>OY284490.1:53618998-56515972 GCA_958336395.1 Ctenicera cuprea
CGACTTGTGAAGTTTAAATGAACATGTGCAGGATTTAAATTTCGATGTATTGATGAAATTTATCAGATTCTTATGTCCATACGTGCATCTATTACCTGTAACATTTATTGTTTTCAACATTTTCAAGGGTAAATCTAATTTTTGAAAATTTGGAATACCCAATTGTTATATTTTACTGGTAGATTTAAGAACAGGCACTGCGTCCGCATTATAGAAATTCAAAGTGTTCACAAATTATAAACATTAATTCGGTATGTTTTAATACGTCGTTCAGTTTAATAGTTTTTACTAAGCATCTCCTTTTTATAATGTAGTTTTTCTATTTTTTTATTATTTCATAATAAACTTACAAATGTACAAATACGTTATATTTATAATTCCCTGCCATATGCAAACTTGGCTTCGAAACATGTGAATGTTTAACTTTCTTCCATGCTGTTTTCCGTTGTGACACTAAATCCTCTTGTTATGGCAGAGCAGAGAAAGGAAAGTAACCTAAGAGACCTGCGTGAGTCCGTGCCTGCGTCCGTAGTGCGTGGGTGTGTGCGTCCGCGTGTGCGTCCGCGTGTGCGTGCGTATGTTCGAGCGTGCGTCGGTGGGTGCGTAGACTCCCGCGTGCGTGCGTGCTTACGTGCATGCTTGCGGACGGCGAGCGTGTGTTTAAGATCTAAAAATTATTACCCATGTTTTTTACGCACATTTACACTACAACAAAAATATTAAATTTGATGTGTCTTGGACTCTTGGTATAAGACGTGTGCGAGAGTTCGTGCGTGGGTGCGTGCGTGAGCGCGTGCTTGCGTTCGTGAGTGTGCGTACGTTTGTGGTGCGTGCGTGTAAGCGGAAGGTATTCCGCACTGTTTCAACTGCATTCAAAACTCTATCAATACAACCTTTTTAAATTCATCAAAAGCAATTCGTAGATATTGAGAGATTCGTTGTAGTAATGTATGGTCGCACCTGTCAATTGCGTGAAATAAATCGAGCTTGTCAGACCATGTTTTCCAGTAAAACAGAAATATTGAGAGTGTTCCTACACAAGAGTCTCGCCTTCAACATGTAAAACACTATACTTACCAGGCCGGTCACATATGGAAACTAACATTAATGGCCATACAAAAACTGCCAAATTTGACTGCCTGGAGATGGAACGAAATTGATGGTATAATAGCACCGCATTGGACAACGATTCTAGAAGCATCAAAGTGTTGTCAAGAACGTGTATTTTGTGGGTACAAAAAACCATGCCGAAATCCTAGCAAATGTTTAAAAGCAAGTTTCTCGTGCACTGAGCGTTGTGTTTGTACTAGAAACTGTTGCCAAAATTAGGAGGAGCAAAACATGATGCAAGATTATTTCATTTTTCAAATTTTTATATGTCGAGAATGGTTTAGATTGTATTGCTATTGTCATAAATCTACTTTTTCATACTTGTACTCAAATTTTGTTTTGCATGTACTTTGTTATCTATCTTGCATTTCAGTAGGAATATACATCATAGGTGTGATCAACGATGAGTCCTGAATAGTGTTGGGCAGTGGGAAACTCTTATATAGAAACTTTCCAGCGGAAACTAAAAAAATGGAAATTTTCTCGAACAACTGGTAACTTTCCAGAATAATGGGAACTTTATATTTTATCTATTATCCATTTAGTACAAATGAAATAAATAATGTGCTGCGAGATGCATCAATGCGTTTACCTATGTCTTTATGACCTTATTACCTATTTCACTTGTAAAATTTACAGGTAAGCATACTCTTACATGTACTGATACTGGTTAATCTTACTTTGACTGTATTATATTGGCCCTTATAGAGTCATATTTGTTCTGTAATTTTCCAAAATATGCCAACTTAATGTATTAATCAAATTCTAAATGCTCGAGCAGTAACAAACTTCACTTTAACTGTTTGCAATTGCAATTTGCAAGTTGCAACTCTAGTCTAAGAAATACTCAATACTTCTGGAAAGTTTTAGTAGAAAGTTTTCATGGAAACATTCCAAAAAATGAATTTCGGAAACTTGCCCAACACTAGGCCTGAACTTGCAAAACTACTGCTGCAAAAATGAACATCTTTAATAAATTCCACTTTGGATCAAAATGTGAACGATTTTTTTAACTTAAAGTAAACAAAGTGTCGGCCATCTTGGGTTTCAATAAAAAAATATTATGTCATAGACAAGATCCACGATGGGTCTTAATCTTATATGTTTACTACTGCAAAAATAAACATCCATACATACACTGTGTCCATAAAGTAGCCTCCACCCCCCCCCCCCCCCCCCAACTAACTTTTAAACGACTTGTAATTTTTCTACAAAATTTGGTGTGCTGTAATAGGAAATTAAATACTATCTTTCAGACCATATTAAAATTTTGTATCATCCAAAATGGCGACTGGGCGCCATTTTGAATTTTTTTTTAATAGAAAAAGGGTCGAGTAACACGTCATTGGAAAGGTCTTTTAGTTTTGCGTCTGATCCTAGAGTTTCACAGAAAAATATTAAGCCATAAGTGTTCGAAATGTTTACCATTCACTTCTTGGCACATAAAACGTCGGTTATGAAATTCCTGCCTTACATTTTCATAAGTTTCTGGAGTGATATTTCTGCAAACTTCTGTAATGCGTTGCTCCAGTTCTTCAACTGTTTCTGGACGGGTTGTGTACACTTTCGATTTCAGATATTCCCATAGAAAAAAATCGAAGGAACCTCAATCTGGAAAGCGAGCCGGCTATCCTACACGCCCACGCCTATTAATCCATCTTCCAAGAAAATGTCCGCCGAGAAAGTCAGAAACAGGCCTATAATAATGAGGCGGCGCACCGTCTTGTTGGAACATAACGTTTTCAATATTATTTCAAGCCACCTGAGATATTTCTGGGAAAATTTAGTTCTGCAAATGAAAAAGTGGACTACTGGATAAGAACATCAAAACAATTTTAAACTGAGTGAGTCCATTGGTTTACAATCCGCCATTTTGTTATGGCTCAATATTTTTCTTTGAAATTCTAGGATCAAACGTAGAACTAAAGGACCTTTCAAATGAGGTGTCACTCGACCCTGGATAAAAAAATCAAAACAATTTTGAATTGAGTGAGTCCATTTGTTTAAAATCCGCCATTTTGTTATGGCTGAATATTTTTCTTTGAAACTCTAGGATCAAACGCAAAATTAAAAGGCCTTCCAAATGAGGTGTCACTCGACCCCCCTTTCCGTTTTAAAAAAAAATTTAAATAGCGCCCAGTCACCATTTTGGATGATACAAAATTTTAATATGGTTTGAAAAATAGTATTTAATTTCCCATTACAGCACAACAAATTTTGTAGAAAAATATCAAGTCGTTCAAAAGTTAGTTGGGGGGGGGGGGTTACTTTATGGACACAGTGTGTATAAAAGGTCAAAGGGTTTTTTTCTCCGGTTCCTCCAGCGGCTACCGCTTCACCAATTTGGACCATTTTTTTTTCAATGAAAGGTCTCTATCCTCAGATGGAACATGAAACATTTTTATATTTTTATTCTACGTCGATTTTTCAATAATAGTTATTTGTCTTTATAATATATTGCTATGATATTTGGAGGTGTTTGATTTGTCTGGAGTATTGTAGTTCCTGGAAGGCAATTTTTGGGATGCTTGTTACAATTCAATTTACGTTTGGAGGTTTATGAAGACTGTAAGATTTTGATATTCAAACTTTCAAACTCAGGGTTGCGTATTATTGCTCTAATTTCTTGTTTTTAAAATTCAAATAATGCGTTTATCATTATATCATTTATATTTCATATTTGTGAAGTTTTGTTTACACTGAAAGAAATAAGAACACAATCAAATTGATACGATTATTGTTTATGTTAATTTTAATTATAATTTAGTTCAGAATTGTTTTAAAAGGTTAAATTTATAAGAAGTTTTAGACTTACTTGTTTTGTGCATCGTAAAATGTCATTTGTGGGGGTTATGGATTTGAATGTCAATTTGACAAATGTATAAAAGAATACTCATTGTCATGAGATTTATTTGTTTTTTCAAAAAATGGGAATCAAGGAAGAAGACAAAAGAAAGGGAAATTTGTTTAGTTAGCACGACTCGTCTTTGTAAACAAAGACAGAGGATTTTAGATTCTCTGAATGAATAAAGGAAAAAAAACGAGTTTAAAGTAATATAAAAGTGGTTTTGAATTTAAAAGAACCTATTCTAAAACAGATACAAGTGTTTTGTCAGCGAATTGTGGAAAATCCAAAAGAATAAATAAATACAAAGCGATCCAGAACGAGTTTCCAGTTATGATAATAGAAAAGCCAAGTATAAATTAACATAAAAGCAGTCCATTACATATTGGTGCTACAGCGGAGGAGGATTCTAACCAAAGGCGAGTGCTGTGGTTTTTGAGGAGCCTTGAAACCAGAGAAGAGGGAGTTAAACATTCAACGATTATCGAATGAAGGATATCTCAATAAGGAGACACAAAGATAAGTGTTCGGTTTTAAGAACAGTAGTATTTAGTAGAAATTGTTTGATTTTTCGAAAATTTGATTAAAAAATTTATTTATTGAATAAAACCTTTTGTAACGTGGATATTATTTTGTGTATTTTTCTTTTTGATTCATATTCAGTAATAACTGTACTTCCAAGCTTAATAACGACCCTGAGAAAGTTGATAAAGAGTCTCATAGAACATATATTTTGGAATTGCGTGAATTGCAGGCATTTAGGGAATTGTTTTCTTGTAATACGAGACCACGCATATCATTGCAATATATGAAGGTCGGCTAGACGAGCGTCACTTGGGGCGCCATCTACAAAACCGCCGCGTGTCATTATTGGAACTAATGCATCACGTGACTTGGCATTTCGCCGGTCCTGTCAACGCTGTCTGTCAGTGCATTGTGCGCTGGGGTAACACTAGTTTCTATTAAATTCCAGCTTTTTATCACAATGTGAACTTCGATCTTACTTATCAGACAAAAAGCAATACGTCCAAATTTCTAATACATCGGCTTCTATCACTCACCGTTATACATCTAACAATAAATCAATTTTATGCGGTGTACCGCAAGGGTCAATAATAGGCCCATTACTCTTTATAATTTTTGTTAATGATTTGCCTTTTAATATCAATTTTGATGTCACGATGTAGGCAAATAACACAAATATTAATATTAAAAGTGACAATGAATTAAATTTGTAAAGCAATATAGCCACTGTTTTAAATTAATTATCTGTCTGGTTTAAAGCCAATAAATTAATTTTGAATGTTGCTAAAACAAATATTGTATATTACAATTCAGCCAATGATTAAGAAATTAGTTACAGTAATGCCACGATAACATCACTTAGTTCGTGAAAATTATTAGGCTTAACATTAGACAACAAACTCACTTGGGATAAACACATTCAACTACTACTAGGAAAGTTAATCAGTGCCATTTTTGCTTTAAAAAAATTAAAATTAATAAGTAGTCCTGAAACATTAAGATCCGTCTACTTTGGTTATTTTCAGGCAAGGGCGACTTATGGTTTGATTTTGTGGGGTCACTCACCTCTTACTAGTTCTAAACTTGTAAAAATACAAAAAAGAGCCCTAAAAACTATTGCCGGTGTTAAAAACAAGAGATTCTTGTAGACCACTTTTTAGTAAATTAAAAATAATGACGTTGCCGAACTTCTATTTATTTGAGACATTAACTTTTGTTCATAATAACAATTAGAACATGGACTTCCACGACTATCCAACTAGAAATAACTGTGAAATTCGTCTTATTAAATGTAATTCGAGTATTTATACTAAATGTTTCCTAAATGCCGGTATTAAGTATTACAATAAATTACCACTAGAAGATAGAAATTTAAATGGCAAAAATATATTAACAAAAAATATCTTCTACTCAGTGGCTGAATACCTGCAATATGGAGATTAGCTGTGACAGTCTAATACACACATTAATATTGTTTTGTTTGTTTTATGTTGTATATGCATTTATTATAACTAACAAATTGTTAATAGATACCATGTATCTCAACAACAATAAAGCTCTATCTATCTCTGTCTAACGATTATCTTAGATTTTTAAGCTTAACAGCTGTACTATAATTGTGGTATTATTTGTGAGAACTTTCTGGCAAGTAAAATATTGCCAAATAATATACATACAAATTCAACGTTTGTTTACATGTCTTAAATCTAATAATCATAGTCCAGCGGAAGCGGTTTTAATTTTATAATACCATATCCGCCAACTGATTATGTGAAAAAAACACTAGCTGACATTCTTCTGCTTTTAAAAAATAATCTTAGAGTATGACAAAGATGTGGGAAACATTTCGTACAATTTGAGCACCACTGAAGATTTATAAAAGTCGGAACCTATGCTAGGAGGGCAAGTTTTAATGCTCAATTTATATAAAACACAAATGAATGAGTTTGTTTGCAGTCAATAATAGGAAAATTAGTACTTTCTTACATGTCCTTTTTACTATCATTGATTATTACATCACCCAATTCTCGTTCTCGTATGACCGAACGAGAGCGAAATTATCCCAGCCGACAGTTATTATTATAATTGAAACTGATATATTAATTAAAAACTATTTTATAGTCTATTACACTGGTCAGCAAAGGATTTTTTTTCCTACACTTTTATACGTGTACCATATGTACTTTTTCATGCTGATTCTGAAAACATTTTTTTCACGTCAGAATTTTGAGAAATTTTCAATAATAGTTTTCTCCTACAATATATTAATTTTTTACTGGATTTGACATTTTCCGTTTTCAAGCATTAATATTAAATACCGAAAATGTTGTGATGCCTGACTTGTTTGAACAGGTCTGAACATGTTTTCTACGTTACAACCGTAAGCTCTTTGCTTTTAAACCAATCATATTTTGGAAATTTGAAGATATGCGATTATGTGGGTATATAAGAAGGTACAGAAGGATTATTACGAGTATTAAAATTGAATCGAGTCAGTTTGTCATAATCTGCTGTGTTTTACATTGACAATGTCTCGTAAGTGTATAAATGATCCAAACAGTTTTTGTTATGTTTGCGGAGAACTAACAATTTAGCAGTAAAATATTACATTTACAGTAGAAAAAAAGCACTATTACTAATTTGGTGTTAAAATTAAAAATCAAGACAAATCTTGGACTCCTAAAACTTATTGTGCGCGTTGTGCTGTTACTCTAAGAAGCTGGTAGAATGGTAAGAGCACTGTTAGTGTCGTTTGCGGTTCCTATGATTTGGCATGAGCAAATGGACCAAATGACCATACGACGAACTGCTACTTTTGCTGCACTAAAGTTGCGTATCCCAGTTTGCCGTGTGCTACTCGCCTAGTACCTCATTCGACAGCGTTTCCGGCACCATCATGTCTACACGTTTTGAAAGAAGAACAGGTTGATACAGAAACAGAAGAAGCAACTGAAAAACTGTCAGACAATGATGAAGAATTTTTACCATCTCAAGAAGACAAACCTCATTTAATAATAGACTAATAATTATTAGCCTGTTACTCACCCAATTTTAAAGATCAGTTTATAAGAAACGTTTCAAACGTTTTTCTGTTGTATAAATATTAAACCTGCCATACAGATGCAAGCGTTAGCTAACATTAAAAGCAATTTTACGTTTATAGAAATCTACAATATGATTAAGTAACAATCAAAAGGTATAAATTAATACATGGTAATGCTAACGGATTGTCATCGTTGATGACAATTAGGTATTATTTCAGAGTAATTCAATAACTTAAATTAAATTCTTAGCTTTAAAAATAAAAATGTTTCATATATGGAAAGTATAAAATAAAATAAAATAATATGTTTACTAGGGTGGTCCTTATTTATGAAAGTCTGAATTTTTTCAAATACGCCTCCCAGTTTGTTCCATTATATAAAGAAATAAACCTGTAAAAATTTCAGCAAAAAAAATAATATTAACACGTGCCTCTTTTGGCTCAAACATTGAAATAATTTTGATTTTACAATTTTTTGTTCATATTAATTTTTTATGAATCCTTGAAAGTAAAAATAACTATTTAATTAACATTTTGTTATTTTCGAAATAATTATAAATATTTTAATTCATATTTTATCAAAATCGAACGAACATATCAAAACTTATTGTATTTTGAATGTAAAAGCACATTATCGATGTGACATAGGTACAATTTGTAGATAATGGAGAAAATACGGATCCGGATGCAATTCATTTTGAATAAAATGTTTATTGCTTTAAATTTTAAAAATAATTACATTTGCTACTTAATGCAAAAAGTAAGGAACATTAGTCAAACTAACAAATAAGCTTAATATAAAAAAAAATTGTTTTTCTTTTTGATATGTTTTTTATTCAAAAGATTGTGATATCGTTTTGATGCTATGTCCCTGATATCTTTTTCTATAGTCATGACTAACCTGCATTACAAAAATCTGAAGATTTATTAACATTAATTAGTTAAAAATGAAGACAAATAAATACTAAATATAATAGAATTAATTACTTGTAAAAGGTACTGTTGTTGATCCAATTTTTTGGTAATTATATTATTAAAACCCAAAACTAATTTTATTTCTCGCTTAGCAGTATCGTTAGCTATCTTTAGAGTTTTTATTATTTTAAGATCTTAAAGCTACTTTTCTCTATGGTTTAATTTTTCTGGATGACAATGAAGAAAGTCTGGTTCTATTTTAAAACGGCGAAAAAGTTTATTACATTGGCAGATATAAAAGTTTCTAATTTTCACAAAACAAATGTATTTAAATCTTCTGGTTTCATTAATAGCCTTTTTTCAAGTTCTTCTTTTGCAGTATCTTCTTTATCATGTTGCTAATTAATCTTTGCGGCCATATGAATTTTAATTTCCATTGGCAGGCTTTCATCAAAAAATGCAAATGCTGCTGTTTCTGTATTTAGGTACCACAAATGATTTGTAAACTTATTGGCAATAACAGTTGCAGGATTGCAGTTTTTAGATTTTGTTTTGAAATCCGCAACGTAGATAAAAAAATAAAATAATAAACAAAGAAAAATTTATTTCTTATACTTATAATATTAATTAATTAATTGTCGATGACGTCTCTTCACTATGTTTTTGTCTTCGTTGTATTTCTCTGCCTTCCCTCTTCATTCTTCGCTCTTCAATTCCTTCTAAAATTGTGTCCATGCCGAGCATTCAGCTTGGTCGTCCTTTTTTCTCTGTTAAAGTAAGAATTCCTTTTCTTCATGTATTGTAATTATATTTAGAGCATTTTCGTGTGAAATATCGAAAAAAAATGTCCAACTCATGAAAACTGTTATTCTCATTCGTTCGCTGTCGTTCTGCTGTATTTTTACAATTTTCCCCAAGCTTCTCCAGTCGTTGTATAATTTTTCTAATAATTGAATGCATGGTTGTTATAATCTTGTTGGTATTCGGGCTGTTTTCCAAAATATAGTACATTCTTGTACAGTAAAAGTGGCACTCTCTCAAACACTTAGTTTTATTACCCGTAAGTTAAAAAATTAAAACTTGAAGAACGTCCTTATTACAAGACAATTTAGATCCTGTAATTCGACTTTTTGGCATTTTCAATTACAATCATTTTTTTTCTCAAATCGATACTACTTGAAGAAGACATTTTCAGCGTATATAAATAAGCCAAAAAACAGAAATTAAATATTAAAATAACTGGATATTAAAATTACCGAATTATTCATAAAGTCGTTGTTCTGTTCACGATTTCAAAATTACAACTGCCAGATGCTACCCTGCGCAGTTTTGCCAACAACTGCAAAATAGATACCTAAACGTAATATTAGTAATCTTGAATAACAAAATAGTTATTTTTTACTTTAAAAATTAATAAAAAAAATTGTAAAATTTTGATTTATTCAATTTTTAAGCTCGAAGAGGCACGTGTTAACATTATTTTTTGGAGCTGAAATTTTTACAGGTTTATTTTCTCATATAAAGGAACACAACTAGGGGGCGTATGTAGAACGAATCAAAAAAAATTTTTTTCATATATAAATAATGTTTACATTACCGCTAATTACATATACCCCTTAGAGATAAAGTGAAAGCTACAACCCTTATTAACAATTACACAGTTTAATGAGCTGTGTAAATTACGAAGTAATTATATCACTTGAAAATTATTTGGTAGGTATTTAATTTTACGATTCACAGATTTGCATGTAATTGAATAACAATTTAATTATGATGCGTACTCTGTAAATGCTAATTAGTAAAATGGTACTTGCAGTAGAAGATGGAAATAAACATGATCACTACCTACCGTGTGGTTTAATTTGTAATACAAAACAAACTTTTAATGAAACTTTGTAAAAAGTAATCAATTCCTCCAAAAGGGATGTGTAACGAGTTTTTAATAATCCCCCAGAAACACAGTAAAGTGCGAAGTTGGGCGAGCGATATTTTACCACTCACGATAACAATTAGGTGCCTGATCGGGCCGCGTTCGATACTGATGTGAAAGCGGGAAATAAAACTGCTTACCTGCCGTAGGAAATTGCCTGAAAGTTTCCAATACTTTTATAACGATCTCCTATTTTGTGGATTACTTTCCAAAATTTGAAGCTCTTTGATATTTTATCCAATGCACATTATACTTTGTTTCCTGAAATTTGCTTTAATGCCGTTTTAATTGTTCTAATCGAATAAGCAATTTGCATCTTAAAGGTTATTTATATATTATATAAACTGTTATTTCGAACTAAATTCAGATTTTTGTGTTGCGTGAAATATTATATTAAATTATATATAAAAATGGAAGGGTGGGTGTCCCAATGCGATATTCCTGCTATGACTTTACACTCTATTATTAAGATGATTCTATTACACTTCTTTTTTATTCAACAGCGCTCAGTTTTAGGTCAATTTCAAAGAACGAGCAAAAGTGGATAACATCAAAAATATTATACACTGACTCCTATAGGAAGAGTATCTAAGGATATACCTAATAGAAAAAATGAAATCCTCTTTTATTTCATAGCATGATTGGGAAAAAGGTTCCATCAGGGATCAGCTTAAGAAAAAGCGACCGGTGACCGCAGAACGTTACTAATGTAATTGACCAATCAAGTTAGAGGATTTGCCAATATCTATATTCCCAAAGCTGAAGATACATTTCATCGGTAAACCTCTGCCCGCCGTATATTAGGTACATATTAGATAAGTAAGCCTAGTAATATAATTTTGCCTCCAGTAACAAAGTGAATATATAACTTGCACAAATGTTGGAAACCTTAAACATTTGCTAACAGTGTTCAGCTTGTTAAGTTTTTTAGTATTATTAACAGGCTATTTTAGACATTGTATAAAAAAAATCATAACGTCAGGAAAATTAAAAACCAAACATATTTTATACTAATTCACAAGGTTATTATTATTTTCAACAGTTATACGACGAGGAAACGGATTATTAAATTACAAAAACTTTCTGCGTAGCAACGATTGTTTGTTTATAGAGTGTAATTTTCTTAAAGAAGTTAAAGTAATTTACTCCGATTATGATTCTTCTATTTATGAGTGATATATGATTTGATTATTTCACGGGTAAAACATCGAATCGTCAAGTTAATTGTATTTTTAAAACCAACGATAAAACAAATCAATAGTTGTCTTAAGTTTTATTGCAATAAAATTTAGCACGTTAAAAATAATCGAATAAAACTTTTGTAGTGACTGCTGAAATGTTAGTTTGCCTTAGTTTGTTTTTTATAATTCTCGTGTATTGGAAAACTCGCGTATATTTTTTTAATGTTATCTACAAGTTCAAGACATTAACGGCTATTTACATTGGCGGTTAGTTTTAGCTATAAGATAAAAGCGCTAACTGCGGATTAACGCCTAACTGAACAATGAAAGACGTAGAATTTCGTAAACTGGAAGATTATCCGTCGGTTATCTTAACGGAAACTTTAACTAGACGTTGAGAAACAGGCTTTGTATGGTAATTTATAGCTTTGTGAGATAATTATCGATTGCTGAAAACTTGTAAATTTAAGTTTATACTAGGAACATATATACATAAATCCATTATTCGCAAAGCGAAACGGCGACCACAGTCTGAATACTATCAACTACCGCAGTACATATTAGAACTCATAAAGGAGAAGAACCGCGCCAGAAGATTATGGCTAAGGCACAAACAACAATTTCATAAACGTTTATTAAACCAACTTACCCACCAAGTCACCTATGAATTAGACAATTACCGTATTGAAAACTACCAAAAATATATCTCGGAACTGGGGGCAAGCGATAACTCGTTATGGCGCGCAACCAAAAGAATCCTTCAACACACAGACACCATTCCACCCCTCAGGGAAAATAATAGTAACTATTGCAGTGGCCAAGATAAAGTCAACCTGTTTGCTGAGCACCTCGAAAATACCTTCCAGCTAGGAAATGACCAATCAAGGAAGCAATTCACTAAAGAGGTGGATCTGTTTGTCAATAATAACCTACCCATGGAAATTGACTTTGAGAAAGTTGAATATACCTCTCCGGAAGAGGTAGCAACTATCATAAGCAAACTGCCAGCTAAAAAAACACCTGGCTATGACTTAATCCCCAATACTGTGCTAAAAAACCTAAGTATGAAGGCGATTGTATTCCTCACGACCATCTTTAACGCATGCCTATCCAAAGGTCCGGAAATGTGGAAACAAGCTGAAGTGATCATGATCCATAAACATGGTAAAGATCCAAAAAAAGTCGCCTCCCATCGTCCAATTAGTCTCCTGTCAGTGCTTTCAAAGATTCTGGAAAAGATCATACAGAAACGATTGAACAACTTCCTAAATATCAATAACACTATACTAATGCACCAGTTTGGATTTAAGAGCAAGCACTCTACTTCCACCAGCTGCTTAGGATCACTGAAACCATAATTCGGGGATATGAAAACAAACACCATACTTGTGTTGTGTTTCTCGATGCGGCTAAGGCATTTGACAAGGTATGGATCAATGGGCTTATGTACAAACTACTTCATATCTCGCCACCTGCTTATATTATAAACTTCATTTCATCATTCTTAAGTAATAGAACGTTTCAAGTAAGGCTAAACGCCTCATACTCTAACACTAAGAAAATGTGTACTGGTGTCCCGCAAGGCTCAGTGCTGGGTCCCATATTGTTTAATATATTCACCTATGATATACCAACGCCTACTCCGGCAAAGCTAGCTATGTTTGCGGATGACACCTTATTATTAACGCAACATACAGACATAGATATTGCTGCAGCGAGGTTACAGACATCATTGAATGAGTTGCTACAATATTTTGCAAAATGGAATAATCAACTAAACGCCAGTAAGTGTGAAAGCAAAATATTCACTCTTCGAAGACCTGAAAATCCTCGGAACATTGTTATTAATGGACAACATATTGAATGGAATCCCTTTGATTCAGCAGTCAAATATCTGGGAGGGTTTCTAGACCGACGTCTAACTTGGAACTTCCACATTAACAAAAAGCTAAATGAAGTGTATGCCAGGCTTGCTTTACGCTACCCGCTGATAAACAGGAAATCTTCCCTACGCATTAAGTGTTCGAAGATAATATATCAATGCATTTTGTGGCCAGTGCTAAAGTATGCTTGTGTAGTGTGGGGTGCAACATCGAAACCGAATATCAAAAAGATGCAAACATTCCAAAATAAGGTTTTACGTATTGCGGTAAATGCTCCGTGGTTTGTGCGAAATGACCAAATCCATTGTGAACTTGGCGTAAAGACGATAGCCAGTTACATTCGTAACACTTTTCGTAAATTTTTCGCAAACATACCTAATTGTTCTGGCGCGATGCATTTTAGCCTTGGGCCAAAGTCCACATTCACTCGCTTGAAAAAGAGGCTCCCTCAGGATATCCTGCTGTCAGAGGAGAGTAGTGACATAAGTGATTAACTGTTATTGTAAATTAGATTATCATGTCAGGGTAAAACCATTCTTGTTAATTTATGTCATTGTATATATATTCTTGTTCTACTAACCATGTATAACATTCTGTATGTTGAGCTGGTTTATTCTTATTAAAAAAAACAGGTATAAATGCATATATGAATAATACATTATTAAATTATGTTGGGTCTGCCGAAAAGTGACCCTGACGTTAGTTTCAATAAAAAAATATCTGAAATCAGTGGGAGAAATGTTTTTCAATTCAAAATGGACACCATTAACTAAATAATAAAGCTGCACAGGTTGGGGCTGGCAAGAGGATAAGTCAAAAATTCTGGCGGTCAGTTAACCCGAGTCAAATTCATCAAAAAAGTTTACTAATTTGGAGTCGGGTAGACTGGGCCAGACATGTAAAGATGTCCACGCGCGAGACTGCAAAATGTCTCTAATTGACCTACCTCTAAAGTACCTCCAATGGGCCGCCGGCTCCCCCCCTGCGCTGGAATAAACAGTCACATAATTTGATAGTAGTTACTTATATTCAGTCCTACAATTCGTGCTTAATTGCGGACTTTTTGCATGTATAAGAATCTACAATACTGCTAAGAGCATTAAGAACATGTCTAACATCTCGCAACAGCGGATTTGTTTTTTATTTTAAAAAAAATTACAAAATGGCTGTGAGGCGTAGTCCAAGTGTTCCGCTAGTATGTTTTTAAATTTTTATAGAAATTATGACAAATACTGAAGTAATATAGCGAGGACAAATCATGGAGGTCATCGAACAAACCCATTTATATTCATTATTTCTTGATTGGGAAACACTCTTGTTGCATTAATTTCAAATTTTTTAAAACTTTTTTTATCACACATACGTACATGCGCATGCGCACTTGGATCAGGTTATGCTGGCATGTTGGAGGCTTGCATGTTTCGTATTATTAAGACATTTTTCTGCTGATTCTAATTACTTTATAAAATTTAATATAACATTGTTAATTTTTGACTGCTATTGTTTTATACTTGTCTGTGGGTGGGTGTGTGGGTGGGTCTGTTTTTGGGTGTCTGGTGCATCATAACTGTCAAACGGATGGTCAGACTTCGATAAACTTTGGGATGTGGAGGTACAAAAATTTACCGAAAAAATAGGTTCTTAAAAAAATCCGAAACTGGAAGCGGAAGTTAGACATGTTTTTTTGGTAGCATTTTTTTCTAAACCAAATTTTATAAAATAAACGAAGTCTGATAGAATACTTTAGGACAAATCCAAGGCTTTTTTTCAAACTTTCTAACCTTCAAATGGCGGTCGCTACGAGTTTTCGAAAACTTTGACTTTAGTGCTTTATTACGTAAAAACAGGTTGACAAATCGCGTTAAAATATTAGATCTTAATAGCCGTATAAAGACATAATGTTACTGCGTGAAAAGATTTTCCGAAATTTTTGAAAAGTTAAAAGATATAAAAAGTGAAAAATATTTCCAAATTTCGGAAATTTTCAAAACAATATTACTCAAAAAACGGCCATACGTGTTTTTTAAAACTTTGTAAGCTTATAGAACTTGAGAAGGTTTACAATTTGGTTTAAGTCTTAGTTCGCTAATTTTTCTGTGACGCCTTCTATGAGTATTTGAAATTTGAAAGTCGATAAAAACTATCTGTTTAAGCTAAGTTGCTCATGAGTGATAGTGGAATAAGATTAAGAACTTTATTTTCAGGTGCCGTAATCTTTAGGGGAGTTAATTTTCCCGTTCTTTCTCTAATTTTGGCGAAAAAGTTTGTCCTTGAGTTTTTGGTATTTTTACATCTCGAGAAACGTTTTTGTAAAGAATCCAATAGTCCCTTAAAAAAAATTAAACATTTATTTTTATGTCTAAACTTCAGTATCCTGTAATATGTACTTATGCTCTCGCTACAGTAAGTAATATGAATGATGGCATGTTATTGGATTCAATGTTGAGACGTGAAACGGTGATATTAAACTACTTTTGAATATATAATAAGTAATAGTATCTAAAGCATTGGAAAGTCCAGTTTTTGATAACTTTTAAAAATAATATCACGTCGCGCCCCGCTTGGGTTGCATAATCACAGGTGCAGTCGTATTCTTCCAAAGTTGAGACAAGTCGAAGAAATCCAGATTTATTATAGTATAGGAAGAATTAAAGCAATCGTTGTATAATAGTCAACACTACCTGCTTAATTAGCCTATTAATAATTTAAAAAACTGAAACAAAAACATCACGGGGCGAAGCCCACGGGTTCCGCTAGTGTATGTTTAAATATGTATTTTAAAATATTTTTTTGATAATTAAACACTACATAAAGACATTTTTTAGGACTAATGAAACTTTGGGAAACGGTTTCAGATCCGCAAAGGATCGAATATCAAATTTAAAATCAGCCGGGATCTACAACATCCCTTGCTCTTGTGGCTCAAACTACATCGGATAAACTGGTCGTTTCATTGAGTTAAAATTGCGAGAGCACAAAGGTGATTGCAAACACAAACGCATCACAAAATCTGCAGTGGCTGAACATACTGGTTTAAGTGGGCATAAGATGGACTTTGACAATGCTCGGGTCGATTTCACGATCCACCGCTCCACCGGATCCGTCTTTGCCCAACGGTGACAGCCAACCAGAACTCCGCCGTTATGCACGACTGGCTCAAAGAGGTTTAAATACCTCCGCTTCCCGGATTTCAATTCAGTGTTCTATTCACTCTGAAGATGCAAGCTGCAATGTCTTGCGGAACGTTAGTTTGTATGGGTTCACAAACAGCTAACAAGCATAAGCCTATCAAGTATTATTGTCCTGGCAAACAAAATACATTAAGATCAAATCCTTGTCCGCCCCAAGGTTTAAATAAAATAAGCACACGGCCCTGTTTAGGCAGGCAGGGCCTATGAACAAATATTGCTCAGACTTCTAGAGTAAATGCTTGTAAAAGGCAGACAAGCTACAGGTCGGTCCTTACCTGATTATTCTGGGTGTTGTTCTCAAATGACGACACGGTCTAAGCCGAAAGTAAATTGTAATATTGACAGAATTAGCATTGTTTTTGTAAATCAAACGTATTATAAAACTATACCTGCTATACACTCTAATTATAAGCTATAAACAAATTAATAATTCTTACCTTTGACGACGTGTAAACGCATTGAAATACGTATAAGGTTAAAATAAACAGTTATTAATTATTACGTTGTCTATATATTAAATTCGGAATTGTCCCAACCATGGGTCTCCAATTTACGCGACGAGAGGCTTTGTTCTTACATATTGCTACAGCTTATGTATTATTTTGTTTAGAACGATAGTTTATGTTACAAGTCATGTAAGAACTTGATTTAAAAAGCTTGCGTCTTTTAAAAAAGGTTATTAAAAGAGCATGGGGCAGAAACCTCGGGTTTTGCTATCTTATATATTAAATCCGCAACTGTCTCGACCTTACGCCAAGACGAGTTCCCACTACTAGAAGCGCACTACTACCTTTCATCACTTATGCTTTTCTAACCGAATTCCGCGGGCTGCAGATGTGTGGGGTGTAATCCACGGGTTTTTGCAAGTTATGAATTAGAGTCATAAAAATTGCAAAACTGTATATTCAGTTCCAATATGATGAAATGCTAACTTTTCGAATTTAACGATACACGTACAACGTATATTATTATATTGGAGTCGATGATTATGAGTTTACAAAATTTCCAATTTTGTTTACTGTTATAAATAAACACATTTGTAATCTAAATATTTGCATAAGTTAATCAATTCAAACACGCTTATTTGCATTTCAAACATGCTTATACCTTACAAATGAATCGATCTCAAATTTATATGATCAAAGAACTTTTACCATGTTAATGTAATATAGCTATTGCGATAAGGGGCTGTAGGATTTACCCTTTTTCTCTAAAATGCAAAAACGTTTCGGTAATAAAAAATCATTTACAGTAGGAACTTTCTTATAATTGCTCATTATTAAATCAATATTAGCAAAATGTACATACATATACCTAGAGTAATCTTGTATGTTTAATGAAACAGAAACATTTTTCATGTGAGTGTAATATTTTAAATCGCGCTAGAATATTACAAAAACTGCAGAAGAATTACAAGAGGCTTTAAAAAACTGCTTAAAGAAATCTAACAAACTTGCTGCTCATGTAGAGCTATTCATAGACATGTACTTATACGGTAAAGTGTCAAAAGTAGCACGTTCTCTAGAACCTCCTACGGGGTAAGTTTTAAAGAAATATCTGACGTTCGGTATCGACCTGCTCATTTAATTTCACACCAACGGCACGCGAGTGGCAACTGAATCAAGTTTCAGTCTCTTCGGTATGTTGTCCGGATGAGTAGCGTTGGTGATACAGAAGAATTACCAAGCTCTGAAAAAAAAACAACCCTCCGACGCAAGGTTTCCAGTTTCCTGCGGCCAGGCGTTGCCCACTACATTAATAATAAGACCCTTGCACGACAAGACAGCAAAAAAGTTAATTTTCAATTTTTGATGAACTCGGCATTTACGAAGATAAAGAACAAGTTGCCAACAAAGCCAAGCAATTTGCACGTTGTTTGTTGGCTGTATTTACTAGGAAGAGAACCAGATAGGTCGGGAAAGAGAACAAAGAAAGCTTTTTTAAAGACAATTCTGCGAGCGTGTTGCAAAGTCATCTCGAGATACAAAAGTCGGGTGTGGGTGGCTCTGATGCAATTCAGAACGAGAGGGCAACCTCCACCACGAGACATATTAAATCCGCCTCCTCATGATCGGTGGGCTCTTAAACATGCTCCGTTACATGCGATTTAGCATGTAGTACAGACTTTTAACAATTTGTTTGTGTTTAATTTACTCTGTTTAACTGCATCTGCATTTTTAATAGAATATAAAAAGCTTGTTTCAAAACTTCAAAAAAATAACGATAAAACTTTTCTAGCAACGCTACAGTAACGTGTACGTTACTAGTAATATTATGTATGATTTAAACTAATACACAATTAATTGCAGCAAACGTTAATCGACAGCAGTGTAATAAGTAACTTATAAAATGCCAAACGAAGACGAGGATGATTTTTATGTTTTACGGCACAACAAATACGTTCCCCGTTTTGTGATTGAAATGAATAATAGTATATTAAAAAACAAGTTTCATAAGACATGATTTTAGAGCACGCGTCCAAGTTAGAAAACGAGCCGCTTGCGGCGAGTTTTCTAATGGACAAGTGCGCTTAAATGTCTTATGAAACGTGTATTTTAAACTATTTTTTCTATTTTGGTCCAAAAAAGTTAAAAATTACCTTATTTTATATTTTAATTTAAAAATATAATCGATTAGGAAGTTTTTTTGTGTTTTATTTTTGTTATGTGGCTGTTGGTAACATTTAAAACAATTTCAAACAATTCAAACTACTGTCAAATTAAAATTTACACAAACTGTGTTAGAAAGTGATTTAATTTTTAAAATACCTAAGATTTGAAGATAAGATGGAAGAAGAATTATCTTGCACCCCACCCGTACTATGCAAAGTAGCGGAAAATGCGCTAATTAATCTTAATTTTTGGAACTTACAATTTGAAGGTTATGTTTATAACGCGTGAAGGTTTTGTTGTCACATGGTTGTCACCAACCTAACAAAATAAAATTTTGAATTCTTTAAAGAGTTGCTTTATGAAATCCAAATGAGTTTCATAAAGTAGTCAGTAAAGAACCAAAATAGAAAAAGGCATTTTTACAGAACTCCCTGTTGAATATTGCAATTATGAAACCTAAAGTTTTCAACTTCTAACACCTAATTTAAATTGCAGTTCCCATTTTCCACCCACCAAATGCTTATTATAAGCAAACATGTATTATCTAGTTAACTTACACAAATCAACATTTGAAATCTGGCTTTGTTTATTTTATAGGCTGTTGGATCATGAACTGCAAATTGTGTTTATTGTAAATATCCCTATTTTAGTCATTATTGGTAAATGTTAACCTGCTTTTATCGATTTAATAGAAATAATAACAATATTATGTTTAATAAGTGAATGTTAGTCGCAAAAAAAAAGATAAAAATGGGAAATAAAATAAAAGTAGGTTACAGAAAGATTGTTACACATAAAGAAAAATACATCTGGGACGACACTAAAAAAGAGTAGTGAGACAGATAAGTGAGCTGATAAGACGGACGGGCCATCAAGAAGACGAAACTAGTAAAAGACATGGATTTCGATAAAGAAAAGGAAAATCAGATTAGCTATGAAGAGCCGAACACAGCATAGAAAATGGTACAAACACAAGAAAGCAAAAGAAATATAAGAAAACCACTTCAAAATGGGCACATGAAACGTAAAAAAGAAAAGAAACAAAGACAGTAGAGGAAATGGAAAAACAACAACTAGGTTATTTAGATATATATGTATATAAAAACAAAAGGACAGCACTAAACAATAATAGCAACCAGATACTGGCTTTACTGGTCAGGAGTCGAGCAATCAGAAAGAGGAAGGAAATGAGTAGGGCTGATAATACGACCGGAAAAATAGTAAAGGAAAATTTCACAAATGCGAGGATGCTAACAGTAGACATAAAAATGGAGGCAACAGTAACATGGCCCATAATAGTGGCATACGGACCAAACGAAGAGGCAGCAAACAAGGAAAATATACTTTTTGGGAAAACTTACAAACGGAAATAGAAGGACAAGAGGAACAAATATCATTATAATGAAAGATTTAAACGGAAGGGTCAGGAACAATAGCGGAGACAGAGTGATATATATCTAGGGATATATGAAGAAATAAAAAGAAACAACAGCGGAAAAATAATACTTGAACCAAGTATAGATAATAATTTGGTAGTAGCAAACTCGAAATTCCAACACAAAGAAATCCACAAGTACACACGCGAAGTACACTTAAGGCAATAAAAGTCAATCATAGATTACTTCCTGGTAGGAAGAAAAAACATAAGACTAATTAAAGACGTAATCGTGAAAGACAACGAGGAATAGGAAGCGTCCACTACATGGCACGAATGGACATAAAGATAGAAAAAGGGTCTGCAAGAAAAAAGAAGATGAGTTATAAGGAAAAGTATATTAGAAGCTACAGATTAATAGAAGTAGGCTCGAGAAGAAAGAATTAAAGGAAAAAGATGTAGAAGAAGAGTGGAGTTATCTAAAACAAAGCATATTAAAAGCAGCAAAAGAAAGCTGCGAAAAAACAAAAATAGATAACAAAGACATTAACGAAATAGCTTAGTAGACAACAGAAATAAAAAAAGAGGCAAAAGAAACATAGATTGAAGAAATATCTCCTGACAAAAACTAGGAAGAACTATGAAGAATACAAAGATAAACTATCGAAATTGAAAACGAGGTTAAAACAATAAGAATGGGTGAAATTCGGCAAAAGACAACTTCAGAGAAAATCAAAAATTATTTTACGGCACACTAAAACAGCCGGGAGAAAAACGAACCAGGGCAATAAAAAACATCAGATAAAAGCAAGAGGAACTACTTACAAAAGTAGAAGATATAATGAAAGATGCGGGAGAAGATAACGGCGAAGAAGAAAATTAGGGTGGCAGTGAAAATGAACAAAACACCACAGATGCAAACGACGATGCAGGCTGCGAGCCTATATCAAACAAAAATAGAAGAGGCAATACAAAAGATATACCTAGAAGAAGCAGCCGAGAAAGACGGGATGGGACGACATGGTATTAATAGCAGGATCAGAGAGAGAGACCTTTAATACAACCTGAATATTGTATAACAATGAAATGCAAAAAGCAAACATGAAAATTAGCATAGAAAAAACAAAAACAATGAGCAGCAGAAGAAATAATGCACAATATCGTAATAGAAAAAAAAATAGAGCCTCTATCTTGTCACCAGTTTGCCCCTGTTCTACTTTCTTACATAAAAGTATTATTGTTCCGAATATTTTACTCGCATTGTAATAGCCAATGGCAGCCGTATATCTTCAGGTTCTTGACCAATTAGACCCTGACTGGCCGCGATAATACATTTTGTAGAAAGCTCAGGTGTCATTGGCGTTGTATTACCATAGCAGCACGTCAACAAATGTTTTTGATTTTTGCATTTAATAATTAAACATGCGCTAATGCGTTAGCCACTCAGCCAATTGTGAGTCGTCCTTCGGACTCGAGCCTAGCAACTAGACAATATCGTTGTCAATGAAGCGACAGAATTATCGATAATTTTAAGGCCGGTACAGACCGAGATCAAACACAAACGAACGCCAACGAACGCAAATATGGCGTTGGCGTTCGGGGTTGGAAACAATTCGTCAGCGTATGCTTGCAGTCGTCCACACCAAAGTTTCGCATTCGAGCACTGGCAGTTCGGAGCGGTTGGTAAACGTTCGGTGCTACTCTGTCCGAATTCGAATTTACGTTTTATTTAATAATACAGTAATTATTTAGTCATAATATTAGTATGTCCAGCGATGATGAGGAATGTGTGGTACCTTCACAGCGCATTTCTCGGCGATAAGATGATAGCAAGCTTTCCATTTTTTTTTAACTTCCGGAATATCGCACTTAAATTCGTCTGCAATGCTTCTCCAAATATCCACCTTCTTTTTGGTTAATTTATAGTGCATATTTGTTGGGTCCCATAGCATGGGTTTGTCGCGGTAGCACTCTATTAATTTCAAACTTAACTCGTCGCTCCACTCCATCTTTATCTATTATTTAAAAATTTTTATTGAAATACGTCTCAAACAGTCCAAACGCTTACCAACGACTGAAAAGTGACAAATCCTGTCCAAACCAAAACAAATCTTTCTTTGAGGTACCGCTCTACTAGCGAACGCAATCGAACGCCAACGAACCCCTTGGCAAGCGTTGGTAAGCGTTCGTTCGCGTTCGCCAATCCCGTACACACCAAACTCAAACGGTTCCACATGTGCCTTCGTTGGCGTTTGTTTGCGTTCGGTCTCCGGTCTGTACGGGCCTTTAGACTCACATGTGCTATTGCTGTTAACAATACTCATCATTTTTAGCCAGTTTTTGTTTTGTAATAGACAAATTCACATGCTGTGCTCAATTGAATATTAATGTAAACTTAATGTGTTTTCTTTATTTCCAACTTTCTCTATTATGCTTGTTATACAGGGTGCAGAAACTAAAGTGTTGTAAGCTGATGTCTCTAAAACTACAAAAGATCGAGCAACAAATTTGGTTCCTCTCCCAGTCCGTTGTTTCTCTGTGACGCCTGCTATAAATTCTAAAATTCATGCTTATTTATTTATAAATATTTCTGTTTAAGCTAAATTGTTCATGAGTGATAGCAGAATAAGATACGCAATATACTTTTTACGTCAGCAAAAATTGAAGGTAAATTTTCCCCTTAGTATCCAAATTTTGAGAAACGAATTTGATTTATCATTTGCAGATATTTTTTAATCTTAACAAATCTTTCCACAAAAAATCAAAAAACTGCTTTTTTCCCTCATAAAAAACTTTCTTCATATTACAATAAGATATGCAGCTCTCGTTATCGAGCCCGTGATTTTGAGTGATGCGAACTCGGGTTACGAACATTATGCTGAAGCGCACATGATTGTCAGTGAGGTGGGTATTATGACTTAGCTTGTTTTGACTGCACGTCATATTTTCTTCGCATGACCGCTGTATCGTGCGAAGTGATGGATTTGCTCTTTGCCTAGTAATACCAATATGCGTTTGTTTTGTTCTGCGACTGCTGTGGGGCTACAACTTGTGCATAAATACTTTTGAACATAAGAAAAGTAAACGTTTCTCAAGTATAGAAAAAGTCAGGCAAAGTGCTTTGGTCATTTTTTACTGTTCTATACTTTCACTATCGGGACGTTTTGATTTCATGAACATTTTCGCATTCAAAATCTTGATAGTGGATATGTACGTGGGTTGTGTGTAGCTGGGGCTATTATGTCCCGAACAGATATGCCGCTTTTAAATCGGAATTTTAAAGGAATGAAGAGGTATATCAAAATTTCATCGAAAAAATAAGCTGTAAAAAATCCAAAAACGGAAGCGGAAGTTAGACATGCCGTTATTATGCTTTTGACACTAACATTTTATTCTTCAAAGACAATTTGACACAGCAGAATCAAAATTGGTATGTTAATATCCCTAGGAAGGCACAATGTTACTATGTAAACTTAATAAAAAATATTGCTCAAAACTGCAGGATACGCGATGTTTTTTTAAATTACGTAGGCTAATAGAGCTAGAAGTGAGCTACAATATGGTTCGTGTTCCTGACGGCTAATTTGAGTGAGACGACTTCTATGAATTTTTAAAAATTCTGTTTTGACGGCTATTTAATCAAAAATGAGTAATCGAATCGAAATGAAATTTGATATTTATTAAATATATATTATATATATTAAATATTTCAACGAAACAGATTACTACAAAGTACGAGAATTTTTGGAGCTACTAAAACTGCGAAGTGAAGAAAATTTGAAAATTTTGACTTCTAATACTTATTGCCCAAAAACTGGCAACACAATTTTTGTTGATTTTGTAGAGTAACAGAGTTAAGGATGAACTACAATTTAATTCGTGTTCTAGTCTGATAATTTCTCCGGCACGTTTTCTATGAATTTTTATAAATAGAAAATGCATGTCGTTTTATTTGGTAAAAGTGGACGATAAATTGTTCACGAGTGGTAGTAGATTAAGATTCATAACTTAATTTTGTGTGCAGCAAAAGTTAAGATAAGATTTCCTTCTCTCATCCAAATTTTCGCTTTCGTTTTGATTTTTTTATTCCACTATTTTTCCAAAAATTCAAATCATTGATTTTTTTCTGATAAATCAACGACATGCTGATGCAGCTGTTGTTGTTAACAGTGAGGTGGTGGTTATGGCTTAGCTCGTTTTTATTGCACGTCATTTTATTTTTCGTGGTATCTTTCGGTATCTGTACGACGTGTTGCATTGTTCTTTGCGGAGTAATATAATGTGCGTTTGTTTACTTATAAACATAAAAATCAAAGTGTCTCAAGTATAGCAAATTCCAGGTGAAGTTCCTCGCTCTTTTGTTTTATCATGAGTACTTCATTAACGCAACATAGAATACAGTAACTGGTGTATATTTTTTTTTCTACGAGAACATATCAAATTTCAATAACGTAATGTTCAAACATTCTTTTAATTTGTGTTTTGGTGTTAAAAACTTCGATGACAAATTATTCGCGATCTCAATATTTACGCTATTCATAGTACCAATAACAGCTCGTAACATTTTACATCCCCACACTAGACCAGTAATGTACCTACCAAAACATTTAAATTGCTATATGCTGTATGCTGCATGTGTAAAAATAGGAGTAAATTTAAACAGTTAATTAAAAACAGATTTTCATTTTGGGGCACAAAATCGTTGCAAAATAACCAAGTACAATAACCACGAAATTGGGACGCTCTCTTCAAAACAAGAACTTAAACCCTCAAGCGTGACCTTTACCCCTATCATTAATAAACCAAGTGTTTAGGATCTAGAAAGACTAAACGCATTATTTGTTTTGTGCCAGCTTTCGGCTTACATAAAATATTTAATTGAAAGTAACGCACTTCCCTTTATTATCTGGCTGAACGATTTTTCACACTGATAACCTCACGCACACCTTATAATTGGATTGGAATTACACTCGGGAAACGAATAATCGAACAACTAAATCACGATAACAAGACAATGACTAGCCACTCTTGCGTGACCATTAATCCAAAAGAATGCTTTCTTGGGCGGTTCACTTTCCAAACATCAGTAAGGGTGTTATTTTGATAAACCTGCTTAAAAATGAAGATGAGATTCAAAAATAAATATAGGAAAAGTATCATTACGTACGCTGATAACAGGGATGTTTGTTCTAAAGGATTTTTAACAAGCGCAAATAAGAACCGACAACTTTCAGTGGGTTCAGAAAGAATGAGGTTTATCCGTAAAGCTCAAGAAATATTTGGAGATAATAAAGAAGAAACATGCAGCGTCAATAAAGCTGCAAAACGTCTCCAGATGGGTTAAATAACGGTATAGCAAGTTTTCAAGCTGCGCGTTAAAACAGTGCTGGATTTACCGGTAAGCTAACTAGGTTGCAGTCTGCATACAAACTTTCTCTGTAAATCTCAATGAATGTTTAATATTTAGAAATTAATAACTCGTTATTTAACAATTAAAAGACAAAAACATAACGCTTTAGCCTAAATGCGTAGAACAAGGTTATAAAATTAAGTCATAAAATAAAAATAAAATAAGTAATTTCGTAATTTAATAACCCGAATATTTTCTAAGTCACTCGTTGTGTAACTGTTGAACAAATTTACACACTTCTATTTTTATATTATTTTGTTGCTAATTGAAAGAGAAGTGAAGGAACGGCGTTTACTTTGTAAGAGTTACTACACCTGGGTTCTGTATAAATTCGTAAATTAGCATCTTTATATTTTTATAATGCAACGAATTATAAATTTAGATTTAATTTTTTCAACTTAAATTTTTTTTTTAAATAATAAAAAATTGTTACAGCGAATAAACATCCTACGAAAAAGAAGGCTACAATGACAACGTACCACGTATCAATAAGTGCTGCTAATAAAAAATGTTGGATTACGTAACTTTCGACAGTACAAAACATAAATAGTAAACTACCGAGGTTAGGACATTGATTGGTGCAGTCATTAACTGCGCAATGCTTAATTAACACCGGTGATGCCACACTAGTGAACACTGGTTCGAAACCTGGGCTGTCCAAATTGAGAATCTGAATTGGGCTTGGGCTAAGTGGATGTACCTGTACACTTGTCCAAGGCCGAAATGCGGCGGCGTTTCGGGCAATTGGGGTGGGAACAAAGACCACAGAGTTGCGTTAACGTGCCTTAATATTAAAACTTAGCAAAACAATTTGTCTGAACTTTCCTATACTTAGAAATGGTAGAAACAGTAGCTATTAAATCGTACTACTTCTGTCACTCTAGCGGGAGCGTACAACACACCTGGGACATCATAGCGCGGGCACTACGAATAACAGGAAACACTAGAGGCATGGTTAGGTGCATGTCGTACTGTAAATGGAAGAAAAAAATCACGTTTTTGAATTTGGAAAAAGATTGCTTGGAATTAAATAAAACCAGACACCAAAAACATCATCGAGCCGAAAATTGAGCAGGAGGCAAATTAACGCCCCCCCCCCCCCTCTTAAGCGGTGCTGCACTCATCACAATATTAGGCTGAGAATTTTATTCTAATAATACTCATCAGAAATTTAGTTTAAACAGATATGTTTTATCATCCTCCATTTATTAATATATTCATTAGCATAAATTTTCGATTTTCGAAAACTCATAGAAAGCGCCACAGAGAAATTACCATACTAAGACACAAATCAAATTATAGCTTATTCACAGGTCTATAAATCTATAAAATTTAAAAAAACGGCGTGGCAAGTTTCTGAGCAAATTGTTTTTAATTACCTAAGTTTTGGAAATAATTTATAAACTTGAGCCACTACAATACGAAATTTTATTCCGATCTGTTAAATCGTTTCTAAGCAATAAGGCTTTAAACTAATAATTTCCAAAAAAAAAATGTGGCGGCTGCTGTTTTGAAACTAGAAAGTTCGGAAAAAAGGCGTCTTCTATCAGATTTCGTCGTCAGATTTAGAAAATTTGGTTTCCGCAAAAAATGCTACCAAGAAACTTATCTAAGTTCCACTTTCAGTCTTTTATTTTTTTTTCAGTTTAATTTCTGGATGAATTTTTCGGTTCATCGGTTTGGGAGCCGCGAATACGTATGGAAGCGCAAGTTCAAATTGAAACGTTTTAGCGTATGGGACGCCAAGTGTAAAATGAAAATTTGGTGTGCATTTCACGGTATTTAGGGCAATTTGTCCCAATATTTTTATATTCTTATTCTTATTTTAATAAATCGTTGTAGATTTAAATAAATCCTTAAACATTTGGTTTAAATATTCCAACATTTAATAAAGCATTAGAGATTTAAATAAAGCTTAACACATTTACTTTAAATTTTCAAATATTTAGTAAATCTTTATGTATTTAGATAAATCTGCACATATTTGTTTTAAATCTTTCAATATTTAATAAATATTCGCAGATTTAAATAAATCTTTACCGATATAAATAAATGCTTATAGATTTAAATAAATATTACAACATTTAATTTTAAGCTGTCACATTTAATGTTAACTTGTCATATTTATTTGAGCTTGGTAGACCCAGCCTACATAGAAGACCAAGACCGTTTACACTGGTGGTAACGCTCCACAATTACGAACACGTTTTCCATATTTCAAGAATTTGTACAATTAATATTAGTTCAATTATCAATAACAACATATTTAACAACATAAACGTTGCATCATTTATTATTCATATAACAAATATGTGCAGATTTATCTAAAGACATAAATGTTTTAGGATCTATTTAAATGTCTAATGCTTTATTAAATATTTAAACCAAATGTTTAAGAATATGTTTAAAACTAGAATGATTAATTAAAATAAAAAGCATTTTGCTAAATGTGTGTATATACGTATAATAAATATTGGGACAATTTGCCTTAAATACCGTGAAATGCACAGCAAATTTTCACTTTACACTTGGCGCCCCATATTAGCGTGTTCTCACTGAAAGTGTAATTCAAATTGAATGATTTAACAGAAAACAAAAACGGTTATGGCATGTTCGAGCGACTTCTAGAAATTGTTTAAAAACGTAAATATCTTGGTTTTAGGTTTTTTGTAGTTAAAACTTTTCAGTTTATATTGTTTAATAACATGTTAGACAATGTAGACGTAGAGGAGGTTTGTGTTTTAATAGGTAACTAAATAGATAAGCAGTGGTAGTATTTAAGCATATTTTAGTGTTAGATTGCACTACCGAGCAACTATTTCTGTCTCCGACGGCGAGTCACAGTCAACTACAACGTCAAGGCGTGCCCACAGTATAGGCGAGACGTACAGAAAGGGCCGAGAGGCTGATCGAGGCTCTGGAGTGTGGTTATTCTTCCACAATTCTACATTTATTTTGTTTTTAAGTTTATATTAAAGATAAAAATAATAAAGCAACAACTTTATTGAGATGTTTTTTTCATTTAAGGCTTAGATTTTCAGATAAGTGTTGATCTTATCGACGATTATCTGCGTGACGCATTTTCGTCTCCGTCTCCCGTCTTTACGTACGAGTTTTATAGTCCTACGAAATATGTAAAGCGTAGGTGCCAGCAGAGAAGTATCACTAAAGAAATTAAAACGAGGAATCCGTTTTTTGCACCACAATACATAATCGTAATATACGTACAAAATGTTACTACATAACTTAACCTGACTTAGAATTTTGTTAAAACTGCTAAATATTTCCAAAATTATGATGCCTTTTTTAATGTAAACAACAGAATTTTTAATGGCGCTGGAAGACATGTGCTACAATGTTTTCAGTTCGTAACCTTTTAATGTCCCTGCGTGATACAGTATACCCAGTATGGATGTCCAACTTTAACACGATGTACCTTTACAACTAAAATATTTCATATGGCTGCTTTAATAACGTTTAAATACATACTCGATTGACTTGAATGATAAAATTCTATACATATTATGTCAGTTCTACATATTAAACATGCTCAAATATGACAGATATGGATTACCCAAAAATTGCATGCAATGCCATTTCCGTATCGCGTTAGCAACTTTTTCTAGATTCAAGCTAATGGACGATTGCTTTTTCACATTTTACGACAAATACGTTGCTTAATTTATATGAAATATTAATAGTTGCACTATTGTTTGTTGTTATTATTAATTACTAGAAATACAGGGTGTTTCTTAATAACATGCTAATATTTAAGGAGGTTATTCTTGGGTCCATTTTGAGAAAAAAACTTCATATGACCATATGTCCTAAAGGTCTTAACTTTTGAACTACAGGGTGCTAAAGTTTTAAGAAAAAATTCTTTTTCTTTATGATAACTTTGGTATGACCCTCGATATTTTTGTGTAACGTAGTACGCATCTTCTACGCATCAAAAGGCATTTTCTGCTGTACAACACAATTTTTTATTCTTGCCAGTGGCGTTCGTGCGGAATTTGCACTGAATCATTTTAAAGAGAAAAGTGATACGCTACTGCTTTTTCTTAAAGTAAAAACTATTTTTGAAATCCTCATTCGTTTCTGAGCAAATCTGGTCTTTTGATTTTTTTGTTTGACTTACGGTTTTCGCATAAAAAAATAAAATTCATTCATTTGCATCTCGCTAGACCACTTACGACAAAAACCAATTTATGTAACTTTAAACAAAAATTTATTTAAGAGAATAATTTTTAAACGGTAAAATTATAAAATTAAAGTAATCTAAATACATTTTGGAATGTTAACACAAAATTACCCTGAACGCACAAAGAAATAAATTAAATCAGATGTTCAAAATGTGAACCTCCTGCAAATATGCATGCCTCTGCTCTTTTTCTCGTGGACTCACGTACTCTTTGGAAAATGACAACTAGACTAGGTAGACAACTGTCAAAACTGTTTGTTTACAAAACAAAATCTGCTTCTTACCTACTAGATACGTTTTTAATCCTTGATAATACCCAATTTCATAACAACGTGCAAATGAATGAATTTTATTTTTTTATGCGAAAACCGTACGTCAAACGAAAAAAAATCAAGAGACCAGATTTGCTCAGAAAGGAATGAGGATTTCAAAAATAATTTTCACTTTAAGAAAAAGCAGTGGTGTATCACTTTTCTCTTTAAAATGATTCAGTGCTAATCCCGCACGAACGCCACTGGCAAGAATAAAAAATTATGTTGTACAGCAGAAAATGCCTTTTGATGCGTAGAAGATGCGTACTACGTTACACAAAAATATCTAGGGTCATACCAAAGTTATCATAAAAAAAAGAATTTTTTCTTATAACTTTAGCACCCTGTAGTTCAAAAGTTAAAACCTTTAGGACATATGTTCATATGAAGTTTTTTTCTCAAAATGGACCCAAGAATAACCTCCTTAAATATTAGCATGTTATTAAGAAACACCCTGTATATTTATTGTCCTAATTAGGATTGGTAACTAAAAACTCACATTTTGAATTGTGACACTTATTACGCTTTTTAAGTATTCTTAGAAATTTGTTTCAATCAATGTATTGAAAATTGATTTTAGGTTCAAGAATTGAAAATTATAATTTATTAGGAAATACATAACTTTTATATCCCATCAACACAACGTATCAACTCTGGTTGCCGGATGACAACCATCTATGAATCACCAGTCACTCGGAAAAACACAAAAGATTAGGACGAAAAATGAAATTATACGACAAAAATACTGTATAAGTACAATAAGTAAAATTCCGAAGTAAAGTTTCTAAAATTCTGTAATCTTCAATTGTATTGTTCTTGCAGCTGACATTTCTAAAGATTATAAAAATGTGTTGAAGCAAAGAAGTGTGGCACAGCATCCTGCACCGACACGAAAATTAGAGAAAACAAAATTAATTAATACCAACGAAACCCGTAAGCTACGCCCTAAGATGTTTTTGTTTCCATTAATAAATAAGCTAATTAAGTAGGCAGTGTAGCGGACCTAGAAAGTCAAGGTTTTATAAATTGTAAGGAGATTGCTCTAATTCTTTCCTATATATTAAATCCGGATCCCTTCGACGTGTCTGAACTAAAAAAATACAGCTGCAGCTGAGATTATACAACCCAAGCGGTGCGCGATGGGTATTATTTTCTTAAAAGTTGTCATCAACTGAGCGAAATACTTCTCCTGGACTTCTCAATACTTTAGATGTTGTTACTTATATTCAAAAGTGTTTTAATATTAACGTTTCACGCCCCACCGTTGACTGCAATACCATCCTTCCATTCTTACTACTGCACCAAGAGCATAGCTGAATAATAATCATAATACAAGAACATACTACAATATACTGAAAATCACATACAAAAATAATTGTATAAGATTTTTAAAGATCTAAAGTTTTTTGGAAAAGGATTCGTTGGAATTAAATAAAACTAAATGAGAGGACAAATTCGTCCGCTAAAAATTGAGTAGGAGGGTAAAAATTACCCTTACAATGAAGTTGTGAACTGTGTGCTACTATTCCTCATGAGCAATGGAACTTTTTCTATTGTCCCCAGTTTATTAAACGAATGAGCATGCATTTTTAATTTTAAATAAATTCATAAAAGCGTAATAGTAGAATTGGCGAACTTACAAAATTTAAATGAAATCGTTGCTAGTAATTGAGCGATATTTTTTTCAAAATTTTCACATCAAAATGTTTATTTATAAAAGTTTTGTTTTACATAGAGCCGTTTTGCTACTTTAGGGCTATTATAGTACCAAATTACATCCCTAACTGTAAACTCTTTTTCGAGTAAAAATGAGTTAAAATTAAATTTTAAAAGAAATCGTTGCTAGTAATTGAGCGATATTTTTTTCAAAATTTTCACATCAAAATGTTTATTTATAAAAGTTTTGTTTTACATAGAGCCGTTTTGCTACTTTAGGGCTATTATAGTACCAAATTACATCCCTAACTGTAAACTCTTTTTCGAGTAAAAAGGAGTTAAAATTAAATTTTCCTAACAGCGGCCATGTTAATGTTAGTACGTTACAAAAAACAACATTCGCTTAACCCTAAGGTCTTCTATCGGATTTCATTATTCAATTTAAAAAATTTCGTTTCTTAAAGAAGAAAAGCTACTAAAATCCATGCAACTCTCGCTTCGGGTTCGGTTTGTGTATATGCTTGTTTTGTTCATAAATTTTTGACATTTCAAAGCTCAGCAAAATCGGACTATCTGTTCTGGGGTTATGAAACGCCACACACGCGCGCGGACACACACACACACACACACACACACACACAGAGAATAAGTTGACTTAAAATGTACAGTCGACACAACTACAAAGCCTGTCTGATCTGTGCCACAGAAGGCAAATTTTATTGCAACATAGAGTTTTACTGTTAGTAAAGCATAAATAACCAAATTATAGCAAAAGCAGTGACAACAAGATAAATAATTGTCAAAAACATCAATTGAGTTGAATTGTAAGAGGCGGTCGTCGTATTATGGCGATAAATTGTGTCGAGGAGCAAGAGCTTGTGGTGTTGTTATGGTGAGACAGTTAGGGATTTAATGTAGAGGGTGTTTAAAGGTCTGTACAAAAAGCTACCACATACTCTTGAGACTAAAATAAAACAATTGAACCCAACTTTCTTCACATAAAAGTGCTTTGTTAAGTCGCTATCGAGCAACAGAGTTCTTAAAAAATAATTTTTTAAATAATAATATACTTTTTCTATTTTGGTTCTTTACTGACTACTTTATGAAACTCATTTGGATTTCATAAAGCAACTCTTTAAAGAATTCAAAATTTTATTTTGTTAGGTTGGTTACAATCATGTGACAACAAAACCTTCACGCGTTATAAACATAACCTTCAAATTGTAAGTTCAAAAAATTAAGATTAATTAGCGCATTTTCCGCTACTTTGCATAGCACGGGTGGGGTGCAAGATAATTCTTCTTCCATCTTATCTTCAAATCTTAGGTATTTTAAAAATTAAATCACTTTCAAACACAGTTTGTGTAAATTTTAATTTGACAGTAGTTTGAATTGTTTGAAATTGCGTTAAATGTTACCAACAGCCACATAACAAAAACAAAAAACAAAAAAACTTCCTAATTGATTATATTTTTAAATTAAAATATAAAATAAGGTAATTTTTAATTTTTTTTTGATCAAAATAGAAAAAATAGTATAAAATACACGTTTCATAAGACATTTAAGCGCACTTGTCCATTAGAAAACTCGCCGCAAGCGGTTCGTTTTCTAACTTGGACGCGTGCTCTAAAATCATGTCTTACGAAACTTGTTTTTTAATACACTATTAAGCGATCAAATTTGCGATATGAATTTGTAATAGCAACAGATGTTTTTTAATATAATTTTTTGATCAATAGTATTGCGCAAGTGGTCAAAAGTTGGTTATTCAATTATTGCAAAGAAGTCCATATTTTTTTAAACCTTTGGCCAATACTCTTAAAACTTTTTTTAAAGAAAGACATTTCTTATTTCCAACATTTTGTGACTTTTGTTAGATTTTGCTATCTGCCATAGTTTAGACACAAAAAAAAATAAATTTTAAGTTGCTGCATTAGATAGCAGAGTTGTCACAACACGCCTCTCGAAGGTAATTCCGCCACTGCTGACCAACAGAACAGTTTTGAAGCGCTGCACAAACAGGACGTGTACGTACAAAGGTTTTATGTTCTGTGGTATTTACATCCTGGGACGTCCAGACGAAATACTGTAAGACGTTCACTAAACGCATTGAACGTGTTAAAAAAAAAATTTTAAAAAAACTATCAAACAGGGATATTTACTGCAATAAATGTAGCTTTATTTATAACTTCGAGCTTTACTTCGTTGAAGTTTATTTTGAATTTATTGTAAATAAAACAATTCTTAACTTCAACAGTTTTTTAATTTCGCCTTATAGGTATTTCAAGGTGTTTACACGTCACTATCAAATCCAAGATTAGAAGTAAATAGTTGGTGTTGCTAGAGGAACAATAAATCTCATAACTTGATCTTAGTTTTCTATATCTGCGTTTAGATGACTTGATTCCTCATTCCAAAACTTACAACAATGGTGAATTTAAGAGATCAATTTGCTCATTCATTAAAGGTACAGATTTTAAATGTTTGTGAATTTCAAATGCTTCTAGTATATCCAACTTACGTTTATCATCACAAAACTGTAAAATTTTATAGTGTTGGTAGATCTAATAAGTGTTTAACATAGTTGGATTTACGTTAAGCACTTATTAGTTAGAAAAATATGTAGTTATGGTTTCTTGGAGAAAAGTTTCTTGATGTTAAAGAAAACAAAAAACGAAAAGAGAAATTTGTCAGCCAAAAGTATGGGTGGGAAGGGGAAAATGGATTCACCTGAGTATTGCTGCACATAAGTTGCAAATCTTATTCTACTATGAGTCGATTATTAAGAAAAGAAGCATAAATTATGTTCTCCAAAAATTCATATAGGCCGTCACAAAGAAATGAGGGGACTGGAACACGAAACGAAATTGTAGCTCATTCGTAGCTCTATCGTCGAAAGAACTGTATCGAAAACGTTTTGCGCTGTTAAAATTGTTTTAGTTCAGTTTAGTAAACTATAGACTTTGAATTCATTCCGAAAGTTTGACTTCACCGTTCGCCCGTGATTTACAAACCTTTATACGTTTATAATATTTTCCCCGAGTCTCGTCAGAAACATTGAATATAATAATTTTTTGAAATTAAAGACTTTACAGTTTGCCCGTGAATTACAAACTTTTATAAATTTGTAATATTTTCCCGAGAAACCGGCAAGCACTTTGAGTTTAGAGTTGCCGAGACATTGTAAGGATTTTTACATTTAAACGCTGCTGAATTCTGTAAACCTTCACCAGCTCTTCCCAGGTAGCTTAGAGCCAGAGTTCAAAGAAATAATAAGATCGAACTGTAAATCAAATTATTTATAATATTTATTCAATGCGTTTACAATACAAGAATAAATTATCGTATGTATCGGAAAAATTGTAAAATTAATAATTTTATGTATAATAAAGTTAAATATAATTAAATGTGAAGCAATTAAATTTTCTTCGGAGCTTGTCGACTTCGGTTCTGCTTCCTTGAACGGATCTTCTTTCGTCGAATCGAATTCTGCGTCGAATTCACGGCTGACAGACAGGACTGGTTGCGCAGAATCTCTGGTATTCAATGTGTGTCGGTCGATAGGTTTGGTCGATGCGACGTCACAATCAAAATGGCGTTTCTCGGCTTCAGTGTTTCTGTGAAAATAATTAATGTCTTGTGCACACTCCACATTCACTCAATCTTGCAGATAAAGTCTGAAATTAAATTAAATAGTGTATGGTGTAGTGTTCCACTGGTCACCAACCCTCTGGTTACGGTTCTAACTGGAAATAAACGGATAATTGTGAATTCGTCAGGTAAGTGCTTGTGGATTTATTTAATTGATCGGTACTGGATAAATAAATTGCCGGGTTTGACGGTACGGGGAATTATTTACAGGTTCAGGTTATAACTCAAATTCATGGATAGGTTTAAAATAATAAACCCAACGGGTAACTTTACTTTATTAAAGTTATTGAAACTTGACGCATAATTTTCTAAGTTTAATTTAATAAACTTAACGGTTGACTTTCTAAGTGAATATAACGAATCAATCTCAATAGGGCACCCCAGTTTTGAGATTAGATGCATTAATTCTTAGTGAATACGGTCTTATTTCCATTAGAAGCTCGTCAAACTCACTAAAAGAACATTGACCTCCACTAACGTTTTGATGTAATTCAATAAATGTCGAATTCTCATGGAAGATATCTACTTCCTAGGAGAATCAAACATTCCATTAAATTACTGTTTGCATTTAATTTAAACTAAAAGTAACTTTAAGTTTAAATCAAACTCCAGCCTAATTTTTAAACTCTAAGTTCAGTCTTGACTTGAAATAAAAATTTACTAACAGTTAAACTGTTCGAAAACAAAATCAAAATAAATTTACTAAGTCGGATCAAAATAAATTGAACAGGAAACTAAAAGTTTTAACGGGATTCTGGTTTCTAAGAAAGACAGGTCTGGATTCTTTGAAAGGCAGGAATGAATTCTTTCAAAGGCAGGATTGAATTCTAATATTTTGAGCTGGTGCTCCGGTTTTATATCCACTGAAGGTGGTAGGGATGCTATGGAAGGAGTTATTGTGGGAGTTCCGTTTCCCCCACATGACTTCTTCGACGAGCACTCCACGTTAAAATTGTCCACTTCCAGCGCCACGAACGCCTCGTCTCGGAACCACAACAATATAATTCCTCACGAATTATTAAAATCTTGTTGTTTCAGGAAACTTTGTTACATTTTCCCCCTTCCTTCGGGTTGAAGAAGATGAAAACTGGATAGAAAAGTTGACTTCTGGCAGGATAATCCAGGGATCTGAATTAATGTAGGTTGAATTACTTGGCTGGGGACCATAAACCCATAGAGACGGCGTCCACCCGCTTCATTCTAATGAAGGTACCATCTCCGGTCGGGATGCATACCCGTCTTAGGTTCCTCCACTGCTTACGGGAATAACGTTTTGTAATGCCTCCAGGGACTGCATTCACTGGTTTGGGATCCTCGCCAATGATCATCAACGGAGTGATGCCCAAATTCGCCTTGTCTACTGGATCACCGGACGTTACCAATGGCACAGCTTTCCATTCCCGGAGTTGTCGTTGGACCATTGGGGATGGAGTGTTGGGGGTTACGGCGACTTCTGGAGTCTTGATCCCAGGAGAAAAATACAAGACAGAGTGCTCTGGTGTCTTTATTTTAGGTTCGGGTGTTTTGGGCGACTTCCCAAACAACCTCTCCATTTTTCCGGCCATCAGGCTAGCTGGTGACTTCCCGACTGGTGGATCAGGCAAAACATCCCTCACTGGTCTTAAGAAAACCGCTGGCAACGCTTCCCACCTTGGAGTTCCTGCAGGTAAGTATGCTGCTGGGTTCCACGGACGTATGATTGTCTTACTTCTCTTCTTTTTCAGATTAAACGGCCACGGACGAACATTACTTTTGGACAAAATTGGAGCCATCTTCATTAAACTAGTCAGGAATACTGAATGAGCATTCTCTCTGGAGGACCTGGCTTATATTACTCTCTCCCCACCTTCTAATTTCGACCTGGGGAGGGAGTATCTGCGTGGACTGGCTTGATGTCCTTCACGTGAACACGCCTCACCACCTGGTGATTTACTGGATTCTTCAATTCTAAAATAACTGGAGAAATTACCTTATGTATTATGTACGGTCCGGAATACTTAGGTGCTAGTTTTGCCATAAAACCACGTGCTGCGTCGGATAGCACATGTTCTCTTTTGTAGACCTCTTGGCCTACCTGGGGACGATACTGACGTCTTCTCAGGTTATAATGATGACTTTGACGTGTAAACGCTTTAGCTAAATTTTCCTTAGCTATTTTAATAATATCTTGTAACTTACGAAGCTGAGCACGATATTCCTGGTGATTACGTTTTTCGGTTACGCCAACTGGATATGCTTCTGCTCGTATAGCACCTGGAGGAAGTAGTTCTCGGCCGAAATTCAACATTGACGGCGTGAATCCGGTCGATTCATGTTTTGCTGTGTTCAAAGCAAACATCATTTCAGGTAACCAAGCATCCCACTGCTTCTGGTTTCCTCTGGCATTCTGGGCGAGCATTGTTCCAATTACTTTATTCATCCTCTCAACTGGATTAGCCTGGGGAGTGTACGGAGGAGTTAACCTATGGAGGATACCAAATTCTTTGGTTAAAGCCTGAAACAATTTACTAACATACTGGGAACCATTATCTGAAACTACTACCTTTGGAGTGCCGAATTTATATATAATTTTTTCTTTAAATGCTTGGATTATGGGTCTGGCTGTAGCTCTTCTTAATGGATGTACTTCTACCCACTTTGTGAAGCGATCTTGAAAAACTAGAAGATACGCATTACCTTTCGATGACCTGGTTAATGGACCTATGAGATCGGTACTGACTGATTCCCATGGACCTTCTACTCTGGATAAAAACATTTTCCCTGCTGGTGGCTGTTGTGACATCTTGTACTCTTGACAGGATGGACAGGAATGAATATATTTGGTTATATCACGGTACATTCCTGGCCAATAATAATTCAGCGAAACCCTGGCTATGGTTTTCGCAATTCCAAGATGTCCAGCTGCTGGTGAATCATGACATTCCTGAAGAACTGAGTGACGCCGCGGTTTCGGTACACACATCTTCCATATGGAATGAAATCCCTCGGTAATAGCTGAATCTGTATTAGGAAAACATTTAAATAATTTATTCTGGTCAATTTTATACGTATCGTATTTTTCAGGTTCGTTCTGCACTTTTTGTAAAGTAGTTCGGTACCATTGGCATTCTTCCTCTGGAACGGATTTTTCTAAGGCTGAAATTTCTGGCACATTACCTTCTTGATCCTCTTGGGCTCGAGAAAGCGCGTCAGCCACCTGGTTAAGGGCTCCACTGCGATAAACTATGTCAAAGTTATAATGCTGCAGCTCTAGGATCCATCGAGCTAACCTTCCTGTTGGTTTTGGCATTGATCTGAGCCACTTCAAGCTTCTGTGGTCACTTACCACAGTGAATTTATATCCTTCAAGATATCCTTTTAGTTTATTTATGGCCCATACTACGGCCAAACATTCTAGTTCCACTGTAGAATAATTTTTCTCGGCTGCTATGAGAGAACGACTGGCATATGCAATCACTTTTTCTTGGCCCTCTTGTTCTTGGGTCAGGACGGCTCCAAGTCCTGTTTTACTGGCATCGGTCTGGAGTTTAAACGGTAAAGTAAAATCTGGGCACGCCAGAATTGGTGCTGAAATGAGTGCTTCTTTTAAATTTGCAAAAGCTTCTTCTTGCTTTTCTGTCCATCTGAATTTATTTTTCTTTTGTAGAAGTTCCGTCAGGGCCGAAGCTTTTTGAGAAAACTGCGGGATAAAACGTCGGTACCAAGAAGCCATGCCCAGGAAACGACGTATCGCTTTTGGATTTTTCGGAGTTGACATGTTCTTGATAGCTTCTAACTTCTCTGGATCAGTATGGATTCCGGTTCTATTCACTACGTGACCTAGATATTTAAGTTCGGTGCGGCAAAATATACATTTTTCTGGCTGTAATTGTAAACCTCCAGCTCGGAGTTTAGTAAATACTTCTCTTAAATTTTCCAGGTGTTCCTCGAATGTTTTTCCTATGATGATTATGTCATCTAGGTAGCAGAATGCTTTCGGTTCGAGTTCAGGTCCAATGATGCTATCCAGCAATCTCTGGAAGGTAGCGGGAGCGGCATGTAATCCAAATGGAAGTACTTTAAACTGGTATAATCCACGGCCTGGTACTGTAAATGCAGTAATTGGTCGGCTCTCCTTAGTCAAAGGTACCTGCCAGTATCCTTGTTTTAAATCCAAGGTACTAATATATCGGGCTCCACGTAATTTATCTAAAATATTCTGGATAAAAGGTAGAGGATATGCATCAGTCTTAGTTACCTGGTTTACCTTTCGAAAATCAATACAAAATCTATATTTACCGGATGATTTCCTAACTAAGACTACGGGTGAGCTCCAGGAACTAGATGAAGGTTCGATCACCTCTTCTTCGAGCATCTTGTCAACTTCTTCGTTGATGATTTCTTGCATTGCTGGATTTCTGGGATAATAACGTTGTTTTATAGGTTCAACATCTTCTTTTAATTTAATTTTATGTTGCACTAAATTTGTTGGACCTTTTATACTTTTAAATTTATTAAGCTCGGTTGCTAAAAATGTATTTAATTCTTCTAACTGGACATCATTTAATGCTTGAATTCCGGCTAATTCTGGATAATGATCCTTCGACTGTAGTTTTACGGTCTCGTCATTCAATACGAGTTCTGGTATCTCGGCCCGGATGACTGCTCTGTGAGAAATCAAAAAATCCATGCCTAAAATAGCATCGGCTGTCAAGGATGATACACATTTCCATTTCCCCTGGAATTCTTGTCTGCCTATTTTAACTGGAAACCTGTACGTACCTTCTGTGTTTATTATACTACCATCGGCTAATTGTACACCCTGTTGATCTTCATAATGACATTTTAACCCATTATTTTCCAGGTGACTACTTAATCTCTGGCCTACGTATGATTCTGCGGCTCCCGAATCAACCAAGGCGTAGAACTGCTGGTGGAAAACTTCTATAACGGCAAATAATCGAGGATCTATGGAGGTTACGGCGGAAATTCTAGGTTGGCCTTTCTGAAAAAATGTTTTTACCTTATTTAGCCACTGTTGCCATCCTACTGGGTTGTGAAATGGTGAGGCCCTCGCCGTTTGTAGCTGGAAATGCCTTAATTTTCCTGCCGGCTTATTCCGTTTCCCTGCTTTTTGCATTTACAATCTCTGGATAGGATTCCTGTCTTTCCACACCAAGAACAGAAGATTTTCGCTGGTCCTCGGCATTGAAGTCTCCTATGTCCTGCTTGACCACACCTCCAACAAACTTCTAACCTGGAGTAGGTAGGTTGCTTTCCTCCGGATTGTACAGGCTGACTGGTTGCTTGCTTAAATTTTCGGACCTCCGAAACTGGTTGTTGTACTATTTGCACTGGTTTATTAGCAAATTGTACGGATTTATTGGTTTTAACTGGTGATGCTTCTGGTGAAATTTGATCCAAATCCTTGAACTTGGACAACTTTCCTGGTTTATATGCTGTCTCGAACACATATGCTTGACTAGGTAACGGAGGAGAACGAAACGAAGCTGTTACACTCTGGAGTGCCTCGTATTCTTCTGCTATCCTTAACATTTCAGGTAGCGTATTGAAATCATTACGCTTCAGGTAAAATTTGTACTCGGGCTTCAGGTTTTCGTATATTCGTTCCAGCTGTTGAGTACCTTGAAGACCTCCATGCCTTCGCATTAATGTTTGGATCGCTGTTACATACTCCGCGACCGTTTCTTTGTTACCCTGGGTACGATTGCGAATTTCTTCTTCCAACCAAAAATAAAATCTAGGTGGAAGATACTGGATTTTGAAGCTGTCTAAAAAATCGTTCCAATTCCTCCAATTGGTTTGATTATTACGGTACCAAAGCAATACTCTGCCTTGGAGAAGTTCCGGTAAAGCTAGTAGTAGGTCCGCTTCGGCGACGTTGTAGCACTTGGACAACTCTTCGATCCTTTCTAAAAAAGAAACTGGGTCGCTACCTCCGTCGAATTTTATTCCCCACTTACGAACGCTCTCGCAGACCTGGACTCTGGATGTCATCACCACACCTGGTGGAAAAATTTGTTGCTGATAAGCGACACCTGGGGCTTTATCTCTTGATACCTTATCACCTGCTATCTTATCAACAGATATCTTATCAATTGATAACTTATCACCACCTGGTGGTTTTTCATCCGTCACCTGGCCATTTCCTGTTCTAAGGAATTCCACTAACCTTTTTCTCATTTCCATCATTCCTCCACCTGTTTCCAATTTGTACTTGCGTAATTCCTCAGCAAGTCCTTCCTTTTTCAGCTCGTATACCCAGCCTACACGTACATCGGTCGATCTTTCCTCGTCTTCTAAACCCATTCTGGCAAAATTATTAATTCAATTTTTCAACTTACAGTTTTGCGGTTTCAAATCTGTTGTTGCAGGTGAATACGGAATTCTTCTGGTTGAATTTTTCTGGTATTTCAGGTTTTCTGAGGTCCTGGACTAAAAACGTGGTTGCTCTCGGGTTTCCTGGAAACGTCCTTGCTCTCTAGGATGTCCTGGAAACGTTCCTGCTCTCGGGCGCCATGTAAACCTTCACCAGCTCTTCCCAGGTAGCTTAGAGCCAGAGTTCAAAGAAATAATAAGATCGAACTGTAAATCAAATTATTTATAATATTTATTCAATGCGTTTACAATACAAGAATAAATTATCGTATGTATCGGAAAAATTGTAAAATTAATAATTTTATGTATAATAAAGTTAAATATAATTAAATGTGAAGCAATTAAATTTTCTTCGGAGCTTGTCGACTTCGGTTCTGCTTCCTTGAACGGATCTTCTTTCGTCGAATCGAATTCTGCGTCGAATTCACGGCTGACAGACAGGACTGGTTGCGCAGAATCTCTGGTATTCAATGTGTGTCGGTCGATAGGTTTGGTCGATGCGACGTCACAATCAAAATGGCGTTTCTCGGCTTCAGTGTTTCTGTGAAAATAATTAATGTCTTGTGCACACTCCACATTCACTCAATCTTGCAGATAAAGTCTGAAATTAAATTAAATAGTGTATGGTGTAGTGTTCCACTGGTCACCAACCCTCTGGTTACGGTTCTAACTGGAAATAAACGGATAATTGTGAATTCGTCAGGTAAGTGCTTGTGGATTTATTTAATTGATCGGTACTGGATAAATAAATTGCCGGGTTTGACGGTACGGGGAATTATTTACAGGTTCAGGTTATAACTCAAATTCATGGATAGGTTTAAAATAATAAACCCAACGGGTAACTTTACTTTATTAAAGTTATTGAAACTTGACGCATAATTTTCTAAGTTTAATTTAATAAACTTAACGGTTGACTTTCTAAGTGAATATAACGAATCAATCTCAATAGGGCACCCCAGTTTTGAGATTAGATGCATTAATTCTTAGTGAATACGGTCTTATTTCCATTAGAAGCTCGTCAAACTCACTAAAAGAACATTGACCTCCACTAACGTTTTGATGTAATTCAATAAATGTCGAATTCTCATGGAAGATATCTACTTCCTAGGAGAATCAAACATTCCATTAAATTACTGTTTGCATTTAATTTAAACTAAAAGTAACTTTAAGTTTAAATCAAACTCCAGCCTAATTTTTAAACTCTAAGTTCAGTCTTGACTTGAAATAAAAATTTACTAACAGTTAAACTGTTCGAAAACAAAATCAAAATAAATTTACTAAGTCGGATCAAAATAAATTGAACAGGAAACTAAAAGTTTTAACGGGATTCTGGTTTCTAAGAAAGACAGGTCTGGATTCTTTGAAAGGCAGGAATGAATTCTTTCAAAGGCAGGATTGAATTCTAATATTTTGAGCTGGTGCTCCGGTTTTATATCCACTGAAGGTGGTAGGGATGCTATGGAAGGAGTTATTGTGGGAGTTCCGTTTCCCCCACATGACTTCTTCGACGAGCACTCCACGTTAAAATTGTCCACTTCCAGCGCCACGAACGCCTCGTCTCGGAACCACAACAATATAATTCCTCACGAATTATTAAAATCTTGTTGTTTCAGGAAACTTTGTTACATTTCACTAGCCCTCCTGATCTGGTCATACTGCAAACTGTAACCAGTTAGTAATATTTCTAGACAACCCGTCAAATAGTTTGAAAATTATTTGAAACCGATTCCACTGACCATGCTGGGTTTTATAGCTACTGCGAATATTGTAGAAATCGAAGTTTGCTAGTTCACAAAATAAGAATCCTGAGATTGTTTTAAATTTAACTTTCGAGGTAATTATTATTCTTTAAAACATTGCTTACAGAGTTATTTTGATACAACTCAGTGTTGAACTCTTGAACTAAGAAAACGTACCGGATCCCCGCAAATAAGTTGCAAATCCCATATAGAGCAAACAGTTTTGTTGAGCAGGCAATCACTATCTTGGTGCTTTCTGGTTTAACGACATTTGTATTAGATGACCTGATCGACTAACATAACTTATCAAGCGACTTTGGTAGCACCCATTCAAAGTGAATAGTTGCTTACTTGAAATCTAATTAAATCTAGTTCAAATTCCTGTAATTGGTAATTCAGAAAACTTGTTTATTTAATTGCGCTTAATTTGCTTGTAATTTAGTCCAGCACAGTCCGTTCACGAGGAGCCACTGGAAGAATTCCTGTTGCCGGCATCACTTGCTGTCCGTTTTAACTGTATTGTCAAATCCTGTTTTATTTATTTTGGAACCAGAATTAAATATTGTTTATTTTTATGTTTATTGCGATTTTGTACACACTAGGCTTAATATAATCTGTAAATAGTTGAAAAACAATACATTGTTTTGAGTTGCTTCGTTGTACGTTATTAAATTGAGATTCGCATGCTTAATGCTGGATATGTAAATCCACAACTTGGCTCTGAACGGCGCTCACTCAGATCTACGCAACCTAGGAAAAAACAGTAGCGTCTAGTCTCTTCGACTACAATCGATCCCACCAAGGTCTATTCTATTGCGCACGTATTCAATAGGCACCTTTTTAGCGATAACCGCCAGGTTCGTAGTGGCACAGATGGATATGCGGGTGTGTTCGGGTGTACTGCTTTTTTACTGCATACGTAGTTGTGGGGTCGAATCTCGGAACCAAAATTTTTTTTAATTTTAGTTTTTTTTAAAACACTGTTATGCGTTTTCCGGTTTACGCAAGGTTATTTGTTAAGAGAGTTATATTTTTAAAGAAAAAATACGAAGACAAATTTGCATTCACTCACTGATTGACGTTAAAACACTGTTGTTGCGTTTTGCTGTTTACACGAGGTTATTTGTTAAGATCAGTTATATTTTTAAAGAAAAAATACGAAGACAAATTTACATTCACTCACTGATTGACGGCATACTAACACGCAAGTCGGACCTTGATGAGGTAGGATCGATTGTTGTCAAAGCGACTAGACGCTAGTGGAAAAACCAGTAGCGTACACACCAAGCCGAAGTACACAGTAGTTATTTTTTTTCTGAAATGTAGGTTTTGTGAAAACTACAAAATTCCAGTGGTGACCTCGCCGTTCATTATGATAATCACCAGTTTTAGTGCCCGATTTGAATATGAGCAGAGCATTTTTTACAAATCCAATGTTTTCCCCACCGGCGTGTAACATAATTAATCGTTGGTCTTTTGATATGGTGCTGAGTAAACCATTCGTCGTTTTGTCTGACCAACTATGAGATTTTGTATGAGAACCATGCAGGTAGGTTTCGTCCATGTAAATAATTGTTCTATTTTGTTGCCTATACAACTTTAATTTTTCTAAATATTTAATACGGAGGCCTCTGATATCTGATTTTTCTTGAAGAAGTTTGCGATTGTTTTGTGTAACACGCCAGCGAAAACCCAATGTTTTTAACATTCGTCGTAAAGAGGTCTTGCTTCAGGAAAATTGAAAATCGTTTTTTAATTTTTGCAACAGACTGTTTAAAGTAATGCGTTGATTGTTAGTATTATGAAAATTATAAATTACTTGTCGTAAATCATAAGATGTAATATCATCTGAATCGGCTACCGGCTTCTTTCGAAGACGTTTCCTTTTGGGCGAGTGAAAACTGCTTCTTCCAGTTCTTGGTAATCTTCGTCGTCAGATTTCTCAATATTTAGTTCTGCCTCCTTCAAAATGTTATAGATTAATCTCACAGAAACTCCGGTTGCCGTCGACAAATGCTTCTTTAAATCTGTTGTGGACGAATTTGTAATATCCAGCTCTTTATAAGCAATTGCTTTTAAGTACGAATACACTTTAAGCACAACCTCACGTGTTTGAGAATGTAGTTTTCGTCCACTTCCCAAATTTGACATCGTAAAGAATAACAACAAAAGAACTTCACAAATAACAAAGAAAAAGCTAAAGTAATATCAAGAAGAATTTTCAAAAATCAATACTTTCCTATTTTGGCGTATGACGAAATAATAATGACATAAATAATTAACAGCAACTAGATATTATACTAGCTTTCAAACTACGGGATTGCTTTTGTTTGAGAGTGTAGCGGTTTCTCGCCTTTTAAACTTATCGTCATTTTTTTTGCAAGGTTAAATGACACTTGCTGTACGTACTTACATACTTACATACCAAAACCACTTTTTTGGGTTTCTAGAGGTCCAAAACAGTATTTTTATTAAATATCAAATTCAAACACTTTCAGGAAATGTTTTATTCCGTGTACTGAACGTGTAGGAAAATACAAAACATACTAAATGAAAATACTGAAACCATAAAATGAATTTATTGTACTTATTGCCATAATCTTTTTGTCGATGATTTTTCTTAACAACTTCCAAATATCATTTTTTGTTTATTTTGTGTTATTTTATTAAAAATACGGTACAAACGATAAATATAAAATTCTTCCTCGAGGTAAGATAAAATAAAATAAATTCAACTTATTTAGCTATCTCCTTGTTGCCACAGTCGCGATATGAAATCGACAAGTTCCTCTCAAAGCAAATTCAATTAAGACGTCGTTCTGGTACTGACATTGAAATTATCTAACCGTAAGAGAACATTTCTTTGAGACATATTAAAGAAAACGAACAATTTGTATACACAGGTTTTTCTTTGTCGAATACGGCATCTGAAACTTCAATTTAATAACGTAATAACGAGTTCCTCTCTCTGCATTCTAAGTTTGTTGAGTGTTTCTGATAGAACCAAATGCAAATTTAATTAACAATAAAGTAACCATTTTCAGTAATAATAATTTTCAAATGCACGAATTTTAAATTTTCAGTAATAAGTGCTGTTCTCTCAAACAAAATAATGGGAATTTTGTTGTGGTTCATATTTAAATTAAATTAAAACACTAGAATCAAATTTAGTGTGAATTTGTTGCCTTAATAATGCACCACGAAGTAAAGAACAAATAACACTGTTAATCAGGCATTTACAAAATAAATTGTTCGCATTGTAATTCGGTTTATATAGGCCAAACAATTAGAAATTTTGATATTAGATATAAAGAACATGTACGTTGTTACAAATACAAACACCCACATGAATCCAATTACGCTAAACACTTACTAGAACAATGACATCTAATAACACTATAAAATATTTACACTTTTGAGATGATAAACGTAAATTAGATATACTAGAAGCTTTTGAAATTCACAAACATTTAAAAACTGTACCGTTAATGAATGAGCAAATTGATCTCTTAAATTCACCTCTATTGGACATTTTGGAATAAGAAATCAAGTCATCTGCAAACGAATACCGAAATAAAGTCACCAAGTTCTATTGCTATAACAACACTAACTGTTTACTTTCTAATATAACCTTTGACAATGGCATGTAAACATGCAGAAGTACGTTTAAGGTTAAAATAAATAAATATTGTTAAAGTAATTAAGTATTTTATATACAGATAATCATTAAATAACACTGTTGTTTAAACAATAAATAGTTCATTATGTGTGGCGCCCCTCTGTAAGTATGCAAAAGAATAATCTTAATTTAACCATCATTTCGCTTTCTGTAGAAGCCAGACATTCAATTTTATTTTACTTAAATTGTACTGTATACACAATTGCTGGTTTAATATCATAACAAGCAAAAATTAGGTTGGTTTTTGTAACGCAAATAACTTTAGAAATTGTAACGTTATTTAATAACTAATAAATTAGGTGTCATTCATAATTTTATTAAACCCTTACAAAGGGTGAAATATTCGAGCTGAACTAATTAAAGAAAGTAAACGAACATTATTCATAATTAAACAGCTCCACAATAACGCTTTCATATCTTTCCATTGAACAAGGAATGAAAATGCGGCTGAAAGTATTTATTTTGTGATCATCACAGAGTACGGGCTTAAAATAAAATATTTCACAGCACGCACCCTTTTGATCTTCGCCTAAGCCTTGGTTTATAAAAATAGACACCCTCCGTCCTTTGCGACCAACAAATGGGAACTCATGACCAATGTAACGAAAATAAATGTCCTACTGTTATTTTTCATAATTGCTACATCCTAGGAAGGTCAAGAAACAACTGTTTTAGAGGTTTTAATGAAATTAGGATGCATATTATTTATGATGAAGACGCAAAACTAATCAGCACATTTGCTTATTATGAAAAAAAAATTTGTTAGGAATTTTACGAAATTTTTAAGGTCGAGCTTTTTTACTTCGTTACAGTTCATTTTAATTTATTGTAAATAAAACAATTCTTAACTTCAACAGGTTTTTTATTTTAGTTTTATACGTATTTCAACGTGTTTACACGTCATTATCAAAAACAAGATTAAAAGTAAACAGTTGGTGTTGCTATAGGAACAATAAATCTTCATAACTTGATCTTGGTTTTCTATATCTGCGTCCAGATGACTCATTCCAAAACGTCTAATAACGGTGAATTTAAAAGGTCAATTTGTTCATTCACTAAAGGTACAGATTTTAAATGTTTATGAATCTCAAATGCTTCTAGTATATCCAACTTACGTTGGATTACGTCATCACAAAAGTGTAAACATTTTATAGTGTTATTAGATGTCATTGAATGATTGTGTTCTAATAAGTGTTTAGCGTAATTGGATTTATGAAGCTGTTTATACTTGTAACAACGTACGTGTTCCTTGTACCAACATTTCTAATTGTTTGTCCTATATAAATCTAATTACAGTGCGAGTAATTGAATTTATAAGCGCCTGATTTTAGTAAATTGTCTGTTTTATCTTTAGCATTAAACAAAGTGTTTAAAATGTTATTTGTTGTTTTAAAAGTTACTTTACATTTATTTATTTTGTTTATAATTTTCGCAATTTTTCTGATTCATTGCCAAAATATGGAATTGAGGCGTATTTCATTTTATCTGATGAAATAGTTGAATAAATTTTCTGAATAGCTAATTTACAATGTTTCTCTCTAATTAGTGTATCAATAATTTAAGTATTATAACCATTATTGTATGCAATTTGTTTAATAATCGAAATTTCTCTATTATACATATTTTTACCTAAACGAACCGTTAAAGCGCTATGTATCATGGACCTGTATGCTGCTAATTTATGTGTTTTATGATGACAAGAATCGTGTGGTATTGTAATGTCTGTTTATATTTCAAAAGTTTGCAAAAATTTTAAAAAAGTTTGAAAAATTTTGAAAAATTTTGAAAAATTTTCATTTAAAATAAATTTTAAAAATTACCACACAATAAATTTTCAAAAATATTAAAGATTTTTAATTTCAGAATGTTTAAACATTTTTGAATTTTCAAAATTTAATTGTAAACAATGTTTATTCGTTGAAATCTAAAATCGATTAAACTGTTCAGGTAAACGGCCGAAAGGAAACCTCCCAGAAGTGATTCTCAAAGATTGTACCTATTAGTCATTTAACATGTTAATACCGATTTTGAAGCTGAAATTCGTACGTTATTGAAATACCAAAAAAACGTTGGGGGACCCTGGGGGTGGTGGGAAGAATGGGATTGCGCATATTGGTTATTCGACATGTGGAGAAGACGAATCTAAGGTTCTTTCCAGAGCGCGTTTATTTTTAAATAGAGCACGCTTCCCCTCCACCCCCCTTTTTCTGGCGGACCAACCTCATTTTGTTGCGGTTTCATCCCAGCAGAATTACCAATTCTTATGCCAAATTTGTTTTTTTGCGTTAACCACGCGTACGCGCATGCACACATGCACACGCACACTCGCGCGCGCGCATGTACACGCAAACGCACACGCACGCACACACGCATGCGCGCGCGAGCACACACACACCAGTGCAGCGTTCGCTTTATCGGTCTCTCAAGGCCCTAAAACCCTCTAGCGGGAAAGGTAAAAAGAAAGAAAATTAAATTAAATATCCTAATCATACAATTTTGCAATGAAGGTATGTTCAAATATAAGTCGCGATATTAAATTACGGTAAATTAGTTAAGGAAACTACCTTACTAACTAATACTACATTTTCTAAAATGCCGAGCAAAGCCCGTTTGTGAAGGAATGTAGATAATAATCTAAGACAAATTCTGTCGGTTTCCACGAAGTGTTTGAATTCGGTGGATTGGAATATGTGCAAATTTCATGCTTGATTGATTCCTGTTCATCCCATCAGGTCGACAGCGAAATTTAGGAGCCGCAGATGCAAAGTGAAACCAAAATAATAAATAAATTGAATTAAAGCCTGTCAGTGAAGGAAACTTTTCAAAATGAATTAGTGTTCGTTGAACACGATTGAACGTGACTGATTTATTAGATAAATATGCATTGAGATTTAAACGCTCATGTCTGCATTTCCATAGTTGTATGAAAAAAATTATTGTATCCAGCAGCGAAGCAAGGGTGGTACGAGCGATGCGACTGCGCCAGGCGCCATTCCCAATCGACATTATTAATTACTTTTTGTAAGATTAACAAACCTAGCCAATTAGAGCCTTTCGTATGTTTATTTACGCATACGTCTCGTAATGTAAATGATGTCACTGACTGTGAAATTATGTGAACAAAATTTCAGTAAGCTAAAAATAGTCATATTTAAGATATCCCTGGTTCAAGAAAAATTACCAATTTAGCCTCAATTTCTATTGAACATGAAGAAGAAAAATTTCTAAATTACCAACCAAAATCAACGCTTCTATAAATGTTTGCTTATTTATATATTAAATCCGAATCCCTTCCATCTGTCTCAACTTTTAGCAATGACGCGACTGACGCCCGCTACTAAAGGCGACATCTTTATGCGTTCATCTATATAAGGCGAATGTGCCATGTGTCGGGCCAGTATAGTCAATGAAAATAAGAAAATTACGTAAACACTGTACGGCTGGATGATTCAAAACGCGAAGCGCTGGTCAGCCTTCTTTAGCAGACCGATATTCGCGGCGGGCGGAAGAATATTGAGCCGGTCACTGGAAATACTGAAATGTAACACAACCCTTAAAATATGTACAAGTAAAAGCAGTAATTAATCAAGTAGATATCGAACAATTAAATTACATACTTGAGCGATCATGGGAGCAAAATAAATAAGCTAATCATTCACAATTACAAAGACAGGCTGTACTTCCTAAAGAAGTAAGTACCTAGTCTGAAAGACAACTTGAGTCAAATATTAGAAGCTAGCGTTAGAATAACAATCGTGCTAGATACAAACAATTTGTGATCGCTGAGTTTACATTAACCAACTGGTTCTTAAGAATACGATAAAAGAATTAAAGCAATCACAAAATAATTAATAAAACTAGGGCTATTTTCCGCAGTACGCTACACTATCTACTTCATTAGCTTATTTCATATTAAAAATAAAGAAAATACAAAAAAATGAGTGGGGCTTAGCCCAATAGTTCCGCTAGTCATTATTATATCAAGTTTTTATGACAAGTCTAAAACCGAACTACTTAAAGTAAAGAGAATTATTCTCATAACTTTAATCAATTTTCAATTATTAGGAGTGCGGACCAATTGTGGGTGGTTGAAATGTGTTGCTGTAATAAAGGGGATGATTTTCGCCATTTTTACAAGTGTTTTAAAGATTAGGATAAACTTAAGGGTAGTTTCGAAGTATTACTTTAATAAAGGGTAATGATCTTGTCATCTTTACAAACTTGCAATGTTCAGGAATTAGAATTCACTTAAGGCAGATTTGAAGCGGTTGCTTTAATAACGGGCATGACTCTCATTATTTTTTAATAGAATTAATTTTTTTGAGTTGGTTTACTAATGAGAATGATTCTCAGCGTTTTTATAAATTATCCGTTTTTTGGGGCTGCAGTGAACTTGAGGGAGGCGTATAGGTGATGGTTTAATGAAGAGAATTTTCTTGTCGTTTTCAGTATTTTTATATTTTTGAGGTTGAGATTATTGAAAGGTGTTGCTTTAATAAAGAGGATGATTTTAGTCAGCTTTATAAATTTTCAATTTTTTGGAATGCATTTGAAAGTAGTTTAGATGTTTCTGCGCCGAATTAAGAAAATGATTATCAAAACTGTTAAATAAAATTTCAATTTCTGGGGCGGTTGCAGATGAGTTTAAAGGAGTACAACTTTAATGAAAAGAATATTTTTTGTCATGTTTATACACTTTTAATGTTAAAGATTTGAAATCTAATGAGGGTGGTTTAGAAGCGTCACAATTGATTAATCGAAACTTTTTGTGAAATACCTTTCTATGTCAGGAGGATGAGTAAAAAAAAAAGGAAAAAATTGGGGTCGTCCGGGATTTGAACCCGGGACCTCTCGCACCCTAAGCGAGAATCGTGACGCAGTGTGCTTATAGGGTGTATATAAAGAACCACCAGTTGTATTAAATCATTACTCATCATTTTAAATTAGTATATTATTAAAATTGTACATTTATTGCAATTTTAAATTCTATTTAGTTTAATAAACATGTCATCTATTTCATTCTATTAAATTACTGACTTAATGTTAATAAAAAACCGCAGAATTATTCTATTTTATTATACGGTCTATACCTATGAAAAATGTATTCTATGAAAAAGATTTAATAATTTTTTATTTTACAACCTAAACGCTGTAACAGAACGCTGTAGACTGTAGGACTAGCCATTAAAGCAAACCGCCAAGGTAAACCCGGCGAGGTGAGATATAAATAAACAAGATAGATATTAAAAAATATATTTTTTTTTATATTTAAGTTTTATGATGCTAAAAACATATACCTACTTGTAAGTGACATACCATTTTGCTTCAACATAACGGAAAAATTCGGTCAATCTCGACACAGCAAACCTAGGGACGGACCCACGGTACTAGGTACCAAAATCCTCTGTGTACCCGGGGCCTACAAAGATTTTGTTTGTAATTTATTTTTCTTAAAAATTAATACTAGAATTCTAAGAATAAAGTTCGGGATTGTTAATTTATTGTAAATGAAACAATTCTTAACTTCGACAGGTCTTTATGTTAGCCTTATACGTACTTCGACATGTCAACATGTAAAAATACGTATAAGGCTAAATAAAGAGGAGCCGTTGAAGTTAAGCATTGTTTTATTTAACAATAAATTAAAATGAACTTCAACGAAGTAAACCTCGAACTTGATAAAATTCAAGATTGTTATTTAGCTTAAAATTTAATTTAAAAAAAATTGTTAGCAGAGCGTGGTTTCGATCCACGGACCTCTGGGTTATGGGCCCAGCACGCTTCCACTGCGCCACTCTGCTCACGTGGTCTTAACTGTTCAAAGATGTAATAATATTAAACCCTAGATAATTAAAATAAATTTTGAAATTTGTCGTGGTTTTGTTTTTTAATTTTCAACTGATAATGACTGATTAGCCGCCACAATATACATTTATTAAAGTAGAAAAAGTTATTGTAAAAATTAATTCGTTTACACTTTTTTTAAATTAAATTAATAATGATCATTGTTATTCTTTTTACTATGAAAGTTTAAAATTTCTATGATAAAATAACAAAATTTTATAGAAAATTACATCGATCAAAATGCAAAAAACAGACTTGTCAAAATTTCTAACAAAATTGAGTTATACCGTATGTTCAAATAAAAAATTCATAAAGGTTGGCCGTGGAAAATAAAATTGTCTTTGCATGCTTTATCGAACTGTCATCACTCTGTCAGTGTCACTACAAATGACAAATTACAAGCTTAACCTAAAAATTTTAAGTGACATGTTTTGTTTGTTTTAATTTTAAAGCATGCATAAACAGTAACTTTATTTTCCATGGCCAACCCTTATGCATTTTTTATTAGAACACGGTATAATTAATTAGAAAAAATTGGATTATAAAGTTAGTTAACAGAACGACAAAAATAACTTAATCGAGGGCCACGAGAAAACCAATAGCATGTCTTTGATTGACTCTGTGATAGCCACAGCCGATAATTGGTTGTTCCTGCTGTCAAAAATAGTGTAATAAAAACATTTGCCACACCAGTGGCGTGGCAAAAATCCTAATCTAACCTAACCAACAGCCAGACCTGGACAAGTACTCGATACTTTTCTTTAAATCTTGACTCTACAGAATAGGCAACATACATTCCACGTCATATATTGCTTTACTACTAAAATATAATTTTATAAATGAGAACAATAGTTTGCTGTGGATTCAAAAAATCTCGTTGGACTTTCTGTTATTAAAAGGATGTACAATGGGCTATACCTACACCAAACGGGTGTTCTTATTTATAAAGTTATGTTTTACTAGTAACGCAACCTATGACATGCAATGTGTGTTGCCTACTCTGAAGAATTGGGGGGTTGTACGATAAAATGGACACCCAGCGCAGAAACCTGATATGACCAAGATTCCACTATCTGATAATATACAAAATTTAATATACTGCATGTGCAATTGTACAACAAATATTCAGTGAAATCCTGTTGAAATCAAATTGTAGTGTATAACAGTGTTTATGATATAACGGGTGCATTGCAATATAAAATGAACTGCAATACAGCAGCATTGCTATAATTTTTTTTAATTAATATGTTAATCAATGCAGAAAGTGAACATGTCCAGAACAAAAGCAAAATTGACAACTAACAAAACTCAAAATGCCTATCCTACGTAGTTTAAGGTGACAATATGGTAATATACTGTAGTACATTTATTAAAGTCATATTTTGTTACATACGAACGTCTTAATTATAAACAGTTTTGTTAGTTTTAAAAAAACGCCATATCCAAATCTGCATTGACTGATTCAATTATGTTTGGAAGATCATTTTCCAGTATTTTAAAAATTATATATACTTTATCTACGACTGCTTGGATAACAACTCATTATGTCATTCATTTGCGGTAAGTAATGAAGTTTATTATTGCACTAATGTAAAATAAGTTAGGCAATGAATTCATTACACAACTCATTTTATTTACACAAACAAAACTGAAGTTTTGTTTATAAGAAAACTGGCTGGTCACCATAGCATTGAACAAATCGAATCTATCTCGTTCCTCTGATTTAAAAAAAAAAGGTATTTTAGAAGTGACTTAACATTTGCAAACAAATTAATGCAAAATGTCAAATATCATTTCAAGCAAAATAATTTGATTCTTATCAAAATTTGAGAAGTCGTGGATAATGTCCTCCGTGGAATAATGCATTATTATGGCACTCGTTTGATTACACGACTCGGTCTACGACCTCGTCGTGCAACTTTCAAACTCGTGTTATAATAACCCCTTTATCCCACTAGTAACATAAATAACTATTATGCCACTCTATAGCCTTTATCCACTAACAATTAGGAAACCAAAATACGTTGTGTGTCAGTGGCGTGCTGATATCGGGACGCATCGAGTGTAAACGAAACATAACTTACTCCCTTTTTCCTTTATTTCTTAATTTAAACAAATAAAATTTAGAATGATTAATGTACACAGAAATTCGTATCATTTCAGATATATTTAACTTTGTTTGCACTTTGTTTTACCGAAAATGCTCTCAGAGTTATTAATTTGCATAAAATTGTGCCTGCCAATCTTGTCCTGAAACATAATTTCAGAAAAAAGACAAATTTCATTTTGGAAACATATTTAACGGGCACCTATCATACGTAGAATTTTATTCTGATTCTAAAAATATCAAAATATACATGGTGTTCTATTTTAAATCAGAAATTTGGAATCATTTCCGTTGAAACCAAGTGCAACGGCTAGAAATTTACGTTCAATAAGTTAAACGTGTGTGTACTTTCATAACTCCAAATTTCATTTGTTCCAATTAAAAAAAAAACGAGGAATGAACCATGTTTCGTTTACCATTCTTTAAAAGAAGAAAATACAAAAAACAAAACAAATTCGTTTTTAAATATTAAACGGGGTTTTAACTGTTAACCACAAAGAAGGAAATGGTAATGAAAAAAACCCGAAAGACGAGGAAAGTGTATATATATAATACTTTTTCATAAATATAATGTTATCATCTAGTATTGAGACATAGTAGGTAAATTAAAAATGTATTAATAAGTTCTAGCTTTACTTCGTCGAAGTTCATACTAATGTATAAATAAAATATTTAATAACTTCAACAATTTATTTATTTAAAATTTTATACGTATTTCCACATGTGATTATCCAAGGTAATATTTAAAGTAAATATTTAGTGTTGTTGTAGGAACAGTAAAACTGGATGACTTGATCTTGGTTATCTATGTCTGCAGATGACTTAATTTCCTGTTCCAAAACTTACAATAATGGTGAAATAAAGAGATCAATGTGCTCACTCAATAAAAGTACAGTCTTTAAATGTTTGTAAATTTCAAATGCTTCTAGTATATCTAATTTACGTCTATCATCACAAAAGTGTAAAAATTGTATAGTGCTATTAGATGTCATGAAATGCTCGTGTTCTAGTGTTTAGCGTAATTGGATTTATATGTGTGTTTGTATTTGTAGCAGCGTACGTATTTTTTGTACATGATATCAAAGTTTGTATATGTCTGGCTCATATAAACCATACAGTGAGAGCAATTTAATATGCAAATGCCTGATTTCAGCAAATCGACTGTTTTCTCTTTTGCATTAAACAAAATGTTAAAAATGTTTTTAGTTATTTATAAATTACTTTACATTTATTTGTTTTGTTTGTGTTTTTATCGATTTTTCCGATTTTTTCGTAAATTCGTATTTGATTTTATCGAATGAAGAAGTATTTGGATACATGTTTTGTAGCTTCTATATAATGTTTCTTTTTAAATAATACTCGCGGAACTCGTTTGCTATGCCGTCCGTTTATTTTTCGGTATTTTATTAAATATTAAAAGTAAGGGAATGTAGTAGGTAGCGTAGCAGGCCGCGAGTTGAAGTCCTAGTTTTATAAATTAATTTGCTATTGCTTTAATTCTTGTAATAAAACAATTAACGTTCATCATCACTTATGTGATGATCATCAGCTATACTAGTAGGATTTAAAATTCACAAACATTTAAGAAATGTACCTTTAATAAATGAATAAATTGATCTGTTGAAACTCGACATTATTTGAAGTTTTGGAATAAGAAATCAAGTTATCTTCAGACATAGATAACCAAGATCAAGTCGTCAAGTATTAATTTTCCTATTCCTATAGCAACACTAACTGTTGCTTTTATTTTGTACCTTTGTTAATGACATGTAAACGTGTCAAAATACGTAGAAGGCAAAATAATTAATCATTGCTGAAGTTATTAATTATTTTATTTATACATTAAACTAAAAATTTGTTTTGCAAGATATGTATTATTTAGCAAAAATTACGTAACATCACAGTTAATAACAGTAATTCACTATTGATTCTGTTCTGCTTAGTTTATTACATTCATTAACTTGATATATCGTTATTATTGAGAAGTTAAGTTTGAAAAAAATGTTCTCCTAAGATCTTCTTTCCTTGACCGGAATGGCAACAATGCCTAGTTTGACCGGCAATTCATCTCTGACAATTTTTACTTAACAAGACAGCTAACAAATTTGTACCATTCAAAATTGTAAAAGAATTTATAGAGTTTGTTAAAATATCAAAGCTTGTTATTAGAAAACATTCGCGCAAGTGTTTTTTTACTACGAAATTCAGTATCAGGTATAAAAAAAAGCGAAAAACAAATTAAAGGTGGTAAGTACCTTTCGTTTATCTCGTATCATATATTACAGAGTTGGATCAATCATGCTGAGATCACCCCTGCGACCTTTTTGATCTTTTCATCACCCTTTTAGCTGGTTTTTACAACAGCTCCATAGCCTTTTCATTTTTGTTATGCTCGTTATTCGTTATTGCCATAACTTTACCACGCGCTGCAAAGGCGGAAGTCGACTTTGATTTATCTCACTCCGCCCTACCATCAATAACAACACACAGAAATATGTTAGCAACTTATCACGAGCAATAATATGGAATGTTCGATGGAAAATCGTATTTTATATGACGGCCACGCACCCTCGCATCCACAAAACTGCTGTAGCATAAAGCGAATACGAGAAAATATAGAAACACTTCTGTATTCAGAACAAATTTCTCACGACATTGTTGTTTCTGAACAGATATTATTTATTCAACTTTCGTTTTTAATTTTAGCAGCAGAATTTGAATTTTAACATTTTTATGGGGGATTTGCTTCAATTTTCTTTTATAATTAAATCAACAAACCGTTATATCATATAATTTTCAAGTTTCAATAATTATTGGCTATTTAATAAAACACATCTCATTACTATATCTGTCAGTAAACTAGAAGCACGAAATTAAGCTTAACTATCTGATAACAAAACTCCAACTCTTCAAATGATCTCCCAAGCCACAAAAAATAAAATATAGCCCTTACAAATTCCCACACTTGTTACAATCTAGCTCTGCTTTTCTGCGGTTTCAAGTTGTTGTTCTGGTCATAGAGAGATTTATGAGTTAGTGGACACACGGGATTTGGGGGCATCACAGGACTCGCCAAGTATTTTGCTTACTCTTCCGTGGCTTCTTCATTCCATCCAGTTTCCGGTGCGATATATCTTTTAAATCAACAATAAGCATACGTCGTACAAGACTCCGTTGAATGCGTATTTATATCACGATTTGCACAGAAGCGTCGCTTTAAAAACGGCACAATAGTTAAATGGTTTATTCCAAACATGGCAAAATAAATCCTATTTTTCTAACATTAGAAAGTAAAGTCACTTTTACTATTTATTAAAATAAACACATTTAAAATAATTTCACAAATTTTCAGGAAAAGTTATTATTTTGCTTATACATTCACCAACTTAGAGAGTCAATGAATGATAAGAAAAAGGGGGAGAATTTTAACCAACTTTCGACCGTAAAGCTTTCTTTATAACAGCAATTGTGATATTGGAATTATATGAAAACGTTACATTGTCTTTAGAAATCATATTAAATCAATTTAATTGAAAACATTATTTCGTTTCCTCTTCTATTTAGCAAGAGTTTGCAAATGTTTGTGAATAAAATTTTATACAGGGTTTTCATAAAAAAAAAGAAATATGTGCCGAGCACGCAAGTTCTCGGTGAAATATCTTCACGTGCTTTCACTTAAAGCGTTTTTCCCTTTCAACCTTAAGACATTTATTAGCTCTTTACTGTACTAGCAACAATTACATTTGTGTTGAAAAAGGTGTAAAATTTTGCTGGGAATGTACATTTAAAATTTAAGTATTTTTAATATTTTTTACAGCTGAATGTTTATTGCAATATTAAATAATTGCTGTTCTGCACAATTACGTTTTTTCAACAAATATTCGCATCACGTGAATGATTTCATGTTAAAGCAAGATAACATTATACGTACAATTCTCACTCTTCCAACGCTCAGCAAACTGCATTAGTACATTCTTCTCGCACCCATGCTTTGAGTTTTCACAATATGGACAAGCTCAACTGCAAAAGTTCTAGCGAGGTTAGTTTTGCAACGCGACTATACATTGCATGAGACCAAATATTCCTTAGATTGTAACGAAGTTTTGTATGTAACAACAAACAAAATTAACATCGTGAAAAAAAAAAGATATCGGTAGTTATGTAAAATTAACAGAATTAATTTAGAGTTAGTAAAAATTTACAACAAAATTTTTTTTTAACCTACATGTAAAAGAAAAAAATTGTGTGGATTGTAGCTTTGCTACATTTATTCCCTTGCCGAGCTTTATATAGATGTCTCTAACGACTTATCCCTATTTATACATGTATTTATTTATTTATACCTTATTAATTGTACACCAAAATAAATGGCAACTAATTGGCTACAGGTTTTAACAAATCCAAGTCGGTAGTTCTTACAATTATTAACCTAGAGCTTTGAGAGTGCAACGAAGTATCCTTTTTTTCTTTCTTTTGCTTTCGTAAACGCGTGCAACCCACTTCGCGACCATCTGCATACTCACCGATGCTGGAATAGAAGCTGGTTGTCGGAAAAGATGGCCGTGCTTGTGTATTCGTTACATTACGTTGTAGCCGTTTCCGTTATGGTGCGTGATCTCACAATCGCGTGTTGCACCCGCCGGCAAAGAAGTTTCATTTTAAAAATGTTGGAGTTTAATGTTGGCGAATTAGAAGAAGGGCAATACATGTAACGGAACATTTTTCTTTAAGAACTCAAATAATTGTGTTAGTGTCAATAAGTTTCAATGTGTGCGCCATTTGCGAAAACGTTTCAAATATTTATAATCATCAAAATATTTTAAATTTTGTTTAAGTTTTAAAATTCTGACATAAAGTTTGGTATTGTAATAACCTTAGCAAACGCAATGTTATTGTGGGTGTTTTAAAAAAGATATATCCAACTTAAAGCAACAACAAAAATTTACCAAATGTGCAACGAACTGTAATTTTATAAAAACAATACATAGCTTTTTTTCTTTGTTTAACGAATGAATAATTTATTAGGGTTCAAGTAAGAAGCAATTGTTGCATAACAACAAGACGTCAACCAAAACTAAATCAATTGCTACCAAACAACATGATAAGTTTCAATTTGTAACACAATATTTGTAGTTTTATCCGTGTAATAGGAAAACGGCGCCTCGAGTAAACACAATATAAACAATACGGATTTTTAAAATTTTTGTATTCTTTTATGTAATATACTTTTTTATTAATCAAACGCCGTAAGATATAATTTAGCATAAACATCTGAGTAGCTTCAGATTAACTCCTAGGCGTCGTTCAAATTGTTTAGAAAAAGTAAATAGTTATGCTTTTGATCATTAACTGCAATATACCATATTTGAACATTATCAAGTTCTGTCTTTACTTTCCCATACCTTCGGTATAGGAAAGTATTGATTTCATGAAAATTTTCAAAATCTAGATTTTAACGGAAATACAGGTTTTGACCCCAAATAACCCCAAAAAGTGGTTTTTAAAAAATGTCTGTGGGTGGGTGGGTAGGTGGGTGGGTGTGTGACGCCTCTATAGGCGAAAGTACTACACCAATTTTGATGAAATTTTAAATCCAAAGGTATATCGAAAATTGTAGTTCAGGTTAAGCTTTTCACAAAAATCCAAAACCGGAAACGGGAGTTAAACATGTTTTTTTCAGCGTTTTTTTTTTCAAAACAAAATTTTAAAAATTTAAGCACGGAATCTGAGAAAAACATGAAGGCAAATCGAAAACCTTTTTACCGAACTCTCTAACTTCACAATGGCGGCTGCTACAGCTTTTTGAAAATCTCAACTTTAACGCCCATTTACTCAAAATTTAGTAATCTGATCGGGATCAGCTACCATTTGTTTGAGAGCCCTTTTTAGTAGTATACGAAGAAATAAATGTAATTTCGAAAATCCGAAGACGAGCAATGGTGCTGCTTAACAATTTTAAACATTTTCAAAAAAAATTTTTCAAACTCCGTTTAAACGATTGTTTTAAAACTCTCTGAGCCGATAGAGCTTGCATTGAGCTACAAATTTATTTTTTATTTATTTCCCAAATTTTACTCTGACGCCTTCCAGGAATTTGTAAAAAATTTAAAATTGATTTTTGATATTTGATAATTATTTATTCAAAAACGCAAACGCCGATCGTTATAAACTCTCATCAGTTCGATAAACTATTTAAAGTACTTTATTAGGACTTGCCAGAATTTCAACTATTTTAAAAATTAAGAAAAAAAACAATGCTTTTTAATATCAACGCGTTTTCCGGCAGTTACGTGATTTTGACTACGTTTATCAATTAGCTCCAGTTAAAAAAATATATTTTTCATTCTTTGCATATTTTTGATAACTTCTCAAATAAAATTATTATAGCAATTTTTGTCCGACATTCAAAGCGGAATTTGTAATTCGCCACGTATTTTCAAAACATTCTTAATAATGATTTTGCAAAAACCAATTAGGATACAATAAAAAATTTAACATTTTTAAAAATTCCCAAATATTATTTCCCAAACACTTTGTAACACGATTTTTATAAATTTTGTCAGCTAATACCTGTAGCAAGAAACTAATATTTGGTTTTTATTTTGAAAATTGATAATTAGTTCTTTTTTACTATAATAATCGGTAAAATATTTCTATCTGACCTATATCGCTTATCATCGCATTAATGCAACATAAAAATACAATTTAACTTTTAGATAAGTTTAATATTTAGGAAAGCTAGCCATTCCTTTTCCAATTTATTCACTGACGACTTTAGTCTTTGGTCTCTAGTGTTTTTAATCTCAAACATTTTTTTCAAAAAAGTAAATAATCGTGACTTTTTGTTGCAATAAACAGAAAAGTTTTCCGTTTCTAACTACAGTACGACACGACTTACTGTCGTACACTTCTACTGCAGTGGTAGGATTGGTGCGATCATATAATCACTGTTGGCGTTAAATTTTGATACAAATTGTCTATGAAATATGATTGTTAACATTGTTAATAGGTTCCAGCTTTACTTCGTTAAAGTTTATATTGATATTAAATAAAATACTTTATATTACTTCAACAATAATTATTTATTTTAACCATTTACGTATTCTGACATGTTTACATGCCATTATCAAACGTAATATTAATAAGTAAACAATTGGTGTTGTTATAGGAACAAGCAAACTTGGTAACTGTGTCTTGATTGTCAGAGTTTGCAGAAGTTTTGATTTTTCTCATTCCAAAACGTCCAATCCGATACAACTAAAAAATGCTTTGATTCCGTATTTTGGCAAGAAATCAGAAAAATTGTTAAAATTCTAAATAAAACTAATAACTGTAAAGTAATTTCTAAGACAAATAAAATCATTTAAAACTCTTTGTTTAATGCAAAATAAATAACAGATGATTTGCTAAAATCGGGCATTTACAAATTAAATTGCTCACATTGTAATTCGGTTTACGTAGGCTAAACGATTTGAAATTTTGACATTAGGTACAAAGAAAACGTAAACTTTGTTGCAAATATAAACACTCACATAAATCCAATTGCGCTGAACACTTATTTATTTTTACTCTTTTACTTATTTTTACACCTCTGTGATGATAAACTTAAATTAGATATATTGATTTGAAATTCACAAACATTTAAAAACAGTACCTTCAATTAATGAGCAAATTGATCTCTTAAATTAACCCTTATTGGACGTTTTGGAATGAAGAAAATCAAATCATCTGCAAACACTGATAACCAAGATCAAGTTCAAACCATGTTCGATTATTCCATGGTATGTCAACATGTCGAAATACGTATAAGGTTAAAATAAATAATTATTATTGTTTAAGTTAAACATATAAATAAAAGTAAAATTTTATTTAATATTGATTAGTAACAATTTCTAAATTACGGAAAAGTCCGTTCGATCATTTGTAATCAATGTAGGATTTCAGATATTTATTTATTTAAATTATTGGTATATTTAAGTACATTAAAATGGTACAATGAGGATCTTTTGTATTTATTATTAATAAAATAGTTACAACAATTATTATGTTATGTTTTTTGCCAATATTAAACGTGTTTTAAGAACTTACCTTTAATTTATGAACCTTAAACTTTTTTAATTTAGTGCATAGTAATTTGTTACAGCTGCACCAATGCAAATGTTTAAAATTGTTCTTATAATTGAAAGCCATGTAATGTTTAATTTGTGGGAACAAGTGGAAAGTTAAAATAACTACACAGTAATAAAAATTCAGCCCGACAAATTAATCGTCGTTGGGGTTGCTCTCGCAGCAACCTTTAAAACAATTACAATCTAATATTTTAGCAGACATCTTCTTCCAATTCGGGAGCTCTTTAATTTTACCAGTGAAGCGCTGTGACTGCTGTGGTTGTGATTGCGCCATTGTGGCAACAGACACTGATACATTACAAGTCGTTATTTCTGCCTCTTCTTCGGCACGTCTGCTGCGGTATAGTTCTATATCGGCACATTTAGCGGTAATGTCCGTTGTCAAGTTATCGCATATGTTCGACGAGTCGGAAATTCCTCTTCCCGATGCTATCCATTTCATTTGGCTGATAGAGTTTTCAATCACTGTCCTCTTCCCTGGTAGTTTGATGCTGAGTAGGTTATCCTTTCGGGAATATGACACAGTTATTTCTCTTACATGATCTTTCACGACGACCAAAGGGACGTCAATCGATAAGCTTTGCAGGGATAAGTCAGTTAGATGTGATGGAGATGCGCTCCGGAATGCAGTTTTCATGTTGCCAGTGAAATAGTAGGGATGAGACGAAAACGCATTACGCTTCGAACGACCCCTTTTGTCCTCCAACTTGTTATATTTAAATTCAGTTCGTCTCCTACATTTCCCTAATGCACCGATTCCGATAATGTGTGGCAGTCCCATTGTCAGCACTGCTGAGTAATTACTACGACTCTTTATCAGAGACACCATGGAGGTGTCAGCAGACAAAAGCTCGATGTTATCGTCATCCTGTCCGCCGGAACGATAACAGTGAAACATTGTGAAAACGATCCCTTTACAACACGCCAATGAATTGCCACTGCAGTTATTTATGTGTCTTCTATAATGAAACGATTATAATCACCCGCTGGCACGCTTTCGCCAAAGATGGTCACAATTTATTATAATTTATGTACGAAAATTATTAAAAAATGTTATCGTTCGCCGAAACGCCGGCTCAAAGTGGAATATAAGGATTATTAAATTTCCGGGAGCTCAAACTCATATCATGCCTTATTAGATAATTTTCTCGAATTATTCTTGCCCCTTAAATTAAATTCCATTCCATATTCCTTTTTAATGCGAACGTTCGACTGGCTTCGTACAACATTTAAAATCTTGCTACACAATAAAATTTAAAAATGCACCAAGTTAAAAGTAAATAAATTGCACATAACTTGAAACGAGCGCAATATCGCACTGAATAGTATTAGTTGATAGTATTCAGTATAAAATAGACAATATGAAAACTCAACACGGAGAGCAGGTGCAAGTGTACAAACTTATCGCGGCATTAAGAAACTATCTCGCTAAACATTTGTGCGATTTATATAGCAGTTTAAATTTAGTACAAGAATAGAAATTTTATCGTATTCCAACTAGGTTGATATTTTTTTTTACTTGAACAACTAAAAATGTCTGCATAATATATTACTGTTCGTTGAACACATTACTAACAATCACGTCTTAAAAGCGGCTATACAATCTATTTTATAATTTTGTAGGTCATACAGTCATGAATAGGCTGAGATTTGTTTTTTTCCTAAACCTTTAATTTCTTTGTAACATTGACTTGCGAAATTAATATCTTTATATTCGATAAACCGGGAAATAATAAAACATACAAACGCTTAATGCGCCAATACGTGTAGTTCACTCGCTGAAACCTTCTGGTGATCACCAGAGTGCCTGCTCCAGCTTCCCTCCAGGTGTAGTTCACTCGTTGAAACCTTTGGGTGGTCAGCAGGATGTCTGCTGCAGTTTTCCCAGCAGGTGTAGTTCAGTCGCTGAAACCTTCGGGTGGTTGGCAGCGTGCCTCCTATATCCTTTACGCATCCTTTCAGTAAATTTACCAGCCGGTAAATCCATTGGATACCTAGAAGCTTGCTGCTTAAAACCAGATATCTGCAATATTTGCAAAAAGTGATTATAAAAAAAATTAATATACATCGACTTTATGTAGTATTTTTATTTAGCAACCTGTATCACATAGCTTTACTGTCATACAAAAATCTGCAAGATGTGCAGTATAAACAGCCCTATTGAATACAATTAAAATCTCAACCAGTTCTATCTATAATAAATTAATAATCACAACGTAACGCTCACGAGCCAGACGACCAACCAGAAGACTCAATTCTCACCATCATCAAAATTCAACGCTATTTTTAATTTAACATCAGGATGCCATGTTACAATACATAAATACTAGTGAGGCACTTTGTCTGGACTTTCCTATACTTTAGAAATAGTTACTTACCATGTTTTCAAGAGTATTTCAGTATAAACGTCTTACGCGCCAACAATGACAAAATAAAAGCTGTTTATAAAGTTTTGAATAATATATACATATATACAGTCTACTACAAGCGGACGGAACTAGCTATGCATTCTCCCCGCACACCAGAGAGAAACACACTCCGTACCGATCACAATCGGAACAGTATACTAACACCCTACGCATACAGCGTCAACTCACTTAAACTTATGCTTTGGTGGAGATCATTTCGTATTTGTAATTAGGAACCGAAACTTTTTTCAATCTTTTTTTTATTTACGAATTACAATTTTGTTAACAGAGATTTTTATCATCCTCCGTTTATAAAATAAAATGCATGAATTTTCGCTTTACAACAACAGACGTCACAGAAAAACTATTAAACACATTTGCAACTCTATTAGCCTATAGAATTAAAAAAAATCGTGTAGCTAGTTTTTGAACAATACTCTTTGAAAACGTAAAACTTTTGATATTATTTTCTTTTCGCAGTTTTCGTAATTTTAAAGGTTTTCGTAGCTTGTAACATTGTGTACCCTTAGGGCATTTAAAATATCAAATTTCATCCTCATCCGATAATTCGCTTTTGAATAAATAGGAGTTAAAACACAAATCTTCAAAAATTCATAGAAGACACATGTAAACTAGCGGACTGGAACACAAACCATAATATGGTTCCATATTACATTAACTTATTCCCAGCTCTGTAAGCGTATTACATTTAAAAATATTCATGTGGCTAGTTTTGGGCAATATTTTTTTGAAAATTTCAAAAGTTTTGAAATTATTATTCACTTTATAGCTTAAAGATTTCAAACATTTTTGTGCACAGTAACATTGTGTCTCTTAAGCGCAGCATACAATAAAAAATTTGACCCGATTTGTCAACCTTTTTTAAGTAAAAAGGCGCTAAAATCAAATTTTTTTTTAAATTATAGCGGCCGCTGTTTTAAGGCTAGAATGCCTAACTTACGGTTCCAATTTTGGATTTTCTTTAACTTATTGTCTCGGTGTTTTTGATATACTACCCTCCTGCATTCCAAAGCTGGTCGAAATTGAACCATCCGTTCGGAAGTTATAATGCACCACACTTTTAAAAATTTCAAAAGTTTTTGGCAACTTCAAATTATCAAAATTTTTAAAAATGTTGCAATTCTTAAAATTTTGAAATGTTTTGAAATTTTTGATAATCTTTGAAAATTATAAAAACTTTGAAAAGTTTGAAATTTCAAAATCATGAAAGTTAAATTTTTAATATTTTGAAATTTTTTTGTGGACGACGCCGTTTAGGCGCCGGACTGTTGTACGACGGACGTTTAAACGCCAGTTTCGCAAATTTAATATTTCTTCTTAAATTAGGTAGGATAGTATCTAATAGTGTTGTGCATAATCAAATGATAGCTATTCGAAAGCATTTAATAATCGAATGATTCATTCGGATAAAATCATTTAGATATTTCTATGCGGTAATAAATAGTAAAAGCACTCTCCGCTTGCTTCTCAAATGCATCTGTAAAACGATTTTCGTTCTCATCGTCTTTTCTCGGGTCGATCGTTAAAACAGCTAAACCTTCAGCTTTGAATAGTATTTTTATTAATTTCATTTCATTTCATCGCTAATTCTGGCCTGTTTTTTTAAGTAATTTTTCTATAAACCGTGAAAGTAGATGCATATTTCTGTTTTAAAAATCAATTACTTTTTATAGATAAAACCAGAGATAAAATAATATCCGATTATTAATTATTATATAGATAATTAATTGTTATTTTTTTGTGAAGAGTACCACTTGTTTTTATTAAAGGTAATACAGTATTTTTCTAAGTAATAATAAATTTCTTCGTATTATTATATGTTTTATTGTTTATACATTTTAGGGTTATATTAAAATTTTCAAGTACGACCCTGAGTTGGAATGACTACGAGAAACAACGTTGTACAGTGGAAACTGCTGTGTTTGCTATTCTTAACAAATAGTAATGTTCAATACAAAACATTATTAACTCGTTGTACCTGCGCATTATATAATAATCTATAGCTTGGACAGGAAAGACACGCCAAAGGTCGTCTTTATGCAATAAATCGCATTCCAGAAATTCTGTCTCATTTAAATTTGTGTATTCGCATCATAATACCAGAACTGGTGGGAATCATCCTATCATGTACCTGAATTTGCCTTCTGTAAGAGGGTATTGCTTCGACGCTCGCTTTCGAAATGGAAAAACCCGAAAATTTTATAATCGTAAATCATTCGAATAGTTTTGTATAACCTTTCGAAATATCTCGAGTTATTTTGATAATCGAATGGTTTAAATATTTTATTTCGAAATATCCCATCACTAGTATCTAAACACATTTTCGGTACTTTCTATCTGCACGAATTTTTTTTTATATTATCGACATTATATGAGACATTATATGTTACTCGAAAATCATTTTTAGGGATAAATACTGTTTAGACTCATTTTTTGATGAATAAATTTAAATGATCTCAAGGGTGACTTAAATTTGCTTCCCAAGTAATGGATAGTTTATTTCAGTAGTTTTAACTAAACTACAGCCTACAGAAGTATAGATCTATTAATAAGTCTGGTTTTCACTCGAAGCTGGTAACGCTTTCGCCAATACCACATTTACAACTCGAGGTTATCTACCAGCATAAGAGCAGAATGTATATGTATAAGTTCGAGCTTTACTTCATTAAAGTTCATTTTAATTTATTGTAAATAAAACAATTATTTACTTCAACAGGTTTTTTATTTTAGCCCTATACGTATTTCAACGTGTTTACATTATCAAAAGCAAGTTAAAAGTAAACAGTTGGTGTTGCTATAAAAACAATAAATCTTCATAACTTGATCTTGGTTTTCTATATCTGCGTTCAGACGACTTGATTTCTTATTCCAAAAGTCCAATAACAGTAAATTTAAGAGATCAATTTGTTTATACTTTTGTGATGATAAACGTAAGTTGGATATACTAGAAGCACTTCAAATTCACAAACATTTAAAATCTAAACCGTTAATATGAACAGATTAATCTTCTAAATTCACCGTTTTTGGACGTTTTGGAATGAGAAATCAAATCATTTGGACGCAGATATAGAAAACCAAGATCAAGTTATGAAGATTTATTGTTCTCATAGCAACACCAACTGTTTACTTTTAATCTTGCCTTTGATAATGACGTGTAAACACGTTGAAATACGTATAAGGCTAAAATAAAAAACCTGTTGAAGTTAGCAATTGTTTTAATTACATTAAATCAGAAAGTATATGCCTAATACAATCTGCTTAAAACAATTAGGTAACTTCGTAAACGCTAGTTTAGAAAAAAATTACAATTAACTAAGAAACAATAAAGCCTCTTTCTCTAAGAAACGATATTTAAATGTTCAAATATGAATTTTTTAACAGGGAACGCGAAATACCGTGGTGTAACTTTGGAGAGAATTCTTGCTTGACAATAATTAAAAAACTATAACAGCCACGCTACTAAACTACTAAAAAAATGTGTGCCGAGCACACAAGTTCTAAGTGAAACTTCCTATCGTGTTCATACTGAAAGTGATTTTTGAATTCTATGATTTAACATAAAACAAATATGGTTTCAGTTACAAATCTGGTATTCAAATCATTTTCCAAATATTAATTTAGAAAATCCAAACAAAAATGGATGAACCTTTGCAGAAAGGAGGGACGGAATTGCTGCAGTGAATGCAATTGTAAAGTTTGTAACAACAGTTTGCAAGTTTACTCAAAGAATCTGATTCAGAAGCAGAAAAAACTTACTAAGAAAATTTTATATATTTATTATTTACGCAGCATTATTTTTACATTACGTCACATATATGTATTATTTCTTTCCGTGTTATATTAATAACTAACTAATGTTAATTTTATATGTATACAGCTTCAAGCACTATCAAGGTTTACGCCTAAGATGCAGCACGCGGCGGCGTCTTGTTAAAATTTTGATACCGTCAAAATCATGCACATATGATATTTGATGATATTTTTTGCTTTAAAATATTTCTTAAAATATATTCAATAATTTGATTCGCTGCATGTATATGTTAAAATCTACAAACAAAAAAGTTTTTCGCTAAGCAAACATTTCACTACATTGAAAGCAAAAAGTCATATTTTGAATTTCTTTGGGCAAAAAATATTTTTTTTTCAGAAATTCAACGGATATCATAGACAGCGCTGATGCATCTACTTTTGCCAAGTATTTCTCGCAACGTTACATTATACAGGGTTTCCCAGGAAAGTTGAACTGTATGCAAAATGCATGGGAAATTATATTTTTCCAGATTTTATGTTCTCAGGATATTTTGACTAAGAATTTAAAGTGTATTATGGTTATTAGCTGTTCTTAGCGTCGTTTGTCAAATAATAAAAACCAATTACATTTAAAATAAAGCAAAAATCTACATAAATAATAAATTCAAAACGTGTCTTTTTAATCAAGGAAATTATAATACTTTGTAATGTCATCGTAGCGTTAGGTAAGACAAACTTTTGAATTTTTTTGGTTGTTATTTGTTAAATTTTTGAATTGTTTTGATTCTCCTATAACTGCAATTTTAATGTTTAATTATGTTATAATAACGCAATAGGTATCAATTTAATTATTTCATTATCTGACCTACCTAAAATTACAATTTCCTGTACAATTCATGTTCTTTTTACTATTTTATTGCAGAGCTGGTGTGAAAATTCTATACGAAAGACATCTGCCTTAAGCATGTCGCTACGGAGACACTACAAAACATTATTGTTACTCTCGGATTAAAAAGACATGTCTTAAATTTATTAATATTTAGATTTTTTGCTTAATTTTAAATGTAAAAATTAGTTTTTTTTTACTAAACAACAGTTGATAACATCAATACAGTTTAAATTCTTAGCCAAAGTATTCTGGAGACGAAATATAATTTCACATGCATTTTGCATATAGTTTAACTTTCCTGAAAATATATGGGTATGATCTACTTTGCGCCGAAAAACAATTATGAAAAAGCGACTTTGACCGTTTTATTAATTTACAACAAAATTTCATCAATTTATAATTTATTTTTTCCACGACCGGGAGTAGAAATCGGTTTCTATGGCATCAAAACTGTGACGGAAGTAAAGCATTTACTCTCTAGGGACGAAATAAGACAACAATTTCTCTAGGGGAGTTTTTATTTCATTTCATATTTATTTTTGTAAACGAATGTCTGTTGTCATGGTACGTTGCATGGAAACATCCCAAAGTCATCTAAATATTGTAATTTCGCCCCGATTTATTATAATTCTTTATTTATGAAACTAAGTTACACCTCAGGAGAAATAAGACGTTTCTCTCCCTTAGTGTATAATGTACTATTATACTTAAATGCTATAAATGTTTCAAATGTCAATATTTAAATTGAAAATGATTACTTTGTTGTGTTTGTAAATATTATTCAAAAATAATTCAATTTTCAATCAAATATACTATAAATTATAACTCTCACTATATGTGGTTCGGAGGCTGGGTATATACGAAAAGCAACAAAATACACCCGATTGATTGTTTCAGCTTGCATCTAGGCGACCTCATTCCCATTACATCCTTTATTCCTTCTTCGGCCTGCGTAAACGCGTGCAACCTACTTCGTGACTACTTACATACTCATACTGACGCACAGACGACGCTAGAATCTAGAAGGCTAACGAAAAAAATGGCTTCTCCTATGCATCAGTTACATGATTTCCGTCATTATGATCGCATGTTGCACCCGCCTGCAAAGAAGTTTCACTTCAAAAACTTAAAACCTCAAGGAACGTAAAGTACTAGTAAAGTAATTCATTACCACATAGTAAAGTAAGAATTACAAGATGTATGGCAGGGAAAGAAATTACGAGATTCCAGAAACCCGTACATAAAGTAAACATCGATCGGCATAATAGCATGCAGGTGCACTGTGGTAAGTACCATTTTAAAATTTTAATAATAATATCGCAACATTATCGCAACTACTTAATGCACTTCCAGTAATTTAATTAATACAATTTATTGTCAATAACAATGCCCCACTGCCCCACTTGTGATATTTGAACGTTATGTCTAAATCAATATGCATAATTATATTCTATTTATTAATAATAATACGGAAGTAACTTTTGAAGATACATGGCCACTGTAGCTATAAAAATTCATACAAAACCGAAATCCCAAACGAATCAGCTTACAAGTATTAAAATGACAAGTTATAAAACCATGACAAGCAAAACAAATTTACGGAAATATCAGAAACTGGACTACTGAATAGTCAAATCGACAAACGTCCACGCAAAACTCATGCTTCAACAAATGCTTGGAGATGATTTTTAAATATACATGTGTATGAAATCTAAAAAGGCTTTCAGTAAAAGAATAGAGATGGCGTTATTTTAGATTCATATAAAAAAGAAGAGAGAACAAATTCTTTTAGATGAAAATCTAATAGTGGTATTAAAAAAAAGCTAGAAAAGTACAACAGAAAACGTAACATTTCGTAGTTAGTTATTTTAACCTTAAGGGAAAATACCTACATGAAGTTCATTTTATATTTTCATTGAAAACAAAATTCATTTAACTATACTTACTTCTTAAATCTAACATACTATATTCTGAATACATGACAACAATACTCTAATAAAATTACTCTCATAGTGCATTGTACTTTGGTGCGGCTATAAGACAGACATAAGCAGCTTTAATGAAAAGTTTGCAGATCTACTTGAGGCTAGGGCAGTTGCGGCTGTTTGTGCCAGACCCTTCGTTAGATAATCTCGCTTCTTCGCGGCTGACTGGTACATTAAGCCAGCTGGTGCTAGGAAATGTATCAGCATCCGCAGCATGCCCGCGGTTACAACAGCCATATGCCCTGTGACTTTCATTCACTACATTTAAGCCGTACATGTAAATTTATGCAGTCAGTGCAACTTCAGCGTCGTCTTAAGCTCGCACATTCTACCGTTGTACTGTGTTAACATCGCAGTATTACGAGACTACAATGCCTTATAAAATAGGATTACAGTTTCCCTAAAATATCGCCTCCTGAAGTTGCTTGGAGCACTCAAATTATATTGCGATTGCTGTAGAAGGTTAAGTATGAGGGAATTGTAGCAATGCATTCGAAGTAGGTAAAAGAATCATATACTTTTTACTTTCCTATACTTTTAGTATAGCGAAGTATTGAAGGCATTAAATTTTTCGATTTCGAGATCTCAACAAAAATACATGTTTTGTACCGGCAGAAACTCAAAAAGCATTTCTATCAAAATTTCTATATCTGGGTAGACAGTGGGTGGATGTGTGCAGAGGTGTTTATAATTTTGACGGCGATACACGGATAGTGTACAGAATGTTTCATTTAAAACGTCGGAGTTACTTATTTTTAACGAAAACCAGTAGGCTATGAAAAAAATTACTTGCACTGCGTCATAGACCACGCTAAATTGAATAAAACTGTTTTTTTATGATTTAATTCTCGAAAATATAATATTACAGCATATATATGCTGGTCAATGAAACATCGACCATTGTATGTATATCCGTTGCTCTGATTTATTAAACCTGGTCAATGAGTGAAGTATGACTTTAAGCTTTTTTCTTTACATAAAATCCCACTGGCTGAATTTTCTGGAACCTCACCTGAACGCGGTAGATAGTAGTAGAAAAGTTATGGAATATAAGTCTCAAACCAATATTCCTATCCTATCGCTACAACTGGCGCTTTCTATGGAACGCCGTTTTACTTTTTATTAAACATTTTTTGACCTCATAAAATAATTTTTCACGTCAGAAAACAAACTTTTGACTTCAAGAAATGTTTTTTTGACGCCATAAAGTCATACATTGACGTTGTAAAATCATTTATTGACGTTTAAAAATGTTTTTTGACTACTAAAATTTATTTTCTGACGTCAAAAAATATATTTTGACGTCAATAAATGAATATTTGACGTCAGTAATTGCTTTTTTGACGTTAGAAAATAAATTTTAGGCGTCTACAATTAATTTTTTAAAGTCAGAATTTTGATTTCGCGACGTCAAAGATTGTTTTTTTGACGTCTAAAAATAACTTGATTTATGTAGAAATTAAAAAAAATATATAATTATTTATTAATAAATAGAACTGTTTTTTGACGTCAGTAAATAATTATTCAACGTCAAGCAATCAATCTTTGACGTCAAAACATCGTTTAATGGCGTCTGAAAATCGCTTGCACAATTTAGAATTAAAAAATAAATCGACTACAATTAATTATTTCCAGACGTTAATAAATGATTTATTGACGTCAGAAATTCTATTTTCGACGTCAAAAATTCAATTATTGACGTCGGAAAATGCTGCAATCTACACAACGAGTGCAGTTTCGAATTCTTAGTCGGTCGCCACGCCAATTTGTTTGTTCGTATTTGATCTACTTGCTACAAGCGTTCACTTTCTCTAATCGATATACATTTTTGGTTAAAACATTTCAGTTATTTTACAAATGTATGTGTTTGGAATAAATTGTAATAATATTAAATTATCATTTTCCAATAAGTAATAAATATATTAATAAATAATGCATTGCATTACTGTTTTAGAAGGACTATAACAATGTAGGTATTATACAATATGACTGAAGTGTTTCAGCCAAAATATAAATCGATATAAATCGATTAGTTACATTACATTTGATAGTATGGTCATGTCTCTGTTGTCTTTTTAAATAACTAACAAAAACTAGATTGCTTGTCAAATTATGTGAATTTAATGGAGATTTGAGAAAAATAGTCGCATTTTATAAAATTATTAGTCGGTTAAATGTAAAGCCCTTAATGCTAATTTTTTAATTCTTTTACTATTTGATAGGGTGCCTTGGATGACAGTTCAAAAAAAAACTGTAGATGTCATCCAAAGCACCACCGTAGTATTTGATACTGAAAGCTTATACTTAACATGAAGAAAGCAGTAATAATGAAAAAAAAACTGTTAAATGTTATTAAACAATATGTTTATTTCGCACCCCTAAAGAGTTTTGTTTTTTTGAGTAGTTAAATAAAATGGACACCACCTAGCCGCCTACCCATTATTAAAAAATCATAAGTATGTATATCCCTGCACATTAAGGAAACAAACAAACAAAATAGCAAATTTAAATTATTCATCAAAAAATTAGTTAGCAGTTCAATAGGTCCTTGCTTCACGTTAATCAAGAAGATCCTGCTTTTGAATACTTTGCCACATTACAGTGACTTGATATAAAAATAATCTACTGCGCTCTCTTTTGGCAGGTAGCTGCACTATCTTACGTTGAAGCAATACCCCCTTACAGTAAGCAACTGCGAATGCTCAATGCTGCAGATACATAATACGATGATACCACCAGTCGTGGTATTATGATGCGAACACACAAATAGAGACAGAACCACTGGAATGCTACTGCATAAAGACGCCGTCGCAGTTCCCGCGCAAGCACGAAATAAAAATGTTTTGACTTGAACTATTCATTAGGAATAAAAAATACAGCAGTTTCCAAAACACTGTTTTGTTTCTATTGGTCATTTCAACGCAAAATCGTATTTAAAAATTTTAATATTGTTCTAAAAAATTTAAATAAAAACAGTCTAGAATTATCGATGAAATGTGATGAAATTATTAAAAATACTGTTGAAAGTTGGATCGAGAAAAGCCTAAGAGAACGAAACTTTCTTCATAGGAGCATTCGAGAAGAAAGCGGAGAGCGTTTTTGCTACTTTTCCGCATAGAAACATCCAAATGGTTTTATTCAAATAAATCATTTGATTATTAAATGCATTCGAATGGCAATTATTTAATTATGAAAATCATTCCATTATGCTCATCACTAATAGAGATAGTAACGATGAAATATTTCTAAAATGATTTTGATGAATTGAGGAATTTATTAAATCATGGAGAAACAACGTATTTGTGCGTCTGCTGTAACTTTTTAACTGTGGTCAGAAGCGTTGACTGACTACAGTATTATTAATAAATGTAAAAAAAAATTAAAACAGTGGGGCAGATATGTCACACTTTAATTATGTGGAAACTGGAATACCAACAAACATCTCTGCCATACTTAGAATGCTTATATCTATCTATTGTTATCAAATCCCGAAACCTTTGCTGTATTTGCACTTGAAATGTTTCGACGGGAACATTTATTTCTTTTCCAAACAACGACGAAAAATCACGTTTTAAATTATAGAGTTTCTATCAACACCGATCTGAAACAACTTTGAACACTTTATTTAAAGGCCGTACGCTGTTTAAAAGAAACTAGAAGAACCCGTGGACTACGCCCCACTTTTTTTTATGTATACGTCTTAAAAATAAATTAATACGCTGTGTCAAAATGTTGACATGTAATGTGTTCAGCAGTAATTTAGCTTTCCAAATATGCAATGAGTTGCGATTAGAAACATGCTTTCCGTAAAATCGTTTGTTTCCTGAAATAATCAGCACGTATGTATAGCAACGTTTTTTATCTTTTATGTTTCTACTAATAAGTAATAAGATAGTTAGGAACATAATGTACGTAATTGTAAAGAAATGAGGGCGTAATGTATTTAATCATAAAATAAATTAGTGTACTTAACGAAGAGCTCATTATAATTTTAGACTCAATCAAGTGGGTTGGTTGTGTGGTTTCTTCCTATGAGACGGTCTTTAAGACCCCTTTCCCATAAATAAATATACATTATTGTTATCAAATATCACAACAATACTGTATATATTAGCGATATACTAACTGCATCTACTGCAGAGAACGAAAGATCTTTGTCCACATTCCGCCGGGTAAAAAACTACCGAAGCAATTCATCTTTATCATCGGAGAGCAAGTTGGATGGTTTAACCCTTCTGTATATAAACACCGCAGTGACTCCAATAGTCGTATCTAATTTAGATAAAATGGACGAAAAATCAACAAAACTTAACACCAACCTAAATTAGTTGAAATGTCTCTCTCTCAGTGGCGTAGCTACCATAGTGCTAGGCGGTGCCGTGCACCGGGGCCCCCAAGCTCAGGGGGCCCTCGGACCCTGACCAGCAAACCTCAAATTGAACTAGCGAAAAATTCTCCCACTTTCGGAATGTAAATAAAATAGGTTGCAACACGACTTTAATCATGGCAACTCATTTTAAAGAATACAGGGGAATTCCCAACAAGTTTCGAACTTCAGTTCCCCAATGACGTTTTGTAGCGTAGCATTACATTACGTTTCAGTTTCTTGTTAATCTTGTTAGTTGTTGGTTGTTCCCTGTTTTGCATAAATTAGAGAATAAGAGAACTAAAATTATGCATAAAAAAAAGAAACCTAGTGGTGCGTTTAAGCGCAAACAACGCCAGGAAAGAGATGATAGTAAACAAAAATTACCAAAAATTGACAAATTTTTTAGTCGGCCCAAATATTTCTGTTGATAGTGACTCAGATAATGTGACCACTGCAGTGCCGGTTGAGAAGCCTACTGAAGAAGATTTGATCATCATTGCAGTTAAAGATACCGCCGCCGGTGACGATGCCGCCGATCATATCAACGACGACGATGTCTGCACGGCACAGGTAACAGCGGAGGAACCATCGACCTCATCATTTATCGAAAATGTGATCGATCAATCTTCTTATGACTTGGGAAACTTTACGAACAGGATATTAAGTGATAATGAAAAACGTCAAATTCTTGATATGGGACCTTTACAGCCTTCAGGGCCTTTTCCAAAAGACGTCCGTCAGAACAACGGGTGTTTTTCAAAATCGTACTACTTTTCAACTTCTAAATATGGACCAGTTCATCGTTTTTGGCTGTGTTATTCTAAAATACTAGATGCTGCCTATTGTCAACCCTGTTGGTTATTTGCTTCGCAAAGGAATACTGTATGGTGTACGGGCATTCGGGATTGGAGTCATTTATCAGAAAGAATTAAACAACACAGTTTCTCGAGTGGCCATACGGAAGCATGTGCAGTGTATGAACTTTGGAAAAAAATGATACTATCGACAAGGAACTTGAAAATACAATTCGTAAAGAAACGTCATTTTGGAAAATGGTTCTTCAAAGGTTATTCGATGTCATACTTACCCTAGCAAAGAGTTCTTTGGCTTTAAGAGGACATCGAGAAAACTTAAGTGAGGAAGGGTACCATGGAAATTTTCTGTCCGTTGTAGAGCTTCTCGCCCGATATGATCTCATATTGCGGCAAGTTTTGGATATGCCCAAAGGTATTTTTTTTTATTTTTAAGTTTTGTTTTCATTTTATTTATTTATTTCTATTAACTGTTTATATTCAAATTTTTGTTTAAAATCGTGCTTTTTTTGTTTTTTAGGATCTACAAGATATCTGAGTGCAACAATTCAAAATGAAATGATTGAGTGCTTGGGGACCACACTTGAAAATCATCTGCTAGAACAAATTAGAGCGTCACCGTTTTTCGCCATCATAATGGATACGACACAGGACATATCGAAGGTAGATCAGCTAAGCTTTGTTGTGAGGTATGCAGTAATAACTAGATCGGAAAATGGACAGCCAGTTGATATAGAAGTAAAAGAATCGTTTATAGGCTTTTATGCAGCCATCAAACATGGCGCGGCAGATTTAGTCAACCAGGTGACTTCATTATTTATCGAGAAAAATATTGATTTAAAAAAATGTGTGGGTCAAGGTTATGATGGAGCCAGTGTGATGAGCGTGTGTATAATGGTGTACAACAACGGATTAAGAATATCCAGCCTAACGCAGAGTACGTACATTGCCCCACTCATAATTTAAATTTGGTGGTAAATGATGCCGTTAGCACTTGTGTGGAATTACAGGTATTTTTCGCAACGTTGCAAGAATTGTATAAATTTTTCGGCAATAGCATCAAACGTTGGGATCTGCTGTCAAAATTCACTGGCGAATCGGACACCACTCTAAAAAAACTAAATCCGACTAGATGGTCCAGTAGGGTCAATACGATATCTGCAATAAAACTTCGTTTTTTCGATATAATCAAAGCATTAACAGAAATAGTTCTCATGAATTCCAGTAAAGATGAGCGTAGTGAAGCAGAAAAAATTAAAACAAAAATGCTAAATTTCGAGTTCGTGTTGCTTTGCGAATTCATGCACCGTGTATTGAGTGACATCAATTATGCATCTAAAACTTTACAAAAATGCGATATCGATTTGGACGAGGCAAGTAGAGCTTTAGCAGAGACAAATGCAAAGATGCAAATTTATAGAAATGACTTCGAATCATTCAAGTGCAAAGCCAGTGAAACTGCAAGAAAATATGGCATAGATCCCCATTTTCAAGAAAAAAGGCAAAGGAAAGTTAAAAAACATTTTGATGAATTAGCTTCTGATCACCGATTTCGAAACAGGGAAGAAATATTTAAAATTACTATTTTCAATAATGTACTAGACACAATAATAACTCAATTAAATGCACGTTTTACTGGTATGAGTGCAGTCAGTCAGATATTCAATTTTCTAACACCAACATTTTTACTGAATGTAGATGAAAGAACTTTATTACAAAAGTGTGACCAATTCCAAAGTAAATATTCTGATATAATAGGCCCCAACTTTTCTCTTCAATTTCTTAATATTTACCACCTAATTCTATCTAAATTAACCAAGGCATGGACTATTCACCAATTCTGTAAAGAAATAATGAGATTATATGGAGTGCTAGAATACGACCTAACAGAAGTATTTACAGCAATGTTACTGTTCCATACAATTCCTGTCACTTCTGCAGAAGCTGAAAGATCATTTAGCAAACTAAAAATAATAAAAAATTATTTAAGGAATACTATGGGCCAAGCTCGACTCCGACATTTATCGCTAATAGCAATCGAAAACAAAGCCGCATCAAGCCTAGATTTAACCGAAATCGTTGATACTTTTGCGAAAACTAAGGCTAGGAAAAGATTATAAACTAAATTGTTATTTTGTTGTTAGTAGGTAGGTCCGACTTTCATATAATAAACTGGAAGAGATCCCTTAAACGGATAAATTCGCTTTTGTACATGACTTAACTGTAGGTATATAAATTGTTTTTACCTAATGTTTTATGTACAATAAAGTGTTTTACATACATACATACATAAACCTTTTGATTTACTTCGTTTTATTGCTTAATACCAATATTATATATATAATATAAAACCTAACCAGTTTAGTTAGGGCCCCAGTTTTTTTTTGCACCAGGGCCTTTGGTTACCTAGCTACGCCTCTGTCTCTCTCTCTCTCTCTCTCTCTCTTAGTCTTCAATCAGTTCGATTGGTTTGTTGCAGACTTCCACCGTTGGCGGTCCTCAGCTAAACGCTTCAGTTCTACATACTTCTTGCATCCAGCATCTTTCATTATTTATTGTAGATACTACATTCTTGGCCTTCCTCTAGCGTTAGTTCCTGCTACTCTTCCCTCTAATATCGTTGAAATGTACCTGCTATAAATGTTGTTTTTGATTGAACTATATTACACTTTATTTTTTGTATCGTCGAAAGAATTTAGTTTGACTTTTGGTACTAGTCTTAAATGTTCTATTAAATATAAGCGTTGAAGACAGCGCAGCTGAAGGAAAACAAATGTAAATTTGTAATGCTTAATTCAGTTGCATTGTGGCCTGGGATTGAAAGCAGCCAATAAAAGTTCAAATACTTTTATTGAATAATAAAAACAAATGTAATGGAAATAATTCAAAGTGTTTATAACTTTAGATAAATATAAATATTATTCAATCAAACTTTGCGCGCTTTTGTATATTAAACAACTCTTCGCAAGCAGTTGAAATCAAATGCTGCGCCACCGCCAGCCAGTCATAGGGATAAACAGACCAGGTTGCGGGAATACTAGCCGCATGCTTCGTACTCAGAGATTGTGTTTGAACTAACAGCGGCAGATTATATTCTAATCATACAAAGAAAGCGTGCACATCGTATCCGGAATTAGACTAATTTCCATGGAATAGTATATAATGAACCGCTGTACAAACAAATTTAAAACTTCCGTACTATATACGTAAATATGTGGGCTCTCGTGGTGGAAGACCAGTGGCGTAGGAATTATTTTTTTCTGAAGGGTTAGGCAAAAATCCTAATCTAACCTAACCACCAACACATGCCCGATTTCCGGTAAGTACTTTCTTTCCACTAATGAATGTACAACTTAAAACCATGGACTAGTATCTGCATGAAACAATTTGCTATTAATATAGTTGGTGTAAAATACAAATGTATCAAATAATTTTTATATCAAGGTTGCTTGAAAGGGGTGCTGGGTTCCCTACTTCAGATGTGAGGGGAGCCTGCCGCCCCCCCCCCGTTACTACGCCACGATGGAAAACCCTCACCACTTAAAGCTGAGACAGTACAAAAGACTCCGGATTAAATATACAGGGTGAGTGCGACAGCCTTAACTACTAATTTTACGACGAAAAAAAATTAAATACAAAAGTTGTTAGTTGATAGTTTCGCATCGAGTGCTCCAATTAAGGTATTTCTACTTGTTGCATGTTTTAAAATCTACCCCAAACTGAACATCGGACTCGGAACGTAGTGGTTAAAAATTAATTAGTGACATTTATGTAAAAATCTTGTTAATAATTGTTCTTAATTTACAACAAAAAAAACGTGCTTTCATTATACAGAATATTTCAATTCAAGTTTTACGCAATCCAAAGGTTTACTGAATACTTCTAAACCCTTATCTACTGCAGTTGGAATTTCAGGTGAAAATTTCTTCAATCAGAAAGACAATTCGAAACACATTTGTAGTTTCTAATCAGGATATTTTTAGTTGTCAATCAGTTATTTCGCCTTCAGAGCAAAACGTTTCCTATCTTAAATTTTTGGCGTATCTTTACTTTTTGTAACTCTAACAGTTTTTGCTGTGCCTAATGCAAGTGTAAAATTGTAACGATGTCCACGTGCCACTTTTAAGTCACACTAAGCTTCCCTTTTGCCACTACTTCAAATTAATACGCAGTTAGTTATTACACTAAATTCAATAAAAATCACAAAACAGCAGTCCAGTAATTTCCTTCTCTTAATTGTTCAAATATCTCGTTAAACTGTTTGATTTCTAAAATGTATAAGCCCAGTAGCAGGAAGAGTTAGTCTCATAACACAAAGATCAGCTTAGGAGTGCATAAGGGGCTTCGTGTATAGGTTTTAGAAGCTTAGTCTATTAGACAAGGGACTAATTGGAGATCCTCTTAGCAAACGTAAGTAATGTCGGAAAGCTTAAAGTACAATATTTAACTAAAGCCGTTTTAATATCGTTAAAACAGGATAATACAGTGATTAAAATGTTTAGATTATTTCAGTTGTGTACACAGCATAAAAATAAAAGAAAAAACTTTAAAGCATTTAAAGCAGCACATTAGGGTAATGTAATGTTTTGTTTGGCTAACACTAGCAAAACAATACTAGGGACAATAAAATTAATTGCAGTTTCTTCCCTGGAGATCAATTAAATACATATATGCAATTACCTACTAACCTTACAGTTAAACTATTGGACGATCAGAAATCAACTTTTCTTAATGATTTTCACTATAAGCAAACAGTTATATCTTCTAAAAGTATAAGCTACATTTCGTGAAAGTAAAAGGTTTAAAATTTTTCGCGTAACAGCGTCTTAATTTGTAAATTATGGGTTTCCTGAAACGGCGACAAAGAAGACAAATGACTCTAGGGTTCGCGAGAACCTCAGCCTACAACATTGATCTAAATTGAAAGAAAAATCTGACCTTCTCAACGGCGAATTTCGTAAAGCAGTCTTAAAAAGTTTTCAGTGCCTTTGCCATTTATTACGTTGTACATAAAACCTGAAAAGCAAAAGCGAAAGTTATATCTTGTTCTTCTATTTTAGTCGAACTGGAAACGATACTTTATTTTTGTAATTAAAAATTTTGAATTATTGCGTTTTAAACATTTGTAACTTCATGATTTTTTCTGTCAAATATCCTACAACTCAGCTGTGTAAATTACTTTGAAATTTTAACAGACTCTCACTGCATGGCAGCTCCGAAATCTGCATGAACTGTAAAAGAAGGATAAAAAAATTGGCATATAAATGCTTTTACTGCAAGTAGTTCTATTGTGAAAAGTAACACCTGTGCAAGTATGCAAGTCATAAATAAGCTGCACGCGCATTATTTTTTGGTCTGTGCTAAACAGCATCCTGTGCGACATCCGCCACGGCTACGTACAACGTGCCACACATTATGTACGTACGTCCTCTACTGAGGAATACAATGGTATTGTCGTCCAGATATGTTTAGCTCGGCTGATTTACTTGATTGTTAATCACGTCGGCGATACAGAAACGAGATTAATTCAAATGTATATTTGAATTTATAATCCATTTACTGAAATAGTAACAACTAACTTTTCAGTAATCAGTCTGCACAAAATTAACTTTCATTTTTGGTAAATAAGTAAAATATAAATACTTACATGAACACATGTTGAACTCTGTATGTTTTCAAGATTCAAGTTAAAGTTGTGTTTTAGATCATTTTATTTGTATGTTTTTTTAAATAGTAATATTCTGATTTTTTTATTTAACGTGCTGTATGGATGGGTCTTTATTCCATTCTCGATGTATTGCTTTGTATGACCTGTATATGTTTTCCATTAAACTCTTTTGCAATTTACATGGTATACCAACATATGTGTTCTTGTTTTTATTATTTTTACTATTTAGATTTTTTTTATATTTGTTTTGAGTTGTTTGAATTTTTTGCTGCATCAATAATGGTATGTGGCTTAGTTTCTACCTTCCTCGCTATAAGGAGCCTAGCTATAGAAAGGTATTGTGATCTGTCATGTAAAAAATTTTTTACAGATTTTTCAATTTTTAAAATTTATGAAACTTTTCAGGCTTTTCAATATTTTCAAAAAACAAATTTTCATAAATATCAATTTTAATAGAAATTTCAAAATTTTCAAAAACTACTACAATTAGTTCTCAGATGTTTACTAGCCCTAGGCAGTTGCAACATCACCTCAGGAGTGGTACTGCGGTGTCGTGAAGCTCTCGACGATATCTCAAAAGATAATGCCGTCTCCCTTGTATGGGTGAAAGGACATGACGGAACCTACGACAACGAAAAGGCTGATGAGATTGCGAGACTGGCCTCCGGACAACCTCTCTGGGGCAATTCCCACATCCCTGAAGACATTAAGCTTTATGCTATACCAAGAAACCTTAAAAAGCTTCACACGAAGATGGGTTGACACTCAAAGCTGTCGTCAAGCAAGGGCTGCTATTACGGCACCCTCGCCAAAAACAGCCAAATACTGTGTGCAACTGTCCCGAAAGAACTTACTACTAGTTGTGGGTATCTTATCTGGACACTGCACCCTAAAGCAACACATGCACAGGGTGGGACTGGCGGACAGCCCAAACTGTCGTGCATGCAACGAGGACGACGAGTCGGCAGAACATGTCCTATGTCACTGCCCAGCTCTTGCAACAACCAGAGGACCCATGCTACGGGACTTCTGGCCTAACATGGCCGAAATCAGCAACACTCCAATTGCGGATGTCCTCAAGTACATCCAAAAGGTTGGATGGCTTGGGTGATGTCCTATGTGGAGAGCTGCTGGGAAGGTAGTACAATGGGCCCACCTATTATGGTCTAAGTGCGCGTGAGGTAACTCACACTCCCAATTCCAAATCCAGAATCCAGTTCTCAGAAGTATACCACATAAATTGTAAGTATTCTAATTGCAAATATATAGGTCATACAAAGCAATACCTCGAAAACAGAATAAAGACAAAGTTCTCCATTTGAGGCAAAATTTATTCATTTGAGACAAACTTTCTATTGTATTAGATTAGATTAATTTTATTTAGTGAATACTGACTATAAAATTTACATATGCATAACTATCACTATTTCCTACTACTAACATTCACTAAAGGTGCAAAAACTCCTGTGCGTAGATGTTAGTTCATCGTTTGGTTAATATATAATAAAATAAAATGTATAAACTGAACAAACGAACTTATAACTAACAATACTGATTTGCTAAAAGAAAAGAGAAACAAACTTAATCTTAAAAAAGAAAACTTTTCATTATAAGGTGGTGTAAAACTACAACTAAAAGTAAGGAAACATTTGCAAAAAATAATATTTATATGTATATAAAAAATAACATATAACACAATAATACTATGCGAGGTATTTTTCATATATAAATAAAACAGTTTTTAACTGCAACAGGTTTTTTATTTTAGTTTTATACGTATTTCAACATCTTTACACGTCATTATCAAAGGCAAGATTAAAAGTAAACAGTTGGTGTTGCTATAGGAACAATAAATCTTTATATCTTGATCTCGGTTTTCTTTATCTGCGTCCAAATGACTTGATTTCTCATTCCAAAACGTTCAATAACGGTGAATTTAAGAGATCAATTTATTCGTTTATTAACGATACAGATTTTAAAAGTTTGTGCATTTCAAATGCTTTTAGTATATCCAACTTATGTTTATCATCACAAAAGTGTAAAAATTTTAAGATGTCATTGAATGATTGTGTTCTAATAAGCGTTTAGTGTAACTGTTTTCAGTATCGGTTTCGGTGAATAAGTTGTCTAAGGGTGTTGCTAAGCCATGCATTTATTTATTTTTTAATTCTCATTATGTTTCCTGGTTGCGAAATTATTTCTGAAGAAAGCAGATTACAATACTTTGCTGCCAGGTAGTCAAAACATCGTTGTCCAATGGCTTTTTCTTTTCTTGGCAGGTCTACTTCTTTCTTTCCCTTTGCTCTTGTGTTGGTGTTGTGTTTTAACAAACTAAAAGTGTTGTTTCGAATACTGTATAGAAGAATGCTCTGGCAGTGTAGTTGCTTTAAGTCCAATACTCTTGCTTCCTTGTAAAGTGCGTCAGTAGGGTACCTATGTTTCTTTGCATGTATTATTTTTAATATGTTGTTTTGAAGTGTTTCGATGTACTTTTATTTGTTATTGTATGCTCCTCCCCAGCTGATTATTCCATATTTTGCTATTGATTCGAATAGACTGTGGTACACAACTTTCATTTGCTTGGTATTTAAAACCTCTTTCAAGATGTTGAAAACATATACTAAGTACGAGGGCGGATCGAGAAGTTTGGTAAAATTGCAACAGAGGGCGTCACAATCGCAAATCCCAGATGACATTTGTCAATACCATCTGTCACAAAGCCATTATGTTCTATGACTAAGCCACAATAAAATTTTCATGCAAATGTGTCATTTAGTTCAGTTTTGACAGCCATTAAAAGTAGACAACCTCTCGTATTTTTGCAAACATGGAAAAATAGTGAATTTCGTGTGTTAATTAAACATTATTTTTCGGGTGGAAAAACCATTACGCAAACCAATACAAAGTGGTTTACTGATTTTCGTTGTAGTCGTACAATCACAATTGATGCCGAACGTTCAGGACGCCGAAATGAGGTCACTACACCAGAAATTATTGACAATATCCATGATATTGTATTGCAAGATCTCCGAGTAAATGTGCGCGAGCTAGTTGAGATAGTACGCATCTCAGATGAACGTGTGCGCAATATATTACACGAAAATTTGAATATGAAAAAACTATCCGCGCGATGGGTGCCGCGTTTGCTCACAATTGACCGAAAAGCACATTTGTGACAACTTCAGAGGCAGGTTTGGCGATGTTCAAGAGCAATAAAAAGGAGTTTTTGTGTCGTTGCATAATTGTGGACGAAATATAGATCCATCACTATACACCGGAGACCGAGGAACAGTCTAAATAGCGGATTTCGACTGGCGAACCTGCGCCTGAGCAAACCAAGGCGTTTTTTTTTGTCCAACGAGATCATGGCCACAGTTTTTTGGAGTGCACGCGGCATATTCCACTACGATTACCTTGAAAAACAACCGCATTTGGCGAAGAAAAAAATTCTCTTCCATCAAGACAATGCAAGGGCGCACACGTGTGTAGTTGCCATGGCCAAAATCCATTAATTACGCTTCGAATTGCTTCCACATCCACCATATTCTCCAGACTTAGCTCCCTGCGACTATTTCGTGTTTCCGAACTTGAAGAAATGGCTCGGCGGAAAGAGATTCGGCTCTAATGAGGAGATCATCGATGCAACAAACGCCTATTTTGAAGGGTTGGAGAAATCGTATTACTCGGAAAGGATAGAAAAATTGGTAAAACGACGTTGGACTAATAGTGGAGAGCCAGAGCGGCTAAAAGACGCTTAAAAGTAACTTCTGTGGGGGAATCGGAGTCACAAGATGAAACCTACATTTATTGGAAGCTCATATTATAATAAATATAAATCCAGAAGTAATCAAAAATTAGAACGGGCAAAACGGCACTAGGATCAAAAGTTGAGATGGCCACACCATCGTCAAGAAGAAAACATACGCAATTTTTTGGTATAAAATACATAAGGAGTTTTGTACGAATTATATATTTTTTTATTTATCGAAATTCCAAAAATACGTTGGGTCTTATGGGAGAAAAAATTTAAATAATCAATATCTCGGTTCAAACCTTATAAAAATCTAATACAAATCTTACATTTTTTAGCTTTACATCGCTTTTTCTTATAAAAGAGAGCGTAAATCGACAAAATTTTATTCTTTAAAAAAGTTTCGCTAATGTTTTTAGAAGGTGTTGGTGTATTAGTTATATTTTTTACATGAAAACGGAGCCAGATATGTAATTAAATGTAAGAAAAGTCAATTTCAGACGGTCTGTCCGCCGACCACCTAGTTCGCGTCCCCACCCTGCGATAGTATCTCGCATCTCATTTATTTCCATAGCTCCGTCTCAGTTTCTCGATCCCGCTTGCAATTATTTGGAGGGAAAAACAAAAAGTACTCATATGTAGGTATATTATTTTTTATTTGTAAGCTATTTATAAAAAAATAAACTGTGAATTATTCATCGGTGTCACTGTCTTCCTCTTGCATTGACGGCTGAATTGTTGCTACAGTTAGCTTGTTTTGACATGACTTTTGCGCCATACATTTGCACGATCCAATGCAGCCCATCTGATTTCTTTTGCATGTACAGAGTTTGTTACTGCAGTCTGTAAAAAATTCTCGTAATTTTCAGATTACTAATTTTTAATAAAATAAATTGTACCTGTCTTGCATCCACACGACGATAAGACGTTTAAATGTTGGGGAAAAGCAGGAAGAGTTGTTAAAATAGGGGAAATTTTACCATCGTCGATTTTCCATCCGAAATTTTCAACATTTGGTAGCTGCGGACGAGGTTCTAAAGAACGGTACCACACTTTCGCCTGATAATATGCTCTTAAACTGTGAAGTCTTAAAGAATCTTCCGTAGGGGGTAATTTTGCAATTGTTGCGGACGCTGCAAGTAGTCCTCTTAAAACGTTAATAGAGGCTATATTAGCGTTTGTTGAGTACAACTTGATAACAAAATTCTGAATGCTTTGAAACATATTTGATGAACAATCTACAACTCCGACACCCTCTGTTGTATAAGTAATGTTTGTATAGATATAGCCAGTATGAGGGAGGCCCTTAATATACAATGTGATGTGAGAGTCCCCAAGATCATACCAATAATAAAAAAGTGTTTAATAATTAAATGTTATAATTATTTATGTAATAATAGCTCATGATGACAAAATACAACACCCTCCAAGTATTCACAATAATCCAGGTAAGTTTTCCAGCAGCTCTTTTTACCTATCCCGGAAAACTGACTGGTGGTGTCACATCCAGTCAGAGCATGGAATGCAGGTAAGTTCCTTGGAAGTCGAGTCTCCTCTTCCGATTTTGATCCAAATTTCGGGAGTTAGGTACTGCTTAAAATGTACTACAAGAACTAGTACGTCAGTATCGTCGCAATCAATTATGCATCGAAAGTAGCCGAATTTTTTTGCGGAAAGTACATGCAACAAGATTCTGGTGTCGGCTTCCTCGTGATTACTCCTTAATAAATCTGAATCGTTCATTTCAAAATTAGTACTGTACTCCAAAATATTTGTAAACCCACCACTGGTTGCAAATTCTGTGTCTGCATTTCGTAATGCTTGTTCGGTCAATTCCTTAGACAAGAAATTTGTCAATTGTTTCTTGTTAAAAACAGAATGAATGAATAAATTCCATTGTTGCGGAAGCGGAACATCAGGTGTTTCAATCACCCTACGAATTGAAGATTTTGATCTTTCAAATAAAAAATAATATACCTACATATGAGTACTTTTTGTTTTTCCCTCCAAATAATTGCAAGCGGGATCGAGAAACTGAGACGGAGCTATGGAAATAAATGAGATGCGAGATACTCTCGCAGGGTGGGGACGCGAACTAGGTGGTCGGCGGACAGACCGTCTGAAATTGACTTTTCTTACATTTAATTTCATATCTGGCTCCGTTTTCATGTAAAAAATATAACTAATACACCAACACCTTCTAAAAACATTAGCGAAACTTTCTTAAAGAATAAAATTTTGTCGATTTACGCTCTCTTTTATAAGAAAAAGCGGTGTAAAGCTAAAAAATGTAAGATTTGTATTAGATTTTTATAAGGTTTGAACCGAGATATTGAATTATTTAAATTTTTTCTCCCATAAGACCCAACGTATTTTTGGAATTTCGATAAATAAAAAAAAATATAATTCGTACAAAACTCCTTATGTATTTTATACCAAAAAATTGCGTATGTTTTCTTCTTGACGATGGTGTGGCCATCTCAACTTTTGATCCTAGTGCCGTTTTGTCCGTTCTAATTTTTGATTACTTCTGGATTTATATTTATTATAATATGAGCTTCCAATAAATGTAGGTTTCATCTTGTGACTCCGATTCCCCCACAGAAGTTAAAATATAAGCCACATAGCACTCTACTATAAGTGTATCGACCTTAAAGGCGACTACGTTGTAAAATAAATTGTTTTTTGCCCAAAAAAATTATTTCTTGTTTCATTTTTACTCCGCCCTCGTATTGCAATGTTACACAAAATAGAAAAGGCAGAAAATAAAGATATGTTGGACTAAATAAACAGTGTACCAATTTCATTCAATATACGTATACAAATTGAATTTATTTTGTTGTTCAAGTGAAAGTAAACAATTCTATTTCTTTTCAATATTTACAGCAAATATATTTTCACAATACAATACAATACATCGCTTACAATAACTGCCATTTCCTATTTACGTCTACACGCTTTTCTACTTGCTTCAATATGTAGATTTGTAAAAATATACCCTATTTCGATCAAATTTACCAAGAACGCTATTTTATATTGAAAGCAGTATCAATGTGATTTAGGCAAAGTAGTATAAAATGAAACCGACGCTTTCAGTAAAATACTAATAAGCAAAACTTAAATTTTAAAAGAAAACCAATTTTTAGAAACTATATTTATTCCTTTAAAGCTTAGAAAATACGAAATATTTTCTTCGCAAGAATCTTATAGATTTATAAATACAGTGAAATTAGGCAAATAGATTTAGGTTTCAACAAACGATCTTTAATTTCTATTCATTTAAGATTTAAATTAGATATCAAATTGAATTTAACGACCACCCTGCAATTTACAGCAAAGCTAAATTAAACTATAACATTTTAAGGACGTAGGTAACAGTAATTTCTGTCTGGTTCCATCTAAAGAGGTCTGTAATCCAATAATCCTATCCCGATTTATGCCGCAAGCCAAACTTGAGACCTGATAAATATTTTAGCGGTCCTACGCTTTCGGGGTTTAAGATTTCAGTTAACGACCACCTGCATCTTCGAAAGCAAGAAATATGTGTCTGCATCCGCAATTGCACCAACTGTAAATCGATAAATTATGGAAACGAGATTAAATTCACCATAAACCCCGAATTTTTGACAATACTCCAAATAGCAGAGCAAATGTAAGATAATCAAAAAGGGCTGAATTTAAAGCTCAACTGCAACTGATAGGGAAGGCTTTAAATGAAAATTTTTACGTCAGGGTGTGGTAGCTCGAAAAAGGAAAATTATCCCGCTCGAATACTGATGAAGGGCGTGCTTATAGAGCACATTTACAAAATTTCCTTTTTTCGGTCTCTTCTAATGTTGAGACCTGGTATCAATATTTCCACAAAATATCCATTTAGGAAAATTCCTCAGGCGTTACGCTTTCAGTTCTGTTTCTTAAGATTTAGAAAACGTTTCTAGATATTCAGCTTTTTTCAAATACCACGATGTAATGTTAAACGTCCCAAGAATCGGCTAAGATTCAAACTCAAGAATTTCCGACGTCGATTTAGAGTAAAATAGCTAAAGCCAATGGTATATTAAAAAAAGAGTGTTGTGTTACATTAAAACAGAGCGAAATACTTGCTTCAGTATAAACATATTAAAACGACCTGGCTTGAGCTTTCTCACATATTAAAAATAATGACAATTTTCAACGACAAAAAAATTTTTGTTTTTTGAAAAAATGTTTCTTGGAATGAAGTAACACCAAAACCTGAAAAAAATTCGTAAGCCATAAATGAGAGAATGGGAAACACTGCTGCATCTAAAAATTAATTTTACAATCTTATTCTACTATTCATAAACAATTTAACTTACCCAAAAATGTGTTATTGTTAAATAAAAAGACAGCAACTTCCAAATTTTATAAATTCATAGAAGGCGTCACAGCGAAACTAGCGCACTAAGGCATCAACAAACTTTTAGCGCATCCCTAGCTCTGGGAACCTACGAGTATAAAAACTGGTCTAATTTAATGAATTTCTTTTTTATATCTAAAACTCTGAACATTTTTTTTCCTTGCCATTTTTTTTTTCGTTTCAATAGTTGCCGTATGTAGTAACATTATGTCCGCCTAAGGCTACTACGATACAAAATTTCATACCGATCAGCTATCTCGCTTTTAAGTAATGACACATTAAAGTGAAAATCTTTGAAAATTTTCAAGCGGTCGCTATTTTGAAGCTAAAGAAATCGGAAACATACGTTTGATTTACATTATGGTTTTCTCTCAGGTTTTGGTCTTAGATTTACAACATTTCGTTTCTAAAAAATTATAACAATTAACATGTCTAACTTCCGCTTTAGGCTTTAGATTTTTTTAACTTCTTTTCTCGATGCATTACTAAATTTCCCCTCCGTTCTAAAGTCAAAATTGGACAATTCTAGATTACTTTATACTTTTTCAAAAATATGGAATATTATAATATATAAGAAAGATAGTAAAGATTACTGCCCGCCCCCTGAATATTACTGAATTTAACATTCAAGTTTAGAATCTTATTTGTTATTATACTATCACTGATGTGCAATGGTTCGTTTATTAAATTAAATAGCTTAAGAGCATTGTTTTCCGAATTCCAAAAATTCATAAAAAGCATTGCGGATTGCATCAGCAGATTCGGACCAAAGCCAAATTACAACTCATTCTTAGCTCTATGGGTGTACGAAGATTAAAAACAATCCTGTTGTCAGTTTTTACGCAATAATTTTGTTAAGAATATAAAAAAAAATTCATTTCACAGTACGTAATTATACTGACCACCATTTAGATCCCGTTTTCAGATTTACATAATTTAGTTTCTTAAAAGTAATGATACCCAAGAAAGTTTGTCTAACTTTAGCTTTCGGTTTCGAATTTATTTAAGAGGAATATTTTTTCCATCGATTTTTATAAAAAATTGGACCATCTGCGAGGAAGACTTAAGAGAACGAACGCACTCACTCATAGACAAATATTTATCAAAAAAACACGTTTTTGGATACCTGGAATACCTCTACATTGTTTTGTTACAATCTCGAAATCGAACGTGTTTATGAAATCAGTATAATAACCGATTAATCGGTTTTCTCGGAAAATCGTTTTAAATTAACAGCACAGAGTAAGTAATAAAAATTTGCTAGTTAGAAATTGAGAAAGAGTAAGGATAACCGCTTAAATGTTGCTAGCTCTAAGAAAAGGGTTTTTATGAACAAAAATGTATTTATTCAAATTTAAAAAATGCATAGTTAGCATTGAAGGGAAGTTCAAAAGGTAAGCAAAACTCAAGTCTTAACTATTAGCTAGGAAAATTCTTTAAAAATCGTGTAAACAGTTTTTAAAGCATATTCTTTTAACACTTTTAAATGGTAAATTGAATTAAATATTAGTTTTTGACTGTATCTATGGTTTCACAAATTCTTCTTTCTCATGACATTTAGGGCGCGGTGTACTAAGCTTATTGAACCTGGTTCAGAGTTAAATCTGGGAGAATTCGAGATTAAATTTATAAGAGAACACTTTAAAACAACAACGTTAATCCTCTTGATTTGATGCACTGGATTTGAGCAAGTAAAACTTCGTTTTCGTATTTTGTTTTTAAGAAACCACCGGAATTACACCCTTCAACCAGCTACGCAGCAAAAAACTGCACAACAGTTATTCGCCTTTGCGCCACCGAGTACCAGTAAGACACCAGCGGGATGCTCCCCGCAGCCAGCTACGCAGCAAAAAGAAACTGTATAATAATTATTCGTCTTTGCGCCACTGAGTACCATGTAGGAAACCCCTAAAACATACAATTCACAGGCCAACACAAAATTTGCTGACATATCTGAGATTGTGTTTTTACTAATTTTGGTGCGCTGAATCCAAAACTCAAATTGGTTTTAGCCTATCCCGTCAAGTTTTTGCTCTAAAGCATACTTCGCATTTTTGATAAATCGCTAACAACAGGGTAGGAAACAAATGATACAAAAGTCGAACAAATTTATGAATTAAGTATGTACAGCAAGTGCCACCTAACCTTGCAAATTTTAGTGGGCTTTGATCCGGCTACTTCCGCTTTGTTTCGTCGGTAGTCGTAACTTAAACTAGCTCTAATTGGCCGTTGGACAGTGTGGTACACTCTACTAAAAAGTGAAAGTCAATTTATTTATGGTTTACGAATAATTGTGGATTTTTTGACAAATTAAAAGGCCGTGCGCCATAAGGTTAGAAACAGTTTGCTTTGAGAAGGGATTAACGATAATTTAGGTTACGTATAAAAAATACAGCAAAGAAACTAGAAATGTAATAAAAAACCTTGCTTTTGCTTGAGAGTGTAACGGCTTCTCGCCTTTTAAACTTATCGTCATTTTTTTTGCAAGGTTAAATGGCACTTGCTGTATATTTCAATGTATTTTAAAAGGTAACAGGTTAACAGACAAATATAAAAACATTAACTCAAAATAGTAAATTACCATGGTTTTCAAGGAAGAAATTTTCGTTTGTTAGATTTCCTGTAGTGTATGATCCATACTTGGACATTCTCTTTGAATACTCCAACAGTAGTCGGCCATCACGTGAGTGTCCCACCTTCCTTGGTACCGCTCTTTTATAGTTTTTAAGTATGGATGAAACCGTTCACCTTGTTCATCACTTACGTCACTTAGATTTTCAGGAAATTCATCAAGATGACTGTTGAGAAAATGAAGATTTTATGCTCATGTTGCAGCCAAGGCGATGAAAATTTTTAAGCAATGTTTCAACAAGATCTTTGTAATTTTCGGCTTTTTTGTTCCCGAGAAAATTTTTAACAACCGCCATATAAGAATTCCATGCATCTTTCTCAATAATGGTCATAGAGCTAGTGAAATGCGGATCTTTCATCTAAAAAGTTCTAATTTGCGGCCCGTCAAAAACGCCAGCTTTTATTTTTTCGTAACTTAGATTTGAAAACGTTTCGCAAATGTACTTAAAGCAGTCACCTTGTCTATCTAGAGCTTTTACATACTGCTTCATGATACCAAGTTTGATATGGAGAGGAGGAAAGATGATTTTTTTCTCTATTTATTAAAGGCTGGTTTACAACATTTAAAGATGTTCTTACTGGCCAGTTCTTCTGAGTCCAATGTTTGTCCCTAGCCCGACTATCCCAGCGACACAAGAAACAGGGATACTTTGTGTATCCTGCTTGTTGACCAAGTAATAAGCTAATTATTTTAAGATCTGCACAGATGATCCAGTTATGGTCACCATATTGTATTAACTTTAGAACTTTTTCAATGTCTACATATTTTTCCTTTAGGAGAAGTGAATGGCCAATGGGAAGTGACCCATATAAATTTCCGTTGTGAAGTAATACACACTTTAGACTTCTTTTTGAACCATTCAAAAACATGCGCCACTCATTTCGGTCATAAGCCATCGGCCATTGCGTTTAACAAACCTGACACATCATGACAATAAACTAAACCACTCTTAACCCGGAAGTATTGTAAAAAAATCATGTTCCCTGTTGCGATAAAATGTTATTTTTCTACCGTACTCCAGTAATTTTTTTTCATTTAATCTTAAGGCTAGCAGTTCTGACGACTCTTTTGACATGCCCAAGTCTCTCACCAAGTCATTCACTTATTCCTGATTAAAACACCGAGGCCCTGAGTTAGAGCATGAAGCATCTTCTTCAAAATCCATATCATAATTATGTCCAACATCTGTTATATTCTCTTCGTCTTCGTGTGAAGGAAGTCCTTTAAAAACTGGTACTGTATTTCATCTGAATGAGGCACCGGGCGGATTACTGATTCAAGACTTGGGTATGTCATTTTATTCTTATTTTTTTTTGTTGTAACTCGAAGTCTGGACAAGGCAAAATTAACAGTCATTTACGTGGTTTTTCGGCTCTCGCCATATCATTGGAACACCAAATGTTAGTTTCTTTCGCTTTCCTTTGGTCCATTGTCGTACATTTTCCACACAGAGTCTGCATACTTTGTGTGGAGCCCAAGACTTGTCTTGATCACCAAGTTTTACGTCAAAGTAAGCGAAGTACACTTTCTTCACAAAATCACTAATGTTCGTTCTTTGAATGGGTACAGTGAAGCTTCCATATATATAGCAAAAAGAATCTGGACTGTTAAAACAGTTTCGTCTACTAGACATGTTGCCGACTTGAATCTTTAGAACTGATCGCTAGTCGGATAACGAATAAACAATAACGTAAAACTGCATCTCCAGCCTTTTATAGCATCGGGATATTGTGCTCGGAAAAGTACCGTATTTTGCTTAGGTCATTCATAAATATCCCCGGCGCCCGGGGAATTACTTAAAAAAGAAAATGAAGAAATTGCAATAATTTTTTAGGAATTCCGATTTTATTTTTTTAAATTTCATTTTGCTATACAACAAAAACTTGACGTGATAGAGAAAAATGAGTGCGCGTTTTGAAATCAGCGTATCAAGTTTAGTAAATAACAAGTGTCAGATCATAGTCAGCGGAAAACAAAATAAAAATTGTTGGCCTGTGTTATTATTAATATAATTGTTATCGCTATTAGAAATCTCAAACCAGCGCAGGCGCAATAAGGGATTGCTTTTGTTGGTTTAAAAGTAAGATTATTCGTCTCTGCGCTACCAAGTACCATGTAGAAAACCCCTAAAACATACAATTATTTTTAATATAATTGCTATCACGATTAGAAATCTCGAACCAGCGCAGGTACAGTAAGGGATTGCTGTTGTTGCTTAAAAAGTTAGATACCAACGAGATTCCACCTCTCAACCATAAAATACTAAAAAAATACAACACACAAAAATTATGCAATGTTAGATAAAAAATTGAAAATTACAAAGCGTAATAGTTACTTGTATTAAATATAAATTTTTTGATCAGAATAAGAACTTTTCCACTTCGTACTAACTGTTTGTCGTAAACCGTTGCAATTTCAATAACAAAAACGTTTCATCTTGAAATACCGGCAAAATTTTTCTCATTTTTGCAGCTGAAGATAAGGCTATCAGGTTTTCTAGTTTTCCCTGCTTTTCTCTCTCTGGGATAAATGTAAACGACTGCTATAGAAATTTAAAAATAAAGTAACATTGGACGTGTTTAAGTATCACTAAGTTACCTACCGGTGTTGCCTTACTAGATCTGGATTTATTGAAGTAAGCCCTTACCCTCCCATAAAATGCAAACAACAGAAGCATGTACGGTTTTTTTTTATATTTTTATAACAAAATCTTTCTTTCGCGTGCCTGAATCCATAGCTTAGATTTTTACAAATCGACCGAAGGCTTTGGAAAATATACTTAGAAACCCATCTTCTCTAGAATACCCACTGTCCGATTTACATAAAGCAATAAAGCATTAGTATAAAGTAATGTCTAAGCCTCATCTTCTTCTACTTCTTATTAAAAAACTTTCCTAATTAATAAAACAACAAGCAAACCATAGAAAGTAACAAGGTCTGTAGAAATCAGCTTTGCTGTGAAAGATAGGCCATTGCATTCATAATATTTGGCCGCCATTTTGGGGTTCACTGACATATGTCAAAAACGTTTTATAGTACCTGCAATTTACAATGAGCATAATTTGATTATAGCAATAGGTATTTCATTTTTCTATTATAGCAATGCTGGGTTGGTCAGGTCCTGATTGCACGAATCATACATTTATATTTTTTCATTTTCAACAGGTTAAAAAAATGACAAAAAAAGGCTCTGCTGAAAACTGTAATTATGATATTAAGAACCAACAGAATTTTCGAAGTTTTAATATTTAATAGACAAATGTAGCGCTTTTAGGAGCTTCTGTAAAGAGATACTATTGTGTAACATGCTCTAAAAGTTAGTAGCGCTGTACTAGATATAATAATTTTAAAATACAACTTTAACTGCATTTAGAATTACATCAATTCGGAGATAATTGTCAAGATGGGAAAATAAAGCTTAAACCAAATGCTATTCCCACCATTTTCATTAATCTAAATTCAAAAGAATTGATTGAAACTCTGGTTTAGAGGTTATTGAAAAAATAAACAACCTGAAATAGAGGTTTGTAAAAAGAAACGAAATAAAAAATAAGACAAATTAAGAAAGTTAACAGTTTGAACAAACACAGCGAGCAATTAACTCCTGTTTTTTATACTATCTAGTTATATTCGCATTATCATAGGTATCAAATTCAAATTTCCCTCGCCGTATTCGCCATCTTGGGGACCACTGACGTTTGAATGCGATGACTTATCTTTCACAGAAGTTGAACTCTACGGACCTTAAAGAAATACTTGCTAAATACAAGAAGAAAACAAAGCAATGTAATAAAACTTGGGTTATGATGATTGCAGCGAGTAGTAAAAGTTGCCTAACTGATCATTTTGTATCAATAATAACTGATTTATGCTATTTTATTGTAAAGCTACTAACTTGCTTAACACTACTGAAAATGATCTACAATTTTTATTTTATTGAATGCATGTTTCCCATACACTTTAATGGAAAAAAACGTTCGCGTCATTTCTAGTGTCCCTACCCTGTTGTATTAGTTTAGTAAAGTAAATACAGGGGCGTAGCTATCGCATAGCAAGGTAGTGCGCCTCACAAGGGCCCAGGTCCTGAAGGGGCCCGTCAGAACCCCACCTGAATGTATGTTATATTATCTATAGGCCCCAAACTTAACCTGTTCATATTTTTGTGTTTTGATATGTTTTTTAATATATATTTTTATTTTTAATTGTTTTTGTAGAGTAAATTTTTCTAATGTAAAGATAATTTTATTGTGGTCTGTGGGGCCTATTTCGGTCTTCTGTACAAGAGCCCAAAGGCTCCGTGCTACGCCCCTGACTAAATGTAGTAATATTCACCAATAAATTACCGAGTTGCAACAAATTTTTATCACTTTTAACGCCCCCGCCCGTAGCAGTTATTCTATAGAAGCTACGGTGCTGCAGAACCGCCACTTTTTGTAGTAATCTTAGTGAATGTAATTACTTTCTTCATTTAGTTAAGATCTGCGCGTTGATATAAAGCTACGTTTACACCCATGCATGTGAGATGGGTAAAACTAGTATATTACGTAATTGTTTTGAAATTTTAATGTGAATTGGGTTCTGCATTTGCGATGATTGCTTTATTTTCGCTTTGCTGACGGGCGTTTTTAATTAAGTTTATCTTTATGTTTGTATGAAATACTTCCACAAAACTGCAGTTTGGAGTTGTTTTAGTTAGTTAAATCAGCAAATGACAAATGTATTTAGAAATTAATTATTAAATCTTTAAACTTTATTAACAGTGCCGGTGCATTTAGTAGGGAAGTAAAGTAAAGTCGGTGGCACTACACTCCAACGAAGAGTTTGGCCTGCAACGCGGTGGGTCAGGGCCACCGGACCACCGCTTCCGATACCCAGCTGTCTCGCACTCTTATATGAAGTACGGAGTGGTGTGGTAAGCACCACGCCTTAGACGGCTGCCTTACTTCCCTCACCCCTCGAAGGGTTTGGTTCCCAGTTTTTAAAAAGCGACTGGGTAGGCCGCCCGCCAGGCATCCAGTCTCAGGTTTGAACCCAAGACCTTCCGCGTAGCAGTCAAGTGCCCTAACCACTCGACCACTCTGGCGCCGTGCCGGTGCATTTAACCTCCAAAAATGAATATTGTTATAAAGTTTTGTGACTTTGACATCGTCTACACAAAAAAAATAAAAATTAAATAGAAAAGATTTTTATTACTTGATATAGCTATTAAATTCCAAGCAAATAGCATAGGTGCATAAGAAAATTTGATCGTGAAATTTAACAGCGCAATCAATGAATTTGTGGGTGTAGCATTAAAAACAGTATCTGATGCTTTCCATACATTCTTTCTAGAGGCAATGCTAAATGAATCCTTAAATATTACGGTTTTAATTATTTTTGTTTACTTAATTATTTAGGTAAGGTAAAATTGTAGTTAGGTTACATTAAACATATTTTTTTAATTTAATTTTTTTTTGTTTAATATCTAATATATTAATTTTTTTACAAAATGGCTTTTCATAAAAAAATAATGATGTTAAACTGAATATATTTTTTTTTCCTAAATATAATATATCGCCATTATAGATTGTATTTTTTTCCTCGAATATAATACATCGCTGTTATAGATTATCAACGGGCCACGTCGCCTGAAAATAAATTTCGCTTCTCTTTTCAGGGCCGCTTTCTTTGGAATCCACGAGCCACCACTGGTTAAAAACCAAAGTTTTCAAAAACTTATAGCGGCTACCATTGTGAATAATACCAATGATAATACCTAAATAAGAATATATCATTAATATACGAGTTCAGTAGTTCCCGAAATTTCAATTCGTACACACCACATACATTTTCTAAAAATTTATTTTTCTGTTCCTGGAGATCCAAAACGGTGTTTCAGTCAAAACCCCAAACTCAAATTTTTTACTCTGAATACGTGTATATGGGAACGATGGAAAAAAATACGAGAAGGAAATGCATCGACTGGAGGAGTATTGATAATAGCTGAAAAGCGGAATAGCTTTCCCTTTTTAAATTGTTTTGATTTTTAAACTGCCAAACTTTTCTACTTTTCAGACCTGGAGAATTTCTCCAATACCTAAATAGCTTCTGGTTGATATGGGTACTTTGTTGACAAAGGACTTTACCTAATAAAATTTACATTGTGTTACCTTCTTCAATCACTGTCGTTTAACATTTTCAATCTGATATTTACCTTAGTATCCCACCATAAAAATATATCATTACCTTAACACTATTTATTTTTGTAAAGCAACTAAAAAATGTAGAACTATTAATTTGATGTGTAGATTTTCTTCTTGATATATAATGGAAAACCTCAAACGGCGAAGCCTGAATAAAACTTACAAGACCAAAATCAAATGGCTAGCTTATCTTTAAAGTAATAATTTTATTTAGACACAAATAAAATTATTTACAACACAATAGGAGCTGCAAATAGTAATAATACGTGTATAGATAATTCAAGTTTCCTTATATGGAAACTTATTACGAATACCGTTCATCTGTTACAATACTAAGAATGGAGATTTGCAACCAACACATACTTAATCATTTATTTGTTTACAGTAGTGTTAGAAAAATCAACAAAACGAGTTATATTAAAATTTATTATATCGTCAAGCTGAATTAGGTATAATTTTAAGTATTTTACTTTATTATACATTTGTTCAAAACAAACGTAAACCAGATGACTATAAAAAAAGCTAAAGTGTTAACTTCGAGTGGACTTTCCCATAGTAGATATTAAAACTTGCCGTATTTGCACCAGTGTAATTTTTGAGCTCTTCTCTCATTTCACCTTATGTCAGATTTCTAAGAAAACAATTTATTTATTAATATAAGAATATTAAGAACGGGACCGCCCGCCCTACAGCGGATATCGGACTAAAAATCGATATAAATGGTCATTTAAAGAGTTATCAAAAATATGCAAAAAATAAAAAATATGTTTTATAACTAGAACCAATTGGCAGGCGTACTTAAAATTACGTAACTGCCGGAAAATACGTTGTTGATATTCAAAGTATGTTTTTTTTCTTAATTTTTAAAATACACTACTCAAAATGAATATAGAGACACCTTCTTATTAGTGTGTATTTTTTGTAAATCTCAACGAAACAATCTATAACTTCGCAGATAATATGAACATACCTTTACATTTTACCTGTAGAAAAGTAGGCACTTGTTTCCTTGGAGATTTTACAAAACAAAGTAAACAACAAAAAAGACGCTTAAGTTTAAATTCAACAAAAAAAAATTTTCAGTTGATTTTACCGTTTCGCAGTGTAATTTGTTGGTAGAAACATGAATGTGGATGTGTTAGGGAGAAGGAGACAACCAAGAGTATATCTGAATGAAAATCAGATAGTTAGAGCGGTGACATTAATTGAAGAGGAATACTCAAGACGACGCGTTGCTCAAATGTTAAATGTGAGTCATTCTGCTATAGCTAGGGCTTGGAACAGATATGTAAATAATGGTATTGTAAGAAGACGTCCTTACCTTCATAGACAAAGAGCCACTACTCCTCGCGAAGACCGCCTATTGAGGTTTTGGGCCGTTAGAGAACGTAGAATTACCGCCCGATCTCTACAAAATCGACTGGTTGCCACTAGTCGAACCAGAATTTCGGACCCAACAGTTCGAAATAGACTTCACGAGATTCAGTTACGTGCAAGGAGAGCAGGTAAAGTCCCTCGGTTCACACCAGCACACAGACGAGCCCGGCTAAACTTTGCACAAGAACATCGTAACTGAACTAGAGAACAATGGAGCAATGTAATGTTCACGGACGAGTCCAGGTTTTGCGTAGACCATAACGATGGACGAATGCGTGTGTGGAGACGCCAAGGTGAACGCTATTTAGACTCCACTGTTCAAGAAACTGTCCGTTTTGGTGGAGGCTCCATTATGGTATGGGGCGGCATAACTTTAAATGAGCGCACCGAGCTAGTGGTTCTTCGGGAAGGATCTCTCACGGCGGCGCGTTACATCAGGGACATTTTAGAACCACATGTCATTCTGTTTGCTGAAGAAATGGGACCTGGCTTTATCTATCAGCAAGATAATGCCAGGCCACATGTGGCTAGGATAGTTACAAATTTTTTTCATGACCACAATATCTCAGTAATGGACTAGCCGGCTAATAGTGCAGACCTTAACCCCATCGAACACCTATGGGACGTATTGGGAAGAAGATTGCTGGATCGTCAGCCTATTGAAAATTTAGATGAGGTTGAGGAAATTCTTACTCAAGAATGGGAGCAACATCCTCAACAAACAATTTCAAATTTAATTGAAAGTGTGCCCCGTCGTTGCGCTGAAGTCATCCGGGCCAGAGGAGGCCACACCCATTGTTAGTATTTTAAATTTGTTGTTTTTTTATTGTTGATTGTTTAAAAGTTTGTTAATTAATTGATTCCCAATTTCAATTTTTAACATTTTTTTTCTTAGAAGCTTATTCAACAAGGCTGAAATCTTTGCATCTTAAAGAGTAATCCTTTTCAAAAAGTCGAAGACACTTTTTACCAAATCCAGTGTTACTTAAGCAAAAATATTCAATTTATTATAAGTGTCTCTATATTCATTTTGAGTAGTGTAGTTGAAAAGTTTTGCTGGTCCTAATAAAGTACTTTTAAATAGTCTATCGAACATAAAACTTTATAACAATCGACGTTTATAAATAACTAATCTATTTCAAATTTTTCAAAAATCTTGAAAAGCATCAGACTAAAATTTGAGAGATTAGTAAAATCTAAATTTGTAGTTTACTACAAGCGCTATCGGTTCAAGAAATTTAAAAAAAATCGTTTAGGCAGTTTTGTAAATAATATTTTTTTAATTTTCAAAATTTTAAAGCAGCGCCATTGCGATCGTTTTCTGATTTTCGAAATTAATTTTATTTCATCGTATACTACCTACAAAGGACTCTCAAACAAATTGTAGCTGATCTCAATCAGACAACTATTTTTGAGTAAATGGGCGTTAAAGTTGAGATTTTCAAAAAATTGTAGCGGCCCTAATTTTAAAACTAGAGAGTTTCTTAAAAAGGTTTTCAATTTGCCTTAAGTTCTTTTCTCAGATTCCGTGCTCAAATTTCTAAAATGTAGTTTTGGACGAAAACTACCAATAAAACATTTTCGGCATACCCCGAGATTTAAAATTTCATTAAAATCGGTCCAGTACTTTTCGTCATCCACACACCCACCCACAGACAGACATTTAAAAAAAACAGTTTTTTGGGCTTCTTGAGCTCCAAACGTGTATTTCCGTTAAAATCTAGATTTCGAAAATTTTCATGATATCAATACTTCTCTATATCGAAGGTATGGAAAAGTAATTACATAAAACCTTGTTATTTTGGGATCAGTTATTAAATATATAATTTTATGTCTTATCTAAAAAGTTTAATACAAATTTTTCAATTAAGTGTTTGAGGCCGTTTTAACAGCCATTAAAAAACGTTCTTGTAAAAGAAATTAAAATGTTTAAAATTATGGTATTCTATAATACAGGGCATAGTGCAGGAAATAATGTTGTGGATATAGACTAATGGTTTTGTGCTGAAATTTCTTAGTACATCAAAATTGAGAACCGTCAAGCAAAAATATTTCTCAATTCATTAGCAACTCGGTGCACTATTAATTTTCCCAGACAATTTACACGAAAGCAGAAGTGAAAAGAGAATACACAATACATCCTTCTCTACGTTTTCGTTCTACCTTTTTCATTTTCTGAAAATAATTTTCTAAATAAACAAATCTTGGAAACAACATTTTTCAATACTGTTTCGTAAGGTAGACGCAAAGTAAATTTAATTATGCTAAGTATTCATGTATCAACTTCATTAAGAATTTAGTTCAGTTCTAATTAAAGCGTACCAACATTATTTATTGGTGTTTGTAACATTTATGATCCTGAATGTACTTTAACAAACTGTATTTATTATTATTAATTTACCAATTGTAATAGAAACATTAAAACTTAGACTTCTAAATGTAAGTAGAACTAGTAATAACAAAAAGTAATTAATTATGTTAAATAAAATAGTTATTATTTTAAAAATGAACATAACCTACTAATTGCATTTGTAAGTTGTATTCAAATGTTAATTTAAAATTGCTGTATAATTGTTACTAATAAAGAACTCAACCGGTAAATTACTTAAAACTATCCTGCAAGCGACTGATATATGTATATCAAGAGATCCAAAAAAAACCTGATCCTCAGCGGGCTATGGAATGGAAAGTCACGTCTTTACTATGTCAATTTCAGGTTAGGTTTTAATTGTTATCTGACATTATAAACATTCCCTTAATCTAGCAAAAACGTGACTTCATTTCACAGCCCGCTGAGGATCAGTTTCTTTTGGATCTCTTGATAGTATAACATATACCATCTGTCTATAAAGTAACCCCACCCCCCGCTAACTTATGAACCACTTGAAATTTCAGCACAAATTTGGTGTGCTTTATTGGGAGGTTAAATACTACTTTTCTGCTCACATTTAAATTTTGTAACTTTTAAAATGACGACTGGGCGCCAGAATTAAAAGACCTTTTAAACAAGGTATCACTCGACCGCCCGTGCTATTTAATTTTTTTTTTCAAATGGTATCAGTCGTTATATTTCAAGATAGAAAATTTAAATACAGGGTTGGGCAAAAGCACGGAAAAATTCAAATACCTTTAATACGGCAACCGCGTTTTTAACAAAATTTTATACATAAAAGTTCCGATATACGGCGGATACAATAAGAGGCGGTTTAAAAAGACTTCCGGTTTAGCCGAAAATGATATCAACTTTTCTATTTTAAATGGAACATTTTGTATAATTTTTGATATATCGATAGAACTCTTTTTTGCGAGTTCAGTGGTATAAAATTTTATGGCTTTATTTTTAATAATTCTAGAAATATTAAACAATAATGTTTCATAATTGTTATCTAGGAGCTCATGAAAACAAAAGAATGTGAGAAGCTTAAACAGTTATGTAATGTTGTCAAATATACTTGGTTTGTGTTGTGTTGTTTTGATGTTTGATAGATTGAGCAGTGTAGTTGCAGTAATCAATTAATTAACCAAATTAATTAAAACTGCTGAATTCAACATCAGAAATAGTTCATTAACAAAAAGATTGCAAATTGTTAAAAAAAGTACAAACTTCTTGCTGAGTTCTACGACGCTCACCAAAATCAACCATAATTAAAATTTGAATTCGTCCCCCTTCTGTAAATTGAATCATTTCTGATGTTAAATTCAGAAGTTTTAATTAATTTGGTTAATAAATTGATAACCGCAACCACACTGCTCAATCTGTCGAACATCAAAACAACAACACAACACGAACCAAGCATATTTGACAACATTACATACCTGTTTAAGCTTCTCACATTCCTATGTTTTCATGAGCTGCTAAATAACAATTACGAAACATTATTGTTCAATATCTCTAGAATTATTGAAAATAAAGGCATGGAACCTTATATCACTGAACTCGCAAAAAAGAATTCTATCGATATATTAAAAAATATACAAAGTGTTTCATTTAAAATACAAAAGTTGATATCATTTCCGGCTAAACCGGAAATCTGTTTAAACCGCCGATACTTTCATTGTATCCGCCGTATATCGAAACCTTCATGTAAAAAATTTTGTCCAAATCGCGGTTGCCGTATTAAAGATATTTACATTGTACCGTACTTTTGCCCAACCCTGTATATGCCTAAACGCAGTATTTAACCATCTATTAAAACACACAGAATTTTGTGCTGAAATATAAAGTCGTTTAAAAGATAGCAGGGAATAAGGGATCCTTTGTTGACACAGTGTATAAAAAAATACTAAGTACCAAAATAATAGAAAATAAAATGTAAGAATTTTTTATTTTAATACCAAGCTGTTATAGTAAAAGATTTTGTTACTGAAGCCGCAAACTTTGTAGAATAAAAGTAAAATATAGTACACAAGTTACGTATCTATACCGTTAAAACAAATTGTTAATTGTTATTTGACTTCAAAGATTTAAAAGACGCGGACGGTTGATTTCGTCTTTTTGTAGTTGCATAACTTGAGACTGCCAAGATCGTATTCATTTCTTATACGTAAATAACATTGTATAATATATTTACCCAAAAAAACAGACATATTACCCTCATAACTTACATACTATACATTTTAGTAGTACAGGTCCAAAAAATATTAAACCTTTTTGAAAATTTAAACAACTCTGATGTAAGATTAATTATTAAAGTGGATGTAACTACGTCCATTCAGTAACAGTGCACACGTATATAAACTTTAGGTAAGTCTTTGAACACAGTCTGACTTTCGTGTGTAAATTGTATAAACTGCACCGCAAAAGTAAGAATATTCATGAAAACGGTTGTTTATGTGACAGCACTTTTGGTCGTCAAATTTGTATTTTAGGCACGAAAAGATCATAACAATGAAATGTTCGTGGGAGATGTCTTTAGTAACAGCGCAATGCACGCATCTTCGTATAATACTCAGTCACGAAACGCTACTTTCACTACCCTTAAATAAAAGGACAATGCCAGCAATACTTCATAGCGGCAATACTGGGCCCGATCGTTTTCAAGCGCATATTACTCCAATAAATTACTGTTGGAACAGCTATAAACATGCAAACAATTCGTAAAATCCACCAAATGTGCAATAAAAAATACATGAACATCACGGAGTTCCTCCGATCCGCACAACGACAGGCTATCTTTCAACTTGTGAGCAAAGAATGAAACCAGAAAAACATACAAAAAGATTCGCAAGATAAATAACATAGATTGAGTGAGACGTCTACTCGACCGGGTGGACTGGATTCAGAAGTTTATAGACGGCAAACCGGGTAGAAATTTACTAGCATCCTATAGCAGTAAATTTGCCAAACTGTCGTTACTTTAAAACAGTAAGAAGTTCTCCACTTCATACTTCGATTATTTCTTCAAACATTTTCCAAACTGACATAAAGCGATTCAAGATGTATTACAACGATTGAACTTTACGAACAGAAACGGGGTTTATTCAGTCAACAATAAGTACTAAACAGTCCTTCGCAGTCTAGAGATAGTGATGCGAAAGTGAAGGAAGTGAAAGGAATATATGTTATCTAGCTATGTACATAGCCTTTAGTTTTTCTTTAATCAACAATTCAATTCTTTTAACAAATTCTATTTTGCTTAATAGTATTAATATGTAAAAACTTAATATAAAAACCTTGAGCACCAGTGGCGTCCGTCCTATTAGGCAGGGTAGACACTGCCTGGGCCGGCGGGTGGTCTAGTGGTTAAAGTCCCAGGCTTTGAAACTAGACTCTCAATGGCAGTTGGTTCGACTCCACTGCTCGTCACTAATTTTTCTGAATAAGTTAAATCTGACGAGTCCATGGATGGTGTATGTAGGTGTGTATGTTGGGTTGCATGTCTTTCAGGGGTGGGGCATGTTAGACCGGTGAAAAGCCTTAGCGTGCTGAGCCCGGGTAAGGGGGTGGGATGGCAATCATGGGGTCGTGCTCACGCACGGCTTCATGATTCTTTTAAAAATAAAAAAATTAAAAAAAAAGACACTGCCTAGTCATAACTTTTCAAATAAAAAATCAAATTCTAATTTTCAATAGAAAAAAGTTACTTTTACACAGTTTTTACTTTTTAACACCCCGCGTTACATTAAAAATTAAGAGCCAAATCTTGTTGTCTTTAAACACAGTTTTGCATACGCGAAGGCCGAGCTTATCTGGCCAAATGATTCCAGCTACAACACCGTCAACCAATCTATTTTTTTTAATATGTTTGCATGTACATTGATACAAATAATGCAATGATCAGATACACAGATGCAAAGAAATACTAAAGATTTGAGAACGCAATAAGCACGGCAAAGGCACGGCTTCTGGTAGTTTTTACTTGCGCCGTCGGTCAGCGGCAGTTAGGTGCAGCGTGCAGCTATTGTGTGTTTATTTATTTCATATGTAGTTTGCAAATTTGCAGTAAATATGGAAATTCTCGTTGGCCAGCTTTTAAAAGACAAATTTAATGGATGCTCTTACGAAAAACAAATAGAAATAATAAATCATGGACCATGTACTTTAAAATGACCAGGGCCGTTACAGACAGACAGAAGGGAGAAATCTAGATCGTTTAATACTGAATGGTATAAAAGAATGGACTGGTTAACTGGTAGCGATATTAAAAATGAACTATATTGCTGGAATTGCTTACTATTTACATCTATATCTAACCCCTTCAAAATTTTAGTCTAAAACAGAATACTCTGTTTTAAAAAATCTTTCAGCTGCAATTTAAAAACATGCGTTGTCCAAAGAACATTTATCTGTAATGTTAGATTAAGATTATTTGGCATATCGCGCATTAACTTGGCTTTAGACAAAAGTTTACGTTAATTAAAGTGCATAATGACAAAGTGAAATTTAATAGAGAATTTATGCGCAGATTATTTCATTAAACAACAGGAATTGCCGTAATTTTGTTACTTTTTAATCTTAATGTTAAATAATTTTTTCCATTGCCTACCCTAATCTTGAATCCACGGAACGCCACTGTTGAACACAGATAATATTATTTAAAGTGAATACAGCATTTTTATATCTAAATTTCTTTTCAGATTCAGGAACAAATGTTTTAAATATTCCCGGTCCGTGAGGTTTTATTTTACCGCTAAATTTTTCAAAAAAGAATTGACATTGAACTTAATGCTTACATTATTATTATACAATTTAATTTCTGGACATTCATTTGCTGCGAAGTGAAATATGTATAAATAAAACCGAGATTGAGACAACAATGAATAATAACATCTATGGCCCTCATCAAAAAGCATTTTTATTAAAACTAACGTTCAGCTGCAAAAATGACAGAAAACAAGGAATGTCATGCAACATATAGTACACGTTTTTTCAAAACTAACATTAACTCTAGCTAATTGTTACTTATCATATTTTTTTTAATATTTCTGTATCAACATTTTCGCGCCGGCAGTGACTAGATCGCACGACTGATACCACTCTAGGGGGAGTGTACAACTGGACATCATAGCCTCAGAGACGGCAGCTGCATGCCGTACTATAGTCAACCGAATTTTTTATGAGAATGATGATTGATAATTTTATGTTTGGAAAAAACATTACCCGAGAATAAGAAAACTCTAAAACCAAAGAAAAAAGTCTTGACCAAAAATTCGGTGGAAAGGCAAAAATTAACTTCTCTTACTTTTGCCGCACCTAAAAATTCAGTGGTGAATGTTATTCTACCATCACTTATGAGCAGTTTAGCTTAAACCGAAGTATTATGTCTCCCGTTTATTAAATAAAAGAGTATAAGCTTTGATTTTCAAAAATTTTAAGGAAGATCAAAGGAAAATTGGAATGGGACGCGATTGTAGCTTATCTCTATCTCCATGAGGCTACACAATCAAAAAAAATATTATATGGTCAGTTTTTGAGAAATATTCTTTTCAAATTTCCAAATTTTCATTTTTTCAAAAATTCACGTGCATAGTGTTAATGAGCTTCCTACGATTATTATAATAACTAAGTTTATAGCGATCTGGCACATTGGTTTTTGAGTAAGAAAGCGTTAAAGTTAAAATTTTTAAACAATCGCAGTGGTCGCCATTTTGAAGTGCAGGAAAAAACCTTAAATTTAGCCCTAAGGTTTTTATTCAGATTTAGATCATAATTTCACAACATTTAGTTTATGAATAAAAATGCCGAAAGAAAAACATGCTTCACTTCCGCTTCTGGTTTTGAATTTTTTTTAAATCTTATTTTGTTGATGAACTTTTTATATACTCTCACATTCCGAAACTCACTGTTATAAAATTGAATGCACTTGTAATAAAATTGATTTTGAGTTAAAGTGTATTTTACGTTTAGGCCAATTAACGTGGTCACGGCTTCTGATATAATGTCTTTAGCATAAACTACCACGAAAAAACAAATTAACCAATAGAAAGTTTTGGGTAAGTTTCTACAAGAATGTCTGTGGCAGAAAACTAATAATTCGAATGTCTCTTTTCTGTGGCGGAAACACTGTTTGTAGATAAGCCGATAAACCCCATAACACATTAATGAATGGAAATAACCATTACACATTTTTTTTCAAAATTTGAATTTCAAGTATCTTTGACGGCTTTCAAAGCATTTAACTTATAGCATGAAAAATAACCAGTTTATTACATAAGTTATTTATTTATAGTATTTGTGTCGAGCTGAGCTTGAAAACAACAGTTAATCCTAAGAAATTAGTTGCCATGAGTAGGTGACAGTGTTACTTTATTTAATTGCAAGTTTAGGTAAGGAGCCTACGAATTGAATGAAATTTGTTTTTGAACTATTTATGACTATTTAAGTCAAATAAGTTTATTGTTAATTTAATTTTCTTCAAATGTGAAAAGTTTCAGATCGACCTAACGTTACTACAATATTTAAAAGTATGTATACACGTATACACACAAGCTTATAAATCATTTTTGGTACCTTATCAACAGAATTAGTAAAAATCCGTTAGACAACCACTCTGGGGCGGTTACCATTTCTCTCACACACCCGCTGCTTCAAACATTTTTAAAACTTTTGAAAATCTTAAAAGTTGCCATTTTTTTTGAATATTTTGAAACTGGTGAAAATGTTGAAATTTTTTTAAAACTGAATATCTAGAATATTTTGAAAATTTTAAAACTATGAAATTTTCAATATTTTAAATTTCTGAAAACGTGTCGAAAGTTTTCTAAAAGTTTAATACATTTTGGAAATATTAAGAAATTATAAGATTTCAAATTGTGAAATATTTTGTAAATATCAAATTGTTTAACGATTTTCCAGTTTTGATTGGAAATTATCAAAAATTATTGAAAACTGAAAATTATTGAAAATTTAAGTTTTTCAAGTTTTTTATTACAGTGTTTTTTAAATGCAAACAGTATTTTTCCGTTAAATCTCTAAATCCATTATAGAATTTGGTGTTATTAACGATTATTCAATGAAACGTGAAATAAGCGATCAAAACAAAACATCCCAAAAGGTTTTTCTCTATTCTCGGTTGTTGCTATCGTCACTTAACATTTTCGTACCGAGTTTGAAGTATGGAGAGGGCATTGAGAGGAAGGGTAAAGAATATTGCGCATGCGCAAATCGGCTAATTTACATGCGTAGAACGCATATCCAAACTCTTTTTTTTGTTCAATTATATTGGAGTAGACCTCCCCCCCGCATCCTTTTTTGACCCGTTATCTAGTTTTATGATTTTTAGTATTTTCTCATTGCAAACACATCATTTATCCGTTGAACTCCCAAAATCGATACAATAATTTGGTGGTTGTCGTTTTTCGGAGGGTTTTCAATTAAACTGTTCAGGTATAAGCGACCAAAAGAAAACCTGGTTTTTCTCAATGAAAAGTTGCTTCTATTGTCAGTTAACATGTTAATACCGATTCTGAAGACGAAACTCTTCATTTTTTGTAAAAACAAAAATCTATATGAGGATGACCTAGAAGTGGTAAAAACATCGCGCTCGCATTTATCGGGTATTTGACATGTGTAAAATACAAATGTAAAATTCAATTTTTGAGCGCGTAACGTACCCCTCTTCGTCCCCTATTTTTTGATAAAGTCGCTTAATTTTTTGGTATTTTGTATTTTCTAGTTGCAACCAATGTATATCCGTTGAAATCTTAAAACTTATTTTGGACTTCCTATACATCTTTAAACGGTAGTCGCTTTTTAGGCTATCACTCAAAGAAATTTTTGGGTAAGCGACCAAATAGAATCGTTTCACAGGTGTTTTCTCAATAGAAGGTTGATGCTATTATCATTTAACATGTTCATACCGATTTTTATGTGGTAAATAGTAAATTTATGAAATATCAACAAAGGGCACTAAGGGTAATGGGAAGATGATTAGCTATTTTACATATGTAGAATGCAAATCTGAGATTCTTTTTCGAGAGCGTCTGTGTTTAAGTAGATCACCCTTCCCCTCCCTTGTTTTGGCAGACCAGCCTCATTATGTTGTGGTTTTATCCGAGGAAAATTACCAATCTTTTGAGTCTAATTTCGGTGTTCTGCGTTAAGACATCTAGACTGTAAAGTGTATACAGGCAGACATACATACACACAGACACTACTGCAGCGTCAGATTTATCGGTGTCCCAAAGCCTAAAATGTGCTTATTAGAAAAAATGTTTAGGTTGGAATTTCGTTTTTCTTTTAGTTATAACTCGTATTTCAACTAGTAAGTTCAAAAAGGAAAAAAGAAAGGTGTACTGAGCACGCCAGTTCTAAGTAAAACTTCTTAAAGTGTTCTTAATGCAAGTGTATTTTGAATTGTATGATTTTAACAGAAAATATTACATAACCGTGCAACTATTTCTCGCTTCGATTGCAGACCACTGTTAGCTAGCATAGATAATAGAATTCTCCAGTTCAGTCAAATATAACTTCAATACGCACCAACGTTCGTCGAAGCCAGGGCCCAGATGCTGATCGAGGCTCTGGAGTTTGGTTATTTTTTCAGCATTTTACACTTATCTTGTTTTTAAGTTTGTTTTGTAACAATGAAAATTAAAAAATGGTAGTGTATCAATCGCAAATAATAAATAAGGTAACACGAGATACTGTTTTTAAGGCTTAGATGTTCAGATAATCGTCGATCAAAATCCTACATGATGTATTCGATATACTCTCATAGCTAGAAAAGTAAAAACCTACACTTTTGATTAATAACACGAATAATATCTCTGTCATCGAGGATATGGTTAGACTATTGTACTGTAATAATTAATCAAATAACTCTAGTGTAGTAACCTGAGCCATTTCCCATTTTACCACCTAAACACTAAATTAAACCGTATCAATTATCAAAGCATCAACCACTGGCATTCAATTACATTTACTTTGTATCAATTTTAATAACATGGTACATACATAACTGCACTAGTTTATACGTATCTCTACAAAACTACTTGTAACATAACAAAATTGTTCCGAAAACTATGCCAACTTTTAAAAGCATTAATCAATTTTAAATTTCATTTTATCTAATGAAAAACGAATGGGATGTAGCATAACAAACATTTTTATGCAAAAAGGAAATAAAACTCGACAGCCTGAGTCAAAAAGATGCAGATTTTACTTTTAATATATTTTTGCTATTTAAAAAAAACAGGTAAAAGAGTTACCAATAAAAGTTGTGTAAACCGACACGTACTATAAGCTTACATATAAAAGTTTTATACAGGGTGTCCTATGAAAAATTTATTCATAAGATAATACTTTTCTTAAATAGAACGCCTTACATTTTTTATTTTTGATGGTAAGACCATTTAATTCCCAACAAAAAATCTAAAAAACTTTTCTTTGTAAGTGCCATAGTTTTCTACAAAAAAAATAATTTCGTAGATACTGTCATACAGCTCGCGCACTCATAGTCACACGCAAATAGGGAAATCATGGCGTGCGACTAATAACAAATAAAGTTGACAGGTGTGTTATTCAGTTTTATTACATAAATGTCAAATTCTTACTGTGGCATTTTGATTAAATAACTACTACTATTAATATTTCAAAAAACACAAACACAATGTGCGAACGAATAAAGTAAAAATATGACCTTTATGTAACAAAACTGAATAACACATCTGTTACCTTCAATTTTTTTCTATCGCGCGCTACGATTCCTTTATTTGCTCGTGAACCGTGAGCGCGCGAGTTGTATGAGTATAGTTATTTAAATTTTTTTGGGAATTAAATAATCTTACCATTAAGATATGGAGCATTGTATTTAAGAAAAGTATCATCTTATGAATATTTTTTTATGGGACACCCTGTATAAGATTTTGATATGTCAGTTTATAGTACATGTCGGTTTGCACAACTTTTATATCTATTTTTTCAAATAGCAGAAATATATTAAAACCTGTCTCTTTTGAGCCAGGCTGTATAAAATGGTGGAAATTGAAAGATAGGATGCGATTAAAAAATTTTCATTGGCGTCACGGTTCTGCCATTCTGGAAGATAAAATCGATTTACTTACATTATGTTGATCAGCGTTCAGTATAGTACAAAATAAAAACGTTTCATCGTTTTTACAGTTCAAGACCGCGAAATATATACTGACTCGCCTGGTACAGCATCCATAACATCTCAATAAAACGAAGTAGCAAAACACAAGTGCAAATTGTATCTAATTAAAGCTGGTATTTAAAAAAATTACAATCCATGAACGAACCGGACCGTGTACAAGTGCAGAGATTTTGTTTATTGAAAACAGATACCTTACACCAGCTTTTGGTAAAAATACTACTTTTAATATACATAAGAATGATTTCGGGGACAACAAATTTAAAATAAAAATTAATATTACAACCAATACTTGTAAAGAAGAAAGTATTTTATCTTGACCTGTGACAATAATGCAGTTGACAATGAAATTATTGCAGTAGAACATTTTTTAGCGTCAAACAGCAAAATGAGTAAAGATGAAATAAAACCAACTGATTTTGATGAAGCAATCACGGCACTAGATAAATTAAAATCGTTATCAGCAATAAGTGAGAAAATTAAATCAATGGAAAAGTTAGCAGCATAGAAATTAGTTGCGTTACCAGAAAACAGAAGAAGAATAGTGGATTGTAATGTAAACTGAAAATAGATCCTATAATAAGTCCTACTTGGTACAGGGTATGATTAGTTGCAAGAAGGTTTTTACAAAAATATGTAGAAAACTGTGATAAAGATTCTTGCACCGTTAGTTATTCACACTACCATGAAAACACAGCTACAAATTTGTTTTATCAATAGCTAGAAGGTAAAAGATGTCGAAAATTTGGTAATCTTGATGAAATTATTTATATGTCGCAACCTAGAGTATTCGAAGATGAGAAAACAGCAAATTTTGTTTGTAAATTAACGGAAAGTATTTGCCAACTAAGGGAGATCGCAGACCTATAGCACATGGAACATGAAACGTGGGAAACAGAACACAAGCTGCTAATTACTTCGTCCCATGCATGTATGTTTGAATGCAAATATAAGGAATAAAACATTTGCATGTTCCTTATTCTGCGTTCCATGTGCTTTGAATGTCACTCAGATTCAATATTCTACACAACACTGGCAGTTTTACGTAAGGAGCAAATGCACTCCCCAGCAACTAGAAATAAAAAAAAAACAAAAAAAACAAGTAAAAATCCCCGCGTAACATTTTATTTCAGTCTGTTACAAAAGCCAAGCACCGGCAAGCAAATTCAAATGTATTTCCGTAAAAAACCTCGGTTTTGAACATTTTCATGAAATCAATACTTCTTTAAGCCGAAAGTATATGAAAATCAAAAAAGATTGTATTGTCAAGGTGTACCTAGCGACAAAAACACAATCACATATGATGTCAAACAGTCACATATGGGACAGCATGTACACCTTTTCTGGCCATCACATGCTTATGGCGGTTAGCTATAGAAAAACAAAACACTTATCCCATAGGTTTAAAAATAATACTACAAAACTTTTCCGTATGAGAAACACAGAGGCCGAAGCTATAGAAATTCGGAATGAAGCAACTCCGCGGTTTTTGCAAAAAGAGAAAACGGGCATATAACTTTCTTGAACTTTTAAATGGTATTTAAGAGTCACCAATTGACCTTTTCACATTGATTTTGGTTGAAACTAAGCAATAATACTCTAATCACGACACCTTACAGAACCACAACTTGTAATAACGCAAGATGTCACTTAAGGGTGTATTTTATCATGAATAAGACCACGTTTTAACCCATTACAATTAGTAGTACCAGTTATATAGTTTGGGCAAAAATACAACAAATTCTGAGTTTGTAATTGGGTTGGGAGGAATCAATATCTTCAAATATTTATGTTTTCTTGGTTGCAATATAAGACGCAGCTCAGCACCTCGAAAGGATTGAAAATTACGCGGAAGACAATCGCAAGCAGAACCTTAATAGTGTATTGTAATGTAAATAAAACAATTATTAACTTCAACTTTTTTTTTCATTTATCCTTATACGTGTTTCGACATGTTTACATGTCATTATTTTTTATTATTTTGTTACTTTGTCTAATGTTAAAGAAAAACCGACGATTTACGAAAATCGGGCGTTTACAAATTAAATTACTTCCACGGTATTCGGCTTATATAGGCCAGATAATTAGAAATTTTGATATTAGGTACAAAGAACACGTACGTTGTGACAAATACAAACACCCACATAAATCGAAGTACGCTATAACCACTTATTTAAGCAAAATTAAATGTCATTTAATGACATCTAATTACAATATAAAAATTTTACACTTTGGTGATGATAAACTTAAATTAAATATACCGTAAGCATTTGAAACTTGCAAACATTTAAAACTGTACCTTTAATAAATGAGCGAATTGATCTATTTAATTCGCCATTATTGGACATTTTTGAATAAGAAATCAAGTCATCTGCAGATATACACAACCAAGATCAGGTTATGAAATTTTATTGTTCCTATAGCAACAACATACATATCGAAATGGGTAAAAAGCTAAAATATAAAAACCTGTTATAGCTATTAAGACAACAAGTGTTTTATAGACGGTTTAAAATTCGAGGTCGGTGTTTAAATCTGAGCGACCGTAGGGAGCGGGGATTTAATAGACCGAGATTTTTAAACTATAAAACACGTGTTGTCTTCAAGATTTTATCTAACACTAATAGAATATCATAATTAGTCTTTTAGTTTTAGTCATTTTCAACTCAATTTTGTTTGAGTTATTAGATAGGTCTGTCTATGGAATATTATGTGTGCTATGGTAACGAGTCAACAAAGTATTGTTATTTCGTTAAAGCGTATTTTAAATAGCTATAAAATACGTTACCATTGACGACGTATTTTATAAGGAACGATGTATTTTATAGTTAACTTAACAAAGTCAATTCAGTAAAAACAAAAATTGTTTTTAAATTCAATGCCCCAAAGTACCCTAAAATGACATAAACAGTTTTAGCAGTTAATAAAAACGAGTGAGTGGGATTGTGTTGGAAAATGTAAACGTGGCTTAACACACAGGAGCACGGGGTTGTGATCGAAGTACATTAGTAGAAAAATACTATCTATCATGCTTAATTTACTAAAGTTGGGCCGATCCCGGAGATATCAGATCGGCCCGCACCTCCGTCAAGTTCCAAAATATTAAATTGAGCTCAGTTTAATATATACTGGAAGTTTTTTCTTAGGTATTCGCAAGGCTTCGGGGAGGTATAGTTTTCCGATATTCCACTTTCATCTTTGCCATAACCTGAGAAGCTATACCAGAACTTCATTTTTCAGTTGTTTATAAACAAACGCGAAATTACTTTAATAGGGAAAGACGATTACACTGCCCTCTAATGGTAAATAAAACTGCTAAGTCATCAATTTTTCGACGGTGAACGACAAATATAGCGACCTCTTTCTGAAAACTGCAATAGTAAAATATAACCAGTTGAAGTATTTATTGATTACTGTCAATGTTTTTTTAATTGTAACTATTTAATTATTGTCATATAATTTATTCATGATATAATATCACAATACAGTCAACTTGCTCTGACGGTATATAGTAAAAAAAATGAATAGTAATGTAAAGTAAATGAGTGCGGTAACGTACATGCAAACTGTTGTGACATGTCGCAACTTGTTACAACGCGTCATAACAAGCGTCTGTTTAGCGTAATATGAAAATTACAACGGTCGGATACTAGGCAGACGTCAAGAAAGTGCAGTGTTACTGAGTTAAATTCTAAATTTGAAGGTTATACATTATTTAAAAAACTAAAGCCAATTCAGTAAAAACAAAAATTGTTTTTAAATTCAACGCCCCAAAGTACCCTAAAATCACATAAACATCTTCGGCAACGAAAAAATATTTTTTTTGTTGGGCTGTGTTATCAATGCTGCATTTAGCTTAATAGCCACACACCCTTTATAAAGAAAGGAAATATTTTGGAATATGGTAAAAAAACAAGATGGTTTCTAATTTGTTACTATAACGAGTACTGAGTAGCCCATACCAAAGGATATGCGAGAGTTACTCAATTTATTTAGCAATGAAAAAGAATGCGACACTGCTAAATGTATTTGTTTTAAAATAAGACTTTTGTGCAGTTTGGAACGCAAATGCAAATGCGAGTGCACAAATATTAACTGTCACAGAAGACGAAGATTTGGACAATTATGATTCAATTTAGAAATTTTTAAATATAATTTATTTTAGAAATTCAATTTTATTAAGTGTTATTATTATTATTGTTTATTTCCATTAGTTTATCTATAATATCGATTTATTTATAAATTCGAGCTTCACTTCGTTGAACTTCATTTCAATTTATTGCAAATAATACAATTCTTACAATTCTTCAACAGGTTCTTTTATTTTAGCGTTATACGTATTGCGACGTATTAACATGTCATTTTCAGAGGCAAGATTAAAAGTAAACAAGTGGTGTTGCTATAGGAACAATAAATTTTCATAACTTGTTCTTGGTTATCTACATCTGCGTCCAGATGACTTGATTTCTCACTCCAAAACGTTCAATAATGGTGAATTTAAGAGATCAATTTGCTCATTCATTGAAAGTACAGATTTTAAATATTTGTAAATTTTAAATGCTTCTACTGTAATTGTATAAGAAAACTACGGACTTACAATGCAGAAATTACAGCTCGCAAAATTCTTAAAATATGCTTAGGATCATACGCTACCACGTTTTACATAATTATTTAGTGCCAATCATAACAAATTATACACCGTTAGAAGCTAGATGAAATGAACTAAATAATGGTATACAAACAACCTCTGTAGCTATTAATACTGTTTGAGATATAACAAAATAGAAATGACGATAAAAGTACGACAAAAACAGTTTGTTTTTTACGTTTTGCGTTATAATTTTTGTGTCGACAAACAGAGAGTGTCGTGAATTGTCATTTTCTATTCAGTATTCAGAAAGGAACATTTTGATGTATATCACATCTAATTTTTTTTAATATTAGGTTTTGTCAAACCTAAACGACCTTTTAACAGTCTGCCGCTCCACTAATACCTACCTATGCTTTAAATAAAACCAGAAAATTTTCATTTCCAATATTTATTCAAGTTATACACTGTGTCCATAAAGTAACCCCCCCCCCAACTAACTTTTGAACGACTTAATATTTTACTACAAAATTTGGTGTGCTTTAATGGGAAATTAAATACTATTTTTTAGCTCATAATTAAATAATGTATCATTCAAAATGGCAGCTGGGCGCCATTTTGAAATTTTTTTTAAATAGAAAGGGGGGTCGAGTGACACCTCATTTGAAAGGTCTTTTAGTTCTGCGTCTGATCCTAGAGTTTCAAAGAAAAATATTTAGCCATAACAAAATGACAAACGTTTGAAGTAAAGAAGTCTATTAAAAAAAACTAAGAATTAAAGCAAAAACAAATGAATTAAGTGTTCGAAATGTTCACCATTCACTTCTTGGCACATATAAAGTCGGTTATGACATTCCTGCCTTACATTTTCATAAGTTTCTGAATTGATATTTCTACAAACTTCTGTAATGCGTTTTTTACAGAAATGTCACTCCAGAAACTTATGAAAATGTAAGGCAGGAATGTCATAACCGACTTTTTATGTGCCAAGAAGTGAATGGTGAACATTTCGAACACTTAATTTCATTAGTTTTTGCTTTAATTCTTAGTTTTTTTTAATAGACTTCTTTACTTCAAACGTTTGTCATTTTGTTATGGCTAAATATTTTTCTTTGAAACTCTAGGATCAGACGCAGAACTAAAAGACCTTTCAAATGAGGTGTCACTCGACCCCCCTTTCTATTTAATAAAAAATTTCAAAATGGCGCCCAGCTGCCATTTTGAATGATACATTATTTAATTATGAGCTAAAAACTAGTATTTAATTTCCCATTAAAGCACACCAAATTTTGTAGTAAAATATTAAGTCGTTCAAAAGTTAGTTAGGGGGGTGGGGGTTACTTTATGGACACAGTGTATGTAAACCCCATACTAATTTATGTTATGTGTAATAAATAAATTAATAATTCGCACATTTTTATTAAATTTGTCTAAATGAATAAACAACAAAATTAACAAAACATTTTTCTACAACAGTTCATACTTAATTTATTTTTCGACGTTTTCGTTTTATTCCTTTGCAAGTGTAAAATGTCATGAGCTTAACACGGTTGAGTCGAGCAAATACATTTTTATATTACGGTTCGTTCTTTTTACGATTACAAAACAGACCAATTAAATATAAACGAGCTCGTTAGCAACCTTCGTAACTTAAAAGAGCGGAAAGGCAACTTTGATATTACAAATAAATTTCGTTTCACGATTAAGCGGTTTAACGTGCCTATTATTATGGTATGGGAAAAAGTTTGTTCTTACCAATGATTCGATCCTTTCAAAACCATTATCCACAAAATGTTTGACTCGTCGAAACTGAAGTTATCAATACTTCTTTTCAAATCTCAACAGCTACTACAATTAAATTATACTGTATTTTCAAAGGAAATAGAAAATCCTGGTTTCGTAGAATCATTAATTCAGAGATGTGTTAAAACTGTTTTACAAATGAATACACTTTTTCACAACCCAAAACACATCTGTCAAGAAAAGATAACGGATGGATGCACAAACCAAATGAAGGAGGGTAAACTAAACTGAACTCGACACAGTGCATCATCTTTCAGGGGATCAACTTCCCCCTTATATTGAATATGTGCGTGTATGCAACGCCACCATACAGGATGTACAGTGCAAAGCGCCACACGTCATATCAAGCAACAATAATGCTGCAATTGTAAAGAGTATACAGAGTGCGTTGTAAAGGTGTCCCAAAAATGTGAGAATAGGTTTCGAGCTGTATAACAAAAAAAAAGTTTAGCTATAAATATGTGGGGCACTATGCTTCAATTCAAACATACAGAGATACTACTTCATTCACATATCAAAATTAACTAACTGTCATCTGGATGCAAACTTGTGTCGTTGCACAGCCTAACGTGCTGAAAAATAGCTGGAAATACATCTATCTATCTTCTACTCTTCTAATGAGTTCTCCTTGACAATACGTGCAGTACATACGAGGATGGGTTGAAAAGTTTGTGGGGTGACAGAAAGATGGCGCTGTTTTCCATAGTTTTTGTGGCGCGCTGGCAAGTTCACTCCTTCAGACCGCCAACTTTCAAATTTCAGATCGCTGCTTCCATTAGTTTCGTTTTGACAGCTGTTTAATTAAGAGCGTGTCAGAGTTTTTGACAAGATGAATAGTGTTGGAATTCGTCCTGTCATTAAGTGTTTCTTCCTTAAAAGATGGTCTGAAGGACTCAGCTCCTTTATTTTCCACTGTTGATAAATGGCTTCGTGAGTTAAAATGTGGTCGTACACGTGTTAAAGATGCACCCCGTAGTGAACGCCCAACGTGCTATGGTGTTAAAAGACCGTCGGTTGAAGACGTTTGAGATAGCGGAGGCTGTAGACAACTCCAAAGAGCGAGCAACGTACATTTTGAATGAAGAGTTGGCCGTGAAGAAGCTGTCCGCGAGGTGGGTGCCGCCACTGCTCAGTGTTGATCAAAAATTGATGCGGATGCAAAATTTCTCGTGGGTGTTTGAAGCAGTTTCGAAACAACAAAATGGTTTTTATTCGCTAATTTATCACCACAGATGAAACTTGGGTTTATCATTATACGCTGGAAATAAAACAACAATCTAAAAAGTGGCGGCACAGTGGTTCTCCTCCTCTAAAAAGGGCAAAAGCTGTTGCATCTGCAGGAAAGGTAATGGCTTCCATTTTTTGGGATGCAAAAGGTATTCTTCTGATTGATTACCTTCCAAAAGACCAAACCATCACAGGCGTATACTACGCGAGTCTTTTGGTCAAATTACAGCAAAAAGTTAATGAATAGCGTCCTGGTTTAGCCAAGAAAAAAATCATTTTTCACCAGAACAATGCACAATCCCACACGAGTGTTATTGCTATGGTAAAATTTTACGAATTAGGATTCGATTTATTGACCCATCCGCCTTATTCACTAGACTTAGCATCGTCGGACTACCACCTGTTTTCCGATCTGAAAAAATACTTAGCAGGCCAGAAATTTTCAACAGACGACGATGTTAAAGCTACATATGCTTATTTTGCAGACCTTCTAAATTTTATTAAAACATAGAGGCTTTGTATCATCGCTGGTCCAAATGTATCAAGGAGTAGGGGATTATGTTGAAAAATAAACGTAAATTCAAATGTGTTTTTTATTTTCATTGCACGAACTTTTTAGTCCATCCCCGTACATTACACTTTTATGGTGACTCTAACATAAAAACGAGGGGATTAAGGTCCGGAAATGTTGGTGGCCAGAAAACTGTATTACCTTTCGAAATACACCGTTGAGCATAAATACTATTAAGCGCTGCTCTTGCAGCCTGAGGAAACGCGCAAAAGTTCCGTCATGCATAAACCATGCATTATGGCACTACAAAAGAGATACCTCGTCTAAGAGATCTGGTAATGTTTCTCTCAAAAGTGGTAAATAGGATCTGCCATTAAGTCAAGTTAGCAGTTGATAGAGCCCGATCAGTTCACTTTTACTGACTAGGTCGAAATCAATGGCTTCTTAAACAATCCAAAAAAAAAGCATTTATTGATCTCAAACTTCACAAATACAAATACAAATTTTTGTTTGTAAAATGACGCAAATGCTCCGCTTCATGCTCGTGTGATTAGCACCTAAAACTTAAATTTAACCTGCTTCTAGATAATCCAAAAAATGTGGTTTGTATCTCTGTAACGAAGCATCGTGTTCCCCACATATTTTACTAAACATGTTTCATTGTTATGCATCCTTGAACCAGTTCTTAAATTTTCGGAGCACTTTTCCTAAACAGCTTGAACATTAAAGATCCTTTATCCTTGTGTCATACACAGGGTTAGTCAAAAGCACGGTTTTCTCAATTAACATCGACGTCATCGACTTGATGTCTCTACATATGTACGGCATGCCGCATCACACATTTTCCTATGCGTGCTGCAGAGGAGCTACTAACCGGTGGCATCAACATCAAATATCATATTTGAGGTTCAATTAGTGATTGGTTACCGTAAATGCAGAAAAACATAAAATTGCGTTGCCTTTTTACTTCCAGTTAGAGGTGTTATAAAAGAAATAACTTCCTGCGTGAACTGATAAGTACGCTGCCCGACTTAATTAAATTTTTAATGTATTGCCACCGTTAGATGACGCCAATTTCGAAAAAGTTTTTCTGCATCAAAATATTTCGTGCCACGGCAAGCTGTATAAAGAGTCAAATAAATGGTAATAAAAGAGACCATAGTCAAAAGTATGAAAATAGTATTTATTTATTTATTGGACCAGTTATCATACAGAAGACTACAATTACATGGCACTGTGAATATCACTAGTTTTAATCTAATCTTATAAATTTATCAGAATTACTATTTGCTAGGGTAGATAGCTAGGATAACTTGTTGCTCTGCAATATAAGATTCGTACAATTTTTGTGAAATTTTCCTATCATATCACAATATTTGAAAGCATTCGGTGTCCAAATGCTTGCGCCGCCGTATTCAATCTGAGATCTAGTTAATGAGTTAGATAAGGTATAAAGTGTAAGAATACTACAAAAACTACAGCTATTTCTTAAGATAAATCTTAGGGTTTGATAACATGTAATTACTAGTTTTTTAACGTGTTCATTGAAATGGAGGTCGTTAGTAAACACTATGGTTTCGGAAACTTTTTCTAGATTCTCACTTAACATAGTATAATTATGGATACTCACATTATTTTTATTTATTAAAAGTTAGCATTTTACACTGTTTGAAGTTAAATTGTAGCTTATTTTTATTGCACCACTTCGTCTACATCATTTTGAATGTTGAGACAATCGTTGAGTGTTTGCACTTTGCTAAAAATTTTCAAATCATCGGCAAACAAAAGAACTTCGGAATGCTTAATCAAAATCACAATAAGTAGGTCGTTAATAAGCAGTAAAAACAAGCATGGGCCCAATAATGTTCCTTGTGATACACCGGATGTGGGATTTAAATCATATGACATTGCGTTGCTGTATCTGATTCTTGTCTTGCGGGATGCTAAATATGACTTGAGGAATTTACATTTGGATTGCAGATGCCATAATTTTCTAAAGGCTTTTGATAAAGTATCCCACCAAGTGATTCTCAATAAATTACAAAATTATGGTATATGCAATTCAAATGTAAATTCTTCAAATCATATTTAGCATTCCGCAAAACTAGAATCACAATTGCATTAGGTTAGTGGTAGTTGATTTATTCTTAACAAATTTATGTTGTTTGAAAAAGATTACGTTGTCTAGATGAGAATATAGTCTGATATAAATTATTCTTTTAAATATGTTAGCAATTGCGGGTATTATTGCAACTGGTCGATAATTTTTAGCTAAATTTTTCTTACCACTTTTATGAATTGGTGTAATTCTGGTTTGTTTTTATACATCTGGGATTGTGTTTTTCTCTAGGGCCAGATTAAATAGATGTAGTAACGGAACAACAAAAAAAATGTGCACATCCCTTTAGAACAAATGGTGGTAGGTATAATATATTTTGCGCTTCATTTATTATTTTTTTGACTTCTTTCCTTAATGAGTTAAATTTTTCAGAATACTGTTTTGAATTGTTTTGAGCACTGCAAAAGTTTACGGTATTTATGCTTCTGTTTGATTTTTTTGATAATTACAGCATTTAACTTTTAGGATATTTGTTTGTAATTTGAATTGTAACTTTGGGCACGCATTCATTAAATATTTTGTGTACAGTTTCACAAAACTTGCGTACCGCTTCATCGACAGAATCATTAAAATGTTGAGTTAATATGTTTCCCAGGTTAACTTCTTGAAAAAATGAATACATTTCGTTGAAGTCTGCTGCCTTATAGTTATAATTTGTTCTTTTGATAGGTTCTGATTTTACCTTTTTCATTAAATACGCCACTTCTCAAGGTGGATGTATCGGGTTATCTGTATCCAAAGTATCAGTTGCCCGTACGACTAAATATGGTGTTCTGTTGTAGTTTTTCAATGAATTGATTGAGTTCAGGTTATACATCGAAATAATGTTTTCTAGAATTTTGCACTTAGAATTGCTATTATTGAGTGAGTAGCATTAGTAATTTCTGGGATATTGAAATCTCGGGCAATAAAGACATTGGATAAAAGTAACAGATTTTCTATTGTTTCCAGACTTCTCCTAAACGCTTCGTATTTTTCTGGTGCGGATTGGGATTAAAACTAGATTACTTCGAATAAATATGGGGCATTTATAATTTTAAATTGTATCCATAAATCATTATGAGTTCTTTGAAATTCGACTTCTACCGCATTAAGATCAGCCCGCACCGCAATTAATGCTCATCCGCCTCTTCAACAAGACATTGCCTAATAATGTTGATCATTTCTAAAAACAGTGTAATTGTTGCTAACAAAAAGTTTTAAAAAAATCAGTCAGCCAGGTTTCCGATAACATGATTATATCATAAACTATACTTGCCAGATTATTTATAAAAGTCTGTGTTTTAGTTCGCATTGTTCCGATATTTTGGTAATAAACTGAAAAAACCGATACTTTATTTTTTTCTAAATTTATATTTGTACTTAAATTTAGGGATGTTCTAAAAAATCAATTTTACTTCTTTCTTGTTCTATTCTTTTCTTAAATACCAGGCATTCGCTCCAAGTTGGATGGTATATATCAAGTTTTATTTTAAGTTTTTTAACCGCTTAGAAAGCCGCCGATTGGTGTAGCGGTCTAGGTGCTGGACTATTACTCAGCCGCTTAGGGTTCGATTTCCCTGAAGTAAAAAAACGGCAGGCTCCGCTGGAAGACAGCGGACAACCACCAACGTAGTCTGATGTAAGTTGTGTTGCATATAGCTCGTAGAACCCTCTTTAAGTATTAGCGGGCTTTAGCTTCACTTCTCACATCTGAGGTTGTCCTCTAGTAAAATCTTTTCTAGAAATAAAGTGCGTGCAGTTCCGTGGCTTAAAGCCCACGTAAAGCTGTGAGTCCCCACTTGCCTGCGCCACTTTAAGCACCACGCAGAGCAGGAAGTGAGAAGATATACTACACCTCGCAAGAAGTATGTACTCATAAGAAGAACTGCATAGTAGCAGTTGAAGCATTTAGTTTTTAGTATCTCTGGATTTGCAGTCTGATAACTCATGGCCCTCAGCACGTTTAGGACAAACAGTTTCATTTTTGCAATCTGTTGTTGTATGCCCGGGTACATTAAAAACATTTAGTAATGCTAGCAGCATGATAAATCTATTCTAGCAAAGGTGCGTTGTTAGTAACTTTATAGAAACGTACTCAACATCATTTTAAGCCGTTTGTTTTTTACTTTTACGAGCTTTGACAATAATCACGTTTTTTAAATAAAAACATGCTTAGTTTCCGCACTTTAGACTAATAAGTATCGGTTGTATCATAGTTCAAATTTAATCTTGATTTAATCTGTTTAGCAACAATTGTTGTTGTAATGACTAAAACTTAGTTAAAGTTCGATCTGCGTTTAAACTCATGTACACAAATAATTTAATCGGATCTAAGCTCATAGTAAGTAGCAACGTACAAAATTTCCACTGTCATTCTCAAATATGAAATATTCTATACCTTGTAATGTACCAATTATTCAACAGTTAAGCATTTGGAAATAAATACACGTCCTTTAAAATAATATTCATTTGTACTATTAAAATTTGTTTTCACTTTCGTTACCAGATACAATAGAGTATCACATCTCCAGAATTTTTATTACTCAATCTAGTTCATTGTAAGAATCGCTAGCGAACAGCACCTAATGTCACGACAGGGGAATTACAAAAATAATGCCCTCTAATGTGCCGCGAGGAAAGTTGCAAAGCAACAAACCGATATTTAAGTGTGAAAGGAACTTGCTAAGCGAGTATCTACAATCACTACCGACCTCTAGGCACAGCACACGAAACGCCGTGCTGCAAAGTAAATCAAGAAATAGATTTTATTGGAACTCATTAGCCAGACGCATGTCGTGGTCTATCCTAGCTATAGTTGAAACCAAGTGTGTCTAGCTATGCCTAGAGGCTGGTAGTGATTGAGATACTCGCTTAACGAGTTCCTTTTACACCCAAACATCGGTTTGTTGTTTTGCAACTTTCCTCGCCGCTTATTAAAAAGCATTACTTTTGTAATTCTCCTGTCAGGATTTTGTCTTCTGGGTGTATTTCTCCCCGGTTTTGGTTTCAACTGTTTGCGTCCTGATGAGTTCCAATAGAAAGAAACATGTCGTGGTCTAGCTTTAGTGGAAACCAAAATGTTTTTCTTGAAGCACTTAATGTGTTAATTCGATTGTTTTGATATTTTAAATTCACCCATCAGCCAATTATCACATGTTACTTTGTTTTTCCAAGTGGAAATACGTATTTTTTTTTTCATAACTAATTATTTTGTTATCTGTTTAACGTCGACCTATTTTTTTAAGGTTTGACACCAACGCCGGGGAATAAGACCACCCTACCTAGAAATTAAGACGAAATGAAAACAAAATATTTTCTTTAAAACTGAACAAAAAAGGCGTTTCCCATACTTTGAAAACAATTTACATTTGATATTATCAGATATATTAAAAATAACTTCTAATACCAACAGTTATCATACACAATGTAATATTAATACATATTTAATTGCAGTGTTCGGGATGTTGTTGTTGTTGTTAGTTTGCGGGGGTTCAACATCAAAGAATATAGCAACTGCACTTAGCTTTACGGGACACTTTTCCACCCGCCGTTATCTCAAGATACCTATCGTACGGGTTGCTTTGTAAAAGCCCAGAACCGCGTTATACTTGAGGTCCTGAATATCAACGAGCTTTCTATACAAAAAACCGAGATGTGGTTTTCAAAATGTGGCTAGCCTCATGCATGCTTCTTTAGAGTACCGTGATCGTTCAGAAGTCCGGTTATAGTTTTTAGTTACCCTCTCTGTCTAGGTGTAACAATAATTTGGAAGTGCTAGACGAAGGGGCTCTAATGCGTTGCAGCGCATGCCTGCACGGATCTTCTTTTAATACCTAAAGTGCTTTCGACCAGATCTTTACTTATCTTGGTTTTTACGATGTTGTTGAAAATGCCCAGTAGCGGTTCTGAATTGTAAAGTTGCTTTTTGGGTGCCCTTCCTTGCCAGAGTATTGGACTCCTCATTATTCGTAACACTGATGTGTCCTAGCCAGTGACGCACTACCTTGTTGCTTACTGCCAATTTCCGTAGTGTCTTCTAACAGTCAAGTACCAGCTTTGTGGGTTTCTTAGAGTTATCCAAGGCCGTCACTGCTGCTTGGCTGTCCGAGTAAACGCAAACGTTTTTTTTTTTGATTAAAACGCTGCGTGATTTCTTTAATGCAGAAAAGTATGACAAATGCCTCTGGCTGAAACATCGTGGCATGTACCTCCAATCGACGTACGAGAATCTTGCCTTGTCTGTGTCTTCGTAGAATTCAAGTCCGACATTTAAACCGTCTGTGTACCAAACGAGTCAGTTAGCAGCAATCTGTCGCTAATTGAAAAGTTTCTAGCCAGAAGTATGTTTCTGCACCATATGGTCGCAACGTACAGTCGCTAAGGTTATTAATCTGAATAATGACGGTAAGACCGCTTTGCGTCCGAACGGTGGCGCTCTAGTTTTCCAGTAATTGGTACACCAAATCCTGTAATCTGTTTTTCGACCCTTTTTTTTCACCATCAGATGTCAATGCGTGAAACCCAGAAGTGCCACCACTGCCACAGGCGGCGTAGTTTTCATACCACATGTTATGTTAAAACAAGCTAATCTTTGTATCCGGTTAAGTCTGGTCCTGGTGTGAAAACCGTTGTTGTAAGGCACCAGATCAAAGAAACAACGTGGGTACCATGGTCATATAAATCCAACACAGCAGTGAAAGTTGGCGAAAGTCTTCAAGTGGCGCTAAAAGTCTTTCTATAAGCTCAAACGGCTGCTGCTGCTACATTCTGTTGTTTTAAATTTAAGTGATCTTTCTAGGTCAGCCTTGAGTCGAGATTTACATATAAGTATTTCACCTTAAAAGTTTTTAGAAAAAGCTCCAAGAAGAGCATCGAGTCTCTCTGAGCTCTTCTCTTTGTGGATAAATCAGTTCGTTTTAATTGTCAGATCTCGTACGCTTTCGAAGTTGCGGAGAAGGTTTTGTGCCACTGTTACATCTAAAACTGTACCAGAGAACTTTCCTGTGGCTAGAAGCGATAGGTGTTCTGCATTTGGCTGAGCATATATACCTAAGCCGAGACGAGTGATTAAGCTGTGAATAGCCAGGCATCACAGTATGGGAGAAAACAGTAAGCAGCCGTCACGTTTTTTTAAGAGTTGCGTTGACTTTTGAAAGATCCCCAGCCATAGCTGTTTGTGATGCAGTATTTTCTCGATTTTTATAATAAGACTATAAAGGGCTATCTCTACATATTTAACAAGCTGGTACGCTTGCTGACTTGGATAAAACAGAAAATCCATTAACGGATCTTTGCGTATATGCTGGTCCACTATATTTACAAACCTTTAAGAAAAAAAAAACATGTACGGCAAGAAGTTTTCATTCCAATATATGATGACTGCAAGAAACTGAAACCCGTCAATGTTTTTTGTTATGCAAGGATCAAATGAAGAGTTTTTTTTACCTTTTCTTGGTCGACGATTACACCCATCATCCACCAGTGGCATGAGTAACAAATACGTTTACTCTGTAATATTGCAATTGACCGTTTTGGTCTAATGATAAAAACACTCTTTCCGTCGTTCATTGCTGGCCGAATTAACTGTTACAGTGGAACAAATTAAAATAACCTGCCTTTCTAATCAAACTGGCCAACGCGCGCCCGTCAGAATACATAAAAACAGAGGGAAGAGAAAAAAATTGCTTTTCCAAATATTACTCCACCTATAATTTAAGTTTAGAGTATTATTATGGAATCATCGATGATCAACCTACCTTGAAGAGAAAGATTTATCGTACTCCGTTTATTAAACAAGAGCTACAATTTCCAAATATCAAAAAGTCGTAGAAAGCGCCACAAAGAAATTAACGCATTGTGAAGAAACCAAATTGTAGCTTATCCTATAAGCCAATAAAGTTAAAGAACATTTTGTAGTTTTAAACAATTCTTCAACAATTTCAAAATTTAAGATACTAATCAGCTATAAGGACTGCCTTACTGCCTTGAGGCTAAGCCTTAGGGGGCTATAGTCAAGACATGCTGGGGCAACTACCATTAAGATATATCCATACTTGCTTATGCATCCAAAACAAGGCATAAAACCGGCGCCGGAGTTTTTTCGACGGGCTAAACCTTTGCTGAAGTATACCGCTAGGGACTGGATATATACTTTAGAAACTATTCACGATAATGCTATTTTATACAGGGTGTGTATAAATTAGTGAAATAACTACACGTGGCGATGTCGGTCATACAATTCTGAGTCGAAAATCTTAATACCAAAATATTGTACCATGCTTCCCGAGTATGCACGGGATCTTCAAAGTTTGTAAATAAAGTCTTTTAATAAGTGTTTTAATTCATTATCTGTTGACAGAAAAAGATGCAAATTAGAAGAAATTCATAGATGTTGTTTTTCAGCCCCAAAAACGTGTTTTAAACATTTCTTCGTTAACTTATTATTGTAAAAAATACATATGGCAGCATTGTAAAACAATAATTATTCAAGAGTGATGCCCTGTATTTGAGCCGATTCAAATATTTTTTAGTCTTATTTGATTATATACATTTTATCTACTTGTTTCAGCTAAAAGTACAAACTACATTTTTTTCATTATTAAGAAACTCATTACTTAAAGAATTAGGAAATATATCTTGATCTAGAAACTGTTAACATTGTATGCCGAAGATCTTCATGTCATTTAGAATTATGATGAGTTTTGGCATAATTTATTGTGGTTTCACAAATATTACAAAGTTTGTAGATATTTGGAATACAGCTTATAAAAGACTTTTTCAATTTTCTTCTATTGTATTTTTTGTCGGGTTATATTGGTCCCTATTAAGTCAGAGAGTTATCCTACCTAACCTGTATAATTTTTAAATGAAAAAACATATATTTTAGAGCACAAAACTTCAATTTCCTGAAAAACTCAACATTGCGACGGGAAGATATTTGGCTATTCAGTATGCTGTTCAGTAGGGTAGGTTTTGTTCAGCGTGCGTTATGAATATGCAGAAAAGCAGCACGTCTCGGCGGCAGCGATAAACAAACATTCTGGAGGTAACGTGGGCGGTCACCGCGAAGAATAATTTATACACATACCTGCGTACGCTGAGAGGATTTACATAAATTGAGGGAGAAAGAAAAAAGTGCGGTGTACCATAATTTATTTATGGTGCAAAAACCCCTGTAAAATGTGTGCTAGCTTTTTAACGCCATGAATTACTAATACAATTTATCTTTTGAAATTTTATTTGGTGCCTCTTGGTTAAGTCACGCTCTGTTAAATAGAAATGTAAAACAGTAGAGTTTAACTGTCCAAGAAAAATTATACGTAGGTAACGATATTTTAAAATATTGTGAACATATTCCATGTAAATAATTCCTACAGATTTTAGTTCTAATATTTACACAGATGTTCAAATTACATTTGTCTTGTACAAACGTTACCTACAGAGAATGTTGTACTTGAAAGCTACAGACAGACTGATTTACGCAGAATTCTACTTTAACTTTTACAAACTGCACCTAGTTTGGGTTAGAAAAGATGCCACATAAATTAAAGTATTGGCTTTATTAAAAAACATTGTTTGCAGTATAATTATGTGCAAGCTGACTTAAAGAAATTACAACTAAAATTTCTTTATTTTCTTAAACTTCTTAATAACGAACTTTATAAACAGTCAATTAACCGATAATTTCCCTCTAGTACATATGTTATAGGGTAGTTTATTTTGTCTTCCACGTGCAGAAAAGTATAGCTTCTGCTTCTACTTTTCAGAAAACTCAATAATTTTTAAGTCGTATTCTTTATGTCGCTGCCTGTATTGCCTGTTTTCACTCGTAAGATCAAAAGTTTTATACTTTCTTCTATGTTTATAGATTTTTCTGCATTTCAACATTCACTATCATCAATAATACTTTCTTCATCTGCATATTGTTGGCGATTATTATGTTTTGGCGTTTGCAAGACGGATCGCGCCGTCTACAAGAGCACATAATTCCAGAAATCGAACATGTATGTGCCATTAATAAGGTCACTGCTTTGGTCGGCGTAAATTCCAGATGAGGAATGTATAAGTAAGAAACATGAATTATTAGTTATAGAGCACTGAGTGAAGCAGGTTGTATTTAGTGGAGTTTTTAATTATAACTTTGTTTTCATATTGTTTTTGATGTCTGACAATCAGAAATGGGATGGCACCTGCGTGTTAATTGTGTTGTGTACCTTGGTCATAAAGAAATTACTAGCATGGGAAAACACAAGAAAGCGAAACGCCACCGTAAGTCGCGATCGCAGTCCGTCATCTGCGGGAGATCAAAGACTACGCGAGTTCACACTTTTAAAAGAGGACATTCTTAAGCAGGTAAGCCCAAATTTTAATAACGTCAGTAACACCGTTTAAAATTCGAATCCTGTACATACAAATTGGACGCAAATAGGCGCCGGAAAAGTAATTCTTTATTTCAACCCATAGGAAAAAGTGATGACGACTGAAGAATAGGTAAAAAAGATTGACGATCTTGGGACAATGAATGAATGGAATGATAAAAATTACAATAATATTGGCAGTGGACAAACTTAAAGGGCCGGTTGAAACCTGGTATAAAGGCTTGGGTATGAGTGAGATACATACTTGGCCAAACTTTGAAATCGAACTGTAAAAGCATTTCCTACTGTTATTGAATTTGCTAAAAGTTTACGCAGAATGATTGATTCTAGGCACCTTGCGGGTCAAAATTAAGTATAGTACTTTCATCATAAAATTATGTGGTTAACCAAAATATCTCTCGACACACCCGAAGTATTTAAGATTGACTGCATAGTGGAAGGGGTACAAGACCAACAATTGCACTGACTAATGAAAACTGCAAAAAGTGCTTCTTTAACAGAATTGTGTGCATACGTGCAAACACTCTTCCTCCAACAAGCTTCCAAAAGTAAACACCGTTTCGGAAATTACAAATTTCATAAGCAAAAGGGAAAGGGACCTAATTTTTCAGGGAGGTGGGCAGAACCAAACGTCTCCAAAACAAAATCCTGCCCATCACAATATCTCGGAAGCAAAGACATGCAATGTTTGTAAAAATACTGGTAACGTTGAGGCACAATGTTATAAAAAAATTGGCGGATTTAAATACCAAAAACATGAAAAAGGTAATGTGAACTCAATCGGTTTTTCGCGTAGCAAATACAATAAGATGGCTGCGATTGGCCAGCTAAGTGTTCATTGTTTAATTGATACAGGTAGCCAATGTACCGTACTTAGAAAATCGATAGCTGCTAAGTGCAAGGGCACGTCGACATTTCCTAGTGCCCCTTAAATTAAATAGTTCTACTGGAGAAACTATCAATTCCTACAATAGAGCCATTGCCACTATAACAATAGATGCGATTACTGTGACGGTAGATGTGATTATCGTTTGAGACTCCTTATTTCCGGCCAAATTGATTATAGGCCAAACTTTTTTGGACCAACCTGATTTGGTACTTCGCTCGTCCGCTGGGCAGGTTAACGTCATGCGCTCAAATTAACATTTTAGAGAACTTCTCCCTTGGAGTTAATCAAACGGGAGCGTTGTAGCGTTGCCAAATCTATAGACTACTTAATTTACTTCGCAATTATAAGTCGTTCTTCTCTATCAATAACGAGACCTTAAGGAAGACCACAGCCGCTGAAATGGAAATAAAATGCACTTTAGATGTCCCGGTTACCTACCGTCCATATTGTTTATCGCTTGCCGAACGACGCAAGGTTAGGGATATCATAGCGGGTTTGCTGCACAAACGAATAATTTAAGAATCATTTTTTCCTTATGCTAGTCCGATACTTCTCGTGAGGAAGAAAAACGAAGAGGACCGATTGTGCGTAGATTTTAGAAAGCTAAATTTGATCACTGTTCAGAATAAGTATCATTTGCCTATTATTACCAACTACATCAGTTGGAGAGAAGCAAGTATTATACAGCTCTTGACTGACCTTCAGGTTATCATCAGAAATCCATGGCAAAAGATTTCATATCAAAAACTGCATTCGTCACGCCAGACGGACACTGTAAGTACCTACGTGTTAGTAAATATTCTACTCAAAGGAACAGGTTTTGCTTATATAGACAATATCAGGTGCCTGTTCAGACTTTTGTCCATGGTATGCAAAAATTGTTAAGAGTTGCTGTTGGAATCAATAGGAAAACAGCAGTTAACCGTGAATCTTAGCAAATGCGCTTTCTTCAGAAATTCTACCGAGTACTTAAAGCGGGAACTTTTAGAAGCGGGGATTCGTCCGTCAAGAAGAAAAGCTGAAGCACTTCTTACGACCCCTCGGCCAACCAGTGGTACAGAAATACGTCAATTGTTGGGGTTTGCTAACTATTTTAGAAAGTTCATCGCTAATTTTGCCGTAATAAGCTAACCATTATTGGTTATTGGTAATAGTAATTGCAGAGCACGGTTTTGAGTCCCTGAACATCCCGGCCAATAAGACCTATTGTGTTTCTCTACATTTGTGTTTTGATCCTAGGTGAACAGGTAAAAGCCCTTTACTAGGTTTAGTAGCCTGTGGACCAGATCTTTTTCCGGTATGCCTACCTGTGGGTCTATTTCGCCCAACAGGTTGTGACGTCGGCGGTTTAATGCTTCACATTCAAAGATTACATGAGAGACAGTTTCTTCCTCTTCATTACAGAGTCTGCATATTCTCCTGTGTATACGCCCGTTCTGTGCATGTGTTTCCTTAGACTGCAATGACCGGTTAGTAGCCCCGTCGCAATTCTAAGATTCTTTCTGTTGAGTTTCAGTATTTCAGTTGTTAGAGTCTGAGATGGTCTTCCCGTGAACCGTATTCAAAAATGGTGCGTTATAAATAGTCTTCACCTTAATGTTTCCAAATGTAAAGTGGTTACTTATACAAGAAAACTCCAGCCAATTATATATCCGTATACTTGTAATTCTATTCGCTTGAGTCGCTGTACCGCTACTACCGATCTAGGTGTTCATTTTGATCAAAAACTTACTTTCTCTGATCATATAAATACAATATGCAGTTCCGCCATGAGAATGTTAGGTTTTATTATCCGAAACTGTAGGACTTTTTCAAACATTTTATCTCTTAAGTTATTATTTATTGCATTTGTCCGATCCAAATTAGAATACTGTGCTCTGATTTGGTATCCTTACTATGAATACCAGAAGGATTGCTTGGAGTCAGTTCAACGAAAATTTTTAAAATTCTTGTCTTTTAAGACTGATGGCACTTATCCGGAAATCGGTCTTGATCAGCATTTACTGCTCTCAAGGTTTGATCTTCAATCTCTTGATTTTCGAAGAATAGTATTCAGTCTTACTTTTTTGTACAACTTGCTACATAATAAAATTGACTGCATGTCTCTTCTTTCTTATCTGAATTTTCTTGTACTCCGCCATTCATCTCGTAGTGCACCTGCATTTTATTGTCCTACTGCACACACCAATCTACTACTAAAATCACCTATCACTGTGATGTCGCAAAATTATAACAAAATCTGTAAAGACTGCGACATAAACTTTAGCTCGCTGAAACTTTTGAAAACTCGAGCCGCAATCACTTTTAATTAAATTTAATTTAAGTAATTGTAATTATATTTTTTGTTTTTCTTTGCTATATAGTATGTTTTATTTTTTGAATCATGCTTGAATTTTAAATTGTACGATTTACTATTATCTAGTACATCTATTATTTTTTTTTGTACAACTTATAATTATTTTTGTCCTGTAATTGGATACTTTATCTGTTGGGCAATAAAGATATTATTATTATTATTATTATTATTATTATTATTATTATTATTATTATTATTATTATTCCCATCATCCGTTTACTGTGTCTCTATCCTTGCACATGGTTCCAATATTGCTGGTGTTGTTGTTTAATCTACTCAGTTTATTATTGCTGTTGCCTTTGTAATACCTAGTACTGGTTCGAGACCAGTAAAGGTAGCCTCAGACCCTTTCCTCGCTAATTGGTCTACTTTTTCATTGCCTGCTATGCCCTTATGACCTGGCACCCACACCAGTGTTACTCGGTTGTGTTTTGCCAGGGTTTTCAGGTTTTACAGGCATTCCCAGACTAGCTTGGATCTTATCTGCTTTGATACTAATGCTTTTAGGGCTGCCTGACTGTCAGTGAGTATGTGGATAGGTTTGCCTTTAGTTTGCCTTCTCAAATTCTCATAGATACAGGTTTCCAGAGCAAATATTTCTGCGTGGAATACCGTGGTGTGTTGCCCTAGTGAGACATGCATGTTGTGCCGTGGGGTTTCGCCATGTATTCCAACACTTGACCCGTTATCCATCTTGGACCCATCAGTGTACCAGATCAGCCCTCTTGACGGATTCTGTTCTTCCCCACGACGCCATTCATCCTAATGCATTTGGACTCAAATGGTTTGTCGTATGAAATTTTTGGAATCATGGTGTCGCTATACCCATGTTTAATAGAGGGTTTGCGATGTCATTTGTGATTCTGGTGTGCCCAAAGTTATTCTGGGTTTCCAGTTCATGTTCCGTGTCAGCCTGTATGCTGCCATCCTGACCTCTCCCCTGATGAAAATGTCGAGGAGGTAGGTGGCTGCCGTGGGTGAGCTTTTCATTGCTCCTGTTATGCATAAACGTGCTAACTTCTGAATTTTTGCCAGTTTTGCAATTGCCTGCTTTTGTTTGACCTTTGGCCACCAGACCAGGCAGCCGTAGGTTATCATGGGTCTTACCACTACAATGTATAACCAGTGCACCTTGCGTGGCTTCATCATTAATGCCGTTTTACATTTGTTGGTTATTTTGTCTAGATGTTGATTCCAGGTCAACTTGGTGTCTAGGAACGCGCCCAAATATTTGACCTCTCCTCTCATCTGTACTACTTAGCTAACCATTAACTCGGCTTCTCAAGAAAAATGTCGCTTGGAAATGGCAGGAGGACTAAGAGAAAGCCGTAAGAAAAACTAATAGAAAAAATAATTTCGCGGCCTGTGATAACGATCTTTAACCCATCGCTTCCAACAGAGTTGCATACGAATGCATCGAAAAGAGAATATGGGGCAATTTTAATATAAATAACTGCTGGCAAGAAACACATCGTGGCTTACTTTAGTAAGAAAATTACACTCGATGAAAAAAATATCACTGTTATGAACTCGAGACTCTCGCAGTGGTAAAAGCATTGAAACATTTTAGACTGTATTTCATTGGAATAACGTTTTGCATAATAACGATCTTAGAATAGGTAGGTGATATCGGGAAATGCAAGAGTATAACTTCGAGGTTAACTATCGACCTGGAAAGAAAGTAAACCATGTGGACTATTTGAGAAGTTTTAAGATTTTTTACATAAATATTACCGAAGCGGACTGGCTGCTTGCTGCGCAGCTCCAAGATGACAGAATTACAATCAAACAAATTATAGCAGAAGGAAATGTGACAAGCGAAAATAAGCAATATTTCGAAAACTATGAATTAAAAGTAGAAAATTATACTGCTTAACTACAAGTGGCTTCAAATGGGTAGTGCCAAATAAAATTATTGGCAGATTTGTAGGCCCATTTTTACGGAGTCGAAGACAGGACACTCAACTACTGACGATGCATTCACAAAATTTGTGGTTCTGAAGCCGGTACCAAACACCAAGACCAGATTTGTGCTATAAAGCCTTAAGAGCATATTCCACCTTTTTGGTGTTTCGAAAAGGATTATATTAGACAATAGGTCAGCATTCACGTCACGTAAGTTTTGTAAATTTTGTACGCAAAACGGTATCAACCACGTTCTAAATGCTGTTGCAAATCCGCGATTCAACAGACAGTGCGAGAGATATAATCGAACAGTGCTTAGTGCTTTGCCGGCATGCGGTACCGGTACTGAAGAAAATGAATGGGACGATCATGTTACAAAAAAGTGGGGTTAAACACTTCGTGTAAGAAGAGCATACTGGCTACCTTGTGTGAGGTCCTAATGGGCCATAACGCCCAAACCAGTGCTGACGCAAAACTTTTGAATAATCTTTAACAGAACATAGAAAGACTAGATCTATCCTTATTACCAAAACGTGTCCCAGTCACATTAAAGAGGATCAGACACAGCAAAAGAAAGGTTCGACTCGAAGATATGTGCTGCCGAGCACCTAAAATACCTGTTTTTAAGTTTTGTTGCAGACTCGTGCCACGTCTTGTCAATGGTCCGACTAAGGCTGTTCAGAGCACTAGCAGTGATACAGATGTAGCAATGGAAGATGATTTGAGACGTTAGGAAACAAATGAATTTGAAGCAACCAATCCTTTTACATGTGATTTATTCCTTTAAAAACCGAGTTGTGAATCTCGATGACATGGCGAGTAATAATTCTCGATAGTTCTCATAGGACGGCATTTATTTTTGTTTTTTCTTGTGCACATGTTTGTTAGAGTACTTGTACCTATACGATGAGTGCAAGGCTGATCACCTCTATTTTGCAATTTGCTGTTGATGACAACTGTGCGTATTTGTATTTTATTTTGCACTTTGCTGCTGATGGTAACTGTGCTTATTTAGCACACATATAATTAGTGCAAGGCTGTTGGCCTTTACGCATTTTAAAAAAATAGGCAGCAGGGACATATTCTGGTACCGTTGTTGAAGGATTCCAACTGCTGTGCACACTGATCAAATGATGATGGTTATTTATTTCATTGTTATCTTAACTAGTTGGGAAATTGTACAATTTTAGCCTGATTAATCCATACTTCTCTCATTGCATGACCAAATTGCAAAAATCTGTTAAAAGTCCGTTTGCTTCTTAAGCAGGTGCAACGTAAACCATGATACTAAACTCCCTATCCGGATGGACGAACGCAACCTTTTCGGGCCGAAAAGGGACGCAGGGTGGCCGAATGTTGGCGATTAATATGTTTTGGCGCCTGCAAGACGGATTGTGCCGTCTACAAGAGCACATAACTCCAGGAATCTAACATGTACGTACGCTTTGGTCGGTCGAAATTCCAGATGAGGAATGTATAAATAATAAACATGCATTATTAGTTGTAGAGCACCGAATGAAGCAAGTTGTATTTAGTAGAGTTTTTAATTACAATTTTGTTCTTGAGAGTTTTTGTTTTAATACCTGGTTTATCATATTGGTTTTGATTTCTAACAATATACATACCTTTAAAAGATTATTTTGTATTTTCATTCAGCAAGAGATAACTACTTCTTTGTGATTAGTGGTAGTTCATTCACCGTTATGAAGAACAAAACAGCTACATCAATGACCTTCCTGAAGGTAATCTTTGGTACAGTAGGCAAACAGGTACAAATTCAATTCACTACATAGTTTTGATTAATTTCTGCTATTGAATTTAAAAAAAAAACACATTTTTAGAGAATTGCAGACAACTAACATTTGTATATTTGATAATAGTTACCTTAGCTTCCATTCTAGTTAATGTTTCAACAATGAATGATTCTTTAAATAAGTCTTACTAACTGAAAACACAAAGACTTTTTTTTTATTTTGTAACTCATAGAGCTACAATTTTGTTGGTGTCCCAATAAATTAATTTCTCTGTGGCGCCTTTTATGAATTTTTAAAGTACCAAAATTATTGCCTCTTTAGTCAATAAATAGGGGATGACAAAACATTCCTCTTTTTAGCTTAAGTGCTCATCAGTGACAAGAATGAGATTTTAAACTTAGTTTTTAGATGCCGTAAAATTTAAGGAAATTACCACCCCCCTGCTCTTCAGTTTCTTGTCTCTGGTGTTCTTTAATTTGTGAATAATTTAAAACATTAATTTATTGATTTAAAAAACTCGGTATCTGCTACCTCTATAACAAGAGATTTATTGGGACAATACGCGAGCGAACGCTGGAGTAAATGACGGCATGCTTCATGCCCGAAGCGTCTGATCTTATGTAGTAGCCAACTTTTTGACTACAATTATACTTGTACTTATATCATATCAAATGTTTTTGGAAACATACGTAATTATTTTTATAGTATGGGAAAGTCCAAGCGATTGCCTCGCCATTTTTTTATCAGACTTTGACATAGATACATAATAAATGGTAGCTAAAGCAGAGTAGAAGATAACCTTCTCTTCTCAATACTCTAATCCTCCTAGCGTCTTATATAATAGCGTTTCGTCTATTTCTTCTATGGTTAAATCAATACCCGGACTTTATATAGTAATTTTTTTTCTTTATTCTTTTACTGTTTCTAGGCATAGTCAATTATTTTAGTTATTTTAATTATTCTTGTTTTATAACCTCATTTTGCTTTAGAATTAAAAATCTGTGTACCATTGCAGAATGTTAGAGTTAGGTTAGTTATAGACAGTTTTGAACATACATTTATTTCTTTTCGTTCTATCAAGTTCAGATTTTTACTGTACTTGACTCTGTAACTACGTGGTTTTTAGTTTTTAGCGTATTTTTCATACATACATTGTACACAATTTATTGTAATCCATGCTAACGACAGACATAAACCATTATTAGTATTATTATTATATAGAATTAGATCTAAAACGCTTAAATACTACCATTAAAAAATTTTTTTTATTTAAACAAGATACGCTACTGCACATTTAATATTGCTCCTGAACCTGAACGTATATTAATGACATTTTTTAAATTAATCTTCGGATAATTATTAAAAACACAAACAACACTTTTAGTTTTAATTGTTTTCAAAAATAAAGATACAAATGTCTAAAGCTGTTACGCTGCTTGCTTGTTTTAGCCAAGAACATTAATGTGCTGTTAATACACTTTTTACTATGAAAACTGTTCGGTCATTGCTATTTTAGCTAAGAATAACAAACAAATTGCCACACTGGAAACGTTTTCTTTGGCAGCGGCTCTTTGAGTATTATATTGTTTGGCAATTTTTTAAATAACTATAAACCGCAACCTTGAATTAAGGCACATTATGTTTGTGTAAGAAGCAAGCAATCAGAAATAACTGAAAATGCCTTCAGGTTTATTTTTCTTTTAAATGCACGTTTTTAAGATAGGCGTCATCGGCTCACTGTGTTTAGTCCCGGTAATTGGTTATGCAATTTGTAAATTACAGGAAAGCTGCTTACGCATTTTATATAAGTACAGCTGTTTTAAGTATACATACAAATCAGTTTAACTACTTTACGTACGTTTTGTTTCTGTAAACATTCAACTCATCCGAAAGCAATGCTGTGGCCAGTTAAAACATTGTCAAATTTGTTAACTTATGTTTTTAAATAATTTCGTTACTTTTACACTCCTTTTACGGTTTATCGACGTTATTCGACAAATTATTTTAAATTGTTATGAAAGTTTAAAAGAGAAATGTATTTTTTTAATCTTTATATTGAATGTGCAAAACTCCAAAATGCGTTATCAAAAGACACCGTGAACGTTGTAGGAACCCTACAAAAACCTGAAGGCGGATATACGCAGACCGGAGAAAAAACTCTGGAAATTTTACTTCAGATTACTTCCCCGGCTACGGAGTCATCTAAGCGGAAATTAAAGCTAACAACACAAACCTCAAATTACCTCTAAGAAGGCTTCAAGGGAAAACTGCAAAGTTGCAAAATATTATAAATTTGACAAAACTCAAATGGGTGATACGAAAATTCAAACCATTTAAGGCCCCGAATGGGAAGAATTGCCTGCGTTTGTGCACAATGCTGCTATATACCGATTGCTGAAGGCAGGTAAAAGTGGTATTTATACCAACGCCAGGGAATTATACTTATGCCCAGGCTAGATCCTGTCGATTCACAAGTCTCACGTATTTTCTTCTAAACACGATGGGAAAACTGATTAATAGCCATATAAGGTACAAGAGATTGGACCGATTTCCACTGCACCAAAACCAGTATGCTTATCCATCAGGAAATACTTACAAGCTGGCTGCTCATGACTTATATCTCTCTCTCTCTTCGGTGCCGTCTCAAACGAGGTTGGCAATCATCATTTTATATCTTGTTCTATTGTATGTAGCATGAAATAAAGTGGCCGTGTTCTGCTCTGTCCATTCTTTTATGTTTTTAAACCATGACTTTTTCCTTCTTCCTTGACCTCTTTTACCGTTTATTTTTCCTTTTAATATAAGTTGTAACAGGTTGTATTCTCTATGTCTTATAATGTGTCCAAAATATTTAGCTTTTCTATTTTTCACTATTCTGACTAGTTGTACCTCTGATCCTATTCTATTTACCACTTCTTCATTTGTTACTCTTGCGGTCCAAGGAATTCTTAACATCCTTCTATAAATCCACATTTCGAAGGCTTGTATGCGTGTTCATGTTTCACATCCATATAGCATCGTTGGCCAAATGTAGCAACGCATTACTCGCAGTCTTATTTCTAATGACAGCTTTAAGTTACATAATACATTTTTCATTTGCATAAAATTACTTCTAGCTATTTCTATTCTTTGCTTAATTTCTTTTAGGTGATCCATCTTATCGTTTATGTTTCGTCCGAGGTATTTATAGTCTGTAACGTTTCTGATATTTGTTTCATTTATTCGTATAGATGGATGCAAGTCAAGTGATCTAGAAAATACCATGGAGCTTGTTTTTGCGGTATTTATGTTAAGGCCCATTTCCTTACTTTTTACGTTTAAACGATCCATTAAAGTTTGTAGATCTTGTTCACTGTCTGCGATGACTATGGTATCATCTGCGTATCTTATATTATTTATAACCGTGCCATTAATTTTTATTCCTTCGGGTCTGCCGTCTAATGTCTCTTGAATTATTTTTTCCGATTATATATTGAATAATAGCTGAGACAGCACGCATCCTTGACGCACTCCCCTTTTTATATCTATAGTTTCTGTTTTTTCATTCTCTACTTGAACTGCCGCTGTTTGTTGCCAATATAAATTTCTGATAATTCTTATATCTTTTCCGTCTAAGCCTATTCGATTCAGTTCTTCGATCATTTTTTCATGTTTGATTCTGTCGAAGGCTTTTTCGTAGTCAACGAAACAAATATATAGGTCTTTTCTCATGTCTAAACATCTCTCTGCCATAACAACTAGGCTTAGTATGGCTTCTCTGGTTCCTAGCCCTTTCCTGAATCCAAACTGGCTGTTACTTAGATTATCTTCGCATTTTGCTCGGATTCTGTGATATATTATTCTAAGGAACACTTTTAATGTATGGCTCATTAAACTGATCGTTCTATATTCTTTGCATTTTCGGGCCTTGGGTTTCTTGGGTAATGTAATAAATGTAGATTTCAACCATTCATTTGGAATGATTCCCGTTTCGTATATGCTATTATATAGTTTTGTTAACAAACTTGTTGCTTTATCGCCCATATGCTTCAAATATTCGATTGTAATCTCATCATCACCTGGAGCTTTGTCACCTTTAGTTATTCTGATAGCATGTTCAACTTCCGATGTTAGAATTTGGGGTCCTTCTTGTGTTTCCTCTATGTCTAATATTAACTTATTATGCTCATTTGTGATGTTTATATTGTTCTTCTTTTTCATTGTACCTGTCATCATTTTGATCTTCCTGTGTAAATTTAAATCGTCGTGCATGGCTTCTAGCCTTTCTATTTCTCCACAGTTTTCTTGTAGCCATTTTTCTTTCGCTAACTTTATCTTGTTTTCCACTTCTTGATTTATTCTTTTATATGTAGTAGGATTCTTGTTTTTTATTGTTCTTCTTCTTTCCATCAGTTCTAGTATTTCTAGTGTTATCCAACCTTTTCTTTTTTCTTGTTTCTTTCTCCCTATCGCATCTTTACCCGATTTATTTAATATATTTTTTAGTTCTGTCATGACTCATGAGCTAACTAGAAAAGCAGAAAAGAATATAGACTTGGGGCTTTGCTGTACATCACGGGAGCTTTCAATAACACCTCGTTTAAATCTATCCATAGAGTCGCAATGCACAGGGGAATCCACCCTGTACTATGTCGCTGTATTGCAAATACAATAATAATAATAACCACCTCTCTCAACAAAGTAACCATTAAAGTGTCTTTTCTCACCCCTGCTGTGGTGCATCGTGGTTGACGGCCTTTTGCTACTGCTATATGAGAAAGAGATGTACGTACAAGGATATGCGGATATCACCATCTTTATCAAAAAGAAATTCGAAGGCGTTGTATTTAATACAATGAAATTAGCCCTGAAAACCGTGGAATGGCAGTGCAAATCGGAGGGGCTATCAGATAACACCGAAAAACCTCGCGTCTAGCAGTAACATGAAGAAAGATCCTCAACAACAGGAAACTTTCTTTTTGTTCGGGAAACAATTACAGATAGTGGGGAAGGTCAAATACCTAGGTGTCTTTAAAGACACCAGAATGACCTTTAAACGACATCTAGAACATATCGCAAACAAAGCCACCAGGGTATTCTGATCCTGCAGGTGGAGGCTGAAACCAAACGTGGTACATTGGCTGCACACGAGATTGATAGTCACAACACTCACATATTCTTTCTTGGAGTGGGTTAACTTGTTTCGAAGAAAACCGGTCTAGGCAAATTACAAAGACTGGCCTGCATAGGAATAACGAGGGCAACGTCTACTATTCCAACGGCCGCGTTAGAAGTCCTATTAGATCTACCTTCATTCCACCTACGGGTGGAAGCGAAAGCAAGACTAGGGATGTACAAATTGAAAACAAATGGACATGGAAGATTTTCTGGCTATTCAAAAGATCATACAAAAATCTTCAAAATAATAAGCAAAAACTACATCTAACAGATGCAGTCAGATAAAGTGGAAACCTCATTTAACTTCCATAAACCGTCCAATATAATTATACCAGAACGGGACCAGTGAAAAGAGGATAAAGTTATGACGACGTCATCTGGTATACGGACAAATCCAGAACAGACAATGATACAGGGCTCAGCATTTATAGAGAAGGGAGCAGGCAATGCTTTTAGCGTTAACATGGGTCGCTATGCAAGAGTGTTTCAGACCGAAATCATGGAACTGATAGAACTAGGAAAACACAACAAGCTACGCCTGATATGGGTGCCAGAGCACCAAGGACTGCACGGTAAGGAGAAAACAGAGAAGCTAGCAAGGGCCGGCAGTACAAAAAAACTAATAGCACCTGAGCCAACCTACGGGTTAGCCTACAGCACCGCCAGGGAATATACTAGAAGCTGGGTAAGAAACATTCACCGCAAGTACTGGACAGAGCTCGCAGGCGTCCCTTATTTAAGAGCCGTCCAAGAAAGTGGTTGAAAAACTCCCCATGTTTAGTAGGGAGAAACTAATGTACACAACAAGAATCCTAACTGGACCCTGTTGTATAAACAAACACTTACACACAATAAAACTCGCAGAAAACCCGGGCTGCAGGTTTTGTGAAGAGGATGATTGATGAGACACCCCTTCATTTGCTATGCTACTGTGGGGTATTAACGGCCGCAGATTAAGACATTTTGAAGTACCGTAATTGGAACCCAAAATTATCAGTAAAATCTCCATTGGCGACGTCTTGGCTGTCTTTGAAGGTACAGGACTAGCATTGTGAAAGCAAAAGGATTTTGACTGCAGGCAAGCAAAAGGAAAAAAGAAGTCTAAAGAAGACTAAAGAAACTAACGCACCACTTCTGCAAACTGCGACTGGAGCTAAATTATCATATTACATGCTTGATTGAGTTTAGGTCAGGGCTTCGAGCTGGCCACAAAATATAGTCTTATTTACTTTGCGGGGGTATTCTTGCACTATGTGGGCGAGCACTATCGTGCACAAAGGTTCGTTTACATTTCCATTCCGAAGCCTTACCAAATCAGTGCGAGCATCAAGTATCAAAGGAGCACCAACCCAAAATAGCTGCCGTTTTCAAAATGGCGGCTTATTACTAAAAAAAATTGTTTAATGTAAACGCCAAAATAGTTTTAATAAAGTTGTTCAATTTTTAAATATCTACATTTCTATTCGATAAATCTATCAAACAAGTTATTATTTAAAGTGTTCTTAAATAAGGGAATAGAAAAAGGCAGTATTTATATATCTATATGTCCCGGGGATAACATTTTTTATGCAATATTGCCGTTAAAAGATACAGGCATAAAACATAAAAATTAAGATAATTGATGTTTGTTTATATTAAAAGGGAAAATTCAATTTTTTCGAAAAGGTAGAAGAGTAAAGTGTTTTTATTTGAAGAGATATTAAAACAAAGTTATAAAGGAAAGTTGTTTAAAATTACCCTAAAAGTTTACGGTGTTTGTTTGTTTTTGTGTTTTTGTAATCAGGCCTTAGATTGGGTAAAAAATCACAAAAACAATTTTAGTTAATCATATTGTTATCTAAGACAACTTCTTGTTCACAAGAATGTTTTACACTATACAGTTATACAGCTGATTATTACTATTAGTAATAACTCGTATATCAACGAGTAAGCCCAAATCGAAAAAAACTTTGCTGAATGAACGCATATGCTCCAAATTCTACATGACGATCACGATACACTGCTCTATAGCTATACTTCGCATAGCAAGGAAGGTAAAAAAAAAAATTCTAATTGTCTGATTTTAAACTAAGTTATCACTACGCAGGATCGTATTTCACCTACTCACCATCATCATCATAGAACAAATCAAATAACACAAAATAATATAATTGAAGTAGCAAGTATAATTCCAATTTCCAAACCTAAACCCAGGGCCAAGTCCAAACAGCATGCGATAAATAATGTGAATTATATCAGAATCAGACGAAAATGAAAATGAAAATCAGACGATTAAGAAATTAGTCGTTTTTACAAATTGTCAGCAGTTAAACTTATGATATAAGATTCTTGTAAACAGCAAACTGTTTATCTTGAATATCATACTTAAATTGATCAACTAAAGCAGTTTTTCTAGATTTTACAAAAACACAAGAACACAAAAACAATCCACAATCGCTTTAAAAATTAATAGTTAAGCTTTGTTAAGTAATCCTTAACAACTCTTCTTTAACGTTTATCTCTCCAAGTAAGGCTGTTTTATTGGCGCACCGCACCGATCCTAAATATTTGAATTTCTAACATAAACATAAACATTAATTATTTTTTTCATATGATAGGGTTTTTTTCAACCATTTCAGTTTATTCAGTAGCCGTAAGCATAGTTGCGTTGCGTGAGTGACAACAATAAATGAAAAATAATAAAAAAAATCATAAAAATGCATTGACAAAAAGTGTTTCTTTATTTAAATACATACACAACATAAACAGAAAAAAAAATTTTATTACAGTTCAAAAATATTTAATTTTACAAAAGCTGGGTTTTATGGCACACCAAACGGTAAAATAAAAACTTTACACCTAATACAAAGGATAAGTGAGGAATTTGGAATATTTTCCAGGCGTGTTCCAATAATCCACAGCTCGAACACGGTACCTGCCACGAGTAGCTTCGCCTGCAGAACCCCCTAAAATAAGCCTCTCGTCAAATAAACTCGCACTTTATCCCAGCTCATCGGTGCTGAAAATTCTGAATTTTTTTATTGCCTATCCTTTAATAGCTGAAAGGTGAATAAACAAAAACAATTCTAAAAATGGCATTCATAACTGAATTTGAATACGCAATAGAAAAGTATTATTCAATTATTTCTAAACCCATATTTTTACGGTTCCATATTTCCGGTATAGAAAAATATTGATAGATTTTAGACTTTGTGGTTTTAACGAACAGTACGTCTTGAAGCTGAAAAGCTCCAATTATTTTTTATAATGTCTGTCTGTGGGTAAGTGTTAAGTTAATGTTTAGACACTTTTCGTACTTAAAAAAATATTTTGTATCAGTTTGTTCCACTTCAGTTACAGAAAAACGTGGCGTGATCGTGAAGATTAAATAGAGGGTAACCACTCAAGTATACGATTAGACTCGGGGTACTGATCAGAATACAACTCTACTTAGAAGCCCAAAAGTTTACCCATAAAAACATTAATAAAGGCAAAAAAAAATATTTTCGCAGAGAATAATAGTTTAATTTTAAAGAATGCAACAGATCATCCAAAATTCAACTAAGAATTTTTAGATGTCAGTAGAACACAATTCAAAACTTTTTTACAGCCAACCCGATGAATTTCATTAACTGATCTCTGCTGTTAGTTAAGCCCATCTATCTTTTTTGGCTTCGGCTTCTAGCTGCACTTGTATTCTTATAAGCGTTCTGAAACTATACGTTTGATGGCCCCAAAGGTATTCAACGCATTCCGGCGTATAAGAATTCTCAGTTTCAGTTCTAAAGTCACATAATTTCAAACCCTCCCTGTCGTTGGATCAAGTGAGCTTTGAGTTGCTCGACAAAAAGTCAAAGAAAGATAACAAACCTGCAGCGGAAGGCAAAAAAATTCATTGCTCCATAGATGGCAGCAGATTGTTCTTCGTTCATATTAAATTGCAATAGCATTCCCGCCACTGTTGTTCTAAGTGACAGGACGGTCAAGAACCCCACCGTGGTGGAAAGCGTAAAGAAAGACCATTTTCGCGGAACCGGCATTGGTCACTGATTTTAATTTGGTGCGTCCACCTCTTTTCAGAGAGGTTCAAAGTCTTCTTAGTTGAGACCAAAAAGAACAGGGTGATTTTACAAAATGTAGCGTTCACTAGCTCCCGGAATGGGTGCCAAACACCTGAGCGTTGCTCAAAATGGTATCCCTGCTCCCTATCCCAAGCTGTAAATTTTCCTGCGTCATACGTTTAAGAAACGCAACGGTTTATAAACTCTTGTATACAATAGACTATTGATAGGCCGACTACCAGTGAATTTGCTATAGTAAATCTTCCTACGAAAATTGCTATACGCCATAGACACCGCAAACGGGAAAAGTATTATCCTAAAGGAGCAGTATACTAGACGTTCTTTGCGAGAAAACGAGACTGCTTGTTAACGAACATAAGAGAACGGATTCTGATCCCGATTGAAATGACTATGAGATTATCCAAAAAGACTATAGGACGACCATACGTCACAACAAAAGATTTCGTTAGAAGTCTTTTTGCTAGGGTATTGAATCATTACCCGAGTAGTTTGACTACAAAAGACCTTAACCGAAGATTTCAAGAGCAAGGTAGAATCTCTTAAGCTACTATCTATAACACACGGTGTCAGGGATAGAAGCTTTTAACCTATCTGCTGAAGACTCACTTCCTTGGTGCGTCTAATAGCACTGGCCAGTCACTAACGAAACTTCTCCGCCCAGTCGCTGACCAGAAGGAACTGTTTCATAAGGAACCAAGACAATGGGCGATCTGCAGTATTGTCCCTTTTAAAACGGCGGGTGTGGTATTGTTTTGGCCCTCTTTCGAAAAAATTACCTAGGTCTGTCTAGTTATACACTATATTTCAATAACCTTGAGGATCTTTAATGTCATTTTCCTGACGAATTCGAATCCGATTACCTTAACGTCCTTCATACTGAAGATTTAGAAAATCTGGTAGACCAACATATAGGAGATGGACCGCCAGTGGACTTCCTACTATACCGCAATCAACATGCCTACCAACTGCGCGGATATCTGCTGAGACGATATTCCAAGGTCTTGTATGGACAAGCGAAAAGCTGCCAACGCACATAATTTTTGGCTTGGGAATTTTCTTGGACATTGAAGAGGCGATTGACTGTGCCACTCAAAAATTTATGCTATGCATCAAAAAATCAAGAGAGAGGAATGAAATTACAACGCCCTGGAGCTATTAGACCTAAGGTTGTGACTCCTGGTTCATAGGTGGGACCAAAACGGGGAAAGGCACCGGCGCGGCGCAGGAGTATACAGACAGTCACTACGAGTGGATCAAGTCTCTGCCCTTAGTACATAAATCTATGTATTTCGAGCTGAAGTCATAGCTTTTCTGACTTGTGCCGATGAATGGAAGAACAAGGCATATAGGCATATACAAAACAGTCAACGTACGTCTGAAAACCCTAGGAATCACTTTTATAGCATAGTTTTGAAATGTGGCTAAAACGTTCAGAATTTGGCGTAGAAGACTAGAATTGTTCTACTCTGAATACCTGGACATGATGGGTTTGAGGGCAATAAACACAGGAATGAAGTGGCTGAAGCGAAAGTAAATACCTTGTTTCCGAGACCAAAGCCAGCCAGTCTAAGCTCTTCATTGAGGAGGCGCCATCTTGTCCTACAATAGGTACCAGCTAACAGGGACTAAACTTATTTCAAAATGTGTAAAAAATAATGCAATTCCTTTTAAAAAAAATTTTTATATATGTTTTTGCAACATTCTTATTGAATACAGAAGGATCATATATTTTTTGTTATTATTTGAAAATTGCATATTATCGGTGTTATTTACAATACAATTAATATTTTTTTGGAAACAATTTGAGTAATTTAAAAAAATACGTACATCACTTCGTTTTTAATAAAAATGTCGTAAGAACATATATAAAAGAAACAAAATTATTTCAATAAAAGTAAGAATTTTAAGGGAATTGAACCCGGAATCTTTGTATTGTAGCGAGTGCTCTACTTCAAGACCATTTACTCCAAACACGTTATCTGCCATTATTTCATGGATATTAAGGCATGAAATGTGATAAAATTCTAGTTTGCTGTTAAACACTTGCTAAACAACTACTAAAAAGACAATGTGCGAGTTTAAAATTCTATAATTTTTAAAGTAAGCTAGTGCAGTCTAAACTCAAAAAGTGAAAGTAAATAACTTATCTAGCTTGCACTGAAAGTGGGGATTCAAACCAAGACCTCGATTGCGACCTCGATAGTTCAGTTTAAAGATCAAAAAGGTTGTGTTTCATACATCTAGAACTAACTATTCATCCAAGTGAGCATTAGCAGTTTTTTGCTTAATATCAAAGTCATTGCTGTATTCTCGTACTTGTGCATTTATTTACAGGATTCAAAATATTTTATTTGCTGAATAATTTCCATTACGAATCACAACTTTTTAAAAAGTACAATTTTTATATAAAACTATCTCAACATGATATTCAATTTTCATTGCATACTACACAAAGAATTTATTTCCATTTTTAGTTATAATACTGTTTTGTGTGAAAATACTGAAAGATAATATTCTAGTTAAATTGTTGAATTAAAAGTATTTTTACTAATTCACATCTTTCAGTTACTACGAGTATCAATTGCAGGGATTTTTGCATACCGGGTGACCGCGAGAACAGGTAACAACCGGCCATTTTCTCAATTTGTAATATATTACTTTTTATTTTTTATGGGTAATATACACATAAAAATGCATATTACGACATAAAACGGTGTTAATTTTGACTTCCGGTGTAACCGGAAGTGATAGCAATTTGTTTATTTTTAATGGAACCCCTGTATATTTTTGCATATTTGGATAGACATTTTAATTTCCTTTACAGCTATGTATAATACTTTTTTATAAATTTGTTTGAACATTTTATTGTGGCAATAAGATAAAAAAATTGAAGAAAACAAAATTCTCAATTTTTAAACGGTCATAACTTATTTTTTTTACATACCTCTAGTTGAGTTTTATTGCACTATTTAATACCAATAACGTACCTTATTGGTATTTTGATTTCAAAGCCTACTTAGTTGCAAAAACGTAGCTATTTTCAATATCCATTAATAATACAAGACTTTTATTTTTTCTTGCTATTTTAAAAATAATGAGGTATGTTGTTGGTATTAAATTAAAGAAAACATGGCACTTTAAAATGTACAATGAAACCCAAGTAGGGGTATTAAAAAAATAAGTTATGACCGTTTAATAAATAAGAATTTTTTTTTCTTTAATTGTTTTAATATCTTCTTGCCACAATAAAATGTTTAAACTAATTCATAAATAATTAACTTTTAAAAAAAAACCGACTTCAAATAAAAACACAAAAGTAACATAAGTTAACTAAAAAGCAAAAAATAACTGTTTTTTATACAACAGTTTAATACTTATTTGTTGTTCCGTTTAATGTAATTAAGAAATTGTTGTTTATTATATAATTATTAATTGTTTTATAATTTTTAAGTCGGTGCCAAGTAAAACATAAACATTCGAATCTAATTTGTTATTGTAGCAAGGTATATAATTTTTATGTTATACTTGGCACCGACTTCAAAATTATAAAACAATTAATAATTATATAATAAACAACAATTTCTTAATTACATTAAACGGAACAACAAATAAGTATTAAACTGTTGTATAAAAAACAGTTATTTTTTGCTTTTTAGTTAACTTATGTTACTTTTGTGTTTTTATTTGAAGTCGGTTTTCTTTTTTTTTAAAAGTTAATTATTTTACAATTTTAAGTGATGGGTAGACCTAGTAAGGATGCTTCTCAAATGAGGAAACGATTGCTAGTTGAAACGGAAGATGAAATACGGAAACACTAAAAAAGTCCGTTAAAAAAATAGATTTTGAGGAGTATCTTCGAAGTTCAAGCTCCAATACCAATGAAATTATAATGGGACCACCTTGGAACTATACTGAACCCAACACCAAAAAATCATTAAAATCGGTTCATAAACAAAAAAGTTATGCCCGAACATACATAAAAAAAAATATATACAGACGAATTGAGAACCTCCTCCCTTTTTTGAAGTCGGTTAAAAAACACCAAAGTTCATTATTCTTTTGTTTTCAAAGCCAACTTAAAGCAAATTAATTATGAATATCAGTTATTGGGCGTTTAAGGTTTTTTAAAAACACCTCCTGGCGGCCAACATTAAAAGTTAATGGGTAAGTATTATACATAGCTGTAAAGGAAATTAAAAGGTCTATCCAAATATGCAAAAATATACAGGGTGTTCCATTAAAAATAAAAAAAAAATTGCTATCACTTCCGATTAAACCGGAAGTCAAAATTAACACCGTTTTATGTCGGTTGTTGCCTGTTCTCGCGGCCACGCGGTATATACGTTGATTGAGGTATTACCCCAATCAACGATGTAAATAAACATATTTTACCAAAACCTAGAAATATTTTAAGTATTCTGCGTATACGTGCGTATAATCGGTGATTTACTGATAATCTAAATTTGTCAAATTATTAAGGAATATAACTAAGAATAAAAAAATATGGGCATTTTAATAATATTAATTTTAAAAGTCAACATTGTTGGGTCACTCTTAAATGCAGCTAGCTTACAGCTCGTAAATTTCAATTCTGATTAATATTCGACCGATGTCTCTATATCCTGCATAGATAACGTAACTGCTGTATATATGGAAGATCGTCATCCAAATCATAACTCAGTAAACTTTAATTAAATATCGGTCAGGTTCGAGAGGCAAATCACTACTTAACTTTTAATACACAGCCCCAGAAAAGTTAGAAAACAGTCAAAAACCTATACGTTTTACTGCTATTGCATGTTAGCCCGAAGAAACAAGAAACTTAACCAAAATATATCTTTCGAGCAGTGTAGTCAAAAATACATTATACAGAGGATGATACATTTACATTTATTAGTGAAGAGTAATTCGCTTGTTGGTAGTACATTTCCCATCAATCAGCACCGCAGTTTTAGGCTCTCCTGTTTGTCTGTTTCGTGTTCCAACCCGGCTGAGCACTTAATTAACGGAGCAATATGTTATTATTCTCATTACAGTTACAAATGCCATTTGTTTAAGTAATCCCAAATGACGTCGTGTGAGAGTGAGATTTGATAAGCACTAGTGCAAGCTGTCATGGCACAATACGTCGAGGACAGCGTAATTAATGCATATCCTGCGAGTGCGGTTTGCATACTATTAATCAGATCATATAATTTGACTTTACCTGTCTCTACATGATGATACGAGAGAAATATTGTGTCACGCGAGTTCACTCTTCTAAATTCGGCAACTTTTGAACTATTCCTTTGGTATTTTGGATGGAATTCTACTTCGTAGGTACGAATACACCTGCAGAAAATAAGTGTTTAGTTCTTAATTGTCATAAAAAACATGTTTAAAAAGTTGAATAAAATAACGGTTAAATTTAAATAGAATTCTTAATGCAATTGCAGAAACCTTTTGTTACTAAACCACTTCGCAACTAAGAATTGAAAACAGTTATGGTTTTTAAAAATTAAATGCAAATACAATTTGGAAAAGTGTATTTCAACACTATTCCAAATGCGAACTGCTGGTTAAAATTATGTTAATTTTTCCAATCCAACCAATGCAATATACCGTTTCCAACGAACAAATTTAAAGGTCATGGTTTGGTTGTATGGTAATTCAATTTACATGTACTAAGAGATATAACAGCAGGAGGTACACGAGAAAAAATATGTGCAAAAATGCAAGACCAAAATGCGTTTTTATTATGATTTATGTCACACAAAGGTGTTGCAAATAAACATACGAATAAACTCGTTTTTTATGAGTAGACAGTCAACAGAAAAAGCAACTACGTAAAATCCTTCACAGAAAAGTCACTGGTAAAAGTTTTCTGGTAAAGTCCTTAGAAAAAATCAAAATGGAAACATGACTTTAATAAAACCGGCAAAACTCACGAGGAAAAACAGCTAACAGATTATGCAAAAACTAAAACAACATCTGATTTCTAAAAACATTATTTAAAGACAGGATATTCGACTAAAAGATCTGTTTTGTTTACAGTGGCGCGTTTCGGGCATAGCCGCAGTAAGGGCGCGCCTAAGGCCCCCAAAAATCCAAAGTTTGCTTTATGATGTTAGGTACAAACATTTTTTTAGAAGGTATTAATTTGGAGAAAAAAATGGGTGTACATAGTCGAATAAGAATACAATAAAACCAGAATTTCATAATATCAAAAAATGAAGCATTTGGAATAATGGTATTAAGATTTAAGAACGTTTAACTGAGGTGTTAGCTTGTTTATGGTGCCTGTTAACGGCCGAGGTCCGCCTGTCTTGGGCACTCGAGTGGCCCTTTTACATCTGTGGGTGAATGTAAAAACTATATGCATGTGTTTTACTTTCTTTGTCTTTAAATTACCAGGTCAGGTTGGTTTAACAACAATTTCTAATAGTGAACAGTACCTACTCACTTTGTTCTATTCGTTTCTATTTAGTTACTGTGGTCAGTGAAAAGTGAGTGCTTAAACTGTCGACATTTTATACAGGATGAGTCAACAGCATCGTGGTGGTCCATATCTTCTTTACTTTTTAAACTACAGAAAAATGTTTCCAATAAATATTTTAGGGGACTAAGAGGACTACATATTAAAATTATTTTTAATTATACAGGGGGTTCACGTTTCATATAAGAGTGGCATACCAAACTCACTTTTTTTGAAATAGAACACCCTGCATATTTTCGCATATTCTTATTTGCCTATTAATTGGCTGTCTGAGTTTGTTTTGTTTTTAAAATTCCGTTGCGGCGCTGCCAAGTTATTCTACTTTTTTCGAAAAATTCGACATTTGCCGACCTCACTAATAAAATCTGCACGGGCCGTGTTTCCCAAGATTAAACAAACTTTTTCTGTTAAACTTAAGTCAAGAAAAACACATGTATCAATGCCTCTTACGATTAGGTAATTTCTAGAAATCCAGGTGTCATATGCATAGTAAGCATTTATACGTGTATTTTGCTTAGAAAAAAATCAGTATGACTGCTTATTAAAAGTGTTTAGAATTTGTTTCAAATAATTTTTAAACAAAAGTTAATCTAAACACATCCTAGTTAAAAACTAAAATATGTAGTGGGAAATTAGGCAATCATTTCAAAATTTATAAACAACAAATTTCTTACGTGTATTAAAATAATTTTCACAATTGTTTCTTGCAAATACAAATAAGTGTCAACGCCTTTTATGATGTTCAGATTTCTAGAAATTACCTGATTTTTATCTTAGACTCTCACTTTCTCGAAAACCGTTGGATTTAGGTATAACCATTATTTAATAAAACTTATAGAGCAAAAAGATCTCTATTAACTATCTAAAAATATACAGGGTGTTCTATTTAAAAAAAAACGTCACTCTTATATGGATCCCCCTGTATAATTGAAAACAGTTTTAAAATATGGTGTTTTTAGTCCCCTAAAACATTTATTCTAAACATTTTTCTATATTTTAAATAGTAAAGAAGATATCGACCACCGCGGTGCTGTTGACTCACCCTGTAAAAAAAGCTAACGGAAAAAATACCATGAAAAAAGGCAGATTTTTGCAAGTACAACCGAATTCACATATAAGGACTTCCCATTTAATCATATTATATGCACATTATGAAATGCATATTTTTTATGATATTGTGATACTTTTCAACTAAATAAATGTTACACACTTCTAACTCAAGCACTATGTAAGTTGAAAAAATTTTAAAAATGTAAGTACTTGCAATTGAGAGTGAGGTTATAACCTTAAATCACTCTTAAACATTTCTTAAAATCAACAATTCCTTGAATTACCAACACCCCAGAATAAAAAATTACTTAAGAAATACCGGTGGGCAAGAGCATCTTGCAAATTTAGCTACACATTGAATCAAACGTATTAAATAATATAATAATAAACGTATTATATTTTTTATCTATGCATTGAATCATCCGAAACAAAGAAATGTGATTTTAATGAACAGCATCATATATTTGCGAAATTAAAGTGTCGAAAAAAGCTTTTGTAAAACTGTAGATTAGAATAAATAAATTTTTTGAAATTTTACCTGTATTTAATAATTTCGTAAATGATTTTTAAAAAATTATTGAATCTGGAGGCCCCAAAACTCCAGAGCGCCTAGGGACTCAATAGATCTAAACGCGCCACTGTCTGTTTAGAATAAGAGCCCTTTCACACGAGCCACTTTTCGTGGCGCTACTGTGGCGCTACTTTTGGAGAGTAATGCATTTAAATGATAGTTTCCACACTATAGACGCGCCACCAATATGCAGCGCGTTTGTGGCAATTGAGTAGCCGGTCTCCCTGAAAATCGCGCCACAAATTGCGTCGCCACAATCGGCAGTACCCGTAATTATATTAACAGCTTCACACGAGCTTCACACGTGGGCTTCAGTCGCGCTTGAGTTAGCAAAGTTAACCACGTTGAAAACTTTGAAAATATTTCGCATTTTTATAGAATGTACTAAGTATAGAGGAGTTTGATACAGAACGGGTGGACATGCGGAAACAGTTAAAAAACTTGATTTCGTTTTGTTTTAAATATCGAAAGGATATATAAAATTGTCCTTTCAATAATCTATCACCTACATATGGATGAACCCAGTACTTTCTTATTTCCGATTTTTCTTTCTACGGCGTAATAATAAAAGTGCTAAAAGCACTTCTTCCTCCACTCTAGACATCTTCCTTGCGCAACTCCTGCACGGTTGGACTTGCGCAGTTAGTATGCCGTCAATCAGTGAGTGAATGCAAATTTGTCTTAGTATTTTTTTTAAATATAACTGCTCTTAACCTAAACCTCGCCTAAATAGCAAAAAGCAACAACACTGTTTTAAAAAGAACTATAAAATAATAAAAAAAAATATTGGTGCCAACCGAGACTCGACCCCACAACCAATTATGCAGTAATAAAGCAGTACACCTGAACACACCCGCATATCCATCTGTGCCACTACGAACTTGGCGGTTATCGCTAAAAAAGTGCCAATTGAATGCGTGCGCAATAGAAACGCACCAATAAAAAGTAGGAACAGTTGTTATACAAACCGACTAGACGCTAATGCTTTTCATTCAAAAAGTTTTTATTTTTGTAAAACCGTTTTAAAACATTTTTACCTAGAACTGCATTTGCAAATTCTTTTCTTTTAAAAACTTGTTTAGAAGCTATTTTTTGAAGACATTTTTAGAAGATGCTGCCTGGCATTTGCAGTGCATGTAATTTTTCTGTTGTTCTGTAGTTTAGCGTCATAAACAAAACCAACTACTCCTTCTTGCCCTCTACAATTAGAACAAATATATGAAGTTAAAATTTTCCTGCATTAAATTCTGATGTCATACTTCATACATTTAAATAATAAAACAAATAATAAGTTCCGAATGAAATATGTGTTCAGATTAAATAATGACATAAATAACTAAGAACAATTTACGGTACAAGTTTAAATTGTTCAAATTTTAAGTGTCATTGCCAATTGAAGGGGTTCTCCGAAGTTAGCCACGAAATTAAAAAGATTGCAGTTTTATTATTAACATACTTTCACTATATTCGGCTGTGATCTACCCTAATTTAAAAGCAATAATTTTGAGAAAGAATTACGTGTTATTTTTTCCAATTTACCAATTTAAACTAGAATATTCCTAGTAACTACAAATGAACATAGCAAAAATACTTAGAAGATACACAAACAAATCAATAAGTATTGCTGATGTAATGCTGGTACAACAGTAACTAGAAATTTATCGCGTAAACGCAAGAGTATCTATAAATTTCCCACTTATCTTAATTAATCAATTTCCTGAATTTTGCTATTAAATATTTGATTTATACTCAACAGCAAAGTTATATATGTAACTAATAATCAGAAAATGTTAACTCAAGTTCGAAAATTATTTTCCGCAAACTTACTTCGAATAAACTTTGGTATCTTTCCAGATAAGCAAAACCTCATTTCTTGTAACATTGTAAGCCTTGAGGTGAGTTACACGACCAGGGGGTTGCGAAGTTCTTGAGCAGACGTGTATAAGAGCGACTGTAGGTAATGTTAAATTCATTTGCACTTCTAGACTTGAATTTACGACTGGAGCTGGACCTCGAAATCGAAATGGTTCCTGTAAAATCGTCCTGTTAAAGCGTCTTTCGACGTCTCCTTTAGGTTTTCATACTTCAACGTTTCTTATTTGTTCCCGTAAACTCTTTGTTGGAAATACTGGGGAACCTGCATGTTTCCACAACAAGAATGGATTTGTTATAAGATTATCCAACACATAAATCACATATTTACTATCGAAATTCGGTAAATTATTGAACACAGCATTGATTCTTTTTATCCTTTTGTTATTCCCTTCAGTGTTATTTACGTAGGTGATCAATAAAGACGTCGTTTGGGATTTATGTTTATCTCTTCCCGATCGGGTCGCTAAAAATTCTACTAAAGGGTCCGATGACATGACATCTTCTTTTAGATACTCGTCCCCTAACAAGGATAACAAGCCCATTACTGAATATGCCGGCTTTTTAACAAATTGAATATGAGGGGGATTCGTATCATTCATCTGAAATCTAAAAATGGTGTATTTGTATTGTATTATGCATTCTTAATAATAATAGAAAAGTTTGTTTTACGTACCTAATAAAAACTTACTTTGCTATTGATTAATCGAAAATTCTATAAAAATATATTAATAAGTAGATACCTCGGAGCAGGTAAATAAACAACTTTCGCTCTACTTACACAGGGTGTCCCGTAAGTAATGAGACAACGTTTAGGTGTCAAAGTAAACCGATTAAACCTAACATGCTTTAATAAAAAGTGCTTTCTTAAGAAGTTATAGGGCCTTAAAGACAAAAAATGCACTTCTATTTTTGACTAAAACCCCCCTAAAACAACTACTAATCAGATCGAGTTGAAATTTGATGTGATTATGTTTTATAGGTCTACAAACACGATGGTGTTACTCGTTTTTGTTGGTGTTTGTAGAGGGCAGTGGTTACGCCACTTCGGTTTACTGTTTGGCACATAATTTTTTTGCTGTTAACTTTTCGGAGCTTTGAATTCGGATGTATAATTTGATTTTACGAAAAAAGGTAGGTACACTTGTTAAAAGTCGATAAAATAAACCGTTTCCGAGAAATACTATTTAAAAGTTTCAGCGCACATCAGAAAATACAATGACTCAATGCATTTTATCAAGGAAGTATGTGTCATTTTAAGTTGACACATGGCGAAATCTGTTTTTTCGGTATTCTTGGACCCTAAAACGTGCATATTCGTCAAAATCTCAAATTCTGAAATTTTGACCATAACAATACCTTTCTCTAGCTATACGTATAGTGAGGAAGGTAAAGAAAACATTAAAATTAGTTGTTTTGTGGTGTTGGTGGTTTATTAGCTTTTTATTTGCATTCTGTTTACTTAAAACGACACATACCTACTTTATAAAATGTATAGAGTGATTATATTTTCTGATGTGCACTTAAACTTTGAATAGTATTTCTCGAAAACGGTTTATTTTATCGACTTTTAACAAGCATCCCTTTTTTTGTACAATCAATTTCTACATCCGAATTTATGGTCAAAACCTCCAAGAAATTAACAGCAAAAAAGATATGTGCTAAAATATCAAGCCAATGTAGCTTAACTAGCGCCCTCTACAAATAGAAAAAAAAAATAAGTAACAGCATCGTGTTTTTAGACCTATAAAACCATACCTAATTTCAACTCAACCTGATATTATATTCTCTTACTAACAATAACTCGAGTTATGATTATCGATGATTTATTCTCGTTAAGACCGAACGGCACATTTAACTCGTGCATTCGCATTCGTTAAATCTGCAGTTCGGTTTTAACTCGAAAATATCATCGATAATAATCAAATCACTTGTTATATTATGGCTGCAAATACTTTAACACCTTTCAGGCTCAAGATTTTATAACAAGACATGAACAAGTAAATCAACATTTAACAAACAGTACATTAAACGAACGGAAGATTATACATGGATAAATTATTAAGTATAGTAAATAAATCACAACGTTAATTCACACTGACGAAACACACGTCCTCTAAGGGATCAACGCACGTACACTACGTAATTCGCTGAACAGAAGCCGTTTTTTTAGGTCATATACCTAGCGGCTTCTATCTAGGGTTGCGGTGCCTTGGAAAGCGCTGGGGTGTTGCAGGGTTTGGATAAGGAGCGGGGTTATTTATTTCGAAGATCTGGAGGGAGCGGGGTGCAGTGAGACGTTGTCTGTGCTTGCACTCCATCCAGCAGCAGTTATTTTAATAGTTTTCGTTTTTGGGAGCGCGTTCGATCCTGAAAACCGAGTGGGACCGTTAGCTTGCGCTCGATCGAGCAGCAGATGTTCTTACTAGCTTTATTTTTAGACCGTATTGGCAGGTTAGCTCCGTCGATCCTGAAAACGAACTGACTCTCCGTCCACAATGCAGCGCTTTTATACTTTTTTTTTACCGTCCTCGCATTTCAAAATAAAGAGGTCGCATAGAAAATAAACAAACATTTGCAGATGTGGCGACCGTAGCAAAAAAACGGAAGTTGCCTGTTGTTCAGTTTTACATGTTAATAGATACAAACATTTGCAAACGTAGCGACTGTAGCAGGAAACGGAAGTCGCCTGTTCTTTAGTGACGTAAAAAGCAGACAGACCTGCTTGTTTGCAGTCACTCTTGTAACAACTTATTTTCATTTTGAGATTGAAGAAAATGACTTAAAATGATTGATAAAGAGCAGAGTTTGTGGATCATGTCAATGTCTATGGCAAACACTTTTTTGTATCCCTTCTAAAGACCCTATTTTTGTAAGTTTTTTTTTCGAACATCCCAAATGAATCTTTGCTCTTGGATCACCGTTATTAAAGTTTCGGCGTCGATGAGGAAATTGTTGCCCCTATTATTTCTCATAATCTGATGAATATAACACACGAACAATCGCCAAAAAACATTTAATTTCACAGGTGCAAAGAAAGAAAAATACCAGTTTTGAGATTTCAGTAGGTACTTAAACACGGTTTGAGATTACAGAAAGAGAAATAGTCTAGTCAAATCCGACAAATCCACTCAGGAAGTAATTTATAGAGAGTTTAAACTTGGCGTACGTATTCGTGAATACTGTAGAAGTAAATACTTAAAGAATTTTTCTCTGTCCGAAGGGGGCTTCATCCCCTAAATTCCAAAAAACACTCTTCTAGCGGCCGTAACTAGTTTTTCGCACATATTTCGTAAACGGTGCATCGGATAGAAAATGTAACATTAGACAAAACTGTAGAAAATAAAATTTCAAACCAATTTATATGCGTTTTTATCGTAAAAGCTATAGTTCGCGCTCACCCGAGGCAAGAAGAGTACGATGATGTCTAGTGATTATTGGGACAGTACTTGCCGCGGAAATGTTCCTTTATCTAAATTTCTTGTTCTAACCCATTCTTTCCCGGCTCCAGGAGGGCTTAGGATTCCGGTGCGGACTCCGAAAGACCCTATAGCGGCCCGTCCCTTCATGGTGAATGAAAAATGAAACAAAAGAACTCATCGAAATCTAGCAAGATGTAGCGAACCGCCGTAAAAGAAGTTCCGATTCTTACGCCAAAGAACGCCAAACTTTTTTCGACACTCCGACACGCTAACTCCGAAACCAGGGTGGTTAACGAGATGGGCTTTGTACAGCTGGACAGAGCTTGTCGAGATCTACAACACTGTATGCGAGAAATCAAAGTCGCAAATTTTTGAAACACCCTGTATACCAAAAACAAGTCTCGGACAAGATCAGACTTAAAAATGGTAGGTATGTGTTGCCCCTATGTAAATCGTGTCGTTCCATTTTCGCAAATAGCTTAGGGACACATCGAACTCATTTTACCCAACACTTTCTTTCATACGTTGTTGTTGAAACGATTTTAAAGATCTTGCAAACCGTATCTAACAGCAAGGCGGTTGCCGTGGTAACGCACCCCCGTGCTCACTCGGGCGTTCATCCAGCTACTCTGAAGAGAAAACTAAATTTACTTACTCATATTATTGCCTAGCCATTGCCCCTCTTCTTGCCTCGAATGAGCGCAAAAATGCATATCAACGATTTTGTTCGATATAACATTTTTCATCCGATGCATCTTTTACAAGATAATTGCCAAAAGCTAGTTCTGGGTCGCCGCTGTAGGGTGTTTTTTTGGAATTTAAGAGATGAAGCCACCACTTTCCCAAGGGCAACTCGGCAGATATTTGATTCTAAGGTATTCACAAGTACCCATATCAAATATGAAAACTTTATAATTTAATTCACCGAAGCGGCCTTTTTCGAGCTAATTTGACTGGATTGAAAGAATAGGGTGTAGGGATAGAATTGATAGTGGAAAGTAAAACTGTAATAAATTGAGTAGGTAACTATGAAAACACAGAAAGCGGTCACATGCAAGTGGCGAAGGTCTCGTGAAGTTGGTCAGACAGCTAGTTGATTTTTGATTTACAGAAAGCAAAATATAAATACAGGTGTTTTTAAAATACAGAAACAGGGGGATCTCTACAACCCATCAACGTCTGCATATTTTTAAAATAAAATAAAGCAGCACCTATGAATACCCAACGGTTGACGAAAATAAGGTAACAGTTCGCACTTTCTTCACTTAAACATCATCCGTCTAATAGAAAAATTTGTAATTAAATCAGTAAAATATCAATTTATCTACGACTGCTTAAATAAGGACTGTTATGTCATTCATTTGCGTTAGGTAATGAAGTTCATTATCGCACTAATGTAAAATGAGTTAGGTAATGAATTCATTGCGTGACTCATTTTATTTACACAAACAAAATTGAAGCTTTTTTTATAAGAAAGCTGGCTGGTTGCCATAGTATTGAAAAAATCGAATCTATCTCGTTCCTTTCATTTTAAAACAAAAGTATTTTAAAAGAGACTTGACATTTGCAAATAAATTAATGCGAAATGTCAAATATCATTTCAACCAAAACAATTCGATTTTTAACAAATTTTGAGCAGTCGTAGATAAAATTTTGCTTTATTATGACACTTGTTTGATTACAGGACATCTCTCTGCGAACTCGTCGTACAACTTTCAAACTCGTGTTATAATAACGCCTTTATGCCACTAGTAACATAAATAAATATTATAATATTAATTAACTAATTGTCGGTTAGTGATTAGGAAAAGAACTATTAATTATCTCCAAGGAAAGTAATTATTTTAATTTAACTTGTAACTTTATACACCATTGTGTAATGCAAAAGTCAAGCAAGTGTTTATTATATTAAAATTTGCTGTAGTAAACTAATTTAGTAAAGTTGCGATTTTTCTAGATATAGACTACTTTAATTTTCGCTTGAAATTTCGTAATTAAATATTAAACGAAGAATATTAAGAAGAGCAGTGAACACTCAATTAAAGCTGGAAAATTAAATCAAACCTCGTTAAAAGCGTCCTTTGAGTAAAATAGTACGGATGATAATTGAGAAATCCATTGTCGTTGCTCAAAACTTCAATGGACAAGTTCAGGTCTCTCACCAGCTTTTTGAAATGATCAATAATTACGTTAACAATCATCGCTGCATATCGTACATCACCCCTCCATTCTTCACTTTTTGACCAATTAGTCAAAATGTCCGCTTCACTAAAAAAAATGCGTCAAAGGAATTGGTAGTTAACGGTAGCTACTTACTCATTTGCTATAGGAAGTTGGCGAATATTTGGAAATTTGGAATGCATCAAATCTAATAACTCCAGACTTTTATTTAATACTTGGGCGGCTGTTCCATCGCCTTTCTTGTGAAATGAAATAAATTGTATTGGACAAGTACGCCGTTTCCTCTTATTACAATTTCGCAGCAGGCCCCAGCATAAGGGATGCTTTTGCGGATCCTTAAATAAACCTGCTGGACCTCCCAGTTTCAACCGTTTCAAAGTAAAACTGCTTTTAGGATTGAGTGCATCTTGCAGAGCATCCTTACACGCTCGTACGTATGAAAGATAATCTATAAAATAGGCGTAAAACTTAAGACGCTATTCTTTTTTCTAATAGTGTATAAATTATTTACCATGAAGCGTGAAATTTAATACATTATAGTTTTGTAGATCGGGTTCGTTCCAGGTTTCAAATCTCCATTTTTGAACATATTTGAAACCATATCTTTCTGAAAAAAAGGAACATTACACAGTCACCCAAAGCACCCACGCGTGACCCACAATTTTCCCATTTGAATAAATAAAATATAACAAAAAACATAAAATAGATGAAAATTTCCAAAATTGAAGTAAAATTCAGATTATCCAAAATACAAATATTTACCTATATATCTTCGCACAATCTGTAGTACAATTTCATACCAAAATGTATAAGAATCAATTTTAGTGTCGTATTTCACCGGTTGCTGGTCATGTTCAAAAAGCATTGGTGTTCCCATTATTTCAAATCCTAGATACAATTTTTGATTGTGAACCCAGTCTACCAGCGCATCTAAATACGTAAAGTTGTATTCGTGATGATCGTTTGCAAATCTACAAAAGTATTCAAATAGTTTATTTTCCAAACTTTTTTATGAACCAATTTCACAAAAAAAATTTAAACAAGAGTGCATATATTATTATGTTTTTCTCATAAAGTTAAATTGAGTTAATTTTACTAATTATAAAAAATAAAGATAAAGCAACTATTGAAATAATGTTTAATAAGACTAAGCAGTTGCAAACGGGGTTTTAAAACAACATGCTCTGTTACAACCAATGAAAAAATAGAAATGAGCTTATTACAGTCATAAAAAAAATGCTGAAATACAGAAACAAAGTAGGTACCTATTAAATGCTAATCATTAGGATGAAATGGGTGAATATCAAATTAATAAAGCAGTTAATCATAATTTCACCAGTTTAACTTTAATTTATAAAATAGCCAGTAAATATGATTTCTTATGACAAAATGAAACTAATTAATTTTTATTAAAATTGTGTATTCTGTTCTGTTCATCGAAAAACATTTTCGAGTTTCTGCTTGTGCAATTCTAAATGCATAAACAGCTTAACAATTATTTTCAACAAAGTACATGCCGTTTCGGCCTTTCAAATCGTTATTTTTGTACCAATTTACAGTACATAATCGCTAAAGACTTACTGTTAAAAGTAAGACCACTTCAAAAACAGAATAAGTAGGTAATATTACTGAAGTTGTAGTATGGTGCTTTAGCTACTGGCTTTCCTTTCGTAAATAACAACTCCTACGATTAATACCGTATCGGATTTTAAAATAATTGTTTAAATGACGTAAATTTTCTTTATTTATAGGTAAAATATTTCCAATTTTAAAAAAGTAACTTAAAAAAAATCCTCCCCGTGACAATGTTATGCACATTGCCGTGACCAGGATTCGAACCTGGGTTACTACGGCCACAACGTAGGGTCCTAACCACTAGACGATCACGGCTATTGAGGCGTTGTAGAAAATGCGTAAACGTTGGTATTTAGATGCACCAATAGCGTAAACAAATTTTAAATGCTATAAATTGATTAAGTTTTATTATTCATTCAATAATATTTACCTCATATGAATTAAATTTAATAACCAATGAATTCGTACATGTTTGATAGATCTATTCGGTAAACCACCAATAAGAACCAAATTCAGCTTCTCATCCTCGGACAATAAAAATTTATGAATTTCTGTTTTTGGATCAGGGGGACTATAAGAACATTTTTATTTAAATTATAATAAATAACCACTAACTAATTTATATTCACAATACGTTTTTAAAACATAATACTTACCATAATCCTGTACTTTTCCAAAAATGTTTCAATCGACTACCAACTAAATTAAAGTCAATACTCAGTTGCATATTAGCATTGATTTGTGCAGTACACATTAATGAAATTAAAACACTTCGCATAAATAAACTGCTAGACATTTTTATTTCTCCCTGCTGCATTGACTAGTTTAAATTGCAGTTATAGATGTTAATTGGTAGTTAACAGCAATCATAGATAAGTAAATATATACATATGATAGATATATGGACCGCAATGTTGGTACAAGTTTATCAGTTGGAAGGAAACAACGTAATTTATCCGGCACCTACTCAATATGGGGAAATTTAACGATTTTGCTAATCATTTTCATAGAGCTAAACAAAATTTGATTTTCTTGAACAGTATCCTTATGTAGCTCGTGCGGTCTTCATCCCTAGCATATTAAAAACATCTAAACTAGTATACAACAATTAATAGCAGTGCGCGTATCATTGTTCATTGCTGGTAGATGTAATGTTAAAACACAATAGTTCCTACGTTACTTAACATCGATAATATTCCATTTGATCTCATAATTTTTAACTTCATAAAGGACTTCCAAAATCGCTATCAAAATGAACCACCCAGCAAATTCTTAAAATGTGTGGAGTTCGAACCGCGTAATTTGTTTCTTTTACAATATCTTTAGCCAACTGCAGTAACTAAGGTTAGCAGAATTATATATAAAACAGTATACTCGTTATTTTAGACGGATACATTTATTAATATTAGGTATACACAAGAAATTTCAAGTTGCCACTGAGCAACACATCAGAAACAACTGCTCAACAAAAAGGTAAATATTAATCATGGCTGCAATTTGTTTCAACCACCTGTAAATTGTGATCTTTTTTACAGTACCTACTTCAAAGAATCAATACCCTGAACAATGCAATAAAAACTTATAAACCAAATTCTCATTTTTAAATTAAGGTTCTTCTTCACTTAGTAAATTTGTACTGCCACCACATACACAATAGTAGGTACTTAAACAATAATTAGTAAATTTGGTATAACGTTTTACGACAAATTTTCTCTTAAACCCATTTTTATATCTCAGTTCTATACAAAAAAATTTATTTGTATTTGAAACAAATTTCAATGTTTTTTTTACAAATCAAGTAAAATGTGGGGTACTTGTTTGTTAAAAAGAAGTACAGACACGATTTAACGTTTCTCAAAAAGGACCAATAACGATGTGCTCTCCATGGCAGGCTCTACAATCGCTGTCAGATTTAACATTTTATTGTTGTTTTGAATACTTCAACTTCCTTTTTTATTAAGAAAATAGTTTTTACTATTACTTCCTTTAATTGTAAACATTTTGCACATGATTAATAAACTCGAGAAGAAATATAGTAAAGTGTAGCGAATTAGCGCCACCTGCTGGACAGTTGATCATCATTGTTGCCTTTCCGCATTCATGCTGATACTTTGGTATACCTACTGGTTTTGGTACTATAAAGGTTATAAATAGCAGCCTTAACTAGAATAATATAAGTTACTTCAAAAATAATTTATTATTACAAACAAGGAACAAGAAAATGAAATATATAAACTATACACAAAATAAAATACACAGTAATACATATACATGTACAAAACACATGCAAACAGCATATTTATTGTAAATTGTATCTTATTAAGGTTAACCATCTAATCTAATCAGTAGTGGAAGTTAAATGCTACTTTAATAAGTATTTAAGGGTTGAACGGTCAACAGGCCAGTGTTTTTTATTTTATTCCCACATGTCGAAAATATTACAAACTGAATAAAAAAATAAAGTAAAACACAAATTTTCAAATCCATAAATCCTTAGAGTTCAACTTTGTTATCTTATAATATTTTAACAGAACAGTTAACGTTTTCACTAATTGTAATAAAAGCACAGATATATGGTCACTACCAATTAAAACAAACAGCAGAAAATTAAGAGGAGTGTGGTTTACTTAAGGCTCGCTTTGTTTATAAATACATGTATTTTTATTGCTTTCACTAAATATTGCAGTATGAAGAATTTTAGTAGCACTTTCGATTAAATAAGGTATTTAAAAATAGTGGCAAGTTTAATAAATGAGAGAGTAGGTAATACATAAATTATAAGAAACAATATTAGAATTAAATATGGAACATTATATTATTGCAAATTCATACAGGGTGGCTACCAAATGGCAAGGTCTTCCATAGCATCTTTGTTAGCAAAACAAAAAATATATATGACTCTACTGAAAATATATATAGAAACCTCATATAACCTGATAATGTTTTCATCAGGTTGTATGTGGTTTTATGCGGTTTTTGAAACAACCAGGTTCATTTTGTATGAGGTTTTATGAGGCAACTGAGGTGATTTTCAGTAGGGATACTAATTTATTTATTTATTTAAGAGAAAAAACTCAGTAAGCTAGTAAGACAAGTATATTATTTAAAAAAGAAACATATAATATCGTAACATTGCAGTAACCATATTTTATTATTGCAACAATATGACTGTTCAATTGGTACACAAAATATAGAAAATTTGCTTCAGTACTTGGTCCTATTTTTACAGCGTCGAATGTACTACCATCAACCTATGAGAAAGACAAAGCAATAGTAATACTAATAAAAGCTCATTTCTACTTCCAAGCATTTATTTAGTCTACTTACTGCAGCAGTTAACACTAATTTTTGCTACTGATAACAGTAACAGAATTGAAATACGTATTTAAGGCACCAAACCACTCATAACATTGTGCATTACAATTTATTGTAGCCAAAGTTTAGTTTAAAAGTTGCTAAATTTTGTTTGCCTTTTTCTCCGTCTTATGGCATTATTAGGATGTAAACACAGTGGCGTAACTACAAGGGTTCCGCGAGTTCCAGGGCCCGTTAGTCGTGGAGCCCACCAACGGCCCATCCTTTTATAGCTCTTTTTTTCCTCTAACAATAAGCAAATATCTATTTTTTTGGTCCAAGTCAAATTATTTTTTTTTCAACAGCTGTCTTTCGAAGAATATCTCGATATATCAGTAGGTTGACAATGTTAGGGTACTGGCAAGTAATAAATTAGTCCCAAAAGTATCTTTTATTTCAACTAGGCAATAATATGAGCGAATATTACACAGTTTTTTCTTGCGAGTAGCCGTACTGAACACCCGAGCGAGCTTGGGGAGTACATGGCAACCACCTTGCTGTTAGATACGGTTTGACCGATGTTTGAACTAAAGTGTTGGGTAAAAGGAGTTCAATAAAGTAAGTGCATAAATCGAATGCAGGAAAACGAAAACAAAAATTAGAAAGTGCAGAAACAGTAACAAAACTATTGAAAATTCTTCAAAATCAGGGGCACAAAAATGTAAGCTCTGTGGGCTATTTTATTAAATGCAATCTAACTATTACAATATATTTTTTAGATGATGATGTCAACATTTCAGCATTATTAATGAAGTATAATACTTCTAGACAGATTGTCGTCTCTAGCAAAAATTTCGAATGAAAATAGCACTGCACAAAATCTGGGCTTGAATAAGTATATTATTTAATACCTAGTTTGCGTTTTTTATTAAATATATTCAAGTGTTTCTGTGACGAAAGGTTTTATTTTTATCGCATACTGGGAGAGTAAAGGGTGTTATAGGGGCCCCAAAACTTCCTGTTACACCACTGTGTCAACACTCAGTGACAAGTTAATGTAAAGCTTATGGAATATATATAAAATAATTTATATTTTTTAATGTTAAGTAGTTTAACTATTAGTTATCATACATTGTTATATCGGCAAAAGAAATCACATTTCAACACCCTGTAAATTTTAATTTACGCTCAAATAGAACAATGTTTCTCGTTCAACCCCATCACGCTTTCGACAAAAAAAAATAACAATGTCCACTCGGCTTATTTATGACTAAACTTTATTGTATAAATTGGCAATGGAAGAGTCCTATTTTAAATAATTGATTAAAATATTTTAAATTCGACTGACCTTTTATTAGATAACACTTGAAAGTTAAAAATTGTAATAAATAAAAGAAACGCCAACAAAATCAAAGCAACTAACTTTTTTTATATACAAAATTTAGCTTACCCTCTATTTCTAATACAATAGTATTTAGTTGTACTACTACACTGTACAAGTCTTGTTTGCTATTTAATTTCAGTGTTGATGCATAACACTCTTTATAAATATTAGCTAATTTAGTACAATCTTTATTTATCGGTGGTTTTGAAAGACACAGTTTTGTTAAAAGACGTAATGTACACTGAGTACGACCCTGTAATAATTCTACAAGTGATTTCAAAGTCTTAAAAGATCCATTACTTTCTGCATTATCTGTTACAGCACCATCATCGAGTTCAATTTTTTTTTCAATAATCAATTGTAGCATTGGTTTGGTATCACATAAAACTTCTAAGCATTCTTGATAATGATTTATTTTGGACTGGGGTAGTCCAGAAGCTGTGAATGAAAAAATCATTATTTACATGAGAAGGCATAAAATACCGTCAAAAAAAACCTTATTGCAGTGAATGTTTACTACAAGTTTAATTTTTACCCCAATTATCGCCTGAGGCTGAACTGGTACCACTATATAAGAAAAATTTTAAATGGTCGTGCCGAAGGACAATAAATTATTCTTTTAGAATTATGTTTAAGAAACAACACAAAATTTTAAAATGCAGAATGGGCTTATTCTATACAACAATACATTCAGGAAACGCTTGAAGGTGTTACATTAAATTACTTGCATGGGGCCTTGCATGCTTGGATTAAAAAATTTTGTAGGTGTATTCAAAGAACAAAAGAAAAGTGACAGAAAAAAGGGTTAGTGGAAGACCAACTATGTGAACTATCAAGCTTGTTGTTAGAGTTACACCATCTTTTGATTTAAAGCTACCACATCTCGATCCGTAATACTAATTTTCTAATTTGCATATTTTTGAATGCTAAATGAAATGTGAAAGATAAAGTGTTCTACACTTTTGAAGTTAAAGTAATTAATGCTACAAAATTGTGCCAAAACAATTAATTGCTGCTATTTAAAAAAATGAAGTTGATTATAGTTCCAGAAAAACAGTGGGGGAAGAACTGCTCTTACGCATTTATAATGGCACATCTAAATCTTTGGACGATCAGCGATTTGTTTCTTACTACCAGAAAGTAGCAAGACAAAATATTAGAGAAAGTTTTGAGATCGGTTGTTTATCCCCTACAACTGATGCTGCAAAACTACATATATTTAGGTAAGTTATAAGAAGTATACTTCAATATCATAAAATTATATAGAACATTCTAGATGTTACCTACAAATACAGCTATGGTTGGGAAATAAAAACATAAAACCCACAGATTGGGGATGGTGCATTAAGAGGATAATGGCCCCAATTAAAATGGACAAACTTCCTGCACCAGAGTACATTTTAAAGTTAATATTTTACAACTGCAAAATAAGATGTGGTCACACATGCTCTTATGTGAAAGCAGGAATGTCTTGCACTTTAATGTGTAGAGAATGCCAAGGTGCTTCTTGTCTTAATGTTGAAACGTGTCACGATGACGAATTTTTGATGGAACAATAAAATTTTTCACAATCATTGTCTAAAAATTTCGTGTCTTAAAGATTTTTGATTGGAGCGTTACTTAATGAGTTACTTGCAAAAGTATAAAAAATTTTACCTTTGGAGGTACGGTGGGTTTTGATATGCTAAATAGGAATACAAGAGGATCATATACTGAAATTTTCAGCTTTCTGCTAATTTTTTCTAAGTTTGGGCAATTTTTAAGCTAATTTGACTGGACTAGTAGGCTAACATAGCTAGAGATAAGCTATAACCGTTGATTGAAGTATTCAACGATTTATAACTTAGTTCGTGTCCGCTACTTTACTACGATGCTTTATAAAATTTTTTAAAAATTGAAAATTCATGCACTTTGTTATAAATAAACGGAGATAAAAAATTTCAGTTTAAGCTAAGTTGCTTGTGAGTTATAGTAGATTAAGACTCGCAACTTAATTTTTAGGTGCAGCAATATTTGGGAGAGTGAATTTTCTACTCCCACAAAATTTTTGGTGAACAAATTTGTCCTTCCAGTTTTGGTTTTCCTCGATCCCAAAGATCTGTTTCCAAAAATTCAAAAAAAGTTCTTTTTTGCTTAAAAGCTTTATGAGATATAAGAAAGATTGGTAGTTGAAGGAATCATTATTTGTTGCAATAGCCTGCAACAAGAGTTTAAAGCCCAGGGGCCAGAAAGGTGTTAAAGGCAGCTAAAAAAAACCAAGTTTTGCATATTTCACCATGAAAAAAAATGTTGACACAAAAATACTTTTGAAAATATGATAAGTAACAATTTCTAAGGCATCGGAAAATTCAGGGTAAGTGCTTCGCTTATATTTTAATTTATTTAAAAAAAAATTTTTTTTTAATTCGTCACTGAATTACATTTTCTAATTATGTCCTACAAATTAATAAAAAATACATAAAAATTTTTTTTTACAGGAATTGAACCTCCCAATCGTGAGCGAGTACTCTACCTCAAGACCACTCTCACCAAACACTCAATTGACTCCTTTATCGTGGATATTAAGACAAGCATGTAATGTGATAAAATTCTGTAGATAACCTACTCTGTGAAACACCCTGGAAAATAAGTTCGATTGTATAAGCTCTAAATTCAATTATAAAGCATGTTATTGACATTCATGAAGAAATATTTCAATGGTAACTGCAATAAGGTTGTTTTTTGATGACCTTTTGTTAGCACTGTAATAACAAAATGTAGCTTACATTCTGCCAAATATTCAAGAAGTGCACATCTCTGCATCTGAACTGTAAAATAATTAACGGCATCCATTGATATAAAGAAAAGAGAAGTAGCCTTTTCGTAATGTAGTTTTGCTAGATGAACTGCACCTTTTCGGTTAACAGCATCACTTGATAAGTTGAGAACAATACTGTGGTTCAATGAACCAAGACGATAGTGAATTAAGCCAGCTCTAAACTGATATAGCGGAAATTTTGGATTGGTTTCGTCAAGATCACAGTATTTTAATGCTTGATGGAGAGTTTCAGAAGCTTCCTTCTCAGCTTCTGATCGACTCTGAAATATATTACTTTACATTAATAATGAAAGCCACTACAGCAAAGATGTAATAATATGAAGTGAAATTGCCCTTTTTTGTATTGTTGAGATATTTGATAATCTGTCCACAATTTTATTTTTTGCGATTCAAAATCGCTAGTCTGTATCCGGCTGCCCAATTTTTTTCTATGCTGTAATAAATGCGTATGACAAGCGACAATGATTAATTTAAATACTCTAATAGCTTATCACTTCAACAGATATTTATTTTAACATTATATGTATTTCGACACGTTTCCATGTCATTATCAAAGGTAACATTAAAAGTAAACAGTTGGTGTTGCTATAGGAACAATAGAACTCAAAGATTTGATCTTGATTATCTATATCTAACAGACAACTTAATTTCTTATTCTAAAACTTCCAATAATGATGAATTTTAAAGATCAGTTTGCACATTCATTAAAGATACAGTTTTTATATGTTTGTGAATTTCAAATGCCTCCAGTATAGGTATCTAATTTACGTTTATCATCACAAAAGTGTACAAATTTTATAGTTATTTTAGACGTCATTAAATGATTGTATTCTAATAAATGTTTAGCGTAATTGGATTTATCTGGGTGTTTATATCTGTTACGCCAGATATGTTTTTTGTACCTAATATCAAAATTTCTAATTGTCTGGCCTATATAAACTGAATTACAGTGAGAGTAATTCAATTTGTAAATGCTTGAATTTAGTAAATTATGTTTTTTCTTTAGCATTAGTCATGTTTAAAATGTTTTGGGTTGTTTGAAAAATTTCGTTACATTTATTTTTGTTTATATTTTAGCAATTATTTTCTGATTTATCGCCAAAATGTAGTAATGAAGTGTATTTAATTGTTGTATCAGGTGCCGTATTTGAACAAATTTTTTGAATAGCTAATTTATAATTACTGTATACAATTTGTTTAATAATTGAAATGTCTCTATTATAACTAATTTTATCTTAAAGAATCGTTAAAGCCCTATGTATCATGGACGTGTATGCTGCTAATTTATGATTTTCCATAAATATAGGGTGTATTAAAACATGCGGCTAATTATTAACTAAAAGAGGACTTCCCATATATACTGGAGGCATTTGAAATTCACAAACATTTAAAAACTGTACCTTTGCAAATTGATCTCTTAAATTCACAATTGTTGAAAGTTTTAGAATAAGAAATCAAGTCATCTGCAGGCATAGATAACCAAGATCAAGTCATCAAGTTTTATTGTTCCTACAGCAACACCAACTGTTTACATTTAATCTTACCTTTGATATTGACATGTAAACCTGTAGAAATACGTATAAAGTTTAAAAATTAAAGTATAAAATTATTATTTTATTTATATTAATAGTGAATCTCAGCAAAGTAATGCTGGAACTTATTAATAAAAGTAACGATTAACTTTTTATCAGTAAACAGCATTTTTCTTTGTGAAAACAAAGGGTGCATTTAGTAAAAGTCCGCGCTGTGGCCAACTGCCAATTTGATACATTCAGTAAAAAGCAGTGTGCCAAATCCACCCCAAAGTCAAATCTATCATTGGTCGTGGTGGCAAAGCAGTTTTTCAGCTACTATAACTTTATGAAAATTTGAAACTTATGCTTATTTCTCCCCGATAAGTAACGCATGCGCAGATCACTAGAAGCAGCAGCAGCAGGCCGGATAGAAACTGCACCACATCCAGCAGGTCGTAATTTAAATATTAGACCGAGTTGACAGATTCATAATCTTAAAACATCGAAAAACAATAGATGGATTCAAAAACGCTTCCTTACGAAAATACAACCTCATAAATACGAAACAGTCTACTAACTTTTTGGTCGATCACTTTCACGGTAGTTGACAACTTTATTTTTTCACAGAAATTTAAATATCCTGGTAGCTGTTAGACTCGGGGACTTTCAACAAGAATACCTTTTTAGTCTATTTTTGTATGGAGAATAAGATATTCTAACCAAAAATTCAAAAACTGTAAAGATCTAAAATATTTAGAACAAAATATTACATCATACAAAAATTACTATTAATACTAAGCTAAACGAGTAATTCTCAGGTCCAGAATTTCAAAATTTTAGTGTAACTAGTGCGAAAGTTCCAGACAAAAATGGGCGAAACAGGTGGTACTTTTTAAATATTTCTGCACCAATAAACCATTAAAATTTATATCTAATCATCTATACGTGATACAAGCTGCCCGTTCCAAACCTAAAGGCACTAGGTAGATATAGCGCTTATAATTTCGGACAAAAAACCGCTACAAATACTTTATTTGAAAAATCATCAAAAATATGCAAATGTGAAAAATATATTTTTTAACTAGCGCTAATTGATAGACATACTTAAAATCACGTAACTTCCCAAAAACGCATTGTTGATATTAAAAAGTATCGTTTTTTCCTTGATTTTTAAAATAGTTGAAAATTCTAGTTAATCCTAATAAACTACTTCAAATAGTCTAAAGAACTGTTTAAAGTATATAACGATAGGCGTTTGCATTTTTGAACAAATTATTTAAATTTTAATTTTCTAAAAAATTCCTGGAGGACGTCAGAGTAAAATTTGAAAGATTAGTAAAAAATAATTTTGCATTTCACTGCAAGCGCTATCGCCTCGTTTTAATAAATGGTGTTGGCAGTTTTTGAGGAATAAGTTTTGAAAATGTTCAATACTTTGCAGCAGCTGCGATTTTTACAACTTTCATATTTCAAAAAATATTTTTACATGATTGTTATTCTTAAGCGCTATTTATAAATAACATGACAATTTGTATTGATTGCTATTTTGCTTTTGAGTAATGGGGCATTTACCTCAAAATTTTCAAAAATTCATAGCGGCCTTAGTTTTGAAGATACAGCAGTCAAAAAAAATCATTTGATTCCTATACATTTACTGTAGTTTTAAAAATTTCAAAAAATTGTTTATAAAAAAATATACACCAATCAAACATGTCTCATTTCCAATTCCGGTTCCGGTTAACTACCTGCAAGTAAAAAAATCCACAAAGCAAATATTATAAAAATCGGTCAAGGGGTTCCGGAGTTATAGAGAAAACAAACGCACCCCGCCACCCACAGACAGACATTTTTTAAATTCGAAAATTTGCATAAAATCATAACTTTCCATACTTAGTAGAAGTATGAGAAAGTAAAAATGTTATAAGACTGTTCTATCTTCAGGAGACATTTCCAAATCCATCTTTATTGTTTGCAGATTCTAAATCTTTTCTGAAAGTGCATTCCACGTGTTATGAACCTATATTGTATAATAAATGTAAATGAATTACGTTATTGATTTAATTGTTTAATTTTGTTCTTAAAGAGCAATCCCAAAAATTTTTATAAGTAATTGTAATTGGATATTTTGCAGTAAAATTATTAAATTTCATATTCCTCCCTTAACAAAAAACATACCAAAGCAGGATTTGGATGGTCATGTAGAACAGTAGCCATTGTGAATAAAGCAGTAGATAACTCCCATTTCACAACATCCCATATTCCTGGACAATGGCTTCGATCACTTAGAACTTGTAGAGCTTTCTTGTAATTCATAAAAGCTTTGTTGTAGTGCAATTTCTCCTTATTTGTTAATTCACATCTTTGTGTTGGGGAACTTGCATGAGCTAAAATACGATGCAAGTGTCCCATATTGGTATACAACAAAGCCACATTACTGTCATTCTTGATCTTCTCAAAAATTTCTAATCCCCTTTTTAAATATGGTTCAGCTTTAGTACACGAGTCAAAAATAATTGATTCGGATGACGAATTACGGGCTCTATTTAAAAAGAAAGTACCCAATTCATTCAGACTATTGCCCAGCCTCAGCAGAATACTTTCAGACTCTCCATATTTTAAAGCTTCATCGTATAGTTCAACACCTGTTTATACAAATTAATAAATACTACAATTTTTTTTTGAGTAAACATATTTACATATAAAAAACAAAATGTAAATACAAACCGTTTAAAAGCATTTGCTCAATAGTTCGTATTTGGTGTATTAGAACACACCGCATGTTAGATTCAATGTGTTTTATACCATACAGCTGTTCGTCCTTCTCAAGCTGTTTCTTCATCTTTTCATCTTCTTCTAAGTAAGTATTGAATTCGTTCTGATGTGTTTCAACTTTATACCAAGTTTGAACAACCATGATGCAGCAATCACCTGCTCTTCCTAACAAACAATCTTTCATTAGAGTATTTGTGGAATAATAGAGCTTGCTTAAGACTTGATGGCAACGAACTAAAAGACCCAGATTACGAAGACTGGCTCCATAATTACATGCAAGGTAATGTTGTTCAGCAAGAGTAGCATACACCAACTCTGCCTTTTCATACAAAAGTATTTTTAAGTGATCTTTCCAAGATACATGATCATCATTAAAATCTTGCCAAGTAGGCAGTGGTTGAGCTTCTGCCTTATTTTTAAGCAACAGTGCATTTGGAGTCTCATAGATAGCAGCTGCATTGCCACTAGTGACACCTTCTGCTTTCTTTTTATTCTTTTCTTTTCGTTTTTTGTTCTTCTTACTATTTTTTTGATTACCTTCTATATTAACAGAGACGTCACTACTTTCGTTAATTTTCCCATATGGCATAGGAATCGGTTCAAAAGGTTTAGCCATAGGCACTTCTTCACCTTGGGGAACAGTTTTATTTTGATCGCCCCTATCTTCAGGTTTCTGGAAATGCTGTAAACAGTCCAGACCTGTAGCCACATGACGAAGTGCTTGCAAGCTACGCTCTTCTACAGAACCAATTATTGGTGGAGGGTGTTTGTAATGATTTATGAACTTATCATGTAAATGGTCTGAATCCAGTATTAATATTTTTGTATCTTCTTCGGTTTTTTCATCACCTGTTGTGGTCAATTATAATATATATTAAACGAATTGATAGTAATTGAGAAGGTTAATAATACGGCAGCAAAATAATTAAATAAAATTTTTAACATAAGGCTGCCGATGCGTACACTGCAAATTTAGCATCAATTGACAATTGGCAATGTATCCACTGGTCGTGGTAGCTACGACAGTAACCACGCCGGTTGTTTGCAATACATTACTTTATTATGGGAAACTGTCTATGTGCTTAAGATGGTGTCTCGACATATTGTCAGTTTTTCCTGTAATAAAATTATGTTTAAGGATTCTGACCATGTGTTCGATGTATAAAGGGTTGCCTACATTTTTCATATACCAGCAAACAACAAAAAACTAATTATATTGCAAATTTACTTTTTACATAATCAATAACCTAATGCCACCTACGTTAAACGGAGATGCTTATTACTGTATTTAAATTATTATGTGTACTATTTGCTTCTTACTTATGCAACTTTCTTATTATTGTAAAATCAGTTAACGAACAAAATGAGCGTGGGCCTAGCACACGGCGGGGAGATCGCTAGTTATATTTTGATAGAGGCTAAATTTTACTCCTGTATATGAAGATTTTGATTCTAAGAAAAAATCCTACACAAATATCCTTTGAAAACAAACCTGTGGAATGTCATAAAAAAATCCTTTGATAAAAAAGTCCTTGGAATAAAACGGAATGATCCAGCTTACGACACTGAACAAGATGAATCAGTTTGCGAATTATGATAGCTTCTGTTCGGAGCTCACATCCACTCAGCGCTGCTTAGTGCAGACCAGCCACGGCGCAGACCAGCAGAGATGTGTTAAGAAATTGTGCCAACTTACAACACGGTTGCTGAGCACTGCAGAATACCAGTATCAACAGAAATTCCTGGAATTACCTTATATTTTAAAATAAAATACACAGAAAGGCTAGACAAGACAAATGACAAGCCGGTTCGGTTGTTGGTTCCTAGTTTATTCATTTAAGTAATTCGGCTCATTTGGTCCGGTTCAATAAACCAGCTCATTTGAGTGACAAGAGATCCGGTGCTTCAAATCGAAGAACTGAGCCGATTTGCCCATCTCTAGTCTAACTAAGCTTGTCCTTACGTCGTCAGTTGAATATTTAGGGGGTTAGTAAAAATGTAAAAACTTTAAATTATAGTTGCAAAACATGATATTCTATAAATAATACTATTTTCAGAATTCTTGTAAATTAGTTTCCGTGTCATATTTTAAATTTGGAGATAACCGTAATGCTTTGAAGTTTAGGCGGAGTTTTTTCTTTTTCTTATACAAAATGGACCAATTTAAAAACTTTATTAGCATTTAAAATTGACTAACAACAATTTTTAAGACGCCTAAACGTGACTGAAAACATTTTTTACGACGATTAAATAACTTTCAATCATTTTTCCTATTTTCGAAGGCTTTCCATCCATTAACCCTAACACGTGCTTTTCTTTGATTAATGTTATAAAATATAACACTTCTTCTACCGACCACACGTTCCTTTTTTTTTTAATATCTTTATTCATTGAGATTTTTATTTTTATAATTTTATTTATTTTACACCTACGATCAAGAAATCAACGTGCTACACACGTAACCTAAACCTCACAAACAGTTGGCGGGAAACTATATCTACATGAACTTAGGTATACATAAAACATCTGATCTGTCAACTCAAGTCAATCACGTTTGTGTCGTAAAAATCTTACGCTTGCATCCACTTCACTCAATTCAAGCCCACAAAACTCCCAGATTGAATTTAGGTGTCGCATCCGATCGAAGTTTCACGCTTAACGGTTTATCTCGCAAAATTCAAGTAGATGGACACGATCGGATGGAGTTTCCATCCGATGGAGTTGTCGAGATAAACGTAGTCAATGTTTCAAATTCAGTTTTTTATAATATTTTATCACAAACAACTAACCAGACTTCCTCATACCTCCCAAAACGATAGTTCAATTTTGATGGGCTTTGGAATGTATCAAAAATTCATCACCATAATAAACTTCTTTAAAAAATCCGATACCGGAAGCAGATATGTTTTATTGGCAGCATTTTTCTTCAGAAACAGAATTTTGGATATCTGAAAAGCGTTGCTGATAGAGGACTGTAATGCAAATGGAACGTTTCCAGCTACAAAATGGCGCTCGCTAAGTTGTTTTGCAAGTTTTGACTTTAAATAAAGCCTCATTAATCAAAAACGAGTTAGCAGATCAGGTTAAATTTTTTTGTCTTTTTTCAGTGGATTTTGCCATTTCAGTGACTGCTTTTTTTAATGTTCTTTCTTTTAAGGATTTTTTGAAGTTGAAAACATTATGTAGAAAGTGCGATATCAAAATTTTTGTAAACTTTCAAAAAAATATTTCTAAAAAACTGTACCACGCAAGGGTAATTTAGCCCATAAGTACCACTAGAAATCATAAAGTTGATTCTTTCAAAATGTTATACATGAATCATAGTCTTAATTTATATGGTAGTTTTACAAAAAAGCAACTTTACTTAATATGTATGTACTTTACTTAATGTTACTTATGTTGCCAGTAATATTACCTTATTTTTAAAAACAAATATTTTACCCCTTTATTTACAAAATTATGTTAAAATAACCTTTTTATTACCAAAAACTATCTTGGGTAACTTTACGTAATATTACTTATCTTACGACTTTTACAATAGCTTTATTGTTTCCCTTATTTAATAATCTAATGTTTGAACAAAAATAAAGTCGGTACTTCTTACACATTTAAAAATTACAAATGATGAATAATAAAAGCCTTTACTCTCTCAGCTTTTTTATTTATGTATTCCAAAATGTAAAAGAGGCTAAAATCCATGAAAAATTGTAACGCCGGTTAAGTAAAGTAAAGTATTCCCAACCAGTTCCTTTGCAATAAATAAATAAAGAGTCTGAGGACTGTTATTATTTGCTACTAGTGTTGCCCCTGTGCATAATGCACTGACAGACTGAGCGTTGACTGAGCCGGGTAAATGCTGTCACGTGATGCATTAGTTCCATGATGAGACCCGACGTTGTTGTAGATGTTGCCTCAAGTAAAGCGCGTTTAGCAGACTTTCATATATAAATTAAAACTATTATTATTGAAAAATCGACGTAGAATAAAAATATAAAAATGTTTCATGTTCCATCTGAGGATAGAGACCTTTCATTGAAAAAAAAATGGTCCAAATTGGTGAAGCAGTAGCCGCTTGAGGAACCGGAGAAAAATACCCTTTGAGCTTTTATATATGTATGGATGTGGGGTCACTTGATTAATTACCTCCACAGTTTTTTTTTCAAGTGATGTTTTATTGTAACAGTTTGTGTTCTAAATCAATGTATTGAAAATCTTTATAACACTTCTTTCTAATGTAATAAGTAGCTCCGCTTGATGTAAAAAGTAATAATTCGCAATATAATTAAGAGTTTTTTGTGGTTTGCTGGTATAGAAAAATATAGTCAAACCTTTATACATCAAACACATGGTCGGAATCCTTAAAACAATAAAACATAATTTTTTACAGGGAAAACTGACAATATGTCGAGACACCATCTTGAGCGCATAGACAGTTTCCCCATAATAAAGTAATATATTGCAAACTGGTGTGATTACCACGCTCCGTGACCACATCGCCAAACACTTATTTCAACTAAAATTTACAAATAGATACATTGACAGCAAGTACATTTACTAAATTCAACAAAGTTAGCAGTGGGCACAATAACAATGGTTGCACAAAATTTTATTTTCTTATTTTACTTTCTTGGCTACCACAACTAGTGGATGCATTATCAATTACCAATTTATGCTAAAGTTTCAGTGGGCACATCAGCAGTTTTATGTTAAAAATTTTATTTCGTTATTTTACTGCCCTGGCTACCACAACTGGTGGATACAAAGAAAGCGACCCAAGAAATTTGTATTCACAAACAAATGCCAACATGTGCAAAATACAACAAAAAAAGATTTGTTACATTAATTTATTTGTCTTAAATGCCCAATTTTGAATAATTTTATTACAAAACAACAAATTAATAAAGCATTAAATACTTACTTGGAAGATCGTCATCAAACATAAATTCTGTTTCCTCATTTTCTTCTTGTTCGAAATTAGGAGCCTCGGGATTTGTGTCTGCTGGAATGTATAAATCGGATAACATATAATGAGAGGATGTAACAATTTCAGGATATTTCTTTTCTGCTAAAAGCATTATGCAATTTTTAAGCAGCATCCTTATGGTTCCTGGTTGTTGCCTATCGCAAGAGTGTTTCATATTACGTGCTACACGATATAATAGCATAGCAACAGGAACTGTAAATGGACTTTCATCCTTCTCTACCACATATTTTGAACAGAGCGAAGTAAGATCATACAATTTCACTACATCCTCATCCTTTGGTTTAAATAACCAATAAGTATGACCAGCTTTTGTCGCATTTGATTTAAGGAATGATAAAATGCTTTTTGCTACTTCTCTGATTACAGTGGGAGAAAATTTGGAATTATCTAATTGAGGTAAGTCCTCAGTTTTTATTAGTTCATATTTTTGAACAATACCATTCAAATGATAGCACATCACTACCTCTGGTACATTAGACATCAGATTATCTAACCAATAATCAATGCCTGTTAAAACACTTATGGGCTTGCTCATATCACGAAGGCGCAAAGAAATGCAAGGATGAGTTCCTTGGCCAAAAATGGGCATATCAGTTCCAATAAGCATACGAATATCCTCAAAAGTCCATAGAACATTACGATTGTATTTATGTACGTGAGAACCTGGATCAGGTACTTCTTCAGGTGATGGTTCTGTTAGCACACGTCCATCTACTGGAAGACGTTTGTTATCATCATTCCATTCCAAACTTTCACTACTTTCGCCTCCAACAAGACTGTGATATAAAAATTTTGAAACTAAACTTTTTTGTTGTAATGCTTTTCGACTTCTACTTTTAAAATACAAATTGCTATCATACGCTTGTTCCTGATTTACGTTGTTTTTAAAATTGTCGTAAAAGAATCTTTTTAACCATTCCCATTCAGTTTCGGCTGTCCTCAGTACATGTTTGTAGATATCAAAATCATCAAGCAGTAAAGTATTCTCAATTCTATGAACCATCATGCTAACTGCACCTTTGTGATACGGTATTTTCAAAAGGTTTTTTATATTTTCAGCATCTGATACTACGTCTACTTCTCCCACACAATCTGGGAACATATGAGCCATTCGAAAACTGTAAAAATAATATAAATTTAGTAAATAGGCATACAGTTTCATTTTTATATCTCAAAAATATTTTGGAAGAGACTGTCAGAATTTTAAGATCGTTGAATTTTACTAGGTTCCAATGCTTTGCACCATATAACATGATGTTATTAATATAATAACAATTATTTGTGAAATTGTCATCGAAATTCAAACTGTTTTTTCACTAAATGCTCAAACATATACAGAGAGAGTTAAAAGTATGGAGACACCGATTTGCTGTCCTTAATATTCATTTTATAAGATAATGTTCAATACAAAAGTTTTTTATGAAATTTTTATCTACATATTGATATACACGAAAAATTTTATTATTCAATTGTTTTTGAGTTATCACTTTACGCGATATTTTTTTAAATAGCAACCTATTAATGTTATACTACTATTCGATAGAGAATTCTTTTATCTTTACAATGGTATAAAAATTTTTTGGGTTTGCATAACATTTCTTCGAGAAAATGCCCGTTAAAGTAGAAGTATTTATAATTAATTAACTTCCCAATTAGTAAACGATGCAGCCATGATAAACAAAAGTTAAGCGATAACCAAAGGCGAGCGAGTTTAATATTTTTATTTTATGAAAAATTATTGTTTATCGCTTCGCTTTTGTTTATCATGGCTATATCGTTTACGAATAGAGAAGTTAATTAATTGTAAATACTTCAACTTCAACGGGCATTTTCTCGAAGAAATGTTATGCAAACCCAAAATATTTTTATACCATTGTAAAGAGAAAAGAATTCTCTATCGAATAGCAGTATAACATTAATAGGTTGCCATTTAAAAAATATCGCGTAAAGTGATAACTCAAAAACAATTGAATAATAAAATTTTTTGTGTATATCAATATGTAGATAAAAATTTCATAAAAAACTTTTGTATTGGAACATTTTCTTAAAAATGAATATTAACGACAGCAAATCGGTGTCTCCATACTTTTAAAACCGCCACAAAATCTGCAACAATACAGGCAGACCTGGGCAAGTACTCGATACTTTTCTTTAAATTTGTACTCGAGTACTGTAAGTACTCAGTTCAAAGTATTCATGAGTACTTTTTTTTTGTTAATACTCGTTACTCGTACTCGTGAATTATCGCAAGTACTCGTAATAAGTACTCAATGCATTTACGAGTATTTTTGCGAGTGTGTGATTCCCCTAATTCGGACATTTAATACAAAACCAGTTAAAGCTATAATGTTTGATTTCTTAAATACATAACTGTGATTCCCCTGTCTATGTAAAAAATGAAGGGAGATTTAATTTATTATTTGTTTTATTATTTTTACAAAGCAAATTAAAAATTCAAACCTAATAATTTTAGCTGTCACCTGTCAGGCGAAAGTACTCCTGTGCTGTACTCGTAATTTTGCACCACGAGTTGCGAGTACTACTCGTTACTCGTATGTGTTTAACTAATAAGACTCCTAACGTTGTACTCATAAGTACTTTAATAGTGTACTCGCAAAAAAAAACTCGTGAGTAACCTCATTCAGTACTCGGCACAGCTCTGAATACAAGGTGGTCCTTAAGTTTATCAGGATATTTTAAGTGGTGATTCTTTAGATTATTTTAAGAAGAAAAGTTCATATGGCTGTAGGTCCGAAACAACTTAATTTCTGACGTCTTTTAAACTTCGTTTACACTTTAAAATATTTTAACCACATTTGGAAAACTCATGTACCAGTACCTCATAGAGACACTTTTTTACTGTACAGAAAATTTTCTATAAGTCAGTGCGTAGATAAGGATAGCCAGTTCAGTATTAAAAAAAAATGTAAAAATTGTACGCCACTGTTTTTTTTTAAATTCTGAACCTTTATTTTAAATCATCCATTCAACCTACACAAAATTAATCTCTTGCGTTTTATACGTACGATAAGCCCTTTTCCAGAAAAACACAGTACAGCTTCGATAATATGGACATGCATTAACTCGGACACTCCAGTAATTCCAACACTGCTACAATTCGGACAGTTTTGTGTCATTCAGCTCTATAATCCGGACACATTTAAAAATCGTGTACACTACCTGCCCCAACCGTAAATAAACTTGAGACAATCCCCTAATTTTCTACTAAAACATCAAATGCCTTACGTATAAGTTTTCGTCATGCGCCCATTCAGATTGTTGACGCTGGTGAAACTACATATTACATATAAATTTTAGTTAAAATTAAGAGAAACCACTCTCAAAGAGAAGTGCAAAATTTTAAAAGTTCTTGAGAGTGGGAAAAGTATTTGCTTTGTAGCCGAAAGATTCAATGTGGACAGGGAGAAAATATTATCTGTCCGGATTACCGAAGTTATAATGTACAGAAAACCATAAAACAGACACAAGTAATTTTTAATTTTGACATTTGGATAAATAAAACGCAAAATTAAAAATAAAGTATTTAATTTTACAGAACAGACAAAATACTTTATTTTTAATTTTTTATTTAGTAAATAGTCAAAATGAGTAAAAATTGCTTATGTCTGTTTGATGGTTTTCTGTATTTTTCTGGAAAAGGGCTTACCATATCTACGCCACTGCCTTTTATAAAAATCTTTGTTTAGTAAAAAACGGACTCTCTATGAGGTACATAAGTTATCCAAATGTGGTTAACATATTTTAAACCGTATTGGATATTTCCAGAAAAACAAAATTTTTTTCTATCAGAAACTAGCCGTTTCGGACCTATGTCCATATAAACTCTTTTTCTTAAAATAATCCAAAGAATCACCACTTAAAATTGGATATGTGTGAATTTGACTGTGTGAACTAAAGAAAAGGTTTTCAAACAATAACGAGTAATAAATGAGAGGATATTGTAAATCGGTCAATATAAATACATTTTGTATTCATGTACAAAAATTTTGTCATATGTATGTAAATAAAATAGTAATGGTAATGTCTAAATTTACTGAAAGTTGTATTTCTGACTAAACTGATTATAAAATTTATAATGCATCTGCTTTTGAAGTGCCCCCCCTAACTGCACCCAAACAAAATTTTCTAGTGCTGCCACTACAACACTTGGCCAAGATTTCCAACTAGATTTGTGAAGATTATCTCAGTTTCTTAATTTTACTTTGTGAATATTTGAATTTCATAATGCTACCAACAAACGTCAACTTTGACAATTCAGTTCTTAAGTGAGTAAACTATATTGGGATACGTTGGAAAATCAAGAGTTAGAAGTAGAATTGGGTTTAAACCAGTACGCAATGGGGGGGGGGGGGGGGGGGGAGCTCATTATTTGTGTACTGTTACTTTTTCGTCATTTTGTTACTTTACTTCGATTCTTTGGGGAAAATTACATAAAAATGTACACTTACTAATTTGTTATAGCACCAATCGTATTTAAGAAAAATTAGTTTATTACTGCCATTTTTTGTTATGCAGTAATCCCGAAAAACTATTTTTTCTCAAAAACGCTTGGTGCTATGACATATTAGTAAGGGTACCTTTTTATGTAATTTTCTTCAAAGAATCTAAGCAAAGTTTCAAATTGCTGAAAAATTGACAGAACAAAAACAATAAGCTAAAAGTCACGCCCCTCTCCCTAGTTGTGTACGCCTATGGTTAAATTATTCGAGTCATTGCTGTGAACTAATAGCAAATAGCACTTACCAATATTAGTTTGCAAGTCAAGTCTCATGACCAATATGACCATACCTGATACCTACTGTTCAGGAGATAATAATTAAAAACTGAATTTTGGACACCCCCTTTAATGTTGAACTGTGAACTTTTTATCTTAATTTTATACGTACTACAGGCACACGAAGCAGTTACATACCTTTTAGAAACACCCTGTATACTTTTAAATTATTTTTTACTTTGTTACTATGGTTAACAATAACTGCACAAATTAGATTCCTATTACACTAATTTTTCCCAGTAAAAAAAATCAAACTATAACTTTAAAACAACATGATGCAAGTAAATATAATTCAATTTTATGCACAATTACCTAGACCATTATACTGCATAATCAAAAATATATTACCTGCTAAATCCTTGTTGTTCGTACAAAACATGTTGAAGCCCATATGAATCAACGGAACTACTTAGCCAGTTTGATGGTGGTAAATTTAAATCGGTATTACACTGCAATTTTGTAAATCTTGCTGGATATGGTACAGAATATTTTACAACTGCTTTAGATTTTACTTCTTCATATGATGGTGCACCACCGCTATTTTCCTCCATATTTCACAACTCTATAATTTAAGGTATAATTGAAAAATACAAACACCAGCACCTAACCTTTTTGTAACCAGTAACCAAACCAATGGAAGTTTCCAGAAGTATTTTAAATGGAACACATATGACTCTAACCTAAAAAAAATTGTCAGCATATTAATTACTTTACACATGAAGTGTATTTAGATACTGCCAAAAACCATTATAACTGTGTTAAATACAGTTTCATCATACTAACATCAACGCAAGTTTTAAAATCTCAAACCAAATATTTTATTCCTCAATGGACATACAACAAAAACAAATCCGTGACTTTAAAAAAGTGACACCGACTGACAGCAGGTCAGTTTTCGCGTACAGAATTATGTATACCTATCTACCATGGTAGTGGTACAAGGTAAATTAATAGTATATTATTATATGAGCGATTATGATTTATGACAGCCAATATTCACGAAGATGATGTTTGAGCCCACGAGCCGCAGGCGAGTGGCGCAAATCATCCGAGTGAATAATGGCCATAATCGCGAATGTGATACTATGCTTTTTCTACACCTATTAAACAAATAAATTAGACTCGTTTTAGTGGTTAAATTATTAGTTTGCACATATTGTAAAACGTAAACAAGCAATATGGCGATATACTTGGTTGTCACGCGAGTCGATTGTCAGCCGCAGAAACAGTTGATCGCGGGTGATTTAAAATATCATCCAATCAGCGAAACAGTGATTTTTGAATTTGTACTTGTGATTGGTCGGATACAGTGAATTATGAATCCATAATTCACTACAGTGAATTATAGGTACGATTTTTCACGAAAAAGATGCTAATAATTGTCATAAAATAGGTGTAGAAAAACATTATTACATTGTTTTCATGATCCATACATATATAAAAGCTCAAAGGGTTTTCTTCTCCGGTTCCTCCAGCGGCTACCGCTTCACCAATTTGGACCATTTTTTTTTCAGTGAAAGGTCTCTATCCTCAGATGGAACATGAAACATTTTTATATTTTTATTCTACGTCGATTTTTTTAATAATAATTATTTTAATTTATAATATATATGAAAGTCTGCTAGACGCGCTTCACTTGAGGCGACATCTACATTAACCCCGCGTCTCATTATTGGAACTAATGCATCACGTGACTTAGCATTTCGCCGGTTCTGTCAACACTCAGTCTGACAGTGCATTGTGCGCTGGGGTAACACTAGTATAGTATAAAGGATGGTATGCTACAGCGCACAGTTTAAGAGCCACTGTGTGACGTCATGAAGTCAAAAAACAACGGTAAATTAAAAATTAATTCGCGGCAAGTTTGCAGCTGGTGAATTTTAATCGTTTTTGCAACATATAAGTATAATGATTTAGCTGCGATGAAAAAATACAAACAAAATTTCTCTGGGAAACTAAAATATTTCACATAGGATGAAGCCATGCTCATAATAATATTATGCTCAATAAACAAAAAATTAATTTAGATAGAATTTATTACTTACTTTTTGTCTTACTATTATAGTTGGGGCAATTTTTTATCATAGCGCTTCATATTGAAGTATAAGTAAATGATACTTACTTTGAATACTAATTTGCTGACAAATTACAAGCACCTAACCTCTTTATCATTCCACTTGACATTATAAACTGACAGAAGTACACATACTGCGCCTGCGCACTGATTAAAAACGTTTTCTTAACAAGTTTTTACACTTGCGCAGAAGTTGAAGAAATTTGGTCCTAGCAACAGCATACCATGTTCTATACTCTATCATACATTGTTTTGGTTTTCACAACCACCGTGAGGAGGCTTGGCACGGAATGTTTGAAGTTTATGAAATATTAAGTTGCAGTTTTTGTTTGATACAGATCAACACTGTGGAATATAAGGGAAGGCATACTCATTAATAGTTGTTTTTTTTACTTTTTATTACGCTAATTTTATAAATGAGTAATAAGTGAGGTTAAGCTTCTATATCAAACTGCGATGCTAGTGCCGCATACATGATTTAATCACGGGGATGTCGGAAATTTATGAAACATTAAAATACGATTCTTGTTTGATACACATAAACAATGTGAAAACAAGGGTTGTAAAGTATAATTATTCCGGTAATGTTTACTTTTTATTACGGTATAGTCAATGGTATTGCCAACTTTAACACTTCGGTCATGGCCTGCTCTGAATCATTTTTTTACGTTCGCCCGGTAGATCTATTAACTTTTTAGAATTAAATACAAAAGTTAATTCAAATAATAAACTTCAATATTCTGTTTATAGAAAACCTACACAAACAGACATTACAATACCACACGATTCTTGTCGTGTTATTTTTTTTAGCTATAGTAGAGAAATTTCGATTATTAAACAAATTGCATACAATAATGGTTATAACACTCAACTTATTGATACACTAATTAAAAAGAAAGATTATAAATTAGCTATTCCGAAAAGTTATCCAACTATTTTATCAGATAAAATGAAATACGCTTCAATTCCATATTTTGGCAATAAATCAGAAAAAAATTGCCAAAACTATAAACAAAACAAACAAATGTAAAATAACTTTAAAAGAACAAAAAACATTTTAGACACTTTGTTTAATGCTAAAGAAAAAGCAGACAATTTACTAAATTCAGGCATCTACAAATTAAATTGGTCGCACTGTAATTCGGTTTATATAGGACAAACAATTAGGAACTTTGATATTAGAAATATAAACACCCACATAAATCCAATTACGCTAAACATTCATTATAACACATTCAATCAATGACATCTAATAAAACTATAACATTTTTACACTTTTGTAATATTTTTACTATATACCTCGGGTACGATTTATATTACAAGTTTTTTATCTCATCCATGTAATTTCAAATTGTCTAGTTTAGCCGTAAAAGATACTGCGTGGGTGGTCTGTTACACGCTGCATATAATTAAATATTAAAGCAAACAAAAAGACTTACCTGAGGACGGTGAAAAATAATCGAGTGTCTTGGATTGACTCTAAAAAAGTCAGTAATCTGATGACAAGTACGCAAATTGTGTACTAATCTCAGACTTGCGGTTTTTTTTCACCTTCTCGATTAAAGTTTCTTTTTGCTCGCTCTGTACTAGTTATAACCTAAAATTTAAAATCAGCTGTGAGTTGCAAATTCTTGTTTTATGTCAATGTTTAAGCTGTGTACTGCTTATTATGTTTAAAAACATAAATATTTCTGATCAATTTGTATTGTACATTGTATTGTTTTTAATATTAATCACATACATCGAAACGGGACGTAAGTGACTTTTAACTTTATTTAAATTCCAAAACTGTATTATAATTATTTTAGCAAATAACCTGCATATTTATGATGGAACTACTACTGCAGAAATTATAGGAAATGATATATTCTTTGAGATTATAGATCCGCTAGAGTTAGAATATACATATCGAATTCGCCCTGCAAAAGATTTTGGGGCACCGTTCGTAAGTACAAACATAAGTAACTTCTAATCATGTAGGCGTTTTATTAAAGTTTGCTGTCTGTATTTTACAATCCTTGATTACAGAATAAATCATTTCGTATTGAAAACGTGCCATTAGTACCCGTTCATCCTAGGTATTGTTGTGATACACCTGATAATGTGGAAGACATTGAAGGCAACGTAGCATTAATTGAAAGAGGGTATGTAAATACTTAAATAAATGTCACAAAAATAATTCATGTAATTTACATTATAGGGAATGTTCTTTTAAACTAAAAACGATTGTAGCAGAAAGGGCTGGAGCTAGAGCCGTTATAATTACCGATATAACAAAAATTCATGAAGATTATTACATCGAAATGGTAGATGACGACACAATAGAAGAAGCGCATATTCCAGCTGGTTTTCTAATGGGTAAAAATGGTTTAATAATACGTAAAACACTAGAAAAACTTAAACGAAATTATGCAATAATTAACTTGCCCATAAATTTAACTTTTACACCTATTCATGAAATAAATCAGCCTCCTTGGTTGGGGTGGTAGTATATTTTTATTCTGTTTCAGTCAGTTTTAGAGAAACTATTCATGCACTTTTGCAAAGGAAAATGATTATGTGGTGTGAAAAGTTTGTTTTTTGGGAAACAATTGAACTCGTGGTAAAAAGTAAATGGCTGAAACATAAAAGTTTTGTTTGGTATTTGTTTTATTATTTTTTGTTTTTGTGTAGGTACATTAATTATTAAAAATTAATATTTTATCATGTTATTTTTACTACGATTTTATATTTGTTCTCAAAACGACCAAGGTGTGTGGGTGTTTAAAGTTAAATGTGCATGTTGGTAAGTTTGTTATTGTAGCTATGATTTCTGTTAACTCCGCCAAGTTGCTAGTATTTTTTATGAAGATGATGGTGAGAACAGAAAAACAGTTGAGCAATGGATTTTCGAGTTATTCGCAAAAATAACATTTTTTAAAGGGAATGTTGAATATTCTGAAAGTAAATTAAATTCTAAATATAAAAGTTTGTATGCAATAGTAATCTACAGTGGATAATTAAACAATTGTTTATGATTATTTATTTTCTTTAGCAACAAAATTATGTCTGGCTACGACGCGATTTGATGCTAGTCGTATTTCATCAATAGTATTTTTATTCATTTACCTTTGTAATAGTTTTTTCTTATTACCATTTAATTTTCTTTCAAAATAAACAAAAATGTGCAAGGTATTCAATTTCAGCTAAACTATTTTGTGGAATAATCTAAAAAGGAAGACGTTCAATTTTTATTTTATAGCCTTATCTTAATCAACATAAAAAGTTACACTTCTTTCCTAATCTAACCAAATCTATAGCTCTAATGATAAGAAAGTTGACAGTAACAAGATAATTTGATGCACTCGCTATTTTACCAAAATTTTGTACACCACATTATCATGATAAGTCTGCAATTTTTAGCCTAAATTTCTAATAGTTATCAATTAAACAAGTTCAATCAATAAATAACATGCGTTTAAAAAAAAAGTAGTTTGGGCTTTGGATGTCACTGTTTTGCAGGATAGCATATGCGGTGCAATAGTGGCCGTCCAAAGCCCATTTGACCCTATTTTTTGAACGCCTGTTATACTAAACTTTTAAACAAACATCTTATGAAGTGGTATGAAGTTTCTCTATTTGTTGTTGCCATATAGTGCTATCTTAACTCTTAAGATATTGTAATAATAAAACAAACCTGAGTATTGCTCACTTCTAGTCAATTGGCAGGCAATAATTTCGTAAAGGTGTACTGTCACTTGTAAATCATTTTGTACTGTTATTTGTTAAAATAAATATAAAATAACAGAAATATGTGTCTTTATTACTTTAAATGTCCAAAAAGTCATTTGAAGTACCTTAATACCATCTGTTCTGTAAAAATCACCCTGCAGTGTCATAAATATTAAGTTGGATAATGGTATATTCTGTAACAAGTTTGGAATATGGCATATTCTGCACGAGTGGAAAGTTTGTCACCCGAGTCGAAAGGCGAGACGGTCCACGAGTGCGGAATAGCCATTCCAAACGTGTTACGGACTATACTTTTTCTACGACTATAAATTATTTAGGTCACTATACTTAGAAAATAAGAAACTTTTAAGTTTCCTATTTAAAGTACGCTTTGTAACTTGTCAACAAAACAAAAAACAGTTGATAGAAGAGAGACTCAACCTTCACTACTCGGAACAGTGTTAGAATGAAATATTCTATAACAAGTGTAGGAATATAGTAATTCTGTAATTAAAAATTGTATCAGAATGCTTATATTCTAAAATAGTCGTAGAAAATAGTTATTTATGTTACTAGTGCGATAAAGGCATTATTACAACACTAATTTGAAAATTGCAAGACTGATAGACCGAGTTATGTAATCAAATGACTGCCATAATAATGCATTATCCTACGTGTGACGTACAAAATTTCAACTACGACTGCTCAAAATAATAATTTTTTTGCTTGAAATGAGATTTGACATTTCGCATTAATTTATTTTCAAATGTCAAGTCACTTTTAAACTACTTTGTTTTAAAATTATAGGAACGAGATAGATTCGATTTGTTTAATACTATGGCAACCAGCCACTTTTCTTATAAAGAAAGCTTCAGTTTTCTTTGTCTAAATAAAATGAGTTAGGTAGTGAATCCATTATCTCACTAGTGAGATAGTGAACTTCATTACCTAAAGCAAATGAATGACATAATAAGTCCTTATCCAAGCAGTAGTAGATAAACTATATATTAGATTAAATATCGCCTTTTAGCGACCTTTATTTTTTATGGCTCCAACTGTTTCGACAATATTTTTAAACTGCATAATTTATAATTTTTGTGATAGAGCATTTTCATCTTTGTTCAATGATGTATAAATAGTGTATCGTATAGAAATAGTATAATATAAGAAACTTATTACAAAAACATTTGGAAAACTTTTCCATCAGGTTCGCCGTTAATTGTAATTAAACGAAAACTAGGGCGAAAGAAACAATTGTAATGTGGAAACAAAAGTTAATTGGTAACATACCTACTTCCATGCATGTATCAATATCAATACATTTAATGCATTGGTTGATATGTTACGTAATATTAAAATTTTATCATGTTAAAAAAAAGTTTTTGTAAAAAATGCAAAAAACAATTTGCCGTAAATTTGATCATGTTTTTCTATAAATTCTCCAATAAATGGATGCTTGAATTTAAACAATTTGATATTTTTACAAAAAAATATTGTTTGCTGTACACATTATTTTGACATATGATTTTTTTATTTTTAAATTGTTTAGCAGATACAAATGAAAAAAATTAACTTAAAAAATAGAAAATAGATTTCGAGTTCTTGAAAAAATAGTAATATAATTTTAAGCAAATGTTTCATTGTAATATAAGACAGAGTTAATGTATTTTAAAAAATTGAAAAATAGAGAGACAGTATGTCTCGCAACATTGTTAAAAATACATAATGCTTTCTCAGAATAATATATAGAAAGCAGGTATGTTGCCAATTAACTTAACGGCTGTGATGTTTTTGTTTCCGTGTTTTGATTGTTTCTTTCGCTTTCAGTTTGGTTTTATTACAAATGATGGCTTAGGCGCAGAGTTTTTAAAATTTTCAGGGGCTTGGGTGCAGTATTGTTCTAAGACAACTGTTATAAATCTGCTCAGTACCTGTCGTAAATGAAAAAATAACATTTAAATATGCTTAATTATAAAAGTCGCAAACGAAAAACGTGTTAACATTTAAGTATGCTTAATGCAAGTCACGAACGAATAACATGGCATCTAAATACAATAAAAATATAGCAGATTTCAGTTTTAAAATAAAAATAAAAATTTAGACTTGTAAAGAATGTTTTAGTAATAAATGAATTATTGTGGTTTCGATGAACATTTACTAAAGCTAAATCATCCACTTTTTTTTTGGCGTATTGTTGATCTTAAATGTGGTTTTAATCGTTGTAGAGCAGAACATACTCTGCTCAAAGTTGGTTCTGTAATTGGTTTGGTATTCATCAACTTGTTTATTGGAAGCTTAATATACAAAAGACAGCTGCAATATCCTATGTAACTGACAGAGGGGTCCATGTTGAAGGCAAAGCACGTTTTTTGAGAATCTACCTCGACCCCAGACTTTCCTGGAACAACCAAGTTGAGCACCTCTGTTGGAAACTATCAAAGGCTACTTATGCTATCAAAGAAATCCTGAAAACTGTAGGTACCCAAGCAGCCCTGACTTCTTGACATGCATTGTTCCAATCAGGATTGGCATAGAAGTGTGGGGCTACTCCTCACATCTAAATCGCGAGCTCCTAAAGCAACAAGAAGCTTACGAGGGGCCTTAAGCATGACTAACTGTAAACCACTTTTTGAGACACTTATCAACACTCATAGCAACATCAACAGCTTTTGTAGAAAAGGAGACAATCACCCTTATCCAACTCGCTCGAGGGATCACATACGTCCACCGTACATACGTCTACACACCACCTAATTTCTCAGATCAGGTCACAATCATTACAACAAATGCTCAGTCGAGTGGAAGACTTACAGCTTGAAAAAATTCAATGCAGTCTTGGCCAAACACCTTCAATTAGTAACTAAAGGTAAAGTGATTTAAAGTTTTTGTATCTTTGTATTTGTATATTTCTACGTGCTACTACGATCATTATTAACTTATTTTATACGTTGTATAATATACATACTACCTACCTTTTAGAGAGCGATAATTATACATGCATTACCTAAAATTTCTATAGTAAAAATGATTTATTCAAATTTTTAGAAGCAGAGCTTAAAAGAGTAACAAAAATGTTATTATTTTATTTATCCTACTGTTAATAGTGTGTATATTTTATTATAAAATCAATATTTTTTATTATAAAATGAATATAATAATATTTACTTAATTGGTTAAATTCTATACATTGTTTTTAAACAAAAAATAATTTCGATAATTATCCATATAATACAGGACACTTCAATACTTCAATGTTGATCAGACGCAAGTTGTAATATACAAGACGCCGCCGGCCGCGCCGTGGTTAAATACTCTCGTTTTCTCATGAAAAGCATTTTTTCTATAAAACCTTTTGCAGAGCATGAAATGTCATACTTTTTCAACATTTCTTTTTGGATAAATACGGGTATATTCAATAATAAAAAATTTTTACGAGTGTCGCAAATGCATCTAGAATAATTTAAACGTATTGTAATCACTTTTAAAATATACTGTGTATAAATGTTTTACTGACTTAAACGGAAAAAACAATTTGTTAAAATTTTGAAGGAAATATTGTTTTATAACATATTAAAATTTAAAATATCTAGTTTATTATTAACAAATTTATAAAAGTTAAATAATATAAAGATTAGCTCTCAGAATCACCCAAGGCCTACCCAATCCCACATTTATACCTTGACGCCCACTGTTACTGTCTATTTAATTTTTTTTTATTAGTTTACATCAGTACATTCCTAGAAATTTTATAGTATATTTTAAATCATAGTTATTTAATTTGGTTAAATTCTGTAATAGTATAGCAACTACAATTAAATACTGCCTTAAAAGTGTATCTTGCAGTTAGTAAATTCTAAGCAATTAATGAATTTTTATTAAGTAAAATTGGCATAATCGGTATTTATCTATGCTGCTGTTCCTACACTATTTTACAATATTATAATTTTTCACGAATAACTAATTATAATATAAAAAATAATTTACACGAAAAAATAAACAAACTACACTTTTATTTTTTATTAATTTATTATCTGTATTATTATATATGCGTTGTGTTTTATCATTTAAATTTACATTTTTGTTCGTTATTGTAATTTTTCAACGCCATCGCAAAGAAAAAAACTGTCTATCTATCGAAGTTCAATATCAAGCACAATTGCTATAAAAAATAAACATTTTATTTCATTAAATTGTTTACACATACTAGATATTACGTTGTACATAATTTGATTCACTAAACAATCGCCGACCTGCTTTGCATAAATAAGTTGCATCTAATCACAAACTTTAAAGCGATGAATACAAAATAGATAGTTTTAAACATATTTTTTGCTGTAACATTTATTTCTTATTATTTATCTTTGTTTTTAATGTATAGCTGTATTTTTTTGAAAAAGCAGCATAACTAGTATCACTAGAAAGCGAATTTTTGTTTTTATAATTGTATGTAGTGAATTTGGTTATTTTGATAGAAGAAGTATGTATCTGAATTAATAATAATAGTATTTCTAGTTTGCTTACATGGACATATAAAAAACAAGAAATGAAATAACGTTTTTAATCTACATTAGAAAACTGAATCCAAAACCATTGCTTGACTAACAGAGTAATTATCGAGTATGTACTGGTAAAAATTTCTAAAAAAAAGTTTTGTTTGTATTTTCACGAAGAGTGAGTGGGATTAAACAATTATGACATTTAAAAATAAAAACGAGAATTGCTGGTCCTACTCAAGACCTCCTCGATTAACATCGGCTGGACGCCTTTATACAGCCAACACACATTTTCTACAAATTGTTTTAAAACTATACCATTGACCTATACCATACACCTGTATATAATCAATGACTATACTATAGAAACAAGATAATGGTTTTGCTTTACACATTTAGTCGAAGGGTGTAGTTACTTGTTGTTCACACCATATTCACCAGTCAAAAAATATAAATAAAAATTTTTAAATATAAAATAATTATACAAACCCTGAAGAAAACCGCCATGCAACCAATATTTTTTCAGTGACACATTTGGCCTTTTAGAACAACAAAAAAAACGTTGCTGTATATTATTGGAACTGTGATTCTTCAGAACAAAATATTTTACCAAGCTGCTTATCATGTAACACACACACACGAAGACATACAATACAAATACAATAATGTATTTCTAAGAATTAATTAAAATTCTGGTTTATATAAAAAATAATGGTTAAAAATTCTCACTTAATAGTTTTCAGGATCTTATAAACTTATTTGCATGTAAAAAAGCTACTACAAAAATTTATATATTATTACGGTCTAAAAGAAATATCTTTTTCTGTCGGTATCAGATAATTTCAATGTTATGCAAACCAGAATGTAGATATTTGTGTACTTTGTTATTCTACTATGTTGGGTCTTAAATATTTTAAAATTCGTTGATTACAAGGAAAAGATGCACAAGACTTATCTAGTAAGGAATCAATAAGCATGGTTTACATTTATAATATGTATTAGGACAAGGTTAAGTGCCATTAAGAACATAGATATTAGTAAATGGTCTCTAAGAACGATTAAACAGGATACAATAACACATTACCTATGTTGCATATTAGTCAATCACTATACATGACTTAATGGAAGGTATTTCAATGGCAAATGTTACATCACTTGTTAATAAGTTGTAAGACATGCTTATCATTTTAATTACTCCCACTATAAAATTATCATAATGTCTAAATCGTATGTTATGTGGAATGGGAGCTATATAAACCCAAAATCATAACTAGTGGTTTGTTTGCTACTGTTAGTGTCCTGTAGTGGAAAATACTTTATACATAATGAAGATCGTATTTACAGTAAGTACATCTACACATGTTTTATTTATCAAAATTTATTAAAATTGTAAAAGTTTATGATTTGCATTAATATTTGTATTACAAGTACATACATATATGCATATAATCAGTATGTAGTAAACAAAAAATAGGTATCTGCCCAATAGTATAAGTACATAGCTAAAATACCTATTTACAGTGTGTCTCAGGACCTTGGAACATCCATACTAACTTTTTAGTTTTCTAACAAATTTAAATGATTTTTTATGAAACATAGGCAAAGAAACTTGCACAGTTTGAACTATTGATTTATAACTTTTTACTTTCTTTTTCAACGGAAATGACCATCACTTTTTTTATTTCAAATACCTGTGTATTTCAACATTTTTTGAATTGGCATTAAATTCTGAACGCAATGATATCATACAATTGCATTTTTATAAATCTAAAAAATGTTATTTCAATTTTTTATCCCAGGGCGTCATCACACCAAAGTTTGTTTCCATCATGTTAGATATTTTCTTTCTAGCTTCAATTTTACCAAAAATTACCTTTGAATAAATACCAAAAACAACCTAACTGTAAAAATTGTCAAATATACATCTGTTTTACCTCATAATGAATTTTTACCTACTTTTTGACTCGTAGTCAACAGGCTTTGCATTTATAAGTATGAGTATTTGAAGAAACCTTAACGTGAGTTGTTTAAATCTCCAAAACTATCATCTGCTTCTTTGAATTTAATCATTTGAACAGAATATTACCGCATCACCATTGTTTTCATAGCCTAAATAAACAATGTATTGAAAAATTATGCAGATTTAGTTTTGTTTTTCGACTTTGAGAATCTCTGGACTATAGGACTATGTGACACTGGTTAGCGATTTTGAAAATCTAACTGATTTGGGGTTGTATTCTGTAATTGTTTAAAGATTTGTTACGCAAGCGACAAACTATTTGATAAAAATTACTGTTGTGATGGTAATTTAAGTTAACATCATGTTAAAAATAAGCTGAAGTGTGGACTTCGAGAGGACTTTCCCATACTAGATTTTAATACTTATCGTGTTTGCAAAAGTAATGTTTATAATTATAATGTTGTACATTTTACCAACTGTTAGATTTCTAAGAAAGCAAGCTATTTAGCAACCCTCCATTTCATCCGCTCAAATTCATAGAAAACGCCTTGGTAAAATTATAGCTTACAAAAATCAATTTGTAGCCAATGTTCTGTTCTAACAGCCTACAAAGTTTTAAAATAATATTGTGTGGGCAGTTTTTAAAAAATAAACTTGTTTGAAAATTTTAAAAATTTTAAAGAAGCGCCATTGCGATCGTTTTCAGGTTTTCGAAATTAATTTTGTTTCATCGTATACTACGCACAAAGGGCTCTCAAGCAAGTTACAGTTAATCCCGATGATAACTACTTTTCTAGTGAATGGGGGTTAAAGTCGAGATTTTCAAAAAGTTGTGACGGCCGCCGTTTTGAAACTAGAGAGTTCGGTAAAAAAGTTTTCGATTTGCTATAAACTCTTCTCTTATATCACCGTTTGTTAGATTTCTAACAAAACAATTTATATAGGCAACCCTACGATGCCACATACCCTATAAGAATAGTAAGTACGGAACCGCTCTCTCTACAGTGGATATCGGACTAAAAATCGATATAAACGGTTTATTTAAAGAATTATCAAAAATATGAAAAAAATGAAAAATACGTTTTTTTAACTAGAGCTAATTGATAGGCTTAGTTAAAATCACGTAATTGCCGGAAAACGCGTTGTTGATGATATTAAAAAGTATCGTTTTTTTTCTTAATTATTAAAATAATCTCACTTTCGTTTCCAGTTTCAGATTTTTTTGAAAAGCTTAACTAGAACTACAATTATCGATATACCTCTTGAATTATAATTTCATCAAAATCGGTCCAGTTTTTTCGCCTTAGAGGCGTCACCCATCCACCCACACACCCACCCATAAACAGATATTTTTTTAAACCACTGTTTTGGGTCCCAAAACGTGTATTTTCGTTAATTTTTTAATTTTAATTTTCATGAAATCAATACTTCTTTATACCGAAGGTATGGAAAGTAATTCATCAAAACTTCACAGAATACACCCTTTGACAGGACCAATTTTAGTAAGTCACACTCTGTCATAAAAGTGTTTTTTGCAATTAATTCCAAGCATACGCACAAATAGCACCTTATTTCTTTGAGGGGGGGAGGGGCTGAAATGAAGAGCACGTCCCAGACAAAAATTCGTGTATATTACTGAAGAACCCTTTATTGCATTGTACTACAAAAATATTTATAGGTAGTATATAAACTTTTTATTAAAGCCAACGTAAAGGAAACCTTTCATCTAAATTCATAAACTTAGTAAGAAAATATTTTATTATAAAAAATATTGAGGTTTACAAATACTGCAAAATAGAGTCATGAAGACCATTTTGAAAGTATGTAGATATGTACGAATTAGAAATCTGTTAAATAGTCTGAAAATTATGAGCATTAATCAGAGATTAGCATATTACTTAATATATTGTTTATTTTTAAAATGATTCATATAATTCGTTACTAAATTAAATGAACAACAAAATTATGTTTGTAAGAGTTATACATAGTTATAATACCAAAGCGATCAATGATATATTTCTGTCAACTTCCAGAAAAGAGATAAACCGTAATTTATTCTCTATATCATAAAGGATTAATTTTATATAGTATGATGCATACATGCATCGATGTATTATATAATACCGGGTGTCCCAGAAGTTACTGACCCATTTTAATTGCAAATATCTCCGAACTCAGAGGCGATAGAGGGATGCGGTTTTCACTGAACAATTTCTTTTTAAAAAAAGTTTTTTCGGTATAAATGTTTATTCAGTAAAGTCTTATATAGGGTGTTTTCAAAAAAGGTCTTTTTCAATTGCAAATATCGTCGATTTTTTTAATGGAACACGCTGTATATTTTGATACTATCTGAAAGGTGAACTCTTCCTCTTTCCGAAAATGTACAATTCTCTTTTATTAACTTTCTCAGGGTCGTTATTTAGTAGAAATTTCTTGAACTTTCGAAAATTAATTTGACCCCAAAATTTGATTTATTGAATAAAAGTTTTTTGCAACGTTGATATTATTTTGTGTATTTTCTTTTTGAATCATATTTATTAATAACTTTACTTCCAAACTTAGCAATATATACCTTTTTAATAGCATTGTTTGTTATGGCTGAATATTTTTCTTTGAAACTCTAGGATCAGACGCAGAACTAAAAGACCTTTCCAATGAGGTGTCACTCACTTTAATATGGTCTGAAAAATAGTATTTAATTTCCCATTACAGACAGCACACCATATTTTGTGGTAAAATATCAAGTCGTTCAAAAGTTAGTTAGGGGGGGGGGAGTTACTTTATAGACACAGTGTATATTTGCACCTATTATGCCCAGTCAAAAAAAGTAAAAATATACAGAGTGCTACATTTGAAATAAAAAAGTTAAGGTCATTTCTGCTAAAACGGAAAGTAAAAATGTGTAAATAATTAGTTCAAACTGTGAGTTTCTATGCTTGTATAACTAAAAATAAAATAAAATAATAAAATATAAAATGTTTTGTTTAAATCAGTTGAAACATAAAAAGAATAGTAAGGATGTACACCAGATCCTGCTCCTGGGCCTGGGCCACCCTGTATTTGGATATTATGAGTAAAGTGTAATAAAAAATATAATATTATAACAGTATTAATAGAAACTTATTTATTGCTATTTTGTCAGATTACTCTTTATTTTACAGTTGACTATTATCTTAGTAATCTTCGCTATGGGATTAAGTGCTCCAGCTCCAGTTCCCGTACCAAAGCCAGCACCTCAGCTTGTATACAGTTCATACAGCTACTGGCCTTATGCTTCTGCATATTACACTGCTCCTTATTATGCCTTAGGTAGAAACAAAATTTATTATTATTGAAATACCTAGTAAAATTAATTTTTTTTTTAGATTACGGCTATGCCTCTCCATATGTCATCATATAGAGAAGATTATGGTGTTATAATAATCTACTTATAGCTTTTAAGTATAAAGAAACAATACTTTTAAATACACTGTTATGACGCTTTTAAAATAAATAAAGTAAAATTTGAGGTATGTTTTATTGAAAATTAAGATTCCCGCCATTACTGTGTGTTTATTCTTTATTCTAACCTTACATATTTTCTTTGAAGTTTGAGGTATAGAAACTAATGAAAAGTGTGAAATTTCTTGATCAAAAATATAATGTATGACTTTGAATGTTCAAGCGATTCAAATCGTTCCACAATAAAAGAGAACAATGATTTATTTAACACATCTAAGCAAGACAATGATCACGACTCTGACTCTACAATTATTATAGAAGCGAATTTGGACAGTAGTGATTGTATTAACAACCAATTTAGAAGCATAAGTACATTTTCTGATGATAAATTTACTGCACTTGCAATATCACCTAACCAAAATAGTACAAATAATATTACTTGTTTAGACGATAAATTCAAGTGTTTGAATAAACCTGCGATATCTAGTTATTGTAAAAAGGGTAAAAGTAGTTCTTACGTTTCTAAAGATAAAATTGATCCAGAATTAGAATCAATACTATTAAAATATTCGAGTCCTCCAATAGGCTCAACTAGTACCAATCGGAATTGCAGTCTGGAAGGTATTGCAACAGGTACATTTACTAACAATGGAAAAAATGAATTGATAGAATTAAGCTCAGATGAAGACGAAGACCTTCCTCAGATTCAAATAAAAACTTCTAAGTTAACTCCAACCATAATACAAAGTCAAATTGGAAAGGGTAGAATTGATGTAGATAACGGAGAACTATCAAAGAAATATGAACAAATGTTTAATGAAGAACATGAAGCAGAGCTCCCATCGTTTCAAATAAAAAATAGTAGATTAGGTTCAATTACATTTGAACGAGACCTAACTGTTGTAGATACTGAACAACAATTATCAAAAGAATCTACACAAATGTTGGATGAAGATGAAGATCTTCCTCAGTTTAATATAAAAAATCATAAGCAAACTTCAACTACATCATCAACTAAAGCTACTGAAACGGCAAACGGTAAAGATAGGATTAGTATATACTATAAAAAAATGGATATTTTATTTCAAACAAAAATGCAAATGCATATGATGAAATAGGTAATTACATAATACATGCCTACTTAACTAAATATTAAACAAACTTAAAAGGTGTTGCATGCAATACAGAATTACAGAAACAACAGATAAAAATTCAAATCATGCCTAGGTTTGCACTTCATTGTACTGGAAAAGATTTCCCATTGCTCAATAAATGTTCATTATTGCATTTAAATTTTCATACATTATTGATTTTGGTTTCTTTACATAATCTTAGTTAAAAAGTCATTGTTCAGATTTTTTCTTTGCAAAGGCCAGTTCTTTTTTATGCATGCGGTTTGTGCAAGGGTAACAAATACATAGAGAACCTACAGTTTTATATGGGCTATTAAGCATAGAAGTGAAGTGTACTCCAAAGAGATTTGCTAAGACTAAATACCTAGCTGGTTGCCTTTTAGCTTTATGAGAAAGCTTAAATTTTTATTCAACGATATTCTATAAGTGGAATTTGAACCCGCTGAAAAAGTATATTTCTAAATTTGATAGTTTGGGCTGTAGAAATGTATCAAAAGTGCCTTCGGAACGCTTCGACTACAAGATCGACTCCTGCACACCGGTTAATAAATAATTAGGTAAAAATATATAAATGTTGTTTAAAAATTCAAAAAATATTTACGTACTAGGTATATACAGATTGTAAAGAAGCATTTCAAAAATTTTTCATTATTAACTTTTTAAACATTTTTGTAAAAATTTAAAGGGTTGAACGTTTTTGTTGTCTTGAAAACCTCATTACTAATTAAATGAATATCATAAAATTATAATTTTTTAAAAATTTGTATCTCAAAATTACGTTTCTGACAAAAAATACTATTAAAAAACATGTCTAACTTCCGCTACCGGTTTCGGTTTTTTAAAAGCTTATTTTGTGCGTACATTTTTGAAATACCTCCACATTCCGTAGCTCATCGCAATCGAACTATTCATTTGGGGGTTATGATGTGCCACAAACAAATGGACACATACCCAGTGGGTATGGGTATTACCCACACACAGACAGACATTTTTAAAAACAACTTCTTTGAGTTGCTAGAAGTTCAAAACATGTATTTTCGTCAAACTCTCGATTTCGCGATTTAGCATGAAATCCTTAATAAAAGTATAGGAAAGTAAAAACGTGTAGGGCATAGGGTTCAGCTAGTTCTGCGAGCTGCTGGACGCAGCATCTTTAATTTGTTATTGTTGCATAAATAGTTAATGTGATAACCAGAATCACCTCGACTCATTTCATTTTATAAATCTGAGATGGTATTTATTTGATCGTTTGTAATGTAAATTTGCTATGCAGTTGCATTACCGCCTGAGACACTTTTATTTATTACCTCTAATAAACAGACGAAAATGTATCAATATAAACATGCAGAATTTTTTTAATTTCATTTGAATAAATTCAGGATATATTACAGTTTATTTGTTACGACGTTGACCTTCATTAGTATTTAAAATGTCGAGTGTAAACAACTACAAAGCATTTTTGTCTTGTCTGAAGTTAAGTTTTATTGAAACTTAAGCGTTTATCGTTAGTAACCATAAATAACCAAAGTATAGCAACAGCGGTGGTTCGCCATGCAGTTGCATTAATGCCAGAGGCACTTCTATTTCTTGCCTCCAATAAACAAACGAAAATTGTTGTAATTGACCTTCCAGTATTAAAGTACCCCATAAATAACAAATTATAGCAATAGTAGTGACAGAAATGTAAGCTATTGGCATAAACAATCAATAAACTTGAGTGGAGTTGCAAGGAGCCGCCGTCATATAATAGTGATAAATTTGGCGATATGCAGGATACCGTTATGTTTTTATGGTGAGACAGTTACGGATTTAATATATTCCATTTTCTGGTTGAAAAAATGGGAATATTGAAACAATTTAATTTTTTTTTCAATTTTCGTTAAAACATTTTGTTCTTAACAATTTTATTTAACTTTTTAATAACACAAAATGCTCTATATTTTTATAAACTTAGTCATATAATGAAAGTTGTAAATAAAAATTATTTATTGGTGAAATTAACATTGTTTTAATTATTTAAACTGTGAGTAAGAATGATACAAAACAAGTGCTGAAATATCTGAAATATTTCTCTCTACAGAAATGACAGATGATTAGAGCTCGAGCCACAATTTACAATCTTTTTTACTGATATTAATTAACTAACAAATTTCTCTGTCATAATTTTGACCACAAACATTATTCATATAGTATAGAAGCTGGTAAACAAATATTTGAATTTATTTTTTACACTTTAACTTTATTTCTGTTTCCTAACTAACCACACTGGACTCTATGCTGTTCTACCGTACTCACTAAAAACTACAGGACTCTTAATCATATAATAGCTTCATTTGATCAGTTGTTTGAAAATTATCACACCATTTGTTCTGCTTATAACTTTTTTATTTTTGTTTCCGATTATAATAGTTCAGTTCAAAAAGTTTTAAAATGAATCACTACACCTCCTAACAGGGATAATGACTATTTTTATCACATTATATATTTTACTTTACCAAACATCAGAAGACTTACTTAAAAACAATCAGTTGCAACATTTAAAATTAATTGAAAGTTTTAAAAAGTATATATTTTAGGATAATGTTACATTACTTCCATTTTTGTACATTATATTAATAAAAGGATTTGCAGAAAGTATTCCCGATGTATACAAATCGCCCAAAAAGAAACGCAAATTAAATTCAGAAGATAATAAAAAAATGGATAAAGCTACCCTACAAGCCAAAAAACGAGAAGAAGCTGAAAGAGCAAAGAACCTTAAGCAAGCACTTTTAGCTGCAAATAAAAACATGAAACCTGAAGAATGTATAAAAGTTAGTATGAAAGAAATAACAAATTTTTACACTTACTATTAATATTTTAATGCAAACTGGTAGAAAGTTACAGAAGCATTATAAAGGTCCATAAATAATGTTAACAATAATATCAAGGAATTTCGATTTTTAGCTAGGAATTCTAAGGTTCAAGTTGCAATTTCAAGATTTTAATTTTTACATGAATGATGGGCCTTCTGTGCTTCTGAACAAAGGAAACTTTTTCACCTAAAACAATTTCATGTTGCAGTTTATAACAGTATTATTGGATTCTGAAGTTGCAAATGAAAGTTATGGTGGTGAAGTTTTAAATGCTTTGCAGGCAGCAGATATAACATACCAACTCAAGTCTCAATTAATTCCTAATACTATAACTTGGAATCGTAGAGTAGAAACTCATCTTATGGATAAGGATGAACAAGTAAGGGTTGTTTTGGATGTTTACATTAAGCTTCATATACATTTCCGAATTTTAAATTCAAGTTAACTCCAACTTCAGAGAGTGTTGAAACAAGTGAAGTCCTACTAATACTGAAATGGAAACAAGTAGCTGAATTAGTGCATAGCCGAACTTTAGTGACACATGTAAAATCATTACAGTCCATATTAGCCAATAAAAAATTATTGTTAGCAATACATGGAATGGAAAATTACTTCAAGTAAGTTTTTAAATTATTCAAGGTGATTATAAAATCACTTTACAACTTTAAACTGGTATAACTTTTTAACTATTAACGATAGAAACCTCAACTAAAAAATATTTATGCTTACTAATGTAAATGTTCAAAATGTTCATCATTGGTTTATTATTAAAGGCAAGCTAGGTGGTAAATTGTAAATTATATTAGATAACATTTCTTGCGTGAGTCTTGAATGTTTCCCCGAATGGTTTAACGAAGTTCTTGTGGTATAATAACAAACTGTTTAGATTTTACTCTTCAAATATCCCCACAACCAGTAATCTGTAGGATTAAATATGAAAGTAGCGTGAAATTTAATAACTGAAGTTAATGAAGTTCAAATTCTTGCCCCTAGGAATTTTTAATAATACCAAATGTTTCGGTCAATTAAAATTTTAAACCCAAAGATGGTTAATTTTAATGCATCGAAACATGCAGCTATTATTACAAATTATTAGTGATAAGACTTGGAATTTTGTTACCCTAACTTATTAAACTACAGGATTAATGTTGTGGGATTTGAGTGGTCAATTATCATTGCAAGTTACTACTAATAAAGAAATAACAAACCTTTTTCATTTTATAAATTATAAACTTAATTGAAAATTGCTAAATTCTGAAATAAAAGCAGATAATTATAAAATAGATTTTAAAATTTACTGTAAAACTGTTTAACTCAGCATGTGTTTTCCTGTGAGGGTGGTCATATGACTTGATCTTCAGGCTAGTCAAAGTAGACATTGAGGTAGAAGCGATTTGGTGCAAGCTAAGTTTTTTTTAATGTGTAGGAAATAGCTTGATTACTAACATACTAAAAGTCCCAGAAAGCCACATGGGCGGAACTTCAAAAGAAATAGCCGCCATTTAATAAAAAGGGTGGTTATTTATTATTTAATTTAGTTGCAAATAGATACATACTCAGGCACAAGCAATGTTTTTGTGAGTTACTAGTTATTGTTTATCTTGAAATGTATCATAACTACATCAGCCGAGGTAGTTACCTCGGGGCCCGGAGGTATCGGAAAGGCTCGGTGGTAACGGTCCCTTGTCGTCTTTTATATGATAAATCTTACGTGAAAATATTAGAAAAGCGAAAAGTACCAGTTAACTGATCTTCAACATTGTCCGTTATAATTTCGTACTGTTTCATTTCATTTAGTAATTACCTGCGTGTTAGGTTTTATTTTATTATTTCAATCTAGGTTTATAAATAGAAACATGTTGATTTGAACGAAGATATTAGTGTATTTTTCTAGTCTTTTCTGGAAGTCATAAAAATTGAATAAAAGAACCGTGATGGCAACTGAGAATTCATTCCATTGGATTGGTATTAGTAGATATTCGGTTGTAATATAGTGCAGTTTTGTAGTGCTACTATTGAAAGCAATAGAGTACAAACACAAGTCAGGAACTTAGAAAGGAAAAAAAATAATAAAAGAAAAAAACAAAAAAAAGGGTCAACAAACTTTGGATTTTTTGGTGTTTTAGCGCGAATAAAAAATGTTCTTCGTTTTACAATGTGCCAAAAACGTTTAACAAGCCTATGATCATTAGCTCTGGAACCTTTTCTTGGCTAGAAATTTAGATTTTGATTGTATTATTTCTACTTTTGCAACTCAAAAAGCTCGAAAGGCAGTTTTTCATTAATTAAAATAAATTATTTTAATTATATTAAGTATGTGAATAATTATCTGTTTTTAATAAATACGCATTTAAAGACAATTTTGTAATTAATATTTCCGCACCTAAATTCACACTTACTGGCATTACAAGGGGCACCCAAAATTTTAATGCCCCAGGCTCTGAATCGTCTCTTGACGGCTCTGGGTACATTAAATATATGTTTAATTGTGTTATTTAGGGTTTAAGCTTCTTATTCTTCTTTGAGTTGCTTTTCGTTATCGGAGGTTAGCAATTAGCCTGATGATTTTTATTTTGGACAATGCAGCTCGGAGTAGTTCGGTGGAAGTACAGTTGCACCATTCTCTAAGATTGCGTAACCATGATGTCCTGCGTCTTCCGATGTTCCGCTTCCCAAGTATCTTTAAGCTTGGATCTACATTAATATTGTAAGAGTTTTAAACAAAAACTACAATTATGTTTTAAGATAATTGCTTGCTAACATTCTTTTGAATAAACTTGATTTAAAACATATCTTCATTTTCGTCCATTCAAATTATTTCTGTACAGGAATTATTACAGCTAATACCACTACACTGCCACATTTAGCTGAGCATTTTAGGCCTAATGTTTTACAAGAATAGCTTTGTCCATATGAAATATTTTTGCAGTATTATTTTACCTTTAAGAATACAGAACCAAATTTTCCAACATCTGTAGCCAATCACCAACCCTTTGATCTTGGATTATTTTCATCACAGACAGCACTTTGTGGAGAAAGGCACATTATGCCTCTTATATAGCGAAACGTGCCAAGTCCATCTATAGTTTGTATGTTAAGTTGGCATTGTCGTAAACAAATCGTAAAAACTTCTCATCAGAAATAGGGTATGGAAATAGCAAGAGCAGAAAGTAAATCAATTAAAATATTTAGACGTGTATTTCCTGTGCATTTGAATACCTATACCAAACATAACAGGTGACATAAATGATATAATAAAGTTTTGAATTCCTTTAATTTTGTGTAGAATGTCTTTTGTCTGACAATACAAGTTCATTGAAAAATATATCTAAAGATTCTGGAATTACATTGCATCCGGCTTTGATAGCATCCAATGAGGGACGACGTTGCAAACAACCAACGGCCCTAATGTCCTCTTTAAGAATTTTGGCAGCAGTTTCCAAAATTCTTAATTTTTCTTTATTTGATTTACTTTATTTCTGTTTGTACCATTTGTCATTAATGTGTCTCGCAATTTCCTCAAAAAATACTGCATGTTTTCATGGCAACTCTGAGATTACAACTATATTTTTGTATAGTAAATTCCAAATTTGTATGTACCTGGCGGATTAGGAAACTGAACTGTACGAAGACGTACGGATAGCGTCTGTTCACTCCCACTCGTTGACTATTACGTATTTGCGCTTCGAACGTGGGTCACTAATACCAGTTCTACTTGTATCTCTTTCTGACTAACGCGCCAAAGAGAAATAAACGAAATGCGTTATACGCGATTCTTGCCGCTTTAAAGGGCTATCGCTAAAGACCAGTGGTGTACGTGTAGTCGCGTAGGTACGTTGATATTAATTTATTTGTTAAGAGTAATTTGTTTTCACAAGAGATATAATATACAATCATTTAATATTCTGTGTATAATACAAGTAACTTAATCAAATTTAGAGAATATAATTATACATTATAACACAAAATTCAATTATTATTTTATTCATTGTCATTGTCTTCAAAGTAACGGCCAAAATCAAAATCATCATCGGAATCTGATTCAGATTGTAAATTAATTATAAGCGGGTTTACTTCAGCAATTATTAAACGTTCACGTTCCCAACATTCTTCAATTGTTTTTTCTGTGCGTTCAATCGTTTTTTTCCATATTTCCGGTGTAACAGTAGACAATGCTTCTTTCCACATGCTTATTACTTTTTCATCACCGTATCCGTCTCGACCAATATGTGCATCATAATAGTTTTTCATATGCCCCATACTTCTTCAATTGCATTAAACTGGCAGTGATATGGAGGAAGTCGTAAAATTTGATATTCAGCCTCGTTTATTATTTTGTCAATTACGTACTCTTTCGGTTTTCTATGATTTCTTGCAATTGTTAGTAAATTCTCCTTAGTTGCATTTTCTGGAAAATTAATTTTTTGCTTCTGTAGCCATAATTTAATATCTTCTTTACGCCAGCTCGCAAGTGGCTGTTTTTCACAAAGAGCTGAATTATATGACGCATTATCCAAAACTATCACCGATGGATGTTCTAAATTATTCAACAGTTTTTCATTCGTCCACTTTATGAATTGTTTGGCATTCATGCTATCGTGATAATCAGCACTTTTTGAAGTGGAAGAAAAAGCTAAACTTGCTTCATCTATAAAACCATCTTCTGTTCCCGCGTGCAGGACAATAAAGCGCTTACCTTCCCCGCATGTTTTTTTAACACTAACAATAGACTCCTCTTGCCAACTTCTTTTGACTCCACCTTTAGCAAAAATCCAAGTCTCATCCAAATACACAAATTTTAGCCCTTGATTTTTAAAGTCTTTGAATTTTCGCAGAAAGTTTGCTCTCAGTTCTACCACACCAGGTTTTTCACATAAAGCCCTCCTGTCGCAATCCTTAGAATACTTAAAATCCATGGATTTAAGGATTCGATATAAACTTGTACGACTTACATCAACAATGTGCTTTTCGAATTTCGTGTTTATAAGCGTCACACATATCTTCAGATTTGAACTTCCGAGATTTCTTATTAGTATCCTCAACTGCACAATTAACATTTTCTTTATTGCGTTTTATAATTGCTTTTACCGTGTTGACGTGTATTTTTAATGCAGCAGACATCCGTTCTTGAACACACAAAACTGGCAAAAGTGGCCCGAATTTTCTTTTTCGAGATAAAAATACTCCAATATATTTAAAACAAGTTCTTCGTAATTTATCTGACGCTTAGGCATAATGGAAATTCAAAATATTACTTGGCACTTCTACAATTTCAAATGTGGCTTAAACTAAAGACGCGTTTTCAAAGTCTTGCGACTAACTAATTCACATATTTTTGCAAACAAACACCCCTCAAAGATTAGAACAATAAAATAAGGAAAGTATATAATCATCATTTGCAGTAATACCTTTTACTAAACGAATGCAAACGCTCATTAAAATGTAATATAATCTTCAGTCTATAATTATGCTGCAAAATTTATCTGTGTTTATCTTCATCAACAAAATAATTTTACAATAAGCCACTTGTACAAAAACAGAAAGCTTAGAATATAGATTGCTTAGAATAATCAAATTAAACGGACAAAATAAATTACCTACTGCACTGCTCAGCGCCCGGCTATATCGGCGGAGGGCATGTCCATACCTTAGTACTTACAGATAAGCATATAATCCGCCAGGTACATAAACATTTGGAATTTACTATACTAATGTTTTTTAAATATTTGTTGCTCCAAGGCGCTACATTACCAGGTAAGTAAGAAGATAATTTGGTGCAGTTTTTTTATGGAAAATTGAAAAGTTTTGGTATCATTTTCAATTTCAACACATTTTCAAACGCCTGTAGCAAATCATCTTTAAATGGTCTTCCTGTTTTCTTTTTAGAACTTTCTTTCATACAGTCCCTATGACAGGAAACATGGTATCTTACTTCTGCTGCGACATTTCTTTGCATACCTGTTTATAAAGAGCTCTAGACCCCAGTCGTCGTTCCTTTTTGTTAACTGTCTCATTCATAGTGATAGTGCATACATGTCTAATCGTAAGTTTTATATTTTTTTTGTTAAATATTTGTTATTTAAAAATTCCAAACAAAGCAAGCAATCGGTTTTTAAAATGAACTTTTCGCAGGATGCACATCTAAGACATTTATTAGAAGTTCCTGGTACATTACCATATAACTTTGCTTTAGGAATTTCCGTTGGGTGTGTATATAATCTTCTTCATATTTTGTGGACGGTTATGGGAGACAGTGGAGTTGGAATAGTTTTAATTTATCATCACAACGCAGCTTACTAACCTTTATCAAAGTAGACATTTCGTTTGCTTTAACAGTAATAGTTCTTTCGGATGAAGAAAAATGCAATGTTTCATTATTTGGAATCGCTTATCTTTTATAGATATATTTTGTGTTAAAATTAGTGCATTGACATGTTCTTCACCAACATGGTATATTTTGAATAAAGGTTACTACTATGACACGCTAATTTTTCCGTATTTTGAAATCTTCTGAACCGAAAAAAACGGTAAATATGTCAAATTATCTGCTTTTTTTTATTTAGAACAAAGAATTACAACGTAGCTTTTTTCCAAATCTAAGGGAATTGAGGGAAAGGCAAGAAACACAAAAATTCAAAATGGGGACCATTTTTTTCGATGTTCTGCCCATGAGACGATTAGTATCTTAATAAGCAAGCTTTTAGCTTCCCATTAAAGTAAAATGAGCTTGCACCAAATTAGTTCTGGGTTATTGGTGTTTTTTGTCTACTTTGACTGGGGTACTTGAACATCTCATTGGTTCGCAAAATGAACACATCGCACTTTGCACGAAATTGGGTGGACATGTTGCATTTTGCATTTGAAGCTACCTTTAAATGTAAATAGTCGCGTTCTATATGCCTAATATGTTTGTAGGTCTCATTGTTTCTTTTAACAGATATCAGAAAAGTCAAAAACATAGAGACATGCGATCTGAAATAACCCAGACATCACAGAAAACAAACAAATATGATAAAACATACAAGGATGTTCCAAGAATTGGCAAAAAACAGTTGGAGAGTGCCTTAACAGAACTACAATTGTTGTGCTGTTGTTGCCATCGTATGGTTGAAACTGTACACGATGTAGGGACGATGATTGTACAGTTTACAAAAGCAATTGCTCAGGCGCCTTACAAGTAAGCAGTTAGTAATAGCAATAATTGAGGCAACTAAAAATATGCTAAATGCCATTTTTTCATGCATCTGATAAAAGACTGGACTAGATATAAATTCGTTTCAGGAGAAGCTGTGCATTTTTATGGCCCTATTTATTATGGCATATTTTTGCATATTTCACCAATAATATTTGCATATTCAGGTTTATAACGAATTTTTTGGAACAACAGCATATTATTATTACATATTATATGATGCCTATATCTGACAATATTTAGAATTTTTTCCTTTATTTGGGTTCACAAATTTCGAGAAGACCCTTAAGGTCTATTCACACATATCAGTGACGTGTCAGTGCCGTATCAGTTCAGTGTCAGTAACATCCGTGATGTATCAGCGACGACTATTCACACATATCCGTACAGTTTCATCAGTTGTCAGTAATTATTTTAGCGAGATGGCTAAGTTTACAGACACAGAATTAGCCATGATTGCCATAATTTTTTATGAAGAGGAAGTGCATCAGTCGAATTGCCATTTTCTTCCATTTCTTTTCCTATCTTGTTCCAAATGTCTTGTTTGAAACTACTGTCCATATATTTTGGATGGGATAAATCATATATTACAGAGTATTGGAGAACCAATTCAATAAGTTGCTCGTCAATCATTTTATTCACAAAAACGTGACAAGCAAGCTACACGACAACGTACAATACGTCAGTGAAATAGTAAAAATATCGTTGGCAATGATATATAATCTCACGGAGCGGATACTGCACTGATACTGAATGCAAAAATACGTCACTGTGTCGGGCTTGTGTGAACACGTTAATCTAAACTACTACATGCAACGATATTTTATTTTTCACTGACACTGACACTGAACTGACACGGCACTGACACGTCGCTGATATGTGTGAATAGACCTTTAAACCTACTCTTTTACCTGAACTGTTAAGTTTTGGTTTTTTAGTTTAATTTTTTTATTTGGTTTATAAGAAACAAATTTGTCAACTCTCATTGAACTAATCAGTGCGATGCACAACGACAAGTTTTTAAGTAAAAATTCGAATTTTTTAGGAGAATATTTTCAATTTTTTAGAGCATAATTTAGGCGCCTAAAACATTTTTGTAGAGCATAGTTTTGCTTGCTGTGTAATAATTATAAAAAAGGAGCGAAGTACTTTTCCTTCCTGATCTTTCCTATACTTTAATAAAAATAGTTACTGTTTCTTGTTCTGCTTTGTATTAATAAAGTGAGAACACTAACAAAAACAAAAAATTCATATTTATTGAAGCAAGAAGTATAGACCAACCCATAGTATTTACTTATGCTACTAAGGCTATCTTTTAGCCAAAAAACCAAAATAAACTATCATAGATTCTTTTTCGTTAAAATATCTTTAAATAATTAAAACTAATATTCAACATGCCCTTTTTTAAATCAGTAGCGGTACCTATTTAGAGCTCTTAGCTGATTGACTTTCTAACCATTGTTGGTCCACCAAGATTGCCATTAAAAGTAGTATTACGATTTATGGTGTCTTTAACATCATTATTCAAGTTCATATCAAAACTGAATGCATCTTTTTAATGTGTATTATATTACGTCAAAAATATCTGTTGTAGAATACTGCCGTTTCTCCTCTACTTCCATGGTGAATTGGATATTATTATAAATTGAGTTTAGGTGTTCTAGCGTTTGGCGTCCGTGAGACCAAATGACGAAAGTATCGTCTACATATCTGAACCAGGATTTAGGTTTAAGATCAGCTGCTGCCAAAGCTTTGGTTTCAAAGTCTTTCATGTATATGTTTGCAATAACAGGTGATAGCGGTGAACCCATAGCTTCATTCTGTTCATACAAGTTACCATTCCAACTGAAAAAGGTGTTTTTCAAAGATATTTTGACTAATTGGTTTAGATCTGTAGATAGTTTATCTCTTAGGATCTCTAGCACACCATCTACCGGTACTTTTGTGAAAAGAGAAGCAACGTCGAAACTGACTAGAATATCTCTTTCACACAGCTGTAAGCTTTTGATCTTGTTGACAAAGTCACAGGAATTTCTTATGTAAGATTCTATATTTCTGCTAAGTGGGCGAAGCTTAGTGGCTAAGTATCTTGCTAAAGCATGTGTAGGAGAATTGATACCAGTATCTAGTTTAAAATCTACATATTTTTCGCCTACTTTTACCATCTTATACCAATGTAACATATCTACTTTACCGACATTTTTACAACTAACTATGTCTAAACTAAAATCTTCACTAACTTCATCAGTACATACATATTTCAGCACTGCGAACGTTAAAGCCTTTTATCACTACCTACCTACATCACAGACAAACTAGTGAACTGGGACACGAACTAAATTATAGCTTATGCCTAGCTCTATTAGCCTATAGAATTTTAAAAAATCGTGTTACCAGTTGTTGAGCAATACTTTTTGTCACTTCGCAGTTTTAGTAATTCTAAAAGTACTCGTAGCTTGTAACCTTGTGTATCCCTAGGGCTAGAATATCAAATTTCATCTCAATCTGGTAACTCGTTTTTGAGTAAATAGGCGTTGAAACCAAAATTTTCAAAAATTCATAGAAGGCGTTACAGAGAAATAAGTGGGCTGGGATACAAATTGTAGCTAATCCCCAGCTCTTAGATTTTCCAAAATTAAAAATAAATCGCGTGTCCAATTTTTGAGCTAAATTGTTTTGAAAAATTCCAAAAGTTGAAAATATTTGTCACTTTATTGTTTTTAAATTTTCGAAAATTTTTGTGCACACTATTACTGTGTCTGTATACGGCTATTACGATAGAAAATTTGAACCCGATCTGTCAACTTGTTTTTGAGTAATAAGATGCTACACAAAAGGATATAAGTAAAGGAAATTACGGAAGTATTCAATAATTACAACTTGATGATGCTAGCATTAACCGAAACAAAAATAAAAGGAAACGGGTTTAAAAAACTAGAAGGCGGACATATACTAGCATACAAGGGAACTGATACACAAGAACACGCAAAAGCAGGAGTAGCATACATAATACACAAAAATTGGACGGAAAAAATTAAAAACTGGCAATTGGTCTCAGAACGAATAATATTAGTGGAAATTGAAATAAAAAAGCAGGAAATATTAAGTTCATCAATGTTTACAGACCAAATAAAGGAGTGAAAGTGGAAATAATGGAGCAATTTTATGAACAATTACAAGAGACACTGGATGGATGCAAAGGCACAAAAATACTGCTAGGAGATTTTAATGGAAGAGTAGCAAACGACACAAATAATTGGGAAAAAGTAATAGGAAAACAAGGAGAGATGCATAGGAATAGAAATGGAATCCGACTACTGGAATTCTGCACAGACAACAATCTAATAATAACAAACAGCTGGTTTAAACACAAAGACATACATAAATACACACGAGAAGAGCCAAGCAAGAAAGAAAGAAAGAGAAAGAAAGATTATGTAATAATAGAAGATACACACAAGAAGCAAATTACAGACACTGTTGTAAACAGGGGAGCAGAAGCAGGGACAGATCATTACCTAGTTGAAAAAAGAGGAAATAACAAATGGAAATATAGAATTTTTTTAAACAAACCCTAATAATAGCCGCTACTAATATATGTGGAACATACAGAACAAGCAAGAAAAAGCAAACATCTTGGTGGAACGAAGAAATAAAGATACAAGTTAAAAAGAAAAAAAGGAGAAAATATCTAACCACAAAAAGTAAGGATTATGCACGGATGTTCTTATTATATATCCGTGGGATTATGTAAGATTATGAGACATATAAACAAGAAAGGAAACAAGTAAAGGAATTAATCTTAAAAACAAAAAGAGATGAATGGGAAAAATTCGGGAACAAAATGGAAGAAAATAACAACTGCAACCAAAAACTTTTCTACAGAATTTTAAAAAACACACGACAAAAGAAAAACTGGTCCTTGCCCCAAATAAACGACAAATCTGGAAACACGCTAACAAAACAGGAAGAAATTATGAAAAGATGGAGACAGCACTACATGGAAGTACTGACAGATGATAAAAACGAACAAATCAATGCACTCAAAGAGACAATACACAGAGATAAAGAGGAAGCTGAGTCAACAAGCAATGAAATAACGAGAAACGAATTAGAGACAGCAATAAAGAAACTGAAAAGTGGGAAAGCAACAGGATATGATAGAATTGCACCAGAATACCTAAAATACATGGGAGGAAAATAATTCGAGACACTACTGCACCTTATACACAAAGTATGGAAGCTAAAAACAATACCAAAAGATTGGGAAATAGTAATTATCCTGCCAAAAAGGGGATACTAAAAATTGCGACAATTACAGGGGAATATCACTGATCAGCGTCCCAGCGAAAATATATGAGGCCATACTAGAAAACAGATTAAGAACGAATGTAGAAAACAAACTAAACGACCTTCAATACGGATTCAGGTCAGCAAGAGGTGCGCAAGACGCATTATTCACTGTACAACAGTTAATAGAGAAGATGACAGAACGCGACAAACCAGTTAATATAGGCTTCATAGACCTAACCAAAGCATTTGACAGACTGAGAGACTCAGATATATGGAACACGCTTAGAAACAAAAAAGGAGAGGAAGACCTAATTGCAAGCATAGAAAGTATTTAAAAGACAACCCGAAACATAATAAGAACACAAAATAATGAATCAGAAGAGTTCATATCTACTGCAGGAATCAAACAAGGAGGAGCACATCTGTTCATAATACTAATGGACGAAATAAACACCAAGTGTATAGAAGGGACAAAAAACCAAACATGGGGACACTACAGATTAAATCCACTAAAACCACCAAACCTAGCATATGCTGACGACCTAGCAATTATAGCAAACAACAAGGAAAATTTGCAACACAACATGAACATTTGGAATGCCCCGCATTACAGGAAAAAATCTAGAAATTAATACAAATAAATCAAAAGTCATGGTAATAGCCAGAGAACATCATAAAATAAAAATTAATATAAACAATAGAGAGCTGGAACAAGTAAAGAGTTTTAAATATCTAGGTCACACAATAGAAGATAATGGGAAAATAGACGGAGAAATAAATAACCGCAGTGCAAGCAAACTACTATATGCCCTAGATAAAAGTTTTATAAGAGAAATATCACGTAAAACAAAAATAAAAGTGTTTAAAACAGTGTTTGTGCCAACGCTAATTTACGGGTGTTAAACGAAAGACATAAAAGTAGACTACAAGCAACAGAGATGAGATATTTGAGGAAGGTACTAGGAGTGAGAATAAAGGACAGAATTAGAAACAGTGAGATCAGAGAAACGCTAGGAACAAGAGACCTGAACAAAATAAGAGAGCAACAACAACTACAATGGTGGGGACACCTAATAAGAATGAACCTGGAGAAAACAACAAAAACACTATGGCAGATGAAGTTAAGTGGAAAGAAACCCAGAGGACGACCATGGTTCACTTGGAATGAACAGATAGCTAAAATACTACAAAATAAAGATGTATCGTGGACACAAGCGACAGAGATTGCCCGAAACAGACCTAAATGGAGGGAAATAACAAAGAAATAAGACAAGAAAACCGCTACACCTGAATTAAGGTAGAAAGAGGAGCGATTAAGAAGAAGATGCTACTCAAAATTTTCAAAAAATCATAGCGGCCGCTATTTTGAAACTAGAAAGTTAGGAAATTCCCGTTTCAAATTTGGAAAATTAGTTTTCTTAAAAAAATACTACCAAAGAAACATGTCTAACTTCTGCTCTAGTTTCAGATTTTTTTCAAAAGTTTATTATTTCGATGAATTTTGATATACCTATACATATATTCTAAAGCACATTCCTTTGGAAGTTGAGGCATACATACATCTGCACCTACAGACAGGCATTTTTTTTAAACCACTTTTTTGGGTTCCTGGAGGTCTAAAACATGTATTTGTAGGCTCATAGAGCATGGGATCAGCTGCAATTTCATTCATGTCCCAACTGGCTAATTTCTCTGCGATACCTATGAGTTTATGAAGATTGAAAATTCGTGTCCCTTTATGTAATAAATGGCCGACAATAAACCGTTTCTATTTAAGATAAATTGCTAATGAGCGACAGTAGAATATGATTCAAAACTTAATTTTCAGATGCACCAATTAATATTAGTAGGGGTATTAATTTCTCCAATCGCATTCAATTTTTGGTTGACAAATTTCTTCTTTAGTCTGATTTTCTTTAATGCAAAAATTTATATTTTTCTCATAAAAAAAAAACTTTGGAAATTTTGGTTACGGCTTGGCTCGTTTTGATTGGATGTCATATTATGTTGTATTCATTGCATAACCGAAAGGTGGCTCTGTGGTTAATGCACCCGCCTTTCATTTGGGAGGCCTTGGGTTTAATTCCTGGCCCAGCCGACTGTCCTTGCTCAGGGTTTTTCTGAGCCAAAAAGTGAATATGGGGACAGTACTTTTCGCAGAAAACCTCCTTTATCCAAATTCCTTGTTCTAATGCATCCTTTCTCAGCTGAAAGGGGTTTAGGACTGCAGTGCGGAGCCTGAAAGACCCCTATAGCGGCCCGCCCCTTCACAAGTAATGAATCAACACCAATTTTTCTTTTTTTTTTCCATTGCATAACCCGTACCTTCCCATTCTTGTGTAGAGCAGCAACAAACGGGATAGATTTTTATGACGTGTTGCATCTGCTTTTTGTGGAGTACACATGCATACAGTTTACCACTGCCACTGTTGCTACTTTTGAAAATAGAAAATGTAAAAGTTTCCAAGTATAGAAAAGTCCAGACCAAGTGCTTCGCTCATTTTATATTTTTAACTTAAACATCAAATTTCTTTATTCTTCTGTAAAAGCCTCCAATCCTATGGTAATTATCGTAAATCTATTGATTGAAAAATGCAAAAAGTGTTTTTTTTATTTCCGTTTCTTGAAGAGTGCATAGAAATAAACAATGTGAGGTTTAACTTTAACAACAAAGAATGTGAATTAGATGATTGTGCTCTACAAAGGGATTATGTAGCATCTAATCCTAAACATTTATTCATTTTAGGCTTGAAAAACAACGCAAACAGCAGGAAGAAGAATGGTACATATCTGGCGATAACAAAGACTGTGTTAGAGTTGACAAAAACGGTAATGGGCTACAGCGATTGTGGCAGCAACAATTAACGACATTTCCCTTAGCACGTCTTGAACATGCTGAGGCTATTGTAGCAAAATATCCCTCTCCCACAAGTCTGATGAAAGTATGTTGATAAATCACATTGTTATGGGTACTTAAGTATATGCTCTTCAATTTTATAGGAGTACAGTCACTGTACACAAATGGAAGGAGAAAAATTATTACAAGACATCCCAATTCGTAGAGCAGCTGGACCTTTGACAACTGTAAGAAAAATAGGGCCCGAACTTAGCAAAAAAATCTTCAAATTTTTTACTTCTTCTGATGGCAATACCGTGTTATAAAGAAAAAGCCAATTAATTTCTTTTCAAATTGTATTAAATTTTTTTTACACAAATGAAGCAATAGGAATGTTGATTGCCTTAAAAAACGCATAATTTTCTCCAGTCAATAATAGCTTTTCAAGTAGTTGTGCTATTTAAATTTATTTTTAGTATATCAGTTTTTTTATTATACAATTATTTTTTTAATAGTGATCTTAAAATTGCCATCTTATCACAGTAAATGGTGAAACAAAATCTTTTAAAACTATTATTAAATAATTGATTTTGTTAAAAATTAATGAGCTTAAAATTTAATGATGATTCTTTCCGTCCTGATATATTTAAGTATTAATAAATCTAAATATGCCATACAATAATAACATGCTTCCTAGGGTTTTATAATTTTATATTTGACATATAACTTTCATAGAACAAATTCAAAAAAATAAATAATCCAAATTTACAACAGTTTCTTACAAATACTACATTACAAATTAGAAATTATTTTGGTATGTTTCGGTGGTAAGTAATCAGGATCACAATCCTGTTCTTTACTTAATTCTGCTTCATCTGCAGTTCGTTTACCAAAATCCTTATTTAAAAGAATAGACGGTTTTTCTGAATTTTCACTCTTCAATTCGTAATCTTGTTTAAAGCTAGCTTTAGGTATAGTACAAGATGCAATTGCTTTTTCTAAATCTATCACCTCCATTGACGACGAGGATTGTGAAGGTGGTTCGATCTTCCTGATGGATATTTCTGATGACAAGCTATTAATTTGTGAAAGGGTACTAGAAGTTGTTGGTTTTGGGTCAGAGGTTGAGGCACGAGATATAATAATTTTGGTATATTTTACTGGATTTGCATTTGTACGTATGGGAATTGACGCAATAGGTCTTTTTAACATTGGAGTGCTGCTTGTACTTAATACAGACTGTGATGGAGTTTGTTTGTTAATAAAAACAAATTTTCCTACGGGATTTGATGATAATGGTAATTTTTGAGGTTGAGCTGGTTGAACTATTTCAGGCACTGTAATATCTGACTGCTGCAATTTAGAATTATCAGTTAGCATCTGATTGTCATCTGCAAATATTATAGGTAAATCCATTATATCTTGAGATGTTAGATTTGTTGGCGGAGGTAAATTCGAAGAATAGGATGACACAATTGATGGTTTACGTACTGGATGGGGTGGTTTTCTTCCTATTAATTGCTTTTTGGATGTTATATATTTTGCCACACCTGTAAAACAGATTTCAAAAAATATCAACTCTACCTATTACCGTGTAATGACTTACGATGTGCAGAACTGGACGTGGACTGAATATTTGGCATTTTGTTTTTACTTGACATGGGAAGCAAAAGAGGAGTGCTACCAGTTCCTTTTATAGTAGAACCGATAGATTTTATTTTACCATCGGGCATTAACATCACATTTCCAACAGATGTTCCTTTTGTGGGGTTAACCGAGTTTAGAACAGTTATTTTGGACAAATCTATTGCTCTCCCTGTTGTACTTGAAATCAATTTGGCAGTAGAATTGGTATTAAGTGTTAAATTTTCCAGTACTAAAGCACAAACACAAGAATTTTCATATGAAACAAAATAACACAAAAATATATGTACCTTTTATACCTGCTTGCTTTTGGGTTTGAGAAAGAGAAACAGAAGGTCTACATCCACTTTGAAGAAGATTCGACAATGTACTGCCTGAAGTCAAAACTGATCTGTTCAAGCCTAGTGCTTGTGTTTTTGCTGCTATAAATAATAAGTAATATAATGCAGTTCATAATCATTAATTTTTCAAAGTATAAATGGTATGTAGTGTAGCAACTGAATTAAAATTTAATTGGGCTGAATTAATTATTCCTTATTTCTGTACTATTTTATTATAAGTCGTTTCATCAAATTTTAAATATCCAAAAGTGATCAGTAAGTGATAAGCAACACAAAAAAATAGTTTTAGGATATTAAATCTCCACTCCACACCACTAAATAAAACAAATTAGGAATACTGCAGAGTCACCAGCAAATACATCCAATGCAGATAAATAAATCTAATAGATTACCTGAAGGCGAAGAAGTTTTTATATGTAAACTGTCTGCCTTAGATGAGCTGTGAGAAAGTGTTGTATTCGATTTATCAGTAGTACTTTTTGTTAACTCAAAGGTAGGCCTAATTTTTGAGGAAATTTTATCAACTGGAGACATTTCTGTCGGTTGAAGTGCAAGTGGCATAAGTGAAGGTGGTGATATGTCAGTGGTAATAGGAGTAAGGGCAAGTGGTGGTGGACTATTAGAAGTAGGAGAAGGGATACCTTGAGCCATTTGAACTGCCCATTTGGTTTCGAGCTTTGTTTTTGATTTAGATCCTGGAGGTCTTCCAACTAAACAAAAAAAAATAAATGAACATAAAAAAAAATAAAAGACTAACTGTATTAGAGGAAATAAAAAAATAACCACATCTCTCAATTACAATATGCTTAATATTATATCTAACCTGGTCTGGTTATCTTAGGCGTAGGAGATGGAGGTTCACTATCAATAGAACTACCATTGGAGTTATTTCTTTTACGTTCAATCTTTATACGTTTTGAGGCTGTAATATCAGAAGATATATGTGTAGGAGACTGCCGCATTTGAGGTGGATACGGAGATAATAATAAACCACTTATAAATTCTCCTACATTTTCCTAAAATAAAAATTTAATATCGTATATTCCTAACAAAATTAGTAAATTACTAGTGAAATTCTGTCAGCTGATTTACATTTGCACAGTATTTCTTACCACAATAATTCGATCTACTGCACTTTGAGTAATACCTTCTTCTCGTTTCTTTTTTTTACTAACACGCAGATAGTCATCAGCAGAACCAACAACAATTAATCCGTTTTCAACACGCATTCGCTCCCGAAGATCTTCTAAATCTTCCCGACTACAATTAAATATTACACTTACTTTCAGTATTTACACTAAGTAAATATTTACAGATCTTACAGTGAAGTATTGGAACATTGGCCAATTACAAATAAAACAGGACACTGCAGTTCCACAAGGCTGTCATCAGGATCACCACGTTTACCTTCAGCAGTTAATAATGAAAAACCCAAACATACAACACACAGTATATGTTCAACTTGTGCTACTTGTAAAGCCAGAGCAGCTCCAGCATTGAATCCTACTAGTACTATTGGCCTTGAAGGATAATCATTTTTAACTTCCTGTACTTTTGCTCTTGTTGCTGCCAACATCTGGTCGGCACAATTCATCATTGTTAGTCGATTTGCAGTATTTCCTGAAATATACTTTTTTAACAAGGTAATTTGGCTTAACATAAAACACTAGTTTAAATTCATCTAAATCGAGTTTGGGCCATTATATTATACAGGGTGTTTCCTAGGTATCTACAGAAACTTCAGAAGGTGATAAGATAAAATCCCTTTTTTCGCACTGGTGCGAGAGTATACAGATGTGAAATGACAAATACAGTGTATAAAATACATAATTACACAAAATATAAATATAACATGCAGTGTAATAACATAAATGACATATATAGAACTACAAACAATTAAACTTTAAGCAAATACAGACTACATTTACGGTACCTACTACAATTCTTTTAAGCTATATAGCGCCTTTTCAGTGAGGTAGTTCTTTAAACTCGACTTAAATATGCTGTATGACTTGGCTTCTTTAATAATATTTAGCAGTTTATTGTTAATTACTTTATCAGTATGTAAAGGAGTTTTTTCATGCATAGCTGTGTTATGCGCGGACTGCCAACTTCTCTGATTTCACCTTTATGAATATCAAGGCCATAATAAATATTAAGGACAGCTTTAATAACGGGTGTCCAGAAAGCCTTTCAGTCAGGGCGGCTATGGATTGTATAACGCATGTCTTTTATTCAGTCATATGTAAGTAATTTATTTGACATAAGTCAAAGTCAATTTAAATTAAGAGGTTTTTACTTTGAATTATTTACTTTCTGCATATTTCTTGTTACAAAATGTTTACGCAAGAACAAAAAACCTTTATTGTGAAATCTTATTTTCGCAATGGTCAACAATTAGAAAACGGAAATTGGAATTATTCCATCAAGAGACTTTCTGGACACCCGTTATCTAGCACACTTTTTTGTTGACGCATAGTCATAATAATAGTGATGTTTAATTAAAGTGGTTCTGGTTTTTTCTTCTTAAAGAAATATACGCATTCTGTTTTAATGGTGTTTAGTATCAGCATGTTCTTATCACGGCAGTTTTTAAAAGCATTGCACACAGTCGTTCCTGAAGTCTAAGTTATAAATTATTGAGGCTGAGATAGACCTATTGTCAGCAAACATGACAAGTTTGTTATTGTTAGGGGAAGATTGTTAACGAACAGCATGAATAAAAGGGGACCTATCACTGAACCTTGCAATACTCCCAGATCTGTTAGATGCTCATTTGTACCAGAAGTGATCTGTTGGTTAAATAAGACATAATTCAGTCTAGAGTAGTCTGTAGTGATATAGTGATAATATTTACTGATATTTTAATTTTAGTAGGTAGTCGGTTTAAAGTAACGATTATTACTAAACATGAACCAAAAATGAAGTGCTCAAAGGAAATTGCTATTTTTGCAATGCAACTTGTGGATTAATTTTTTGCTATCGCTATCAGGAAAGTGCTTTTTATAATATATTTAGTTTTTCACTTATACAAAATATTCTCTCCATAGAGTAAGTTATAAAATATATTGTTAAAATAGGACTTCTACAATAAATAATTAAAATACACAGGCATTAATCCATTGAGTACTTTATAAATTCTAGCTTTGCTTATTAAGTCAACACTAGTGAGTTCTACATATGAAAACAATGAAAAAGTTCCTATAAACATTTGTCCGGAAACGCTTCGTTACAGAGGTACTGTCTGGGTTTAGGACAATTCGCCGAAGGTACAATTTGCCGTCGGCAAATTCGCCATCGGCAGATGAAGTTTGAAATGAATAAAATTACTAGTCTGTATAAATAAAAAACTTAAAAAATTAACATGAGAAAAAATCATTTGTCATTAATTTAACATCATATATATTATTTACATTTGAAAATTATGTGCTAAACCCCTACTCCCTTACCCCTTACCTTACTTAAACAGTAGTAATTAGGAAGATTAAAAGTTTTAAATAGATACACGAAGTATTAAAGTATTATTCGTTAAACTGTGGTTATTTAAATTCATTAAAGAGATAGAATTACAGATTATTTCTTTATTATTTATTTATGCACTTCAATAATACAGTTTTTCGAGATAAATTTATAGATAAGAATAATTTCATGTTCCAATCACTGTTTTACCGAAAGACAAAATGCTGAATAAAATGGTGACCAGCAAGGGTGTATCGGGCTGTCAGTGAATCAGTTCGTCGGCGAATTCTACCTACGGCAGATAGGCAATGACGTATTATTCCATTCCTGCCTCTGGAAGTGGGAAATTTCAACAACGTTGACGTTTGCCGACCCATGTTTATAGGAACTTACTTTATTGTTTCGATGTGTAGAACTTTAATCTTTAAAGTTTGGACCACTACTTTCAACAAGGGTACTTTTTTGTATATTTTTGAATGGAGAATAAGATTTTCGAGACAAAACTACAAATATTGTAAAAATCTATAACATTTAGAAGCAAATATTACGTGACCACCATATGTAACAGCTTTAGTGCACTTATTTAAAAAAATTTAGTAGAAATACTAAGCTAAATTAGTAGTGCTGATATAAAATTTTGCCAAAAGGGTGATTACACTGTTCTTTTTTCAGAGGGCTGTAACACCGTAAGGAAGCATTTTCGAATGTATGTTTATATGAACTTTTCTTTATGAAACAACCCAAGGAACAACTTCCTAAAGTTTCTGCACGTTCTTAAATAACACCCTGTATATATAACCAACTCAATCAGATTATTTTTTTTCATGTTTACCATCTATTCATTACATAATTTTACTTTTTTACTTTTACTTACCTATATTAGTATGCACTGCAACAATAGTTGATAAATTTGATAGTAGATTATTCCATTTATGTTGTCTCTTAAACTGATTAGCATTAGAAGTACTTGGTGCTGATGGTACAATAATTAGAACAGGGTTTCCAGGTAATTTTCGGGGTTTATTTTGTGAAAGATGTGAAGCATAAGGGTCCCAGGGTCGTTTCAAAAGGTGAAATAAACTTTCATTACTTATTACACCAACCCTATTATTCGAATTTGGTCCATACATCATTTTATCCACAAATGTTGGTAACTTTGCTTTTAAAGTCTAAACAAAAAATGTTAGAAAAAAAACTATGGAAACAAGTTAAAACAAACCTGTAATATATCAAAATAAGCAGCCAAGTATGGAGTACTAAGATTATCGATGAGTAATTGATGTAGCCACTGTGTCAATCTACAATCCCAAGAAACAGTAGCAAACAGCTGGCGCATCCGTTTCACAGATTTTTCTATTGCAGTTCGTTTTAGTATAGGTTCATGATGCACATTACTATAAGCCAAACGCGCTAACCGATCACTGTTTAATATGTTTACCATACCAGTAAACAATCTATTCTGTGCTGGCGTCCAATTTAACCTAATATTTAAATACAAACAAATTTTCAGTTCTCAGTTCATTTTATATTTAATGCAACTTTGTAATAGCTATCTGTGTATCAACAGCACAAAGTGGTGGTCTGTCGCTTGACTGGGAGTTTTGATGTCTGAGGCGTAGCTGAGGGCTATAATTCCGAGAGAGCGACAAAGGCACTTTGTGCTTGAGGTACGCACATGATAGTTTCGACATTCGTGCTGCCAAAAACCAAAAAGAAATTTTAATATAGAAAATATTAAAGATTAATTTAATGAAATAGATAGTCTTTATCAAGGCTGCAATGCATAATGTATATTGTCTGTATCCAACGTCTACAAGTAAATAAGCCACCATTCAGCGAGCGGTAAAGTATTTGAACGCTTGCCGAGCGGTAAAGTGGCAATTGTCAAAACGTCAACTTTGCGTTGTCAAATGAAAGTGCAAAAGCCTCCTTTCTACTACGATTGTAGAAATAAGCATTTTATTGTAGTAATACATACCTAGAAATTGATTCTTCCCAATCTTCACTGCCTTGATTAACTTTACCAAACATGGCATGTCTTTCACATTCATTCATTAACTGCATCGCTTTACCCTTATCATACAGTTCAGGAGCTGGTGTGGGTATGGATTCTACATCTATTTCGTCAACATCACGCGAAGATGCAGCAGTTGGAGCGAGGGGGTTTGTTGCTTTCCTCTTATTTGTAGAAAGTTGTGGCATAAACAAAGTTTTGGTTGGTTGAAAAAATGCAGACTCTGGTGTCCAGTTCAAGGGTCGTGCATAGCAATGATCCATTGCAATAATTCCCGGATCCTTTTCAACTGAACCAGTAAACTGATAATAAAAATTATGCATTTTGGAACTTGAATCTTCGATACTTTTAGATCGTGCATAGTTCGGTGGTACTACATACTGTATAGAAGGCGTGGTACTCTTGGATGTTGAAGTATAGCTTGAAGAAAGTGCCTAAAGACATATTATTATGTACTTGAATATAATAACATAACCTCGGATACAGCATACTATCTTTGAAGCCAAACTGAGAGGTGTTGTAGATGTTAATAACGTTTTCACAATACTTTCCTTTTCCATTGAAATTTCAGCCATTATTTATAACTACGGCTTGTATGTCCACCTTTTAAAATTGAACAAAATACAACAAACAATACCGCATTTATACTTTCTTTGTTTTGTTTACTTGAAAAATAAATAATGTAATGTTTACTCACAGTATACTTATATATACAGTAGCGAAAGCGCCCATATAACGCCTGGTAAGCTATAACTAGTGGCGCTCCAAGCGGTCGACAAGTTAAACTATCGTTTAAATTATGGCGGGTTTTAAATTCTAATCCAGTTCGTTGTTGTTACCATATTTTTAATAAGCAAAACAGAAAAATTACGAGCTACATTATATAATGGTTTTTAAATAATACAAAGATAATGCCAGTAATATGATTTATTAACATTTATAAACTGGGAATCTTCAAAATGCAGCGTGCACAAAGTGCAGTTTTTATTCAAATATCCAACCTCCTTTTCACGTTAATCTTCACGTCTACAGTTTACAACCCCCTGTTTTGATCTAAAACGACGAGAAAGTTAAACTTTAATGTATTAATATTTATCAGAATTTATTACCTTTTTGGATCTTCGGGAAATGTAAAAAACTAAGGTTAGGATTCTTTCCTTCGTTGTTTTCGCAGTTTACGGCGGAACATTCGCCCCCTTTTGAGACTCTCATAATAGATTGGTATATCACTAATCACATTTTTATAAAAACACTGGCGAACAACTTGAAAATTGTTCTTACAACGTTCAAAAAGCAGAGAAACACTACTACCGTCAGCTGTCAGATTTTAGTGTAATTTGTTCGCCGCTTGGTGCTATAATTACCATAAATGACCTTTACTTTCGCTACTGTATATATATAAGTATACTGTGGTTTACTTCTGTTTTACGTTTACTCGGAGATTACAATATCCGGACGCCATACTTTTTTATTATTTATTACTACTACCACTACACCAAATTACCAGGCGCTCAACAAGATCCCTATTCTCCAATTTATTACTCTGGCTAATTCCTTTTACTGAAACACCATTTCGTACGATCAAATACATTTTTATTATCAAGTGTGTTACCGCGTCAAAATTGTTTTGTCTGTTTATAACAAACTTTTTCACGCTACCGGCAGTGTAAGTAGGCCTTACATCCATAGCTACAGGGATCGTAAATGGCCGATAACATTCGTGTACTAGTTACCCTTGACGACGGAACTTAATAGTGTCACTTACGTTCCTAGGAAAATAATAGTGATTTTAACTATTCGTTGATATGGTAACAAGCACAGACAACTTAGAATAATGGAGCTTTTAAAAAATAATTCCGATGACAGCTGTCAAAACGAACTTTTAAAAATATGATTAAATTTCTACCTGTAGCGTAAAAAATTTAATAAGTAACAGGGAATCTATCAACTATTAACATTCTCGGCAGGCCACAAGCCTTGGCTTCGCCTCCGCTCGTATTTACCTACCTCGAATGTTATTATGTCTTTACATTCCTTGTTACTTAAATAACTATTTCATTTTATTAATTTTTCACGCTACCGGCAGTGTAAGTAGGCCTTACATCCATAGCTACAGGGATCGTAAATGGCTGATAACATTCGTGTACTAGTTACCCTTGACGACGGAACTTAATAGTGTCACTTACATTCCTAGGAAAATAATAGTGATTTTAACTATTCGTTGATATGGTAACAAGCACAGACAACTTAGAATAATGGAGCTTTTAAAAAATAATTCCGATGACAGCTGTCAAAACGAACTTTTAAAAATATGATTAAATTTCTACCTGTAGGCCTACTTACATTGCCGGTAGCGTGAAAAATTTAATAAGTAACACGGAACGTATCGACTAATAACATCCTCGGCAGGCGACAAGCTTCGGCTCCGCCTCAGCTCGTATTCGCGTACCTCGGATGTTATTACGTCCTTGCATTCCTTGATACTTAAATAACTATTATTAGAATTTGTATTCGATCTGTCCTATCATTAAGTTAAATGTATCTAACCAAAAATTTTTACAGCTGTCAACATTTGACAATTGGCGTATATTAAGTATTGCCAACTTTAACACTTCGGTCAGGGCCTGCTCTGAATCATTTTTTTTACGATCACCCGGTATATCCATTGGCGTAGCTGCAGGAGGCCATGTCTTTTCTGCACTATACACAGGAGCGGCAACTAAAGTATTACAAGCTGATATCTCCAAAACTATAAAAAATTCTGCAACATTTTTTCTTTATTTTATAGAACGGAAGGAGCCGTAGATTAGGTTAATACTTAATAGTGAGTTTTTTTTAAACCACTTTAATTAAACGGAGGGGGGACTTGAAAATTTTAAATAGGATGATTTATAATTTTAATATTTATGTAATATCCGCATCAACATAGGTACAGTCTATTTTTCTCAGATTTTTTTTTAAACGTTTACTATCCTTAATAAATGGAGAGATAAAATTTTGCACTTTTTTAACTCTAACTAAATTTTGCTTGATCTAATTTTGGTCGCTTAGTTGTAGTATACGCATTTAAATTTAAAAAAATCTCTTTCCACTGTTTAATATTTAAGAATTTTATCCCCTTATTTATCATGGGTAAAAAATAGGCTGTACCTATTTTGATGCGGATATTAAAACAATATTAAAATTATATGGGGGGTGTTATATTATTATTGTCTCCTTATAATAAGATTGAATTAATTAATAATATATTCATCACTTATGATAAATGATAATTATGCTTCGTGAAGAATTTGACACTCAAAAAGAAAAGAAGAAAATGTGGAGTTTCAAATATTTACAACTACGTATGAACTTATTTTTAATATTTTATAATACAATAAAACATATAAAAGTGTTACATCGTTCAATAAAAAAGAACATTCAATTTGCTCTCCGATGATGAACTGCTTAAGTAATTTTTGAATCGACAGAATGTTTAGAAATTTCTTTCATTCTAAGCAGTAGATACAGGTAGTATTGTTAATATATGCAGTATTGCTGTGATATTTGGTAGCAATAATCTATATTGATTAATTTCAAAAAGGGGGGCAAGACCGACTCATGAGTAAGCCACTGAAACAATCAGCACATTGCAGTGAGTATAATAAGCTCTTGCATAAATAGCCTACTATATTTTACAAACAAATACATTACGTTCTATTTCTTTACAGTTATATACAATTGCTACTGTCTGCTTAAAAAGAATCTAATACAAACAGGTAAAAGAAAACAAGGCGCTATACATGCGCGCTTATTATTTCAGGAAATAAACAAATTTACGGAAACCGTATGTTCATAATCGCAACTCATTGCATAATTAAGATTATGTAATACTGCTGAACGCAGTACATCTCTAACATTTCAACACAGCGTAATTATATATCTTTAAAATAGTATACAAAAACAAACGTGCGGCGTAGTCCACGGGTTTCGTTATTTACTATTTTAAAAGGCATTAAATTTTAAATGCGAATAGGCGCGATCTACGCTCACTTGAGTAGTTAATATGCTATGAAACAACTTATTTGTTACTTATTACAGCGTTGGGTATTTTAACCATGTGGGTATATCAACATATACACTGTATCCATAAAGTAACCCCCCCCCCCGAACTAACTTTTGAACGACTTCATATTTTTCTACGAAATTTGGTGTGCTGTAATGGGAAATTAAATACTATCTTTCAGACCATATTAAAATTTTGTATCATCCAAAATGGCTACTGGGCGCCATTTTGTATTTTTTTTAATGGAAAGGGGGTTTGAGTGACACCTCATTGGAAAGGTCTTTTAGTTCTGCGTCTGGTCCTAGAGTTTTAAAGAAAACTATTCAGCCATAACAAAATGGCAATCTTTGAAGACAAAGAAGTCTATTTGAAAAAACTAAGAATTTAAGCTTAAATTAATTAAATTAAGTGTCCGAAATGTTTACTATTTACTTCTTGGCACATAAAAAGTCGGTTATGAAATTCCTGCCTTACATTTTCATAAGTTTCTGATATTTCTGCAAACTTCTGTAATGCGTCGCTCCAGTTCTTCAATTGTTTCTGGACGGGTTCAGTACACTTTCGATTTCAGATATTTCTATAGAAAAAAATCTAAGAAAGTTAAATCTGGGGAGTGAACTGGCTATTCTACAGGCCCCCGCCTACCAATCCATCTTCCAAGAAAATGTTCGTTGAGAACGTCAGAAACAGGCCTATAATAATGAGGCGGCGCACCGTCTTGTTGGAACATAACGTTTTCAATATTATTTCCAACCACCTGAGTTATTTCTGGTAAAAGTTTGTACTGCAAATGAAACAGTGGACTACTGGATAAAAAATCAAAACAATTTTGAACTGGAGTGAGTCCATTTGTTTAAAATCCGCCATTTTGTTATGGCTGAATATTTTTCTTTGGAACTCTAGGATCAGACGCAAAACTAAAAGACCTTTCAAATGAGGTGTTACTCGACCCTGGATAAAAAAAAATCAAAACAATTTTGAATTGAGTGAGTCCATTTGTTTAAAATCCGCCATTTTGTTATGTCTGTATATTTTTCTTTGTAACTCTAGGATCAGACGCAGAACTAAAAGACCTTTCAAATGAGGTGTCACTCGACCCTGGATAAAAAAATCAAAACAATTTTGAGTTAAGTGAGTCGATTTGTTTAACATCCGCCATTTTGTTATGGCTAAATATTTTTCTTTAAAACTCTAGGATCAGACGCAGAATTAAAAGACCTTCCAAATGAGGTGCTTACTCGACCCCCTTTTCTATTAAAAAAAATTTCAAAATGGCGCCCAGTCGCCATGTGTATCGAATGATACAAAATTTAATTTTTGGCTAAAAAATGATATTTAATTTCCCATTAAAGCACACCAAATATTGTGGTAAAATATCAAGTCGTTCAAAAGTTAGTTAGGGGGGGGGTTACTTTATAGACAGACGGTATATTTTATCCGCACCGCATGCTTTTTGAAGTTTTACTAATTAAATAAATAATGATCTGAGTATGATCAGAACAATTCAGTTCTTAAAAGCACACCATTTCTGTTAGAGCATTGCAGGTTACTGATTACTCCACCGTACACCGCTATTTTTAATGATTACATAAAAATTTTCAAAATTTTAATTTTTTACGGAAATAACCTTTTTAGTGCCCCAGGAGCCAAAATAAATGACGAATATTTCGTCATCGAATTCTCTAGCCTTATAAATGGCGGCCGCTAAGATTTCTTTAATATCTTGACTTTATAACGCTCATTTATCCAGAAGTAGTAGTCTGATCGGGATCAACTACAACTTATTTGAGAGCCCTTTGTAGGTAGTATACGATTAAACGTAATTAATTTCGAAAATCTGAAAACGATCGCAATGCCACCTCATCAGTTTGTAAATATTAAAAAAATATGTTTTCACGCTACAGGCAAGGTTAATAGGCGATACATTCATAGCTACAAAAGATGAAAATGGCCAATAACATTCGTTTACTTTTTGCCCTTGACTACGGAACTTAATAGTGTCATTTACATTCCTAGGATAATAATTAAAGCAACAAGGTGCAGATTCCAATGTTTTATTTAAACAAGCACAGGCAACTTAGAATAATGGGGCTTTTAAAAAATAATTCCGATGACAGCAGTCAAAACGAACTTTTAAAAATATGATTAAATTTCTACCTGTAGCGTGAAAAATTTAATAAGTAACACGGAATGTATCGACTATTAACATTCTCGGCAGGCCACAAGCCTAGGCTTCGCCTCGGCTCGTATTTACCTACCTCGAATGTTATTACGTCTTTACATTCCTTGTTACTTAAATAAGTATTCATAAACACGCTTCACGATTTTTTTTAAACGTTGTATATCGATACAGCTGAGGACGCACTACAATTAAATTTTTACCAACTCCTAAATTTCACTATGACGAACTCTGAATTTTTGAAAATTGGAATTTGGTACCTTTTTTTAAACGGGGGACGGTAAACATTCCGGCTTCAGCTGTATTGCTGATCAGAATGTGATTTAGCATCAAAATGCTTTCGTTTCTGTACGAATTACATTAGCTACAGTTGATTGACGCAAACTCTAGTTTCCATATTTGGGCATTTTTCTGCAACTTTTTATATTTCTTGGAAGACCTTAAAATCGTGTGAATTTTGATAAATATCTTAGTGTACGAATCATGCCGGTCGTTGAATAGTTCGGCTCGTTGGACTACGACAAGCTAGGATCCGAACAGATATAATCACTAAAAGCTCGCATCATCTTTGCTGACGTCACGATAAAATACTGACTGTGCTGTAATAAGAATTGAAGTATGAATGGAATGGAGGATTGTCTATATAGGTAGCTTGTTGTTTTAGAAATCTAACAGTCGGTGAAATGTACAACGTTATAATAATTGTAAAATATACACTTTTGAAAATACGGTAAGTATTAACATCATTACAATTTACTTTCGGCTTAGACCGCGTCGTCATTTGGGAATTACACCCAGCATAATCAGATAAGGACTGACCCGTAGCTTGTCTCCCTTAATAAAATTGATAACACATCTGCTATTGAAGTCCCCCTTCCCTAACTTTAACTTTTTCAATTTTCTATTGCCACCACTGGTTATTTGCTCCATCTAACACTGAAATTAAAAACGTCACGTCTTAAATTAAAAACGCCACAAACTCCGATGATTTAGTTACCGAGAATTAAACTCGGTGCCTTTTGTAAAGCAGATCAAACGCCGGCAACCTTAGCATTACCCCACCGGCAGTCTTTAAAAAAAAATGAAACACAAAAATATTTTGTGAAAACAAAAATAACTTGAAAACGTCAAAGTCTAACTATAGCCTAGTTGAAGTAGGTTCTTTTGTAACTCCCATTTTTTAGAGGGAAAACTGCAAGCACGGCTTAATCTAAATTTTTAAATCCTGTTTGCAATTTTTGTATAAATTAATAATTCTTACATTTTTCGAAATGTTTAACTAATTTATGGATTTCTATAGTTTAAAAAATATATTGTATCGAAATTCAACCAGCGATCGACGAAGTCACTTTCCAAGGTCAAAAACTAACTCACATGGATAAGACATTTTTTTTTAATTTCCATTCATGATCTTCGAAAAAGTACAATATTAAAACACGTAGTGTGAATGGCACAACAGTTTTGCAAATTAATGAAAGGGTTTATAGGTCATTCTTCCAAATATTAAAAATATCACACACCTATATGTATAAAAATGGAACATATCTTTTTGTTGAAGGGGTCTGCAAATGATGATTGTTTTTGTAATTTCATAATAACCACGTGTTTGCCAAATTGTTTTTTGAATTAAGTAATAACGCAACCGTTATCAGCAAAATTAGTTTTTGAAATAAACATAATAATAAATGTTGTTACTATAAGTAGTTGTTTTTAAACAAAGCGTCGTGACGCCACTTCTGGCGCGACGCGCGAGACTACGCCAATATCGATTGGTATACCCCGGGTGTATGTTGTGCGGCTAGAAAGATGTAAACGTGTTATGTTAACAAGTATTTGTTTACATTTTTCGTAGAACCATTTGCGTGTAAGCCTGTAAGTAATTAATTATGACATCCACGGAAAATGCGTCAGATAACCAGCTCACGCCGCAGACGCCCGTATTAACGGTTTGCTGTAAAATTTTACGATCTCCTTCGCATGAATCAGTAACTACAGATTTATCTTTGTTTTCCGTATCTTCTGCAACCTCGGAAGTTCATGCAGGACGACGTCTACTTAGTTTTTGTAAAACGGATGGACGAGGCCACAGTCCCAACCCTGACAGCAGAGGACAATCGAGCCGGTAAGTTTTGCTTCTCAAGACATCCCCCAGTTGTTTGTAATAAAAACAAATCGTCATTTAGGCCTGCCGATATACCGGAAATACTATGGTTTGAGGAAGAAACGGAGTTAATTCGTAATTGCGCGGCCTTATCTTCGGCAGTAGGATTACAAAAAAGTTTTAGCACCAGCGATATTAGTCAATTGCCCTCTCCTGAAGATGCACCCATTGCACCGGGCGTTAGAAGTGCTGTTTCAGAACTAGCACTCAATTCTTTGCAAAGATCCAACTTCTTGCTTGAAAATGCAAGACTTGATCACACGTCAAGATCTTGCTCCACATGGGTGGCCGTGGGAGATATTGCATCTACGTCACAGCTGCCGTCGCCACATGGTGGACATTCCACCACAACTGTTCCTCCTGCCAATACACCGCCACCACCAACATTTACTGCAGCTGATTTTATACGATCCGTAAATAAAAAAGTAAGTAACAATAATGTAGCCAGTAATCTGGAGAAACTGGGAAATAGTACACTAATATTTAAAATTGTTTTGAAACAATTTCCTCTGTGTCTTATGTCTTCTATATTTCTGCAGGACAAGTTTAATTTCTGTCTTTTCGAAATTTATTATAGGACTCCATTACTCACTCCTTCTGTCGTTGCCTATTTCTATCTCATTGAAAAAAAAAAAGATTAGGAACGTTTATGAGTCGAGTTTAAAATTCAATATAACAGGTTCTACGTTTCGTTGGCAGAAAACAAAAATTTGTAGGAATGCGAATGCAGATTTACTCACTAGTTGTAGGTACATACCAGGTATATTTTTACGTACTCATTTTGTAATAAAACTCCTCCGAAATTGTATTTGAACCAAACACATTTTTCGAAACCGCGTGTTATTATACAGGATGTTCACGGGAACTGTGTGCATTGATATCTCGCCTGTTATAACAGTTATAAAGTATAGAGTTATAAATTGCGCATCGCGTTTTTCAGATGTTAAATGATCTTTTTCTTTAAGTCTGGCAATAAGCAGCACTAGCTTTGAAATGTATTGCCTTTTTAAAATTATGCCATTTTGAAAGTTTGTGCATTGCGAACTAATTTATAGCATAATACTGTCATTATAGAAGGTTTCCCAGCAAAGTTGAACTATATGAAAAATGCATGGTTAACTACATTTTTCTAGATTTTATGTACTCAGTCGTGGCCGAAAGAAATACTTTTAATTTTTGTTTGTCATTTATTTATAAAAAACCAGCTTTTGTTTTTATTGCAAAATAAACTACATACAAATTTTTAATTACAAACTATTCTCTCTTAAAGTGATATTTAATATAATAAACAGTATCCTTAAAAAATAATTGGCTTTTAATTATGTTGCTATTTGATTGTAGAGCTGATTTAAAAGAAAATAAACAAAAATTTCAAAACCAATGTCTCACCCAGAATTGGAACCTGGGACTTCTGCTTACAAGACAGTTTTTCCACTCACTGCTCCACGGAAATATTAGAAAACGTTGTTACTTTGGTATTGAATTTATGAATATTTATTTAGATTTTTGCTTAGGTTTAAATGTAATTTTATTGTTTTTTTGTACTTAACGTCACTAATAATAGCTACTAACAATAATACAGTTTAAATTCTTAGCCAAACTACCCTGGAAACATAAAATCTGGAAAAATATAATTCCTCATGCTGTTCAACTTGGCTGCATTTTAATGAATTAATTACAGCGAGATTAAGTAAAACTGATTGCTGATAATGGTATTTACGATTGTCATTTTTTTTATTTTTATTTTGTAATTTTTAACAATTTTTACAAAAATTACTTTTTTTATAGATCTTGTTATGTTATGCAAGTATATGAAAATGATACAACGTTTTAAAAAGAAAAAAATTATTTAAAAAACATTTTCTAACAAAATTTCAAAACGGCGTAGCTTATAAACGGCAACACATTTTAAACATTTTATTGTTGATTTGAATTAAGCGTTTGACGCTTAAAATATTTTGAAATATCTTTTTAAACCCTATCTCTTCAAATAAAGCATTTATATACAGGGTGTCAATTTGAAAACGTACAATGTGTTATATCTCTAGAAGTAAAAAAATTTTTAGAAACCGTTTCTACAACATTGAGAGGGAATCATCATGACTCATAAGGTAATGGTAACACCCATCCTGTGATACATCAATGGAACGCTCGTAAAAAATACTATTCAGTAGTAGCAAACACTTTTTTTATCTGATTTATTTCATAAAAATTAAGTTATAAAATGACCCCCAAGATCTCCAGATTTGACCCCAGTATACTTTTTTTATAGGGTCACTTAAAATCTGTTTTCTACAAAACTCAGCCTATTGCACAAGTGCCGAGCTATTCCGCGCCAAACCTTCTGAAATGTTCGGAGAGAATTTGAGAGTAAACTTTACTATTGCCTAGAGAATAATGGAATGGGAATGGAATTTTTAAGAGCTTTTCAATGCGGTTTCACAAAGAGGGTGTTACTATTTGAATTTTTTTTAGGGTAGCTAGAGCCTAAGGGGTTGAATGGGGAAGGTTATCTTATGACTCATGATGATTCTCCTTCCATATTGTAGAAACGGTTTTTATAAATTTTTAAAGTCTCTTTTACTTCCAGAAACATAACACGTTGCACGTTTTCAAATTGACACCCGGTACAAATTAGACTGAGGTGTGTAGCACTGTCGGTGTCAAACTGTCAACTATCAGTTTCAATGATTAGAAGTAATAATTTTGTAACACAAAAATCATGTTTATTAAATATCTCGAAAAACGCGATCTGAAATTGTTTTTCTGGTTGCAGATTCGAAGTCAGTGAAAACACAGCGAGACAGCAATGAACGCTCTGTATAAATACAGTGCATCCGTACAGTATCCCCTTGCTAACTTTAGAAAGACTCAATATAAAATAATGGACACTTTTTAAATGGCAAAGTACATCGAGTGAAGAGATCGTGTTATTCTGCTTCTAATACGCTAAATTTGTTCTAATTTTATGAGTTTAACAAGTCTAATCATACTTGGTGGAAGGTTCAATTCTATTTAATAAAAATTAAAATTAAATGTAGTAAAAATGAAATTAAGATGGAGATGCTACGAAAATTTTTCAACTGTACTTTTTGAACGTTGTTGTCGCCTATTCTGAAATTCCTGCCGAATGCTTCTGATTCTGACGCTATTTTTATTAGATACAATACAAAAATTAGCCTATTAGAAACAGCATATAAAGAGTTTAGAAATTGGATGTTCTACAATTCGCATAGTTTTTTTAATTTGCGAAGTGTGTTTTTGCGCAGTTTGCTTTTCTAGGGGGTGTCTTTGCTATTTAAAATATTTGCGTCAATGAGTGCCGCTACAACGTGTGGCGATCTTTTTGGTTGCTGATGAAGTAGTATTTTTGATGTAGTTTGAAATCGTTTGGTCTCATCTTCCTAAGTGCATACCTATTATTGCATATACATGTCGAAAATCCTACAAGTCGAAAATTAGCGTAATTATATAGTGAGCGTGTATATTTATAAAGCAGTGCACACTCTTGCAACAGCAATTCTGGAGCAATCTTAGTATAAACACCTTTACTTTTGTCGACAACTTTATTCACTTTGGATTTCACATTCCAAATATTACTGAGTTTTTGAGCGTGCGTCTCGCTTGCAAATGGGTAGAAACTAGCAGCAAGTAGAATTAAATAAAACCTTTTAAAAGTTAACGTTTCACTGTTCTTCAACAGGTTGTGAACTCAGCATGTCAAATAATATGATTAAATCTCCTCATGCAAAATGTATGAGCAAAAGTCAACGCGGGATTAATTTTATACAAATGGTATGAGCTTTTGTATGGGATGATGTATAGCGCGCGACAAGTCAATTTGCATCTCATACCTTCAAACGAGATGATGAACGATTCTGTTTTAAATTATAAAACATAGTTTTATTAAATCAACATTTGTAACAATAACATCTTGTAAAACCAACCCACCTACAGGTGGGCTAAAACTATTTGCCAAACCACTAAAAAAATCAAATAATTTTTATCATATTAAAATTGATCGGAAAAAATGAAATTAATTATTTTTCATCGATTACACATAATACAGCGTTACAGCCGCGAAATTACTTCTAAATTACTTGTTTGTAGTGGCGCGAATATTTATAGTATAAGGAACGGTATAAGCTATACAGCTGAAGCCTATGCTATGTGAGTGTTCCAAAACTCGCGAACACGGACTGCTGGACGGTATTCTACCATAAAAACTAAACAAAAAGCTCCTCTGCGATTTTTCGATTCAACCAATATTTTTCAAGACAGTAAAGTTTTGAAAAATCTGAAAATAATCAAAAAATAATACATATTTTTATTCTTTTAACGTACCTTTTGTGAAAAGTCACACCCGACAGTCCAATACGTGCTGCTATAATATACAGAACGATAAAAAAAATTCTTAATCAAGAGGGACGTTAGAGACAAAACGGCATGTCTCAGATTAATACTCAATTTGCGTTAGCTGTACGAGGGGGTATTGATAAGTACTTAGCCATATAAAACGCCACAATATTTCAAAACAAAATTTTATTTATTCAACATAATCTCCTTTAAGACTTATACATTTAGCAGAACGTTCATAAAGTAATTCTAAGCCATTAAAAAAAATCTTTGTCTTGGTCTGCAAACCACTCCTCAACGGTACATATTGCTTCGTCATTTGTCGAAAATCTTTTACCTTTCAAATGTTTTTTTAAGTTTTGGGAACAAATAATAGTCTAACGGTGCGAAAACCGTAGGATAGGGCGGGTGGTCAACCAATTCAAAACCAATCTCATCAATTTTTTGCAGTGCAATCAACGACTTGTGAGCAGGAGCGTTGTCTTGCAAAAAGAGCACACCTCTGGCAAGTTTTCCGCGGCGCTTTTCTACAATTTTCTTACGTAATTTAGTTAGCAACTCAGTATAATATGCTCCCGTAATAGTTCTACCCCGTTCCAAATAATCTATCAGAATTATCTCATCTTTGTCCCAGAAAACTGAAGCAATTGGTCTTCCAGGGCGGTGCTCATCTTTCACACCTGATCTTCCTCTTTTATATTCCGCAACCCCGTTTTTAATAGTGGCGTATGAAGGACAACTGATCACTTAAGGTTTCTATCATATCAGCAAAAATTTCTTTGCCCGATAACCCTTTCAAAAATAAATACTTAATAACTGACCGAAACTCGATTTTTTCAAATTTTATCTTTTTCTCATACATGCTGTTTTCAAAAATTCACAGTTTGATCACCGTTCAACTTATGGATGTCAAACTTTTACAACTTATAAAACATCATAGTTGTAACCATAGCAACCATATTCACTTTTCGTCACTAGAAACTTTCCAGGCTAACTAGATATCAATACCCCCTCGTAATTAATTTTTAACCGACTTCAAAAAAAGGTTCTCAATTCGTCTGTATATTTTTTTTATGTATGTTCGGGCATAACTTCTTTGTTTATGAACCGATTTTAATGATTCTTTTTGCGTTGGGTTCAGTATAGATCCAAGGTGCTCCCATTTTAATTTCATTGGTATTGGACCTTGAACTTCTAAGATACACCAGGGAACTCCTCAAAATCTATTTTTTTCTAAGCGTTTCCGTCTTTCATCTTCCGTTTCAACTAGCCGTCGTTTCCCCATTCGAGAAGCATCCTTACTAGGGCTACCCATCACTTAAAATTGTAAAATTATTAACTTAAAAAAAAACGACTTCAAATAAAAACACAAAAGTGACATAAGTTAACTAAAAAGTAAAAAATAAATAGTTTTTATACAACAATTTAATACTTATTTGTTGTTCCGTTTAATGTAATTAAGAAATTATTGTTTATTATATAATTATTAATTGTTTTATAATTTTGAAGTCGGTGCCAAGTAAAACATAAAAATTCGAATTTAATTTGTTATTGTTATTGTCAAAATTATAAAACAATTAATAATTATATAATAAACAATAATTTCTTAATAAATATTTAGCTATTAAAAAATTAATAGTTTATTAATAAAATAAAACGCTTGGTAATTGTTTCACAAATTGTGAAACAATTACCAAGCGTTTTATTTTATTAATAAACTATTAATTTTTTAATAGTTAAATATTTATTAATAATGTTTCACCATGTGCCTACCACACAATCAATTTAAAATATTAATAATTTCTTAATTACATTAAACGGAACAATAAATAAGTATTAAATTGTTGTATTAAAAACATTTATTTTTTGCTTTTTAGTTAACTTATGTTACTTTTGTGTTTTTATTTGAAGTCGGTTTTTTTTAAAGTTAATTATAGAATAATGGCATTTAAGAGTCCAATCAAAGACACGCGATTGTTTTCTCAACACCTCCTTATTTTTAAGATCGCGCTCTACATATAGGTACTATAGAAAATATTTTACACTTTGCACTACCTTTTGTAAAAGGAAACTGTATGTTACCCTTTTTGTTAAACTTTTTGTTTCATTAAATTCCTATTCTTATAGAATACTTTGTGCTTTTTAACATGATCGCTCATGTATATAACTGATAGTTTTGTGTAATCCAAAGAATAAGGAAAACATCCGATGTTAATCACACAGCAATTTGTTGTTTATAAAGACATTAGAATTTAATGCTTCTATGTATTTATTTCTATTGTTAAAACTTTAACATAAGTTTTATAGTAAACAATTGTTTTAGGTACGTCAGAACTATATTCGGCGAAGGCTTCTAACTACATACAAAGCACTAGAAAGGCTTTCTCAAAGCGAGTTTAACTTAGATAGATTGGAAGTATCACTATCAGCGTCCCTGACGAATTCTTCTGCAGAATGTAGTGTTAACAAAGAATCGGCATCACGACTTACAGTTCCGGGGGCAAATCCATCAGTGCCAAAGTCCTCACCTACTAACAATGCTTCTGTGCTCAAAGTTGTTACACAAACAACAAACAAAAATTTGCCACTCACAATTCGTGATGTAGAACGTGAACGTGGCAAACCATTATCAAAGTACGAGAGAAATATGATGATATTTAACTGGCTGCATACTTTAGATGATTCGGCCTTTGTTGAGGGTGTCCAATGAAGTGGCACTTTAATTACAATAAATTATTTTATTAATCACATTTAAATGTATAATATAATATATGCTAATTGTTTGGAAATCATTGTAAGGCTATTTCAAATTATTCGTACCTACATTTTCCACTGTAAGTAAATCATATCAATATGTTATAAATATATTACAGAATTAAAACACTAAAGACATCAAATGTTTATTTTCTTTTAATCTATGAAGCAGTGCCAACGTAAAGGATGGGTTTGATATATAAGACCTAAAACGTGGGTAAGAACAAATTTTTCCAAAAAAATACTTTAAAATGCCTCCCAGTACACCACACCACGAACTGCCACTGCTGTGAAGATATAAGGTTTGTATTTATAACACATTTGAGCAACTCAAATTTCGTAGGTGATTTTCCTATGGGTAAAAAGGGGATTTCGAATGTTACAAAAAACGTGCCCAAAAAACTCAATCATTCAAAGAACATTTAACATTTTTAATTAATCGCCTGTAAAAAATATGTTATCTTGTTATTTTAAAAAGTAGCAAAGTTTAACATCTATAGATCAAAACACTGTATTCCGGCTATAATTAAACTCTGGTAGATTCCAAATAATAAAGCTATTTTTATAAAACAATCTTAAGAAAATTTTTAATGAAAAATACAGGATATTTCCAAAATGAACTGTTGACGTCAAAGAGCAGATCAAATAACATTAGGAAATGCTTCTCGAAGATAAAACAGTCTAATCACGCTTTAATTAATATTTGCCGCATCGTAAATTAAGATATTTATGTAAATATGATATTAATATATTTAAATTCATCAGTCAGGGGCGTACATTGGGAAAGGAGTTCTCAAAAAACTTCTTGGCGTATTTTTTATGCATTCGAGATTTTCTAACTTATGACGTGGGAATCGTATTCTCCATACAAAAACGAGTAAAAAACATACTCTTGTTGGGAGACTTATACAGATTATTGTTGAAAATACTGGTTTTACTAAGAAAAATTAAAAAAATTATAACGATATTTAAAGTGCAGTAATACTGAAAGAAAATCTTATAAATCAGGTGAGCAAATACTCGGCACAGGAAAAAAATATTCGAATAGTTTAAACACATTTATTTCCAAAACCAAGCAAAAAATTTTAACTTTAATGCCCGATTACTCAAAAACAAAATATCCAATTAATACAAATTGTCATATTATTTGATAGCCTTTAATAATTATAATCAAGTGATGCAAAAATATTTTTGGAAATATGAAAATTGTAAATATACTAGCGGCTCAAAATTTTGGACATTTTCAAAAAATTATTCCTCAAAAACTGCCCACAACGGTTTTTTTAACTTTCTGAGCCGATAGAGCTTGCAATGAAGTACAAATTTCGCTTTTTACTAATCTCCCAAATTTCACTCTGACGCCCTCTAGGAATTTTTAATAATTTTTAAAATTGATTTATTTTTTATTCAAAAACGCAAACGCCGATCGTTATAAACTTTTATCAGTTTGATAGACTATTGGAAGTACTTTATTAGGACCAGCAAGAATTTTCAACTATTTTAAAAATTAAGAAAATGAATGATACTTTTTAATATCAACGTGTTTTGCGACAGTCGGTAGTTACATGGTTTTAAGTACGCCTATCAATTAGCTCTAATAAAAAAAAATTCATTCTTTACATATTTTTGGTAAATGTATAGATAACGTTGTTATAACCATTTTCGTGCGTGCATTAACTATCTTAGCGTCTTTTGCGTAGTAGAGCGCGCGCCGCCTGTATCTACATAACCAACGCCTTGAGTCTGCAGCGGGCTTGTACCAGCTAGATTAGATGTAAATTCCCATCATTTTTTGACGCGAGAATATTTAAAAAGTAAAAAGTATGGGAAAGTACCAACGACCTCTTTCACTTATTTTTGCTCATTCTTTTTCCCCAGGGAAAAAACCCGTTTTTTTTTAACTTCTACCTAACGGTTTTTTAGGTTGAATTGAGTTTTTTTTGTCATAATCCTCATAACGCAGTTTGTTCCACTTGTTCAATCACATCACAGGCAGGTTCACTTATACTAATCAACGGTATAACCCGCTGTCATAGTATTGGTTTTCAATTTTTTCATACTATTGCCTCAAAAATAAATAAAAAGAATGCGTGGAGCTAGCAAAATACAATCTCAGTTAACGGTTGCTAAAAATTATTTTTATTTTTTATGCAAAAGTTGCAATCTAAATTTTAAAACAAGCAAAAAACCCACTGGGTATTTTAAATTGTACCCACGCAAAAAAACACCATAAAAAAATCCTTTTCAGCTTTGTTAATTGTACCCACTCAAAAAAAAACACTGTTTTTTAAATAGACCCATTCAATTGCCAACTTTGTTGGCTATGGCCTGTATGCCAATTTTTCATTTTTCTGCTAAAGATGCAGCCGTCGTCAACAACTGTCGATAATTAGGCATATACTTGCAGTATCGTTGCAGATCTTTCGATCTGCAGGTTTAGACCTTTTAGTGACCTTCAAGTGTATGTTGAAAACTGGACTGCAGGTGAAACATCTGCAGTTTACGTCTTGCAGATTGTCATTTTTAAATTCTCTCGTCTTTCTCAAATTTTTATTCTACATTCGATGGTTTCAATCCTTTTCTTCGACACCATGCTGATTTTTGATGATTTACAGCATTTTTTCTGAATTTAATGGTGTAACCATGATCTTGATTGCGAGACAGAAATCACCTCCAATACTGCTTTTTGAAAAAATTATTTAATTCGTTTGTACTAGAAGCATAATCCATTGAAACAACAAAAATAATTTACGTAGCAAATTTATTACACTAAGATTTGTACATACGTAACAACTAACAAATCAGACAAAGTAATGAAAGACTTATTTATAAACAACGCAACATAATCACACAATACTGGTCACAGTCATACAATCTCATCATACACACTGGCATACGAATAATGGGAGGATCAAATCAAAATGCCTCCATGTTCTACTCTACTGCTCCCCTAATTAATAGTGCATTTATTAAAATAATATAAACTAATGCATTGCTTAATTAGGAAAATCAAATAAAGAAATACAGTCCACACAACTGAGAAAGATGCACCTAGCTGTAGATTCAAGAAATTAAAAAGTTCATCACATTTATTACTAGAAGGTTCTTCCTTTTATTACACTTAGTTCTTTTCTTCTTTCTTTTCTTTTTCTTCAGGTGTTTGTTCAGATGATGTACTACTACTTCCACTACCACTTTCTCTTTCTGCGGCCATCTATAACAAATATCGACTGTAATTAAAGTTGCTTATAATATTTTTTTATAATACCTTCTTGTATGCCATTTCAAAAAGTTTTAATGATGATTGTTGGAGAGCGGATGTAGTTTTACGAATTTCTTCTGGGTCAGCTTCGTCTTTCCTTGCAAGAATTTCTTTAACCTTTGCTATTTCTTCTCTTAGTTTATCACACTAATAAAATAAATGCCAATTAAAATTCAGTTGCAAGCAGTTATCTTGGATATTTCATTACGTACCTCATCCTTGGGCAATTGATCTTTAAATTCTTCCATCTTGCTTTCAGTATCATGAACAATTCCTTCCGCTTGATTAATTGCTTCCACACGATCTTTCTTCACTTTGTCAGCTTGAGCGTATTGTGCAGCATTGCGTACCATATTCTCAATTTCGTCTTTGCTTAAACCACCGGAAGACTGAATTACAACTGGAACATGTCAGAATTAGCTATATTGTTGTTATTATGAAACCAAGAAAAAATATTACTTTGCTGTTCTTTGCCAGTACCCTTATCTCTAGCAGACACATGTACAATGCCATTGGCATCTATGTCAAAAGTGACTTCGACTTGTGGCACACCTCGTGGAGCAGGAGGAATTCCAACTAAGGTAAACTGACCTAATAACTTGTTATCTAGTGCCATTTCACGTTCACCTTGGTGTACTTTAATTTCGACTTGAGTTTGTCCATCTGCAGCGGTAGAAAATACTTGACTCTTTTTAGTGGGAATTGTAGTATTGCGGCCAATCAGTTTAGTAAACACTCCTCCTAGAGTTTCAATACCCAGAGACAAAGGTGTAACATCTAACAATAGCACGTCTGTTACATCACCAGCTAATACACCACCTTGTATAGCTGCACCAACGGCTACAGCTTCATCGGGATTCACAGAACGGCTTGGTTGTTTACCAAAAATATCTTGAACGGTACTTTGCACTTTTGGCATCCTCGTCATACCACCTACTAGAATGACTTCACCTATATCTGACTTCGCTACTTCAGCATCTTTAAGGGCTTTTTGACATGGTTGGATAGTCCTTTTGATAAGATCGCCAACAAGACTTTCAAATTTCGAACGAGTTAGTTTCAAATTCATATGCTTAGGACCAGAAGCATCCATTGTCAAATATGGTAGATTAATATCTGTTTGTAAAGCTGAAGAAAGTTCAATCTTTGCTTTTTCTGCAGCTTCCTTAAGACGCTGCATTGCCATTGGATCTTTTGTCACATCCAAACCTTGTTCTTTCTTGAACTCGGATACCAAGAAATTGACTAACATATTATCAAAATCTTCACCTCCAAGGAATGTATCTCCATTTGTGGATTTTACTTCGAATACACCTTTCTGAATCTCAAGTATTGATATATCAAAGGTACCACCTCCCAAGTCATAAACAGCAATTCTATAATAAAACAAAATAGTCATTACGTAATAATGCAAACAATTTGATGCGCTTAATTTCCAATTTAGATCTGTACATATTCTTTTTGTAATATGTTATGATTAAAAAAATAATTAGATAATTTGTACTAACATTTTGTCTTCAGTTTTATCCATGCCATAAGCCAACGCAGCTGCAGTCGGTTCATTAATAACTCTCAGAACATTTAGGCCTGAAATCTGACCAGCATCTTTTGTAGCCTGACGTTGTGAATCATTGAAGTAAGCAGGAACTGTTATGACGGCATTCTTTACTTTGGTATTCAAATAAGAATCTGCTGTTTCTTTCATTTTCATTAGCACAAATGCTCCAATCTGACTTGGTGAATACATTTTTCCATCTGAACCTTGCACCCAAGCGTCACCATTGGACGCTTTAATAATTTTATAAGATACTGTTTTCCTAAACACAAAAACAATTTATTAGATGTTAAATAAAATATCATGAATCATAAAATATTAGAATTGTTGGTAACAGATATCAATCATAATAAATAGTACATCATATTCATTATTCTATAAGGCATATTTTTTATGAAGAAATCTGACACCATATTTATGCGTCGGCGTGCTACTAATCCTATATTCGGTGCATGGTGACTGAATTGTGGTCCAGGGCCTGTTTGTTCGAGCAGTATAATTTGGGCAGCAATCTAGAGAGCTCGAAATAGGTGAGCTTTGTGAACAGGTTGGAAGGTGTACGCGTGTGGCTAGTACTACAAATGAGTACCGTTTGTTTGGGTCCCTTCCGGTAGTACTACAAGGGAGTACCGTTTGTTGGGGTTCCTTCTGCTAGTACTACAAGGGAGTATTGTTTGTTAGCATCCCTTCAAGGGAGTAACGTTTTTTAGGATCCCTTCTGCTACTACTATAAGGGGGTATGGTTTGTTTAGGTCCCTTGCAATAGCTATGATGTAGTGTCATTCTAAAAGTCTACCATATCCTCAGGGTCAATTGCTCTAGTCGCATTGAACTAGAAAACGAAGTAAACTCAGCTGGCCACAGTGTCCATTAAAAGGGGACCAAGAGGAGATCCGTACCCTGGTGAGTTATTTATTGAAACCATATAATAATGGATAAGCAATGTTTTGTTCTGTTTGCATATGAATCTACCTAGTGAGGTACGTACAAGGGATACTATGCTAATTAATCAGTGAAGGGATAAGCGAGTCTTTATTAAATTTAAAAAAAGGTTACAATTCACACAATATATTTTAAAAAGTTATCAATTAAAGTGTGAAATGATAGATAATGGAGACAGATAAAGAAAATAAAATAATGTAGAAAGCAAGACTTACATATCTTTCTTTACTTCCGCATCCTCAAATTTTCTTCCTATTAACCGCTTGGTTGCATAAAATGTATTTGCAGAATTAGTAACGGCCTGTCGCTTTGCAGGCATGCCAACGAGTCGTTCTCCATCTTTAGAAAAAGCTACAGTTGATGGAGTCGTTCGTGAACCTTCAGCATTTTCAATAACTTTAGCTTGCTTGCCTTCCATAACTGCCACACAGGAATTTGTCGTTCCCAGGTCGATGCCAATAACAGCACCTTTGACACCTTCCGATCTAAAATAATTCTTGTCAACTTTAATTCATATAAAAAAAAGTGTGCACAAGAACTTACTTCTTTCGTATTTGATAATCATATTTAGGATTTACACAGTAAGTCTGTGCAGTTGTCTGAAATTGAAAAAAAAAATTATAACACTTAAAAGTTCTAGAAATTTCACCCGTGATGCAATCGGCTCAAGGACAAAACCGGCAAAACTAACCCCACTTTATTTTTAGTACAATAATGGCCAATAAAATGAACTTTGTACCAGCCCTAATTTTTATTAGTATGGGGCTCAAAAGGATTTTCAAGATATCCTGGGCGAGCACATCACATGTTAACGACAGTATTCTATATTATAGGCATCTGACACAAAACTCACGTTTTTTAGAAGTTGCGAAAAGTTCCGTTTTGAGGTAAGATCAACCGCTAAATTGCTGCAATCCACTGCTTTGCGACTTAAAACTCTTGCAGCAGTAAGCATGTTGTAGAAATTTGCAAATTGCAACTTTGTTGAAAAATTTTATCTTCACGTGGAAACGCAATTCCACTTGCTCCAAAACCAGCGAACACAAAAGTGAATCGTGCGAGCGAAACAACTGCCAACTTGCTTATTTTTCCACTACGAGCGCTAGTAGCACTACAGTGTTGCCAAATGATAATTTTTTTTTGAATAAGCAATCTCGGAAAGCATCGTGATAGAGTCTAGAAGATGCTATGCTATTTCTTGGATCATATTTCATCAAGTTCTGCGCAAGTGTGAAAACCTGTTGAGAAACTTTGTTTTACTTTAGTGCGCACGCGCAGTATATGTACTTGTCAATTTCAAATGTCATGTGCAATGGTATAGAGGTTAAGTGCTTGTAGTTTGTCAAAAATTTAGTGGTTAAAGTGAGTTTCATTTACTTTATATGCTTTATTATAAAGTGTTATGTAATTAATTGCCCGAACTATAATAGTAACAGGACAAAAGGTGAGTATTCCATTCCATCACACATCCACCTAAATTAATTAACTTGTTAATTGAACATTATATTATTATGAGCATAATGTGAAATACTTTAGTTTCTCAGAGGATTTTTTATTTTAATTTCAGCATCATGACTAAATTATTACATTTATATGTTGGAAAAACGATTAAAATACACCACTGCAGACTTACCAGGCATTAATTATTAAATTTGCCGTTGTTTTTACATTTGATGACGCCACATATGTATATTATTAGAGGTTATGAAATATTTTTTAAGGAAAATCTATTCAGGAAAATTTTTGTGGTTCTGAAAAAAAAACGTTTATTGTACTCGCTCGCCAGCTTGTTTAAAGTGTATACCACCAATATTAATTAATGAGTAAACGTCAAAATTAAAACAAAACTAAAAATCGCACACTATATTTGTCTGAAAAAAGATGTTTTTTGTGAGATATTCAATGGATATCCATACTCTATCAGTCAATGCTTAACAAAAAAACAGTGCCTTGAATTCCTCCCGAAAAGAGCTTTCAAATGAGCCGTCACACGGCATACTGTTCGATTATAAAAAAAATATGGATCAAGTCACAGCGCCTTGTCACGAGATCCTTTAGCAACCGCAGTATGCTTAAAATGTGGCTGGAATGTTTAAATGTCCGAGCGTTTTTGCTAAAATATAATATTTCGCGATATTGAATTTGTTCCAGACTTTATCCACACACTGTATGTGCTGTTTCTAGGCTTGCTATAAAAGCAAAGCAATATAATACACTTATTTAGAGTTGTGTGATCCAAGTGCAACCCACTTCGTGACCAATTCCGTACTGAACTACTGACGCGCGCTACTGATGCACAGTGGAACAAAACACTATTTTAGCCGGTATGTAAATATGTATGTATGTGCACTACTATTAGGATCTAAATAGCAAATTTAGTAGTGCTTCTGGCAAATACTGAGTCAAAGGTACAAAATTAAGTTTAAAACGCAAGTGCTTCATATGAAAATCGTAAATTTAAAAATGGTCATTTTTATTCTATTTAATTTGTAATAAATTATTAAACAACAAATTTAGTAAACATGTAACAGATATTAACATGTCTATAACTATTTTAAAACAAATAATTACTTTCAAAATAAAACAGAATACTTTTCAGGTAAATATTTTAAACAAAATGACTGTCATCTTCACTTTCTATAAGCTCTTCGTCAATTTCCGCAAGTTTACTTGCGGGAAAGTTGGCTGCCCATCCGTTACTCGACTTCCGTTACGGACGATCTCATGTTTCACTTGCCGCCAAGGATGTTTTACTTCAAAAAATATTTAATATTTATCTTCTTTTGAATACTTAAGCTTATTTCCATTGCATTTCTTTTTCTTTTATAAAAAAAAATGCTTTTGAACTGGAGCCTTTTTCAATCTCGGGCCCCAATGCAGCTGCATTGTCTCCATTGGCGTAATTACATTTACGCCATCGAATGAGAGTTAACTACTGTGACAGCTGATGCAACTAGTTAAAACCCTACTCTACTTTTACTCCAAACTCTTGATTTTCGAAAGTAGCCGAGAAAATAAGAAAACAGACGATTTGCTAAAATCAGGCATTTACAAATTAAATTGTTCGCATTGTAATTCGGTTAATATAGGCCAGACAATTAGAAATTTTCATATTAGGTATAAAGAACACGTACGTTGTTACAAATACAAACACCCACATAAATCCAATTACGCCAAACACTTACTAGAACACAATTATTCAATGACATCTAATAACACTATAAAATGTTAACACTTTAGTGATGAGGAACGTAACTTAGATATACTAGAGGCTTTTGAAATTCACAAACATTTAAAAACTGTACCGTTAATGAATGAGCAAATTGATCTCTTAAATTCTCCTCTATTGAACATTTTGGAATAAGAAATCAAGTCATCTGCAGATGATTACTGAGATCAAGTCACCAGGTTCTATTGCTATAACAACACTAACTGTTTACTTTCTAATATAACCTCTGACAATGGCATGTAAATATTCCGAAATACATATAAGGTTAAAATAAATAAATATTGCTAAATTAAGTATTTTATATACAGATAATTATTAAATATGGACTTTAACGAAGTAAAGCTAGAATTTATAAATAAGAAAATCAATCTAATCTATTTTGTTTTACCTATGCCATACAAAGTTCTGGCAACACTGTCGTCGATTGGCGCTAAAAATTAAAGTCAAATTATTTGAGTTCTTACTTTATTTTTAATTAGGAGGAACGTAACAGAATTGAATAATTAAATAAATGGAGAAAGAAAACTTGGAATCAATGTCAGTTTTCTTTTTTGAAAACAAAATCGATCACAACAAAAATAACTAACTCATTGTTATTTATCACAAACGCGTTTACGACTTTTTACTCTAACTAAACTTTGCATAAGAATTATTTTCATAATCGATGCATAGGATTGACAACAAACAAATCACCTTGTTCCGTTCCCCACTGCTTTGAATTTAATAAATGATATTTTAAAAAACTCATACGCAAATCGCAATTTTTTGTGTGGTTAGTAATAGTCGTTTGATTGTATGTACGTTGTTGGGCTGTGTTAATGTTGACTGTTAATGTGATAATTATATTTTTGGTAGAAGACTTTTCAGTTTAAATTTACAATAATAAAATTAGGGGATCATCTGCCAAAAGATAACCAAAAATGGGAAATTCCGCTTCGCTGTCTCCTTGGTCAAGTACATATAACTGTATAAAAGAAACTCACGATGAAGCCTATCGCACTATAGAGGCAGCTATTACTTTGGAAGAGCAAGAAAAACCACATGAGGTAAATGTAAAGATTAACAAAAGTTTGAGGTTAAGTATTATTGTTTATGTCTCTTTATTAACAAATTCCTGTATATTTATATCAATAAATGTCATGGGAGCAATCGCAACGCAGAAATTCATTTCATTGATTACTAATTTAATATAATAGTAATGTTAGATGTAGGGGAGTTGGTTCTGGTTCGAATTGGGTTTGGACTTCGATGTGCAGTGTGGACTTTGATTTAAATATGAAATGGTCTACCCACGACCTGCTAAATACCAGACCAAACATTTTTTAACTTAAGCAGTTAGCAGGTCGTTGGTTTACCTGTTTTAGCGTAGATGTTTCTGTGGGTTTTCAAAATCGTTGTTTCATAAAATCATCATTACATTATAGAGTATAAGGGCGTTTCTGTAAGTACACATGCAGACGATTATCGGAGTGAAATGTTCCTAAAATACATTATTTAGGTATATGATCTACTTGTATCCAACCTCTGATCTGATAAAAATATCGTACTGTTGCATATGATATTTTGCATGTAATGGTTTGCCACATCTTTTGTGAGTTCATTAAAAAATGTATCAAAATATTGGATAAGGAACATACGATTCTTCTATCGAGTGTACAAACACCCTAATTCATTATTTGTAACCACTGGTCATCGCTTATATTTTTATCAAGATTTTTAGTTATTTTGTTGTATTAAACCAGTGTATTGACTACTTATCTGCTTCAAAATTAATACACGTATTTTAACATTTATAAAGGGATAGGCAGAAATACCTGACAGTTTAATGTTGAATAATAAGTTTGTACTTTTAGTTCACACAAATAAAAAAATAAGTAATTATATTGAAAAATCTCGGGATAATTAGTTTTCGAAAATTGCGGGAGATGAACGCCATCTTTACCAAGTGTGAAATCAGCCGTTACATTATATAACGTCTCCATGCTCCACAGAAATAGATGTAATTCTTTTTAAATTCTCGTCTTCAGTTCATCAGGAGTATGAGACTGTGTAGAAACACTCGAGTTTTCAGGCACCTCCCACAAAAATAAACTGGCGTTAATAAATCGGGAGAACCAGTTCCCGCAATTAATACTGCTCTAGTTGTAAGACATGTAGCACCATCTTCTTGGAACTATGGATCCCTAATCCACTGATTTTGCCCTTAAAACGTTTGAAGCATTTGAGTGCTGCACACTAAACTTTAACTTTTGGTAAATGAAGACATTAAAAAATCAGTTGAGGATTAATGGTCTTATAATAACGGAAATTCTGTTTAAACATAAAGTAATACATAAATATACTTTTGAAGCAATAGAGAAAAACGTAAAAAGCATAATAGATTACATAACATAACATTTATCAAAAATACAAGAAAACAGGTCAAGGATGTAGGGGTATTCAAAGGCGCCGAGCTAGACACGAACCACAAATAAGTAATAGCAAAGTTGCAATTTGGGATACCGAAAAAGGAAGAAATAAAGAAGTACGAAAGAATAAGTACAGAGAAATTAGCAAGTTAGGATAGAAAAGTTGACACTGGAAAAAAATAAAGAAGGAACTAATATATTAAAGGACAACATAAACGAAAAGTGGAAAAAAAGTGGTACTAGAAACAGCAACAGAGTTATGTGGAATAAGAAAAATAAATACGGGGTTAAAAGAACAAAATGGTGGAATGAGATGATTAATGAGATGGTTCAAAGAAAAAAGGATGCATGGAAGAAATATATGATAATAAAAGAAATACAAGATAAAGAATACTACGTACAAAAAAGAAATGAAGCTAGAGATGCATTAAGAAATGCGAAAAGAACAACCTGGGAAGATTTCGGAGTAGAAATAGAACAGTCAAATATAGAAAATCAGAAAAAGTTTTGGCACACGGTAAAGAGACTTAAAAGGAAAGAAAACAATGTATGCAAGTAATATAAAAGATAAAAATAACAAAGTCATTACAAATAAAAATGATATAGCTGAGACATGGAGAAAATATTACGAACAAAAATTTGGAACAGTAGATGATATAGAACAGGAAGAGGATGGGGAAGATAAAGACAGTGAAGACAAAAAAGAGGACATAGAAAGAACTGAAACCAATGTAACAGAAGTGGAAGTGGGAATAGCAGTGAAGAAACTAAAATATGGCAAAGCGCCTGGTGTTCCGTATTCAACGTTTTATTTAATGATTTTTTGAGTTGCACTGGCACATGTGTTTTACCTAAGGAAGTGTGCCATTTTTTCGGTTTAAAAAAAAACAAAAAAGTTGTTGTTATAAATAACCATCAGTGAACAAAGGTGCTTTTTCCCCGTGATCTTGTTAGTGTTAGAAAAGGCAGACTTTTTCAACCTGCGAACCTGGTATCAGAAGACACCAGAGTTAAAGAGGCCCCCGTAAATTGGAGAAGTAGTTGAATTGGTATAGAACTGACATTCTCACAAAGGTAGGTGGCACAGTAGTGTTTAGTGCAACTTGTGTTCCTTATAACCGCAAACACCTGGAATAGACAGTATTACAACGGAATTGATAAAAATGGGCGGAGAACAGGTTATAAAATGGTTAACCGAAATATTTCAAATCGCTTGGAAAAATAACAAAATACCGCATGAATGGGAACGAAATGTAATAATTCCGTTACATAAAAAAGGGAGTACCAGTAAATGTGAAAACTACAGAGCATTAAGCTTGTCCCCAGTAGCGTTAAAGATTAACACAAGAATTTTAGAAAGTAAACTACGAAATGAAGTAGAAGAAATATTACAAGAAGAACAGGTAGCTTTTTGCGGTGGGAGGCAGACACAAGATCATATATACATTGAGAGCGTTAATAGAGAAAAATCTTGAAAAAGGAAAAGAACTAAGGGTTGCTTTCAGAGATATAAAATCTGCGTTTGACAATATACTGATAGCAAAAATATGGAAAATTTTAGAAAAACTTAAAATCAGCCCATAACTACTCTTAGCAATCAAAAAAACATACAGAAACGTAGGAAAAAGTTTTAAAATGAAGAAGGGGGTTAAACAGGGTGACTGTCTCAGCCCCCTGCTGTTCATAATAGTAATGAATGACGTAATGATAAAATGTAGCAAAAGAATCACTAAAAATAAAATTGGAAATAGGAAAATGCAACCAGTATACATTACAACACCTTGTGTGTGCATATGATGTAGTAATGATAGCGAAGGAAGATAAAGAGTTACAGTAGGCAGTCTCAATATGGAAGGAAGAGTTGGAGAAAATAGGACTGGAAATCGCTACTTTATTACTAAGCAACAAATGCGATCAAACACATACAGTCGTACACATGGAACTAATTCACTACTAACCTACCTTAAGTGTCAAGTTGCAGTATCTATTGCAGAACCATTTTTCAGTATGTACCTATATTTTGCAGTTTTATAATCCGAAGTTTTTATTGTACTGCATCAAATTAAAATACAATTTCAGAGGTGGGTACACACATTTTTAGTAGTTAAGGGGCTGTTTGAAAAATGATCAATAGAAAAGTAGTTCAGTTTGGTGAGTTGTATTACAGGTTAAAATATCTGCAAGCTGCATGTATTTCAGTAACACCCTGTATAAATTTTATCAATGCGACGGCCAGAAAAGGAGCCGTAAAACCTCCAAATTTAGAAGGCTACAGAACAACAAGTTTTACATATAAACAAATTATTTCAAAGAACAATGGACAGGGAACTCGGGCTGGAGCTTCAAAAGGTTGGGGTCTTGTAGAGACCAGCCGTGGGAGCTCTTCACGTACAGTTATTTACTCCGATCCTGGAGTGTGGTCCTGGCAGGCAGTCCGGGAGTCAAATGTGAAGTGAAGCTACACATTCTCGCCACCATGCTTTTCGGTACCTCATTTATGTTTTAAAATTAGCACTGTGCAGTTGCATACAATTTGCGAGCCGTAATGTGTTCTTTAAGAAAAAGAAAAATTTCTACTCATATTACTATGTCTTATAGAAGACGATGCCGAAAGGGAAAGACCATCTTAATCTGTTATTAGAAATTAATGAAGTGCATCCTGAGCATTAGAAAAATTATAGGATGAATAAGCGAGACGTTTAATTAGCTTACTTAAAGCACATGAAATACAGTTATGCATGAGTTATGCAATTGGGCAGGAGGCAAGATTAGCGGCCACTCTTTATTTTCTTGTTATGGGAAACTCTTTTAAAGATCAAAAATTTTCCATTCGAATATCTTCAAAAACTCTTAGAGTAATTAGTTAGTTAGTTATCTTTCTTCCGCCCGCAACTATATCATGTTGCTTACACCTGCAACTATATCATGTCGCTTACAGAAGAGTGGGGAATGAATCAGCCCTACATGTTCAATATCTGCTAACGTTGCACCTTACTCCGCGCCAGCAGTTTAGTTCATTTTAAACTGTTCGCTCCACTCTAGGTGCGAAACACGCTCGGCGGCTTTTTATTCCTACACGTTCGAATTTGGCGCGGATTGAAGGAGTGTCATTCCAAAAGCGAGGAAGAATTGCACGTGCAGTGCCCTTTTTTGCTCTCCCTCTTGTTCTTCTCGTTAAGCTCAATTTCCAAATAGTCATCTTCTTAGCCTATCATCCTTTCTGTTGTATTACATGGTCTGCCCAATTCCATTTTAATTGTCGCCATCTCTTTACTACGTCTATGATTCTTAGCCTTCTTCTAATTTCGTTGTTGTTTATGTGGTCTTGTTTTATTATTAGCTGGGACCTAACAAAAACTTTAGAAGATTTGGAATACGCGGACGACGTATGCCTGCTCTCACACACATTACCGAATATACAGACAAAACTAGATAAGTTGAAAATCGAATCCGAAAAAATAGGGCTAAAAATAAATAGAACAAAAACCAAACTCATGAAGGTTAACACAACTAACACAAATAATATATACATAGACGAAGAAAAAGTAGAAGAAACTCAAGAATTTCTGTACCTAGGTACTGTGTTGAGTCACGAGGGCAGCTCAGAAAAAGACATAGAGCAACGGATCAACAAAGCAAGAGGAGTCTTCTCGAGGTTGAATTCAGTGTGAGGTGATAAAAATATAAGTGTGCAAACTAAAATAAAACTATTTAACAGTACAATAAAAGCAGTGTTACTCTACGGCTGCGAAACGTGGTGCATAAAAAGTTCGAACTTAAAGAAAATACAGACTTTTATAAACCGATGTCTACCGCACATTCTAAAAATATGGTGGCCGGAAACAATTACAAACATTGAATTATGGAAAAGAACCAACCAGCAAGAAGTAAGCGTTAAAATAAAAAAGAGAAAATATGGCTGGTTAGGACACACACTCAGGAAAACAAAAGAACATCCATGTCGAAGTGTCTTAGAATGGAACCCCCAAGGAAAAAGAGCCAAGGGAAGGCCACGACTAACATGGATAAATAATATAAGGGAGGAAACAGGAATGTCTTTTGCTCAATTAAAAACAATAGCAGGAAACAAACAAGAGTAGAGAGACTTTATAAAAACCCTATGTCCCACAAGGGAATAATGGGAACCATTATTATTATTATTATTATTACGAAAATAAAACCAATCAAAACATTAATTTGGCAAAAAAATTGTTTTTTTATATGCATTTATTTTTTTACCTTTGGGCCTGCTTATTTTTGCTAGCGGGGACTCGAGCCCCCCTTGCCTTGTCCTCCATTACATGAGTTTTGTTTTCCATGGCCAACTCTTATTTTAAATTTTGTTCAACTTCCTGTCTATACATCGGCATAGAGCTATCTAATATCAGCATAATTGCGTTGCAACCAAACCAAATAGGTTTTGATGGAAATGCTTGGCATAAATTATGCCAGCATAATTGCGTCGCTTTTTTAATAGAAACCAAGCAGTAATACATGATATACGATAGATTTGAACTTAATTAAGCGACGCTACAACGCTGGCATAATGATTATAGAAACCACTACTTCAGGTTGTTCCTGCGTGTAAATGTGAATGCGAGCATCTTTTATTTTCTGAAACATCACTTATAATTGTCTACTTGTAGGCAATTGAAAAATATAAAGAGGGCATTCTACTAATAGACAAAGCTTTAGATGTGCAAATAACATGTCCCGAAAATCCAGATTTTACTTGGGAACGAGCACGAATTATGATCCAGAAAATGAAGAAATCACGTGCTGAAGTGCTAATGAGAATAAATTGCATTACATCAGCACCTAACTTTGTTCCTCAAGAACCACCACCTTCCTATGAAGAGGCTACGTCAGCTTCTTCTAGTCTATCTGGCGATATCCCTCGCACTTATACAGATTTGGCTGTTGCACTTAATGACCTGCACATTGAATCAACAAATAATGTACCTGCTGAAATTATTTATTCTCACGATGATGTCCGATTGTATTTTATTTCTCCTGATGGTACCGTCACACAAACATCAGAACCCCAAACTTTAAATATTGCAGTTATTCCTGGTAGGTGATATTTAGTAGCTTGTCTGAAAGGTTATCTTTATTGTATATATTTTCAGGTGGTGATAGTGGAGTGCGAACTGTGTTTTTGCAAATAGGTGATTGGATTTATCCACTTGTTCCTGGTGTATCTCCTTGTTATCGAACTGATTATGGTGCATTCATTCTACCAAATGTGCATTCTGATATTCCAGGTCAGTTTATTGGGATATCTAGCACAATTTGGCGAATTTTTATTATAATGTTTGTATCTTTGTTACAGGATCTTCAATTGGCATAATTTTACCATCTGATGCAGATGCATCTGTATATGAATTGTTAGAAAACATTTTACATGGTGTTATTAGTCAGGAAACAGCTGTGGAATCACAAGCTCATCGCAGACGGAGAGAAGCAGAAGCTGCTTCTGGTATAAGTGGAACTATTTCAAATGGACTGGTAACTGGTAAATACTAATGTATATTACAGTAACTATCATAAAATTAATTTGTTGTATATTTAGGTGCCTATTACATATCGCAAGGCCTTATTAAAGGTGCTCAGAAAGCAGGCTCGCTTATAAACTATGGAACACCTAAAATTATTGGTAATTTAACTCCTGTATCTGAAGCAGCTCCTGTTCCACCTACATTAACTAGGGGACTTGAGATTGCATCAACCGCTACTGGTACAGCTGCCCATTTTACAGGATATGTTGGTAAGTGAATTTAAAAAATATACTGAACTAAGAGATATATGTAAGGATAAATAAAACATTTGATAGAACATCTCCGTACTAATTAAATGTTTTTTAAGAATATAAAACTGTAATTTTTTGTTCAGGATGTCTCATTTTCAATGTAGATATAGGTAACTTTGTTAATATTATTATTGTTATGAAACAACCATTTGCATGTTATTGAGTCAGTTATTTAAGACGATTTCAATGGTAGAAACAAAAACACAAAATCTTCTTTAGTTTTTGAGCTACAGTCAAAAATTTACTTTTTTAACATTTTTATTTGGTGTTATAGCTCTTTTATTTCTACAGATATTAAAAAATGTAGACTTTTTTCTGTAGATTACAGTGGCGTTCTCAGATTTTTCATATTTGCAATGGTTTTTGAGACAGTACAAACATGTAGTTTTTTAAATGGGAATGGTAGTCGGCTTCGACATCATGTACATTCATTTACAGGACAAAATTTATCCAGAAATATCTCAGGTGGCTGGAAATAATATTGAAAACGTTATGTTTCAACAAGACGGTGCGCCGCCTCATTATTATAGGCCTGTTTCTGACTTTCTCAACGGACATTTTCCTGGAAGATGGGTTGGTAGGCGGGGGCCTGTAGAATGGCCGGCTCGCTCCTCAGATTTAACCCCTTAGGTGTTTTTCTAGGGGGATATCTGAAATCGAAAGTGTGCAGAACCCGTTCAGAAACAATTGAAGAACTGGAGCAACGCATTACAGAAGTTTGCAGAAATATCACTCCAGAAACTTATGAAAATGTAAGGCAGGAATTTCATAACCGACTTTATGTTCCAAGAAGTGAATGGTGAACATTTCGAACACTTAATTTAATTTCTTTTTGCTTTAATTCTTAATTTTTTAAATAGACTCCTTTATCTTCAAACATTGGTCATTTTGTTATGGCTGAATATTTTTATTTGAAAGCGCAGAACTAAAAGACCTTTCAAATGAGGTGTCACTCGACCCCCCTTTCCATTAAAAAAAATCAAAATAGCGCCTAGCCGCCATTTTGAATGATACAAAATTTAATTCTCGGCTAAAAATAGTATTTAATTTCCCATTAAAGCACAACTAATATTGTGGTAAAATATCAAGTCGTTCAAAAGTTAGTTGGGGGAGGGGGGTTACCTTATAGACACAGTGTATTGTTCAAATTGATGTAGTTTAAAAATAAATAGTAAGCCATGAAACAAAATTTAAACAAAACAAATGCCAGCGGTATACTTATACAACACACATTAAAACTATATTAAAAAATTGACTAGTTTAACATTTCTTTATTTTTGATATTACTGTTTGTTATCAAATTTGTTATGTAGATCGTAATTTATGTAAATTTAATTGTATGTTATGTAAATCTATCACTGGCATTTGTTTGTATAATGTATGGTGGCTCACTATTTATTTTCAAAGTACATCGATTTGAAGGACACAGCTGATATCTCAATTATTTTAAACATAAGTATAGCAAAAACGGTATATTTTTAAAAACCTTTCAATTGCTTTTTAATTGATGGCGAATCTGACTATTATTCTCATTTAAAATAATGCATGTTTATTAGGGTGGTCCTTATTTATGAAAGTCTGAATTTTTTCAAATACGCCCCCCAGTTTTGTTTCATTATATAAAGAAATAAACCTGTAAAAATTTCAGCCAAAAAAAATTAATATTAACACGTGCCTCTTTTGGCTCAAATCAAACATTGAAATAATTTTGATTTTACAATTTATCGTTTATTTTAACTTTTTATGAATCCTTGAAAGTAAAAATAACTATTTAATTAACATTTTGTTATTTTCGAAACAATTATAAATATTTTAATTCATATTTCATCAAAATCGAACGAACATATCAAAACTTATTGTGTTTTGAATGTAAAAGCACATTATCGATGCGACATAGGTACAATTTGTAGATAATGGAGAAAAAACATATCCGGATGCAATTCATTTTAAATAAAAATACTGTTTATTATATATTATATAATAATTAAATCTACTACCTAATGCAAAAAGTAAGGAAAATTAGTCACTAACAAATGAACTTAATATAAAAAAAAAATTGTTTTTCGTTTTGATAAGTTTTTTGTTCGAATGATTGTGATATCGTTTCGCAACTATGTCCCGGATATCTTTTTCTATAGTCTTGAATAACCTGCATTACAAAAATCAGAAAGTTTATTAACATCAATTAGTTGAAAATAAAGATAAAGAGATACTAAATATAATAGTATTAATTACTTGTAAAAGATACTGTTGTTGATCCAATTTTTTGGTAATTATATTATTAAAATCCAAAATTAATTTTATTTCTCGCTCAGCAGTATCGTTAGCTACCTTTAGAGATTTTATTATTTTAAAGCTACTTTTCTCTATGTTTCAATTCTTCTGGATGACAATGAAGAAAGTCTGTTTCTATTTTAAAACGGCGAAAAAGTTTATTACATTGGCAGATATAAAATTTTCTAATTTTCTCAAAACAAATGTATTTAAATCTTCTGGTTTCATTAACAGCTCCTTTTCAAGTTCTTTTTTAATAACTTCTTTATCATGTTGCTAATTAATCTTTGCGGTCATATTAATTTTAGTTTCCAGTGGCAGGCTTTCATCAAAAAATGCAAATGCTGCTGTTTCTGTATTTAGGTACCACAAATGATTTGTAAACTTATTAGTAGTAACAGTTGCAGGATTTTTTAGATTTTGTTTTTAAATCCGCAACGTAGATAAAAAAATAAAATAAAAAACATTTATTTCTTATACTTATAATATTAATTAATTAATTGACGATGACGTCTCTTCACTATGTACTTGTCTTCGTTGTATTTCTTTGTCTTCCCTCTTCATTCTTCGCACTTCAATTCCTTCTAAAATTTTGTCCACGCCGAACATTCAGCTTGGTCGTCCTTTTTTCTCTGTTAAAGTAAGAATTCCTTGTCTTCATTTATTGTAATCATATTTAGAGCGTTTTCGTGTAAAATATCGAAAAATTGTCCAACTCATAAAAAATGTTTTTCACATTCTGCTGTATTTTTACGATTTTTTCCAGTTTCTCCAGTCGTTGTATAATTTTTCTAATAATTGAACGCATGGTTGTTGTAATCTTGTTGGTATTCGGACTGTTTTCCAAAATATAGTACATTCTTGTACAGTAAAAGTAGCACTCTCAAACACTTAGTTTTATCACTTGCACCTGTAAGTTAAAAAATAAAAACTTGAAGAATGTCCTTATTAGGGGACAATTTAGATCCTGTAATTTGACTTTTCGTATTTGATTTTTTTTCTCAAATTAATACTACTTGAAGAAGACATTTTCAGCGTATATAAATAAGCCAAAAACCAGAAATTAAATATTAAAATAACTGGATATTAAAATTACCGAGGTATTCTTAAAGTCGTTGTTCTGTTCACGATTTCAAAATACGAACTGCCAGATGTTACCCTACGCAGTAGTGCCAACAACTGCAAAATAAATAACCTAAAATTAATATTAGTAATCTTGAATAACAAAATGATAACTATATAGTTTTTTTTACTTGGAAAAATTAATAAAAATAAAGGAAACAAAAATTGTAAAATTTAAATTTTTTCGATTTTTAAGCTCGAAGAGGCACGTGTTAATATTATTTTTGGGAGCTGAAATTTTTACAGGTTTATTTTCTCATATAAAGGTACAAAATTTTTTTTCATATACAGGGTGTCTCAGACATGACTCCCCAGGCCTATAACTTTGTTATTTTTAAAAATAACTATAATAAACTATATATATTCGTAAATGGGAGCAAATTCTCTATAAGATGGGGAAAAAAATTTTAGAAAATCTGTACTCATATTATGGCAGCGATATTCAACTTTTTTTTTTCAAATTGCACACTATGCTTTTTTTCGGTCATTCTGATAGTACTCTTTATTCTCTTTACAACCATGTAAACCAATATGGGTCTTACATAACGAAATTCTCGAAAAAAATACGATTGAAAGTTGAAGTCTAGGTTTGCCATGGAAACAACTGATTTTTGTAGTTTGTACTCGTCGGCGATGAAAACAATAGCGTATAGCTGTAAAACAATTGCAATTTACGTTGCAAAGAACGACAGTTATTCTTTCTGTATTTGTATGTTCTTGTTTAAAATCATATTAGAAATGAATTACACTAATTCTGAGAAGCTTGATATGATCCTTATTTATGGTTTATGCGAGAAGAATGCAAGAAGAGCAGCAAGGTTGTATGCAGAAAGGTATCCGGAAAGAATACATCCTGATCATAAAACGTTTATTAACTTGGCATCGAACCTTCTTGAGCATGGGTCATTTAAAAAGAACAAGAAAATTCCAAATATAAATAAACGAACCGCTACAGATGATGCTCATGCAGTGGCAGTTTTGGGGTATGTTCAATTACATCCTAATTCTTTGCTTAGCACCGTTGCATCTCAGTGTGACATATCAAGGGCTTCTGTGGGTAGGATTTTGAAAAAGAATGCATACCGACCTTACAAATTTATGCGAGTACATGCACTGCACCAAGGGGATAGTAACCGCCGAATGGAGTTTATCAGTTGGGTTATGGCGAATTATTCAGAAGAACCTGACATTCTTAAAAGGATACTGTGGACGGATGAAAGTAGATTCCACAATAATGGACTGGTGACTACACAGAATTCAAGATACTGGTCAACAGAGCAGCCGTACTGGATCAGACAAAGAAATTTTCAGCACATGTGGGGGATTAACGTTTGGTGTGGCATAATAGGAGAACACTTAATAGGGCCCTATTTCTATGAAGGCACTTTGACCGGTGATCGTTACTTGTTATTTCTTCAAAATACGCTTCCAACACTGCTGGAAAATGTGCCGCTTAATATCAGAAGAAGGTTGCTTTTACAACAAGATGGTGCTCCACCTCACAATAGTCTTGCAGTTCGAGATCACTTAAATTACGTTTATAGAGATCGTTGGTTCGGAACAAACGGACCAGTGCGCTGGCCAGCTCGCTCACCCGATATTACACCATTAGATTATTTCTTGTGGGGATATGTAAAATCTCACGTCTATTCAAGTCCATTTGAAAATTTGGATGAACTGAAAGATAATATTACTACAGTCTGCAGTAATATTCCTCCAGAATTATTAATAAAAGTTACAAGTAGAGAATTTCTACATAGACTTGAATGTTGCGCAACTGAAAACGGAGAGAATTTTGAACAATTTTTGTAATTATAATTAATTTGTCATTAGCATTCAGTTAATTAAGGTAATATTGTATAAAAATAATGAATGGGCATTTTTTTTTACACTACGCTATTGTTTTCATCGCCCGACGAGTACAAATTACAGAAATCAGTTGTTTCCATGGCAAACCTAGACTTCAACTTTCAATCGTATTTTTTTCGAGAATTTCCTTATGTAAGACCCATATTGGTTTACATGGTTGTAAAGAGAATAAAGAGTACTATCAGAATGACCGAAAAAAAGCATAGTGTGCAATTTGAAAAAAAAAAGTTGAATATCGCTGCCATAATATGAGTACAGATTTTCTAAAATTTTTTTCCCCATCTTATAGAGAATTTGCTCCCATTTACGAATATATATAGTTTATTATAGTTATTTTTAAAAATAACAAAGTTATAGGCCTGGGGAGTCATGTCTGAGACACCCTGTATAAATAAGGACCACCCTAATTGTTTATGTTGTAACTCAAAAACCATTAAAAATACGAAAAATCTGAGTTCCCTTATTGTCCATTGTCCTGTAGTATTGGCACTTACCACTCTTTCCTTTTTTTGGGTTCAGTATAATTATGTTGTGCTTGAAATCTTTTGGTGCGATTCCATTTTCAAACATTCTGCCAAATTGATGTTCATTTCTTGTATAATATTTTCTAGCTTGCCACGCTTATATATATTTTTGCATATTCTTTTTGCCTCTTACTTGACTTTCTGAATATGTTTTGGTTTTGAATTTCTGTTGCGGCATTGCCAAGTTATTCAATTATTTTAGAAAAATTTTACATATGGAGATGTCACTAATAAAAGTTGCAATTGGTTATACAGGGTGTTTGTTGCAGCAGTGCAAAAATTTCTAACTCGATTTTTTTAAATGGAACACCCTCTATATTTTTACATAGTTGGATAGAGCTTTTTGCGTTCTATAAATTTTATTAAATAGTGATTATACATGAATCCAACGGTTTTGGAAAAAAGAGATTCTAAGCAAAAAATTAGGTAATTACTACAAATCGAGGCATCATAGGAGGCATTGACACCTGTTTGTTTTTGCAAGAAACAACTGCGAACATTGTTTTAATTCATGTAAGAATTTTGTTTTTATATATTTTGAAATGTTGGGTTGCCTAATTTCCCATTATATATTTTAAATTTAGAACTAGGATGTGAAACACTTTTAATAATTAGTCATACTGAATTTATTCTAAGCAAAAAATAGGTGTCACTGAGTATGTTTACACCAAACGTTTAAGTCGTGACCTATGTGCCAATTCTTACCTAAATTATTTAGGTTTCTCAGTGTTAAGAGGCGGAATATGATGAGTCCTCCACTTAAATCGAGTCACTTTTTTACGTGACATGACCTAAATTCAGACTTACCTTGGCACTAATTTAGCAGGTGTAAATGCTGATTGCTCGACCTAAATAACACGTTATCTACTTTACCGAGCACATTATGTTAACCTGTATTAACCTTAAATTTGAACTTTCCTTGTGAAAATGAGTTCGCCTGGTGGAAGAAGAGAGAAAACAAATAGAATTAATTGGTCCGAATAAGAAACACACACATTTTTAGGAACTTTGCAACAAAAGATTTTCCAGCATACATAAATTATTCACAGATGTTAGGACCAAAATGAGACTATAACACGTTTGGTCCTAACCAGTAAGGTAAGGGTGTAAACGCTTGGTGCTTAGGATAAATATAGGTTAGGGTATAGGTCAGTCCACAAAATGAAACTCGGCGTAAACGTACTCAATGTCTCCTAGACTTATACCAGGATTTCTCGAAATTACCTGATCATAGGAGGCATGATTTTCGAAAACCACCACCCTGAATTTAATTTCTCCCATGTTTCCTTAGTTACACACAAAGCAAATAAATAACTGTCATTTTATAAATATAAATGTCAAACTTAAAATGTTATTTTTTCTAAGACTATTTTAGAATATAAGCATTCTGATTCAGTTTTAATTACGGAATAACTTATGTTCTACACTTGTTATAGAATATTTCATTCTAACACTGTTTATTTCATTCTAACAGTGTTCTGAATAATAAAGGTTGCGTCTCTCGCCTATCAACTGTTTATGTTTTGTTGACAGTTACAAACAAAGCGTATTTTAGAAACGAAACTTAAAATTTTCTTATTTTTTAAATTTAATAACCTAAATAATTTATAGTCGTAGAAAAAGTAGTCTGTAACACGTTTGGAATGGCTATTCCGCACTCATGACCGCCCCCTCGCATTTCAGCTCAGGTGACAAACTTTCCACTCATGCGGAATATGTCATATTCCAAACTTGTTACAGAATATACTATTCTAGCTGAATCTATTTCGTGCTGGTTTTGATTTCCTAAGTAAATTTACCTTTTGGAATGTGTCGTTTTTTACTAACCACCCGTCTTCGACTCATGGAAAAAAAAACTCAACAGTCCAGGCGGTAAATATCTGGAAATCAAAACCAGCACTTAATAGATTATATATGAAAATTTTTCATTGCATTTATGTATGACTCTTATTTAATAAAGTTTATAGAGTGCAACAAGCTCTATCTAGCTATATACAAATACACAGGGTGTTCCATTAAAACAAACTAGTTATAACACATTAAAGTTAGAAATGTTATCACTGTTACAACAACCACCCTGTATCATCAAATTCAACTTTAAAATATAAAAAAGGTTTAACAGAAAAAGTTTGTTTAAGCTTGAGAAATACGGCTCGTGCAGATTTTATCAGCAAAGTCTGCAATGTCAAATTTTTCGAAAATGGAACAATAACTTTGCATTTCCGCAACGAAATTTTAAAGGTTAAACATATTCAGAAACGCAATTAAAAGGCAAATAAGAATACGCAAAAATGTACAGGGTGTTCTATTTAAAAAAAAACCTTAGTTTGGTATGCCACTCTTAAACGGACCCCCTGTATAATTGTAAATAATTTTAAATTGTGGTCCTCTTGGTCCCCTAAAACATTTATTAGAAACATTTTTCTGTATTTTAAATAGTAAGGGAGACATCGACTACAGCGGTGTTGTTTACCCCGTATAACTTCTTCATACTTGCGTTTGTAGAATTTTATTATTTTAAGTTTTTAAATTACAAAAAAATGTTGGGATCGACGATGTGGTACACAGAGGTTGCCAACTTTGGCTCTACTCTACCAAGTTCATAGAGTTACATTCTCGGTAACTACATCCTAGGTGTTTGTGGCCTTTTTAAATTTATGTTGAATAGGGGGTTAATAGCCAAAGAAGTTAATGCCATGTAGTTCAGGTTTGATTTAAAAAAGAATCACTTATCCAAAGTATAGGTTAAAATTGGTTGCTTTCAGCAGGTGTGAACAACAACAGCAGCTTCCTGACTGCTGGATGCATAATGCTCAGCTATTTATTATATCACGATCATAGTCACAGATTTCTAAGTAACACTATTAGAAATCTGTGATCAGTAACAAGGTCGGCTGGTAGCCTAATTTATTTATGCTACAAATAATGGGTAACAGTCACAAGTAACAACTGCGCAATCTTTTGGTATCATAAGCATTCGGCAGAAGTTAGTCAACAGGTTGTCCAGACATCCCTCTTTTTTAAATTTCAACAAAGGTCGCTTCTGGCAAGCTAATATCTTATATGGACCTTGTAATTATCAAAATCACGTACATTATTAACTATTTACCAAACTAGAAATTATTAATGCATTTTTAATGATAAATAATTAAGAAAAAGTGGAATGGTTTTTATATTAGGTACCTATTAATACTAATCTAAAATACCACACAAAAGAAAGATACTTTTATCCCAATTTTTCCCACTTATTTATACATTTAATACAAATTACAGCTGATAAAGTAGGATCTGCAACTCAAGCACTTGGAAGATTCTTAGCTCCACACATTCAAAAACAAGGCACAAGACTTTTAACAACTGGATTTAATATTTCTGAAGAAGAAGCATCTTCAAAAGTAAATGGTGTGCTCACTGTTGCTGCAGGTGCAGTTGAAGGATTCTCGACAATTTACAGGGGATTAGAAACTTCGGCTTCTATTTTAGGCAACAACCTATCAAATAACACTGTTAAAATAGTGCAACACAAGTACGTATCAATAAATTTAAAATGGCACATTTGTCTCTGAATGTACTTTTAGGTATGGTGATCCTGCTGGACAACTTGCCAGCAACACATTGAATACTGTAGGAAACGTTATAACTATTGGTCATAATAGTAGATTTTTTACGCCTAAAGGTATTGTTAAAAATGCTGCTAAGCAAACCGGAAGAGCAATCGTGGAAGATAGAGCATCTGCAGTTATACAGAGGCAATATAATTCTAGGATAACTGAAAGTGAGACGAGCACAGCTTCAGTATCTTTGTTGTATCCAAATTTACACCCCATGCAGCAGATTGATAGTTCTACTTCATTTACTTCAACGGCGAATCAGAATTTGAGAAGTGTCAGCGAGACAGCTTCAAGCGATTTGCCTACCAAAGAAAAATGATTTGCTTTTTTATCATACCATTTTTCTCATATTTATTCTATAATGGATGGTGTTATGATCTGCTAGGAATAGTTATAGTTTTGAGTTTTCTAATGTTCTAGCTGGGAACACAGTTATGAAATATAACTGATATGGTAACTCGAATAAATAATTTTTGTTACATCATATAAGTTATGTTTTTGATATTAGGATATGGGAAGTTTCGATATTTTTATAAGACTAAAATGTTTTTTTATCTTTTTGTTAAGATTTAGGTCTATTGTTATGTAGAAGCTTAAATTTCATAATTTTGCCAATTGAAATGTTTGTTTTATTAAAGGTCAAAACTAAAAATGCAATTTGATTTATAACCAATTTAATCCACTTATTTTTTTGTTTGTTTTTTTAACACTATACACACTTAAACATAAAATTGAATTAAATGCTAGACAGTTAAAAATAAGTTATAACAGTACCCTTTACCACACCACATTAAAATTAATAATTGAGCTTTATCTTACATTCACTAAGGGTACATTTTATCACAATTATTAATGAACTTAAATAAGGGATTCCAAAATATAATACTGCCAATAAGCAGAGTCGACAAATATTCAAACAGATTTACAGTAGAGGCACTTCCACAAACGAGACAAGAGTAATACGAAATGCAACACATTCAAGTTCACAACATACTTTGAAATAAAAATCCCTTATTATAACAAGAGGGAAGCACGTAATAATTTATAAAGATTTTCTTCCATCATCCCTGACATCCACACTTAGGTTTAGCAGGAACAAGGCAGCGTAGCGCGTTGCATACTACACTGCACAAATGTTCTCTGTATGAACGGCGAGAATCTAGCATAAGCCAGCGTTCATGATAGAATCATCTAACTTCCGAATCTGTGCTACTTGAGCAATCTTCAGGTTTGACTATCTGGTATGTAATAAAGTATTCTGGATATGCTTGTTCTCCCCTATATACCACGTATTCAGGAAAATTCAAGCCTCCAGCAGAAGGCCTTCCCATTACAGAGTGGTGACCTGGAGGAGCATGCGCCATTTTCATTGCACTAAACTGAAGGAACGATTTTCCTAGCGTTACTCGACAAAGGAGTAAATGTCTGAAAACAAATTATACTTTATAGTGATTATTTCATTTATACATATAACTAATCAGAATGCGAGATTTGTTAACCCTACATAGTATTAATTCGACAATTTCCAGCTGGACAAGCTATTAAATAAGTAAAATTTTGATCATTTATCGAGTAGCTGTTTGGAAGTGAAACTTATTTTTCATTTGTTGTTTTTTGTATTCATACTATTCGAGCTTAGATTTTTTCGGTTAAATTACTTAAACTTCCTGCGCAGAAATTTAAAAAAATCGTGCAGAATTGATATTATTAAGAGGTTAAACTGCCGTTAAATAAAATTTCCTCTCTTATGTGGATGTTTGTATAACAATCATTAACTAAACCCTACATAACAGCGGAAGTGAAAATGATTGCAAGTCACATGGTTTCAGTTTATCCACAATGATGACAAAGCTACTTCCAGACAATTTGAAGTGCAAGGGCAATCTGAAAATCAGTATTTAGGTTCTGAGATGCAGAAGCAATCCCAAAAAGAATTTTTTGGAAAATTCTAATAAAAATTTTCTTCATATGTTGCAAAAATTTTGCCGGACTCTGTACATATGGCGTCAGGGCTTAGCCAAATCAAAAATTTTTTGCAAGAGCGCAACTGGATTTAGTTCAGTACATTACAACTAGTAGGCTGATAACAAAAATTTCAACTATGGGATCTTTGCTGCATCCTCAGTTTTCTGCCGATTGACAAACAGTTAATGACCATAAATGGTCAACGTCTTTTTTGCACTTCTGCAAATATCTATACTTCGTCATTTCCTTACTTATGATCTGATTTTTAGACAGATTTTACCAAAAGATGAGCACTCTAATAAATGTTCTGAAAGTCAGTTTAAGGTGCGTTTGGAGCAGTATCTTTACTCTCTTGTGTCCATTAACAAACGAACAGGGGATAAACAAATGCTCGGAGCGCACCGAACACTTAAAAAGTAAACGCAGTTTTAATAACAAATCACAGAAAATTTTAATAATACACATAGATGATGCATCAATCTGCACTGGGCTACCGTATATCTCTCATAGTGTGTCCTTGCACCCGTTTATGTTTCCAGTAAAGTTGAGAAAACCTATATGATAGTGATTATGCACGCTCCTTAAGAAAAGTGCATGTGTTTATGAAATTATTTAAATTGCTGCTTCCCATAGTTTGTTACAGGAAGTTTAAACCAATAATAATTATTGAATAACCTGAAGAACTTGCTTCTCTTAAATGCTTCATTCCCGACAAATTTTAAAAAAATTCCACTGGCCATGATTTTCTAAAAGAATTGAATACATGTGTGTCATAAAAGTTTTTTTATGGTTTTTTTATGGACTGTCAATTCTGCAGGTTTTACTACATTATTAATAATTTATATACGCTTAGCGACATTCAGTTAAATACGCTCGTTTTATGGCATTAAGCCATTTCTGACTTCTAACTTTCGAAGGTTAGTTTAAAGTTTCTTTATATTGGAAAGATAATGCAGCAGGGATTCTATAAAAATTCACGTCGTCGCGTTTTTTGTGACTTAACACGTTTCACCACATAACAAAACGCTTTAAAAAAAACAAAACTTTTCGTCAAATTATAAACAATATAAACAACAACCATTCAACACCTACAGCACACAACGTCAGGTAGGCTATGTTTGCCCTACAGCAGCCATATTGAATTTAATTTGACAGCATTCTGGAATGCCTTATTTGGTGCAATACCCGTCAACTACCCTAACCTCTAACCTATCGAGCGACCTTGATTGCAACAACCCTTAACTATGATACACCCAAACCAGACTCATACCTCAAACATGCCTGCCTCTGGTGGTAGTCAACCATGAAAAATGTCTATTTTGGCAAATCCTGCAGGTCTAAATTTAAATCAACTTATTTTTCTCGCTGTAAAAATACCTCATCAAGATACTACGGCTTAATTATTTCGAAAACGCTTGACCCTACCAACTTACTAGACTTTTATGTAATTTTGTGTAATTAATGTAAACTTCTTGTCAAATATTAAATAAACTTAAGCAAAAAAAATGCAGCAAAAATTAATAGATGACCCCACCACATGGACCACCTCTGGTTTACACCAATTTACATCTACACTAGCGAAGACTACACACAAAATATCGAGTAAAACCACAGAGCATAATATCAGCTGCGATAAGAGTGTGCACGAACCCTGGTTTGCTATGGCCTTATTCTGTAGTGTTTTAGAGAGAGCACCGAGACAAGGAAACTACTAAATGTACTATTTCAAGGATGTGCTGATTCACGCTAATATTGTTTTTTGTTGACAAGATTACAAATCTGTGAACCAATTTGACTGTAATTATAATAATTTATAATTTTCAACAATGGTCCTGATAGAGCCAACACCGTCAAGAAATCAACTGACATGTACGGTCTTAATCGACAAATAAAATATTGACGATTGACGATAGAGTACTTTTTATAGGTTCCTTGCCTCGGATCTCTCGTCACATGTACTGCCAAATCGAGACCTGCATATCCTAGCAACAAAGCTTAACTAGAACTAACAATTTTCGATATACCTCTTGATTTAAACTTTCATCAAAATCAGTCCAGTACTTTCCCAGTTTCTCGTCGCACACCCAAAGGGGTTCGGGCATCTTCCCTATGTTTTATATACTTCCTGAGTGAAACAGATTAATCGGTATATAAGTATTCATTTAAAATATGGCCTAGCTGTGGCCCCCTTCCAAAGGTTGCCTCGGTAACAGAAAGTTGCTGGATATGGGTAACTTGGGGTTAAATCAACATAAAACCAAAAATTTTGTGGTTAAATTTGTCAGATATTTTAGAGACACTATCTGTTCTTTAAATTGAGAATATTTTTAAAGATAATAAACGAATAATTGGCAGTAATACTATAAGAGAGTTTGGTTTTATGGAATACACGGGCTCTTTTTTTGAAATGTTTCCACCCGTAACATTAAGAGATTCAGAAGAGATATTGAGAGGCGGTTTGTTGGGAGCTTTTTATGTGTCAAGGGGGACATATTTTTCAGGTATCGATGGATAACAATTCACCCTCTCACCCACAGCCTACTCGACTTAAAAATCTTAAATAGCACGTTACCCCTTTATGTGACATCAAATTAAAGACCTAGAAAAGTGTAGTCTTTTGGTGCAAAGAAAATTAAAATCAGTTAATTCGTTCTTGAGTTATTAATTACAAAGTATTTTTATTGTGAATAAAATGAGAGCCAGGTATTTAAACAAAAGCACCACGTTACCATATATTTTGTAAATTGTTTTAGTAACAAAATGCAAACCATTATTTGTTAAACAATGATAAAGTCTGTATTCAAATTCAACTCAAAACCTTTTAAAATATTTCTATCTAGACGGATATCTTTACACTACCGTGTTATTCTATTTCTTACATCCTGAATATTCACTGGTTGTGTCTTGTAAACTACAGATTTTAAGTGTCTCCTCAAAAAAATCTAGTGGCGGTAAGATCTGGAGATCTAGCTGGCCACTTGATTGCTCCTCCTCAGTTTTTTTTAATTAATTCTACTCTTTCATCTAAAGTGTAAACCATCTTTAAAGTAATGAATAACTACTGTGCAACTACAGAACCGACAGACAATTACAAAAGTTTGTTGCCACACTAAAACAAAATTGGGTGAAATCTATAGTAACGATGCCGTTATTTGTTTAAATACCTGGTTCCCGTTTTTACAAAATATAAATACGTTTTAATTAATAACTCAGGAACGAATTAACCGATTTTAATTTTCTTTGCGTCAAAAGACTACATTTCTCTATGGCTTTAATTTGATGTCACATAAGGAAAAGGGTTCTATTTAAGATTTTAAAGGTAAGTAAACTGTGGGCGAGGGAGTGAATTACTATACATCATTGATACCTGAAAAATGTGTCCCCCTTAACACATAAAAAGCTCCCACAAACCACATCTCAATATGTCTTCCGATTCTCTTAACATTATAGCGTGGAAAATTTTCAAATACACCATTACGAGATAATTGTAGTAACGATAGGTCAGCATTATTTCCAGGGCCGGATTAACCATTAAGCAAAGTAAGCGCATCATGCCTATGACAATATTATTGTATAACAATAGATTAGTAGAAAATGTTTATTTCTCACTTTATGTATTGTTAGGTCTGCCTAGGGTCCTTATAATATAAGTTTGGAAATAACCCTACACAAGCACTTAATGCTTATAGGGTTTAACATTACATACATATTACGATTGAAAAAGGCAAAGGCACCGATAAAAGAATATATAGTTTTTCTAATGAACAAGGCGGCACGCTTCTATAACACCCCACCCTCTAACAAGTAACAAGTGCAACACTCTTGATGCTAAATTTTGCAGAAAATGACGTGGAAATATAAAATACAATAAAAAATTTGTTAGTTTAAGTTAAATTTTGTCAAATTTTTTTCAAATTCAGGTATGCTATTATGCTAAATTTTACATGCAATTTTGAATTAAATTAAACTTAACATCGTGTCGGCTTTTTTTATGAGCGGTCGGTGTAAACAATTGGATACATTTTTATTGTATCTGGTAAAATTTCACTTATAATATAAATTTCGGTGAATAGTCTACAATTGGTTTCTTTGACATGTGCATGTATTTCAGTTAATTGATTTCTGCTGGTAACAAACACGAATCATATTGACTTAGAAGGCAAAAAAGTGTTGCTTACAGCGGTCGATGGAACTATTCCGACCCTTAATATTTCACGATTAAAATAAAAAAGGTATTAATAACAGTGTGATACCAATAAAAAGTATATTTCCTCTGGTCCCGATACTTGTGGGCTAGAACAAAGTGTTCTGGAAAATATAGATTTTATTGATGCATGTGACCAACTCCTGTAAGTTTAATTGGTTCATTTATAAAGATTGAATAAGTCTGCATACCTGTGACAAATGTAGCATGATCTATCTTTATGTATTGGACAACCGGTACCACCCCCAATACCATATACATACTGATTGCTTTTAGAAGAGTGTTCAGCAAAATAAATGCCTGCTCCAAACATCCCACCTATATATGCATGCCTTTCATCAAAACCTTTTTGTACAATAGCATTAATAAATGGTGAACCATGGAATAACATTCTTTCATTGCTCTGATTGCTGTTCTCTTCTGCCACTTCTTGCCTTCTGTGAGTGTATCTTTCCCATAATTTTCTATTTTGTACTTTTTGAATCTACAACACAAATTCTCCATCAATGTTAATATTATTTTACATTTATTTAACAATTTTCATTTATTGATTTTGATGGACTAAATATAATTTATGTAACAATTCACAAAGCAATTTAATTACATACCCTCACAATATTATATCTGCTGAATACTCCTCCTGCATGTCCATTATCTCGATGTTCCCTAATGGTGTTCTGCATTTCTTCTTCAACTGCAATGAATTCTTTATCGTCACCTAATAGATCAACAAGTAAAGTTCCTGGATTGGACGGTGTGACCCATGGACTACCACAGCTAACCATAAACCTTTCTATGCCTTTGATTAATTTATGTCTGAACCCATATGCTGATATTCCAACTTGTTTTAAATCTTCATGACCCATTTCGGCAAGAATGTCTAAAGTGATCTGTTCTCGTTCGAATAACTCTAAGAGATGTTCCAGTCCTAAACTGTAATTAGAATTTACTTATGTATTCTCTTCAATATACAAACATTTATTTAAGAAACGATAATATTTCTGACAACTTTTTAACTTCCTATACTTGAATATGGCGGGAAATACTGATTTGAAGAAAATTTTCAATTTTGAGATTTTGACGGAAATACATATTTTGGACCTCCAGGACCTCAAAAAACTGGTTTTGAAAAAATGTCAGTCTGTGATAAGTGAGAAGTATGTGTGTGCGAGAAAAAGAACGTTGGGATACACGACAGCACAGCAACAACAGTTGAGAGAAGAAGACAAAAATGTATTTTTTAATTAATGACAATGGTTTTCCAGATTTTGATAAGTTTAGATTTACTGTACTCGTATTTTATGCTATAATAGCCAACAAAATAGCATAAAACCATGGTCCATATAAGTTATTAGGTTGCCCTGGGTTGCCCAGACACCAGGCTTTTAATTCCAACTTTATTATATTTCCATGACGATAGGAATTGGCGACATTCCACATTTTTATCAAGTCACTCCTTCAAAACAACCTATCCCGATTTTTTAAATTGTAATAAAATATCAGCAGAGCTGAACTATATCAAAGGTTGCCCAATAGTTATTTGTGTACCAAGGCCAAAAAGTGGATTTTGTTCGGCCGTGTCTGAGTTTAATGGCCGAGGCGAAGCCGAGGCCAGAAAGCAGACGAGGACGAAATAACACTTTCTGGCGGTGGTGCACACAATATTTTTTAGGCGACCTTCATTATAAAATTTACAAATTTGTTAGATTTTTATTTATGATTTATTGATATAATTATTTATAACAACTGAACAATTGTACATATTTGTGACTCCTTCAGAAACGTTTATAATTTTCTACAAATTTGTTACATTTTTACTTAAAATAATCAAGATAAAATTACTGCTACAGCAACATCAAAAAGCACACAAATTGTTCATACGAACAATGAAGCTATACATGCCGAAATTACTTCGAGTGTAAATAAATTAAATATAAATGTTTCTGAAGGAGTCACAAATATGTACAATTGTTCAGTTGTTATAAGTAATTATATCAATAAATCATAAATAAAAATCAAACAAATTTGTAAATTATATAATGAAGGTCGCCTAAAAACATTTGTGTGCACCACTGCTAAAAAGTGTTTTTTCGTCCTCGGCCAAAAAACGGTTACTTTTTGGCCGCTTTTGAGTACTAAAAATTCGATTTTTTGTTAAGGTCGCCTAAAAAATAATTTTTTACAAAGATTTTGTGATGTCACAAATTCCTGTAGTCATGGAAATAAACTTGGAATTAAAAATTGTGATACGTCTGGGCAACCTATGCTATGTGTTTTTCCTCAGCATGTTACAAATTTAGATTAGTGGAATATGCAATCGCGATTCGAAAATAAGGTATTGCAAAAAAACTACTCAGCTTTAGAAAGTTTAGACATGTATTATAATAATTAACTTTTAAAAAAAAAAGGGAACCGACTTCAAATAAAAACACAAAAGTGACATAAGTTAACTAAAAAGCAAAAAATAAATGTTTTTTATACAACAGTTTAATACTTATTTGTTGTTCCGTTTAATGTAATTAAGAAATTGCTGTTTATTATATAATTATTAATTGTTTTATAATTTTGAAGTCGGTGCCAAGTAAAACATAATAATTATATACCTTGCTGCAATAACAAATTAGATTCGAATTTTTGTTTTACTTGACACCGACTTCTAAATTATAAAACAATTAATAATAATTATATAATAAACAGCAATTTCTTAATTACATTAAACGGAACAACAAATAAGTATTAAACTGTTGTATAAAAAACATTTATTTTTTGCTTTTTAGTTAACTTATGTCACTTTTGTGTTTTTATTTGAAGTCGGTTCCCTTTTTTTTTAAAAGTTAATTATTTTACAATTTTAAGTGATGGGTAGACCTAGTAAAGATGCTTCTCGAATGAGGAAATGACGGCTAGTTGAAACGGAAGATGAAATACGGAAACACTAAAAAGTCGGTTAAAAAAATAGATTTTGAGGAGTATCTTCGAAGTTCAAGCTCCAATACCAATGAAATTATAATGGGACCACCTTGGAACTATACTGAACCCATCACAAAAAAATTATTAAAACCGGTTTATAAACAAAAAAGTTATGCCCGAACATACATAAAAAAAAAAAAAAAATAAAAAAAAAAATATATACAGACGAATTGAGAACCTCCTCCTTTTTTTGAAGTCGGTTAAAAAAATAAACGTCATGGAATATGAATAAAATAAATAAATGAGCAACTGTGAGAAAATGGTGAATTAAGAAACAGTAATAGACTGTTTAATTCTCACACAAGAACTTTTTGTAGTCTAAATGTACATTTCGACTGCTCAGCAGTCATCATCAGTAGAAAATGATAGAAATGAACCACAACCAAACTGAAAATTACAGCAACGAAGTAAAAAGGTCTCTTAAGCGTGGTGAATGGAAAATCATGAGTTGCCGATAGGTGGGTCTGAATTGAGTTTCGGGATTACTCCCCTCCCGCCGTGTGTTGAATTTAAGTAATGAGGCATCATACCTCAGTTTTGATTTAACATGTCTTGGAATTTGTATATAAATCTGCTTTTCCAGGCGTCAAGTTCTCTGCTATTTTTTACAGACTTTAGATGTTTTAAATCGGTAGGATAGGATGTTCTAAATTTAAAATGTGTACTGCTACCTGTCTGTCTTTTCTTTTTTGTTTGGCCTATACAGGGTGGACCAACAATTATTACGCCCCTATTTAATTCTGAAACGGATCAAGATAGAGGAAAAAACTATTAATAAAATTTATTTAGTAAGTCCCTGATCGATCTTCAATTGGTACTGCGTCTTCAGTGTTTTCAAATATTTTTTTTGTAGAAACAATGGGCCAAAAACCAGCATATTGAAAAAAGATTGCAATATTATTATGTATACGTGGATAGTATGTCAAAGAGGCCCAGTATTTTTGCGAATCTGGTCTGTCTTTTTTGTATGTAGTTTTTAAGAGAAACCTGTATTTTGGCAATTGTCTTGTGTAGACTGTGGTTAACTAATGAGCAGGAGTAGCCATTATATCTTGCTATTTCGTGGATACTATCTAATTCTTTATTGTATCGTATTTATGTTAGAAGTATGTTGATTAATCTATAAATTATTGAATTGAATTAAACGCGGCACCTTTATGGGCAGGTGTCTGATTAGACTATTACAACAGTCTTGAGTAATGTATCTGTCAGTGTTTGTGCTTTTTCTGCAAATATCAAATTCAATATTTCTGTCAACGGTTCTAATAATTTTCAAGTTCAAAAACATTCACTGGATTTTTCAGTTTCAACTGTGAATTTTATGGAAGAATACATATTGTTTGACTGTACGAAGAAATTTTGTAAATTTACAGATTTATCAAAAACAGCAAAAATGTAGTACATTTAGAGTACAAAATGTTCTTGTGAGAATTAAAAGGTCTACTATTTTTTCTTAATTGATGATTTTCGCACAGTTGCTGATTTATTTACTTTATCTTCTGGCTTCCTGGTCATCCATCTAATCTTAATTGTTTACGCCGCCTCAAGTAAAGAATTGCTTTTTCAACTGCCGACATTTTATTCCCTATATTTTTTGAGGCTTTCGCGGTTTCTCGGACTGTCAATATTACAATTTACTTTTGCTTTAGACCACGTCGTCGGTCACGATAGCATGGTAGAAATTCCGAAACTATAAATTCAGATCTACCTATCGCAATTTATGATTTTCTATTCACCAAGCTTAAGGGACCTTTCTACTTCATTGCTAGATCCGTTGTAGTTCATTTCTTTTGTTTTTTACTGATGATGACTACTTAGCAGTCAAAATTTACATTTCGAGTACAAAAAGTTCTTGTGGGAATGAAAGAGTTTATTATTTTTTTCTTAATCGTAGAATATGTAAAACGTTGTATGTTGGTAAACACTACAATTGATTGATATAAGTGATATGATATACGAGGGTGGAGTGAGAAGTTTGGTGTAATTGCAACAGAGGGCGTCACAATCGTAAATCCTAGATGACATTTGTCAATAACATCTGTCACTAGGCAACATTAAAATTTTCGGACAGTCCTGTCATTTAATTCAGTTTTGACATCCATTAAAAGCAGAGAGCCTCTCGTATTTTTGGAAACATGGAAAAAAGTGAATTTCGTGTGTTGATTAAACATTGCTTTTTGCATGTAAAAATCATTAGGCAAAACAAAACAAAGTTTGATAAATATTATGGGGACTCTTCACCATCGATTAAAATGATCCACAAAAAGTTTACTGATTTTCGTTGTGGTCGTACAAGCACAACTGATGCCGAACGTTCAGGACATCCAAATGAGGTCACCACACCAAAAACAATTGACAAAATCCATGATATTGTATTGCAAGACTGCAGAGTAAAAGTGCACGAGATATTGAGACAGTACGCATGGCAGATGAACATATGCGCAATATATTACACAAACATTTGGATATAAAAAAGCTATTCGTGCGACAAGTGCCACATTTGTTCACAATCGACAAAAAACGCACATGTGTGACAACTTCAGAGGCAGGTTTGCCGATGTTCAAGTGCAATAAAAAGAGTTTTTGGGTCGTTTCATAACTGTGGACGAAACATGGAGTTTTTTGGGATGCACGCGATTACCTTGAAAAGGGAAAAACTATCAACGGCGAATATTATTGCAACTTATTGGACCATTTCAACAACATTTTGAAAAAAAAGACCACATTTGGCAAAGAAAAAAGTTTTCTTCTATCAAGACCATGCACGGGGCACACGTATGTAGTTGCCATGGTCAAAATCCATGAATTACGCTTCAAATTATTTCCACATCCACCCTATTCTCCAGACTTAGCCCCTGTGACTATTTACTGTTTCCGAACTTGAAGAAATAGCTTGGCGGACAGAGATTCGCTTCTAATGAGAAGATCATTGATGCAACAAACGTCTATTTTGAAGGGTTGAAAAAATCGTATTATTTGGAAGGGATAAAAAAATCGCCCTAAAAGGCCACTACATTGAAAAATAATTTGTTTTTTGGCCGAAAAAATTATTCTTTGTTTCATTTTTACGAGATTTCTCACTCCGCCCTCGTATACCACATATCCGATATTCAAATTGTTTTTATTTCCCGTCTGTCACAAGACGCAATTCAGATTCACACAAATGAATTCTACAAAACTCATGATTCAGAGGGGATAGGAGATTATGGATTGTGATTTAAACTGACGGCATGTAAATTTTGGATCCGAACAAAAGAACGATGACAGATTCGAATGCTACATGTTGGATGCAGAAAACACAACTCTAGTAACTTATATTGACCAAAAGCTCAGACAAAAGTTAGGAGTAAGGTTTCCTTTTATTGATCGTGCAAATATTTTAGTTAACTTATCAACTAAAGTTGCATTTGCTTTTCAATAAAAACTATTTTTATACTTTTCGTGCATTTTCAGCATAAATATTTGTAAACCAGTTAGTTACTTTTATTATACATTACCTGTTCAGAAAACTGGCTACAGTTATGATGCTGCCTGATTCCTGTGCATCATTTTCCGTTTTTACAGAATCCGTACAGCCTTCAGCAGAAGACATAGCAACACTGACCCTGCTAGCAACAGGTACTGACAGAGTCATTGATGCACCCGATGGCATAATAACAGTTTCTGTATTAACAGGTAAGACTGGTGGACTAGATGTTTGTGATAAAGCAATTGAGGGTGGTCTTGGAGTAGATGCAGAAGTGGTTGGCACAATTTGTTGTGACGCCATTGCATCTTGTAACAAACAACGTACATCATCGGCAGATGCAAGATCTACTGGTGCTTGACCTTCTTGATTTTTAAGGAAAGGATCAGCTCCATGAGCTAGCTAAACATAAAAGCATATTTATTTGTAGGAATGCCTTTATAAAAACCCATTAAATACGCGAGTTCAAACTGATAAAATTAACTGACAAAATAGTTTAAAACTAAATGAAATTTTACCAGCAATGCACACAACTGTGTTCTTCCTTTCTGGGCAGCTTCATGAAGGGGTGTAAAACCCCATTTATCAGTCGCATTGACAACAGTGTTAAATTTAATTAACAATGCAGCAATATCTAAATGGCCATAACTAGATGCATTGTGCAATGGAATGAGGCCTCCTTTGTCTTGAGCATTTACATCAGCTCCATGATCCAACAAAAATTCTGCAACTTCTACATTGTTATACCCAGCTGAAATCAGAAAAAAATTAATTTTAAAATTTAAATATCTGTATTAAAATTAATTTCTTTAATAGATATATCTAAGTCAAAGGTATTTAGCAATTTGAATATTTTATATAGAGTATTCAGTGAGGACTGTTACAAGCAGATATTTAAACTGCCACTTATGGTATAGTAAATTCGATCACAGAATATAAAATGACAGCAAAGGGCACACACTTTTCGATGAAAAAATTGACTTTGTCTCTCACTCTTAAGGGGGTTCTTAAATGGGAACACCCTGTGTGCGACACCTCAAACGAAGGCCTTTCTTGTTCACTTTACAACAGTTTTTTATTTTTTTTAACTCCTAGTGGTTTAGAAGTTATTAACTTTACTTTGTTCTGTTGAAAACTTTTTCAGTCGTCTATAAAAAAAATTAAGTTAAGTGTTACAACACTATCGTTTTTTACATTAATTTATTGCTTACAACTGTTATTGTGTTTGTTTAGAGAAAATGTTGGTTCACTCAAGAAATTTTTAGTCTGTCAAAAGTTCTTTATTAATTATTAGGAAATACGTAGATTTGAAGATAATGTATGGCGAAGCCCGTCAAAAATGGTGAACTGCAAAAAATTCTGAACAAACAATAACAACCATAGTAAGAAATCAGTATAGAAAACAGCAGCCTTATAACAATTAACTTAGCTTCACTTTTTTCATAGGCGACTAAAATTTCTCAACAAAGAAGTTTTCTCACATGAAGTTTAAAAAAAAATACAAAACTTATAAAGAGAATATGATAAGCTCTAGTTTTTGGTTTGAGGTGTCACACATAAGGCGTTCGCTTAAGAAAAATCCCCACCTGGCGACTTATGTGAAGGTTTGAAATTTTATCCATCGACTAAAAAAATATTTCTGTGAAATCTAGGTAAAATTGAAAAATGTGTAGAGGTTGCTCGGATAGTTTCGTGATTAATGTTGTTATATGATACATTCACCAAAAACTATACTTGCCAGTGTCATGTACCAAACAAAACAACTGATTTATTATACAGTGTAAAGTAATTCACACTTCCTGTGAAAACTGGTAACCAGCACCAGCAATTGGCGGTTTTCATTTATTTGTAGAAGTTTTAGTATTGAAATTGACACACAATTATTGTTGTTATTTGTATCAATGATTTTATTTTTATTGAGACCATGTTGCCATTCTTGCCACTACGAAAAAAATATTCATAGAAATTACGAGTTTCAAAATCTACTGAAATATGTGGAAACAAATTGCCGTCAAATAAACAAGTTTAAAGTTATTTCTTTTATGAACAAGTAGTGTAGATATTAAAAAAATAATTCGAGAAAGTGCGTGATTAGTGATCAAATCGTTAAAACATTTTGGGTTCAAGTTCGCATCCCAATTCGATCAAAAGTGTATAGAGATAGTGGAAATTTTATATAAAGAGTATACAGATTTTTGGAATCAAAGTTAAGAATTAGTGCCTTTAGCATTGTTTGAAGAAAATGTAGATGTTAGTTGTAAAAAAAATATTGTAAAAGCAATGAGAGAGAAGACTGACGAGAAAAATCAGACAAAAAATTAGAATGTCCGTTAGAAAGTGTTAAACATATGTTGAAATTTAGCGTCAAAAAATTGTATCAAATTTTTATTATTTAGGCATTCAGAAATCATTTTTCAATGTTGACCCACTAGAAGACTGAGACAGCAATGCAGATTACGGAATTTCCAGAAAAGTCGAAAAAATCCAACAAATGACAATGCTAAATGAAGTTTTGCCTTAATACAACACTACACTAATTTGTTACCAAAGGACAACGAACAAAAGCAATTTCTACTAATAATGGTTGCACACCACTGTAAAAAATTTCCACAAAGTGACAAAAATGTTTTTAGCCAAATCAGAAAAAATAGAGTGGACAGATACTTAAAATCTTGTGTGCACATATAATATTATCTTTATATTATTTCATATTGACTCTGTTGTAATTTTACTTTTTTTACTAAATTTTATCATTTTATATGACATGATTGCCTTTTATATGACATAATTGCCTTTTAATTATCTTCATTTGTTGAATTTTTCCCTAATAAGCGTATTCTATGAACCCATAAAATTTGGATCAGCGAGAAACGAACTCAGTAGTGTAAAGTTGGGTTTTTCAGGGTGGGGCATGGTAGACCCGTGCATAGCACTTCATGCGCTGAGCCGAGATAGGCAAGGAGAGGAGAATTCCACGACCTCTAAACATTGTTCAATTTTAATCAAATTTCTTAGAAATTATTTTTTAGTTAAACGGAATCAATTCGCAAGGCGTCCTAAAAAAATTTCCGGCTTTCATTTTCAACCTTAGAAATAAGAGTCCCCCCTCCTTTAGGTGCAATACAAAATCGATTTTTTTTAAGTCAGAGAAGGTGTGGCCTTTGTTGCCATTTCATATTCTGTGCTCAAATTTACAATACCTTAAGTGACAGTTTAAATATCTGCTTATAAGGGTCCTCGTTGAACACACTGTAGGTCAGGCATGGGCAACCAACGGCCTGCGGGCCGTGTGCGGGCCCGCGCACAAATTTTTTTCCGGCCCGCCGGACATGTTTCATTTAACCACCAATCTGGCCCGCGAGACCGATTATTATTTTAAACTGATACAAATGAATGACAGTAACAAATTATTTCTTTTGTTCGAGAGAAAAATGCGGACTACGCCGGCTTTATGCGAAAGTGAAATATTTTGTATACTTTTTATTTTTTGAATTTTCGCATTTGTAAAAATTTCTGTTTTTGTTGAATATATTTCTGTATACTTTTTTGTATTTTTCTATTTTTTTTTAAATTTTTCCAAAAGAGTGAAGTTTTTTTATCTTACTTAGGGCCCGCGATACATAAACGGATCTTCAGTTGGCCCCAGCTACTCAAAAGGTTGCCCATGCCTGCTGTAGGTGTTGCTTATCAAATACAATCCAACAGTACCTGCTAAATGCAATGGTGTAGAGTTGCGACCCTGAGCATCTCGGCAGTTAATATTTTCAGACGTTACCAGTCTTTGAACTCTCAGTAAATTTCCCTTCTTTGCAGCATCAAGAAGAGCAGCATTACCCCTCAGTAAATCAGCTACATCTTGGTCCCCGTCTCTAACTAAATCTAAAGGTGTGGCTCCATCACGATTCTTTTTACTAGGATCGGCTCCATGCTGTAATAAAACTGCAGTTAGTTATCAATGTATGTTTTACTTGCCCAAGATAACCTTTAATAATAATTTAACAATTTCATATTTTCCCTTGGCTGCTGCTTCATGCAATGGTGTAAATTTCCATAAATCTGCTACATTAACACTAGCACCATGTTTTACTAGCAGTTCCGTAACTTCATAATGACCATACGAGCATGCATTATGTAGTGGTACAAGACCCCTAAAATGTAAAATTTAAAAGTTTTGAAATATTACAGTTTAAAAAAATATTACCCCTTGTCTTTTGCATGTACATCTGCACCCAACTGTAACAAATATTCAACCACTGAAACTCTATTGTAACCTGAAGCAAAATGCAAAGGTGTTGAATGTCTGCCATCTACATCACGACAATTAACCACATGTGGGTAAGTTCCTAATATCCTCTGCACTTGTTCTGTATCTCCTGATTTTGCAGCTTCTAAAAGCTGACACTCGATGTCTGCACTTCCAGTAAGAGGGTCTAATACAAACAAGTAAATATACACATCTATGATTAATAAAGCATTTCCAAACTAGGTACCTTGTAAAATTTTTAAAACATTCTCTGAAGCAACTTGGGCAGCTGTGTAACCTTGCAGTGAAACAATAGAAGGGTCAACGTTATATGAAAGTAAAATTCTACAAGCTTGTACATTATCCTCTCTTGCACATCTATGCAATGCAGTCTGACCTAAACCATCTAATGCATTAACTTTGGCTCCATGTCTTAAAAGAACATCCATAATATCATAATGTGAAGTATCAGCAGCTAAATGAAGAGGTGTGAGAAAGTCTTTATTCTTCTCATTTAAGTGAGCACCTTTTCGAATTAACGTTTCCAAAACTTGCTTCCGTTTAGGATAAACAGAATTAACAACTGCATGCAGAGCAGTATCACCACTGTATGGATGCTTAAAGTTAATTATATCTGGTGTGAGGTATTTCTTAATTTTGGCTGTATCAGATTGTCTAGCTGCTTCAAGAAGGCAGTGACCTTTGTATTCATCTAAAATATTATTAAAATTAGCAACAACATAAAAAAATGATTGTATATACATACATGCTATTCTTTCTTGAAGTTCTCTGGTAGGTGCAACATCAATTGCTGATTTGGAATGGCAGTTGAGCAATGTGGGGTCTGCTCCTTCACTAAGTAATAAGGAACAAACCTCGACTCGAGACTTCGAAGCTGCTTCGTGGAGTGGAGTAAAGGCCCAAAGATCATTGGCATTAACGTTGGCACCGTGTTTTATTAACATTTCTGTCACTTCAAAATGTCCATATGAGCATGCATTGTGCAATGGCACTAGACCTCTGAATATAAACAAAAATCTATGTAATTTTTCCGCATAGACTTTATATGTTTTATGTTACTGTTAAAATGTGAATTTGTATGATTACCCTTTATCCTTAGCATGTACATCAGCTCCATGTTGCAGTAATAATTGAACTACTCGTCCCCTGTTGTATCCTGCAGCTAAATGTAGTGGTGTTGAACGTCGTCCATCGCTTGCATGGCAATTAACATTTAAAGGATTTAAGAGAACCAGCAGTCGATCTTCAGCTCCTGATCGAGCTGCCTCTAATAGCTCATCCTTCCGGTATTCTCCTGTTAAGACAGGCCTTGTGGATGCATCAGCTACATCTAAAGCTGTTTTACCTTCAGTATTACGAATATTAGGATCTGCTCCATGTTGTAAAAGGGCTTAAAAAATAATTCATATGTCAGATGAATTCTTACAAAACTATTGATGGACCTACCTATACAAACATCAACTTTTCCTTTTATAGCAGCCTCATGTAAGGGAGTATAATTCCAATTATCTCGCGTATTTGGGTTGGCACCAGCTTCTAATAATAGTCTTACAACATCTGCATGCCCAAAAGAACAAGCATTATGGAGGGGATGTAGCCCTCCATCATCTCGTGCTTGAATAGAAGCACCAGCCGATAGTAAAAACTCAACTACATCTCTACGCCCATAACCTATATAAATATTAATAGAATTAACATTATTAAAAAAAAAACATGAACTTATTAAAAACAAATAACTGTAAATACCAGCTGCAAAATGGAGAGGAGTCGACTTCCTTCCTGCAGTATCTCTTGCATTTACTGTTTGGGGCGTCACCAATTTTCTAACACGAGCTATGTCTCCTGTTTTGCAGGCTTCGAATAATTCTCTCAAAGGATCGGTAGAATTTGCTAAAGGCTCCATCGATGATGCTAAAATAGCTCGACGAGTCGCCATTTCCAGTGGGAGTTCGTTCACCACACAAAGTTTTTATAAACACTTGTAATACTGTTAGTCATGAAGCACCTCCACTTAACTGTACGAAACTGCATTTTGAATTATTAATAATTTTGATGTTTTAATAAGAATCTCATACATTGCAGCGTACAGTTTAATCTACCACCTGAGCTTCTCAGCACAGACGTGAAAGTTGTTACTTGACAGCCATTTCGAAACCATTTCAAAACAAATGAGTGTCGTCACTTGTCAGCATAAGTAAAATAGGCAAATTCGCCCATAAACACGTGTGAGCAAGTATTATTTACATTTTAAAAAACGCACTTGTAGTTGGCTTGAAAACTTTGAAAAGCCATAGAAGAAAATTCTAATTTTGTTTTCCACTTTAATATAACATAATTTTAAACTAAAAATATTTACCATTAAAATTAAAATTTCTGTTTTTTTTAATTGAAAATTTCTACTTAGAAAAAGAAAGATTTAAAAATCTCTAATTCTTAGAAGTTTAAATACTTAAATATAATAACAAATACAATAATTGCTTTGGGTATTTGTACAGATTACCTTTGATTTACTACAATAATTGGGGAAATATAATAAAATAAATTGCACTTCCGCTTTAAGTTGCATTTTAGATTTGGTAAGGTTCTAGAACAATTGCACTTGAATTGTACTTATAGGTATACTTACATTCTTTGGGTTTAAAATTGTTAAAAGCAATCCTTTACATTTAGCATAGGCTTATTTTTAATTTTTTTAATCAGTCTCATGTTGGTTCGATTTATTGTCAGTTCTGTTAACATTTGGTTATATATAGTATCTTCATCTTATGTGCAAGGGAGTTACTGCCATATGTTGTAATGTTGATGGGTTTTACTTGCATCTGGGTTCTGTTTCTGGTTCGGTGTTTTTCTTCATTTGTTGCTAGTGTCTTTTGTGTTAAGTCAGTAGGTACTATTATGGGTTTTATAAGCCAACAATGCTAACTGCAGGTCTCTTGTAATGGTAGTGGAAGAATTTCTGCTTATGTACACAGGTCTGTTCTGTGTTTGTCCTGTGGGTGGTTAAAGATGTTTTGCATGACTTGCGTCAGGGCAGCCAAAAATAACTCATGGAGGATGTACTGCGAGGAGGTCGAAAGAACTCCTGAATGTGCAAGACTCCAGAAAGCATTAGTAAGAGAACACCAAGGAAAGGTGGGTTCTCTAAAGAGAATACAGGGAGACTACACTGATAACATGGAAAAAACTCTTGAGCTGTTGCTCGAGACGCACTACCCGGGGAGTGTAGTCATACCAGACAGAAACACAAATGACAGTCCACACTTAGAAGTACCGTTAACACGGGCGAACAAGGAGGACTGGAGGTTGGCGGATAAACTAGTTAATAAAACAAGGCTTACATGGGCGATACACTCTTTCAAACCATATAAGTCATCGGGAACAGACGGAATATTTCCAGCTCTGCTACAACAAGGGCTTAATGTACTAGCCACGCCACCTTGCACACTATTCAGGGCAAGTCTAGCTGTTGGTTATGCACCACACAGCTGGAACCAAGTTAGAGTAGTATTTATACCAAAACCAGGGCGTGAATCATACGCCCAGGCTAAATCCTTCAGGCCAATCAGCCTGACATCTTTCCTCCTGAAGACAATGGAGAAGCTGATTGACAGGCATATCCGGGACGATGTACTAAGGGATGCCCCACTGCATCGAAACCAGTTTGTATATCAAACAGGAAAATCCTGTGAGTTGGCTATACACGCGCTAACACACAGGGCGGAAAAAGCTATCAATAGCCAAGAAATTATGCTAGGAACCTTCTTAGATATTGAAGGGGCCTTTGATAACACCTCCTTCGACTAGATAAAAAGGGCCGTGGCAGGGCGGGGAGCAAAGAGACCCGTAATAAAATGGATTGACTCCACCCTTCGAAGAAGAAGAATAACAACCTCCCTGGGCTCTGTTACCAGGGAGGTGTCTGTCACTAGAGGCTGTCCTCAGGGGGGGGGGGTTCTATCTCTCCTGCTGTGGTGCCTGGTAGTTGATGGACTCCTCCTGGAACTAGAAGAGAAAGCCGTGTATGCACAAGGCTACGCGGATGATTTAACCATATTAGTAGGCGGGAAATACGGGGGAGTAGTATCAAACTTGATGCAACAAGCCCTAAAAACCGTAGAAAGATGGTGCAATAGAGAGGGCCTATCCGTTAACCTGGCAAAGACCTCTGTAATAGCAGCATTCACACGAAAAAGAAACCTTCAAGACCTGAAGGGACTAAAACTGTGCGGACAAGAACTGACAATGGGGAAGGAAGTGAAGTACCTGGGAGTCACTCTTGACACCAAACTGACCTTCAATTCCCATTTGGAGAGAATTTCAATCAAAGCGACATGGGCCCTCTGGGCCTGTAGAAGAATGATTGGCAAAACATGGGGCCTACAACCAACAATGGTGCTATGGCTTTATACAAAGGTGGTGATACCAACAATAACTTACGCTTCTTTGATATGGTGGCACAAAACCAGAAACAAAGCTGTTGTGAGCAAACTCAGCAAGCTGCAAAGACTTGCATGTTTAAGTATAACAGGGGCGATGACATCGACACCCACTGCCTCAATGGAGACGCTGCTGGACCTGCCTCCGTTACACTTTGTAGTGGAAGCGCAGGCACTTCTGGCGTCATACAGAATGAAGGTAAACGGATACGGGAGAATCCTCCACAGAACAGGGGACCAAACGAAATCTTTGACAAATTGAATAAAAATAGCATACTAAATATGCATTCTGATAGAATTAATACCGTTTTCGACTTCAGAAAACCTTTCAGGGTACTAATACCTGAGAGGGGCGGCGAAGAAAGAAAACAGGAATTGAGGAGCCGAGGAGGATCGATCTGGTATACGGATGGATCCAAAACGGCAACCAGCTCGGGAGCGGGAATCTTTGAGGCATTAATTGACGATCAGATCGACAAACTTAGTGGTTCAAAATACTATACTTCTTTAGACATGACCTCGGGATTTCATCAAATCCCTATTGAACCCGAATCGGTTCCAAAAACGGCTTTTGTAACCCCGAATGGACAATATGAGTATTTAAAAATGCCTTAGGATATGCAAATAGACAAATCTACATCATGTCCGATAGCCAAGCGGCACTAAAAGCTTTGGAGGGGGTTGCGATACACTCCAGAGTGGTTTTAGAATGCGTCGAGGCACTTGTGACACTGGCAGGACACAACAGAGTAGTTCTGGAGTGGGTGCCGGGACATGAGGGCTTCGACGGAAACGAAAAAGCCGACCAATTGGCGAAATTGGGAGCGGAACAACCTATAGTCGGCCCCGAACCCACATGCGGGATATCATATCAGACCGCAAAGGGGACGGTAAAGGACTGGCTACACAGACAACACTGTATTCATTGGAATGACATTCCTGGACACAGGCAATCCCGGATGCTTATAAACAAACCATCCAGAAATAAAACAAAGGAAATTCTGCAACTGAGCAGGAAACAAATGAGGCCAACAACAGGACTACTAACAGGACATTGTGGCCTCAGAAGACACCTCAATCTATTGGGAGTGGAAGAAGACCCCACCTGCCGATTGTGTGGTGAAGAAGATGAAACACCAATTCACATCTTAGGTGAATGCCCTGCTTTAGGAGATAAAAGGCATATGCACTTCGGGGTGCAATTTGCGGAACCCGATGAAATAGCGGAAGCACCCATCAACAGGATCCTGAACTTTATCACGGATACTGGACTGATGGAGTAATAAAATCTTTGGGGCACAATAAGCTTAGAGCTTCAGTGCGGTGGGCGTAGCACCACACCCAACACGAATTATTATGACTTCCAGTGACCAAAACCAAAACTCCATATTGTTAGATGTATTAAAGGTGACTATGAATTAAAAAATAATAAATTGTTTTCAGGGTTCATGTATGTACGGTTCCTACAAGTCTTCTTAAAATGCCTGTGACTGGGTTTACTTTGCGCATTACTTTGTTTATGTGATCTTCCTACAATACATTATACGTAATTTCTAATCTTAAGAAGGTCATTCTTTCTGCCTCTTTTATTTCTTCTTCTTTTATATGTAGCTTCCGATTGTGATTAACTTTGTCTTTGTACATTACCATATACGTAGTTTTTCTGCATTTAGACTTAATTTATTAGCATGTAACCATTCTGTGAGTGTGTCCAAGTCCTCTTGCACGTGCATTAATAATTCTTCCAGATTATCATTTATACAGAACATGCTGGTATTATCTGCAAACAATGTACTAAGTTTCCCATTTAAAGCATACCAAGGAATATTGCTTATGTATATGAGAAAAAAGTAGTGGACCTAAAACCGAGCCCTGGGGAATGCCAACTTCTTGTGTTCTTTGTTCACCATTATTACTATTAATGCTTACAAATTGTTTTCTGTTTTCCAGATAGCTCTCGATGCATTCCAAGATTTTACCGTCTATTCCAACTGCTTTAAGTTTTGCTAATAGTCATTTAAGATTTACTATATCGAAAGCTTTCCTAAGATCTATGAATATTCCAGAAGTTATTTTCTTCTGGTCTAAAGCATCTTGTATTTCTGTAACCATGGCAGCAACTGCATCTTCTGTGCCGTAATTTATTTCTAAACCCATATTGACTTTTACAGAAGAAGTTGATTTTGTTGAGGTATTCTCTAAGCCGAGTATCATTATGTTTTCGATTACCTTTGATACTGCGGGTACTATTGCTATCAGTCGATAGTTTCCTGGTTCTTTTGGGTTTCCCCCCATGTTGGAATGATTTTTGTGAGTTTTAAGCTAGATGGAAATATGACAATTTTTAGTGATATATTTGTAATTTTTGCTATTGGAACGTCTTTAATATTTTATTGCTCAGTCTTCGGGCATCTTTTGATTTTTAATTTTTTCTATTTCATAAGTACTTGTTGGTGTCCAGGTTTCGTTTTTATATTATCTACAAGTTTTTTTGCAACCTCATTGTACTTGTTAAAAATATTTGCAACTTGGGTTGGTTCATTTGTTTCTGTGTGACCCCTGCTAAGTGTGTAAGCTTCCGATATTGAATTTTTTTGGATCTTACACAGCACCTCTTATGGTTTGTCACATTTTTTTCATGATCTGTGCTTGATCTTGAAATTTCCTGTTGTAGTATTCTCCTTTCAATGTTATCCTTTTTTTTTTTGTTACTTTACCCGATTTATTTTTTGTTACATATTTTATGACTCAATTTGACTTAAAAGTTAATGAAAAATTAAACCACTTCAAAGATGCACAAGAATATATTTTTTTTGCTTTAGATTTCAAACGTTTTTTTCTGTAGGTAGGTAAATTAAATAAATTGATCTAAATTTGTCTGTGGAGTTTACTGTGGGAGTTTTTTAACAGGCGTAGGTATTTTTAAATGTAATTCAACAAAATCAACATAATGTATTTTGTTTTAATAACAGCAAGCAATGAGGTTGAGTTTACAGTGATGGTTAAATGAAACAAATGATTAGAATTGTAAATATTTTTTATTTTGTCTATTAACTACAGTATACATGAAACAATGAACAATTATGAAGGGAAATAATCTAATAATGATTGTATATATACACTTTTAGCATACAAATATCACAGAATAGTAAATTTTTTAAAGACAATAAATAAATATAATACTTCAGGTCACAAATTTGTTTTATAATTTGGCACAGCAATCAGAAATAATATAAATATTGAAGATCACAGTAGAAGATTTCAGTAGAAATGCAACATATATAGAAATACACAGATTTACAATACATGTAAATGTTCCCAAGAATACAGTAAGTATCATAGAGACTATATTCACTTGTGTGATTAGTTATTATATAAATGATACATACATGCATATATGTTATGAACACTGCGTAAACATTCTTACATATATTTTTTGTATTGTTTAATATTTTTTTCTTGTAGTTTATACTAAGAATGGTGGAATGTGTTTACTGCTAAATATCTATGTACACCAACTTGTAAATGTCTAGGCCTTACTACGTTGTCTTTGTTCAACTTACTTAGATAAATATACTACTCTCAATACTTTTACATCGGGTTTAAAAATCTCAGAACTTTCTAGTCATTTGTTTATAAATAGGTAGGTACCATAAATGTTCTAGAAGTTATATCTAACAGACATCGTTTTTGCAGACTTTTTGAAAACATTTTATAATGCAACTTTTTGTATCATCTTTCGTTATTACAGTTCAGAGTAACCACTAGCAACATGATACAACAAATTACTCACATATCTTTTTAATGTAAGTATAACTATATAGGTATATATATTTCAGTTTTAATTCATTAAAAAAATATTCAAGATCTAATTTGGTAGAATTTAAATTTAATCTTACATGCTATTCAATTTATCTATTTGTAAAAATACTGTTACATTCTGCTTATGAAAGTGTATGCCAGTTTAGTAAAATTTGCCCCAGTCGAACAGTTGAATGATGGCTTATATTATAAAAAATAGTTTCGCCTCCAGCTAAGATAGCTCCCCATACTCCAAATGTACCATAATCAATTATAGAATGGTTACACGATGCTAATATAGCTAAATCTAAGGAAGGTGAATTTGGAACTTTTTTGCTTGTTATAAACACATTGCTTTTCTGACTGAATTTCTTAATGCACCAAGTGGGATCATCACTTACGATAATAAATGTTACATTCTGGTATTTTTCTTCATAGTACTTCATAGCAGAATAATAAAAACTGACATTAGCTGGTAATGCTGAATATTTCCGCCACAAATATCCAACATAATCAGTCCTACGTATGTGTACTCCCACAAACACACGTTTGTTATCATTCTTAGCAACTAATCGTAAAATATTCTGACTTTTGTTAATTAATTTATTTTTAAAAGTAAATTCTTGTATTATATCTTGGACCCATGTTAATACTATTTCTGGTTGAACTGAATAACGTGGTAATACTATACTCTGATACGTATAATTCCATGCATCTAATGATTTTACAAATTTACTCATGTCGACAGGGCAATGAGCAATTTCTTCAAACGTTGGCACAGTAAGTGAATCAAACACTTGGTCAAGTTTAACTCGAATGCATCGTGGAATGTATGGCTCCAAACCAGTACGTCTTGCCACTGCCCACACTGAAGCATATTCCCACATTTGATTTCCAAGTCGACCACCTTGCATTGTTGTAACTACTCCATACCGAGGGCATAGTTGTTTTCTCCACACTTTCTTCTGTTTTACATAATTGCTTGAACACAGAGATTTTTCAAAGTCCATATAAGTTTTTAAAGATCCATGAATTGGGTTTACAGCATACAAAGGAAATAAAAATACATGGACAAATAATATTACACAGAATGCAAGAATTGTTGCTGTAAATAATATATTTCTATTAGCATTTATCATACCGGTTTACTGTTTACAGAGGTATATAAAATATTTTCTATTACTACATTTCTGAAGATACAAATTAGTCTTTTCGTCTACATGATTGTATTGATTTTTCATGCATCCTTGTTTACAGGCGCCTACTTCTTGTGTACAGGTTGTTTCAAATTTTGTGGCATTTTTTAATTACTGATTCAAGTTTCCTTATTATTTTTCATATTAATAAGTATATCCTATTGTCAATTTAAATTTTAATAAATAACAAGAGCATGGCTAGGACAAGCTATACATAGCTAATGAAAATTCAATATTGCAAAATTTGTATGTTTTAGTAGCAGCGCAATATTTCTTACATACTGTTATTTTAAAAGCTTCACATGACAAAGCACTCGATTTTTACAAATAATTTCTTTGAATTTCAACTTACAATTTTTGGAAAAATGTTAATCAGGTACTTTGAGACAGTCACTAAAATTTAGGATGTATTACAAACTGCTTGCTAATAGTCTAACTTCCCTGTGAAAAAGTATATATTATTTCATTGTGGTCTAGCTGGTAAAACAAAAACAATAAGCTTTTACACATATCACTGGGTTAAATTCCTTTAATGTTGATAGTAGTTAAATATGTGCCATGTTCTAGACCAGATTTTTTAATGCATTTTTAAAGCAATGTAAGCTCATTTTCATACCATTTTTCGAAAAAGAAGCATATTTTGGCCAAAACTACCTTAAAATCAGATAATTGTCTGGACAGGATTTTTTAAAAACAGCGTTTTTTCTACAAAAATGGTTTGATTTTAAGGTTTTTTTCCGTGGAAGTTTCTTATGCATTAAAAACACATAAAATTCTCGAAAAAAAAAACGCGTTTTAAAAATCTGGTTCAGACAAGTTTATCAAACTTGGTAGACGAAACAAGAAAAATTTCTTTTCATTTCGAAAATTGGTATAAAAATGGGCCTATTTTGCTTAAAAAAATGCATTAAAAAAGTCTGGTCTAGAATATGGCTCTTATCTAACTTCTCAAGCCGCTTTTAAAATCTGGTTTACCTATTCAAAAATGGAAAAACAAAAATCTGGTTTACCTTTTCAAAAATAGAATAATAAAAATCCGGTTTCATTTCATCAATATATTTTCTTAAATTCTTTTGCTTTTGATGTAATTGAAGGGTACCGAATCGTTACCCTTTAAAACTGTTCATATTTGATTAAAATTCAGACCTGTCTAGATATTTTTAAAATTTAAATATAACATAATCAAAAAATTTTGATTGCATATTTTATTAAATTTTTAATTTATATTCGAGGGGGGTCTAGTCCCCCTCATTTTTTTAATCAAAATCAAGAATAATAAGGTCACCATGAAATACGGCAACTAAAAAATATACAAAAGAAAAATTTTATTTGAATGATATGACGCTCGAAATTTTCCCATGCGTTAGAATAGATTTTTCTAGATTTATTTTATTGCGGCGTTTGGAACTCTCCACTGAAAATAATACTAAAATGACTTGAATTTAACAAGTGGGACCCAAATAGGAGCCCTGTAAAATATTGCTAAAGAAATAATAAAATTTAGCATTCTAACGAGTGGCAAACTTTGCCATGCGTTAATTCATATAAAAATACAAAACAGTTAGCTTTCTAACACGTCCTAAAAATCGAGACGTGTCAAATCATAAAAAATTATTTGAATTTAACAAGAGCCCCGATTTGGGGCCCTTAACAATGCTAAAAAATAATGAAAATTTAGCATTCTAACTAGTGACAAAGTTTGTCAAGTGTTAAATCATACAAAAATGATGCTAAAATGACTTGAAATTAAAATATATAAAATAATGCTAAAAATTAATGAAAATATAACCCCGTCATATAGACGGGGTTTGAAATAATACTAAAAACAATAAAATTTAGCATTCTGACGCGATTGTAATTTTCGATCACGTTAAATCATAAAAATTACTTGAATTATAAAGGGGACGTTATGTCCTCCCTGAAATAATGCTAAAAATAATTAATTCTCCAGTGGGGGACTAGTTGTCCCCCAATGAAAACAATGCTAAAAATACAAAAAATTTAGTATCCATTCAAACCAGCTTGTTTCATGTACTTTTCTCTGGGAAAGAATTGTAAATTATCTATAAAATCTTTACTTTCAAATAAACTTTTTGTTCAGAAATCTTTCCGGCTCTTAATAAATTTAACATTTGTTTACAAAATTTATAGACTATTCTATATTCAGTAGTTCTTTCAGGAATTTTATAAGCCTTTTCAAGTATTACAATCACTCCAGCACCTAAACTCAAAGAAATTAAAGGAGGTAATACATTTCCAGACAAACTAGAAGTAGTAAATATTAAATTTCCACAACTCAGTCCTATTCCAATACTATTATAAAAGTGAAAACTTTTTCTATACACATTCAATCGCTTCTCTAGATACATTTCCATTTATTTCTTGCTTTTTTTCTTACGCGGACTAGTCGGCCCATGTTTCATTTTTGATTTTTTATTTCCACATTCGGCACATGTTTAGAATAATATTCGCTGCCACTTTTGCCTTTTTTTAATTCAACCTTTTCTTTCGTTTTTTACAAGCTAAACAGTATATATCATCTACCATTTATATAGGAGTACCTAAAGCATTTAAAGAAAATTTTAATTTACCATATCGATAGTAAGGAAGCTATACATTTCTTACCAGCATTTTTTACAAATTTCCTCAACCTCTTGTTTCGATATATGTGAAATGTAATTATCATAAATGAATTTAACATATTTAGGTGGTATTTTGAAAACAAATAAATAATTTGCGTTTCCACGCATCAATTTAGGATCAAAATCAGATATACTAGAATGACCGATATAAATAGATGAAATTCCTTTATATCTTCCTCTGACAAAATATTCTTTAACTGTAGTTTGCTTATCCAACGATCCATCATCAAATACAACTAAACTATTTGGTAAACAATCATCTAGCGATAAAATATTATCCCAATCACTTTCAAAAAATAAATTACATTTGGTTTTTTAAATAGTCTTCTTAAATTTTGATAAATGAGTTGATCGGGCGATCTAGTATAAATGTATAAATTTTTGTAACAAACCAGTTTCTCATTAAAAATAAAATTTAAAGCCAAGTGTGTGTTACCACTATTACTAGGTCTAACTATAATTGCAATAATTGTAAGCCTTTCACATTTACCAGCCTTTTCAATTTCTAAATCTTTATAAAATTTATTATAAAAAATATAGATATTATGATGGAATATATGGTCCTAGATATGATTTAGCTTCTAGAGAATTTATGATGGGTTCAGAAATTATAAAACCAAGTAATAATAATTTTTTTCACGCTACAGGCAAGGGAAATAGACGATACATCCATAGCTACAAAAGATGAAAATGGCCAATAATATTCGTTTGGTTATTACATCGGCTACGCCTCGCCTCTGTAATAATAAATTCTAAAATTTGAAATATTTAATTTTTTTTTATATATTGTCTAATATCTTTGTCTAATAGAGCGTATAAAATTAAATTTTCAACTTCCCTGTCTTATAGAGTTGTACACCTCTCTTGTTTTTCATTCCATCAATTATTTTATTTGCATTTCCATTGATAAAGAAGGATACATCATATAATATTGTATATCTGTTTTTTAAAATTGTTTTGGATTCAATTTAATCTTTTCTCCAGTAGGTATCGTTAATCCAAGCATTCTTCAATTTCTGTTTTTGATAAGCCGACAGATTTAAGTCCATTTATTATCGATAATTAAATAAAGAGGGTTGATATGTATAATTGTAATGCATAAATGGCATCTCTTTTTCTTTTTCTTTAGTTTCCTTATCTTGTTTCATGATATTCAGCTTCTGATTTTTCTATTGTTTCACTAACTTTATCGTGTTTGTTCTTTCAAAGTATCATCATGATATTGTTTTTCTTTAGCAGTTTTATAAATATTTATACCCGAGCTAACAATATAATATAAAGCAGCAGCAATTTTATTAGAGCAGCTGCTTGCCAGAAACCACTTGTATGTGTTGGATCCTGATAATACAATAAAATTTTGTTACTTAATTCAGAGTGATTTTCATTATTTCTAAAGCTATTTTTAATAACGATTCCAATTCTGTTTCATTCATTAAACCCATACCTAATTTTGATTTTAATTTCATGGCATTTCTAACGACCCAAGCTCAAAACTTTTCAGATTTACTTGCTTCACTTGATAATACTCTCCAACAAGCTGCTTCTTGTAAAGTTTTATCTGATTTTTTAATTTCATTATAATCTGCATTTGGATTCTCATGATAAAATAAATCCCATTTATTTAAATAAAGGTAATTAATTGTTTTTGTGATGGAAATATTTATTTTTTCTTGTCTTATCAATCCCTAAAAATCCATGTGATTCTGACGAGGCTGTATTACATAATTTATTAAATCCGTTCCATGTCAATTCAGAAGCCTGTTCGTCATAAATCTTTCTTTTATTATCACCAAACTCGTTCAAAATAATCTAAAGATTTGAATCTTTTCTAATTGTGGGATCTATTTTAGTATATTTTTGAAATAACCCAAAAGTGCTAATATTTTTATGTCTTCCTTCACACCAATATCTAATTACCTCTTTTTGTTTTTTCAACATTCCATCATCAAAAATTACTAAACTATTTGGTTCACATTCATCTACAGAAATTATATTATCCCAATCATTCTCAGAGAAATCAATGGTGGTAATACAATTCCAGATAAACTAGAAGAAGAAATCAAAAAAAAACTGATCCTCAGCGGGCTGTGGAATAAAAAGTCACGTCTTTGCTACACTAAAAGGGAATGTTTATAATGTTAGATAATAATTAAAACCTAACTTGAAATTGACATTATAAACATTCCCTTCGTCTAGTAAAGAAGTGACTTTTCATTTCACAGCCCGCTGAGGATCAGTTTTCTTGGATCTCTTGATACTAAATATTGAATTTCCACAACTCAATCCTATTTCAATATGTTTATAAAAATGAAAACTCTTTCTATACACACGCCTTGTCGCTCAAAAAAAAGTAAAATTTTGTGGTGTCTGTCCATCTACATCTGCATCTGTCAACTGACTGTTTGGTAATAGGTAATAACCCCCCCATATACGTGTAGTATGAAAAATAAGCTCACAATAAATAATAAATAATATGACAAAAAACAAATGAATCTTATTTTACGACCTCCAAATAGTTAAGTTGGACAAATCGGCAACTGAAAAGTTTCTGTAACTTTTCTTTCGCTCCAGCTCACTTTCGAAATTCCAGTAAATATCACTTTTTTTTTTTTCATAAAAATGATTACAGATAATCTAATAAAGCAAAGGTAAGAAAATAAAATAGTTTCATAAGGAAGAATTAATGCTTCGGGAAACGAGTTTTATCTGCCGATTATGATACTAAATTACCAAACCATGGTGTGAAACTGCAACTAGAGATAATAACTCCCAATGTATTGTAATATTAAGATACCTAGAACCAGGGGGAGATTCCTTCTAGACAAGCTGCACACAGTACTTTGCTATCTTTGACGAGGGTGCTACAGAAGCAGCCCTTGCCTGGCGACAGCTTTGGATATTAACCTACCTTTTTGTAAAGCTGTTTAAGGGTTTGTGATGTACCTTTTGTATACCATAGCCTGCTAAGGTGTAGCCTCAAGACAGTTCTTATAGCCGATTCCGCCACTACTAGATTGAGTGGGGATAATGCATGGGACGCCTCTAAGGCTGTCGTGGGGGTTGATGAATAGCTTCAGCAATATACGGTAGGCGGCAAAGAATCCTAAGAAAACATCCTCGGAAAAAAATCCTGCAAAAACTTTTCTAGAATCAGACCACCAGATCAGCGCCCCGTAGAATAGCATACACCTAATAACGGTAGTATATAATCACAGGGCACCGGGTAATTCTGAGCGATAGTTCCCAGAATTTCCTAAGGGCCAACACAGACAAAAGGTCATGAATGCTTTTTCTCTATCTTTTGTATTCTGTAAGTGTTTCCCCCAATTGAACTCTTTGTCAAAAATAACTTCCAGGTAGGTATTGACATTGTCTGATAGTATAGGTACATAAAGGTCTAATCTTCTTTTGTCTTGTGAATATAGTACCGTCTCTGTCTGAAGGGATTGACACCCAGTCTCGTTATTCGAAAAGCCGTTTGCATTAAGGAGCAGATCGTGTTCTCAAATTTCCCTGGGATGAGGATGGTAATATCATCCGCAGAAGGCTGTCTACGCTAGCTTAGAGGCAGCCCACCAACAACACCTCTTATAGATCTGTCACCTATGTTAACTGCTCTCAGCATAAAGATGTATTTTCTCCAGTCCAGTCACAGAGAGTGGGGGCAACACTACACCTGCGAAGAGCAGTGTTAATGCTGTTAAAAAAGGCTTCATCGAAAGCGCCTTCAATGTCACTGAAAACTCACAAAGTACATATTTAATTGTCTAACGATCTTTTAATCGATTTGCCACAGCGTATAGTAGTGCGAATTTGGTAAATCTTCCAGGTATGTAAACATAAACATGGTGCTTTTGGTGCAGTGGGTAAAACTACCACATGGTTTCATATTTGAGACTGATCGGACAATATGATTTGGCCAGGGAGTAGTCACTATGACTCGGTTTAGGTATAAATACTACCTTCAATTTCCTCCTGGTCTCCGGTATATAACGGAAAGCTTGGTAGATACGCACCAGGTGAGCGAGTATAAAGTCTAGAATGTATTGTGGAAGCTATAAAAATACAGTTTAGCCCGGGCAACTTGAAGGGAAGGAAAGAGTTTATATCTCCCTGTACAAGCCGGTACGCCACTTCCCAGTCCTCCTCAGTGTGACGTGGGATGTCGGGCTGTGGCCATATATGTGAAGTAACAATGGGTGTTAATTAGCACATTGGCTGTGTATTCGGATTTATGGAAAGTACCATCCCCTCATTTGAGACTGCCTGTTAATTGGGTCCTTTGAAAGGATTTTTTTTTCATCGAGCCGCAGAAGCAGCATTCTCTATGAAGCTACAGAATGTTTTCCAAAAATCCCTTTCTCTGCGGAGAATTTCTTTTTTGTTTAGTCGTTGTTTGTCCTTGTAGGCATTCCAGTCGCAAGTCTTCTAGACTGTTTTATTGAAAAGTTTACCTGATATCGACTTTGTCTTGTTGAGTTTCTTTCACGACTAGGGGATAGTGTGTTTTGCAATGGATGACCTCAGCCGGACATGTTGTTGTTTCTTTCGAAGTAATCCACCAAACCGATCAGCTCTGCACTCGGTGGAGGATCGTTTGAGCCACTAAGGAGGTACACCGACGCAAAAATTACATCCTCTTTTCCTTTGTCTAAGTCACAACTCAGCTGAAAGCTTTTGTTTTTGTCTATTATTTAGAGAGTGAGAGAGTAGTAGAGAGCTTGCTGACATTTTCAGTATGTTTTATTGTTAATGAAATGGAAGAGCGTTTATAATTAAGGAATGGTTTTTGTTAAATGGGGACCATTATTGCCATTTTCAGTGTTTTTATGTTTAAGAGGTGGGAGAGCATTAGAGAGTAGTTTAGGGGTGATATTTATAAGGATACGACTGCTGATGTTTTTAGTAAAGGGGTCAGCACACACCGGAAATGGAATATCTTCTAACATTTGACATATTCGAGAAGTGGAAACGCATTCTCCGTTCTTCGTCGAATAGTGCAACTGGGTTTGCCCATTAGATATAACTTTTACGTTACTTTTCTACTATGTTGGGAGTAGTAAATGTTTATTGTGCACTAACTCAATATCAGTTGTAAACAATTTTACCGAAGTCCTATTGGTCAATAATCTTGTGAAAAGCCATTTCAGTCATATAAGTATGTGGCAATCCCCAAAAGAATTGTCTGTAGTGATTAACACTGATGGGTGAAGAAGTATACCGGATGGTGATTATTGTCAATCTTCAAATCCTGAACAGACAGTATAAAAAAGTAAAAATTGTGTAACTCTATACTGGGCTCATTTATGTTATGAAAAAAGAAAAATCGATCTCGCGCAATGCAAGGAAGCACATAATAAAATACTAAAGCACATTAAAAAACTGTTTTTTAATTTTTGTAGAGGTTGAGGGATACTACAATTTTATTCGCTTGTTTTTTCCAGCATAAGAAGAACAAGGTCATGCAAATAAATAGGTAACGGCGAAACCACGTTATTTTCAAGTACTAGGCTACTATCGCCTTCATAAGCAATTTATAATGTAGTGTTCAATTCTACAATTATTCTAAATACGCCCCTGTGGTATATAAGGTCGAGTTTAAGGTTTTGTTGGAATTCCAAACTGATATTCTTGCGTAGTGTATTGTTGAGCGGGGAATTCCGCACGAAAACACGTATTTTAAATGGAAGATTACAGTTGGTGATAGTAAGACGCTGGTTACCCTGAGCATCCTACCAGTTTTATTAGTTTCTGAAGTTTCGTGTTGGGCAACATGATTTTTCTGAATTCTAGTAAAATTAATTTCATTTTGTAGACTCGCCTACAATACTTAAGCACCTAATTCAAAAGTAGCAAATGTGATTGTTAGTTAATTAAAAGAAATGTTTTACAGTGCGAATGTTTATTTTATTCGTCTTTGTATTTTAATTCTGTGTAAGTATTAGATGATACTACAATATATAGCAATTACATAGTGATTATCAGTAGTTATTATTATGCGCCGTTCTGAGTAAATAGTTTTGGGATGTTAGAGGTCAAAATGATAATTTTTGTAAAACGTCAATAAACCGGTTTTGTGAATATTAAAAATTACTTTAAAATAACATTTAGGAATATAGATAATGGTGAAAGGTATTACAAAAATTTTAATGAATTTTAAAATACATTTTACAAAGCAGTCCTTATGTAATAGTATTTTATATTTATAATATTTAGAAATATTTTCGTACAGTAATTTGTATATAAGTATCTAAATGCGTATATCAAACATAAATACTACCTATTAGGTTCTCATTTTCGTATTTTAGGTACATCGTATTTTAGTGACGCTGGCAGTGTGACTTGGATTGATAATATTCCTGGAAATACGACAAGATACAGGCGACAAGCAGCGGTAGATTGGTAAATTTCTTGTTTACTATGAACATGCAACACAACAATTAGTTATCGTAGTCATAGGCGCCGATGCTATTGGGCGAAAGACACTAATGCGCCTCAATTTCTCATTCCATTGTCTTTTAGTAGCACTTGTAATTATTTCTACATTTACGAGTATACCCAATTTGAAATGTCTATCTACGCAAATCCACAACTGTTTTTCCAAGGGTTTCAGTTTTTCGTTAGCAATTTGGCGAATTGGGTAGAAGCATAATTCGCCAACACTTTTACAACAATAAAAACAGTTTTTCATTTTTCGTTTTATTTTTATATTCACATGCGAAATTTTTAAAAATTGACGCAAAAATATAGTTTTGCTCTTATGCTTACTAGTAATTTGGCGAATCGACAACGATCTGAATTCGCCAATAATATCAATAATATGGTTTTATCACAGCCGTTGAAAGTAAATTACAATAGTAATAATAATAATGGGTCTCAAAATTGCTGGAGCTTCTGGAAATTGACCTTGCAAAGGACGTTGTCGGGGTCAAATTCGACTCCACGGCCAGCTATATTAAATATTTGGCCAAGCAAGGGTACAATATAGCTACATATCTCGTTTCTTATTCCAGCAATATTTAAAAACATCATCGTTTTGAGAACTTGTTTACTGTAGTGTATAAAACAGAAAACTAAATGCTTTACAGAAATTTCACTACAAAAAAAGCTGAAGTGTGGATTTTGAGTGGACTTTCCCATACTAAAACTTATCGTATTTGTAAAAGTGTAAGTTTTATAATTATAACGTTCCATTTCATCCATCCAAATTCATAGAAAGCGCCACAATAAAATTAAAATTAAAAACAAATTGTAGACAATACTAGATACTAATACTTGCCGTTGTCGTATTTGCAAAAGTGTACTTTTAATAATTAGAACGTTGTATAGTAGTACCGTAACTCTACCCATAGAAGCAGCGACTACCTGCACCAAAGCAAGGTAAGCGCCCGCCGGCGCGCCTATCGGCGGATTACAAATTCCGCTTCGGATGTCGGACAAAAATGGCTATATTAGCTTTATTTGGGAAGTTATCAAAAATATGCAAACAATGAAAAATATATTTTTTAACTAGAGCTAATTGATAGGCGTAGTTAAAATCACGCAAATGCCAGAAAAGGCGTTGTTGATATTTAAAAGTATCGTTTTTTTCCTTAATTTTTAAAATAGTTGAAAATTTTAGCAAATCCTAATAAAGTACTTTAAATAGTCCATCGAACTGATAAAAGGTTATACGATCGGCGTTTGCTTTTTTGAATAAATAATCAATGAATTTCAAATTTTTCAAAACTTCCTGGAAGGCGTCATAGTTAACTTTGGGAGATAAGTAAAAAATAAATTTGTAGTTCAATGCAAGCTCTATCGGCTCAGAAAGTTAAAAAAAATCTTGTGGACAGTTTTTGAGGAATTTTCTTTGAAAATTTTCAAAATTTTGAAGCAGCGCCATTGCGATATTTTTCGGATTTTTAAAATTATTTTTATTTCATCGTATACTACCTAGGAAGGGCTCTCAAATAAGTGGTAGCTGATCCCGATCAGATAACTAATTTTTTAGTAAATGGGCGTTAAAGTCGAGATTTTCAAGAAGCTGTAGCGGCCGCCATTTTGAAGCCAGGGAGTTCGGTAAAAAAGTTTTTGATTTTTCTTAGGTTCTTCTCTCAGATTCCGTGCTCAAATTTTCAAAATTCTGTTTTGGAAAAAACGCTACAAAAAGAAACATGTGTAACTTACGTTTCCGGTTTTGGATTTTTTTGAAAAGCTTAACTAGAAATCCAATTTTCGATATACCTCTTGATTTAAAATTTCATCAAAATCGGTCCAGTACTTTCGCCTGTAGAGGCGTCACCCACACACCCACCCACTGACAGACATTTTTTAAAAATCCCTTTTTTGGGTTCTTTGAGCCCCAAAACGTGTATTTCCGTTAAAATCTAGATTTCGAAAATTTTCATGAAATCAATACTTCCCTATACTGAAGATATGAGAAAGTAAAAACTTCAATGTGCTATCTTTTTATTATAAACAACCTACATTTAAAATTAAAACTCAGCATTTACAGTGCTAGTGTAGCAAGAGACAATGGAATTTAAGTTAAATATTTTTTTTTACACATAACACGTGATATTGTGCTTGGTAGTCTTATACCAATAGTGTATTCTGTTAAATAATTCCATATAAATAATTTTTTTTAAATTTTCAAAGTAAATTTTTGCTTGCTTAATTTGCAAATTCTTTATCACAGATTTGATAAAGTAATGCATTTGTATATAGAAAAATAAACAAATTTGCTAATATTTCAAATTCCAACTAAATACCTACCTAATTTTTAGTAAATACAAATTTCAATGTGGTTCCGGAGAATGTATAAGTGAAGACTTTCAATGTGATGGAAAAGAGCACTGCAAAGACGGATCAGACGAAAATGATTGCAAGGGCATTTCGTAAGTTAAAATTAATTTTGCAATGAAAAATTAGTTCATGTCTTTTATTAACAGATGTCCTCCTCGTAATTTCTTTAAATGTGCATATGGAGCCTGCATAAGCAAACAATTAGTGTGTGATGGAAAACCTGACTGTAAAGATAGTTCCGATGAAGCTAATTGTTCAACTGTTAAACCTGTTACAACAGCTCCCAGCAGTACTTGTAGGTAAGATTTATTTACTTTCCTCTCTTTTTTTTTAGTATAGTCTATAGAACCAGTGGTGACATCACCTGGAGTCAAATTAGAAGAGCATAACCAGCTGGTAACAAAACACTGCTTTGTGTTTTGCCATTTATAATAATAACATATCAAAAATATAAGGACTGTACTGAAAAAAGTTTAACATTGTAATGTTTGCTACAGATCAAGTTGAATCGAAGTATGCAATGGTACCTCTTTTCAACATAAACTTTAGAAGAAAAAATTATTTTTTATAATGATTTATACAAATAAAGAAAAGCAGAAGGAGATATTTTAATATTTTTTTTTGATACAAGATATCCGAAGCGTACTCGAAGCCGAACATAGGTTAACATGGATAAACTGAAAGTCTCGTACAATATCTCCCCGAAATATGCATGTCAGATACTGTAGAAATTTGCGTAAGCTTCTGGTTTAATTAGGGCTTTAATTAATCAATCTATGATTGCAATTACGATTGTCACCAATTTTGTCTTTATTAATTTTCTTAAGTTTCTAATATATCTGAATTATTATTTGAGTAAAAAAATAATTAATAAAATTGGCGGCAATCGTAAATTAACTAATTAAAGCTGTAATTAAACCACAAGTTTACCAAAATTTGTACCAAGTAGTACAAAAAGCCATTCTTCAATGTTATGACGTTTAAAATTAACCTGCGCCTTTCAGGGAGATATTATATACATATACCAGACTTTGCGATTCTCTATGTAATTTGCCTATGATCGAGTAAGCTTGGGACACCAGATATACCTATTTATATTAGTTCATTTGAAATATGTGTAAAGTTAAATTAAATTATACGTATAAAGCGTTACCTGTATTAAAGACTAGCACTTTGTAGTCAGTGAAGACTGATTTTTCCTATAAGCAAAAAAAAGGTTGGTTGCATGGCGGAGAACTATGGATGCCGCTCATACGTTATTCAAAGTTAAGCACTGTCCGCTCTGGTCCCCACTCGGATGGGTGACCAATATAGGGGTATATCTGCAACCAACCGTGCTTCGGAGGGCACCTTAGGCCGTCGGTCCCGGTTGTCGTACTAACATCTTTGGCAATCGTAAGCCATTTAGTGGAACTTCTTCCCCTTTCCACGGGTAAGGTCAGCCTCCTGCCCGGCATACGTGCAAAGAGGGCTCACAGAACCCGCACTAGTTGCGGGTATTAAACAGGCCATTGGCCTATAACAAGAGAAAGAAGAAGAAGCAAAAAAATATCGTAAGACAGTCATGGAAACTTATTCCAAAATATTTATTATTGATAGGTATTTATCAATCAACATTAATTTAATGCATACGCATATTTAATGTATAGAAATACTGAAAAGACAGATATGATTGTATTGTTTGGCGAATATACATCGTAGAAATGCTGTAGTGGTCTATTTATACTGACAATGATATACCAGAAACCCATGGAAAGAGCGCCAAGTTATACAATATTTTGCAAGCTGGAGTCAATTTTAATGCAGAACAGACCAGCTGTTAAAAAACCAAAATTCAATCAATGAGGAAAATGAAATTGCATTACTGTTAATCTCCATCTTAGCCAAACTGTTCTTTCTCTACAAATTGGTATTAGAAAGTTTTCAGTTTGCAGAATAGTTAAGGTAGCTTTATGTTACAAACATTAACAATTAATCTAAACTAACAATTACCATTAAGAAGATAAATTGCCTGATTAACTTAGTTCCATTTATGTAGATAAATTAAATTTCAATTTAAACTAAATAGATATTTTATATACAGATAATCATTAAACTGAAATAACCAACTTTCATCTTCTTGGTTTTTTTATTAAATTATTGGTCATCTGCACACGGTTACGCGCACTCTATAAGACCGGCACCATCATTTTCAAAGTGATTGGTGTGTGAATAGTACTTCTAGCTATTTGATTGGTTTTTAATTTAGTGTGTAAATTTAATTTAATTGTTAATTTTTGTACCATAAAGCCACCTTTGAATGCATAATAAATTTCAACTCTACCACGTCAATAGTTCAAGATCTAACAGAAACAGATTACCCCAGAAGGCTTAACATTGTAATCTTTTATACATCTAAAGTTAGACAACAATTTTATTAACTTAGGAATTATTCAGTGATGAAACACAAATTTTCAGAGTAAGAGAAATACTGGGGAACCAAATTATTGAACCACACTGTTGTAAAGAAAATTTGACAGGGGACTTATTCACATTTTCTCAGAAATATTTTGCCAGAACAATTTGTACAATTTATTTTCATGCCAAAAAACAAATTAAATAGCATGTTATACTCAAAAGTTGTGAAAAAAGCAGCTTTCTGTGACCAATTTCGTGTATCAAGATGATCAATTTTCAACTCAACATGCTCGAACTTACTCATCATGTTTGTATTATGTGATGCTTTTGTAATTGTTAGAATTCAGTACCTTATACCTGTTTTTAAATTAAGAGACAGTCTTTCACATTTTTTTGTTTTCTATTGCTTCAACAATAATATAATATAAAGCCAACTTTTATTACATGGCTATGAATATCCGTTAGTTGTTTTGTATACTTTTGACTGAATTTTTGTAATGCTTTGAGGTTTGAATATACGTCACTAATTCATTAGATGCAGGCTAAACACTATGTTATTAATTTTATTATTTCAGTGGATCACAATTTCAATGTGATTCGGGTGACTGTATAGAAGATAGCTCTTCATGCGATGGAATACCAGATTGCCCTGATAGTTCAGATGAAACTGCGAAGCGCTGTTCCGATTTTAAATGTCCGAGGACTACATATCAGTGTCGCTATGGTGCTTGTGTAAATAAAAATGCTAAATGTAATAATATTATACAATGTTTTGATGGATCAGATGAAGAGGGATGTACCAATATTACACCAACAAAACCTCCTAAACCGACAGTACCACCAACCCCAATCACTCCACCAGTAGGACCACCACCACCGTAAGTACCATTGCAGATGATTTTTTGTTAAAGTAGTGTTAAGACATAAACAAATTATTAAACATAACATAATATCTGATTTGATTTTAAATTAATGTTTCGATAATTTTTTAACGTCTGCTCTCAATACTCTTCAACCTTCTAGATAGAGCCGGATTTATATAATTGATGTAGTAGCGAGTCTTCGTCGGTCGCCACACCGAATTAGTTACCCATATTTGATTTAGTTGTCACAAGAGTACGCTTTATGCTAAGTTTATACAAAGTCAGTAGATATAACAAAGCACCAACACGAATGAGAAAAAGCATCAATAACAATTGACCGTCGAGCAGGTCCACTACACCTCACTATAGTTCTTCTTCTCAAGTTTATTAATCCTGCGCAAAATGTTTCTACAATTAGAGGCAGTAACAGTGTTTTGCAGTAAAAACTATTTTTGCTGTTAGAAAAAGCAAGTTCAAATATCAAAACAACACAACAAAATATCAAATATGACAACGTTTGCAGAGCCTCTTCGGAGAGTACATAGTTATTGTTGCCATTTGAGAAACATCAAATCGTATTGGTACTTTACTATACCTACTGGCTTTGAGTTTATACAGGGTTTATACTAAAGAATGTTTATACGTCCCATTCCAAGAACTATTTTAGGTTGTGATTTTTAATTTCAGGCATTACCCAGTCACGCTAGTGCTCATGCCTCATTATTTATTATTGTTCGGTGCCAGTGCGGGTGTACGTACGCCCTCTTTTGGCAAGTAGCTGCCCTATCACTTAATATTTGCAGTATGGTTTGAGTCCACACTACTGCTATAATAAATATCCCGTTAGGTGGCAGCATTTTTCGTCAAAAATGGATCGACTTCAAAAAATGAATTACTGACGACAAGTAATCATTTAACGACGTCAAATTCACTATGTAAATGAGTAAATTCTTATTTTGGGGTGAACTACCCTCGTATATTCAATAACTGCAATGGATTTTATAAAGCCATGTAACAATAATTTTAATTGTTACTGAACCATGTACATTTGCTTTGAGCCACAGAGCAAATAAATACTGTTTGATACTTTGAACATAGTATAGAATCCTAAAATAAGTAAGAATTAAAAATCACATACATATAAAATAAAAGTAGACACCACCTATAAAAAATATATATTAAGGTGAGGTAATGACAGCATTAATTTTTTAGAGGCAGTTGTGTAATGCCTAATAATCCAGCAAAGGGTCGCTATACAATTGGCAACACTTTGCCAGGTACTTTTAAAGCAGGAAGCTATGTGAGTGCATACAGTCCTCTAAGAGTAATTTGCGATAATAACTATAATCCCCATCCTCCTGATAAATCAGTTGCTCTTTGCGTAAATGGAATATGGTCACCCGAGGCACCTACATGTTCTCGTAAGTTATTATGGCTTCTATTAACATAAGGATATTGTAAACAAAGTGTAATATTTTAGTTTCTTGTTCTGAAAAAAATTCCACAAAAACAACAAAAGTTAGCTGTACATTTAAGGGAAGACCGTTGGATTCATGTAACGATCCTGTAGAAGATACTGTGGCAACTATAACATGTGAATCATTACATGAAGAACCTAGCATACAACAATATCCTTTCCGTGTATGCAGAGATGGTAGTTGGGACCGACCCTTCTCTCAGTGTTATCCAGGTCTCTATAAAGCTTTAACTGTTTTCAACGTAAAATATGGGAGCACTAACATATTGCTTTGATTATAATGGGTTTCCATAAATGATTGTCTAAACAAGACTGCTATGGAAAAAAATTTATTGCCGCTCTGTACAAATTTTACTTGTATGTAGCAATGTCAATGTCAAACAAACTGGCAATTGTCATCTAAATTTTGTAACAAGATAAACGTAACCTACAGTTTTATTTTAGTTTTATTACCTACCAGAGTGACTGAATTATGAAACATTTTGTATTTCTATAAAGAACAATTGGTTTTTTTTACCTTGGGTTTACTAATTTAGGTGTATCTTCTTTAGCTCATTCTTCAATATTAGTTACTGCTGGAGTTTATTTATTAATTCATTTTAATTTTTCATTACCTTACAAGTTGATTCTAGTAATGTCACAATTGATACAAGGCGGCAAAAGCTAACTGGTTTTGATTTTCATACGACATTTGTTGTGACAATCGTTTATGGAAACCCACTACGTATTGGCGTCCACCACACGAGCAAACATAAATGACAAAAATTGTGGCGCCACAAAATGGTGTAACTGCATTCAAGATAGTATTTGCAGTAGGCCATACCACGTTGACGTCTTATCTGACTAAATATGGGAAAAGGTTATCTCTATCTGAAAGGTAATAGTTGTTTATCCTCTACATATCTCTACAGTCAAATGAATGCTGGATTTTTCTTTTCGACCTCGTGTAAAATTTAATGAACGTTAATTATGTATTTTCGTGTGGAGGACGATAATATACAGGACCATCCCAGATTGACTGAACAAGATGTATTAAAACACAGGAACTGTATTTTGTAATCTTGCCCTGCTTGGCCCACGACTAATTTTCACCAATTTTGAGGTGATTTGAATAACTCAAAGCCAGAAAAAATGTAAAATCGTTTTAGTGTGCTCACCTACCTTACTTGTTTTGCTATAACCGCCTCCAACAATCGAATCACCTCAAAACTGGTCAAAATAAGTTTTTGACCAAGCAGAACGAGATTACAAAATACCCTCCCTGTATCTAAAAAAAGGTGTTTTTAATACCTCTCTTGTCAATCTGATATCACCCTCTCTAACATACGATGTTCACCGATCAATGTAGCAAGTAGGTAGTATGAGAAAAAAGTTTTAAATATGTAAATATTAATGCAGACCAAACAAAAAAGAACGTAATCAACTACTTTTCTGTGATTGACTATCAAATGTCATTATTCTGAAATTAATGACAGATAATGCAAATTGTGTATCAACCCGTGCATATTTTTTTCACCGCCCTCTTGATTCAGTTTTTGTTTGCTTTTTCTGTATAAGTAGTTCAAACTCGAGTTCATATGCATAGGGCGTTGGTGGCAATGAAAATAGGAAATCACTTCAGATAAAGTAACTTTTCTATAAAATAAACATAAAATATTTATGTTTGAATATTTTTTTATAATTTTTTTCTAAATTTTGTGTGAATACTTTACCTGAAATTTTTACGTTAAGTACTATTTACACCCCATGGTGAACCAACACTTAACATTTCAAAATTCAAAAGTATAAAAAAACAGATTATGTTTTTTTATTCGAAACGGTCAGAAGCACTTTGTGATTGACTGATAGAATCATGCTATATTATTTATGACGTATAATAATATACAGGGTGTATTAAAACGTGCGGCTAATAATTACCGCACGCAATTCTACGTTTAGTCTTTAAATTATAAGCACTTAAAGGTTTTTTAATTTGGCAAGGCTGTACAATTTAAAGCTAAGAGACATGCATTTAGTTACCCTTGATCGTATATGTTTGTGATTCTGCAATTAAATCAAGTATGTGTTTTTTATTATCACATTTTAAAAATAAACCCAGCTTATAATGCATAGTTGCAACGTCTTCAAAAACTATAAATCGCGAAGATTTTGCATTCCTAAATATTAAATTATAAGTAAACTAATAGTACCAAAATGTTATAATTTATATTTGATTACTTATTTTAATTGTTGAATTATGTGTTGTTGATACTATTTAAATCTATTTCTCAACCATAGTCGAAAAAAATTTCAAAGTTTGAGCATTAATAACTCCTTAATCAAAGAGTTAACACTAAAATTGTATTCGAGTTTTTTGCTTGTTTTTCTAACATCATTAAAACAAAGGAGAAAACAAAATACTAAAGTTTTCCTCTAAACAAGCGATGGTTGCATTCAGTAGGTGTGAGCGTTACCGCTACTAGCGAGCACTCCTTTTCTGCTGGATGCATAATGCATAACTATTTATTATATCATGCAACACTAGTAGCAGTAAAGCTGCTACCTGGTATAACTCTCACCTGCTGATTGCAACCGTAGCTAAACACTGTAATTCTTTGACAGATGTGTCGATGCTGTCTATATACCTAAATTACTCTATTATTAGCTTTTCATTTTAAATTTTACTTTAGTTTGTGGTATCAAACGGCCAAAAGGTCAGGTTAATATAATAGGAGGAAAAGAAGCTGAAATAGGAGACTATCCGTGGCATATTGGCATCTACAATGCTGCAGACAAAAGGCATTTATGTGGAGGTTCTATTCTGAATGAACGTGTTATTTTATCAGGTAAAGTAAATACTAAACATCTTAAAATGAAATTGACTGATTTCTATCACCAGCTGCTCACTGTTTCACGGATCTTAGTACTGGTACTCAATATCCTAAAGAAAATTATCTAATAGCCGCTGGAAAATACTATCGCATATATGACGACTCCAGGGACAGTCATTTTGAACAACATGCAACTGTAAGAATAATATTAAAAAAGCTATATTTATATTTGCTTCCTGCTTTTTAGATTAATAACACACTTTGTTTTTACAGATAGAAAGCATTCATATACCACTCCGATACAAAGGTGATGTGTCTCAATATGAAGGAGATATTGCAGTAGTCATATTAACAGTTAAATTCACACTCTCTCAAGCTGTCCAGCCTGTATGTATAGATTGGCATACTGCATTTGAATATCAACAAATTTCAGGAAACAGCCATGGAGTAGTAAGTTTGTGCATTTATAGGGTATTAATAATTTAATTAATTAGAATTAGAAGTAGAACATATTTTGGAAATAGCTACAGTGGATGCCGCTTAGTGTAGTTTTGATTTACACCAAAATTGATAAACAGTAACACGTTCATTGCGTTACAGGCCATTATTACCCCATAATGTATTAGCCTACTTATAATGCGTTTATTGCAAATCATGTAGTTCTCAAGGTATTTACATTTTAGGAGTATATATACAATACGTGATGGAATTGGGTGCTTTTCAGTCTTTTCTGCAAAAGAGGTAATCAGATAATGAAGTGAAAAAAAAGCACATAGTAAGCAAAATTTTTGCAATTTATTAAGCACTAACCACAATTTGCTTAAAAAAAACTTGTTGCAAGTGTCCCTATTACAAGGTAAACAGTCTTATAACCTCTGCCTAAAATTATCCAAGATGGAATACAGAAAGTTATTATCAGTTTGTATTTTACTTCATCCGTAATGCGTTGGTTTAACAGTTTATAACTCGACGGTTGTTTGTGGGTGAGTTTAAAACAATTAGGGGTTAATAGATCAGGTTATCTCTTGGGGTTTGCACAATAGACTGTTTCAAAAAATTACTGCAAATACGCCAAGTGCATGTTTTAATACATCCAACACATTTAAAACAAATCGACATGTGTGGCCTATAGCAAACGATAACATCCACTTAGTAGGGGGAATTATTTGTAAAGTATTAGAATGCCTAGGGAAAGTGCTTCGTCCATTTTTATCTTCCCATACTTACTTCAGTAGAAGTTATGATTTCATGCAAATTTTCAAAACTCAGATTTTAATGGAAATACGCGTTTTGGCAACCAAGAAACCCAAAAATGTGTTTTTTAAAAACTGTCTTTCTGTGGTTTGATCCCATATTTCTCTGGAACCCCTTAACTGATTTTTATCAAATTTAGTATGTGGAAGTCTTTTAGTTGCAGGAAAATTAGTCATCTTTTTTTGGTATACATTTTTTTGTAAACGCTTTTTTGAAATTTTGAAAACAGTGTTTATAGTTCATCTAAAGGTAGATCAGATGGTTTTTACTGAATGCTGTATCTTCAAAACGAAGGCCGCTATGAATTTTTGAAAGTTTTGGAAGTTTTGGCTATAATGCCCAGTTACACGAAAACAAACTATTCAATCAGTGCATAAATTGTCATATATTATCTAATAGCCCTAATAAGTGTAAACAAGTGATATAAAAGTATTTTTGGAAATATGAAAACTAAATATTTGAGCTGCTCAAAATTTTTTACATTTAAAAAAAATTATTCCTCAAAAAATACCCACACCGTTTTTTTTAACTTTCTGAGCCTATAAAACTTGCAATGTACTACAAATATATTTTTTATTAATTTCCCAAATTTTATTCTAACGCCTTCCAGGAATTTCTTAAAAATTCAAAAATGATTATTTATTCGAAAATGCAAACTCCAATCGTTATAATTGTTAAACAGTTCACTAGACTATTTAAAGTAGTTTATTAGGATTTACAAGATTTTCAACTATTTTAAAAACGATACTTTTTAATATCAACAATGCGTTTGTCGGCAGTTACGTGATTTTAACTACGCCTATCAATTAGCTCTTGTTAAGAAATATGTTTTTCATTTTTTGCAATATTATAATAACTCTTTAAATAAATCATTTATATCGATTTTCAGTTCGATATCCGCTGTAGGGAGAGCGGTTCCGTTGTTACTATTCTTATACGGTATGCGACATCGTATTGCACAGACTGTTGCAATTTCAAATCACCACTTGTTTTATTTTTTGTTCAAACAATGTTGTCCAGTCATTTACCGGCGCGAGAATATTTGAAACGTAAAAAGTAAGGGATCAGCAACCTGTTTCGCCCATTTTTTTTATAAAAAAAATAGAGATTGGCATCAAAGCATCTGTGTGATGATTAAGGAATTCGAGTTTTTCTCTATGTATAACAGAAGACCTATAATTTTAGGTAGTTGGATGGGGTCAAACTGTAGAAGGCGATGAGCCATCAGAAAAATTAAAAGAATTGAGTATTCCTGTTATACCATATGACCAATGTTATGAACAAGTTCCTAAACCATTTAGAAGGTTTTTAACACATGATAAAGTGTGCGCTGGATTTTTAGGCAATGGTAAGTTAAAATCACAATTTAAATAGGTAATAAAAATTAAGTTATGTATTTACATTTAGCCACAGCTGCATGTCAAGGAGACAGTGGAGGAGGACTTACATTTCCAGACAACAATGATAAATATTACATTAGAGGTATTGTTAGTACGTCTCCATCAACAATACAAGGAAATTGCGACTCTAATCAATATGCAACATACACATTAGTATCTAAACATATTGACTTTATAAAACTATATGGACTCTGACACCGTTCCTGTACACATACCAAAATAAGATACTCATTTTGTATTTTTCTATAATAAAAAAAAAATTAGTAAAGTTCCATAACTAATAATGGCAAATCAATAAATTACAGGTATTATGCTTTGGGGAGTTTAATGTGATTTTTCTATTAGTTTAAGTACTTTAGCCAAAAGAATCGTAATCTGTTGTAAATCCCCACAGTAATTATTTCATATTTTTCAGCTGAATTTTAAATATTTGTTTGTGCCAGCTTCGTTACCACGTAGGTTTAAAGAACTACATGCTGTGCTATATTATCTTTTATTTCGCTAATTTTAGAAAGGGAACAAAATGTACCCTACACAAAAAAGTTAAAAAGCAACAGAAAGTTTATTCGAAAATCGTATCACGTTTATTTACAAAGAATAACAGGCTTCACCAACATCCAGTATTGCTGCCAGCCGCCATTATAAATTAGGTTTTCATACTTTTTATATGTGCTTAATACACACACCTCTAATTAACTACTGAAAATTTAGATGTGCTGTTCAAACAGAATCGAAGATACAACTTGTCATATGTTTATTAATATATTTTATTATGTCTATATGGTTAATACAAAATATATTACAAAGTACACTTGAGATGAACACTTCTTGATCATGTCTGTGACAGTGCTGCCACACTAAATCTAGTTATGTTACATCTTCCTCTTTCACTAGCAAACATAATCCTTAAACCTAGTAGGTGGTGTGATGCGCCTTCCACTACGAGTTGCTACTTGAGTTAGCTCAGGTTGGACATCACCCTCGCTATGTTCTACATTTGGACCCGGCTAAATCTGTTATTTCACCACCAAGCTTGAATTCATTTTGTGTTTTCCGTAAATGTATTGAATTTCTACGTAAAATCTCACCTTTGGTATCTTGTACTATGTATGATCTTGGTGCCTGATGTTTCTCTAACACTTTAGCCGGCTCCCATTTCTTATCCCTATTTAACATTACATTATCACCCTCCTTAAACTCATTTTTATTTTTCGTGTGCCTATCATAATACATTTTATACTTTTGTTGCCTATTCTGTACCAATTTCTGAGCATTACTACAATTTTGAGGTTTCAATAATTTACTGTGTATTGGAATCTTAGTTCTTGTCCGTCTACTCATTAAAATTTGTGCAGGCGAAAGATGTAATCCAGCCAGTGGAGAATTTCTGAACTCCAACAATGCCAAAGTTATCTCTTTATTATCTTCTTTACATTTTTTTAACATGCTTTTGGCTGTCTGGACAGCCCTTTCTGCCTGCCCATTACTACGTGGATATCTAGGAGAACTAGTGATAAACTCAAAATTCCATTTCTTTGCAAATTCTGTGCACTCAAGTGATTTAAATGGATTGTTATCTGCAATTATTTCTTTTGGAACACCATGTGTCGCAAAAAGTATTTTGAGCTTACCAATAATTTCCCCAGAGGTTTTACACTTCAAAGGAATGATTTCTAGCCATTTTGACAAATAATCTTGAACTACAAGATAATTTTTTCCCTGAAATTCACAAATATCAGTGGCCAGTTTCTTAAACGGTAAATTAGGAATGGTATGACTAATTAGTGGCTCTTTAACATTAGCTGCTCGGTACTTTTCACATACTACACATCTTACTATCATGTTTTCTATATCTACATTGAGTCCAGGCCAGTAGATTATTTGTCGGGCTCGCGCTTTAGTTTTTTCCAACCCAAAGTGTGATTCATGAAGAAGATTTAACATGTACAGACGTAATGAGCTAGGTACGACAATGCGATTATTCAGAAATACCAGACCATCTTCAACACTAATATCTCCTTGAAACTTAAAATAATATTGAGCCATTGGTGTAACACTTTCTTTTCTCTTAGGCCACCCTTCATGATGATACCTCATGATTTGACTTAACACAAGATCATCTCTAGTTTCTTTGACAAATTCTTTTTTCTTACTGTCAGAAATGTTTAAATTTACACTAACACTGTGTACTACATCATGTATCCAACCCAATTCTTGTGACTGTTCAGTTTTAAATGATCTAGAGAGCAAATCTGCTACATACATGTACTTTCCCGGTAAATATTTGACGTTCAAATTATATTTTAAAAGTCTAATTTTCATTCTTTGTAGCCTCGCTGATGTTATGTTTCAAACTTTCTTTCTCATGATTCCAAGTATGGGTTTATGATCAGTTATAACATTGACTGATCTACCATAAATAAAATTATGAAATTTCATAGTTGCAAACACTATTCCCAAAAATTCTTTCTCTATCATAGCATAGTTCATTTCCGCATCATTTAGGGCTCGAGACGCATAATATATAGGCTTCCCTTCTTGCATTAAGCAGCAACCTAAACCACTTTGAGATGCATCACTTTGTATTGTGACTTCCTTTCTACAATCAAATGTGCCCAATACAGGTGCGCTCTTTATTCTATTTTTAATTTTATTTAGTGCTTCTGTATGTTGAGGAAACCACTGAAATAATACATTATCTTTCAACAATTCACGTAAAGGGCTAGTTAATTCTCAATACCCGGTATCAAAAATAAGACAAGAATGCTTTCGTTAAACTAATTTTTCGCTACCGGCGATGTAAGTAGGCCTTACATCCATAGCTACTGTCATATGTTTATTAATATATTTTATTATGTCTATATGGTTAATACAAAATATATTACAAAGTACACTTGAGATGAACACTTCTTGATCATGTCTGTGACAGTGCTGCCACACTAAATCTAGTTATGTTACACAACTAACTAAAAAATGCATTAAAATTCGGTTCTCCGAAATTAGGGGGCAATTATTGCAGATTGACCTGGTGGCGAAGGGCTTAATATATCAGAATTTATACCAATCACACTAATGTGATTCTTTTACTAACACCTGTTTTCATTTTCATTTCATATTGTTAATAACACTTAGCAACAATAAAGATTAAAAAGTGAAAAAACTACAGACCATTCCACAAATTGAACTTTTGTGAATTATTGTATAGAGAATCAGATTTTTAAAGCAAACATATTAAACAGTGTAAAGATTTAATATTTAGAAAAAAACAAGTAAGAATGCTAAGCTAAATAAGTATTGCTTGCATATAAAATTACAAAATTTTATTGCCACCACATTCGTTTCTTTATTTATTAAGGTAAATAAATAAAATTTGGGACAATCACTACATAAATAGTAATTATTTGATGTATATTACAGTTTTTTTTTTGCAGTAGCTGTTTCACCAAACCTAATTGCAGATTTTTAATTTTAAATAGAACACTTTGTTTATTATTATGTCTTTAGAATCAGGATAAAACTCTGCAAGTTACTTACGTATAGAGCGGGCTACCAATGCAGCGGATCCGGGTTCGATCCCCGGCCCGGTCGTTCTCCCTCGCAAGGCAACGGGAAATCAGCAAGGTGGATTTTTCCCCAGGAAAACCTCTATGGAGAAGAAGTGCATGCACTTCCTGTGGTTCGGAGCCCACGTTAAACTGTAGGTCCCCTATGTCTGTCTGTGCAAATTATCTATCACGGCGCACCAAACACAGACATAGGAGAGAGGTAGCCAACGCCCTGAATAGGGTATGGCACTATAAGAAGAATGTTACTTATACATATTTGTTTTTTTTAACATGTTCACTGCCTACCCATTTCCGTAGTGTTCAAGTAAGGAGCTGAGATTTACATTATCTCAGAAAGTGCACTTTCCATATTAGCAATCCTGCAACCAATCGTACACCAAAGAAATTTAGTGCTCATACTACATGTATTGCAATGATATGCGTGGTCTTGTGACTACTAGAAAACAATTCCCTAAACTGTTTGCAATTCACGCAATTAAATTAAACTTTCTATGAGACTCTTCTAACTTTCTCAGGGTCGTTATCTAGCTTGTAAAATAAGTTATTAAAATTAATTTATGATGGAAATAAACACACACAACGAAATCAACTTTACAAAATAAGGTTTTATTAAATAACTGAATTTTTAAATGTGTTTTCCGAAAAATTAAATGAGTTTTACTAATTACAATCGTCTTTTTTTAAAAATAAACACTTATCTTAGCGTCTCCTTATTAGGATATTCTTCGCTCGAGCAAAACGCTGAGTGTTCAACTTCTATTTCGCTCTGCTGGTTTCTCAAGTAACCACAGATACTCGCCTTTACTCTGAATCTTCTTCTGCTCTGTTTTATTTTATTTCCAAATTGGTTTTACCACCATCACAAACGAACAAACTTCCTCGATCGCCTTTTACTTGTAATACTTCTGGTTTTTTTATAATTCGTTGTTACTTCTTTGTATTTTTCTCTTTTATTCTCGTAATTACTTTTATATAACTTTTAGACCCGTTTTTCCTTTTTTTTCTTTCAGAGGATCTCAATTCTCTGTATTTATTTACACAGACGAGCGGTAACTAACTAAACAAAATCTCTCTTCTTTTTTCTTCCTTCTTTGATTTTCATTTTTATAACAAACAAATAAATCTCATGTCCATGAGTATCCCTTTTATACGTTTGTGACATTTGTCACTGACATCCAAACTGACATTTATCGACGCACAAATCAAGTAACTCTAAAACTTCTTATAAATTAAACCTTTGAACAATTCTGAACTAAATTATAATTACAACTAACATAAATAAAAATTCGTATCAATCTGTTGTGTTTTTCTTTTCTTTCAGTAAAAACAAACCATATGAAAAATAACAATTATTAGAGTTTATAACAAGAATTATAGCAAAACTACGCAACCCTGAGTTTAAAAGTTAGAGTATCAAAACCTTACAGTGTTCATAAAACTCCAATCACAAATAGAATTGCAGCAAGCACTTCAAAAACTGCTCTCCAGGAATCACAATACTCCAGACAAATCAAACACCTCTAAATATCATAGCAGTATATGCCTACGTAAATTTCATAGCACCATTTAAGCAGCCAACTGAATGGTGGCGTCAGCCGCACTGAATGTAATTAATAAAAAACTGTAGGATAAATGCTCGTCTAACAATGCCAATAAATGCCGTAACACCTAACTGGACATTGCAAGACTGCGAAATGTGTAAACTGGCAGATTACCCATCCATTTGCTTAACGGGAACTTTACTGAAAGGTGATTTGTTAGAAACTTCAAACTAATATGCGTTAGTAGCGTGAATAAACGTATGTTCTTCCGAAATTTAGTTAAACAGAAAGCTGTTACTGAAATTTTAGTGAAAGAATATTATTCAGCTGCCAAAATTTTTTCTCCATTACAAAATGTATACGGAAATGAAACCATGTGTGAAAGTAAAGTTAGAAAGTGGGTTAAGCGTTTTCGAGATGGCAATTGAAGATGTATCTCGTAGTGAAAGACCACGAAGTGCAACAACTGATGCAAATTTGGCAAGCAATGATGCTCTCTCGTTCAAAACATAAGAAAGATTTGCGTTTGAGATCTTACATCTTCAGATTACTATTTATTTGGCCCTTTAAAGAACGGTTTGTGTGGTAAACACTTTTACTTATTCACAATTTTTTCATGCAGTGTGTATCTGTGGCGCTTCACCCTATTAGGCAGGGTAGGCAGTGCTTACCCATAATTTTTCAAATAATAAAATTAAATTTAAATTTCAATTTAAAAAAGTTACTTTTGCACAGTTTTTACTTTTAAACAGCACTAGGTAACATTAAAAATTGGGCGTCGAATAAATTGACCATTGCCTTTAAACACTGTTTTGCATATGCGAAGGCGAGCCTTAGTGATTCCCAGCAATAAAACAATCAACCAATTTGTTCTTCTGCATCCACATGAGTAACAAGTGGTTATGGTAATATAATCTACTACTTTGCAGTGAAAGGAAGGCAAATCAACCTTGTATACAGAAAACCATTTTTTCCTGTATACTATATACAAGTTCAATTCGTTGAACATTATGTTATGTTTGATAGGTTTTGTTGTTTGTTATATTTGTTAAGGATAACAAGCTTATTTTTGAAATAAAGATTTTTTTAGTATTTTAATCTAAGTGTTAAATTATTTTTGCATTTACCATTGCCTACCCAAATTTTGAACCAACGGAACACCACTGCTGTGTATTACAGTCAATAGTTATATAAATAAATGTAAAACAGAAAAATGAACATTAAATGGGTGCATTACTATCATGGATAAAATTGAAAATGAAAAACAGAAGAATGAAATATACAAAGACCATTAATTTTTTTTTATTTTTATATAATAAACAACTTAAAAATGAAGTTTGCTAGTTGATAAAACAAACTGCAGAAATTTAATCTATCAATCACTATTATTTACACTGCTATATGAAAAAAATTAAGATTAAATTTCAATTTTACTCAATTTAAAAACACAAAGCACTTTCACTCATCACCAATGCACTGCTATTAAATTAAAATAGTCTGTGAAAAATCCATAGAATCCAATACATTGCATTTATTTTAAAATGACGCAAAACTTTTGTTTGTGATTTTTAAATTTGAAAATAAATGCAGAGCTTACTACAGTAATAGGATTCTATTATATTTCACAACACATACATGACACACGCCAATATCCACTCACTATGAGGTCATCATATCACTCACTGCTGATGTATTTACATTGGGCCCCTTCAGAGAATCATTTATGTCTCTTCGGAACATAGAGAGATTTTGTGTAAACCTAAAAAAAATTCAGTATTTATTAAATGTAGACAGGTAAGTATTCGCTTTGTCAAAAAATAGAGGTCTCATACATTTCAATTTCCGTTAGAAAAATGTAATGAGTTAAAAAAAACACTGACATATTAGAGAAACAGCATTCCTGCGCATCTAATCAATGTAATTAAAAGTATGAAGATAAAAGTAGTTAATATTAACTTGGGCCTGCATCAAAGCTGCAGCATATCGTTGATATTATTTAATGTATGTACAGGGTGTCTCAGCCAAAACTCCCCAGCCTTATAACTTCTGTATTTTAAGAGATGCGGTTTTAATGGTCATTACAAACTATTTTAAGCTTTTAATGCTGAAATGAAATCAACAATAAATTTTTTGAAACGTATGGCTGTTTCTAAGTTACGCCATTTTGTTTGTTTTTTTCAAATAGGACCATAGGTTTCAAACATGCCGTTGAAAATAGAAATATAAAAAAAATTTTGTAATTACCATTAAACCCATTATGCTCAAAATAATTAACACAATATATTAAATCCATAATTTTGTTTGAGGCGCGAGTCCTTAATTAAAAAATCCTTTGTCAAAGTTAACAGTTTGTTAAAATTGACAATCATTTGTGGGTAAGCAAGAAAGAAGAAGGAACAAAGATATTGGAAACAACTATTAACATTTACAAACTAAATAACAACTCTTTCTATATACGAGCCTTTAAACTTTTTGATTTGCTGGTGATTTACTCTAAACCAGGCTTGTGCAACCTGCTGCGGCATCTGGTACGCAGATACGATTTTTGTGGCCCCAAGCTTGATGTTTAATAAATATAATGCAAAAGTTAGGCTGGACATTTATTGCAAAATTCACAATTTATTCCACTCACTGTAACACTTTTTTTATACAAAAAATAGATTAGCACAGTGGCAGCTGGTACAGGGAGGACAATGGGGCTCTGCCCTCCCAGCTATTTGTTACAATTACGTTTTTTTTTACTGTTTAAATTTTATATAATTGAAAATCCAAGTAAACAAATTTTGAGATCGTTAGTAGCACGAAGTTAGTTTGAATTAGCCCAGTACGAATCCAAGAGAGTCACACAAAAGGAAACAAATGTTTTTGGAACAAGTAGAGGTGGGACACATGCAAAAGTGACATCCGAAGCGGACTGCACGCTGCAGTGCGAGATAGGGGATACCATCACGTGGTTACTGGCAGGACAGATTAAGTTGACTTTTGTTGATATGCGCGCGGGGACAGTTTATTACAAATTGCCATCAAAATGAATACAGACTATTCGGTCACAGTATCATGAGTTAATTGGTCAAAATAATGTGACTTATGATGTTCAAGTAACATTTAAAAACCAAGAACCTTAAATGCCAGATTTATTAATATTACAATGTTAGATAAATAAAAAAACAAATAATAGTATTACAAGCAAGGTTAATAAAAGGTAGTATAAATTAGCAAATTGGTTATGCGTGTTAACGCATTTTTTTGTCACCTTTGTTTGATAATAAATGCTCTGGAAAGTGACTGTCTGGATTTTATGGGGAGTAAACGATAAGCATCTTGGCGAAAAAGTAAAAAAACTGAAAGTAAGTGAAATCATTTAAATAAATTTGCCGAATTCTCAACGCTTGGCAAAATTAATATGAGTCAATTAAACTGCACATATCGCAAAGAAAGGCGCACGAATTTTATTTTTAAACAAATTATTAAAGGTAAGTCATACTATGTGCACAAGAATCTTAAAAACTTTGCTGTTCAAGTTTTACTCCGAAAGAAATGTAAAACTTTGCAAGTTTATTAGGATACCCTAAAAACTAATGTGCTCTTAAAACACATTCAAATAGGCCACGCCCACTTTTTTTAATTTGCCCGCGACGCATTTTTTTACATACTTTTATTATTTGCCCTTCCACTATGCTAAACCACAAGCCACCGATGGATTAGTTTGTTGAACTACTATATTTTCAAGAAAATAAAGTATGTAAAACAAATTTGCAGAAAAAAATTAACCCTGGACGTGACTGCAAACTGCCAAAGTTTGCAAGTTGCAAACAAAAAAATGCGGCTACTAAACACCATTGGTACTACACAGCTACAATAGCGGAATCAACAACACTTGGCACCAATCAAATAAGTAGACGTAACAGGCCCACAGCCTAATATAGAGATGAAAAAAAAACATTATTTTTGTTTATTATTTTAAAAACAAAAATAATCTTACTTTTAAATAAACACTCTAAAAGAATAATAAGAGTAGCAAATAACTATAAAACCTCACCTATCCCTATTCTTGGCAAGTAAATTTCTTTCAATACCATCCATGAGGTTTTCAAACCACTGTGCCATAGCTACTTGTTTATCAGGAGGTTGGCTGCGAATTATGTTCTCTCTCAGTTGGTTGAAATAATCTTCATTTAAAAGTATAAGCCCAAGTAAAGGTCGCGACATTGACCACTGATTCCTGCAGTCTTCAAACATAATCACATTCAAGACGGTGCTCAGTATTTGTTGTAAAATTTCTGGATGCACCTCCAATACTTTTAGGAACATATCACTAGATGGAGCCATCCCTACACGTGCTTTTTTACCAGGGAATACTGAAAAAATTTAACCACATGTATAAACCTATGCTCTAACTTTCTTATTAATACTACACATACCTTTTTGAGTTAACTGTTTAAACAAATATGTTACAATATGATCCAAAGTTGCACAACAACCGGTACATACCATGGTATCTGAAAAAGAGACAATATTTGCAAAACTATACTACTCTACTTAATTAAAATTAAATAATACAGTATCAACAAGCATATAAGTGCTTGTTTTTTTTTGGAATGTCAACCTGCACCACCACTATAATTATGGATATATCAACTGCAGAGTTATTTTTGATAAACACTACAATGGTACGAAATTTGTTAAAAATGTTAACTACAACTTACATAATGGCTGTAAATGAAACATGGCCCCCTTTTTTCTTTGTTATCAAGACAAAAAAATAAAATTTAGAATGGTCAATACAGACATATATCCAAATTTTTAAGGATGCAACTTTTTTTGTAAAACAGGTTTATTCGTCATGAGTTCCACGACTTGAATGATTCATTTGAAGCATTTCCAGAAAAATTACACAGCAACAAAGAATCAACTAAAAGTGCTGTTTCATACAAATATATTAATAAATAATAAAAATTTCCTGAAATTTAAAAATTGTTATGTATCATATTTTCTACAGTATTTTCGTATCAACGTTTTACGTGCTGTAGAGTGACTAAATCGCACAGCTCTTAGCGAGAATGAACTGGTGGTACATCAGGGACACTATACAGGTGGGCTTGGTCAGCTCCATACTGTACTGTAGCTAACCGATGAGTTTTTTTGTGAGAAAAAAAATCTATTTTTGGGATTAAAGAAAACCAGAGAACAAAAAAGGAAATTAATCCCCCTAAATCTTGCTGCACCAAAAATTTTGTTGTACTTCCTATATTGAAAGTATAGGAAAGTTACAAGTGGCCAAGGTATGTTTCATTCTTAATAGTGCAACTTGCCCAAACCAGCTGAGATTGTGAACTGGTGATAAAATATGTTGAGTGGAGTTAAGCCGAGTCTCAGACTAAACGGGGATTAGGGAAATCGGTTATTTATATCTGTTTTCGCTGCTATTTTGATCTATCGTATATGCATGTGACAACTTCAGATGCTTTAGGCAATTTGTATCATATTAATGAAACAAAATTAAAATGTAAAAAAAATTAGTATTAGTACCAGCCAGCAGTTTTACTTTATTAATCTTGTATTTTCTTCTATAATGTGTAGCCATAGTAACAGGGCTGCCAGTCCTGATACTACTGAAAAGGTCCCCCTTTGTTTCAAAAAAGGGGACTAAGGGAAACATAAACATTGAAGGTTAAACATACAGGATGTTCATTTCATTCATGAACATTAATTTAAAACTGTGCTACCTATCATATTAGATAACGTAAATGTACCTAAATACAAGAACTATAAGTTCATATTATCGAGTAAAATGCATTCTTCTTCTTTTCGTGTGCCTTCTCTGTACATTAGAGGTTGGCAATTACGTTGGCAAAACTGTCTCGATCTTCTGCAGTTTTAAATATTTGTTGGACATTCATTCCTGTCCATTGTCCTATATTCTTTAGCCAGGAGGTTTTTCTTCTTCCTCTTCCTTTTTTGCCTTTTATCTTTCCTTACATTAGTAATTGAGGAAGTTGATATTTCTCATTTCTTAGTAGATGACCAAGATACGCATTAAAATAAATGATTCTTTAATAATTACAGTTGTACTGTGTACAGTAAATTCAGGTAAATAAGCTGTAAAAACACAAAAGTCTGTGTAGCCACTTGCGCTGTAAATACCAAAATCAGGAGTTTAAACCTTATGTAGGTTTACCATTTTTTTTTAGTTTTTATTGCCAGTTTTGTTTAATTTCTGTTTCTCTGTATGTTTCTTTAATGAAACAAGCTTTCTGCAATAAAAAAATTCAAACTTATTTTGCAATAATTGTAAATTTGTTTAAAATGATTAACAACAATAATCTCCTATTCGGTAAATAACAAAAGTAATACAAAAATGTGCAAAAGTCATTTTACACAAATTTAAAATACTTTTTTTTTCTGATAACATAAGTTTCAATTATAAGTACTACTATGAAATAACAACTCTAATAAAAACATCGAAAAAAAAAAGGTTACCCTGAGTCGGTTTTAAGCTCTCTCAATTTCCGCATTTGCAGCGCAGACGCATGTATTCATTTATGCACCTGATTTTAATGTACACAGCATTGCTCTAATTAATAAATAATTTATTAAAATGTATTTTATTCAATAATATGGACTAACACTTCATACAATTAACTATTTTTACCATTATTTAATAAGATTGCACGGTTTGAAATCATTATTTTAACAGAAATAGCAAATAACGCAGAAAATTACTTCCTAATTTCACAAATAAAAGAAGACATCCCCTATTTATTTTAATTTTAAGTTTAACACTTGATGTGCGTTGTAACATTGATGTATTTCGGGCGGTTTGTCCACTTCCACTAGTGTGAAAGTTAATTTCAGGCGGTTTGTCCACCTCAACTAGTGTGGAAGTTAAATCATACAAACCGCAGAAATTTAAATTTGAAATTGCAGGCAAATGCATCTAAGAGACCGTTTTTGATTTTGGGAAACTTTCAGGGACCACTTTTGAAAAAGGTATCTACCATTTGGCAGCCCTGTAGTAACACTAACTTTGTTTTTAATATGTACAAAACTAAGTAATGAACAGTGCAAATATAAAAAAAAATGAGCGAAACACTTCGCCTGGACTTTCCTATACTTATAAAATAACATTGTTTTATATTTTCCAACACTTTTGATGTACACCTGTCTAGACCCGGCTAGTAAAAGTAAACAGCGTTTATAAAAACTTCAAGCCTGAAGAGTGTAACTTAAACCTACCATTACCACGCTGGCTCCGCCTGCAACTGAGTACATGTGAAACAACCGAACTGAAATGAACCGGAGGCATGAGTAAGGAAGTGTGTTGATGTTTGAAAATGTATTAATAACTCGAGAAGTATTATTTTTTAGCAAGAAATTACTCTTATTAATTTGTATTTAGAATTTCAAAACCTTTCTGATTTTAAAGCCAAAATGCCACGTTTCCATTTAAAAAAAAGTTATTTTTTACCGTGGCCGCCATATTAAAATTGGAAACTCAAGTTTTTTTCTTAAATACAATCGAGAAGAATTTGCCCTACAACTTTGCTCTTGGGTTTGCGAGTCTATCTATTAAAATAAAAAAGTTAGCCTACACTGAACATTAAACGACTAGTACAAGAATACAACTGCTGTAGAAAGTATGTGAAATTCTTCTAAGGACAAAAAGATTATCAAGGGGCAAAAAATTCGATTTTTTGTAAAAAGATTCTCCTAGAGCAAACAAAACAAAAAACCAAATTTTTAATTTTTTATCGAAAAAATTTGGGGGGAGAAGAAACAGTAGCCCCCCTAAATATGAAATTAGCGAAAAAATATTGATATTCGGATTTTGCTATCAATATATTGCTTTAACAGAAATATTTTATTGCCCCCCGTTAAATAAATAAAAGGGTACCAATTTTCAATTTTCAAAAATTCACAGAGGGCGTCACAGTGAAATTATAGCAAAGAGCAAAAAACAAAATTGTAGCAAATGCCTATCTTTATCAGCTTAAAAAGTTTAAACAAAAACGTGTGGGCAGTTTTTGAGAAAAATTTTTTTGAAAAATTCCAAAATTTTGGAGTGCTGTCATTACGATCGTTTTTATATTTTCAAAATTAATATTTCATGGTATAGTACCCTTGAAGGGCTACCAAACAAGATGTAGTTGATTCCAATCAGATAACTGGTTTTTGAGTAAATCGGCGTTTAAGTCGAAATGTTCAAAAATTCGTAGCGGCCGCCATTTTAAAGCTAGAGAGTTCGGTAAAAAATCGTTTGATTTGTCCTAAGGCTTTCTTTAATCTCCACTATTAAAATTTCCAAAATTCAGTTTCTGAAAAAAATGCTACCAAAAAAATATGTCTAACTTCCGCTTCCGGTTTCGGTTTTTTTTAAAAGCTTATTTTGTCGGTGAATTTTTGATATACCCCCTCATTCCAAAGCACATCAAAATCGGTCCAGCCGTTCCGGAGATATGGAGCGTAACCCACCCACCCACCCACACACACACACACAGACATTTTTTAAAAATTACTTTTTTGGGGTCCATGGACCCCCCCCCCCGACTATTTCCGTCAAAATCTCGATTTTGAAAATTTGCATGAAATCAATACTTCCCTATACTGAAAGTATAGGAAAGTAAAAATCAGATATCAATTTGACATTTTACAGTTGGGCTCCACTAATTAAGAGTATGTTGAACTTTGGTTTATATCTGGCACAAAATGTTTCAGAAAGTGCAATGCCCAGCAAACAAAGTTCTTAAAAAAAAATTACACTTTTACAACTGCACCCTGAGACATTCATTTATAGAACATTTTGTAAATGTATTTTTAGTAGTTTTAGTAATTTGACTAAAATTGTAGATGCCCCCTACGGACACAATAAAATAAAACTTTAACCAATAATTATATAAATGTATGGTCCAGTAAAGGTCCCTACCAACCTGCAGTGCAAAAATGACCCTGAAGTCTATAGAATAAAACTAAAACTAAAACTTTTAAAAGTTTCAAATTATGACAAAAGGGATGCTGTAATACGCCAAAACAAAAATTATTTAATTGAAATAAAGGATTCATTAGTTGCTACGTTGTTAAAAACAAGCGCAATCCACTAAATCTTGAATGTAAGCGTTAATGTTTCTCAAACATGCAAACTGAATCACTATCGATTTCTTTTACGATCACATCTCACACACTGTTAGTTGGTACACTTATAATTCAATACATGCAGCTAAACTATTATTAATAAATGTTTGTACAGTCAGAGACATGATCAGCTGCAGACCCAAAAAAAAACTGCAACAGGATTATCTACAAACCTATCTATTCTACTACAACCAGGTACTACTACAAAACCTGGGTCTGAATATTAGAAACTTCATCAAAAGTATGTGGTGTGTAAGCAATAATTATTACTATTGTTTCAATATAATTATGACGTTACTACAAAATTATCCACTTAACAATATAATTAAATTTTGATAAACATCTAGTATTACACCTAAACAAAATTGATGAAGATTCAGATGCTGCGTGTCCCTGAGCCGTACAGACCTGTGTAGTGATTCAGTTGCCCACCTAAGGCAGTCAGACCCTCGGATATTGAGGATAAGATGTATAAAAACACATGTGGTTCCAATGTCGACAGAAAACTCATGTGATCTTGTGCTAAACACTCCAAGAGAACGTAATAGGTTTGTGAAAGTTTTGGATAATCCTAAAATAAAACTTTGTTAGAACAAATAATACAGGACCTAATTATAAGAATCAATAATCATGGTTTTCTAGCCACTTTATATACAGAACTCACCAATAAATCAGACTGAGGAATAGATAAAAGTAATTTAACAAAAATATTTAAAGCATTGTCTAAAGCTTCATCTCCATAAAGTCTAAATACTCCAAAATTTACGTAACTTCCACATAAAGCTGCTTTTAACATTGAAAAACATATAGAAATTCCTTTTAGCTTGAGTGGGTATGTTTGCTCTTTGGGAACTTCAACATTTAAAATTCTGCTACCTACAAAAAAAAATTAATACAATAATAGTAGCACACCTAATAGTAAAATGTATACAACACACTTAAATACTGAAAAATTATCAGCTGTTGAAGCATCAAAATTGTGCCTCAAAAGAAACCAGTAGTTGCAACATTCCACTTATAACATAGAACCCTGCTCAAATCTGGATCAATTAAAAATGAGGCAATCCAGATTATCAATATAATATATACTGTGTAACAGACCACCCATTAAACTATTGAACTTAGATAAATTTGATAAAAAATTTTGTTATACTATTATGTATGGGACCAAAGCTCCCCTGGTCAAACGGTTTGAGATATGCATTTCATATTTGATATATGTTAATTTGAGGTTATTTTGCATATTCTGAGGTAAAAAATTTTTTTTTGTGCATATAGTTTTTAAGCGCAGCCGCCATCTTGAATTTTTTTAAATAGCAACCTAGACTGTGTGATACATCAATAGAAAGTTTATTATTTTTTGTTTTCAGAAATATTAAACATGTATAGGGTTACATAAGAAAATAACGCAGAAAAATTAAAAAAACATTTGAGGCATGGTTACTTCGTCGCTGCACATTTAGTGAAATCTAGTAACCATTGCATTAACTTCTTCTTCTAATGCCATGCCTTATTTAGGGCGTTGGCGACCTCTCTCCTCTGTCTGTGTTTGGTGCGCGGCGATAGATATTTTTGCACAGACAGACATAGGGGACCTACAGTTTAATGTGGGCTCCGAACCACAGGAAGTGCATACACTTCTTCTCCAGAGAGGTTTTCCTGGGGAAAAATCCACCTCGCTGGTTTCCCGTTGCCTTGCGAGGGAGAACGGCCGGGCCGGAAGTCGAACCCAGATCCGCTGCATTAGTAGCCCCATTGTTAATTCTTCCTGTAGTTGTGTTGTCTGGCAAATAATCTTTAGAATTCTGCAATATGGATCGTTTATCAGAAGGAGAACGGATAGAGATTCTCATGATGATTGGTTATGGTGACAGAAGACGAACACACGATGAGGTACGTCATTATTTAATACGGCACATTCCGATCGGAATCCAATTAGTAGATCTACAGTAAGTAGGACTTTAGAAAGATTTACTGAAAGTGAAAGCGTAAAAGATCGTCTTAAATCTGGTAGACAAAGATCTGCCACAAATGAAGAGAATTCCCTTGAGCTAGTACTGGGTGTGGTTGAGCAACCTCAAACGTCTGTGCAGCAAGGGTTATTAGATTTGAGTAAATGTGCAGTGACGAATTAACCAAGTACACCAGCTCAAAGTAGGTCGCTCCATCTTCTTCTGCGGAACTGCTGTGCGATGAAAAAAAAAGGTTCTTTTCAGAACCACGATGTTGTTTAAAAAAAAGAATTTTCCTGAAAAAAAAGTTAGTCCTAAACGATGTAAGCATGCCACAAATGTTTTTTTTTATTGTTCTGCGTTATTTTCTTATGTAATCCTATACATGTTTAATATTTCTGAAAAGAGAAAAAAATAAGCTTTCTATTGATGTATCACACAGCCTAGGTTGCTATTTAAAAAAATTCAAGATGGCGGCCGCGCTTAAAAACTATATGCAAAAAAAAATTTTTTTACTTAAGAATATGCAAAATAACCTCAAATTAACATATACCATATATGAAACGCATATCTCAAATCGTTTGACCAGGGGAGCTTTGATCCCATGCATAATAGCGACCCTGTATAATTGTACACGAGATAATTGGTAAAAATATTTATACATTTGTTTTTTGCGTTACAGAAAGGGTAGTTTGGGGGAGGGCGCTAGGGTGTTTCTCAAGACTGGTTTTCAAATACGAAAGTGGGTCAAGTCATACCTCATTTAAAAGGTCTTTTTAAACACAAGAACTTTAAAAAAAATAATAGCGATAGCATAAACCGTTTCAAAATGGCGGCCAACTATATCAAAAAAATGGCCATTATATACAGCTTTTTCCAATCACACATAAACCATTGTACCAAGAAAATTAGCTTTCCAACGATGCACCACATGAGGACAAAAAACAAGTGTTAGTACCCCCTCTCCTCCAAAGAACAGGAACATTCAAAAGACATTATCTCAAAAATCTTAGACGAGACGAAAGGTCAAGTGATACCTCATTTTACAGATCTCATTAAACTGAACAACTTTTGTATTTAATATTTTTCGATATCTCTCAAAAATCTACTTCCTATTATCGGATGAATCGCTCCCTGCATCTAAGGCAGTGAAATATAAATTTTTTGCAGACTTATATAGTCTATTTATGAACATTTCCATTTCCATCATAATATTTAAGAAGCTTTTTATCGTTGCACTGGAAGGCAATGCAAGAGCGTCATGTAACTAGACAAAGTTGTTTTTTTTTTGTAATTGAACATGCCATGAGGAACCAGAAACAACTCTATATGTGTAACAGTGATGCGTCGGTAAACAAAAAACAACGCATATTCGGGCATCTACAGATAGAAATGAAGGACTTTAATGAACACCATGTGAACCAACTGTGCGCCTTGCTGCAGGGAATCGAGATCACAGACTGGGTGTGAATAGTTACCAGGGTGTGCACAATAAGCCTTTTAGGCTGCAGTGTCTCCGGAACCTAAGGTAGACGGACCCAAGGGAAAAAAACGTGGAGGCATGAACTGCCGTAGTTAATAGCCCCCATCTAACCTTCAAAGTCTATGGCGAGACCGAGTCTTGAACCCGGCACTTTTAGCAGAGCTGCAGCGAAACAAACGACCTCATCCTCTGCTCTACCGCACGCCCATTTATTTTTGTTTTGTTCTCATTTTAGTTCCGCTGCGTTATTTTGAGTAAACATTAGCGCCGTTTCTCTTGATTCTTTATAAATTCATTTTTCAATTTTGTTTTTCCGGTTCCCTATAATTTTCAAGAGCCATGAATTACACAAATGCAGAAGCGTAACCCACAGCTCACTTATGTCAACTCGTGCAGCAAGAGACACTGTCGCCACACGCGCTAGCGGCCGAGCCTCGCGCAACTTGTACGCCCCTGTCTTGACCAAGCACTCTTATTTTCCTCTTCCGACAAAAAAGTTGTCTGCATTAATAATTTCTCACAAGGTAATATAGAGGTTTAGTGCGATGTTGAGTTATCTAACTCCAACTCGCACGTGCATTTAAATGTTATGTAAATAGACTTTGTAAATCAGCAGAACAAATTGTCTCACTGCCTTGAATGCAGTAGAGGGAGCTATGCATCCGATAATAGGAATTAAAGTTTTATCAATTGAGCCGCCATTTTGTAACAGTGTGAGTTACCGAAAAACATTAAATACAAAAGTTGTTGAGTTTAATGGGACCTTTAAGTATCACTTGACCCCTCGTACCATTTATTAGCTATTATTCCACAGGTGTGTGACAGTTTGAAATTTAAATTAAAAATCATTTTTCTTAAATACATGCAAGATAAAAATTAAAATAAAATATAGACTTGAGCCAAGATAAGATAGTAGTAAGAAATGAGATAAAAAAAAACAGGTCTGTCGAGGGATTTGAACTAGGGTCACCAGATCACAAGCCCTTGCCTTTACCACTAAACCAAACAACCGTCTAATATTTTTTTTCCGTTGTGTGTTAAATATGCTACAGTTTACTCACTTGCTAAGGCTAAAAAATGTTAAATATGTGCAATTGCGGTAAAATAATAAACCACGCAACTATGATAATAGCTCCACAATTTGCAAACTAATCACTGACATGACGCGCTTTTTTCGTAGGCAACTATGATTAAGATTTTATTTGATCACTCTGTATACAGCTGTAGCTAAATAAATGTAATAAACTCATTTGAAACTGGTCTTTGAGTGACTACAGGAACACGGATTGATTTATATAATTGTTGTTTTGGAAAGCCGCTAGCTCAACTATTTAGGATACTTAGTGAGAAAGGTAATCAAACCCAAAACCTGCATCAAGAGGAAATCACCAAAACAAACCCGTAAAGTAAAGAACTTCGATACTTCTTAAGACTCTGCAATTGGCTGTCAGAATATGTACCAAACTTCGCCACCATCTCAGCCCCTTAAACCGACCTCTCAAGTCCATAGCAACATTCTAGAATTTACTTGGACATGGCCACTATTAACTTTCTTATATCTTTCATTTTGTATTCTTCTAACTCTCCAGAATCTCTTGTCTCTGGTTTCCTCTGTGGGGATCTGAACATTATGTAAGTTTTAAAGCAAGTTTTCTTTTTCTTGATTTATTTAATAATTTTTTTCATACGAACTAATATCGTAGTTGTGAATGATTGATCACTGGAGCCATGTTTGCCAACATGAATTGGTTTTCGTTTTTAATTATCGACATTTTTCACATGTGTAAAACCAGACGGCTTTACCGATAATAATGACTATGTTCAGCACAAACACTTGTTGCAATTAAAAGTGCTCTCATGCTTTGCACGTGGGCACTTTTCTAAGAGCAACAAAGATCAGCGCTTAATAGTCATATTCATCTTGAAAAATGGTAAGAAGGTTATTTTGCGAATTATAGCAACAAAACTATGGATATTTAGGAGTATTTACATTTAAATTGGGGAATTGTGAAAACAGTCAAAAGCAGTAAATACTATGCCAATTTATCATACTTTACAATTGTCATCTATCAATAATCACACACCCATAAACTCATTGGTTGATTTTATATAAATAAGAAAATGTCATTTGTTAATTTTAGCCACTCGACCTGAGTGTAATAATCAACAGTAATCCCACAAATAAAACTATTGATAACTTTATTGCTTCATTATCAACAAAATTTTGTTGTTGCTAGGAAACATCACAACTTCAAAGAAGAAGTGATATTGCCTTGCATAAACACAATTGAGTTAGTCAATGAAAAGCAGATTATAGAAAATTTTTAATTCACGAGTGGAATTCTTCCATGAACAAAAATATTAACTTATTATTTACTATAATTATTTGTTCTCTATTAAAGTAGTAACGTGTTATTTAGTTATTAAATGCAACAATAAAATTTTTGCTAATGTGTTGCTATGGTTATACACTGGAGCTTCTTAAAAAAAGTATCATCGCTATCAGTCTAGGTGTGATTGGCTAAAAGCCTGAAAATAAATTGCTGCCATTGGCAAAATAAAACAAATTATAGAAACCCATTACGTACACAGCTACTTTGAAGCTTAAATAGTTTAGAACAAATGTTAGTAATTTGTTTATTAAAAACAAACATTTAACATGAAATTCACTTACCATAAGTACAAATTATTTTACTGGCCTCTCTAAATAATAATATACCATTTGGTGATGAAACGTCAAACTGCAGTCTCTGTGATCTATTTTGTACTAACTCTGCAAAAAGCTTTAACACAGGTGTCGTGACCTGAGGATCATGATACCATAATTCTATAGCTCTTAGAAGTATTGGTGTATAACTGGGATATCTAATTATACGTTAAAGAAATGTAAATACAAAATATGAGCAAAGCATTTCGCCTACGCTTTCCCATACTTTAAAAATTGTTACTTATCATTTTTATGTTTTCGAAAGTATTTTCATATAGAATTTTCAGTGGCAACAATGACTAGAGGATCGCACCACTCCTACCAGTGCACGACAATATACCGCAGACGAGGCGCCTGCATGTCGTACTGTAGTTGCAAACAGATACTTTTTTACATTTGAGAAAAAAAAAATTTATGTTGTAGAAAAATATTTGTGTGGGTTTAACCCTTTCACTGTGGCATACGTTTTATTAAATCGTACCTCCCGTGCAGCACTTCCAAGCTGTTGCGAATTCGTATGGTTCCCGCGGTTAAATGACCAACTGCTCACGCCGAAGAATGCATCTCCCGCAGTGAAAACAATTGCTGTTTCCAGAGCCGTACGAAAGGTAAAATTATGATGAGCAATATACCAATCTTAAATAATCTGTAAGCGCATGCCATACTTCGCAATTTTCTAGATGCAACCCTGAACTTACCTGGTTAGTTTTAAACCCTTAAAAAACTTACTAGAAAATATATTACCTGTATATACAGGTTTTCCCGATCAGGTTTTTTGTTAATAGAAATAATAACTATTAGTTTTATAATTATCTACGTTTCCATATTCTTAGTTTGTATATATATTTTTTATAATGTCCAATTTTGCCTTAAATATTACACTTTATTTGCGGCCGAAAAAATGTTGCTGCAGACCTGATAAAAAAGTACAAAATTACACGGCTAGCGCAGTTTGATAACGAAAATTTAAAATATGCTGAATCATGTCGGCAACCAAATATACACAAAATATAAGGGGTAAAGAACACATTAATGATAGCAAAATAGTGCGGGTCCCGCAGTTAGTGCCCTAAAAAGCGGTGCGTAATTATCCGGCTAACGCACAGCAAACAACAATAAGTTATACGGAAATATCCGGCTCACGCAATGAAAGGGTTAAAGAACACCACAGAATAGGAAAAATATCAGCAGTAAAAAACTGGGGAAAGGGAATAGAATAGCCATCCCTAAATATTAAAATGTTTAAAAATTAAGAAACTTACTGTTAATTACAATCTTATTCTATTGTCACCGATGTGCAATGTTTTATCATCCCTTGTTTATTAAATAAAGGGGCAATAATTTCCAATTTTCAGTTACATAGAAATTATAGCTTTGGAACAAAACCAGATTGTAGCCCATCTCCAGTTCTAAGAGCCTACAAACTTAGAAAAACAATGGCCAGGTCTGGTTTCCTACAATAAAAGTATGGGAAAGTGCAAACTAAAATTTACTTAAAAAGGATACACCCAATCAAACAACATCATATACAAAGTTTTCGTATTAAAAGCAAACGCTAATCCTCGTAAATCTCTTGCTAGACCTATTAAAGCCTTTTTAGATTCATCGGCAGCAAATAACGGACTCTCTGCAGCACCAAGCATAGTACCAATATTGCCAAAAGAGGCTAAAATATGAAGTTCAGACATAAACAAATAATACTATCCTTGTATTGCCTAATTACCTGTCAGTGGCAACATAAATGTATGAAATCTATCTTCATCTTCGCCTAAATCCACCATAAGTAGTCGCCCCAAAGATGTGTAAAACATTGACCTACATCTCATTTCAGTAATTGCAACGGCATTACCAAGAAATGGAAAATGTTCACTGGTATGATTATTCAACATAAATTGAACCTCTTCTAATTTAACCAATTTTCTAACACAACTATAACCAACCGACAAATCATTCAGCAGCTGAAGGGTTTTACTTATAATTTGTTCACTACGTCCCCAATACTTCAAATTTGTGATTCTAAAACAGTAACAAGTATGTTAGTCACTTCAATAACGTTAATTTTGTCCACTACAATTATCTTACATTTTCCTAATAAACACGCTTAAAACTGTGGCCTCATCATTTAAACCGAGGACTTCAGATAGTCTTCGGTACACTTTGGAATTTTTTTGAACTTGATCACCGACATATATCTTGCGGAACTGTTCAAAAAAACTAAGCATAGCAAGTTCAAGTTTTTCACAACCACCTTGGGTAAGTCTCGAATCGGTTAGGTTCATCAGTTGCAACACTCGACAGACAAGCTCGCCATCCATTGCATCGTGCTCTTCATTGCTGTTGAAAGAAACTCTACCACCAATAGCTGAACCAATTATGTACACCAACCACGTCAGACGACCTATGAAATTATCATTATTTAATGGCTACAACAGAATATTGTAGCTGTAGTACACGTCATATGAAATATGTAATTTCCAAGGTAAAATATTTGAGAAGCACTAATTAAGTAATACTAATCTTTGTACCTTCTTGTATAGTAATCTCTATCTGCTGTGTGGGAGTTGCCAGCAATTCTTGATAGGTTCGAGCAGACTGATCAAATAATTGAACAAGCAATGCACAAGTTTTTTGGTATTCGCATCGACCGATCACAGACAACTGTTCTAACTGTTGCTGCACCATGCCCAAATCTTCTATTGGATCTTCCAAGCCCTCTCGGACAACCACAGCCACAGATTCTAAGCGAGATGTAATATATGCACTAGTAACTTCTGGTGTGTATGTTTCCAACAGATGTGGTTCAGTGGCTTTTACATACGGCACTGAAGCTACCATTCTTTGCCACAAACTGAGCAAATAATGTACGCTGTTTGGTGCAAATTGCCACATCTAAAATTATTCTGTATTACCCATCACAGTTTAACATACACATCACTACACGATTTGTAAAACAATTAAAAAAAACTAAAATGAAAACCTAATAAATCTAAAACTTTATGAAAGTAATTAAGTTTTTCTTGAATTTATTTCCATTATCACTCAATTTAACTTCTTCATTTTGTTTGTTTTAAGGTGTTATTTTCTTCATTTAGTAATACAATATGATAAAATTTTGGGGAGTTATTATGCATATAAAACCACGTTTCATAATGTCTACTTCAACTTTTTTTGCACTTCCAGTGCAGGAAGTGACCCTAACTTCCTTATTTTAAATGGAACACCCTGCGTATTTTTACAGTTTTAAAATCAGAATCAAATTCTGTGGTATACTTCAATTGTTTTTAGACAACACGAAAATTCTTCAATGTAATTTTTTTATTTCGCATTAAGAGTGCCATGACATTTTTTTTTTGGTATACAAAAATTTTTACTTGAAATTCAAATTTGTGAATCTAAGAAACCGGTAAAAACAATTTATCAAATATGAAAAAATGGAACGATCTTGGTTACTTGTGGTTATTCAGAGTTCACAAGTGATTTTAACAAAAAAAAATAGTAACTTGTTTGTTATTTTGCTTGGGGAATAAGTGACCATTTAGTGACCTTGCTTAGGCTTACAAATGAATTGCATCGCATAATGTCCAGCATTGTGTAATCGAGTAATAAACAAAGAAGTATAACACAATACATATTTAAAAAATTAAATTGCAAAAAAACCTTTTATTTACAAAGATTTTATTTAATTTGCAAATACTATTTTATACAGGGTGTGTAAAAATTGGTGAAAGAACTACACGTGGCGATGTTGGTCATAAAATTCTGAGTTGAAAATCTTAATACCAAAATGTTGGACAATGCTTCCTCTGTCTTCAGGAACCATTTTAAAGGAATGTACAGGGTGGGCAACTAAGAATGGGCGCCGGCCATATCTCAGAAACCAATCATCGCACAAGTTTAGGAAAAAAAATATCTTAAGTGACCCTGAAAAATTGCTGGAAAATATTTTCGAGTTTCTAAAATGGCCGCTAGGGGGCGTAACAGCCATGACCAAATAGAAAATTAGGTTTTTCTCCGTATTTTGCTCAATTAAGTGGTATTGAAAATATATGCATCGTAATCCAAGGACAATTTCGAATCTTATTAGTTTTACAATTTTTGTTCTATCTTTAAAATACAGTAGTGGGGGGATGACAAAATAGATTTTTTTTAAATGTCGTTTACTCCGATTAGCCTTAATGGAATTTAACAAACTTGGTCTCGTTACAAAGGGCGTTTCTTAGTCTATCGAGTGCGCTTTACGCTGTTTTCATTTGATTATTACCGTCGGCGCTAGAGGGCGTTATCTGACATGTCAACAAATATTTCGCTTTTTCTAAAGAAATTCAAATGGAATGGTATGTTTATTTTTACACAGTAAAATAGAGAATTAAAAGCTTAAGATGTCAGTGAAAACCGCAAGTAGATAACTTTTTTCTAACAGTAGATATTAGCAAACAAAGTGAAATTATGAATTATTCTCAGATCTTGGCGAAGGAATTTGCAAAGTAGCTGTTGAAAACAAGTAAGCTGTGAAAATGACACACTGAAGAAACAACATATGGTAATATGTTACATAATATAAAAATTAGTAATTAATAACAACAACAACAACAAATCTAACGGTAATAACAATAAACATTGTAACAAATCAAACGTTCAAAAAAGTAAACGCAAAAAACACATTACAACACATTAAAAAATTTAGAATGCAATTAGTGGCGCCCTAGATGTTCAAAATGTCTTCCATCATTTTCGATGCAAGAATTCATTCTCTGACGAGTGGATTGAACGGAAGTTTCTACTTCTGCCATCGAAATACTTTGAATGGCATTTCATATTCTTTCGATCATGTCGTCTCTTGTAGTGGGTCTGGTGGCAAAAACCAGATCTTTTATTCGCCCCCACAAATAAAAATCTAGGCAAGTCAGGTCTGGGGACCTGGCCGGCCAATGAAATAGACTTCCACGTCCTATCCACCTGTCAGGATATGTTTGGTCTAAAAAATCCCGAACGTTCAAAGAAAAATGCGCCGGGCACCCATTATGTTGGAAAAACATATCATGACGAATTGCTAGAGCTACGTCTTATAGAAGAAGTGGCAATTCGTTTCTTAAAACATTTAGATAACGTTCTCCATTAAGAGTTTCATTGACACCCATAGACTCTGGCAGCAACAGTTGCATTTCTCATGCATTCGAAGTAAATCGCTAACATGTCAAATGCTTCTTCATTTCTAAGAATCGTTATAATTTTAAGAATTAATTCCAAAATGAAAACACAAATTCAATTAGAAAAGTAAATACTACACAAAATAGCAACAATGACAAGTTGATATTTTTGGCACATTATGTTGTTTCTTCATTGTGTCATTTTCACAGCTTACTTGTGTTCAACAGCTACTTTGCAAATTCCGTCGCCAAGATCTGAGAATAATTCATAATTTCAACTTTGTTTGCTAATATCTACTATTAGACAAAAGTTATCTAGTTGCGGTTTTCACTGACATCTTAAGCTTTTAATTCTCTATTTTACCGTGTAAAAATAAACACACCATTCCATTTAAATTTCTTTAGAAAAAGCGCGATATTTGTTGACATGTCAGATAACGCCCTCTAGCGGCGACTGTAATAATCAAATGAAAACAGCGTAAAGCGCACTTGATAGACTAAGAAACGCCCTTTGTAACGAGACCAAGTTTGTTAAATTCCATTAAGGCTAATCGGAGTAAACGACATTAAAAAAATATATTTTGGCATCCCCCACCACTTTATTTTTAAAGATAGAACAAAAATTGTAAAACTAATAAGATTCGAAATTGTCCCTGCATTACGATGCATATATTTTCAATACCACTTAATTGAGCAAAATACGGAGAGAAACCTAATTTTCTATTTGGTCATGGCTGTTACGCCCCCTAGCGGCCATTTTAGAAACTCAAAAATATTTTCCAGCAATTTTTTTGTTATAATGCACGGTAACTAAGGATCATTGAACGTAAAATCCATTGTTAGTGAACGAAACAAGAAAACGAAAATAATAATAATTAATACTAATAACTACGAGAAAAGCAACGATGATAGAAAAAGCAAGTCCAATTACAAATTTTGACACTTGTCAAACTTTGACGTTATCAAGACAGAAGTAATTTAGAGTCGCATCACTCTTGAATAATTATTGTTTTACAATGCTATCAAGACAGAAGTAATTTAGAGTCACATCACTCTTGAATAATTATTGTTTTACAATGCTGCCATATGTATTTTTTACAATAATAAGTTAACGAAGAAATGTTTAAAACACGCTTTTGGGGCTGAAAAACAACACCTATGAAAAAATATTTATTACAATTCTTATTTCTTTTAATTTGCAGCTCTTTCTGTCAACAGATAATGAATTAAAACACTTATTAAAAGACTTCATTTTCAAACTTTGAAGATCCCGTGCATACCCAGGAAGCATGGTACAATATTTTGGTATTAAGATTTTCGACTCAGAATTTTATGACCAACATCGCCACGTGTAGTTCTTTCGCCAATTTATACACACGCTGTATACAGTGAGGTTGTAAAATTTCCCCCTCCCATTAACTTTTGAACGGCTTGATGTGAAGCTACAAAATTTGAGTTATTATTATTTGAGAACAAATACTATTTTTTAAAAACAAATGCCAACTTAAATTTACACAATGGCAACAAGGCGCCATTTTGAACAGAAAAACAAACAAAAACAAATGACAGGCTTCCAAATTATCTGTTTCTGATATTAAACAAAACACTAAAAAATGTAGTAGACGAAACAACAAAAATATAAACAATTAAAATAATTGCTGTTTCTATTCTGTCATTCCATTCAGTTGTGTATTGCTCCCATTTGAAGTTTGGGTATTAAAACCCGTGATACTAACAATTATGACAAATGCTCGAATGTTATTTGTTTTAGAATCAATAAAACTTTCCCAAAATCTAGGATTATACTCTCCTCAAAGAGACCTTTCCAATGAGGGGTCACTCGACCCCCCCCCGTGCCATTTAATTATTTTTTTCAAAGTAGTATTTGTACTCCAATAATAACCCAAATTTTGTAGCTTCACATCAAGCCATTTAAAAGTTAGTATAGTTACTGTACCATATTATTTATTCAATTTTGATCGTTGTTATCGCGCCGAAGTTATTGACTGCCATAACATAGGCGTCCCAGCAAAATAACTTTAGAAAATACGACAATAAATATAAGATACCGAAATTTGAAAATTTACTGTGGTTAATATCACTTTAATATTTCCACTTCTAATGTCTACTGTATTGATGTATGACATGCTCCACATGACCACCATCTCTTTGCAAGCATAGTTCCAAGCGTTCTTGAAGAATTGCCTACAATGTTTCTAAATAGAGGCTGACGTAAATTTTAGAAGAACTGTACGACTGCCCTTCTCAATTCCGGAATAGTGACTGGAGGATTTCCATTGAAAATGTTGTTTTTCATTATTCCCCAGCTGTAAGCGGTTTCATCTGCCTTGTCTGTACGAGCGGTTATAGTGGTTGCAAATAAAAACTTTTTGCTCGGTAGTAAGCATTTTGTTTAACACGGTTATTGCATACTTTTAAAGACAAAGTGTCAACAAAAGGTCGGCGTAACATTTGCAGCAATTGTCATTTCCACTGCAACTGCTATGATACTCGCAATTTCGGTATCCTATATTTATTGTCATATTGTATTTGCAAAATTTTACAAGCACGACCGTGTCAGGTCAAAATCTCTTGATAAGCCAACTTACTGGAAACACAAATGTACAGGCAAATTTAAAAATGTGGTAAATCAAAGCTTGAAAATTATCGACTTTAGTGACCAAATGCTAAAATTAGTGACATTTAGCGACCTACATAGAAAAAAACGACTTTTATCTAAAAAAGTGACCATGCGTTTTAGAGCATTTTGTAGCCATTACAGTGATGCCCATAACATCAAAATTAAAAAAGTCTATGACTACGTAGTGATGTTTTCTTTTTTCATGTAGGGATTTATTGTAATTATTTTAATCAACACTACATTAAATTAAACCTATTCACTAAAATTTATAACTTTATGAGCAATTTATGGACATTGCTGTAATGGCTACAACATACTTTATCTAAAAACTACAATTTTTTTTTTGGGAAACAATGTTTTTAGGAGTTTGAAGTATCTTAGATTCACAAATACAGCAAGTGCCATTTAACCTTGCAAAAAAAATGACGATAAGTTTAAAAGGCGAGAAGCTGTTACACTCTCAAGCAAAACAAAAGCAATCCCGTAGTTTGAAAGTTAGTATAATATCTAGTTGCTGTTAATTATTTATGTCATTATTATGTTAATCCTTCCTCAAAGCAAACTGTTTCTAACCTTATGGCGCACGGCCTTTTAATTTGTCAAAAAATCCACAATTTTTTGTAAACCATAAATAAATTGACTTTCACTTTTTAGTAGAGTGTACCACACTGTCCAACAGCCAATTAGAGCTAGTTTAAGTTACGACTACCGACGAAACAAAGCGTAAGTAGCCGAATCAAAGCCCACTAAAATTTGCAAGGTTAGGTGGCACATGCTGTACCAATTTTTAACCTCAAACATTATAAAAAAATATTATTTGATTTCATAGGAACAATTGTATACACGCCATGGCCCTCTTGAGGCGAAACAAGGAAGAACAATTAAAAATTTTCAAACTGCCAAAAAAACAAATGTCATATACCACTGCACTTGGAATTGATCCTGATTTCTAAACTGTAAAAGTATACAGAGTGTTTAATTTAAAATAAGGAAGTGGTTATTTCTGACAAACCAGAAGTGAAAAAACTTTAAGTAGATGCTATAAAGTGGTTTTATATGCAACTGCCCAAAATGTTATTTTGTTATATTGAAAGCCGGTATAAAAATAGAATAAAAATCAATAAGTTGCATGGATTGTAATAAAAGCCTGTAAATTTTGAAGAAACGTAAAAAAAAAACTATATACCAAAGTTTCCACACTACTCAGGTTCTGTTTTCAAGAGTTTTATTATATTTAAAAATAATCTATCAATATTTAAAACACAAAACAAATAGCTGTTTGAGTATTTTACTTTGTAATTTTATTTTGGCTAAAATATATTGAATCCTAATGCCATTTGTAATTTCGCCTTCTTTTCACTGAATATTTTTTTTAATAACTAAGCAACTTTGGAATTGCTGTGCTATTAACAGAACTACTTCCGGATTAATGAAATTATTTTGAAATTAATGGAACTATGTACTTTCTACGTTGTTGGACAATTAGTCAAATCGGTAGTTTTTCACCAATTTCTTCCCAATTGTTAATGATAAATTTAGATTTAAATGTATGGAATTATTTATTTTTGTATTTAGAATTTAATTAATATTTTTGCGTTAGTCAAGAGACCCTCATAGTAATAATGCATTAGAATTTGTGATTTTACGAACAAAGGGTAATCACCAATTCCAGTATCTAAATTTCAGATTTTACTATAAAATGTAATGAATATTTATCATTTTTGCTATACTCATTTTTTGACCCTTGACATAGACTAAACAGAATGGATATTTATTCAGTTTATTTAAAATATATCTACTTTTAGTAACTTAAAATGACAATGAATGTTATTTGAAAAGAAAAATTTCAACATTTTTTTCTAAAGAAATTACTAACCACATGCATCCCATTACTAAAAATTACATTATTCTAAAAACCCTTACCTGCAAACTCTGTACAGTAAATTTGGCTATTAACTGAATTGCTTCTGGATAGTTATCAACCATAACCAATTCTCCTAGCTGATAGTTTGATTTCAATCTTGCTAGTAAACGACAGAATTCATGGTAATTAGCTGAATCGCTCAACCCTTGTGGATTTTGAAGAATATGTTTCACGCCATTCACTAAATGAGTTAGAAATTTTGCTCTTTCAGTATTGCTAAAAAGTGACCTTCGAACTGAAGCAATCTGCACCAGACAGGACAGCGCTAAAGATGACAAAGTACTTGGTAGGGAATGGTACAAATCAAAGAACAGTTTTAGAGTTGTAAAGTCCAAAAAGGCAGGTCTCCAGCTTGTCGGAATTTGGACTGTGCATAAATCATCTGAAGATTCGTCGGTCGATGTTCCAATAAAATCAAAAGTTAAACAATTTTGTGCTAAACGTAACAGTTGAGTCATTAGTCCATGCTGACTCTCATCATTAAAATTTAAGTTCTTGCAATTTTCTCTAGCAGTTCCTAATAGTGAACATGACAGCCTGAATATCTCAAATAGCTGTGTATCCCGAAAGGATGATGCTATTTTACGATGTTTTGTGAGCGATCTATTAGCTTCTACCTCAGAGATTTGATTCATTTCACATGTGAGCTGTGAGAGTAATTGAACACCTATCATGCAATGCTCCACTGAACGCTGAAAGTAAAAAAAAAAATTAGTATTATTACTAAATATTATTTAAAAAACATATAATAAATTTCAGCATTATGGATTTTCCAATATCACGAAACTTTTTAGTAATTTAACTGTGTACTAGATAAAATTAATAAAAAATCTTTAAGAAAATATTTGACATTTTTAAGGAATATGTTGATAATTAGGGAAAAAATAATACAATGTGCATTTGAGCTACTATATTGAATAATTTTGTCAAGGATGTAATATTTAAATAAATGAAAGATCTAAAATGTACATGTAAAAAACTATAAATAAGATGAAATAAAATGAAATACTCGGTAGAGATTATATTCAGAAATTAAAGTGTCACTTGATTCAATTTGATAACTTAACCCTCTGAATCATACTGTGCCTTTGGTATATTATCTATTTAGGGGACAATGTAGTATTAAAAGCCCATCATCAAAACTTACGCTCCATTTTATAGCTTAATGTAATGATCTACAGTGTGTTTCGCCGAGTACGGGTCATAGCATTAACCATGTTATAATTTGGTTAGAATCAAAGTAGGTTGTCTAATAAATTTTAACCAAATAACATATTGTTTATATTCAAAATTTAAAAATAGTGATGCTAGTATTTCACAACAAACATCGTTTTATTTTTCTTTTTTAAAAGAATCATGAGGCCGTGCGTGAGAATGACTCCATGATTCCCATCCCACCCCCTTACCCGGGCTCAGCGCACTTAGCGCTATTCACAAGTCTAACATGCCCCATCCCGAAAAGACATGCAACCCAACATACACACCACACACACCGTCCATGGACACACCGGATTTAACTTATTCAGAAAAATTTCCAACGGGCAGAGGATTCGAACCTACTGCCGTTGGGAGTCTAGTTCTAGAGGTTGGGACTCTAACAACTAGACCACCCACTGGCCCAACAAACATCGTTAAATTTAAATAACCAACCATCAAGTTTCTCGAACTACCTGAAAACTTTATGAATTTTTACACAACTGACAATTACTACTAGTTATATGTATTGCTGTAACATTCTTGACTATGTTTAGTATGTTTATCTCAAAAATCATAAATAAAAGTTTGCGGTCTAAGGTCATTTTACTAAAAGCTCATTAGAGACTTGGTGACAAGTAAAAATTATTTAATGCTTAAGTAGCATAGATTAGAACACCTCTTTGATACTAGCTACACTCAAGCAACATAATTTTTACTTTTCCATACCTTCGGTATAGGGAAGTATTGATTTCATAAAAATTTTCAAAATCTACATGTAGTTCTAGTTAGGCTTTTTTAAAAAATCTAAAACCGGAAACGGAAGTTAGATATGTTTTGTTGGAAATCGAAAACTTGTTCAACAAACTCTCTAGCTTCAAAATGGCGACCGTTACTACTTTTTGAAAATCTCGACTTCAATGCCCATTTACTTTTAAAAAGTAGTTGTCTGATCGGGTTCAGCTACAACTTATTTTAGAGCCTTTTTGAGTAGTATACGATGAAGTAAAATTAATTTCAAAAACCCGAAAACGATCGCAATAGAGTTGCTTCAAAATTTTGAAAACTAAATAAAATATTGTTCAAAAGCTGCCCACACGATATATTTAAAACTTTCTGAGCCGATAGAGCTTGCAGTGATTTACAAATTTATTTTTACTAATATCCCAAATTTTACCGACGCCTTCCAGGATTTTTTGAAATTGATTAATTATTTAATCAAAAACGCAAACGCCGATTGTTATAAACTTTTATTAGTTCGATAGACCATTTGAAGTACTTTATTAGGATTAGCAAGAATTTACAACTATTTTAAAAATTAAGAAAAACAATACTTTTTAATATCAACAACGTGTTTTCCGGCATTTTTTGTGACTTTAACTACGCCTATTAAAAACATCTTTTTTGCTCTTTGCATATTTTTGATAACTCTTTAAATAAACCATTTATATCGACTTTTTGTCCGAAATCCGAAGCGCGTCTAATCAGCTGTAGGGCGGGCAGTGCCGTTCTTACTATTCTTATTTAATATGCGACATCCTAGGGTTGCCTATATAAATTGTTTTCTTAGAAATCTAACATAGGGTAAAATGAGAGCTTATTTTCTTAGAAATCTAATAGTCGGTGAACTGTACAACAATATAATTATAAAAAATTACACTTTCTAGATAAGGCAAGTATTAATATCAAGTATGGGAAAGTCCACTCGAAGATAACACTTTGCTTTTTTTTTGTATTATTGTGCATATGAAATAAGCAGCTAAAAATAGAACAGAAAAATTCATATAATGATTTATAATTAGAAGTTAAATTATTTAGCAAATTCACAGTGGGTCACAACAACATGTTCAATAGCAAATAATTTTAAAATCAAAAATTTTCATATTTACTGCGGACAAGAAATTTTGGCTACGATATAAAATACTGTAGCAATTACAAAAAAAAATTTACCTGTAAAAATTTACTAATGTCATTAACAACATCCCTAAATACAAATTCATCTTTGTGAGTGTCAAACCAGCCAAGTTTAGTAATTCTTGCAAACAGTGTAACCAGCGCTTGTACAACGAAGTTTGGTAATTTTGGTCTTGTAGCTAAATAGTTCAGAACATAGTTTCTGATGTCGACTCGCTGTTGCAGGCTTAGTCCTTGAGCACTACGTGATACCAACTTGGTAAGAGTGGTAGCAGCAAGGAGCTGAGCATAGCAGGAATCTCCTCGATCTAATAAGACTTGACATTTGGTCAGCGCTTCAGGCCCATCTTGAAATACAACCAATGCCTTCTCAGCATCTGCCCGAATGGTGCTGTCCTGAGATTCATACAGCTGCTTGCAGAGCAATTCTAACTGACGAATTTCCTAAATTGTAGAAAAATAATTATAATTAATAAACTGGGAAACATGACATAACAAATCATAGTACAAGGCAAATCTGTTTGTAGGTGTTTTTTTTATCCTGAGCACGCGTTAATTGACAAATAATCGATTTGGTCACTTTACACATTACCAAAACGAAAATTGCATTAAATATCGATATGAAAACAATTCAGATTAACGAAGACATGTTTACTATTCAGTTGTGTGTACTGTGTAGGCTATGTGTTGTGTCAAAAGTTCATGCACATCCCATGATTCTCACCATAAATTGTTGTTCATTCATAAAACTATCAATCCCCTTCGCCGAATTTTCGGCAGCTAAACGTACCTGTTCATCAGCCATCTTCAGTGTCATTCATTTGTATAATTTACGTTTTGTTTTGTACATAAAACCCACACATCGAAGCCTTACTATTTAGCATGGTTGAACTGTCGGCGCTACTGTTTTTGCGCTGCTCCTCTAAACAGGGATCAAATCAAGCAGCTGCTGACATCTAAAGCTCCAAGTATGGGCGGGATATTTGAAGATCACAGGCAGCAGTCGAACTGATTTATAATTAGATTATTTACCATAAATGGATTTAGTATAACCTAAACTAACTAAACGACATCGTGTACTTCTTCTTTCCTTTCTATTATTGTTGAAAAACAACTACTACGTCATAAATACGTAACTATTTATCAAATACAACTTTCCTGAATTTGCTCCTGCTTCTGAATAAAATAGTACATTATACACTAAGGGAGAGAAACGTCTTATTTTTCCTGAGAAGTAATTTGAAGCCCGAGGGCTACAAATACATCGAGGGAAAAACGGCGGTCTCTCCCGAGGTGTATATACTATTTTTTCCACGATCGGGAGTAGAAACACTTAATTTCATAAATAAAGAATTATAATAAATCGGAGCGAAATTACAATATTTAGAAGCCTTTGGGATGTTTCCATGCAACGTACCATGACACCAGATATTTGTTTACAAAAATAAATATGAAATGAAATAAAAACTTCCCTAGGGAAATTGTTGTCTTATTTCGTCCCTAGAGAGTAAATGCTTTACTTCTGTCACAATTTTGATGCCATAGAAACCGATTTCTACTCGCGGTCGTGGAAAAAACATTGTTGAAGCCTATGTTCACAATACACCAGTTCATATTTAAATAAAATTTTTATCTTTTGTTTTGTCTCCCAATCTAAGAAGTTCTTAAAATAATAATATAAAGATTGAAATATTGTGTGCGATAAAGAGGGATAGGTTGTTATTGAGAGCGATAAGGAAATATTTAATGGGGGAGCCAACTGAAGATTCGCCTATACATGGATACTCTTTAATTTGATTTAACAATATTCATACATCCATTTTAAATTTAAAAGTATCCATGATTACATGAATCCCCACTGGGCCCGCCTATTATCTCTTCCCTGTCGCGCTCATAAGTTACATGCCCCTTTCTTGTTGCACTCATGAGTTGCTCATGTTTCCGGGATAATAATGAGAATATGCACACATATGCTATACTGGGTAGGATCGCCAAAACAAAGGCATCTAAAGCCCACTATTTTTAACGCATGCTGCAATATCCGAAAATTTAAAGGCATAGATTTTCAAAAAATATTTGTTTGATTTAATATGATCTTTAGCAGTAGGTATAGTGTTTTAATATAAACATCATTTAAAATGTTAGGTAATTAGGGCAAAAACCAATCTGGTTTTGGTGCAAGGCAATATGACAAAGCCAGATTTATATATACCTAAATCGGGTCATTTTACCTGTAGTAGTGCCATAGGCACAGTGCCGGAATACCAAATAGGCAGAGTAGGCACCAGCCTATGGGCCTCACGCCTTTTAGGGGCCCCGCGGTTCACGGGGACGGTTCAAATTAATATATTAGCTTATTTTTTTGAAATTTAAATGTTTAATTAGCGGAATTCGAAGTCTACGCCCCACATTTTTTCAGTAACTTCTTTTTAAAATGTAGTAAATAACCTGTGAATAGAGCACTGAGAACTTAGGCAGGCAGGGCCTACAAACAAATGTTGCTCAAACTTTTAGAGCAAAATGCAGACAAGGTACAGGTCGGTCCTTACCTGATTATGTTGGGTGTAGTTACCAAATGACGACGCGGTCTAAGCTGATAGTAAATTGTAATATCGACAACCTGTGTCGAGTTTCAAGACATGTATCTACTGATGCGTTCCGTAGTATAGTATTCCTAAATACCCCAAGTCAACGACTGAACTGAACATACGTAGCTACTAAGTAATTATGCAAATGTTTATTATTTTTAAGTTAAATCCCTACTCAGCGTGATCGACATCAAATAATCTTCATAATAAATGTATCCACTTTTTCTTTATATTGGCGCCGTTCATTAGTGTTTTCAATATTCATATTATAAACTCCTGTAGCATGTAGAAATGAATGTCCTTGATTCCTATTAATGGTGATTCTGTATGGCAGATTTGGTAAGGTAAGGTGTTTTTCATCTGAAATGTTGTGTTTTTAAATTCTAAATGGTAATCCAGTCCCTGACGGTGATTAAATAATTGTAGATAATAAAACAACATTTCCAGATATCTGCTGATATCTCTTGAAATCTCGGCTGGAATTCAATTTGTGAATCTGATTTGAGTTATTTATCTTCGCGTAAGGCATCGTTTGCATGATCTGACCTGCATTTCTCTCTAAAGTCGTTTTTGGTACTGATCTGTAAATGTCTAGCCCGATGGAAGGAATACATAAACCCCAAATGTGTGTCCCCCGAGGAATCTGATGTGGGATTGCCAGTTATCGACAGATTATGTCCCAATCATTAGCACAAACCATAAACATTAAATTTTGCTTATCCTTATCGAAAACTGTAGCGGCCCGTACCAACTAATATGGGCCTTATATAATGGAAGCGTAAATATGTGGCTTATAGCCGTGGGGACCCCACACCGCCTAAAAGTTGAGTCAGGTGTAAGGAATCTCGATTACCACAAAAACCCGAGGGTTACGCCTTCCGTAATTTTTCTTAACATTAAATACGCGAATAAATTAGGTAGCGTAGCGGGCTAACAGTAAATCCGGATCCCTTCCATCTATCTCAACATTTAGTGACGACGTATTCAGTAACATTCTCAACACACCTTATTTATTGTGTTTAGGGGTTTCGATATGTATGTAAAAACAAAAATTAATTTAAATGTTTCAATTGAATTGAAATTAATTATATTTGAATAAGGATTTAAATATCTAAATTGATGCAACATAATACAGTACTTTATCATTTTGTGAATGTTTATGGTGTTTGATTTTATTGCTAATACGATATTTTTTTGTTAAGCGCGTCTTAAGCTTTACAATAAAATAGCCAAACCCGTGGACTACGCCACACGCTTTTCTTTGCTAGCAAATTTATTAAAAGAGATTTATTGATGTAATTCATGAATTCCGCCGATATCGCAGCTTCATGGCCCCGATTACATCACTGCGTGACTATTACATACACATCGAAACATTTACTTTTGGCTTAGACCTGCTCGTCATTTGGTAACTATACCCAGCATAATCAGGTAAAAACCGACCTGTACCTTGTCTGCATTTTGTTCTAAAAGTTTGAGCAACATTTGTTCGTAGGCCCTGCCTGCCTAAGTTCTCAGTGCTCTATTCACAGGTTATTTATTACATTTTAAAAAGAAGTTACTAAAAAAACGTGGGGCGTAGACTACGAGTTCCGCTAATTAAACATTTAAATTTCAAAAAAATAAGCTAATATATTTGAGAAAAATAAAATCGTAAATCTTAGTTCTATTGGTCTAAACAATTAGAAAACCATTAGTAGTTTTTGACACATAATCTTTTGAAAATTTTCAAGAATGTTGAAATCGTCCAACTTCAACGGTTTCTATTTAATAATTTACATTATACAATAGGTATATGTATTATTATACCTACATTGAACATTGAATACTTACATTATATTATTGGTCTATCCAGTCTTCTTCAATTCACAAAAATAGCATGTTAAAATTTTCAAATTTTTCAAAATCATATCTGAAACTATAACATTATTTTTTCATAAAACAAAATTTTTTTAGTATGCCTAGGTACAAACAAGTATGAACAACTAATGCAGTTATATTAAAAGAATAAAACAAACAATATACCATAAAGGAAATAATCATTATATATACCAAGAATCACCGTAATAACAATGGGTGAACACTGTCCATACAATACTTCATCAATCTTCATTTTAGATATCTACACAAAATATTTTATATCAACATTCTATCCCCAGGAGTAGTAATTCTTCTACATTGCGTGTCCAAACAATCACCGCCTGCCTACTCCAATGCCTAATAGAGTAGAACGTAAAAAACAATTTTTGATTTTGTAGAAACCAAATCCAAGTGAGGACCTGTCTATTTTACAATTTACTTTTGGCTTTGACCGCTTCGTCCTTTGGAGATTACACCCAGCATAATCAGGTAAGGATAAACCTGTAGCTTATCTGTCTTCAAACGTATCTAAAAAACTAATTTTAGAATCTTATTCGACCGTTATTCCAGTATAACTGATTTAGTGATTTAGCTTAAAAACAGGGGTTTCATCATCCCCATTTATGAATCAAGATTAATTTCTAAATTAGCACATTGGGGCAAAAACCTTCTAAGCGAATCCTTAGCTGTATGAACTTACTAAAACTAGATTTTGAGAAATATTTTTCAAAAATGTCCAAAATTTTGTAAACTTTTTTGCTTCATAACTTTTATCACAGATAAGGTTTGTTAACCTTATCTGTGCTTTTATGTTTTCAAAACTACTTGTACATAGTAGCATTGTATCTTCCTCAGAATACCCAAAGCTTATGCCAACCTAGCAATTTAACTCATGTTTGAGTAAATATGCATTAAAACCTAAATTCTCAGAAAATCATAGCAGTAGCCATTTTGAAGCTAGAGCATTCGGGAATTCGATTTACTTTAATGTAATCTATCAGAATCTGTATTGGCATTATTGAAGTTTTGCTCTTGAAGATATATTATACTAGTTTTTGTGATGTCGGCTTTATACAGACACTCGCACATGTATAAATACTACTGGAAGCAATTCAACGTTAACGACTCTTATGGCCGGTTTTGGTTATATTTTGATGTAAAACGGGATTTCCAACAAACTTTGCATGCGTTGTCATAGATATGTATGTCAAAATTGACATAAACGCCAGTGAGATTCTAGAACAATGTTTTGAATTGTTATGATTTTCTTTAAATTGTAATAGAATACTGGTACAAGTTTTAAACTTATTTGTATCAGACAACTTTTGATTTTATGTATGTGTTTATGTAATTCCAAAACCAAAATGTAATGCAAGAACATAATAGATATTTTCATAGAAACAAACATTCTCGATAAAGCACACGGATCACGCATGCACGAATATTTTTTTTAAACATCTTTAGACCCCTTTGGGTTCCTGGAGGCCTAGAGTGTGTACTGCTTTTGTCAAAATTTCAGAACCTTGTCTTTTTATTACAGTATACTCACTGTACTAAACGTACAGGAAAGTAATAATTTGTCATCATTGTTATCAGTTTGTCAAAATATCTATACTTAATTCATACACTGCAAATTTTAAAGGTATAGTTAAAAACCAATCATACATTTGCACATGCTAATTTTCAACTGCCGCCCTTTCCTCTAGTGGTCCAGAAGCATCGCTTCTGCTCAATGATGGGTTCTTCATACCCGGATTATGGAGAGGATGATACACATAAAATTTTTTATATTATTACATAAAATTTTTTTTGCAAAAAGGCAAAAAACTTTACTTATCAGGCTAACCATGAATTTTAATAAAATGAAACGGGGGCGAAGAAAACAATCAAAACATAGAAACAAAAAGCCAATTAATGTGTCAGCTATGATGCTTGTTTATTTCCATGTTTTTTAACACCCGTTCTCATTTTATTAAAATTCATGAGTAACCTTGACCGGAGAGTTATTCGCGTTTTTTTTTTATTTTGTATATAACAATATAAAATTTTTCTATGGCTGAAAAGAGAAAAAAGCGCTCTACCACAAAGGAGAAAAAATATATACCCTGCAATTTAAATATTAATGACTGTGCTATAACTCCATAACAGTTGAAGATATAAAAAAACTGAACATTTCCAAAAAATCGAGTTTTTGGTGATATTTAGTCTGATTGGTTTATTGGACTTAAAATTTGTAAGCGGTTCATCTGATAATAGGGAGTACATTTTTTATAAATTAAGCCGCCATTTTGTTACGGCAAGAGATATCGAGAAACTTTAAATACAAAAATTGTTCAGTTTAATGGAACCTTTAAAATGACGTATCACTTAACCCCTCGTCCCATTCAAAATTTTTAGATGTCTTTCGAATGTTTCCCTTCTTTTGAGGAGGAGAGGGGGTACTAAAATTCATTTTTTTGTCATGTGGTACATCGGTGGAAAGCTAATTTAGTGAACTTACATGATCAGTACCGATACTCTTGGTACAATAGTTCATGTGCGGTTGGGAAAAGGTTTATGTAATGGCAGTTTTTTTAATATAATTGGTCATCATTTTAAAACGGTTTGAGCTGTCGATATTTTCTTTTTTTTTAAGTTGTTGGGTTTAAAAGACCTTTTAAATGAGGTACGACTTGAACCACCTTGTCATTTGAAAATCTCGAGAAACCCCCTTCACACGACTTAAAACAGGTTCAGTGTGAATCCCTGGCTGTTAACATTTAAAGTCAACAGGAGTAAGGTAATATCGGGAACAACTAAAAGTTATCAAATTACGACTGATTTTCATTTCAGAGGCAAGATAAAAGTAAACAGTTTGTTGCTATAGGAACAATAAATCTTCACAACTCCATCTTGGTTGTTTTTTATACCTGGGTCCAGATGACTTGATTTCTCATTCATTAAAGGTACAGATTTTCAATGTTTGTGAATTTTAAAAGCTTCCAGAATATTTAACTTACATTTATCTTCACAAAAGTGTAAACATTTTATGGTGTTATTAGATGTCATTGAATGATTTTGTTCTAATAAGTGCTTAAGGTAATTGAATTTATGTGGGTGTTTATATTTGTAACTTGTTAGTTGGTTTGAGTTAATCAATGAACTTTCATAAACAGCTTGCACCCAAAAAACAACATTTACACTAAAAACTAACAAAATAGGTTTATTAACTTTTTAGATTTAAACAGAAAAATTAATTCAAATACTGAACTTGAATACTCTGTTGATAGAAAATCTACACAAATGGATATTACAATACCACACAATTCTTGTCATCATAAAACACGTAGATTAGGACCATAAACATCCATGATACATAGCTTTAAGGTTCCTTTAGGTAAAATTAGTTATAATAGAAGAAATTTTGATTATTAAACAAATTGCGTACAATAATGGTTACAATACTTAACTTATTGATACACTAATTAAAGAGAACGATTATAAGTTACCTATTCAGAAAGTTTATACTACATCAGATAAAATAAAATACGCTTCAATTCCATATTTTGGCGATAAATCAGAAAAATTTACAAAAGTATAAACAAAACAAATAAATAAAAAATGACTTAAAAAATCAAAAAACATTTTAAACACATTGTTTAATGCTAAAGAAAAATTTATTAAAATCGGGCACTTACAAGTTAAATTTCTCCCACTGTAATTCGCTTTATATAGGACAAACAATTAGAAGTTTTATTATTAGTTACAAGGAACACGTACCTTGTTACAAGTATAAACACCAACATAAATCCAATTACGCTAAACACTGATTAGAACACAATCATTCAATGAAATCTAATAACACTATAAAATGTTTAAACTTTTGTGATGATGAACGTAAGTTAGATATACTGTAAGCTTTTGAAATTCACAAACATTTAAAATTTGTACCTTTATGAACAAGCGAATTGATCTCTTAAAGTCACCATTATTGAACGTTTTAGAATGAGGAATCAAGTCACCTGGATGCAGATATAGAAAACCAAGATCAAGTTATAAAGATTTTTATAGCAACACCAACTGTTTAGGCTAAAATGAAAAACCTATTGCAGTTAAGAATTGTTTTACTTACAATAAATTAATATGAACTTCCTAGAACTTATCAATAAATTAAAATATTTATTGGATATTTATCAATTGCTGGGGAAACTAATAATCAAAGAGTGTTTCAGTATTATATATTTACACACGAAAAACTATAAATAATTGCACCAAATTACAACAATTAAAATACAGCTATTAAATACTACAGTAGGTATATACAAATTAAGTAATTTATTTAGAAGCAAATATACAACTGGATAATCACAAACAAACTAAATTTAATTTAAAGCAGCTGTCTGTAGACCACATTTAACATTTTACAAAACATTCATACAAATTTTACTGTAGATATATCACAAAAGCTTTTAATTTTTATATTTTCGTCTCTCATACCTATTGTATTTATTACCTACACAAAGCATTGCCTCACATCTCCAGTTTGTTTATACTGAATTCTGATACAACTTTGACGGCCTTCTCAATTATTCGTATTCACAGTTCTGAAAGCATTTGAATATTATTAACATCTTAATTTAAAATTGTTAACAGAACTTTTGTTGAACTCGAAATATGACAAACTCATCAAAGATTTTTGATTGATGTTAAAAATAGATTCACAAAAGAGTAACTTTCAAGTTATATGATTGAAAAAACTGCAACTGGAGAACAGAGATGCAAAATTTTTTTCAACGCTAAACAAAAATATTACTAATACATTAACAAAAGCTATGGACAATGTCTTGTTTGCATACTATTTTCTACAAAACGATAAGGCAGTTTTATAGAGCTACATGATGCATTTTAAGTGAATTTACATGAAAATATATCAAACATGGCTAAAAATCACATTTGAATAAGGGAATGAGGCCTTACTTGCAGTTACACATTATTATATTAGTAAAAATTTGTAAATTGACGACAAAAACAGTAATACTTATATGGTATGAAGACTTATTCGATAAATTGTCTTATTTATATGAATGTTTTTTTTTCTTAATTTTTGATGTTTACAATATTATATAAGTATTTACTTTACTCAATGTCAAACAAAAAAAAACTAAAAACAAATATGAGGTATGCTTTGCCCTTCATTACAGAATGAAAAATAAGGAATTACCAGAAGTCATCATATGTTTGTTTTTCTTTTTGAGAATAACAATTGTGTCACACTTTTTAAAGAGGTTGTAAGTCCAAGAAAAAAATATATAAAAATACAATTTTATACACAATAAATTAGGTATAATTATTTAAAGGATTTTATCACATATTCAATGAAGGAATATTAAATGAACTACTAAAGAGATAAGGTTAGCAAATTGAATAAAACAAAGTTTAGAAAACTATTTATTGGCACAACTCACTATGTAGGAAGATAATTAATATTAGTTTTTGATAAGTTTATAAACTGTTTAGTAGTGCCAATGAAAATAACTGGGATGATTTTTTGGTTATAATTAATGGACTTCAGTCAATATTTTTTTTAAACAATAAAATGAAACATGAAACTATATTTTCAGTACAAATCCTGTCTAAATAAATGCAAAGATAAAAACTAAAACTTTATAGTTACCAAAGTCACAATTTGTGATGTGTTAAAAAAGCAAAAACTGCAATGTGACAAATTTAATTAATTTCATGATAGAAATCAACTGTAAAATTGTAACATGACCTTAAACTTTAGATAAATATAACAGTCTAAAATAAACTAATATTATACATAATGTAGTATTAATTTACAATATACTAAAAAAAAACAAACTTGAAAAACGCTTCAGAAACAAATAATAAAATTTGGTTCATAATTATTTCTGTCCATCCACAGGATGCAAATATTTCTTGAAACACTAGTCGTTACACAATTTAAGAGACCAATAAGATTCACAGAGAGTTTGACGCACCGACCACAGTGAGAGATAACAAAGGCAGTCACTCAAATGCTGTAGAAAAAAATAAAACAATTAATCTCAGCTAAAGTTAAGGTGGTACAGTGTGAAGTGATCAAAATTTCAGAGATAGTCTATTAAACACAAATTGAGACTTACGTGAAGGAGTGCGAGTTACTATTTGCGTAGGACAAGCCTGGTTACTTTTTGGTGTAGAATCAACTGATGAATTTAAAAAATCCCAAATGAGTATCGTATCATCATGAGAACTGCTCACTATTTGAAATTCATCAAATTGAAGTCTGAACACACGCCCTGTATGTTCCTAAAAATATTGACACAATATTGGTAATGAAATAAAAAACGGTGAGCTACTCACCACCAAAGTTTTAAGACACAGAGAGTTTGCCGGTACACGTGGATCCAGCGCAGCTAAAAGATCCCACACCTTAATTTTGCCATCATATGCTCCACTAACTATTCGTTTTGAGTCAAACCGAATGCAGCGGACCAACTCTTCGTGACCTTCTAATACCCGTATACAGGTACCACATTCAATATCCCATAACCTACACGAAAATACAGAGTTGTATCAAATATGTTATATGTAACTATTAATCAAAACTAAATACTTTATAAACATATTTTATCAATTGTCTTAAATAAAACCTATACTCCTTTTTTTCCGATACTTAATAAAATCTGTTTCCGATGGCACAATACAGGGTGCTTCAAACTTCACCTTTCAAACTTCGGTAGGCGATTCTGTAGCTCCTTTTAAGAAAAAAAGTTCCCATGAACATATGTCCTAAAATGATTCTAAAGGGGGTGAATGAAATTTAACGCTTAATTAATATCTCAGACTCAATTAATTTAATATAAAATAATGAAATTTGGCATATGATTTAGTACAGATTCCAAATATAATTATTTAAACCAAAGGCGTTCCAAACTGGGCGAATTTTATTTATTATAGTTCTAATCTTCAATTGTTTGATTAGTTTGACTCGGTAATATGAGTCTACGTTAAAAATGCATAAAAATGCTACTTATGATTTTTTTGTACGACTAGCCATTTTCCAAAAAAATTCAATTTAAACATTTTTCTTTTTCGGAATGAGAAAACTATTTTTTATTTTATATTTGTTATTAAATTTGGATTCAACTTAGAAATAATGGATAACAACTAGCGTCTAACTAAAACACAACGTAATTATCATAAAGGTTGCCCAAATAAAAATTGAAATCTTAACAAAAACGACTTGCATTTTTAAAATTTACCAGTATTTTGTAAGAAAAACACATTCTTGTAATTTTTTCATAAAACATACTGTTCTGTAAAATGATCCAAAGTTATTAAATAAGTACGAAATAAAAACACGTTTCGATCTCATTTCGAAGGAGAAAATGGCTAGTCATACAAAAACAATCAAGAGCACCATTCTTATGAATTTTTTAAACATAGAATCATATTACTGACTCGAATTGGTAAAAAATTGACCCTAACAAATTTAATAAATAAAAATGAGCGCCCCTGTTTGGGGCGCCACTGGGTTAAATAATTTATTTTGGATGCTGGTTCGACTTACTGGTACTAAACCGCATGCCAAATTTCATTATTTTCTATTAAAGGGCGTCGGAGACATTAATTAAAATTAAAATTTCATTCATCCCCTTCAGAATCATTTTAGGGCACATGTATATGGAAACTGTTTTTCTTAAAATGGCATAAGAAATCACCTACTCAAGTTTGAAGGGTAAACTTTGAACCAGCCTGTATAAGAGTAATAATAAACATTTTAACCTTTTATATTTTTAACTGATATTTCCAATAACAAAAAAGAATTAGCTACTAAGGGATTCAAGATTTCAAAAAATGGTATAACTGTAAATGTTACACCAGAATTGGTATATAATTATAAACTAAGAAATTAAACTAATCACGAATAAACTTAGATCTATTGATAATATTCACATTATCAACATGAGTTTTTTTTAGAAAAAGCACCGCAAATAAGCTACTTTTTACGGACAACAGAAGAAAAGCCATTCATATTAAAACTCATTTTTAATATTAGGAATATCAGGACATAATATGATCTACGTTTACTCGTTTAGAAATAAAAACAAGCTTACCTTATGGTATTGTCAGAGCTACCACTAACCACTAATCTATCCCTGTATTGCAAACAGGCAATGCCTCGTTTATGTCCATTTAAAGTACGCACAAACTCACAAGTAGAAGTGCTCCACACTTTTATAGTCCTATCGCCAGATGCAGACACAATGTATTTTTCATCAAAGTCCACAACATTTACTGCTGCTCTATGTCCCACTAATACTCTTCTTAACGTAATTTCACTTTGTGATGTCATATCCCACACAGCAATTGAACGATCCTGTAATAATAAAGTCAACTATTTAGTGAGCAACACACAAAAAAAAATAGATTCGAGTGGGGCTTGACCAGATATTATTCAGGGAACTACAATTAAAAAAGACTTGTAGCAAAATACTTGAACTGGCTGCCCGTAACAGAGTTACTCTGGAGTGGGTACCAGGGCATCAGGGAATAGCAGGAAACGAAAGGGCAGACTCACTAGCTAGGAGAGGAGCCGAACACACCCTGATCGGTCCTGAGCCCACCTGCAGTATTGCTTACAGCAGGGCAAAGGGCTATATAAAGGACCTCCTCAGAGAAGCACATCGCAAGCATTGGAATGCGTTGCCTGGACTGAGACAGTCAAAACTGTTTATTCAAGACCCGTCCAGGAAGACTACCAAACAAATCCTGAAGCTTGACAGGAGCAACCTAAAGAGACTAACAAGTCTCCTCACAGGACACTGCAAGATGATGAAACACCTCCACACGATGGGGATAACAAACGACCCTGCGTGTAGAGTGTGTGATATGGAGGAGGAAACCCCATTACATATAATCTGTCGATGCGAAGCACTGGCAGCAAAAAGGCTTAGGAGATTCGGAGTCCCCTTCGTGGACGTAGAAGAACTCCAAGCCATCCCCCTCAGGGACATCCTGGACTTTGTAAAAGATACAGGACTACTTGAGGGAGACTAACTATTACAGGGGGCACAATAGGCCTACTAGGCCGCAGTGCAGTGGGCAAAGACCCCAACCCATGAAAAAAAAAATACTTGAAGAAAAAGTTGAAAAAGTAACCAAAAATTAAATAATTATTCAAGGTTACAACAGTAATGATAACACAACATAAAGAGTATAACATATTATTAAAATATACTAGAAACATTAAAATACATAGCTAAAACTTCAATTACTGTAGCTTAAGTTTTGAAAAAAAATTTTGAGTTCAGAACGCTTTTTTGCTCCGTTTTGTTTAAACCATTTTTTTTTACCATATGTACTTTTCTATACTTTCAGTGTTAATATTAGTATTAATATTATGAAAGTTTTAGATTTCGAGATTTTGAGAAAAATGTCTTAAACTTCCAGGAATTCAAAAAAGTGGGTTTTCCAAAATGTTGTCTGTGGTTCGGCATGTGACAATTTCAATGCTCTTTGGAATGCAGGAGTATCAAAACCAATCCAACGATTTTTCCCGAACCTATTAGCATTAAATATGGGGTGCTACGATTTTGCAAATTTAATTATCATAAGAGCACTAGTAAATACAATATTACTTTGTAGTACAAGCAATTTTAATAGAATAAAAACTAGGAAAAGAAGTAAATTTTTTTTTAAACTTGTTGATATTTGCAAAAATATATTACTCAAAAACTGGCCAACAATTCTTTTCAAAATTTGTAAGTTCATAGATCTAGGAAGTATAGTATAAGCAAATAAAGCTTGTTCATGGAAAACAAAACTCATGTCAAAACTTAATTCATACATTTTATTTATAAATTCCAGCTATACTTCGTTAAAGTCCATATTTAATGATTATCTGTATACAGTGTGTAAATTAAGTAACGCATCAATTCATTTACTCAGCTATTAACAATTTTTGAGAAAAATGCTGGGACAGGTCAATTTTTATTTTCATTTTGGCACATTTTTGAGTAAAACTATTTTTTTGTAGACTTCAAAATGGCGGCCGTGCGCCATCTTGGAAAACAATTTTAAATAGAAAGTCTTGAGATGGCTCATTTTAAAGCTATTACCGAGGAGAGTACAGGTGCAAATTTTCAAATATTTTTATCCACCCAAAACAAAATGGCGGCCTGTCAAAAGTTTACTTGCAGAATTAACAAAATTAGAATTAGAACTAATTCAATTTAATAATGAATAACATTAATAACAATTGTATAACTTATTTATTACTGCATTTAGAGATGTTCAAATTGGTACCCGTGAGCTACTTGACATATTCCAAGTCAAAATGTAACTGTCTACAAAATAGGATATTTTTTGTTTTATACAAAAACTTTCGTTTCCAGGTATCTAGATTTAGTACCAGTCTTACCAGTTTTATTTAAATTAAACATTCCAGGGAGGTGGATAGGCAGACGGGGACCAAAAGAACAATAATAAATAGGTTAAATTGTTATTCATTATTACATTAAACTTCTAATTTTGTTCCAACAAGTAAATAAGTCAAGTTTTGACAGGCCGCCATTTTGTTTTGGGTAGATAAAAATATTTGTAAATTTGCACCTGTACTCTCCTCAGTAATAGCTTTAAAATGAGCCGTCTCAAGACCCCCCTTTCTATTTAAAATTGTTTTCCAAGATGGCGCACGGCCGCCATTTTGAAGTTTACAAAAAAATAGTTTTACTCAAAAATGTGCCAAAATGAAAATAAAAATTGACCTGTCCCAGCATTTTTCTCAAAAAGTGCTAATAGCTGAGTAAATGAATTTATGCGTTACTTAATTTACACACTGTATAAAATACTTAATTACTTTAACAATATCTATTTATTTTAACCTTATACGTATTTCGGCATGTTTACATGCCATTGTCAAAGGTTATATGAAAAAGTAAACAGTTAGTGTTGTTATAGTAATAGAACTTGGTGACCATTAATGAATGAGCAAATTGATCTCTTAAATTCTCCTCTATTAGATATTTTGGAATAAGAAATCAAGTCATCTGCAGAAGATTACCGAGATCAAGTCACCAAGTTCTATTGCTATAACAACACTAACTGTTTACTTTTTCATATAACCTTTGACAATAGCATGTAAACATGCCGAAATATGTATAAGGTTAAAATAAATAAAGTAATTAAGTATTTTATATACAGATACTCATTAATTCATACAGTTGCAAACTGTCATTTAAATATAATTTTTCACCTGGCAGATGAACAAAGTTCCGACATGTTTTGTTCTCTACGGCCAAGCCTTATGAAGTTTTTTGCTCATTGCTACATTTAGTTGGCGTCACAGTCTGCTCATTTCTCTGTGACACCTCTGTGATTTTTTGAAGACTGATAATTCATACCCCTTTATTTAATTAATGGTGACTATAAAACAATTCTCTTTAAACTAATATATTTTTACTAACAAACATTGGGTTAGCTACAGTATGACATGCAGCTAACCGTGCCTACGGCTATGATGTTGCTGAGGTGTTGTTTGTTCTCACTAGAGTGGTAGAAGTAGTGCGATCTAGTCACTTTTGGCGCGTAAAACATTAATACAAAACAAAACTTTTGAAAATATGATAACCAACAACTTCTAAAGTCCAAGCTAAGTGCTGTGCTCCTTTCCAACCTTACTTTCTCTTATTTTGCTTGTTACATTTGTTGAATTATACTCAGCAGTTGCAATTAATTGAAAATCCTTTTTTTTGGTGCCTTTTGGAGGTAAAAATTAAGGTTTAACATGAAAATTTAGCCGAATTTTTAATATGCATGAAAATTGAAGTTGTATAATATTGTTGATATGGACATAACTATCTACACAGTTTATTAAAAACGTATCAAAAGTATTAGTCCTAAAAAAGTAGCAAAATGTAACTTCAAAATTTCAGAAAAATAACTTTTTGTTCAAAAAGTAACTCACTATGAGCCCGGCAATTTTATTAAGATTGACATTCACCTATGTTAATTTTTTCCAAATATAGGCAAGACATGGCCGAAGCTGGCAAAGGCCTGCTCCAATGAATTTCTTTGTGGATCACTCAGTACTATTATAGTTAATGTGAACAGCATACAGTATAGAAAAAAAGCACGTAACAAAATTGATATGTCAGGAAAATGGGAAAATGCTTAAATAAGTGTTTCAATTATATTGTAGAGCATATTTTGAGAAGTGTAAAACTTTTTGCGACCATTGTGTTTAACTGGATAAATGGTATTCGATCGTCTCATTATTCATTAAAATAGCCATTATTCTTTTCTTTTTAGCTTTGTAAAATTAGTAGGTACCCTATATAAGAAATTTTTTAAAGATAAATGCAAAATACTTTTACATCTTAGTATGCCATTTCACAACAGCAGTTGTACATGTAAGTCGAAGCAAGGGGTTTATTTATGCATGTTTCTTTATAACTAAAAAGAAAACAAAAAAAATGTTTATTAACAACTACATCATTTAATTCAAGGAAGAAAATTAGATTTTATTCAAAAAATAGTCCAATAAAAATCAACAACAGATTGTTAAGAGTGAAACACTGAAAAACAGTTTTAAATTCTCAAAATATGCCTCAAAATTTAAATTGTTGCATCTGCCCCAACGTTTTCCCAAAACAATATTATTTCCAAAAATATTAAATTTATTCCATAGCCTTTTTCATTATGTATGTTCATAAGAGAAAAGCAGTAAGTAAACATAATACAATAAATGATCTACGTACCTTTGAACATGTTACCATCATTCCATTATTAAACCTAAGATGAAGAACAGCCTCACAATGATGTATAAGTGTATTAACCATTTCTCCTGTGTTAACATTCCAAACTCGTACGGTAGAATCACTAGAGCCACTAATAATTACTTTATCGTCATATTGCAAACACAATACCGATCCTGTGTGTCCTGTCAAAACTTTAGTGGATTGTAACGTATTTCTATCCCATACTTTAATAGTATTATCCCTAAGGCCAGATACAATTTTTTGGTCATCATACTGTAGACAGTAAACACCTTTACTATTTTCAGATCTACAATTTATTCTTTGCAAAATGTGTCTGCCTATTCGCCAGTTGTTTTCTATACTTTCAATGTCTTGTATTATTTTTGGATACAACTGTCTGTAGAATGAATGTGAACGATGGTTTTCTCCTGGTTTTGGTTTGAATAGGTACTGTATCCTAAATAAAATAAAAAAAGCAATTTAAAGAAATGTGAAACTTCTGACTAATAATCTATAAATTTGTATAATTTTATTTTCAAAGATTATGCCATATTTCATTACATTTGCATTTTTATTTGTGTTAATAACACACTACAGTGTTGAGTATTGCATTTAGGGCAAGCAGAGTAAAATTGCAGAACTCAAATATTTATAGTAGGCTTTTCTAAAAAACTATGTGAGTCATATTCCTATAATAGAGTAAACATATAAAAGAGAATGCTTATTCATATTTAAAAATGGCACAGAACTTCATTACTTATGTAGTTTAGATTATTTCCTATATTCTAATAAGCAGCTACATCATAAAGTGCAGTAATGTAATAATGGATGTTTTTAATAAAGAAGTTACTTGAACTAATTAAAAAAGAAACATTAACAACTTATGCAAATAAAAATATAAATGGAAACTAAAAAAATAATTTGCATTAAACCCAACCGAGGAAAAATATCTTCCTTAAATGGGCTGCAAAAACTATTTCAATCATGGTCGTAGACGCGAATGAAATTTACATTAATTTACTATTAATGTCGGTCAATAAAAATACTTAATTTATCTTGATTCATCTCCTGGCTATAAGGTGTGTGTTGCAAAATTACACTGATGAACTCCAAGAGGTGATTTCTTAGATCCTTTCAAGAGAAAGTTCCCATGAAGGTATGTACTAAAATGCTTCCTTACGAAGTAACAACCTCCTGAAGATGAAGCAGTTTAATCACGTTTTGTATAACAAACATCTCTGCCATAAATTGAGATATTGGATTTCAATTTTGTGTGTTTATTTTACTTGTAATAATTTACAATTTTACTTATTTACGTTCAAATTTATGGATCAGGGATGTACATGTTGGAGGTGCTCAACTATTACTTAATTTGTGAAAAATCGAGTTGCCATGAAAGTCCGAGTCAAAAAGCAGAAATAGTCTGTATAAACTTTGAGGGTAAGTTCTACACATCAAAGCAATTTAAAAATCCTTGAAAATTTTTCAGACACAGATACAGTCTTGAAAAAAAAGAGAACAGTCTGGACTGCTGGAACTGTTCCCTCTTCCAGAAGCTGCAGTTCCATAAGAAAGCGTTGACACGCCCATGTTTATTATTATTTATTTTTATTGCTTTGATGTGTAGAACTTACCCACAAAGTTTGTACAAACTATTTAAGCATTTTAAGAAAACACGCAGTCCTTCATGGCAACTCAATTTGTCAGACAAATTGAATTATCTCAAAAACTATTGGGTTTGGAGACTTTCAACAAGCGTACCTTTTTGGTATTTTTTGTCTAAAATAAAAATTTTATAACAAGTTAAAAAAAAAAGTACAGAAAAAAGCTAGTATTTAGAAAACAGCAGCGATGCCCTTCAGTTTGGGAGGCCCCTGGCTTAAATAATTTTATTAGGTGCTGTTATATACGAGCTCAAAATCATATATTAGGACTCAATCTTGCTTTTCGCATTTTTCTTCCACTATAAACCTCTTATATTTTTTTTATATATAATATCCTTTTCTTCTATAAACCAGTACATTGTTTATTATTTAAATACAAACGTTGTTGACAGTTCTAGAGAGGTTCTTTTTTCAGAAGTGTATAAATAATTAATTGGGCCCTAATATATGGTTTTGGGCTGTAGTAGTATTTACTATTACTAAATCGTACACCAAATTTCATTAGTTTATATTGACTGGTCAACAGAATTATTAGACAACCCCGTATTTTCTCGAGTTTTTGAGATACGAAACTTAGCATATGTAATATGTACCCAAAAAGGCATATTTTGAGTTATTCAACACTAATTTCAGTGGAAATGTCCCCAAATTTTGAATTTCAAATGGGACAGACACCCTAGGTATTTTGACATTTTTGGAATACTGGCACAATTCAGTACTATTTTTAAAAATTTTTAATCCCTCTTTGACTTTTTTTAAAGTCAACTTTTATTTTAAATCTATAGTGCTATGACCCCTGCCTCGAATCATTCTAAGGAATGAAGACGATAACAAAAAAATACAAACACGAGTATTCTGGTACGTAAACGCATTCATATTTGAAGAAATCACTTTTACGTGAATCAGTAATTTTTTTCATATGGCACTATTCTTTAAACACAAGGTAGCTAGGCTAAATGCAAATTTTCACCACAAATCCACCTTTTTTTCCATGACACACTTGAAAGAAGTATTTCTTTGATTTTGTAAACTTCGTTTTTTTGTTATCGTCTTCGTCCCTTAGAATGATTTAAGCTAGGTCATAGCACTTTAAATTTAACATAAAAATACTCAAAATATAGTACACTTAAAAATGTTCAAAAATAGTGCAGGTGTACTCAGGATTGTCTCGGAATTCCAAAAATGTCAAAACATACAGGTTCCCGTTTGAAACTCAAAAGTTGGGATCATTTCTGGTGACACCGGAAGTCAAGAAAATGTGTTGAATATGTTGAAATGTGCCTTTTTGGGTACATATGCTAAGTTTCGTCGCCATATCTCAGAAACTCTTGAAAATACGAGCTGTCTAATGATTCCGTTGATACACGGTATAAATATTGATTAAAACCTAACTTTAAGTCACTCCTTTCAGGGGGTTGTAGCTCCCTAAGTAAGCAATTTAGGACATAGTTCTTTAAGAAATCACCTCCCTATATGTTTGTCAGTGTAATTTTGCATCACTCTGGTAACTGCTAGATTAGTGACCTATACGTTATACAAAGCGTTTTGAAAAACATGAGGCCTCAGATTGCTTATCTAAAATACAACAAAAACTTTCTATAAACATGTGTCCGCAACAGCTTAGTTTTCGATATACAGGAGTGTTGAATTTTTTTTCATAATTATCTCAATAAATTTCCAAAACTGTTCGGAATATTCTATTGAAATTCCTCATGTCTTATAACCTTTTTGACTATAATTAAATTCCAAAATGCCACCAAGGCTTTCGAGCAGGTAATGGCGCCCATTACAAACATAATTAACAAATAAATAAATAAAAATGCATGCACGCCACTGTTTTTAATTTTTGAGTCGCATTGTTAAATCCTTGTTGCGATCTGCATAAAATCTATCTCTTTAAATTTTTATTTAATATTTTGTTATTTAATTTTTCTAATGACATGAAGACGAGGCATGAGAAATTTCAATAAAATATTCCAAACAGTTTCTGAAATTTTTGAATATACAAAAAAATTTCGTATCGAAAACTAAGCTGTTGCAGACATGTTTATAGGTAGTTCTTCTTGTTTTTAGGTAAGCAATCTGCCTCTGAACATAGGCCAATGTTTTTAAAAACACCCTGTATAATTAATTTTTATGAATAAATTAAACTCCTCTAGTTTAACTTCACTAACTTAAAAATAGTAAAAAAATGAGACTGCTTTCGTTGACACAGGGGAGTTATCCTCTGCCTATTTTAAGAAAAAAATTGTTTGCGGTTTGAAAACGCAACATTCTACCGCTGTCTCTACCGTCCTTGCTTGGTAGCTCAGGTAGTTGGTGAGAGCTTTAGCCTAGATAGCTAGAGGTATTGAGTTTGAACCGCCAGAGAAAGATATTTTTCAAAAGAGTTGAGATTTGATTCGGCTTTAAGATCATGTTCGAACCAGTTTTTGAAAAACATCGCCCTCGATCGGAGTTCGATCCCGAGATCTCTAGCAATCTAGGCTAACGCTCTTACCAACTGACTGGGCTACCAAGGACGGTAGAAACAGCAGTAGAATGTAGCGTTTTCAAATTTCAGTGTTAAGTACCGAAAGTAGTCTCATCCCCTAAAATTAAACTTGGAAATATTCAATTTTTCATACAAATGCGTTATATAACGTATAGATCACTAATTTAGTACTTCCGGTTTAACCGAAAATGACGCCAATTTCATATTTTTAAATAACACTGTATTTTTTTTAATATATTTTTGTAGAACATAAACTCTTTTCAACTGTTTTTCAAATTTATAATATGTCAATGAATGAGGAAGAAAAACGCAAATTTAAATATTGATTTCATGCAGTCATCTTTATGCAGTAAAACAACTGCATGTTTCTCCCCAATTTCAAATTTTAATATACAGTTGAAAAGAGAATTTCATGTTCTACAAGAATCTACTAAAAAATATAGATGGGTGTTATTTAATTATATGAAGTTGGCGTAATTTCCGGTTAAAACAGAAGTGCTAGATTCGTAGTCTATACGTTCTATAATGAGTTTTTATAAATGATTAAACATCACTTTTCTTTCGGATAAACGTGTAATTCAAGTTTGCATGAACTTTTAAATACTTAATGGGACAAACAAAATCTAGAGAGTGAGATTTTAGTATACCAAGTTGTATGCATTGGCCAGTATAAAAGTAGTCAAAAACCATTATAATTTAAATCTAAAATTCATTAAGGCATCTGCATTTCCTCTCTAGACAATTTGAATTTGAATTTTTGACAAAACAACTTAAAAGAATCTTTAAAATAATTTGCATGTTAAAACAAGTAGTAGATGCATGTTTACGATATTTAAAAACAATTATTAATTCTAAGCATGCAACTAATGCCATACACTATTGAAAAATGTACTGACCATTGTCTTCTTTCTGCTAAACCTCTCCAAAGTGAATCGGTTCGAACTTTTCGCTCTATAAGTTTTTTCCAAAGCATTCCCTCTGAGATAACACGTAACCATTCTTTACAAACCAGCTCAGCAGCGCAAAGACTTTCAGCATCCAAATATGAGAGAATGTTTTCAGCTACGTGGTCTAATCCTTTCTCTGTTTGCAAAAACAATGTGATTAAAATACATGCAATCAAAAATTCTGAAAAAATGTGTTCTCTAGGAAATTAAACGATACCGTAATTTCAAGAAAAGCTAAACTACAATAAAATCTAAAAAGCTTATACTTAGTATAGGAACATTTTAGTTTTGCTTTTTTTAATCTTAAACATACACTAGGCATTTATAAAATAAAAATGTCGAAAATTGTAACTTACTTGGTAATAGGGAAATAAAATCCCTTTGCAACATGGGCTTCAAATAGGAATTTATGTGACCATGTTGATAGTGACACATTCTAGCCAAAAGGTTTTCTACAAATTCTACTTGATCTGTTTCGCTCCATTTTTCAAAAAACTTTAGGCATGTTTCACGTTCCGCATTAAAAGTAGACGAAGGTTCTTTTTTCCTTGCAGGGTCATATAGTATTGTCATTGGATACTACAAAAATATACAAAACTCATTAATACATTGTAGGTTGCTTTCCCATTTACGTACTCGTATAAATATTAAATTAATTTACAATGTTAAATTGTTAAACACTGAATGACAATCATTACAATATTAAGTAGCTTTAAAATAGATACTTTGTAAAGGAAAAAAACTGCTTCCCATTGAACAAAACTATAAATATTCAAGATTTCAAGTAACAAGTAGCGTGAAATTAATTTGAAATAGCCTATTTAGCTGTTCAAGCATTACCTTCATTCAGGCAGTAAAACCTAAATGATCAGAGAGCTACTCTTGACTGTTTGTGATTTGCTAGTGATGCATACTAATATTTATAAAACTCTTAAGTAGGTTGAATCATTAAGAACCCGTTAACTATGCTGTGTCATAGGTAGGTAGTAGCATGACTTCTTAAAAATATTTTCCGTTTCTCAAAACCTCACATGGCACAGAATCAAATATATTAGTACGAACTCTTTGTAACTTGAAATACAGAGATTAGGATCTACAGAGACAGTCTGCACCGAACCATAAAATTAAGCATTCTAAAAAAAAATTTTTTTTTAAACTGCCAAAGAAATGCAAGCAGTTTAGGTTAAAATATTTTTTATTCAGAAATTAATACATACTAGCGGAACCCGTGAGCTACGCCTCGCGCTTTTTCGATTCTTTTTTAATTATAAATAAGCTAATTAGGTAGGTAGCGTAGCGCGCTTTTTCCGAATTTTATAGCTTCAAGATGGTGCCCGCTAAGATTTCTGAAAATTTTTCACTTTAACGCCTTATCACTTAAAAACGAGTTGCCAAATAAAGATTAGTTATTATAATAGGTATAAAGGAATAAAAAGTACAATGTTAAGTATTATGTTAAATTTTTTTCAATTTTCAAAAAAAAAATAAAAGCAAAACAACTAGACCATTTTTGTTAAATTTCATATTCATAAGGGATTGAAATGAACTATCCTTGAGAATAAGCGACAATTTGGTAGTTGTCCCGGTCCACTAATTTCTCTGTGGTGATATAATTAATTTTTGAAATAATAATAAACAAGGGACGATAAAACATTTTTGTTGAAGTTAAATTGCTCATGAGTGATAGGAGAATAAGAATTTTAACTACGCAATGTTTAGCGGGATTAATTCCCCCCTTCCGCAACTATTGCGTTGGCGTTTTTTTATATAATATAATAAAAAAATGAGCGAAACACTTCGCCTGGACTTTCCTATACATTTAAATACATTGTTTTATATTTTCCAACACTTTCGATATACACCTGTCTAGACACGACTAGTTAAAGTAAATAGTTCTTATAAGTTGTAACATCTTAAAGCGGTTGAAAAAAGACCGCCCGCTGCGCTGCAAGCATAAGGTTGGGTAAAATATTCGGACTGAATCAACGGGAGCGCGGAAATTGATATTTGAAAATATATTAATAACTCGAGAAGTATTATTTTTAGCAAGAAATTACTCTTATTAATTTGTATTTAGAATTTCAAAACCTTTCTGATTTTAAAGACAAAATGCCACGTTTCCATTTAAAAAAAAGTTATTTTTTACCGTGGCCGCCATAGTAAAATTGGAAACTCAAGTTTTTTTCTTAAATACAATCGAGAAGAATTTGCCCTACAACTTTGCTCTTGGGTTTGCGAGACTATCTATTAAAATAAAAAAGTAAGCCTACACTAAACATTAAACGACTAGTACAAGAATACAACTGCTGTAGAAAGTATGTGAAATTCTTCCAAGGACAAAAAGATTATTAAGGGTCAAAAAATTCGATTTTTTGTAAAAAGATTCTCCTAGAGCAAACCAAACAAAAAACCAAATTTTTTATCTTAAAATTTGGGGGGAGAAGGAACAGTAGCCCCCCTAAATATGAAATTATCGTAAAAATATTATTATATTCGGATTTTGCTATCAATGATGAGCTTTAACAGAAATATTTTATTGCCCCCCGTTAAATAAATAAAAGGGTACCAATTTTCAATAATTCATAGAGGACGTCACAGTGAAATTATAGCAATGCGCAAAAAAAACAAATTGTAGAAGATTCCCAGCTCTATCAGCTTAAAAAGTTTAAACAAAAACGTATGGGCAGTTTTTGAGAATAATTTTTTTGAAATATTCCAAAATTTTGGAGTGATGTCATTGCGATCGTTTTTATATTTTCAAAATTAATTATATTTCATGGTATAGTACCCTTGAAGGGCTACCAAACAAGATGTAGTTGATTCCAATCAGATAACTGGTTTTTGAGTAAAAGGGCGTTAAAGTTGAAATGTTCAAAAATTCGTAGCGGCCGCCATTTTAAAGCTAGAGAGTTCGGTAGAAAATCGTTTGATTTGTCCTAAGGCCTTCTTTAATCTCCATTATTAAAATTTCCAAAATTCAGTTTCTGAAAAAAATGCTACCAAAAAAACATGTCTAACTTCCGCTTCCGGTTTCGGTTTTTTTAAAAGCTTATTTTGTCGGTGAATTTTTATACCCCCTCATTCCAAAGCACATCAAAATCGGTCCAGCCGTTCCGGAGATATGGAGCGTAACGGACCCACCCACCCACCCACAGACAGACATTTTTTAAAAATTACTTTTTTGGGGTCCATGGACCCCCCCCCTGACTATTTCCGTTAAAATCTCAACTTTGAAATTTTGCATGAAATCAATGCTTCCCTATACTGAAAGTATAGGAAAGTAAAAATCCAATCTAATCGAAAAAATCCTTTCTTTTTTACCAAAAAAAAACCCTGCTTGATTTAAATTAATTTATTTAAATCAGTGATTTATTTAAAAAATAATGATGATTTAAATCAAGATTTTAAAATCAGTAAACGCTCCGCGGACATTCCACGACCCTTAATGAAAGGGATAGAGGAATAAAATATAGTTGGCATAAATAATGATCTAAAAAAAAATTATAAATCATTGACCTTTTACACAAATTAAATAATCATGGTTTTTTATTTTTCTTGTTACCAATGAAAATTTATTAACATTTAAAATTGTTACAAGAATTCTTTTGAAAACTTGATAAATAAATCACAATTTCTAAAGTATAGGAAGAAAGTCCAGCTAAAGCGCTTCGCTTATTTTTTTATCTCACGATATTTTCCGAATAGTCGATTATTCTGAATAATTTTATTCGCATGACGCATATTTTCAACCAGAAATAGGTTCTCCTGATCGTCAATGGCTTTGAATAGTCGGTTGACAATTTTTGAATTTTGAATATTTAACTCACAACCACATTAACATATCCCCTAATTCTAAATTTACCTAACCATTTCACTATTGTACAAGTGAAGCAATGGAAAATAAAATGCATTATGCGACATTTGAGGATAAAGCCTCCTCATGCTGTTCTGCAGATATCGATTAGCTTTCCTGGTGTATTAGATAATGGACACAATCTTAACAGATAGTAATCAAACGTTGTATTTAATATTTACCGATTAATACAGAAAATGGTAAAGTACGATATACTTTAACCAAGAGAAAATAAATAATTAAAATCAAAAATTCATTTAAAAGGGTGAGAAATAACATCTACGCCTATAAAAAGCCATAACATAGAATAATAGGTAAAAAAGTCTACATTTTTGTTTCTCAATCCTCTAGTATTAACTATAAATAATACCAACTAGATAACCGTAGGCATTAGTACTGTAACCTTAGGCTCTTTAATAATGTTAACATTGTTAACAATAATATTGATATGGCAAGATTTATACGGTTATAGCATTATTAATTTAACGTGAATATTTAGATATAAGAATGTTTGTTACAAGAAAATTTTAGCAAAAAATGGATCTTGGCCGTTGACAACATGGAATTATGAAATCTGTTTTAACAGATAGATTAAACAGCTATATGCTGTTTTTAGAATTTAATTAAAACCACCTGCGTTGTACTCACCATGAATTATATAGGTGCAGGTGCCTATTAGTTTTTTGTCAATAATGTCGGGCATTTTACAATATAATTTTGCTTTACACCAATGCAAGGTCTTGACGCAGCGGTATCTTAGTCTTATTGAAATATATAACATTCAGGTGGGTACTTAAAGCTTAGTCATACATACCGGGTGTACCTTTTCTGCAGGAAAAGAGAAGCGCTGCGATATGTTGCAGCAGAATGGGCGAAACAGGTCGCTGGTACTTTTTATGTTTTAAATATTCTGGCGCCAAGAAGTGATGGATAGCTAATGCGCTCACGAAAACGGTTATAACAACTTTATTTATAGAGTTATCAAAAATAAGCAAATGAAAAATATTTTTTTGTATTAGAGCTAATTTATAGGCGTAGTTAAAATCACGTAACTGTCGTAAAACACGTTGTTGATATTAAAAAGTATCGCTATTTTTTTTTAATTTTTAAAACAGTTGAAAATTCTCGCAGCCTAATAAATTATAAATAGTCTATCAAACTGATGAAAGTTTATACCGATGGGCGTTTGCGTTTTTGAATAAAAAATTAATCAATTTCAAAATTTTCATAAATTCCATGAAATGGAACGTCAAATTTGAGAGTTAAGTAAAAAAACAAATTTGTAGTACATTGCAAGATCTATCGGCTCAGAAAGTTTAAAAAAATGCTGTGGGCAGTTTCTGTGGAATGCTTTTTTGAAAATGTCCAAAATTGTGGGCCGCTAGTATATTTACAATTTTCATATTTCCAAAAATGTTTTTACATCACTCGATTATACTTATTAAGGGCTATCAAATAATATGACAATTAATTGGATATTTTGTTTTTAAGCAATCAGGCATTAAAATTAAAATTTTCAAAAATTCGTAGCAACCTTTATTTTGAAGATGCAGCATTTGGAAAAAAGAGCATTTAATCTGTATTTAGATGCACTACAACGCTACGTATTCAAAACGTAAGAAACGTGTTTAGAAAAATCTTCACCAAAAAACAGGTCTAATTTCCATTTCCGGTTCCGATTATCGACCTTACAAAGAACTACCTGCAACTAAAAAACTTCCACACACAAAATCGTATCAAAATCGGTTAAAGGGTTCCGGAGATATAGGGAAACGAACGCACGCACGCACCCACCCACCCACATACAGACAGACAAATATTTAAAAAAAAAACACTTTTTTGAGTTCCTTGGGCCCTAAAACGCGTACTTCCGTTAAAATCTGAACTTCGAAAATTTGCATGAAATCATAACTTTCCTTACTTTAGTAGAAGTATGGAAAAGTAAAAAGTCTAATAACATTTTACTCTTTAAGGGTTAAATTTTCAAAATAGACAGAAACAGTTAAAGATTTTCAAAATTCAAAACACTGCGTTTCTTAAATTTGAAAAAAAAAATAACGGGATGTACTTTTTTTCCTGCAGAAAAGTTACACCCTGTATAATAAGTTAATAAGCACTGTGTAAATAGGTGACTTCGTTTTCATCTCACCATCAGGATCGAGGAAACCAAACGGCTAGGAATAAGAGTTGGTTAAATTAACTAAAAGTTGTCGCATTAGGACCTTAATTTAATAATTTTTTTAATAGATAGAAAGCGAAAAACTCGAAGAAAAGCTGAAAGCATGGAATGTGTTAAATTAAAATATTTCTGTGCATAGTAAAAATAAAAAAAAACATTGCAAAGGAAATAATTGTAGACCTATTTACGCTGTAATGAACAAAACTATTCTCACGATTCTATTTTGTTTAGTGTTCGAGATATAACACAATTGCATGTTCATACTGAGTAAGCCAAGGGTGTTTTGGAAGAAACAACTTTGTAGTTTTACCCGTTCCAAGATTCCAATGATTAGGAGATGAAAATGAAGTTACCCTGTATACTAAATCAATATTGTTGCGTACGTGACAACTTTTCAATTTTCTGGAGGTCCAAAACATGCATTTCCGTCAAAATCCCAAAATGGAACATTATCAATAATCAGAAAAAAATATAAGCAAAACAATTCATCTGGACGTTCCTATACCGGGTGTCCTAACTTTGCGAAATTGTTTGATAACACCATTGTTAATTATGTTATCAAAAAGATATTGCACAAGTGGGCTACTTGACAATTTTTGCTCATTCTAAAATTATTTTCGTTTATACAGGGTGTTCCACATTAGGGGGGGGGGGGCATATCAAACTTTTTTTAAATTGAACACCCTGTGTATTATTGCATATTCCTATTGGCCGTCTACTTGCCTCTATAATAATAGTTTATCTTTAAACTTCCGTTGCGGCATTGTCAAGTTATTCCATTTTTTTTTAACATTTTTGACATTTGCAGACGTCACTGACAAAAACAGGCACAGGGCGTACTTCCACAGATCAAACAAAATTTTTTAGCTAAGTTTTAGTGAATACCATGTACTATTCCACAGATATTTTGAAGTTGAATTTGGTGGGACGCTTGTTGCAACGGTGCAAAACTCACAACTTTAATGTATCATAACTCGATTTTTTAAATAGAACACCCTATATAGTTTTACATAGTTGGATAAAGTTTTCTAGAAATTACCTGATTTGTTGCTTAGAATCTAATTATCTCGAAAACCGTTGGATATAGGTATAACTATTATTTGATAAAATTTATGCAAATACTAATATTACAATAAGACCGATGCAGAAGCAAACGGGAAACCACTGCATCCAAATGATGATGATTCCCTAGTGAAGCAGCAAAATATGATGCCTTCAAAAGTTAAAGCTTCGAATTGAGAAGAATGGATTGCTGCGACAAACCAGTCTGAGGACTGAAAACTGGGGAGGAGATAGAGCGCAGAAAACTTTAGCCAACCATCTAAAAATATACAGGGTGTTCAATTTTAAAAAACATAAGTTTGGTATGCCCCTCTAATGTGGAACACCCTGTATAAACAAAAATAATTTTAGGATGTGCAAAAATTGTCAAGTAGCCCACGTGTACAATATCTTTTTAATAACTTAATTAACAAAGGTGTTATCAAAGAATTTCGCAAAGTTGAAACACCCGGTATACTATAGAAAATTTAACTTTCCCTAATTTTCTTAAGTATTTATGTACAACGTTACAACCCCAACAGCAGTAACTTAATAAACCGCACCTACGTTCATTCGCTGCAAAGAGCAAACGCAACAAATATATTCCATTTGTTGGTGCACTACTCAAGAATGTGAAAATACCGGTGATGCACAGACAAAGACATAATTATGACGCGCAGTCAAAACAAGGCAGGCCAAAACAAGGCAGGCCAAAACAAGGAAAGCCAAAACCAGGAATACTTCGTCATAAAGTCGTTGGTTAGGGTTTGCAAAACGGCGCATTGTTTGATTGAGACATTAGTCGCTACCCGGCTAGGGCTGCGAGAATTTTTTCGATACATCGATATTAATATTGATATATCGATATGATCAATATATTCCATGTATCGATATATTCGATGCATCGATATATCGGTAATATCTATATTTTTTCGATATTTGCGATACATTATTCAATGTCGCCCAGCCCAGAAAGGATGCGGTCGTTACGATGCGGGGACGTTTGAACGCAGGGACGTTAAAACGCAAGGGCGAGGAAGTTAGAACGTAAGGATGTCAATGATTATGTTCATGAGAACATTCTTCTTGCGTGTATTTTTATATTTCGATGAAATTTGGCGTTTTAGGTCATTTTCAACCAAAAATTTAGGCTCAGTAGTTATAAAGGCTAGTAGTTTACAAAGCTGTTTTCAAATTAATATTGGGAATATCTAACTCAGGGCATAAAAAAGTTGAAGTGTGGACTTCAAGTGGACTTTCCCATACTAGATGTTAATACTTACCGTATTTGCAAAAGTGTAAATTTCATAATTATAATGTACATTTCACTGACTGTTAGGTTTCTCAGAAAGCAAGCTATAAAAGCAACCCCCCATTTCATCCATCCAAATTCATAGAAAGCGCCACAGTGAAATTATAGCCAATCATCCGTTCTAACAGTCTAGAAAGTTTTAAAAACAGGCAGGCAGGTTTTGAATAATATTTTTTTGAAAATATTCAAAAATTTGAAGAAGCGCGATCGTTTTCAGATTTTCAAAATTAATTTTGTTTTATCGTCTAGTAGCCAGAAAGGCCTCTTAAACAAGTTGTAGCTGATGCCGGTCAGACGACTACTTTTTGAGTAAATGGGCGTTATATAGACAAACCTACGATGTCGCATACCGCATAAAAAGACGGGTAAATTAGATGCGCTTCGGATTTCGGACTAAAAGTCGATATAAATGGTTTATTTATAGAGTTATCAAAAATATGCAAAGAATAAAAAATATATTTTTTAAATACAGCTAACTGTAGGCGTACTTACTAACTAAACTTACTAAAATCGGCAAATGCAAAAATATTAAATAATTTAAAACTTAGATTAAACAACTAAAAATCTTTATTTTAAAAATTTAGCTCGTTATCCTTATCAAATATCAACAAACAACAAAACATATACATATTTAGAACATAATTTAATGTTCGACGAATTGATCTTCTATATATACACTGTACAGGAAAAAGTTAGTTTCTGTATACCATGTCGATTCTACTTTTCCATCTTCGCTGCAAACCACGTTTAAAATAAATAGAAACTTGCATGGTGTAGTATAACGTATCCCGCATGCTGCATACGATTGCCGCTGACTGACCGTTCTCATACCGATCCAAATAAAAACTACGGGAAGTCGAGAACAGGCGCGCCTATTCAGTGATTACTGCGGCGTGATATTCCTATTTCTTTGCATCTGATCATTGTACACTCTTCACCAATGAGCATGCAGGGGTATAACGAATAACAGATTGGTTGGTTCTTTGGTAGTTGGAAGCGTTAAGGCTCGCCTTGACGTATGCAAAACAGTGTTTAAAAACAGCCGTCCACTTATTTGGCGCCCAATTTCTATTGTTACGTTGTGGCGTTAAAAAGTAAACACCGCACCGTATGTAAAGGTAACTTTGTTTTAATAAAAACTTAGAATTTGAAGTTGTTGTTTTTTGAAAAATTATGGGTAGCCACTGCACATAGGGAGGACCGGCACTGCAAGTAACACTTCTAAGCAAATATCTCTTACAAAGTATTTTTGTATACTATCACAATATTTGTTTGTATTTTGTATCGTGTTAATGTATATTAATTTGTAAACAATAAAATTATATACCATATGCAAATATCCTCGTTTTCTATCTGTGACATCATGCAACCGATCTACAAACTACATATTTAATTAAAACTTGACCAAACTTTTTGAAAACTACTCGATTAAAACTATATTATAACACTATACTACACGACAATACAATATTTAATTTTGGATTTGAAAGCAGCTATTCTCTAGAATATAGTTAGAAAATTTCTGTTTGTAGCTTTTATCAATTTTCTACCAGAAAAATTCAAGTTAAGTTTCGTAACCTGTCAATCTGTATTCCTTATGTGCTACTGAAGTTTATGTTCATTTTAGCTTCTCAATTTTAATAGAAAATAAAAACTCCGTTTAAGTTATACAATGTTTTAAAATCTCACAAAAATCACCTGACGTACGTTTTACTTCATAATTATCTAATAAGTGTAAAAACAAAGTCGAGACAATACGAGACCAGACGAGAAAAGCTTTCTTATGAATTTATAGGTTTTGCTTCAAGTAATGTATTTAGTTGACTGGTTTTAAAATCTTCATCTTTTGTTTTTCATCGCTCGATTTAACTCACTGATTTAAATCAACTGATTTTAATAATTAAACACACTTAAATCAACTTAATCTCGACCATAAGGACGACGTTCATTTCTTTAATTCTCTCAACTCTCTAATAATGAATTAGTATTCAATAATCAACGATTAACCACGTGTAGCTTAAATAATTATAAATAAATAGTAGGTGACACCTTCGTCTAAAGCCAAGTCAATCAGTGATTCGCCAAATAATTTTAATCTAACAGTTGCAGATAAATGTTCTTTGGTCGACGCACGTTTTTTAATTGTATCTGAAAGATTTTTTAAAACAGAGTATCCTGTTTCAGATTATACTTCTGAGGGATAAGATATTGATGAAAATAGTAAGCAATTCCATTCTATTATACCATTCAATATTAAACGATCTAGATTTCTCCCTACTGTCTGTAACGGTCCTGGTCATTTTGAAGTACATCGTCCATGATTTTTTATTTCTAGTTGTTTTTCGTAGGAAAATCCATTAAATTTTTCTTTCAACAGCTGGTCAACGAGTACTTCCACATTTACTGAAAACTCGCAAACTAAGTATGAAATAAATAAACACGCAATAGCTGCACACTGCAACTAACTGCCGCTGACCAATGCAAGTAAAGTAAAAACATCAGCAGTGCCTTTGCCGTGCTTATTGTGTTTTGAAATCCCTACTATTTCTTTGCATCTGATCATTACATTATTTCCATCAATGTGCATGCAAACGCATTAAGAATAATAGATTAGTTGATTGCGTCGTAGCTAGAATCATTCGGCCCGATAAGCTTCTCCTGCGCGTATGCGAAATTGTGTTTAAACCACGGTCTATTTATTTGGTGCCTATTTTTTAATGTTACGCGGCGGTGTTAAAATGTAAAAGCTGTGTGTAAAAGTAACTTTTTTTTATTGAAAGTTAGAATGTTTTTTTTCAAAGTTATGGGTAGACACTGCCTAATAGCACGGACATTTACTGCATATATGAGTACGAATCAAAAACTGTATTAACAACGTTAAGCAGGAAGAACAACTTCGTATTTCCGTAACCTCGCAATTAATAGATCTGCTTCATTTTATTGATATCCTTATTCTAGAATAGCGACAACTTTCACAATGCTAAATAGTGCAGGTTCTGCAAGACATTTTTAAATTGCAAAAATTCATACTCGCACACATCCGACATAATTTACATAAATTAGAAAAATACTTCCTCCAGTTAACCAAAAATGAACACAGGCGTTCGCAAGCTGCAATTAAAAATGCGTTGGTTGCTTATCGAATGCATTAACCCTGGTTTACAAAGAAACAAAACCTACAGTGAAAGTTCTACATTTTGTTTAAAACTCATTAATTTACTTTTTCTTTTCATTTTACGATGGTTTAACCAAGCAGGTACCTACTTTCTTTTTTATTTGAGACAATAAAATTATCTACGTAAGCAAAAATTAAATACGTTACGGCGCTACCAAAGCGTAAAATAATGTTATTGTTAATAATCTAAATAAGCAATAACTTTCTTCAGTATTATTTCTTCGGAACATACCTACTGGAGAATTGCAAACTATAATTTATTGTGCAACCTATGCACTCGAGTGAATCACTCAAGTAAAGGTCAAGCACCCAGTCAGTACAAACAAGTCTTTTAGGTTTCACTGTGCGGTACATGAACTGAGCTTTCGCGATCGTAGATAAAATTGCAGAAGTAATAGAATTATCCTAGAATTCTCAAAGTGCAAGAAAACTACCAAATTTAAATAACTAAAAAGGCAAAATTTTCCATTAGTGAATCTAGTGACCGTCTGTCAATGTCGGCATAACTTTGTTTTTAACCTAAATTTCTACATGACAAAATCGTTTTCTTTGTTAAGAACTTTTTCTTAATCTATTTCTTACGTTACAATGTAGATTAATTTGCATTATTATTAAGTGAAGGGTTCGACAGCTCTGCGTTTTGACGGATGACAAGCCTACATGGTAATTCATTAGGTTTATTTTCTAATGCATACGTAGGAAGCATTGAAATTTTAACTTCTGCCATTTACAGTAAGGTTGTATTTAACTAATATTAACAATGTTACTAAAGATGGCCGTCAACTAATAAATTTAAATTAACAAATTCCTACCTGTGAATTAGAATTCGAGTCCTCTATCACTTTATCTGTTTCCACCGTTTCCATATTTATCATTGTGGTACGAGTTTTATACAACCTAACTGACGGTAAATTTTTCTAATTACACTTTGTTAAAGCAGTTCAGGCACAAGCACTACACGTAGCACAAAAGAAATTCACGGATTTCACATACTAGCAAACAACTTGCATCTTATTCGTAGAGAACATCCGTCCTCGTTGCTGCTTTGACAAAATGTTTCTTGTCTGCAGGCTGTACAACTGCTATGGATTAAGGAGTGGGCGCGTTCAGCTATGAGTTGAAAAACTAGCCCAAGGTGCATAAACACAACGTCATCGTGTGTCATGATATGATGTATCCTGACGTCATTAATTCCTGCACACTTTAATTGAGATAATTAATTCAATTGCATGAGTGTAACGCGATTTTTAAATATATATTTATATTTAAAAAAACTATATAATAACAGACATAGTTGGTAATAGCAGGTTTTACTTTTTACCCCTACTATCAGGATAGTGGCTAATACAATTTGATATTATTTAATTCGCCCTAATATTCTATTAGCCGCCCAATTGATTCGCAAATGAAAGCTGTATGATGTATCAAATTTTCTTTAAACCCACAATTTTAAAAACAGTTTTATTTTTATTCTACCTTCTTTTACTTTTTTATTTAGGTACTAATAGGGCTGTAAATTAAAGGTGGCTTCACAGATTAATTTACTGTCGCGCGCGATAGGGTTTTGTTGCGACAAATATTCCAAGCTCTTTCACAATTGACACATTAAAACGTATTACAACATAACCTATGAAACAATTTACCACTGAAAAGAAAATTAAAAGTTTTATATTTAATTGTGGAAAATATTTATTCAAAACTCCAAACCATGATTTGGGCGTCAAGAAGCATCGAATTAAATTGTCTTTTATAATTTTTTTCTATTGCAATTAAGGGACAAATATAGGTAATTATTACAGGGCCGGCGCTAGACGTTTTGCCGCCCTAGACAGAACACTGTAATGCGCCCCCGTAGGTATGATGACCTAGGGAGCTGGAGGGTACTTTGTCGATATTTGTACGCAAGATTGAAGTGTTTTCGCTAACAAAGGAAGAGCCACATTTGAATTTCGATTATCGATTCCTACTCGAATTCTAACGTTTAAATCGGATCCAATTAGTCACTACAAGTTCCAAGCTATTTCACATCTTTATCGTCCATCCATCATTTCTACCAGTACTTTTCGCTGGACGCCGTCTTGGAATCTTTCCGTCACGTTCTCGCCTCGTACCGCCTACCACCCCGATTTCGCTGCAACGAGTTCCCAGGTTTTACTTTTTACTCCTACTATCAGGATAGTGGCTAATACAATTTGATATTATTTAATTCGCCCTAATATTCTATTAGCCGCCCAATTGATTCGCAAATGAAAGCTGTATGATGTATCAAATTTTCTTTAAACCCACAATTTTAAAAACAGTTTTATTTTTATTCTACCTTCTTTTACTTTTTTATTTAGGTACTAATAGGGCTGTAAATTAAAGGTGGCTTCACAGATTAATTTACTGTCGCGCGCGATAGGGTTTTGTTGCGACAAATATTCCAAGCTCTTTCACAATTGACACATTAAAACGTATTACAACATAACCTATGAAACAATTTACCACTGAAAAGAAAATTAAAAGTTTTATATTTGATTGTGGAAAATATTTATTCAAAACTCCAAACCATGATTTGGGCGTCAAGAAGCATCGAATTAAATTGTCTTTTATAATTTTTTTCTATTGCAATTAAGGGACAAATATAGGTAATTATTACAGGGCCGGCGCTAGACGTTTTGCCGCCCTAGACAGAACACTGTAATGCGCCCCCGTAGGTATGATGACCTAGGGAGCTGGAGGGTACTTTGTCGATATTTGTACGCAAGATTGAAGTGTTTTCGCTAACAAAGGAAGAGCCACATTTGAATTTCGATTATCGATTCCTACTCGAATTCTAACGTTTAAATCGGATCCAATTAGTCACTACAAGTTCCAAGCTATTTCACATCTTTATCGTCCATCCATCATTTCTACCAGTACTTTTCGCTGGACGCCGTCTTGGAATCTTTCCGTCACGTTCTCGCCTCGTACCGCCTACCACCCCGATTTCGCTGCAACGAGTTCCCAGGTTTTACTTTTTACTCCTACTATCAGGATAGTGGCTAATACAATTTAATATTATTTAATTCGCCCTGATATTCTATTAGCCCATATGACCATTCTTTAATTGATTTGCAAATGAAAGCTGTATGATGTATCAAATTTTCTTTAAACCCACAATTTTAAAAACAGTTTTACCTTCTTTTACTTTTTTATTTATAGGCCAGGCAATGATGTAATAAATACTGGTGTTTGCACTCTATTCAATTATTTTCATCCTCAAACTTTGACAATCTCAGGGCTCTTTGTAAGTTTTATCAACAGATGGCGCAGCTGTAAACGTCATTTTTATTTTAAAATAAATTTGAAAAGTAAGAAGTGGTTTTATTTATTTATTATCACGGTAATATTCTAAGCAAAAAATGCCAAAATACTGTTGTTTGTGCGGCCTATCAAAGGGCGATAACAAAACCTTATCATTATTTGCTGTTCCCAAGGTGAATTTAGCTATTTTGTTTACCTATGATTGCTAATTTTGATGGAATTACAGACTAAAACAGAACGCGAGAATTGGAGTCGCAATTTTAAAAAGAAAATTCCCGAGGTAGGCATTTTAATGACACCATTCAAATTAAACATAAAAGGCGAATACTCCTTAATAAAGAAAATTTGTAAGACTTCCATCACCATCAGTATTCTTCTATGATAAAACTAATTTACAAATAAATTTCAGCATGTTTGCTGCAGATAAAACTAAGGCGTATGTACCCGGCGATAATGAGAACATATCAGTAAATCAATGGTTTGTATTAAAATTATGCTTTGTACCAAGTCAAGTTTATGCAGTCATTGGAAGTAAAGCGTTACATTTTTAAGTAACGATTCCAGTAACACGTTACCATGAAATACGCTTGTAAATGAGACCACTTTTTTCTAATCCCTGATAAAGAGCAACCATGTAAAGGTATTTTTTTGATAAAATCACCACCCAACTGTTGCAACCAGTGTCTAATTTTAAGAAAACATGCTAGGCTAGCAAACCTACCTACCTACAGTTGCACGACAATATGTTTGAACCGCCATTATTGTTAAAAATTAAAGATTTTTTTAAATAAATTAGTTTACATAGCTGTTAAATGAGTATCTGTATATAAAATACTTATTCACTTTAACAATATCTATTTATTTTAACCTTATACGTATTTCGGCATGTTTACATGCCATTATCAAAGGTTATTTGAAAAAGTAAACAGTTAGTGTTGTTATAGCAATAGACTTATCTTGGTAATCGTCTGCAGATGACTTGATTTCTCATTCCAAAACGTCCAGTAGAGGAGAATTTAAGAGATCAATTTGCTCATTCATTAACGGTACAGTTTTTAAATGTTTGTGAATTTCAAAAGCTTCTAGTATATCTAATTTACGTTTATCATCACAAAAGTGTAAACATTTCATAGTGTTATTAGATGTCATTGAATGATTTTGTTCTAGTAAGTGTTTAGCGTAATTGGATTTATGTGGGTGTTTGTATTTGTAACAACGTACGTGTTCTTTATACCTAATATCAAAATTTCTAATTGTCTGGCCTATATAAACCGAATTACAATGCGAACAATTTAATTTGTAAATGCCTGATTTTAGCAAATCGTCTGTTTTTGATTTTGCATTAAACAAAGTGTTTAAGATGTTCCTAGTTGTTTTAAAGCTTACTTTATATTTATTTGTTTGGTTTATAATTTTAGCAATTTTTTCTGATTTGTCACCAAAATATGGGATCAAAGCATATTTAATTGTATCGAACGAAGTTTGGGTATTCGGATAAATTTTTTGAATGGCTAATTTATAATCTTTTTCTTTAATTAATGTATCAATAAGTTTAGTATTATAACCATTACTGTATGCAATTTGTTTAATAATTGAAATTTCTCTATTATAATTAATTTCATCTAAAGGGACCGTCAAAGCCCTATGTATCAGGGACCTGTATGCTGTTCTTTGATTTATTTTAATAAACTAGGAAAAAAATTACCATAAAAAATAAAACAAAAAAGTATTGTAGTTACATTTTAAAAGTAACCAAGTAGTTTATTGTAAATAAAACAATTCTTAACTTCAACAGGTTTTTTATTTTAGTCTTATAAGTATTTCAACATGTTTACAGGTCATTATCAAAAGCAAGTTGACCACACTTTTCAATTAAAAAATATATATTCCAAACTACCTACACAATATTTAAAAGCAATACATTACTCTTTCTACAATATCTTGTACATTAAATTTGGTTGAATATTTAACAAAAGAGATGGGTTTTAAATATCTAATGACGACTAGAATACCTAAATCAATATAATTTAGAAGTAATATTTCAATTTGAGCATTTTAACCACATTAATTATAAATTATTTTAGCATTTTTTTGGTATGATAAGAAGCGCAGGTGGATGCAATAGGCATCCTGAATCGTTACAAGTTGGGCAAATATTTAGATTAATGTCTATATACTCTTTGGTCAAACCACCAAGGGGCAGCAATGTTTCTGTAGGCCACATGTTAAAAAGATTGTTAAGTATGGAGAATATCCAACAGAATCCTGAAAAGAAAAAATTGGCATTAACTTTTAAAACTGCGGTGGACAATGACACAAATTTATTAACGGAAGCTTTTACAGACTGCAAAGAAGCGTTTGCTTACCTATAATACCTATGTGGATTTCTAGCAAAGAAATTCAAAAACATGAGCTGCCCAGACTGCAGAATGAACATCGTTGGATATGGTAGTGAGAGTTTCAACAAAATCATAACTGAGAATAGCAGAGGCTTCTTAATAACATATCCATCAGAGCTCCTTTATTACTTTCTGATTGATGTTGAAGTGGTCGTCAGCCAGATATTTAAAAACGAACTGGAAAAGAATACTTTGATGATGATTACTGAAGCCATAAACAATCATAAATTCAAATATTTATTGGGATGTCCTTTGCATTCGGAAGACCTCACCCAAGAAATAATATATAATTTCATTATACTGTGTTTAACACTAACATGTCAAAAAGAAGGCAGGAAACGAAATAGTTCCCGTAAATCTAAGCAATATATGAAGCTTGGGAAACTGCAGTAGTAATTTTTCATAAATTGTTAAGCATCAGTTATATAAATTTAATTTCACTTCCCTACTGAAAATATATATAGAAACCTCATATAACCTGATAATGTTTTCATCAGGTTGTATATGGTTTTATGCGGTTTTTGAAACAACCAGGTTCATTTTGTATGAGGTTTTATGAGGCAACTGAGGTGATTTTCAGTAGGGTTACCTATTATCATAAATTAAGAAGCTATTAGTCTAGTAACTATTGTTAATAGGGTTTCCTTTTAAGCTTTGCACTATAAAACCAGCTTATTGTGGTGATTTGTTTGTCCCATATTGTTGGTTGTTGGTATTTTGTGGATTATGCCTTTTTTTCAACTAAAAACCACCACAAAAATAACTACAATATTACGTAAAAATGCTGAATAAATATTTCATTAATAAAAGGAAGAACGAAATTAACTAGTTAACCTAACCTTAATAAATAAGTGTTGTGCACATGTTCAAAAAGCGCCAAATTTGAAATATACCTTAAATTTGAAGTTTTAAGAGCGCCATCTATGCACAAATCTTCTAAAGAGCCCTGAGATTGTCAAACTCGGAGGATGAATTTTTCATATGGCAAAAAGTGAAAGTTGAAGCACCATACTCTTTATACATCACTGGCCAGGCAATGGGTAGGTTCTGACTTACAAAAGGTCCAGGAAAGTTCTAATTTGGTAGATTTGTACAGTTTGGTGTCTTAATTAATATTCCGAGTTTGCGACCTTGAGCGACCGCTGCTCGCGCCGCCATATTGGAAAAATGGTACCGAAAACCAGTTTTTCGAGAATATCTTCTTTCCAGCGCCACCTAGGTTAAAAATAGCCATTACAAAAATTATAGAGCGTGAAATTTTCTGCAATTTTTGTAAGAAATATTTTTCAATCAGATGAATAGTTCACGAGTTACAGCGGAGTCAAGCTCAGCAAATTTCTACAATTCGCAAAATCGCTACATTTTTCTCGAAATTTCAGTAAATACCGATTACTTAATATGTACCACCGTTTTTTACTCATTTCCGTACCACCATGAGGTAGAGTGAGAGGCGTGTTTTTTTTCATGTGGTATCCCCAGTAGGCCTAATCCACGATTCGTTATTTACTGATGTCTTTTCTTCCGTTTCGATGCCTTAGATGGTCCAGGCTCACTGATATCAATATCTTCTTGCAAATTTTTTTCCTCCTCTTCCAAGTTTTCATCTTCGTCGTCTTCTTCGACCTCGTGTGCTAATAATTTCGCAACGGTCAGGTTTTCATTCTCGCCGTCGCACAGTGGGGATAAATCCCAAATTAGTGCGATAAACTATTAGAACTTCTCGATTGACTTGAAAATTGGCATACCTATGTTTGATGGCTCTCTAATTACGAATCTGATATCTAAATTGTAAAACTACAAATGGCGTATCCAATATGGCGGGTGAGAATATTAAAATTTACTTCAATTCGCATAAAAATTGGCACGCATCTGTTTCATGGCTCTCTAATTACGAATCTGATATCTAAATTGTAAAAATACAAATGGCGGATCCAATATGGCGGGTGAGAATATTCAAATTTACTTCAATTTGCATAAAAATTGGCACGCATCTGTTTCATGGCTCTCTAATTACGAATCTAATATCTAAATTGTAAAAATACAAATGGCGGATCCAATATGGCGGGTGAGAATATTAAAATTAACTTCAATTTGCATAAAAATTGGCATGCATCTGTTGGATGGCTCTCTAATTACGAATCTGATATATAAATTGTAAAAATGCAAATGGCGGACAATAAATCTTTTATTAATACATTTCCAATATAATGTAATTGTATTAATACATAATAAACTGAACAAATTAATCTGGTTCACTACAGTCATCGGTATCACTTGCGGATTCATTGGTCGAATTTTTTTTCCTCCCGTACTGCTTCATATGTCGGGTAAGCTTTACAGTTATGAAGCTTTGAAGCTGATCTCACTGCCGTCTTGTTAATTTTCCTTCCACTATAACTGAAAGAGCTTCGCTTAGTGACATCGTGGTTTCAACAGTTTTCGAATATGCTTCCATATACTTAGAAGCTCTCGTAGGGCTACTCATTATACCTTTCATAACTTTTGCTGCTTGAAATTGTCCAGAAGATCTCAAGCTCATTTGGGCTGCATATGTTAATTCCGAAACACCCGTTGTTTCTCGAAGACCTGATGTTTTTTTCCTCTTCGAAGATTCACTGCACCCATCGAACTCCAGCCAAGGTCGGCCCGTTCGTTTCTTTTCCGTATTAGCCCTTAACGGTATAGATACTATTAATGGTATAGATTCGGTAATACTTAGCCACTTTTCGTGCTTCTGTTGAAAAAACTCCACATTTCTTGAAGAATCATTCCAATACTTCTTGAACATTGCAAATAGCTGTGCTAAATGTTTTCTTGCATTTGAACGAATGGTTACCAATTTTTGCATTCTTTCCGAATATTGGTTTTCCAGATATTCAATTTTGCATTGCAGATCCTTTCCTGCACAATCTTTAAGCATCAAGAAAATTTCCATCCTAGTTGCCGTGGCTACTTCATCTCCAGAACCTGAAACTTTCAAGAATAATTTATAATAAATGAATAATTTAGTTAATATCGAAGCGCGCTGCTAGAAAATGCTACTAGCGTTTAGCGCCTTCGGTAACAATCTATCCTGCGTGTTAGTATGCCGTCAATCAGTGAGTGAATGCAAATTTGTCTTCGTATTTTTTCTTTAAAAATATAACTGCTATTAACAAATAACCTCGCGTAAACAGAAAAACGCAACAATAGTGTTTAAAAAAAACCATAAGATAAAAAAAAAATTTGGACCCAACCGAGACTCGACCCCACAACTACTTATGCAGTAAAACGGCAGTACACCCGAACACACCCGCATATCCATTTTTGCCACTACGAACCGGCCGGTTACCGCTAAATAAGTGCGCAATAGAAATGCACAAATAAAAAGTCTTGCTTTGGTGGGATAGATTGTTATTGAAGAGACTAGACGCTATTGAAAATGCTGGCAAAAGAAGGCTAGCAAAAACTAGCAAGAGATTTTTGAAATTTGAATATATAATAGTTTAAGCTAAAAGCCTAATTAAAAAAATATGGATAGTATTGGATAACTTATAACTTTTAGCACCACTGAACATAAAAATGATTCAGAAATTATAAAGTTTTTGACACATGTCAAGTACGGAGATTTCTAACTCCTGAATCAAAATTTAATTATATTATTTATCAATAATATGATTGTACATACCTCCAGGACGAGTATCCATGTCACAAAACTCAAATACGACAATTACAACCGAAATTGATACACTTTATAACACTGCGTCGTTGGCGGCAGAGCGTACTGTAATTCGTCCGGCGAGCTCAAGGCTAACTTTGAACAGAAATTTAAAAAAATCTAATTGAGGTACGCCAATGGAACTGGTGCCATTAAATGGGGAGTTTATTCACGTACGTGCCACAATGGTCAAATTTTCATTTAGTTGAAATTTATTTTTCGACTTAATCGCACTAATTTGGGATTTTTCCCCACTGTGCGTCGTCGTCTTCTTCTTCTTCTTCTCCAGAGCCCGCAAAAATCTCTGAGCTGTTTTCACACGCGTCTCCATGGCAGCATGTGCAGATAACAGAACACTTCAAGCCTACACCCACAGGCTCGACCGCACCCCTTCTTAAACGAAATGAATTTCAGGAGTGCTTCGGGTGCCGGATCTTTTGGTGTTTTCACTGGAGTAAACCCAATCTTGCTTCTTTCCCAACCCCATTGCTCTGGACTCTCGTGTATATCATACCAAGCCTGAACTTGGTGGTAGGTCCGAAGGGAATGTTGCCGTGCAGCTTTTCTTGTAGGGGGAAATGTATCAAGATTGAATTTACTCTTCGTCACGGATCTTGCGAAATTTTGATAACATAGGGAGCCCAAAGTAATGGTGTTTTTTTTTGGAAACGCCGTAAAGAGCGATACAAAAGCTTTCCCCCGCAGCAGCGGTGGGTATGCATTTGACAGAACTTGCATTTAACAGAATGATATTTAAACAGAATCCGAAGTCGGCCGAAGCGAATTCGTATTCGGAAAACGATTGCGCGTAATCACCGAGCAGAATGTGCATTGAACAGAATTGCATTAATCAGAACCATTTTAAATTCGGATAACTTCGATTTGTATCAGTGTAACCAACATAAAGAAAAACAGTTCAACTGTTTGAACCATACAATTAACATCCAAATATTACGAAAAAATTGTTGTTTAGGCAACACACTCTACAAATTATTTGCCTGAAATTATACAAAGTAAATATGAAAGTTTAATAACTACGTGACCATTGTCTAATTTACATGTAGTGAATTTTATTTTCCAATGTTGCCTGCCGTGCTGATTTCCTTTTGCAATGTTATTTTGTTTCATTAGCGTTCGTACTTGTTTTATTTTTATTCACGTTTTTTCTGTTAATTAACAATTATCAAACTGCGACATTTATTTAAAAAAGCAGTTCTTTTCAGAACTAATTATCTACCTTTAATAAATCGGTTAAAGGTGTACGAATGCAGTTACTTTCAAGATTAATGTCATAACATAACCTCATATTTCAGATTTGATTTAACATGCCTTTTACAACTGAACAAGATGCATTTATTCTTATGGCCCATTTCCGGAGTGGAACCCGGAATGCAGATGGTTCATGGTCATATTCGTTGCAATCTTGTATTGAACAGTGTAGTGAAACTTTCCCGAATGAGAACGTAGGCTATGAAAACTTTGTAAACCATAAGCTAGTTCTTGTCCATCGCTTTGAGAACAAGAACTGCATTTGTAAGGGCAAGTCTACAGGCAGACGCACTATACTTACAGAAGAAGTTGTAGAGGATATTCAAGCTTGAATTGAAAGAAGTCCACATAAATCAATCAGGGCGTTATCTGCACAAACTGGTAATGTATACAGTAAATTAAGCTAACTACAGTTAACACTTATTTTTTGTACAGGTATTTCTTATGGAACTTGCCGAAAAGCACTCGAAGAAAATCTGCATATGCACCCGTACAGAGTATCAGTAGTACAACAACTGTATCCGCATGATTTTCCACAACGGGTACAGTATTGCCAATGGTTTATGGAGAACTTGAATCATGAGGATGTGTTGGATCTTTCCTTTATGTCTGACGAAGCGTGGTTTCATTTGTTTGCACCCAATCAAAATTGGTGTTTGGGTGGCTATGCCAAGACGACCAAGTATTGGTCCCATTTTTTTCACGATATTACAAATGCAGAGAGATATCGTGATAATATATTGCAACCGTTTTTTATTGAACAGTTGCTCGACGATGAGTTAAACCAGGGTTATTTCCAATAGGACGGAGCGACAGCTCACACAACAAACGCTACTTAAATTATCTCAGAGAATTTTATGATGATCGACTTATTAGCCATGGACGATGGTCTCCAAGAAGCCCGGACCTAACACCTCTGGATTTTTATTAATTTGGCCATTCAAAAAATAATGCGTTCAAAAATCGTCTACACTCTCTCGAACAACTACAAACGGCCATTGAAAACGAGATACGTAACATTATTGTAGACGACTTGCAGAGAGTTTTTAATAACATGAGGAGGAGAGTTCATTTGTGTTTTCAAAGCAATGGCACTCATTTTGAGCAGCTATTGTAATTTATAAATCAAATATGTTTTTCTGGTAATGTATACAATAAATTAAGCTAACTACAGCTTAAACTTATTTTTTGTACAGGTATTTCTGTAATGTAAGTAGACTTGTAAGTTATATTCTTCAATAATATTGTCCTGTTGATAGAAATTATTTGTTTAATTAAATGCATTAATACTGGAAATGGTTTGGCGTTATTTATTTGGGGTTGTGTCCAGACATTGACCATGATTTGATTTCCTGGGAATAAATTGGATCGTGCAGAACTTGAACAATGACGATTCAGTTCGTAGTTACAAAGCACTAATTTTAAGCAGCTATATTGTAATTTATAAATGAAAACTCTTTTCTACAATAATATTCTTAAATAAATCCTATCATTTACATTTGCTTTATTAAATGTTTTTACAGTTTCTTTAAATTGTGACTTGCCAAATTTATTTTGTTATGAAAATTGTCTGTGCCCTAATTTGTACGTGCTACCTACGCCAATGATAATTAATTTACCGCAATGTTTTGGTTTGTTTACACAATGGAGTTCGTTTTATGACACTTTTAACTCGCTAATACAACGAAATGATAGTCTTAATGATTGCGAACGGTTTCATTACCTACAATCTTGCTTAATAGGCGAACCTTTGCGTGCAGTAGAACGTTTTCCGGTATCTGAAGCTAATTATGCATCGGCTTGTGATATTCTAATAAAACTTTATGAAAACAAAAGACTAACTGTTCAACTGTGTTAGCCATTATTAAAGCGCCTGTTATAACTAAAGCATCTCACGCATCACTTCTTCAACTTTTAGATAATTTAACGACGAATTTAGAATTTAGCAGAGTTAGAAATCTTTAAATTGCCCGTTGAAGTTTGGGACGCTTTGCTAGTACCAATAATAACAGAAAAATTAGATTACGTCACAAAAAGTCAGTAGCAGACAACTTTAACGTCCGAAATTCCAAAATTAACATATTTAATTAACTGCTTGGAAAAACGAGTAGAAAATCTTAGATCTGCAGATACTCAGTGAAACCTGTTAAGAAAATTATAAAATAAACAAACCAAATTATCAGTAAGAGCAGAAATTTCGACAAGCGGTTTATGCGACAACTAAAAAACCGCAAAGCATAATTCTTTGATACATTCTGTTCCGGGAGAACAGGTAAATGCAGAAATCCCTGAAATAACTGAATAATTGGAATAATTTTCTATTATAAGCATTTGTTTTAATTAAAAAAATGTACCAAAATTAAAATTTGTAGTCCACAATTTAATTTGCGATTAGAAATAATAGCTGCTCTAGACATTTACCGTTAGGTATATTACTACTTTCAGATGTAATTTGGCTAACACTGACATAGAAAATCCGATTTCTAATTATTTTTTGAATAAACAGCTATACCATGAGCTGTACTTTGACATCGAGACAATCAACCGTCATTTAGGTAATTATTAGAACTGTCCAAACTGCCTAATAATTTTCATTTTACCATTTACGCTGTTTAAAGATCTGTGATTTGTAAATGTATTAATTAAAAATTAATTACGATTTTCAAGCAACTTGATATACCACATAAGATTGTTGTTTATGGTTTCCTGGGACAGTTAAAAGTTACTGAAGTCTTGTAAGTTTACCTTTATATTAAAAAGATAAATACAGAAGGGACGATTGGCATACAGGGTTAAAAATTAACGTTTATTGCCATGTCAATTTTTCTAATTGTACACCAGGTATATATGCAGGAATACATTTTATGTATTTATTAACACAACAAATTTTCTGTACCACTCTTATCAGTACAACAGAATAACTACAGCGTTATAGTTTTATTTTATTTTAAATATGCATTTCCTACCGTACACGCTACTATTTTATCTTTGTGCTAAAACATTAGATTTTGATTACTTAACCAAAGGTATATTCTGTGTACTTAACCTTCAAATTCCTAACCCTTTTGACTGCTGTTTGTTGACGGTACAAAAATTAGTCTTTTGTGGGTACCACCACAACAATTCATCAAAATAACTAAGTAAAAAGTACTAAAACCGAAAGAACACGAATAAAGTGACCTCTTCCAGTATTCTGTTTAATTCTATTCTGTTAAATACAATTTCTGTTAAATGCTACTTTACGTTCGCATGTCATCGGCTTCGGGTATTCTGTTCGTTGGTCATTCTGTTCTTTGCAAATTCTGTTCATTGCATGGCCATCGAAATTGTGTTTAACCGAATAGAATTAAACAGAAGATGTGTACAATTAGAAAAATTGTCAACGTTAATTTTTAACCCTGTATGCCAATCGTCCCTTCTGTATTTATCGTTTTAATATAAAAGTAAACTCACAAGACTTCAGTAACTTTTAACTGTCCCACCCTGATTCCTCACAAACTAGTTTTTACAGATCACTTAAGAAAGGTGAAATAGGAAGTCTGAAGAATCAGTCGGACAGATTACTGAAAAAATGGATTATTTTATATTAGTGATTACTACATGTCGGCCGCTGTTAAAAACATAAAATTTAAAGTAAGTGTATATGGGAATTATGTAAAAGACAAAATAACATTAGATAGCAGTGATTTCAAAACACTAGTAAGCACGTTCAATGACCTACATATTAATTCCAAAGACAACTGGCTTTCGGATTTTGTACTAGATGCCTGTATCATCAGTTTCGTGGAACATCGAGATGATATTTACTACATCGCCACCACAGCCGTCCAAAGCATAACGTCAAGTTGGTAAACCTACAGAAAATTTTCACCGTATGAAAGGTTGTTCGAAAATCTCAAGTTTGTGCTGTTACCCTATAACGTCAACAGCAACCATTGGACGTTGATTGTCCTTAATTTGACCAATAAAGAAGTGATTAATTTGGATCCGTTTGGGAGTTGTGACGAAGAAATTATATTTAAAGTGGCTAAAACATTCATTGTGCGTAGAGATCGTTACCAAAAAATAGAAAAACTCAACATACGGAAATGGAATATGCGCGGAGTAAACACTGAAAAAAATTGAGAATGTTTTTCTAACAATATGCAGTTGTTAAAGAAAATATTGTTAGTCTAACGAAATTTTATGTTTATTTTAAAAATATCAATAACACTAGCAATGTTACGAATACAAAAACGGTATTGTTAACACAGTAGGTTCATTGCAGCAATAAAATCAATTCAGAACTACAATGTATGTTGTTAAGTCGTCTGTTTGTAGAAGATTGTTATACTAGGCAACTTATGTAGGTTATATTAAATATTCTGGACTGTAATTGTAACAAATTTTAGTATTTACTATAACAATAAAGTTTGATTTTGTAAACCTAGCTATATAGTATTGTCAAGGGGCCTATGTCACATGTGATCTCATGTAACATGCGCATGTGTTCTGGTACGTACTATACTTACGTACTAGCGTCTAGCCCCTTGTTATTTCTGCCGATCATGAATTGCGCAACATCATATCGGGCTCGCATATGTGCGAGTGTGATATTTACATAGAGATTTGCATTGTTAAAGCCGATTTTTTCATTGCTAATAAATTGCATTCAATTGAAAACAACAAATCTTTTTTTTTAATTTATTACCAGACTTGAGTGTTAGTATGACGTCAATCAGTGAGTGAATGCAAATTTGTCTTCGTATTTTTTCTTTAAAAATATAACTGCTCTTAACAAATAACCTCGCGTTAACAGCAAAACGCAAGAACAGTGTTTAAAAAAAACTATAAAAAAAAATGTTGGTTCCAACCGAGATTCGACCCCGCAGCTACTTTATGTAGTAAAAAATCAGCACGACCGAACACACCCGCATATCCATCTGTGCCACTACGGCGTTGTGGTTTACTCACATTTCAGCTGCATGCAGAGGAGGTGCGCAAGTCATGTGAGGTATGATCGGCAGGAATAACAAGGGACTAGACGATAGTGTTCCGTTTCCCCCATACGACTTCTTCTAAGAGCACTTCACGTTAAAATTGTCCACTTCCAGCGCCACGAACGCCTTGGAATTACAACAATATAATTCCTAACGAATTATTAAAATCTTGTTGTTTCAGGAAACTTTGTTACAAGAACACGAATAAAGTGACCTCTTCCAGTATTCTGATTAATTCTATTCTGTTAAATCGTTGATTGAAGTATTACTTCAATCAACGGTTAAATACAATTTCTGTTAAATTCTACTTTACGTTCGCATGTCACGGCTTCGGCGTCGGGTATTCTGTTCGTTGGTCATTCTGTTCATTGCAAATTCTGTTCATTGCATGGCCATCGAGAATTCGTGCACCAAAAATATTTAAAATAATACTGGATCTAGAGTTTACAAAAAAATTGCGCAACGATATATTTTTCTAATTTAGTGACGTTTTAAGAGTTATACAATATACAATATCTATTTCTACTGTGTTTAATATATAAAATGGAGTATTACATAAATCCCTATCTAAATTTTCGACGGGATTTCTCTAGGATGTGCCCAGGTTGGGGGATGATCAGGACCTCCCAAATAGCAAGTTTTGTTTGGCAGCGTTTGACTGAGCAGGCGAAACAAATATACAGAGAACAAGCTGCCTTAGCACAACAAGCACACGCTCTGGCAGCCCTGGGCCACGTACAGGCGCAAGCCGAAGACACAGGGTTTATGGCAAAGTTATGGGCTTTAGTACTTCACATGAGGCGCTGGTTTATCCGCTAGATGTAAATTTGTACTACACATCAGAATTTATTAATAAAATTTTTTAGAATTTCAGTAGAGTTACTGTGTTAGTAGATAAATTTTTGTAGGTACACAAATTGTCAAAGACAAAATGGTAAGGAAATCATAAATATAACATAACGAGGGTCTAAAGGCAGGACCTCGTAAGTGAAATTAGCAAAATTTTACAGGAGACATAAAAAACATTGTATCTGCCCAAGGAGGTAGAAGAGAGGATGCCTCATGCCCCATAAGACACCGTTCCCGAATGCGATAGCTGTAGGCGCTACCGTATGACGTAGGCGGGGACCGCACATGTCCAAAGTGCATGCTGCAAGCAAACACTTGCGCTCTATTTCCGGTCCAGATTGAATTTCACTTGTATTGAATACATTTTAAGACAGTGGTACTTGTGTTGTAACGGATGATGTTGCAATTTAATATTTTTATAATTTATTGACATATACAATATACTTCTACTGATTTAATATGGATTATTATGTTAACCCCTACCTTAACTTTCGCCAGAAATTGAGCAGGATGTGTCCTGGTTGGGGTATGATTAGGACATCGAGAATAGCAAGCTATATTGGGGAAAGGATGACCGACGAGGCCAAACAAATTTACCGGGATCAGGCTGCGTTAGCGCAAGAAGCTCACGCTCAAGCAGCCCTGGCATTGGTCAACGAGCAAGCGGAGGACACTTTTAAGGCCAAGTTATGGGCGTTACTGCTACATATGAAGCACTGGTTCATCCGCTAGTTCTACGAAAATTTTACTGTATACCAAAATTTATAAATAAAATTTTTAGAATTTCAGTAGAGTTACTGTGTTAGTAGATAAATTTTTGTACACAAATTGTCAAAATGGTAAGGAAATCATAAATATAACATAACGAGGGTCTAAAGGCAGGACCTCGTAAGTGAAATTAGCAAAATTTTACAGGAGAATGTAGGCTATTACAACGTGTGCACAGACAATGGTGGAGAGAGGATATGCAAATAGACAAATCTACATCATGTCCGATAGCCAAGCAGCACTAAAAGCTTGGAGGGGGTTGCGATACACTCCAGAGTGGTTTTAGAATGCGTCGAGGCACTTGTGATACTAGCAGGACACAACAGAGTAGTTCTGGAGTGGGTGCCGGGACATGTGGGCTTCGACGGAAATGAAAAAGCTGACCAATTGGCGAAATTGGGAGCGAAACAACCTATAGTCGGCCCCGAACCCACATGCGGGATATCATATCAGACCGCAAAGGACTGGCTACATAGACAACACTATTCATTGGAATGACATTCCTGGACACAGGCAATCCCGGATGCTTATAAACAAACCATCCAGAAATAAAACAAAGGAAATTCTGCAACTGAGCAGGAAACAAATGAGGCCAGTAATAGGACTACTAACAGGACATTGTGGCCTCAAAAGACACCTCAATTTATTGGGAGTGGAAGAAGACCCCACCTGCCGATTGTGTGGTGAAGAAAATGAAACACCAATTCACATCTTAGGTGAATGCCCTGCTTTAGGAGACAAAAGGCATATGCACTTCGGGGTGCAATTTGCAGAACCCGATGAAATAGCGAAAGCACCCGTCAACAGGATCCTGAACTTTATCAGGAATACTGGACTGATGGAGTAAAAGAATCTTTGGGGCACAATAAGCTTAGAGCTTCAGTGCGGTGGGCGTAGCACCACACCCAACACGAATTATTATTATTATCCCAGTGCCAGAATTACCAGGTCGAGGACCCCGTGTTATGATTTCCTTGTCGACCTACCATCATAGTAGGTCAACATCAAATATAATAGTGACTTGTTCAGTGAAAGCTGCATTTGTATTTATTCAAAGCGTACAGACATGCAGCAATGTAGTTTTTGAGAATATGGAGTTTGTAAAAATTTTGTTTAACGAGACTTTATGGTTTAATTAAATTTTTTGCAGACTTGCAAAACGCATCATTATTAGAACACCAACAAAAAGGAATGGGTTTCTGGGACATACTCAACAGCTAAATAGACTTCACTTACACAAATCTTCAAAGCTTTTATGTTGGTGATGCCACCTAACGTTTCACTTCACTACATTTAGAACACTAACAAAAAGGAATGGGTTTCTGGGACATACTCAACAGCTAAATAGACTTCACTTCACTACATTATGTTTAGCAACTCATTTTTCTTTTCACCGTTATCAAACTTGGTAACTAAAATGCACCGAAATCTCACAGTTGTTGCTTATACTTATCACTTAGCAGGCTGTTTCCCTGCTTTAATAAAACATCACACAATATTACTTTATTGTCAAGTCGCTACATTAAAATATATAAATATGTGAAAAAAAACCATAATATTAGCAACGATTTGTAGAATAAATCTTATAAATCTTTCTTGTACATAATTTCAATGGTAATAATGCTGAAGTCTCATTAGTTGTTTTTGTAGTTCAAAAACTAGCATGAAATTGTTCTTCATTTAATCTGAATCTGCCACCATTACTAATACTTTCACAGTATCTGTAAAGAAAAAGAAAAACAATTATTTAATTTACTTAACAAAACCATTTACCATTTTTTACTCATTTACTCAAAATATTGTTTAATCTGTTCTGATAGTACTTCAGACATTACGCTACAAAGAGCTCTAATACTTCAACCAGGGGAGGCATGAATTTATTTATGTGCTTGATGTGTTGTCAGTGATGTGAGTCTTATTATTTTACCAATCGGTAAAATGGAATTTTACCGGTAAAGTAAAATCACATTTTACCGGTAAAATGGTAAAATCATTTCGAATTGCCGCGCGCGTATATTCGTCCTACACCAAAACAAAACATTATTTTTCTTGGAAAGGGTCAGAAATGTTTTGTGGTAGGAGACCTAAATAAAGATTAATTTCTTTAAACCAATCATATTATAATACACTTGCGTGCATAGAAATCGGCCCTCTTTAAACTTTTGACTTTAACTATATTTTTTTTAGAAACTATTCATCAGATCAAAATAAACAATATGCTGTTATAAAGGCAATTTATAATATGAGTTTAATGGATCAAAAGTGCGTATCGTTTATATGCGTAGCGACCGGTAAACAAATGAAACATATTTATGTGGTCGTTATAACGAGAATAACAAACTTGTGAAAGATTGAAATTATTGCCTTTGCAATTGAAAATTGTTTAATGCATACTACACTGCAAAAAGCCGCCCAAGTAATTGTTTTAATCGAAAATGGAATTAGCCAGCGAGCTGTTGCTCGACAACTGGATATGACACGCGCAGCGGTTCGGACAGTGTGCCAACGTTGAGGAGACTGGATCCTTTCATAGGCGACCTGGAACAGGCAGAAAGCGATTTACAACGGCTCGTGATGACCGCTTTATTGTATCAACAACATTAAGAAATCGTCGCCTTAATGTGGTTCAAGTGCAACAACAGCTCCGTGAAATACGAGGAGTGGCTATTAGTCAGTGGACAGTAAGACGAAGACTGCAGGAAAGTAACCTGACCCCTAAAACACCTGCGATCGGTCCAAAACTTACCCCAGCTCATCGTCAAGCACGCCTGCGTTTTGCACAGGATCATCTGAATTGGACATTGGAACAGTGGGGGTCTGTTCTGTTCTCAGATGAGACCAGGATATGCCTCTATGGTAGCGACTGAAGAAGAAAAGTGTACCGAAGACCAGGAGAGCGATTTGCAGAATGCTGCATTGAAGAGCGGATTGCTTATGGAGGTGGTTCCTGCATGATCTGGGGTGCAATTTCGATGGGAGCACGAACCGACCCTGCTTTCATCCGTAGGGGCGACCGTGGTCACGGGAGAGAAGGTTTAACGGGTGCTAGGTACATCGAGGAGATTTTAGCAGTTCATGTGGTACCTTACGTCGACTACATTGGAGACGAATTTATTTTTATGTATGACAATGCGAAGCCTCATTCCGCAAGAATTGTGCAAGATTACATAGGATAGGAAAAGCTATGTTAATAATTCAAGTGTTTTTTTAGTTAAAAAATGTATTCAACAATAGTCAGAAAACCTCGCGGATACCTACTAGATTATCAACTTGGCTTAACAATCTGTAGACTTTATATGTGAATGTACCTAGTTTTAATATTTCTTTTCTTTATGAGTTAATATTAATTTTGTTTAAATTTAAAAAAAAACAAGGAGAGGCGTGTCATATATGTGTGGCACCACTGCGAGGCTGTCAGGAGGTCAACCGTGTAGACAAAGGTCACTAATAACATAGGTACTTAATATATTTCAATATTGTGTTTTCTGTTGTACTTGAATGTTAAATACCCATTTTATTTGAATAAAGAGCAAATGTTATAAGACTACTATGTTTTATTTTATTTAGGTATATAGGGGGGAGGGAGTTTGTTTAGTTTTATATGTTCATTCACGTTACGTTTAAATTGCCAAATTTTGCATCTTTATTATTCTACACGTATAATATGAAAAAAAAATAGAAAAATACTGATAAATTTTACTCCCCTCTTTATTTAAAAAATATAAATGGTTTGTATGTCATAGGGGTTACAGAGATATTTGTGGACTGGGACACAAACCAAATTGTAGCTCATCCATAGCTCTATAAGCCTACAATACTAAAAAAGTATCGTGTAGCCAGAAATATATTTTTTTTAATTCTCAAAATTTTGAAAATATTTTTCACTTCATAGTTATCTTTTCAAAAAATATGTGCACAGTAACATTGTGCCTCTTAAGGGCAGTCAACTCGTTTTTGAGTAATAAAGGACTACAGTTACAATTTTCAAAAAATCGTGCGAGCGCCATTTTAAGGCAAGTAATTTCGGAAGTTTAGACAATAAAGCGTTGGATTTGTCCTGAGCTCTTCCATCAGATTCCATTTTTATATTTAAAAAATTCAATTTTTGAAAACAATGCTACCTAAAAAACCTGTGTAACTTCTGCTTGAACTGGTTTCGAATCATTTTTATACCCCCCACATACCATAACTGACAGGGTTCCCACTAAAACCTGAAAGAAAAATTCCCCGAATTTACCAAGTTTTCCCTAACTAAATATATCAAAATTCGCTGACCTAATAAAAAAAACTGTCAATGAAAATAAACGTTTATTCTAAACAAAATTTAAAAAAAAATTGTTTCATTACTAGTTTTATGAGCTTAATAGAGCAAGATATTTTCTTGCTGGCCGTTAATAGTTGTCCCCGATTTTTACCAAATTAAAAAATTCCCCGACATTTCACTGAGTTTTGGAACAATTTTTTTAAACTCCCTGTCTTTTCTAACTTTTCCAGTAAAGTACAAAATCAGACCACTCCTTCGGGATTTTTGGGAATAACACACCCACCCACACAACTACAGACATTTTTTTAAAACAACTTTTTTGGGTTACTTTAGACTTCCGAAGCATGTATTTCCCATGTATTTTCAAAACTGCAAATTTGAAAATTTGCACGAAATCAATACTTTGCTACACTGAAAGTATAGGAACGTAAAAAACAAATATACCTACTCATAAGCCACCATTTATTCTGGATTATGGCAGCATTTAGAAACCTGTACAGTACTTTTTCAAGAAACTTTCTTCGCAAGATGCACTGTGTTTTGTTACTGAAATGTCGTTACATCCCTGCTACATCTGCTCCATGAACAATTATCTGTAAAAGAAATTATGTTATATAGTGTTATTAAACAATACCAGATTAACCATAAAAAATAATTTTTATCTACAACAGTGAGTAAAGTGACCACTTTACTCACTCATAAGAGTGAGTAAAGTGGAAATTTACTCTCTAGGTGACATTACCTCATTTTATATTTTTTTCTCGTTTTCAAAGTAATGCGATGCAAATTGCGATTAGTAAAGTCAGCAATTTTATGTTTTGTTTCCAAAGCATTGTGATGCAATGCTTTCATTTTTAAAACGTCAAAATTTTTTAAAACGTCAAAAATTTAAATATTTTTGAAAATTGTACATATTATTCTGCTGTAGAAAAAATTTTATATAGAACACATGACTAAAGTGTCTTTTTTTGATTTCGCAGATTTATATCACTCGCTGACGCTCGTGATTTAAACTTCTGCTCGATCAAAAAAAGTTCCACTTTGCTCACTTGTCCTATAAAGAATTATTTCGGACACTCAATGGAAATGGACTACATTTACAATTATTAATTATTTATTGGAATAAATAGATATCCCTTACATTCTTTGAAGTCCTCCAGGAATAGAAAATATTGTAGGTCTTCTCATATTTATCTCGTGATTTCGAGGGTAATAAACTAGCAACAGCTTCAAGCGCTAATGCCGATATTTCAGGATGATTTTCATTATTTATTTCCATTTTGACAAAACTTCACGCGACAAAATGTTTATTTTTGTTTAGTTGCTGCAGTGATGGAAACGGCAATTCACAGAACAATATACCCGAGAAGGGAGGGCTCAATGTAAAATTAGACACAAAAAAAGCGACATCTGTTGTTGTCCTGGACTATTAAAAGAAGTGGCGCCAAATTTAAAATTAGTATTTGGAGGGATTTTTAAAATTTACTTTTTATTTCACGCTGTTTAAACAAACAAAAAATTGTTATATCAAAACATTATTTATTGTTGCATGCACAAAACAATAATAAATACCTAAAATATTATAATTAAACGTAACAAATACAAGTTCAAAATGTAGTAAAATGTTTTCCTATCCATACATGCTAAAAAGCATTGTATTAAGCCCACTGTTATTCTCAACGGTACTAGATGGGGCTATAAAGAAAGCAAAGAAAAAGATGAAGAAATTAACACTGGGATACTGGCAAATGAGACAAACACAGTTGACAGAACTGATGTTCGCAGATGACATGGCCTTGATAGCAGATACAAAGGAGAATTTACTATACAACCTTAAAATAATAGAGGAAGAACTAAAGAAAATAAATATGAAAATTAATATCGGAAAAACAAAAACAATGATAATCTCAAATACAAAGAAAACCCATGAAATAAAACTGGAAGGTAAGCAAATTGAACAAGTAGAACATTTCAAATATTTAGGCGCAATAATAGAAGAAAATGGAAAATTGGATAAGGAACTAAATGATAGAATGGGAAAAGCGGGAAGTATATTCAATATAATGAAGACAACCTTTCTAGGCAAAAGAGAAGTGCCGAAAAAGATAAAAACCGAAGTCGTGAAAAAAGTGGTCAGGCCAACAACTGAAGTAATATCTGTGGAACAGCAAGAAAATATTAATAAACCAATTAAAAACAAAAATAAATGCGACGAGGATGTCATAGAATCTACGGTCGTAAATAAAGTAACGACTGATAAATGCGATGCTGATGATGACATATTTGAATCTGCATTCGCAGAGGAAATTAATGAACCTAACGAAATTAATGAACCTGAAACGAGATTTCGTAATTATTATTGGCGGATCGAATAATGCTATTCAAGGACGTCGTATAACTAATGCTTTGCTGAACAAAATAGATAATCTGGCTAAAATAACTAATATTATTGTCATTTCGGCTCCTTATTGGAAAAATAGACATGTTCTCAATAAGCTTATAGCAGAAACTAATAAATATATTTATGAAAATTTAGTAATCAAAAATCACAACTTAAGATATATTGACATAAACCAAATAATGGATAGTGACTCTTTCACCTACCATGGCCTACATATGTGTAAGCTGGAGAAGATGACTCTTGTGAAAAATATTATCAATGTAATAAAATCGTTCAAAAGGTACAGTGCTGCTTACTATCCCGTAAACGATGTAAATTGGAATAATCTAATTTATATCACAGACCAGGTGGACTTGCAATCATTCCAAACATTGACCGGGTTAGGTGAGAATAGTGATGCGAACACAAATAAATCGGTAGTGAAAGTAAAGTGACAAGACCAAGATATCCAAATAAATTCAAAAACACAAAATAAATTATTGGCGGAAGAACAAGTGGTTGTTGGTGTCACTTCGCCACTTCTAAATAATTTTTTATACCCAGACCATCGCAAATTGCCCTCAAAACTTAAGTACAATAAGTAGAAAAAAAGAATACCAGCCTCCCCCAACAAAATCACCGATTAACAAGGCAAGTAATGAAGAAGAATTTAATATATTTCACCTTAACACACAGTCAATAAGAAACAAACTAGACGAACTTGAACTGTATTTCCTAGATATGTACAACTCCTTTTCCATAAATTATGATGTTATCTGTTTTAGCGAGCACTGGCTTTTAAGTTACGAAATCAGGTTAAGGATTTAGGAGTATTCTTTAATCCTAATTTAAAATGGGATAAACACGTTGATTATATAGTTAATTCCTCATTGAAAAACTTGGGTTTTTTAATGAGGAACACTTTTAATTTTGCAACAACCAAACCTATAGTAATACTATATAATTCGATCGTTAGATCAAAACTTGAATATGCGTCTAAAGTATGGAATTCTTATATTTTAACGAACCAGATAAAAATTGAACAGTACAAAACAAATTTCTGAAATACCTGTATTTTAAAAAATATGGGCGTTATCCTGAATATGGATCTTTCCATAATATCAGGCGCGAATTTCAAATTTTTAAATTACATCAACGGAGAGAAATAATTGAGTTGTTTTTTTTTGTTTAAACTTATTAATAATAATAGAATGGATTGTCCCAGATTGCTGCCTCTTGTGAGATTGTACGTTCCTGCGTATCGAACAAGGCCGCGGTGTGTACTACATGTGCCGTCTCATCGCACTAATTTACGAATGTACTCGCCTATGGTAAGAATGCCTATGCTCACAAATTCATTCGTTAGTGAATCAGATGTTAATATTTTCAACGCTTCATTTCGTAGTTTTAAAACGGTGGTGCTCAAATTCTATAAAAATAAATTTTTGCAATGAATACCTAGGCCAAGTTACTAAGTTACTAGATATAGGTTAGTTTAGTTTAGATTAGTTTTAAATATAAGTATAATTGCTTCTTTTTTTTTTCTCTCACTCTTTTGTTGTTAATTAATTATTATTTCCATGAAGCCGGATAGTGTAATTGGGCGTATGCCCGTTCTATCCGTATTTTAAATAAAATAAAATAAAAAAATAAAAATTATCAACGACAAAATCACAGAAGGGCAACTCAGATGGTTTGGTCATGTGTGTAGAATGACGGACGACAGACTTACAAAAACAGTGTACGAAACGCGAGTGCCGGGGAAAAATAAAAAAGGAAGACCAAGAACAAGATGGATTGACAAAGTGAGAAAAGAAGCAGAGAAAAAAGGAATAACATGGGATGGAATACGTAATCTAACACAAGATAGAAAACAGTGGAGACAAAAATACAAGAATCAACCCCACCAGCCTTACACCTAAAGGTAGAAAGGCCTAGGACTAAGAAGAAGAAGAAACATGCTAAAAAGCATTTTTTACTCATTTATATAGTAACACATATAAGTTATTTAATTAGAATTTTAGAAAATACATCAGCAGCAGAATACAAAAAGTACAAAATAAATCAGTGAAGGAAATCAATGGTTTACACTTTAAGAACATCACTAGTGCGTTACACTAAAAGGACTGGTAAGGACACGGTTACAGTAACATTTGGCATTAACAATACAGGAATTCGATCAAACATAAAACTCACAAATACTAAACATCAAACAAAAAAGTATCAAATCAACGACTTACTAACATAGAAAGAAAAGGATAACATACATAAAAACTAAAATATACAATAAACCAGTACCTCAACTCTGCAAACCTATTAATTAGCAATATTTCGCTTTACTTTTGAATTTTTTAATTTTGTTTGTATGTCCTGTACTAATAGCTTTGATTTTCTTTTTGTCTTTAACATACTTATATATTGTTAATCTTATACAATTATTAATAAAAATTTCTAAGTAATTGTGATCCTCACAATAATTTAAATAGGAAGTGAACAGTTCGCTGTTAATATTTTTGAACTTATCTTCAATTTGGCGTAAGTGACCATTATCATTTAAGAACAAGTACAATTTTTCATGAATTTTTTCAGTCAGGGAAATTACCTCATCAGTGGCATATACTAAACTAGAGCCATTTATTGCGTATTCCTTGAACTGCACAAATACATGATTATTTGTTACAGCATCACTTATAAATGATTTTTTAATTTAATATTTAAGAATGCAAAATCTTCGCGATTTATAGTTTTGGAAGACGTTGCAACTATGCATTATAAGCTGGGTTTATTTTTAAAATGTAATAATACATACATACATACTTGATTTAATTGCAGAATCACAAACATATACGATCAAGGGTAACTAAATGCATGTCTCTTAGCTTTAAATTGTACAGCGTTGCCAAATTAAAAAACCTTTAAGTGCTTATAATTTAAAGACTCTTCGTCTAAGACCAAATTGGTGTTAAAGTTTTTTGCTTGTTTTTCAACGTAGAATTGCGTGCGGTAATTATTAGCCGCACGTTTTAATACACCCTGTATAACCAGCCACATATGCCGTTGCTTGGTTATGTACTGAGTTCAATGTTATATCTTTATAACAAATTTTTGCCTCTTCATCATTAACGAACAATTCATTAAAAACAGGGTTTGTTAAACCATCTTCGTCAGCTTTTCGTAAAAAGTTAGTTAAGTTGCTTAACAAATCGCAATTATCTTTTTCGCAATTTCCGTTAGCCACAGTCGTAGTTAAATTATTAACGATTGTGGTTTTTAAGGCCGCAATAAATTGGTGGCAAGTAGGATTGGTGTTTGAAGAAATGAAAAATTATTGCAGTCAGGTGGTAAATCTAAATGTGCACGTAAAAAATGTTCTTCAACAGCATTACATACAGGAGGATGTTCTTCGTTCTCCAAAGCACTGGAACACGTGGCAATTTCTTCATCGACTGGATATGAAACAATGTCCACATGTTTGGGAATTACTCTGTAGTTCAACCTAGCCCTTGTTTCATTTTTAAAATCTCTGCTATGAAAATGGTCTTCGCATAAATAGAAATGTGTAGAATTTATATTTGCATCAATGTTGCAAATGTTTGTTTTTATAACTACTGTCGGTAACTGGAGAGTAATATTTACTTGAGCAATTTGGATACTTGCACGATTACCTAAGCTTGCCGATATCCATCTTACATCAGGACAATCACCTAAAACAAAATATGTTCAATTAACAAATTGTTATTAGATATACTGAATAAATTATAAAATTTGAAAGCTTACGTTATTATACCAGGTGTTTTTATTTAACTCAAACAATTCTTTCGGTTCATAAAAAAATTAAATAAATCGAACATTTAAATGCTAGAAAATTAAAAATTACTTACAGTTTCTGATGTTTTGTGTGCTTCTAGTCAGTCGTTGGTTGAATACACAGAACAGTACCAGTTCAATATGATGCGATTAACCAAGAAACCTCCTCGGAGACCTATCAAAAAATACAAATTGAAATAAATGCCATGCTTCAACAAATATTTGAATTACTTTGTTATTAAAAAGAAGTAAAGAATGTATATGCCTCAGGTAGATTGTAAAATCCATTTCTTTTATAGAAGGTCTAAGCAGATTATGAATTACAGAAAGAATTGTGGGCATTATTTTAAAATTTTATAATCTGCCTACCAAAAAAATTAAATAAATCAAACATTTAACTGCTATAAAATTTAAAATTACTTACAGTTTTGAATATGATGCGAATTATAACTTTGCAGCCAGACACGAATTACAACAATAGTCAAGCTATAAGGTATTCTAGAACACGTGACCTCAGCTCTTTAAAAATGGCGTCTGCATGGCAGACATCGTCAGCTGTTCCCGTTCTGCGTATGGCGAAGTGCTGACGTGCTAACTTGTTTAGAATTTTTTTGTACACGTGTAACGTTAATATTGCTTTTATATTAAAAATTTGGCTGTAGAAAGAAAAAGTGCGTATTTGTTAAGCCTAGAATGTGTAGGTATTGATGTAGCAGAACGATACAACGAAAAAATTAAGTTAATAAACAACGTGGATCCCTATGCTCTTGATGAACACGAGTTTAACACCAATATTGATGCGTATCCAGTAGTAACTGCATTTGATAATGCGATCATGATAGCTGTGAATTACAGTGGTTTCACTTAGACTGTTGGTTTAGCTGATGTTCCAGAAACTTGTTGGCAATGTGAAGATTGTAGGGTTAATTTTAATAGTTAATTGTGCGCTGTTTACTCTACTTCATGGTGATGTCTAGTTCAGTTGCGGAAAGTTTTAGTATTAAGTGAAGGACAACACTTTTGTATTAAAATAAATAAAATAGAAAAAAAGATTTTGTTTTTCTGTACATAAGTATGGTTTACTTAAATAAAAAAATTAACTATTTAATTATTGTTACAAATGTTACAAAATTTTATGTAGATTATATATATCATTTTAAAGCTTACGACACAATCTTTGAGTGATATGCATATTTTTAAATTTCAACAATTATTTTAATGAATAAATCTGCAGGTTTTCCTATAATTTATATATGCAGAGTAACATTCTAGTTAGTAGGTGAGTACCTGAAGTAAAATGCCTACTGCATTTTTCTACTTTGTTTCCGTGAAATCCACTCGTTTTATTGCATTAAGCCATTTCTGCCTTCTAACTTTCGAAAGTTCATTTAAAGTTACTTTATGTTTGAAAGATAGTACAGCAGGTATTCGATAAAAATGCACGTCGTCGCGTTCTTTGCGACTACCACATTTCATCACACAACAAAACGCAGGCATCTTTACTTTAAAAAACAAAACTTTTCGCCAAAAAACAAGAAAATTAACACCAAAAACGCTTTTAACACCTATAACACACAACGTCAGATAGGCTATGGTGACTGTGTCTGCCATGCAGCAGCCATATTGAATTTACTTTGACAGCATTCTGGAATGCCTTATTACCACAGACACAGATTATAAATATATAACCACAGATAAGGTTAACACCACAAACCATTATACTAGGTTAACACCACAAAACATTAAACCAAGATGACTGGAAGGTATGGTGTTGTCACTCGAGTTTGATATGGGCGTCACGAAATGTTTTGCGGAGAGATGGCGCAGTAGGTACTAAAAAGACGTTTGCGCGTCAAATTTGAAATCCGCACGCAATGCTATTCTAACCTGACTTTGTTCATACTGTGATATTATACTGTCATAATTCAAGAATTATAAGAACATTATAGTGACAACTATTCTCGATCATATTTTCCTATAATTCATTATTTATTGCAATATTGAAAAGGTTAATATTTAATATAGCCTGAAAATTTATATCTTCACACTGATTATCACTGTAGCGGGCACTGTAGTTATTCAACTTCGGGAAAACGATTGTTAATGCGAGGAGGCGGTAAAACTTGGTTTTGATTTTCTTGGGAAATTCGAAAAAAAAAAACAGATTTCAATGCACTCAGTTTTGACATTGATAAGACTCCAAAAGGCTTATTGCAAAGCAAAAATACGAAGAAAAAAAAATCGAAAACAAAATTGGTTCTGTAAAGCAATTTGATGCGCCCGATTTGATGTTTATTATGTGCATGGGTCACGGTGGAATGCTACAGTTTATGTAGTTATAGAATGGGATGACTGTAACGCATTGTAATTAAAAAAAGAAACATGAAAAAAATTGATAATTGATCCATATGAATCATACTTTATTGCTTACTCTACATATTTCCTTAAACACTATAGAGTACTAATTTTTATTGCAATTATTTAGTGAAAGTAGGCAATAGCAGTAGTGAAGTATAAAGATGTAATCGAATTAGAAGACAACGAAGTAACTGCGCAATTTTATGGTAGAATTAATGCAGTGCTTTAATGTCTTTTCGGTTAACAGTTGCCTACGAGGGTACCATCTACCTGCACATATTATAATTGTGTAACATACAAACCGCATAAGCACAAAATGATAAACGCAATTTAAAACATTAAAAATAGAACAGAAACAAAAATCAGTACATAATAATACATTAAAATTGTACTGTATTGACAAAATCTATGCGGACAGTCACTCTAGACATAGTGCATCTCTTTAACATTATAATTAGTAATAAAAACAAGTATTTTAAGTACTTCAAAAGTTTATTATTTACTTGTGTGCGGATAGCGCGATTATCTTACAAAATTTCAGAAGGGCTCCTGCCTATTATACAGATCACAATAAACATTGTATAATATTCATCTCAAACCTAAGATTTAAATATCAAAGGGTAGCTTGTATAAACCAGGATTAAAACACATAAAATACGTAAAAAAACATGAAAACATTAAAATCTACGTTAACTAATTTAGTACTTTTTTAGCATGTTAACTTAAGCACTAGACAAGCATTCCAATAACATATACTTGATATAAACATAAATTCATTAAAAAAATCTTTTAAATTATAAAATAATTAATGCGTTTTGCAAGTCTGCAAAAAATTATAATTAAACCATAAACCATACATGACTGCATGTCTGTACGCTTTGAATAAATACAAATGCAGCTTTCACTGAACAAGTAGTCACTATTATATTTGTCGTTGTCCTACTATGATGGCACGTCGACAAGGTAATCATAACACAGGGTTCTCGACCTGGTAATTCTGCCACTGGGATGGTGACATACCAGTTGCAGTTGAGGAATCAACGCATATTTTTGTGGTTATATGTGGCGATGCACACAGGATGATTGATAATATGTTGGGATGTACTTTCAGTACAGATTAAGAATCTGAAAATAATAAAAAGTTCCTATAAGTATGTGCCCAAAAGCTCTTCATTACCGGGCAAGTTGCAGTCTACAGAAGTGGGAACAGTATTACCTCTTCCATAGATTTAATTTCATAAGCAGCTTTTATGGACACATGTTTATAGAATTTACTCTCAAAGTTTTGTGTAAACTATTCTATTCTATCGTATTAAGAAAACACTTATTAGACCTTCATGGCAATTTAATTTTTGAAAAGCATATTATCTCGAAAATTGTTAGATTTAGAAATTTTCAACATGAGAACATGTTTTTGGGCAATTTTGTATGGAGAATAAGATTTTGCAAAAAAATGCTAAAATCTAAAATATGTAGAACATAATTGGTACGAGACACCTCTGGTGTTCTTATTCAAACCAAAATTATTACAAATACATGAATAACTAATTACGTGAATAATGCTCACATATGAAATTTTAAAATTTGAGTGCAATTACTGCAAAAGTTATCTACAAAAAGTGATTAGCCTGGTTTATTTTCAAGAAACTGTAACCCTATAATGAAGGGTTTTCAGGCCCATGTTTATGAGAATTCTTTCGATTATATTTAGATTCTGAATCTATCCTGAAAATTCGTTCCACATGTTATGAATCACACTGTATACCATTACTTTGGCAAACGAAAATTGTGCAGACTTCATTTAAATGAAGTAAAGGGGCTCTTTTAACTTTTCCTTTATTCGTGTTGTTATGAATCCTAAAAAATATTGCAATCATTATGAGAAACATAATTAAATAGATATACCTAACTATTTAGAAATTGTAGAGTATGCTAAATTGTAGTTAATTTAGCATTAGTGTAATTTTAAATTAAACCAGCTTTTTCCATTGTAACATGTAGCTGCCTACTAAAATACAAAGGATGTTGATTGTTTAAATTACAGCAAAAGGAAATTTTTATATGCTGTGATTATTATCAACAGTGATCGGAAGTACAATTCTTTTAACTGCCTGAAAATAATTAATTTAAGTATTTCTCAACTTCTTAACTGTGTTTTTACTAGTTAATTGTTATTCTACATACATATTTGATTAAAATTAAAACAGTACTTACTCCTCTTTAATTTTCTGCTGGTAGTCTGTCTTTTTACTAAGCTGAAGCTTCTACTAAATTGAGTTTTGTGAATTACATTGGTGTGTTAATTAATAAATCACCGAAGTATGCTTTTATTCGTTATTATTTTACTTTTTGAAGGAATCGAATTGTCTCGTCAACTGTCAGAATATTTCAGGAGGATTAGGTTAAAATTCACGGACGCTGTCAGAGAAATCTACCGTCACTGCTGCCCTCTCGCGGCAATACATTTGTGGGTCCCTCGCAAAACAATGTAAATATTAAAAAGTGAAAACACCAATATATATATATTAGCTATCCATGCATCTTGCATTAAACATTAACACTACAGATATACGGTAAATATGTGAGCTATCGGCAGCTTGTTTTATATGATCAATAATCTGCAAAAAGATGGCACTACAATGACAATTTATAATTAAGTCACAGATGACTGTAATTGAGCATATTACTTAGCACATATTCAAACCAAAAGTTAGACAGCCATCTGCCATGCTTAATTGTCAAATCGCAATTTTTCGTAAATAATTAATATTGAAGCACATTCTACTAAAATTATATTCATGATGTGACAGATGCACTCAAATCCCCGATAAAACAGTTTCCAACACATTTCAACAGTAATAAACAAATAGCGATAGCAACGCCCTAAAATTGGTCTGGTGCGTTGTAGCCAAACTAACGCTAATTTCGTCTCCAAATATGAGCGGACATTTTGTATAAAAGGTCGTATATCTGTAGTGTTAACCTTATCTGTGCTATTACGTTGCTATTACTCAGCTGTCAGCCACAGAATAATACCCGCGCAGCACGTGAAAGAAAAGTGATAGTTACGAAGCGCGCGCAATTTGAATTCTACCCCTTTTGCCCCGTTCACACCCCCACGTTGTCCTGGCCGCCGGCCATGTTTGTTTCCTATTCCTGGATCTAAGTTTCACCCCCGTGAGTAAACCAAAATAATAGACAGTAAAGAGTGTTTATTTTTATATAAAAAAAAATTTTTTGTTCGTACCCGGTACCCGGGTATCAGCCAAAATTGGCCGGGTACCGGGTAATAGCCGGGTACCCGCGGCATCCCTAGTTACAATATTACAATATACCGTGTGTTCAAAAAGTAATTAGATAAGGGTTGGCCATGGAAAATAAAATTTCTGTCTTTGCATGCTTTAGAATTTAACTGTCATCGCTCTGCCAGTGTCACTACAAATAACAAATTACAAGCTTAACCTAAAATTTTAAGTAACATCATGTTTTGTTTGTTTAAATTCTAAAACATGCAAAGACAAATTTAATTTTCCATGGCCAACCCTTATGTAACTACTTTTTGAACACATGGTATTTTGTGTTATATTCGTCTACCAAAATTTGGGTGGGAAGGAGAAATTTTTATCGCCTTGCATTTATTAAATAAAGGGGGATGAAGTTTTGATTTTATAAAATTCATAAAAATCTTACAACAAAAATTAGTTTGTTTTTATTTAATTTGACTGATTCAATTATTATTTAATTTGATTAAATTCAAATTACATGGTCTGATCATACCTAAATGTAACATTTAATCAATACGACGAAAATTTCTTTTACTTTTAAGTATATCCCTCATAAAGTTGAAATGTTTGGCAATTTTTGTCAAAAGGTAAAACAAATTGCAAATAATTGATTTAAAAATATTTGAAACGAAAATTCGGAACGTACCAGAAATATAGCATGTCAATATCGTCGATAAAACAGGAATCTTGCACCGAAATCTAAAAGCGCAATATATGAACCCACCTTTTTAAAATTAATTACATAATCATGTTTTTAAATAAAATAGTAATTTAACAATATAATCTACTTATTTAAATTAAAATCAATATATTTTCTCTTTAATATAACCGCCAACCCTACAAAACGGAAATTTTCTCTTAGTTTTGAGTACTTGTTAACCCTATTTTATACACAGGGCAAATAGGTTAAAGAGATTCAGAACAGAAATCACCTTAATATAGTAATAAAAAGAAAAACTAGTATTTATTAAAAATGTCATCTCCACAATTACAAAATTTTGTAAAAAATGGAAGAAAGATTATTGGAGCAACAACTAATTACAGGTATGTACTATGTACAACCTATAAAGTGCATCTTATTAATAAGTACTTAAATGAGAAAATGTTTTATTTTTTATTTTTTAGACCATTATTAAAAATTTTAAATATTTCAACCCCTGCAAAACCAGGAATATTTTTAAAACCAACTTCGTCTTATATCAGAGAGGGACAGTCAGTCGAGGTAAAATTTGTATTGTTGCTGCAACTGTTCAGATTTATATTTTTTTCATATTTGTTTATTTCATATATAAAAAGGTGAATATTATTTTCAGATACCCAAAGGATTTTCAGTTAATCAAGAGATAGAGTTAGGTGTTATTATTCAAAAAAGGTGTAAGAATATTACTGAAGATGATGTTATGGAATGTATTGGTGGTTTCTGTGTAGCACTGGATATGACTGCAACCTGTCAAATGGTAATAAAAATAAAGTACAATAAATAATTCAAACTGATCTTAAACAGTATTAACTTTAAGAAAATGAAAGACCTTGGGATAAATCACATTTATTATTTATACGATTATCCAGTTCAACAGTACAGCTGTAGTCGCACTTTATCCATCCATACATATATAAAAGCTCAAAGGGTTTTTTTCTCCGGTTCCTCCAGCGGCTACCGCTTCACCAATTTGGACCATTTTTTTTTCAATGAAAGGTCTCTATCCTCAGATGGAACATGAAACATTTTTATATTTTTATTCTACGTCGATTTTTCAATAATAATTATTTTAATTTATATATGAAAGTCTGCTAAACGCGCTTCACTTGAGGCGACATCTACACTAACGTCGCGTCTCCCTTATGGAACTAATGCATCACGTGACTTATCATTTAGCCGGTTCTGTCAACGATCAGTCTGTCAGTGCATTGTGCGCTGGGGTAACACTAGTATCTACATATATAAAAGCTCAAAGGGTTTTTTTCTCCGGTTCCTCCAGCGGCTACCGCTTCACCAATTCGGACCATTTTTTTTTTCAATGAAAGGTCTCTATCCTCAGATGGAACATGAAACATTTTTATATTTTTATTCAACGTCGATTTTTCAATAATAATTATTTTAATTTATAATATATATGAAAGTCTGCTAGAGGCGCTTCACTTGAGGCGACATCTACACTAACGTCGCGTCTCCCTTATGGAACTAATGCATCACGTGACTTATCATTTAGCCGGTTCTGTCAGCGCTCAGTCTGTCAGTGCATTGTGCGCTGGGGTAACACTAGTAACTGTTTAAAATATTTTACTTGGTTTTGCAAATAATATGCAGAAGTATAAATTTATACTTATTGTATAGTTAATATAGAAGGTAATCAATGATTGTGTTTTATAATTGTAACTAAATACAAATAGGTAGATTATACTAATGTTGTTCTGGATAAACAGTAATCAGTAAACACCTTTTACAGTAATAACTTACTCTTGCTAATCTGTCAAGGTGTCATATATCAACATAAGCTGTTAGAGATTAAAATTGAGAAGAATTAATAGCAAAACTTTTGGGATCTTTGTTAATCTTTACAACCAAACACAGCTCGAGCACCCCTGAGACATAGTATAAATAAAATACTGTGACTGAGAGCTAAGGGCTGCTAAGCAACCTTGAGGAAAACCAAAATTAATAAGTTATATTTAAAAATTGTTCAAATGTATAGAATTATTTAGAATTTCCCTATTTGTTTAGATAATACAAAAAAGTTTTAGATTTACTATTGTTATATAATTAATAGGGATGCACCAAATGTTTGGCAGACCGAATGTTTGTCCATTTCTTGAGCTTGCCGAATATTCATGTAGGTAAGCCGAATATTTTTTTAGTCAACCAAATATTTGCCGAGTATTCGGCGCAACTTGCCTATGCATTGATTACCAGTAAGTATTTGGCACTCGGTTGAATAATTGGCTGTAGAGTTAGCTAATATTTGATATTGAGTTCTTTACATAAAGGCATTTATTATTATTATTATTATTATTATTATTTATGAATAGTTGTTCTAATATCTGGTATTTGGCTGAAGAATTGACCTAATATTCGGTACTTGGCTAAATATTCAATACTTGGCGGAATATATTAAGTTTAATATTTGGCAAACATTATAGCCGAATATTCGGTATTCAGCCATTGACCAAAATCAGTATTCGGTAGATCGCTAATAATAAATATCAATATCAATGAAGTGGCCCACATTTCTATAAGTCTCGCATCTGTTCATTTAATATGTTCAGCGTAAGAAGATAGTTAGGAGGTTGTATTAAGTTAAAGTTTTTCATTCCCACCTTACTATCTACACAGGCGACACGCGTACCCTTTTATTAGACAATCCGTTTAGCCCATACGAAAATACAATGGCAGCAATTAATTTTGTGGAACTTATTCCATAACACACATTTTATTTATTTAGGCAATCAGAGTGTTCGTTATCCGTGTCAACAACCAATCACACTAACTTGAAGGTGAAACAACTAGTGTATGTAATAATTGAAAACCCCAAGCTGATATTACTATAAAAACACTCTTTGCTACTACAGCTGCATTTGTTAGCGGCAGGAGCGACAAGGTAAGATCGACAACATGCGAAAGTCGACGATCATTTCGGATACTTTCTTCGTTACTAAATGTGCCAAGGTTGCTTTGTGTAAATGTGATTATCAGCAGGCGGCAGGTAGGTAAGAGGTTTAGTGTTCCAGGGAGGCCAAGCTTTGTTTGGCGTCTATGGGCGAAAACGCCGGAATAAGATCTTTTGTCTTTCTCTTTCGTCCGTCCCCCTTGTTTTTAGACATCCTACACTCCATTGTACTGTTCGAGGTCTCCGCAACTTTTTGCTCTATCTTTCGTGTTCCCCTCTCATCATGTGCCAGATCAAAAAAATTGCTAACCCCTATCTAATGATTTAATATGAAACAAAACGATGTGTGCCATATTTCGGTTACTGAATTTGCATGCCTGTTACTTAAAATAAAAATATTTTAATAGAAAATGTTCATAATCAACAAAAGTGTAATTTTAGTTAAAGTTTTTGTAACATAAAATTATCATTATTACATTAATGATTATCACAGTACTTTTTCTTTCTGTTTCTAATAGAAAGAAGCAAGGAGTAAAGGTTTATCATGGCTAATTGGTAAAGGCTTTGATACAGCATGTCCAGTCAGTAGATTTATATCAAAGAAAGAAATTCCTGATCCACATAATGTGAAACTTTGGTGTAATGTGAATGGAGAGTTACGACAAGAAGGCAATACTAAGGATTTCATATTTTCAATACCTGTATTAGTGGCGTACATCTCTAAGTTTATGACTTTGGAACCAAACGACGTAGTACTTACAGGAACTCCTCCTGGAATGGGACCTGTTGTATCAGGTGATGTAATTGAAGGTGGCATTAAAGATATAGTTACAATTAAATTCAATGTGAGATCTGGATGTTAAATCATTAAAATTCAAAACTATGTAAAACATTTAGTTGCTATTTATTTTGTAATAAAGAATAAAAAGTTGTTATTGTATGGAAATTAACAGCGTTGGGAAATTCTGGAAATTTATTTTTTGGAAAGTTTCCGTGAATTCATTTCTGGAAATATTTTCAGAAATTTACAAATTCTACTACTGTGTTTGTTTTGAGTTTTCCTTGCCAACAATACCAAACAGACGACTAATTTGCATTAGTTTTGATTTATTAAATTATCTTATTAATTTTCGTCGTAATTACAATATCTACTTATGAAAATATGTTCAAGCCACCCAGGTTTCTTTTCTTTGAATAGTAAAATGAGATTGCATAAGTTAAAGATGCCATATGAAACTAACAGAAATACACAAATTGTTGGTTTTTTATATTAATTCATTTATTAAAAATGATTTATAGATTACAGACATTGTTAACAAAATTTAAATTCTTTAACCCAAAAGTTACTCATTTAAAAAATAAATAATTATATTATTGTTGAAAGCTAAAGCCGAGTTCAAAATTTTGTTTTTTTTCTTTGGGAATTGTTTAAACATTTTTCTAATGTTACTACTACAAGGTGTCGTTAAAGTACTAACACTATTGGAATTAGAAATTTGATGAAAAATCGTACAATCCTTACTTTACTTTAGGTGGACACTTGACACAAACATTTATAATATGTTTTCTCATTCTTATAGCGTTAATATATAATATTCTTTATCACAGTATTCACAGGAAGCAATGATGCTTTTCCCGTTTTAGATTTCGTAAAATGTTTCCAAATATGTTTTTGGCATTTTATAAACTAAAAAGTTCTGTAAGGATTTCTTGCAAAACTTGAAAATAAAAATTAAAAATAGTTATTTGTTATATAAGACGATAAAGAGATATTTTATCGACAAGTGAAAAATGTTAGTTCACGAGCGACGAAGGAGCGAGTGGGCTATCTTTCACGAGATATACTATTTTATTTTGTACTTAATGTTAAATAATAATCAATAATTTATTTCTATATTAAAATGTCAACTCGCACAGATGGTTTATAGTAATTGTTGCATCGCGTTAGCAATGATCGTGGTTATGTTAGTTTGTTTACTTGTGTCAACATTCAAAAATTTTCACGAAATTATTTGTGCTTGTGAAAAAACATATGAATATTATATGGATATTGAAGCTACAGTGAAAGAAGCAATGGCTAAATTGTTGCCTGAGAAGGCCAGAGAACCATATGAGAGAGAGTATGAATTATTATGTTATCATCAGATAAGTTAGCTACCTTCAATGTAATAATTTAAATTTGTGTTTTAAGTATTATGCACGAATAGATTATAAATAAAGTGTAGATAAAATTCTACTTTATCTACAGTTGATGTTAAAATGTTTCTTTATCTACTAAAAATGAACGCATAAAGCCTACTTTTAACATTAAGTACAAAATAATAGTACATTTTGCAACAAGAGATGAAAATACCGTTTTTTTTTCCTGAGCGGACAGTTGTTCACTGGCCGCGTTAGCGGCGAGTGGGGCAAGTTCGCGAACGAAAAAAACGTATTTCATCTTGAGTAGGGAATGCTATTTTTTCTACGATATTGCAGTTTCAAGTTCAATTTAATTCAAAACGAACTGTCACAATGCAAATTACTGAAATTACTGTTTGTAGAGTCGTTTCCATAGCAATAAATGCATTTTTTCCATTAAATTTGTCATTCTTATTTTCATCTCTAGATGTGAAAATATTTTCATCTCTAGAGTTAAAAAATATCACTTTCATGTAGGGTAAGCGGAAACATTGCTATTTTCACATATATGAGTAGAAAAAATATATTATTTTATGTTATACTGCTCACTTTAGATCTGAGTTGTCAAAGCTGACATTTGTTGTAAAATTATATTTTTAATTTTTTTGCCTGTCTCCGCAGTAACGCATAAAATAATAAAATATAACCTATCACCAAAGTCTAGACTTTCAGTACCAAAGCTGCAAAAAATTTCGTTAAATTTCAATAAGTAAACAAAAACCATGGGTGTGGTATCAAATCCATAAAGTGTGAAACATATTGCACGATTTTGCAAGGTTTTGCTACAACTACAATATTTGGAATACATTGTTTCGTTCAGTGTTACTTTATTATTAAGCTAGCACAGAAATTCTGCACTCCGTGTTTTGAGATGGAGGAAGAAATGAAGCATCGTGAAATGAAGGAAGAAATGGTACTAGATGAAGAAAGTAGAGAGATTAAATTGACATATTCATAAAATTGTTTTATGTAGTAATACTTTTAAAACCTGTGACCATTCATATTCTACGCTTATGAACCCTGTTATCAAATCACTTGAAATACTAAAGCAGCTGGACAATTAAATAATACATAACTAAACGAGCTCGCATAAAGTCAAACATATAGACATGATGCTGTAATATACTATATACTCACAGGAATTTATTAATTTATTACCTAGTACCTACTTTCAATACTAACTAAATACTAGACTAAAAGTCTGGACACTGTCTATCACCATCAGTTGCATTTTCCACACTAGTTACCTACAGCTTGTGCAAAAAATATTAAATACAATATAAAGGGTTGTGCGGAACATACAGAAGATGCCGAGGACAACATGGTGATAATCAATCCACATTGTGAAGTGGAAACAGGTTCTAAAAAGCCTATACCATGAAAGAAGAAAAGATTAAGGATTAATTTTAATTTTGAAATTGAAAATTCAGATATAAGGGAATGAAGTATTAATACTACAATCACAATTTTAATGTTGCAAAACACACTAAATCGATTCTCAGACTAAAGGTAACTGGACAAAAGTGCCCTGGACAGCAGTCTTTGGGTCAAAAAGCCTCTCATAAAATTAAATTTGAGTTTTTGTTGTCTATTTTAAAAGAATAACATCCATTAAGTTATGTTACATCATATTTATGTAAAATCGGTTTGTACAAGATATCCTATATATGTATACAGGGTGTCCATTTCTGGAGTGAGAAACATAGCTAACATTGTTAGTGCGAGAGTTACAGGGTCGGTTAATTATCAAAGTTGATGAGAATTTCGAGAAGACTCTGATGCCATTTTAAATTTGATCGATGTCGTCAAATTATTAAAACATTTAGAAAATGGGTGAAACAGGTCCCTGGTACATTCCCATACTTTTTAGGTTTTAAATATTCTCGCGCCAAGAAATAAATGATATCATTGTTTCAATAAAAATTAAAATAAGAAAAAAAAATTTAAAAAAAAGTAATTGTCCAGCGGTGATTTGAACTTACAACAACCTGTGCAATACGATGTCGCGTACTGTATAAGCATGCTAAGCTACAACTTTGGCTAGCCGCATAGGATAGGAGCACAGTAAAGCGCCGCCCTACAGTTTGAACTGATTAGATTAGTTTTGGACTTCGAACCAAAAACCGCTATAAAAGCTTTATTTGAAGAGGTAGCAAAAGTATGCAAATAATGCAAAATATATTTTTCAACTAGAGCTAATTGATAGGCGCAGTTAAAACCACGTAACTTCAGATAAACGCGTTGATGTTAAAAAAGTATCGTTCTTTTAATTTTTAATATAGTTGTAAATTCTTATTTCTAATAAACTACTTCAAATAGGCTACGCTAGTGATGTGAGGCACGAATATTCGCAAACGAACATTTGGAAACTTTCGGAAATATTCGTTACCTTGAAAACGAATATTCGCCTTTCCATGCACTTTAAGTGCATGGACGCATGCACGCATTCCTATCAAGGAAAGTACACAAGCACCCAACGCAAAAGGTCAAAAACAGGTTTATGCACGAGTGCAGTGTAGTTTGGCGCGATGTTTTACTGTGGCGCAGTTCGCTTTTTTATTTTTACATGCTTAATAAAATTTAAAAAAAAAACATGTTTAGATCATGATTAGGTACCGCATTATTTATCGCAAATTATAGTAGAACTGTGAGGTTAAAAACAATACAATCAAAATTTTCTAAAAATCCCTAAAATTTCGCGAATATTCGCAACAAAGAACAAATTTCATGAAATTCACTAAGGCTACCAAACCGTTTAAAATTTATAATGATTGGCGTTTGAGTTTTTAAATAAATAATTAAGCAATTTCAACAGTTTCTGGAGGCTTAAAATTTGGAAGATCAGTAAAACACAAATTTGTAGTTCATTACAAGCTCTATCAGCCCAGAAAGTTTGAAAAAATAGTGTGGCCAGTTTTTGAGGAATAATCTTTTGAAAATGTCCAATTTTGAGAAGCTAGCATATAAGTTTTCATATTTCCCAAAATATTTTTACATCACTTGATTATACTTATTAAAGGCTATTAAATAATATGACAATTTGTATTAATTAAATATTTTCTATTGGAGTAATCGGGCATTAAATTTTCAAAAGTTCGTAGCTGCCTTCATTTTGAAGATACAACATTCGGAAAAAACCATTTAATTTGCCTTAAAATGCACTACAATATTCAAAAGTGTTTAGAAAAAATCTAGACCAAAAAAACATATCTAATTTAATTAAAAACCGTCTACAGAACTAGCTGCAGCTAAAAAACTTGTACATACCAAATTTGATAAAAATAGGTCGAGGGGTTCCGGAGATATATGGGAACGAACGCACCCACCCACAGACAGACATGTTTTAAAAACCATTTATTTGGGTTTCTTGAACCCCAAAACGTGTATTTCCGTTAAAATTTAAAATTCGAAAATTTGCATGTAATTAAAACTTGCCGTACTTCAATAGAAATGGGAAAGTAGGAAACTGGAAACAGAGGAATTGTTTACCTTAAATAATTCCAGAACCATTTACGATAGAACAAAAATAAAAATCGTTTTTTGCAGATCTTTTTTAGGTAGAATTTAATAACATTGATAAAACTTTCATACCGCTCTTCATTTTTGAGATATAATAAACCTGCAGTTTTTTAAAATGGCAGTCATAGTTGCCTGGGAGCGCATTAAAAAGCTTATTTATTTCAGATGTCATTGATATAAGGTTTTGTAAGCTTTTCTCTTAACAGTTTTTTTGAAATTTATACAAAAATAAGGTAATTCTTTTAAGTAACTAACAATACAACATCCATGCAGGCTTTGAAAAACAATTTAATGTTGCAAATACCGTCGCCTGCGTTGATTTGTAAATCACAGTGACACAATGCGATTTCACAAATCAACGCAGGCAACGTCAAATACATTTCACTAGCTTCATTACTATTTCCGTTACCGGTGTAATAACGAAAAAGCATGTCTTGTTTTCTTTGTTGCTGTACGTTCTCCAATTAATTATTCATTTTTAAAAACATAAATAATCAAAATAACACCACATAAGTTAACTTATTTTAGAAGTGATAATATTTGTTTGAAGTTCTTTATTAAGTCTACTTTAGTGTTAATTTGCTACTCAATTCAGACTTAATTAAGGCAAGACAAAAGCATATCACACTTTATATCAATGAATTCAGACAAAAATAAGCTTTTTCATGCGCTCACAACCATTACTGCCCTTTAAAAAAATTCAAGTTTATGTTATATCTCAAAAATCAAGAGCGCCATGAAATTCTTGATAATGTTATTGAATTTTAAGTAAAAAGATGTACAAAAGCACATTTTTATTTTTGTTTAAGCGTAAATAGTTCTGGAATTATTTAACATAAAAAAATCCGCCTGTTAACAGTTTTTCCAGAATATTTTAAAAAGGTGACAACATAGGTCAAATTTAAAGATTGCATCAGATTCTCCTTGAAGTTCCGCTGAACTTTGCTAATTAAACTGACTCTCATAATAACAAAGATAGCATGTTATGCATTTCAAAAATGGACATCGGTAAATAATGCAACAAAGTAATTAACAGCATGATTCTAAAAGGTCCTATTTAAAATTATAATTGAATAAATGAGAAAAAAACATTTAGAAATTGTTAAACTAATTCAACGCCAATGGTAACAAGACTATTTTGAAAATCGATTTAAAAAGACTAATTTATTGTAAATAATATAATTCTTAATTTCAAATACGTATAAGGCTAAAATAAAAAACCTGTTGAAGCTAAGAATTGTTTTATTCACAATAAATTAAAATGAACGTCAACAAAGTAAAGCTAGAACACATTAGTAAAGAGACTAATGTTTATGATTAATCTATATTTATAGTAATCACTTATGGCTTTATTGTTCAGCAAATTGTTTAAAATCTATTTATTTTAGTTTTTCTATCGAAGTCTTGAAAACTAAAGCAAGAGTCGATACACAGCTTCAACTATACAAAACAATGGCCACACCAACAATGCTATATGGTAGAGAAGCATGGGTCATAACTAAAACGAAATTAACAGATACACAAACAACAGAAATGAAATATTCCAAGACATTTAAGAAGTCACAAAAGGGGATATACTAAGAATTGAAGAAATAGGGGAGATCTGGAAATATATTCTATGGAAGAGAAAGTGATAGAATACAGACAAAAGTGGGTATCTTGAACGAATGGGCAATAAAAGAATTCCGAAGAGAGCACAGCACTACAATCCGAGAGGAAGAAGAAGCTTAGGAAGACCCAAGAACAGGTGGAAAGAAGGAACAGGGCCAAGACCTAATCCTCGACAGATATCATCATGACTTAGAAAAATACAGCAACCTTTCACATAAGTAACCTAATACCAGATACCTATTTCTATAGCTAAGCTATCATCATCAGTGGTAAAATGATACTAAACTAATTACCTAATATACACTATCTAATCGTTCCACACTAATTAAGACTTAATTAAATGAACCTTCAGTTTTGTAACAGGATTTTGAAGTATCTAGAAAAAAAACTGGCCATGGAGTCTCAAAAAAAAACTAAATTGAAAGTTTTCTCGTTTCCCCATACGAAATGCTTACTTACCATTTATTATTCGTTTAACAAGTATAAAATTTCAGTAGCCAATGAAAAACAAAATAATTTGATATAAAAAAAAATTAAACTAAAATCGCTTATTCGAGAGCTTTTGTCTAGGGCCCTTTTGCTCATTACCCACTAAGTCATGTTCAAGATTAATGTAAGTTTATTATAAGTTTCTTGTCGAAAATATATCCAGTATGGCATTTTCTTCTCCCAACACTAGAAATTATTATTTTACCATTCTTTTTCTCTCGGACACATTTATTCATCTTTTGTTTATACCAATAAATATTTCTCTTTATCACATACGATCAGAGAATGCAAGGTATGTAAATAATAAAACTACGTCTAAAGTACAGTAGCTAACTGAAAGCCTCGATCACATTTTAAACGGATATTATACCTAAAACTTCAAGTTAAGGCCTGCAATTTACCTGTATACATGGAATGTTTACACTAATTCTTATAAAAAATATGTATTTGACTAGTAACATAGGTATGTTTTATATTGTTTTTATTGTTTATCTAAAAATTGCAAAATTAGTCCAAATTTCAGCTGTCATTTACCAGATTTTGAACAGCATAAGGAATGTTGGAATAAGGTGAATATAAACTAGGAAAATACTGTCTGTAACAAACATAAGCAGTAACACTTCCTAAAAGGCTTCCCACCAAGACATCTAAAAATTATTATATTATTTTTTCTGTATGCAAATGTTATCTATTTATAAATACCTTGCCAGTGATGGTGGTAATCACAGGTTCGGCTAATTGCAATGGCAGATGCCACTACTAGCGGTAAGATGCAAAGGCATAAACGCCACGAAATGCCCCTACCACCGCCATCATTACAAATTTTCAGTTTTGCAGCTAAATACAAACTTAGAAAAAACATGCTGGAGAAGGCAAATGAGGAATGTCCACTTGGAAAGCTTTTTCTTCCATCCATAAAGGTTTTCCTATCACCTGTGCACTGGTTGAAGTCGCTACCTTTTCCATCTGGAAAACATCTGTAGAAAAAACTTGGGCGTGGTCGCCCCACTATGACTTTAAAAAACTGTGTCATGGTTCCAACTAGCCCATAATTTAATGATAAACTTAACAGTGTTTCTTTAAGTTCTAATTGGTTTTTGTTGTTCATGTACTCCAATAAAATAATGGTTGTAGGAATTACAAAGACGACAAACCATAAGCTGGTTGAAGATACATAGCTGGATATTACTGGATATTTATACAGCCAAATCTCTTCTTCTTGTATAATTCTTATAAATGGTTCTACATGGTCAAGACACCTAAAATTCCAGGTTTTAGTACAGAAAAACTTGCAAAAATTTGATAACTTACAGAAATAAGATCCACAACATTATTCGTATAATGATTTCCAATAATAACTGTTGCTTAATTTTTACGGACATCATATTTTCTTGTGTAAGGAGGTGTTGGGAGCTTGTTAAAAAAATAAATATGGAATGAAAAAAAGTCAGGTTAGAAGCTAGTCGTTTTGATTTGTTTTTGACACATGGCAGTAGGTGATTTGAAATAATGTTTAGAACTACTCTCCACATTTTACCCCATTTTTAAGACATAATTACCAGTAATGCAAAACTTTTCAACATATTGCACTCACTTAATTTAAAAGTAGCTAGGTTTTTAATTGATTTTTTAAATGTATTTATTTCATAACTTCAAAATTTGACTTCAAAATTGTTGTAACAGTTACCTACCTTGATAAAATAATTTATAACATTATATTATTATTAAAATATCTACTTCAAATTTTCAGTGGTCTACCTGCAAATAAATGTTTTTAGATAATTATAGCATCTAGCTAAACTTATGGTTATGTCAAATATTATCTGCAAATACGTTTACAGGTTTACAATTACTAATAGTACTACTATACCTACAATTTATATAATCTGATAACTCAAAGATAGTGTAATCTATAATTTATTTAACTAATAAATAAACATTATCAAATTTCAAGAAAAATTAATAAATGTTATGGTAGTTCCTTCTTTTGTGACCAAATAGTCAGTAGGTAAATAAATAATTCACCAAGCAAGGTAATATTAACATAATGTTGATGCAGAAACTTTGCTCTGTAAATTGTAATGTTGCAGTAAACTAGTAGATAACATCAAACGAACGTTGCAGGTAGGTACTGCTTATGTCCGCCAAAATAATACAGTTTTTGTAGTATTACTAATGTAATGTAACTGAGCGAATTGTATCGAGCATTGTTGCAATCTTGGTTGTAGTTAAACAAATAAATGTTACATAGAAGTTTAACTTGTAATGTTTAGCAACATGACTTTTATCAGTTACTTAAAACTTACTACTGTAATGATACCACCTAGTTGCAGAATCAACCTTTAACATTAACAACAATATTTACAGAAGTAATATTAAATTTATTATTGCAATACAAGGTGGTAGTTTAGTATTCATACAATATCTGCCCTTCATTTTAATACCTCTATGCGATTCTGATTGCTGAAATATAATACTTAATTTTTAAAACACAAAAATTATTTGTTTAATGCTTTTGTTTGGTGAATTTTTCTTACCGAATATCACTCATAACTGATTTTCGTTCAGCAATCTTTGCTTGATCACTGCCTGTTGGTTAAAGAAAATTGGCACTCCTTCGACATTGTGAAAAAAAAAAGTCAAGTGGGCTTTGGATGCCACTGTTCCACATCTACTGTACTGAGTAGCATCGGCAATACTATACTGAGTACTATATGTAAAATAAGTTTTATATTCTTTGAGGCTTTCGCGGTTTGTCGAACTGTCAATATTACAATTTACTTTCAGCTTAGACCGCATCGTCGTTTGGGAACTACACCCAGCATAATCAGGTAAGGACCAACCTGTAGCTTGTCGGTGAATAGAACACTGGACTAGAACACAGTGTTCTATTCATAAGCCGATTAAGTATTATTGTCCTGGCAAACAATATACATTAATGAGTATCTGTATATAAAATTAAAATTAAATATGGACTTTAACGAAGTAAAGCTGGAATTCATAAATAAAATATACATTAAGATCAAATCCTTGTCCGCCCCAAGGTTTAAATAAACTGAGCACACAGCCCTGTTTAGGCAGGCAGGGCCTACGAACAAATATTACTCAGACTTCTGGAGCAAATGCTTGTAAAGGCAGACAAGCTACAGGTCGGTCCTTACCTGATTATGATGGGTGTAGTTCCCAAATGACGACGCGGTGTAAGCCGAAAGTAAATTGTAATATTGAAAATAAGTTTTACTAATGCCTTGTTTGATAAAAAGGACGTTAAAAATACAAGTTGATATTTTATTAATTACCTTTTACCATAGAAATGCGAATTAAATAATACCAAAATAAGTAATGATTGTAATCATAGCAACGAATTTTTGTTTAGGGTTGTTACATTTTCTCATCCAATTACGTATAAAATTTAATTTCAACTCAAATTTGATTATTTTTAGTAATTTGACTTAATAAACAATTAAACAACAACAATTAAATAAAATTCCTCGACCTGCGGCCTTGCAATTTTATCATAACAGTTTGTCTTTTCAAACTACCCACTATGCAAGCAGTTTTCATATGAAATAAGACTTTATTCGAGAATATAAAAATTTCTTGTGTAATTACTACAGACTATATCACATTTTATTTAGCCAATGAGTGCTCCATTTTCGTATCTACAACCAATCAAACTAATTGTAGGTGATAAGTTCATTATTGGATTTAAATAAGTGAAAAATGTAGAAGTAAATTGTAAGGTTCTTAGTAGACCCGTGATATCTGATCACAACATTATTGTAAGTAAAATAAGTCTACTTGAAACTGTAAAGTACAAAGATGAAACGGTTATTAGTAGAGGAAAATTAGACTATAATGCAATACTAAAAAGACTGAATAAAATTAATTGGCAAAATATGTATAAAGTTAGTGATATTAACGTTAAGACTGATATATTTTATGATAATATTTTTAAATGTCTTGATGAAATTGCACCTAAGAAATGTATAGTTATAAAACATAATAGTAAACCATGGTTTTGTGCTGAAATTAGGGACATGATTAAAATAAGAGATGATCTGTTTAATAGGTTCAAGTTCACTAGGGATATTAATGATTGGATGCAGTATAAATCGTACCGTAATAATGTAGTAAATTTAATTCGAGTCAAAAAAATGCAGTACTATGAAGAAACGATTGATAATTGTAAACACAACCAAAAGCTTATGTGGAAGACTTTGAGAACTCTAATGACATGTAAAGGGAAAGATACTGTTAGCACAGTTGACTTTAATGGAAAATTAACGGAATGTAAACAGGGCATTGCTAGTAAATTCAATAGATATTATATCGATAGTGTCACGGATATCGCTAAGAATATTGATGTACCTAATGCCGAATGGAAAATTCGGGCATCCAATAACGATGATACCAGTTCTTTTAGTAATTTTAAATTGCTTAACGTAGAAGAGTTAAAAGAAATAATTTTTGATATTAAAAGCAAAAGTAGCCCTGACGAAATTTCTGTGGAATTCCTTAAGCAATCATTTGAATTGATTGGCGAGCCATTGCTGCATCTTGTTAATTCGTCCTTGCTTGAAGGGATAGTACCCAGTCACTTAAAAATTTCGACGATTATGCCAATACAAAAAGTAAAAAGCACAATTAAATGTGAGGAATTTAGGCCTATTAATATGCTTCCCGCAGTAGAAAAAATTTTAGAAGTGGGGGTTTACAATCAATTAAATGATTACCTTCAGGACAAACAATTAATAGTTAAGGAGCAATCTGGTTTTAGGTGTAGACATAACTGTGAAACTGCAATACAGCTGGTTGTATCAAATTGGAAGAATTGCATAGATAAAGGAGAAATAGTTATTGCAGTTTTTCTTGATTTACGTAGAGCTTTTGAAACCGTAAATAGGAGTAAACTGATAGAAAAACTACGGGGCTACAAGATTAAGGATAATGCACTGAATTGGTTTATAGATTATTTAAGTTGTAGATTTCAAAAAACTAAATGGGGTGAGTTCACGTCCGATGCTGAACAAGTGGAACTAGGTGTGCCTCAGGGGAGCGTATTGGGTCCTCTTCTTTTTATTTTGTACTTAAATGATATAACTCAGACAGTGAATAAGTGTAGCATGCAATTATTCGCCGACGACACGTTGATATATATCGCAGGAAAAAATTATACAGAGATAGTGAACCTATTAAATGAGGAATTGAATGCTGTCATGAAGATTTGAATAGGATGCAGAAACTGCAAAATAAGGCGATGAGGAAAATATTAAAAACTAACAGGTATACAAAAATACAAGACATGCTTCAAACATTGGACTGGCTGTAGTGACAATTTAAGATCAAAGCTGTGGTACAACACTCGAAAAAATGACAATCATTTTCGATATGATCCGTTAATTTAAAATACGTCTTAAGTATTGTGTGTGATATAGTGCTCGTGAAATTCTCATCCCAATTAGCACTTGTTAACAACCAATCTAAGTTTAATGGAAAAAAAGGAATGGCTAGTTGTACAACTTGTGAAAAACATTAATAAAACCATTTACTGACACAAACCTATATCACAACAAATTCTTAAATAATCTAGTTATTAACAGATAATTCCCCCAAAGGAGCAATACCAAAGAAGAAGAACTGGGCGCAGACCATGCTAACACCACATGTAAAGGAAAGAAGGGAGAATGAAAAAGTGACCTCACGATACGAAGAGAACTTAAATGAAACCCTGAGGAACATTACGAAGACAGCAAGATCACAACACAATCCAAAAAACTAACAGGAAACGAGAGCCGGACGGAAACACAAAGGACGATAAGCAACAAAAAAGGACAACGAAATAAAGAACAGGAAGACAAAAAGAAAACAGGAAAAGAAATGAAAAAGAAGAAAAACAAAGAGAAATCGAAAATGAGAATTGGAACATGGAATGTGAGAACAATGCTAGAAATGGGGAAAATGGAAGAAATATGGAAAGAGATGGAGAGATACAAAATAGGAATATTGGCAATACAAGAAATAAGATGGAAAGGAGAAGGAAGAATAGAGAGGGAAAAATTTACAATGATGTATGGAGGGGAAGAAAAACAAGGAAAGAATGGAACTGCGTTCATGGTAAATAAGGAGGTAATGAAAAGAACAATAGAATTTAAGAAAGTAAATGGCAGGATATCGTACCTACGAATAAAAAATAACATAGCAAACATTACAATAATAAATGCATACGCACCCACAGAAGCGGCAACAGAAATGGAAAAAGATAAGTTCTACGAAAAATTAGAAGAAGTATGTGAAAGAGTACCGAAACACGACACAATAATAATAACAGGAGACCTTAACGCTAAGATAGGGAAGGAGGAGTACATAAGGAAAGTGGCAGGGAAACATACCATACATGACAAAACCACAGATAATGGAATGAGACTATGTAACCTAGCAGCACAAATGAATATGATAATAGCTAGTACAATATTCCAACATAAAAAGGAGCATAAAATGACATGGTTACTACCAGGAAAGACCGAAGGAAATCAAATTGACCATATCATAATTAAAAAGAACGAGCAAAAAATGATACAAGATGTAAGATCTTATAGAGGGACAAGTGTAGACACGGATCACCAATTGGTGATAGCGAAAGTGAAACTGAGAGTAGTAAGGAACAGGCAGGAAAGAAGCCTAAAAAGAAAATGGAATATGGAAGCACTACAGAACAGAGAAAAAAGAAGAGAGTACGGAAAAGAATTAAAGAAGCAGCTAAGCAAAGAGAAGGAAAATGACAATATAGAAACAGCATGGGAGAGCATAAAAAATAAGATACTCGAAACAACAGAAAAAGTAATAGGTCGAAGAAAGGAACAATACAGAAAAGATTGGTTTGACCGGCAATGTGAAATACTAATAAAAAGGAAGAAAGAGAAAAGGTTAAAATGGATAAGAACAAACGGAGAGAATGATTATGAAGAATACAAACAAATAAGGAAAGAAACAGCAAGAGTAATAAGAAACAAAAAACAGAAGTGGATTGACGACATGATGAACGATATAGAAAAAGACAGTAAAAATAACACAAGGTTATACCAGGAAATTAGAAAACAAAAAAGAAGAAGAAAAACCACGGTTAATATAGACAAGAAAGAATGGGAAAGATATATGAAAGAAACAACAACGAAGGAAGAAGCCGAAGAGAGGATTGGCGAAGAGGAAGAGGAAGTAGAGGTAGAAGTAGAAGAACCATCAGAAGAAGAAGTTGGCGAGGTAATTAAAAATTTGAGAAAAAGAAAAGCAGCAGGACCAGACAGTATATGCGGCGAAATGCTGAAGGAAGGAGGAGAGGAAGTAAAAAAAAGGATTTTCGAATTAATGAAGCAAATATGGAGGAAAGAGGAGATACCCGAGGAGTGGAGGTCCGGAATTATAATACCAATACCAAAGAAAGGAGACTTAATGCTATGTGAAAATTATAGAAGGATAACCCTACTGAATTTAGTGTACAAGATACTAACAACATTAATACTAAAAAAACTAAATAAGTTTACAGAGGAAAGAATAGGAGAGTACCAGAATGGGTTCAGACAAGGGCGATCAACAATAGATGCAACCCATACGCTAAAACAAATAGTAGAAAAGTGCTATGAACAAGACATAGAGGTAGAAATAGTATTTATAGACTATAGGCAGGCATTCGATACAGTTAAAAGAGGATCGGTTACAAGAGATGCGAGGAAAATGGGGATACCCAAAAAACTTATAAGATTAATAAACATGACTATGGAAGGATCGAAAGCAGAGGTACTAACACATGAAGGACTAACAGAAAAAATAGAAATATATGAAGGAGTACGACAAGGAGATGGATTATCGGCAACACTGTTCAATATTGCAATAGAAGGAATAATGAAAGAATGCGAAATTAAAGGAACAATAATAGAGAAAGCTATACAAGTGGTAGCATATGCCGATGACATAGCACTGATAGCAAGGGATAGGAAAAGTTTGGAAGAAACAATGGAGATGATTAGTAAAGAAGCAAAAGAAAGAGGCCTAGAAATAAACCAAGAGAAAACCAAATATATGAAAATTACAAGAAAAGAGGAACGAGTTAATAACAGAATAATAACAATAGGAAAATATAATATAGAAGAAGTAGAAAGTTATAAATACTTAGGGACAATAATAAATAGAAAGAACAGCGGAAGGGAAGAGATAGAACAGAAGATACAGTCGGGCTATAAAGCATACTACGGACACAAAACGATAATGAATAACAAAAAGATAAGTAAGAAGACGAAATTAAGAGTATACAGAACAGTGATAAGACCGGTGGTGACGTATGCGGCGGAAAATATGTGCCTCACAAAAAGAGACGAAGAGAAACTGAAAGTTTTTGAGAGGAAAATAATAAGAAAGATATTTGGAGGAAAGAAGATAAGCGAGGAACAATATAGGAGACTAACGAATAGAGAGGTAGAAGAAATATTAGAAAACGAGAATATAGTCAGAGTAATAAAATCCAAAAGAATAAGGTGGTATGGGCATATAAAACGGATGAGTGAGGAGAAAGTAGTGAAAAAGATGACAAATTGGAAGCCACAGACGAGACCAAGGGGAAGGCCAAAAGTACGATGGGAAGAACAAGTAGTGGAAGATTTAAAAAGAATGAGAGTCAAAGGATGGGGTGAGAAAATGAGAAACAGAAGAGAATGGAAAATAATTGTGAAAAAAGCTGCAAGACACATCAACCTATAAAACATAAAAAAATATAAAACATAAAAGATAAAAGAACAGAAGTGTAATGAAGATAGTGTAGTGTAGTGGAGTGACGCACCACCAACACTGAAACAGTCAGAAGAGCCCCTTAGGGGCGGTTCCAATTCCTACGGGAATGTATAGCCTTTAATAATAATTAACAGTGCTTCTTATTTCAGATTAGTTCTAGTTGAATATACGGTTTTAGTTTGAAAAATGTAGGTTTCTTCATTTACAAATAACTTTTAAGCCACAGATCACAAAGCATTGCTTACAAACTTGGGCAGCTAGCATATTCATAAAAGAACGCCCAAGTTACTTCAGCCAATGAGAAGCTGACTTTGCAAATTGCCGACGTTGCGTCTTAACAAAAGTAATGTTGATTGTTAGAAAGAAATTGAACAAGGGTGGAATGCTACTATTTATGATCCCTGGGATCTTTTTAGCGATAATAGCAATACCTTAGGCAACGTCCAAATTAACCCAAGTGTTCTATTCTAATATGTCGACGTTTTACTAACATGCGGTCAGCAGTTGTGTCCTGCCACACATAACACCTAAATGATCTGTGTATATATTTGACTGAGCTATGGCCAGACTTTGATACAAACCAATTTGTATAAAATATTACAAAACTGATAATTTTTCTTCAGCATAACTATTAGAATAGCATTATGTTCACTGCTACCCGTTTCTTTACACAGGACAAGTAAATTTCCATTTATCAGTTTTAAAGTAAAAAATGAGTTATGTTGGGTGCTACAAACTTCGTTTTAATCATCATTAATCAAGTGATACAACTATTTTGCATCAACTTCTTAAATTTAAGACCTATTTTAAGCAATTAACAAAATAAAATCAATTTTTAAATCCAAAATATATTTAGGCAATTCACCGCTCCTTGATCCGCAATATACAAAGCATAAAAACACATGTGTTAATACTTAGTCAGGGCGGCGACGCAAAATTCCGGAAATGGGTAGGGTAGTATTGTACATATTTAAGATTTAGTATTAGTTTGATTTGTAAACTCCTGACGATGACCGTGAAGGTTGAAACTTAAGTCGAGAAAATAAATACCAACAAATTGTGAAACAATTACCAAGAGTTTTATTTTATTAATAATCTATTAATTTTTTAATAGTTAAATATTTATACCCATTTCCAATACCTAGCTTTAATTTCTATATTATTCAATAAAAAAACTGTGTTTTGCTTTATTTATATTTTCTACACTAGGACAGAAAAATTAAATATTCAATACTTATTACAACTAGGCAATTAAGAAACTAAGAAATAACATAGGAAATATTATAGAAGTACAAATATTTACTTATTATTAAGAGGATTTTTTATAACCAAGTCACAACCATGATATTCAACTTGTTCATAAACAAATCTACGATTACATCTGCACTCAGGTCCACATTTTGGTGATCTACATTTTGGACACGGCAAATGGCAACCTGGGCACAATTTTTGAAGGCAGTCGCAGAGATCAATTCCAGTAGCTATATGAACACCATATTCATCATATACTGCCCCTGGTACTTTACGAGTAGTAGTCGCTGCAGTTACTTTTCTGTTAAGTTTACGTCTTTCACGAGCACTACTTTCTGGATCAAAGTTTTCCATAAACTTATCATGGCTGCTGCTGTAGGTTTTCTTGTTGCTATTGGCTAAAGCTACTTGCCGACGAGTAGCTGCTGCTGGAGGTTGTCTTAAATCTACTGTAGCAGTAGATTTTTTTGCAATGCGTTTCACTGTAACTTCATTTGCAAAATGCTGCACTCCTACTCCTTGATCAGAATTTTCATCAGAATCTAGGTTGAGTACCATATCAGTATCGACAGATTCTGAAATTTTTAACTTTTCCGTATTTGCAGCTAAATTATCAGTGCCACTGCTGTCGTTTTTGCTATTGCCTTCCATAAGAGTAGGCGATATTTATTTTTGTAAACAATAATTATGTAACTTTGTTTATCAGAATGATGATCAAAAACTGTAAAACATTAGGTATCTCAACACAGTAAAACCATTTATTTTTATTTTTCATTAATAACCTCAAATACAACAAAATATTAAATAATAACAAAATTTAATATTTAGGCTCACCACTAGCTGTCGCTGAATCTGCTTTACATTTAGAGTAACTTTAAAAATAAAAATAAAAATATTCTTCTATTACAGTGATTCGTTTTTCGATTGGTTGCTAGAGGCTGTAGTCAAGTTTTGATGCAACATGGAGGCGGCGTGTCAACCTATCAGCTGTTTAGATACGATCATTTAACGTTTAAATATTCTTTGCACTTCCGGGAGTAAAAGTACTAATTTTTTCGAGGACTAAAGTGTCACTTTTAACGCCGGAGGGAAGTTTAAATAATTAGGAAAGTAGCCTCACTCCGTGATTTCTGGGGCGACAGAATCACAAACCAATATACTAGGACAGAATTTGTACACGTATCATCAAACTACAGCATCCAAGCACGCGAAAAAGACCTTTATTAATCAACTCTAGGTATAAATGCGCACTAGAATTAGCGGAATAATATGCTTGCGCAATAACTAGATCCAACGGCAGTTTTAAACCTAGCGCCGGAATTCAAACTTGAACGCACGCGAAAAAGATCTTTAATAACCGACTCCAGGCATACGCGCACTAAAAACTTGTCGCATTTAACATCAAAGGTACCGACGCGAAGTGAGACTACTTTCCTATGCTAAGATGTATATAAATTGCTAGTTACCGAGTATGTTTTGTCGCCATCAGAAACTACGATTTTAATTTTGACGTTTTAAAAAGCTCAAAAGCTGGATTGTCATGTTGACAGCATACTTTTAAATTTCGACTATTTTGATTTTAAATAATTCGGAAGTGCAAAAAATAGCATATACACCACAGGACTGAAGTGCTTCATTCAATCCCTCGTGTGATTATTGCCCTCTCTCTGATACGCTACGCTCAGGCAATAAACTTTCACACACGGGATTCAATGATGTATTGTTTGAAATTACCAAAAATAAATGAGAACAAAATTTACATAAATATGCCTGGTTGTATAGCTGTTGGTTGTACAAATTCAACCGAGAAAGGGTTTATAATGAAAAGTCTTTTTCAGGATAAAGCGAGGAGAAATGAGTGGCTACTAAAGATTGAGAGAAAAAATTGTGGAAACATCAGAATAGTATCCCACAATCTTGCGCGCCAATCTTTTCGCCCTATTTATGACATACATTTCCTGATCTAACTACTAACCTCCGCACCACTTTGCTTCCTATATATTATTCAATATGCAATACATTTCCTAATCTTATTACTAATCTAAGCGCCATGTTCAACACTTATGCGTCAGAAGTCTACTATATTGCATTTTCGCGGAAAATTGTATTCCAACTACTAATTCTTAGCTATACCAAGCAAAATCATTTATTTTTTTATGGTTTTTATTTTAAAGATACCCTGTGATACATAATTACAAAAACTCTATTCAACTATGAAAAAAATTTAAATGCTGATCATAAGAAAAAAAAAGGTTGATAATCGAAAATGAACAGTGCTAAAGTATAGCAGTTATTCCAAATCTGATGAAAAATTTAGATTCAGCATAAAAAAGTGTCCTAATAATGCGTTAATTAGAAATATGTAACATAAATAACAAATGAGTTATAGCCAAAAACAAAAAATCCAAAATTTCAGTTTTTTTTAATTCTTTCAGAAACTAAGTAAGATAACTCCAATTTATTTCTATATTATTTTTTTACATTCATGCGATTATATGCGTTCGTGCAAAAAATTTCTCTTTAATAATCACAATCACAATATAAGCCTTCATTCATCCACTGCTGGATGTAGGCCTTCCCCATTTCTTTCCATCTCTCTCTTTCTGCAGCTGTTCTCATCCACTGTGGTCCCGCTATTTTTCTTATGTCGTCCATCCATCTAACGTTAGGCCTACCAATATTTCTTTTCTTTTCCCGGGGTCTCCACTCTAACACACTCTTTGTCCATCTGTTGTCATCAGTGCGGGCTAGATGCTAGGGCTTTATAATAATAATAATTTATGAAGTGAAGTCCCCTACATTGGACAAAAGGATTGTCAAAGAACACAACAGATAAGTAATACAAACAATAAAATAATAAATTCATCATTTTCACAGTACTTATACTATACACAGATATCTTTGACCACCACAATTAAGAGAGATAAAATTCCTGACATCATAGAGAACTAAAACATTATTCCATAGGCTAAAATGGATTGCACGTATGCAAAATAGAATAACTTTATTGAACTGGCTGTCATTTGATCTTTTACTACGCGTATGATGCAATGTGCTGAATTCAGCTGAGAAACTAAATTCACTATCCTACTCTACTCATAGGTAGAGTAGGATAAATTAGAATCTAAGGTGATTCTGAGAAATTCTTTTTCCCTCTTTTAAAGAGATAGATCTACCGTTAGCTGCAATATAAAGAGAAAGTCCAATACTACTATTCTTATTTTTAAACATAATACTTCCAGTTGTTTTCGAGATTCAGTAACAGAGCACTGTTATTACACCAAAGCTCCGTTTCTCCCGAACAAGACCTGTTGCCCAAATAGATAAATTTGATATACTTTTACGAGATATAATACACGACACATCATCTGCAAATTGAAAAACACAGGTTTTATTGATATGTTCATTGAAGTCCTTTACGTAGGGAAGAAACAGGATTGATCTAAGAATGGACCTCTGAGGTACCCCTTGTGTCACTAGCATCCCACTTTAGATAGCAGTGCAGTTTATTTTATTTTTAGTTTATAATGCATTGCACAATCACTAATTATCTTTTATATCTACCCGTTTTTTTAGGTGTAGGTATTAAAATTAAATATTTATATTTCAATCATCAAGGTGTAGATGGTAGAGCAGGAGTAGGTATTACCTACAACTGAATCTTGCTTTGGGGTTGTGGTGCTGCTTGAATTGATTTGTTAATATTTATATATTATACAATATTTTGACTTAACACCCAAATACACAAAACGAGTTGATGAAATTGGGATAAAAGTTTCTATCGTAATAGCTCTATAAGAACACAATGATACTCTTAGAAACATGTTCTGAACATGATTTTTACTTCTTCAGCTACTATGAGCTACAATTTAGTTCATATCCCAGTCCGCTAATTTCTCCGTTATGCCTTCTATGAAAATTTGGGTTTTAATGCCTATTTATTCAAACGCGAGTTATCAGATCGGGATCAAAAATGCCACGAGGGTACATATTGTTACAAACAGAAAATTATTGGAATTACTAAAACTGTAAAATAACAAAAATTTCAAAATTGTGACAATTTTCAAAAAAATATTGCTAAGAAACTGGCCACACGATTTTATATACATTTTATATGCTAATCGAGCTAGGGATGAGCTACAATTACGTTCTTGTTTCGGTCCACTAACTTGTCACATTTATTCGATCTTTTTTCTCCCAAAAGTATCAATTACATTCTTAAGAATGCAAATCCTTTTACCTGCAATTTAAGCCTTTAAAGGTAAAGTGTGACAGTTTTTTCTTTAAAGATTAGGAAAAGAGTTATTACAGAGACAAAATGTCAACTGCCCTAAGATTTTATTATAGTCATTGGTGGCGTGTAAGACATGCATACTGAAACCCTTTTGAACATGATAAGTAACAATTGTTTAAATATAGAAAAGTTCAGGCGAAGTGCTTTGCTCATTTTTGCTTCTAATAAGTCCGTATCAATTTCCAAGAAAAAATTTGAAACATTTAGTACTTTGTGTAGCAATTTTAGTAAGTCATGTGTGATGTGCTGATCGTGATTGTGCTCATTTTTGTTTAAAATTAGCACTATGTTATGCGCAACTTTTTAAAACCTAGCTTGTACACAAAAATTAAGATGAGTGGTGAATGTAATTACCTCAACTAGTAACGGATGTTTGAGTAAAAAATACAAATAAATACAAAGCTAATATTTGAGATTAAGGATTTTCTTAGGTTTAGCCACAAACCAAGTAGGTAACTTAAAATATGTATATGCGACATCTATGTGGATTTCATTCGTCTATTAAAGTGTTTCGCGTAGTGTTCCAAATCCGGGCAAAGTTTTTTACACTATATGAGCTATCTATAAGTATATTATAATCAAGGGTATTACCCAAAAAAATTTTAATGCAATTTCACTTGAAAGTAAATTGTGTTAAACAATCCCAGACGGATATTCAAATTTCAGTGCAAACTAAGTTATTTCCATTTTTTTTTGTAGAATATACCTACAGTTTTGCACAGCACTTGTTAATTACTATAAAACAAATGTTTAGTTTGAAATAGCATCTACAAGTGTTTACAAAATTTAATATTTGAATGTTTAATAAAATCATTGTCAAAGGCAGCAGCCAGCTATTTTAGGACACGGAAATCTTCAAATTGTAATATTATTCAGTATAAAAGGTACTCATTAAATGTTTTTAACTTTATTCTAATACCTTCTCATTTTCATGCTTAAACAAATTTAAAACATTATTATACATATTGCAACAGGTAACATAACCTTCTTTTAAAATACATTTAATAAATAATTGCAAGAATCAATAAATTACTTATTTCTTTAAATTACTTTTACAATAATATCTAATTTTTTAACTAAGATAAATGTTATAATACCTACGCTTAAAAATTCAGTCAGACTGATTTAAAAAACTAATAGAGCAATCACATATTTCAGTTATATTTTATTTTTCATATTAAGCTAAACTTTTCAAAGGGTCTTCTTTTTTGCTGCTTTTTTCGTTCGAGGAAGCGTTACACTTGAAGTTACCTGAAAAATGTAAAATTATTGCAATTAAATGTTTAAAAACATTAGCTAACATTCAATTTAAACATTCACAGAAAAAAACACATTGTATCCAATCATTTACTGAACCAGGTTAGAATACCAAAAGTATCTTTATTAAAATAGAATAGTCACAAGCGTCAAAAAAATCAATTCATTTAGTGTGTTAGTGGAGTACACATTCTATCGTGCAAACTATCCTAAATAATCCATGCCTTTTATCAATCACTGTCAGTGTCAAGTCCTAAGTTTCCCGTATTCGAAACTTTATTCCGGAATTTTGGCGAATGTGTTAAATTTTTTATATGAAAGTTCTCAGCGCTCTTTGACAGTGGTTTTGAATTGAGTAGCAGTAAATGTGTAGATTTAGGTAATTCTGCATACCACGAAGAGCGCTTCACTTCTGATGTGCCTTCCTTAGAATGCTCCTCGTCTTTATGCCAGAAATTCAACTTTTTTGGGATCATCATAAAACGTGCAAGTGCTGATTCCTGTTTGGTTTTTGTTTGAGCTGTTGATTTAATTTTTCTTTTTAATTTAGGAGAGTGAACAAAAATATCAGATTTTGATGAATCATCGGAAGGGGGTCCAACTGATTTCACCGTTCCTGGTTTTAAGACTAGCGTTGCTTTAATTGCAGATAAACTGTCACAATTTTTCTCGCACCTACTATCTTTGGTTTTCTTTTCTTCTTTCACTTTATTTGATGGAGGTAAGGGGGCAGCCTTTTTCTTGTACTTTCCTGCTCGTTCATCTTTATGTGGGGAAATTTGAGGACTTTCAACTGATACATTTAAAGAACCAACAGATTTACTTTTGAACAAATGCGAAGATTCACTCTGTACGCTAACCTTAAATTCATCTTCCTTGGTTTTGCTAGTGTTGTATACCTCATCACAGATAGGTTTTATTTTTGTTTCTTCAACAGCTGTTACATCCAAATGTTGTGGTTTAGTTATATTTGTTACTTGCGGCGCTTTTGTAACTTGTAGAAGATCAGAATTTAAGAGTATATCGCCAGCTTCCTTCTCCTGGATTTTCGCATCTCCTGTTAAAGGAACAACTTCAACAGGTCCACCATGTTCAACAGTATCAAGAAATTCACTTTCACTGGAAGACTCTGATATTTCATTAATGAAAAATTTATTTTGACGTGGTTTGCTGATAATGTATATTACGCCATTATCAGACAATTTCTCATCTGACACATATTCACTGCTTTCCTTTAAATTAACATTCAAATAAATCGTTTTTTTTAAATGGTTTAAAAAGTATGGGAAATAAAGGTTTCATATTACATAAAAAAGCATTGAATGGCTGAATAATAATAAAAATAATAACAAAGTTGTAGGGAATAAATATAAAAACATCTATGCTATCGGTATGGCGTTTAATACTCAAGGTGTAAAATGACGTATAATAAGCATATTTTCCATGAAAAACTGGGTATAAAATTGTAATACTATTTTGTCTTTTGTTTGCTACTTTTAAAGGTACATACTTAGTCGGCGGTATTAATTACTTTTCTATATTTCTTGGAAAAAACGGCAAACACTATCAGTTTCACATGGTTGAAGAATTTAAGAACAAAATCTTAATATATTTGGAGTTCTTTTGTATGCTCTACTGCTTATACCAAAGTCTTTCTTTGTATTAAATTGCAACCATTAATATTTTTTTAAAGATCGTGCAACAGTGTATTTCATCTACCTAAGTAACGTGTTCTTAATGCAGGATTATAGCATACTACAGAACGCCGAAATAGTAACCGAAACTGCATAGGTTATGAAAGAGAAAACGTATCGCGCTAATTAACACAATTGCCTCCTTAATGTGTTTAACAATGTGAAGTAGAGAGTTTGGATCTACCTAGAAATCAATGGAAAACAATTTAAAAATTTTTTGTAACATTTTCAACTATCTTGTAAATTTAAATTATATTATTTAATAAGTTAATAAATTTCATATCAAATCTGCTAGTTCATTATTTGTTACATTGTAATATATCTATCAATTCATGCCATACGTTTTCTCTTCCATAACTTACCCAGATTCGGTTACTTTTTGATTACTCTGCAGTCTACCAGCATGCAACGTTCCCAAGATTAATAAATTTTAAATAGAAATATTTAAAAAACTAAATATTTTAGAACAAAAGAATATAAGACTTTAACAGTTAATTTTTGTCAAAGCAACGTATAGTGCTCTGTATTATGCGCCAGTTTAGATACACCCTATATCCAGGTATTACACATACACTGCAAATACATATGTACAGTCGACTGTGCCTGATTGCTTAGATTTTCTCATACTTCGAACTACTTCAACTATAATTACGGATAGTAATTTTCGACAACTGTTGCATTAATGTAAACTTGTAAAATATACTCAAACCAAATTCTCTTATTAACGTCATTATTATTGATCAGATCATGCTTATCTTCTAATTATACAGGACCAACAGTCTTTTATTAATAAACTATACTAAAAAAAACCAACAACCAAGCATAATTATGTAATTTTCTATAGCACGGTGCAAAATCTATAAGGCTCATTCTCACATAACGGGAGAATTACACTTGTAAAAATTAAAAAAAAAAAAGTGCGTTCCCACTGTATTTTTTGGCCTGATTGGCTGGCCAGAACCTCAAAGTATATTATTTTTATATTGGCCACGAAAGATACTGCTTCTAAAAGTCATGGACATATGTTTTTCAAAAAGATATTTGGAAAATCGTCAATTCCGTAACGTATCTTTCAAGCCACCTCAAAATCAGAAGAATTGCGGAAATCATTATAAAATGCATTAAAACTCTAACCAAAGACTATTAGTTCTGTTATAACTTTATAGGTTGCTTCAATTTACAGTTATTTGCTTTCCTTTCTTCCATAAAGTCGCATAATACATATTTTTGAGGAAAACCAATGTGTTTATTTTGGTATCAGCAAACATTTTGAAGTTTTCAATAGAATTTCAAATGTTTTTAACAGTTTTCATATGCAAGAATTTAATTACTGCCTTAATTCTGCTATACTTCATAATTACTTTAATACTTTTGCATGAATGAGGTGCGTTACCGAAATGACATTCTGTATCGAAATGATGAGGATGTTACCGCAATGATCTTGTTAGGTTTTCATGCAGTGTTAATAAATATGCAACTAGTTTAATTGAGAAGTATTTATTGAAATAAATGTAGCAAGACAAAAGTTTATATAATTAAGCAATATTCAAATAAAATTTGCAGTAGCAAACAAAAATTTATAAAATCAAGCAATTTTCATACAAGATTTGCATTTAACTATATTTTTACCACTTATGTCTAATTTGTTTCTTAAAATACAGTTTGTATGAAAAGTTCTTCTACAAGTCGTGCATTTAGTTCCCATATTTTGCATACTAAAACCATAAGTACAGAGAAAACATTCCAGAAGATATCAATGGATTTTTAATCTTAAGTTGTGAGACTTCCTCTGTTTCTTTCGATGCACCTGCCAAAATACCAATATATTCTGACGTTAGTTTTTGGTTTAATATAATATTGGAAAATAATTTTTTATGTATCTTTATTTGTTTTTCTTTAAGCTTCTTTTGATGAAATTTTTCATATGCAGCTTCTCTGTCTTTTTTAAATTTAATTTTCAAATCTGCGAATTCTTTTTATCCATTTTTGTTACCTGCCAGAAGTGATATTTTTAGTACGTATTAGTTCTTTTACTGTTAACGTCATTTCGGTAACGTCTGAATCATTCCGGTAACACCACAAAAGATATCTTACCGTTACCGAAATGACCAGTACCGAACTGACATTTTCACATTAAATCGAATGAATTCACTTCTGTTTTAGCACCTAGGTGAAAATAATTTTGAGGTTATGTAAAGGAACACCGAGCAAGTTAACGATAATAGTAAATTTTTGAAATTAATTTATTATTTTATAATGACTAGTGTTACCGAATTGACATGTATTAAAGGCACGCTCGTAATTTATGTCATTCAAATTACAATTAGAAAAAAGTCATGCAATAAAAGCAAAACGACATACTCGCGATACATTCAACACTGTCTCACAATGAATACACAACAAAGTAGCACTCGATACAAGGTTTAATAAAGCCGGTAGGCTAATTGACACTGAACACTACCCGAGTGACAACAAACCTTGGGACAAGAAAGAATCGCTAATTATTAATTTATATTAACGTATTAACGTGTTTCTATTTGTATGGAGGACAGAAGATAGATGTGAAATCATGATTATTCCCATGTGCAGTTTTTACAAGCAGCACAATAAAAGTATTTGACCTTCAAATATCGAAAATCCTGTTTGGGACACGTTACCGAAATGATATTATGGTTACTAACGATGCTGGAAAATGCCAATAAAGTCACATAATATATAAAGTTAATGCATTTTGTAACAGATAAACTAGCTCTGCAATTAGTATTGGCATAATTTTTTTGAAATTCAAAAGCACCGAATTGCAATTCAGCCGGGACAACAATTCTCCCGTTATGTGAGAATGAGCCATAAAACAATACCTAATAAAAAATTGAAAACAATTGCCAATATCAATTCACAGTAAGGGCTAGCACGCTCTAGCAGTTTTTAGTCACTCAACTAACTGATCGGTCAATTAAATAAACCAACTAACAGTTGAAAAACTTTTTCCTTCTCCTTCCCTTTCGCGTTCTTTTTTTTCCGCGACACACTTGAAACAAGTGTTTCATCGATTTTTTTAAACTTCATACGCAATGAAATTGATAAGTTTAGATTAGTATCAATCTGATTTTAGGTTTGAGGACATTGTTGGATTTGTGGTGAAAATCTGCATTTAAATACCTGGTGTCTAAAGAATAGTGCCATTTAAAAAAAAACAAAAAAAATTATTTTTTCAAATATGAATGTCTGTACCTACCAGAATACCCGTGGAAAATCATGTTTGTACTTTTTTTGTGGTCATCTTCGTCCCTTAGAATGAGTTGAGCCGGTCATTTAAAATCAAAACTGACTCCAAAAAAATCAACTAAACTTAACATTTTTAAAAAATAGTGCAGGTGTCCTCAAAATTGTCTCAGGATTCCAAAATGTCAGAATATACAGGGTGGCTCATTTGAAATTCAAAAGTTGAGGTCATTTCTGGGGAAACCAGAAGTCAAAGAAATGTGTGAAATATGTCAAAATGTGGTATACATATTAGCTATGCTAAGTTTCGTTGCCATATTTCAAACACTCGAGAAAATACGGGCGGCTGTCTAATGATTCCGTTGACATCCATTATTGACAAAAATAATTTACGGTGAATTAGTATATGTGTATCTTAAGAAATATGTATACAGGGTTGTTCAAAAGCATGGAATAGTAGTTCTGGTGAAGTAAATACTGATTTTACAAACAAATACTTTGGATAAAAGTTTTTTATTACATTTTACTCTACTTTTCTGCATACTTTTCGCAGTAATGTGCTTGGTAATTCATTTGTTATATCATAACAATCAAAAAGAATTGAAAAAACAAAATGCTAGTGCTGTTAATAAAGTCTATTAGTACAAGCTTATTATAAACTTAAAAAATATAATTAATCTCATTACCATGCTGGCTCATAACCTGGAATCAGAAATAAGCGGTCTATAGTTTTATTAGATGGGGCTCAAAATTAATCAATATTATTACGCATATAATATTTAATAATTCAAGTTGCAATTTTTATATACTTTTGCATAGTTTTTAAAAAATTCTAGAAGACGCCGACGCATGGTAATTATTGCCGCAGTACATGCATGTGCACCGCCAAAGCGTCGCCGGCTGTTTGTTGGGCCAAAGCATTATGCGTCGGCCAACCTTTGTAGTGATAAGCCGACGCTAGAGTTATTAATTGCCTATATTTATGAAGAAGTAACGCTTAGAAATATCTACTTTTCCTGATTCTTAAATAATTAATTACTGTAATAATTTATCATTAAGTAAATATATTTCTTTCAATTAGTTAAAAATGATTTTTTTCAATCATCTGATAAGAAATGTTATGAGGATTTTTCTAGGTGGGGCTTGATAACGTCATAGGTGAGACTGGAGCCCCACCTGGCCACCCCCTCGCTACGAGTCTGTTAACATGGTGCATTTAAGTGCAAAACAAAGAATGGAAATTTCAATTATGGTTGGATATGGTGACCGATATTTTGCTTTTTCAACTGTTTTTGGTCAAATGAATTTTGAAGCAAATTTTGTTATGTAAGGGTATAAAACCATTAAAAAGAGAAAAGATTCCCTACCTAATGAATGCAACAAATAGGTAAGGTGCTATTTTTAAAAAATGACGATGGCTTTACAGCACTTACAGTATTTGTCTACAAATGTTTTTAAGTATGCAAAAAAACTTTTATCCAAAGTATTATTTTGTAAAATCAATATTATGTCACCAGAACTATTATTCCATACTTTTGAACGATGTATAGTTTTATAACTAAAATAAAAGCTTTTCAATGCTTTTCTAAACAATTTATTTGTCAACCTTTGTTTCCCAAAACTTACACTGTAAATATACTTACATCACTATCAATAGTTGCTGTAGTTTTTCTAGGAACAGTAGTAGATCGGGTAACTCTAACAGAGCGAGATCGAGTTGAGCCAATGGATCCGCTTCGCACGAGGCCTTCTCGGGCGTGAAGCTTAGATCCGCTAAACAAAGCTTCACCACTGGAATAACCCGAACTAATATCTTCAGCAGACTGAACGTGTGTTACTATATCTTGCCTCACATCAACCTCAGAGAAGTATAAACCTGAAGATGTGGAAGCTGCTAGATGCACTCGCTTCTTTCTCATTAAACCCGAGTCAGTCAGTACATCAGTCTCATCACGTTCTTCATGAGTTTGGTCATGAGATAAATCACTAAGACTGTAACTTTTACGCAGTTGATTTACTATGCCTCCTCCTCCCTGCAAAACAATGAATGTACATTTTGTTAATAAATGTAAATTGGTTTCAATGCAAACTAAACTGTGAAGTCAAACAAGCAAAATAAACAAGCCAATATAAGTAAACTGATCACAGGCAATGTTATAGTATTCATATTATACAAAGTGATAAAAACAATTTAATTAAGGGGGGCGTTGAAGAAACAATCGCGTTTTTTGTTTTTACCGCTCGATTAATTTTTTGATTTGATCGATCATTAGCACACTTATGCCTCAAAATCAAATTTATTAAACTCCATTTATACAGGCTGTTTCATGGAGTGTGGGCCATGGGATTTTAACCATGTTGTAATTTGGTTAGCATCAAAGTAGTTTCTCTACAGAATTTTATCACATTACATGCGTAACTTAATATCCATGAAATAAGAGCAAGTTACATGTTTGGTGGAAGTGATCTTGAGGTAAGCACTCGCTTGCCAACGCAAGAATTGCGGGTGCACTTCCTATGAAATCATCTAACAAATATTTATAAGTTCGACCTTTACTTCGTTGAAGGTCATTTTAATTTATTGTAAATAAAACAATTCTTAACTTCAAAAGGTTTTTTATTTTAGCCTTATACGTATTTCAGCGTGTTTCTTGCCTTTGATAATGACGTGTAAACACGTTGAAACACGTATAAGGCTAAAATAAAAAACCTGTTGAAGTTAAGAACGGTTTTATTTACAATAAATCTAACAAATACTTTATTTTTTATATACGCTCATAGCCAGAAGTCCGCTGGGTTCAAGTCAGGCGATGTTTGCTGCATGGCCAGCAAGATCACAAAATGTCTGCTTAAAACACGATTTCTAAAAGCATTTGCTGAAGACCTTTTCACTGGTTGGTAGATATGTGGAAGAGCTCCATTATGCATAAAAATAATGTTCTAAATCCCTTCCTGTTCATTGCGCATCTGTAGAATAGCACAGTGTCTGAACAGTTCAAGATATACCTACTGATACAGTTTTTCCACTTCTTATTTCTTTCGAAAAAATAGGGTTCCACTATAAATTCAGCTGTAAAACCGCACCAAACATTCACTTTCTTGTCATGCGACCTTCTTCTACAATAGTGTGTGGATTCTCTGCTGACCATATTTGGCAATTTTGAGTAATGACCCCACCATTAAGAGAGAAATGTGCTTCATTTGTCCACAAAATACGAGATAACCATTTTGATTGAATTTCAACCTGAGCCAATACCTTAACGAAAAGTTGTACTTCTTAGCAAAATCTGCTTCTTTCAATTCTAACATCATTTGCAGTTTATACCGGTATATTGCAAATGTTTGAATACCACTTTAGCACTATTGATTGCTGAGCGATTTTCCTGCGCTATATCGTTATTTTCTTGAAGATACTTCTGCAACTTGGAGAACGCCAATTTTTGGTCTTCCTGATTTTGGCTTATCAAGAACCGAACCAGTTACTTCAAATTTCCGTATCAAGGCACGGTACGTTTTCAAATTACTACCACATTCATAATAACTTTGCAATAAACCAATTCTTGTAGGCAGATCTTCACAGTAAAAACAATACAAAATCATAGCTACGAAGGAAATCTACCGCTACATATCCTCTTTATCGATTTTAAACAGGCATACGACTCAATAATACGAGAAGTTGTACGAGACACTAACAAAATTTAGAATACCAGATACTTATCAGCCTGTTAAAACTGACACTATATAATACAAACAATAGAATTCTAGTAGAGGGTAGTTTTTCTAATCAATTTATGGTAAAAAAAGGATTAAGGCAAGGTGACCCTCTTTCAACGGACCTGTTTAATCTGGTACTGGAAGCAGTAATGAGAGAAAGTGGAATACAAACGGCTGGAGTGCTTTTCTATAATAAACTCCAATTAGTGGCATATGCTGACGATATAGCGATATTAACACGATCAAGACAAGAACTCGAAAAAACTTTCAGAAAGCTCGAAGATGTAGCAAAGAAATATGGACTTCAAATAATTGAAGAAAAAACAAAATTCATGGAAATGCAATCGGAAGTGACAGAAGAAAACAGGTACATAAAAATTAGTACATTAGAAAGAGAATATAATTTTGAAAAAGTAGAGAGCTTTGAATATTTAGATGTAACAGTAACAAGCGAAAGCCAAGAAGAGAATGAAATAGACAAAAGGATTTTAAAAGGAAATAGAGCCGTCGGATCGCTATTAAACATATTAAAAGCAAAGAATGTGTCTAGATCAGCAAAAGTTGATGCATATGAAACGATAATACGACCAGCTGTGTGTAGGCAAGTGAAACATGGATAATAACCAAACAAAGCAAGAGCAAGCTAGCAATATGGGAGAGAAGGGTTCTAAGAAAGATTTTTGGGGGTGTTAAAGTAGCTGAAGGTATATGGCGAAGACGCACAAACACAGAAGTAATGGAAGCGTATGGAAAACCAGGAATCATACAACAGTTTCGAGCACAGAGGACTAAATGGTTGGGTCACATCATCCGAATGCCAGAACGAAGAATAGTAAAAAAGATACTATACGCAGGAGAAGGTAGCAAAAGGAAAAGAGGACGCCCGAGGAAAAACTGGCTTCAAGAGGCAAAAAACGACGTAGTGGAAGCAGGTATAAGGGATTGGAGGGATAGAGCAAAAGATCGGAAGAAGTGGAAACAAGTTGTCAAAAGGGCCGACAAGGCCTGTAGCGCTGACATGTATATATATGCTTCTGCAACTTGGAGAACGCCAATTTTTGGTTTTCCTGATTTTGGCTTATCAAGAACCGAACCAGTTCCTTCAAATTTCCGTATCAAGGCACGGTACGTTTTCAAATTACCACCACATTTATAATAACTTTGCAATAAACCAATTCTTGGATGCAGATTTAAAACCATTTTATGATAATTTGTAAAATTATGATGAAATGAGGTAGGTAATAATTGTTTATTTTCTTTCGACATTCCAGAAGTTGCCATTACAGCATTCATTTGTTTGTACAGCAACAACAAAATCCCGTTCTTGTCACAATATACTGTAGTTAATGTTGATAGCTTAATTTATCCAAAAAATAATGCTAGTTAAAGTATACCTCTGACTTTATATTAACCTTATATTGAATAAAAATGTCGGTAGTAAATAAAAAACCATTTAGAAAAAAATAATTTTATAGGAACTGAACCCAGGATCCTCACTCACTAATGCGAGGATCCTGGGTTCAATTTTTTACCCAAGTTACAACATGGTAAAAATGCCCAAACTTCGTAAAGCATCCTGTATACTGAATAATTTACATAATTAGACTGATTTTTTCATAAGCCTCTAATATTTGAGGCCTAATTTTTGCATAATAAAAATTTAAACCGCATTCCTACTTGCAGTAATTACATTTAAGTCAGATATGAATACTTTAAGTTCTTCTATGCTGCAAGAGAAAGCTAATAATTTATTTACATCAAGTGCAACAAATCATGCAGGATATAAGGTATTGTAATTAATTAAAATATTAATAAATGCATTTTAATGTTGCATTGTTTTATTTACAAATCATTTGTAATAATTGCGTTTTAATGTACTGATAATTATAAAAATGCATCTAAAGTGTGATTCCATTTTGGCCAAATTAAAATTGAAAATTCATTAAAAGGACAGCACAAAAAAAACAACAATTAATTTAATATGGAATATATTTGCATTTCTTATTATAAAACACCAGATCTTTCAATTTGAGATACCAAAGTAAAAATGCACCTAAATTAATTTGTTACAAGTAATAACAAACTAGAACACACAAAACTCAAACTAATACAGTACAAAAGAATTGCTCCTAAGGAACAAAGTGGTAAAAGTTTTATTTTTCACAACACATTTTAAAATTAACTACATTTGTAAATTTTTAAAAAATACACAAAAATAAATAATAACTAAAAAACCTAAGCTGACTAAGGTAGTGTTTTTGATTTACAACAATTCAGTCACTACATTCATAGTAATCAGTCTTATTCAACCTCCTAGCACTTTTTCTAGTACCCATTCTGCTCTTAACTTTTGAAGATTTAGTGGGTTTTGCCTTGGGCGAAATATTTTCGTAATGCTCCATTTCGGCATCATCATCAGAAAATTCTACTTCCTCGTAGGCGATAACTCTAGCAGATTGTGACATTGTAATGCAATCAACTTCATCTCGTTTGCTAGAGATGGAGGAATCTGATATAGAGGGCACAAGGGATGTAGGTACATTACTAAGGTTCTGTGCAGGTGCAAAAAATAAAAAAAGCGTGTTAAAAATCAGTAAACAGTCTGCAGTATTAATTTGTTAAAATAAAACAAAAGAATTTAGGGCGTTCGTTTCTCAAAGCCTACCTTTATAGCTGTTTGCATAAGAACATTGACACCCTTAGAACCCAGATCGAGCACCTGCTTGTAACTCTGTTCTTTGGCCTTTGAAATATATTCATCAATTTCCTACAAAAAATTAAATAAATTATTAAAAAACGATACCACTTAATTTCACAAACAAAAAGGTTATCAAACTGTTTAAAGCTTAATAAGGACTAAAACAAAAATAACAGTCTAACTTTCCTGTATTATTTTAGTAACATTTATCGTGGAAGAACAAAATGTAATAGAATAAAAAAAAATCAGTAAAGTACCTGTTCTCTTTTGCTGAGTGCAGGATGTACAAATTTACGATACAAAATACTAGAGCCTTTGGTAGCTGGAGATAGAAGCCATATGACCAATATAATTTTTATTTCATAATAAAATGGAAACCTGCATAAAAACATTATTACTTTTATACTACTTGGATAACTGTCAACCTACTAACCAACTAAGAAAAACATCTGTAAAAGTTTCTGCACATGTAAAGAGGGCAAATACTATCCAGTACATCATCCATTTGACCTGAAAAATAATATTTTTTTCATTATTGTATCGAGTAAAATTAGAAAGGAGTTAACTGCTGATCACAAAGAAAATAAAAGTGAATTCCAGTGATGCTTGTACCTAATAATAAACTGTAGAGTATCCTGAGGGTAAAGCCATCTTGTCAGCTACAGCTTTAGTAAGCTTGTGTTGTGAGATGTGGATCAAGTTCATTGAACCCGTAATGAAAATATAACATAACATAAATCCATAATTCTGATTAATATAAGTGAATTCATTTTTCATTAAGGATTGCACACGAAAATCTTATTTGAATCGTTTAAAGTGCTTTAGAATCTTAAAGTAATATCTAAATTCTCTAATTCATAGGAATTGTGTTGTAGCGAATTTGATTAATATTGTACATAGCAAAACCCGATAGTTAGTATTTAAATCAGTGCAGTGTTTAATAAAGAGTTCATTAGTAAGTATTTACTTGATACCAAAATCCGAAATGTTAACTTAAATATGCACCCACAAAAATTGATATATGAAACCAAACTTAATATAGAAAATATTGAGAATCAACTAATAATTTCTATATTTGTATATAAATAAATCATACATTCTGATAATAAATGAAGGTTTCAGATACTAACTAAAAAACGCATTAATGGAGTATCCTATAAGCTCTTTCTAGTGCTTGTACAGGACACACCATGTATAAGTAAATCCCACTATAAATATAACAATTAAATTATAATAGTAACATTAAAATTTTTATTTTCTACCAGCTGCAGTATTATTTAGTTTATTATAATGTCGTTTGGAAAAAATTCAGAAACCTATAGTTAAATTTGAGAACGCGTACAAAAATGTAAGAAACCATATCGATAAAAAGTCACACATTATCAGCATACGAGGAAACAAATATATGTCTGACTCGCAAAGGATTAAGATTTGAAATACAGGGAATATAATTAATGAATCATTTTTATCCCCCCCTCCCCCACTTCCTAAACTAACGCGAATAAAATATTTTACAGGTGAAAGTTGTTTCGGGTCTAATGAGCTACTTTATGCCTTTATGACATGTCTTATTGTATTGTGTAAGTTTTTTATGAGAAAAAAAGTATTTCTTTTGAATTTTTGGGATTAAAAAAAACTACAAACGAAAACATTAATTCCTCCGCCATAATTTGAGTGGTAGGAGAAAATTAGCTTATTTAATTTTTGCTGCACATAAAAATTAAGCTGCGGTTATTCTACCACTACTCATGAGCAATTTAGCTGAAATAGAATAGTCTTATCGTGCCCCGTTTATTAAATAAAAGATTTAAAAAATTGTCATAGAAGATGTCACAAAAAAAATTAACGGTCTGGGACACAAACCAAACCTCCTAGCTCATAACATTGTGTACCCGTAGCGCAACTTTCATTAAATCATAGAAAGCGTCACAGAAAAATAAGCAGGCTGGGACAAGAACCAAATTGTAGCTCATCTCCAGCTCTATGAGAAAAACTGAACCCGATTCGTCAACGTGTTTTTGAGTAACCAACCACCCACCCACAGTCATATATTTTTAAAAAACACTTTTGTGGTTTCCTGGGGTTCCAAAACATGTAGTTCCGTCAAAACCTTTCGAAACCTTGGATAAAACCAATACATCCCTACTTTAAGAACATTTATAACTCCGCCATGGCCGGTCCCAAGCCCGGATGAGAAAGGAGGAGGGTTCCCCGGAGTAAGGTTAGCACCCTGCCCGGGGGTAAAACCATGATAATGCTCACAGAATCACACGAAGCCTCGGAAATGGACTGTCCTCAACGGTAACGACACGGCAAAGAAAACGGAACCAACGATTAAAAAAGAACAACGTCATGAGACTGGGTACCTGGAACATAAGATCCTGGAATGCACACGATCAAGAAATTATCACAGAATTGGAAGAAAGAAAAATATTAATATGCTGTATAACAGAAACAAAAAGGAAAGGAATAGGTACCACAGCAGTAGATGATTACATCCTCATATATAGCGGTAAATCAAAACACTTAACAGCAGGTGCAGGCGTCGGAATACTCCTACACAAAAAATTCAAACAATTCCTGGACGAAGTCGAGTACACAAGCCCAAGAGTGTTAAGAATTAAACTGGAAATACAAGATAAATCCATTCACATACTAAGCGTATATGCCCCGGACATAACAAGATCTAGGCAAGAACGAAGCGCATTTTATGAAGAATTGCAGGATCAGGTCGACCGGATACACAAAAGTCAGCGAATAATTATAATGGGAGTCTTAAACGCTCGAATAGGGAATGATATTCTACCTCAAATTAAACAAAGATTTAACGAAGAAATTTATAACGATAACGGATAACACCTTTTTGACCACAAAATGCATCAGAAATACACTTTTGAAAATATACAAGGAAGGAAATCAGTAATTGACTATGTCATAACAAGTAGGCATATCACTCCAACTCAAATCGTGGATGTAAGAGTCCTTGACACACCAGAAATAAGAAGCAACCATAAATTAGTACTCTGCAAATTAAGACCTAATTTCGAAATTAAAACAGAGGACAAAGTTACCACCATCAAAAAGTTCAACGTGGAATCATTAAACCATGACGCTACCAAAGGCTTATACTGTAGAAGACTGGAACTAAAATTAATAGAAAACCCCGTAATGGAGAACGACGACGCTGATACAGCTTGGAACAAAATAAAAACTAACATATTAAAAGCAGCAGAAGCAATCGGAGAAAGAACATTAAAAATACCACCAAAGAAAAGAAACAAGTCACCATGGTTTAATGGCGAAACAAAAGAAATTACGAAAAAGAAGCATAATGCCTATAAAATATATAAACGTACCAGAAGCGAAGAAGATAGAGAAATATACATACAACAAAGAAATGAAGCAAATAGAAAAATAAGACAATTAAAAGAAGGTTACTGGGAGAACTTCACAAAAGAAACGGAAGGAGACATGTACGGAGCACAAAAACGCGTATGGAAAATGTTGAGGAACAGAAAACTAGATGTTAGTGACACAGTACAGATAAACCGAATAAGGAAAGATCAGTGGGAAGACTACTTTAAAGAACTCTACAAAAATGACGAAAACGCACAAAATCCTCAGATTATTGAGGAAGGAGAAGCTCACGACGCAGTCCAAATAATGGATGCAGACGTAAGAAACGCAATCAAAAAGTTAAAAAATAAAAAATCAGCTGGAGTTGATAACATATTGAAAGAATTTCTTAAATACGGCGGCGAGGCGCTCATAAAGCAAATAACACAATTGTTTAATATTATTCTCACACAATCAAGAATCCCGTCCGACTGGAAGACAAGCATCGCCGTTCCATTATTTAAAAAAGGCGAAAAGAAGGACCTCAATAACTCCAGGGAAATCACTCTCCTCACCACTACACAAAAACTATTCACCAGGTTAATACTAGAAAAGTTGGAACCTCACATACAAATATCCGAAGAACAACGGGGCTTCAGATGAAACCGTTCAACGGTAGATGCAACATTCGTGATAAGGCAAATAGCTGAAAAAGCGATCGAATTTACGAGGCCTGCCTTTATGTATTTTGTAGACTTGACAAAAGCCTTCGATCGAGCACAGCTATCAGATATATTAGAAATACTAAAAGAAAAGCAAACGCCATAGAACATAATCAATATAATAAAAGATCTCAATACAGACACTAAAACCAAAATAAAAGTAGACCACGAATACAGAAATGAAATAAAAACTACAAAAGGAGTGAGACAGGGGGACTCTCTAAGCCCTATATTATTTAACTTAGTAATGGACAAGATCACTGAAAACATTCGCCCTCTTCAAGGATATAAGATGGGCAACAAGAAAATTAATTTCGTGTGTTACGCAGACGATACTGTGCTTATAGCTGAGAATGAAAACGACCTACAACGTCTACTGCATACATTTACAACTACAGCAAAAAATACAACATGGCCGTGTCAGTAAACAAAACTAAGTCATTAACAATTTCAAAAACTCCATTACGCTGCAAGCTGGAAATCGATACGAAAATGAACGAACGGGTTATGAACTTTAATTATCTGGGCACAATAACATCAAGTAACAAAAACCTAAATGATGAAGCCAAGCAACAAGTGTTGAAAGGAGCAAGAATAGCTGGAAACCTTAAAGACATAGTCTGGAAAAACAGGCACATGTCAACAGAAAGTAAAACCAAAGTGTACAAGACAATTGTAAGACCTATATTGACTTACGGAGCAGAGACGCGTGCAGATACAAATAAACGAAACAATTAATGCGAACAATGATGTAAGAGAGGAATGTAATATAATCGACATAGGCAAATTCATCAAAGGAAGAAGAAAGGGCTGGAACGAACACATTGAAAGAGCTGATAATAACAGACTAATAAAAATAGCAAGGGATCAAAAAGCAGTGGGAAGGAGACAGCCGGGACGGCCACCGAAGAGATGGGCGGAAAGTTGGAGAACTACGTCAGAAAAATCTCCCTAATCGTGTGACGAAAAACAGGCAAAGCCTACATAAAAGAATAAGGAAGAAGAATATTTATTTATTTTAACCTTATTTATTTCGGCATGTTTACATGCCATTGTCAAAGGTTATATGAAAAAGTAAACAGTTAGTGTTGTTATAGCAATAGAACTTGGTGACTTGATCTCGGTAATCGTCTGCAGATGACTTGATTCTTATTCCAAAATGTTCAATAGAGGAAAATTTAAGAGTTCAATTTGCTCATTCATTAACGGTGCAGCTTTTAATTGTTTGTGAATTTCAAAAGCTTCTAGTATATCTAATTTACGTTTATCATCACAAAACTGTAAACATTTTATAGTGTTATTAGATGTCATTGAATGATCGTGTTCTAGTAACTGTTTAGCGTAATTGGATTTATGTGGGTGTTTGTATTTGTAACAAAGTACGTGTTCTTTATACCTAATATCAAAATTTCTAATTGTCTAGCCTATATAAACCGAATTACAATCCAAACAATTTAATTTGCAAATGCCTGATTTTAGCAAATCATCTGTTTTTGATTTTGCATTGAATAAAGTGTTTAAGATGTTTCCAGTTGTTTTAAAAATTACTTACTTACTTACTTTTGATTATTTTTATTTTATAAATAAAATACTTCCCTATACTTAAAGTATGAGAAAGTAAAAATGACTCCATTAGCATTAACGCAGGCGTCTGGCAGTGATACTTCTACAAAAGCGATTGTTATCCATTTTGGAAAAAACAACTTGTTAAATAAATGAAAGAAGTTTGTTGACGTAAACTATGCAATCATGGCTAAACAAATGAAGGAACATGGTAGGGTGTTTTTGTTTACATTCATGGCCTGCTCATTTCAATCAGTTTCTTCTCGTAAATTTTGTAATGTGAAAGCAAGCATATCATTGAAACTAGAAAAAATCACGATCTAATCTTAGAAAATATTCATACCATTTAATAAAAATAATCGATGACGTCATTGCTCAGCCATGTTACAAAACCGAGACAGAACAGAAAATTTGGATGGTGGCATCAAATAGCTCAGTAGGCCCAGGCCCCAAACAATTTTTATTTTCAAAAAAATTGATATTCATGACACCGTGTATAATCAAACCAAACTGTAAAAATCTACACTAGAACTACGATTATAAAAGGAAATCTCAAGGGTTAGAGGGTACTTAGTACAAAATTTCGATATTTAACTAGAAGGAAAATTTCGTTAAATTCCAAATGCAAATAATTCTGTATTGTATGTAAATCAAAATGATATCAAGGTCTATGGCATAATTTTTAGCAATAGTCGCAAAATTAATATCCACTTCTGAAAATCAAAACTGGAACTGTAATCAATATTGGAGGATAGTAAAGACTCCAGCCGAAAAGTACACATAATTTTATTGCAATTTCAAAGGCAAATTAAATAGTTAAGTTGTAGTAAATAAAGATAGATTTTAAAAACGTTATACATTTAATCGTCAATCAGTGCCACCACGAAAATGTAATTTGTGAATCAGTCTTAATGTTAATTTGAATTAATCCACTTACAAACCAGACCTTTAATGAATTTTAAACAGCTGAAGTGGCCTTTCGTTTTACAAAACGGAAATTACCAAAACAATAAAAAATGAATTTTATTATTCCCTTTCAAAAATGTAATAAGACTTTAACCGAATGCACGTCATAATAACGAAAACAGTCACATTCACGCATAATTATTATTGTCTTCATGCCACTGAAGCATTCAAAGTTGCCAATAAAATCAATGCTACGACCTTTATAAACGGCTCGAGAAAAACGACAATAAACAATGGTCCATTTACTACAAGAAATAACATCAATTCTGATTGCACATAATCAAATGCAATAAAAAATAATTCCCATTTACGCTAAATGAAAGTTATAACAATCGAGTACAATTTTTTGGACATTTTCTTTAACTGTATGTTTGATTTATTTAACAAAGTGTGAAAGTCGTTTAATTATTGTTAGGCTATTAAAATTGTGTTTGATTTAATTTAGTTCTTGATACTACAGCTGTTTATGTCTCAGTAACATTTTCAAAATTCAAATTTGGTTAATTATAGTCTAAGAAAAAAGACAAAATTTACGTACTAGTGTTTCAACACAATCTATACTGAAAGAAATACCAGGTGGTGCGGGTGGCGAACACAATTAGTCAATTACAAAATAACGTGCGATAAAAAAATCAATTATAGCAGGCGTTGATCAGCGTTCGTCACGTCTTAGCATTATTCAGAAAACAATTAAAAATATCAATGTCAATTGTTCAAGGCCTGCTCGCACGGTATGTTTGTAACAGACAATTTTGACATAACTTTTCAAACGCAGTGGCGTAACAAACACCCCGCGTCGCAGAGAGGGCAAGCCTTTTAGAAACTCAGAGCGATCACGGTGTGTCAGAATCCAAATAAAAAAAATTTTAAAAAAAAGATATTACTATACATTGTACTTCTAAACATACAACCATAAAAAGTCAATCAGCTAGAAAATCTGTGGCGTAAATAAAAGCACAAAACCCCACGTCGGCTAAATAACTAGATTTCATTTGAATTTATAAATAATTACTTCAGTTTCGGTTTCAATCGCGAATGTGTATGTATAATAAAAATATAAAATATAATAAATTTTTGGTTAATTTTGAAGTATAAGCAGATCAAATATAAATTTAGCTAAACCACTAGGTGGCCAGCAAAAAAGAAAATTGAGCAAAAAAAGAACAGAAACCTTAAAAAGCTTGTAAAAGTTAACAGTTTCCTTAGTCATAAATGAATTCGCCATAAAAAATACACTAATGCAAGTCGTTTTCTATAAACTAAGGTTGTCAATAGACAATATTGTGTTTTTACCCCACAAGATTATCACCAACGAAAACAAGGTATACCTGTTGGGGTGTTACAGCCCTTACGATTTGCGTTACGCCACTGCGCAAAGGCAAACTGAAGAGTTTTTGTAAGTCGTAAATGAAATATATATTGAGAATTTCGTCGATTTTCGTTGCACGTTTGCGAGCTCTTCAAAGAAAAACAGCAGATAATGGGGGATGGGGATCCCCTACGTCGGAAACGGAGCACCTACAAAGACTCTTATTGTCATTCATGTTTATTAGATCGTTCCGTATTTTTAGCTAGGTACTGAAGATAAGTTTTAATTAAATTTAGATGTAGGTACGTCAAACATTTTTATATCTTCAATAAATATCACCCCCCCCCCCCTCGACATGCATCCCCTGGTGTACCAATTTCATACGAGCACTTTTTTTTACTGCTTTGGTATTTAGTGTGTAGACTTTAGCCGCGTATTTCAACAAGAATACTTTTTTGTGTATTTTTGTATGGAGAATAAGTTTTTTCAAATCTAAAGTTAGAAAAATGACGAGTATACAAGAATTACGTTAAGAAATGAGTTGGGCACCGACACCATATACACCTCTGGTTAATGAATTTGAACGAAAACATGTAAAGATGTATTTCATCAATAGCGAAATATACACGCAAAATTTGAATAAATATCTCAGTTTATGGGAGATGTGATTAGACCGTTATATCTTCGAGATGCTGTAACTCTGCAAAGTATAAACGGTCTAGTTTCAAGTAAGGAAGCCACTCATGAGTATTGTCCCATTGAATACCTTGTACACAAGGGCCTAAAGCCATCAAGCTTGAAACTTTTCTTCTTGAAATAACAATTTCCATTTAGGCAGTTTTTTAGATTATATCTTAATTTAAAAAATCTAAGAGGTATTATAAATTGAATTAAACAACAAAATTTTAGACAAATTTTATTTTAAGAATGTAAGGATTTGTTTTTTTACTCATATTCTGGCGTTTGCAGAAAACCAATTGTGCATCTAAACCATATTCAACAAAAAGTACTGTTTTTACTTTCCCATACGGTACCCATACCATACCGGTGTTGAAAAGCATTGATTTCATGCAAATTTTCAAAATCGAGATTTTAACGGAAATACACGTTTTGGGACTCAAAAGTACTGAACTGATTTAAATGAAATTTTAAATAAAGAGGTATATCGAAAATTGAAGTTCTGGTAAAGCTTTTCAAAAAAATCCGAAACCGGAAGTTAGACGTGTTTTTTGGTAGCGTTTTTTTTTTCCAAAACTGATTTTTGAAATTTTGAGCATAGGATCTGAGAGAAGTGCTTAAGACAAATCCAAAACTTTTTTACCGAACTCTCTAGCTTCAAATGGCGACCGCTACGATTTTTTGCAAACTTCGACTTTAACGCCCATTTTCTCAAAAAGTAGTTGTCTGATCGGGATCAGCTACAAGTTGTTTAAGAGCCCTTTGTGGGTAGTATATTTTTTTTAAGTTTGTGAGCTGCTAGAACCAAAGATTGGCTAAAATTTGTTTATTTGCTGAAAGCTATAACTTTACCGCGGCGCTTTCTATGATTTTTTTAAAATCGAAAACCGATACCCTTTTATTTATTTAAACGAGTTCCGATAAAAAAATTTTTTAATGCAGAATTGCTCATCATGGCTAGTAAATTCAAAATCTAATGTTAGTTTTTAGATACTTTTATAGTTGGTGGGGGCCACTAACAGAAAATGTAAATTCCAAATATCTGGGATTTTAAAAATAATATTTCGCAAAAACTGGCCATACGTTTTTTGTAGTCTTATAGAGCCGCACATGGGCTACATTTTATTTTGCTAAATCACATAAATCCACTGCTGCACTCTCTATGAATTTTTGAAAATCAAAAATTGGAAACCCTTTATTTATTAAACTATTTTATGATTGACTAGTAGAACCAAAATCTAAGGTTAGTTAAAAAAGCTCATGCAAAAGTTTGTATCCAAAATCACACGTCTTAACTAACACATTCAGCTGCAAAAATGTTGTTAATACCATATTTTCCTATCATCGCCGAGGGTAAATTTTGGATACAAAGAAACCATTGAGGCCCATTTCTTTCTAATTTCAAAGAATGGCTGAAAGAAACTGTTCGAACATTATTATATTTTAAAATATGCTATAATATACAGTGTTCTATTTAAACCATAAGTTTTGTCTCTTAAACTAGATGTTCAATTGCTTTTCTCCAAACCCCATTACATGTCAGAAAATTTCGGTCCTCATTTAAGCGACGATGTAGCTCTAACAATGACAAAGACATTAATGGTAGACATCCCCGGATAAATACCCTGTATATTTGATGGGCTTTAATTGATTTATCCCATATAATGTAATGTACTATGCTAACCAAATCAACAACAGAATTCCTAATACAAGAATTTCAACTCGAGGAAGTAAGACTAATAAAATAGTTTTCTATCTTTAGCTTCCTTTTCTTAGTTTGTTTTGTTACATTTTTTTCTTAAAAATATATTCAGTTTTCCACAATCGTCTCTTTGATGTTAATCTTGAAAACGAACTCAGTAGTACAATATAATAAATCAACAAAATGTTTTGGGAAGGGTATATAAGCAACTATGGTTAATTTGACAGTTAAAAAATAATAATTAAGAAGTCGCCGATATAAAATAAATAACGCTGCTTTTTTAAAGCGCCTTTAAGGCTTAATATACACACAAATGCATTAAAATAAAAGCATTATTGTAAAAAAATGTTAAACCTAATTTTTTAATGTTAAGATACTTCTTTAGCGTTCAACATGAAATATATTAATTAAAAAAAATTGTAATATTAAAAAAAACTTAATAAACTCACAGTATCTTAGTATTAAACTATTGAATTAGTAAAAAAAAGATCATATACTTACATACTCCTTGACATTTTTCGTTCTCACAGCCTTATATGAAGCATACGCAGGATATAGTGTACCGAAGACTAATCTGAAAAGAGGGTAAAAGAGCAAATAAGTCATTGCTTTATGGCAAACCAAGCAGGAGCAAAATAAAATAAAAATAAGTCTTCCCAGCGATGGCTTCACGTTCACTATGTCGAGTCGAAACAGTTTTAAGAAATAAGGAATTCTTCTGCTCTTGCGACGTTCTAATTCAGGATGCATCTCCAGGATTAGCAGCACGAGGAAAATCTCTGCAAATTGTTGGACCCCAACGCAGATTCTTAGCTACTGAACTGAGAGGAAGAAGCAGTCTACTCTTCTATGTATCTCAACACCAGAATAGAACTACTTAATGTGGAAGAGAATTTTGAACACTCGAATGCGCTAAAAACTTGCACGCAGATTGGTGCATCGATAACATGAAAACAATAAAATTTAACAGGTGATATCTGTACAATGGATGAATATGTGCAATAAATAGCAATCCAATTTTATTTAGTTATCGTTATATTAATTATAAATCTGTTCTAGTACATGGTTCGATTTCATAATAGATACAAAAATAATACAACACTTTCCAAGGTATTTTTTCTTTAGTTTGAATCAAGGTAATAATACCTAAAGTACAAACCAAATTTGTAGAGGTAAGTATGTAGCTCTCTATTGAAAGAATTGAATACTCTTTGCATAAGATTCACTAAGAAATGGCGATGTTATCGTATAATATCATTAAATAGACAATTTCAAAATGTATGAAAACAAAATTATTTTAAACAGGGTGTAACAGACCACCCATCCCAGGTGGGATAATAAATTTGTAATATACGTCGTACACGAGGTATTCAGTAAAAATATTTATAATATTTTTTTTGGCTCCAGAAAAGGTAGTTTGGGAGGGAGGTTAAGGAGGTTTCTCGCGATTTTTAAATACGAAGGTGGGCCAAGTCATACCTCATTTAAAAGGTATTTTGAAACCCAACAACTTAAAAACAATATTGATAGCCCAAACCGTTTCAAAATGGCGGCCATTATATAAACCTTTTCTCAACTGCACATGAACTATTGTACCAATAAAATTAGTACTGATTTTTAAAGTACATTAAATTAGCTTTCCAGCGGTGTACAACTCAACATCGCACTCGCATTAAACCTTTATTATACCCTGTACTTTTCTGTCTCAACCACGCACTCTTATTTTCCACTTCCGACTAACAAGTTGTGGCACCACCATCACCCGCCTCTCCATTTTACATTTAAAACAATCACGACGCGGTGCAATTTCTATTCGACAAAAACACCAACACACGCAATAATAGTTTCCCACCGAGTATAATAAAGGTTTAGTGCGAACGCGATTTTGAGTTGTTCAACTCCAACTTGCACGTGAATTTAAATGTCATGTGAATAGACTGTTTCACTGCCTTAGATGCGGTAGAAGCAGCGATTCATCCGATAATAGAAAGTAAATAGCCGTCATTTTGTAACGGTGAGAGATATCGAAAAACTTTAAATACAAAAATTGTTCAGTTTCATGGGACCTTTAAAATGAGGTATCATTTGACCCTTGTCTTATTTAAGATTTTTGAGATGATATTTTTTAAATGTTCCCGTTCTTTTGGGGAGGAAAGGGGGTAATAAAATTTAGTTTTTGTCCTCATGTGGTACATCGTTAGAAAGCTAATTTAATGGACTTTAAAAATCACTACTAATTTTTTTGGTACAATAGTTCATGTACGGTTGGGAAAAGGTTTATGTAATGGCCGCTCTTTTGATATAATTGGCCGCCATTTTGAAACGGTTAAAGCTATCGAAATTTTCTTTTTTAAAGTTGTTGAGCTTAAAAATACCTTTTAAATGAGGTAGGAGTTGACCCACCTTTGTATTTGAAAATTTCGAGAAACATCCCTACCCCCCTTAAAAAAAACTACCCTTTCCGGAGACCAAAAAAATTTAGAATATTTTTAGTGAATACCTCGTGTGCTATTTATACAACAAATATGGTTTAGCCGTAAAAGATAGTGCGCGGGTGGTCTGTTACACGCTCTATAAAAGCCAATTAGTTTTTTAATTGTAAGTCAAAAATAGAAAATGAGGCTCTTTTCTGGCTACAGCTTTAGAAAAACGAGTAAATTTGTTATCTGCATAACGTACGCATAAATGTAGACATCATTGCTTGTTAAGTTATTTAAAAGAGCAATCGCAACGATTATTAATTTATTATGATACCCAACCTCCACATTTTTATCTGTTGAAAAAATACTTGACCAGCGTGCATCTCAGCCATATTTAGCAAACAGTTACAAATTTCAATATCAATTCTGATTGACGCTGGTCAAGGCCTGCTACAACGTATCTTTTTGAGTATCGCTGGTTAGAATTTTGTTTCTAATCCAAAATATATACCTACTGTTCAATTTAAAATAATAAATCTGAAATGATTTCTGATAGAACATGGAAATGTAAAACAATTGTAATTTCCATGAAACAATACGAATTTATATGTAAAATTCATTCTCATTTATCTTAATAACTAAGGTTTTATTTAAACCCACTATACCTCTACTATGAAATAATATTGTTTATCTTTTTAATATAATTGTTTAAATAAATATTTCTCCTCCTACGACAGTGCCATGTAATGCTCGTTCGCGTGGGTATTTTCGGTTTAACCAAGAAGGGGCGTGTCAGCCTTAGAAAGACACACTGTTATTAAGATTAAATAAAATACTTTATTTTTTTCAACGATAAGTATTTATTTTGACTTCATACGTATTTCCACAACGTGTAAGGTTAAAATAAATAACTATTGTCGAAGTAAAATAGTATTTTATTTAATATCAATATTGCAATGATATGCTTGGTCTTGTGATTACTAGAATACAATCCTTAAACTGTCTGCAATTCACGCAATTAAATTTAAACTTGCTATGAGACTCTTTTAACTTTCTCAGGGTCGTTATTTTGCTTGCAAAATAAATTGTTTAAATTAATTTTTAAATAGAAATAAACACACAAAGATATCAACTTTACAAAATAATAATTTTATTAAATAACTCAAATTCTAAATGTGGTTTCCGAAATATCAATAAATTTTACTAACTAATATCGTCTTTTTTTTAACAAATAAACACTTATCTTAGCGTCTTCTTATTCCTCGCTCTAGCAAAACGCTCTGCTGGCCTCTCGAGCAACAACAAATACTCTCTCTTAATCTGAATCTTCTTCTTTAACTGTTTTATATTATTACCAATTTGGTTTCAATAGCATCACAAACGTACAAATTTCCTCGATCACTTTTTATTTATACTTCTTCTGGATTTTTCTTTAATTCGTTGTTATTTCTTGTATTTTCTTCTTTTATTCACGTAATTACTTTTATCTAGCTTCTAGACTCGTTTTTCCTCTTGATTTTCCAGAGGATATCAAATTACTTGTCTTTATTTACACGGACGAACCGTAACTGATTAAACAAATTCTCTTCTTTTTTATCCCCTTTTTTTGTCTTCCTTCTTTGATCTTTATTTTTATAAAAACAAACACATAAACATCATGCCCAAGATTATCCTTTTATATGTTTTTGACTTTGACACTGACATCCAAAACTGACATTTGTCACCGCACAAATCAAGTAACTCTAAAACTTCTTATAAACTAAACCTTTTTAACAATTCTAAATTAAATTATAAATACAATTAACATAAATAGTCTTTGTATCAATCTGTTGTGTTTGTCTTTTCTTTCAGTACCATACGAAAAATAACAATTATTAGAATTTATAACAGGAATTCTAGCAAACATACGCGACCCTGAGTTTATAAGTCAGAACATTAAAATCTTACAAGTCTTCATAAATCTCCAAATGCAAATTGAACTGCAACAAACAATCCAAAAATTGTTTTCCATCAACCACAATACCCCAATCAAATCAAACACCTCTAAATATCATAGCAATATGAATTTTAACGAAGTAACGTTGGAAATTTTTAATAAAAAAATGTTACTATAAACGAGAACTTTCGAAGAGATGGAAATTAGGAAGTGAAAAATATATTCAAAATTATGGAAATTGGCCTTTTAATAATGTAAGGTCTAGAGAACAACAGTTACAATTTGGTTTGTATCCCGGCCCGCTAGTTACATTGTCACGCCTTCTATGAATTTTTGAAAACAGAAACTTCATGCTCCTTTTTGTAATAATCGGGGGACAATAAAACGTTTCCTTTAAGTGAAACTGCTCATGAATGATAGTAGAATAAGGTTCAGAAGTTAATTTTTAGCTGCAGAAATATTTTAGCGGTTAATCTTTCTTCTCCAAAACAAATTTTGGGGAATGGATTTAGGGTTCCGTTTTTTGTTCTCTTTATTCCCAAAAAATCTTTTTTGAAAAATCAACTAATCGTTTATTTTCTCACAAAAACAAAATTTTCGCTTTCCAAAGACAATAAGACATGTTCGTAGGTTACTGGCGTGTGTTTTTGGTAGCCGAGCCAGTACAGTGTCAGTACTGATACCAGGGTGTCTGTTTAATACTTAAAAAAAATAGGGTGGTAATTCCTCAGTGAACAATAAGGCGATTGGCCCAAAATGTTGTTATTCGAAACAACACCCTTGAAAAGTTACCACCCCTCAAAGTTGCAAAAGAAAAACGGTATAATAGTAAGTACTACAAAAGGGTTTGAGTTTATATAATATTTAAACTATTAAAAAGTATGTTTTTAAAACAAGCGTTTTGTGGCTCTTTTTCTTCGTAAAAGTAACCATTTTAGAGAAAAATGGAAGAAATGTTATAGGTAAGTAATGGTGCTTCATAAGATAAATTATGAAAATAGAGATCAAGTTGTTGTGGGTTCCGTAAAATATAAACAATTGATAGCAAATGTTTCACAAACAAGAAAAGTGCACGAGAAAAAATGAAAACTGTAAATTGTTTTTACTTTGCGGCATTCACAACCAGATCTCTATTTTCATAATTCATCTCATGAAGCACTAACACTTACCTACAGCATTGCTTCCATTATTCTCTAAAATGACTACTCTTACTAAGAAAAAGAAAGAGACACAACACGCTATTTTGAAACATTCTTTTTAATGGTGCATCTAAATTTTAATAAAAAAAATTTGGACGAGAGTGCACCCCTCAACCACCCTTCTCGTTTCTTCATATTTCACCAAATTATCTATGGAATGTCTTAAAATTGTTACCAAATTTGATCGCTGTAACTCAAACCGTTTTGTACTACTTGCCATTATACCGTTTTTCTTTTGCAACTTTGAACAGCTTTAGAGGTGCATTGTCGGATAACAACATTTTGGAACAATCGCGTTAATTTTCACCGAGGAATTACCACCTAAGTTTTTTTAAAGTATTAAACAGACACGCTGTATGATAAGACAATTTATAAAGTATAGATGGCAGTCCAGGCGAGTGCTTCGCGACTTTCGCATATCAGAATCATTTTAAGCGGAGATCTGGATATGGTGTAACCTAAAAATTCGGTATTTGGATTTATCCGGATTTTCTGTGTATCCGGATTTCGGATTTTATGTTAAGATCCAGATTTCGGATTTCACATAGCAATCCGGATTTTAAAAGCGCTCCAACAGCAAAGTTGGAATGTGAAAGCAGTTTCAAACCTGTACTCTATATGCATCATTATGAAGATATAGTGCACTAATTAATACTAGGGGAACCTTTAAACTACGCCCTACTGTTTTTAAATACTTCTTTTAAAAACAATAAATTCGCTGTGTTGAGATGTTAGACATTTTATTAATGCCTTCAGCAGTATTTTATATTCTAAAATATGCAAGGTGTCGGCGAGTATGAATATGGTTTCCGCAACATCGTTCGTTTTGTTAAATAATAAGCGTGTATATATTGTGCCGTTGTTCTATTATTTGTATGCATTCGATCCTGTATATGAAGATAGGAGCATAATATAGATTTAAAAGCAGATGCAAAAGAAGGGGTTAAAGTGTTATTTTAACAATAAAAAACTACTATACATTTTACAGTCGCTCTGCTTAAAGCGTTAATCTGAATGGCTGCTTATTTGTCACATATTTGTATTTATTTATTTTCAGTGGGAAGCATCTTATTTTAGTCCCTGGAAGTATTAACTCGGCGCCGACCTTGGCCTTACAGTCCAACTTCTTGCATTGAAGGCATTGATGCAAGCAATCAGTTCTATAAACAATAACATCATTTTTCCATAATTATGAAGTCTTAAATTTGATGAACAAACTTTTTTGTTGTTATTATTATCAAGGATATTATAATTATAGAATACAATTCAAATTATTCATTTTCGAACATTGTTTTTACTACGTATGAGTCAATTGTAGGTGTATTCGACCTGTAGTGCGGTAAGAGGAACACCGAAAAAGTAGTGGGGACGGCATCTGAGTCACAGATATGCATCGAGAACGCAGCGAAAGCGCGCGGGCCATAATTATGCAGTACATTGGATTTTTGGCTTTCCTGTGTTTATTATTAGCCCTAAAAATCTGAAACAAAGACTGTTATCATCCCCGGTGTTGCAGCCATAAAAATGAAAAAGGTTTTTTTTTGATAAAGCAAACGGTTAATGAGATACTAGCTTGTAGAGTCAAAACAAAGCTAAAAATCATTAAATTTCGCCGACATCTAAACAGAGAAAACGGCGTTTTAAAGTTTGTTTTCTCATAAGCTTCAATGCATTTGAGTTTTTTCAAAAATTAAAAAAATATAGTAATGTCACAGACAATTTAACAAAAATAATTGTGTAGGAAGTTTTTGAGACAAGCTTTCCGACCATATATGTAACTCAAATTTTTGGAATTGTGCCTTTTTGGCCAGGACAATTTAGGACAAATTTTAGTTTTAGAATAAGGAAAACATGCTCTACAAAACTGGCTAATTCGTTGCTTTTAACTCCAAAGTGCCCACGGAAGTGAAAATAAAATTGCTTGAGCACTCTACTATTACACTTTTCAATATTTATGTAACGTTGTGCTTCGTTGCGTCGCAGCGATCAGCAATCGTACGGTATCATCATTCTTTTTTCGCGTTATATGTTACACATTTTAGTGTAGTGTTACTAGTGATGCACAAAGCAAGATTTCTTGTCTTGCTAAGCAAGACAAGAAGTAAAACAACTTCTCGTCTTGCAAATTTCTTGCTAGCTTAATTTTTGTCTTGCTAGCAAGACTCTTGGTTATTTCTTGTTCTTGCTAGTTGGGGGATTCCCCGAGCTATCGAGTCTCGATAAAGCGGCGCCGGCTTCCTGTCGCGTGCGCCTACTATTTAAACGCCTTTGTACCACGTATTACTGACTAAGAATCTTTTATATTTTGTTAGCGCGTTTGGTAGTTAGTAGACTAACATACATACTATACTTGCATATATTTTATTTGGATTTTTGCATAAACAATTTAATTTTTGTATTTTATCGGTGCGTTCCAAATGAAGCACATATTAAACAAATAGCAAAGAAAATGTTATTTATTTATTTCTTAAACTGTCAGTTTTTAGACTTTTACATCTGCTTCGGTTTCCCCATGGTTGTATTGTACAGAAATGACAGCTAAAATAGCAGTTTTGCGAAAAAACTTGGTTTTGACATTACTGATTTTTGCATTTTGTTTGAACCGCACTGCTTATTAAAATTTATCTATATTAAATGTAGAACAATTTACTGGCTTTGAATTTATTGATCAGATAGGAACCTACCTACAAACTGTGCTTGTTCATTTTTTATTTAGCAGGGGCTATCGTATTGCCTACTAATGGGTCTATTATGAAAATAGCTCATTTATCGCTGATATTACATTGCAACAAAACTTATAAATTATTATTTTACACACTACGGTATCATTTTCTTTTTACACACCCCAGTTCCAGAAGCGTTAAAATCGGCGTTTTGAAACTTTTGTTTTGTGTATCTACATAAAACAAGATATCTTGTTTCTTGCAAACGCCTTGACAAGAAATCTTGTTCTTGCTCCAGCTAGTCTTGTCTTGTCTTGTTTCTTGCACACCTACTTCTTGTTCTTGCAGCAAGAACAAGACAAGAACAAGAAAAAGCAAGACAAGAACAAGAAGTTCGTGAAACACTAAGTGTTACTTTAGTATTAGGTAAATATTATTGTTCTTATTATTAAATATTAGTGGTATAGCACTACATAATGAAAGTAATCGAAGTGGTAATCCAGAAGGCGGCACACGCAGTTGTATAGAGCAAGCAAACCTCGCGGATTCAGCCGAGCCTAATCTGTAAATGAATAAGGGTTATGAGCGGCCAGGATAACAATAACCTAACCATATACTGTGAACACAAAGGAGCCTATGGCGAAAACTTTATCGGTCCACTGTACATAGGAATCTGTGCCTTAACAGACGCGTAAATATGTGGGTTCCAGTAGTAAGGGTCCCTCATCACAGATTGGTAAGATAGGTAGAAGAGATCCGAATTTGGTATATAGATAGATAACACTTCTTATTTTAACGATTATAAAAATAACACACAATTCTAGGCTTTTATTTAAAATATTTAACTTTAAAGCTTTTGTTGTTCTGCATTGTTTGCAGAATATAAAAAGAACTTCGCCAAAAATGATAAATTTGGGGTTTCGGGCACATTTTGTTAGCGGAAATTGCTGCGACTTGACACGTTTTTCAGTTCGTATATTTATTTTTAGGTTCACAATACCTTCAATAAACTGTGGTCACTACCTACCTACATATTACAAGTACACAATAATAGTTTGTCCGTTCCAGTATATTATAAAACGAATTTGCAATCTTTCCCTCTGAGACATTATAGAATAAAAATGGTCTTAACGAGTAGAGTCCGACTCGTGAAAATTCAATTTTCGGGTTGTTCGACGCCTGAAAATTTAGCACTAAATTCCACACTTGAACACGTAATAGCCCAGACAGTATGGTACTAAAATATCATCCAGCAATGCCAGCAGCACCACTGTGTGTGGTTCCTGCTGAATCGATCTTGCACAGAGTAAATGCAGCCAACCAGCAGCGGGCTGTAGTACGACTAGCCAAATTTAACATTTTATTTATAGACAAACACTACGATGAGAAAAGCGTAGTAGACAACAGAAGATGCTAATAAAAATAATTCATCACGGCCGAAGCAATTTTATCGTGTTTACGGTATTCAAAGTTAATTTAGAAGAAGAATATTGTTAAAATATTCTATTTCATCAACTAGAGTGCCATTGGCTATATTTTAACATCTATCAAAGTTAACTGCAAATATTTGTTGTAATTTATACATTTTCATATTAATAAGCAAATTACGATTTATGTAAATTATAGACCAACACAAAATTCCTTGTTATTGACATTCCTACTGAAAAGGAAACAACCAACTAGCACTTGGAATACTAGATATTAATTATAGTTATTTTATTTTAATTAATTACATTAGTCAATCAAAGAAATCCCTAAATATAATATAATTACATAAAACCATGCATATTTTCATTAGCCTGCAGTGGAATAAAAAAAACAAATTTCTATTATGGTACTGTTTTTTGTATACTTCGTTATTAGTTTCGGCCTCCAATTTTCATTTAACAAAGTTAAAAAAATGGTCGGGCAACCGCTACGGTGTTCAAATATTCGACGATGCACATTTTATGACGTATAATTGTTATTTGGGCACTTCCGGTGTAACCGGAAGTGAAAACTTTGTTTCCTGCAATAACATCCTATTTTTTTCTGAGCAATAAATTCTCTATTCAGCCATGTATAAAAACTACTCAAAATGTTAAACGGTTGGCCGTTATAGCGCGTTGAAGTAATAACTCGAGTTTGCCATGAACTTCATATTTTAAAACTTTTTTAAAACAGTTTGTTTCATTACAAAATTGAGTATTCAATGGAAAATTCTCTTTACGTAAAGAAACTTTCGTGCTATTTGGTGGCAAACTTCGCCCAAAAAATGAGACTAAGAAATGGTTAGAGGTTTACAAAGAAAAGATTTTTCGCATTACGGCAAAGAGGAAAAATAATTTGAAATTGTTCTGAAAAATTAACTTGCAAATCGCATTTTATATTTTTATCTTATAAACATTTTGACTAATAAACATAAAGCGGACGTTGCAAAGGTGTCTGTGGTGTGTCTGTTTTTCTTTGTGTCTTTATACACTTTACAGTCCACACGCCTTGAAGCAGAAACACCAAATTTGGATCAAAGATTACTAATTGCAATAGGGTGAAACCGCAAGAAAATGAAGTTGGTTCGCTCAAAAAAAAAGGGGGAGGGGAGGGGTGCTTTATGGCAAAATAGACGCGCTCGAAAAAGAACCTTAAATTCGTATTCTACACATGTCGCTTAGCCGATCTGCGTAAACGCTATCTCCCTATCATCCCCCTCAATTTTTTCTTTCTTTAAAAATTTAGGAATATTAGCTTTAAAATCAGTATGAGCATGTTAAAAAGTTTTAAAAAAAGTTAAAATTTTGAAAAATTTTCAAAATGTTAAATTGACAATTTTCAAACATTTTCAAAATTTTCAGCATTATTCAAAAAATTTCTAAATTTCATAAAACTTTAATTTTAAAAATGGTTTAAGTTTTTTTCTCATTTTTTCTAAATTTTCAAACATTAGCTATTTAAAAAATTTTCTATATTATTCAATTTTCAAAATTTTTTTTTACAAATATGTTTTTAAAATTTTTAATATTTCACAATTTTTCAACATTTTCACAAACTTTCAAAAGTTTTCCAAATATTTTGAAACCAAAGCAAAATTGTTCTATTTTTAAAAAACATCCGGTATAAATATATTCGAAATGTTGACGAGAATTTTAAAAACTTTCGAAATATATTAAAAAGTTTTAAAAATTTCCATAAATGCCAGAAATTTCCCGTGACGGTTGCCCGACAGCTTCTTTAAATTCTTAACATAAAATGCGATTTTCTAGCTGAATCTATTTCGTGTTAGTTTCATTGAAATTTATCTTCTGGAATGCCTCGTTGTTTTTTGATACAAAAAATCAGTAATTGATTTTCGTAGTAAAAAACAACTCGGGGGTCCAGACAGTAAATTATGATAATCGACTATTTCTGCATCATACTTAAAACGAGAAAAAAATAGTTGACGTGTTATAACAAAAAAACAAACTATTTTGATAACGTTTGTGATAAGACTATCGCATGCACGATGTTAAGCAACGGTATATCTCCTGCGTTCTCCATTGAGACCATAGACCAACAGCATATCAACATTTTCGTCCCTGGGGCACTCCATTTTCTTATAATTGTGTTTTGCGATAATCACACGAACAAAATACCGCATTAGTCACTCAATATCCCATTAGCAACTAATAACATAACATGAAAACTAATAAGTCATTTAAAACTGTAAAAGAATGGTTTTTGTCTTAACACGCCAACATTTAAAACTTTGTTTCTTTTTGCAAAAACATAGATTTTAAAGTAAACTTTTCAGAACAATTACAAATAGCAACATATTTGCTTTGTGGTTTAGAATAAGAATTAATTTCTTCTTCTTTTTCTTAATACGAAAAAAACTCATCTTGGCTGAAAAGTGGTTTTGAAAAATACACCTAAGTAAGCTCGTACAAATTGCTTAAATTTACGTGTTTTAACAATGTTGACAGTCTAAAATGTTTAAATTTAAACAATTTTATATTAAACATTCAATTTTGTAATGACTGACTGCTTAGAAAAAAGTTGTAGCACTCATTTAATATTAAATTCATGGCTAACTGGAATTGTTGCTTTACAGTTTAAGGCTCTAGCAGAATCTATAAAAAAATATAGGGTGCTTTTGAAAAAGAAAAAAATGTTGATGGCAGTTTCGGTCTAACCAAAAGTGGGTGAATGATATTATAACACAATTGGGAGTGAACATGGTTTCGCGATCATCCGGTATTTATTACCAGATTACCACATACTATATAGTTGTACATTGTTTCAGTAATATGTTTCTAGTAGTTGTAATTCAGAAACATCGCTTTAAACGCGATATACAGGGTTATTCAAAAGTAAGGAATAAAATTGGTATTTCTGTAGCGCGTTGCTTTTTAAAAACATGCTCGGACACTTAAATTGATTTAAGGCTCATTCTCACATAACGGGAGAATTGTTGTCCCGGCTGAATTGCAATTCGGTGCTTTTGAATTTCAAAAAAATTATGCCAATACTAATTGCAGAGCTAGTTTATCTGTTACAAAATGCATTAACTTTATATATTATGTGACTTTATTGGCATTTTCCAGCATCGTTAGTAACCATAATATCATTTCGGTAACGTGTCCCAAACAGGATTTTCGATATTTGAAGGTCAAATACTTTTATTGTGCTGCTTGTAAAAACTGCACATGGGAATAATCATGATTTCACATCTATCTTCTGTCCTCCATACAAATAGAAACACGTTAATACATTAATATAAATTAATAATTAGCGATTCTTTCTTGTCCCAAGGTTTGTTGTCACTTAGGTAGTGTTCAGTGTCAATTAGCCTACCGGCTTTATTAAACCTTGTATCGAGTGCTACTTTGTTGTGTATTCATTGTGAGACAGTGTTGAATGTATCGCGAGTAAGTCGTTTTGCTTTTATTGCATGACTTTTTTCTAATTGTAATTTGAATGACATAAATTACGAGCGTACCTTTAATACATGTCAATTCGGTAACACTAGTCATGATAGAATAATAAATTAATTTCAAAAATTTACTATTATCGTTAACTTGCTCGGTGTTCCTTTACATAACCTCAAAATTATTTTCACCAAGGTGCTAAAACAGATGTGAATTCATTCGATTTAATGTGAAAATGTCAGTTCGGTACTGGTCATTTCGGTAACGTTCAGATATCTTTTGTGGTGTTACCGGAATGATTCAGACGTTACCGAAATGACGTTAACAGTAAAAGAACTAATACGTACTAAAAATATCACTTCTGGCAGGTAACAAAAATGGATAAAAAAAAATTCGCAGATTTGAAAATTAAATCCAAAAAAGACAGAGAAGCTGCATATGAAAAATTTCATCAAAAGAAGCTTAAAGAAAAACAAATAAAGATAGATAAAAAATTATTTTCCAATATTATATTAAACCAAAAACTAACGTCAGAATATACTGGTATTTTGGCATGTGCATCGAAAGAAACAGAGGAAGTCTCACAACTTACGATTAAAAATCCATTGCTATCTTCTGGAATATGTTTTCTCTGTACTTATGGTTTTAGTATGCAAAATATGGGAACTAAATGCACGACTTGTAGAAGAACTTTTCATACAAACTGTATTTTAAGAAACAAATTACACATAAGTGGTAAAAATATAGTTAAATGCAAATCTTGTATGAAAATTGCTTGATTTTATAAATTTTTGTTTGCTACTGCAAATTTTGTTTGAATATTGCTTAATTTTATAAACTTTTGTCTTGCTACACTTATTTCAATAAATACTTTTCAATTAAACTAGTTGCATATTTATTAACACTGCATGAAAACCTAACAAGATCATTGCGGTAACATCCTCATCATTTCGATACAGAATATCATTTCGGTAACGCACCTCATTCATGCAAAAGTATTAAAGTAATTATGAAGTATAGCAGAATTAAGGCAGCAATTAAATTCTTGCATATGAAAACTGTTAAAAACATTTGAAATCCTATTGAAAACTTCAAAATGTTTGCTGATACCAAAATAAACACATTGGTTTTCCTCAAAAATATGTATTATGCGGCTTTATGGAAGAAAGGAAACCAAATAACTGTAAATTGAAGCAACCTATAAAGTTATAACAGAACTAATATGCTTTGGTTAGAATTTTAATGCATTTTATAATGATTTCCGCAATTCTTCTGATTTTGAGGTGGCTTGAAAGATACGTTACGGAATTGACGATTTTCCAAATATCTTTTTGAAAAACATATGTCTATGACTTTTAGAAGCAGTATCTTTCGTGGCCAATATAAAAATAATATACTTTGAGGTTTTGGCCAGCCAATCAGGCCAAAAAATACAGTGGGAAAGCACTTTTTTTTTTTAAATTTTTACAAGTGTAATTCTCCCGTTATGTGAGAATGAGCCTTAAATATTATCATCTTTATGTGATATCTTTTGTTTTCCAACGTCAACCTCCGCATCGCCAGCCACCTTGATTACATTTTTTTAAATAGCGACTCATACTTTGTGTGGGCTCGTTGGAAAGCTTGCATTCAAAGCTATGATCATAAATAAACTGAAATCGCTGGTGTTTAGGTTACAGCGATTGAAAGAAAAAATAAACTTTTTAACGACGACGAAACGGAAATTAGACCTGTTTTTGGTACAGATTTTTTTATAAACACTGTTTTGAAATTTTAAATACATAGCGTTGTAGTGCATCTAAAGATAAATCAAATGCTTTGTTTTTCAAACGCAGTGATGCACAAATATTTTGGAATAACATTGTAAATATACTTACTAGCGGTTCAAAGTATTAGACATTTAAAAAAAATTCTCAAAAACTGCCTACAACATTTTTTTTAAACTTTCTGAGCCGATAGAGCTTGCAATGAACTACAAAATTTATTCTTTACTAATTTCCCACGTTTCACTCTGACTTTTTGAAAATTTTAAAATTGATTAATTTTTTATTCCTAGAAGCAAACGCCCGCACCGATCGTTATAAACCTTTATCAGTCCGATAGACTATTTAAAGTACTTTATTAGTATCAGCGAGAATGTTCAACTATTTTGAAAATTAAAGAAAAAACGATACTTTTTAACATCAACAACGTGTTTTCCGGCAGTTCTCTCTCTCCGTGGCGCTACAGTCCCATCTGGACCTGGGCCTCCCGTATTTTTTGCCTCCACTCTTCTCTGTTTTGTGCACTAATCCTCCAGTTTTGTGTGTTAAGTATTTGCCGTGCATCCTCTTCCATGTTATCGGACCATCTTTGCCTTGGACGGCCTCTTGTTCTTCTGCCTTCAATTTGTTCTAGATGTATTTTCTTTGGTATTCTATGCGCGTCCATTCGTTCTACATGCCCAGCCCATTTCAGTCTTAGCAGTTTTGCAAATTCGACTATGTTTGCCTCCTTATACAGTTGTCTCAATTCAAAATTATATCTTATTCTCCACAGGCCACCTTCTTGTACTGGACCGAAGATTCTTCGTAGTATCCGTCTTTCAAAGCGTAGTAATGTTTCTTCTGCCTCTTTGGTCATTGTCCATGTCTGGCATCCATATGTTACCACCCACCGGTCTGATTCAAGTTTTATAGATCTTTAATTTGGTTATTCTTGTTACATATGATGCTTTAAAGATTGACATTAATGAGAAGTATGTTCTGTTCCCGGCTGTTACACGTAGTTGAATTTCTTGCCTGATCTTGTTTTCACTATTTATTTGAACTCCCAGGTACTTGAATTGTTGTACTACTTCAAAATTTTTGTCCTCTATTGTAAAATTTTGGCCTATTCTTCTTGGGGGTTTTACTGTTAACATCTTTGTCTTCTGTTCGTTGATCTGCAGTCCAATCCTTTGAGCTTGTGTTTCTATTTTCCTGTATATGTCTTTAATTTCTCTTTTGATCGTGCTACCAGGTTGATATCATCTGCATATCCGATCACTTGGTGTGACTTGTTAATAATGGTACCGCCGGTATTATCTGTTGCTTCTCTGATTACTTTCTCTAGCACTAGGTTAAACAGTACTGGGGCAAGCCCATCCCCTTGTCTTACCCCTTTGGATGTTATAAACGTCGGGGAGATTCTATTCTGTATCCTCACCGTAGCTCTGGAGTTTTCCATGGTCATTCTTGTTAAGCTAATTCATTTATTCGGGATGTCTAGTTCTTCCATGATGTTATACAAGCTGTTTCGATCTATGCTATCATATGCCTCCTTGAAGTCAATGAATAGTTGATATATTGGTATATTGTATTCCCATGCTTTTTCCAGTATTTGTCGTGTTGTGAAAATTTGGTCCACGGTGGATCTGCCCTGTCTGAAACCGGCCTGATACTCCCCGATTATGTCGTTTCCGTATGCCATTATTTTTTGTTGTAGGATGTTTGTAAATATTTTATACGTAACACACAGTAAGGATATACCTCGATAGTTACTGCAGTTGTGCTTGTCCCCCTTTTTATAGATTGGGCATATGATTGCTGTGTCCCATGTATCTGGCATTTCTTCCTTATTCCATATGAGGACGATTAACTCATGAATTTCTTTAGTTAGTGTTTCGCCGCCGTATTTTATTAGCTCGATTGGGATGCCATCGATTCCCGGTGATTTATCATTTTTCATCTTTTGTATGGCAGCTACTACTTCTTCTATTGTGGGCTCTTTAGTCTCCGGTTGTACGGTATATTTTCTTCCGTTTGGTGGTCTTTCGTTTAGCTCCCTTTGTGTTAACAGTTCTGCGAAGTGTTGTCTCCATTGTTCCATTACTTCTGCTTCTTGTGTTATATATTTACCTTCTTTGTTCTTGCACATTGAGGGTCTGGGGTGGAAGTCCTGTTTGGTATTTCTGATGATGTTGTACATTCTTTTAACCTCTTTCAATTCTCTTGCTTGTTCTATTTCATCAATTTGCTTATCGAGGAGTTCCCTTTTCTTTCTTCTCGTCAAGTTTTTAGCCTCTCTTCTTAGTTTTTCATATTCTTCAGTTTTACTTCTGGTGGGTCTCTGTATCAGTTTCCTCTTTGCTTCATTTCTTTTATCTATTGCCTCTGCACATTCTTTATCCCACCATGCTGTTCTTGGCTTCTTTTGGGTGTATCCTATCTTCTCTTCCGCTGTTGCTATGATCGTATTTTTTATCTTCTTCCATTTTTCTTCTACAGACACTATTGGTTCCACATTTGCTTGATTTCGTTTCTCTTTTAATGTTTTCTTCCAGTGTTTGTTGGTATTGCATCTTGCAGTTTTCATTCTTTAGTTTATGTACATTGTATTTCTCGTTCCTCTGCGTGGATATAGCCCTAGCGTTATCTATTTTGCCCCTGAACACTGCCTTGATCAGCATGTGATCAGATTCACTCGCCGCTCCTCTCATTGTTCTTGTGTCTATGATGCTAGATTGGTGTCTATTTGATATTAAAACGTGGTCGATCTGGTTGACTGTCCTTCCATCTGGGGATATCCATGTTCCTTTGTGTATTCGTTTGTGTGGAAAGGTTGTGCTTTTAATTGTCATCCCCTTAGCTGTTGCGAACTCTATTAGTCTCTCACCATTGTTATTGGATTCTTCATGTAAGCTATGCTTACCTATGGTGGGGAAATACACTTCTTCCTTACCAACCTTGGCATTCAAATCTCCAATAACTATGTGGATGTCATTGCTGGGCGTTTTCTGCATTTCTCTTTCTAGTGTTGCGTAGAATTGTTCCTTTATGTTGTCTTCTTTCTCTTCGGTTGGTGCGTGTACCGAGAACATAGACATGTTAAATTTCATTTTGATTCGTATGTATGATATTCTTTCATTGACTGGTGTGAACTCTAGTATCTTGCTTTGGACACGCGGTCCTACTATAAATCCTGTGCCTAGTTCATGTGCGTCCTTGGCCCCACTGTAGTATATTTGGTACCCTGATTTAGCCAGACTTCCACACCCAAGCCACCGTATTTCTTGTATGGCTGTGATGTCAATTTGATATTTGATTATTTCTTTCATAATTGTTTCGAGGACGCCTAATTGGTGTAACGTTCTTACCTTCCATGTTCCGATAATCATGTCCTTATCTCGCCGTTTTCGTCTTCTTAACATCCGTCCGTTTTTGTTCCGAGGCTCAAAATGGGTCTTCACAACTTTGCTTTTTTTACGGGGTAGGGGTGTTGACCCTACGCCCAACCCTCCTCCTTTATCCGGGCTTGGGACCGGCAACAGCAGTTACTGGGCTACTCAATCCAATTTTCCGGCAGTTACGTGATTTTAAACACGCCTATCAATTAGCTCTAATAAAAATAAATACTTTTCATTCTTTGCAAGTTTTTGATAACTGTATAAATAAAGCTGTTCTAACTATTTTCGTGAACGCATTAAATGTCTTAGCGCCTTTCACTTGCGTCGTAGGAGCGCGCACAGCCCGTAAGTGACCAACGTCTTGAGTCTGCAGCGGGCTTGTACCGGCTAGATTCGATGTAAATTTACATTACTTCTTGACGCAAGAATATTTAAAACGTAAAAAGTATGGAAAAGTACCAGCGACCTGTTTCGCCCATTTTTTCTGTAGTTAAACTGGGCTAAATTGAAAAGTTACAACACGTTGTATTTGGCAAGCAAAATGGCATTAAAAACAATTAAACAATAATTTATAAACAATATGACATGGGGCCACCTTATAAATTATTGGGGCTTTAGTTACTTGATATTAACACGTCTAATAAAAAAATATGAAAAAAGTGCTTTTTTTCTTTCAATCGCTGCTACTTAAAAACCAACCATCCCAGTTTATTTGTGATGGTAGAATTGAATGCAGTTTTTTGCAGGCTTTCCAACGAGCCCACACAAAGGATAGGTCGCTATTTAAAAAAATTAAGTCAAGGTGGCTGGGGGTGAGGAGGTTGACATTGGAAAACAAAAGATATCAAATAAAGATGCAGTTATATTTACATCAATTTTAGCGTCCTAACATTTTCAAAAATCAACGCGCTACAGAAATACGAATTCTATTCTATACTTTTGAATAACCCTGTATAGAAATGCAACAAAATGAATGAGAGGATAAGAAAGAGAGAAAGTGAAAAATTCAATGTGCATATGTTATAATATAACTACATCTATACTGTTTTATTCAATTACCTCGTCGGCGTCGTTTCTATTCTGGATTGATCAATATTGCACAAAATTGCCCCAGAAACGATTTACTATTGAAAATGATTAGCTGTTTTAACATTATTATTAAGGCGATGATTCATTGAAAGTGGCTATAACTCTCATTTAAATAATAAATATTACCTATAGGTAAACATATTCTCTATTTAAGTTTTTCGTTGCTACTTAATGAATTTTTTTGCCATTTATATTATATAACCATAGCAGTAAATACATACAGGGTTTACAAAATCATATGATTTCATAAATTAAACGTTACAAAATCACACCATTTGTATCGCCATGACTATAAAACGCGTACAGTCGTTCTGGGCCGATTGACAAATTCAAGGCAACGCTGGTTGTACGAGTTGTAGTTCTAGTGGTTAAATTATCCATATTTGGATATCCATACGGTCAGTCATATAAGGTTAACACAATCTCCGCCTGATTGAATCACGATTAAACACGGACCACTTCGTCTCATAAATCGATCTTACGAATCCTGCATGAGGAAAGCGATACCGCATATTCAAAGTACTTCGACGACCAAATCGTCGACTTGGTCTATTTGAAAGGCAAAGTTACCAAATGCGATTAATAAACTACCCCGAGAAATCCATTAATAACGCACTGCTACGCTATAAACATATCACATATGGGGTGTCCCAAAAATACCATAAAAACGATCAATAGCGCTTTATTACGTATAATGAAAACTCAATCTAAAATCGTTGAAAAATTATAATATAGCGAATGATAACTAATGGACTTTCACGATTCCCATTCTAATAATATGAACAATTTCAAGAGCTCCATTTATCATAGCGAAGAGCAGTTTTCTAAATCGAGAAATACGCAATCTATTATCAAGCAGAACTCGGTTCGAATATTAACCGTAAAACTGCTATTGTGATAAATTTAGGTCTATGAACGCTCGCTCGCATTGTAAAATATCATTTTTAGCAGGAAATTCCAAACACAACAACAGCGTCCAATGGCCTTAATAATACATAAGTGGTAGGTACACAGTCATACTCTATCTCAGGCTTTTATTATAAATACGTTATTACCTTTTTCGCTATAGGTACAAGATATAGGAAGGTAATGTAGTCGTCTTCACGGTTATGAAATCCGCAACCTTTCAAAGTTTTTTTTTCATTTTGACCAATATAAAGGGTCAGTGGCGGCCGCTCTATTAGGCAGGGTAGGCATGCCTATAATTTTTCAAATAAAAAAATTCAAATTCTAAGAATTAATAAAAAAATACATTTTTACATACACTTTTTACATTTGAACACCACACTGTAACAATAAAAATTGGGCGCTAAATAAATACAGTGTTGCCTTTCAATACTGTTTTGCAAATAAGAATGCGAACCATTTCGCTTCAAGTGATTCTCAGCTACGAAACAATCAACCAATATGTTATTCTTAATACCTCTGCACGCACCTTGGTAAAGGAATACAATGATCAGTTGCAAAGAAATAGTAGTGACATCAGGATCCAGAATAGGCGGCTAGGCGCGCCTTTTTCTGTAGTTCAGTGTTGCGAGATCTGGCGAAAAATCACCAGATCTGTGATTTTATAAAATGGTCTGTCTGGTGATTGGTAAAAACTTTTGCATAATCGCCGTAATCTGGTGATTTTTCACTCAATGCAAAAAATTAAAAATTTTATATTTTTACAATTCAATAATGAAAATTTTAAAAATATGTTTATTTATCATAACTCAATAATTTAATTATTTCACAAATAGCGGCATTTGTTAATCTGCCACCTGTTTCGACTACTGGGATGGAAACCGCAGTGCCTAGTTTGACCGGTCTGAAAAAAAATCGTCTAAAAACCGTTCTGAAAAACCCGTCTTAAAAACTCAATCTGAAAAACCCGGTCTAAAAAACCTGTCTTAAAACCGGTAGTGACATGACTTATGTCGATGTAAACTAAAACTTCTAACATATTATAATCTATGTAATTCCACTTACTGGAAAATAAATAATAACTACCCACTTATACCTTATCCTTATAATTTTAAATATAAACTTATTGAACCCTTTCAACGACGTTTACAAAAAAGACCGCATTTGGCGAAGAAAAAAGTTCTCTAATTGCCATGGGCAAAATCCATGAATTACGCTTCGAATTGCTTCCACATCCACCATATTCTCCCGACTTAGCCCCCTGCGACTATTTCCTGTTTCCGAACTTAAAGAAATGGCTCGGCGGAAAGAGATCTAATGAGGAGATGATCGATGCAAAAACGGCTATTTTGAAGGGTTGGCGAAATCGCATTATTGGGAAGGTATCGAAAAATTGGAAAAACGTTGGACTAAGAGTATCGACCTAAAAGGCGACTACGTTTAAAAATAAATTGTTTTTTCCGAAAACATTATTCCTTGTTTCATTTTTTACCAGACTTCTCACTCCGCCCTCGTAGAATATGGAGGTTTAATGTACAGACATCAAACGGACGCCAAATTGGTTTATTTTTTCCAAAAGATGACACATTAAAAATACATCGACCCAGTGCATTTCACTAGCTTCGTGAAAATCGAACGTCATCCATTAGAATTAAAGTGCATACCAGTAAACCACCGAACGACGCGACGCTGGCGCGAATAAGAGTTTGGCATATTGTGTAGAATTTTAGAACACGTAAATTTTAAGCAGTAATTATGTACAGTAGTTGTTGCAAAAGAGAAGAAAAGAAAAATTTCCATTGCATATACCATCATCATATACGTCATGTCGTCATAATTATCGCAACAGAAACGAAATCATCGCATTGTGCTTTAACTGCCATTTTTGATATTGTAATTTAGTTCAACAATACACATAATGTGGAAAAAAACGTTCCTATGAAGAAATTCTCGCGAAATTAAGTAACACTCTGGTGACGCTTCCCAAGCGGAACTTAGCATAATTATCCACTTATTATTTTCACGTGCAACCATGCAGTGAAAACCTAAAATTATCTAATTTTTAAATGTGAAAGTTTTAAAATGTGGGGGTTGGCGGTGATTAGATTACGTAGAATAAATTCTGTAAAGCGTAAAAAATTATTCTACGTAAATATGAAAAGATATGTTTTATGTTTCTCTTTTAAATTTTTTAGCAGTTTCTTGTATTTATATCAGGCACTAAACTTCAGCTTAGAATTTACTTATCACAGAAACAAACAGCAAATCGACAGAGCGCGAGAATGCAATTTATAAACCGCGCGTATTTGGATTGCGGTAACAACTACAGTATTTCGATCCGGACAGAAGAGTCCAGCTGCCTTGACGCAATCTTCTGCAGTCGGAAGCTCCGTTGTCATGTTAACCATGACCTTACTCTGCCACATCCGCCTATACTCCACTGGTTGATGTGAAGAGTTGTACAATTGAACCGGAATTGCTCCAATTCATCTCGTGGAGAGAATTGTTTTTTTACTCTGACAGTGTCCACTATTTAACATTAGATAAACTATGACTGTAATAAGTGTTTTTGTAATTAAGAGTTGACCAGTGATGTGTTGTACTGTGGGCGGTTTGTATGGTGAGAGTTTAAACATAGTTTTGAGCTGAGTTTAACACACGCTTATGATATAAAATAGCTTTGTAAGGAGTAAGTTTAGCGTTAAACAAGGAACAAATAGAGGCTTTAGCTAACCGATAGTATTTAGCCGTTTAAACTTAGTTTATTAATATTGTGTCAAATACAATTTAAATTGAAATGTAATGTTACAAAAACGTTATAATATTAATAAAGTACAAAATAATTCGGTAAAATGGACAGAGAAGTATTATTAGACAACACAGACGACTGGAATTGGTGGAGATGGAAGCATTTTCAAGAGAACCTAGAAATGTTCGTGCGCGTGATTTTCATTTTGTACAATGGAATGGCGAAGAATATATGAAAAGATTTGTGGAAAAAATATATGAATATAAATATGAAATCGAATGTCTCAAAACAGTTGTGTTCTTATAAAATATCTACAGAGTGGCTAGGAAAACCCCGACCACTTTTCTTGCGGCGGTCAAGAGATGGCGCTTTAGTAAAGAAAAATTAAATTACAATACTGGCAACAACGCAGAATCCAAGACGTTTTGGTTGTTTTGATTTAGCATTCGTTTAGAAACATCTAAACTCATACTTTAATATGTCACTTCCCGGACTAGTGACGTAAATAACTATTGATTTAGTATGGGGCGTATTTAATAACTAAAGCGTCTTGGATCCTGCGTTGTTGCCAGTATTTTAATTTAATTTTTCTATACTAAAGCGCCATCTCTTGACCGCCGCAAGAAAAGTGGCCGGGGTTTTCCTAGCCACTCTGTACAGGAACCCAATATTCAAATTTAACCGGCAAAATTACCAAACTCATTGATTTAGTTGTTTTTGACGAAATTAACCTTGAGTTGCAAAAAAAACGACTAAATTCAAGGAAAAAGCCAATCTGGGGTGTATTTTAGGTAGATTAATAAACCATTCAAATACATCTTTATTTGAAGTGGATTAACAATAAATTAACAATACAATTAAGGAACATCAATTAAACGGTTAAACATAACAAAATTGCTCCGAAACATGATCACTACTAACGCTCATAGTTTGAGTGTATGAAAGTGCAGTTAATGTAGATAATGTTACTGGCAGAGCTTTGATCGCATTGACACACCACATTTTTCCGATTTTCGATAGTCTGGCTGGAGAGATTTCGCATTTGCATGTCCTGTCATTTTCAACAGTTGCTGTTCACCCACACTTTAGCAAAGTTGGATACGGCACTCGACCTTCTCGAATGATTAGTGATTTTGTTGTTTTTCACATTCAATCCAATCTTTTCAGCAGACTGTTTGGTCCATTTCCCCAACTCATTTACTCCTATTGGCGTATTCTTACATCAGACTGAAGCAGGGCTTTTTTTCCAAAGCAGTTTCACATTCACAAAATAATCGTTCTGTGGTAATAATAGTGCCCCGTTTTCCCAACAGTTTTGTAAACAGTAGCACTAGACAGAACTCAGAATTTTCAGGATTAGGGGAGAACCATTTGCCATCTGCACATTTTCTCGAACCCCTTTGACATGTTTTTGAAAACATAATTGTATTCAATTCTGTCAGTTGAGCTGTCATCTGAGTTAGTTTTTTCTTTAAAAAATACGTGGTACATTTGGCTGCTTCCCCACCCCATGCCAGTTCGTATGCAGCAATACGGTAAAAGCGTTTTTAAAGACCTTCGGAAGTCCCTTCGTCCCATACCTTCATCATTTTGTAAATGTCGATTTTGCTTAAAGCCAGCGAACTTTTATCTGGTTTAGATTGAAGCTCTTTTCGTTTAGCATTACGTGTATCTCGTGCCCCTTGTATTCTATGTCACTAAATGGATCCAATGAACGATTAAATTCGTGGTAATACTTTTACTGGATTGTTTTGGCCACCACGTTCCACATAGTCTTTACTACACTTTCCTGGTAATGGTCAACTCTTTATTATTTCATGTGGAATCCCCAATCAGCCAAAATATCTACGAGTTCTGTACATGACGTCGATTCAGAAAGAACGTAATTTCGTGTTTTGCAAAATTGATTGAATTGTCTCCAAATCGAACTTCTGCAGTAAACCGCACACTATGTTCAACTTCATTTACAATTCTTTTTTTAAAAACACCCAAAACGGGTTTTATTATCACTCATTGTTTTGACGTACTTATAATTTTTCCAAACTACTTCATTATCTTAAAAAAGGAACATGAACCTTTACCCGGACATAGAAGGAAGTAGCTTTTATTTTCGCTGTGGAAATCACGTTGCTAGGTGACGCCTACAAAATTCAGCATTTTTTGGTGGATTATAAGAATAGTTTATTAAAACATTTACAATGACTGCGCATGCGCGGTATCATCGATGCAGTCAATCACGAATTAGAAGAAAGTTAAACATCAGTGGCGGTCTGCCCTATTAGGCAGGGGGGCAGGCAGTGCCTACCCATAATTTTTCAAATAAAAAAAACTCTAAAATTCTAAGTTTCATTATAAAAAAGTTGCTTTTACACACAGTGCTTACTTTCTAACACCACCGTGTAACATTATAAATTAGACGCCAAATAAATAGACCGCAGCATTCAAACACTGTTTTGCATACGCGAAGCCACGCGTTAACGCTACCAGCTATGAAAGAATCAACCAATCTGTTATTCTTAATCCTCTGGATGCACATTGATAAAAATACAATGATCAGATGCAAAAAAGAATAGTAGGGATAAGAGGGCGCAGCAGCAATAGGCGCGCCTGTTCCCGACTTGCAGTGAGCGGTGTTGCCAGGTCTGGTGAAAAATCACCAAATGTGGTGATTTTCAAGCATGTCTGGTGGTTGTTGAAAACTTTTAAATATCACAAATCTGGTGTTTTTTCAATAATTACTAAAGAATTAAAAACTTCTTTTTATAAACTTGAATGTTTGAAATTTGAAAAAGTTAACTTTCAAAATGCAATAATGTAATTATTTTAAAAGTATTGCCATTTTGTTAATCTACTGATTGCGAACCCCTTATTTTTATACTAAAAAACCGCGATTAGCTAACTCTTCAGAATAGGAATTTATGAATCGTTATCTGTTATGTTATGCCTATACAGGGTGTTCTGTAAAACATGGGTCCCCGTTCACAAACAGATTCTTTACCTAAATATAAGAGAAAAAATTCCTATAAACTGTAAGATATTGTTTAATAAATAACGCTAATTAAATTAATGGTACATAATAGTGATATCATAGAAACCAACAACATGTACTTTACAATCAGTAACCCCCCACAATACTTCACTCGCATCTCTCTTTCCAGTGCTCTCCCTCCAACGACTCCTGATGAAAAATCGCGTGGCCACTATAAAAGAACTGCTTTTGGGCGTGCGCATACCGTCTATAAGCTCGATATTTAACAGAATACAGGGTACGGAAACAGCTCGGAAGCTAAATCTGTGCCAAATAGTCAGCCAGATCTTCAGACTTAAGCCACTGATTGCCCGCTGTGAATAGAAAGCAGATCAGGGTGTTAAAGTTTTTGTTATTTGGCTACATTAAAAATTTAGATAACTTGGAATATACTCCTAAAGTTTCTCATGGATCATAACATTGTTGTTTTTAATTAAATTCCAAAAATGCCACCAGGGGCGTACGTGTGGGTAACGGGGTAAATGTTTTCTAAAAAACACATAAACGCATTTTTTTTAATTTTTGTAAATTGTCTATTGAAATCCCTATTGCAATCTGAATAAAAAAAGCAAATCAAAAATTTATTGTAAATTAAACAATTCCTAATTTCAACGGTTTTTTTTAATTTTAGCTCTACACGTATTTCGACATGTTGACATGTCATTTTTAGAGACAAAATTAAAAGTAACCAGTTGGTGTTACTATAGGAACAATAAATCTTCATAATTTGATCTTGGCTTTCTATATCTGCGTCCAGATTAAATTTAAAAATTAAAATGTATTTTTTTTGGAAATTATGTCTCCATTACCCACACGTACGCCCCTGGAGACATATTTTGGAATTTCATTCAGTATACGGTATACTACACACGGTATACTACACCAAGCAAGCTTCTAATTATTTGAGACGTAGTTTGCAGCGAAGATAGAAAATCTCGTTAACCAACTTTCAAAAGACAAATTTAATGGATACTCTTTCGAAAAATAAATAGAAATAATAGTTTTGAAACTCTAAAAAAGTAATAAGTGGTATGGCAATATAATCGACCACTTTGCACTGACTGTAGTTATGTAAGAAAGTTGAATCGGCTTTTTACACGGAAAAGCGAGCTTAATTTTTGAAATAACGGTTTTTTCAGTTTTCTAATCCCTTTTAAAATATTTGTGCATTTGCCATTGCCTACCCAAATTTTAAACCCACGGAACGCCACTGTTAAACATAGTTTAACAGCACTTTTATACAATTATCACCGTACAACACAAATTTACGTAAACTAAGTTCAACATTTATCCGATGTTCAGCTAAGCCATAGTTTAAACTCCCTCTCCCACCATACAAACAGCCCTGTCTGATTGTTATAAAATTTGATTATATATCCTGCAATTTGATATTAATAATGAAATTTATAACATTTATACAAGAATTTATGTGTATGTTTTTTCTGTAGTACTTCATCTATTTTCAGGACCACAAACCGCCAATACGGCTTGCAGGTTAATGATATTGTAGGACTTTTTTCATAATTTGACACACACAACCACATAATAGCGTTCTGCAGATGAACCTTGCGTAAATCATAGCATATTATTCTGAGGAAAACACAAAACAAAAAAACTTTTACCCACAATATTAAATTAATTGCGTAGACCGTGCGAGATGACTATACTGATTGCACTGTGAGTGGCGTGCTAATATTTAATGAGATAAACTTTACGTTATTATATCTACGTACACCAGCTAAAGTTCAGATTAATAAACAACGTTTCATAAGTTCTATTATGTCTGATTGTCATTGGCACCTACACATAATCAGGCGTAAAATGCAAGCATATCATTGCATTTATTTCTTGATTTACAGCCAAAGCACTGCGAAGTGGGCGCCGATATTTGAAAATGCTCAAAGGAGCTGGGATTAAAAATCAAATGAATTTGATGAATTGATTTGAGTAAGAGAATATGTTTTATGTGTTCTTGATATACACTATTCACTTCATTGAGTGACTTCCTGAACTAAAAATAAGACAAATAGTCTTGATAAACATGAATCCTAAAATGCTTACTTTTCGAGATCTGCACCTTTAATCGTGGCGCTTACATTAATGCTGTAAATAATATAAATAAATTTTCAATGCCGTGATACTTTCCCAGATACCTACATTTTTGTGAAAAATCGTGTTGGCGTGAAGAGCCGAGAGTTTCCTCAAGATGCCCAAATACTTTGTACGAACTTAAAGCAAACTTTCTCACAATAAAAAAAGTTCCTATAAGCATAAGTAAGGAAACGCTTCCGTACGGAGTTATAGCCTCCGAAAGAGAGAACAATTTAGACTGCTGGACCCATTTCTCTGCTTTCAAGAAGTAAAATTCATCTAACAAGTTTAATCAACCACCACAAAAAAAATTGAGCGTAACAGGTCTCTGGTACTTTTTTACGTTTTAAATATTCTAGCGTCAAGAAGTGATGGAAATTTGCAGTCTAGCCGGTACAAGCCCGCTGCAGACTTAAGGCGTTGTTACGCAGGTACGGGCGGCGCGCGCTGCTACTACGTAAAAGGCGCTAAGATAGTCAATGCGCTCACGAAAATGGTTACAACAACTTTATTTATACAGTTATCAAAAATATGCAAAGAATGAAAAATATAAAATTACGTAACTGCCGGAAAACACGTTGTTAACATTAAAAAGTATCTTTTTTCTCGTAATTTTTAGAATAATTGAAAATTCTAACTGATCCTAATATAAAGTACTTCAAATAGTCTATCGAACTGATAAAAGTTTATAACGATCTGCGTTTGCGCTTATGAATAAATTGATAATCAATTTAAAAGTTTAAAAAAATTCCAGGAGGGCGTCAGAGTAAAATTCTGGAGTTAACAAAAATATATTTAAATCACTTGATTATACTTATTAAGGGCTATTAAATCATTTGATAATTTGTATTGATTCGATATTTTGTTTTTGAGCAATCGTGCATTAAAGTTTAAATTTTCAAAAATTCGTAGCGGCCTTCATTTTGAAGATGCAGCATTTAGAAAAAAAAAAGTTTAATTTGTCTTTAGATGCACTACAACGCTATGTATTTAAAATTTCAAAAAAGTGTTTAGAAAAAAATCTATACCAAAAAAAACAGGTCTAATTTCCATTTCCAGTTCCGATTAACGACCTTACAAACAACTACCTGCAACTAAAAAACATCCACGCGTCAAATATTATTAAAATCGGTCAAGGGGTTCCAGAGATATACGGAAACGAACGCACCCACCCACGCACGCACCTACACACAGACAGACATTTTTTAAAAACAACCTTTTTGAGTTCCTTGGACCCCAAAACGCGTATTTCCGTCAAAATCTGAAATTCGAAAATTTGTTTAAAATCACAACTTTCCTTACTTCAGTAGAAGTATGGGAAAGTAAAAAGTTATTTGGAAAAGAGTATCTCTCATATGTATGTCTCTGAAAAAACTTTTGAAACGAAAACTGTTGTAAACATAGCTAGACCTTTGATAAATTTGATCTTATGCCATTTTTATTTTATACATGGTGGTTTTCTTATATGAACAAATAAAGCAGTTTTGAGCGCCACCTCTAAAGGTCCATATTTCGATAACAAGTGATATTTCCATTTACAAAACTTTTAATCGCTTACAAATCTTCTTCTTCTTATAGTGCCATACCCTATTCAGGGCGTTGGCTGCCTCCCTCCTATGTCTGTGTTTGGTGCGCGGCGATAGATATTTTGCACAGACAGACATAGAAGACCTACAGTTTAACGTGGGCTCCGAACCACAGGAAGTGGTCTCCTCCTGAGGAAAAATCCACCTCGCTGGTTTCCCGTTGCCTTGCGAGGGAGAACGACCAGGCCGGAGATCGAACCCGGATCCGCTGCATTGGTAGCCCGCGCGCTTACCACTGAGCTACGGCCGCTTACAAATGAAATGCTATAATGTGCAAACAACAATTTCATTCAAATATTCGTATGTGCATATCTTCAACCGAATATTTGCGTTTCTATACACTTCTTAACCCATATTGCATAAAGGAAAAATACCAGTTAAGGGAAAGAGCCAAAGCTACTTCTTGAGATATTTCTTGGGAGGGTCGAGCCCCGAGCCCTCTCGAGAAGGTTTTGGCCCTGGAGCGCCCCCATATTCGGCGCGTATAGTTGCTTTATACAGATTTTCAAACAAAGCGATCGACAATGGCAATAAACTTTCTTACATATCACGCCAACGCAACTGATTCGTCTTTTTTGGCAAGACTACAAACCATATCGAGTTACCCTACGCTAGATTAAATAACTCTCGGTTTAAGGACCTTATAGCAGTTCAAGAACACAAAATTTCTAATAAAAAAGATAAAAGAAATAGAGCACCGACTTAAAATCTGTAGCTTTCTTAAGGTTAAGTTAAGGTTTTATATTAGGCGTGTAGCCATTCATAAAGGCCAAACAAATCTCAAACCTTTCAAAAGTGCTATGGCAGATATACAGTGCGAACAACAAAAAAACTTAATAAAGAGCTTTTGCAACGTATTAAAAAATCATATGACAGTTTAAGTTTTTATTCGGTGGCATCGTATAATCACATTGTAAACTTTCAACGTGCTTCTGTAAACAGACCCCGACACCGAGAATCAAACGCAAAGACAAACGATTTTGCGATACTACAAAAAACAGCTAATTTATACAACACAAGGGCTGGTCTTTCAATGTCCAGTTTACAGTTCCCGTTAAGTGAACCGGAGAATAATCTTCCAGTTTACAATTTTTTCTATCTTGCAATATTCAGTTGGGTGTTACCTGGCAGTTACTGCTCTTATCCTTCGGCTAAGTATCCCGGAAAACTGATCACCGGTAAAAATGTCACGGGAACAAATGTACCCCGGAATATGTCGGCCGGAATAATCAATAAATGTCGATTGCTATGATTTTGATGTATATACATTGTGTCTATAAAGTAACCCCCCCTCCCTACTAACTTTTGAACGACTTGATATTTTACCACAAAATTTGGTGTGCTGTAATGGGAAATTAAATACTATTTTTCAGCTTATATTAAAATTTTGTATCATTCAAAATGACGACTGGGCGCCATTTTGAAATTTTTTTTAATTAGAAAGAGGGGTCGAGTGACACCTCATTTGAAAGGTCATTTAGTTCTGCGTGTGTTCCTAGAGTTTCAAAAAAAATATTCAGCCATAACAAAATGACAATGTTTGAAGATAAAGAAGTCTATTTAAAAAAAATAAGAATTAAAGCAAGAAGAAATTAAATTAAGTGTTCGAAATGTTTACCATTCACTTCTTGGCACATAAAAAGTCGGTTATGAAATTCCTGCCTTACATTTTCATAAGTTTCTGGAGTGATATTTATGCAAACTTCTGTAATGCGTTGCTCCAGTTCTTTAATTGTTTCTGGACGGGTTCTGTACACTTTCGATTTCAGATATTCCTATAGAAAAAAAACTGGGGAGCGAGCCGGCTATTCTACAGACCCCCGCCTACCAATCCATCTTCCAAGAAAATGTCCATTGGGAAAGTCAGAAATAGGCCTATAATAATGAGGCGGCGCACCCGTCTTGTTGAAACATAACGTTTTCAATATTATTTCCAGCCACCTGAGATATTTCTGGGAAAATTAACACAATTTTAAATTGAGTGAGTCCATTTGTTTAAAATCCGGCATTTTGTTATGGCTGAATATTTTTCTTTGGAACTCTAGGATCAGACGCAGAACTAAAAGACCTTTCAAATGAGGTGTCTCACGACCCCCCTTTCTATTTAGAAAAAATTTTCAAAATTTTTACACAGTGTAGATAATTTTTGCTAATGGTTATAATACGATATTGTGACAAACCCTTGTCCACATTCGCCTTGGGCAGGTTAAGAAAAAAAGGGGCCAATTAACGCCGAACGAGTAAAGAAACTGTTGGAACTAACTGCATAGTATTAGTGTTATCTTCAGCATCGGGTTAAACTTACAATTACAAATTTAAAATTCAACTTCAGCAACTTACGAAAAAAGAGGCTAATTAAACTCGAATAATGAAACTGCTTAGACTGCAGAACATTAGTTTTATCTAAATTTAAAATTTGACATGCCAACTAAATATGTAGAATACTGAAAATAGTATTAATTCAGAAAGCTATGTTTTGCAACTTTAATTTCAAATTTACAATTTTTTACAGGTGGCATTCTTTTAGGTAACATTTTTTCCGCTTACCATGGGTAAAGCCATTTGCAGTACTCGTGATAGTATTAATCTGCAGATAGTCTTCAATTACTGCACGCAAAATGTTTAAACATTAATATCATTCATTAACGACAGAGTAGCAGGTAGATATTAGATATATTTATACGATACCTATCCAGTGGTGTAACGCAAACGGTAAGCCCCCCCCCCCCCCCGCGCAAACTGTTATAATAGACTCCTACCACTACCTCCAGTTTTGTTATAGGCAAATTGAAAAAAGGACATATACACGTTTAGAGTCACATACCAGAACTTTTATTAAATATTTTAAACATTACTAAAACTATAACACTCTAGCAGGTAAAGCTTGCCTTATTTTTGTTATTGATAATCTTGTGCGGTAAAAAACCCAATTTTGTCTATCAACAACCTTTTTAACAACCTGCGTATTTTTTCAAATTTTTTCACCGTCAATTACTGCATTTCGATAAACAGCCATATATGTTTTCTTTTGCAGCTTGATCTAGTACTTCAACAATTTCATTTAGTTTCTTCACATCAGGGACACTAGCACATTCAGAAAATTTACTTCTACTACTAAATAGATGCAGAACCTGGTAATTTGTGGACGTTTTCTTTTCGTCCCATGCTCAATTTTTTTTCTGGGCGACACTTAACGGGTTTAGCTAAAATTATAGTTAATGTATACTTTAAAATTAAGGCACAATTATACATATTATTAATTAGCTGAACCCGCGTACTACGCCCCACGCATTTCTCCTAATAAAATTGTTAGTAAATGTATTAAAAGTAAACCGTGTCGAACACTGTATTTGCTCTACACAGATGAGACGAGACTTAACGCAGGTTGAAGAGAATTAATAAGGAAAAAATCGTCCGCGTACGCAGGCAGCCGAGCAGACTGTTAAGTCAAACCGAAGATCAGCCTTTAATATATAGACTAGTAGAGCCAGTGGGCCAAGTAATTAATAAATATGAGACAGATCCGTGCTGCGTACATACCCCTCGACAGCGGGTCTGCGACTGGAGATAGTACTGGAGCGTGGCATTATCAGCTTGAGGTCCGCGTATCCCCCACCACGAAAAGCTGAGACAACGACTTTTCTTTTTTTTTTAATATGTAGACACATGCACGTTCACGATTGAAACCCAAACTGAACTACTTATTTTTAAATTCAACTATTTAGTTATTTTGCTGACATGGAAATTTATGCTTTTCTTTAGGCTACCGATTATCGAGCTGACTGGCAGGAGAGATCATACATTTCGGTAACGCATCGACGCAAAATATCATACTCAGTATAAAAATTAAAATATTTTTTTATGGTTTTATGTTTTGAAGTACAACGACAATTTATTTTTTCCTTTTTAGTTTCTGACGGCCCCTGATCGCCTTGAGCGCGCCCCTAAAAGACTTCCCCCCGCGCGGTGTGGGAGTGTTTGTGACGCCACTGGTTATCTATCTAAATTTGCAGTTTTTGTGAAAAAGTAGAAACCAATATTTTATATAATATAACAAAATAAATTAATAAACACAACCACCTACGGTATCTTCTAAGCACCATTTTACTTTGCAATTACGTTTACTTTCAGCTGAGATTTCTTTTTCTGTTTCTGTTAAATATAATGCCAATTCAAAATACCTGCCATTAGCATTAAGAGTGAATTAATGCTTATAAGGGGAATATATAGGCAGCTTATCGTATTAGAGGTTAATAAAAAACTACGTAATTAGCTTCTATAAAATGACAAATAACTATCATTAATAAAAAAACACAATTAATAACTTCAACAGATATTTATTTTAAGCTTATACAGGTTTTACGTTCTATAAAAAAAAATCCGCGGAAACGTCAACAAGTATTTATTCTTGCGGATGTTTTGGTGTACTTGAAAAACGATTTCCCGGTTCCCTTTTGAAGTACTGACCCCATCAAGGTTTTTTAAATGATGCTATACAAGGTATTTCTAAATTAAGTACTGTAATTTATACAGTAGATATTTCATACAAAAGTAAGACTTTTTACCTAACAAACTGTGGTTCGCAACCTAATCGTTTCTAATATACAGGATGTTGAAAACTTTTTTAATTTGGGTTTTTCTCGATATTTTGGAAACGTTACGACGTATTAATACGAAAATTTGGGGACGATTGTTACTAAGTGAGCACCCAATATTGTACGTGTTTTTGTCGCAACATGTCCACCAGCGGCGTAGTTCAGAGGGGGATCAGTCCCCCGTGCGTGTGTGTGACGCCTCTACAGGCGAAAGTACTAGACCGATTTTGATGAAATTTTAAAGCAAGAGGTATATAGAAAACTGTAGTTATAGTTAAGCTTTTCAAAAAAAATCCGAAACCGGAAACGGAAGTTAGACATGTTTTTTGGTAGCGTTGGTTTCCAAAACTAAATTTTAGAAATTTGAGAGAAGAACTTAAGGTAAATCGGAAACTTTTTTACCGAAATTCCTAGCATCAAAATGGAGGCGGCTTTTTGATAATTTCGACTTTAACGCCCATTTACTCAAAAAGTAGTTGTCTGATCGGGTTCATCTGCATCTTGGTTGAGAGCACTTTGTGGGTAGTATACGATGAAGTACAATTAATTTCTAAAATCCGAAAACGATCGCATTGACGCTGCTTAACAATTTAAAATATTTTTCAATAATTGTCCACGCGATTGCTTTTAACTTTCCGAGCCGTTAGAGCTCTAGTGAACTATAAAGTTGTTTTTTAACTAATCTCCCAAATTTCACTCCGACGCCTTCCAGGAAGTTTTGAAAAATTTGAAATTGATTAATTATCTATTTAAAAACGCAAACGCCGATCGTTAGAAACTTTCATCAATTCGATAGATGATTTAAAGTACTTTATTAGGACCAGCCAGAATTTTCAACTATTTTAAAATTAAGAAAATAAACCATACTTTTTAATATCAACAATTAGCTCTACTTAAAAAATATTTTTCACCCTTTGCATATTTTTGATAACTCTTTAAATAAACCATTTAGTCCGAAATCCAAAGCGCATCTAATTAGCTGTAGGGCTGGCGGTTGCGTTCTTACTATTCTTATATGGTATGCGGCATCGTAGGGTTGTCTATATAAATTATTTTCATAGAAATCCAACATACGGTGAAATGAGAGAAGAGCTTAAGGCAAATCAAAAACGATTTTACCGTATTCTCTAGCTTCAAAACGACGGACGCTACAACTTTTTGAAAACCTCGAATTTACGGCCCATTTACTGAAAAAGTAGTCGTCTGACCGACATCAGCTACAACTACTACCCTTTGTGGGTGGTATACGATGAAAATCGAAAATCTGAAAACGATTGCTTCTTCAAAATTTTGAACTTAAAAAAAATATTATTCGAAAACTGCCGACACGATTTTCTTTAACTTTGTAGGCTATTAGAACGAAAGATTGGCTACAATTTGAGTTTTTTCGAAAAGCTTTAATTTCACTGTGGCGCTTTCTATGAATTTGGAGGGATGGAATGGAGGGTTGCCTATATAGCTTAATTACTTAGAAATCTGACAATCGGTGAAATGTACAACGTTATAATTATAAAAGTATTAATATCTAGTATGGGAAAGTTCACTCGAAGTCTACACTTCAGCTTTTTTTTTCTGTTTATTTCGCAGAAAAATTTCATTTGACAAAGTTATAGAGTACTCCATTCTGCGCAAATGTAACAAAAAAATAACCCTCTAGGTCTAATAGTTCATGAATTATAATTTCAAAAAAAACAACAAAATTACATTTTTATACAAAAAAAACGTATTTTTTGAAAACTCATATTTCTGAAATTATTAGAAGTATTACTTTTTTTTTTAGTTTTACGCAGAATTTTATCTGCGAAACTGGCTTGAAAAACGGTCGAAAATACTGTACTTTGAGAGGTTATAGCCTGCGGCCTATTAGGCTTAGCCGGTTCTTTTTTTGCATTTACAGGAAACGGAGTGTACTTTTTACTCATCTGTGGGACCACTTTTACGCATGATAATCAGAGAAAACGGCAATTTCAAAAAATCTGAAAAGTACGATTTTCGAACCAAAACTAAAGTCTTTGGGGGGCCGTATTTTGAAAATTATTTGCGCTAGAACATTTTTTTTAGTATTACGTAGAGTTCTTTTTTTCTCTTTTTTTTTACTTTTAACGTAGGATGCAATGGAAACCGACAATCCACGATTTAGTAAATTCTTGCACCTTTAATAAAAAAATATTTCTGGATTCCCGACCGAGTTGGAATTCACAAACTCAGGGTCTTTTCGGCAAAAATTTCATTCCTGAGTATTTCCCTACACCCCCAATTTTTGCGACGTGGATGATTGCACTGCTAAAATGTTATTATTAAAAAAATTTCGCATGGATCATGTTATTTTTAATGCAATTTACCCTATACGAAACTTCTTAGCCAGGAGTGTTTTGAACAAGTTTTCGTGAACCTCGTAAGGGGATGGTGTACTATTATTTTTTTGCAGGGTAAACAGAAGTCTTTGATAAAGAAATGACTATTTTCATATTTGTACAGAAACAGAATTTGTTGTTGCAAAAGAAATTTGAACTTGCGCAAATGTATCAACCTTGATCTAGAACTTTGTATAAAATCAATAGATACCTTACAAAAAAAAAGTTTTTTGATGCAAAATTTTGTAAAAGAAATCACACGCAAAGGGGGTCGAAAATGAACCATCTGAAACCACAAGAAGAGCCTTTCAGGAACAAAAAAAAATTTCGAAATGCAATAGAGCACCAAAGCGTACTTAAGCAAGCCGTGTAGACATTATTTTTCCTATTTAACCGTAGTGCAACTCGGCGTGTTTCATCTATGAATAAAACACACTTAAAATCTGAAGTGGCATAGCATTTGAAGCATTGTAAGACTAACTCGCCCGTGTTGTTATAAATATGTATTTCACAAGAGCTGCGCAGTTCGCTCATCAATTAAACACTGGTTCTGAAAATGACCTTATATGCCCTTAAAATTCAATACAAATACAGATGGCAATTCGAAAATACATTCAAATTATTTGATAACCACACTGACGCCACAAAATTAAATGTCAAACGCTGTTATTGTTTTTACAGCTGATAGAAACAAGTATGGGTAACAAAGAAATACTTACATTACTAATCTAGATATGATGGACGATATCATCTTTTCACTAAAAAGCACTGAAGCACTAAATATTTTTACTACGATAGTGTTTGACTATATACGTCTGTCAAATAAACAAATATTCACTAACTAACGGCCTCCTGCTACTCAGCAGCAAGCCGTTGGGACCATCTTTGTTGCCATGATTTCTCTCCCCTCCATGTAATGTTCAAACAGCTGAACAAACCAAGTCCGTTGATATTCCGCATGGGTTGCATTCAATAGCTTTCATTCGAAAACAAAAAAATTCGGTGCTTGCGCATTAAGCAACTTCTATCATTTGTTATCCCATTACCAACTTCAAAATACACCTTGACGCATAAAAGAAAAAATATTTAATATGGAGAATTACTGTTCATTGTATTAATAACGCCAAATGTTTTATTATAACTTTCTTTATCCCTATGAATCTACTTGCAGTAAAATTTAGCAATTCCTTGTATTTGAGCAGTTGATCAAAAATAATTTATATTTTCTACACTTGTTAAAGTAGTCACTTTTTCAGGTTAGTTTTTGTTTGTCAAAATACATCTTTAATGAGTATCTGTATATAAAATACTTAATCACTTTAACAATATCTATTTATTTAAACCTTATACGTATTTCGGCATGTTTACATGCCATTGTCAAAGGTTATATAACCTTTGACAATGGCATGTAAACATGCCGAAATACGTATAAGGTTTAAATAAATAGATATTGTTAAAGTGATTAAGTATTTTATATACAGATACTCATTAAATATGGACTTTAACGAAGTAAAGCTGGAATTGATAAATAATAAAATACATCTTTGTTTAACGGTGGCTGTTTTTTAACGTTGCCCATAGCAGCGTGGAAAAAGGTAAGCTTTTTTTAACGTTGCCTATGGCAGCAGCGTGTGCTAAACTACTTTAACGTCAACAATTCAATTTTCTTTTACAATTCAACTAAAACGATTTAACTTCGATTTTTTTCATTAAAATGCATTTGTAGAAAAAATATTGTGTGCAACTCATGCCAAAAATGCCTTTAGCGTCCACTAATGATTCTTTCGAAAACTTTTGTTTTCGTGCGCTAAAGTGTCATTTCGCGCACTAGTTGCACAAACAACTATTTGTTTTTCTGTAAAAAGTAGCTTGTTCCAGAACCGTGAGAGCACGTTCTACCTGCTCTGCCCTACAGGCAGGCGCAAGATGCATGGATAGCTAGAAGTGAGAAAAGCAAATTAATGAGCGGAAATAACGTAATATTTGAATCAGATTATAACAAGCTATTTTATTTTTAACTTTTTAAAGCATCTTTTGATGCAAACTCTTTTTCGAGTTTTTTAGACAAAGTTTGTCCTGTTATCGTCGGAAATCAGTAGCAGCAATGATTTAAATATTACAATCTGACGATACGACAATGCTTCCTTCATTTTCATTTTGTATTATTTATATACGTAATATACATTTTACAGTTTTACATCATGAAGATATGCAGTGAGTTTTTTGTATGGATACATATCAGCTATGTATACTTTTATAAAAAACATGTCAATGCATTGTTTTACTGCAATCTATAGGCAACCAACTGTACACAAAATAATAGAGAGAGAAAGGTTATTCCTTACAGTGTGAGGTTATGTGCAATGAGTATGTTTGTGAATAAAACGCAAAATTATTTGAATATAAAATTTGTTTTAATAAAACTATTATCTTAAAAACATAAAATATCAACAATACACAAATTTTATGCAAAATTAAAAAAAAACTAATTGCTATTAATTTGTGATTAAACAATTTGATTACTGTTTCCCACAGCAGACTATTCTTTTCAAAAATTGAAGCAGTGTATAGTTGGTTGCCTACAGATTGCAGTAAAATAATGCATTGACATGTTTTTTATAAAAGTATACATAGCTGGTATGTATACAAAAAAGAAAAACTCACTGTATCTCAAAATATTTAATGAATCTCATAATTATTTTTTTATTGGATAATGTTATTCTTCCTTACATCGCTGATAATGTCTTCAAAGACCTGTAGTAATTATGGTCATGGTTAACTATATTTGTTCAAGTAGGTGTGTGATCACAATGAAGACTGAGATAAATCCTTTCCGTGATATTCTTCCTTAAAAATTTCACATCTCCATACTAAATTTTTAAACCCAAAGCTACCTTGGGGTAGACCTAGACGTAATAACAAATTAAATAATTATTAAAATAATTAGTGGTGGGACATTTCAAATGAAAATAATCGAACCATTCGATTATCGAAAAATTTCAACACATCTCGAGAGGTTAAAGAAAACCATTCATATGATTTATTGTTTTCGGAAGCGGGCGTTGAAGCAGTACGTTGTACAGTACCCAACTGCAAATACTGCCCAATACAAATACATGTTGCGATGACAATGCGAGTCGAGGTATTATGATGCGAATACACTAATGTAGACAGAATGTTGGGAATGCGATTACATAAAGACGGCATCCGTCGTATTTGAAAATTTTAATTTTACTTTAAAAACAAAAAATACTAAAAAATATGAAAATATACAAAAATTTAATAATAATTAGAATAATACTGTACTACTGTTGATAAAAGCAATCAGTGCAATTCACAAAAATATAGAATTTGATTATTTATACAATAATAAATAATCGGGTATTGTTTTTGTTCGTCTCATTTAAAAAATATCATTGATGTATAAAACACAAAAACGTAGCCACTTTAGCGGTTTATAAACTTATTATTCAAAAAACAAGCCGAAATTAGCGATGAATTGTGATGAAACTAATAAAAATTCTATTTGAAGCTGAAGGTTTACAATGTTTTGCCTGATGAAAGGCGATGAGAACAAGAATTCCTTCATAAGAGTATTCGAGAAGCAACCGAAGCGCGTTTAAACAACTTTTTACCGCATAGAAACATCCGATTGATTTTATCCAAACGAATCATTCGATTATTAAATGCGTTCGGATGGCCATCATTCAGCAGTGGGATTCTTTTTACTCGATCCGTCTGGTATCAGATTGCGTACTAGACACGACAGTGAACTCGCTATCGAGTGGTAGATGATTCTAAAACGCTTTCGTATAGGCTACGTCGTAGCCGACAGAGAAACTCGTAGCGTTGAGCGTCATAACCTCACTTTCACATGTCAAATTTGAATTTGAATCTCATTTGAACTCTAGTTGATGTACTTGCTTGGATACCCTGGCCTTTTTAAGTTTGTGAAATTTTTTGTAATACATTATACCTATAAAAGTACGTTACATAGCGTGTAGGTACTTAATTTTTACCATTTACTAAATTGACATTTTTGCAGCTAAAAAAATGCTTCCAATTGTTGATTTTCAGTTAAGAGAATTACAGCGGCAACAGCAGGAAGCAATTGCTGGGAGAGAACTGCACATACAAAGACGCCAAATTATACAATTATAAGCGTATAATCAATATAAAATTAAATTATATTATATATTTAGATAGATTTATTTAAAGTAAGTACATGAGAATGTTCGTTTTTGGGAACATTTATTCTGCGTCGAGCAAACTCGGTGTGACTTTCTAGGAAAAAGATAAAAATTTCCTACTGGGCATTGGTGACTAAAATGCGCTCTAAAAATGCATAAGTTAATTAATTATCAATTACGATTTGTGTTTCCTTTACTTGCATAATTAATGAAACAAAGAGAAACTACGTAAACTTGCTGCTTGCAGATGCTTTGAAGAAGTGTTAAACACAATGAATAAGAAGTTTTTCACGTACCTGCTAATTTAAATTTAAACATTTGCAATTTATTGCCGGCTCCTTCTTTGAAATTCGTGCCGATCTTCGACAAGAAAAGGACAGCATGTTATATTGGAGTAAGATGCATACATCGTTTGGCGAACTCGAGACCTACGAAGCTACCGTGAGAAAATGGCGGATCTACTCGATAGCGACTCGACACGATAGCACTTTAGAATCACAGTTTGCCGAAAAGATGGCGTATTCGAAGCGTATCGAGCAATTAGAATCCCTATGCAGTTATGAAAACCATTCGTCTGTGCCTCTTACTAAGTAAAACTATATAAGGAGTGTTAAAAATGAGGATGCATGTGCTATACTGCGTAGAATTGGCAGTGGTATCCAAAAAAACATTTTGATCTTATCGGGCCATATCATTCCAGCTACGACACAACAAACCAATCTATTATTCTTAATACGTTTGCTGTGTAGTTTATGCTTTACGTGCATCGGTCAGCGGCAGTCAGGTGAAGCGTGCAGCTGTTGTGTGATTATTTATTTATTAGTTTGCTAATAGAAACCCTACTGAAAATATATATAGAAACCTCATATAACCTTATAATGTTTTCATCAGGCTTTATGTGGTGTTATGCGTTTTTTGAAACAACTGGGTTTATTCTGTATGTGGTTTTATAAGGCAACTGAGGTGACTTTCAGTAGGGAATAAAAAAATATGGACGATGTACTCCAAAATTACTAGGGCTGTGGCCGACAGACAATAGGAAGAAATCTAGATCGTTTAATACTGAATGGCATAAAAAAATAAACTGGCTAACTGGTCTCTCTCTAAGCTTCAATCCCTGGATTGATTGGCAGCTTTCCATTTCTGACGGTCGCAAGTCGTTTCCTTTAAGTCTGCGTAATTTCTCGAATCTGCGTATTTCATGACTTGCTTCATAAATTCTAGACGTGGCCTTCCTCTGACTTTTTCTCCTCGGCTAACTGGTAACGACATTAAAAATAAGCTGTTTTGCTGGAATTGCTTACTATTTTCATATATTTAAACCCTCAAAAGTATGGTCTAATACAGGGACGGCGGGAGGCGTTGAACCCACGTGTGGAGTAAAAGGGTGGGGGCTAAGCGGCGGGGGGAGGGGGTTGAAGGGAGATAATGGAAAATCAGAACAAAGTTACTTTTTATATGCAAAATTGAGATTTATTTTGTAATCATTTGGTTATCAAAGCGAAAGTCGCAGACCTTTTCGAATTTTTTACAATGAATTCGTTCAACAATAAATCGATGTCGAGACTGCCAACCATATCTGCATAAATATGCAAAATTGCAATATAGTTGAGGCGTTTTTCGACCATTTTCGATAGCAAATATGTTTTCAGACGTCTCAAAGTCGAGAAAGATCGTTCGTTTGTACATGACGATCCTGGAATCGTCAATAACAATCGAATGAAACGAGCATATTCAGGGACGAGTGGTAATTTTCAGGTGTTGAATTCCACACACGGACATTTTCCAGGTGTGGAGTTTGCTATACCCCCAATAGGGCTTCCGCCGTCCCTGGGTCTAAAACATACTCTGATTTAAAATATCTTTCAGCTGCAATAAATTAAAAAACGTTCGTCGACCAAAGAACATTTATCTCCAACTGTTAGATTAAAATTATTTGCAAATCACCCATCAAATTGGCTTTAGACGAAGGTTTACGTTATCAAATTAAAGTGCATAATAAATTAATGACAAAGTGAATGTTAATAACAACTTTATGCGTAAATTAATTCAGTTTACAACAGGTCTTGGTAAATTGGAGTTGCCGTAATTGTTTTTTTTTAACCTTTGCATACCCAAACTTTGAACCCACAAAACACTACTAGTTGATACAATTGCCACTGTGATTTAAATTATCTCCCAGCATGCAAATGTTAAACTTGCTAACAAAGTTATGCGAACAGCAGATGTAACACGAATAACCTATTTAGTTTGTGACCTTAAAATAACTGTTAGCAGTATTATCTGTAAGCATCGACTTGCAAGTTTGTAATGGAACGCTACCAGTGATTATCTATTTGGCCGTGGTATATCAGCTGTTGTCGTTCATCACCTGTTTTTCATTCTGATCAAAGATATTGCCGTCGGAGGGCGCAATCATACACGCAGGCGACTAGGGACACTACTGAGAAAACATTTGAACTACTATCTTTGGCTGACGGACAAATGCCCCGGGACTTGGATTTCTCCATTTTCTCACGGGCCCGGAATTTAACGACTGAGCCCGACAACAATCCGAACACGAGCGAAAGGTTTTCTATCAGCCTGGTCGTGTTGGTTGAAGTTGGTTTGCCGCAGCGAGATTGAAAATCTTTAAGTGTAAATGTACGCGCGGCGCGCTATTCGTGATAATTTTCAAAAGTGATGTTACAGTGACAATCTAAATAAGCTGTTTAATGTTAAAATAAACAAATAGGAGTATGTGTTACATGTATTAAAATGGCTTACAAATGTCGGGAGGAAATTGTTGGGAAACGTTTCTTGTCAGTGAGTGGATACACCAAATTAAAATTGGGAAAAATTAGTGAGTGGGGGTGGAGAGCTGGAGTGATACGTGCTGCTAGTCACAAGGATAATACTCATAAAGATCTACAGGTAATTGTTTATCATAGAGATGAAATTTTCAAAAGGGGGTGTGTACCCTCTTATACATGTGGTTAGTTCTATCAGATTTGGCGTATTATTTAGTTTTTGCTTGGTTTGTATTTTAGTAAACAATATACGTGGAGGTACATACGCCTAAGCAACAACATTATCCGTCTATTAAGAATTTATTATTGTTCAGCCTAGGGTCAGCAAGGTACATCTGGAAATCAAAAGTGCACCTACCTACCTTAATATAAAAACACCTGCTGCCAATAATACCTTGTACTTGCCTGTTTTTTTTTGGTAACAGGTTTTGAAAGTAAAAGATTGTTTTAAAAGGTACCTGATCTTAATATAAAACTAAATTTATATATATAAGTTAAATTCTTGTTTGTAGTAAACATGTGTAAGCAAAAAATTGAAAAACAACTTACAACCATGTCGGAGTTGAAGTCTGACCGTAAATAGTCATATAACTAAATTCTGAAATATGTTCTAGAAACGGTGTCATTATAATTCAACCTAGAAAAGAAGTTATTTTTGCTTACCGTCTCCAGACGAAATAACTATCTCTCAACACTATTGTTAAAACAAGTATATCTGTTATTTTAAGTTGGTTCGCGTACGTACCTTGCCAGCTTTTATGCCTTCAACACAAGTACTACGATATAAATGCTCTTATTTTTTCGTACTTTACCAGTTTTCAACAACTTTTTTTCGAAGGGTAAATTACGAGGAATTTTAGTGTAGATATTTATAGTGGGAATTATTGAGGGATTGTGGCAATTTACAGTAATCGTGGGAATTGTTTAAAAAATTTGAAGAAATTTCTTGAGAAAGAGGAAAAGGAATTTTAAGGGAATATTGAACACCGCGGGCTGAGTATACTCGTAGACCAGTTCAACTCGTAGTTATTTCTCGGATTTTTAATTTCCCAAACTTCTACTAGCAATATTGTGAAAGTTATGATTTCATGAAAATTACCGAATTTCAGTTTTTAATGGATATACCACTCGCATTGTAACAACCAATAGTAGCCGTTTATTTTCAGACTTTTAACAAATCACACCTAGACTGTCCGCGATAATACTTTTTTATGAACCTCCGGTGTTACCAGTGTTGTAACAATACAATCACATCAGCGATTTTTTTAAGTTTTACATTTAATATTTAAATAACGCGTTAGTACGTTACTACGTATCCTACAAAATCCTACTGTTGAATAAAAAATTTTCAATAATTGTTTTTCATTAACTAACTCAATTGTGTTGATACAAGGCAGCATCACTCCTCCTTCGGACTCGTGATGTTTTCTACTAACAGCACAATTTCGTTGTCGATAAAGCGGTAGAATTATGGATAATTGAAAATTAGATGGGAGATGGAAAATCACCCCCTCAAATACTGTCTTATTTAAAAAAATTAATTGACGACTTTATTCTACCACCGCTCATGAGCAGTTTAGCCTAAACAGAAATTTATTATCAGCTCCCGCTTGTTAAATAAGGGGGTAGAAATTTTAGATTTTCAAAAATTCATAGAAGGTGTCACAAAGAAGTTATCGGATTGGAACACAAACCAAATTGTAGCTGATCTACAGTTCCATAAGCTTAGAAACTTAAAAAAAAATCGTGTAGTTAGTTTTTGAGCAGTAAAGAAACAGTCAAAATTTTGATATTATTTTATTTCACAGTTTTAGTAATTCCCAAAGTTCTAGTAGCTTGTAACATTGTGTACCCTGACGGAATTTATAATATTAAATTTTATCCGATAACTGTGTTTTGAGTAAATACACGTTAAAACTCAAATTTTCAAAAATTCATAGAAGGCGTCAGAGAGACATTTTCGAGCTGGGACAACCAACTAAATTGTAGCCCATCGTCAGTTCCATGAGCTTACAATATTAAATGAAAACCGTGTTGCTGGTTTTTGAGCAATATGTTTCTGAAAATTATCGAAATATTTTAAATTTGTTTCACATTATATTGAAAATTAAAAGTTAATTGGTTACAATTAAATTACAAAGAGATTATTAACTACTTAATAACATCAACAAATTGAGCGCCCGTAGCTCAATGGTAAGAGCGCGGGCTACCAATGCAGCGGATCCGGGTTCGATCCCCGGCCCGGTCGTTTTCCCTCGCAAGCAACGGGAAACCAGCGAGGTGAATTTTTCCCCAGGAAAACCTCTCTGGAGAAGAAGTGCATGCACTTCCTGTGGTCCGGAGCCCATGTTAAACTGTAGGTCACCTATGTCTGTCTGTGCAAATTATCTATCGCCGCGCACCAAACACAGACATAGGAGAGAGGTAGCCAACGCCCTGAATAGGGTATAGCACTACAAGAAGAAGAAGCACATCAACAAACTCCTAGTACCAAGTCTTTTATTATTTTAATACATTTTCTAATTTCGTAATAAATTAAATTTGGATTGGAAGGTTTTACTTCTGCTTCTTCTAGAATCAATTTAAAATTCTACCTTTAGTAGATCCGCTGCTCACCCTGCTGTTAACAATAATTTTATTGAACGTTCGAATTAATTTTATTTAAAATTAACTTTTAGATAATCTAACAACTTTATTATCACACTAACTTGGCACTTAATTTAATTAAAAATGAAATTTAGTTTAATTCATTTTATTATATAAATTTCCGAATCACGGGCGTACTTGATGTTTTATTCTCAAAATTCCACGAGTAACTAACTAACTTTTTTTTTTGCTTTTGTTTTAGGTAAGCTTTTTGGTTTTTACTTTGTAACTAGGAATCTGCTGAAGTTAGATTTCAAAACAATTCCTTTAATGCAATAATGCCAAGTAGAATATTAAAATGTACCTTTATACTAATTATTGCAACATTTGTTGCCTTTGAACTTTTGCACTTATTGCTACAAGTATATTGACATTCCACATGTCAGCTTACATAACGAGCCATCATAAATGCTCGAAGACCACGTGATCACTGTAATATAGGCAACCCCTTTAACAGATTGGCACCACTGGTTTGGAAAACTAAATGTGGCAGCGACAGTGGCGTACACAAAACCGTCAACAAAAGCGCGAAGAATAAAGGAAACTAATCAACAATAAACTACGAACGCCAATGTTTAGAAACGTCAAACCGCTGCTTACAAGCAACATAATAAAGTAAAATTCACTAAATCTACAACAAAAGTTACTAATCACGTGGTCTTCGAGCATTTATGATGGCTTTGTATTTTAGTATTTCACAATAATAATGAACTAATAACTAAATCGAGCATTTATTTATAAATTCTACTTTCTTAATTTATTCTGTAATAATTTAGATATTTAATTTTTTATACTCGATTTGTTACATAGCTTTTAACTTTTAGAACATTTTGGTGCAAATATTTGAACGCGATATGTCAATCTGTTTTTGAGTAATAAGGCGCTAAAGTCAAAATTTTAAAAAAATCGTAGAGATTTAATAAGCTACAAAGTTTGAAAAAAGCGTTGCATTTGCCCTAAGGCCTAAAGCCTTCCAACAGATTCCGTTTTTAAATTTATAACATTAGGCAAAAATGCTACCAAAAAAGCGTGCCTAACTTCCGCTTCCGGTTTCGGATTTTTAAAAAGCTTAATTTGTCGGTGAATTTTTGATATATCCCCAGATTCCAAAGCTCATCGAAATGCGACCATCCGTTCGACAGTTATGATTAGGGCTGGGAATATTTATCGATATATCGATAATATCGTTATTATCGATATTAATCATTAGCGGCATTATCGATATATTCATATTATCGATATTCGATATTAAAATTTGTATATCGCCCAGCACTAGTTATGATGCACCACACACATACCCACCTATAGACAGAGGTTTTTCAAAAATCGTTTTCTGGGGTTCCTGCAGGTCCAAAACATGTATTTTTGTCAAAATCTCGGTTTCGGAAATTTTTTTCTCACACTTTCATTTTTCATTTCCCTATAGGTACATTTAGTATTACTGGGAAGTATTGCTTACATAAATTTTTTTTTAAATGTTTAAAAAAATGCTTATCTAAGGTGAGTGGATATGAGTGTATGCATGTGCGCCTCATATCTCTCCAACGAAGGACTCGATTTGGATGTACTTTGGAGTATAGCCAAAACTCATTGATAAAATAAGCTTTTGGAAAAATCCGGAAGCGAATGTTAGACATGTTCGAAAACAGAATTTTTTCGTTTTTTCACGAACTTTCTAGCTTCAAATTGGCGGTCGCTACAATTTTTTTAAGTTTAAACTTCAAGTAAAACATCCCCTGATAAAAATCCTATCATAGCTCCAGAAAATTCCTTAAAAAGAATTAGTTAAACTTATCACTTCTTGTTAGTTCCATGTAAGTGCCTTAACAGAATTCCAAAATCCGTTTAGAAGTAATAAATACGCACTAAGAGATGTTGTTGGACATTTCCATATAATTCCAAAATTAAATTCGCTCTTATTCATATAAATCAGAGATGTGATGATACAATCCACTGATATCGCTGATTTCATGGCTCAATCACCCTACGTGATTTTAAGGTAAATTATCAGAACCCAAACAACAAACATAATAAATATTTAGGCTGTCCTGGGGTGTAGAAAATGAATGCGGCAGTAAAAGTGTAGCTCATATAGTTGCAACTAACTAGAATTTGTAGTAAACAATTTTGTAACAATTTTGCTTTGTAGTAAACAGTGTTATAGTATGCGTAACCATGAGTTCAAAATTTAGGTAGGCAATGGAAGAAAAACCATTTAACATTAAGATTCAAAGGTAAAAAAATTACCGAAACTCCAATTTACCGACTTGTTGTTAAATAAATTAATCTATGCATAAAATCCTTACCAAATTTCACTTTGTCGCATATTTTAAAAAAGCAGCTGAAAGATTTTCTAAAACAGAGTATCCTTTTTCAGACTACAGAGTATCCTTTTTCAGACTATACTTTTGAGGGGTTAGATATAGATATAAATAGTAAGCAATTCTATCAAAATAGTTTAATTTTAATACAGCTACCAGTTAGCCAGTCCATTCAGTATTAAACGATCTAGATTTCTTCCTACTGTTTATCTGTAACGGCCATTTTGAAGTACATTGCCCCTGATTTTTTATTTCTATTTGTTTTTTGTGAGAGTATCTATTAAATTTTTCTTTTAAAATCTGGTCACCGAGAATTTCCATATTTACTGCAAATTTGCAAACTACGTATGAAATAAATAAACACACAATAGCTGCACGCTGCAACTAACTGCCGCTGACCGGCGTCGCGAGGCCGCTACAGAGGCCGTGCCATTGCCGTGCTTATTGCGTTTTGAAATCCCTACTATTTCATTGCATCTGTCCACCTGATCTTTGCATTATTTGTGCCAATGGGCATACAAACGTATTAAGAATAATAGATTGGTTGATTGTGTCGTAGCTGGAATCGTTTGGCCCGATAAGCTCGGCCTTCTCGTATGCAAAACTGTGTGTAAAGGCAACGGTCTATTTTTTTGGCGTCTAATTTTTAATGTTACGCAATGGAGTTAAAAATTAAAAACTGTGTAAAAGTAATTCTTTTTTATTGAAAGTTACAATTTCATTTTTTTTTGAAAAGTTATGGGTAGGCACTGCCTACTCTGCCTAATAGGACGGATCGCCACTGTGCGTAACATAATCCAGATCCCAATTAGTAGGCGACGACTTCCCAGCTATACATTCATTAGTTGTCAGCGCATTAAATACGCTTTTTAATCCGCTACAATGAATGTAGCCATAAATAACCAAAGCACCAGAATTGGCAGCAATAACAAGTTTCGTTTTAAATAATCGATAAACAAAATGAACAGATAAGGACCCGCGGCTGTGTTATATTGACAGATCTTTCCGAGATGCAAGATTTAGTCTTGTATGGTGAGACAGTTAGGGATTTGGTGAATATATAAGCATAATAACTAGATAAGGAAAAGCAAAACAATTTGTAAGTTAGACAAAAGTGAACAGTAAATCAGGATAACATCAACATTTTTATTATTTTAAAATATGCTATACATGCACCTTGTTAATAGTTTAAAGTGCATTGCATATCTCATTAAGTATGCCTAGATGAACAGCAAAGCACAAACAAAATCCATTTATTTAATACTATGGAGTTTCTATTGATATATTTATAAATTTTGTAGCATTATGTCAATATCCACCTACATCAACGTAAATGGAGTTCACACATAAACACTTTTTTTAATTGTTGCATGTTTTGAAAGGATTTATACAGCTTTTCACTGCAATTCTTCAACAAAGTCGCATTTGTTAAATGTCAGATAATAGAAGATTAAGCGGATAACCATAAATATTGTAAATTTAAGTATTTTAATTAAAATGCCACAAAATTATCCTTGACATTTAAACCTAGTTTGTTCAAATTTGGTAAAAGTTATTAGAACCAATCTAGTTAAAATAAATCTATCAAAGAGAATTACGTAGAATTAGTTAAAATGGCTACATTTTTAATTGTGGGTTGATTTCAATGCCAACTTCACAATATTGTTCTAGTTTCTCATAAATGTCGGTGAAATACATCAATTCTCTTTTTTGAAATTTATAAAAAAATGTGTCTGTAGGAAAATAAAATTAAGTAACCATTGAAATTCATTCCGATGGAAAAAATGGGAGAAATAGTCGCTGGTACTTTCTCAAACTTTTACGTTTTAAATATTATTGCGCCAATAAATGTGACTGAATAACATTGGTTTAACAAAAATTAAAGCAAGAAAAAACGAATTAAAAAAGGTAAAAGGTGGTGATTTGAACTTCCGACAGCCTGGACAATACGATGTCGCATATCGTATAAGAATGGTAAGCTACGATAACTTTCGCTTAACCGTACGGTAACCGCCCGCCATATGGCTAATTAGATGCGCTTTTGGACAAATACTTTATTTTAAAAGCTGTCAAAAAGATGGCAAGAATGAAAAATGTATTTTTTAACTAAAGCTAATTGATAGGCATAGTTAAAATCACGTAATTTCCAGAAAACGCGTTGTTGATATTAAAAAGTATTGTTGTTTTTTAAATTTTAAAGTAATTTTGAGTAATGATTTTTTGGAAATGTCCAAAATTTTGAGCAGTTGTCATTTTCACAATTTTCATATTTTCAAAAAATTCTGTACAGCCTTCATTAGCTGACACTTGTAGTGTTATTATATTATTCCTATTTTAAACTTTGCCTCTTTCATCAAAAACAAGAAGGTAATTTCGTTTTCGATTATAATATTTTGGTGTTCAACTTGAAATCTTGTATATTTCTCATTGCAATTTTATGTAAACAACATTAATATTTAGTGGGTAGGTAAAACCATTATCTGGTATTACCATAAAAATTATAATGTTATTAGTAGGGCTAGGATTTTAATGACGTTAAAAATCAGCGAAAATGCAAAATAAAAAATGCAATTATGACTTAAAAATCTCGCAAAAATGACATAGAAATTTAAAAAGATGACATAAATTTTATTTCCAAATTAGAACCTTTTACTTTTATTTTTAAAATACAGAATCAGGAATCGGCATCAGCTAAATTCAGTAACCCAAAAAAATAGAAAAAAACCAGGTAGACGCAATACCTTTATTCATTCAACTTAATCCTAAACACTTAACAATAATTTTATTAGCTACAATAAATGTGAATTACAGTATACAGTGAAAACTTTATGTAAATTTTCAAATGAAAATGATTGTCTGTTGTCATTCAATAAGCATTTATACATAGAAAAGCTCCTTTCTGCTTCGACTGATACGACAGGAGCATACTTAAAATAGGGTATGTCACTTGAAGTTAGTTCTAATTCGTCACTAAAATTAACTGAAAAATTTTCCCCTGATAGAACTTTAGCGATCGAACACATTGTTTCGTAGCCCTTATTTTTCCCCAAAACACTCTCCACTTTCTATATTACAGCTTTTCCCATTTTACCACGTGCGCCCTTCAAATCACTAACAGTTTTATTAATCAACTGTAGTTGATCCACCAGCTGCACTTGCGACTGTTCCAGAGTGGTTATTGCAGTAGGAATGAAACCAAAGTTTGCCTTGATGAATGAGAGTTTTGCCGCAATTTCAACATCTTCTAACACTTCTTGTGCTATTTTAATTGAAGCTGCTTCGGTGCTGTCGAACGAATCGATGACCTTTTTAACGACTTTTAAGTTTTCACAGTAGTAATTGCAGGCTTCAATCCAGGTTCCCCATCTTGTTAAAACCGGGGATGCAGGGAGTGGAATATCTGGAGCTACGCCGTAACTCGTGAAGGAGCTTTTAAAAACACCTTTTTTACACAGCCAATAAATTTGTCAATTTCTGGAAATTGACCGCGAACTTCCTCAGTGACTCTATGTAAAGCATGCGTCAAACACGTTAAATGCAGCATCTTGGAGTAGAGAGCCCGAAGAGAGTTAGCAGCCTTGACCATGTAGGGCGCAGCGTCCGTTATTAACAGTAGCACTTTATCGTGCTGAATTCCATCAGGCCACAACGCTCTCATTGAATTATCAAAGAATTTGCTTATTGTAGAATAGTTAACTTTCTCCAAATGCTCACAATTAAGTAAAAACTGTTCACGAGGGCCGTCCTCTTCCAGAGTTCCAACGATGATATTTGCTACATACCGTCCTACAGAATCTGTTGTCTCATCCATGGATACCCACAGGTTTTTTTCTGTAACTCGTTTCCTTATTTCGACCAGCGTCTTGTCGTAACAACGAGAAACATAGTTTTTTCTCAGTGTTGAAGGATCTGGTATTGATTTTCCGGTGTGCCTTTCTAAGAAATTCCGCAGCTTAGGATGGCTCAGCTTATTCAACGGGATGTCCGCCGAAAGAAACACCATACACAGCTCTTCAAAAAAAGGATTGGAAGATGACACGGTTTCGCTAAGAAGCTGTTGTTGTAGTACCTTTTGGTCGTTCAGTCGCTGCAAACTTCGTTTATGTTTTTCTCGATTGACATGTTGCTCCACTGTAAACTTTCTTTCGGCAGCTACCCTCACATTGCACAACTTGCAGAATAATATTTTTTCATCAGTGGAAAAGACCTTTTCTCCAAATTGAGAAACAAACTGTTTTAATTTAACGGACGCACTGTCTTTAACTTTAGGCATCGTGTTTACTACACAACAAAAGGAAAGATCGCACTAAACCCGCTTTCGAACTTAACTGAAGAACAAAATACACCCGTCTGTTGATAAGAACGTGAATAAACTGAATAAGACTGCAAAATTATTGTTGGTTCATTCCCACCCACTGCAGGCCAGTCTTAGAAAACAGCTGTGTAAGTTACTGACTCACTGACTGCATTCCAAAGAAATTTAATCCCTTAATGGGCATTCTTTTGTGGATGACTTAAGCACGTTCCCAGAAAACATTAACTTTGCATTTAGCTAACAATAGAGGTTTTAGGCTTCATTTCTAAACAGGTAAAAATACCAGAACAACCGGAACTACCGAGAAAAGAAAAATATTGCATTTTGTTCTAGACTGCATGAAAAATAAAACTTTAACAAAAGTTTATACGCTCGCCAAGGAAAATATCGCAAAATATCAAAAAAATTAGCGCTATTCCTCAAAAATGCAAAAATTCAAAGAAAAGCACACAAAAAAACCCCAAAAAAATGCTGAAAATACCATAAAAATTAGCAAAAAATGCCCCATTCCTCAAAAATGGTAAAAAATGCAAAAAAATGCACCAACAAGTTGCTCTCATTTGATTCAATTTATCCTGAAACACGTTTATATATAACTGAGCAATGTCTCAGACTTTCAGAAAAAAAGATACAAAATCATCAAAATCCTAGCCCTAGTTATTAGGTATGATCTAAATCTCAAGACAATACTAATAATTGTTACTTCTGTATATTATATTTAAAATTGCTTCATAAAAATATGGGATAAACATTGGATAAACAAATATATTAATGCATTATACTGACCATAAATTATATTGAAATTCAGAACTGAAATTGGTTTGGGTTTTGACTTTTCTCTTAAGTTTCCCGAGGGATTTTGTCTCGGCGTTTTTTTCTATCGGAAGGCAAATGTCCTCTAATATGCCATTTAAAACTTCCAAGCACGCGTTATTTGCCATACTTTTCTGGAGCGTAGTAAATTTTGCCGCGTAGTCGCACCTGAAACAGATACTTTTAGCGTGCAGAAATCGCTGTCAATTTCTACAGATAGGTCGCCAGCTTTTTCTACAACTACTTTTGAAACATCCTATTTCGATAATTCAAAAACACTTTTTACATAATTTATTGCTACGGTTCGTATATGGTCTACGCCGATAGCTTTTGACGATGGTTTTGTTTGTTCCTTATTGATGGATGTAACAGAATCGTTTGAATCCTGTTTCCTATTTTTACTTTCCCACACTTCTGCTGAAGTAAGGAAAGTTATGATTTCATGTAAATTTTTGAACTTCAAATTTTAACGGAAATACGCGTTTTGGGGTCCAAGGAACCCATAAAAGTTTTTTTTTAATGTCCGTTTGTGGGTCGGTGGGTGCGTTCGTTTCCCTGTATCTCCGGAACCCCTTTCTCGATTTTTATAGGGTACATAGCGTTGTAGTGCATCTAACGACAAATCAAATGATTTTTTCCAAATGCTGTATCTAAATGCACGATTATTCAGAAGCAAAATGTCTAATCTGTACAAATTGTCACATTATTTAACAGCCCCTAATAAGTATAATCAAGCGATGCAAAAATATTTTTGGAAATATAAAAATTGTAAATATACTCAATTTTTTGACATATTCAAAACATTATTCTTCAAAAACTGACCACACCATTTTTTTAACTTTTTAGTCGATAGCGGTTGCAATGAACTACAAATTCGTTTTTTAAATTTTACTCCAATTCGTGCCCGGAAATTAAACCCGTTTTTTTTGGTATAGATTTTTTTATAAACACTGTTTTGAAATTTTGAATACATAGCGTTGTGGTGCATCTAAAGATAAATGAAATGGTTTTTTTCCAAATGCTGTATCTTGAAAATGAAGCCCGTTACGAATTTTTGAAAATTTCACTTTAATGCCCGATTACTCAAAACAATATATCCAATCAATACAAATTATCCTATTATATGAGAGCCCTTGATAAGGATAAAATAGTGGTGCAAAAATATTTGCGAAAATATGAAAATTGTGAATATACTATCTAGGTTCAAAGTTTGGGACATTTTCAAAAAACATGTTCTTAAAAACTGCCTACAACATTTTTTCAAACTTTCTGAGCCGATAGAGCTTGCAATGAACTACAAAATTAGTTTTTTACTAATTTTCCAAATTTCATTCTGACGCCCTTTGGGAATTTTTGAAAATTTTGAAATGGATTAATTATTTATTCATAAACGCAAACGCCGATCGTTATAAACTTTTATCAGTTCGATAAACTATTTAAAGTACTTTATTAGGATCAGCGAGAATTTTCAATTATTTTGAAAATTAAGGAAAACAAGACGATACTTTTTAATATCAACAACATGTTTTCCGACAGTTACGTGATTTTTAAAACGCCTGTCAATTAGCTTTAATAAAAATAAATGTGTTTCATTCTTTGCAAATTTTTGATAAATGTATAATAAAGGTGTTATAACTATTTTCGTGAGCGCTTTAAATATCTTAGCGCCTTTCACGTCGCGTCGTAGGAGCGCGCGCAGCCTGTAAGTAAGCAACGTCTTGAGTCTGCAGCGGGCTTGTACCGGCTAGATTAAATGTAAATGTCTATCAATGCTTAACGCGAGAATATTTAAAGTATGGGAAAGTACCAGCGACCTGTTCCGCCCATTTTTTCTGTACCTGAGCAGCAATAGTCTAATGTTTCTTTTTGCTTTCTTATTTGCTCTTATACAATGCTTAACCAACAATTTTCTGTGGCCTTCTGCAACTTGAACCATCGTCACCATCGCGGCATATATTTCGTAAAATTGTTTATTTTTTTCATTTAATATTAAATTTGGTAAGTATTCCGTTGCAAACCTTTACATCTCAACATCATTCTCTTGGAACTTACTTAGGGAATGTATGGTATCAAATCCGGTATAGATTAGTAATTGTGTTAAATAGCTTGGTAATAAGATATTACATTCACTTGAAATTTTATCAAAAAAATCCATTTTATTTCTGAAAGGGAAGATCAAGAAATCTTACGATGGTTATATACTCCTCAAAGTAAAGCACACAGTGGTATACTCTCATAAGTACATTTAACTATCTAAATGATATGAGGACTAATAGTCTTACATAAAGTTTACACACATTACGCATATCGAAAACCAAAAATAAATTTGTATTTATCTTTAATAGACGCTATTGCACGGTTTGCATTTCTCATGCTTGTAGGGATTTCCACTTTAACTGCGTGACCTTCCACAAGTAAAGTTGATGCCGTCGGTAATATTCGAGTTGATAAGTTATTTTTTTAATATGTTATTCATCTAATACTTGTTAATAAATAAACAATAATTATGTAGTAAACATAAGCAAAATAAATTACGTACTTTTTGATTTCGTCCTAAACAAACGGGAACAAGCTTGGTTTTAGCTGGTTCACATTATCTATGTACTGTAATAGTAATAAAAAATACAAAATTAAGACTTAGCTTTTGTATAGCTTTGATTACACCCGTATATTTTCGTTAATTGTTGACTATTTTCATTGATTTCCGTTGTATTGCCGTGATTGCCGAGTGATTCCCCTGTTTGCCGAGTTATTGCCGTGTTTGCCGAATGATTGCCGTGTTTTCCCATGATTTCCGTTATTGCGGATTGATTGCCCAAGTACTGCCGAAAATTTGTACACCTATTACCGCTAGTGAGACACCCCTCGGATACAGCATTCGGAAAAACATCATTTGATATGCCTTTAGAATTTCAGATGCACCACAACTGCATGTTTTATTAATTTCAAAATTGTTTTCACAAAATAATTTCTACCAAAAAAAACAATTATAATTTCTGGTTTCGGTTAAAGACCTTACAAAAAACTACCTGCAACTAAAAAACTTCCAAATAGGTACCAAATTTGATAAAAATCGGTCAATGGGTTTCGGAGATATATGGGAACGAACGAACCCAGCCACCCACAGACAGACATTTTTTTAAAACCACTTTCCATACCTTAGTAGAAGTATTTTATAAGCGAAGCACTTTGTTTAGAAACTCCTATACTTTAGAAATTTATTGTCTTATATTTCTAAAGTATTTTTGTGTGAACGTTTTGCCGGAGAACAGTAACTTGTCAGATCGCGCTAGTGCCGCCACTACACCGACTTGGCTAACGTGGGATCGAACGCCAGTCACTTCAACCTTAAACTCCTTTAATGCAATGTGCAACTGAGAACGCAGCATATTCTTCCTATTTTTATTCGCATTTGCAATCGACTTGATAATTCATAATAGTTATTCAACGGTATACGACAAACGAACAGAACTAGTCCTGCATTCTTCTCGCACACCGGACGGAAACACTCCCCCGCACGTATCGCAAGGGGAACAAACTGTTGTACCACTGGTAATACGCTAAGCATACAGCGTCGGCTCGCTTAACCTTATACACTTTGCCTGCGGAAATATTTTATTATTCACAAAACCTCCGTTTATTAAATAAAGGGACATGAATATTTGATTTTCAGAAATTCATAGAAGGCGTCACAGAGAAATCAGCGGACTATTAGCCTTTAAAACAAAAAAAAATCGTATGGCTAGTTATGAAACAATATGTTTTTAAAAACTTCAATTCTAAAATTCTCACTTTTGCAGTTAATTTAAAAAAAAGGCACCGGCCGGCTGTTTAACCCTAGAAAGTTCGGCAAAAAGCGTTGGATTTTCCCTAAGGTATTCTAACAGATTCTGTTTAGATGCTTCAAAGAGTTGCTTTTTGAATCACAGCCCATCACAATTTTTTAACAAACCAGTGCAGACATGACATTTAATTTTTAATTCGTGCTGGATTAATTATTTATTTTTTAGTTGCTAAACCATACTTAGGTTTATGAAAATTTATCCGACAATATTCGCTTTAACAATGTTGGTATGTTGAAAACCGTTAATTTTACCTACTTATAGTATAGCGTAACGCAATTTCTAAGAACTAAGAATATTAAAAGCCGATTTAGGTTTTTTTGCTTATGAGAAGCACCTAGGGAAAGTGCTTCAACATATACAATTTACTAAATTAAAATTTGTTTAAGCTTAATAGTTATTTAAGCAACAAGGAATGTAAAGACGTAATAACATTCGAGACGTAATAACATTCGAGGTAGGTAAATACGAGCCGAGGCGAAGCCGAGGCCTGTGGCCTGCCGAGAATGTTAATAGTCGATACATTCCGTGTTACTTATTAAATTTTTCACGCTACAGGTAGAAATTTAATCATATTTTTAAAAGTTCGTTTTGACTGCTGTCATCGGAATTATTTTTTAAGTTGCCTGTGTTCGTTACCATATCAACGAACAGTTAAAATCAGCATTATTATCCTAGGAATGTAAATAACACTATTAAGTTCCGTAGTCAAAGAGCAAAAAGTAAACGAATGTTATTGGCCATTTTCATCTTTTGTAGCTATGGATGTATCGTCTATTTACCTTGCCTGTAGCATGAAAAATAATGATTCTAACCTGAGTCTGTAAAACGAAAGTAATTGAGTTGAAATATTTGTGTTAGTGGAAATTTCATTGCAGTAACTGTAATTTTCACTGCATATTATTATTTTTTATTAATGTTTAAATTTTGGTAAAGTGTGAATCAACAAAAGATTGGATGCTTGCTAAAAGCAAATCACCCCGTTATTTCGATTTAAATTATTTCGCAAGTCGTTGTTTTAACAGATAAAGGTCAATGAGAACTCTGATTTTGAAAGTCAACTAAATTCTTTGTACGCATTGTGCAGCTCTAAACATCAGAATATTGTTTTACTTATAAGTTGTAACTTTACTTCGTTGAAGTCCGTTTATTGGGTATAAAAATACTTTTTACTTCAACAATATTTATTTATTTAAAAGTTGTACGCATTTCGACGTGTTTACATGCTATTGTCGAAGAAAATATTTAAAAGTAAACAGTTAGTATTGCTATAAGAACATTGGAACTTGGTGACTTGATCTCGGTAATCGTCTTCAGATGACTTGATTTCTTATTCCAAAATGTCCAGTATAGAGGTGAATTTAAAGGATCAATTTGTTCATTCATTAACGCTACAGTTTCTAAATGTTTGTGAATTTCAAAAAGTTTCTAGTATTTTTAATTTACGTTTATCATCACAAAAGTGTAAACATTTTATAGTATTATTAGATGTCATTAAATGACTGTGTTTTAATAAGTGTTTAGTGTAATTGGATTTATGTATGGGTGTTTGTATTTGTAACAACGTACGTGTTGCTTGTACCTAATATCAAAGTTTCTAATTGTTTGGCCAATATAAACCGAATTACAAAGCGAACAATTTAATTTGTAAAAGCCTGTTTTTTTAGCAAATCATCTGTTTTTGATATTTGCATTAAAAAAAGTGTTTAAAATGTTTTTAGTTGTTTTAAAACTTACTTTATATTTATTTGTCTTGTTTATAATTTCAGCATTTTTTTTCTGATTTGTCACCCAACTATGGGTTCGGAGCATACTTAATTGTATCGCATGAAGTTGGAGTATTCGGATAAAATTTTTGAATGGCTATTTTATAATCTTATTCTTTAATTTATGTATCAATAAATTTGGTATTATAACTATTACTATGTGCAATTTGTTTCATAATTGAAATTTCTCTATTATAATTAATTTCATCTAAAGGAACAGTTAAAGCTCTATATACCATGGACCTGTATGCTGCTAATTTATGTGTTTTGTGATGCCAAGAATCGTGTGGTATTGTATGTGTCTGTTTGCGTAGGTTTTCTATAAACAGAGTATTTAAATTTATTAGTCGATATAATTTTGATGTTTAAATCTAAAAAGTAAATTGACCTATGTTGTTCAGTTTCTAGTGTAAATTTTATGTTTGGATACAAGTTAGTAATAAAAATTAAAAATTCATTATTTATTCAAATGAACTATCAAAATATGCTTAAATGTTATCAACATAACGAAACCAAAATATAACTTTTCAGATTGATTTGATTCGAATATTTGATCTTCTTGATTTTCCATAAATACATTAGCTAAATATCTTGGCAACAAATCAGAAAAAAATTCAAAACAAAACAAATAAATATAAAGTTTTAAAATATTAAAAAAGTTTTAGTTGTTTAATGCAAAATCAATAACAGATGATTTGCTAAAATCAGGCATTTACAAATTAAATTGTTCGCTTTGTAATTTGATTTATATAGGCCAGACAAATAGCAATGTTGTTATTAGGTATAAAGAACACTTACGTTGTTACAAATACGAACACCCACATAAATCCAATTACGCTAAACACTTAATACAATCATTTAATGACATTTAATAACACTATAAAATGATTACACTTTTGTGATGATATAGGTAAATATACTAGAAACATTTAAAATTCACAAACATTTAAAAACTGTAGCGTTAATGAACGAGCAAATTGATTTCTTAAATTCACCTCTATTGAACATCTTGAAATACGAAATTAAGTCATCTCCAGACGAATACCGAGATCCAGGCACCAAGTTCTATTGTTCCTATAACAACACTAACTGTTTACATTTTACTATAACCATTGATAATGGCATGTTAACATATCGAAATACGTAGGTATACGCTTTGATTATATACCTTTACAATGGTAGAAGGTTAAAATAAATAAATGTTGTGGAAGTAAAAAGTATTTTATTTATAATCAATAACTAAGAATATTTATTTTTCAAGGTTTAAAATTTCAGTTTTTTAATTTTTCAATTTTAAGTTGAAAACAATGCTTATTGGACGTATCAAATTTATAGGGAGAGTACGGTGTTTTTCGTACTTTATTACAGGCAATTAGTACTGTAGCAGCCCTTGGTTTTAATAGAATTCAATTGTATTTAGTAACTTAGCGACTTGCGTTGCTATTTACGTCGCTATGTTGAGTTATCAAGATATCTTGTAAAAGTAAAAACACATTAAAATTCCTCCTGCAAACTAGTGTTTTATTTACAACTCCAAACTTAACTTTACAGTATTAACTTTGATATTTCAACAATTATACAGTAATAATAGGCTGCCATAGACAAAATTAGAAAGGTTTGATAAGATAGAAAACATTCTGGTGTTTTTCTTATTTTATTGCTTCTGATTTGCCATTAGACAATCCATTTCGATACTATCAAAGAAATTTCGAAGTTCTAATTTTTAATTGTGTAATTTTAATCTGCAGTTAATTCGTATCACAATCTTAAATATTAAGTACATATTATATATCTACTGTTGTAGTATTATGCGAATTACCTTCAGTGGAAATATTTACTCAGCGGGCAATTATGAAATTGTTAATTTTAAATAAGGTGTTCGACTCTAAGGTTACCTTCAAATATTTTATTCATGACCATGAAGCTAAATCGTAAGACCTACTCAGTTTCCCACCATTTTAATTGCGAGGTCAAATTATTACAGCAATCTTAAGTTTTAACAATATTTAGATATAACTTTAAACTTTTGTTTCCTTTTACTAGCCATTTAAAATCCGGCGTATACGCAAAACAGGTCTATTACAGATTTGTTTGTATTTGTTACGCAACATTTATTCCTGTAGTTTAAGACCTATATGCTCATTCGGCTATTTAGTTCCTGGAGCAGATCTTTTACTAGTCTGACTCAACTGAAAGTTGTCTACATCGATAACTATTAACAACTGCATACTACATTTTATTGATTTGTATTGTAAATCAATTGTCATTAAGTCTAGCAATATGGTTTACCTTAGATGCAATGGAAGGTTGACCGCACGCTCACATCGACAGCATTTAATGATATCATTAAAACAGAAAGTTTTCGAGGAATACTTGGGCAGTAGCGTAACGAGAAGTTATCGGTATGGGTTCCAGATTCGGTCTGGACTCCATAACAACCCCCCCTTCCCAGTAGAAGATAAAAATAAAACCTTTCGTTACAGAAACACTTAAATATGGTATACGCTAATAATAGCCCCGCCCAAAATAGCACCTTCAAAAATAGTAAAAATAGCGCCAGTCAAAAATGTTGTTTACATAATGAGAACCAGCAAAAACAGCGCCATCAAAAATATTGCCGCCAAAAATAGCGCCGTCCAAAATAGCAAAATGTCGCCGGCAAAAACGGCGCCGGGCATATATGTCGCCGGCAAAAATAGCAGCTCAAAATTAACGCCTTCAGAAACGTCGCAGTACCAAATACGTTGCATTTTGATAGAAGTTTGATTTAATTTGTGTAAATTTTAAATCTAACTTTCATCTAAATGCAAAATATTTTTATGGTGATGTTTCTTATGGCGTCCATTTTGAGGCGCTATTTTTGCAGACGACATTTTTGTCGGCGCTGTTTTTGGCGATGCTATTTTTGACGGCCACATTTCTGGCGGCACTATTTTTGACGGTGCTATTTTTCCGGCAACGTTTTTTGAGGGCGTTATTTTTGCCGGCGACGGTTTTGCCTGGCGCTATTATTGATCGCACTATTTTTGACGGCACTGTTATTGAGGCACTATTTTGACCTACAACTAAATATATTTTTAAACGGTTATTGGTTTAAAAACCGTGTCAATTTTTAACACCGCACTTTTTAATTTTTGTTTTCGTTTTGCGGCATCCGATTTATGCTCATACTGTCTTCAACTCATTTACCGAACACTTCACTTCAAACATTGTTATTGAAGGTATTTCAACGGCCTTACAAACTGTATCCAACAGCAAGGCGGTTGCCATGATGACGTACCTACATGCTCGTTCGGGTGTTCAATACGGCTACTCAGAACCACAAACTCTCACGTTACTCACTCATATTATGGCCTAGTTGAAAAGTACCCTAATATTTTCAACCTATCGATATATGGAGATATTCGTCGAAAAACAGCTCGACATGTTTTTTTTTAAACTAACACTAAAGTAGTTAAACGATGAACTGCTGATCCAAGGAACGCAGCAAGGAAGGCGCCAGCTAAACTCAGCCTTTAGATTACTACACACTTCAACGTAGTACTTGCCATGAAAGTCTTAAATGGGATAAGTAAATCAGTCGAAAGATAACTACCCAGCATACAAATGATAAAAAACGGAGAGAAAACCTTTAAAAGGAACGTTTAATATCAACAGAAAGATAATGTTCCTCGGAATGAATGAGGAAGTACATATATAATGAAGTTTAACAAATCAAAATTAATATTTCTCTGAACGGATGAGGAAGTACCTATACTAATAACTGCAAAATAATATTTCTTTGAAGGTATGAGAACGTACATATAGTTAAATGTAATAATTACGACGTCTGGTCGAAATATTAACATAAATATGCATATAGCATAAGTATTATATGAGTTGGTTTTTGAATATAAAAATAAAATAAACACAATCATACAAGCAAGAAATTAGTTTGATTAACTTCCCACATTATAATCTCAATAAAAAAAAGAATTAATTAATTAGTTATTTAAGTAACAAGGAATGTAAAGACGTAATAACATTCAAGGTAGGTAAATACGAGCCGAGGCGAAGCCGAGTCTTGTGGCCTGCCGAGAATGTTAATAGTCGATACATTCCGTGTTACTTATTAAATTTTTCACGCCACAGGTAGAAATTTAATCATATTTAAAAAAGTTCGTTTTGACTGCTGTCATCGGAATTATTTTTTAAAAGCCCCATTATTCTAAGTTGCCTGTGCTTGTTACCATATCAACGAACATTTAAAATCAACATTATTATCCTAGGAATGTAAATAACATTATTAAGTTCCGTAGTCAAGGGCAAAAAGTAAACGAATGTTGTATTGGCCATTTTCATCTTTTGTGACTATGGATGTATCGTCTATTTACGTTGCCTGTAGCGTGAAAAATAATTTAGATTTATAACAATTAACAACGTTATAAAATAAAATTAATTAGGTAACAATAATGCTTCCAATGACGTTAAATTAACAAACATAGGGGAGGAGCTATTTGTTCATTTACAAGGTCTTGTAAACCCACCTAGATAAACAATTAATCGGAGCGTGAATGTAGGTGGACGCGTTCGTTCCCCTATATCTCCGGAATCCCTTGACCGATTTTCATAAGATCTAGTGTGTGGAAGTTTTTTAGTTACAGGTATTTCTTTGTAAGGTCGTTAATCGGAACCGGAATCGAAAACGGAAATTAGACCTGTTTTTTTGATATGAGTTTTTTCTAAAAATAATTTGAAATTTTGAATACATAGCGTTGTAGTGCATCTAAAGATCAATCAAATTATTTTCTTCCAAGTGCCGAATCTTAAAAATGAAGGTCGCTACAAATTTTTGAATATTTTAACTTTAATGGCCGATTACTCAAAAAGAAAATATCCAATCAATACAAATTATCATATTATTTGATAGCCCTTAATAAGTGTAAACAAGTGATTTAAACATATTTTTGGAAATATAAAAATTGTAAATATAATAGCGGCTCAATATTTTGGACATATTCAAAAAATTACTCTTCAAAACCTTCTCACGCCATTGTTTTAAAACATTCTGAGCCGATAGAGCTTGCAATGAATCACAAATATATTCTGTATTTATTTCCCAAAGTTTGATAGACTATTTAAAGTACTTTATTAGGGTTAGCAAGAATTTTCAAATATTATAAAATTAAGAACAAACAACGATACTTTGTAATATCAACAACGTGTTTTCCGGTAGTTACGTGTTATCGTCTATCGATTAGTTCTAAGAAAGAAATATTTTTCATTTTTTGCATATTTTTGATAACTCTATAAATAAAGTTGCAATATTATAATTTTTCGTGGGGAATTGGGTCTATTTTAATAAATAATCAACGGTTTAACAGTTTACAGCTGTTTCGGCTTTTGGCCTTCTTCAAAACTTTAATTCTAAAATAAATATACAGAAAATAAGTTTTTAGGTTAACTATAGATGTTTACATGTTTTATATGTATATATATAACACAGATTTTATACTTACTAAAATTATAATTTTTAGAAATAGGCTGAATTGCCCTTGTCATTAAAAATTAATTTACTTAAGGAACATGTTAAAATAATTATGAAATAGATAAATACACATATAGAAAATTTCTTGACATATTACAATGAACAATACAGATGAAGTTAGCTACGTTTGTGAAGTATGAAAATGTTGGTAATTTTCACTAGATTTAACATTTAACTAAAAACCATTTATTTAATGTGTTTCTTAATTATGTCATTGTACATTGCACTTAGTCCTTGTATGTCAATTCTATCGTTTACACAGGGTTCTTTTGTTATATAAATCATCTCCATTAAGCCGTTTTTTATAGTTACTTTCTTGATTTAAAATTTTTGTTTTTTCAAAATCAAATTTATGACCCGTTTCATGGTAATGGTTTGTTAATGCTGTGGAGTGAGGGTTTCCTCCCCTGATACTGTACTCGTGTGCCTTGAGTCTATTCTCTAACCACTGTTTCGATTGTCCTATGTAACTACTGTTACATCCCGTACATGGTATTTTGTAGATTGTGTTAATCATTTTCTTGTGTGGTGTTTTAGCTTTGTTTTAGAGAAAATAGTATTTAAGTTGTTTTTGTTTTTGTGTGCAACTTTTATGTTGTGTGGTTTTAGTATGTTTCCGATTTTTTCGGATAATTTGTTTATATATGGTAAACTCACATATTTTGTGTTGCTTGGAGTGTTGTTTGTTTTGTGGTTTATATTGTTATACGCCTTGTGTACCCTTTTTTTTATAATAGAGTTTATTAAGTTTTCTGGGTAATCATTTTGCATCAAAGTAGTTTTTACTTTTTGTATTTGTTGTTCTCTTCTTGGTGGTTCCGTAAAATGAACTGCTCTATCCGTTAATGCTGTTATAATACTTTTTTTGTATGACGTAGGGTGGGTTGAGTGATAGTTTATGTATCTTCCAGACCATATTGATTTTGTGTACCATGAAATTTCAATGTATCCATTATTTGAATTTAATGTTAAATCCAAGAAGTTTATTTTTTTATCTTTTTCGATTTCATTTGTAAATTGTATTTTATTGTGGTAAGAACAGAATTCTGTTTGGATTTTATTTATTTTAGTGGTAGGGGCTACTATAAATATATCATCGACGAATCTTTTGTATATTTTTATGTGAGGTTTGAGTCTATTTAGTGTTTCCTGTTCCAGTTTTTCCATAACTAAGTTTGCTAATGGTGCAGACAATGGTGATCCCATTGGAAGACCCGTTTTCTGTTCATAAAATTCTTCTTCTTTTTGGAAGTAGGTTGACATACAGCATAATGTTATAGCTTTAATAAACTCATCCTTAGGAATATTTGTGAAGGGCTGAACATGATCCCATTTCACTTTTATGGTATCTATAGCTAAGTCAATTGGTATGCTGGTATATAATGAGATGACATCGAGGGAGAACATTGAATGGTTTCTGGAATATTTTTATTTCTTATGTATTTGGCAAATTCCCATGAATCTTTTATGTTATATTCAGTTTTACCTGTTACATTTTTCAATATTGTTGCTAAGTATTTGGATAAGTTGTATAAAGGAGATTGTATAAAACTAATGATTGGCCTTAGTGGGATGTTTTCCTTATGGATTTTTGGTAATCCGTGAATATTTTTTTTTTTTTTTTTTTTTTTACCAAAAATCCATAAGGAAAACATCCCACTAAGGCCAATCATTAGTTTTATACAATCTCCTTTATACAACTTATCCAAATACTTAGCAACAATATTGAAAAATGTAACAGGTAAAACTGAATATAACATAAAAGATTCATGGGAATTTGCCAAATACATAAGAAATAAAAATATTCCAGAAAACCATTCAATGTTCTCCCTCGATGTCATCTCATTATATACCAGCATACCAATTGACTTAGCTATAGATACCATAAAAGTGAAATGGGATCATGTTCAGCCCTTCACAAATATTCCCAAGGATGAGTTTATTAAAGCTATAACATTATGCTGTATGTCAACCTACTTCCAAAAAGAAGAAGAATTTTATGAACAGAAAACGGGTCTTCCAATGGGATCACCATTGTCTGCACCATTAGCAAACTTAGTTATGGAAAAACTGGAACAGGAAACACTAAATAGACTCAAACCTCACATAAAAATATACAAAAGATTCGTCGATGATATATTTATAGTAGCCCCTACCACTAAAATAAATAAAATCCAAACAGAATTCTGTTCTTACCACAATAAAATACAATTTACAAATGAAATCGAAAAAGATAAAAAAATAAACTTCTTGGATTTAACATTAAATTCAAATAATGGATACATTGAAATTTCATGGTACACAAAATCAATATGGTCTGGAAGATACATAAACTATCACTCAACCCACCCTACGTCATACAAAAAAAGTATTATAACAGCATTAACGGATAGAGCAGTTCATTTTACGGAACCACCAAGAAGAGAACAACAAATACAAAAAGTAAAAACTACTTTGATGCAAAATGATTACCCAGAAAACTTAATAAACTCTATTATAAAAAAAAAGGTACACAAGGCGTATAACAATATAAACCACAAAACAAACAACACTCCAAGCAACACAAAATATGTGAGTTTACCATATATAAACAAATTATCCGAAAAAATCGGAAACATACTAAAACCACACAACATAAAAGTTGCACACAAAAACAAAAACAACTTAAATACTATTTTCTCTAAAACAAAAGCTAAAACACCACACAAGAAAATGATTAACACAATCTACAAAATACCATGTACGGGATGTAACAGTAGTTACATAGGACAATCGAAACAGTGGTTAGAGAATAGACTCAAGGCACACGAGTACAGTATCAGGGGAGGAAACCCTCACTCCACAGCATTAACAAACCATTACCATGAAACGGGCCATAAATTTGATTTTGAAAAAACAAAAATTTTAAATCAAGAAAGTAACTATAAAAAACGGCTTGTAATGGAGATGATTTATATAACAAAAGAACCCTGTGTAAACGATAGAACTGACATACAAGGACTAAGTGCAATGTACAATGACATAATTAAGAAACACATTAAATAAATGGTTTTTAGTTAAATGTTAAATCTAGTGAAAATTACCAACATTTTCATACTTCACAAACGTAGCTAACTTCATCTGTATTGTTCATTGTAATATGTCAAGAAATTTTCTATATGTGTATTTATCTATTTCATAATTATTTTAATATGTTCCTTAAGTAAATTAATTTTAAATGACAAGGGCAATTCAGCCTATTTCTAAAAATTATAATTTTAGTAAGTATAAAATCTGTGTTATATATATACATATAAAACATGTAAACATCTATAGTTAACCTAAAAACTTATTTTCTGTATATTTATTTTAGAATTAAAGTTTTGAAGAAGGCCAAAAGCCGAAACAGCTGTAAACTGTTAAACCGTTGATTATTTATTAAAATAGACCCAATTCCCCACGAAAAATTATAATATTGTAAGTATTATAGGGTCACGAAAACAAATAAACAAATTAAATAAAGTTGTTATAACCATTTTCGTGAGCGCATTAACTATCTTAGCGCCTTTTGCGTAGTAGCGCCTTGAGTCTGCAGCGGGTTTGTACCAGCTAGAGATGACTAGATGTAAATTTCCATCACTTCTTGTCGCCAGAATATTCAAAACGTAAAAAGTATGCGAGTACCAGCGAGCTGTTTTGCCTATTTTTAGGTCTCGACTCGGTTACACTGAGCCTGAGATAGGTAACTGCAACTAATGAACGTGGAGCGGAAACATGAGCGCAAAACTCACCGTAGATGTGGATCGGCTTAAAATGTTAAGTTGTAGAGTTTCATTAAATCCTGGTAAATCTAGTTTATATGAACAGAACTAATCTCAATACAACTATCTGGAAGCTATCTGGATACAAAATGGGGCAAAACAACATTCCAATAGTGTGCTACGCGGATGACGCTGTCTTACCTGCGGAATCCGAGGATGAACTGCAGCGCCTACTACACAAGTTCGTAACAACGGCGAAAAAGTATAATATGGAAGTCTCTACAGACAAAACCAAATCGGTAGTAATATCCAAAGAACCGATTCGGTGCAAACTTGAAATAGAAACAAAAATGATAGAACAAATCATGAATTTCCAATACCTGGGAGTAGAGGTATCTAGCAACCGCAACACACATAATGAAGTAAAGCGGCAAACCATGAAAGGTGCAAGAGTCTCGGGTTATTTAAGAGACGTAGTCTGGAAGAATAAATTTTTGAATATCGAAAGCAAGGTAAAAATTTACAAAACCATGGTTAGACCGATTATGACATATGGAGCAGAGACCCGAGCAGACACTGCTAAGACGAAACAGATGCTACGCACCACGGAGATGAACACATTAAGAGCAATTACAGGGAAAACAAGACAAGACAGAATCAGAAACAGTGACATAAGGGACCAATGTAACATCACTGATATAGCCCGATTTGTGAGGAAACGGAAAAGGGAATGGAATGACCACGTGAGCAGAGCTGATGAAAGCAGAATTAGCAAAATAGTAAGAGACCAAAAACCACAAGGAAAGAGGAGTCAAGGCAGACCACAAAAGAGATGGGCCGAAAGCTGGATTTCCACGTCGATAGAAACTCCATAGATAATCAAACGATGCGTGAAGAAAAACAGGCTAAGCCTATATAGAAGAAGAAGAAGAAGAAGAAGAAGAAGAAGAAGAAGAAGAAGAACTATTTCTTGAATTTCTATTCAATATAATTGCAGCATGATTCTCCATATATCCGTAAAAAACCTAGAAACAATTTATCAGAAACAACCTGCTGAAATAATGAATGCATAAGCAGAGTACAGGAAACGAAAAATCGTTTTCCTCAAAAAAACAAGGAACTCAAAAAGAAAATCCCATGTTACACTGAAAAACTAAGACTTTAAGGCAATAGCACAACCAAGGAACCAGTCTAACACATGATGTTGCCATATGCAATATACCTTCTAAATTACCTGAAAAATGAAACCGTTACAAGCGGTTGAAAAAATAGTTTTGCTTGAAAAAGCATTTGGTATTTGCTTACTTTTAGGAAAGAAAAGCTGTAAAGCCATAAAGCTTGGCAGGCCCCACAACTCACGGGCCCTGGTTCCGTGGAACCCGCGGGAACCCTGATTGTTACGCCACTGCTTGGAACTGTCGGGAATTTAATTTTTCGCGTAGTGTTTTAGGAAATACTGAAAATAAATAGAATATTATTTTGAAATTACCTGTGACGTGGATACCTATCTATCACCCTTAATATTTCCTTCGCGTGTTTGTAAATTCGTGCTGGTCATATTTATTAAATTGTAGCTTTTACCTAAAATCCATACAGAATATGAACTATAGTAATGTCATTGACTGTAAAAAAAGTGAATTTTATTTTGCTTTTGTGTGTAGTAAAAAAACTAGACAAATTAGTTTTCTATTGATTTAAACGATCCGAACTTGTTAACTACCAGAAACCTACATTGATTACTATCTGAATCGAATATAAATATTTTTTGCTGGCTTTTTACAAAAAGTGCTAGAACTTTTTATTACTTTGATCATTTATAATCGTTTAGCTCAACTGCAATAAACAGAATGTTTTCTCTATATTTTAGAAAGTTTTCAAAAATATATCTCAAAACGTACACGACTAAAATAAGAAAGGAGTACAGCATAATTATTTTTTTCCACGACCGGGAGTAGAAGGCGGTTTCTATGGCATGAAAATTGTGACAGAAGTAAAGCATTTACACTCTAGGGACGAAATAAGACAACAATTTCTCTAGGGGAGTTTTTATTTCATGCCCAATAATTAAACAAATGTGAGGGGTTCCATATGGGCATATCGAATCGCCTACGTCTGGATTTGGTCGCCGTTCCGGTCCTTAAAGACTAATGGTGTTTATGTGCCTAAAACTGATTGAAATGTGGGGCAGCGGAGTAAACGGGGAATTTCTTAATATAGCATTGGGGTTTAGTTTAAAAGATTAGGGTGAGAGATTGATATTAAGAATTGAGAAGCGAAAGTGTGAAGTTGTGGTTTTTGTGCTTGTTAGCCAGATAGTTATAAAGTTAAATAAAGAGTTTTAAATAGTTTACCTATTGAATTATTATTATAAAAATAGTATCCAACAGTTTGTCAGAAGTGGGATTAATTAGCACTATTTATTAACTACAATAGTGTTAAAAATAAATTAATTAAAAAAAAATAAGTTAAAGCAGTGTGTTTACGGTTTTGTGTATTCACGTCGCTTTCGAAGTTAACACCGCCTGTAACCATGGAGATAGAACGGTCTATGACGCCACCGTTGACAGTAGAGCAGCGTTTAAATCAGTTACAGGAACAAGTAAGGTTACTTCAGGAACAATCGGTATGTACTGACATAGACTATAATTGGCAAAACATTCCCGCGTTTGATCCTGGAGTAGTGTCTGGACTATCTGTAAATAAGTGGTTAAGACTTATCGATGAAAAAGCATATTTTTCCCGTTGGGATGATGTGCAGACAACGCGTTACGCAATTGACAAATTAATCGGTCAAGCACGCGAGTGGTATTTAGCCAGAGACAGTATTTGCAGGAACTGGGTAGAGCTTAAAGAAGCTCTAAGAAGTACTTTCGATGTGGATGTTAGCGCGATTGGCGATTTATTTAAAGATGCCGCATTATATTCGTCGGCTAAAGACGCGAATTTTCTCTCTTATTATAAAAATAAACTAAATTGCATTCAAAAACTGAAGTGGCAAATTCCAGTTAAAGATCAGATAAACATTATTATATCTGGTATTATTATTTGTTAACATTGATAATAAATGTTGCATTCTCACAACTATTGAAAATAATATTCGAAGGAACTTCAGTAAATGAAACATTTTCTTTACTAGATTTAGAGTTTTTTAAACCGTAGTTGCAGCTTGTAGTACTTGATTTGCTATATTTGTTTTGTTTTCCACCGAATTGTCAATGTACGTTGCATGGAAACATCCTAAAGACTTCTACATATTGTAAGTTCGCTCCGATTTATTATAATTCTTTATTTATGAAATTAAGTGTTTCTACTCCCGATCGTGGAAAAAATAGTATATACACCTCGGGAGAGACCGCCATTTTTTCCTCGATGTATTTGTAGCCCTCGGGCCTCGCTCTCGGGCTTCAAATTACACCTCAGGAAAAATAAGACGTTTCTCTCCCTTAGTATATAATGTACTAATATACACCTCGGGAGAGACCGCCATTTTTCCCTCGATGTATTTGTAGCCCTCGGGCTTCACCCTCGGGTTTCAAGTTACACCTCAGGAAAAGTAAGACGTTTCTCTCCCTTAATGTACTATTACTATATTATATTGTTAGCACACAGCTTGGGATAAAATGGTAAAACGTTCCCTAAAACCGATGCTCAAACTGTTTTTTTATTGATTATTATGCGTATATTTGTTTACAGTTTTAATTTAAACTAGCGAAATCCGCGGGCTATGCCCCACGATGATTTTGTTTCTGTTTATAATAAGGTAATTAAGTAGGTAGTATAACGGACCGCGTATCGAAGTTTTAGTTTTTCTATATTATATAACGATTGCTGTATTTATTTCTAAATACTAAATACGGATCTCTTTGACCTGTCTTAACATGAGAGGAATACGGCTGCAGTTAAAATTATGCAACACAACTAACGCAATGGTTTATTGTTTAGTTACCAAAAACTGAGCGAAGTACTTCTCCTGAACTTTCCAATACTTTAGATATTGTTGCTTATTATATTTATTCAAAAGTGTTTTAATATTTAACGTTTCACGCGCCAACATTCGAAAAACATACCACCATTCTTACTACTGTGTCGCAAAAGTGCATAATAGTTATATAAGAACATATTACATGATACAGAAGCTTGCACATTAAATAATAGTATAAACTTTTTGAAAATCTGATTAGGGAAGCAGAATGTCACTATGTAAAAGAATTCCTTTATAAATAAAAAATTGTGGCGTGACAAATGACAATAACATAAAAATTTCAAAAATTCTTAGCGTTAAAAAAAGCATTCGCTTTGCGCTAAGGTCTTCTATCACATTTTATTTCAATTCAATTTTAAAAATTGTGTTTCTGAAAAAAAACGTGTCCAATTTCAGCTTCTGGCTTCGGATTTTATTAAAAGCTTATTTTGTCGATGAATCCGTTCGGGAGATATAAGGCGTGCACACTCGCACACACGCGAGCACAAGCACGCACACCCATCCACTACAGACAAACGTCTTAAAAAACAACTTTTTGGGTTCCGGGAGGTCCAAATTTTCCGTCAAAATCTCGAAGTCCAAATTGGTCATGAAATCAATACTAAAAGCATAGGAAATTAAAAAAGCGTAGGGTATCTGTTCTTCGTAAACACGAGCTGGTAGACGCAGCAGTTTGTTAGTTTGTTATTAATTCTGGGGCTATTTTGAAAGATAGGGCATAAATTGCCAATACACGATAAACAGAATCAACTCGGTTCATTTCATCTCATAGCTGCACGTAAACCTTTTATTTCGTACTTCTAGTAAGCAAACGAAAAGTTTTCAAATAAAACACGCCAAATTCTTTTAATTTGATTAGAATTAATTGAGGACATATTACTGGTTATTTTGTCCGACCGGCCAAAATTAAAGTAAGCCATAAATGACCACATTATAGCAATATTAGTGACTGCAACATAAGCATTTGCCGATAGTAATAAACTTGGTGGAGATGTAAGGGCCCGTCATCGTGTTATGGTGATAAATTTGGTCGAGCTGAAAAATTTCGTCGTCGTGTTACAGTGAGACAGTTGGGAATTTAATATACTGGATGCGTAGGTAGAGAGATTGGTTTAAAGTATTGGAAATAGGTTTTGTAAATTACATAATAAGTTAATAACTAATAGAAAACTCATTAAAAAGGAGAGTTGTACATTAATAAATTATTTAAAAATATATATTAAATACTTCAGGCAAGACGAAATTAAAAGAAAAGGTTTTTCATAGCTAAGTTCCTTCCCTCTTACAATAATTTTTTTTAACTTTAAGAAATCCGAAGTACTGTACCGTATTTAAAAATAATACACATACCTCATACGCTATTTTAAAGTAGCTGCTTTTATTTTCTGCTCTAAAAACATGTTATTGTATGTAAATACATTTTTGTAAAATATGAATGACATTATTGTTTGCTGCCCAATTAACTGATCTTCAACAATTAATCACAGATATAAGCGAAGTGAATAACGGAAATCATTCTTCTAATAAAAAATTCCTGCTATTACGAATTAGGTCTATAGCACGTAGGTGGTAAGGTTTTTTCGAAGGCTATGATGCGGCCTTGGTGTAACAACAAAAATTATAACCACTAAGTTTTATAGGCTAGTACCGAAGCAGTAGGCATGTTTTACAACATACAACTATCAACTGCGTTTTATTTTCTGAGTTTATATTGGGATAGTTACGTGTAGCTGTCAACACTGTTTTTTTTTCCCTATTCTATTTCATTTTGTAACAAACTTCATTATAACGTGTGAGGTTTTCTCAGGTCGTTGACTTAACCACTTGTAGGCTACCAGAACACGATTCCGGCCTCGTAAATACTAGAGCACTTGCAGAACGAAGTTTTGATCGCATGGGTAAACACGGAAATGTTTTTTTTAGAATGAACTTTTTTTTAAGTTTTAGCGTACGCAATCGCCTTTTTATAGAATTTTAATTATTATATCGACTGAACTGAAGCAATAGTTTTTATATCAATAAAATTAAATTATATTTAACTAGTATAGTGTGTAGTTTATACCAGTGGCGTTCCGTGGGTTCAAAATTTGGGTAGGCAGTGGCAAAAATTATTTAACATTAAGATTAAAAAGTAAAAATCTTGATTCGAAACATTAAGCTGCTTATCCTTACCAAATATTAACAACAAAACATGTATAAATAAATATTTCAAACATAATATAATGTTCGACGAATTGACCTTGTATACATGAAAAAAATTATTTTCTGTATATAAGATCGATTCACATTTTTTACATGGCTTCAAAGTGGTCGATTATTTTATCACACCACTCGTTATTTTGTTCAAGTTAAAAACTAGATCTTTTTCAACGGCTATTACACTTAACGCAGAAAATCGGTCTTAGTTCATTGGATAGGGGCAGTAAGTTTTTATTCGCTTTAAAGTAACATATGATCAAAAAATCTTTGGATAGCGGTTGCTGTGGAATTGACAAGTCATGTATGAAAAAAATTATTATCTATTAGTTTTGACATTTACTTTCAAAAGTCAGCAGATTATAATTAAAAGTGTTTCAAACAGAACATAACATTTTTATGATTAGACCATATTACCGTGGATGGAAATCGTGGTGAAAACGGTAACTGGGTTTATTCACCTAATTTATGTTTAAATGAATTCCGTGAAAGATTTCCCAACTTCGCCATAATCGAGCGAGATTTAGAAGTAAGTAATTCTATAGATAGCTTTGAAATTCCACAGCAACCGCGATCCAATGACTTTTTGATCATACTATAGAAAACCTTTTTTCCACAGACACTGTTGTTGTTGGTATGGTTACAATCAATTGCAGCAATTTATATAATTGGGGCAAGCATGTATATTTTATTTATTATTTATTATTTCTGTACCTTTCTTTGCATTTCTAATTATTGATTGGCCGCTGTATAAATATTGCAATTCATGTTTTATAGCGGTTTTGTCATAATATCTCCCATATACGATAAAAACACTTTGAAAATATTGCTCCGGAAATTCATTATTATAAGAATCAAAATTTTCAGTATTAAACAAATTGTAAATATTAGTTTGTTCCAGATCTTTAAAGCGAATTACAATTTGGACAATAATGCAGTCTATTATGTTGAAATAAATTCGTTTTAAATTTAATTCTGTATTTTTGTACAGAATCGGTGCGCTTGGAAAGATGTGCTCCAACAGCATCAATGTTTCACTGAATATTCTATTTAATTTAATATCACTTCTGTTTCTTCTTAAGTTATTAAGTAATTGTAAAATTCTAGTTTGACAATAGGCTTTGTGTAATTGTTTTGTTTGAACAACCTGGTACATTGTATCAGTCAAGGACAGTATAAAATTTAGAAATCAAAAGTAATAGAAAAAATTCAAGATTTTCTAAGTGATTTTTAAAATTAATTGCATCGCTTAGTGTATCTTTGTCATTATTAAAATTATCAGAGTTTAATATATACTCAAACTTTCTAATAAAAGTACTCTATGTTCTTTTAGCGTAAATACAACACGCGAAGAAAAGTTAATAGCGTCTAGTCTCTTAGACCACAATCGATCCCACCAAGGTCAGACTTTTTATTGATGCATTTCTATTGCGCACGCATTCAATAGGCACTTGTTTAACGATAACCGTCAGGTTCGTAGTGGCACAGATGGATATGCGGGTGTGTTCTGGTGTACTGCTTTTTTACTGCATAAGTAGTTGTGGGGTCGAATCTCGGTTGGGACCAAAATTGTTTTTTTATTTTATAGTTTTTTTTTAACACTGTTGTTGCGTTTTGCTGTTTACGCGAGGTTATTTGTTAAGAGCAGCTATATTTTTAAAGAAAAAATACGAAGACAAATTTGCATTCACTCACTAATTGACGGCATACTAACACGCAAATCTGACCTTGATGAGGTAGGATCGATTGTTTGAGAAGCGACTAGACGCTAGTAGAAACGTTTCAGCGAGTGGCGACTGCTCTAGGAACTCGTTTTGCATGTAGTAAATCTAAGACATACGTGCGCTTCAACGAATTCGAAAAGAATTTTGAAAATGAAGAGACAGTTGCAAAATATCGTTTACTTTCCGAAATATGGCCAGTCAATTGCTGAAGCACCAAGTTTAATCTATGAGCCCAACAATGTACTAACAAATAATGCTTGAGGTGCATTTTCTTTTACTGTTTTTTTCTGCAAACCATTTATTTCAGAAGCCATAACTGTTGCACCGGCGTAGGTTTGTGCAACTAACTTCTCACTGTAGTTAAACTTAGTTAACTGTTGGTAAATCAGATTTTTGAAGTCATTAGCTTTGTGGCCCGAGCTTAAACCGCAAAAATCTTTCAACTGCTTGTCTCTCGCTCCCTCCTCTGTAAACCTAATAATTATGGATACTTGTGACTTGCAGGATATATCAGTTGTTTCGTCTATTTGTACAGAAAAACCCCAGAATCTAAAATTTCTATATGAATGTAATTGAATACAACAGACGAAGTAGATTCAATTAAATCGTTCAGAGTATGATTGGAAATACATGTAAATACTTTGGATGCGTCAAGCTGAATTCGCAAGATTTTATCATATTCTTTTAAAATGTTAGCAATACCCACATAATTACCTAAAATACGTGTAATAATTTTGACTATCGCTAATACAATAGCTAGATATAATTAATTACCTGACCTGGGATACTGGCCTACTGCTTTCTTGCGTTTCATTGTGACAGCTGAAATATTTTTTTAAATCCAAGTATCTTATTTCAGACCATACTTTTGAGGGGTTAGATGTAGATGAAAACAGTAAGCAATCCCAGCAAAATAACTTATTTTTAATGTCGCTAGCAGTTAGCAAGTATATTCTTTTATACCATTCAGATTAAACGATCTACATTTCTTTCTACCGTTTGTCTGTCATAGCCCCAGTAATTTCGGAGTACATCGCCCATGTTTTTTATTTATATTTGTTTTTCGTAGGAGTATCCATTGAATTTTTCTTTTAAAAGCTGGTGATCGACATTTTCCATATTTGCTGCTACATATAAAATAAATAATCACACAATAGCTGCACGCTACTGTTGAATGCCGCTGACCGACGCTAGTAAAATAAAGACTACCGAGGCCGTGCCTTTTCGATGCTTAAAACGCTCTGAAATCCATACTATTTCTTTCCATCTGTTCATTTTATAAATGTACATACAACTTAGAGTCCGAGTGGTCCAGTGGTAAGGGATCCGGTTCACAATGCGCGAGTCCTCGGTTCGAATTCTGGAAGAAGCATAAAATGTTTCTGTAATTCTGTGGATCGGTATCGAGCTCGGCAACTATTCGACGTTGGGTTATTATTAACGGCGCTTGCTTTGATTACTGGCTGACCAAGACAAGTAACAAAACCACACACAACATTAACATACAAATAAACACAGTTTGAATGAATGTGCATGAAGGAAGGCATAAGCTTCAGGAGCGTAGTGGTTTAAAGGCTAAAAAGCCCCACTACCTCCTAGTACATAAGCGAAGAGCCTACCCGGAGTAAAATACCTCGACACCTTCGGGTATATCAGGATAGATTATGATGATAAAGACATGCAAACGTATTAAGAATAATAGATTGGCTAATTGTGTCTTAGCTGGACTCATTCGGCCCGACAAGCTCGGTCTCGCATAAGCAAAACGGTGTTTTAACGCTTGTTTGTTTATTTGCGGTCGCTTTGTTTCAGAACTATTGTGCTATTTTTGCTTTAATTCTAAGTTTAATTTCATTACGTGCTGGTTAATACTTTTACTCCCACATTTTGTACAGCGCGCAGTTTTTAATGTGGTAAAAAGTAAAAATAAAAACTGTATGTAAAAGTAGCTTTTGTTTAATTGAAATTTAAAATTTGATTTTTTATTTGAAAAGTTACGGGTAGGCTACGCACTACCTACCCTGCTCAATAGGACGCACCGCGCCACTGGTTTATACATAGGTTTCAAGTTTTAGGAAAGGTTTCATTAAACTTAATGTTTTGCGTTTGAAAGGTCCGATGTCGAAAAATTAATAACTTAGTTTGGGATTCCAAAGTTAAATAAATTATACATAGCAAGTCATCTTGTATAAATAGCTCCCTTTTATTAAATTTTTGGAACTAAAAAATGAGACCTTTTGATTTATCAAAATCTGATAAAATGAATAGAATAGCATACGTTGGTCGTGCGAAATTGGAATAACCGTTTTTGTTTGATACCAAAAAAGCCATCGCCTTGCGGATATATTGCAGACAGGGCATTTTGGTGACATACCTTATTCGCTTTCTTATATCTTTCTTTTTTTTGGGCGAGTTTAATTAAGTTTCAGTCAAATTGAAATGCTGTGTAGGAAAACTATACTGTCAAAGATGTTACTCGTGTAGTTTTCGACAACATAAAAACTGCGTTACTGAGTCAGTGAAGAAGGTGTTTAAAAAATATAACTGCTTGGAGTGATATTAATTTAAGTTACAGCTGATGTACGTTATGTGGCCAAAATATACAAGTATTTCGTAGTGAGGCATCAACATGTGTGTCAACTGTGTGGCATTACGTAATGAAGGCAAAGAGCACAAGGCCGCAAGTTTGTTGATATTTTAGAAGGTTCAGCTGCGTAGCGAATGGAATATCTGGGTGAATAATATCATACGGCTTGATTAATAAACAGCAGGCAAGATAATGTGGCATGTCAAACGGAAGGCAGGTCAACTCATTATTTATTTTTTCAACCGATAGGTCAAGTGCATCACTTTGAGTAGATATTATCATATCGGCTGTTTTTGTTGTCTTTATGTGCATAATGAACAACATAATGGAAATACGGTCGTTATTATGTATAGACCCAGCTGTGTTCTGCTGAAACGGCTTTGTTAGAAACTTGAAATTTTGTATGGCTACATAGGACATACAGGCAATACCGTGTGAACCATTTTTTTTAATCTTCAACGTTTTCAAGATATGACGGCTTCTTGATTTTTTAAATAGCAGTATACAGGTTGTTCCGAAACTTGCGGACACGGACCGTGGGACGGTATTCTACCATAAAAACTGAACAAAAAGTTCCTTTACGATTTTTCGATTTGACTAATATTTTTGGAGTTATTAAAGTTTTAAAAAAATTATAAATAATCGAAGAAAAACATTCAAGCTTAAGTTTAAGTGTTTGATCAAGTACTGAAAATAAATCCATGAAAAGTTACAACAAATAAGATAATGATATGATGAGAGGAAGAATTGCAAACGTCGTTTAAAGTATCTGGAAAACTTAAATTTACGTGTTCAATTAAGCAGCGGCACGCTATTGGCTGTTGGAAACAGCACTTCATTATTTATTGGTTTCATAGTTCAGCATTTGCCACTTATTATGTTGAAATCGAATCATGGTGCGAAATAATTGTCGCGTATAAACACACCGCACGTCCTGCTTCTTTATTAGAAGCCCCTAGTGCCATCAGCATGTCATAATTCCAATAATTCGCGGCCATTCTGTCGCACTTTAGAACTAAACTCAAACAAATGAGGAACTATGAAACAAATAAATAATGAGGAGCTGTTTTCAACATCCAATAGCGTGCCACTGTTTAACTAAACGCGCAAATTTGATTTTTTCAGACACTATAAACGACATTTGCAATTTTTCCTCTCAGTTATCATTTGAACTATCTCTTGTTTTCTGCATTTAATCATGGATTGATTTTCAGTACTTGATCCAAAACTTAAATTTGAGTATAAAAGTTTTTCTTTCTATCATTATCAGATTTTTCAAAACTTGAATAACTCCACAAATATTGATTGAATCGAAAAATCGTACAGGAACTTCTTGTTCTGTTTTTTTCGTAGATTATCGCCCCACAATCCGTCTCCGCGAGTTTCGAAACACCCTGGATGTCATTTTAAAGCTTTTTTTTTAATTTTTCTATTTTCTTATTAAACTTTAGACGCGACCTATTAACACTGCCATTAAAATATCTAGTTGGAATCTTATCTTTAAAAATAGAATATTAAAAAAATCGAAAAGCGTGTCACATAGCGGCTAGGCAATACAATCCCGAGACGAAATTTCAATCTCGGTATTTCGGGATCGAAAATGAATAATATCAGAATCCCGGGATTGATACTGAAACTAACCTACTATAATGAAAAAAATTGTTTTATGCATTAACTTTCAGCTTTATTAAAAAGATTTTTTTGGTACCAAAATAATAACCTAATTATTGAACTGCGTGCTGTTTTATAAAATGTATAATTAATGCTGATACTTATAGGTCGTAAAACAGTCAATTTTCAGCACGCAATGTGTACGTCTTTTGATGACCTCCAAATTCCTGGTAACGCAGATACATTTGTATACTGGCATTTGGCACATTTTCGATAATAATACATAATTGTGCGTTTTCACACGATAATTATGTAAAAAATGCGTAATTTCGAAACGCAAAACATTGATATTATTCATTCATTATTATTATCAGTGCTGACATAGCGTATATCACAAAAACTGTATTTAATGTAATAGCAGGTAATTTATACGAAAATACTATTACTATTACGTGTGTAGTTGCTGTAAATATAAATAAACAAAACAAAGTACAACTGCCGTAAAATAATTAAATTACGCACAGATCACAAATTTTATTAACATCGATCATATTCGCCTTCGTATACAGGGTTATTGAAAAGTAAGGAATGAAATTCGTATTTCTGTAGCGCGTTAGTTTTTGAAAAAAATGCTCGGACACTTAAATTATTTTAAATATAACTGCATCTTTATGTGATAATCTTTTGTTTTCCAACGTCAACTTCCGCACCCCCAGCCAGCTTGACTTAATTTTTTTAAATAGCGACTTATACTTTGTGTGGGCTCGTTGGAAAAAAAACTTGAAAAAAACTGCATTCAAATCTACCATCATAAAAGAACTGGGGTCGTTGGTTTTTAAGTTATAGCGATTGAAAGAAAAAATGCACTTTTTTGTATATTAGGCTACTATGTACGATAAGTAATACTTATTTAAGTAACAAGGAATGTAAAGACGTAATAACATTCGAGGTAGGTAAATACGAGCCGAGGCTTGTGGCCTGCCGAGAATGTTAATGGTCGATACATTCCGTGTTACTTATTAAATTTTTCACGCTACAGGTAGAAATTTAATCATATTTTTAAAAGTTCGTTTTGACTGCTGTCATCGGAATTATTTTTTAAAAGCCCCATTATTCTAAGTTGCCTGTGCTTGTTGAAATGAAATATTGGAATCTGCACCTTGTTGCTTTAATTATTATCCTAGGAATGTAAATGACACTATTAAGTTCCGTAGTCAAGGGCAAAAAGTAAACGAATGTTATTGGCCATTTTCATCTTTTGTAGCTATGGATGTATCGCCTATTTACCGTGCCTGTAGCGTGAAAAAGAAGTAAAGAAATATTTACAACATTTTGAATATTCTTATAATATATTCCTCAAAAACTCACCAAACATTTTATTAAATTATTATGCTCATATAGCTACGGATGAGTTACAACTTCAATTTGGTCCAAACTCGCCAATTTCACTGTGATAAGAAGACAAAAGATGCAGTTGAAGGCGACTAATTTGCCCCCTAACACCCAATGTTTAACGTACGTATTCTTCTTTGACTTGCACAGATTTTTTTCAATTAAAAATTCGATTGTATTCTTGCAAAAAAAGCATCTTAGCGCAAATCAAGTTTATTGTACATATCTCTCGGAAGCTTGTGGAAAATATTCCGCAGACCGAAACACATAGTCTATCATCACACCACGTTAATTACACAGACCAAGCTACTATGACAACGAGATAGCCTCTGCTTCAGCACTTTCTCCGTTTATAGCCAGCAATTGAAAAAATGAAAAGATTCTCAAAAAGTTTAAAGTATCATTTAGTATGTTCATATAATGTGACTACTATGCAGCTGCGCTCCGTGTACAGTGGTGGGAATAGTGCGGTGTTTTAGTTACTGTTGGCGCGTGCATTATCTCAAACATTTTGAATCTTCTAGCTTTATCAGTTGGTTTTATGTACTCTACTTCTTTAGTTCTCATTTTTGTGTAATTATTTGCATTATAGTAAATATGCGATTTTTATCTATACGTGATCTTCCACGTCGATATTTCAATTGCTCGTCTAATCCGATACTTTCGAAGATATTGTATAGTCTTTTTGTTATTATTTTAGTGTATGTTTTGTTTGATGTCTTCATTCTTTTACAACTTTTGCATTTTGTGCAATCGCCTTTTTTTTGCAGCTATTATTCATTTTTGTGCTTAATTATTGCTTCATTACAACAGAATCGTATTTAATTATTTATGAAACTTTACTTTCTCATTATGCTTGCATTGAGCTGACTAGAGCGATATTTTCAATCACAATAGTACGATGGGTGGCGCAACATTTTCCAAACGACCTCTTTTGAATCTCACTGAAGAATTTTTACTCTTATGCTAACAGTGCATGGGTATTGCATTGGGCGTTGTGGCAGGTGCGTAAATATAACTTGTTCTCTGAAAATCAGATCAGCGTATCTTGTAAACGAGGCCATGCTATTAATATCCGCGTACTTTTGCAACCGCCAAGATGTGTTTCACTGTGAGATACACGTGCTATTACTATTTAGAATTATAAACCGTAATAGTAAGAAAGAGTAGATGGTATGAACCATATGAGCTATGCTCTTCAATACCATTTAATTAACAAAAGTCGTTTGGCCTTGGTCGATCTTTACAGCAATCTGCCCTTCAATAAGATGACGGAATATTCTTTGTTACTTGTTAAACTAGGTAGTATTTGACTATCGAATTTCACGGTTTTCTCCGTGCTCGATAAAAACTTACAAAAGCGGATGTGGCGCAATATGGGATACATTGTTAATAGAGTTAGAAAATTATTATTAACTAAATTTAATGATGGTAATTATAATACCTATCACTACCATTATACGTTAAATGTTACGTGGGTGCTCGTTTATGTTATTCTTGTAATAAAATTAGAAGGTTTACATTCGAATATGAAATCGGAATATTCACACTACGCTAGTGTATACAGCAACAAATAAGAATATCTGTAATGTAGGAGAATAATTAATCATCTTTAGGTTGTTACTTGTAGAAACATTTTCAAAATCCGTTTTCTATTTTTCTTATCATAAAAGTTCTTGTGTGTAAGAACCAAAGTATCAGTTTATACCTTTAAAATAAGTGATCGATTTTATTAAAAATAATCAGTTTAGGGAAATCGCCACAAAAAATATTCTTAAAATAATAAATCAAGTTTTATCAACAATTTCTAAAGTTACAGATAAAATTGTACAATTTTTAATAAAATCTTGGAATAACGCTTTTATAAACTTTATAAATTTATTTAGAATTCTACAATTTACAATAGCATTAATGTAAAATTACGGAAAAGTGTTTAGTGTTCGTTAAAAAACAAAAGTTGATTTGTTTTAGTAGTATTTCTTATATAAAAACCTGACTTATTTCCATATACTACTTAGTCAATTAAATGTAAAAAACGTAATTTGTTAATTTGGACAAAAAAACAGTTTTTTGCTTTAAATGTAGGTAAAAGTATTATGCAATTACGTCTGCTAAATCATGACGAGTGAATCATTTGTTATTTAATATTGCTCATCATTCGGTTGTTGGCTAGCCATTTATGAATAACAATAACCATTGATGTTACTGCAATTAGGTGTTTGTCATTAAATTAAAATCAAATTTCTATTTGTAAGGTTTATATTAGTTATGTTGTACTAAATGCTCTACAGCGTAATTTACAGAAAATGTTACCTATAACTTATAAGACCACTACACTTAAGAAGAAGAAAAAGCTATTTATGTTGTAGCAAACTTTATGTGAATATTTCCAATTTATTAGCTAACGCAACTATTCTGTTTTCTAAAAAATAACTGGGTTAAGTTTCAACCAATTTGAAGTTACGAAATTTAATTCAGTACCATTCAAATTTGTAACGAATGGTGCTGCTTTATGAAATTATAATAAAAGGAGTTTAAATACCTCTGATAATAAACTTTTTGAAAGTGTGGTTTGGTAATATTCGTTTAATATTTAATAGAAAATAAAGGCGCGCCTTTTTTCTATTTAATTATGATACACTGACGAGGCACAAATAAATTTAAACAGGCTGCCAATTTCTACATCAATTAATATTATTGTCTTAGGAATCTACAATATTATAATAGAAAGTCTTTCTAGATCAGTTTCCTGAATTAATGTAATACCCGTGGGGCACGCCCCATGCATCTGCAGACCGCTTAGTTTGTTTAGTAATAAGAAGTAGCCACAGGCAAAGATCTGGCTTCTAGCAGTGGAGACCCATCGTCGCATACAAAGTTAAGACAGTTCCGGATTTAACATATAGATAGATACCACATAAGATATTAACGGTATTATTTTTACAGGAGCTTTAATCATGTTCTACGCAATTTTTTGATGGGGAAGTATTGACTTCATGCGCACCATAACTCTCAAACGGATGGAAATAAGCGTTAAAAAATCCGAAATCGGACACGGAAGTGAGACAAATTTGATAGCAATATTTTTGGAAAAATAATTTTCTAATTCTGAAACTAAAATTCTATCGAGGGATTTATGACAAATCAACCAACGCGTTATTCGAATTTTGTACTTTAAAAAATGGCAACCGAAATGATTTTGAAATAAGTTTGACTTTAGCGCCTTATTATTACTCAAAAAGAAGTTGACAGATCGGGTTAAAATTTTCTAATATAATAGCCCACAATCGCCCACAATATTTTTGTGCACAATAATTTTCAAAAAAGTTGCAAACTATAAAGTGAAAAATATTTTGAAAATTTTGGAAATTTTTCCACGATTTTTCCAAACCGTGTAAACTCCTAGAGTTGGAGATTAGCTACAGTTTGATTGCTGTCCCGCCAGCTAATTTTTATGTAAAGCCTTCTATGAATTTTTGAAAATTTGAGTTTTAACTTCTACTTACTCAAAAACCAATTATTAAATCGGGATAAATTTGATATTAGAAATGTCGTTCCAAACGAGAACCTTTAGAACTACTAAACATGTGGAGTGAAAGAAATATCAACGTTTTCACTTTTTCAAAATAATATTGCTCAAAACGTACCCACGTCGCAACTTTATTTTTAGGTGCCTAAATATTTTGGGGAGAGGTCATGTTTTCCTACCACCAATTGTTTGGTGAACGAATTTGTCCTTCAGGCGTGGGTTTTCTTTAATCCCAAGGAGTTTTTTTTTTAATCATAGTTCTATGTTTTTCGTTTAAAATACTTTGATAAATTCGGATACTCATAGTACGACGTGCAGCTAATGGTGCGCTCAGCAATTATGTAAGGAATACGTAATATCGGTAGATGAATAATTTTATTTATAAGTACTAGCTTTACTTCCTTGAAGTCTATATTTATTGAGGATACATAAAATACTTTATTACTTCAATAATATTAATTCATTTTAATTTTATGTATTTCGACATGTTTACATACTTTTATCAAAAGTTAAGTTAAACAGTAAACAGTTAGTGTTGTTGTAGCAACAAAAGAACTCGGTAATCGTCTGCAGATGACTAGATTTCTTATTCCAAAATATCCAATAAAGGTGAATTTAAGAGATCAATTTGCTCATTCATTTACGGTACAGTTTTTAAAAGTTTGTGAATTTCAAAAGCTTCTAGTATTTTAAATTTACGTTTATCATCACAAACGTGTAAATATGTTATAGTGTTATTAGAATTTATTAAATGATTGTGTTCTACTAAGTGTTTAATGTAATTGGATTTATGTGCGTGTTTGTATATGTAACAACGTACGTGTCCTTTATACCTTAATATCAAAATTTCGAATTATATTTGATCCGTTTTTGATATATAGTAAAAATTACAGCAATCGCTATATAATTCATAAAACTAGGAATTTGATCCGCGTTCTGCTACACTACCTAGTTAGTTAGCTTATTTAGTACTTAAAAAAACAGAAACAAAAACCTACCGAGGGGTATAGCCCACGGGTTCCGCTAGTTTACTTTATATACCATAATGGTCAGGGGGCAAACGCCCAAAATTGGTACCAAATCCTCCATTCGGCGTGGTACGGATAAAAAGGGTAAATTCCGATATAAAAAATTCTCCGAATTCGAGTGTCGAATTGCGAATTCCCCTTTTTCTAACATTTTTCAAAATTTTAAAGTATGTAAATTTTACACATTAAGTCTTTAGCAAACGTTTAGTAATGTGCTTATTTTTTTGTTTATTGCAGCTTGAACTTTTTTCACTGCTTCTCTCTTTTTCTTCTTGTAAAAATACGAGTTTTCGATTTTGTTTTACGTCAGAATTGACAACTGTTATCCGTCCCAAGGATAATGCAAGGTTCAGTACCGATTTTAGAAATGTTCTTTAAGTATGTACTTCCATAGCCATAGCTGTTTTCATAATATTATAAATTATTTACAGAGGTCAAACCAGCAACTGTTGCGAAATGTTGCTGCGATTTATTTTTAGTGAGTTTTTAATATCTCAACCTATAAGCAGCCTTTTTTATAGGCGCCTATTTTTGATTTTCTAAGGGAGGGCCAACATTTTTGAATTTCTAAACAGAGTGCACAATAGTCATATAGCAAAATGAACTTTTATTATTATTTTTATAATATACTACATAAATTTAATCAAATTTAAATTCTAAACAAATACTATTAATATTACAGAAATCAGTAAAGCAAAATTTTAATTGTTAGTAAAGTAAATTAAAGATCAAGCTCACTTTGTTACATGGTGTGGTCTTAATCGTGTAATTTATATACGAACTATTTACTATCCATCCGTCTTCAGAGTCGTGCGAAAAAGTTGGTTGGCTTAGTATTTTGCACATTTCAAAATGTTTTATCATAAATTACAAAAAAAACGTGCATATTTAAAGGGGGAAGAGGTCCCCTTTTGATAATTCAAGGGAGGCCCCCCGTGGAGCCGTCGCCTATGGTCTTTTTACAAAAATTAAAAATCTTAAACACGTATGACAGGGTATTTTGACCAGCCCTATGCCCTATAGTAATAATTTTAAAGTTAACATGAACCCCGTCTATTCTTTTATCCATTCAGTTGAAACTACAAACAAATATGCTAAATTTTGGTAAGTTGACACTGACATTAGAATTGTCACATTGTGCTTTCAATCATAACATTGTATAATACTTTTACTTGTGCTAAGCAGTGCTAAATGTTTATAGTGGATAATTTCAAGGTTCATAGAAAAAGGTGCTTTTCATGGGCTTTGGATAATTTAAATTGCTACTTTGTTCTTATGGACGGAGGTAATGCAAACTTATCAAATTGTTATAGTAATAACATTACACACAATACTGCACAATTACATGAAAAATTACAAATTTATAAATTAATTGTAAATTAATTACAATTAATTGTATCGGTAGCAGGCTGTATATTTGAAACATTAAAGTATTCGAGCTTATTTATATTGTTTATTGCAATTAAGTGGTCAATGTACCAGTGGCGTTCCGTGGGTTCAAAATTTGGTTAGGCAATGGCAAAAAATATTTAACAGTAAGAATAAAAAGTATAAAATTAAGGCAACTCCAATTTACCAAGACCTGTTGTTAAATGAATTAATCTACGCATAAAATCCCTATTAAATTTCACTTTGTCATTATGCACTTTAATTTGATAACGTAAACCTTCCTCTAAAGCCAAGTTAATGCGCGATTTGCCAAATAATTTTAATCTAACAGTAGCAGATAAATGTTTTTTGGTCGACGCACGTTTTTTATTGCAGCTGAAAGATTCTTTAAATCAGAGTATCGTGTTTCAGACCATACTTTTGAGGGGTTCGATATAGATTAAAATATTTAGCGGTTTCAGCACAATAGTTTATTTTTAATATCTACCAGTTAGCCAGTATATTATTTTATACCATTCAGTATTAAACGATATAGATTTGACCTAGTCATTTTGAAAGACATATCCCGTGATGTTTTATTTCTATTTGTTGTTCGTAAGAGTATCCATTAAATTTTTCTTTTAAAAGCTGGTCAACGATAAACTCTATATTTACTGCAAATTTGCAAACTACTTGTAAAATAAATAAACACGCAATATCTGCACGCTGCACCTAACTGCCGCTGACCAGCGGCGCAAGTAGAGTAAAAACTACCAGAGACCGTGCCTTTCCCGTGCTTATTGCGTTCTGAAATCTTTACTATTTGTTTGCATTTGTCCATTTGATGACTGAAGCACTTCGCGAACTATGTTTAAAGACAGTGGTCTATTTATTTGGTGTCTAATTTTTAATGTTACGGGGTGGTGTTAAAAGGTGAAAACTGTGTAAAAGTAATTTTTTTTAATTGAATATTAGAAATTGATTTTTTTTGAAAAGGTATGGGTAGGCACTACCTGCCTACTCTGCCTAATATGACGGACCGCCACTGCAATGTACTATGCTCACATCTCAAGCACGGTGGATCGCTTAAAAGGTATTTACGAAAGCACAAAAAAGAGCTTTAAAGTTTTAGTATAGAGACAATTAAAAATACTGTACACTTAAGTACGAAGACTAAAAATAAAATAAATTCCAATGATATTTATTAATATAAAAAAAACGTGGTGGAAAAATGGATCAAGCACAAAAGTGTGCTATAAATTGAATAGAAAAACGTGGCGCTTCTAAAAATGAAAATTTAACTATTTTACTACACTACTAAACATGATGATGGTTTTGACTCACGCACCAATTAAAGTAATTATGGATTTTAATTATAACTGAAAAATTGCTGCTATGCTTATTAATGCGCTTGGTTCCCAGGAGGTTTCAATTTAGACATAATGTTGTAGTGACACGAAAAACATGTATTTATTTACACTTATGCCAAAAGGAAAATAGAAATTCGTAAAAATAAAAAGTTTCAATATGTAAAAAACACCAGAATTAAAACCACGATGTTGTTTACATGTTCTGTAAAAGATGTGCTATATGTACCGTACTTTAAAATAAAAAAATACAGAAGGGTTGGACATGGAAAATTAAATTACTGTCTTTGCATGCTTTAAAATTTAAACGAACAAAACGTAACGTCACAACAAAATTGTTAGTTTATGTTTGTCCTTTGTAGTGACACTGACAAAGTGATGACAGTTAATAAATTTGACGACTGAGGCTGTGGAAATGCATATTTGCTTCCTATTAAGCAGAAGAAGTTGACTTTTCGTAAAGACATGTTTCGACTGGTAAACAGTAAATTTATTTTGTAAATATTGCATGTATTACATGGTTACGGCATAAGGCATATATGGGTGTATTATTTGAGTTTTAGGGGCAGCACAAACAATGATTTTTCCGCTTGAAAACTATAAACATTCCAAATAAATTTTTTAAGAAAAATATTTAATTTCGTAGGATTTCCAGGGACGTTAAATGAAACAAAATACATTTCTGTTTTTGGTTATTGTTCAAAATTTTTTAAATTTTGGTTACGTTTTCGGTTGCGGTTTACTGCTATTAGAAATTTGAGTTTCAGTTACGGTTACCGGTATGTTTTGGTTTTTCGTTACAAAAAAGCAAAGAAAATTCTCTACAAGATTACGTGGAAAAATTATACCACGCAATTGAATAAAACAAAGTTATCAAGAAAAAATGACTGCACTAAAAAAGTTCTTGTTTTTATCAAACTGTGCAAAAACAGGTTACGGTCTTCAGCTCTTTTCATACAACAGACATCGTATTAACTATTAAAACATTAATAGATTATTAATAAAATAAAACTCTTGGTAATTGTTTCACAGTAGTCTTCTGGTAAAATCCGTCTTTTCACAAAATAGTCAAGAAATAAACGAATTTTTTTAAATTATTTAAAAAAACTTTTCTTTCGGCAATAGCCTAGAAACCGTGGAAAACATGACAACGTTGTCTTGAAAAAGTCATGAAATAGTTATTTAAGTAACAAGGAATGTAAAGACGTAATAACATTCGAAGTAGGTAAATACGAGCCGAGGCGAAGCCAAGGCTTGTGGCCTGCCGAGAATGTTAATAGTCGATACATTCCGTGTTACTTATTAAATTTTTCACGCTACAGGTAGAAATTTAATCATATTTTTAAAAGTTCGTTTTGACAGCTGTCATCGGAATTATTTTTTAAAAGCCCCATTATTCTAAGTTGCCCGTGCTTGTTGAAATAAAATATTGGAATCTGTACCTTGTTGCTTTAGTTATTATCCTAGGAACGTAAATGACACTATTAAGTTCCGTAGTCAAAGGCAAAAAGTAAACGAATGTTATTGGCCATTTTCATCTTTTGTAGCTATGGATGTATCGCCTACTAACCTTGCCTGTAGCGTGAAAAGTAAATTACTCTATGCACAGATTTCTATATAGGTTTACTAGATACGGGACTGCTATGCAAACAATGAAGAAAAACGCCATATTTTAGGAGGCCAAAGTCAGTTTTGTGACATTTGTGGCAGGCGCCGCGACGTGCACACTGACTGCAAGTAACACAAAAATTAAGTACTTGAGAGTAAAAACAAAAAATATATCCTGCTGATAAAATATTCATATCATGTCAATCGAGTTTGGCAAACAGTAATAAGTAATAAATCTAATCATTGTTGTAGGTACAACCCTAAGGGTCAATCAAGAGGCCTGAAAACATGCGAAATGCGAAGATTAAATAGTAAATACTAAAATGTCGGTGCTACAATTGTCGAAACAAAAATACCGCTATATTCTTAAAATAATTACGGTTACGGTTCAATTTCGGTTTTTGTTTAAGGTTACGGTTCGGAAAATTTTGCGTTTTTTTTTTCGATTACGGCGCACGTCCCTGTGGATTTCAAATGGCGGAATTGCTTTATAGTTAAAATTTCCTTAAATTTAAGCAATAATGATTGTTCTAAGTGGTAGATGCATGAAAGAAAACATATTATTATTTTATTTATCAATTCCAGCTTTACTTCGTTAAAGCCCATATTTAATGAGTATCTGTATATAAAATACTTAATCACTTTAACAATATCTATTTATTTAAACCTTATACGTATTTCGGCATGTTTACATGCCATTGTCAAAGGTTATATGAAACTAAACAGTTAGTGTTGTTATAGCAATAGAACTTTTTACTTATCTTGGTAATCGTCTGCAGATGACTTGATTTCTTATTCCAAAATGTCCAGTAGAGGAGAATTTAACAGATCAATTTGCTCATTCATTAACGGTACAGTTTTTAAATGTTTGTGAATTTCAAAAGCTTCTAGTATATCTAATTTACGTTTATCATCACAAAAGTGTAAACATTTTATGGTGTTATTAGATGTCATTGAATTGATTTTGTTCTAGTAAGTGTTTAGCGTAATTGGATTTATGTGGGTGTTTGTATTTGTAACAACGTACGTGTTCTTTATACCTAATATCAAAATTTCGAATTGTCTGGCCTATATAAACCGAATTACAATGCGAACAATTTAATTTGTAAATGCCTGATTTTAACAAATCGTCTGTTTTTGATTTTGCATTAAACAAAGTATTTAAGATGTTCCTAGTTGTTTTAAAGCTTACTTGATATTTATTTGTTTTGTTTATAATTTTAGCAATTTTTTCTGATTTCTCACCAAAATATGGGATCGAAGCATATTTAATTGTATCGAACGAAGTTAGGATATTCGGATAAATTTTTTGAATGGCTAATTTATAATCTTTTTCTTTAATTAATGTATCAATAAGTTTAGTATTATAACCATTACTGTATGCAATTCGTTTAATAATTGAAATTTCTCTATTATAATTAATTTCATATAAAGGGACCGTCAAAGCCCTATGTATCAGGGACCTGTATGCTGCTAATTTATGTGTTTTATGGTGACAAGAATCGTGTGGTATTGTAATGTCTGTTTGTGTAGGTTTTCTATAAACTGAGTACTCAAATTTATTAGTTGAATTAATTTTTATGTTTAAATCTAAAAAGTTAATGGACTTATTTTGTTCAGTTTCTAGTGTAAATTTTATGTTTGGGTGCAAGCTGTTAATAAAAATTAAAAATTCATTAATTAAATCGAATGAACTATTAAAACATGCTAAAATGTCATCAACATAACGAAACCAAAATATAACTTTCTCAGATTGATTTGATTCGAATATTTGATCTTCTAGATTTTCCATAAATATGTTAGCTAAAAGAGGTGAAATTGGACTTCCCATGGGTAAACCATCTTTTAGCTAACATATTTATGGAAAATCTATCTATCTATTTTATATACAGATACTCATTATATTATTATTTTAGTTGCTTACTACTTAAATTTGAAAATATTGAGTGTGTAATTAACTAATTTACTTCTGCCTATTGTTTTTTGTATTTTTTATGGACATGCATGGTAAAATGCAGCTACAACTCAAAATAACACTTTTGCTGTCGTAGTAAGCTTTTATTTAATTCTTGTATTTTGTATGTTGCCTTTACTTCAGAGGTTCTCAATTTTAAATATCGCTTAAATTATGTCAAAAACTGTATTAAATAATAAATTACACTCTGCCTTATTATAGTAATTATTTGATTTTTTATATTTCCAGTATACTTTTAAGAATTGCATACATACATTTTGTTTTTATGCCATATTTCGTTCATATATTGGAGTTTTTTCGGCACATTCCAGTGCATATATGCACTATGTTTGCAGCATATTTGCCCCAGCCCTACCGATAAGCCCTTATTGCAAGATCGTAGTGTCATCAAAATTATTTACAATTTTCCAAATGAATATATCTAACCGTAAAGCTCTTTGATTTTTCCAGAAAAACTTGTAAGTGATCGATTTAAAAAAAATCGTAGAAGACAGACATCACAGAGAAATTAGCGGATTAGGACACAAACCAAATTATAGCCTATCCATATCTCTCTAAGCCTACAAAATTTAAAAGAAATCGTGTCGCCAGTTTTTGAGCATTTGTTTTGAAAATTTTCACGCCAAAATTTTTTATTTATATAAGCATTCTATTACATAGTGACACTGTCCTTGCCTACAGCCATTATGGTACCAAATTGTATTACTATATGTCAACTATTTTTGACTAATAAATCAAAATCGTAGAGGCCGTCATGTTAATGGTAGTATTTTTGAAAATAAAGCATTGGCTTCGCCCTGTTATACAAATTTAAAAATTCCGTTTCTGAAACAAAATGCTACCAAAACTTCCGCTCCCGATTTTGGTCTTCTTTAAAGCTTATTCATTCGGGGATTATGAAGCACACATACTTACCCACAGACAGACTTTTTGAAAACCACTTCCATGAGTTCCTGGATTTCCAAATCCTACCTTTCTGTCAAAATCTTCAATTCAAAATTTTTCGTGTAAACAATACTAAAAATGCAGGTAAGTAAAAAAGTGTTTAAGGCGTAAGGTTCAGCTAGTTCTTCTACGAGCTAGTAGACGCAGCAGTGTGTTAGTTTGTTATTGATTCTTAGCCTATTTTTAAACATGAGCGTAAATCGTCAATACACGATAAACAGCATCATCTCATAATTGCTTTTAAACCGGCCGTATTTATTTTAGAAATGTATTAGATCGCTTGTAATGTAAATTGTCAATGCAGTTGCATTGTTACGGAGAGACTTTTATTTCTTACCTCTAACAAACAAACGAAAATGTATGCTCAATTTTTGTAATTTCACAAGAATAAATTGAGGACATTTAACTGTTTATTTTTTCTAACATCCAGAATGAAAGTAACCCATAAATAACTAAATTTTACCAACAGCAGTGACGTCAACATAAACTTTCGATGATAATAATCAATAAATTGATTCGACATGCAAGGACCCGCTGTTTTATTATGATGAGACAGTTAGGGATGTAATATATAGATGACGGAAAACCTTCAAAGGTTGTGCTTTATCGCCAAATCTACAATTAGCTGCTACAAGTTACTGCAGACTCGATGAACAACAGTTTTTCTCCAGAAAAAATGTTCTAACATAAGAGCAACTACTTAAAAACGACTACATGTTAAGAAAATACTAAGAAGCAGTTTATATTCCTCAACTACACAGTACATCATCATTAATAATTGACTCAACATCTCGTGTTCATTGGGATTGATAACAGAAGACTAAAAACGTCGCTTTCATAGCTTCATTTGTATAACAAATTTTGTTGTACGGTTTTTGTGTATGTAAAAACCTAAAAACAAAATGTGGAGGCATTTAAAGTATTTTAGTATCGACTTACTTGTCGATTTTTGTTTAATCTTAATTATAAATACTGAAAAACTACCGATGAAAAATAGTGTACAGGGGAACACGACGGCAGTGGTAGTTAAAGCGGAAAACAAGTTCTAAACTTAACAAAAACAACTTTGAAATATAGCTTGTTTAAATACTTTCCATTTTCTCTTTCTGTCGCGCTGAGTTCTCACATTTAAAATTTTCCAGCTCTGCGTATAAAACCAAGAATTTTCCATTAGTATTTTAGAATTAAGCAGGATTGCTTTCAAAGTAAGCCGCTTTATTAAATACGAACATTATATAAAATATTAGAACGGCTGCATTTCGTTTTGTTGTTCGTAAGAAGAATTTAAATTAACATTTTCGATTTTTTTCATCACGAGGCCCCACGCTCAGATTGTCTTCATATTTGCCATTATTGTTCTCTAATGTCGTCCATAAAAAGTAAGAGCCAAAATTATACATGGTACTTATGCATTTTTCTCGTATTACATGCAAGAGGAAATCACTTATAATTGCTACTATTGTTCTACTGGGAAGTGAATTTCAGGTTGTAGATTAATTCTTGCTATTGTGTGGTTGTATGTTTAAACGTGATTTTGTCTGCTTGCAAATGAAAAATTGTTTTTATGCAATTAGAAGCATTGTCAGTCTTGAAAACTGCACTGCCACGGTTTCAAACAAGATCGGCTGTGAAAAGTAGAAATAAATATATAAGCGTAAGTGTATTGTTCTATTTGCTACACGAATGGTTTGAATCTAGGTCTGCTGCTTGCTATTCGAAATTTAAATCCCATTTTACCAGATCGTTAGAGGCGATTAAATTTGATTGGCGATTGAAATTTTCTAATCAATTTGTCGTACTACAAGCGATGCGATTACTAATCAGTAACCGGTTATAGTAAGCATACTTTTTCCATGCTTCTATTAGAATACTTTAATAAATAAAAGTAAAACCGTGTCTGATGGCAGATTATTATATGTGCTATACACAGTGGCGGCTTGTATTGTAAAGCGCATCTATCGTTCTAATAATTTGTTAAAATCTAATTTTACCAGTTTATAATTAAAGGTGTCTATTTTTTAAAACTATTCATTTCAAACAATGCTTTTCTACCACCGATCGTAAAAATTGCAACGCTCATGCATTGTTGGCCATCCAACGACTACATAGTGAAGCGAAACGATTTATGTGCTTTTCTCTATCGCTGCACGAAAGTACATGGGGATCTATTTTCGACACATGCATCAAATTGTTTTTATACATATATAACGTTGTTATATGTAATTTTATATGGGATGACATTATACAGGATGTTAATGTGTTGTAGGGACAAACTTCTAGGGCTTGCAAAACACAACAAAGCCAACAACTTTTGTTAATAAATGTGTGGTCAAAAGTATTTCCTTTAGATAATAGAGCCTCTTAAAGATTCTTTAAGAAGTACCTGAAAATAGGCAACCCAAATTGCTTTTTCAATTATTTTGCACAAGTCACACGAAATTTTGAAAAAAAACGATATAGACATACATGCATTCAAATAACGTCAGTATTGACACAATTCGATATTTTTGTGATATTTTTTGACGTTTCTTGCATTCGTTTCTTTCTGTGCCTTTTATAATTCTCCTGATTTGACCCCGCTTGATTTCTTTTTGTGGGGTCATATTAAAACGTTAGTATATGCTACCCCAGTTGAAACTGTAGAAGAACTTACGGCGCGTATTCTTGCTGCATGTGAAGAAGTTCAACAGACTCTTGGTATATTTGAAACGGTGCGCAGGAATTTACTTCGTAGATGTGCTTCGTGTGTAGAAGTTGGGGGGGGGGGGGCGACATTTTGAACATTTACTATAATTTTGTTAATTTTTGAATTAGTTATTGTAAATTTTTCAAATAGTTGATTTTTGCTTTGTAATTATGGTTTTTTCTATTGCTTAGTGTTGAAACATATTGTTAATTAATTTATTTTAAATTCAATTTGAATTTGAAAAGTGGGAAAGAGGGCTTTATTTATCCTGTATTAATTTCCGTCGTTATGGAAACAAATAGTAGGTAGTAAATTGAGTTGCCTACATTTAGGCAAAGAATCTTTGAGAAGCTCTATCTCTGAAAGGAAACACTTTTGACCACACATTTATTAACAAAAGTTGTTTGCTTTGTTGTGTTTTGCAAGCCCTAGAAGTTTGTCCCTACAATTCATTAACACCCTGTATACTATACTAAAAAATTGGCGCACGAGTCGAGAATAGACCAGTAGGGAATAAAATTATCGTTTACTCAATTAGATGCAGTTATTGGAAATTAAAATAAGAAATTTCTACTAAAAATTGTTTTTCGGGGGACATGGATGCCAGTGCTCCTAGTCCCCCCCCCCCGGGCTTTCGGGTGTTGCAGTTCATTTTTAGCATTTCTTATTACCCTTTTTGTTAAATGACCCATCATACATATTTGTTTTTATATCAAATTTGTTAAGTCAAGGATACAGGAAAAAGTTTTTCCTATTGAGCTCATCTTTTCACTTTGATTCTAATTCTTTATGTGTCAAGAGAGGTGAAAGTTTGGGACTTCTTCTAAAGGATTTGTGTAATCACACAATTCATTGGATTATTTAAAAAATATGCTTTACTTGTATAAGACGAGTGATTTATGGTAATTTTTGGTAAAATCTATTCTCGGATACCTTAAATGGCGACTGGGCGCCATTTTGAATTTTTTTTTAAATAGAAAGGGGGGTCGAGTGACACCTCATTGGAAAGGTCTTTTAATTCTGCGTCTTATCCTAAAGTTTCAAAGAAAAATATTCAGCCATAACAAAATGACAATGTTTGAAGATAAAGAAGTCTATTTAAAAAAACTAAGAATTAAAGCTTAAATTAATTAAATTAAGTGTTCGAAATGTTTACTATTCACTTCTTGGCACATAAAATGTCGGTTAGGAAATAACTGCCTTACATTTTCGTAAGTTTCTGGAGTGATAATTCTGCAAACTTCTGTAATGCGTTGCTTCAGTTCTTCAATTGTTGCTGGAGGGGTTCTGTACACTTTCGATTTCAGATATCCTCTCTCATACAAAAAGTCTTTTTTTTTTTAAAAAAGAATCATGAAGCCGTGCGTGAGCACGAACCCCATGATTCCCATCCCACCCCCTTACCCGGGCTCAGCACACTAAGGCTTTTCACCGGTCTAACATGCCCCACCCCTGAAAGACATGCAACCCAACATACACACCTACATACACCATCCATGGACTCGTCAGATTTAACTTATTCAGAAAAATTAGTGACGAGCAGTGGAGTCGAACCAACTGCCATTGAGAGTCTAGTTTCAAAGCCTGGGACTTTAACCACTAGACCACCCGCCGGCCCTCACAAAAAGTCTAAGAAAGTTAAATCTGGGGAGTGAGCCGGCTATTCTACAGGCCCCCGCCTATCAATCGATCTGCCAAAAAAAAATGTCCGTTGAGAAAGTCAGAAACAGGCCTATAATAATGAGGCGGCGCACCGTCTTGTTGGAACATAACGTTTTCAATATTATTTCAAGCCACCTGAGATATTTCTGGGAAAATTTAGTCCTGCAAATGAAAAAGTGGACTACTTGATAAGAAAATCAAAACAATTTTGAACTGAGTGAGTCCATTGGTTTACAATCCGCCATTTTGTTATGGTTCAATATTTTTCTTTGAAATTCTAGGATCAAACGCAGAACTAAAAGACCTTTCAAATGAGATGTCAATCGACCCCCTTTCATGACGTGACCTTCAATCATTTTCGATCACATTGTATAAATAAAGTAAGTGCGTAACAAATATAAAGTTATGCTAACTACATCACTATATAGATATGATACACAGAGCATAATTTACAGAGCTTTTAATAAATACTGATACCCACGTGGCAACCCAACTTACACTGTTTGTAAGCCAACATACATAACCTCACTTTGAGTGTTGACAGTGACACTTACAGGAAATTTGTAGTTACCACTAGTACCAATCCTGAACTGACTTCAACATCAAAATCTAAAAGTCCCTAAGTCACTGTGGACCAAAGGTCACGCGGGTATCAGTAATTAACGAAGGCTCTGTATAATTAAATAGTAGTAAATGACCTACTAAAGGTAAAAAAAAGCCTCCCGTGATTGACGCCTTAATGATGGACGATTGGGACAGACAGTGACAGGCTACAACACTGCACTGTTTTAATACTTAATTTCAATAGTAATATTCAACCGAATAAGAGTTTGATTTGAAAATATTTCGTAGCTGCACATAAGCCAAGATGTATAGACGAGTACAGTAAGAGTCGTATGATTACCGAAGCTGCTCAAATTAGACGCTGCGTTGTCACTCTTATCATTTAAGCAAGCTGCGAGAGTTGGGTTAGTTAAACTATAAATCCATGGCGGGAGAACTTTCTGTATAGGTTTCCCTTGGAACTTTTTGATGTAAGAAGATAACCTGTAAATTATAGTCACCATTTGCCGGCAATGTTTGTCGAGGTTACAAGCCTTTCGCCGGTGCTGCAAGCTGCACGATCGCTTCGTTTTCTGTTGTACCTTGTCCGCCTACGGGTGTAATATCGAATGACCTATAAATAAATCTGACCAACTGAACGACCACACTAGGTCAACGAGTCGCGTATAATACCTACCTAGCAAGCTGTAAAAATGCATGTCAGGCAATCTCTGAATCAGCATGCACTTTTCGATTACCTGAAAGGTCAGGTCAGCAAGCCATGTAGTATAGTTGTGTAATCCTTATTTTTAAAACTTTGTAGTAAATCAGACTTTATTTTCTTACTCCCGTGTCGACTTCTCCGATTTGTTTTTGTATCTAAAGGCACCTTATCAAGGTCGAAATAGAGAGAGACAGAGGGAATGAGTGGGTACAAAGAATTATTTCCTGAACTACATACAGCTGTATTTGATCAAAAAGTTGTATAACGGTACATGTTGGTCTAAATTAACTAAACAATATAATTGTAAAAAACTAAAATTGCGAATAAAACTCATTGAAATTAACATCAACGAATGACCGTTACAGCGTAGGTCAAATTAAAGCATACTATGTAATTATACCGTTATTGTAGAACAGATGGTCAATGTAGCTTTAATTGTTGTTTCGAGAACTTTTGATGCGAATTAATAATTATTTATTTTGTGTGTTAGTATAAAAGCGTATATGGAAAAGTAAATAGGAAATAGCTACGGTTTTTTAGTCAGTCGTACCATCTGTGCAATACCTTTATGTAGAATATCATTTTCATGAATGAGGGAGACTATAATTTCTACGAGCACAATATCTCAAGGAGAAGAAGGGTGCTATTATTGTACAAATTGTCAGAACACGGATGTGGGGCGAAAATAGTAGATGGTGAAAGTAAAACACAAGCGGATAAGAACAGTCATAAATTGAATGTGGGGTCATACATTTAATGAGTTTGGTTTTTTGTTCAATATTGTTTTTGTGCGCTATTTTGTTGTTTTTTTTCTAATGAACTTTACTGGACACTTCACATTCCTCAGGTTATTTTTAAAGAAATTCACTGTACACGCACAACTGCAAATGCACCATTGGCACCATTTCAATATAAAATATGAAAAGTATTTTAAGTAGAATCCTAACATAGCAATGTCATTATTTTAAGATAGTCCGTGTTCTTAAAAAACAGTTTCTAAAATTAAAATATGGTAATAAGAGTTCATAGTCATTCACATTCTATATTTGTAGACAAAATAAAGGCCCCGACAAATATGTATATAAATATTGCTATGATATGAGCCTACAAAATACAGCCCCAAAGCACTTACCTGAAGACAATTTGTGTATGCTTGTATCTCGCAATTATCAATTATATTTCATGAATTTTTTAAATCTCAGGGTTTTTGTTAAGCTTTAGGAAAAAATAGGACAAGATGAATAAAACAGAAACACACAACCAAATATCACGTTACAAGGGTATTTATTAAATGGCAATTTGAAGCTATACTAATTTATAGGAGATCAAGAAATTTTAAAATTCAACTTTTCCTAAACCAAACACTTATCTTAGTTTCTTCACAATTACTGTTGTGGTCCTTGACTTGATAACTGTTGTCTGATATACTCTTTCTTCTCTGGTTAGATTATTTCCAAAAAAAAACCACCAGTCGGCTCCAAATAACAATCTTATTACCATTTATTGATTCAAGATTGTTAATGTAATTTCGCAGCTTTCTCAACTGTAGCCTCAAACACGTATTGGATTGCTTTTACACTTCTATCCGTATTGTTATAGATTTTATCTAACTAGTAAACACACAGCTTCTCTTTTCTTTCAGGAATCCAAAATTCTTCGTCTCTGTTTACAGGACAAGCCGTAACCAGCTAAAATTCCTTTTTCTTTTGTCTTCTTCCCTGATTTACTATTCTTTTAGACAAATAACCTTCATAATCAACGAGTGTACCATTTTGCACTTGTCAAAGTATTAAAACGACGTTTAAATTCATAACCCCCAAAAATGACATTTAACGATGCACAAAACGAGTAAGTTTAAACTTCTTATATCTTAAATCTTTTAAACATTTCTAAACTAATTCATAACTAAAATTAACATAAACCATATTCGTACCAATCTGATAATGTTCCTTTATCTTACAGTGGAGACAAACCCCACAGATGTTGAAAAATATAAATGATACAAAATAACCACGTTATTTGAATTTTAAACACGAAAATATACTAAGAATACGCATCCCTGAATTTAAAACTTTGAACTCCAACAACTTACTGTCTTTACAAATCTGTGATTGTAAAATAAAATGCAACACGCATTCCAAAGACTAACGTTAAGGAATTACAATACTCCAGTTCAAACTAACCAGCTTCAAGATATCATAGCAATATATACCACGAAATATTAAAATTATAGTCAATCGATTTTTGCTATTTTTTCATTTGTATTTAAATCTGAACAAGCAGATCGCTTTTATATTTTTTTAAATTTTACGTACATATATTAGATAAAGAAAAACGTCAAAGCTTTTGCTGTTGAATTTAAAATTATTTAAAAAATTTTTACCCATTTGACAAATTTTAAAAGTTCTCCCTTTCCTGCCAATATTCTCTTACAAGTTATCAACGTAATGTATTTAGACTTGCGGTCCGTCGGTTGCCTCGAGCTTAATGAACTTTTAGACTAAAATCGATAGTTTACCTTTCACATGTTGTTAGTTGGTGCCAGAAAGTTTGTTTGCCGCCCAGGGTGGCACTTATTGATTTCTCCTCCGTCGAAGTACGCTGAGCCCGGCTGGTATCATTGCGGGGGCGTTTGCAGCAAAATTTCCTCTTTCGCTTAATTAAACTTGGAAGCACGAGTGTGCAGTATCCACTTCCAGGGCTGAAACTGAGAGAGTTTCGTTTTAAGTTTTTCGCCTGGAATAGAGCGAGCGCGTGCTGTTTAAATTTAATCTAACGAAGGGTTTTAAGTGTTTTCGTAGTACGTCCTCGGTAAGCCTTCATTCGATTATATAAGTACAGTCTTAGTGGTTATTGTGCAGATATTTTCGCTTTAGGCCGCTTTTGGAAGTTCATCTACCAAAAAGAACAAATTAAAATACTACTTAAATTTTCCATTGTATCACTCTAAAAAGCGTAGTTCTAGAGATGAACTTTTCCATATTACCAACAATGTTACTTTTCAAATTAACAAAAGTATTTTTGTATCAACAATCTAGTTATAATAGTTATAATGCAAGATCACAATACTTCTAACGTTGCAGCGCATGTCACTATGCCTATACAATATTCGTACAACAGCTTTTCTAAAAAAAAAAAAAACACTTTTACCTTCCTTGTCCGTATAACAGAGAAAGTTTCATTAATCGTTTTCAAGTTCTTTTTGCGTTGGACTTACTCCTCGTTATACAAACTATAGGTATACCTACAAGAAACCTGAATACTACGTTGTAGTATCATGCCCGAAAGGTACTTTTATGGCAAACATTTTCCGTCGTAAATTTTTTCGACAAATGAGCACGTATTAGAGCCATGGAAGAAACCAGGCGCCGCAGTGTTTTATGTGCGTGTGTGCGTATTCGTGTCTATGTCTGCCTGTCTGTAAGCACTTCACTCTTTCGGTATGGTTCCATTAAAAAAATTAAGTTTTAATAACTTTGGTGCGGTAATCCGGTCATAGCGCACTTTTGAAGCCGAGTGGCATTTGTTGTAGATTTCTTAAGCAATTTTAGTGAGTTTACATAATTTATAGCCTGCTTTAAGAAAATATATTTCTTAATTTTAAAAAACCTTGCACTCTCAAATTTGGTTTAAGTATTTCGCCATAAACTACGTTTAGTGTCGATTTCAAAAATCTAAAAATACATAGTGCGTCATTTAAAAAACAAAAATTATATGCTGTTATGCAAAAATAACAGACAGTGTTTAAAACTGGTCTATGTCATTTTGTAATATACACATGTGCATTTAAACCAAAAAAGTGTTTTCGATATCTTTATTAATAAAAGTGTTGTTTGTGTAAGCAATGTAAAGCAATTTTCAAACACCCTGTAGGCGCACTTACATAGATCAACTCAAATCGTGTAAATTTGCAAGTACCTAAAAACTCTCCAGAGCTACGCTATTGTTTGCCAAATTTGTGTTCTTTTCGTCGATCTGCAACAACTTATAGGCAATTAAACAATAAACGCAAAGCGTATGTGGTATTATTTCTGATAATTTTAATACCGTCTGTCTATAAAGTACCCCCCCCCCCCCCCCCAACTAACTTTTGAACGACTTGAAACTACTATAATTTGTTTAACATATTTTTTTAGCAATGTTTAAAATAAATTTCTCTGAGTGTAGGTACAATTCATACAAATAATAAAATTGAAAGATGTTCTCGAACTTTAGTTATTTTGTTATATAAATAACCGATAGCAACTTAAACCTTTCTGAAATGTTAAGTTATTTTTGTTTTGTTTAATTACATATTCGCTAACAAAATTTTCAAAGTATAAATATTGCCGTGCGCATTTTCCGTTCGTCCAAACAGCAATATTATTTGCAAATTTTTAACATTTAAATGTCTACGACAGCGTTTCCCTGTTTAATTTGGCTACGGAACCTCTAATAGTATTATTACATATGGAGCTGAAAATTAAAATTAGAAAATAATAATATATTTATCGTGGGGTACCGGCAACGTTGTTCCGTGGGTTCAAAATTTGGGTAGGCAATAACAAAAATTAGGTATTTAACATTAAGATTAAAAAGTGAAAAAATTACGGCAACTCCAATTTACCAAGACCTGTTGTTTAATGAATTAATCTACGCATAAAATCCCTATTAAATTTCACTTTGTCATTGTGCACTTTAATTGGATGACATAAACAGTCGTCCAAAGCCAAGTTAATGCGTGATTTGCCAAATAATCTTAATTTAACATTGCAGATAAATGTTCTTTGGGCGACGCGTGTTTTTTCTATTGCAGCTGAAAGATTCTTTAAATCAGATTATCCTGATTCAGATGAGGGGTTAAATATAGACAAAAATATTAAGCAATTCCAGCAAAATAGTTTATTTTTAATATCGCTACCAGTTAACCAGTCCATTCAGCATTAAACTATCTAGATTTCTTCCTCTTGTCTGTGGTCTATTTGTAACGGGCCCTAGTCATTTTGAAGTAGGTACATAGCTCATGTTTTTTTTATTTCTATTTGTTTTTCGTAAGGCTATTCATTACATTTTTCGTTTAAAATCTGTTCAACGAAAATTTCCATATTTACTGAAAATTTGCAGCCTTTGCCGTGCTTATTGCGTTCTGATCTGTCCATCTGATCATTGCATTGTTTGTATCAAAGTGTATATAATAATATAATAATAGATTGGTTGATTGTTTCGTAGCTGAAATCATTTTGCTTTTGCGTATGCGAAACTGTGTTTAAAGGCAACGGTCGATTTATTTGGCGCTTAATATTTAATATTACGCGGCGGTGTTAAATAGGAACAACTGTGTAGAAGTAACTTTTTTCTATTGAAAGTTACAATTTTATTTTTTTTTTAAGTTATGAGTTGGCACTGCCTACCCTGCCTAATAGGACTCTAGTATTGAGTATACTTTTTTTCTAAATAATTAACTAAAAATAATAATAAAATTTAGGCATTATGAGAAATGAGATCATCACTGTTTTTTACACATATTAAAAAAATCACATTTAATGTGAACATAAAATAAAAATCAAAAACTAGAATGCAGTATACATACATCAATGTTCAATGCGGAGATTGTGCTTTTTTTCTTTTCTTGTGTAATAGTCGAAACTTGAATTCGCATTTCTGCATTTAGTATTCGTTGCCGCATGCATATTCGAGAATCCAGTTTCGCACAAGTAGCGTGCTTGTAACTGGTAACTCTTGAACTGCTCTTTTTGATAAATCTGGATATTCTCTACATAGGTCGCCCCAAAACGGAATTGAAAACACTCTTTAAAGTTTTGTTTTAATTGACAAGAATATTTAAATTGTAAGGGGGGCATTTAAATAAAATTATTAAAAAAATAAGCTCTTAATAATAACTTGCATATTTTAACCTTTGTTGTTCCTTTTATTGTCATTTCAAGGTAGGCTTCGTCAGTATCTATTGCTGAATAGAATATTGTATCTGGTTTTTTACTGCCCTTGAATCTTAATTTGCAAAACAAAATTTCGGATCTTACCGTAAAAGCGAATCATTTATTTTTCTGTAATTCAATATAATGGAATTAAACACAAAATTATTTTTCATTTAATTGATTGGTTTATTCTAAAACTGTAGACCTTATCAATAAGGATGTATGAGTTTAAACTGATATCAGTACAACTTCCGTAGACATAGTAAATAAACACAAGTGATTATTTTTTATCTAATGTCATTAACTTGAAAAGACCTTGACATTCACCTTGTGATAAAATAGGCTAAAGATTCACTTGTTCAAGTTAAACATTCATTATTATTTATAAAGAAAAAAAAAGTGCTGTCTCGTGTCGTCTGCGTAAATTAAAATTCTTGTGTGGCTTGCTAAAAATAGAATTAGAGCGGTTTGTTTCGTAAGCTTTAGATAGAATGAATCACGATCTATATAAAAACATTGTTATTAGTAGCTATCTATCAAATACGTATTTATTTGAGATTATTACCACTGGTGTCCAGATGTGAGCCTCTGAACTTTCGGTTACCATAATACCATCATCAAAAACGTAAAATAACGTGCAAGTAAAGAATGGTAAAGCAAGTATTTAATATTCTGCAATTAAATGTTGCCAAGATTGTGTGTAGTAAATGGTTCATGTCAACAATTGAATGATACCTGCTTTAAAAATTGAATTTTTACTTAATGTGGTCCTCTTATAGCGTTAGGTGCCGAGGTGTTTTTTAAATTTCAAAATATTTCCAGGTATAACGGTTTCTTTTACTCTTTTGTGCTACATAAAATTAAATCTGGCCACATCCCGAATAAATTAGAGGCATGATTACGGTAATATTCATATTGCCCATTTAAATAAACTAGAAAATACTTAATTTATTGTAAATAAAACAATACCTAACTCCAACGGATTTTTTATTTTAGCCTTATACGTATTTCGACATGTCAAGTTAAGAATTGTTTTATTTACAATAAACTAAAATGCACTTCAGCGAAGTTAAGCTCGAACTTATAAATAAATTAGAAAATATTTACTTGCCAAAGCAGCTTAGAACAAACCATAAGAGGTGCAGCACAGGATTTAGGGGGCTATAGTTCCCGGCCCTGAGATAAATAAAAAAATCATTCTTATTGCATACATTTTACAATTTTGTAACAAGAGATTGGAAAATGAAATTATGGGTACTTTTAAAATGTTAGCCATTTAAGCTACAAGGTTTGTAAGGACGTAGTAACATTCGAGGGAGGATAATATAAAGCGAGGCGTAGCCGAGCCGTAGCCGGTATTGCCTTTCGAGAATGTTATATCCTTACAATAGGTGTTGCTTATTGTATTTTTTCTATTACCAGCAGCAATTAACTTAAAATAATAAGAAAATATTTGTAAAATTTGACATGTCATTTTTCTTTAATTTTTTCTGTTTTGCAAGTTAGCTATCTATTTATTTTACTAATGTTTTCCTACTATTATTTTCCTAGGAATGTTATTGACATTTTTAAGTTCCGTCGTGAAGTGTAACCCAATAAACAAACGTTATGAGACACTTCCATATCTTGGAGCTATGGAAGTAAGGCATACTTATTTAGCCGGTAGTGGTATTATAACTACGTCACTAGAAGAATTTTGTGGTTATCTGAAAACATCAAAAAATTCTTCTACTAATATTAACGCACAATATCCATTCGTTAAAACTGACTAGCGTCTAGCCCCTTGGCCTCAATCGATCCTACCGCATCAAGGGCAGACTTGGTGTTAGTATGCCGTCAATCAGTGAGTGAATGCAAATTTGTCTTCGTATTTTTTCTTTAAAAATATAACTGCTATTAACAAATAACCTCGCGTAAACAGCAAAACGCAACAACAGAGTTTAAAAAAAAAACTATAAAATAAAAAAAAATTACGGCCCCAAACCGAGACTGGACTCCACAACTACTTATGCAGTAAAACGGCGGTACACCCGAACACACCCGCATATCCATCTGTACCACAACGAACCTGCCGGTTATCGCTAAATAAGTGCCTATTGAATGCGTGCGCAATAGAAATGCACAAATAAAAAGTCTGACCTTGGTGGGATCGTTTGTTTCGAAGAGACTAGACGCTATTTTAAAACTGCTGTGAAAAAGATTTATTAGAACTATTTCCTAATGTCTACATACCTTTAAGAATTTACCTATGTATTTCCATAAGCAATTGTGAAATAGGACGATCTATTATTTTTATATTATTACAAATAAGTACAGGGCGACAATAAGGGAAAGCAGACTATCTTATCTTGCTTTAATGGCTATCGAAAGTCAGCTTGTACGATCGTTAAATTTTGACGACATAATTCAAAGATTTGCGAATTTAAAAGCACGAAAAAAATTTTTTTTTATGTATATGTCCTTTTCAATGCTGAGTACATGTTTTTTTAAATACCTGTTTTCGAATATTATTTTTTTATTACGAGGACTCCATACAATAATTAGCTTCCGGCCCAGTTGTACCCTAATCCGGCACGGAAGAGGTGAAGAGGGTAACAAAAGTTATGTAATTAAGATTGAGCATCAATAGCTAAACAAAATTAAATCAGGTAGGGAATTTTCTTGGAATGATCCGGTCATGAAGAGGTAGCACACTGTACGAAGGTTTGATATTTTCCATTGGTTACAGTTCTAAACACAGTGGCGTAACTTCAAAAAATAGGCCCCGCTGCAGGCATGAATTGAGGGCCGCCTCTCATACTGGAAGTGACTACTTACAGGATTCTTCTGCTGCAGGGAAGTAGCTTATTGTAGTACCGAGTAGTGTAATGCATCATTACGGTACTGTTTGGAAATGGCATGTCTGATTTTTAGATATTACCGTGGAGACAAACATATGTCTACCTAACATACTTGATTAGACTTTTTCCACTGTCAATAATAACTGTCAGTCGAAATTATGAGTTATTAACTTACATTGCTTAGTTAATTAAGGCGATTTCAGAAAAAATAATATACGTAATACGCCAGGAAAGTGTATTTACGGGACTTGGGGGCTTACATTACTCGGCTTACGGCCTCGTACTTCAACAAACTCCCTCGCCCTACAAAGCATCACTTTTCTGAGTCTAACGTAATAGTTATTTAATCAAGTATCTTAGGGAACATATGTTTGTATCTCCAAGATAACATTTAAAAATCAGACGTATTAGTTCTAAACAGTACTGCAATGATTCATTATACACTACTCAGTACTGCAATGAGCTACTTCCCTTCCACAAAAGAGTCCTGTAAGTAGTGACTACCCTGCTGGTTGCAGAAAAATTAATATTATTTTTTATAGGTTCAATAAGGCGAATATAAAATGTAATGCTCTTGTTTTTTCTTCCTTGTAGCAAAACTACTACCGCCAGTAGTACTATTTTTTATATTCCAAAAGTATTACAATGTGACAAGCAAATTGTTACAATTTTATTCGAATCGCCATTTATAACTTACCTTATTATTCGAATAAGAATAATCGACGTGGATTTTAAGTAAAAAAACAACAAATCTTTACACCTAAAGCAGTTCGAGGAGAATGACCAAAAGATATAAATTTCTACGGATCATGTAGATGTTAGTTGAACCATTAGAAGTGCGCACGTATTTTCGTATTCATAAGTGTACATTTATATTATACAACACAAACTTACGAGGGTAGTTCACGTCAACACCGAACGTTACGTAGTGACATAGCCAATTTAGTGATTGATGCAATTATTTGTTATAAGGTTATAACCATTGAAACATTACTGGACGTACTCCACTCTAAACAGGAAACACTACCTAACCGTTGTCATGGATACCGTTTACTTGTTATTTACCATCCTCGGTACAAATGTTAGTGTATCATGAAACAGCATCGCAATTGCAATCAGCCTTTACGTTCCACTGCTGGGGACCGGCACTCTTCTCTGCCACGTACTCTCCTTGGCGCTAAGGTGGAGTACGGGGGACCTACAGTTTAACGTCGAATCTGAACGACTAAATACCAGAGAAGGTTTCAGGCATTAAGACTCCACGGCTGCCTACACCGGATTGTGGAATGTGAGTGGCGGGTTGCGGCATAGATATTTATTACTGCATGGCTTCGGCGGGAAATCGAACCCTAGACCTTTACCGTTAGAGGCTAAGCGCCTAACCTCTGAACTACCACCACTCTGAAACAGCATATAGACCTCAATTTTTTGCTTAGATATCTCGTTAATGAAGGTGTCAGACTGGCTAATATTTTGGGCAGGCTTAGCGCAGTTGCACGAAAGTACGCTAAAGGGCTCAAAAAGTCGCAGGACTTTGAATGGGCTAACTATTTTTGAAAATGGCTGTGAGCTGGTTAGTGGCAACCCTGGAAAAGGAAATTCAACATTCCTGCTGCCATTAAACGTGTTGTTGGTTTTCTTCACTATTTATTATCCATTACAATTACTATTATTCTGTGATTATTCTGCTGATGAAAGTTTTTGGCCGTTTAATGACAGCATGCCAGTTCTTGTCACAGTTGAATCTTCTCGTCGTTGATTGTCGCGAACAGTCTCACAGCCATTTTAAAAACGGTTATTTTATTTAAATACTTGTGGCTTTTTGGGTATACTTTCTTGATACTGTGAACTAAGTTTGCGTAAAATTTCAGCCGGTTTGACGTCCCCGCTAAGGAAAAATTGAATTATAATATACTGTTTCACGGTACGGTTGACATTTACATGAACGAACCATGTTACATAGCAAGTAACGGTTTTTTTATGACGGTAATACAATGTTTCATGTTTACAGTAGAGTATGTTGGGTAATGTGCATAACAAATTATTGTAAGTAACTTCGTCAATTCCGGTTGTGAAGTAATGTCACAGTTTTAACACTTTAGGTTTCAAATGCGTTTGAAGATATTTGTTTACCGCACTTAATAGTTAGTAATAAATATTTAATATTTTTCGTCTCTTGAATACTTCGGCTTATTTTCATTACGTTTGTTTTATAAAAAAACATACTTTGTTTTAATCGCGGGCTCTAACGCTCTGCATTGGCGTTTTTTAAATGTAATTGAATTTGAAGATGAATCACATAACTTAATCTCCAAAGAGAAGCAGCATTTATATGTAAGGTCTCGGTTGTATCATAATAATGCAGTTTTTTTGTAATAAAATTACTAATGTAATGTATATAAGCACAATAATAACTGAGATTCCTACACAATGATTTGTGATGTTAGTAATATATGCCATGAGCCGTTATTCTTCTACACCGCAGCGAGGTGCGCTTCCGCCCATTGATCACGCACTCCTGCAATAAGCGAAAGCGCCCGCTCGCTTCAAACCAGGATAAATCATCTTCATGTACGCCCACCTACTCTACTCTCAGCAATACTTTACATTCCTTTATTATAAACTTTCGGAAGTGACATAACGTAAATTGCTTTGCTAGAACACGTCGATTCGCACACTTACACTACACACTATCCCACCTTATGTATTTATAACATACACCGTTTCGCATAAGAGGATGTTTCAGAAAAGGTACAGAAACGATTGCGATTGCTATGAACTTTGCAGTACGGGGGTATATCTAAAATTCACAGTGAAAATAAACTTTAAAAACATTTTGAAACCCAAAGCAAAAGGAGATCTGAGGCGAAACTAAGGCTACTTCAACGAATTTTATCGGAATTGTCTATCTTCAAAATTGCGGCCTCTACGATTTTTGGAAAATTTGGACTTTACTCTAAAATGGGCGAAACAGGTTGCTGGTACTTTCCCATACTTTTTACGTTCTAAATGTTCGCGCGCCAATAACTGAGTTAATAACATTGTTTTTACATAAATTAAAGCAAGAAAAACAAATAAGCGCAGCGTAGCGGTGATTTGAAGTTGCGACAGCATGTGCATTACGATATTGTGTAGCGTATAAGAATAATGCTATGATAACTTCGCCTAGCCTCATAAGATAGGAGCACGGTAACCGACCGCGCCTTACAGCTGATTAGATGCACTTCGGACCAAAATCGCTGTAAAAGCATTACGTTAAGAGATCAAAAATATGCAAAGAATAAAAAATATATTTTTTAACTACAGCTAAGTGATAGCCGTAATTACAATCACGTAACCTTCAGAAAATGCGTAGTTGAAATTAAAAAGTATCGGTTTTTTTTTCGTAATTTTTTATATGGTTGAACATTCTTGCTGATCCTAATAAACTACTTCAAATAGGCTGTCAAACTGTTTAAAGTGTATAACTATTGGCGTTTGCGTTTTTGAATAAATAATTAATCAATTTGAAAATTTTCAAAAATTCCGGAAGGGGGTCAGAGTAAAATTTGGGAGATTAGTAAAAAACGAATTTGTAGCTCATTGCAAGCCTAAAAAGTTTTAAAAAAATGGTGTAGGCAGTTTTTGATGAGTAATTTTTTGAAAATGTCCAAAAATTTTTAGAAGCTTGTATATTTACAATTTTCATATTTTTAAACATATTTTTACATCACTTGATTAAACTTATTAAGAGCTATCAAATAATATAATAATTTGTATTGATTGGATATTTTGTTTTTGAGTAATCGGGCATTAAAGTTAAAATAGTGAAAAATTTGTGCGGCCTTCTTTTTGAAGATACAGCATTTGGAAGAAAAGCATTTGATTTGTCTTTAGATGCACTACAACACTATGTATTGAAAATTTCAAAAAAAGTGTTTAAGTAAATATATAGCAAAAAAGCAGGTCTAATTTCCGTTCCCGGTTCCGATTAGCGACCTTACAAGGAACTACCTGCAACTAAAGGACTTCTGCACACTACATCTTATACAAATCGCTCAAGGGCTTCCGGAGATATAGGGAAACGAACGCACCCAACCACCCACCCACCCACCCACAACACACATTTAAAAAAAACTACTTTTTTCGGGTTCCTTGGACTCCAAAACGCTTGTTTTCGTTAAAATCTGAAAATCGAAAATTTACATGAAATCACAACTTTTCTTACTTCGGTAGATGTATGGGAAAGGAAAAATGAGTAACCAGTGGTATAAACTTTAGTTATTGTAATAGCCCTAGGGGGCAATAATGTTCGTATGTTTAAAATTTTTTAAGATAAAAATTGTAGAAAATTTTGTCACTGTTAGCGCGTGAAACGTTGATACAAAAATACTTTTGAATATATGTAGTAAAAGTAACAATTGCTAAAGTATAGCAAAGTGCAGAAGTGCTTCTTCACTTAGTTTTTGTTACTTCTCACCATAAACTATATCGGTGTGTTAACAGGTTGGGTGCCGACGCCGCCTACGAGCGGCCTCGGGCATTTGCAGAAAGGCCGATGGCGCGTTTAGGTATACTAGCTGTTCTGTGATGTTTGATGTAGCATATAACCGGTCATAGGCGGAGATTTGTCGTTTTGTCGACTCGTAGGCAAAAATTTAGCAGAACTTTTTCCGCTTGCAGTTCTCAAATTGAAAACTTTTTGTACGGCACAAAGCATTTGAAAAAATGTAAATATACATTTTTTATAATTCTTCTTACCCGATGCTCCATAAAGGTTCTGTTAGACTATACCATTATGTTTATTAATAACCAAGATCAAGTCACCAAGTTCTATTGTTCCTATAGCAACACCAACTGTTTTTTTAATATTACCTTTGATAATGGCAGGTAAACATATCGAAATACATACAAGGTTAAAATAAATAAATATTGTTGAAGTAAAATGAAGTATTTTGTTCTTAAATCTATACCGTTATCATAGTATATGTTCTGGCTTTGGTTCTGGTTAAATTAAATTAAATCGCTCAATGAAGTTAGAGGTATCTAGTACCAGGTAACGTAACGGGCTACGAAGCAATTTCTTCTTTCATCTGCCTTAATTCTTGTTTTTTGATTTGGTTCTTAGAATTGAAGTTTTCATTCTGACAAAGAACAGAAGTTTTACACTTGAATGAGCGAAATTATTCCAGTTTTTCAGCACGAGTTCGTGAATGCATTCATTTGAAAGCTTTTCTTTTGCGGGTCTATGTACAGCTTGCAATGAATATTTTAGTTTAGTCGGGGGGTGGGCCGATGGGGACTCGCTGCTTTCATCTTTAATAGCCTCTTAGCCTTTGCAAAACGTAAACAGCTTTGAGCAAGTCTCATCATTACATAGTCTTTGTTTCTCAAAGTCTCTACTTACGCCATCCCTAAGTTTATGAAGGATATTAGGCACACGTTCCATAGAAAATAAAATTTAATTAAGATAATGTCAGTGTGCCGTGAAGAAAGTAACTTCATACACAGGACCTTAAAGCATACATGAATTTTCCTTCTTGAATAATATATTTATTCAATATTAGGTACTGTAATAATTTTGTTTTTTGATTTAGAAGTGAAAAGTTCTTTGACAAAACGGATTGTGACGAAACAAGTAAATTTATTTAAATTGGCTAGATCTCATCGATAACAGAGTGATCTTATATTAGTATTAAAACAAGCTCCTTGTTGTTTGGTTTGTTAAACTAGGCTTCATAGGAATTCATGATTAGGGAATTTAATTCGAAGTTAATTTTCTTGGAAGGGGAAAGCTGAAACGCAAAATGTCGCTAAGATGCATAAAAAGTAGCGCGTACGTAAATGGTACCCATTTACGTACGCTAATTGTGATTGCCGAGGACATGTAATTAATGTTAGGCTTTTATAGGATACGGTTTTACCGATTAATTTAGATAAACTAAAAGGATCCGTCCACTCCATTAAACAAGGAGAATTGATAATAATATTGATTTATTGTTCAAGTACGTTTATATTGTATGATATTCCTATCAATCTTGCTCCACATGTTACTGATCGTCAGTTGCTGATAAAAATTAAGTGTAGTTGTAGTAAAATAACAAAGAGATTAGTGCTGTTTCCATAAAATTATAAGTGGGCTAAGGATAACAACAAAGTTTATGTGAAATTAAACAAAATTAATTTTGTTTATCTAAGACTGCTTGGGCTATTATGTCATTCATTTGCTTTAAGTAATGAAGTTCGTTATCTCACTAGTGAGATAATGGATTCATTACCCAACTCGTTTTATTTACACAAACAAAACTGAAGCTTTGTTTATAAGAAAACTGGCTGGTTGCCATAGTATTGAACAAATCAAACCTATCTCGTTCCTTTGATTTTGAAACAAAAGTATTTTAAAAGTGTCTTGACATTTTCAAATAAATTAACGCGAAATGTCAAATATCATTTCAAGCAAAAATACGATTTTTAACAAATTTTGAGCAGTCTTAGATGAAACTTTGTATGTCACACATGGGATACTGCACTATTATGGCACTCGTTTGATTACACGACTCTGTCTACGACCTCGTGCAACTTTCAAACTCGTGTTATAATAACGCCTTTATCCCACTAGTAACATAAATAACTATGTCATTATTAAGGACAATTTCTGGTTGTTTTATAGTGCAGCGCATTTTGCACTAACGAGCAACACTTCCGATTTGACATCTTAAAAGAAACTCCTTGCTGAAAATAAAAACGGTATTTTTAACTATAGAAAATAATCATTTAAGAGTTATCTATCAAGTTACCAACCTCGATATTTAGATAACTGTTACTCAAAAATTGGGTTATCGTATGGCAATTATACCACAAGTGAAATGACAAATAACTGGGAAAAAAATTACAAAAGTAGAAACAAGTGTTAGCGTTGCTACGCAGGAAGTTTGCGTAATTATTGTACATTTATTTATTTTATTTAACGTCGGCCTATATTCTCCAACATTTTAGGAGTGGTATATGATTGAGTTCTTTTTGTAATAATATATCAACTGTTGCATTAATTTGTTTTTTAAAACTAATAAATAAAACAAACGAGAAGTTCGCTTAAATTTATTCTCGAATAAGTTTAAGTAACTTACCAAGATTGTTTCTTTAAATTCATGAGTTGTATAAAGTGGATTATTTCTCGCATAATATATTAAATTGTCAACAGCAATGTCACAAGTGAATAAATTAAGAATTCAACGAAATTGTGTTGTTTCTAAAAAATATCACTCGACTTCGAAGGAGGAGTGATATTGCCTTGCACCAACACAATCCAGTTGACAATGAAAGACAGAATTATAGATAATTTTTTATTCACGAGTGGAATTTTTTAGAATATTACACGAACTATATTTAGTTGGTATAATTAGTTGATACTTACTGCTGTACAAACGTATAAAAGTAATTGTATAAACTTAGTCAGAATCTTTTTATTTATTTACTACGAACTACAGAGAGAGAATAGTGAAAGGTCGTTAGGTAGCTGTGTGTGCGTGTGCCGGTCACGCGCCGAAAGACCGGTCAGCGCATGGGAGTCAGTTAAAGAGAGAGAGCGAGTGATATTGTAAAGTAAGCTAATAGTATGCTGAATTTTTCCCGAGTTTTTTGTGAAGAACATCGATTTTTTTGGGAAAAGATACCGTGGAATTAAAGACCCAAAAAACGGAAGAACAAATTCGTCTACCAAAAACTATCACTCATGAGCAATTTACTCTAAACAGAAATTTTTTATCGGCCCCCTTTATTAAATAAGGGGGTTGGAATGTTCAAATTCAAAAATTCATAGAAGGTGTCACAAAGAAGTTAGCGGACTGGGACACAAACCAAATTGTAACTGATCTATAGCTCAATAAGTCTACAATATTAAAAAAACCGTGTGGTCAGTTTTTAAGCAGTATGTTTTTGAAGAACTCAAAATTTTGATAATTTTTTCATTTCACAGTTCTAAAAATTCTAGTAGCTTGTAACATTGTCTACCCTTGGGTCATTTTCCATATCAAATTGCATTCCGATCTGATAACCGGTATTTGAGTAATGAAGCGTTAAAACTCAAAAATTCATAGAAGGCGCCAGAAAGAAATTTGCGAGCTGGAACACGAACCAAATTATAGCTCATCCTCAGCTCTATGACCTCACAAAATTTAAAAAAAAATCGTGAATCGGCTTTTGAGCGCTAAATTTTTAAAAATTTCCCGAAGTTTGGAAATTTTTTCACTTTATAGCATTTAACTTTTAAAAATATTTGCGCACAGAAACATTATCGTGGTACTATAGGGCTATTACGATAAAATATTTGAACTCGATCTATCAACCTGTTTTTGAGTAATAAAGCGCTAAATTCACAATGTTCAAAAACTTGTAGCAGCCGCCATTTTGAAGATAAAAAGTTAGGAGAAAAAGCGTTGGATTTGCCCTAAAGTCTTCTATCGCATTCCGCTTGAAAATTTATAAAATTTGGTTTCGGATGGAATGCTGCCAAAAAACATGCCTAACTTCTGCTTGCGGTTCCGGATTTTTTTTTAAAGGCCAATTTCCCCAATGGATTTTTAATACACTCCCACATTCCAAACCTCATCAAAATTGGACCATCCGTTTGGGCGATATGGAGCTTACACACCCACAGACAGACACTTTTAAAAACTATTTTTTGGGGTTCCTGGAGATCCAAAATAGGTATTTTTGTAAAAATCTCGATTTCGAAAATTTCTTTATACCTACTGAAAAAGTATAGGAAAATAAAAAGTAATATCGGGGTCAGTCAGGGTGCGATTGGTTAGAGCCTGAAAATAAACGGCTGCCATTGGCTGTTTTAATGTGAGTGGAGCATTCAAATTAATTGTATTTCAAAAACAATAGCAAATATGTATAAATATATGTACTTCACATTTTCACTTTATCCCAAAAAGTACGTAAGGTCCATTAAAAGAAATTATTCCAGATCCCCAATTCCATTGCTTCCCTAGCCATGAACGCGATGAAACACTTACTTAGTATTGTACTAAATTGGCTACTACTCGCTCACAGTTTGAGTAAACTTACAAAAATGGGTACCACTTACTACCTATAATAGGGTATTTTCGAATTACTATAATAATAATGATAGTAGCAATCATAAACGATTTTCATATTAATAGTTATAAATATTGTTTGTACGCATACACACGTTTAAAATGTTCAGAATGCCCTGTGTTCGCACAGACTGTATTCAAATTTCTTTTCATTATACCCTCTTTTTTGCATAATATTAAACTAATCTTAAAAATATAGCTCTCTGAACGAGTTTAATTAAAATTTTGTACTATCATTCTACGAAAGTTGGATGACTGCTGAAAGTTGGTTCAAATAATTTGAACGAGCCCATAAATATTACCTCACGCTAAGAAAGTTCTACGCGAAACTTTTAAAACTTCATCTCTGGGGATGCACTAAAAAGGCGGGCGGGCACGTACTTTTCTTATACCACTATCAAAGAGTCCGGGAGGCTAGCGATCCAGAATAGCTCCCAACTGCTTCTGGTAGCCTCGTGGCGACCCGAAATGTGGTTATTTTTAATGCAGGAGGAATGCCGGAGGCGGGTTTACACTTTTACCAACGACCTATTTTTAATTCAAAATCTCTCCTTTGTGGAAAAGCAATTTCAGAGCAATTAAGTAACGTTGAAGTGTTATCGTACTACGCTTTTATAATATCATCTGAATATTCGCAATCTTAAGAGCTGGTTGCTGCCTTTAAGGGTTTAAACATGGCTACGAAGAGTTTCAACTGAATTTTAGGGATAATACTTAGAAGAAATTGGCCATTTTGTGCCAGAATTTAGCGACGGTTCAACATTTGTGAAATTTTACTCTCCTTTCAAATATCCTAATTGAAAAATTCTATATTCACATTAGTTAAGCTATTTAAGTTGCAGTAACCACAGGGTTTGTTAAACTTTATTTTTAATAGAGAATTAAAATTATTACGGTACAAAGACGACATGTTGTCTTTCTGTTAGATTTTTGTTTGAATTTGCAGAAAATGAATTACATCAACTTGATTATTTTCTTACTGTTGTTACAGAGTTGTAGAACAAATAGAACCATTAAATAGAAGCAATAACTTGAAAAAAGTACAATTCGGTCGATTAATTGTTATTTGTAATATTAAAATTTGTTAAACAATTTTTTGAAAAAACATCTGTTTTAAAGAAAATGTTACGTTACCTACTTTCCCATATCTTCGGTATACGGAAGTACTGATTTCATGAAAATTTTCTAAATCTAGATTTTAACGGAAATACACGTTTTTGGGGTTCAAGAAACCCAAAAAAAGTTATTTTTATAAATTATCTTTCTGTGGATGGGTGGGCGAGTGACGCCTCTAAAGGCGAAAGTGCTGGACCGATTTTTATAAAAGAAATTTTAAATGAAGAGGTATTCGAAAATTGTAGTTCTAGTTAAGCTTTTTAAAAAAATCCGAAACTGGAAACGGAAGACATGTTTTGTTTGGTAGCGTGTTTTTCCAAAATTAAATTCTGGAAATTTTAGCATGTAATCTGAGAGAAAGACTTAAGGCAAATCAAAACCTTTTCTACCGAACTCTCTAGCTTCAAAATGACGGTCGCTACAACTTTTTAAAGAACTCGATTTTTAACGCCTATATACTCAAAAAGTAATTGTCTGGTCGGGTTTAGCTACAACTTGTTTGAGAGCCCTTGATAGGTAGTATTCGATAAAATTAATATTAAAAAACCGAAAACGACCGCAATGGCCTTGACTCAAAATTTTGAAAATTTTCAAAAAAATTATTTTTAAAACTGTCTTTCCGATTTTTTAACTCTCTGAGCCGATAGGACTTGCACTGAGCTACAAATTTATTTTTTACTAATCTCCCAAATTTCACTTTGACTGATTTAATTAAGTAACTACACAATTATTACGTGAAATTGTTCCGGATTACCTAATTTTAATATTTAATGTAATACTGTAAGGAATAAACTGAAAAATTCGACTGCACAATTTTATGAACTAACTGTTGATTTTATGACAAAGGGTTTTAATAGTTCTTGTATTAAATTTAGCGATACTCGTGTTTCTCCATTTTCTTTTTTTCTGCTGAAATAAACGATTACCATTCCATAATCCCTAACTGTCTCGCCATAACACGACGACGAACTCTTACATCCCGAGACAGCGTATTTATTATTTTGAGCGAGCTTTATGTAGCGGTTACGGGTTCAGTTAGTTTATATTATAACTATGTTACGCTAAATTATGAATGAAAATTATTCCGGACGCTCCACCATCGCAGCAAATAATATGTTAAATAGTTTTTTATAGCCATGATATTATATTTCTTTTTGTTAAACACAAATCTCGTTTTTTTGCCACCGTAGCAAAATACGATAGATATTTTATACTGTGCTAATGGTTTCAAGTCAGCGAGATTAATATCGACTGCCACTTTTCCACAAATTAAAAATTTCAATTGTCAGTATTTAACAGGGTTTTTTTTGGATTGGCTGCAGTTGTTCATGGTTGTATCAACGGTAATACCATATAATTGATTATAATTATGTCGGACAATATTCGTGGAAAATTTTGAGCAATATTTTGCTTAGCAATTGACATGAAACGTTTTAGGTAGTTTATTTTACAAAAATTTGATTAATGTAGTAGATGCAGTTACAACAAAGTGAAAAATTATGTTATTGTTATAATTAAGTATATATTTATGAAGTATTTTTTAGTACCTGTTTATGATTGCGTTAAAATAAAATGCTGCCCAGAAGAACTTTCAATCGAAAATTGCTTGGTAAAATTGTGTAAGCGTTAAACTTGTCTTAGGCTGTTTTAGAAGAATTCATTTTCTAGTGCATATTAATCAAATATAGAAGTGATTTTGTCCTGCTTAAACGAAATTTTGGACAAAATAACACAGCGTCGCGTCGTAATAGCAAAAAATGATGGTGAAATTTTCTAGTTGCTACATTAGGTATGATGTACGTAGTGCTAAAGTTTGTTCTTCTTTCTAAATAATTACCATTAAAATTATAAGTAATTACTATAATAGTATATTAAAAAACAAGTTTCATAAGACATGATTTTAGAGCACGCGTCCAAGTTAGAAAACGAGCCGCTTGCGGCGAGTTTTCTAATGGACAAGTGCGCTTAAATGTCTTATGAAACGTGTATTTTATACTATTTTTTCTATTTTGGTCCAAAAAAGTTAAAAATTACCTTATTTTATATTTTAATTTAAAAATTTAATCGATTAGGAAAATTTGGTTTTTGTTTTTGATATGTGGCTGTTGGTGACATTTAGTAATTTCATACAATTCAAACTACTGTCAAATTAAAATTTAGACAAACAATTTGAAAGTGATTTAATTTTTAAAATACCTAAGATTTGAAGATAAGATGGAAGAAGAATTATCTTGCACCCCACCCGAGCTACGCAAAGTAGCGGAAAATACGCTAAATAATCTTTTTTAGAACTTACAATTTGAAGGTTATGTTTATAACGCGTGAAGGTTTTCTTGTCACATGGTTGTCACCAACCTAACAAAATAAAATTTTGAATTCTTTTAGGAGTTGCTTTATGAAATCCAAATGAGTTTCATAAAGTAGTCAGTAAAGAACCAAAATAGAAAAAACTGATTTTTAGTTCTGTTTTTGGTTTAAGATATATGATTTTAAAGTAACCTCGAATATTAAGATAATATATAGGGTAATTAAAAGGGTTCTTCCGCAGTTTAAATAGTGGTTTGTGAAACCAAAATAAGTCAGAAAGTTTCTATAAACATGGGCCTAGAAACGTTTTCTTAGGATGTTACAATCTCTGGCAGAGAGAACATTACATTCTGTTTTTGCTTTGCTGGTATAGCTGCACCACACAATTTGCAGTGTACGCAGATGGTTTAAATATTATGGCCAGATTAATTGCAAATGTACGAGAAGCATACATACAATTAGAAGGGAAAGTAAAGGCAGTAGGTGTATCTGCCAACGTAGAGAAAATCAAAATGCTAATCCAAACAAGGTCCAACAGACTGAACATAGGGTGCGACAATTTAGCGGTAGTAGAACAGTTTACCTACATAGTATTCAGTGTGACAAAACATGGAAATGAAGGCACAGAGACACGAAGAAGAATCACTGGTCTAAAAAATTCGCTGTATCGTCCATTTTTAAAGGAAGATATATTCACAGAAATACGTACCTATAAGACAATTTAAACGTCCTATTCTACGTTATAGGAGCGGAATATGGACACTTAATCAGAAAACAACAGAAGCAGTAAATACTTTCAATATTACAATTTACTTTCGGCTTACACCGGGTCGTCATTTGGGAACTACTGAATTCAAGATGCAAGCTGCAATGTTAGTTTGTATGGGTTCACAAACAGCTAACAGGCATAAGCCGATTAAGTATTATTGTCCTGGCAAACAAAATACACTAAGTTCAAATCTTTGTCCAGCCCAAGGTTCAAATAATCTAATCCACGGCCCTGTTTAGGCAGGCAGGGCCTACGAACAAATATTGCTCAGACTTCTAGAGCAAATGCTTGTAAAGGCAGACAAGCTACAGGTCGGTCCTTACCTGATTATGCTGGGTGTAGTTCCCAAATGACGACGCGGTCTAAGCCGAAAGTAAATTGTAATATTGACAGTTCGAGAAACCGCGAAAGCCTCAAAGAATATACAGTAAATACTTTTTCGAGGAAAATACTAAGACGTATAATGAACGAAAACGAAATATGAAGAGCCACTGGCCGAAACTTGTATAAAACTCAAAATACTATAGTAGGCAGGACATGTTATAAGAATGAGCACATGCAAAGCCCAAAAAAGCTCTTAATGGAAGATAAGAGGCCGGTCGGCTGGTCCAGGAAGAAATGGAAGGATAACTTCGCCGAGAACGCAAGAAACATCATAGCCCAACATTAAACAGTAAAAAAGGGGGATTTTCGCCGTTTAACATAAAAACAAGTTAAATATTAAGTCGCTCGCAGTTCGACCATTAAAAGTATTGAATGAAACATTTGATCTAGTATATAATGGGCAACAGATAATAGGGCCCAACACGCATTTTCAGTGCTTTTTTATGTAGTTGGAATAAATCTGGTGTATTAGAGTGTGATATTTTCCAAAAATAATCATACAACAAACCTAAAGTCGAAGCAATTAAACAATTAGTACAGTTAGATGCAAAATGCGATCATTCACAAAAGCAATTTATTTCTACTTGTTTTTGGGTACCTAAACCTGATGGCACCAAGATATTTATCATCAATTTTATATATTTAAACAGTTTCATCACATTGAGAGCATACGTACCACAACAAAATTAATAAATCCGGGTTTGTTCATTGCCTTTTTTATAATTTCTGTAGCTAAAAAGCACAGAATGTTTTTAAGATTTACATTTGAAAACTAATTATTCCACTTCAATAGTTTGCTATTCGGTTTGTGCACCAACCCTTCATATTTACTAAACTGATGAAACCTGTGATGTATTGTTTAAGATCCAAGAGCCTTATTTCATGTATTGTATCTTAACGACATCTTTTGCTTACGTAGGAATTATATCAAACAGTCAACACTTCGTCAAGAATCTCTTGGCTGTTTCTCCTTCTCACTCGGTTTAGGCTCCTTGGCCTGTTCCGGCATACTATTTATATTTATTGATCTGACCACCGCTTCCTTGGTTTGCCCACATATCTTCTTCCTTCAGCGGTATAGCTGTAAGCTTTCAGTGGTGTTATTTCGTGGATCATTCTCGTTATACGCTGTATCCAGTTTCCCTTCAAATTTTGGATTATTTCATTCAGAGGTTCTATATTTAAATTTCTCCTTATATTTTTACTCCTTTCCTGATGTCTAAGCTGCTCACAAGTTCTAGAATTACATGGCTTTATTATTAAGTACAACAAGAGCGCTCTGCCCTGTTCCCAGCACAATATGTACATTTTTTGATGGTTTAATAAACTAATACCAGTATTCATTAGAATTCCCTGAGGAGGAAACGCTACGGTTAATAAATTATATTAAAAATTAAAAATTCAGTTGCAAAAATCGTGTAAAATTAGAGATTTTCATAATTGGTAGGATATCTAGAAGCAAGCTGTCCAGCTATAGCATATGGCTTGATCTATTGTAAACAGTTTGAACAAGAAAAATATAAGACCTTACTAACATGTTCCAATTACTACGACAAGTTTTACTATTTCGTCTCAGCTAGCTTAAGACTTTCTGTGGTGAAACTAAATTATTCAAAAGTTACAATTCCATTCATAATATCAAATTTATGTACGAGATTTACTGCGATGCCTCCTTATCTGGATGAACATAGGGTCTCTTGAAAGCACTTGGAAAGGAACAGCATGTAAACTAACTGGATCTCTTAGCAGGTAGTCTAACATTAAAATGTTTCGCATCCCATTTAAGTTCTTGTCAAATTTTGCTAAATATTGACAACACTACTGCCACATGTTCCGTAAATAGGGGAGGGTGTCGAAACCTTTGCTTAGTTACCTAGCTAAATCAGCGCTGTGAAGAGACAAATATGGATTTTCACTTCGTATATTCCGTTGTCTGAAAGTTGCAAATGCAAATGAACAATCTAGAAATCTTGATATCGATGCGGAATCGGAACCATCAAACACAGTTTTTAGGAAGATCACGAGTACGTTTAGCACACCTTCAGTTAATTTATCTGCATCCAGAATCAACAAAAAATGTCTTCTTTCTTATTATTGGCTTAGAGATCCCGAGACTAAGACAATTAATGTGTTTACTACATCTTGGTCAAAAACGTTTTTCTGTGTTTTACCCCAATTCTCCAAGATTCTGAGAATATTAAAAAAGATAATAGCTGACGAAGCTACCGATCTATTTATAGTAACTACTTACTTTCTGGCCGGCACCGTGCTAGCCGCTATTCGGCTCCTTACTTTAAGAAAATATACTGAAGTTTGAACCGAGCCCAAATCGTCTTGTGTCTCCTTGCAGGTCACTTCTCCACCCTTTGTGACCGCAGCTTACTTTGGCTGTCGGAAAACTATCCGACAAGCGTATCTAAGGTACAATACCCCAGAAGCTTGGGTATAGATCCTAATTTCCTCTGTTGGAGACTTTTCCTTAAAACAGTACCACACAGCTTTAAAAACTAGTGCAGCTTCTGTAACAAGACAACTGTTACAACAACCAACCTGTTATTAACATTTCTAAAACAAGAATTTGACTAGGGAGCGGCATATCAACTTTGACACTCATAGCGTCAAACAATATTTGCACCCACCCAATAGCCAAAAGATTTTACAAAGGACTCTTCCGAACGACACCTTCAAAGCCAAAATATAATATTTGAAAAATTGACTCGGCACTAATGAAAATTTAAAAACTGCACTTTTTAGAAACCTTAAATATTCTACAATTAACAAAAAAACTTGCTATATTATTAGCTGTGAGTACGGGTCACGGGATTTATCCCCTGTCAATAGTAGATCTTGCTGATATATCAGAATCATCATCTGGACTAGAAATTAGAATTCATGATTTAAATAAGATTTTTGCTCCCGGTAGGAAACAACCGACTTTGACATTACTTTTTTTGTCAGAAAAAACGGTGTTATGCCCAGTATTATCGCTAAAACAATTTTTGAAAATAACCCAAGACATAGGGGCTTCTAATAAATTATTCATGCAAGCGTACACACAAACAATTAGTAGATGGATTAAACATTTAACAAAGAAGGCAAGTACTGACATCAACACCATAAGAAGGATATCAAGTTTGTCACGAAAGGACAGTTCACTGTTGGCTCATTCCCCTTGAAGGGCGGGCCGCTGTAGAGGTCTTTGGGGCTTTGAAATCTTAATAAAAGAAAGGCAGGTCTATTAACTTGCTAATTAAGTGATTAAATATAGAAATAATTATATCTGCTAGTGTAAATGAAATTCCGGATATACCGGGCTACGTTGCAATTTAGTAACTGTTAATGAGGCAACATATTAAGTCATTTGCAACCAGAGAGACGCGTAAATATTTCAACAATGTTACGCATTTCAGCTCTCGCGAAAAGTTGAAGTTGGGTTTTAGAACAGGTTTTTTTTTCTTGATTGACTTGTGCAAATTTAAATAATTGGTGCATTAAGATATGAACGACATTTTAATTGGCTGTCTTGCAGTGGTTACATTCCTTGCCGCTATGCACAGTACACCTAAGACTTAAAAGGAAGGTATTGTAATATTTAAAAAAATCAACTTTTAAATGTTGATGAATAAACAAGTTCTAGCATTGCAGGACACCCAAAAACCTGCTTTTGACGTGGTGGCTGTGGATGTGTGTATCCCTCAAATGCGCCAGACAATGAATTTGGCCCGCCTACAATTAGAGAAGCAAGAATGAAGGCGTTGAAATAGGGTGGGAATTCTGAAATGAAACATTTGTTAGTCTTTATTACTCCCCGTATACCTTCACAACTCGTTTTTCCTATATTTAAAAGTTTTAGAATTTGAACTTCATATTTTTTTGTACGAATGGTTCAGATAAACAACACAATTTTATTAAAACACACTTATAGAAGGTTTCATTCGCGTGAATTACCTGGACACATATAACTAAACAGTCTCATGTACGGTATGAGCAATAGCCCATGTAATAAAAACCGTGGAAACGCAAGATTTCAAAATAACATCAAATATCAATGAAACTTAAACGCGAAATATTAATTTGCTTTTTTAAACATGTTTCTGCAAATAAACCACATCAGCTCTTTAATTTGGCCAATGCTTCTAGATTTAGTTATTTTTAAAAATCCAATGTAGACTAGAAAATTATAGGTGCCTATTGTGCTTATTCCATTTCTATTCCATTTGAGCACTGCGCTGAGTAACTTTCCAAGCAGGAATGCTTTATCGCCCCCGCTACCAAAGGGCTCTAATTTCCAAAATCAATAAATTTATAGAAGGCATCACAGAAATTTACCGTATTGGGACAAAAACCAAATTGGAGCACAACTTTAAGCTCGACGAGCCTATAAAATCGTGTAAGCAGGTTTTGAGTAACATTTTTTAAATTTCCAAACTGTTTGGAATTGATTTACGATATCTCACAGTTTCATGGTTTCAAAAATATAACAATATTGACCGTGTCGACCTAACGGGATCGACGTTTTCTGGCCGTGCCGATAAATTTGCGTGCGTCCCAGTCACTAGGTCTGGGTGACCCTATGAGTTATAAATTTGCCCAGACGATATACTGGGTGGTCGGAGGCCAGCGATTTAGGCAGGTGAAAGTGCGCTCTAGGATGGAGTGGCGTGACTGCTGTGATTAGAGACTTGGGCCGTAGAAGTAAGGTGCACAATGCCTGCTCGCGTCTAATTTCACACCCGACGCTGTTAAGGTACGGGTCATCATGATCAGACCCTATTTGGGCGGTGCGAAGTTGACAAGGCGCAGCTTCGGTAATTCCGAAAAGCGCACTTCATGACTTTATTGACTGATCTGCCACGGAGGCCAGGTGCGAGCCCGCGGGGGAATAGCAGCCCCCGTCTTGGTCACGGCATAGGACTCGTGGTGGCTGTGGTAAGCCTGTGCAGTGTACAGGCTAGAGTCGGCCTCTTGCAGCTCAACGGGTGTGCAGCGTTTCAGTTTTAGCACTGATCTACAGACTCAGTTCAGATATAGTTACCCTCCCCCCGCCGATGGGGACGTGGGGCTCACAGCGTAATGTCGTGACTGGTAGCTTGTCCTCGTCGAACCGCCGCGTCGCGCCGTCGCGCTGCCTGAGCGTAACTCCGGCCTGAAGAAGGACGTAGCGCTTAAGGCTTACGCTAGGTGCCGGCACGTAAATAAACTAGGTTGGCTGCGATGGCTTCCCTCGCAGGTTAAAGGGGTCGCCTTAGAACTATGACCCTACCAAATTTTATCTAACTCTACCAACTCGTTTTAAATAGATTTTCAAAAGTCAACTTTTTGGAAGAAATAATACAAAAAAAATTTGCTTACGTTTCTGGTTTCAATTTCTTGTCAACCTTACGTACCCGATGAAAAGTTGCTGTACCTCTAGTAAAGCAAAAATATATAAGAAAACAATACGCGACTCATAAAGCCCTATAAGATTTAATGTGGTGATTAATTGGCTTTACGTTATTATTTGCATTATGTTAAAGTTAGTCTTTGTTTTTGGTTTAACGTCATTTGCGTTGTTTAATGTAGTGTTAATGTTCGTAATGAAAGGACACAGACTAGGACTTTCTTAAAATTTGAAATAAATAATGTTTACATCCTACATATTTCTTCTCCTATAGCCAAACATGCTTGCTATCTGGTAAAAGTTTTTTCATCATATCAACGAAACGTTAATATTTATTTGTGGTATTTATTATAAGGCCTTTGTGTTTTGTTTTCAATTAGGTTAGTGCACTTGTGTTGGCAGAAACGTTTGCGTAAGATCAATAACAACCTTTCAATAATAAATCGATTTCGAACAGTTTAATATTAGAATTCAAGTTGATTCGTTATGCACTTAAAAATAAATACTACGCGACGCGTAAGGCTGTTATTATCACTACCACACTGTTTAATTTTCTATCTGTCTAGAGGGATAGCGAAAGTTCTACTTCACGCTCTACTAACTACGTAAGAAGTAAACATCACTTGTGGGTTCACTGACGTTCCTCCCACAAAAAAACAAAACATAGGTACTTTTTGATCATTTGTTTACTATCAATTGTGTAATTAATGTTAACAAATTTTACGATAAAAGTAGAGCATGCATAATTGCTGAAACGGTTGCTACATATTTGTTTATAAAGACGTGATACGCTTTATTATAATATTGCTTTAACTAATATTATCAGGAGCGGTATATAAATCATCACAATTTTTTAAACATCGTATGTAAGTAGTTCTACATTGAATGGTCTACAAACACTGCTGAATTGTTCTTCTTTAAAGATGTTCTCTGAAACACGGAACATCTCTCCCTGTATACAGGGTGTCTCAGGAGGGATGCACGTTACTGATATCTCGGAAACTAAAAGGGTTAGAAAGCCGGTTAAATGGAGAGAGATGCGGGGCTTTAGTGCGCATCTCTCAGGGGTTCCTATTTCTGAAATACAAAATAAAGCTCGTTAGATATTAGGGAAAACCTAATGTGAAACCATTTCTTCAAATTGAATATCTTTTTAATATTAGATTTCGCCGCTACAGAATAACAAAAGCAACATTGTATGTTTATGTAGACTTTAATCTAAAGTGGCGGGCGGCTTGAAACTCGACAAAACTGTATAAACTAAATTTGGACATTATTACAAAGGGCGTAAACATTTTATGGTGTTTTGTTTGATAACTACATCATAATTTTACATAAAAATTTTAAAATTCGACAGCGAGAATGCAAAATAGTACGCAATAAATTAAATACAACTCCCTAACTATACCACTTTAAAAATAAAATTAGCTAAAGCTACGTCATTTCTCCCTTCAGCTTATATTGTTCTGGTTTATATAAAAGACAGTCATTAAAAAGCGCCCCCTTTTTGCAAACATGAAAACAAAAGGTTATCGTAAATAGCCGCACATTTATCCAGCGGCTTTTAGAGTTATCGACAAACATTAACCGAATATCCTTAGAGCAAAACTTCCCTCATCAGATAGGAAGACGCTCCACACGCATTTTTAGGGCCAAATACTTCGAAACCTTTTGACTAGAAGTAAACAGTTGAAGGGCATAGAGGTTTACGCCCTAGCATATAACTTACTTTGTATATTGTGTCTTTATATCAATTTTACGAGTGTTCAAAAAACTGATCAAGCTTCAGTTAGTGTGATCAGGATCACGTAGAGTTTTGAGTTGTTAGTTCTGAAAATTGTCTTCTTCGCAAAGAATCGGAGTAGTTAGTAATTGAAATTTTCAATCAAACATACAAAAGTCTGAACTATTTTCTAATTTCAGCATAATCAAGCCCGAAATTACTTATCCGCCGAAACATTCGACGATAATGTCTTACTTTCTAGTTCTTTCTGTCTGTTTTCCTCTATGTGTAGCAAAGCCAACAGGAAAAGTAAATCATTCACGCTCCCGTTATCAACCTGACTGTCAGAACCAGTCAGTATAATTAGTATAATTTCGGCATTACATGAATTCTGAAACTCAAGGAAAGGGTTTGGAAAAAGGTACACATGGTTGAACATTAAAATTAGAAATTCAAATTAAAAAATGAAATGACATTTTCTATCTCTCTTGTGTGTTTATACAACTCACATTGTAAATAAATCTTGCACCAATATTTTCAATGTGTCTATCGCTACAATATGAGCATTTTAAAATAGAAAAAAAGCGCCATTTTAACATAATTATATGTATTTCTACAACGTATTGTAATGTCTTGGGGTTTTATTTAATTTTTTGTTGTTGTTCCTCAAGAGACGATACGCCTGGTTAAAATTTCGTAGGCGTTTTGGCATTGTGCGATAATCTATATTTTCAAGCAGAACTGCTCGAATCTCGGTAAGGCAACAAATGTTTTCCTTTAATATGAGACACACCCCATTGTTGAATATACATGTCGGTAGAAAACTTGTTTACAAAACAAACAGTAACATTTATTTATTTGTTTATTTAATAAATAAGTTCACTTTATATTAATATTTTGTTTTTGGTAAATAGCGTTTATAATAGATAGATATAAACAAAAATGTTGAATAAGTTTGGGCCGCGTAATAATATTAAATTTTTTTAATTTACCCACACGGTTACTATCAAAATGTGTCTACATACTTGTTAGTCACCTAACATTGGCGGACGCTGCCAAGCTAATCCAATTACAATGGTGTGGCCATTTTTGAATTCCCATGCAAAATATGTCAATATGTGCTGCTGCATAAATACCCATTTCTGTGGTTTACATTTTTAATGTTGATTTGAAAGGTGCATTTCTTTTTGGAAAAAAGAGGTGGGGTAATCGTATTTTTGTGCGTGAAAATTGTGTACACTTTTTATATTTCTGGGGTATTTAATACTTCAGTATACGTAACACTGAATACATGTCGTAGTAGAACATAAACAGAAAATGCATAGCTTCGGAAGAAACTTTGTGTTGCAAAAGGGTATCGAAAAATAATAAATGATACAACAAAATAGCCCTAGAGAAAAAATCCTAGTAAATAAACCTTAACAAAAAACTAGCTGAACCCTTACCGCCTCACGCTGTTTGTATAACGTCAAGATACCTGCCTTATATATGCTGCGCCGTGACTCCTACATTTACATTCGCTCAAGACGAAGGAGTCCGTCGTCGTGTTATGGTGAGACAGTTCTGTATATACAGAGAGAGTTAAAAGTATTTAGACACCGATTTGCTGTCGTTAATATTCATTTTATAAGAAAATGTTCAATACAAAAGTTTTTTATTAAATTTTTATCTACATATTGATATACACGAAAAATTTTATTGTTCAATTGTTTTTGAGTTATCACTTTAGGCGATATTTTTTTAAATGGCAACCTATTAATGTTATGCTACTATTCGATAGAGAATTCTTTTCTCTTTACAATGGTATAAAATTTTTTTGGGTTTGTATAACATTTCTTCGAGAAAATGCCCGTTGAACAATTAATTAACTTCCCTATTCGTAAACGATATAGCCATGATAAACAAAAGCGAAGCGATAAACAAAGGCGATATCACTAAGGCTGAATTTGTTTGTTTACAACATTTTTCAATTTTGTGTAATTTATTGCTGTTAGCATTAGCAATGGCGAGTGAACGTGAAAGAATTGAAATACTTATGATGCTGGGTTATGGAGATAGACGTAGAAGTTTATAAGACGTTTGTAATTTATTTAATGATACGCATCCAAATAGAAATCCAATTTCTAAGTCTGTTGTTGGTAAAACATTACAACGTTTTGAACAAACGGGTTAAAAATGTACCAAAGAGTGGTTGGTAGACCTAGAACATCGACAAGTGATGTTAAAAAACTGGATGTTTTATTGGCTGTATCTGAAGATCCCCATTTACCAACCAGGCAATTAGCGGCCAATCTCAATATTTCACAATCTTCGGTCGTTTCAATTTAAAAAAATGAAAAGTATAAACCCTATAAGGTACACTTTATACACGAGTTGATGGAGGATGATTTTGATAGGAGACTCCAATTTTGAGAGGAAATGTCAAATATTTGCAATAATAATGAAAATTTTGTCAACAATATTGTTTTCTCTGACGAAGCTACGTTTTGCCTTAATGGTGAAATAAACAGACATAACTGCAGATACTGGTCATCGGAAAATCCTTATTGGGTTTTGGAACACCATACGCAGTATCCTCAAAAGGTTAATGTTTGGGCGGGAATTCTATGGGGTCATATTATCGGTCCCTTTTTCATCGATGGCAATTTAACTTCGGCTCTGTATTTGCAGTTATTGCAAAATCACATTATACCTGCTTGTGCTACTCTCTATCACCATGAAAACAATGGACACCTCCTCAATAACAGTATCTGGTTCCAGCAAGATGGCGCCCCACCACATTATGGTGCAAATGTTCGTCAACATCTGAATAACGTGTTTCCAAATAGATGGATTGGGAGACGAGGATACATTGAGTGGCCAGCCCGTTCGCCGGATTTAAGCCCTTTAGATTTTTTTCTTTGGGGATACGTAAAAAACAAAGTTCATAAAGATAAGCTCAATAACATAGAAGATTTAAGAATCCGAATTACCAGAACGATGGAAGAAATTCCCCGTGAATTCTTAGAAAATTCTCTTCGGGGTTTTGTAAATCGATTGGGTCATTGTCAAATTGTAAATGGAGGACAGTTTGAACATTTAATTCACTAGAATTAAGTGTTTATTCATATTTATGTATGCTTTACTTGTTTTTGTTAATGTTTTTGTAGTTTGTAACATCATTGTATTTTTTTGTCGTTGTTTAATTTAGTTATTAATTTCTTTCTAACAATAAGATTTTGACCGACAACTTAGTTGCAAATAATTTTCATAAAATAACAATATTAAACTCGCTCGCCTTTGTTTATCGCTTAACTTTTGTTTATCATGGCTGCATCGTTTACTAATTGGGAAGTTAATTAATTGTAAATACTTCAACTTTAACGGGCATTTTCTCGAAGAAATGTTATGCAAACCCAAAAAAAGTTTTATACCATTGTAAAGAGAAAAGAATTCTCTATCGAATAGTAGTATAACATTAATAGGTTGCCATTTAAAAAAATTTCGCTTAAAGTGATAACTCAAAAACAATTGAATAATAAAATTTTTCGTGTATATCAATATGTAGATAAAAATTTCATAAAAAACTTTTGTATTGAACATTTTCTTATAAAATGAATATTAACGACAGCAAATCGGTGTCTCCATACTTTTAACTCTCTGTATATAGACGGTATGGTGAGATAGTTAGGGATTTAGTATATGGTTAGACAGTTCAGGATTTCATTATGGTCAGACAGGCAACGAACCACGTATTTGGGAAAAGTGGTCTTGAGGTAGAGCACTCACTCGCCAATGCGAGGATCTTGTCTTCAAGCTTCAAACTTCCATACATTTTTTTTGAGCGCGCCGTCGAGCGACCGTTGAGATTCCAGTGGGCTCTGTCAAACGTGCTGGTTTCGGGTCTTGGCCTCGCCATCAGTGACGGCGCCGGGTTTCCTAGATGGGCGGGGGGGGGGGGGGGTCAATATTTTTGAAGAAAAATAGAGTACATATTTAGCTAGGCAGTGTTTTAATATGAAAACAGAAAAGATTTTCTTTAACATACAAACTTGTTGGTATTATAGAAAATTATAAAAATAATTTAAAATTTAAAAGTACTTCTTATTTTATAATAATTTGCGAGGATGCTTTTATGCATATTCATTTATTCGTAGGTTTTTTGATAAAAAGAAATTCAGTAAAGTGCCGTTGGCTTGACGTTTACTTATTTTAGACTGGCGGTAAAAATCAATGTAAGTATACAATAGTAAAATACTGAAAATGCAACATACTTTCCTGCTGCAGGGAGAATCGAAGACTGATGACTATTAAACAATATTAATAGGAATATTGAATTTCCGACCCACCAATATTAAAAACTAAAATAGTACATAATCTCCCTTATTTCATAATAAAATTAAATTAATGGTTGTGCTCTAAGAAAAACATTGTTTCTAACAGAATCTTATTTCCTTGATAAGCCATCACTGTCGCCAGTTGTAAATGAGGTAATAAAACTAAACTTATACTTACAGTTGCACATACACTTAAAAATAGAAATTTCGGTGGGCAGTCGGTTGGGTACCCCAGTTGACGGTCACTGTTCACCATGTATGTTTATGTTGCATGTTGATGGGGGCTAATACCCACAGCAGTTGAAATTCTTATTTTAAATGGTTCTTCTGATTTTAAAGTTTATTCCTGCTATAGCAGCCGCCGTAGTTCAGGGTCACTTTACGGCTGTCGTAACCGAAGTAGATATGTATATGCATCTTCGTTCTTTTAATTCCGTGTATTTTGTGAAATAATAAACTCGCATATAGCCCCATCTCTAGGCCAATCCTTACTGCGCCGAGAGTGGTTTCGCGATGAGAGCTAGCAGAGCAGTGCATTCCGTTTAATAATACAAACAATAGTGTAGACCTAATTTTTATATTTGCCTCGAATTCTGTAGTGGTCTGATACACAGCAGTACATATGAATATGCGCCTTATATAATGAACGCGTACAGACCTGGTTTCTAGTAGCGGGGGACTGTCGTCACAAAAAGTTGAAACAGGTGGAATGGACCGGGATTTATTATACAGATGACCTAAGAGCTTAAATGTAAAATAAAAAAGAATTTTATAAGAATTAACCCACATTGGCGAGCTCTACCTCAACATTACTCCCACCAAACACGTATTTGCTTTTATTTCATAGATATTAGGACAAACATGTAGTGTGTTAAAATTCTCTACACAGCCTACTTTGATTCTAACCAAACTACAACATGTAGTGCATGAAACACTCGTGTACAATTTTATGACGCAAAATCTATACTATTTCCAGCCCTATTCATTTTGCAGTAAAAAGAATCTTTAGAACCCACATACTTGCTATTATATTTTTTATTTAATTAGAAAATACACTTTAGGGTTTTTTTGAGAGAATGTTGCTGTTACGGATATAATTTATTTGCGTGCGCTCTTACGAAGTAAGAAATGGTGGTTGAAGCCATCAAACATAACAAGAAAAAAGCGGAGAAATGAAATCAATTGTTTCCTTTATAAAAATTTCTGTGGATATATCTGATGTTTGCAACGTTCCGGGGCCTTCAAAGAATTTCCAATTTCTGAACGTGTTTGATTCCATTTCATAAGTTTTTTTGTTTACTTTCGGTCTTTACGTGATTCAATTTATCTGATCCAATTTTGTAGACCATCTTTTGTGTACAGAAGTAGTGCAAACTCGAGCTCTGCCAATATATTTTTGCCGGAGCAGAAATTACTTTGCGTTCTCCTACAGCGTGTTTTATTCAACGTGAAACGAGATTATAGCTCCCAAGTGGTAAATTTAAACCATCCTGGTTTTTATAATCGAACCGTACTTAATCGCTATTGCACGCTAAAAAAATATACGCTTTTAAAATGTATTGTTTTCAGCAATTTGTTGGATAGGCTTTAGGCATTTCGCAGTAACGTAACGTTTACTTAGCTTTTACATGATATAGAAAAGCTTTTACGAGTATCCTTACCTACATGGTAAAAGATCCGGGCTGTAATGTAAATCTTAATCAAAAAATAATAAAATTGTGGTGTACATCGATACAGTATTTTAAATCTAAAAAGAAATGATAGAATAGTTTCTCTAAATAGAGTAAAGTTGCCTAATTCGAGAAACAACCTGTTGGTATTTTTGTTTTTCTCAAAATACCTATAGCTTACTAGATACGAGCAAGAAACCTAAAATAATAATTTCCTTAAGATAAAATATCTCTGTTCATAGTGAAAATAGAAAAAAAATCTGTGAAGGAAAAAGTTCTATTGCAGTTGTTAAGAAAACGATTGTTTTGATTTATTTTCGAGATGCAACGCAACATGCATTGTTTGAAATAAAGGAACAAAACACAATCGGGAAACTGCATAGTTTTTCTTGTAGATGTACAACTTTAAGGTTTTTTTTCTATTTTTAATATTAACAGAGATATTTTACTTTAAAGAAGTTCCACCTTTTTAGTTTTCCGTTCGTATATAGTAAGGCATGGTTATTTTGAGAAAAACATCATTACAGTGTTCCCCGTATGACCTTATGCGAGCTCGTTTAGTTACTTATTATTTATTTGGTCAGCTGCGGTCGAGCCGTGTATTATTTTAAGTGAGTTGATAATAGAGTTCATCAGCATATAACGTGAATGTTGATTTCATGAAGATAGAACGTGTAAATTCATCAATAAATAAAAATGTGTAAAAATATACAGGGCGTTCCATTTAAACGAACGTTATTTTTTAAATAACTCCTATAATATAATTGTTCTTCTGAATTCAGCATAGTACTATATATATTATACGAGTATATTATACTGTAATAATGTCTGTAATGTAATAATAGTATATTATACACCAAGGTAGAAAAGTCTACTATTATAGCCTGAGGGCTAAGGTTAGATCCCGAGGCGCGTAGCGCCGAGGGATGAAAGGCCCGAGGCCTGTAAGACTTTTCTACCGAGGCGTATATACTTTTTTTTCACTACTAGTAATATAAACCCTTATAATTGTCGAAAAATGACTATTTTAACTTAAATCCCTGTTTAATTCAAATTATAAAACAAATGACAGTTTTAAAGTTGACCATTATATTTTTAATAGTAAGCACTTAACCTAAAATACAGAAAGTTATGTATCGATAGAAAGATTAAATCTACGTGTTGTTCACTTTGTTAAATCATCATTGGTATTCAAAAACATTGTTTTTAAGAACTGGTTTCATCTAAAATACTGAGATTATTAACAATTTTCTCATTTTTACTTTTTGTGGTTGTATTATAGACGAAATTGATATTGACAGAGTTGTCATTTATTACGGCGCGAAAAACGTATATTCAAATACACCAAACTTTTTAAAATTAAATTAATTTATTTAAACAACTATTTTATGCATAAAATACCATTAAATAGAATCTCTCCATTATATTAAATCGTGCTATAAAAACGTTCTCCTTAAAACTGTCACAGGATTATCAAAAATATAAATTTGTTCATTATTTACCAGTGGTTAATAATGAAACATTAGTTACCTGTCAGTGAGCAAAGGTAGAGAAATTGAATTTCACAGCATTCTATTATGTGTCAAAATGCTACGCCATATTACTAGTAGTGAAAAAAATAATTTATATGCTTAGATTCTGGACATTTCCTGAAAAATAAATTTTTAAAAATTGCTATACAGGGTGTCCCAGCCTTACAACTTCTTTATTTTAGGAGGTGCGGTTTTCAAAGTTATTACAAAATATTTTAAGCGTTGGACACGTAATTCAAATCAACAACTTGTTTTAAATGTTTTTCCGTTTTTTAAGTTATGCCATTTTGAAATTTTGTTTGCCAAAGATAAAGAGGTCTCGTAAACGGTAAGAGATAGAGATTCGGTTAAATGAGAAGAATTATTCAACATCTCAAATATTACTATGATCCATATTCTAATACTAACTAAAATTTGTGCTCGATTTTCCGTACAGCTTACAAAAAACTAAAATTTTCAGTTCTTGCATTTTGTATAATTTGGTTATTATCATAAATAGCGCAAAGCGGTTTAAGATTGTTAAAATACTTTTTTACACAGATTTCGAATATGAAATTAAAGTTTTTCTAGGTATGATATAAGGCTTGATGGATTTAATTTTACAAATAACGGAGTTATAAGCAAAAAACTGTTTTTTTTATAGTAGGCTGTGAAAAACTATTTTCTTGTAGTAAGCTGAAAATTAACAAATATGAAAGAAAATAAAAACAAAAGACTGCATTTGTTCCATTAGGTTTTGATTAGTTTATCTTCCCAAATAATAAAATTATAAGTGAGAAATTGTTTTCTCATAGTAGGCTGTAAAAAAGACAAAAAACACCTGAATGTTTCAGGGAATAAAACTATTAAAAATGTATGCTCGTATAACAGTCAAAAGACGTTTACATTTTAAATACGCCTGCTAAGTAGTAAAACACGAAAAACAAGATAAATTTTGAATGACAACAAACTCGTGTAAAGATGCTAATATTGCCAAAACAAATTCAATATTACTCATCTCTGATTATCATACGATCATAAATTTTTAATAGTTTTATTTCCTGAAACAGTCAGGTGTTTTTTTTGTTTTTTCACAGCCTACTTACCATGGGCAAGCAATTTCCCGCTTATAACTTTTTTATTTGCGAAGATAAACCGATCAACTTTTGTTTCTTGTTTTCATTTTTGTTACTTTAATTTTCAGCCGATTACAATCACAGCCTACTACAAAAAAAACAGTTTTTTGCTTATAACTGTGTTATTTCACAAAATAAACTCATCAAACCTTATATCAGAGAAAAGAAGAAAAAGAGCTCTATCCAATGATCGCATAGCCGCTTTTGACACATTTGGAAAAGTTAATGTCAATATCTTGAAAATTTAAACCTATAAAAATTCAATTTCAAATTCGTAACCTGTGTAAAAATTGTCTTAATAATGTTAAAACTGCTTTGCGCTGGTTGTGATAATAACCAAATTATACACGAAAAGCAAAAACTGAAAACTTTAGTTTTTTTCAGTCTGCACTGAAAATTAAGTAAAAATTGTAGTATTTGAATGTGGATCATAATAGTACTTGAGATGCTGACTAATTCTTCTCATGTAACCGAATCTCTATCTCTTACCGTGTATGAGATCCCCATGCATGGGCCCCTTATCTTGATCACCCTGTATACACGTATTTCTATAGACGTTTTCCTATAGACGAGAGGGTTGCAATGAACTATTAAACTTGTTAATCTAACAGTGATGACTAAAATGAAATATTTTTGAAACAAGAAAGTGTAGGCGAAGTGTTCGCTCATTTTTATACTGATTATTATTGAAAAGGAAAAGAAATAAAATAACACTCTTTAATTGTTTATTAATAAAATTAGTGATTTACTTGTTTTTGTTTAAATGGAAAATGCTTATTTTCCTTTGTATATAACAATTTTACTAAGGGGGAGTTTATTGGTTTTATTTAATTAAGTATTGATAACCGTAAATTTATTTGTTTATTAATTTATTTATATATAACGCCTATTTCTTTGTTTTAGGTATGGCTACATTATCTGAATTAGTAACGAAATGATACTTTTCAAAGGAGCACATCACAAAGGTAACTAGAAATTAAAATTATATTTGATTGAAGTATTTGGGTGGCGATACTATGGAAATATATGTTTACAAAATGCTTATTTGTTTTTTATCACGGTTGTTTAAATTAGGCATCTTCTTTTCGCACTAAAAAAGTAGAAAAATGTTGTGTTTGCTCAGCTTTTGTCACAAAACATACATAAATATTAAGTGCAATCTATCTTCTATTTATGTATAGAATCCGGATCCATTCCACCCATCTCACCTTTTATTGCCGTCGGACCCCTTGCGCTATATAAGGCGTATATTTGCATGTACCGCTGTGCGGTCGGCCAGTACAGTTTTTAGCGTCAATATGAAAATTGTGTTTACAAGCTACGGTCGGGACGAAAAGCACTCTGACAGTCTTCATTTGGTAATACAATCTTTGTGGCGGACGCATCTTCAGCAGTCTACTTGATTTAAAAGTAGATTTAAATTATCAAATCCCACAGAATACACACACTGCACTACATAACAATATATACTCATTACATGCATTAATTAAATGTTTATGCTGGGATAATTTTTTTATTTCATGGAATATTTTTAATTTTACGTTATCTTTTCTAAAGGACCCTGTACTCCCGCGAGTCGAAAATACCAAACGCTAACATGCTTAGTTAGTTACACATATTAAGTTCAGTATTTGTCGCTGACGCCTTGCGTATTTGAGAATATCGCAATGTGGCGTCTCTTCAGAGGTGTACAGTTTGAAGGCCCTTTCCCCTTTTTTATTTATTATTTTATGAAGTAAGGATAAAAATAACCTAATTTAATATAATTTCTTCCATTAACAGAGAATTAATATAATATTAAAAAAGTATTGCACAGAGAAGATTATTTACAATTTTTTTAGAAGCAGCTTTTATAACGAGGGCTGGGGTTTATTTACACTATGATTGTTAGAAATGGGAGGGCAAAACGGTAGAAAAAATTACATTTTAGGAACCTAAAGTTCTGGTTTAGGCAAAACGAGGTCAGAAAGACGTCATAAAATGATAATTTAAAAATAAATATATTTCACAACCAAAAAAAGAATTATGACATATATAAGGAAAACTAAAACCTAGTCAAAAATACAAAAAAAAGAAATGCCTGTAGTGCTAACTGTTGTTTAATACAACCTAATATTGTACAATAAAAACAAGTTCCCAATGCAACTGCATTAGCTGCGTTGGCGTAGTTACACCACTGTGCAAGAAGTAAAAAAATCACAGCTTGTAGCTTGCGATTAATATATTCTGTAGCACAAATATTAACAATGTGTAGCAAATATGACAACTGTATGACACATGTGGAGTTAAGTAAAAGATACATATATTAAATAACATATCAATAAGTGTTAAAACAATGAATTAATTTATACTTTTATTTCTTTACTACAAAATCTACCTACCTCATTTTTTCCTAAATTATTATCGCAACAAAATTAAACAGGTAATTTGTTCGGGAAGGTATCTTAATTTAAATCTGAACTTCCCGTCTTTATTTATATTAGTTCAAATTGAAAAGTTTTCGGTTGAAACGGGGCGGTTCAGAAGTTGGGCAATCAAGTTAGCGATTTTAAGTCATGAATATAAACAGCCGATTGAGTGGAACAGTTCCATTCCAAATGCTAACAGTAATTGTTCTACTAGTATTGTATTTGTGCACGTGCTGTCAATTTTAGAATGTTATTTGCTTAATAAAATATAATTTTTTTAATTTTATTTAAAAACACTGCCAATAGATTCATACACTCCGCTTATTTATAACTCAAGATTCCACTTTAATTTTTGATACAATTTTTTTTAATCCCCAGAACAAAATTGATTTGAATTAAAAAACTTGTTTCGAAATTGTCTCGTAATAGTTGTTCTTTCTCTTCTATTAGTGCAGTATTAACGAAACCAACCAACTAATCAAAACAGGAGGAAATCGTCCTGGCTTAAAGAGCTATTAAACCCCCTATCTTTCTACACCATCAAGCAGCAAAGTAAAGGCAGTGCGGTTAAATCGCTAAATTCGGGGCACCTATATGCTCTTTTTATGGGCAACTCCAATTGAGGGATTTAGTTTCCCAGGGGATGATATTGTGAAATTATTTTGACTATTGCTGTATTCGGTTAAAGCGTTTGAAGCAAATCGTGTATTCATTTTAGTTTCTCTTGTGTTTATGAACAAACAAACGTCAGCAGGGACAGAATGTAATAACGCTCGCAGCACACTGGACGCGCACCGGACGCAGATTAAACATCGCAAACATTTAAAAGCCACTCTGATGGACTTTTATTGTGTCAAAAATCAATTAAATCAATTTGGTGGGGTTGGTAATTATTGGTGTGTGATACAGCTAAAACACGTGGACGCGATTTTCCTGTAATAAAATTAGGGTTGATAGTGCTAGTTAATTTAAGATAATTCGACGCATTTCGCGCTCGTGATATTATAGACCTAACTAGCACTCTTTAACAACCAAACCAAGTTTATCGGAAAATCTGGACCAGTAGTTATATTACTTGTGAAAAGGATGGCCCAAACGTCAAAAATGACAAATAAAACTTTATTTTATAAAAGTTACTTTTGAGGATAATTAATAACAGAAATGAAACAACATCGGTATCGTCGTATTTTATCGCAAATTACACATTAAAGAAATAAAAATATTTTTCAATAAAACAATACAATGTAAATAAATTTTATGATGAAAGTAAATTAGTTTCAACACACTAATCGATAATTTGTAGGTGTAGTGATAACTTTGATTATTGCTGTTTACAATTGACTCAAAAATCATTGCAATTAATTGTAACATCACCAATGTATCCTAAATTTTAAAAAATTACAGAACAAATCTGATCACGCCTATGAAAATATTAATTTTTCAATGGCTGGCTGGAATTGACAGCATTTTGCATAAAACATTTGAAATAAATCGTGCGGAAAATTTGTCAGAAATTGTTTTAAAAAAATCATAAACCTGATTTCTTCTGTTTACCGTGTATATTTAAGTCCTTTAACTTTATTGACTTTTTTGTCTACATAATATCGGATGTAAACGAAACATGGCTCACCCCCATTTTTTTTATTTATTAAGATAAACGATTGAAATTTGGTATGGGTAATATATCTATAAAACTCAATCATTTCATGATATTAGCAATCTTGTACCACTTCTGGTTACGCCGGAAACGACCATAACTTTCTTACTTTAAATACATCTTGTACATTTTTACATATTTGGAATCAGGATAAAAGTCTGCATACGGCTGTGTGCTTCAATTGTTTTTTTGACAGCTTTAAAATTTTGACTTATTTTTTTTTGCTTTGCGTGTAGACTCTACATGCATAACAGTTTTTCGTCTTTTGTTCTTTCAAATGGTTTAAACTGATTCGCTCGCTAAATTTAAAATTCAATTCTACATTATTATAAATAAAACGTTCTCAATTGCTGTTTATTGACTGTCTACTAGTTTTGTATTTGTTTTTGTTCTTAAACTGCTTTCCTCTTTTATTTTGAATGTTGTGATGTTCTTTTGTTTGAAAGTATAACGACTGTAGTTGAGCGTAGTTTGCGTCTTTGTTTAACAACTCATTAAAACCTAATTGACTGGTTAAAAATGTAATAAAGTATCGAGTTATGGGTTATGTTGCAACCGTTAGGAAGGGCTCTTTCCGAAAAACAATTTGAACTAATATTGTTCCAATTGAAATTTCTGACTTTTTCTCAAAAAACTGTTTGCTGAATTTTTCAAGCGCCGAGGATCTACAGATACGGACAGCTAACAATGATAAACAGTTTTATGGTAACGCCTGGCTGCATAGGAACAGTTTTATACCCGTCATGGCATGGACGAGACGCGAAATAAAAAAAGTTAAGTAAAAATTTTAAAGTTTTCAGAATATCAATTGAAGTACACATTTGTATGCAGAATGTCCTCCAGATTCCAAATAGGCAAAAATATACAAGATGTTACATTTAATTAAGAAAGTTATGGTCAATTTCAGCGAAAGCGGAATTTAAAAAAAATTGCTAATACCCTAACATAACTGAATTTTATGGATATTACCCATACCAAATTTCATTCGTTTATCTTAATAAATAAAGAAAAAAGGGGGGTCAATCATGTTTCGTTTACACCCGGTATACCTGTATGAGTTTTATGACATTTAGTAAATACAACAACCACGTCCACTCCAATACAGCTTCTAAGCTAAATGCTTGTATGTATTCTCTTCTAAAGTACATTTTACGATAATATCGCTAGTATTGATTTCATTTTGTTGACATTTTGGGTGTAAACAAAACAAGGCTCGCCCCTTTTCTTCTTTTTTATTGAATTAAATTAATTAATTATCTTTATTTGTAAGTTCGAGCTTTACTTCGTCGAAGTTCATTTTAATTTATTGTAAATAAAACAATTCTTAACTTCAACAGGTTTTTTATTTTAGCCTTATACCTATTTCAATGTGTGTACACAATAAATTAAATTAATTTTCAGTTACACATAATACGCATAAATTTCTGTTGTTTGATGTAAATTTCAATTTTTTTTCACTTCTAGTTACACCGGAAATAATTCCAGATTTCTAAGTTGATATAGAACACTCGGTACTTTTTGACATTTTTAGAATCAATAAGAAATGAGTTATTCGTCAAAGAAGAACTTACAAAAGAAATTACAAAATAAATCGTAATTTAAACGTACTGACAGTCGTATTTCATACGAAATGGTATATCGATTCCTTATGTTTTGCAAAAAGGGTTATTTATAGAAGGTCTAAAACTTTTTTGACAGGGGGGAGAATGGGGATGAGGACGGCGGGAGGGGGAACGAGAGGGGTAGAGCGAAATAATCAATATTCTTCTACAACTAGTCCGTCTCACGGTGAGAATTCAGCACGGGGGTAAGATAGGACAATGGAAGTTTACTGTCCTACATCGCCAATTCTAAGCGTTTGAACGACCGACAGTGTGCTTAAATAAAGTATATGCAGAAGTACTCAACAGACCCTTATATAAGAGGTATTGCGATTGCCACCGTAAGTGCAAAGTTGCAATTTTGAAAATAGAAGATACAAATAACTGCATTTTATCAAAATAGAAACAAATCAGTAAAATAATTTGAAAGAATTTATTGAATCAAGATCCACTAATCGTTTAGTATTTATACGTTTCCTCATTTCTGTGGCTTGGTTCTAAAATTCTTACTTTTCAACAATTCGGGAAAATTAATTTGCTATTGTTTACGTTTGGATGTTTTATTTGTCTTAATAACAAGGAATACAATTTTTTAGGTATAGTATACTTGTTATGTGCAACAATATTAAAGTATGCAAATATTAAATTACCATAAATTTTGAAAAAAACTGTACTTTGATCCACTAAGAACAAAAAATGTACCAAGAGTTTAGCCTCATGTTTGTTACTTTTTCAACAACGGTGATAATAATTTGATTGAATTTTTTCGCAACAGATAGCGCTAAAATGGCAATTTTGACCAAAAGCGGACTTAGGGGTTTTGCAGATTAAGTCGACGATTTATTTCTTTATTAATTACATAGCAGGTAAGTTTTAACAGTAGTTATCGGCGATAAGCGGTTTGTACCACAAAAGGAGGATTATAGGTTATGATTGACCAATTTCATGGAGAATGTTTGCAACATGGTCTTCCATAAGACCCTATACTGAATTCTCACCGTGAGACGGACTATAGGTGTAGGTTTGTGCATAGCAAACTAAATTTTATTTTAGATTTCATACATTCATGCCTGTATATGCAAATAAAATCAAATGAAGAAAAACAAGAACATGAATTTCTACTAGATTTTGGACCAAAATAACTGTCGTTGTGTCACTGCATGCATGAATGAACGATTGATTAGATCTACTTATCTTACATTGTTAAACGAAATTCAGTTAACAAGGAAAATACTTGCCCTCGGTGGTCTTGATTCGATGAAAATATCGAGTTATAAGTATTATAATAACCGAATACAAAGTTTTTTTAAAGCAACATAACATAACGAACCGATGATTTTCCAGTTGAAAATATGAGCGGAGCACTTTGCACTTCGCAAAAGTGTAACTTTTTTATATAACGTTGTACCGTCCCACGTGTGTTAAAATAGCACCACTCGTAACTCTGCAGCACAAGGGCACTGGTAACAAGCGAATGCTACAAGGAATTGCCTGGGGCATGAGCCGCCTGGTGTACCTGACTTAAATTACAACCGAAACTTTCTTTTTCAGAAAAACATTATAATTTTTAGATTTTTTGGGAAAAGATTCCTTGATATTAAAGAAAGCCAAAGACGATGCATTCATCAGCCAAGGATAGAACGGTAGCGAGAAAATTAACCCCCCTTAATATTCTAAGTTGCAGGCTTTCGCGGCCGTTGTTAATAACAGCTGGGCTTCCGGGTTGGAGCCGCGTCATCGGTGCATGAACTGCCGACGTTTCGTCCTCGGTTCCACGGGACATCTTCAGAGCTGTGCTCACTTTGGGATCTGGAACACAACTGGCGAGACCGGTTCGATTTTCGATTTTCGATTTTCAAGGTCTATATTGAAACATAATATATACATGTCACACTTAACTAAGAACTAACCTATATATATTACATGTCAAAAGCTGTTTTAGGAGTTTCCTCCTCTTCAGCCAGGTTACTATAATTACATATGGATAAAAAAAGAAAAAAAGTCCAAAAAAGTCAAAATTAAAAAAAAACAGTTTTTACGTTAATGTTAAAAAAAATTACTTATTTATGGATACAATATATGTGCTACTATGCTACTTATACTGCTGGTGTTGGTGTTGGTGTCTTCTCGTCGATTCTCTTGAAGGTGACGTGGATTTTGTTGCCGGCGTAGGAGATCATTGGGTATTCTAGAAAAAAAGCAGAAATTGTTTGTGTTAGGATCTTGGTGGTAAATTCGCGTTGTTGAGGGAAAAGGTTAAGGAAAGTGGTAATAAGGAACCTCAGCCAATCGGTTTCTTTCTCTCCTGTTGCTGTTGCGGCTGAAACATCCTTCAGTGGAATGGTGGCTTCGGGGGCGGCAGCTTCCTTGGGTCGTGTGGGACACCGCATAGAGAAGGCCACATGGTCTCCCTCGCAGTTTCCACACTTGACTTCGGTTCCTGGCTTGCACGAGGAGGTGGCGTGGTTGGCTCCGCAGATCCCGCAGGTCGGCTTCTTCTCGGGGCAGTTAGCGGCGGTGTGGTCGTATTTGAGGCAGCGGGGACATTGGCTAGGTTGTGGTTTGGTTGGGTGGGATGGTTCAACGGAATACATGTGGGAGAATATACTCAGTCCGCGGCTTAGGAGAGCATCCAGCGAGGCCTGACAAGTGGTAATCACTCGCAGTAACCTCGTGTCGCGATCCGTTGCCTTGGAGCGGATTCTCCACACGTTTGTGAAGGAGATGGATTGGAGGGTGAGAGCTTGCTTCGCGTCTTCGGTTGTGATGTTCAGTTCGACCCCCCGAACAACACAAGAGAAAGACGGAGGCTTGGCGGCGACGGCGGTGTGGCGTGGTGTGGTGCGGGTGGTGGAGATGATCAGTGGAGTCCCCATCTGGTGTCCTAGGGCGATGAGCTTCTCGCGGAGGTCGGAGTGAGGCGCAGAAATGGTGGCGTTTCCGTTAGGGAAAACAGAAATGTTGGAGGGAACCAGTCCGGGAATTTTCATCATGACCTGGTGAACGGCCTTGTTTAATGCGTACTCCTTTGGAATGCCTGAAACATAAAGTGTTTTAATAGGAGAACTGCTGGAGGTGGTAGAGTGGTTGGAGGCGGCGGAGTGGTTGGAGGCGATGGAGCGGTTGGGAGTGGCGGAGTGGTTGGAGGCAATGGAGTTGGTTCTGGAGCGGCGGTGATGAACGGTAACCCATTCGGAGGTGGGAATGTCGGACAGAGGAACAAGGGGTGGAATATGTGGTGTGGATGATCCGGGGAGCGGGTTCTTGAGGAAGTACTCGGTGGTGCCGAATTCTTCTAGGGTGGTGATGGGTGGTCCGGGCGGTGGCGTGGGGGAGGCGGCGACGGTGATCTTCGGCTTTCTCTTCTTGTTCTTCGTGGAGCGGGTCTGCGCCGGGGAAGGTTGTTCGGGCGGGGGCTGCTTCTGTTGTCTGCTTGTGGTAGAGATCTTCAGTGGATAGTTAAGTTGCTGTCCTAGCTCGATCAGCCTCTCGCGGAAGTTGGGTTGAGTCGTGGAAAAGGTAATTTTTCCGTTGTAGCGGTTGGCGTCAATATCGTAGCTGGGTTTCGGTCCTGGTATTTTCTTCCAGGCGAGAGTTAGAGCCTTGGATGACAAGTCCGTTGGAAAGCCTGACACGTAAAACGTGGTTGGAGTGCTGCTGGAGTCGGCATTGTTGGAGGCGGCGGTCGCCATGGTGGTGACGTTGTTTGGTGGGAGTCGGAGAATCGGTGAGATTCCCCGGACCCGAGGTAGATGTTCTGCTGGAGCTGGCTGCTTGGTGGTGTTCTCGGTGCGAGACCTCGAACGAGAATTTGCGAGACCGGTGCAGGCACCGGGTTTATAAGGGACGGGTGGGTAACTAGGTGTGAATGCTGGGTCTGTGATTGGCTGTCGGGCTGTAGGGATTGAGCGGTTGCAGGGCGGGGCTTGGATTTACTCGGAAATAAAAGTTTATAGGCATTGTGCAGGGGATAGCTGTGGTCTCGGTTAATATTGTTAGGAGTTTTGTGTATTTCTATGGACTCACGGATCACACGGTTGAGGTAGGTGGAAGAATGGGCTAGGATTTTGGTCTTGTCAAATTGAATGATATGGCCTGTATCGTGTTTATGTTCTGCGATAGCCGACTCTGCAGGACGTTTCAGTCGAGTGCAGCGCTCGTGTTCAGAAACTCGAACGCTGATCGGCCTCTTCGTCTCACCGATGTAGGCTTTCCCACAGGAGGGTACACTATAGTGTACACTATAGGTACACTATAGTACACTATAGTACTGAAGATATCCCGTGGAACCGAGGACGAAACGTCGGCAGTTCATGCACCGATGACGCGGCTCCAACCCGGAAGCCTAGCCCCCTTAATATTGCTGCACCTACCAATTTCATTGTTAACCTTATTCTACTATCACACATGAGCAATTTAGCACCAGCAAAGATGTTTCATCGCCCCCGGACATTACAATAAATTTTCTATTTTATGTCAAAAATGTATTGAAGGCGTCAGAAAAATTAGCGACACCAACCAATTGTAGAGCTCACTTCTATCTCAATGAACCTACAAAACTAAATAAACGTGAGTAGCCAATTTTTGAAAAATATTTCTTTTCTTTAAAAATATGCACGAGTTTCATTTCAAATAATATAGAATGTGCAAAAAAAAATTAAATTCATATGAAGTAACAGGAATTTATTTCCATTTTAATCACCACAAATTTTATTTTACTAAATTAATAAATAATTACACGCGGTAGTCCTGTAATCTTTCATGCACTGGAAACGCGTGTATTGCCTGAACATTTCTGACAATAGCACCGACAATGCTTCCGTGAAACGCGAGAACATCCATCGTTGTGTCCGGCAATGGCGTTTCCTGCTTGCACTGCGGGATTTACCATTTCCTGCGAACCGATGGAAGTAGTGATTCTCAATTCAATGCGGCGTAAATCCCTATGATAACAGACCCCAGCAGCACGCTTTGTCCTGCCAAAAAAGCGCACACTAAATTTTCAAACCAAACTAGTACGCTTATTAACTGCCGCAAACATGGAAATCGTTAGTTTTCATTAGAAAGCTTGTTTTGGTAAAAGGATGTTTTTATTTATATACAAGTCAAAATGGTTTAGGGCAGAACGTCTCTCCACCTTTCTTGAACGTATTTTTCGTGAGAACCTCTAACCAAGAATACAAGAGAGATGTATACAGGATTTTTCATTAAAGTTGAACTGTATACAAAATTGGAATGGGGAAATTATCTTTTTCCAGATATTATGTCCCCAGAATACTTTGATGTAAAAGACATTAATATATACAGGTCGCAACGGGATTTTGAACTGAGACCGCCAAATTGCAAGCCTACCTTTACTCCTAAACTAAGTCGTTGTTTATTTTTTTTTTCATTATGTAATTTGTGTCAAGTTTGCCAACTGGCATTGATCATGCACGTTTGTAAAATAAAAATAGTAACTATTAAAATTAATTTACAATGTTCACTTGCTAATTGTTTAAAAATGTTTAATATGAGCATTTACACTAAAATAATAAAACGCGCAACTATGATAATAATTTCACGATTTGAAAACCAATCATCGGCGGTCTTGTTTCATAGGCGACTGCGATTAACGTTTTTTTTTAACATTCTGTATAAGCAATCCCATAAAATTTAACAGTCTTCTTAGAAAATTTTATGTGACATATTATTTTCATTCCAAAAGTAAAAACCACGCCACTTCATGCTCCTAAAACTAATAATATGCACTAACCTACGCCATATAAGCCGTAACCATATACTATAAGCAAATATGAAAAATTAAATTTAACTTTTAAGAGATTAATTAACATGTATTTACGAAATAGTTAACTTCTTATGCTTAATAGAAAAAAAAAGGAAATATGCATTTGCTCAGTGGTATTGATAATGTTTTAGTTACCATGGAGAACCCTTCTCTTCAGCAGGTCCCACACGCCCGCCACCACCGTGCTCATTTCTCAACCGGATGTAAATACGGCGATTGAACTATCCATATTATTAATGTCGTAATTTCTTTTTGATTTAGAATATTATGTACAAATCCGGCATTATCAGAAAATGTTCGACAATTGTACGTGCATATGACACGACGCGACGTAGTGATGTAAATTTTTCGGAAAAATAAGTGAAGAAAAATTTTCCTAGAAGTTTTCAGAAAATATCCTGTAAAGAAAGTTTACTAGAAGGATTGGTAAAAATTTGTTTTTACCGAAAATTTCGAAAACGAGTTATGCTTACTTTAACGAATCAAATAACTCCAATTACGTGTATGTAATATAACAATTAAGTATTTCAATCAATTCCAAATATTTTTACGCTTTATTTCGTAATGTGAAAGAGTATTTTAGCTTCAAAGTTAAAATTATTAAAAAAAGTATTTGGGGTACACTTCAGAGATAGATGTGTACTTTGTTCGTTTACAGAAAACGGCGCCAAACTTAAATATTGAAAAATTTCCGTAAGTGCTCAAAAAATGTTCCAGAAAATTTCCGTTTTTCAAAATTTCCAGCAGGAAAAGCACGCAACTTGCATAACTAACACGACGATAGGTAGAAATATGTTATTATTGTACAGATTAGCCCATAAAGATAAAGATGAAAGAACATTATTTTAACGTATTGTTTAGCGCTGTCAAGATTTGCAAATAGTGTTATACTCATTTTATTTTTGTGATAAATAACGATCTTATCAAATACCTCGCTGCACACCTGAATATGTTGGCCACTTTTTCAGGGGTATAATAACTTACATGTTCATTGGAGCAGAGTTCAGTGTTATCATTAGAGCTCCACCCATTACACTGTGAGGTTCAATGTGGTTAAGTCCGACCAAACTTCGGTGGCGAGTTCTACTGAACTTTAAAACGAAAAACGTTTATATGGACGGAGTAGGCCGAAAATTGCTTCTTACGGACCTACACCCTTCTAAATGGTATAATGATTGCACCAGGTTTTTGAAAATTTTTATTCTGGTTCTGCTCATCTAATTTTCTCTTTTTTTTAAATTCAAATTAAATCAAATTTAATTAAACTCAAACCACAAAATTACTAACATAGCACAAGCTGTGGCATCCTATGTTTGTGTGGGGGGGAGTCACGAAACATATTTGTTCCTTTTTTAAACCTTAAATACGATTTTTTAACTTTTGACCTATAATCTTGTTTATCTGTCAAACTACGTGCAATACCGATTTCACCAGATCCTCAGGTTAATCTCCTAATACCAGAACCGAATTCCCCATGTTGATAAACTTAAAGTGGGGTAGGCTTATGGCAGGTAAGATTTTAAAATTTGAGGGCAAAGGTACTTATTACTTTCCAGTGCGGTTTATTAATTATCACTTGAAATTTCTCAATGTTCACAACCTCATACAATTATGGAGCACATGTTAAGCGAAAAAGGAAAAGAAATACTAGTGGTAGAAGGCTGCAAATTTTATAAAAACGGTGTTTTAAAAAGTGGTCTTATGCATAATCATGAAATATCAACGGCAAGCAGTAGGTAATGCAGTCAAAAGAAAAGCGGTTGAATATATTTTGGAACGACGATGTAAATAATTAATCGAGAATTAAGTAAAAATTCGCATATGATGAATAACCTTTCCCATTCCCATTTTTAATTTTGTAAAAGTTTTACAAGATTTTCAGAACACTACATATTTGAAAATAAAGTCGTCGTGCCTGTTTTTAGCAAGGCTATAGAGAAAAAACAAACTTTCCTTAATTCTAAAATTTAATCAGTACTCTTGTGGTTGAATTACGAAATTTTAATTTGTGATAATAATGTTCTTATAAAGATAACCATTAAATTAGGTAGTAGTATATTATTATTATTATTATGTATATAACAACTGTACTTTCTTTTTTTGTATGTATTTTTGTCAGGGTGTTCATTTGAAAACTTCCCACCCCCAATATCTCGGTGTACAAGGCTTTCTGAAAAAATCGCCGAGACACGTCAACAGTATTAGCGAGGGGGACATATTTTTACATAATAGTGACATAAATCGTTTCATCCCCCTACCCCCCCGAGCCGCCCCCTTAAAAATTTTAAATGGCAAGGGGGGTTATGTGATACCTCATTTGAAAGGTCTTCGTATTGCCTACATTTTGGCGTTTTGTTTTTTAAAATCGGTCGATTAGTTTTTGAGATATTAAGGGAAAAGTGTTTGAGTTTGTTAAAACAAGTAACTTGGTGCAGTGTATTTGGACATGTTGGAAAATGCTATTAATCCACTAATAACTGAAGCAGTTGAAAATCAACGTGATGCAGATGGTAATTTACTACTTGATGAGGAACAACTATACTTTCAGCAGGACGGTGCCCCTCCTCATTATGTCTTACCGGTTCGGCAGTGGTTGCAGAATACATTTCCCGGTAAATGGATAGGTCGAAGAGGAGCTATAGAGTGGCCAGCTAGGTCCCCCGACTTAACTCCCTTAGATTTTTTTCTGTGGGGCCATTTAAAATCGGTTGTTTATACGCCTCAACCGCAAAGTATAGCCGAGCTCCGTCAACGAATAATTGAAGAATGTCGATCAATTCCAAGACATGTTTTCCAAAACGTCAGGGAACACGTTGAACAACGGTTATATTGTTGCTTAGCCAACAATGGACAACATTTTGAGCAGTTATTAAGATAATAACATTCCAAATAATTTTTTACTTCCAATAATTATTTGTATTTTTAATACTGATTATAAATAAAAATGTTATCAATAAGTATACACGCTCCTTTTTGTTTTAACAAACTCAAACACTTTTCCCTTAATATCTCAAAAACTAATCGACCGATTTTAAAAAACAAAACGCCAAAATGTAGGCAATACGAAGACCTTTGAAATGAGGTATCACATAACCCCCCTTGCCATTTAAAATTTTTAAGGGGGCGGCTCTGGGGGGTAGGGGGATGAAACGATTTATGTCACTATTATGCAAAAATATGTCCCCCTCGCTAATACTGTTGACGTGTCTCGGCGATTTTTTCAGAAAGCCTTGTGCACCGAGATATTGGGGGTGGGAAGTTTTCAAATGAACACCCTGTATGTATTTTAAGATTATTATTATAAGAAGCAAACTATTTTTATTTTAATTTATTTTTTCATTATGCTATATCGTTATACTATAAAGCAACTATTAAATTTTTCCTATAAGCGAACTATTTTTCTTTTTAATATTTTGAATTGATTGTGTGGTAGGCACATGGTGAAACATTATTAATAAATATTTAACTATTAATCAATTAATAGTTTATTAATAAAATAAAACAATTACCAAGTGTTTTATTTTATTAATAAACTATTGATTTTTAATAGTTAAATATTTATTTTTCTTTTTCTTTTTTCAATTGGGATGCTATAAAGCCACTATTAAATTTATTTTTATTTTACATTTAAATTAAGAAATTTATTCTCAGAGAATGGTCAAGTAACTTAACAAAGTGTATACCTGCAAATGCTAATCCCTATTTTGCAAGGGAGCGTATTTTCCGTCGCAGATTATGGGGAACTCGGTTACTCCCCAAAATACACCAAAATGGTACTCTTGGTTGAAGTAGCTAGGTCTAACAGTTTTCGAGATAAATCCACTTTTATGATTTTGTTTTTTCTTAACAACGTGTTTAAATCATACAAGTGGTTCATATCGGAAACCGTTTGGCCTAGCGGGAGTAGTTTTTTTTAACGATTATCAGTATATAAAATACTTAATTACTTTAACACTTTATACGTATTTCGACATCTTTACATGCCATTGTCAGAGGTTATATGAAAAAGTAAACAGTTAGTGTTGTTATAGCAATAGAACTTGGTGAATTGATCTCGGTAATCGTCTGCAGATGACTTGATTTCTTATTCCAAAATATTCAATAGAGGAGAATTTAAAAGATCAATTTGCTCATTAATTAACGGTACAGTTTTTTAATGTTTAGGAATTTCAAAAGCTTCTAGTATATCTAATTTACGTTTATCATCACAAAAGTGTAAACATTTTATAGTGTTATTAGATGTCAGTGAATGATTGTGTTCTAGTGAGTGTTTTGCGTAATTGGATTTATGTGGGTATTTGTATTAGTAACAACGTACGTATTATTTATACCTAATATCAGAATTTCTAATTGTCTGGCTTATATAAACCGAATTACAATGCGAACAATTTAATTTGTAAATGCCTGATTTTAGCAAATCGTCTGTTTTTGATTTTGCATTAAACAAAGTGTTTAAGATGTTTCTAGTTGTTTTAAAACTTACTTTATATTTATTTGTTTTGTTTATAATTTTAGCATTTAGCATTTTTTTTGATTTGTCACCAAATTTATAAATAAAGTTTTTTTTATGTATTTTCATCTGATAAACAAGATTTTTCAAGCTACATAGCTAGCAATAATTAACAAAGAATAAAGCTAAATGAGCAGTGTTAGATTATAAAATTTCATAAACCTAGTGAAATCACTATGAAAGCAATCCATAAAAAGCTGCCTTCTCGCGTATGGCCGCATAAACTTTTTTCATCTTTAAGGGCCAGTAGAATTCGCCACGGAAGTTTGGTAGGACTTTTCGTATTCCCCCGCTTTACTAGTTATGGATTGCTTTCATAGTGATTTCACTAGGTTTATGAAATTTTCTAATCTAGCACTGCTCATTTAGCTTTATTCTTTGTGCGAATGAGCGAAACACTTCGCCTGGACTTTCCTATACTTATAAATTAACTTTGTTTTATATTTTCCAACACTTTTGATGTACACCTGTCTAGACCCGGCTAGTAAAAGTAAGCGTTTATAAAAACTTCAAGCGTGAAGAGCGTAACTCAAACCTACCATTACCACGCTGGCTCCGCCTGCAACTGAGTACATGTAAAACAACCGAACTGAAATGAACCGGAGGCACGAACGAGTGAGGAAGCGTGTTGATGTTTGAAAATGTATTAATAACTCGAGAAGTATTATTTTTTGCAAGAAATTACCCTTATTAATTTGTGTTTAGAATTTAGAAACCTTTCTGATTTTAAAGTCAAAATGTCACGTTTCCATTTTAAAAAAAGTTAGTTTTTACCGTGGCCGCCATATTAAAATTGGAAACTCAAGTTTTTTTCTTAAATACAATCGAGAAGAATTTGCCCTACAACTTTGCTCTTGGGTTTGCGAGTCTATCTATTAAAATAAAAAAGTTAGCCTACACTGAACATTAAACGACTAGTACAAGAATACAACTGCTGTAGAAAGTATGTGAAATTCTTTCAAGGACAAAAAGATTATTAAGGGTCAAAAAATTCCATTTTTTGATTTTTTGTAAAAAGATTCTCCTAGCGCAAACAAAACAAGAAACCAAATTTTTAATTTTTTATCGCAAAAATTTGGGGGGAGGGGGAATAGTAGCCCCCCTAAATATTAAATTATCAAAAAAATATTATGATATTCGGATTTTGCTGTCAATGATGAGCTATATTGCTTTAACAGAAATATTTTATTGCTCCCCGTTAAATAAATAAAAGGGTACCAATTTTCAATTTTCAAAAATTCATAGAGGGCGTCACAGTGAAATTATAACAATGAGCTAAAAACAAAATTGTAGCAGATGCCTATCTCTATCAGCTTAAAAAGTTTAAACAAAAACGTGTGGGCAGTTTTTGAGATTTTTTTTTTGAAAATTTCAAAAATTTTGGGGTGGTGCCATTGAGATCGTTTTTCGATTTTCAAAATTAATGATATTTCATGGTATAGTACCCTTAAGGGGCTACCAAACAAGATGTAGTTGATCCCAATCAAACAACTTGTTTTTGAGTAAATGGGCGTTAAAGTCGAAATTTTCAAAAATTCGTAGCGGCCGCCATGTTGAAGCTAGAGAGTTCGGTAAAAAATCGTTTAATTTGTCCTAAGGCCTTCTATAATCTCCACTATTCAAATTTCCAAAATTCAGTTTCTGAAAAAAATGCTACCAAAAAAACATGTCTAACTTCCGCTTCCGGTTTCGGATTCTTTTTAAAAGCTTATTTTGTCGATGAATTTTTGATATACCTCCTCATTCCAAAGCACATCGAAATCGGTCCAGCCGTTCCGGAGATATGAGCGTTACCCACCCACACACCCACAGACAGACATTTTTTAAAAACCACTTTTTTAGCATCCTGGAAGCCCAAAACATGTATTTCCGTCAAAATCTCGATTTTGAAAATTTGCATGAAATCAATACTTCCCTATACTGAAAGTATAGGAAAGTAAAAAGCTGCCTTCTCGCCTATGGCCGCATAAACTTTTTTCATCTTTAGGGGCCAGTAGAATTCGCCACGCAAGTTTGGTCGGACTTTTCGTATTCCCCCGCTTTACTAGTTATGTTTGCATATGTTAAGTTTTAAAATATTTCAGTTTCTCTGTTGAATAGATTAATATGTATATCAAAACAATAAATATATCATTTCGCTTTTTCGTAGCTTATGGATAATCTGTTTTTTATGTGCTTAACCTACATTGTTTATGATTTATTTGTTTGAAAATAGAGATTATCTACAATTGAATTTATTTTTGGCTTAATTTCGTTTAATCTTCCTGATACTTTTCATACGTATACCATCGTCTATCAAAGGACACTTTCCAAAAAAATACATTTATGGTAAGTAAACTTAACCAAAAAATTTCAAGTTTGGCCTGAAGTATAGTTTTTCTGTCGAAAGTTTTAAAGGAAAGTGGAAAAGGAACGTGTATCAAATCCTAGCAATAAATTATTCCAAAGTCGCTGATGATTGCTATTCATGAAGAAGAAGAAACACTCGAAGTGCGGAATAACAACACTTGAAAAATACAGCACTCTTCCGCACACGTAAAAGTTACTTGTGTGGAAGGTTGCCGTATTTTTCAATTGCTGTTCATGCTTTATTTAGTTATAGGAACTGCCATATAAAATAGCAGCATACGTAACATGTTTTGCATCTCATCACTGGTACTGCGCATGTCATGTCATATTTCTGTTGAAGCTTTATTATTATTAGGATATTCCTTTTTGAATTAAAAAAAAAGTTCAAGGTGCTGTCTGTCTAGCAGTTTAAGTGAACGACAGGCAAGTAAAGTTCTTTTTTCTAAAAGTACAAAAGGTGAATATCGTTGCTATTGAACCCTTGAAAGAACCTGTCCAACAACAACACATCTTTGAATCATCCTGTCTGGAGTTCTGTTCGTTTTGTAGCAGCTTCTTGCGTTCAACGTGCGCATTTTCTGCAACGGATTTCCTAAATTAAACTGTATTTATGCGTGCGTTGTGCGTCACAACCTGATGAGTTCGATGACTGCTTCGATGTTGACATAATCGACTTTCTACGTGCGGCACAATTTTTGGAATATATGTGTGACAGAAAGAGATAAGAAAATAATTAGTCACGCTAAAATTGCGTATTTCGTAGGGTATATAATTCACTGGCATCAATTATGAAATTGGAAGCAGTAATGATACAGGTACAGGAAAACCAGAAATAAAGTTAATTTAAAAAACAGATTTTTTATCATTTTAAACTTCTATATAGAAGATACTATTAATGAATACTATATACGAGAGGGTTTAAAGCAAAGCTTGAAACTTTACATATCCAATTCTACGTTTAAATCGAAAAGAGAAAAGTTTCGCAATCAAATTAGTGATTCTAAGCCATGAATATAGAGAACTTATTTCGTGCTTTCCAGCTTATCTTAGATGCAATTCAATAGGAAATAGGAATCATTCCACTTATTTCTTTATTTTCCTCTCAGTGAATCGGCGTAGCAGATACAATATACAGGGTGTTATTGAAATACGTGCAGATATTTCCACCTTTAATAAAACTCTCCAAACTGAACCACTTTTCTTATTATCATTTTCTCCAAATTTCATATTTCTTTAGTATTTTCCCCCTCTTGAATTTGATAGTCCTTCAGTAAGTAGATTATGTTAAATCTGAAAAGACAAAAAAAACTATGCTATAAAGCTCGCAAATTTCTTTCTGGCGCCTTCTATGAATTTTTGAAAATTTGAATTTCAACTTCAAAATGCGTTATCAGATCGGGATGCAATTTGATATGGGAAATGCCCTAAGAGTACACAAGGTTACATACTACTATAATTTTTATAACAACTAAAAACAAATGAAAAAAATATCAAAATTTAGACTTTTTCGAAAACATTCTGCTCAAAAACTGGCCATACCAGATCCGGACTTTGAGAAGCGGCCGTTATGGCGCCGCCGTTGGAGCGCCACTGTTAAAGCGCGGGACACTAGGCGCGGGCCATGCGAGTGCAAAAACCCTAGGGCGCGAGGAAACCATGGCGCCGGCCTTTACGGCGCTGGAGACTAGGGCGCCAAAACTGTGTTATATTTTCAACGTGAATCTTCTTGCCTAACTAATTCGTTTTGGTTGCACAGCCATTCCACTCAAAGCCTGATCTGTGGCGGGGCAGCAAGGGTGACTGCCCCCGGACTCTCACAAAACAGAGGCCTCCACAAACTCAAAAATTATTATATTTTTATTTCTCGTTCATATTGATGAATTTGTTAGAATATTATTATCAATGATGTATGTACCTGGTATAATTGTACTTGATGTGCAATTGACTCAGATGGTTTCTGGTAATCCCTGGTTAAAGCTTAAAGCCCGGGAAGTTCTTAAACGCAGGTAAAATGAAAAACCAAATTTTGAATATTTAATTTAGAATAGACATTTTAGGTCTTAAATGACTTATAATTCATTCAAGCCAACCTTTAAGAGACAAATTTGTGTCATCAATTTCTATCAAATCTACGTGGATACAGTCCATACTTTTAAGCCGACTTACGCAGGTTGTAGGAATATGTTCTGCAACTACCGTTTTATAGCGGATAATATTGACGCCAGCTATACTAAATCAGCTGTACCCCCGATAAAGTGGTAAAGGTTGGGGTGGATGCAATCGTAGTTATTATTGGCGCGTAAAAAATTTTTGAAAATACAACAAGCAACAATTTCTGAATCCGATATATATCCCACTGTAAAGCGTTGTTGGGAGCGAAGCATTTGTTTATGATTTGCTTTTATGCAGTTAATTTGTACAAACTAGTTATGCAACACATCTAACAATTATTATAAATGTTCGTAAAATATTTTCACGGTGCGGTGATTTTACATGACGTAATTTTTATAAAAATATTTATAAAAATAAATATGAGAATTTTTACAGTGGGATGGCAGCAGAAGTGCTGAGCTCATTTTTATATATTGCATTAAATGTAATTAATTGTGTATTTGTAATTATTGTATTTTATTATTGTATAAACTGTTAGTATTTCAACGCAATTAATAACAAACTAAAGAAAATTTAAAAGAAACAAAACATGTATTTTGACAAAACTCCTGTGAGGGTAATAATAAACTTATGAACATCTGTCACTCCAGACATATTAGAAGTTTTTCTTAAATATCCATTTAACTCAATCCTCCACGAATCTCGAAAAAATATAATTGAAAAAGTTTTACTTTTGGATCCATCTTTAAAATAAGAGTTTTGTCAAAATTAACATTGACGGGTATTGTCAATGTGTTTTTTTATTAACAGCCTTTGACTCTGCTATAGAATGTAAGCTACAATCATTGGCTTATTAAAAATTAAACCGTTTCTTTGTTTTTAGTAAACTCCATTTCTTCAGAAACACATTTTCGTTTTATTCAAAGTATTATTTAAGTTTATAATTGATTTCTTTGAAATTTTGTTCAAAACTATGGAATGTAATTTTAAATTTGAGGTTAGTCACTACTACATGATCAACTGCATGTTTTTTTAAGCTTCTTCAAGTGTTCGATAAGTAAATATATTAGGGAAAAGGTTGTCTTGCTATAAAATACCGACATCATAACTTACTGTTTACTAAGCTAGCGTACTTAATACCTAAATCTTAACTGCTCACTTTAATTACTTTCCGATAGTAAAATCTTACGAGTTGCGAATTATGAGATCTCCCGCTGTATGTCGGTCAGGAGTGGTTTAAATATAAAACTGAATAAATCATTCCTTTTACTGCACTTATACACTGCATCAAAACCACTTAACTGCTACTAACGCTTTTCAGAGAATTCACTTTCATTTAAAAACTCTCTTATGATATTAGGAAATTCGACCTACATAATCCACGCAAGAAACTTTTATGTTCTGATCTCCTTGGGCGATTCAAAATTCTGAACGATCTAAAAGATTTCCATTTTCTACGTGGGCATCAGTCTGTAAACCCGAGTAATTATTTAAATTGCTTTAATCAAAATTACAACGCATTAAGACTTCGACAGGTCGTTTTAAATGCCCGCATTTTTCAAGTCCACGGAATCAAAATTTGATATTAGTGTACCAAAAGTTCAATTTGCGTTGTAGTTTAATGTCCTCAGATATTTTAAAACCTGTCCAGTTCGAATGCCTTTAGTTACATTGTTGCCCCGTTTTCAAGGTCATTCAATATCGGTCGCCCCGAGTAATATTGTAAGGTAGGTATCAAAAAGCTCCACCGGCTTTTAAAATGCCAATTAAAAAGTTAATCAAAATTGGGTGCTCATTAGCTTTACTTTGACCGATATCGTTTGATCAAAAAAACATAATATGAAATAAAGCTCTGGTCGGAACTTAGTTCATACAGTAACAAAGTGTCACGCGAAAAACATTTGTTTTTTCACAGTTTGCAACTGTATGAATTAAGTTTCGACATGAGTTTGGTTTTCCATGTCTAAGTCCTTTATAACTTTTTTTTTATTAGTATTAAAATTTTTAATGTTGTTACTGTAAGGGTCAAAAACGTGACTTTTAAATTTCAGACGGTTTGGTACCGGTTTGCTAAATGTGAGATGAAGATTGCAGGGTTTGGAGAGAGCAGAAAATTTAACCGTCTCTGGTAAACCTACTATTATTTTTATTCAGTTGAAGCAATAATAAGGCAAATTATATGGCAATTAGCTAAAGGTTTCTCATTTTTAAAAGTCGGTTAATGCGCCACATTTTGTTTTGTTCGTTCGTTTTGTTCACTTATATTACCTTATATTATGTAGTTGGGATACGGAAAATTTTAGGTAGGTATTGAACATTCCACGCAATGTCATAAAAACCCACTGCTATTGTTTTCTATAACAAGATTAAAAAACAAAAGAGATAATACTACCATTACTATTCTAAAGTGCATACGAATTTCATAGACAGTGCCAAGCCTTCTCTTCCACAGAATTAAAACGAACTATTGGTACATTTCTTTAATATCAAAATAGATGGAAATTCCTCCATACTACATAAGGCATTCTGTGAAGGTGTGTTGTTATTGCTTCTGGTTGTGCGATTATTTTAACCTTTATCGTAGAAAGTTCTTATGCTGGAAGTTTAACTTCGAATGGGAAACGTCACGTAAAACAAATCGATGTAATTTTCTTCTGCGCTGATTTCTCTTTTCAGATTAATGAACCTGCAATAAAAACTAAAGTACACATGATGAATAATTTGGAACTTTTGGTGTTCTTCCAAGGTCTTGTTTTATATTGAAATGTTTAAAAACTTTTGTGATATTTATTGCAGTTATAAATAAGATTGTATGCTAAAATTAAAAACGTACCTTCCTAATATTGTAAATAGAACATAATTCAAATTTATTATTAACTAAAATTTGATGTATTGAAAAGCAATGCCGCATTTTTACGTTGTTGCTCACTTCTACATTATACTAAGCAATATTTATAAATATTGTAATTTTTGTTAATTTTTTAATGCCATTGTAATCAAGAGTATAGGTTTCTATTGAATTCCAATTCAGTTACTATTAAGTTGTAAATTACTTATTTGCAAATTCGCAAATGTTTTTTTTTTAAATCAAACAATAAATGAATAAGCCACCAAATTTCTCGATATAATGTGAAAATTAATTTTAACCTCTACCCCATTCGATCCTTCGGGTATAAAATTCGAAATATAGTGACAACGTTATCTGGGTCGCTTTTTACTATATTGAAAAGGCGTTTTTATTATATTTTGCTAATAAAGAATACATTTTTTTTGCGGCGGTGGAATAGTGGTCAGGGTCTCAAGCAGCTACTTTGCCAAAAACGGGTGGGTTCGATTCCTCTCACTGTACTTTCCAGACCCCGTAAGCGGTATTTAATTATTATTTAATTTTTGTAGTCAAAGAAAGGTTCTTAACTGCTTCAGTGGTATAAATAAAATATAAAAATTGTAATGTTTATTGACTTACAAAAGTATGTGATAGAAAAGTTTTAACCTTAAGAGTTACTCTAAAATCAGAATAGTTCTCACACTGGCTATCTATTGCTCAACAATAACGACTGTTTCAAAAAAAAACTATTTTTATATTCAAAATTTCGTGGAGACTTTTCGTAAACCGTTGAATAAAATAAAAGCTCTTACATGGTAGTGTGGATGAAAATTTTTAAAAAATGTTGTACATAAGATCAACAATAACATACAGTTTTGCTTTATAATAACATACTTTAACATTTAAAACATTACAAGACAGTAAAAATTATTTTTTTTTGAAAACAATTAGCGTTCCTAAATATTGATGAAATAGAAAATTAAATTTAGCATCACATTTTGCAATCACTCATGAGCAATTTGGCTTGAACACAAATGTTTTCTAATTTCCCGTTTATTAAATAAAGGGGCATAGTTTTTCGATTTTTAAAAATTCGCAGAGAAACTGTAGCTGATTGGGACACCAACCAACTTGTAGCTCATCTCTAGCTGTATGAGTTTTTGTGAATATTTTCTCGAACATTTCTAAAACTTCTCTTTTCTATAAGTTTTTCATTTCACCGTTTTCAAGGTTCCAAACATTTTCGTAAATAGTAAGATTCATTTGTCACATTTCTGTAGAAGTAAATAAACAATCTATCTAACATTATAGTGTACTGCTAGATCTATTTATTACAAAAACAAAGGTTATGCCGATGTGATTGATAACTTATTTTTGAGTACATAGCCATTCCAGTTAAAATAAACTTTCGATTTGTCTTAGCAACTCTGTAACCAGAACATTAAATATTCCAAATGCAATAATCATTATTTTAAAAGATAAATTCTTTTCAAATGTTTGTAATATTCATTCAGTACATGTTTTATAAAACAATATGAATTATGAAAAAGTCAAACAAAGTTTGGCAAAATGTAGTACACAGTTTTGCAAGTTTTCATTTGTGTATTGCACTGATCAGGAATTAGGTAGGTAATAATTTTAGTTACAGAAATAAATTTAGGCAATTTATTCCAATTTCTAATGCAGGTTAATTATTATTTATTTAAGTATTACAATCAACACTTTTTACCATTGACTAAAAATAGTCAAGCATTAGGCGTTGGAGGGTAGTTGCACTTTAGTTAAGTTCGTAAAATTAAATAATTTTTGTAAGGGGTAAGTTTAGATTTTCATCGTATTTTATATTTGATTTTGTACCAGTTTTTAACATATTGTTGTGTTTTGTTAGTTTTAGTTGGAATTATTTAACAAGTTCTCTTTCAGAATAGATATTGCAAGTGGTATTTTACAAGTATAATTGTAATATTTAATTATAATTTGCTTAGCAATCCAAAAAGGTATTTGTAAATCTACGTGTAAATTTTCCTCAAATAAGTGTGGTCTTGCACGTAAATAATCAATCGTAGGCCTCCTGGCCATAAAGGGCTCCTTTCCAATACAGAAGGCCGATTGATTACGACTGCATCATACCCTACACTTAGAATTACTTCCGTATCTAACTTTTGTTTCCGGTTCCAAATATCGTAAAATAAAAACATTTTGGTTCAATGAATCTTCGTTGGTGGTTCCCAATAAATGCCATTGTTTTCGTTTTTCTGACGGATGTTTTAAAACCATAATCTGCACATATATAATTTAGATGGTGCACTGATATTTGTAATTTATCTTCACCGTCATGGATTATTACCACGTCGCCCGCATATGGATAAGTAGCAAGTAGTAGAGCGGATGCCTATCTTTGATAGCGCATCTAAAATTCGCCCTTTACACTTAGATAGTTAACGTGCATATATTTATTTTTTCTACATACGAGGGCGAAGTGAGAAGTTTGGTACAATTGCAACAGAGGGCGTCGCAATCGCAAATCCCAGATGGCATTTGTCAATACCATCTGTTACTAGGCCATATTAAAATTTTCAGATAGATCTGTCATTTAGTTCAGTTTTGACAGCCATTGAAAACAGACAACCTCTCGTATTTTTGCAGACATGGAAAAAAGTAAATTTCGTGTGTTAATTAAATATTATTTTTTGCGCATAAAAACCATTACGCAAACCAAAACAAAGTTTGATAAATATTATGGGGACTTTTCGCCATCGATTAAAATGATTCACAAGTGGTTTACTGATTTTCGTTGTGGTCGTACAAGCACAACTGATGCCGAACGTTCAGGACGCCCAAATGAGGTCACCACACCAGAAACGGTTGACAAAATCCATGATATTGAGTGCAGAGTGAAAGTGTGCGAGATAGTTGAGATAATATGCATCTCAGATGAACGTGTGCGCAATATAGTACACGAACATTTGGATATAAAAAAGCTATCCGCGCGACGGGTGCCGCGCTTACTCACAATCGACCAAAAACGCGTGTAACAACTTCAGAGGCAGGTTTGGCGATGTTCAAGCGCAATAAAAAGGAGATTTTGCGTCGTTTCATAACTGCGGATGAAACATGGACCCATCACTATACACCGGAGATCAAGGAACAGTCTAAGCAGTGGATTTCTACTGGCGAACCTGCGCCGAAGAGGGCTAAGGCGGTTTTATCGGCCAACAAGGTTTTGACCACAGCTTTTTTGGGATGCACGCGGCGTAATCCATTACCTTGAAAAGTTGAAAACAATCAATGGTGAATATTACTGCAACTCATTGGACCGTTTCAACGACGTTTTGAAAAAAAAACGACCGCATTTGGCCAAGAAAAATTCTCTTTCATCAAGACAATGCACGGGTTGCCATGGCCAAAATCTATGAATTACGCTTCGAATTATTCGTCATCCACCATATTCTCCAGACTTATCACCCTGCAACTATTTCGTTTCCGAACTTGAAGAAATGGCTCAGCGGAAAGATATTCGGCTCTAATGAGGGGATCATCGATGCAACAAACGCCTATTTTGAAGGGTTGGAGAAATCGCTGACGTTGAAAAATAAATTGTTTTTTGGCCGAAAAAATTATTCCTTGTTTCATTTTTACCAGACTTCTTACTCCCCGCTAGTACATTCACTTATTATTTTTTTATGTATTAATATTTGTTAAATTTTTTGTTTTTTTGTGTAACAAAGACATTATTATTATTATTATATAAGATTACAATTAATTTTATATCGTTTTGCGGTATTCCTGGATCTGCGTTTAATTTGCCACTGTTAGGACAAAAATTCAGAAAAATGTGCAGAACTATTCACAGACACCTAAAACATAAACACGAATTGACACCATACTAAAATTCTATAAAACAATAGCAGTGCTCACATTAATTTATGGCAGCAAGAGTTGGACAACAACAAAACGCGATGAATCGAAAATCCAAGCTAATGAAATGAAGTTTTTAAGAGTATCAAAAAATCTACAAGATTGGATATGTTTAGAAATGAAGAAATAAGGGCAGAACTTGAGATATACAATTTAAGAGATAAAAATCATCGATAAACAAAATTAAATGGTGTGAACATCTATTAAGGATACCAGAAGAAAGTCCAGGGTTGTTATGTTTAAAACAAAATGTTTAAAACAAGTGTTTAAAACATGTTTAAAACATGCAGTTTTAATAATTGACGTTTTGTTTTAAACGATTAAAACATGACGTTTTAAACATGTTTTTTTATACCATATGTTTTAAATTCTTTTCTACAGGAATCTGAAAAAACGATAAAAAAAATCAATATTTTCACTCGTTTATTTTGTAGGAGTATTATAAAAATTAAAGTAAACATATTTATTTAAAAGCTACTGATCAACATGTGTAGGAGTGTAGGTATTTTAAAATTTAACACCTTTGTTTAACAACTTAAAAACAGATACTAATTTTGATGCCTTTTCTGTTCCCAGTCTATTTCTTATGTTTGAATGGACAAGTCCAAATGAAGAGAAGATTCTCTCTATGCCTGCTGATGAGGCTGTCGCCGTATGTAGTTGAAAAACAAGGTCTTTCATTTCACATGTTAAGTATTTTTCTAGCGACAGCCACCATGTTAGAGGTTTAATGGTTTCTAATGTGTTTTTTCTAAAAAGATAGTCCTTGTAAGGAAAATTATGTGCTCTAATTAATAATTTCAGCCATGATTTTAGGATGATAAGTGTCAGCAAATTCTAGACCAGCATCAATTTGTTGATCATTTAGTTTTCCTCCCATGAAACGTGGATCAAGCAAATTAGCTAAAAAATGAGCTGGTGTCATGGCCATGTCAAACCTTTTCTGGCACTTGTTTATGTCAGTCTGAGAAGTATCGGGGTGTGACTGGAACTCTGACAGCAAATTCAACCATATTTCCGTTGTTTCTCCTATTGTACACGTTTCTCCCTGAATCGTATCTAGTGCTACTGCTATTCTTTTAAGTTTGATTAGATAATCTTGTGCATTTATCTTAATCGCTGTATTTTGCACTTTAAAAGCAATATCTTTATCAATGGCGATCCTGTGATCAGTACATATTTTAGAAAGAATATGCCAGTTGTCCACATACGTTTCTAAGCAGTCAACTAATGAATTCCAGCGGACATCTTGAGGTAAAACTAGTTTTTTATCTCCAGCCTGTTTGTATTTTGCTGCTGGAAAGTGATGATTTCTAAAATATTTCACAATTTGGGTAACATGATCCTTAAAGCCTGGCACTTCCAAATTATGTGCTAAAAGGTTTAATAAGTGGGCCGAACAACCATACGTTATTATGTCACCAATATCTTCGAATTGCGCCAATTCGTTTCGCATTTTGGTCATATTGGCAGCGTTATCAGTTACAACACTACAAACTTTACACTGATATTCTTTACAAGACCTAATAGCGTTCACTGGCAATTCTTACATATATTCCGATGTATGACTATTATCACTTGTATCGATAGTGTCGACCAAATATACATGCATCAGTAACACAAATACATATAACGGGCTCGTTATGTACGTTGCTCCAACCATCAAGAGCCATACAGACACTTTTACCTCGAAGTTGTTCGCTCATTTTTCGTTTCAAAGAAATATGTACATCATCTAGAAGTTTACCTCCAACTTGATGGCGATTTGGCGGCATATAACCCGGGCGCAAAAGTGTCATGAGCTTAATAAATTCTGGATGTTCTACATGACGAAAAGCTGAATTAGTAGCAAATAGAAATCGTGCAACTTGAAGATCTATGGCATTTTTTTCTGAAGCCGTTGTTCGGACCACAAACTTCCCTAACATGGTTTGCTCTTTTGATGATCCACTTGGTGAAAGCTCCAATGTTTCAGTGTGTTTTCGTTTAACAGCACTGCTGGGGACGGATCCTTCAGATGTTTCGTCACTTAAGCAAGTAGTAGATGCATTGCTGCTAATTGATGCAGTTGAAGTTAATGCCATTGTAGATTCTGCAGTTTCTGTAACAATGCTTAGAGTATTAGTAGGTGTTGTATTATTTTTAAAAGAAAACAAATCTAAAAATTTCGCGTTCTTGTACAAATGTAGTACATGCTTTCGTTATTCCAAAGTGAAATGATCAATTTTATAATCACATGTTTATTACCTGTACTCGTTTGTTGAACATATCCAGTACTGATTAGATTCTCCTCCTGTAAATCTTCAGTAGCACATGTTTCTAAATGCTTTTTCATTCTAGAAACTAGCCCGAACATTTCAAGTTTACATTTTTTACACTTTGCTTTTATTGTTTTATTTTTGGCTGAAGGCTTTATTTCAGTAAAATAAATCCACGAAGGGTCCTTTTTTCTGCCGGGAGCACTCATCACTCTATAAACATGCACACTTTTGTCAGATTTAAAATCACCTGTTGGAAAGAACACTCGCTGTTGAAAGACGCACGCATTAATAAACACTAAAAACCTATATCCTGCAAATATAATTGAGGGAATTACCCCTCTAACATTTTTATTTATTTTCAATTATTATACATGAACATTAAGTGAACAACAACAGTAGCTCCTTTGGTCCCTTGTTTAGCTACCATGCAGAAATTTGATATTTTATATAACCTTGCATTAATGATTAATGTGTCTAAAATTTTAACATCTCCAGTTACCATTTAAATTAAAGTAGGAGTATGAATAAATATTGAAAAAAATAGGATGTTATCAAAAAATATTTTCATTAAAGTCAACTTCCAAAATAAACGTTTGTGGTTTTAGAATACTCCTAAAGTTAATTTTGCTTACCTTTTATTTGATTCTTGGATATTAACATCAAAAACTATTAGTCACAGGATAAACGAGTTTTTGTCTAAATCTTTAACATAACATTGTCTACCAAATTTGTATTTTACTTTTAAATACAAAATTGAAGTATGCCATTTAAATGAGGTAGGTATTAAATCAGGTGTAAGCTTTTAAAGTAATATTAATTATGTTTTTAATGTTTTAAACAGTGACTAATACTACATACAAAACATGTTTTAAACAAAAAAAACCTGTTTTAAATAAAAAAAAAACGTATGTTTTGTATTTTAAAAAAAAACGTGTTTTTTTCCAACCCTGGAAGAAAGATTACCGGAAGCAGCAAGAACATAACGACCTAGAGAAAGAAGAGACAGAGGAAGACCAAGGCAAAGATGATAGCCGCAGCAGGATAATCAGCGTAATCCCTGAAGTAGTGATAAAGAAGAAGAATTTTCGTTGTACCTAGTTTTCATTCAATTTCATCAAGATCAATAGTTACTAATATTTCGCATTAGGCAAGGAGAAGTAAAAAAATAGGTAAATGAAGAAAGGTGTATCAAGTTATCATACACAAAAATGTGTATTTTATCAACTAATAAAATAGTTGTTCAGATACGGTACAAAGTGTTTAAGAAGTTGAGTGAACTAAAAACAAATTACAAGAGAAAATAATAAAGCTTTGTTTTCATAATTTAAAACTATTTTTAAACTATTTTTCCAAGCTGTAAACTTTGTATGTTTCGTGTGTAAAAGGTTTTACATGAAAAGTAAAAAAAAAAAGAAATAATTTAAAAGAGAAATATATTACCATACCTAAAGTGAAACCACGTTTATCTTTTTTTATATTAACAAAACAATAAAAAAAGAAACGATTATTAAAATCACCCTAAGATTTCAGTCCAAAAGACGACGCAATAAAAAAGTCATTGTGATTTAGTTACATATGTTGTCGCAGTATAAAAGCGAGCATACTAAGTATGTCGTCAATGTGCAACTGCATTTTTAAATTAATATTTGTACTTTAACGTTTTGTTAATTACCTAAAAATGCGTTTAAACTTGTAATTTTCACTTTTCGATCAATATCTTTTTGCTTTCCATTTGTCAATTGTTTTTAACGTATGTTTTATTACGCATTGTAAAATAGTGAGAATTTGTTTATTATTTGAAATAATTAATTAGAAGACGTTTTACATCACAACAGTCAAAAATAATCTTTTTGGTACTGACACGCCCAACTATGCTTAACATTAAAAAAACACAACTTTATGTTATAATTCAACAAAAAAAACAAAATAACAAAATTAATTGCCCCATCTTATTAAACATAAAATTATTATAAAACTTTTCCTCTGTCTCGAATAATTAGAACTCTAGTAGGTTGTGTATTTTCCATTCAAAATAGCTTTTCATTTTCCACTACTTTCCACATTTAACAGTCTTTCTCTGTAGTTTCTGAGATCCTTGTAGTGAAAACAACTCACAGCGCTGAAAATACACCACAAAAGCAACTTCCGAAAAACGAATAACTAAAAAGAAGTGTTTTAAGGTAAAATCATCAAAGTACCACAATATAAATCTGCAGTTTCAACTGGAAATCATTGTTTATAAATAAAACATAGAGCGTTGCGCCCGTTTCGAGATACCAGCCCCCCTGAAAAAGATACTGTAAGCAAATAACATCGTTTGATTCAGATTTTATATGGTAATATTAAAAGTGATGAGTTATAATTTCACTTCAGGGGAGGATGTAGATGGGGGAGGAAGTGTTCGACGTATTGTCACAAGCCAGAATGCACAGTAAGAAACAAATTCATATTTTAAATTATTATTTTTTAATATTTCTAAATTTCATACAAATGTTACATAAATGAACACAATTCTTATCAGAGGAAGTTGAATATTAAATCGGTCATAAAATGTTAATAGGTTTTTCTATATAAAGCCAAGGGGTTACCATTGTATATGAACACACGTGTCTTCATTTGTTCACATGATGTGATATTCTATATATAAGGGGAATTAGAAACATTGGCAGAGAGTTAGAATCAGAGTTGCAGTAAGTTGCAGTCCCAGACTAAATTCAACATTCAGCATTAGAGAACCAGATAGCATTCTGGTGGTGACAAGTCCGTCATCATGAACCCTTTACATTACGTAATGTAAGTAAGTTTATAAATTATATTTTAAACAAGATTATCCTGTTCTTAGTAATTAATCGTTTAACTAAATATAAATTAATATTAGAAATAGATTGGTTATTTATTTGGGGTTGTGTCCAGACGTTGAGTATGGTTTGATTTATTAAGAATAAATTGGGTCGTGACAGTATCTCTTAACGTATTTTGTTAGCCCCCCCCCCCCCCCCCCCCCCCCATATCTACCTGGTCCCTGGTTGTTAGATTCGAACGAAAATAAGTAGCGTTAAATCAAAAATATCTGTAGAAAATTTGAATCGAATATCTCAATTTATGACGGAATACTTTATTGTGTGATTTACCTTTAACCATCTCTGAAGGGCTTATCTCGAACAGGGTGGATCTTCGGATATATGTTTATCCGACATTTTTTGCTCAAAATGCTATTCCAAAGCCTTTGCCAAAGTTTGCTACACAGGTTATAAATCGCCCTCTTCATATATTTAATAATATCTAAACATTGTTGGCGCTACATTCTTGTAAAACGTTTTCTACAACCGTTGAAATAGGTACTTAAATATTTAATAATTTTATCGAATATGGTAGTGTTACAAATACTTTAATTAAAAAACAACAATCTTTAGTTTTTTCGCTTCTTAGCTATTGTCTGCTAAAAGTAAACGTTTTCATTGTTTGAAGCTTATTTTAGTTTGCGGGTATGCATTTGCCCTAATGGATGGTTGTTAAATTTTGATGTGGAAAGCACTAAGTATATTGGATATTATTTTTCTGACAGGACGCTTTATCTTTTTAAGTAATTAAACTTTTGTATGAAGTTTCGGGAAAGGACGGCGTGGTGTCTACCCTTTTATCCTTCAACTTTTGTTAGCGAAACCCGCAACATAATAAATACTTGTATATACTCCATAATCTTGCCTTTGTTGCTTTCTACGGCCGCTCCATAGAGACTACGCAACCCCCAATATAAAGGGGTATAAAATAAATGATGATAGATATATTTCATTCGTACTTAGCTATCTAAAGTGAATTATGAGTTTTCTTGGCAAAGTTAGCGGAAGATTGCCACTCCGATATTCTAAATTTCTCTACTTTCCATTCCCCTGACGTTTTCTACGATATATCCGACGATAAAACTTGCTTGAAACCGAGCTTGGGACGGTTTTACGGCGCTACATAAATATATATTCCTACGTTCTTTCTATGACTCATTACAAAGTGTAAATAAACAAGTTACGGAAATGCGATATTGAGTTTTTATCGTAGGTCGTGTTGCCGTTAGACGCCGCCACTAGCGGAATTCTCCACAATTAGCCATATCAATGGGTACGTGCTTACCACACACGTGCCTGTGGAATGTAAACAAACACAGTCTTACAGTCATTATTATTTACTACGCAGTACTACGAGATGGCCTTGACACAATATACTAAGGATACACTTGTTATTATAGCGAGGTCGTATTTTTACTCACCATTTTAAAACGTTTTATTGCATCTACACATTAAGGTTTGTTTTGATAGTACCTTACGTTTACTTCAATTATTCAACTTGCTTTTGATCAGTAATATGTACTAACACATAAAATCTTAGCTCTCGATAAAATTCCGCGTTTTATCACGATCACTACACAAATCCATAACAACCGAAGCTAAAAATATTTCCTTTAAAAATAGCACGCTACTAAATCACGTTAATCTATTCAAGGTAATGGAAAAGGCTCAATCCTATTAAATGGAATGGATATTAGATGTGACTTATTGCATGTAATATTCAAACACAGATCAAACATACAACACCGTCAAATGCAAGTCAGCTTTATATTATATTACTTGCAGCAGTTACAGCCAGTACCATCCTATCCATTGGGCTATAGCCTTAGGGCGCCGGCTCCAAAAAGACGCCGGGCGATTCCTTATAAAATATATCGTTTTAAATAGTTATTTATTCTTTACGGTACTACATTAAATGAAAATGTCTTTTTAGCTATACTTTTGTTTTTTATTTTTTTACAATAATCCCTTTAATGGATTATAAATACATATGTTGGTGCGCCAACTAGTGGAAGCTAGACATATACCGCTAGTATTGCTATCAATCTATCAGGTAGACAAAACACATCTGGTCTGATTATAAGACCCTGTGAGTTCGCCTGCGCTGAGTGCGCATTTGTGTAGAAATTGAGTAAAAAGTGTCCGTTAGTATTCAAAAAGGTACCAGCCGCCGCCTATTGCCTGACTTGAGGCTCATGTACGAACTTGTACTGTAGCAGTTGTGTCGTATGAACTAGTGGTGGTTTGTCTGAATGTTACGTTGTCCAGAAAAAAATCTCTGGAAAGAATCTAAAAAAGTAGTCTTCGGAATAGAAAATCCCCGGTAAAAACAGCCTCGTCACAGTTTTCATTTTCACAAACATTCTCTTAATAGTGGCATTGTGTTTTTAGTGCTATATTAATACCAAACTTCATCCCGTTCTGTGAACTCGATTTTCAGTAATAAGGCGTTGACGTGAAAATTTTCAAAAACTCGTATTGGCCGCCGTTTTGAAGCTACAAAATTAGAACAAAAAGAGTTGGATAAGGCCTAAGGTTTTCTATCAAATAACGTTTCCAGTTTCAGAAATTTGTTGTATAAAAGCTACCAAAAAAGCTTGTTCAACTTCCGTTTCCTCGATTTAGAATATTTTAAAAACTTATTTTGACAGTGAATTTTTGATTTTGAATGTTTTGAAGTTCAGAAGCTCATCGAAATCGGACCATCCGTTTGGGAGTTATAACGTGTAACCCACACTCATACATACAAACTCACTTATACACCAGACAGACATTTTTCAAAAACCACTTTTTTGAGTTCCTGGAAGTCCAAAACATGTATCAAGGATTTATTTCGGGGCTTTTTGTTCAGGGGGTTTTCTTTGTCCAGTGCGATTTTCCTTGGTCTTTTTTTGGGGGCTTTGTTTTCCTGTGTATTTTTTCATGGTTTTTCTTTGGCGATATTTTACGGGGATTTTTTTCCAGGTCTATTTTCTCCAGGGATGTTTTATTCTAGATTCGAATGTCCCTGTCGCTGCTGTTAGGGCGCTACAAATTCTTAGGCCAGGGGCTTCAAATTTCTTAGGATGACCCTGGTTATTGCTATTTAGTTTTGCTCGTTACCAAATAAAGGGAAATTACCAAATAAAGGAAATTACGTATGATGGTAAATTTTGTAGCATGTCGATGTGTAGACTTCATATTTCATTATGATATTAGACGGCTTCTGTGTGATTACGTAAATTTTATTACTCATAATTACGTTTGTTGTTACTACATTTCAGATTAAAATCAAAGCAGGAAATTAATGGTAATTTAAAATGCCTAGCGTATTTTAGAAAAGTGCGCATACAAATTCTCACACCTTGGTAAGTTTCCATTGTTAAATCTAGTATGGTATTCAGTGTAATTTTCTAAATACTTCTACCTTCGTAATTTTTCCACTTTCACTGCTTGCTCAAAGCCATACATTTCTACAACGTTTCACTGTTTATTTTCCCCAGTTGATAAACAAGTAATATAGCCAACAACAGTTAACAACGCGGTATATACATATCGTATTTATATACGCATATAAAACAAATAAAGTAAACTTTTATTATTATTTGCAATTATTGACTAAAATAATATATTAAAACATAAAAAATGAAAAGCTGGTGGTTTATATTTGCTTAAATAGGCTCGAATAAAGAATCTAACAACAATGTTTACATACTGGGACGCTTGTTTTCCGCAATATTTAGTTGACAGTTACAATTTTCAAGAGTTACTAGTAATCTAAAGTTTCATGAACTTATTTTATTGAAAAGTTTGGTGAAACTTTTCTACGCCTATTTTTCAAATTGGAAATCAATTTTGAACACTGTTTTAGATGTTGTTTCGTTTAAAACTTACGAAACACGAAAATACCAAATAAACTAGAACAATAAATACAGTTTACTTGCTTTATTAAATATAAAAATGAAACAATAATTATGTATAAAAAAATTGTGTCATTAACAATAAGTAGATTTCCATTCACAAAATATACATGTTTATTTATCTCTCCTACTCTCTCCGCTTGTATAGATGAAATGTCAAAAAATATTTACGTTTAATTTTCCTATTTTAGTTAGATTACCTTTATTATAACTTATCCTAATTACGCTTTCATTATTTCACAATATGACTACAGTCCTATCCATCACTCAACACCAATTGCTGTAGTGCTAATAATAAATGCATGATAAAAATACAAAAATGCTACATATGTAAGTAGAAGTACAGTCACTTCTACTTGCATATGTAGCATTGCATAGACTTGCAAGTTTGCATGTGTAGGCCATGGCGAGTGATAACATGTGCGTATGCGCTGACCGTGCATTTAATAGCGCAAAATGCAGCTACATATTTTGAGCTAAAGACGTGAAAACTGTAGTGTAGTATTTATAGATGATTTTACGCATTTAGAGCAGGTTTTGAAATCAGTTTCACAGGCTTTTGAAACGTTTCAATGAAACTGAACATATTTGAAAAGTTTCATGGAAACTTTTCATGGATCACGTCACTAAACCCAATATAAAACCACAAAAGGGAGAACTAAACAATAAAACTGAGAATTCAATAACAACAAAATTTCCCGGTTGCATTTCGTTTTTAAGCGACATTGGTGGACGGTTATTTTAGTTGTTTAATAAAATAACTCCTAAAAATCTACTTAATCATCTGAATTAGTTTCCTTTTCCTATTGTTATTAGTTGAATATTTTATCAAAACAGTTTGGTAACAATTTTTGAAGTTAACTGAGAGATTTGCGGTAACATCTTGTAACACATTAAGGAAACGGTTTAGGATATATGTTGATTGTTCATATAAACTGTTAGCTTCTTTGGCCTCTTGAACGTCTCTGTAATTCCTAAACATTTGAATGATTATAATACAAATCATAAGAGACGAAACGTCTTAAAGTCTCAAAACCAAAGCAAAATTTTCCATGCCGAATCACGGAACGGAACATACATCGCCGTACGTTGTACCTAAAGGTTTCATTATTTAGTGGCTTATATTGAATATTCCACTCGCATAGTAACAGCCAATGGCAGTCGTTTATTTTCAGGCGCTTGACCAATTACACCCTGACTGATTGCGATAATACTTTTTATTTATATATACTTATTGTATACTGTACTTCGGTGTTATTGCTGCTGTACAACCATAGCAACACGTCAACAAAAAATTTTGTTGTTGCATTTAATAACTAAATAACGCGTTTATACGTCGCGTCGGTAAGGAGCAAATAATTATACCAACTAAGTGTTTAAATATTTAGTTCGTGGAATTTTCTAAAAAATTCCACTCGTGAATTAAAAATTCTCTATAATTTTGTCTAAAAATTCACTGACCAACTCAATTGTAACAATAATGAGATAAACCCCTTTAGTTCTCACAAGAACAATTATTAGTACGTACAGATGTACATTTCGGTTGCTATAAGCAGCCATCTTCAGCGAACTAAAACGTAAGAAACAAACACTAGCCGAAGTGGAATAACACACGAAGCAGATATGTAACTTAGCCTGGTGATATCAGAGTCACGTTTCTCATTCAAGTCAATTGTGTTGAAGCAAGACAATATCACTGCCTTCGGAGTCGTGATATTTCGTAGCAAAAACACAATTTCGTTTCAATAAAGCGATACAATTATCGACAATTTTTAATTCACATTTGGTATTGGTGTTGAATATGTTGGACAATAGCGCAGTGAATTTTGAGGAACAAAATCGCATGTTTCTTATGCCAAACCGGCTAAACCTTATACGCGTGGTTTGTGTATGAGACCAAAACGAATCACAAAGTCCGTAGCCCATTTTATCTTAAACACGGACAATAAAAAACCCAAGTATCAAAAACAACGTTTTGGACCAGAGATTATTGGTATTATGAAATATAAAATTTATTGTAACCTTCATAACATAACTAAAAATATTTTAGGTAAATTAACAACATCCGTTAATCAAGGTTGCATATTTTATTTGATGGATTAGTCACTATCAATTTTAGTTTGGAGTGTTTATAACAATTAATTTCATATTCTTGTTACCGTTATACCGCTTTTACTAGTTAGCACTTGAAGAATTTACTCTAAAAATATTTGAGAAGTTATAAAAATACCCTGTAAGTTATATGTTTTCGTTTTCATTTTAAGATTTGCTTGAAAATGATGCATTTTGAACTTAAGTTAAATTTTGGACAGAATTTTCATGTTGAATTAAAATTTTTATGATATCTGTTAAATGTAATCACTACGAGTAGACACAATGATGTAAACTAAAAATTTTCCACATCTGCAATATCTAATTGTTGTGAAATAAAAGATAAAAATGAATTGTTCTCATTCTAAAGAAAAAAAATCTTAAATCAATTATTTTTCTGGAAAATGGTGGACCGTAGAAAAAAAATCAAGAGTACCATTTTTATGCATTTCTTAACGTAGAATGCTATTGCCGACTCAAATTGTTGAAAAATCCAATATTAAATAATAATTAATAAAAAAAAAACTTCCTCCTCCCCAGTTTGGGACGTATCTGGTTTAAATAATTTAATTTAAATACTGTTAGATAGTATCATTTACTAGTAATTAAAGCGTATGCCAAGTTTCAGTATTTTATGTTTAAGGGTGTCTGAGATATTAATTAAAATGTATAGTTCATTCGCCCCCTTCAAGTGCTCATAGCTCCCTTCAGCAACATTTTAGGACACATGTTCATGGAAACGTTTTTTTCTTAAAATGGCGTATGTAATCACCGACGTTTAAAAGGCAAACTTTGGACCACCCTGTATAAAATTTGCAAATACATGTAATATGCAAAAAAGCAATCATAAATTGTAATCTAAAATTTATTTGATAATTCGATTTATTAAATATTGAAATGGCTACATCGTACCATATCGAATTATCACCTGGATGAGTCTGTGCTAATTGCACAAGATTACTTAAATTGCGTACATCAAAAGTAATAAAACTAGTAATTCTAATTTTCCGATAAACTTGGGTTTGATCGTAAACGAGTGGTAATTAAGACAACAATAAATTATCTTAAATTATCTAGCACGATTTAATATCAACCCAAGTTTTTTTCACAGTAAAATCGCGGTCACTTGTTATGTTTGTAATGACTATATCACTCACCGTTGATAAAGATATAATAATAATTAGAAATAAATTAGCTTTTTAAAGGTGTAAACTGATTATGTTCTGAAGTTGTGCAACGAATATCGTGTACACTAGAACTTTTATTACTAAAAAATGTATTGAAGATGCCATAGACAAATGATCATAGAAAATTGTGGATTTAAATCTGATTGTTTTTTTTTGATGTCAAGTTGTTTTTATAAATCCCAGCAGGAAATTATTGCTAATGTTAGTAATCCTATCAGTCTTAAAATTTTGTATAATAATATTGAATTGTCTCGTTATTTTTGATACTTAACGAATTACTTTTTTCTCAAATTAGTCGAAAATGTCCACTAAATAACATAAAAACGTATTTTCGTTTTATCACATTTCCATATTAAAATAATTGTTTTAAGTTAATGAATTTTGATGATACCCTAAAAAATATGTACAGAAACTACCACATTTTGCTTCAAAAAATTGTATAAATATTTACGCATTCATAAATTTTTAAAGCAGTAAAATATCCGGAAGAATTGAAAATATTGGAGAAATTATTTTAAAATTTTCAATTAATTTCTGCTGTTTTGAGTAATTTCAATTTTTTTGTGTATAAATGTCTAGCCCAACCTCATATTTATCTTTAACCCAATTTTTTACCTTCTGATCGATTGCTTTAAATAACAGTTGTTGAACGAAAAAATCTTTATTTCGTTTATAAAAATTATACGTAAATGTAATACGACATCAAACAAGGCTTTCAATGTTTACGAGATATACTTTTTGTTTTTCCTGACGTGTCTTTTCGGTTTGGCAGCGATAAAGAAACCAAAACCAATTTCGTAATGAAATAGGTACGTTATGACACTACAATAGTTCGTTACATCCACAACGAAAATAGAACGTGACGGGCCTTTGCCGCGCCTTGTTGAATAGGCAACCCGGCAGTTTCAAGGTCGTAAGCAGCACGTGCTGGTCTCCGTTTAAAGGGAAAGGGACAGAATAATAGCAGTCAACCTGTCGGTTCTATTCTTCGTTTTGCAACCTGTAAGTCGCTATAAAACAATTTTTGTTGCGCCTTTCACAAGCATCAAGGTGAGCGTTATTACGTTTTTATTTTTACTTTTTAACATTATAGCAGCTGGCATGACGTCATGTTTAAATTTAATATATCTTTGATGATTAATACTTTTTCGGGATTTCCTCCATTCCAAATAAATTTATATTAAAAAGTAATGTGATTGTGAAAATATGTTCTAGGAAACCTCGTGTAGTTGATTTAAGAGAGTAATTAATATCTAATTACCTTCGTAGGGCTCGTTTTTTTATATAAAAACTGATAACGCTATTACGGTATATGTTTTGTTTTGTTACTTATTAGTTATTGGAAATGAAATGATGCTATAAATAAATTATCGTAACGAATATTTACAAATTTCAGGACGTTTAATTATAATGCTTTGAGGTAAATACTTTACATTTACATTCTTCCATGAACACAAACAACACAACATTTTGATTGAAAAAAATGCCTAAGATATGTATAATGTATTTAAGCCCGTGACAGACACCTAATTTTTATACAAAGTGCCACCGAAAAACTGTCTGCTTCTGAATGCCAAATAAACCTGAAATGACAAATTGCAAAAGTTATTATACCTGACATAAGGTGCAAAATCCTTAGAATCTAAAAACTTTCTGAATTTAAAACATTTCAATATTTATGAAGTTTCCTTCTGCGTTTGAAATAATTTTATCAACCTCTGAATTCCCCAGAATTACAGGAGCTACAGTGTATTTTTATTCAAAGCATATAACGCAGTTATTTTGACATTTTTCTTGACTAAAACTTTTCCTTTTGAAACGTACATTCAAAATTGTTTGCAACAATAAGGGGAGCCTCGCTGTTTAGACAAAATAGCCGCTATTTTGTTTAAACAGTTAATTAGTAATAGTAATTAAAAAATGGTAAAAAATGTTTTAATCTAATTTTAATTATCAAATGTGCATGTTGTAAACTAATCAAAGACGGCATTTTTTTTCCTTTAGCCATATAGGGAGTGAGCAAAAATTGTCATTTTTTTATTATAATTGGCAAACAAAATAGGAGGTTGGTTAACTTTTAATGAAATCTTTCTCATATGCCTGCAGCTGGGGCAAATAACATTAATTAATGGTATTGATAGACTTAACTTCCGAATTTAACTAAAATGTTACTTATACACTTATACAGTAACCTAGCTCTGAAAAGAACTGTCCCATAATGTAGGGCAATCGTACCAAATATGAATCATAAATCAAGATATAATTTTCGAACGCAAGCCCACCTGAAAGTCAAATGACAACATTAATGAAGTTGGTGGGGCCCCGTGCAAATGTACATCAGCGCCACCCGTGGCTAAATTTATAGCTTTGGGCATAACAAAAATACTTGTGTAGAAGTCTGCGCATCAGATAGGTGTCGACAATAACAACACATGGACGAAAAAATAAGTAATATATCAAAAAGCGCTAATTTTAACAATAGCATTCGTCATTTAAAGGTAAACTTTTAAACAATAAGAAATACAACAATGTTTCCTTGTAAAAGCCACTTTTGGTTTCACGCCAACTTTAAAACTTTGTTATTAACAATTTTATTTAATTTTTTAACAACACATAAAATTCGTCATATTTTTTATAAAACTTAAGCCAACTCAAAGTTGTAGAAAAATTAGTTATAGTTGAAATTTACATTTTTATAATTGACAATGTTTAAATGATATGTCATAAAAGCAGTATATTTTTTATGTTCTATGATACTTAAAAAAAACAGCGTTACATTTATTTCAGCCCTTCTTTTATCGCTTTTACTTTTTTTCGTTGTTAAACAGATTTAAAAAATGTAAATTTTAACAATAAATAATTGTTTTACAACTTTGATTATATGGCTTAAGTTTATAAAAATATAGAGAATTTTGTGTGTTATTGAAAAATTAAATAAAATTATTAATAAGAAATGTTTATAAAAAATTGAAAAAAGTTTTGAAATTATTTTAATATTCCTTTGTCTAATGATTTGAGGTGACATCACGTTTTTCAACAAAAAAAAACTCAATCAGAAAATTAATGGATTTTTTACTGTTTTTTAGTATTATATAGTTGTAGTTTGTAGTAGCTATAACTGGTGGCACTTAAGAAACGATATTTCGATTTCTCGATAAAGCGAATAAAAAAATCATATTAAAAAAAATCATAAATTTACGATAATTATTTAATAAGTAATGAAGTTTTCAAGGTAACAAAAATATTCAACCCCTTAAAAGTTTAAACGTTTAAAATTTAGATTTTTACAAAAATGTTAAAAAGATTAATAAAAATATTCGTTCAAAGATGTTAAACATTTCTTCATAATCTGCACATAATATGTAAATTTTTTTTAGAATTTTTGAACAAAAAAACAGTATTTTTACCTAATTCTTTATTAACCGGTGGGCAGGATGCCTGTAGTCACGGCGAACGGAGCGTTCCGAAGACATTTTTGATACATTTCTGCAGCCTAAAAAAATCGCCCTACAGAGAGGGCAGAACAACATGTTTTGATATCTAGCTTACCTTTAAATGTAGAAAGTGAAGGTACACGTAGAGAGTATTTTTTACAATCAATTTTATTTCTGTTCCCCAACTAACCACACTAGACTACCCTTTATATATGTATATGAAAAAGAAGTGGGAGGAGCCCCTGAAGATAAACCGAGTATTATATTTTTCCGTTGTTAAATGCAAACATTTCCAGGTATTCACAACATTTCTTTAATATTAATTAATGCGATCACTGTTTTCTAAGAATTTAAGGTACTTTCACTGGTGGCCCCCAATACTTCTGAATTAAAGCAGCAGTGGTCTCGGATACATACATATATCAGCAGTCAAATAAAGGACTGACCGTGGCCCCATTTACAAACGACAGGAACAACACAAATTAAAAATACCAGTGATTAATAGAAACACCTTAACAAAATAAAGCACCGAAATACAATTCATGTGAATCAATTGCAGCTATAATTTCCTTCAATTTTACATTTATAATTGAAATTTCAAACTATGCCGTATTAATGTAGGTATGCAATTAAGAAATATCGCAATATACAACTTATAAACACTGTTTGTTTCCTCATTATTCGCTGAACAAATCTGTTGACCTTTCATAATATTGCAGACTTTAAGATGTTCACTGTCACATGTCATTGGATATGGTGATTGTTCAACCTCGACCACTAATTAACATCAGTCTGGGGAATCTAATCGATTAGTTTTAATACGAATCGTGTCCGTGACTGATACAATGGCATTACCCAATCTTCCATTACTTTTCTTTTGGGTTTTATTCTGATTCCGATAGTGCAGCCCATAACTAATCGATTAGTACCTTTTATTAATGCAATGAATTGCTGTCTATCTGCAGCGTGACAATGGTGTTTTAATCGACTTGCCTATTTTTGTGAACAAGTTGACCCTGCTAATTATATATAGCTGATGAAAACTGCTGGTGTCTGTCAGCAGTGTGACCTAAATTATTAACGGATTTAAACTATGCAAGAATGCCCACACACAGGTTGGGCGACACAGTCTATCCTAAAAAATGCTAAATTACTTTCTAAAATTGCAGTTTGTTTCCTTTGGGTAATAACTGTTCCACTTTAATTAACTAAGCAGGTAAATGCAGGATCTTGTGCAACGTCCTACGAAATAAATGCAACTGACTTTCTCTACAATTCTTAATACGCTGTGAATAGTCGCTTCTTTGCAGTACTAACCGGCAGCAATAAATTTTTAATTATTTTTAATTCACTTACAATAATACATATATTAAAAACATAATCGAATTGTAGTTGTCTTTGGAATTAAAAGTAATTACTTCGCCTGAACGCAATTTTATAATTTGGAAATGTCACCTACAGAACGTATGCAGTTCAATCAAGACCCGGCCATGTAACAACAAGCAAATTATTTTTTGAACTTATTGTGGCAATTCTAAATATTTGAGGTAGATGCCTAATTACGCACATGTTGTAAATGTCGAGTGTAAGTAATTTTACTGAACAAACAAATCTAATGGTGAACAAACAAAAAAATTCATATTTGTAATTACAGCAATTACTGTTTGTTTGCATTGCATCGTTTATTTTTTATTGTCACATGCGAGTTCTACAACCTTTACTATCGTAAATATAAATAAAGCCGATAACATCAAGGTTGACTGTCCCGTATGTTATGTAGGATAACTGCATTTGTGGAAGGGTTTGCTAAATTCGGAAAGGTATCTTATCCTTATCGTATTTCAGTATTTCTCCTCTAATCGTTTTTGTGCAAGTGTCAAAGTCCTGTAAATTGGTGCGTAAAGATGGCTTCGCGTCATAATTACCATAGCAACTGGAAACAAACATGGAGGCGTTGGAAACTTTCACGTGGCCAAGGAACTCCAGGCGGAGTTAGTCCTGCAAAGGCGGAGCGTTTCAGTGGAAGCCATCATGAAGTTACGTAACATTGCACTGTATTTTAGCGTCCTCTGAACGCTTCCATTAAAGTTTAGGTTTGCGGCGAGAATAGTACCTATTTAATTTTGTTGTTAGCGAGCGCAGAGACAGATGTGTACACTGCGAAGCAACAAGCCATGCTGATAATAAAATGCTTCCTGTTATTTTTTTATGCTTTAAAATACTACGAGGCGTTTCTCTTTTTCTTGAACGAACAATGCTTAAGCATTTGCTTATGCAACTCTAATGCTTCTGTGTGATATTTAATTTTGGCAATTAAAATTTAAGATGGCTAACATTAATTTTTAAGGCGAATTATAATTTTTTTTCTTCACGCATTATACTAGCTTTTATTACCTGTATGTAACTAGACATTAATACTAGACAACTTAATTAGATTTTTACTAGTACAGTTTGTATCTAACATTGTATAGAAATTTTGATTTCAACACATTTAGTGTAAAAATGTTTAAAGCCCAGATGTTGTGTTTAAATCAGCACACAAATTCAATGATTAAATTTTATTTTATGATGATTGTAGGGTATACTAGGTTTATGTATATGTAGGTCAATCTATATTTTTAAATTGTGGTTAGATTTTTCTTTTTGCCACTTGAATGTTGAAAATTTTTTTTTTAAATAGCGTATATTAAGAAAGTGTAATCGTAAGTTATGAACTTGAAAACTTTAACAATAACATAACAGGTTTGTGAGGACTGTATAATCTCTTGTCGCGATTAATTAATATAGCTTCGTTAATTAATTAATAATAATGTTCTGGTATAGCGCATTTACAAATCATATCGACATTGCTATTTATATTTCATATAATCGTTAAAGAATTACCCATCTTTTTATAGACATTTTAAGAAAATCAATTTTTTCAAATCGCGCAAAGTTGCAACATAATTTAAGTACTGTAAGGTTGTTTTTATAATAAATTGTAGATAAGCTTGCCGCTTCATAATACGCATATTGTGCTAGTTTCAACTTTCAAATAACAACTTGAATCTGTATATTGGCACATGTTGATATGTTATCGTTTTGCAAAAACAAATATATGTAACTGGTATTAATTAATTTAATTTTTTGAGCTTAGATGCTTTGTTTAAAATTAACTTTTATTTTATTGGGTACTTTAATTTATTTGTGGTGCCCTAATGTTCTTTTTTATTTTTATTTGCTTATCATTGGCCTATTTTAGATGCTACGATGTTGTGAAAAGTCTTAGTGATGTATTTAACTTCATTTAACAATAATGCTCTGTCTAATAGGTGCAGTTTTCAGTTGAAATTTATATCTTAATATTGTCATTTTGAAACATGACAGTTATTTGTATATAAAGTATATTAATAACGAAATCGTAATTATTGATACATGACGTATGGCAACTTCATGAAGATTTGCATAAAAAATTAAATTAAATAACTAACATAATACCAACCATCAGCATTAATTTATATTTGTTTACATTGTACACCGCTTTAGCGTTTCAGTGCATAAAAGTCCAGATTGTTAAAAATTGTATTTCGTTGGAAAATCCTGTTTGGCAGTTTCTAAATAATAATAATAAAATTTTAGAAACTTTACCAATAATTAATTTAACAACAATTCACTTATGGTCTGATGTGATCATCGAATTTGTTCAATACTCTTTCTATGCTGTGTATCCACAAAGCTTTTCATTATTTTCTTGAAAGCTTTATGATATTGAGAACAATATCCTGAAATATGCATGCTTTCAGAAATAAAACGGGGTAGTTTTGTTATCCTTTGTTTTCGCTAAAAAGCCAAAAGACATCGCGTATTCGGTTTGCGTCTGAACGCCTGACCCAGAGCAAAACTAACTTCGCCATTGGTTTTGCATCCATTATTCTCATCTACTCGCTTCCTTTCGTTCGTTCAGATAACAAAAACGTGAATGGTCGGAGCAAGCTCATAAAAACTGTCATTATTCACGTTATAAAAACAAATAACTCATGCCGAATAATAGCGGCGACGCTGCCAAGAAACGAAAATGAGCGGCAGTCTGTGTATTCATTTCGTTTGTTTTTCTTGGCAACGCCAGCTGCGATGGAAATACTTTTAGTTTACTACTTCCCTCCTCTTTGGTTTCAAGTATGTTGCTTTATCAGTCGTAAATTTTATTGCAAAGTATTGGCGTCGTTTTGTCTCACGAAGTTGAAGGTCATTCGACCAATGCTGTTTACCTTCTTTTTCACATATTGTCACTTGCTGCCGCCTAATGAAAAACCAACTTGGGATGGCAAACAAGGATCCTCGTAAAGGATCGATAGTAACATTCCAAACGAGCAAATTCCAAGAACTCGGGAAAGTGGAAATAACCATTCACCACCATTTGAATTGATGCATCTGTTTGAATACTAATATTTTGTCTTGCTCTGTAAACAACTTATTACTGCGATTAATCAGCCTATCTTCTGGCCCCTAGTATGAGTATCCTGTCTGCTTCCCACTTTACGTGCTGATAATATGAATTGCTGAGATTGCGTGTGTATATGGTGACCTTTTAAGGTTATCAAAACTGTGATTGTTTGTATCCGTGGAACATGCCACATCCAAGGAGATTTGTAATACTGTTGTTATTCTTCCAGCTGAGAATATTCCAAGCTCTGACGACTGTTTTTAAAACTTCCGTTTGATCCTTCGAAGTTCACGGTTAACAAAAATTTTGTCATTACGATAAACGCTTGCACTTCGAAGGGATATAATATTATTTTTCCTTTATCCTGTTTGTTCCATTTTAAATAAATGCCTACTTAATACAACAATGGCCAGTTTAATTGTTCTACTTTGCAACTTTTTAAAAAAGAATGGACAGTCTTAGAAAGTGTGCCCGATAACTACAAAATGACACATATACCCTTTACTTTCAGTATTGGTACTGACTTTATGAATTTTTATAGTAAAAGTTTGCGGAAATGCATGTTTTAGCCTTCCAAGAACTCAAACAATAGATTTAAAAAATGTAAGGCTGTAGATGGGTAGAAATTAGAAACCAAACCAAGATAACTGACATTATGCAACGAGTCGCAAAACTCAAATGGAGTTGGATAGGACATGTGGCAAGAAAGGACTGTGAACAATGGTCAAATCGAGTAGAGCAATGGAGACCTAGGACATACAGGAGAAGCGTTGGAAGGCCACAGAAAAGATGAACCGACGACATAAAGGTATTTGCAGGAAGGCGATGGCGTCAAATTGCACAAGATAAAATAACTTGGAGAAATCTAGGGGAGGCCTACGTCCAGCAGTGTACGGACCAAGGCTGAGGAAGAAGAAGAAGAAGATGGGTGCGTGGGTTACACCTCATTACTCTCGAACGCACGGTCCATTTTCGATGAGCTTTGGTTAGACATGCTATTTTGGTATTATTTTCTTAGTAACTAATCAGAATCTGGTAAAGGGCAACGGTAAATTTGAACGATTTTTGCCAAACCTTCTAACTTGAAAATGGCGCCCGCCATAATTGTTCAAAATATTTACTTTTAACTCTTTTCACTCGAAAACAAGTTGCCAGATAGGCATAAAATTTAATTATTATAACAGCCCTAAGAGACCACAATCTTACATTCGGGAGAATTGTTCCTAAAATGAAAACTGTGAATTTACAAATATTTTTAAAATTTTGGAAGTTTTTAAAAACATATTGCTTTAACAGTACCCAGTCGATTTTTTTTAAGTTTTGTATGCTTATAGAGTTTACAATTTGGTTGATGTCCCATTGCGCTAATTTCTATCTGACGCCTTCTATGAATTCTTGAAATAAAAAATTTTTACCCTTTTATTTAATAAAGGGGTGACGATAAAACATTTTTGTTTAAGCCAAATTGCTCATAAGTGATAGTAGAATAGAATTCACAAAAAGGGATTTTTAGGTGCGCAATATTTAGGTGGGTTAATTCCCCCTCCCCTTTCCGAATATTTGTCTAAAGTATTATTTCTTTGGATTGTGGTTTTCTTTCATTTCAAGGAATCTTTTGTCCAAAAATAAGAAATTCGATTTTTTTTTCTTCCAAAAAGTAAAAGGAATGTTCGTTAGCTACTATCTATCGAATGTGCCGTTCGCTTCTTGGTTCGCTGCCGCTGGAGTGCTAGAATTCCTGCGATCTGCAGTTACTGCCGCCAGCATCGGTCGCATAAAACGTATTACTGTAATATTTACGTTTTTTAAGGCACTACTGTAAGGCAGTACGGTGCTGTTTTTGTAACCAAATTAAAAGCTAAAAATAATGTTTCCATCCATGCAAGTGAGTAGTAGAAACATTTGAAAAATACAGTACATTTACTTTTATGTAAATGTTTAAAGTATATCACCCTTCATTTCGTTGTGGAAAACAAACGTGATGCAGTTATTAATTTTGTTTTAAATTTAAATCGCATAGAAAAAACGGCGCTCGTCAAAATAATAAAAAAGGAAAAATATTAATCAAATAAGAACAGCTGCAACAAGAATCTCATTTGAAACGAAGGATCGAGTTCATCGTTGTTTTATTGCAAAATTCGGCGCAACTTTTTATACAAGATTAGGAATGTGAGCTAAAAATGTGATTGATTTTCTCCTGTCCCTTTACGTCGCTGATGTTAATTAAAAATTGGCTTCTAGTTCGCTTTGTAAAAGTTTTAATGCGAATTTTATATTTTATATAGCTACAAAATTGCCAGATTTCAATTTGAGAAAAGTAATTGCCGTTCTGACATATTTGTTTTAAAATTTTACTTTGAAACGTGTAAAAATATCTGATCAACGCAGTTATTAATATCAGATTACAATTATAGCAGTTTTTAATGACATGTATGAGTTTAAACAAATTTCCCTAAACAATCATTTGAATATCATTATTATATCTATCTATGAATATATAGTAAGTCCGGAACTGTCTCAACTTTACGCTAAGGAGGGTTCTTACATCTCAACACGGCTTGTTTATTATTTTGAGCGAATATTTATGTAACGGTAACGTAGAGCGACGCGACTGTTAGAAGTTACCAAGTAAGCTGGGGAGGAGGCCACGAAATCAGTTAGTATATATGTAATTAATTGTTCACATGTTTTATACATTTAATACCAATTATTCATCTTGGTTTGATAATGACTCATACAATAATTTTGAGTATAATTCATAAACAGCGATTTGTAGCTTACTTGATGCTTCATTTTGTCAAAAAAAAACATAACAATAATAAAATAGGAAATGGCCTCATAAAACCATCAATAAAATTAGAAATTCTGGTTGTCTTTCCGTTTATGGCATCCGAGTTATTCCATTAAATCGATTCACATACAACTTTCGAGTTTCACAGACGGTATTGAACTTGTATGTAATAGGTAATTAGTGGAACCCGTGGGCTATGCCCCCGCATTTTTTGCTTTATTTGATTGAAAATAATAAGCGAATGAAGTAGGTAGCGTAGCGGTCCGTTGATCGAAGTCAGTCTATATATTTAATTCGGGCCCCTTCTCCCTTTATTTTTAGTGAGCGCTCATTCAGTAACTTGCCTTACATCTCGACACAGGTTATTTATGATGTTTTAAGGTTCCGATACCTGCAGAATATTATGTATTAATTATATCAGTATATCTCATTTTTTTTAAATAAATTTGCTATCTTTTTTTAAGAGGAAAGCATGCGCTCATTAAATTTAACACAGATTGCTTTAATTATTGTAACGTAATTGTGTATGTTTGTTATTGTAACTAAAGCCCCCTAATATTTGGGTGTTGGGTCAATAAAGTATGGAGTTTCGGGCGTATTTAATTGTCTATTTTATAAAGTTATGAGCAAAAATTGTTCACGTGGCGGTTGCACGACTGCTTTTTAATATGTTATGTGATGTTCTGTGATGTGTAATGCTTTTATTATATTAATTGTCTGTTACTGAAAGAAATTTTAAAAATGGACTGTGCGAAATTCGCATGTCAGTGCGTTAAATACACTGAACGAAAGATGTTTGTTTACTGTTTATTTTTTCCGACCCGCCAAAATTAAAATAGGCCATAAATAACTAAATTATACCAACAATTGTTAACTGCAACATCAAAATTCGCTGAAAACGACCAACAACTGAGTGAAGATGTAAGGGCCCATCGCGATCACAACAACGCGATGTTATGGGGATAAATTGTGTCGAGACGAAAGAGCCCGTCGTTGTGTTATGGTGAGACACTTAGGGATTTATTATAAACATAGATAGATAGATATATAGACAGATAGATATAGAGATAGGTATACTAAACACATTTAATAATTTTAATTTAATTACTGATAGAAACTTTAAATTAAGAAGGCGGCATAAAATAGAACAAGATGCGAGGAGCCAATATGAACAAAGCAGAAAAAAAACCTGTCTTGCTTAGATCGTAGAAGCAAAACTATTTAATTGTATTTTCAACAACTGTCTGTCGCCTTATAGCTAACCGTATTCGCTTAGAAAATTGGAAAAAAATGTAGAGCCAGGTGTTAACAGTAGAATAAGATTCTAAATTTATATCTTAGATAGGATTATTTTTTGGGGTTATTCGTCTCCTGTTCTCTTTTTTTTTTGTTGACGCCTTTTGTTCTGTGATGTACAATGGTTTTTTTTAAATCAAATTCTGTTTCTATCTCTGCAAAGCAAAGAATTGTATTTTCTGCTATTATTTTGTGATAGAAACAGCGACAAAATACAACAAAATTTTCAAAAATACATAGAAGGTAGGTAGAGAGAAATTCGCGTAGCTCATAGTCAGCTCTGAGCTTACAAAATTTAAAAAAAAAAACGTGTTGCCCCTTTTTGAGCAATATTTATTGAAATTTTGAAATTTTTCGAAAACTTTTGTTTACAGTAACACCGTGTCTCTATAGGGCTATTACGATAAAATATTTGAACTCGATCTGTCGACCCCTTTTTAAGTAATAACGCGCTAAAGACAAAATATTCAAAAAATTGTAGCGGCCGCCATTTTGAACACAGAAAGTTCGAAAAAGCGTTGGAATTGCCCTAAAATCTTCTATTAGATTTCGTTTTTAAATTTATAAAATTTGGTTGCGGAAAAAATCTTAAGAACATGTTTAACTTCCGCTTCTGGTTTCGGATTGGCGTAGTCTTTCCATGGCACTCTTATGAAATTTTTATTTTCCGTAATAAAATACTCAAAACTTAAACAAAATGCAAAGTGTGACACATCGGTGAAATCAGAATTAAAAACTCTATTCAAATATGAAAAAAATTTAAAAGCCGACCAGAAGAAAAAAAAAGTTGAGTCGTAAATGAACAATGGTAACAGTTACACCAAATCTGATTAGAAATTTAGATTCAGCATAAAAAAGTGTTCCAATAATGCGTTAACTAGATATATGTAGCATAAATGATAAATGCGTTATAGCCGAATACAGAAAATCCAAATTTTCAGTTTTTTTTCAGATATCTGAGAAACCAGAGAATTTCTTTACGGATTATTGTTAGGCATAAAATTTGGCAACTTTGCCTCAATTTAAGCAACTCTCCATCTCTTCAAATAAGCGGGATCCCCGTGGTGGGGCTCGAATTTGAAACAGCCTGTATACATATATACATATAAATCCAGCCACCCACAGATAGCCTTAAAAAAAACAATTTTCGGGTTCCTGAAGGTCCAAAACGTGCATTTCCGTCAAAATCTCCAATTCGAACATTTTCATGAAACTATAACTTCCCTATACTAAAAGTGGAGTAAAGTAAAAAAAATAAATACTAAATATTTTATTTCCAAATATTTCTTTGGTTAAGCTAGTGGCAATTCTGAAAAAATCAGATAACACTACACTTTCATTTATATCTAAATTTATATGGTATTTTGTATTGTGTTGATGTCCTCCAACCCAAAATTAAAACACGAATCAAACAGGTGATCGCAATCAGCTGCACAGTAAATTTTAAAAGTTTTTGTGTCGAATTACAGTAAGTAGGTCGATTATTGAATAAATTTGGGTTGCTTAACTAAATTTGTCAGACCAATCGATAAAATTAAGAGTTTCCTTCAATGTAATTTGTTCACGAAAACAACAGACCTAAGAAAGATTATGAATCAAAAACAGAACATATTTCCAATTTATAGTACAAAACTGCAATTCGAATATACGCTCGGAAAGAGAACCATCAGCTATAAAAACCCATTGGATGAATAAAGCGGATTGCATGCCTGCGGGCTGCGACTGCAGGATAAGACGATTTCAGCGTTTTATGTAATGCAGTAGAAAATAGACAGTAATAGCACTTCTCGGCGCCAGCACTTTGATGCTGGTAATTACTTATGCATTTAAAACTAGCATTTCCCGTTGAACTGCAATGCAAATGCCACTGGGATCATTGACAGACGATGACACTTCCGGCTATTTAGTTAGGTATGCATGTTGTAACTAAGCTTTCAGCTACCATGAAATAAATACGAGCGATTCTCAAATAGATTACAAACGACCTTCAACTTCCTGTTTTCTATGCAGTCACGCAAGCTTTGTTTACTTGTTATTACAGGAAATCAATATTTATTTTTAAACAGGAAAATTGCTTCGAGTAGTTTAGGAGGGTTACTAAAGTTTTTCGGGGTTGGCACAAGTTCGATTATAAATTTTTAAATTAAATAATAACAGATGTGTTTGAAATAATGCGTTTATTTACCGGCATTAAAACGTTTTTAACAGTTTTACAGTTCAGATAATGTTCACAATTATTGTGTGTTGGCGTTGGAAATTAGAAATTAAAACTTTATGCCTTTTTCGCTTTGGTTATGATTCAAACTCAGAGACACTAGAGTGAATGAGTTATAATAATATTTATATTTATTTTGTATATCCTGTAGAAACTGCCGGGAGCACAGAAACAACCGAAATAAACTATTGAAAGTTAGACCAAGTAAATGGATCACAATCAGCTTTTTAGGATGGGAAAATCAATCACATTGCAATTCAGTTCAAGGTTGTTTAAAGCAGATAACCCAATAACTTTCTCACTCTTCTTCCAAAGAAGTATTTTGTAGTAGAGACCTGAGTTATTAGAAATAATTAAAATTAAACAACTACTTTAGTTAAAGTATCTGTACTTAATTTTATTCTTTCAATTAACTTTAGTAGGGTACCCACCCATTCTTAAAGAAAATCGCAATTGAGTTATACTTTAAAAGTGTTGAAATGTATAGTAATATTACTTATTACGTTACTAGAGGACAGCAGGGCCAAACGCGCTGATAGACAACACCGTGATTGGCTGACATTTCGTGTGCCATCTTTGACTGACTCATTATATACTTAGATATCAACTTTTTTGATTATTTCTAATGTTTAAAAACATAACAATTGTTATTACATTTTACTTTAATTGCGACATGTTTTAACAATAACGTTTAAAAATCATAATTTCCGTAAATTGTATCTGTTGCCACAAAACATTTAGCAACTGCTGATGTTTAGCGGCTGATTAAAGAAATAGCTTCAAAAACCTCCCATTCCCCTAATTTTTACCCGTAAAATTAAAAAGTCTACTTAGATTTATTTGTTATACAACTAATAGCGATGCACCGAATGTTCACCGGATCTAAAATTTGTCCATTTTTTCAGCTTTCCGTATAGTCGGAAATGCCAAATATTATATTTTATATTGCAAATCTTTTGTAAAATTTGGTATAATAAAATTAAAAGAGTTCAGTTTAAACATTGGCCGAGTGCACACGTGTAACGACGCTGCCCCAGATTTTAAAAGTAAAAACGAGTTTTTTCGTTGTTTGAAATGACAATTTTAGTGTAGATCGCTCCTAGAGTAAACATCATTGGTAGTACTAGTGAATTGGTATCTTTGGCTCAGCATAACAGGTAAAACAAGTAAAACCCTAGCGCGTATTACGGAGGTTCTTTGTTTGACCAGAGCAAAGCAAGCGCATTTGAGTGTTGAGTGCGCCAGCTCTCAAAAACAATCAATCAAAAGAAGTAACCGGTACCTGCAAGGTTGAGTGGGACACTTGGATTACCTGCTCATATAACAAAAGTGAAAGAACAGGCGTGCGTAGGTATTAAACAACTAATAATAATTGTAACAAGTAGATACTGTTATTTTGTTAGGGCAGTCGATTATGCAATACAGCCTATTCTTGCCTACACCTGACAAGTGCGAACACTGAAAAATTCTTGGAATTGGACCGCCAAAAGCAAAGGTTTTGGAGCAGTAATATATTTCTGAGGAGGGGTCCATTTAGCCGGACAAAGGCAGAGGCGATCGCTTACAATTTAAACAAATGTTTGTAAGTAAAGACCAACATTTTTTGCATAAGCCGGACCTATTGAACTTCAAACCGAGGGGTTAACACAAGAACAAAAGCAAAGCAAAAAGCCCAATAAAGTAAAATAATTTTCCAACAATTATAAATACTTAGTTACAGAGCAGCAAGCTATTTAACGTAGTTTTTTAGCAATGTGATTTGATTTATTGATTTAATTATTGATATTTGCATTGAAAATAGTCTTGTTTAGTATTACGTTTGAATAAAGGGTTACTCATAATATAATGTAACGTAGTTATAAATGCCTAACACTTAGAAATTTTATACATTAAGTTGTAGAGCAGAGTATCTGGGGCGTACGATTATGTTTATGTAATTTTAAGTACGATTTTGATCGTACTAGTTTGAATTGAAGGCTCAGAACCGGAATAAAGGAGATAATATACAACTCCATAATAGCCATAAATGCTTTATACGGATTGAAAACGACCGCAATTACGTAAGCCAACAGAATGGCACTTTAAAGAATGAAAAAGAAAATACTCAAAATAATTCAACTAAACACGGGCCATGCTAACGCTGTTCAACACCTCACCCGATCCCAATCTATCACATAAATTCCTACCCACCTACTAGCATGAGGTGGGCCTGGCGTAATACAGAATCATCCTTCGAGTCAGCTCCATGTCAGTTGATGATGATCATGATTTGATAAAATTAAAATTAAAATACCTTGTAACAAAGATATACTTTGGTTGCAAACAGGTTCGCTTTCCGCTTATGTGGCGCAACTAGCGCACTAATGCATTGATAATAACCAGTAAGTATTCGACAGTCGGCCGAACAATTGCATAGAAGTTGACTAATAACTGGTTCTTAGCCTAATGATTGGCTGAATATCAATATCCGGTATTTAAACAAATAATTGACTTAATATTCGGTACTTGGCCGAATATTCAGTGCTCGTCCGAATATTGAGTCATACATTATGATAAGTCATCTATTCATTGAAATACATTGAGCATAAGAGATGGCTAGGAGGTTGTATTAAGTTATAGTTTTATTTTATATTTTGTATACATACCTTATCACATACACAGACCACACCTACCATTTTAGTAAACGATCCCTTTAGCCCATAACACAATAAAATGGCAGCAATTAATTTTATGGACTACACACACACACATTTTATTTAACCAATCAGAGTGTTTTTGCTAGGGCTGCGTTTGTTAGCAACAAGGGCGACAAGTTAGGATCGACTGCACGCGACAAGCGCAAACATTTCCCAACAATAAATGAAAGTTTATAGAAAAAGCGGAATCATCAGTTATATTACTTGTGAGAAAATTGAGTTTCTGCATTTAGCAATTGATGTACAAATACAACCAAATAAATTAAATTTATTGTTCAGTATTCCTTACAATTCCGCTCAGATTTTCTTAATATTTTCGGCGATTGTTTATGTGGCAGTTACTACTATTCTTATAATTTGGTTATTTATGGCTTACTTCCATTCTGGCGGGTCGGAAATCTGGCTCGGCACATTAATATAATTTCTTTCTATAACAGAAAATTAATATAATAAAAGCACTGCACACAGAACCTTACTACAATTTTGTTAGAAACAGCATCTGTTTATAGCTAGTTGTGTGAATACAAATATGAGTATGATTGAAATGATATGACAAGTAGAGGCAATAATTGGACAAACAATTACTCATGCGGACAAAATAAATAGGGAAACAAATAAGCAATAAAGTAACAATTAAACCAACGAACTTGAACACTAATACATTGTAACACTATAACGAGGAAAAACTATTAATTTATCGTATTATGTAATGTCTATCTGTCTGTTTCTAATAATTAAACTATGCGGGTCCTTATAGTATACAAAACCTAACATATTTTGCATAGAACATTGTAAGCATGTCTGGTAGCTACAAGAGTGTGTTTTTACAAATTCTACATTTCATTGTGCTAGGAGTTTCAGTTATAAAAACACTTAAATTTACGGTTACAGGAATTACAGCAATCGCAAATTTATTTCTAATCTAGCTGAACCAGTGAACTACGCACCACGCATTTCTCATACAAACAATGGCAGCAAATTTATTGAAAACATATAATGATATAACCTGTGTCGAGATGTAAGACATCTTACTGAATTTGTTGTCGCTAAAACTTGAGACAGGGCGTCTGCGTCCGGATTTAGTACATAAAGATTTACACTAGAAACTGAACAAAATAGGTCTATTACTTTTTAGATTGAAACATTAAAATTAATTCAAATAATAAATTAGAATATTCTGTTTATAGAAAACCTACACAAACAGACATTACAATACCACACGATTCTTGTCATCATAAAACACATAAATTAGCAGCATACAGGTCCATGATACATAAGGCTTTAACGGTTCCTTTAAGTGAAATTAGTTATAATAGAAAAATTTCGATTATTAAACAAATTGCATACAATAATTGTTATAATACTCAACTTATTGATACACCAATTAAAGAGTAAAATTATGAATTAGCAATTCAGAAAATTTATCCAACTACTTCATTAGATAAAATGAAATACGCGTCTATTTCATATTTTGGCATAAATTGACATAATTATAAACAAAACAAATAAATGTAAAATAACTTTTAAAACAACAAAAAACATTTTAAACACTTTGTTTAATGCTACAGAAAAACCAGACAATTTACTAAAATCGGGCACCCACAAATTAAATTGTTCGCACTGTAATTCGGTTTATATAGGACAAAGACAAACAATTAGAAATTTTGATATTAAGTACATGGAACACATACGTTGTTACAAATATAAACACCCCCATAAATCCCATTCGCTAAACACATTTTAGAACACAATCATTCAATGACATCTAATAACACTATAAAATGTTTACACTTTTGTGATAATAAAGATAATAAAGATATACTAGAAGCATTTGAAATTCACAAACATTTGAAATGTGTACCTTTAATGAATGAACAAATAGATTTCTTAAATTCACCGTTATTGGACGTTTTGGAATGAGAAATAAAGTCATGTGGACGCAGACATAGAAAACCAAGATCAAGTTATGCAGATTTATTGATTATATAGCAACATCAACTGTTTACTTTTAATCTTGCCTCTGAAAATGACATGACATGTCGAAATACGTATAAGGCTAAAATTAAAAAACCTGTTGAAGAAGTTAAGAATTGTTTTAGTTACAATAAATAATAAAATATACGTTCGATAAAATAAAGATTAATTTCCCAAAATTATATCGTAATGTGATTTAACTTCGAATCATTGTAACCAACACCAGGCCAAGTCCCGATTCGCATTTATGTCGTTTTGGAGTGACCTTCAGTATCTTATTTTAATGTTGGTTCTAAAATGAGATTGAGTTTATGTACATCGTTATGTTGAGTTTTCTTTATCCTTCGGTAGGAGAGCATTGCCATGGCGCTGACCAATATTTTTAGTTTTATAGCGTTCACATAAATAACTCACGACCTCACCCAATTTTTTGCTAATTCCAGGTAGTTGATGTTCGGTGTTAGGTGTTATTAAAGCTTTTTATAAATTTATTTTTTTACTAAACTGAACATGCCATTAAGTTAAACGTGATTTGATTGATGAGAATGCAGGTAAACTGAGCCAGGAACGCGAATTCGCATGACGTGTTCGCACTAAATAACCCGTGCATATTTTATCTTCGCCAAACACGATAGCCAATTTATCCGCCTTCTAAGAGTTGCAAAATTACAACCTCAAACAAGAGCCGTAATGCTATTCAAACTGTGCCTCGGAGTGGTCTGCATATTTATGTGGTAGTGGTTGCGGTTGACTGTCCTCCCTACATGGCAGTTGGCCTTGAACATGCTTGATTTAAATTTTTATGGGAGTTTCTTTTACACACAACGTATTTAAAGTTCAGCCGAGCCTGGAATGCAATATAAATAATCTTCGCGGTATTTGCCACACGGTAATTGATTTATTAATTTAATATTGAAATCCGATGTTTTCGAAAGTGCCAACTACTGGACTTGAAAGATTACAACCTTGATCTGAACATTGCATTATCCGGCACGAATCACACAACCTTTCCTTATCCCCTGTAATTGATCGATTTCTAAATTAACCATGCAGGTCATGTTTTAGTTTCTAAATTCGCATTCTCCTCGCAATCACTTGGCTGTGGTTATGCAAAGCAATGTAACATGAATTGAATTGATTAAACTTCTGTATTTTTTATGTAATCGAAACTTTTCATAAATGGCAATATAATGTTAAACATAGAGTATTTTTAACACGTCGAAAATTGCCGGAGATCTAGTAATGTCCTGAATTTTAAAACTCGACCTCTATGCAACAGCAATGCCATTTCTGTGTTGAATGTAAATCGAACTAAAATATTGTTAAAAGAGACGTATAACCTTTGACAGTGGCATGTAAACACGCCGATATACGTATAAGGTTAAAATAAATAAATATTGTTGAAGTATTTTATATACAGATACTCATTGTTAAGAGAGTTAAGAATTTACACTAAATTTAAAAAAGTAAAATAAGGCAGATTTTAAATACGCTGTAATTAATTACTTAAACGATTCAATAAAAATCTAATAGATTTCGTGAAAAAGCCACCCTACCTCTAAACTTTTTAATCATAATTTCTGATATCTGCAATTACTCGAATTTGCACATATTGCTAAAACCATATATGACATTTTTATTATTCTTTGTTAAATCATCGACACTTCTGCGCAAATAAAGTAATCCAATTTGAATATCTCCACTGGTGAGAATTTCAACGTTCAGTCTTAGTAAATTTGCAGTATTTTTGCATCATTTAAAAATTTTATGTTTAAGTGGTTCAAGGATACTCAAAAACAATAAGATGATTACAAAGTCGTGAAACTCGTGATTGAAGTGAACTTTCTTTTATATTTAATAATTTTCCCTAATCACGATTACTAATTATGGTGATTGTGCAAATGCGCACAGCAAAGAATTATCAAATAAACAAAATTTACAATAATTAGTTTCAATATACCCAGTTACCCACATAATACAGACTGTCTATTTTAACCCAGTCTGAAAATGTGGAATTTCTTTAAGGTAAAATTAATCTGTTCGTATTGAAAATAGGAAAAAATCGCAAAGAAAAAAGTTGTAGATCTCAGTGGCGTTCCGTGGGTTCAAAAATTGAAATGACGAAAATTATTTACCATTAAGATTAAAAATTGAAAATACATAGGGCAACTCCAATTTACCAAGACTTGTTGTTAAATAAATTAATCTACGTATAAAATATTCCTATTAATTTTATAAACTTGTCGTTATGCACTTTAATTTGATAACATAAACCTTCGTCCAAAGCCATGTTAATGCGTGATTTGCCGTATAATTTTAATCTAACAGTTGCGTTTAAATGTTCTTTCGTCGATGCATATTTTTTAATTGCACCTGAAAGATTTTTTAAATCAGACTTATCCCATTTCCAACCATACTTTTGAGGGGTTAGATGTACATGAAAATAGTAAGCAATTCCAGCAAAATAACTTATTTTTAATGTCACTAGCAGTTAGCCAGTCCATTCTTTTATACCATTCAGTATTAAACGATCTAGATTTCTTCCTACCGTTTGTCTGTAACAGCTGTAGTAATTTTGGAGTACATCGCCCATGACTTTTTATTTCTATTTGTTTTTAGTAAGAGTATTCATTACATTTTTCTTTTAAAAGCTGGCCAACGAGATTTTCCATATTTGCTTCAAATTTGCAAACTACGTATAAAATAAATAGCTGCACGCAATTCCTGGTTGCCGCTAACCAAACTATTCTGCTATTTTTGTTTTAACTGTAAATGAAATTTGATTACATTCTGGTTAATACATTTACTTCCATTTTTTGTTTGGGGCCTAATTTGTATTGTTACGCGGTGGTGTTAAAAAGTAAAAATAAAAACTGTATAGTAGCTTTTTTTTAATTAATATTTAGAATTTGATTTTTTATTTGAAAAGTTGTGGGTAGGCACTTGCCTACCCTGCCTAATAGGAAGAACGCACCGCCACTGACTAGATCTATTGAAGCTGTATGATGAAAAAATATTTTCCGGACTGTTTTGTTTTGTTATTTCAAAAAATGCATGTTTGTGCAGGGTTTCCACTGACCCTGTATCACCTGAAAATTATGGAAAAGTAATGGAATAAAACTTATTGTAAATAAAATAATTCTTAACTTCAACAGATTTTTTATTTTAGCCTTATACTCATTTCAACGTGTTTACAGGTCACTATATCAAAGGCAAGATTAAAAGTAAACATCACAAAAGTATAAACATTTTATAGTGTTATTAGATGTCATTAAATGTAGGGGTATTTTAAGTAAATTACTTAACGTTAAATTAATTATTGTTATTTTTTTGTTTACTTAATGTAGTCAAATAAGTATAGACTGTAATATGGGCGCAGGGATAAAGTAAATAGAAATAATTAGGTCTCCAGTTTTTGCTCGGTTTTTTACTATTCCTATAACGATAAATAATTAACTATTAAAAAATTAATAGATTATTATTAAAATAAAACTCTTGGTAATTGTTTCACAAATTGTGAAACAATTACCAAGCGTTTTATTTTAATAAAATCTATTAATTTTTAATAGTTAATTATTTATTAACAATGTTTCAACATGTGCCTACCACACAATCAATTCAAAATAATACCTATAACGTCTTAAAATGGAATATTTTGATATATTATTCACTTACGATCCCTAATTTACGACAACCCTTTCTTGTTATCGTTTTTGTAAACAAATCTTGCTAGGTTAAACGGTTTAAGTTTCTTTTCAATAAAATACGTTTTGTAATTTGATTGCGTTTTGCTACAATTAGTACAATTGCATTTGTATAACTATAAAATGGAAAACACATTGTTGCCTACTTTGTTTAACCAAAAAATTCTTTTTAATACAAAATAGCATAATTGTTCAACTAATTCCGGCTTTTTGAAAGTGTTGCCTGGGGCATCTGTCCCACCTGTCCCGCCCTAGGGCCGGCCCTGAATCTTAATTTACTTTAGTATATTTATGTAGGTTCCATAGCGCTACTGAGATTTACTAATGATTATTTTTTCGAGTGGCACTTTCTTCTGTGAAACTTTTTTCCAAAGCATGATTTTCCGCCTGCACTTTTTACCAGCAAAATTTCTTTGGTATTTTTTCCGCAAAGGAATATACAGTCGGTAAAACTACTGTTATTTCAAGAAAATCAGGTCATAAGCAGAAACCATTTTTATATTATATTTGACAATAAATTAAATGATTTAATTTCTGGGGCCTTGTGTACGTTTATGTGTAAGCAAGACAGGTAGGTAATTACTAATTAGGATAATATGCTACCTGAACGGTGACGAGTAACTTGGGTGCAGTTCGGTGGTGTTAGAGAGAGGTTAAAGTGACTTTATAGCGATTAGTGGCGTGCAATTTGAGTGCAGCCAAATTAACAAAGCGGATAACCAAGATTCGCATTTAAAAGCGGGAGCAAAATTAATTTTCGTCCCGGCGGGAGTAAAAATCACTTTTTTTCCGCTAAGCGGCAATTGTCAACAGCAATGCTGTTTGAAAAACCAATATTCTAACAAGGTCGAAAAAATATATAATTCCCATTTCCTCTGTTTTTGTTATAATAAAACTGCCTACTTAAATATGCGACCTTTTGTTTGATATCAAAATAATTGTGCTCAATCCCAAAAATAGTGTAGCGAATTGTGCCTCCCCATCCAAGAAACCCGGACGCCGTAGTTGTTCTTAAGATTATTCATGAGACATCATTAACACATTCTTATAAAAGTAGGTAACTGCTCAAATTCTTATAAATATTTAAAAAAATTCAAATTGAAGGTTTGAACCATGAAATTATACATCAACAGTTCAAAAAATTAAATATAAAGTAACTTGGGCAGTAACTTTGATTGGTTGGTTGACTGGAAGTTATTTCAAGGGCTTTGCATTGTGTAATAAATGTCCACTTACCGTAAAATTAAATGAAGGTCATGGGCGAGGTCATGAATACAGACGAATGTTGATGCGTACAAGTGTGGTGTCAAATATAGAGTGTCTACAGGCTCAAAAAAACGTGTTATAAATTTTAATCACGAGATCAAAGGAGGTCTTGTTTTTAGTAGTTCAGGCTTTGTTCACATGCTGTGAACCAATTTAACTCATCAAAGATATATTGTTACAGGTGTTGGTGGAATATGATGACGTTGAGTGGCACAGACGTGAATGGATCAGCATTTACAAAGACGGTCTGTTTCACCTGTTCATGGTGGAACAAGGATTGTCCTGGGGCGAACGAACGGATCCTTTTACTTCTTCACAGACCACCGCTCTGTGGCCTGCACTTGTAAGTATTCACTTGTTAATACACTCTAGGGCTTCTTGCGATAAAAATCTTTGTGAGTTTCCTCAATCAACTCCTGTGGTAGAGTATATAATAAGCATCTGCTGGAATTGATGTCTGGTTTGTGTCGTATTTTCCCGAACTTACACCTGATTTATGCATATAAATAAACAATGTGTGTATATTTTTTATAATTCTGGTAACGCTCTTTTTGCTGTTAATTTTGAAATGGAAAGCTTAGCTTCGAACTCGCCTTGGAATATCGTAATTACGACTCTGCTAAAAGTATAATATCGTAATTGCCTCAAAAGTATTTAGGACTCGTTTCCTGAATTAGAACATCGGAATTGTTTGTGCAACCGCGCGAGAGTTTACAGAAAATCGTTTGTTGCTTAATTTTCTGATAAGCAAATATTTTGTCGAAAATTGCTGTGCATTTATCTTTGATCCATGAAACATAGTTTCTAGATAGCAATTCTCGAAAGGCAGGAGATGTTTTCTTTTAATTTATATCGATGTGATACAGCGAGAAATGATTTATTTCATTATAAAAACAAATTAGAAACGTGTAAAAAATTAGCATTGCTATATTTACAGTTTTACACACAGCACTTACTTATTTCTTTTATTAAAAGGTTCTAGTCATGATACTGATGAGTGATGAAATATTAGAGCATGCACAGTTCCCCTAGATTAAATGTTTAGACATTTAGGAAAGAACTTGAACGATTTGAATATAATCAAATTTATTTAATTCGAATAATGTATATACATACAATTTCTCCACACTATTTAGATATCATAAAAGTGTAACCAATGATAATCCCATATTTTCTATTTAAGAGGACTTAAATTTTATCTTTATCAGCACAAGGTCGTTCTTTATTCATTTTTTGATACTTCGAATTGGTATTAATCATAGTCACGTTCTTGTATTTTATCATTTTAAAGTATTATTTTTTTCGTAATGTTATCGTTGCTATTTTAAGAGAGTACTTTTATTTATGTGATTAATAGATTATACTGTATTTATCGTTACAAATTCAATATGTACTTACTTATCTTATGGTATTATTATTATTTATTATTGTTACTGCAGTTTAATAGTATGGAGTTGACTAATGGGTATGGTACATGTAAATTCTTTAAATAACTGAAAAGTACCCATTTTCTGATACCAAGGCGCCGCCATCGTGAAACGGTTTTCCAAATTATTATGTAGTTATAGGAATAAAATAATACATGCTTGTTTCCATATGATTTAATTTTTATACGTTCCAACAATGAAGACCTACGAGCTACACGCTTCAAAACTTCATAAACTTGCCTAAAGCAACCGCGCCCCTTTATGAAAGCTTATAAATATTGCAACTTCAACCTTCTTCTTTCTCTAATATGAAAAATTACCTACTTTTCATACTACATTTAACTAAAGAAAAAGTAGTTAAATTAAATAAATACAGGGGTGGATTAAGCATTCTGCCGCCCTTAGGCTCACAACAAAATCTGAAATAATCGCGGCCCCTACGAACTTATTTTAATATAACGAATTAAAAGTACACACCAGTGACCTTTTTGTTTGAGTACATAACATATTATACACTATAATATTTAAAAAATACCTTATAGTATTTTGTATGAGATTTCTATGCGAGAACGTTTATTAAATAAAGAGCTGCCACAGGATCCTAATCGTTTGAATGTTTTGAGGATTTCGCGCGCATTAAACGAATCTATGCGAGGGTCATTTGGCGGTCAGTCCCCAATTGAGATATACGCCACCGAATAAAGCCGCCGACTTAAAAGGCCTTCAAATGAATAAGAGTGCAATAGAAAGCTCATTTCGGTAAAATTCATATTACAAAAGCTAAAAAAGGGTAGAAGTATCTGCGTACTAAAGACTTCAGGGTCACGAACCCACAACGTCCCAGAATTATGCTGTCAGCTGTCCGTGATAAGCGTATGCCAATAGCCGCCTAATTTGCGGGATTCGCACGTAGACGATGTAGTAGTGTGACAACAGTTGTTGGTTGTGTAATCATAATTTAGTGGTGTTGTACGATGTCCTTACAAAATAATTTTGGATTGTGAATACCATGTAAGACAATGCTTTCACTCGTTTCCACTGTCTGCTATTTTGTGATAATTCATTGTGTGATATTGACTGCAAACATTTAAAAACTAAAATTCAAACACATTTTTCATCGGTAAACCATATGAAAAATTTTGTGCATTTTGACACACTGGCAATGTGGGTATCAATTTACAATAATTTTATTAGAGAGTGCTTATCGAAAGTCTATTAAAGACTTCAATGAAAATGTTGGTAAAAATATATCATTTTGCCAACGCGAAGGATAGGTTTGAAATATAAGGCTTACCTAAAACTTGGGTAAGACAAATTTTTTCAAATAAAAATACTTTAAAATGCCTCCCAGTACACCACACCAAGAGCCGCCACTGGTATACACTAAATAAATATGAAACTATTTTTTTTTCAATATTTTTGTTATTCTCTAGGGGAGATTTCTTGATTCGGTGTTTCTGCGCATTTTTCGTAAAAAATCAATATTAATATTGAATAACAATTTCAGTTAGTTGGCTTTCAAGACAAAATTTCCGCTGCTACAAATTTGCCGCTTTGTGAACGTAGGTGGTATAATACGCCACTGAATAAATATATTGAAAATTTTCGACAACCTTTTTAACTTTTATATAAGCAAAAGAAAAATTGCTATTTTCATTTTATTGAATTGTCATCTCTGTAAAATTAAAATGATTAATATTGGCTTCCTTTTCACAACCCTTAAAGTTACCCTGCTACTTTATGTGTATTTACAAAATTTGTAAAATATTGCAGTTGGGTGAATAGAGCTAAAGTAATCTTTAGCTCGCATAAAAGACAATGTTGAAATTTGCGAGCAACTTGGCTTTGACTCTATGAAATAGGTAGTTGTAAATCACTCTCGGTCTCGACTTGTCTTGAAAGTAGGTCACATCAAATATAGTCCATTGAAGTAGCTTATTCAAGTTTCTTTTCACTCTTGAAAGGGGTTAAATGTTGGAACAGAAAAGTTTGTTCCTAGCCTTGAATGTTAAGAACAAGCAGTTTTCGTAAAATATATTGCAAAAAATAATGTCCTTGTACTGATATTGTATTCAACTTTAAGTAATACTTCATATATGCATACAGCTTTTATTTGACTTTAAGCATTGAAAGTGCTAATAAACATTTACATTCCGTTATAAATATTTTTTCGTATGTTTCAAGTAAGTAGCAGTCTAGATTAGATAAGTCTCGTTCGGAAAACCACTACGTTTATTTGCGAGTGTTTAATCCTTCATACAAACAACAGTAAAATTGAGCAATGACTTTGAATGCGAATGGAAAAAAACTGCCCAGCAAACGCCAGAAGACCTTTCTACATAAATCCGTTGCTTTTTTTACTATTCTGTGATTCAATCTATTACATCACTTTCCAATGTAAAAGTGATAACATGTTCAGCAAATCAAGCAAAACTAAATCTTCCAGAAACGCTTACAAAGGAAACATATTCATGTCATTATATCATGTCTTCATGCAAGTGTAAAACCAAAATTGGATTGGAGTGCTAAGGGAGTTGGTTTACTAAACAAGGTGATCCGAATCGGCTATTTGGTATCCGTAGAAGACAAATCTGAGCTTATTTTTCGCGTAGGCCTATATTTTTTATTATTAAGGATTAAATTAAGTTTTTAAGATGTCTAGTGTTTTCTTTCGAATTGCAGATAATGTTTGACCCCTGAATTTTTTTTTGTTTCCGGACGTCGTTGTTTTCTTGTAATTGCTTAATTAAATTGTTTAGGTAACCCACCAAAAAAAATCTCCCAGACGTTTTTCCTCGACGGAGTTTGAATTCGAAGTTTCACTATTGAAAAAAAAAACTAAAAATCGCTGTGTGGGTAACGAGTGGGGGTTGTGATATCAGGCTTGCGCAGATCGCCTATTTTCTATGCGTAGAATACGTACCTGATCTTCTTTTTCAAATGGACCTATATTGAAGGGTACCTCCCCCTTGCGATTTTATCGTGTACGTGCGCAGTCACACGCCACTACAGCGTCCGTTCTATCGATCTTCCTAGGGGGTAACACGTGCTTATTAGTCAAAACGTTTAGGTGGGAATTGTTTGTCATAAAGTATAGCCTTTTTTAGACATACTTGTATATCAAGGAGTATGCCTAAACATGTTTTTATAATTTTTTTTCTGGTGTAGATGATGGAGTACTACGGGTTGTGCTCTCTAGGGTGTTTTCAACAGAATGGCCATGCTTGGAGCGTAGCGTCAGGCGCTAGCTATTAACGCGAAATTATGTATACAGGGTGGGATAACTTTTTGAAATTTGATTTCCCTTGATAAATTCTTTTATTTATACGATCTATGCTTTCCCCCCACCTATTCCCTCAAAATTTTCTGGGATTTGATTTAGGCTGCTTTTAAGTTTATTTACTCAGTATTTTTAAATATTTTTCCAGAATATAAATTAAAAAGCTCGATTTAAACGTTTATTAAATTTTACCAGGGGTCCTGGACAAATGAGAATTACTTTATTTACTACTGAAATACAAAATATGCATATTTCTATTAACAAAATAGTGCATCGATTATACGATATGTATTGAATGAGCCAATATAATGATAAATAATACCTACTCAGCCTAATTAGAAGCTAAAAACTCGAACTTCTCCAAATTATTTTTTGTTGACGGCACGTTTTGCAACTTTTCTGCGGTTATGCGGGTTTCGCCAACTTTTCCAACTTATGCGTGATTTTGCCAACTAAATATTGGGGGTCCTCCTCATGAGTCCGTCCCTGCTTCCGAAACGTTTATGTATTTCGGTTCACGTCTCAGCGTAAAGTTAATGAAATATTTGGAAATCCAATTTAATCACGTAGAAAGACGATTTTGAAATTAATTCCGTTTCCCAGCTGTATTGAATAAAACAAACTTAATTCTTTTGTAAAATGATAGCAATTTACCGCAAAACAATTCCTGAAATCTGAATTGTAATTCAACAAATCAAATTAGCTATTTTGTTCATAACGTGTAACAACAAATTATGATTTGTTGACTCTACATAGTGTTAAACTTCTTATTTTTGCATTCTTAAAATAATCTTGTCAAATACCATTCGAGCTTTGGAATGTTTGTAATTAATTTAGTCAAACTTCCTGCACAGTTACTAAAATCATGCGTATTTGGCAGATAAAAATTTGACACTTCTTTCGTTACTATTCAACAAGTTATCGTAATTTGAGCGGTAAATTCAAAGCTTGTATAGTATTACTATAGAAAATGGAACCGAATTCTATCTGTTTTAAACAAGCCGTACTGTTCTTTTAGCCAGCACAGTCAGAGGGCTATTGCTATAGTTGTTACAATTTACACATAATAAGTAGGTACATTAGCATCTTAGGAAATACTGTTGCCTAATGATGCTGAAGCTGAGTTTTTTTATAGTTGTGTTTTGTTATCCAAGTGGTTGATAATAAGTATCGTAATGGTGTTTTCCAACATGTATAATATTTATTTTTACTCTCATACATATTTATGCAAGCACAGCTTGGTTTATTTGACTCACTGACGCAAATCTCAGATCGCCTGCTTTTCTTAGTGTGTTGTAGTTTACGTGCTTTGCAGAAATTAATAAAACGAGCTAAAATATACACGTAAAAAACTTTTATTTGTTCATTACAATTGAAGCACTTTAGACTTCTATTAAATATAGTTAGTGATTAGTTTGTTTGCCAGTAGGCTAATAATGATAACCCTAAATAATTTTGACGCAATGTGTTCTCAGTACTTCCAAGTTGTGACTAATTATATTTTTTTATTAGTCTAGGGCACTGATAACGCGTAGTGTTCGCTGATAAGGGAGTACATATAGGTCATCTTAATCGCGCCTTGTCGCAAATAGTCTTAAAATAAATCTCGACTGCTTGTTGTATTTCGAATTTGATATGTTAATGTGACCCACATTGTAGCTTGCCAATGAAATTCGTTTAACAGCATAAACTGCTTATTAAGTTTTTAAGTTAGCGACCCACAACTATGACGGAGCAGATCTATCACTAGTAGTGCTTGGAGGGTCATTTACACTTTTACAGTTTACACAGCTACTTACATAATTGTACCGACTAGTTATGAAAGTATTAACATTTATTAAAATCGAGATGCATAACATGTTATGTTATTTTCAGATTGATTGTTGTAGCAAGAAGCGAGGGAGGTAAAAATGAACGAAAACAAGAGAACCTGCTAGGCTTATTACAATTTATTAATCCTCACCATAGTTTTAGTGGTGGCTCGTGGGTTCTGGAATCGGCAAAGCGGTTTTTTTTAAACCCGAGAAGTACACCGTCAGTGAAGCGCATACGAAAGTATTTTTGAAGTGAGATGGGGAGAGCACGCGTGATATTCAAAAAATCATCAGAATCTATTTTATTCTGAGAAACCTTTAACGCTAATAAGAGTACACGGCCAATAAAATAGTTTATTTAGATATTAACTGCCACGTCACTACTGATACTGTTCGTAACAAACTTTTTAAATTTTCTCAACTATGATTTGCCGTTATTGTTTACCAATTTATTAATATTTAACGTTGGCATAGGTCTGGTTAATCTGTAAAAATTTCCTTTCTTTTTTTTTCTTTAAATCTGGATAAAGAAGTTTCAGGTAAAACACAAATTTGCAAAAAACATTTTACTTATTTGCACGTGAATGCCAGCAACAGTTAACCACACAGCCATCGATGCCTCCCCCCAGTTGAGTGAAAGGCTGAAAAGCGTTTAAAAACGCATCTTGTATCCAAGCAAGCGGGCATGGGGGTATGTCGCCATGGCAACCGGCTGACTGCTCCAATCTAGAGGGATGCTGTTTACGGGTCGAAGTTGAAGTCGCATCAGGCAGCACTACTTCCATCAGTAGCAGATTGGTTGAACGGTAATCGCGCTACAATATTTGAACTTTAATCCCATTATTATATTTTTTTTATACTTTTGTTGAGATGCGTATTATTACACTGTTAGTATGAAACTAAACTAATTTCAAATTATATGAAGCGCGCAATTAGGTGAAACGCCGATCACTCGCTTCACCATACGGAAGCGTCACTGCTTTATTTCAGGATTTACTCAAAATATGTCGAAATCGACGCTGCAGATTTTTATTCTTGTTTCTGCTCTTGTGCCGATTAAGAAGTTATATTTCGTTTTTTTTTATATTAGCTACACATTTTTCCTAAAATATTATTTTTCTCAAAATATTATTTTTCTGGGTGCACGGATCGCTAAATTGCTAGAAGAGCACTTCTCAAAGAGCTCCAGCTGCAGGAGCGTAACTAGCAGGGAGCCATGGGCACGAAACATCCTAGCCCCTGATTAAGCGGGCTCCCTAATTCTGGCACCTTTCAGCAACATTTTATTTTGTTAAAACACCGTTGAGTTAAATTGTAATTTAAGTAACAAAACAGTAATTTATTATTTTGTATGCTGGCAAAATCTAAGAAAATAGCACATATCCTTATTATTGTAGCTGCATGACGTTTTTCAATACCTCGTTTTGACTGGAAAACTGTAAATGATTATCGTTATATACAATTGAGACTGTGAATAGATTTACGTTTTTTCAATTCCCAATGAATTTTCTTGTTCTCATGAAGGATAGGTCTTATTAGTCAGTCGCACGAGACTTAAATATTTCATACATTATTAACATACTCGCCGAGGCAAAGGGAACAATTATTTTTATAATTAAGAATTAAGTTAAGCCCCTATAATATTGAGTTCCACTACTTTTTAATGTTTTTGGTTGATAAATATTTTTATATAATATTATAGTTTACGAACCACTTCAAGAGACTATAGATGATGGGGAAGGAGAAATAGTACTGATGGGGAATTTTAATGGGAGAGCAGAAAGATAATAATAATAAACCTAAACCTAATAATTGCAAACTCGAGATTCAAACATAAAGAAATACAGATAGTTATGAGAGAGGAGCCAGGTAGAGTGGAAAAATCAATTAGAGACTATATAATTGTACAAGACACGAAAAAATAAAGTCAAAAACGCTAGGGTGTATTGAGGGGCTGAAATAGGTAGCGACTACTATTTGGGAATATTTTTTATAAAGTTAAACCAGACTATATTGGAAAGGAAAGCAAAGAAAGGGACAAGCGATCGAAACAATAAGATCGTATACACTGAAAATTAAAAAGAATCAAGGAATATATAAGAAACTAAAATGAAGACCGGGTGGAAGAAAAAATATGAAGGGGAACTAGAACAAGTATGGGTAAAATTTAAAACAATTATAATTATTAGTGCAAAAAATTTAAAATTAATTAAAACACCGGAAGGAGAAAAACTATCTGGAGGACAGAAGAGGTGAACAAAGGTACGAGCAAGGAAGAAGACGGGGTAGAAGTACTATAAGGAGTAAAGGACAAAAGTTCTCAAAATTTTGGAAGATTTCGGTAAGAACATGAAGGAAAATTACATTACCAATCAGAAGCTGAGTGTTACAAAAACTTAAGGGAAGAATAAAGAAGCGTCCTTAAACAACTGAAAGATTAAACAGGCAGACGACTTGCAATGGAAGAGGAAATAGTGGAGAGGTGGAGAACCTACTATATAGACCTTCTCAAAGAAGATAGACACAAGAGGCAAATTATGATAGTTATTGAAAGAAAAAGGGGCACTAACAGATAAAATTACTTAAGAAGAATTGAGGAAAGCAATAGCCAAGATGCGAGTAGGCAAAGCTACAGGACATGTACACTATAGAGATGATTATGTATATATGAGTGAAATAGGATTTAAGTTGCTATCAGAAGTGATGACGGTGACATGGTGTACAAAAAATATACCTAGTGATTGGGAAGTTGCAGCGATATTACACAACTTTAAGAGCGGGGATAGTAAATTATGCGAGATTTACCTGAAAATATCGTTGCTGAGTGTACCCGAAAGGCTTTACGAGAAGTTAGTGGAGGAGAGACTAAGAAAATCTTTAGAAACAAGCTTAAGGAAGTTTATCAATAAGCGCTAAAAGTCTCTATACTATAGCAGAACAAGAAATTGTGTGAGTCCCAAGAATTTAAGTCCAGTCTTGGAGTAAAACAAGGGGGCCCTCTAAACCCTTACCTATTTAAAGCTCTGGTGGATGAGGTAATTAAAGAAACCTAAAAGGAAATTCGAAGGACGTATTGAGAGAATTTTAAAATGGAGCCGATATCAATAACCGAACTGTCCTATGCAGATGACGCCGTGCTATTCTCTAAGAGGAAAGCTTTCTTGAACACTTGGGAGAAGGTATAGAGAATATATTATGAAGATAAACGTTGGTAAAAGGATGATAATAGCGAGAAAACACCATGAGGTTGCAGTTAAAATAAGACAGGTGAACGTTGAACAAGTGAATGGTTTTAAGTATCTAGGGACGATGATTAGTGAAGGTAGACCCAAATCAAGAATTATATAATAGAATAGTGGCTACCACGCGTCTGTACTATACTTTAAACAAAAGTTTTTTATAAAACAACATGAGATATCTAAACAAACGAAAGTATAGTATTCAACTCAATATATGCCTCCACTCTGACATATAGCTCCGAAACCTGGGCTTTGGTACAAAGACAGAAAAAACGGTTGTGTGGTTGGAAAAATGAAGTGACAAAACATCAGAAGAGGAGAAGAAGAAGCAACTGGCAGGCTGCAAAACAATTGGGGCAAGATAGGACTGCTTGAAGAAATTTGGTGAGAAAAAGTAAGGCATATTTCGACACCAAACAAGCTGCAAGAGAAACTGATTAAGTATGTATTATAGTTTACTTATTTTTTATTATTACGAAAAGGGCCCCCCAAAAATAACTTTGCATCCAGACCCATTGATTGCTTGTTACGCGACTGTCCAGATGTACCTACCGCTGCTTGAATGGCTCAGATTCTAACCCGGATTATTTAATTTGAAAAAGATTTGTCAAGTAATAGTAGTTCCAAACGGTTTTGATTCAGTCGAAATCAAACATGTTAGATGACTACGGTGACCATATTTTTTTGAAGAAAATAAAAGGCAAATCTCAAAAATATTCTCTGTCGTTATTTGCGCTACTAAAATTAGCTGAACATTTCTTAAATGAATTGACATCGCCTTACGTTAATGATTTTTATGAAAGGAAATTCTTTAAGTATCTCCTTGTTTTCCGACATTTTCTTTTGAGATCAACTTAACCATATCCTAATCGTTACAATCTTTAATGCACTTTTCACAATAATAACAAAGAAATCAATTTTTTAAACGTTTTAACAAACACATAACCAAAGCCACTAAAGTAATAGAAGGAACGACGTACTGTTATGGTACACAGCTCTACAATTGAATGTCTGTATTTTAAGTGACAAAAGTGGGTTTTTGAAAAAAATAATCTAAAGGGCAGCACCCTAAAATAAAGGACTGTCCTTTATAATGAAGGACGTATGATCACTGCATATTGTAGATGACCCAAAAGAAAATTCTCAAATATGTTTAAATTACGTCTATCTTAAATATAACCCACAGTTTTCAATTTACTTATAAGTTATTTAAGGTAGCTTAAATGCGGATTTTATTAATTTAAGTTTTTGTTTTTTCGATATTTTGAATATCATCATCCGTATGATACGTGATAAGAGGTCACCTTGAAAAACGCTGACTCGGTGAATATTAATTAAAAAATGGTTTAAAAGTAAAAAAAAATATAGCCACGTAAGTGCCTATAGCGGTCGGCGGTAGAATAGTGGCCAGTCTCTGTGACTAGATATATTCATGCCAAAAGCGAGTAGGTTCGAATCCCAGTCACTGCACTTATGAGGGTGTTTGGGGGTTACCTTAATATTTAGCGAACTTATAAGCAGTCATTAAAAAAAGTATATAAACATTGCAGCTTTCAACCGCAAAAAAGTCGACAAACAACAATATGTGGAGCTACAAAACACATCGATTAATTTGGTATGGCAACTTACAGAAATGAACCAAAGAGAGAGCCGTCTGAATAAAAATAAAACAGGTGGAAATAAAATTAATGTCCGACAACAAACTTAGTTTTAATCTGCAAAATAATCACATTTAGAAACATTTTCTGTTAATATAGTGGTAATAGAATGTTTTTTCAGTATCTATTTTTTCAATTGGTATTTTAATAAGATAAATTGATAATGCTATCATTTATCATGGACATTTTTAACGTTAATATTGTTGGGATTTATGCTCTTTATAATCCCATTATTTGCAGTGTTATTGATCAAAGTAGTAGGCTAAAGATTTGTATACACTAAATTGGCAAAATATACATTCAGATCGCAAATGTATAAAATATACAGAAATATGTATTTAAAAAACACAATTTAAGCATTTTATATGATAAAATTTTGCTAAAATAACTATCCACGTAACCTGTTTTTGAGGATTCTTTTGTCGACAAAAGGTTTTTATTATTCATTTAAAAACCCGATTATACACTATACACATTATTTTTTTATTATTTTATTTATTAGCAAAATATTTGTTTTTTTTTTCTAACCGATCTTCACACATCGTGTAAAATAAAGTTTTATGGTCCGTAGTAAAACCATAGAGTTCACGTACATAATCTCCAAGCTCTAATTTTCAATGTATAAGATGTTGGCTATGTGTTTATCTAATTTCGTCACTATGGTAGTGTCAAATTAATTAGGCAGATGAAAATAAGAATGTCAAAGAAACTTATTGCCTACTCAAATGATGGCTAAAGTTGCAGAAATAACAGACTTGGTAAAGAAATAGCACTGAAGAAACATAGGAATGAGTTGCTGTAATAATTGAACTTGGTGCAAGATAATGAACTCGAATCAATAAAAATCATTTATTCAGTAATAGCTATGCGGTGATTGACAATTAATGATCTCGGAAATTATTGCAGCTGTGTTATGCAAACAATGAAGAAATTCTTTATTGGCAGTTATTTATTGTTCAGGAAGAAACGGATTAAAATGAGTCACGTTAAACCCATTCAAGTGGCTTTATGGACATAGAAATTACTATTTTTAGAGATGCTATTCACGATTTGCTACGGATTAACTTTAAATAATGACCTTCAAAAACTACAATGCTTTTTGTAAATATAAGTAAAACATCCCACATACCTATAAGCTGTAAAATGTCGGTTGCTGGTTTATTAATGTATATTATTTTTTGGAGGATAAAAGCATTCATTTGACTACAACCTAGCAGAGCCAGCAGAGGTCAGATGAAGGAGACAGATTTAAAGATGAGAAAGCAGCCTAAAGAAAATGTGAGTTATTTTATAACTCGATGCGTAGGTGTTGTCTCCCTCTCTCTCGCTATTGTATAATTAGGTCGTATTACAATAAACGTGGTATATTTATTTAAAAATTTAAGGTGTATGGCATCATCTCTCTAAGTAACAACTTTGTGTAATTAATAACTTCACATATTTTTATACAAATAAGTAATGACTAGCAGACCCCGTGGGCTATGCCCCACAATGTTTTTGTTTCTATTTTTTAATAATAAATAAGCTAATTAAGTAGGTAGCGTAGCGGTCGCGGATTGGTGTAATTCTATATTTTAAATCTGGATCCCTTGGACCTGTCTTAACTCGAGAGTAATACGGCTGTAGCTGAGATTATGCAACCCAAGCGGCGCGCGCTGTGTATTATTTTTGTTAAAGTTACCAAGAAGTAAGCGAAGTACTTCTCCTGCACTTACCAATACTTTAGATGTTCTTACTCATCATATATTTAAAAATATTTTAAAATTAACGTTACACTCCCCAACATTGACTGCGATAACATCCTACCATTCTTACTACTGTACCGAGCGCATAGCTGCATAATAGTCACATCATAACATGCTACATGATACTAAAGCTTACACATAAAAGTAATAGTATACATTTTTGGCAATTGGAAGTTTTTTGAAAAGATTCGTTGGAATTAAAAAAAAATTAAAAATGAAAGGACCAATTCGTCTTCCACAAATTCGGTGGGAGAGGAAAATTTAAATTAATTTTTGCGACACCTAACAAATAAGTTGTGAACTTTACGCTACTATTCCTCATAAGCAATGTAGTTTAAACAAAATTTGTATCGTCCCCCGTTTATTAAATGAAGGGGCATAGAATTCGATTTAAAAAAAATCATAAAAGGCGTACCAGAGAAATAAGAAAACTGGGAACAATACGTGGAACTGAAAAGCGGACACCTGCTTTATTATAAAGGTAATGAAGAAACATCAATAGGTGGAACTGGGTTTCTCGTCAACAAGAACATAAAAGACAACGTAGTAAACATACGGAGTATATCAAGCCGTGTGATATATCTTATAATGCACATAAACACAAAATACCAGCTGAAAGTTATTCAAGTATATGCTCCGACAAGTACATCAACGGAGGAGGAACTACAAGAACTTTATGAAGACATAGAGAAAGGATTACAAGAAAATAAGACTTCACTATTATAGTAGGTGATTTGAATGCAAAAATCGGACAAAAAGAAGAACCAGAGGAGAGGTGTATAGGTGAATTTGGACTTGGAAAAAGAAATAAAAGAGGCGACGAACTCATAGCCTTCCTGCTACAACATAACTTACATGCAATGAATACTTTCTTTGAGAAGAGGCCCCAACGAAAATGGATGTGGAGAAGCCCAGATGGCAAATACAAAAATGAAATTCACTTAATCATCACAAATCAAAAACATATAATAACGGACGTGTCAGTTCTAAATGCTGCGACTATAGGAAGTGACCACAAACTAGTTCGAGCAAAAGTCATTATGAACACAAAAATAGAAAGATTAAAACTGATCAACAGCACAAAACAAAGAATCTTAGATATGAACATACTAAAATCTAAGAGCTTACAATACCAAGCGGAATTAGAAAAAGAGCTTCAAAACTTACAAGGAAGACCACACAATACGATAGAATTGATGAATACAAATATTAAAAACGCAATACACAATTCTATCAGAAAGATAACACCAAAAAAGCTAACTAAGCAAGGAAAATTAAGCGAACCTACTAAAAGAAGAAACATGAGGACGAACGAAAAAGGGGACACTCCAGAGTATTCAGAGCTAGACAAGAAAATAAAAATTGAAATAAAGAAAGACACACAAAATTATAAAGAAGAAGAAATCGAAAAAGTAATAGAGGGCAACGCAAACATGAAAGTGTTGGAGAGAAAACTTACAATAGGAAAGAAGAAAATATCAAAAATAAAAATGCCAGATGGGACCGAAACCACAAAAAGAAAAGAAATAATGTTAACAATTGAAGACTTCTATAAAAAACTAGATACTACACGACTAACACCAAACCAACAAAAAAACAACATACAAAGAAGAATTAGAAATGTAGGATCTGAAGAAATACCAGATATAAACGAACAAGAACTGAGAAAAGCATTAAACCAAATGAAAAACCGAAAAGCACCTGGCGAGGACAAAATACTAACAGAATATATAAAAAATGGCAACAAAGTACTAGTAAAAACAATTAAAGAACTGTTTAATAAGTGCCTTACAGAGGGAAACATACCAGATGAATGGACAAATGCGGACGTTATTATACTACATAAAAAGCGCGATAAGGGTGATCTAAAGAATTATCGAACTATTAGTCTTTTGTCCTATATGTATAAATTATTAATTAGGATCGTCACAAATAGACTAACCACTAAGCTCGATGAATACCAGCCGATAGAACAAGCGGGATTCCGAAAAGGATATGGCACCAACGAACACCTACAAAGTGTAAAACTTACAATCGAAAGATGCCAAGAATACAACATGCCAGTGATTTTAGCCTTCATAGATTATGAAAAGGCATTTGACACTGTAGAACTAAAACCTATTTTCGAAGCATTGGACGACTGTCGAGTGGATTCCCGATATTCCCAATTAATTAAAAATGTTTATCAAAAAGCAACATTGCATATAAAAGCGGAAGGAGTGACTAATAAAAATAAATTGCAAAGAGGAGTCCGACAAGGAGACACACTTTCTCCAAAATTATTCACCTTTGCACTGGAAAACGTCTGTAAGAAGGTCGATTGTGCAAATAAAGGAATCAACGTAGACGGGAACTACCTAACGAATTTAAGATATGCAGACGATATAGTGTTATTTGCCAAATATATAAATGAACTAAAAATAATGATTCAACAACTAAATGAACAATCACAAAGGATAGGATTGAAGATGAACATACAGAAAACAAAAATTATGTCTAATACGCCACTTGATGAAAATATAGAAATTGAAGGAAAAACTATAGAAAATGTAGATTCCTATGTATACCTAGGACATAATATAAAAATGGGAAAGCAGAATCAGGAAGCGGAGGTCGGCAGAAGAATTAAACTGGGGTGGTCAGCATATGGAAAACTGGCCTACATACTTGAATCCAAAAAATATCAAATGAAATCGAAAGCGAAAGTATACAACACGTGCGTTCTGCCGGTATTAACGTATGGTATTGAAACTATAGTTTTTACTAGGAAGATTATACATAAATTAAAAGTTATACAGAGGAAGATTGAAAGAAGAATGCTACACATCAGTTTAACGGATAAAATAAGAAACGTAGACATAAGAAACAGAACGGGACTAGAAGATGTAGCAACAAGAGCAGCAAAATTGAAATGGAGTTGGGTCGGCCATGTCGTAAGATCGGGAAACGAAAGATGGTCTGGCAGAATATCAAACTGGAGACCCAGAACAAGCAAACGAAGCGTTGGACGACCAATGGCAAGATGGAGAGATGACATTGCGGCAACCGCTGGGCGACACTGGACAAGGATAGCAACAGACCGAGAAGCATGGAAAAACCTAGGGGAGGACCATATCCAGAAATGGATTAATGTCTGAATAAAGAAAGAAGAAGAAGAAAGGGACACAAATTGAATTGTAACCTATCCCTATGTGTTTCAGCCTACAAAGTTTAAAAGAAACCGTGGTCAGATTTTCCTCAATGTTTTCAAAAATTTTCTCGCCACAATTTTGTATTTATAAAAGAATTCTTTTACATAGTAACGTCTTGCTACCCTAAGGCTATTATAGTACCAAATAGAATCCCTATCGGCTAACTCGCTTTTCAGTAAAAAGGCGTTAAAATCAAAACTATCAAAAGTTGTTAACAGCGGCCATGATGTTAATGTTAGTACGTTCCAAAAAAAACATTTGCTTCAATTGCTATAATATAAGAACATTCCCTAAAGGTTTGCGGCATGCAATGGCAAATACCCTCATCACTCACCTACCGCTAGAGCCAGAACGGCGTGATGCTTGATGCAAATCTACTTGATTGTAGGAACTAGAATACTTCTTTTTTGTCTACATTTTATCAAATGTAATATAACGGGTGATCTCCTCGATTCTCCAATAAGTAATATAACTGGTGATCCCGATTCTCCGATAAACTTGTGTTGGTTCTTAACTAGTGCTAGTTCCACGAGCGCGAAGATCAAGTGAAATTATCAGAAATAACTCGCACGAGTTAACTATCAATCCAAGTTTATCACAGGAAAGCGGTCAAGTGTTGATGTATGTAATGACTGTATCACACATAATTAATTAGGGTGTATTTTAATTGTCTTCAATTACAGCGATTCTTATCAGTAATGATCATCAATTCTCGTATGTTGTACAGCAGTTACGATGTAAACTTGTCACTAAGGCTGGGTGATATTGAACATTAATATCGAATATCAATATGGAATTTATATCGATAATATCGATATATTGATTATTATTTTTAAATTATCGCTTTGTGATACTATCGGTAAATATACTTAGCCCTACTTGTCACTCTTATCACTAGCGGTTTTTTCATGTTTTTTTACATATTATGAGATACCACTAGTGGTTTTCTTACCAACAAATTGATTTGGTTGGTTGTTGACACGAAAATCGATTACTCGAGTGGGCTGTGACGTAGTCAACAATAATATGAAAACAGTTTAAATTTTATCGATTAATTAATTACGAAAACTTGTTGCACAGTAACGAGTAGAGTAAATTTGTCAGACAGTAAAAAATCCCGCGGGGCGAGAGTTATTTCAGCTGTAAAATTGCAGTTGTGAAGGAGTTGTTTAGTTGTATACACAGTGGTCCAACACTTACTTTACTAACATACAAAAATTAAAGAATTTTTTTCGTAATGTTTAACCTACCTTTCTATGTATTTAAAAAAAAGATGCTCTAAACGCTGTGATGCGATCGCATTTTATAAAATAGTAATCTAGTTTTTTTTGCAAAACAATTCGTAGTAGCGGGCCTAGTACTAGTGATGGGGGGCGACTGCGGCTATACGAACCGATTTACGGGACCGATTGTAATGAAATTTTAAATCAAGAGGTAGGTATATCGAAAATTGTAGATCTAGTTAAGCTTTTCAAAAAAATCAGAAACCGGAAACGGAAGTTAGACAGGTTGTTTTGGTAGCGTTTTTTCCAAAATAAAGTTTAAAAATTTGAGCACGGAATCTGAGAGAAGACAAATCGAAAATTTTTTTACCCAACTCTCTAGCTTCTAAATGGCGGCCGCTACAACTTTTTGAATATCTCGACTTTAACGCCCATTTACTCGAAAAGTAGTTGTCTGATCGGGATCCGCTAACTCTCGTTTGAGAGATCTTCGTGGGTAGTATACGATGAAGTAAAATTAATTTCAAAAATCCGAAAACGATCGCAATTGCGCAGCTTCAAAATTTTGAAAACCTCCAAAAACATATTTTTCTAAAACTGCCTACACGATTTTTTTTAACTTTCTGAGCGAATAGAGCTTACATTGAACAATAAATTTGTTTTTTTATTACTCTCCCAAATTTTACTCGGACGCCTTCCGCGAATTTTTGAAAAATTTGAAATTGATTAATTGTTTATTTAAAAACGCAAACGTCGATTGTTATAAACTTTTATCAGTTTGATAGACTATTTAAAGTGCTTTAGGATCCCCAAAAATTTTCAATTATTTTAAAAATTAGGAAAAAAGACGATACTTATCACGCGTTTTCCGGCATTTACGTGATTTTGTAATTCGCCGAAGCGCTTCGGCGGGCGCTTACCTTGCTTTCATGCAATAGTCGCTGCTTGTATGGGTAGAGTTACGGTACGAAAACCAATTGAAGAGGCTATCGCAATTTCAAATTTCCGATTTTTTTTTTAGAATTGTAATACTGGTGAACTGTACAACGTTATAATTATTAAAAGTTACACTTTTGCAAATACGGCAAGTGTTAATATCTGGTATGGGAAAGGCCACTCCAAATCCACACTTCATCTTTTTTCCTTTATCTTCATCCGTGTCAGATATATTATATAGTGGTGTAATAAGTGTAGGATGTTGCCAAAACAAATATTCCTAGAGGAATACAACGTTATTATGCTACTGTATTCTCCCTTCTCCCCTTTATTCAATAAACGGGAACTATAAACTAGTTTCGTTTAAACTAAACTTCTCATAAGTGGTAATAGATTAAGTTCACAACTTAATTTTTAGGTGTAGCAACATTTCGAGGGCTAATTTTCCCCCTCGTACCCTATTTTTGGCTGACGAATGTTCTCTTTATGTTATGGTTTTCTTTAATCGTAATCTTCTCCATAAATAATGAAAAATTGACGGAAATGCATATTTTGACCTACAATAACCCCAAAAAAAGTTGTTTAAAAAAAGTATCTGTGTGACGGTTGATAAAATGTTCGGTATTGTCTGTTTGGGATGCGCTTTGGAATGCAAGAGTATATCAAAAAATCCGAAAGCGCAAGCGAAATCGTCTTTTTAAGTAGAGTTCTTTTTTCGGAAATAGAATTTTCTTAATCTGAAGACGGAGTCGGATAGAAAACCTTAGGGCAAATCCAACGTTTGTGTTCCAAATTTTGTAGCTTCAAAATTGTGGCCTTCATGGTTTTGTTTTTAATTTTGACTCTAAAGTCTTATTACTTAAGATTGACTTGCCATATCGGCGTAAACTTTAGATATTACAATATAGCTCTTGGAAAGGAAAACATAACATTATTCGTGTTATATTTTCTCACAAAAATTAGATATTCAGTTTTTATCACAGTTTTATCCCTTTTACCGCATATACAAACCATAGCACCCCCCCTTAGCATGTGACTACTCATCTTGTACTCGATGCATTTGCAAAACCTCCGCTAGGCGCTATTATTAAAAATAAAGCGAACTTCATTTAAATAGCCACAAAAACACTATTGTTAATGTAAGTCAACCTAATTTAACTATGTGATCTTGTACTACCTCATGAAGCTACAACTTTGATACAAAAAACTTTATACATATATAATATGATTAGTATAATTTCTAAAGTGGAGGAAAGCCCAGCGAAGTATTCTCTCATTTTTGTTACCTATTTATTTTAAACGCATATATTATTATACATTAGAGAAGTTTTGCGTGACTGAATTAATTATGTGGCATTGAATCATAATATATGCTTTTTGAACATTCTATAAATAATTATTTTTTAAGCTAATCTCTTACTGCATTTCGTCACGAAACGTTTGATGTGTCAAATTTTAAATGTTTATAGTCTGTATAGTTTCACTATACTTTATGAAGAATATTTTGGGTCAAATATTTTAATCTTACCTCTAATATGTATTATTTGCTGTGATACCTGCCTATAACGATATATAAATAATTGATGAATATTAATAAAATATTATAGTTTTGGAAATTAGGTTTATTTTTATTTTGGATACCTGGAAAGTTGGTGACAATCGAGTGATTTAGATCAAAACTACACAGTACATTAAAAAATAACATGTATTTAATGCAAAATTAGATTTATATATTTTGTTATCAATCTTGTAACATTGCCAACAGACTTAACCGTACGTACACGTGCTTCGTTATCGCTGTTTATTAATGCTTCGGTGCTCATTCATATAATGATATAACAAGTGTTGGTACTAGACGACGACTAGTGGATATATAGTGTGCTAATTTATCGTAATCTATTTCCTGGGGGAAATTACGTTTCCATGACAATGAGTCTGATTAGTTATCTCACACTGCCTGGTGTGATACGACGAACATTACTTATACGTGAAAGTTATCATTTGTCTCATTACTTTGTTTCATTGTGTGTGTGTGGAAATGGCAATTATTTCAAAATTATAATTTAAAGAAATGCTAAATACTTATTAAATCTTATTGAATAAATCTAAACTAATGCTTGGCCATGTCTTTTCTAATCCACTCACACATATTATATATTAAATAATTATTTATAATTGGAAATTCATACTGATTTTTTAATTGAATTACTTCAAATACAATTTTCTCCCTACGTACTTTTACGTAACAGCTGAAGTTTCTAGAACTTGCACTAGTTATTTTGTTTGTTTATGTCAGTGCACCTGTTTTATAAACATAATTGCGTAAGATATAAACAAGCTAGTTTTAACAATATCACATGCATATATTCTACAGGATTGCGAGCAACTTTTTAACAATTTAGTTTAATTAGCAGCACTTGTATACAGCATGCTGTATACGTATATCTAATTAGCATTTATGTTTCATAACAAACAGACGTCATATGCTCTGTGATTAGAATATGGATAAATGTAACTCTGTGAACTGTAAAGGTAAATAACTAAATATCTAGTTTTTTTTCTCTCATAAATTATTTTTTTTGTCATAAAATCGCATATATCGGCATAATTTAAATACGTGATTTGAATTCCGCGAATATGTTTATTTGGATTTATAAAAAACATCTTTTTTAATTATTCTTTCAAGATGAGCGAATATTTTTTTATATCTCAAATTAGCAATTCCTTTTAAACTTTGTAATTTATAACTGACATTTTATATTTACGTTTTCAATTAATATACACTGTGTCCATAAAGAACCCCCCCCCCCCCCCCCCAACTAACTTTTGAACGACTTGATATATTTCTACAAAATTTGGTGTGCTGTAATGAGAAATTAAATACTATCTTTCAGACCATATTAAAATTTTATATCATCCAAAATGGCAACTGGGCGCCATTTTAAATTTTTTTTTAAACGGAAAGGGGGGTCGAATGACACCTCATTGGAAAGGTCTTTTAGTTTTGCATCTGATCCTAAAGTTTCAAAGAAAAATATTCAGCCATAACAAAATGGCGGATTTTAAACAAATGGACTCACTCAATTCAAAATTGTTTTGATTTTTTAATCCAGGGTCGAGTGACACCTCATTTGAAAGGTCTTTTAGTTCTGCGTTTGATCCTAGAATTTCAAAGAAAAATATTGAGCCATAACAAAATGGCAGATTGTAAACCAATGGACTCACTCAGTTCAAAATTGTTTTGATTTTCTTATCCAGTAGTCCACTTTTTCATTTGTAGGACTAAATTTTCCCAGAAATATGTCAGGTGGCTTGAAATAATATTGAAAACGTTATGTTCCAACAAGACGGTGCGCCGCCTCATTATTATAGGCCTGTTTTTGACTTTCTCAACGGACATTTTCTTGGAAGATGGATTGGTAGGCGGGGGCCTGTAGAATAGCCGGCTCACTCCCCACATTTAACTTCCTTAGATTTTTTTCTGTGGGAATATCTGAAATCAAAAGTGTACAGAACCCGTTCAGAAACAATTGAAGAACTGGAGCAACGCATTACAGAAGTTTGCAGAAATATCACTCCAGAAACTTATGAAAATGTAAAGCAGGAATTTCATAACCGACTTTTTATGTGCCAAGAAGTGAATGGTAAACATTTCGAACACTTAATTTAATTTCTTCTTGCTTTAATTCTTATTTTTTTTTAATAGACTTCTTTATCTTCAAATATTGTCATTTTGTTATGGCTGAATATTTTTCTTTGAAACTTTAGGATCAGACGCAGAACTAAAAGACCTTTCCAATGAGGTGTCACTCGACCCCCTTTCCATTTAAAAAAAAAATTCAAAATGGCGCCCAGTCGCCATTTTGGATGATACAAAATTTTAATATGGTCTGAAAAATAGTATTTAATTTCCCATTACAGCACACCAAATTTTGTTGAAAAATATGAAGTCGTTCAAAAGTTAGTTGGGGTGGGGGATGGGGGGGGTACTTTATAGACACAGTGTATGTAGTCATAAAATGAAAAGCTGAAATTTGACCGCTCCTCACTTTTCATCAAAATTCATCTGCAAAACACTTCACGACATAGAGGATGTTTTAGCTGTAGTGCCTGCACCAGTTGTACTTGATAAGGTGCAAACCCTGTTCGTTCAAAGTACGCCAAAATGTAAATACTCCAATGAGAAATGCAAGTTTTTGGACACTAACTACCTAACCTAACTCTACTGCTTTCTTAAATTTGCGGTTTGGCATCCAAAACTCGGCCTTCCTCGGTTTTGCGCTTGGGGTTTAAAAGAACCATGATCAAGTAAATGTTAAACCGCATTTGTAAAGGTTCTCATATTAGGTATTTAGCGATTGGGAATACCTTCCACATAAAGTGCCCTAGCTAGCACTGGCAGCATTTCCGCCCATTCCACCATACACCAGGAAAATGTCCGTTAATTTATTGCCATTCGCCAATCGCCCGTGCAGACAGTCGTCCACTAACCTACTTTAAGTGTCAAGTCGCAGTATCAATTACATAACCTACCTACCTACTTTTTGCTCGTCTCAATCTCAACTTTTTATTGTGCTGCTTTAATTGAAAATACAATTCAAAAGGCGGATACCAACATTTTTAGTAAAAGGATTTTGATTTTGTACTGTGTTTTGGGGTTCTTTCGAAAACATAATAAATAGAAAAGTGGTGCAGTTTGGTGAGTTCTATTACAGGTTCAAATATCTGCACGTATTTCAATAGCGCCCTGTCTAGTATTGCATTTGTAGCTCCCTATTGAAGATATCTTGTACTATTTACAAAACAAAATCCCAAAAATGGAACGGTGACCGGCAACACTGCGCTCTCATTTATCAGTTTTCTAACTGTAAGATTTAATGTGGAGAGTGATGGTACTATTTATTTTTGAAATGATCCTCTCCAACAGAGATGATACATGATAGAGGCGGGGCAAGGAATAGTAAAAAATACCTTTTTGGTAAGGAACAGTCCTCAGTTTTATTTTTACGAATGGTGTTTGAGATAATTGTCCAAAAATCAGTTAATTGCCTGAAATTGAGACAATGAACCCGGTGTCAGGTAAAAGTAACAAGCTAAGAAAAATAAAAATATGTACTACTGGCATTGTGAAAAAACTATTTTGTTCCATTTGGTAACGTCTCCGCACTCCATGACAATTGAAGAAGTCATATCACGCTACAATCAAATAAAATCCATACACAGATCATCATTGAAAGAGGAATCCATGAATGCAAAGCTTTTATAGCACAGAATGGGGTTTGAACAACGTATTATACGATCCGCGAACGGCTATTACAGTGTAGTATTTCAGAAAAAAAGAAAGGCTTTGTGAAAACCAAAAATTGAAATAAATACAGCAAAGGACTTTGTAAACATTTTTTTAAGAAATATCGGCGTTTTGTAAATTAAATTTCATTTTTTGTAGTGTTTATCCATAACCGACCGATAGATTTATCGATCGGCTACGGTTAGTGTTTCACGAACTTCTTGTTCTTGTTCTTGTCTTGTTCTTGCTACAAGAACAAGAACAAGAAGTAGGTGTGCAAGAAACAAGACAAGGCAAGACTAGCTGGAGCAAGAACAAGATTTCTTGCCAAGACGTTTGCAAGAAACAAGATTTCTTGTTTTATGTAGATACATTGAAATAAAACTTTCAAAACGCCGATTTTAACGCTTCTGGAACTGGGGTGTGTGAAAACAAAATGATGCTGTAGTGCAAAATAATAATTTATAAGTTTTGTTGCAATGTAATATGAGCGATAAATGAGCTATTTTCATAATGGACACATGATTAGGCAATAGGATAGCCCTTGCCAATTAAAAATTAACAAGCACATTTTGTAGGTAGGTTCCAATCTGATCAATAAATTCAAAGCCAGTAAATTGTTCTGCATTTAATATAGATAACTCTTAATAAGCAGTGCGTTTCAAAAACAAAATGCAAAAATCAGTAATGTCAAAACCAAGTTTTTTCGCAAAACTGCTATTTTAGCTGTCATCACAAACCAGTATACTAGGAAGATTGCCAAGCTCAATGGTTCATTACGGGAATAGTAGCGCTTACAGCGCCACCTGTGTATAATACACTAACTAAACAGTATCGGCGGGACTTTCAAATAGGTTCAAGATTTAAATAGTTCTATTTATTCAAATCTTGCCTGAAATAATACAAATTTAATGCAACTAATCGCCATAATTAATTATCGCAATTATTGCACTAAATAATGTTACATTTCAGGTAAAATTACAGTATTATTCCTAATTTTGGTAATATTAAATTTAACATTGGCGATTGACAAAATTAAAAGTTCTGAATAATAATAATCTTTATTGCCTAACTAGTACTGAATTATAAATCAAAAATAATTAAATGTATGTTTATATAGTTATATACATAGTATAAAGTATAAATACAAAATAATATATTTACAATTAATGCAAATTAGAAAATAACACAATCATGTCAAAATTAATAGTCATAGTCGAGTTAAAAGACTAATATAACCATAAATTTATATTTGATAGTTATCATCTTGTTTGAATGTTCAAAAACACATCACACACAATTTATGAAATTATATGTAAAGACTGGAACGGGGTATAGATTCATCAAAACAATAGTGAACCTTTAACATAAGAATAACGTTTCAGTATTGAATTTTCAAGACAAAGCATTATCCCAACACTGTTGGTCGAACAACCGTAATTTCGATTTTTACCAAAACATAAAATTTAAAAAAAATTCAAAAATAAGACCATATTTAGAAATGATTCACATAAACAAAATGAATATTCCATAAACTATAGAAGATATTTCCAATTTAAATAACTTGTTACAACCAATTTATTTAAATCTAAGTAATAAAACATTCGACAAAATTATTACTAAAATAAAGAAAAATTAAACAGCGTTTTATGAAATTGTTTTAAACAAAATCTATGTACCAAAATACCGATAATATCAATCAGCTCCCTATTTATAATTTTAGAGTTATTAAAAGATAGCTCACGTTTGCTAGTACTATGTTTGTGCTGCACGTTAAATAATCGCCTTCGTACTCCAACTGCATCTGGTTGTACAAGAGTAGAAGTCGACCGGGTTGTTTCAACATTGTCACCTGTAACTTCTGCTTGCAGTCCCGATGTAGAAGCGCCAACTGGATCCAATATGTCACCTGCTTGCTGACTTTCTAATGCTGGGAGATTACTGCTCGAATCAGCGACGGTTGGTACCTCTATCGGTTCTAGAAAGTTATAAAAAAAATTATCATTTATGCAACAGTTTGCCGATTGTATTTGCTTTAGGCATTCTGCCAACGCTGCTTACAGATTGGCAGTAACATAAAGCAACACTTTACAAACTACAGAAAAATAAACTTGCCTGGGAGAAGCAGCGTTGGCACAGCAGCGAATGAAAGTCTATTGTTATGCATCAAAAACTCAGAGGCAAAATGCTTTCTGATTATTGAATAAGATTTATTCAGCTGTTCTTGATCAACATCTAGGAGCCTTTTGTTTCCTGATGCCCTCAACCATTCGAAAAAGCGACCAATACCTGGTTTGGGAAAGCGGTGCATTATAACCTCTGCTGGATGTGCACCGCAATTAAGCACACTACACATTCTCCGTCCACTCATTTCACTGTAAAAAATCAAATAGAAGCAAATCATACCTAAAAGTAATGCAATGTGCCAAATTACTTACAGAATTCACACAAGACGAGAGAAGATCTCGGACGCTTCTAAAACTTAGAACACGTGTACCGGTAAACAAGACACTCTGGGGGAAACAAAAAAAAATAAATATAATCAAATCATGCATAACAGTATTAAAACTATCGTACCAAAATTTAAATACTTACAGAATTCACACAAGAGAGAAAATCTAAGCCGCTTCTAAAACTTTGGGAAAAAACGTGTTCAACTGTCAACTGCCACAATCAAGATGGATGAATTTTGAATTGGAATACTTTTGCTTTTCAGAGGATCAAGCGCGCGCATAGTTCGTTCCTGCGCAATTGTAATTTTAGTGACGTGAATGCGACAGCAGCGCCATCTACGAGTAATACTCTAACTAATTGTCATCGCCGCAAGCGCAATATCACTTAATGCCCCCTGGCTGTCATTTCTGTACAATACAACCATGGGGAAACCGAACCAGATGTAAAAGTCTAAAAACTGACAGTTTAAGAAATAAATAAATAACATTTTCTTTGCTATTTGTTTAATATGTGCTTCATTTGGAACGCACCGATAAAATACAAAAATTAAATTGTTTATGCAAAAAACCAAATAAAATATATGCAAGTATAGTATGTATGTTAGTCTGCTAACTACCAAACGCGCTAACAAATGATAAAAGTTTTTTAGTCAGTACTACGCGGTACAAAGGCGTTTAACGAGTAGACGCACGCGACAGGAAGCCGGCGCTGCTTTATCGAGACTCGATAGCTCGGGGAATCCCCCAACTAGCAAGAACAAGAAATAAGTAAGAGTCTTGCTAGCAAGACAAGAATTAAGCTAGCAGGAAATTTGCAAGACAGGAAGTTGTTTCACTTCTTGTCTTGCTTAGCAAGACAAGACACGAAGTTGCCGAGCAACACAAGAAATCTTGCTTTGTGCATCACTAGCTACGGTTTATCCTAAAAATTTATTATTTAAGTGTGAAGTAGGTATTTGTCTTTTATGTCAATAATTATTTTGTGGTTTCTATGTATCTGTTTGTTTTATTAATAAACGATACTTATTGAATATGTTTCTGCAGTATTTTAAATGTTATTTTGCAAAAAGTTATTAATTTGAAAAAAATACCAGTAGATTTATATATTTTTTGGTAAACATTTGTCCAGATTTAACCCTGCGGTGGTGGCGCCCTTTAGCAGAACACGGGTGGTGACACCAAGTCTGACAGACCCAATATTTAAAAAAAAGGTTTTCAAAAAGTGTTATTGGCTTTAGTAATTTGCGAGTGCTTAATGTTTATTAGGTACGTTTCCTATAAATATACGTTATTTTGAAAGTTGTTAAATTTTTTTAAACGCTAAAATACCGCTTATTACATAATTGCTATAAAATGCACGAAATAAAACAGGGGTATAGAAAAATCAAAATTTTATTGTTTCAAAATAACGCAAACATAAAACTAAATATTTTTCCTAAAACTACACCTTATACAGAACATTACTGCTGATTTTCGGGCAATACAACACATTTAGGGCACCGAAAGTTAGTGGTGGCGCCAAGTCCAATAGATCCAAAAGGTTCACTACATCTCTGGCAAAAATATTAGCAATGCTTTCGGCACGGTAAACTGCACTGTACTGAATGCTAGGAAGGTACTAGGATGCGTTAGTTCATAGGTCCAACCCCACACTTTTTATGCTGACTATTATGACGCTCGGGTCTGAGAGAAGAGGCGCCATGCCACCACCGCAGGGTTAAACAATACAGATTAAAAAGTTGTGGGCAAGTCGCCTTCATTGGATGGGCAAATTATGTTAATGGATGGACATTTGCCCATCTAACAATTGCCTAAAAAATAGCCTGAAATAAATAATATATGGGTACTATATAGTTACTTATCGTTAGTTGTAAACTACACGGAGCATTATTCGCTATCTTTCATGAAATTCGAGAGAGATAGTTCGAGAGGATGCTTCCTCCTAAATAAAACTCGATACCAATTATTTATCACAGCACAAAGCTGAGGAAAAGAATACAATTTCAATTTTAATTCATGATTATCCGATATTTAAATGTTGTAGAACGGTATAATATACTTTTTTCACTACTAGTAATATGGCGTAGCATTTTGACACAATAGAATGCTGTGAAATTCTATTTCTCTACCTTTGCTCACCGACAGGTTACTAATTTTTCATTATTAACCAAGGGTAAATAATGAACAAATTTATATTTTTTGATAATCCTGTGACAGTTTTAAAGAGAAAGTTTTTATAGCACGATTTAATATAATGGAGAGATTCTATTTAATGGTATTTTATGCATAAAAAAGTTTTAAATAAATTAATTTAATTTTAAAAACTTTGGTGTATTTGAATATACGTCTTTCGCGCCGTAATAAATGACAACTCTGTCAATATCAATTTCGCCTATAATACAACCACACAAGGTAAAAAAGAGAAAATTGTTAATAATTTCAGTATTTTAGATGAAACCAATTCTTAAAAACAATGTTTTTGAATACCAATGATGATTTAACATTTTTTTCCACTACTAGCATTAAACCATATCATTATTTACTTTGTTTTAGAGCCAAGAAGATGAATTTCTTTCCTAGTGGTTACTAATATTTCATTATTAACTACTGGTTAATAATGAAAACAATGGCTACCAATCTTTAAATTCACCATAAACTTTCATGTAAAAATCTTTTGATTTTACTGGTAATAACTGTTCACCAACACTTTCTGCACCTTCCCTAATTTCAGGAGGAGTGCCGTTTTCACTCAAATCATCAAAATTGGACATTTTATAACCACTATTATAAAATATATATTTTACATAAATGTCAATTGAAATTAACTATTTCTCTTGTTTTTTTTTCAAGCAAGGCTACTTTATTTTTGTGCATATTTGCATTTGTTATTTTATTTTTTATTAATGTAAAATCCATTAATTATAAAAGGAATAAAGGTGCTAGTAGTGGAAAAAATAATATATAAACCACGGTAGAGAAGACTTATCAGCCTCGCAACTTATTTCCCTCGATTCTTCGCATCTCGGGAATTAATTCTGCTCGGCTGAGAAAAATGTCTTCTCTACCTTGGTCTATAATATACTATCAAACAACTGTCATGCCAACAAAACAAAAAACTGTCATTTGTTTTATAATTTGAAATAAACAGGGATTTAAGTTAAAATAGTCATTTTTCGACAATTATAAGGGTTTATATCACTAGTAGTGAAAAGAAAAGTATATACGCCTCGGTAGAAAAGTCTTATAGCCCTCGGGCCTTACATTCCTCGGCGCTACGCGCTTCGGGATCTAACCTTAGCCCTCAGGCTATAATAGTAGACTTTTCTACCTTGGTGTATAATATACTATTTTCTTACAAAGAATCCTTAATTAACAAACACTATTTTACTAGTTGCTGCATTTTGACAATATCTGTATATGAATAATATGATTTGTTCATCAAAAAAGTTTTTTAATTTTTAGACTAGCTTAAATTTCACCAACACAATGTTTTTTTTTGTAAACATAAAAAGTAGACAATGAAAAACTGTAAAGTTATATACATATTTCGCAAACAAGTTGTAATTCAGACTCACAACTATCATATTTATCTTTTTTTCAGACATTTTCTGCCTTGGTTTCCACCGTAGATATCACAACACAGTTGCAACCAGTAGAATTTTTGTTAGACAAGGAACTGGCTTTTAAAGACTACCAACACCTCAAGCAGTTTCAGGTAAGTAATAATAATTTTATATCATTCGTGGCGGTGCGCATTTTAACTGTAAAACACCTACTTAAATTGACTTGCGGGAGTTTTTGATTAACACTGTATACGTACGAAATATCTCAAAAATTTTACTTTTTTAATTAGCTTCAGGAAATAACGTAAAAATACGAAAGTTGCAAAACCCGCATTTCGCATTAAACGGCTGATGAATTTTACTGAATTTTACTAATTTTTCTGTAGATTTTTTAATATTGTTTAACGGCTCAATCATTTTTGCGAAATGTTTTATTTACATGGATAAATTATTTTTAAACTGTTTCTTAGGTAATCCTCATCCTTTTTCCGCCGACTTTGTTAATTAATTTTTGTAGGTATAAACGGAAATCCTTTGCCTCACATGAAGTGAATGGCTTGGGAATTTTGATTGCATCAACATAATTTGTCATTGATGCTTTCATGTTCACTTTTCAAATTAAAATTATTGACGGCATATCATAAATAATTAGTTACAAATAGTTAGTGTTTAGGTTAAAAATCTGTTTTAATATTAAATATATACTCGACCCTGACATTCTAAAGCAACGGTAAAATAAATCTAAAATCTTTGTGCGTTATAATTATGCATATTCATTCTAGGAACGAGTACTACTTCTCTTTTTATCTTCCGCATGAACTACTTTTGTTTCTTTTTCAGTTTCAAATCAATGAGGTATGTATTTTGAATAAACTCTTTGAATAATTAATAACAAACGGAACCGTTCTCCTGCTGATTAAAGAATCGAGCAGTGTTACTTTTTTTAGCTTCTAGTAAGCAGTTCATTGACCCCATGAAAACCTTTCTTATTGCCGTGTGTCCACTTTATTAAACCACCTGTAACTTGTTAATTTTATTTCAAATTTTAGTGTAGCAAATTTCCATATTTGAATTGAAAATTTGTTAATGCTATAAATGGACATGCAATTGCGTGTTCAATGTTGGAAGTTATGAGAAGGCTGAATGCTATTTAAGTTTTTGAAAGGGGTTGCACAAATAGTAGGAGCACAATTTGCGTGAATACAATTGAATTTAGAGTTTTCGACGCTTTTCCTAAAAATGCTAAAATAAAACTTGCAACTTCTAAAATATGTCCCAAATAAAAAATTAGGTAAAACAAATTTGTTAAATCATGTTTTATTTAAGATGTAAATAAAATATAAACATTTATGATATTTCTAGGGCGTTCAGAATTTTTGTTAAATGTAATATAATTGTAAATAGGTCATACTGTCATTGTTGCTGTTGCAGGTAGCTATGAATAAATTAAATATAGTAGATGAAATATGTCTGAAGGTTGTTGTATTAATTAAGTTTAATGGATTTAGATTTTCAAAAAAAAGGCTTTGTGAATTTTTCAGCCAAACTTCGTTCATTGCAAAAGCATTAGATTCGTCTTGAGGTAAATTAAAATTCTTGTTTTTTTCACTTGTGAATGACAATTTATTTTTTGCATAAGTTGTAATAAATTAACTTTAAATAGATGAAATAATTTTAATAAAAGTGAAATATGCAGGGTTTTAATAGAGGTTTACAAACACGATTTTTGATCAAGAAGAATTCATAGATTTTACATGGAAATTGTACACTATCAAGCGCTATCTTCTATCTATATATTAAACACGGCAGGCGCCCTTTAACTTTACTCAACTCTCTGATTGCGTCGCGCGCCGCCGAACTTCCGTTCTTTGCCGGCTGCATGGCCTAACGCTCAGTCACGAAACCGCTTTCGCGGATAGATGTCAATTTAATGTCTTTCAATAAAAGTTATCACATTGGTGATTGGAATTTCTAGAAATTATTAATTATGTTACACAATTAAGAATATTCCAAGTTTACCATCATTTTGAATTTTTTATGAAGTTCTGAGAACGACGTTGTCACTTGCGATCAGTTAGTGTGTTGTAAGTATAAACGAATTAAACTTGGTTCAACATAAGTTAAACTAGAAACTTGCAGTATCTAATTAAGCACCAATTAAGAGCAGTGGCATTAGCAAGAAAACTTTTTTGTCTCTAAAAGTCTTTTTTTTTTCTTGTCATCGCTTCTAATTAATTAAATTTTACCTATTCCTTTGTTGTAATATTAAATTATAGAGACAAAGTTTCCTCTCGAGTGATCGTAGTAGTTTTTGTAACAAGATAAAAAGAAAAGCCACTAACGACTCGGAGAAAGAAGCCTAATATGCCTTCTCAACTTTCTCTGCCCACCAAATGATTTCACGTTCTGTTGTAAACGCCAGTAGTTGTTTTTGTGCTTGGTCACAATGCGGTCATCGTTGGCTTAGATAATTTCACAATTGGAGTTGTAAATTGCTTCCGCCATGGCTAGTTAAAGAGAAATGATATATAATCTGATCAAGTCGTGTGAGATTGCCTTTACGCTCATAGTTGGTAACCGGTTGACCTTTCACTTAATCAGTAAAGCTGCTTCTTAGATCGCACCAGTCGCCTCTAGATAGAGGTAATAGCTGCCTTGCCATACATCTTGTCAAAAAGAAAGAGTCGACGGTATCCGTAGACTGCAGTCACCGGTAATAAATAGTCGCTGGAGTGTGATGGATGCGAATGCAGCACCGCCTTCTTCGTGGGAATGGCCGCTCGATATGGCGCAGACCTGACCTCGTTCTTGGCTTGGTTCGCGGTCCCCTTATCCTTGCTGGTTATCTGATCTGCACATCGCACATACTTAGCTAGCCAATAACCCCGTTAATAATAACAGCTGTGAGCGATTTATGCCAGCCGAGTTTAGCAGATATCCAAACATCATATTATTTTATTCTGCCCGGTCAATTTGCATTTGATGTTTATTCGAACTTGCTTTGGCATCCGCAGCTCGTTATGCCCGTATAGTTTGTAAACTGGATACCTACGTAAACGTTAAATGGTAAGACAGGAATGTCTTTTAATTCGCAATGAAAATAGAATTGTAATTACATGTAGTCCGGATTTCCAGTCTAGTCAGTATTTAAATTATGAAGCAATCAATTATTAAATATAATTTTTGGCATAATTCCTTTTAATCTATAGTTGGCGCTTATATTAAATTGTAAACGAATTATCGACGAGCTTAGAATGGTAATACAGCCATATGTTTGACTTTATGCTAGCTTGTGTAGATAAGTTATTATTTATTTGGGCAACTGGAGTTCATGCTCGTGTAATAATAAAATAAAATAAAACGGGGTTCATAAGCGCAGAATATGAATGTCATGAGTTTTATTTAAAAGTACTTCACGAAACAGAGATTTTATGAAACTGCAAAAATATTTTTTTTTATTGAAATGTAAAACTGCAACCACGAATTAATGAAAATAGAACGTGTAAATTCATTAATACAACGACAAAGTTCTACCGAAGAAAACTTTAAACTGTAAGGAACGGAAAACCACCGTTGAATAAACAACTTAAGAATTGCAGTACACAACAACAGCTTTTTCTAAATTCTCATCCAAAAAATTAGTTTTCTTGTCCAATATGTTTTACGCATAACTTAATGGATTTGAGTGCGCTCACGGTTTTTCTTTACTTATTGAATTTTCACGACATTTTTTGCTTCTCTGCGACTAAACGTCCGGTCTTTGGATACAGTATCTGCTATTAGCCATAAAATCACCTACTAGAAAAAGTCTTGTTTATAGTTTTTTTGTTGGCTTTTACAACTGCAGATTTAGAAGTAAGAATGTGCCATACGACGTATCGATACATATCGATATGATTGTATGAAATATTGATACGTATCGTTCCATCGATATTCGATACGTATGGATCTATACATTTTTTCGATACATATCGATACACCGACCCAGGCCTCCTGAAAATTATATCTTTTAGTAAAATTCATCGACGAGAAAAACGGATTTGCCAAAGTACCCTTGTCAAAATTGAAGTCAACAAGTGTACAAGGATCTTAGTACGATACTTAACGAACTTACAGAGAAACACAAAAATCTCAATCAGTATGCATTGTAATCAATGTTTACTTGCAGGAACGTACCTTTTTAGTTATGAAAGTATATTTAGACGAAGTTTTATTAAAATTTTAGATCGATATTATCTTATCCTACAACTAATTCAAAATACGATAATGAAACCATTTGTGGTCTATTTTAAGGGATATTAATTTTGCAGGCAGCCTTGAAAAATTAGGTGTCATTAGCTTCACTAATTTTTATATTCACTTCTACACCATTTATTTCATTTTAACCACACTGAATTAGTTTTAAATGTACCATGAAATACAATGTATTAGGCAGTGGCGTAACTTCAGATTTTGGGCTCGGGGGCAAGATACCTGAAGGGCTCTGGTCCCATCCTCAAAAAAACTTCAATAATAAAGTAATTGATAATAAGAACAATTTCTTTAATAGGAAAAAAAATTATTTGCAGTCTAGTAAATGAAAATAAATATATTAAAGCCGTGTCTAATTAAGATCAGCAAATCTTAAATTTTCTGAAGTTAATGTGTCTGCGTCGGTACCAAAAAGTGTGGGTGTTGTGTTATTATTAAATGTAATCTCCCTTCAATATTTTTCATTGTATAAGTACATACTTACTTACATGGAATTTAAATGTTTTTTGTTGAATAAAAAAATAAATATAAAAATAGAATCAAAATTTTCTTCGGCAACGGGGGCGGTTGCCCCCTCTGCTCCATGGTAGTTACGCCACTGGTATTAGGACAAAAAGGGTTCTACCATCATTGGACTATGCATAGAGGTTTGTTCTAATTTGTAATAATTTCTTGCCAATAATGATGCATAACCTTGAAGCATATCATTATTAGATACCTACAATTTTTAAATCAATTTTGTTTTTTTCCTTCGTGGTATTACACTGATTTGAATTTTCATTTCAGTATTTCCACTATGATCTTTCTATATGCGTTTCTCACAGTTGTACCGTCTTTCTTTCCTCCTCACCAACATACCAGAAGAAGAATGGAGTAGTAGAACACTATCACAATTCAAAATATGGAGCGATTATCATACTTAAATTAAGTATCTTAAAGAATTGTTATACACATTATGTATATTATTGCAAAACGTATCAAAATCAACAATATAAGTTAATTAAAGCGACATATTTTTTTTAACGTTTGTGGCATTAACAGCCTACAACTGCCACTGTGAATCAGTGGTTTAGTGAATGGGAGTTAAATGCGTAGTTAATTATTTGTTTAATAAAAACAGATAGACTCCATCAAAGCTAGAGCTGGGCATTACCACAAAATGAGTATCGATACTATGCAAACGTATCAAAAGTTTCGCAAGTAAAGTATCAAAAGTATCGAAGGTATCGAAATACCGAATGTATCGAAAGTACCTACCTACCACTTTTGTAATCGGGAAAACTGTCCAATTTCTTATGGAATTCAAAGTCAATGTTGCCATTTAAAAAGATAAAGTTGACGTTACTTCTAGCCAAATTTTCTGCAAAAATGTAAATTTCTATCTTTATTAATAATTGAGATTTTAGCTAGAACCGTCAAATTGGATCACTCGGTGTATGTAACTTTTTTTAAATTAATTTTATCTTCTTTGCTGCCTTTTGAAGGAAAAAACGAAATCGTTATAAGTTACAACCCCTCGATTTGGTCTTTTCCCTTCAAACGGCAGAAAAGAGAATAACATTAAAAAAATCGATACCGTAGATGTTTTCGATATTTCGATATTTTTGAATTTTGGTGCTCAATACATGCCAAGTGTGGTATGTATCGATACTTTGAGTAAGTGGCGGTACTTTGCCCAACCCTAGTTAAAGCACGTGCTGAAATACGTTTAATGGTTTGATGCTGGATGTTTGACAGCTTCACTGCAAAACAGCGTATGATGGAACATACTTTTTACTAGAAACAGTTAAAAAAAAGTAATTTGTTTAAGGTTAGTTAAAGTAAAGTATCCTGATTCAAAACTCCGAATATTGTTGCTTAATGAAAAATATAAAAATATGGATAAATATGTTTCGATTACTTACTGCTCAAATATGAAGTATATTTCGTATAGTTTTGGGTCAGTAGGGGAGTAACCTCTCATTGTTACTAATCGACCCTATTCAAGACATGCGAGATATTTTGTAAAGCAGTCCTGATTAAGATTTTTGTTGATAGCGCTGTATATGTTTCTCTCGAGTTATATCTACAAATCAGACGGCTGACACTGAACATCCTGCATATATAATCTTGAAGTTGTTGAAAGTCGTTTCGTTCACACATCAGGTGTGCAGTGCGGGTAGCGCAGTATGTAAACGATGTCACAAACATTCATGCATAATTCTTATAACGGTCGGTTGTGGTTTCCTCCTAATTACAATTCTAAATGGATATTTATTGATCACAGCGTAAAACTTAATAACATGTGCGTACACTTCCTTTTTATTTTGCTTGTTGATTATTAACTGATTAGATGTAATTTCTTGGTTCCATTTTATTTATGGAGTGACAAGTTGTTTATTTAATTATGTGTGTTTTTGTCGTTTTCCAGTTAAGTAAACAAAGTTAGCGTAACAGGCGAGTCGCCAAATATGGAACCTGTATTTAAACTAATTTCCAAAGGTGTTCCGATAAACTCTTTGCAGTTGAGTTAATAAAACAGGATTTTATGATTTTACATGACAATATAATTATAAAATGTGTGGCCCGCTTTACATCGAACAATATTCTGTCACGTTACACAACGTGACGGTTGAGTTATAAACTATGCATTTTTTAATTAAATACCTTTTCGGTTTGTGACTAATATTTCTATTCTTAGAGCTTTCTTAAACGCCCACAACCATTTTATTCTTTAGGTCAATGGCCATTCAGTTAAACCATTTCGTAACAGTTAGATTATGCTGCATTGAGCGGTAACGGTTTCTATGTATTTATAATACACCGTCGCTATGTTCGATCCTTTCATCCTTTGAGAAGTTATCGAATTTCAATGGTCACAGGTAAAAGAACACGGTAATCTGATTACAGTTGTTTCAATTTCCATATGTATGTAGGAATCGCTTTACCAGTCTCTTGCATCCTACATCCTGATTAAACCTTGCCTTTAGAATTTCAAATACTGCGTTGTAATTAATACATCCACAGATTTCTATATAATATCAAAGAAGTTTGCGCTGTTGCCATAGAAATCACAACTGTGATTTGGGACAGCCATGTTAGTTCATGATAATGAATGATAATTTGGATGAAATTCGTCCAAAAGTGCCTTGCTAACCGAAAGGGAAAACATTTCTGAAAGGGAAACCTATGAAAGACACGTGGCACAATTATTTACACCAAAGACCAACCCCTGTTGTGTGCGTAAACTAGAGGAGCGCCGTTCCTGAACGAATCCTTCTTTTGAAAATACTCGTCTGTTTGAATCGAGTGAGATAATTAATTTTTTTCAGTTCAGTTTGTTCCTCAAGGAAACGTTACTCTCACCAACTTCAGTCAAGAGAATTGTGTATTGGGAGTCCAGGAAAAAGAATCGTGTAAATGTAAATGCTCGTGACCGATTGTGTTTTCGGTGTAGCATAGCACCCGTATAATAATTTTCTGAATAGCTAATTAAAGATTATAAATTAGCTATTCAGAAAATTTATTCAACTACTTTATCAGATAAAACGAAATACGCGTCAATTCCTTATTTTGGCAATAAATCAGAAAAAAAAGCCAAAATTATAAACAAAACAAATAAATGTAAAATAACTTTTAAAACAACAAAAAACATTTTAAACAATTTGTTTAATGCTACAGAAAAAACAGACAATTTGTTGAACTCAGGCATTTACAAATTAAATTGCTCGCACTGTAAGTCGGTTTATATAGGACAAACAATTAGAAACTTTGATATTAGGTACAAAGAACACGTACGTTGTTACAAATATACACACCCACATAAATTATTAGCACACAATCATTCAATGACATCTAATAACATTATAAAATGTTTACACTTTCGCAATAGTAAACGTAAGTTGGATATACTAGAAGCATTTGAAATTCACAAACATTTAAAATCTGTACCTTTACTGAATGAGCAAATTGACCTCTTAAATTCGCCATTATTGGACCTTTTGGAATGAGAAATCAAGTCATGTGGACGCAGATATAGAAAATCAAGATCAAGTTATGAAGATTTATTGTTCCTATAGCAACACCAACTGTTTACTTTTAATCTTGCCTCTGATAATGACATGTTAACATGTCGAAATACGTATAAAGCTAAAATAAAAAAACCTGTTGCAGTTAAGAATTGTTTTATTTGCAATAAATTAAAATTACTTGAATTGCACTTTTTGAGCATTTTGCTATTTTCTTTTCTTATCTATGCCATTCTCTTGACTTCTGCCGTTTTTCTGGCATCTACTCTGATTTCTGACACTATGTTTGAATTGTTTTCCCAATCCTATGCATGTATCCATAACATTTTAACAGCTGTTTCTCTATCTTTGATACAATCACTGCCAGCTCTAAGCGTTTCCTTGTTATGTTTCTTATTCTACTATCAGGTTGTGTATTTCCGGTCTCGTTTCTGACGTATTTCATTTCCATTGCTATTTTCTGTGATTTGTTTTTGTCGAGCATCGTCCAACTTTTAACTCCGTAGATTAGGCTAACCTTGGTATCTCGTAAATATTATTTAAAGTATTTTGATCTTACTTGTACAAAAGACGTTGGTAAATATTGCCATTTTGTGCATATTAATCAGGGGAAATGGGTATGCTAGACGTCTCGTTTTGGTCGGAACAGTGCCGATTTATTGTTCACTGCGTCGTTAGTAGAATATTCTAATAATTTTAATAGTAACTGCGTATAAAATTACTTTCTTAATACAAATCTGAGAAATCCTTGAAAGAGTTGATTTGAGTACCTCTACTTTCCGGAGTCGTATCGCGGTTGGGAATCATTTTCGGCGTTACATTACTGCATTAACGCGCTCTTAAGCGTTGGGACTCGAGTCGTGGGAGCATGGGACATCCTGTATATTCAGCAGTTTTATTACGGCTCAGTTCAAAAACAATACGAGTTTCCAATGGCTTCGCGTTCTAAAGCGGCGTACACATCTGAGCACGCACAGGCTGAGCGCGCACGAATGCTCTAGTGTGGACGCCTTGCTCAGGCCATGCGTGCGTGTGTAGCCATTCGCGCAAACGGACGAACGCGAGCCGCAGGTTGTCGGTCTTTTGGACATGCTCAAAGGAATTTTTGTGTGTGTGCGTGCTCAGTGTGAACGGCAAAGTTGTGCGAAGAAGTTGTGTTTGTGAATTTGTCGTTATATTGTCTATAATTACTCGAATTACTATTAAATATGGAGTGGCGCAACGAAGTATGTTTACATTTAATTGACGAATACCAAAAACATTCAGAAATTCAAAGTCCTGTGACGCCATGCGAATAAAGTTTCTGAATTGTCCAGTACTTTCGTTGCTTTGTAGGTCCCGTAGCAAACTAGAGCCACCACGTTGTAATCTGCTTTGATAAAGGCGTGTTGCCCACCAACGCCTCTCATTTCTTCTTTTTTTTGTTTCTTAATTGGCTATACATTAGAATAAATGCAGCACTTGCTACCGCGTTGCTCGAGTTCATTTTCACCACTAAATGCTGCACATCCGGAATAGTCTGAGCACGCACACATGTTCGCAAAAATTTTGTTTTCACGCACACACAAGCTGAACGCAAACGCATGTTCGTGCGTGCTCAGCCTGTGCGTGCTCAGATGTGTACGCCCCTTAAGGCGCGTTTAGACTAGAACGGCCACGCACACGCACGTGCGCGAACAGCGTGCGTTGCCATTCGTTGCATCATTTTGGTTTTTAACGATCCCGCGCACAACGGCGCATGAGTTCTTGTTTTCAGTGCTCTGCTTGTGCGTCAGTGTGCGTTAATAGTATACGACAAATCAGTAATAAAACGATCAGTGCCAAAATGTCTGTGGAAACTGCGAGTGCAGCGTTTATTGTTATGTATTCTTTAATTTAAAAAAAGGAAATATCTAAAAAAAGAAGGGTAAAAAGGCGTTGGTGGATTCCAAAGTATCTCAAATTTCCGATATTATTCTATCAATTGAAGACAATTATCACCACTCCAATCCATATGTAATAAAATAATAAATAATGCTAATTAAAGACTGTCGACGCACAACGATGTTAAAGTAACCACAAACACGTTCGAACTGAGCATTCACGACGCACGTTCTTCCTTTGAGCAGCGCCAAGAAACCGACAACAATCGGCTCGCGTTCGTGGCTGTGCGCGCACAAGTTAATTGGTTACGCATGCTCACGCATGTTCGCGCACAGACGTTTACACTTGAGCATTTATCAAGGCTCAGCCCGTGCGTGTACGTGGCCGTTCTAGTCTAAACGCGCCTTTAAAGCGGCGTACACATCTGAGCACGCACAGGCTAAGCGCGCACGAATGCTCTAGTGTGGACGCCTTGCTCAGGCCATGCGTGCGTGTGTAGCCATTCGCGCGAACGGACGAACGCGAGCCGCAGGTTGTCGGTCTTTTGGACATGCTCAAAGGAATTTTTGTGTGTGTGCGTGCTCAGTGTGGACGGCAAAGTTGTGCGAAGAAGTTGTGTTTGTGAATTTGTCGTTATATTGTCTATAATTACTCGAATTACTATTAAATATGGAGTGGAGCAACGAAGTATGTTTACATTGAATTGACGAATACCAAAAATATCCGGTTATATGGGACCCTAACCATAATTTGCATTATTCAAAAAAACATAAACTATTTTGGAAATCAGCTGTTTGGAAATTTTGAACAGATATTGCAAACTGGTATACGAATCTCCAGTTGCTAAAAAACGCAGTGTTACCGCAAGTCGTTCTTCAACAGATATGGCCATTCTAAATTTAGTGTCCACCTTTGCTATTTTAGAACCAATTAAATTTAACAGAAATTCAAAGTCCTGTGACGCCATGCGAATAAAGTTTCTGAATTGTCCAGTACTTTCATCGCTTTGTAGGTTCCGTAGCAAACTAGAGCCACCACGTTGTAATCTGCTTTGATAAAGGCGTGTTGCCCACCAAAGCCTCTCATTTCTTCTTTTTTTTCTTTCTTAATTAGGCTGTACATTAGAATAAATGCAGCACTTGCTACCGCGTTGCTCGAGTTCATTTTCACCACTAAATGCTGCACATCCGGAATAGTCTGAGCACGCACACATGTTCGCAAAAATTTTGATTTCACGCACACACAAGCTGAACGCAAACGCATGTTCGTGCGCGCTCAGCCTGTGCGTGCTCAGATGTGTACGCCCCTTAAGACGTTTAGGCGCAGGGACGTTTAAACGCAAGGACGTTTAGACGCGGGAACGTTTGGCCTCGCAGACTCGCTGTCCGGTGCCAGCAATTTTGGTATATGGACGATTTGGCGCATACAGAAAACTGTATGATTTCGTTTTTTTAATTAATTAACAATTTAATAGACATTCGATTATTTATTAACATTTAACACGGGATTCAGAATTTTTACACAAATAATTAGCAAAATTAGCAACTTATCTAACACAAAATAATTTTCCATTTTCAAAAAAATTAAAAAACCATCTGGTGTATTGCATCGGTACGTTACATAAAGACAGCTGTTCAAACTCAAACAGGAAATGAAATAACCTCTAAATTTTAATTTAATAGGAATGTCCCACCGTTCCCTACTTTTTTAATACTTTTTCCAACTGTTTGAGCACGTGCCTTAAGGCAAGGAAAAACGTCTAGAACACCCTTCCTCCCCACAGTAAAAATGTCAGGACCCTGTATATAAAGAGTAAGTGGGCAGTTCTGCTCTCAAGGTAATGTTTTCAATAAGGTCGTTGGGAAAGCATCAAAAACTTATTAGGGAAAATGAAAGCACTTTTGTGATCAAGTCAATCAACGACGAAGTTTTGTAAAAATATTAATCACGGAGAAATGAAATTGAACTTGAAGATTTTTATGGCAATACATAATTTGAAATTGGAAATTTCAATCCTTGTAATTTATGTTATACTAGATTCATCCTACTTGCGGAGTTGTTAGAAACACAAATATGCCTGATTAAGACGTGATCGCTGCTGCAGCGCGTTGCCTTTAGTGGTTGAGCCATAAAACTAAGGGATACTCGGTAGGCATTCACAAGACATCAGTACTGCGGAGTTTGATAGATTTCCGAATTAAACTCATTTTTTTACCTTCGAAGTATAGCTCTAGAGGAAGGTATTGTGATCGTCATGTAGGGTTTGAACCAAATGCCTTCATTCGGCGAAGTTTTTTTTCGCTTTGAATTTACTGGCCGATGTACGAAATATATGCCTAAAAGAAAAGTACTTTTATGGCAAACATTTTCAACTTAAACATTTTGACTAATAAGCAAGATTTAGGGTCTTGGGAGACCGACAAAGCGGACGCTGCAGGGCTGTCTGTGTGAGTGTGTGTCTGTATAAACTTTACAGTCCAGACGCCTTAACGCAAAAAACCTAAATTTGGTACAAAGATTTGGTAATTGCAATAGGATGACACCGTAAGAAAATGAGGTTGGTCCAACAAAAAAGCGGAGGAAGGGGAGGGGTCTTCTATTTCAAAATAGACGCGCTTGAAATAAAAACCTTCAATTCGTATCTTACACATGTTGAATAGCTGATCTGCGGAAACGCGATTGCCCTATGATCCATTTTTTGTTGTTTTTTTTAATTTAGGAATTTCGGCTTCAAAATCGTCGTGAGCATGTTAAATGACAATAGGAATGACTTTACATTGGGAAAACACTCCGAGAGGTTTCGTTTTAGTCGTCTACCTGAACAGATTAACTGAGTAATCGCCAAAAAAACCTCCATTACATTTTCAAAATATTCAAATTTATCAATAATTTTCAAAATTCGTAAAACTCAAAATTGTGTAAATTTTAAAATTTTCAATAATTTTCGTAATTTTTTTCAAAATAATAAAAATTGTTAGTTCCCAAAAAAATTTATTTTTAAATTTTGGTATTATACATATTTTCAAGAGTAATTTTCACAATTTTGAATACTTTCAGAAATTCCAAAAATATTCAAAATGTTTCCAAAACTTTTGAGTTATTTCAAACATGTATAAAATTTGAAAAAAGTTTAGTGAAATTTTCCTTCTTCTTCTTCTTCTTCTTCGCTGATCCTTATGCCCTTTCAGGCGTCGGATGTGGGTTCCATGTCCTGTATCCATTTCCTCCATTCTTTCCTGTCTCTTGCTAGGGTTCTCATTTCCTCTACCGTCTTTCCTCTTTCCATTCCTATTTCTCGGATTTGATCCATCCATTTTCTTCTTCCCCTTAGCTTTTTCCTTGGTTTTCCAGTCTCCATTATTTTTCTTGTGATTCTGTCCGGATCCATTCTCACTATATGTGCGTACCAGTTCAATTGTTTCTTTTTTATTTTTTCCATTATTGGCTCCTGTTCTGTTATTTCTCTAATCCTGTCATTTCTTACCCTGTCCCATTTAGTTTTCCCTGCGATTTTTCTGAGGTGTTTCATTTCAATAGCGTTTATTTTATTTTCATGTTTTTTTCTTAATGTCCAGTTTTCACAAGCGTATGATATTGTTGGTATTGTTATTATATTATGTATTTTCCTTTTCACCTCTATGTCTATGTTTTTATGCCCTAGTATTGTTTTGTTCATTGAGTAATATATTCTTGTTGATTTATTAGCTCTGTTTGTTAATTCAGCCTCTATTTTCCCATCCTCCGTTATTATACTTCCCAAAAATTCGTATGTTGTTACTCTTTCCAATGTATTATTCTTGCATTTGATTTCTTTGTCTATCTGGGTGTCTTTTTGCTTTTCATTCACTATCATTGTTTTTGTTTTGTTTATATTTATTTCCATTTTCATGTTTTCAATTTCTATAGTCCAGGCGTTTACTAAATTTTGCATTTTGTCCTTCTTATTTGCTATTAATATCACGTCATCTGCGTAAAGCAGGCTGCTCACTTTAACTACTTCTAGATTCCTGTACCCTATTACTGTGTCCATTTGGTTATATTTTTCTTTAATTTGTCTAATAATTTTATTCATAATTATGATAAATAGTAGGGGGCTTAGGCTGTCTCCTTGTTTTATTCCTTTACTCATTTTAAATTAATCCGATCTTTGTCCAGCCATTTGCACTCTTGCTCTAACCGTTTCATATGTACTTCTTACTGCGTTTATTAACATGCTAGGTATTTCCAATTCTCCCAGGGTTTTCCATATTTCCCTCCTATCTACCGTATCGAAGGCTGCTTTTAGATCGATGAAAGTTAGGTATAGTTCCTCTCCTTCTTCTATCTTTCTTTCTATTATATTTCTTATTATATATATGTTGTCGTTTGTCTGTTTGCTTGGCCTAAACGCTGCCTGTTCGTCTCCCAATTTCGTTCCACGTGTTCTCTTAATCTTTTTTCCAAGATTTTTGTATATAGCTTGTAGCTGGTTTGGGCTAAGCAGATTGGTCTGTAATTTTCACACTGTGTCTGTGTTCCTTTCTTGTATATCGGTATTAAAAGGTTATTTTCCCAGTCCCTCGGGATTTTTTGTTTTTCCCATGCTTCTTTACAGATAGCCCATATCCAGTCTATTCCTTTTCCCCCCAGCCATTTAATCATCTCCGGTGCTATGCCGTCTTCTCCACTTGCTTTTCCAATTTTGATTTTTTGTAATGCCTCTTCGACTTCTTCCCTCTTGATTTTTTGTTGTTGTTCCGTTCGTTCTTCTTTTGTTATTTTATCATCTGGCACCGTCGTGTTATACTTATTTGTGTAGTGTTCTTTCCACGTTTCTAATATTTCTTTTGTGTCTGTTAGTGTTTGACCTTGATTATTTTTTATTGCTTTTATTTCTTTCCTTTTGTCTCCGCCTAATCTTTTTATTCTCGTCCAGAATTTTCTGTAGTCTGTTTTATGTATTTCTGTTACCTCTTCTCCAAACTCCTTCCAGGATTCCCTTTTTGCTGTTTTGATTGCGTTTTTCACTATGTTTCTCCTTCGATTATATTCTTCTTTGTCATTCTGTGTTTTTGTTTGTATATATTGCTTCCATGCTATTTTATTTTCTTTTGTCAGTCTTTGTATGTCGCTATTCCACCAACTTGTCCTTTTAATATGTTTATTATATTTTCTCTTCCCACATATATTCGCTGTTATCTTCAGCAGTGTCTCTTTGAAGGATATCCATCTTTCTTCTAAAGTCCAATCTGCTTTTCCGTTCTCCAGTTTTTGGAATTCTATATCTGTCTCCTTCTGATATTTTTCTTTGTTTTCCCTATTTTTTAACTTATATATCGCTAAACTACTATATTTCCTTATTTCTTCGTTTTTGTTTAGTCTTGCTTGGTAACTTGCTCTTACTAGTCTGTGTTGTGTTTCTAATTCCGCTTCTTTTGTCGTTTCGATTTTTTGAATTGTCTCTGTTAATTCTTGTGTATATGTTATATAATCTATCATACTTTTAGCGTTACGTTCTTCTGCCACAAACGTGTATTTGTCTTCTATTGGTTGTTCCCACATTGTGTTTCCTATTATTAGGTCGTTCCCTTTACAGAAATGAAATTTTCCAAAAACTTATATAAACATATTGTTAAACTTGGTATAAAATATATTTGAAATATTTCGAGAATTTTAGTTTTCTAAATTTCCTTGAATTTGTCAAAAGTTTCGAAATATTTTAAATTTTCAAAAATGTCAATAGATGCGAGGAAGGTCCCGCGGCGGTTGCCGGCCAGCTGTTTTTTAAATTAAACACATTATGTTATTTTGTGATTATGTTTAATAAATCTATGTTCAAGCAAATAAATTATCTTGAAATAATAATCAAGCACCTACCTACCCCTTGTATTCCTCTGCTTACCGTCAATTGACTGCGCTATTGTAAACGTAGTGTTGGGCAGTGCACGTGGTTTTGTTTTTCCCGACTCCGTAACTAACATAAATATTAAATTATAGAGCATTTTATAGGTGGAGTTTACATATCTACCTGGCAATTTACCTTCACCAACTTATTTATGCAGATGTTTTGTGCTTTTTTGAACAAGAAGTTATCATCGTTTCATTGTTTTCTGAAGTTTAAAAAACAAAACATGTGCACCTGCACTTCCTAGGCGCTTCAACGTACTCTCTCCCTATTTCGATCATCCCATCTTAACAGAATAATGATAGTTTGTTGCTGTTAGTAATTCAGACAACGAAGTAACAAATCAGAAGCCACTAAAATACTCGATAGATCCAACATAATAAAAGGTCAGGGTTGAATTTGTAATTTATAACCCGAGCTCATGACGTAGGAGGGACTTCCGACTGAAATAGTATCTATATTTTGAACAAGATAATCCAGCTTTGTCAAAATTTACATACAGGGTTGGGCAAAAGTACGGAACAATGCAAATATCTTAATACGGCAACCGCGATTTTGACAAAAATTTTTTACAAGAAGGTCCCGATATACGGCAGATACAATTAAGGTATTAGCGGTTTAAAAAGACTTCCGGTCGAGCTGGAAATGATATCAACTTTTTTATTTTAAATGGAACATCCTGTATATTTTTTGATATATCGATAGAACTCCTCAGTGATGTAAGGTTTCATGCTTTTATTTTCAATAATTCTAGAGATATTAAGCAATAAGGTTTCGTAATTGTTATCTAGCAGCTCATGAATACAAAAGAATGTTAGAAGCCTAAACAGTTTTGAAAAGTTGTCAAATATGCTTAGTTCGTGTTGTGTTGTTTTGATGTTTGATAGATTAAGCAGTGTGGTTGCAGTAATCTATTAATTAACCAAAATTAATTAAAACTGCTGAATTTAACATCAGAAATGGTTCAATTAGCAAAAAGAGAACGAATTCAAATTTTACTTACGGTTGGTTTTGGTGAGCGTCGTAGAACTCAGCAAGAAGTTTGTACATTATTTAGCAATTTGCAATCTTTCTGTTAATTAAACCATTTCTGACGTTAAATTCAGTAGTTTTAATTAATTTGGTTAATTTTTAACACAACTGACTGAAAGCGTTTTAGTATCATAATATGTATGATGGGTATAACTGTGCTACTACTACCACCTCGTACAATGAGTGCAAATTCACCTACGAGAATAAGTTGATGTGTAACTAAAGCATCCAGAGTGCACATTTTTAATTTAAAACCCAGCTTTCACTTTGCAAAGAAGTAGAAGTATTTGATAAAATGGGTAATGTCTTTGCAAGTTCTACATCAAAATAAATTTATTCCGTCTAAGGAGCTATCGGCATCGGAATGCTAATACGATTGGGAAACTTTTAACCGGTAAAATGAAGTTTTCTCGTTACAAGTTACGAAGAAGTTGTTTGGCGTGTTTCTCGTAAATTTGTTTGGTGAAGTTCTGGCGAGCGCAGCCAGCGTGCTCGCTTTTAGGTTATTTTACTTACGAAAATGATTAACTTGCGAATATCTCTCGTAGAGGATATTTATTATGTGAATAAACTTATTTATAACCAATTACGGAGCAAAATTCAAGTACGCCGTGACCCAAATTGCAAATAAAGTTGGAGCTTTTGATCCTTCTGATTCTTCAATTAAATATAAATCAGTTCATGTGGCGTGTCCTTCCTCTCATGGTCCTGCTTTTTAACGCATTTTCAATAAATCTAAATTATGTTGTACAACAATTTTTTTCTGCTTTTAATATTTATTAGAACACATTCAATCAGTGACTTCTAATAGCACTATAAAATGTTTTCACTTTTCTGATGATAAACGTAAATTAGTTATGTTGGAAGCATTTGAAACATTTACAAACATTTAAAATCTGCACCTTTAATGAATGAGCAAATTGAACTCTTAAATTCCATTATTGAACGTTTTGGAATGAGAAATCAAGTTATCTGGACGCAGGTGTAGAAAACTAAAGATCAAGTTATGAAGATTATTGTTCCTATAGCAACACCAACTGTTTACTTTTAAAGTTGCTTCTGAAAATGACATGTCAACATGTCGAAATACGTATGAGGCTAAAATAAAAAAAACCTGCTGAAGTTAAGAATGGTTTCATTTACAATAAATCAAATCGTTGTTATTTACAGAGATCCCAGTTGTCCTTAAAATCCTAAAAATCCCATAATTTGTGAAAAAACGCAAAATTGTTCTAAAATTATTTTTAAATTTATTTTGAAGTTCTAAAATTCCTAGATTTCTACTGGTGTTCGATAAGTAAAGCTTTTTTTTTAGGTTGTACTTATTCTAGTTTTAACCAACGTTAATTAAAATTTTGGACAAAGTTCATCCAGTGACTTGGCAATCAACACTTTGTAAAATGAAAAAATGTTATTTTTATTTAAAATGTCGTTAAGGAAAATACAGCCAAGAAAAATCTATTTAGGTAATGATTCTGTACAACAAATTTCATAATCAATGGGTAAAGCTTAGATTTTATCGTATTTTCGTTCTTCTATAGGAAAGATTTATTCATTTGGTCGTTGGTAATTAATATTTAAATAAGTTATTTCAAAAGTGTTTCATTTTTCTACGAATTCATTTTCTTTTTAAACGATTATATTCTATCACTAAGAACTGGTGATGCAAAAAAAATTAACCAGTTAACTGGTTTCTCACACTTGACCGGTTCTGAAAAAAAAACTGTTTTTGGACCACTTCAAACCGATCGGTCTGATAAACCGATCTGAAAAACTGGTCTGAAAAATCGGTCTGAAAAATCGGTCTAAAAAATTGGTCTGTAAAAACTGGTGTGAAAAAACCAGGCCAATACATCGTGCGATTATTAACATTTTTGGTCAACTCTTGCTATGGAATATGAACTGCATGTCTTACCTTATACCAGAAATTATAGTTGTTAAAATAACAAATTAATTAATTGTAGGTTTGTGAACTAAACAAAGACACTACTTTGATTTATTATGAGTTTTCAAGAGTTTACCAAAAAATTTTAATGATCATCCGATAGATAAGAAGAATTAAGTTTGAATGATAATAAATAAATAAATAAAACAAAATTATAAGTATAAGGTGTAAGTGTATTTATTATTTATATACAATAAGTAGAATGACAGTAGGTTACAAGTTTTAGTTTACGTATACGACATGACTTATGTCGATATACAATACATAACATTTCCAGATCTGTGTTTTAAACCGATTTTTTTAGACCGTTTTTTTTTAGAAAATTAATGTTCCTATACTTATGTAATAAACGTAGGACAACAAAAACTTTGTATTATAACCAAATTGTTCATGTTGGTCGGTACAATGAGGTGCAATCACAAAAAATTAAAAAATCGATTTTTTACTTTTTAATAGTTATTTAAGTAACAAGGAATGTAAAGACGTAATAACATTCGAGGTAGGTAAATACGAGCCGAGGCGAAGCCGAGGCTTGTGGCCTGCCGAGAATGTTATTAGTCGATACATTCCGTGTTACTTATTAAATTTTTCACGCTACCGGCAATGTAAGTAGGCCTACAGGTAGAAATTTAGTCATATTTTTAAAAGTTCGTTTTGACAGCTGTCATCGGAATTATTTTTTAGAAGTTCCATTATTCTAAGTTGTCTGTGCTTGTTACCATATCAACGAACAGTTAAAATCAACATTATTTTCCTAGGAATGTAAGTGACACTATTAAGTTCCGTCGTCAAGGGTAACTAGTACACGGATGTTATCAGCCATTTACAATCCCTGTAGCTATGGATGTAAGGCCTACTTACATTGCCGGTAGCGTGAAAAAAAACTTTTCGGTTTCTACATACAGAGTGGCTAGGAAAACCCCGGCCACTTTTCTTGCGGCGGTCAAGAGTTGGCGCTTTAGTAAAGAAAAATTAAATTAAAATAGTGGCAACAACGCAGAATCCAAGACGTTTTAGTTTTTAAATACGCCCCATATTAAATCAAAACCAAAACGTCTTGGATTCTGCGTTGTTGCCAGTATTTTAATTTAATTTTTTTTTACTAAAGCGCCATCTCTTTACCGCCGCAGTAAAAGTGGCCGCGATTTTCCTAGCCACTCTGTATAAATAAGACATGCCCGCAGGTTACTGGTTTTGAGCTGCTTTAGTTAGTTTGTTCGCTAGTTTGCTCATAATATCTCCCATCGCTTAGGTTTTTAGCGTGCGCTAGCGTTAGACGAGCCGGTAGAGTGCCAGCATTGGTGCAATCTTGTAAGTCATCGTCCGTGCACAAAAGGTTGATACAAACTACAAACATACTTTTGAAATATGACAGGACAATTTCTAAAGTATGGTATATTCCAGGCGAACTACTTTGATCAGTTTTACTTTACTATACTTTCAGTATTTTAGGGAATTATTGATTTCATGAAAATGTTCGAATTCGAGATTTTGACAGAGATACATGTTTTGGGCTCCCAGGACCCAAAAGTGTTTGTCTATGGTTGGGTAGTTGTGTATGTGTGCATGCGGTGCCTCAACTCCCGACCTGATGGACCGACTTCGACAGCTTAGGAATGTTGGGGGTACAACAAAAATGATTCGATAATATCCGATATCGGAAACGAAAGTTAGACATACTGTTTGGTAAGATTTTCTTCAGATTTTTTTTTCTAAACTTGAAAATGGATTCTGATAGAAAACTTTCGGACAAAGCGAATGCCTTTTTTTCAAACTTTGTAGCTTCAAAGGGGCGGCCGCTAAGATTTTTTTTATTGATAATTTTGTGGTGTCAGAACTAGGGACGACCCACGACCTACAATTTTGTTTGTGTCCCAACCCTCTAATTCCTCTGTGACGTCTTCTATGAATTTTTGAACACTCAAAAGTGCGTTATCAGATCGGGATGAAATTTGATGTTCTAATTGAAGAGTTCTAAATGAAGAAGAAGAACTGCCATAGTGCTACACGATGTTACACTACAAGAATGCTTGGAACTACTAAAAGTGTAAAGTGAAAAAACTTGAAATTTTGACATTTCAAAAAAAAAAGATAGCACATTTCCGATTACAGCAAATTGCTTATGAGTGCTAGTACAATAAGATTTACAACTAAATTTTTGGGTTTAATTCACATTTCTATCTGAAATCTGTGAGCAATATTCGGCTTACGGATTAGACCGAGGCACACAGTCTAACGGTGTATGAGTGAAACACTTAGCTACCTCGGCCATCACTTCGATATTCGCTGTTTGTGGTTGGCAGTTAAAACAAATAAAAGATTCTCAAAAGGTTTATTCTTTTATTTTTACGTAAAAGCTTTTACACTATTTTAGTATCATGTAGTACGTTCTTATAATGCAACTACGGATCTGAGCACAGTGGTAAGAATGGTGGGATCTCGTTCTAGTCAATGCTGACGCGTAGAACGTTATTAATACAAAAATACTGTTGACTATTATATAATAAGAATAACAATTACTAACGTGTACACCACGTCCACCGCGTGACCAAATAGTAGCTGCCGACAGTCTTACTGACCACTGGTCAGTAAGACTGTAGGCCGTTTAACGAATGCTGCATAGCAGATTGTACCCTGTTTATTAACATTTACATCATCCTGGTAAGTAACATTTAAGTAACATTTTAAATCGGCGAAGATTAAATCGTGATAATCGATAACAGTTAGATAAAGTTTAAAATTCCACTTCTCCACATACTGAGGTTACACCCCAGGGGTTATTAAACTTTGCATATGATTGGTTTTATCAAACGTTTGAAAAAAATCACTTCAAACCTAAGAAAATACACTACAAACATGTGCGGCACCTTGTGCTCTTTCTACCACCCAAATAGCAAAACAACAGCGCAGCAACCACGGAGCAAGCTCTGCCATCAGGGCTGATGCAATTTGCACTATCTGGCATGGCATGCCGGTCACACGGTATTTCAAGTTAAATACTATCCGCTCTGGTCCCCACTCGGATGGGTGACCATTATAGGGGTATATCTGCAACCAACCCTGATTTGGAGGGCACGTTAAGCCGTCGTTCCCGGTTGTCATCTTTGGCAATCGTTAACCATTTAGTGGAACTTCTTCCCCTTTCGACGCGTAAGGCATACGTGCGGACTTGCGGAGGGTGCTCACAGATCCTGGCACTAGTTACGGGTATTAAAACAGGCCATTGGCCTATAATAAGAGGAAATAGAAAAAAGATCAATCGCAGATATGCGTTTTACTCCATCATATGTTGCAATATTATGGCTAGTGCAAATTATTCTAATTGTCTGAAAGTGCATTCAAGCTTGCCTATGCCACGGTGCTAAAGGTCGCGCCAACGTGATGGTTGATATCATTTACATAATTCGATATTGATTAATACTTTCAGCTGCATCGCTTACCGTGTTTATGTATTTAAAACTGGTTCTTTTACGACTTAATAAACACGTGGCGAAGAAGGCTAATTCTGCGTTAGTTTTAAGGAAATTTCACAAGATAAAATTTAATATTATCTGAAAGATAGAAATTTTATAATTATGGTATATTTGATCTTGCGCAAATGGTGAGCACGTTAAGTAGTCCGGTTTCTTTTAGTATTGCAGTTAACCAGTTTATTTGCTTATTTTTCTTTTTATGTGCAAATTACTATCTATTTTTATGTCCTCCCTAAATTTCCACATAATTGTCCGCCTGTAGTAAACAACTGATGAATTTTATTGAGAAACCTCACTTGTAATTTATATTAATGGCTTTCCGGAAATATCAATGATAATTATCACAGTTTTAGCAGTTTGTTTTGTTATTATTGTATCCGTAAAAAAATATAGTAACGTGCTTTAATTATTTTCAATATTTGCCAATTATCCATTATACGCTAACTTTGGAAATACAAGTTCGAGTAATAACCATACTGGTTGACGCCCCCATATTGCATGTTAAAAATAAAAAACAATGGTAAAATACGAAATTTATTCATATCGTTTTTATGATTACGAAGTAATGCTGTTTTGTATCATCTTTTTTCTTGCTTACAACAGAGTAATTTTGAAATATGTGTCTGCACTAACATGCGTTTCATTAGTTCCTGTTCACATACGTAGGTTGTGTAATTATGTATTACTTCTAACGTGGGAATTCAAGGACAGGCGTAGTGATTGCATTAATGTGAATAAGTGCACATTAAACAGAAAATCTAGAGCGGAAAAGGATTATTAACCACAACTGTAAATGCTTCATCCAGAAATTTAATTAAACCTGCACAACACCATACAATTTTCCCGGTTTATTTTTACTTTTTAGGGTATTAAATTCGGTTAACAAATTTGAATGAGTTTTAAAAAAATCGTTATAAAGTCCACTATCTGTTACACTTTCAGTTAATATATTTTGGTTATCTCTGAGAGATTACAACTAGGGTTTCGGTAACGAAAATTTGACAAATTATAGTTAACTTATTCAGCTTTTTTAATGGATTTTGATAATTAGAAACGCACTGCTAAATTATGTCATACGAGGCTGATTCTCAATATTTGAATTCACATATCTCGAGTTTAAAACTTTCTTATACGTTTTTTATTTATCAGTAAATCAGACAAATCAAAAAAATATTGTCGAATAGCTAGTGCCATAGATTAATAACTTATTAATCTATGCTAGTGCATTGTTTTTTGCCAAACTAAAAATAAAACATAAGTAGAACCTTGAATCAACCTGTTTTATTAAATCTGTCTCGGTAACGTGAAGGTTAAGAGGATAATTGGCGCCAAAGATCCATTGTTGATATAATAAAATCATCGGCGAGTCCTTTGTTTGTTATTGTTCGGATTTCACGTGGATTGGCCAAAAGGGAGCAAGCGGCGAAAATTCTCCCACGCCTGTAGTATCCCATTCGCAATGTAATTTAGAGGATGATGGTTATTAGCTCCCAATATTTTAAAATTAAAGTTATTTACACCACTTATAGCAACCGCGATGGATGCATTTCTATCTTGAAGAATACCGTTGCATTTCAAATTAGAGGCATAATAAAAATTAGATTAGATTTGCTGTTAAGATGTTCAAACCAACATTATGCAACTTATACATAGATTTATTGTTGTTTTCTCTACTTCAACTCTGTTTGCATCAAAGACCTTTGCAAGGAGATTTTACCGCAGACATTTGCACATTGTTAGACTGCATTCTGACACGTAAACCCATGGAACGCCGCATCAGCTGTTAGGCAAGCAAAACTTGAAACTCGTTTTTGCCAGTAATGGTGTTTTAAACTATATATGGTTGTTTCATGGTTACAGACTATGATTTCTTGCTGAAATCTAAATTTCTAAACTGTCATAAGAAATACTGGTTTTCTATGGCACTACTTGATCTTGTCTTGTCCTCGTTTTTTTCTGAGCAACCAATTTGCAAAGTCGCAGACCAAACAGCAATAGCAAATAACCAGTATATTGATATGTAGCATAAATGTACGGTTAATGATCAAACTAGTTATCAGCCTTTCTACTTCCAACGACACGAACGATAAATTTTTTTTTCTGTTACAAATTACTAGAATTGTTGGCTTTGTCACTACTAAATATGTTTCATCATTTTCGGAAATTCATTACGTTCGTTCGTTCAGCCGTCACCTTGTGTTGCAAGGCGGAGTTGAGATCATTTTTTGCCTTTAATATAGGTTATATACTTCATACTTAATTTAATAACACAAGCAATTCCACAACGTAATTTCTACGGTACACATACCTAATAATAAATGTGTAAATCGTTATTCAAATTAGCTGTTATTTGTTGCTGATTAACTGAACTAACAGGGAACTATTTTCAGGAGTGGGATCCAACCATCCCGGGTGTTAAAGATTACCCCGAATTACGATCAGCGGTAAAGCGATGGCATGAACAACAGGATGGTCAACGAATTTTGCTAACTACACCAAGTGTCCTGGTGGGCTATAGAGTTGAAGTGTATCGTGCAGAAGGAACTACCCAATGGTATACGGCTGTTATAATTGGATATAACGAAGCTACTAGGGTAAGCTGTTAAACAAATGATAATGTGTATTTCAGAATCTGCTTGTAAAAAAATCTAAGTGGGTAGGTAAATCGGTGAAAAACGTGATAGAATATGTAATTCGAAAGTACTTCACATATTTCAAATTTTCATAGTTTTCTGTAAAAAAAATATAAAGTGTAACGTCTGTACTGTAACATCAGAAACACGCGCTTAACATCTAGGTGTTACGAGAACTTAATACATTACCTTCATCCATAAATAAAATGGAAAGTGTTCTTCCAACACTCGTGTTTTTATTCAAAAGTATTGGGCCAAGTAAAACAGTAATTTAATATAATTATTGTTTTATTTGGTGATTTCCGAAACGCAAACAGCGCAATGGAAAAATAATCGAAGTTATAGTGGTCTAAAATAGTGGATACAAAAGTACAGAAGCTAAATAATAAATGACGTGATCATCAAGTGATTACGCCTAATACTAGATTAGGTAGTATTAACCTCTGGATATCGAAATAATATTCCATACAGTTTTTGCTGTAAAAGTGAAATGTAGCACGCCCGTGTAGACTGTGGATCGAATTTTGCTTTGCTTGGTTTGGACATAAACTGCATTACCTCAGCAGATAAAATTTCACTGGGTCAAGTTGAACAGACGTTTGCACAGGTTGTTCATAATGCCCAGAGCGTGGAATGCTCGCTTTATAAACAGTTATGCCAGTTATTTCATCACAGCGATGCCGGCATCAAATCTCGAACTCCACCACTCACAGTTTAAATTCTTCAGTGCACATTCTCCTGGAAAATAAGAGAAATACATTGCACATTCTACAAATAGAATTAGTTCATCCAACGGCTCGGTAAAACTTTATTATGTTTGTTTTGTTGAATTGAACGTTTCTGCGTGCATAGAATCAAATTTTGTGTAAAAATTTAAAAACTCTCGTTTTATTTCCATTTTATGTTTACAACATACGTAAATATTAGATTTGATATTTGGATTTTGTCGCTCAAACCCTAAAAAAGCGAATTTTCAAAACGTTTTCAAAAGTTGAATTTTGTAAATTTGAAAGTAAAATCAGAAAACATCAAATGTGTTTTCTGGAGCCTTAGCTTTAAAATTTTAATTTTATACTTTAGTGCCTGTTTATTCCAAAATGAGTGGGCAGGTTGGCATACAATTTAACATCGTAATGGAGGATTATGATATAAACGTATGCAAAACTTTAAAAACTGTCAAAATGCATTTCAAAATTTTTTTCAGGAACTGTCTATTTTTTAAAATTCCTAAATTAATAGGGTTGTAGGATTAGGGTATAATTTTATTTTCTCTTAAAGCTCAAATTTAACTGTGACGTTTAGGAGTTTGAAACGGTAAACAAGGGCCGATTAAAAAATCGCGTTTAAGCTGAACTAGCTGAATCCGTTGGCTACGCCCCACGCAAGGTTTTGAAATCAAGTAGCTTGTCGCGCCCGACCTGACATACATAAAGATTGGTTCCAAATACCACTAACACAATAATAAATAAGCTGTGTCGAGATAGCCCGTCGTCACCTAAAGTAGAGACAGGTCGAAAGGATCCGAATTTAATATATAGATTGATCATCAGTAACAGTAGAACTTTATAGTCGCATTATAAAAAATGTCTGTTTTCTTCTTTGATTAAAAAGTTTTCGTGGGACTTGTCTTTTGCGTTTTCCACCACGAGTGCGATAAGTGTGTGATGATTGATTACTTTTAAAAAACTGCTAACGTTGATTGAAATAACGTAAAAATGTGGTCGATGAGATTGCTTTGATTTGTTTTAACGAATTTCAAAAAATAATAAAATTAAAATGTTCATGTTTTTAATAAATATGGAAAATTGGAAATATCTGTCCCATTGTTTATAGAATTTTGATTTCGTTTTTATGTGCTAAAAATGGCCTTTGTGGAATTTTTATGTTGTTAAAATCGGGAAACAGAATCAAGTATTAACAGACAGTTAAAATGTGACAGTAAACAAAACTGTTAAATTTGTTTAACTGTTTGTCAATATTTTATAGTATAAATTAATAGTAATGTATTTCAGTAATAAAATTAATGTTTTGTGAGAATATAAAAGAAAAGTTTGTGGTTAATTGTAAAAACTAATACTGTTAATTTTTGTAGGAATAATAAATTGAATATTTTCTGAAGAAAGCTAAAAGTCAACCACCGAAACGTTAATTACATTATTATATTAAATAAAGAAACTCCAAAAGATCATTATAAAACGTACCTACTAATTTATTATAAAAGTGGTGATCGCTTAGAAATTTTAAACTCTTAACGGTTAACTAACTCGAAGATGCGACGCTTGTGTTGCTTTCGTGCCATGTTTAAGAGATGACCAGTGTTGCCAATGTGTGAGGAATTCCCTAAAATGCGGGGAATTAAAAATTAATTTCGGGGCATTTTTGGGGAATGCTTGTTATTGTTAGTGAGTAAAATTTGAGAATTTTTCCATTTATTGTTATTGTGGCATACACGTTAGTTTAAGATGGTTTTATATATTATTTTATTTTTATGTTTGAGTTGGTAACGCAGGAGGTGTAGTATGCAGTAGGTATTATTGGCTTGTAACTATTCTAAATGAGGGGTTTGTTCAATGACGGCATTGTTTTTTAAACGAACGCAAGTTGGGGAGTTTTAATAAGTGCGACGAGGAAAATGATTTTATGCTATTGGCAACACTGGCAGACACTTACCTTCTCATTCAGTTACACCCGCTCAAGTTAGTTTATTTACACTTAAAAATCTTATAAGCTACTGTATGTATACTAATTCACAAAACTAGTCGGTGCATTAAAGCTAATTAATACTAAAATTCTAAAACAACCGCCACCTAGGTGAATGATCCTATTGTTTTGCACCTAGCCAAGCAGTATCGAAACCACGAAGTTGCATAGTAATTGCTAATATAGCAACTTCTATGCATTCTTTACTGTGCAGCGCAGCGCAGCACGTGCATTTATTTATTAAATATTCATTACTGAATGTATCTACCTAGAATAGAACCCAGATTTGTATTTAAGCAACAATAATGTCAATAATACAAAAGTGCAAACCAATTATTTATAAACATTTATTTTTTGTTTTTTCTATTTATTTAAGGGAAGCATTTCATGCTCCACGCGAAATGTTGCCAATTTAACGAGTTTATGACCTTGGCATCTGTAAATTTAGGGACAATTAAAAAAATTTCAAAATATTAAAATTTTAAAAAAGAAATTAAAAAATTACACCTCAAAAAATAAGACTAAAAATGCATGATTATAAAACATTTTACTATTAAAAAAAATACTATATACAACATTATTTTCTAAGACTACATGGCCGTTCTAATATTAACATATAAATCCGGCGTGTCCATGGATGGTGTGAGTGGTGTGTATGTTGGGTTGCATGTCTTTCAGGGGTGGGGCATGTTAGACCGGTGTATAGCGCAAGTCCGCTGAGCCCGGGTAAGGGGGTGGGATGGGAATCATGGAGTCGTGCTCACGCACGGCCTCGTGATTCTTTAAAAAAAATATTAACATAGATACTGAAAAACCAACAATATTAAAACCCTCGGTCAACCTAAAGGGCTATCCAAGTGAAATACAAAGGTTAAGTCCTTATTGCTATATTTACTACAATAAATAAAGATAAGTTCGACGTTTACTGGAACAAAAAACATCACGGTAAATTCCGAAAAAAAGTAATCAGGGTTAAGGGTTTCGCTTAGGGTTAGGGAAAAAACGCTCTATGTGTACATTCACTCATTGACCCCTTTAAATATTATTGCATCGTGAGGCTGTTTAATATGTATGTGTACTGTGAACAAATTTTCGAAAACGTGAGTTTGCTATATTAACACCCTAAACTTCTGTTATTAGAAATTCAAATTCTGCATTACGCTAGAAATCGAGGCAGCTGTAGTCAAAACTAATAAGACCTTCATCATAGTTATCGCTGTACGTGCAAACATTGGACAGTGTGAAATTGATATTAGCAAACCCCTAATTCTGGAAACATAGTAACAAAGCTATGCCCAACTTAACTCCAAACTTGACGCAATCAAAATACTGGTAGAGATACGAGTACTATCCATATTCTCAAAATTCATGCAATCGCAGCAGTGGCGTAGCAACTACGGGAGTCACGGATGTGTTGCTCCTGTATTTTTTTTAAATGACCCACTGACTTTTAGATTTCAATACAATGTTTTAAAATGTACCTAGGTTAAAACTTCGTTTTTTAAATCTAAACTGAATTTAGGCCTTAAACGTTTTTATCGAGAATGTTTCTAGAAAAAAAAAAAAAAACAGAATGGGATATACAGATTACCAATTTTAGCAGCGGGGCATGAATCAAGTTTTAAGTACTTACGCGCAGAGGGCACTTTATTTGGTTCAAGCTAATAATTTGAATAGTGCAGGGTTACCTTCTATCACAAAAGAGCATAATCCAGACGACTAAAAGAAGAAGAAGCAAAACAAAGGACTATCCATGTCTATAGAAAAGTTTCAAAAAATCAAGAACTAATAGAGAAACTGTAAATTATTGAAAACCATTCCAAAAACAGTAGCTATATAGTAACGATCTTTTAGTTTTTTTTGAAAAGTTATAGTTACCTTCAATGATGACCCAAGAACTTATCTTCTCTTATTACATGCGCATAGTAGTGGAACGAAAAATTAAATTCGAGTAATATTGCTCAAGAATTCATTATAAGAAACGGCGAGAAAAAGAAAATATTTGGGATTACAAGTAACTAATCATTTGCATGATTATGTGAACTGCATATCATTTGACTATTAGAAAGTAGCCCAAAATATTCTTTACTGTCAACTTGCCTTGAGTGAGTGAGTCAGAATCAGCGTCAGTAATATGTGGTAATTTGAGTTGTCCCAAATGTTAAGGAAAGAGTGAAGCCTCATTCATAAACTGTTTACATATGAAAATAATCTAGTTATATAATACATTAGTTAACATTGTGAGCTAAAAGTGCAATTGCGATTATAAAAAGAAGTTCTTCCATTATTCTTTGATACAGTACTCACTATTAGGTAAATATGCAGATGCAACCTGGAAAAATACCGGAAATTATATAGCAATAGATAGCACGGAGCACATATTAAAAAAATAATCTTGTTGTCGAAATTATTCTGGAAAAATGTATGCGCAGTTGAAAATCCCGAAAAACGTTCAGAACTTATTGTTGGTGTTGGCATTCACAGCGATATGTCCGGTAGCGCTGTGACGTCAGTGAACTACTGAAATCGCATGAAGCTGACTTTTCCCATGAGTGATGTACATAGGTTTTTTTCCTGTGTGTATGGTGGAAAGCCACTGGCTATGCTCTCGGGGTTGTTTTCAATGGCATAGCCGTGCCTGGAGCGTACTGGAAGCTATTAACGTGGGTACAGGATGGGATATCTTTCATTTCCGCAGCCAATTCTTTTATTTACGTCATATTTTTAAGTATTTCTTTACAATATGAATTAAAAGGCTCGATGTATAAGTATATTTAAATTTTACGAGTACTTCTACTTAGTATACCATTGTAATTTTTTGCATTTAGCTGATTTTTAATTGAACTATTTTTATGAATATTTGATGGTTTTCGCAACGCATTGCATTTCATAATATGTTTTTTTAAGTTTTCTTGCGACTTTGGCGTTGTTACATCTATAAAACATTAAAGAAGTAGCGTTAAGTACCGGTAACCATAACCGAAATTTAAAGCAGCATCAAATCGTAACCATAAACTTAACCAAATTTTAATGCATGTTGAACTGTCGACCCGTAACCGAAATCGAATACGTTATTTTTTTTCGATTCACGCCCCTGGTTCTTTCTTAATGCTATCAAAGAATCACTAATTTTTGATTAACCAATTTGTCTCAAGCAGAATACCATTAATGCCCCTAAATATTAATTAAAATTAGTGTACCAAATTTCTACATTTTATATCAAACAATTTTGCGAACGAAAACGTAACATCAACTAATTTTGCCGTCTATAGTTTTTTTTAATATTAATTTTATCCTTTATATTTATTATACAATTTCATAAATTGCTTTTAATATTTTAACGAAAAATTTAGAATAAATAATAACATTGCCATTCCTTGATAAACAGTGTCCGGATTTTTAGTGTAGTGTTTAGGCAGTATTGAAAGTATGAGGCAATAAATAAATAATAAATTCCCGCATAATTCGTATAAATATATAGTTGTGGTTTGTATGCAATTAAAAAATTAATTATATACGTGAATATTATAGAAACACGACTATATGCTTGACTTCGTGCGAGCTCGTTTAGTTACGTATTATTTATTTGGTCAGCTGCAATTGCTGCTTGCATAATTTCAAGGGAAACGGTAACAGGGTTCGTAAGCGTATAATATGAAGGGTCACGGGTTTTAAAAGTACTACACGAAACAATTTTATGAGTATGTCATTTTAATCTGTCTACTTTCTTCATCTAATACTATTTCTCCCTCCATAAAAAAATGCATGTAATTCAGGTTAACAAAAAAACTCTAGGTTTAAACACTTAAATCTGTTACTTATGCAGGTTAAGCAAGGACTTTTTAACTTCATGTACTATTTACTTTTTTTGCTTTTTCTCAGATTGTCTCAAACGTAAACATCGTAAAGTTAATGTGATTGTGAGCAAATTATACACGCATTATGTATATAGTTTAAGTGTGTTATCTTGTGTGTAACAGTTGTTATTATAGCAGGGGTTGTGATAAGAGGTTATCAGCTTTAGTTAAAACTATTCATCGCTTATCTATAAACTTGCTGCTAATATTTTTGTACAAATATTTGATTGAAATTCAAGTGATGTATGCATACAACTACATATTATGTGCATCTCATTGACCTTCGTTTGATAAGGTAGCAAATATAAGTTTGATTACTGATTATTTAGTAGTTAGCTAGAAAACGTGTGCATGTTGTTCATAAATATATTCTGCTAACTCAAATACATAATAAATTACAAAACTCTTCATTTCGTTGCTGCAAGCATTTTCATTAGTTTATTTTTTTATAAAATAAACTCGTTCGTGTATTGTTTTGCATATTAATTTTATGCAGCCTCGATGAACTATTAAAACTTTCAACAATTAACGACTTGGGGAAATTTTTTTTAAAGAAAACGTTTTATATATTCAGTTTGTTAATTAGCATTAAAGCTCTTTCAATTCAACTCGAGTCACTCGGCAATTATGATTTTTATTCTAATTTTAATTATTTATCTGCCCGAGTTTCACACGTTGATGAGCAATTTGTTAAATATTTGCATACATTTTCCGTGACTATGTATGTAGTATTAATTTCGTTGAAGTTAAAGGTCCTATAATTAATTTAAAAACTGTACGGGTCCCGTAAATAATCGTGGGAGGTTGTAGACAAGTTTCACAATTAATCAATTTTTTGCTTGTGTCTAAAATCAGCAATTATCTTAAATGTTTTGTGTGAAAAAGCGGGGAAACTTAATTTTTATGTTACCTAACAAATCCTTTGTTCTATTTGAAACTTTATTGCTGCTTTAAAATCCCGACTCCGTTGCATACGTTGGAATCGACCTCTGACTCCAGAATTTTATTGCCGCGTATCATGGTGTAATTAAAGCAACCATTAATCTTATCTCGTTACAGAGGTCAACAAATGTTGTTTTACGCTGCAACTTTTCAGTTTCTTGACTCCAGTAATCGGTATTTTTATACAATTTTTTTAAAAATAGCAGCTAGTTAGTTAAAATTCCATTATGTGCTTGGCATACGTTTGGCTTTTGTAAATACTAAAATGTGAAGAACCCTAATCTGCTTATTTATATTGTACAATGGAAACAAAGTTCAGCTTCCGAATTCTTACGTAATGGAGTTAAACATGTCAGTATACAGGGTGATTTAGAACTATGGTGCAAAATTTTACCCATATCTAGGGCACTAAAAATAAAACCACCCCTATTTATTCGTTTTGCTCTATCTCAATTTATATGGTGGCGGTGGCTCCACCAAGGGGTTCACTAAAATTTGTTTATTGATGATATGTACATCTGATATCGTTTGTGCGATTGTTTTCAAATTTAGCGCATATGCTCAGAAAATAATTGTAAATTTTGTGATTGCACTTTTCTTGATTTATGTGATTGTAACTTTTTTGTGTTAGATAAAGATGTAGAATTTAATCTAAGTTGCAGGCTTCCGCGACCGTTGTTAATAACAGCTAGGCTTCCGGGTTGGAGCCTAGCTGTTATGTAGAATTTAATTTTACACAAATACGTATAGCTGTCTTTTTGGTGTAAAACGCAGTTTTTGAACTATAGGTCTGATCAAAATAATCAAAAATAGAAATTGCTGTGCAAGCACATAAATGGAAACAAATAAATGCTTTTAGGTAGTTTCCTGTAAGTTCTGTAGATGTAACACCTGCTTTTGTGCTAAACAACACAATGGCGTTGCTAGGAGTTTTTGGCCTATAGTTTGCAAAATAGGCGAGAGGCTCTTCCCAAACAATGTTTTTTTGGGAAAGGCCCGCTTAAGGCTTTGCCAAGTAATTTTTTTCACGCGACACCTTATATTAAAGCATTTTTGACCGTAAATATGAAACTGACTTTAAAAGATTAGCAGAATTTCTTATTATAAAATAAAACTCTGTTAAAAAATACCAAAGCATTAAATATTTTATTTCAAAAAGATAAACCAAAATTTTATTTAAAAACATACATATACTATATACATATATCGGGTGTTAATAAAACATGGCACACTCCCTTTTGTCTTTGTTTGTTAAGGAAAACAAATGTAATTTTAGTATGTTATGTAACAACGAATTATACGAGCTAAAAATTTAACTACTTTCAACTTTCTTATTTTTAATAGAACATTTTGTATATTTCTGCATATTCCAATTCTCAGTCTATTTATGCCAATTAAGTGAAATTTTGACATCCCAAAAATATTTTTTTTAAATTTTTGTTTACTATTAAGAGTGCTTTGACCCACCCAAGTCGATAATAAAAAATAAAAATGGCAACCTAGAAAACATACCAGTTGAAATATTACGTGTATAAAAATTTGCAAAAAGTATTTTTCAAAGTACAAACTTAATATTTCCAATGAAAAAGGTGGTGGGTCCATACGCCATTTTTAATAGAAAATTTTACAAGGACTTTAATGATACCCATAACTGGTGTTTTTCTTAGAATTTGAATATTTGTATATATATTTATTTCAAACCATCTTGAATATAGTAGTCCTTTTGAAACAAATGAAAAATACTCGCAAGTAGCATTGCTAGTAAGTTTAATCAGTGAAAAGAAACAAAAATTTAAAATTAATAACAGTATTGTAAATTGATGAGAATTAATTTAGGTCGGTCAAAGCACGCTTAATACTGTTAAAAAATTGCTAAAACAATATTTTTGGGATGTCAAATTCTCACTTAACTGGCATAGGCAGACTCAGAACTTTATCTTAATTCCGAATATGCAAAACGATACAGGATGTTCCATTGAAAATGAAAGTTAATATCATTTCTGACTAAACCGGAAGTAAAAGCCGTTCAATTTTTAGCCCATATAATGCGTTTTTACGGTGTAAATTAACATAAACTTACTAAAATTTCATTTGTTTACCATTAGTAAAGGGAAAAAAGGGGGATGCTCCATGTTCCATTAACACCCGGTATATAACTTTTAAAACAATATATAATCTATCCGTAATTCGATGTTTCAAATTTCGATGTATTTATACATTTTTTACCGGTAGCCCAAAGGGGCACTAAATCTTCGTGGCCCCATCGCCTTGCAACCATTGGCGGTATGATAGCTACGTCACTGAAAAAAATAAAAAATAATAATAAACATAACTTAAAACAACGAAAAAGACACGTATGAATTAAACGTTGTAGCATTAACTTAATTTGTTTCTTTCTATTCATTTATTAATTCGGCAATTTGTATTTCCTATATATTTTGATAACACGCACCGGTAGGTACTTTAAGCATTTTCTGAAATCAGGTTTAAAAGAAAATCAAGAAGGGGTGCTATCACCAGCGCCCTTTAGACACCACTGTAAAAGCGATCTTAGCAACAATATTTAAATACACATAGTGATCAAATTTTAAATGGCAGTCGCCTATGAAACAATGGCGGCATGTCGATGATTAGTTTGCAAATCGTGGAACTTTTATCATAGTTGCGCGGTTTATTATTTTACCGCAATCACTCAAATTTAACATTTTTTAACAATTGGCAAATGAGCTTCGACATTTATTTTTAATGTTTATAGTTTTTATTTTACAAGCGTGCATGAGAAATGTCAGTTAGCAACAGTGACCCATTTAACTTAGCGGCTCCAGTTAAAATTCTGCGGCATTTTTTAAAAATTGTTTTCAGGCCTTTGTACGTTATTTGAAGAAAAATTGGAACAGCGTTTCCTGATATATTGCTAATAAACGAATTTCAGTAGGTCTCATTTGGGAGCGCATAGCTACTCTTACTTACAACAAAACGATAAAAATTGGGGTCGCTTCGTTTTTAGTGTTCCACACACGGCTAATATTTTGCACTAATTCTAGATCACCCTGTAGCGTTGCACGTAATTTTAAAGTTGGGAATTGTTTCTAATCCACCTGCTATATGGTGAGGATAATTATTGTTTGTTGCAATAGTACTTATTGGTACTATAATATTTTTATTTTGAGGGCATTGATATGTTTTACATTTCGCATTTTGCAATTATAATAGGTTAAACACAAACATCTTTGCTTTCTGTATAGATTTGTTGACACTCGTGAAAAAGGCGTTCAGAAAAAGGGCCAAGAGGGCTTTGGATCCCACTGTTTTGCCGAACGTACCCAGTATAGCATATACGATGCATATACTGGGTGTACTTGACTCTTTTTTTTGAACGCATGTTAAGGATTTTCGTATAAGTATTATCGATTAAACTAATAATAAGGTAGTTAAAGTTAAAACAATCACACGATGCGTAGCAATACAGGAAAGATTTTAATAGTTTCCAGTTGTACTTGTAATTACGGACAAGAAGGGAAAATTAAAAACGTTAAAATGAACCCTGATATTGCAGTTCTTAAGTTGTTTAATTTTTCACCATTTCTGAAAAGTTGTTGTGAAATATGTGATATTTTTTCTGTCAAATATAGCATTTAAAACGAATTCCAAGACTCTAAATAAATATTGTGTAAACTGCGTTGGAGTAAACAAAAAATCTTGGAGAACTGCCAAAAATCCATCGTAAACAATGCCCAAGGTAACGTTGTATACGGAGAGCTAAATAGTTTAATAAAGTAATATATTACATAGGAATCTCTATTTGTCACTAATTTTACAAATAGGGTTAACAAAGTTTAACAAATTATCACATAGTATTTTCTGTATTATCATTTACAGCAGTAAGCTGCTTTCCTGATTATATTCATTAAAATTTAACACATACCGTATATTTCCACAAGCACTTTTACATATTTAATATTTCACTGTCAATACTTGGTAATGGACAGTAGCTAGTTGGACCCATTTTGGAGCTTCGCGTCTGACCTTTTATCCTCTATTTGATTCAAATGTTCCGCGTCACTTCATGTCCTTGGAACTTTTTCGGCAAAGTGGTAGAGAAGCAATCAATTTAATTCTATCAGATTTTATTGCGACAGCTATCAAAAATTTTGTGAAATTATCAAATATATTTGTAAATTTGTTAAATATGCGAATATGGTGTTACAGAAATCAAGTGAATCTAAAAGCGTATTCGTTTGACATTGAAATATTTTAATCTACGAAATTATGGTTAAAGGTTGAATTTTATTAAGAATTAACAGTTTTAATGTTGACGAAATTATATTACATTGTAAATTTCAGTGAACTTATGACGTATTCCTCATCGCAGCACCACTTGAACGGAACGAGTAAAAGAAAAAATTTTCCCTGACGTTTATATGTATTGTGAATAAAAATAAATCTAAAACTTTTGAATAACATCAAGCGGGAGAAATAAATTACCTTCTTTAAACTTCTGAATTGAGGTTTAACTCGCTGAATTCATTAAGAACTTAACTCGGAAAAGTTTGTTTTTAAACGAAAAACTTCTCCAGCAAACTTGATCTAATGGGTATAGTTAAAGTTGACGCGTGCGGTAAAGCTGCTGCTGCAGATTCTGCACTTTAGAACTTTGTATAACGCCGTTACTTTTAAGTACAACTTGCAACACTATCCTACCCAGTAACCAAACGAACTTTGTAATAATAGCAACCTTTTTTACGCGAAACCGAAACTAATTGAAACAAAAGGGTTGCCTTTCGTTACATTTTGTTGTTTCTGTTTAATTATTTTAGAGCTGAACTTCATACTATTGATCTTCAAAGACAATCTTTAATCTGTTAATAATCCCTCACTATAGTTGAGCAAATATATGTAGGTATACATTTTAATATAACAAAATATAGAATATGGAGTCAAATATTGATTTATTGTACGTAAACAGTATATCCATTTTGAAATTTATCAATTATTCCCCATGTGCATTAAATAATCTTTTAACTTTGAAGCTTTACATGCAACAACAATAGAAATTCTGTACTCGTGGGTGTTGTTCTTATTTTGACCAAAATGTTTTTGTCAGCCCGTCCTCTTTTTCTTCTCCCCCTTCATCTCTTGTAAGCTTTAGTCTTTATGTAAATGTTGTAGTCATAGGAAAAAATAAGGAATTGTTTCGAGGGTAGAAACAAACAACGTAAAATATTCATAACTTAAAATGTGAATCTAAAATTGATACTTCCTCATAGATACAAAATACAACCGACTGCACCCACCGTTTTTTTCTTCTTTTTTTTAATTGAACTGAACAGAGATGGTTAGGGTTATTTAGTATTTAAATAACTACGATTGCAACTTGTTTCTCGATTTCGAGTTGCATATTAGATATGCCGTTTACATGTGCTTTCATTGCGACGTTTACGAGGAGCATCGCCCAATTTAATTGGCATTGTAAATGGCGACAAAGAAATTGATAGATTTAATAAAGCACAAAATTCGAGAGAAATTTCTAGTCAGGATAATTGAAAATGACCGTTAAAGCAATAAAACAGGAATATTTATAGGGGTATCGTATTTCATTGAATTTACATTTAGACGTCGATTAATAGGTGCTTTGATAGCAGTGGTAACGCATACTGCCCATGATTAGAGTAGTTTGTTGCGCTAAAACTTAAAAGTAACAACTGAAATAACAATACAAATCTGTCTTGAGATTTATTTTATGCATAGATCGATATACATAAAGTGACCATTTATTTTTCTTTCAAAAACGGGACGTATTTTTTAATAAAAATCGATAAAAACACAAAATATTGCTCGAAACACACAGTATTGGTTTTATTGTCAATAAAATATTAAAGAACACATTAAGTTTATTGCTTTATTAATGTTATACTTATACATACAAATGAACAAGAAAAGAAAAACAAATATAAAATAACTATCAATATTTTAAACTCATTTATATTTCTCTGAAGAACAAATTTGTTTTAATAGTGCAGGTGACGACTTCAAATAAGTATAAAACTCTTGACAAGACTGATTTATATTGCCTTTAGTTATTAACATTGCTTTTAGATGAGTTGTGGCACTTCGAAATGCAAAATGCAATCTTAGCAGATTCCAGCGTCGACTTAAAATAAATAAATAAAATAATATAATATAAATAATATAATAAATAAATATATAATAATATAAAATAAATAAATAATAATAAATTATATAAATAAATCCTTATACATTTGGTTGAAATATTCCAATACCTATTTAAAAAAGCATTAGAGATTTAAATAAATCTTAAAACATTTACTTTAAATTTTCAACTATTTCAATCTTTGAACATTTAATAAATATTCGCAGATTTAAATAAATCTTTACCGATATAAATAAATCCTAGCAGATTTAAATAAATATTTCAACATTCAATTTTAAGCTGTCAGATTTAATGTTAACTTGTCATACTTATTTGACCTTGGTAGACCCAATCTACATAGAAGATCAAGACCGTTTAAACTGGTGGTAACGTTCAACAATTATGAACACGTTTTCCGTATTTCAAGAACTTTTATATATACAATTAATGTTAGTTCAATCATTAATAACAACATATTTAACAACATAAACATAGCATTATTTATTATTCATACAGTAAAATTTTCTCACCTCGAGAATGTAATGTTCAGTCTGTTTTGTTTAAGCGTTGAACGCTTCCACCATGACCCTGCCTTGCGCCTTACTACCGGTGCAAACGGTCTTGGTGTCCTAAGTCGGCTGGGCTCACCAAGGTCAAATAAAGATGAGAGGTTAACATTAAATGTGACAGATTAAAATTAAATGTTGAAACATTTATTTAAATCTGTAAAGATTTATTTATATCGGTAAAAATTTATTTAAATCTGCGAATATTTATTAAATGTTGAAAGATTTAAAACAAATATGTGCAGATTTATCTAAATATATGAAGATTTACTAAATAATTAAAAATTTAAAGTAAATGTTTTAAGATTTATTTAAATCTCTAATGCTTTATTAAATATTGGATTATTTAAACCAAATGTTTAAGGATTTATTTAAATCTACAACGATTTATTAAAATAAAAAGCATTTAGCTAAATGTGTGTATATATCATAAATATTGGGACAAATTGCCTTAAATACCGTGAAATGCAGAGCAAATTTTCACTTTACACTTGGCGCCCCATAGACTTACGCTTACTACCGAACTGGCGATCATATAGTTTGGTTATCTGTATAAAAACATTATTGGCCTTCTTTTCAATTTGCAAACAAATGAATACGGACAGTATTGTTTTAATTTTGCATAACGGGACATTTTTGCGTCCCGAGTGATTTCTCGGGGACAACGGGACGATGGCTTAAAAACGGTACTGTCCCGTTGAAAACGGGACGTATGGTCACTTTAGATATACAGTCCTAGGATTGAAACCATTAGCGCTCAGCATGCTGCAAAAAAATTAATAACATAATTCGAACATAATCCACGTAATTATCTGGTCGCCATCCAAGGAAAGCCAGACCGCTGCCAATTATAACTCCTTTCTGGGTCGAAACTACCTCAAGGCCGTATTTTTGAAATACACGGCGTTAACATCACTGGCTGTAATGACACGGTTTTTGGCTAATTTAAAACATAAAAAGCAATTTATAGTTCAGGTCAGCAATTTTGCCAACCTTGGCTATTTTCTGCACGTACTGTCGTATATGTGAGCAGCCACCGTTTGTGGCGAAAATTGGACATTCCTCTTCCTCTTCCCAACGGGTTTTGAGAACACCATTCATGTTTGAATGTGGAATATTTGCTTACCATGGTAGAGATACCGGATCTGATGATACCGTTTTTTTTCTTCGAAACAAAAACAAGTTACGGTGAAAACATCTAAATGTGTTCATTCAATCAGAAATACCAATTTAAGAAGTTGTTTTAAAAATCTATGACGACGTTCCTCTAATTGTTACTTTAAGTATTTAGACTGCGGTGCCTCACATATGAAACACCTACTTCGTTTACATATGCACGTCGTATGTGCGCACTAGTCACACAATAAAGTTATCATTTAAAGCTTGCATGTTACCCATTTACCCAACCATAATTAGTAATAGTATGTAATAAACAGTTTGTTTAGCTTGAAATAGCCATGACCATTGTATTATTTGTTGCAGGACCTGACAGTAACCGATGACACCGTTTTAGAAGAGCACAATGAAGACCCTGCTCTGGTGCAAATGCGTCTCATTGGTGATGGAGGTAAGTAAAGTCACCGACTCGCACGATGTGTTTTATACTCATAATTGTGCATCGAAAGTGTTTTATGTTTTGGAATAACAACTGGAGCTTCTAACGAGTAACTTGACGAGGAGGAAGTGTTAACTGCGCTCGAGCGTAAATAAGCGAACTCGTCCTGATTGCCTACAGCAGGACGTCGCACTCACAATGAATAGATACATAAATACAGTCTTATTTACATTTCATAAATAATTCATCAGGCGATTTAGGCAGTGAAACAATGTTATGTGGCTTGTTTCGCTCTGTTGGCGAGGCAAACTTTGCGTCGTCGGTCGTAGGTACCTAGAATTGGTTTCGATTCTTCTTTCACGTTCACTTACTGGTTCTTGAACTGGGTCACCGATCACCTAATACTTAAAAAACAATTTCTAGAATGCTACTATTTACGCTTTTATGGCAGCTATACAATTGATAGCCATGATTTATGCTTTCAGTTATATTGTTTTCAAAAGATATTTTTTATGTTTCATTTATCTTTGCCATATGGTTTTTGCTTCCTTCTATATTGAAACCGTTCATCGATAACCGATTGAGAGCAAATATCGACAATTCTTTGTCGGTTTTACAATTAAGTCCTGTTTTAATGTACTGTAGAAACCGGACAAGTTTTTCACGGAGCGATTTGTAATTTATTTGTGAAAAGCTGCAAATGTACTGCACCATTAACAGCAATATGTCATTGAACATTTATTTATATCTGCTGTCTTCTCCATCTACAAAGAATATACATATGGAGACTAAATTTCAATCTTTGCGTATCGTCGAAAAGCCACGAGCCACGCTATGTTGGATAATTGGTTTTCTCAAGGTCATTATATTTGATTAAAAATCTTTTATCTACTTGTAAAAAAACATTTTATGAAGCCACGTTATTAAATATTTTTTTTAATAGCTGCCATGAACTCTACAATCTGTTCTGAGGTGAACAATAAGTAAAATGTATAACAATGAAAGGTGACATAGTAGGAGCTAGCCCACTGGCTTGCCCCTTTAGATGCTTAACACAAATATGTCAATATATGATACATGGGATTTAAGTACACATTTTATTCCCTATTTGGGAGGTCCAGTGGATCGAGTCTTTTTAGTCTTTTAACGCTGGGAACATTAAGCAACGCTCTAGCAAGCGCGTTAGGGTGCTCCTGTAGCCGAACTTTGTATTTAGCACTAAAGTTTTTAATTTCACTTTTCACTGTTTCAATGTGGAGGTCGCGATGTTCGTTATTAAATATAAAGCAAAATTTTGAATTACCCGTCAAACCTCTTGTCTGAAGCTCATGAGCGGAACTGGGAGGAGGCTTCAAAAATAAAATAAGCACTCCCAAATTAAAGCCCGCGTAATTTATATTGTCTCGATTCGTGTAATAATTGTGCTACCATTCTGCTGCGACATTCTCCAGAAAAAAGGAAAAAAATATTAATACCATTTTGCGGTTCACTTTTTAAGATATCAACAGTTAAATATTTTCTAAAATTGGCAACATTTAATTTTATTTACGATCTGATATGGTAATGTCGTACAGTGTCATTGTTACTAAGGAGGCGGTAATCAATTTTATTCTTTATAAAGAATCGTACTTTTCTTCAGTCATATCCAGTTGTGGGTAACACACCCGTTGTCCTGTTGTCAAAAAGGATTAACGTCTATATAATTATTAACTGTTTACTGTAGTCTGTATACATGTTAATATAAAGGAAACATATTTTTGTATGTGAAAGAACTAAAAACTTCTTGCCAAACATTAATAAGTTTATAAATTCTAGCTTTACTTCGTTGAAGTCCATATTTATTGATAATACATAAAATACTTTATTACTTCAACAATATTTATTTATTTTAACCTTATACGTATTTCAACATGTTGACATGCCATTGTCAAACGTATATTAAAAAGTAAACAGTTAGTGTTGTTATAGTAATAGAACTTGGTGACTTGAACTCGGTAATCGCTTGTAGATGACTTGATTTATTATTCCAAAATGTCCAAAGGAGGTGCCGGGAGCCAAATCAATTTGCCTCCCGGTGGGAGACAAAGTAATTTTACTCCCGCTTAGCGGCAATTGTCAATTTTGGACCACAAAATTAGGGTCGAAAAGCCTTCTTTCTAACAAGGTCGACGATAAGTATCATTTTTCAATTCCCAAATTGTGGTCGACGAAATACTCATATGTGAAACTCGGGAAGAAAGTGTCTTTTTTTCCCTTGCGTGCTTTATTTCACTGGCCTTCGGCTCTTGAAATGAACTGCACAGCAAAAAATATCACTTTCTTCCCTTGTGAAATAATTATTTTTGTTGTCGAAAAAAATATTTTCTTTTGTTTACAAACTTAAACATATATTTTTGTTTAAAAAATAAAATTTTTGAACAAAAATGCTTCTATTGCTTTACACGAGATGGCGCAGTCGCGTTAGCATTTTCAAAGTCAATAGATATACTAAAGTACCGCACGATTGGACTTTTCTCAAACGGCAACAATAACGATGTACTCTCTGAAAGAGGCTCTGAAATCGCTGTCACATTTAAAAGTTTGTTGTGTTGTTTTGAATATTTGAATTACGTTGAACTTGAGAAGAAGAAATACAGTGAGGTGTAGCGGATTAGCACCACCTGTTGGACGGTCGATCTTCATTGTTGCCTTTTCACATTTGTGTCAGTACTCTGTTATATCTACTGGTTTTGAAAATGCTCACATCTCAATTCTCACATATACTGGCCATGAGAATGCTAACGCGAACGCGCCACCTGGTCTGAACGCATAGAAGCCTTTTGTTCATAAATATTGTTTTTTTTTAGGTTTTATTGAAATAGTATACACTTAAAAAAATATATTATTGTACCAGTGGCGGTCCGTCCTATTAGGCAAGGTAGGCAGGCCTACCCATAACTTTTCAAAAACAAATTAAAACCTAACTTTCAATAGAAAAAATTTAGTTTTACACAGTTTTTACTTTTTAACCATCGCGTAACAATAAAAATTAAGCGCCAAATAAATAGACCGTTGCGTTTAAATACAGTTTCGCATAGGCGAAGGCCAAATGATTCCAGCTACAACACAATCAACCAATCTATTATTGATACAAATAATGCAATGATCAGATCGACAGATGCAAAGACATGGTAGAGATTTCAGAACGCAATAAGCACGGCAAAGGCACGGCCTCTGTAGTTACTTTACTTGCGCCGCAGGAGTTGGGTGCAACGTGCTGCTATTGTGTGTTTCTTTATTTTATACATAGTTTGCAAATTGGCAGTAAATATGGAAATTATTGTTGACCAGCTTTTAAAAGAAAAATTTAATGGATACTCGTACGAAAAACAAATAGAAATAAAAAATCATGGGCGATTTACTTCAAAATGACGGGCCTTTACAGACGGACAGGAGAAAGAAATCTAGATCGTTTAATACTGAATGGTATAATAGGATGGACTGCCTAACTGGTAGCGATATTACACTATTTTGCTGAAATTGCTTAATATTTTTATCTACATCAAACCCCTCAAAACTATGGTCTGAAACAGGATAATCTGGTTTAAAAAATCTTTCAGCTGCAATTAAAAGACATGCGTCGACCAAAGAACATTTATCTGCAACTGTTAGTTTAAAATTATTTGGCATATCCCGCATTAAATTGGCTTTGGACGAAGGTTTACGTTATCAAATTAAAGTGCATAATGACAAAGTGAAATTTAATAGGGATTTTATGCGTAGATTAACTCATTAATCAACAGGTCTTGGTAAATTGGAATTGCCGTAATTTTGTTACTTTTTAATCTTAATGTTAAACTATTTTTGCCATTGCCTACCCAAATTTTGAACCTACGGAACGCCACTGTATTGTATCATTTCGGTTCGTTATTATTACATATTACCTACACATTTTTGATGGGAAAATCATTTGTAGAAAATTTTCTGTTGATGTTCATCATTTTTATTAAATTACATTTTATTTTAAAAATGTTTTTTCGGTTTCTTTCGAATGCGATGAAAGTTTGAAACGGTTTGGAGCAAACATTTTTGGGTGGGTGTGTATTGTTGGCTGGAAAACATACATACATAAATAAATAATTCTAGAGAGCTTGGTTATACATTCGTCAGATTGTGTTTCTCGGAAATAAGTTATTAATTTATTTTGTTTTTTATATAGTTTTTTACCAGTGAACAATTAGCGCTTGTCAGCAAAACATGACACTTCGCGTTATTATTCTGCATAAGAGATGCAGTCCGTTATCCATTACTTTAAACTATGTATTTTTGCGCTGTTGTTTAATGGTAGCAATTGAGATAGATGTTTGTGCATGTGTTTATGTGTCTAACACAGATAATTATATTGATAATTGGGGCATAGTTCAACGAGGGCATCGCTGTTAGCCGAGTTGTTAACCGTTTAACCTTTCACTTACAATGATAGCGCCCATCAGTTTTTCTAAAAATAAAAGTGTTGGCAAATTTCTGCTCGACTATCTGATCGCCGCGCCGTTTATTTTTGTCTGTGTTGATTTCATTTAAATAGCGAGCGTTGTTATTTTCGTATTAATAATATAATATATGGGTGGGCTGTCCGGTATTTGTCTCATGTTGTATCAGGAGTGGGCTAATGTGGGCTCGCCCGTTTCTGGTTTATTTTAGTCGCGTTAGCTCGAAGTCATTGGACTGGCGCGCTCATTACAGGTGCTTTATCTCTCTTCCTGAATTTACTAACACGGATTACCCAACAGAGTTGACCTTAATACAAAACCTCAGCTTGTCGAAAACATCATGGAAGTATTCAAATTTACCTAATTGTTAACCCGAATTCGTTAAACACGTAGCAATTTGAATGAATTTGTTATACACGGATTTGAATAAAATGCTGGCTGCCTTTAATAAACCATGAACTTGATTTTATGCTACGTCGTGCGTCATTGTCTAAATGTAATAAGGTAGTTATTTTTATTATACTATTGTGTTAGTGTTGCGTTTTTAGGTTTATGGTGTATGCTTGTAAAGGTAGTAGCACTGAAACGATTATTGATAACTGATGAAAGGCAACGATTTGGTGATGCGTAAAACTATAAATAGTAGTTATTCCCAGTAACCACTTAAAGCATAATTAAAGGCTTTGAAAAGTTTTCAAGGTCCATTATAAATGAATAATGAAACATCCATAAACGAGATATGGTTAAATTATTTTACAATGAATATCAAACAGAAATACGTACAAATAAAAAAAGGCGGACAGGGGCAAGCGTTACGAGACCTTCCTGGCGAACGTTAGCTGTATTTGTCCCGATTTTCTGCTTCAGTCCGCGTTTCAGTCTATTATACTACTTTCCATCGTAGAAATGTTATTACCCTGTTCAACGAATCACCCGAAACCAAACTTTTCACAAGCGTTTGCTTAAAGAAGCAAATTTCCGTCATTATATCACGCTTTTATGCCAAGTGTGAAACCTTAACTCAGTTGGGGTGCACTACAATGTGGTTTAAAGATGTTCCTTTCTCGTAATTTTTTATTAAATTTTATTTGTTAAGGGTTGGGGGCTTAAGGTAACCAGTCGTCCCGAAATTTCCGGGACAGTCCCAGATTTTAGAACGTTGTCCCGCATTCGTAAGTGTCGCGGAAAACGTCCGGTTTTCTATACGTACGAGTTTTAATTTTTGAATTTGCGCGCCGCATGATGTTCTCAACGCGAGTTACATTTGGCAACATTGCTCGAAACACTCGTATACTCTCTACTGTCGTCAGTTGCCGACACATGCTAAAAGGTATATTATGCTTATGTATTATGACTTGCCGACATCGAGGATTCGTGGGTGATATAAACTTGTTAACGTAAGAAGCAGCGGAAGGTGTAAATAACATAAATAGTATAAACACGTGTCTTGTGTAGGTACTGTAACCGAGACATCAGTTGTTTTAGTTTTGCGTGTCATGTAAAAACTGATCAATTTACTTACTTGATTTCGCCCTTCTCTGTTATTGTTAAAAACGCAATAGCTAGCGCACTTATTTAAATATTTTAATACTCTCAAATTTGTTAGAAAGTTTCTGTTTGTGTGACGACGGCAGTATGATTGTTAACAATTTTTAATTAACGTAGTATTTAATTCTAAAGGTTAGCATAAAAATAAAAATTAACAACTTCACTTGAGTGAATTTGGATGTTAATAATTACTTCAGTGATTTTTTTACTTCAGAAATGTGTTCAAGAAAAAGTTTTTTTCCCGGATTAGCGTGAGTGAGAAATTATCACCCTAGGCTAGTTAACAGGTGTTGTATTATGTAAGGGGTCGATTCTGGTCATTTATAGAAATTTAAACCTTTCGGGGGTTGTGTTAGTGTGTTAGTTTTGTGAATTTTGGAAAAATGTGAAATTAAAAATAAATTGACCAAGGACTGTCGATCATGTACGCAACGCCTTCTTTACATAATCATTTCCGATCACTTGTGGCATCATTTAATACGTATTATAAAATAATAAACCTTCGCTAAATGTCAAGTTTGTGTCTGAAGCAGTTGGTGGGAAATTGCCAAGGCGAGTCGAACACATGTCCATTAAAAAATGCTACTTAAAATACTACCTACTATTATAATAGCATGGCGGTTTACCTTCAGGGCACCGTGTAAAAGTGCATGGAGAAATTTCAAAACTAACGAAACAAAAAACTGTTGAATGTCGTAATGATTAAAAAGCTACTCACTTGCACAAATGGAAATATATTAAATAATACTTTTTTTTGCGCAATATCACACGTTCCTTGTAATGGTTTGATTTGCCAAATATTGTAAATTTAAATTTACTAGATAAAAATATCAACCTTTGTGGTGTTCATTTCGATATCCTACTAGAGGGTGAAACTGGCATCTATGAGGGGTGTAATAGTAGTAGTAGAAACAAAGTACTCGAAAACACTACATACATATAAGGGCATTTTGCAGCCGTATTTTGCTTTTAAAAGTTTATTAATTTTTTCTAAAGTTTTTTAATTAACTGGGGCCAATAAAAGCAAATTATCTAAATAATAAAACAATACCGTTTGGGGTTTTCTGTTTAGATGGTTATATTGGATAATTGGAATACATCATTGAAAATTCAATACCCTATACAGCTTCTCAATTGCAAACATTTTTATCTTGCTCGCCGGTGTACGCAATTTTAGTTTTGTACTTGGCATGAAGAAGTGAGATGACCACAAGACAATGTTTTCATTACCTACGTAAAAGCTTCTGGTCTTTTTTTATCAATTGCTTTTGCGTGAAGCCCCATTGTTCTATCTTATTTATTTTATAAATGTACTTACATGTACAATTATTAAAAAATTGTATAACATTATGATTAAAAAATAAAATTTACCCCAATTTACCAAGAACTGTTGTTTCATGAATTAATCTACCCATAAAATCCCTATTAAATTTTACTTTGTCATTATGCACGTTAATTTGATAAGGTAAACCTTCGTCCAAAGCCAAGTTATATAGCGTGATGTGCCAAATCATCTTAATCTAACATTACAGATAAATGTTCTCTGGACGACGCATGTTTTTTAATTGCAGCTGAAAGATTTTTTAAATCAGATTGCCCTGTTTCAGACCGTACTTTTGAGGGGTTAGATTTAGATGAAAATAGTAAGCAATACCAGTAAAATTGTTTGTTTTTAATATCGCTACCAGTCAGCCAGTCCATTTTTTATACCATTCAGTATTAAACGATCTACATTTCTTCCTCCTGTGTAGGTCTGTAACGGCCCTAGTCATTTTGCCCATGATTTTTTATTACCATTTGTTGTTTGTAAGAGTATCCATTACATTTTTTATTTTAAAAGCTGATCAACGAGAATTTCCATATTATCTGCAAATTTGCTAAACACGTATGAAATAAACACACAATAGTTGCACGCTGCACCTAACTGCCGCTGGTCGGCGGCGCAACTACAGTAAAAACTACCAGAGGCCGTGCCTTTGCCATGCTTATTGCGTTCTGAAATTCCTACTTTTTCTTGGCACCTGTCCATCTGGTCATTGCATTATTTGTATCAATGTGCATGCAAACGTAGTAAAAATAATAGATTGGTTGATTGTGTTGTAGCTGAAATCATTTGGTCCGAAAAGCTCGGCATTCGCGTATGCGAAACTGTGTTTAAAGGAAACGGTCTATTTATGTGGCGCCTAATTTTTAATTTTACGCGGTGGTGTTAAAAAGTAAAAACTGTGTAAAAATAATTCTTTTCTGTTCAAAGTTCGTTTGATTTTTTTTTGAAAAGTTATGGTTAGGCACTGCCTACCCTGCCTAATAGGACGGGCCGCCACTGACATTATGTACACCTAAGTCAAATTGATAAAATCAATAACAATTTTAAAAATCAGGATTATACTGTAACCAACGTAGCGCTCAAAATTTCCCGGTAATAATTACTTTCTTGTTTTTGCCTATCTCCGTAATAACACTGCAGGGGGGGGATTGCACGTTTCTCTAGCTCCGTTCTTAATAACTATAATAACAGTATTAATAACAGTTTGCATTTGTATATAGCTTAGAATTGTCAATTGTCGATAATTATAATGGTTTTAATTGTTGGTGCAGGAACACAGCAATTTATAAATGCAGAATATTAAATATCATAATGGTAATGTACGACGTACGAGTGCAGTGGTTAACTAGATTTCCAACCAAATTATTGGCAAACAATAACTATTAATACTAATGGAAGGAAATTCATAATTAGCCTTCGGTCGAGGTTGTGAGAAATTTGCAAATTGCGATTTTTGTGTAATTATTTTTTTCCTAGAACAAACAAGTTTGTTACCGTTATGTTGTTATTCAACATTCAACCATTTCAAAGTTTTCTACTATTTGCATATTCGATGCCTGACTAGTAAGTTGTAGATTGTGGAATACAAACTTAAGTATTTATCATTACAAATATAATAGTTCAATTGATTTTATTTAAGTACTTTTTATCTGTTTTTCATTTTATTTACAACCAGTTAAAAGATGCATAAAAGATTAGATCGCTTACCTGCGTATAGATATCTGTAATCCTTGTTAGGTGGGAGGCAACTTTTTTGTGAAATGCCGAAATATTATCAATTTTATCGATAAAGTCCAAAGCATGAATAATTCCAGCAGAAACAACTGTAAATTATTTATGGATAGTAAAACTTTGTGAATAACAAATAAATAGGTACTATTGGAATTTTGATACGACAGAAAGTAACTGAAAATTTTCTACTTCGCAACAACGCTAAGTTGTTCCATAATATTTTATAGAGGGTAATGAGGTAATAGTAAGATCAATGACCTAAACAAACTCAACAGTCTCCTTCATTTATCGTTACTCTAGCCTTTGTGCCTGAAAGAATTTTTCAGATCAGTTGTGATCGTTAGGAAATATGCGTTGACATCTATATTTTTTTTATTTTATGACAGTAAGCATTCGAAAGTAAATGTCTTGTTTGTTGACAGTGGTGGAGTCAATAATGCGCGGAGAGAATGTTGGCATCACCCCTCGAAGGTCACGATCCGCTGTTCTGCAGACACAGCACCAACAGCCGGTAAGTTTTCCAGTTCTCTTTGCCGTTTCCTACCCACGACTTTTTGCGTCATTCGCATCACCCAGACGACAATGTTAAAGTCTCTGATCCTTGATGTGTTTGTTTGATACTTGTAAACAACTTTTCAGATGCGATGTCGCGTAATTCCGTGAATTTTCCTTGTTTCTTATTAAATTCCTGGCTCGTATTGCTTCCAATTAAATTAATAGTACGTGGGGGTAGGTAAAGTGTGCTTGTTCAGGAACAAAATAGGGAAACGGCAATTATTAAAAGCATATCCAAAGTCTAATCGATTCCTGGCCCTATTTGCATACGTTTATGTATTAAAATTAATTATTGGAGAAAGTTGTTTGAGCTCTGCAAATTATTACTGGCAATGAATAAATAAACCGTAATGTATTTTAGTAATCATTCGTAAGCTATAGGTAATTTAATATCGGGTTGATGACCTTTCTTTGTCCTCTAAATGTGCAAGCACATAATACCGTTACACCTGTTAGAAATTGTAGACTATTCAGGTTTATAATAACAGCACCTCCTCGTTAAGCAGTTTATTCTAAAGGGAGAAGGGACAGCTTTGCCATGTCAGGGTCTACCTGTTTAGTATGACGCCAGGCTTGTCTAACCTGTGTCAAGAAATTTGTTATTATTTTGTAGCCAAACGTTGTCGACATTCCAACATTTTTAAATTTTATTACTAATTTATTCGCTTAAATTAACACTTAATGAAAGGCACCCAAGTCAAAAGCCAACTGACCTCCGGGCTCCGACTGCTGCCGTCTATTGTAAATTGAAGTGCAGACGTTTGTGTGCTCTACAACTTTCGTAGATTAGATTCAGAGTGTAATTTAATGGCAGGACTTGTTTGGACAGCTGGGTTAGTTAGCGTAGCACGTCACGTTCGAATATCCAGAAGCATGTCGGTGACACAGCCAAGCGCTAAGGTAACGCTCTCATGCAAAATGGCCGACCTCGTGCTGTCCTATTTATGGTTCATCATTTTACGCGAGTTCACCACATATCGCGCGGAACCGCTAGAAATAGATAAAGTTGCGTGTGCTGCCTGTCGTCTACATAAATAACGCAGGAAAAGGTGCTTTAAAAGTGGCCAATTTGATTTACATTGATTATTTAACGATTCGTAATTTGTAGATTACTGGTACATACGAAACAACTACAAAAACGTAAATATAAATATGACCCTTAGATGTATCTCCCTAGTTGTAAACAGACTTGTGTACTTTTATGTAAAGTCGCGAGAATACAAAGCTAAGGTTCCCCACATTATTTACCTTCCTCCTTGGTATACCCAGTACACCTAAGCGCAAGGTATTATGTTCGCCATAAAATAGACCTCGATATTTTGTCGAAGAAGGGTCCCAGGAAATAAGGAAAGTTGGTTTCTTAACATGGTATCTGTGTGTCGATATACACTTTAGAGTGCAGACCTCTTACTAACTTAAAACAAAACTAGAATCCAAAGATTGGTAATAGTACTCGACTACTCGGTTGAAACTGAGAAATGCCGACACTGTTCAACGGAAATACGCGTTTTGGGGTACAAAGAACCCAAAAAAGTGTTTTTTTTAATGCGTGTCCGCTAACAATTATATAGGAGTGGTAGAAGGCAAGAGCGAAACATTCAACAATCGTGTGATTTCGAAAAATTATCCGGGAACAAGTGTTGGCCACCTAGTAGTCCAGACTTAAACCCTGCGATGACTGTGTTTGGGAATTTTTGAAAAGCAATTGTTTGCATATCTAAAATAGTGGATCGATTAGAAACGCCAGTGAAACAAAACGGTAGACATATTACTATTAGCTATTTTCCAAACAATGTTTTAATAAAGTCTTGTTGTTATAAATTTTGAATTAATTTAATTGTTTTATAATTTAAAAGAAAATCGTTCATCATTCCGTGGGTCAAGCTGTAGATGGCACAAAGTGGCCCAGCAACAGTAGAACAGGGGGGGAAATACCCCGACACTTTATTACAATTACAGATTTTATTGTTTTCATGTATTTGGCGCGAAGGGCCCATTACGTGCGGGTAGAGAAACCGGTAATTGACCTAATCCAGACAATTTATTCTTATTTTAAAACCGCACTTGTAATTCTTTTTTTATTTTACGGAAAAGGGTTCCCTTCTACGGGGGGGGGGGGAGGCTTGTACCTCTCAAACTAAAGATTCAAACTATCCACTTTGGCTTGTCCCTCCCTGAAAAATTCAATTCCCAAATAAATCTTAAATTTTGTCGGCCCTAAGTTTGGTTAGGATTAAGCTATGTGAGATGCGCCTAGGTTTTCACCAAGCCAAGAAATCTTGTCTCGATGAGTAAACTCTTGTCTTGTCTTGATTATCGAGGCAAGAATTTTAATATTTCTGGTCTTGTACATTTTCTCGATGTTCATTTCTTGTCTTGATTCGAGAGTCTTGAAATTTCTCGATACGCAGGGGAATACCCGAAATGTTAATGTCAAGAATGGCCCAGGATATTTTAAGTATTCAGGCAACATCAGTACGTACGTGCAGAAAGATTATTTTCAAAGGCAACACTTACTATAAGAAAAGAGCGAAGCAGACTAATTTTCACTTTTGTATTTAATAGTTTCCTAAATAAATTTATTATTCACTATTTTTAATGCTACGGTTTTATCGAAAAAAATATTATGTGTCAGGGCCACACTTCTCAAAGATAACGGATCTGCAAAATAAACTTGGGGACTTCGATCTACGTACCAACGAAGAATCTTCACCACATCTCATTCATACTCGCAACTACTTTTGTTTTTAATTTTGTAAGGTCGGTCTAATCACTTAAAGTAATGTTAGTCTGAATTTCGAAGAGAACAATACTTTTCCATAAAAACGTTTTACAAGGTTTCATTCTGGTTGATTATCTGAAAAATCCTGAATTATTAAAAATAAACCATCTACTTAATAACATCAATAATAACAACATTTTTCTATACAATCTCCTCATTTTCCCACGAAAGTTTCAACAACAGCAAAAAGTCAGGAATATCTAGCTACTACCTTAACATTATTTTAGACTTATTTCAAAATTTTAGGAAATATAGCATTAAAATTTTATTTGGCAAATAACCTAAAATATTTTTGCATATTGGGCTGCTTGAAAACAAGCAAATTTTCTCTGAAACGGTTTTCTAAGAAATCGAAATAAATAAGTTTTCTCTCTTTTAAACCCCATTCGTGAACACATTTTCTATACTACTATAAATAAATAAATACGATGCATTGTTGTAGATTTGCTGACAATTTAAAATTATTTGACTAAAAGTATTTGACTAAAACGCTCTCAAGTTAATGATGTGTGTGGCGCCTCTAAAGGCGAAAGTACAGTACTAGACCGATTTTTATGAAATTTTAAATGAAAAGGCATATCAAAAATTGTAGTTCTAGTTTTTAAAGTCTAAAAAAAATCAGAAACTGGAGGCGGAAATTAGACATAAACTCTGAAGCTTTATTAACATGGCGACATTAAAATTTTCAAAAAAATATAATATAATACTGGCCACACGTTTTTTCTTTAACTTTGTAGGCTACCAGAACCGTACATTGGCTACAATTTGTTTTTTTTTGTGAAAGCTATAATTTCACCTATAATTTTTATGAATTTATGATAATCGAAAATGGGTACCCCTTTATTTATTACACGGGGTCCGATAAAACATTTTTTTTCTCAAGTAGAGTTGTTCATCATGAATTTATGACCAATAGAACCAAATTCCAATGTTAGTTTTTAGATACTTTTATATTTGGTGGTGCCTACTGTAGACAAAGTAAATTCCAAATATTTGAAATTTTCAAAATAATAATTTTTAGAAATTGGCCTTAGTCTTATAGAGCCGAACATGGCTATAATTTGTACCATAATACCACTGTGGCACCCTCTATGAATTTTTGAAAATCACAAAGTGGCACTCCTTTGTTTATTTACCGCGAAACTATAAACAACTTCTGCTTAGGAAGAATTACTCGTCCTAACTAGCAGAACAAAAATCTAATGCTAGTTTTTAGAAAATAGTATTTTTGGTGGAGCTACATGTCCCACCCCCTCTAATTTTGTGGCTGATGAATCTATGATTCTGGGTGGCTACCGTAGAAAATGTAAATTCTAAATATTTGGAATTAAAAAAACATCTAGCTCACAAACATTTTTGGACAGGGACAAGTTCGGATCTGAGCAGGTACGATTACTAAGCCGGCATTATTTCTGCTGACGTCACGTAAAACGACTAACTACAACAAGTTTGACAGCTCTTTGGGACTAGTATACCTTAAGTTCGAAAATCTAAAAACTATCGCAATGGAACCTCTCCAACATTTGGGAAATCTGTTAAAAAATAGGTTTCATAAATTGGCCCATAAAATGTCGATAAAGTTGATAAAGGGTTACAATTTGATTTTTTACACAAATCTTAAATATCACTGTGACGCACTTTGAATTTTGTAATATTACGAACATGTATTCAAAACTGCTGTCAACAATTTCTTTGTATTCTGGGTTTGTTTTAAATTAAAAATTTATTCGGTTATTTTAAATCCATTCCATTTTGTAAGCCAAGAAATTCCTGGAAAGTTGGTCTGCCAAACATTTGCAGAATTGAAAGTATCTTTTAGCTTTTTTATGTTTTCTTGGTTTCGTTTGTTTATTTGGAAGATGTTCGTGTCATTCTCTGTTTACTATTTTTACAAACTTTACATGAATATTTCTTTCAATTTGTAGTGATTTCGGTGATTGATCTTCTTCCGATTAATGAAAAGTTTCTGCTACGCGCAGTAATTTAAATTATATTGTTTACTAACTGGCAATTGTTTACAAAATAGACAATAGGTGTTAATAGTAAAACACGTAACACCTTCCTCTTGTCTATCAGTCTATCTAAAATTATTTTCCTATTTTTTATTCCCCTCTCCCTTTCTCCTAGTTCTTGCTCCTTTTTAATCACCCTTCCTCCAGCCCGACGTTCCCTCTCATAATCTCGTAGAGGTATCGTACAATAAATTTGGCATCATTGCGTTGAAATGTTCTCTTTCGGTGTATGTACTACAAATGCCAGCGAGAAAGTTAAAAAGCGTTTTTGGAGGAATTTATTAGGAAAGACCATAGGAAAGACAGAGTTCTTGCTTGGAAGCGTTTCTACTGGCCTTGGTTTAGAATTAAGTATACAAATTAGATGCGATTATTTTGTAATTAATGTTAGAGACCAAAACCAAATCAAAGTGTTTCCAAGAAATGGTTTTGCCTCCGGTGGTACATTTTACTTATATTAGTAGATACGAAACCTAATCTTACAAAAATTCCTACTGTTTTTTTAAGTTAATCAATTCAGCATCAGTATGTGAGAAGAGAACTAATATGTAAAATAAACTTCTTGTAATCCTGCTAATTTATCTTTGTAAAACAGTAAGAAAAAATGTATGACCAGTTTTTCTAAATATGGAAAATGCTGTTATGAGATGGGAAATACGTTACAGTGGGTAGTTGCTCCTTGGCAAAACGCACTTAACGAGAAACGCTTCCTTGGGAAATGGTCCCCTGAGAAATATACGATAATGTAAGAAGTGTTTCTTCGAGAAATGCAGTTATGGAAACTATCCCCTACAAAAAAAACTCCTTTCCAAAATGTTTCATTGGATGGGCTTATAGAAAATGCTGCGCTGAATGGTGTACCAATTGGATGTTCTTCTCTGAATTGCATTTTATGGGAAACTGCTTTGTAAGGCCGTATCGCATTTTGAGGTTTAGAAAGCAAACCTACACGTTGCCCGTACCTTCTTAACCTGAAGAAGCTTTAACCAATAGCTGTAAATATCTGTTTCATAGTTTAAATAGTAGGTACTTACATTGAATATTTGCATTTAATTGTTTTATTTTAGGTGTGATAATCGTCCTAGTCTAAACTGTTGATTACGGTTTTACTTTTAAATCGTGGTCAAGCTAGAAGAAGTACCTTCAGTCACAAAGCCACACGTGGTATTCTCCCTTGAAGCACATTGATCATGCAATTCATTAGTCAGTTTAATGAGAGTTTGTTATTCAAGTTATGGACGTGTTTCCCTTCTGTAACGACCCGGTGTCTCCCTGTATTCCGATTCTCAAATGATGCAGCACTTAGTATTCGGCATTGAAATGAAAGCCGCATTCCGCGTAGCTTGAATGCGGAGCGAGGGAGCGCCCGACCGCCCATTATTCTCATACATATCGTCTCATTCACGTCGTCTCACTCGCGAGCGCCCGTTCAGCAACGGAGACAAAGAGCGCCAGCACCGGGTTGTTGGAATGCAATCAATACCTTGGCTGGACGCCACCGGAGCCATAGCCTGGCCACGACGCTCTTCCTGCCGCCGCCACTACCTAGTCGCGCCAATTCTTACACAGTGAAACACGACAGATCCGCGTTTTCTCCAATTTCTTCATATTCATTTAAAAATGAGAAGAATTCGATGAAATTATGGCACTTTGCGGGCTTTCATGTAGCAGATGTTAGTAAAACCAGCTCAGCGGCTGCGCCACTGGTGCCTGCTGCCCTGCCCAGCCGCGCTGCACTCCTCGCCAGACGAGTCTGCTTGCTACACAACTCGTTACGAGGTTCTCAGAGCTCTTTGTTCAGCGTTATATATTTATCACCGAACTGCTTCTCACGAGCAATAATTCGGTCTCGCGAGTTTTGGCTAGTGATTTGTGTGTGTTGAACCCACTGTGGAATTTTTTTTGTAATAGTAGATATATAGTGTGGTAGTGCCGCTATGGATAGCTAGGCGTTATAATTTCTCGAGAAGAGCCTTTCAAACGTAAGTAATCCGTTCAAACGGCATACTCTTGAACCCGCACACGCAGCCCACTTTCATTGTTCTTTTTCCACGGTAAGTGGAAGAAAGTTATTAGGATAATTCGTACGGTTAACCGGCCGTAATGGACGATGGGGGCAACAAAGCTAAAATGCCATGTTGTAATAAAACTAACTCGGTCCCGCCTTACATGGCATAAAAATAAACGTTCCATTTCCTGTGGATAAGTTTTTCTTTTTAATTCATGTTTATCTGGTTCTGTGGTCAAGCACTTTTTATAGGCATTCTCGAAACCGGTTCAGATGCGGGTATTTTTGCCAGTCGAGCTTCATTACACGAAAGAACGACCATTTCGCGAACGTTATCTATCCAAACAGGTTTTAAGCGGACTCGATCTCGTGTAACCTTGGAAAAATACACTATGTAACATGCCAGCATAAATTGCAGAGGATAACTATTAAACAACCCGACTAAAATTAGACATATAATGAATGGAATTCGCTTTTCCTTGTGAAGATATAAAGCGGTTATCTAACAGTTAAAACGGCTCGAATAGTTTAATGGGGAGGGTGGTGGGAACGGTTGCTTGTTGGGAGGGGCCGCTCCGGTAATTACTTTTTGGCAAACGTTGGGGTGCTCGGCGAAAGTTGCCGCAGACAGCGAGCGTTATTAATTATAATTATCGAAGGCCTGCAGGCGTGCATTCCTTTTGGATTCTCTTCCTTTATGGTGCATTTTCCCCGTGATAAAATCTTAATTGTTTTCCGACCTATTTTTGTTTATAAATTGATAGCACATAATCGTTGACCTTTTTAGTGCTTGGCTACAGCTCATTTAATAGTTTTTGTAGTATGTTTTGGAAGCTACCAGTGGTAGCCTGTTAAACTCGTTAATTCCGCTTTACATAACCTGATTTTTCCAAATAGGTACATTAATTATTATATAAGCAATTCCCAAGGAGGTAAGGTGGGTTTACATCTATAATGCCCCCAAAACAATACACTGTATGTGACTAATATAAGTAGTTATTAACTCTTAATTTGTAGTTACTTTGGAATATCTAAACTGTTTCTCGATGATAAACCCGTGTATAATAATTGGAGGCTCTTTGTGTAAGGATTCGTCAACATATTTAGATGATCTAAGAAATACAAAATTAATTAAAAGCAGTAGGACCGATCAGGGCACTTGTCTTCAGTCTGGAAATAATCAATACGGCTACACTGCCATCTATAATTAATAGGATAGAGTCGATAGTTTCTTGTTTTTTTTTTAGTAAATTGTTTACCTTGCTAAAATGGAACTCAACAGAACTTTTGAAGTAGAAACAGCCGGCAGCTAACTACAAAATGGCGGAGTACGTAATTGAATCTGTAGAGCAGATTAAACGAAAGCGATGCGATGTGCGTTGTTCAGTAATATTAGATATTTCCCCTTGCATAAAAATATTAAGCATACACAAATTTCGAATTGGAATTATAGAATCTAGCTTTAATGTAACTAATTTCAAAACCTAGATTTAAATGTGAAAACATAAATTATGGATTGTAAAGACATAAGTGTAGGTTGTCAGAATGCGGAATTTAGCGAAAATTTTTTAGCATAATAATAAACTTCCCAGTATTTTAGCAGTATCTCTGTTCTACGGTCGAGATATTTTGTTACGGATAGTAATTTTGGTACTAAGCCAAACTGCTCTTGGAATTTACATTCATTACTACAATCCGTTTTGAGTACATTGTTACAGAGAAAAAATTGCAGAATTGTGACAGGTATATGCACAACATCTACAAGCACTCTATAATGTATTCACTTCTAATAATATTCACCATGATATTAAAAAAGCAGATCTCCAAAGCGGTCGTTTCTGCATTGTTAATTTGATCAATGCCACATAATTAACATGTGATTATTCTCAAACAAAAAAGAAGGGGCGTTGTTAGGATCGGAAAACTGGGGGCGCAGTAGACCCCATGCAGCATAGCATATACGTGGTATATTTCAATATTTATATATGGATATATATTTCGTATACAATTATGTATTATTTACAAGTTACAAATGGAGAGTGGCAAAACGAGTGCGTTGACAGTGTTTTAGAAAAAAAAGCCGTATTCCCATAATTATATATCATTAATGTTAAATAATTCCATAATTACTTATTAATATAAAACGGTATTGGTGTTTACTAGTAATTAATTAATAAGAAAGTTTCCGTTCATAGCTTATTAGTATTGCGTATTTTCCCATATAAAAAGCCTTAAACTATTACTTCATACTTGTACCTACCGTACATTACGGTGTATAAAGGTGTATTATTAATGAAATTATAGATACAGCTGCAAAATGGAAGCAAGTTTCATGTGGTGTGGCTTGATTTTTATGGAATATAATATGTAATCTCGGTAGTTCCGGGATTTATTTGTTCGTTATGAAAGTGTTTGAAATTATCTGTATTGTAAATCATAACAGTATTTATGCTAATATAATGGTGAGTTTTGAAAACACCCCTTTTTTTAAGGAACGAGGGGGGGGGACTTAAAAATTTAAAATGTGATAAGTATATAACTTTTAATATTTTCTTTTAATATCCACATTAAAATAGGTCCAGCTTTTTTTCACATTATTTTTCAAACGTATAGTACCTTCAAATAATGGGGGGATGCCATTCTGTAAATATGAAAAACCGCTACTAGATTATTTTTTAGCTCAAATGTGAATTAAAAATAAGCAGCCAGAATTATATCAAGCAAAATGAAATAACAGACTCTAAACTATACATTTACAACCCCTAATAAATGGATGCTGAAATTTTGTAAATTTTTCATTCAAATTAAATTTTGCTTGATCTAATTTCGGTTGCTTATTTTTAGTAGGCACATTTAAATAAATAATATAATCTTGTTCCGCTTTTCAAATATTTAGAGAATTTCATCATCAAGTTGGCCCCCATTCCTTAAAATAGGGGGGCTTCTTAAAACTCGCTATTAGCCTAATAAACAGCCTCTTGTGTTCCATAAAATCATACCCAAAATTGTTACTCAATCTCTGATATTTTTGAAGATATCGGCATGTAACGCTTTAGTTGCCGCACCTTGTATAAAACGTGTTTTGGCATTACTTGCCATTGGACTGTTATTCTTTTTTGTTAATATTCAAATTAACACCTGTAAACTAGTTTGCACTGCTGCACCCTCGAAAAGGTCAATAGGGTTAGAAATCTGACCGCCTATGTCAAGTGATATCGCGAGAATTGCATAGCACGTATCATTTTACAGGATCCAAGGTCTTTATTTGCAATTCCTTTAGCCACACTTGTTCAAGTACACCCTGCCGAAACTCGTGAACTCTCACCGTTCGCACAACACACATCACTAGCTACATACCAGAATAGTAGGGATGCCGCGGGTACCCGGCTATTACCCGGTACTCGGCCAATTTTGGCAGATACCCGGTTTGGCCGGGTAGCGATCTTGTACCCGGTCGGGTATCGGGTACAAAAAAAATTTTTTTTTTAAAGAAAAATAAACACTTTATTGTCTATTATTTTGGTTGTCAAGTAATTAATAATTATTATACATAAGCATATATGTATATAAACATAAATAATTAAATATCAAACATAAAGTAATAAAACTAATAATTAAAATTTAATAGGGGCAAATTGTGGTGCAAGATTATTAACCATTCTCCATTTTTTGGAAGTAACCTATTTCTTTTCTTTTCAAAAACATTGCTCGCTTCTGAAAAAAAGCCTTTCGCTATAGACGCTGCTTGCAGGTGCTGAAGAGTACTTGTTTGCTAGACCAGCCAAAATTTGATATTGTCTCATGTTTTGTTGCCACCATCGCTTACAAATAATACTATTTAAATATTAAATACCGCAAATTAAATAAACGTTTTGCTTCATAAATACACCTATATGCTCTAGAATATAAAACCGTAGATATCTGTAAAAGAAGTGAAGTTCATAAAAAAAAATCGGTACCCGGCGGGCGTCTCGGCAAGGCCGGGTACCCGGTACCCAGCCTTTTCAAAAAGTGTTCCCCGCTGCATCCCCACAGAATAGTATACTCATCATCTTCTAATTAACCACTAGTGCAGTAGATTATTTTATAAGTAAATCACGCAGTTTTGTATGCAGAGCAAACAAAAGCATCTACCTCAGTTCAAGCACAACTGTTCACGACTCGTACGTAAGTGTATGTTCCCTTCACGCTCTAGCCGGAGTCGTCTTGGCCCAAATTCGAAAGTTTATTAAAACGTATCGTATCTATAAGGTACAGGTTTAAATAAAAATCACTGAAGAAATAAATTTTGAAGTGGATAGTTAGCTGGTCAATCAACAGCTTCTTGCTGTTAATTTTTAGCATGTTGGAGGTTTATCCTAATTTTGCCTACCATAAAAACATCAAAATGGTAGTAAGCAGTTATTATTTTATCCTTCAGCATTAATAGGCGACCTTGATAGCGGGCGAACATTGCAATTACAAATACAAAACATCCAGAAAATGAAAATGGCTATAAAAGTCTAATTGCAGGCTAGCTAGTCCGTAAATGGCGTAATCAGTTTCATTTCATTGCACAACCGTCTGATTCTCTAATAAGTAAACAGCAGCAATATTATTTACAAAGTCATAAATCTGTAAGAAATAAGTACTAGCGTAAAGTTATATGCATAAATCCAACGCAAACTGGTTTGCCCACTACCAAGATTAATGGAGCATGAGTCGTTACTTCCATAAACGAGAATGGAATAAATTAAGTACGGTTGGTTGTACCGTCTTACCAGTTCTGCTTAAAATGGAAATCAGCTGCAGCCTACGTGCTTTTGGAGATTTTAGGACCACGTTAATTTTTAAATTATGCCCAGAATATCCTCTTTCGCAGTCTCACGCTCATGTGGTTAACATTGATAATGGCATTTTAATTTGTCACGTTGTAATCTTTCTCGCCGGAGAATTTCGTAACTATTTTAGGAAGTTTTGATTCAGTTGGCGATTCCTTTTGTACTTGACATTTTTGTTAGATTTCCTCGAATTTAGTAAATTTCCAACATGCAATTTCGCGTGCTGTAACGTAAACGCAAAGTTATTGTGTAATGGACTATACAAGTGATTCATCATTTATACAATTTTCCCAGAATTTATATTCAATTCGTTGTGTATTGTGTGCATCATTCTCCTGGATAATGGGTTACTGACAGTAATTTTTAGTAAACGTCACAATGGGAGTCTAATATATCATCACGCATGATGCATATTTAGCATGTTGTGGTAACAGTGCAAAAAAAACTATGAGAAATTTTAATGTAATGTTTATAGAACTCCAAACAGAGTATACTTTATACTCGCACCACTTATGAAATACTTTGTCTAGTATGCAGAATTGTCTTGTTACTAAAGGCACATCTGAACAATCCCTATGTTACATTCCTTAATACCTAACCACTTGATATACAGTGTGTCCGATAATTAATCTGTACTATTACATCTGTCAATTCAGCAAGCCAATCTGCGGCAAAAATGATAAAACCACTCTGCGCTAGTATTACTTTAAACTATAATATTTTAAATTCAAATGTAAGTTTAAAAAAATTGACCTAAATGACCCCTATTAGCACTAGTACATGTTGCAGTTCGTCGAAGAATAGCTTCAAGAATGTACCACCTACACATCGTATCTTCTTATTACTTCAGCTTCTTCCAACTACCAAGATAACAATGCTGATGTAGTTATAACCCTTCTATTGTATATTAATGCAAAGTCTCTCGTGCAACCCGAAACATAAAAGTCAAGGCATGTTAACTCAGGGTATCGTGGTGGCCTGTTTACTGAGCATGCCGCAACCGATCCAGTGAGTCCAATAACTGTTGTTCAACCAATCCCTAGTACCTATGCCGCAACGACCGACGGTGTGGATTATATTGCAATTCCAATATCGATGCTCGCGATGTTTTTGATGCCAATATGTATCGATTTTAAAATATCAAAATAGCGAAACGTCAGTGTATAGCAATGTAACGTGCTGACCACTTGTTCTAATAAAAAGAATTATAAAACAGTGGGAAATAGCTTCTCTTAAAAAATTACAGTGGAAAATAAATTGTGTACAATTTTTTGCTGTATAACAGCATCAAATGCAGGTAGTATTAAATCTTTTGATTATATCCCAATGTAGATATAAGAACAGAGTAGTTCGATTCAATTCCATCCAAGCAGAGCCGTCGTTTTAAAAAAATCAGCGCCGGATTATCCATTAGGCTAAATAGGCTATAGCCTAGGGCCCGGCCAAAAAATAGAAAAACATTTTTGTTACAAATTTTTTTTATTATTTGTGTCGAAATATTTAGATAATAATATTGATAACAAAATAATTTTAAGTATCTATTGTGATTACTGCTTATATGTGCTGTAGCAGATTTTATTTCAAGACAGGAATTACGATAAGAGTGATTATTATGATGTCGATTGTTGACAAAACAAAAGAGAATTGCAGTGAAAGCTTGAGTTAGTTTTGTTTACGTTTGAAAAGTCGTCGAAAATAAATACCAGCCTATGGGTCTGATTTTTTATGATTTTAGAGAAAACAATAAAAATAAAATAATACTAAGATTGACGCATAAGGAGTGTTATTTTGTCAAAAAAATAGTTTTACTGTCGTCGAGCAAGTGATAGGTTCACCGTTTAAAACAAAATGAGTTCGTCTTTAAGTGTTGCCAAGAAAAGAAAACTTGCAAAAGAAAAAGCTGCGTAGCAAGCTGAAGCCCTGGAAAAGGAGCCAAAAATTGATTTGTTTAAAAAAAAAGTAGTGCAGCCAAAAAACCTCCAGCCCAGTCAAGTGAAGATGATATAAGAAAATCCCTATTATTTTACCCTAAACGTCGACAGATTTCTCGGGTATTTAAATTTATTTCTTAAAAAGATGTAAGATGACAAAATATATGTTTTATTAAATTTTTATTTTGGTCCTTATGAAAACGCATCAATCATCAGTGAAGCTAGTGTTACTAAAGAAAGTGTCATAACAACAGAAAAAGGAATAATTATTAGTGAAATTGATTACAATTCCGCTAAGAGAGACCGTCAACCCAGAAACAATAGACTTTTTCATAAAAAAAAACAAAAACACAAAATTTAAATGAAATTGATTTTGAACAGTCAAAAAGAGTGTACGATGATCAAAGTCGATATGCATCCAAAAAACTATTTTTTACAAAACTTACAAGTGAGAAAATAACGTTATTTTGACTTTTTCGAAAACATATTGCTCAAAAACTGGCTTAAAACTGGTTGCAACTAATTTAATTCGTGTTCCAGTCTACTGGTTTGTCGCCTGCTATGAATTTTTAAAAGTCGAAAATTTTTGCATTATTGTTTAATAAACCGAGGATTGTAAATAAATTTCTATTTCAAGTTAAAGCATAAGTTTAAGTGAGTTGACACTGGATGTTTGGTGTGTTATAGTAATTGATCCGCTCATGATCGGTGCTGAGTAGTGTTTCTCTCCGGTGTGCGGGGAGAATGCATAGCTAGTTCTGTTCGTTTGTAATAGACCGAATGTATATCATTAAAAATCTTACAAATTCTTTTTAATTTTGTCATTGTTAGCTCTTAAGAGGTTAATACTGAAATGCTCTTGAAAGCATGTTAAGTAACTATTTTTAAAAGATAGAATAGTTCAGGCGAAGTGTTTCGCTCAATATTATATATGTTAATATTTTTGCTTTCTTATCAAGAGAACATTGCAATTGGGTAGAGTTTTTTTTTCTCGGTTTTCGTGGTGACTCCTGTAAATGTTGTAAGGACCCCTAAGTGAGCAGCCCCCCCCCCCCCAAGGTTGGCTCTAAACCATTTGGTGCTGTCATTATTTCAGACCTATCGATGTTCTCTTGTAGAATATATGAGTAGTATATTAAGTTCGTTTATATATTGAAGTCAAAAAGGTCCCTTCAAGTTTCGGCATATTTTAAAATACAGGGACGGTTTGCTGACAAAGAAACAAATCATCTTAGCAGGTGGCAGCACAGCACAATAGCTGGTTTACCTTTACACTTTCGACATTTATCGAACCACATCAACGCACATTTCTGCGATATTTAAAAAAAACAAAGCACGGTGGTTCATGCTTTTAAATAATATTTGCAATGTAGTAAACTTATAAACAGAAAAAATTTAAATGTGCTTATTGGCTTTAATTTTTGCTTGATTAAAAATAGAGATACATATATCTCTAATAATATATAAATGTCCTAAAATTGTCCTAAAATCAAGTAAAATTTTGTCCTAAAATCTTAAAAAAAAATATGAAAAACCCTGCTAGGATCCCTGTACCAGGAATGTTTCCAGCGGTAATTGCTTTACGGTAGGCACATGGTAGGCAAAATGTCAAAACTTATCGTACATTTATTACTATTTACCGATTATGGGAAATAAGCAATTTACACAAACAGTTATAATAAAAAAGCAACGTAGAATTTTTTTGTGGCTAAAACATTTTGGTAGTTTTAATAATATCGGTAGGATGCTTGTTTATAAATGTAATCTATTTACTCAAATATACAAAAAATAAATTTATTTTGTTGGAATAGCTAAGTTTTAAGTTTAGGGGCACGGCCCATTGTCCTCCGTGCATTAGCCGTTATTGACGAGTATAACTTTGAAATTTGCCAACATTTGTAGAACTAACCATTCTGATTGTTGTATACGAATGTACTGGGCGAAATTTTTAAATCAAACCTGAAAAACACTACAACTTCGGATTTGAAGACAATTAATTGCACGTATTGTTTTTAAAGCCACATATTATGGTGTGTATATTTGTACTTTATGTCAACTGTATCTGCGTAGTAGATAAGATATGATAGAAGTGTTGTTGAGTATTTTTGACTCAGTTTCGCTTGCCTAAAGTATCACTTGTTAAAATATTGCAGGTTAATTATTATGGGACAGTTTGTATCTAGACGTATTTCATAAATAATTTTAGCGAAACTATGCAATTCAAATGAGATTTACATATCACATTTAGTATGTTATGCAGTTGAGTAGTGATAAAAAGAAGAAGGCAAATTTAGACTTGCAGAAAGTTAACACTTATTGCAGGAAATGGATAATTCTGTTTTGTTTTCAGCTGCATACAGACACAGGTGTTTTATTTATTATTATAATAATTGTAGCTACAAGTTTCAAGATAATGATTTTGATTATACCTGTGATGTATCATTTATCCCACGGGATATTTACACAAGTCTCGTTTAATTATAAATCCAGTAATGCCAGAAGTTATAGTGGTAGAAATAATAACACACAAACTCGTAGTTACAGAGTATAAATAGCTTAGGGGCGTTAATAATCATAATTAATGCATAACAGCTAGAAGAAAACTTAAAGTAGCATTACAGTGATTTGACCATTTTTATTTTGTAAAAGTAATGTTCAAAAGAGTAACGTTGAGCGAGATAGAACAGGTTGATATTGTTCTGTAAATGAAACGTCATGATCCTTTCTGATAGTATGTTAATGTAATATTGTTTTTACGCGAGGTGCTGGTTGTTATTTTAGGAAACGCGGATATACCTACGCGTTCAAAATTTACACAAGCGGATTGATCTATTATTATAAACAAACAATATGTTTTGGGCTTACATGTATCCCAACTGGTGCGGAATAAATTCCCGTAGGCGAGTGAGGGTGGGTTCATTAATGTTTTATGTACCGATATTATTGTCAGGTCGATTGTTTCATTGCTTGTTGTTTCCAAGTTCAAACAATAATTTGCTGTTAGCGATATGACGGAACACCGACAGTTTTGTGATTTTTGTGTCTGAATAAAAATGATGCTCTTTCCTCCGTAAGTAGCTAATTTATGATCTTGTTTAGAGCCGTGTTGTCCGAGGAATTTCTGGCGTGAACGGCAACCCTACGCCAGGTGTAACTAGCAGAAAGCCTCGCACAGGAAAGTCGGCGTTACTCACCGATTCGGCCCTGAGCTGTACCTCTCCCGAACCCGCAGACAAAGGTGAGTCTTTTCATTGTTTTGATGGTATTTTGTGATCTTGGGCTGATGTAGTATGCACTCTACCTGCTTGAGAAAACGAAGGAACACGTTTTTGTATACGGCTGGTGAATCTGGCCTTGGTCGGAATCACGCTCATAAAGAATCGCTCGAAGAGCTCTGAAAATTCCGAGCCAAGCTCGTGATTGATAACTTCCTGAACACACGCGATCATTGTCTTGATTCTTTTGACCCTTAAGTGACTCTATGAGTCAGGTCACAAACTATTAACTCTCTGTGTGGAGTCATGTAAGTCTGTCGTTAGACAACTAAAGGAGCCATAATAGCTATTTTTAAAGCAGTTCTAGGATATCCTCCGAACTGGCACGATTTAATCTGCAGCGTTTTCAACCGAAGCATCGGATCTGTGTAAGATAGAACAAGTTTGTAATGTTATGTGCCTGTGTGAATTCCCAGAAGTAACCTTGTTTGTGTTTGCTTAACCGACCGTATTTTCGTAGTTCTCACAATTCTAGCCAAGTACCTATTTGCTCTAGAATTATTTACCTTCGCATAAGTTTCGTATTAAGTAATACCATAATAATTTATATTAAACTTTATTATTACTTCTAGGTTTTTCTTAACCAAACATTATTATTACTTTACAATATTATAATTGATTTTTTACTTCCGATTTCAAAATTAACACTTACACTCTACAGGTACTTTGTTTTGCGTAATTACTGAAAATAACCAGACCGTAGTGAACGACATCAAATTATATTCAAATCGTGCTTGTTGGGAGGTGTACTTACTGAAAGTGATAAACTGACGTTTTAAAATCATAAAACAAAATTTAATTGTGAAGGAAGTCCGTAACCCATAGTGCTTTCTTTAATGTACATAAAAATGCTAATGATGTTTCTGGGTTAGGATTTACACAAAAGTTGCCCACGCACAGTAGGAGGTGGAGGGTCCAACTCGACACAAAATGTTGCCGGTTTTCAGTTCAGTTGTTGTCTGCTAGAGCGCGCTTTCTCTCTTTTTCTCGCTCCTCATTATCCCTCTTTGGCTTTCCATAACTTCATTTTCTATTTCCTGACCGTTTTCTATTCATATCGAAGGAATTTAACATATTTCTTTGAAATAAAGACCTTGTAATTGTTTGAAGTTGGTACAATCACCTCGTAGGAAAACAATAATAGTTCTATCGTCTCAATGACGAGCAAGGTCAAGGCGTTTAAGAACCTTAGCACATGTGTTCAGAGTAGGAAACTTTATTGCTTTGGGTCCTGACAAGCAAAGCTAAAGTTGCGCTTGCCTGCTTTCGACGTAGCCGCCAATTTGGCTTCCGGCCAAACGCTAACCACACACATTTAGATCTTTTATTAATACGGGAATTTCCTCTGCGAAATTTTAATCTTTACGATTGCTGTGTTTGTGGTCCAAATTTAAATTTATATACGTAAAAGTTTGGACGGTTTTAGATATTCTGTTGGTTAGAAATATAACAACTCCAAAATACAAACTGCACCACACCACGCCACACTAATCGCTTGAGGGTAGGAAGTTTTTTTTCTTATATAATATAACTAGTGATTTCGATATTCCGATATAGGTACTTGGGTTAATTAGTTAAGATGATAATTTCACATGCGAGTGAAATTGTTTTAAATTACATAGAACGGGTTGCGTGGATTAACTTGCGTTGATATTGTATCAGCCCAAGTTTATCACAGGAAGGTCGCGGTCAGGTTTTGTATTTGTAATGACTGTATCTGCTACAATTAATTACGGTGTACACCGCTCAACTTTTCAAGCGAATCACTCCTTATATAGCATCTATCACTTACGGCTTATTTAACTTTGTGTGCTTTTGTTTTGTTTTCAACGATATTTAGATTTTGTCCCCATAAAACTGGAGTTTGTTGATACAGTGAATACTACATATATGTATACCTAGTACGTTTACGACTTTTTAAATTTGCGATTCAGTTCAAAAGTTGAGCAGTGTATTTTGATTATTTTCAATCTTATCGGAATTCTTGTAATTTTTTATAGTTGATACGAAAATTGTGCGCTGTGATTGGCTAAATAGTATGTATGTGATAAAAGTTAAAAGTAAATTTTGTTCGAAAAGCAAACATGCCCTGTAGAAAATGAATTGAAGATTGCCAATGTACCTTACACACACACAGGAAAAACTCATATGTATTTAGAAACCAGGTATGAACACAGGGTCAGCATAAAAAATCATCTCAGACACGCTCTATCAAAACATACTTTGCAGATTTGTCATTGGGCGTTGAATAGTCATGTGTGTGTATCACATTTATTGCCCGCGCCTCAGTTATATACCCCCTCTCCTGCACGTTGCGTATAGTACAGGCGGCAATGTTACAGGCACTGGTGTTTTAGATGTTCCTATTTAACCTTGCACCGTTTTTTCACAATTTGACAGTTTGGTAGCTTTTCTCAATTGCGTTTTTGGCATTTCGACAATGTTGGACTAGGCAATTGTTTAGAATTCTACAAGCATGAATATGTTCTAAAAACGTGACTACAATCTTACAATCAAGGTCATTTGCTATTATGTATGACGAGAAAGCCAAGGCAGACATCTGGTGACTGTTTTTTTTGTATAGATGCAGCAATAATCACGAAATAATGCACTGTTTATGGTATTTTGCCTTAAATTTGATTATCTGTAAAGTATACATTTGTTAACAATAGAATCACCAACCGTTGAACCAATGTTGCTTGTTTTGAATGTCATTCCGAAAAGATTAAAATTGTTTGATATCAACGCTTCCGTAATTTTAAACTAAAAGTCAGTTCGACCTTGTACTTATATTGGACTACTAATGACGCGATTGGCGGATTTTATTAATGAACTACGTTTTCGTATTGATTTTTTTCTTGTGATGCTTCATCAAAGTCTGCAAAATCTGCAATTTGCAGATGTCATTTTTTCTTAAAATCTTTTAATATATTTCTATCTAGATACGAAGAAAACTAATTATGAACTGGTTTATTTATAGCTAATATATGTACAAATCATCGGTATATAAAAGAAATCGTTGGTTTGTAAAATGTAAGTTGAATATTAAATACAAAATCTACCTATAAAATTATTGGATGAGGAGTTTTAATCGTTTTGCTCGAAGCACCATTCAAAGTTATAATACGGAAGTTTTTGTAAGTTAGAAATGGAATGGTGGATTTCTCAAGTTTATAATTGCATCATCGTTAAAGCATTATTAATAGAAACCGTTTATTTTAGGGTAGAATGTTTCGAAAACTAGTTTTAGTTCATCAAATAAGATTGGTATTAAAAAGAACGATGTAATTTCCTTGAAACTTCTTATTAAAAGATAAGTGAGATAGTGAGATGTATATCTATTCATGTTTTTCGATTTGTTTTTGCAGTATTTGATTATTTTTTGAATATCAATTTCGTTGTTGGATGTTTTATTGTTTTTGTAGTTATTTAACAGCTTACAAATGTAGGTAATTCCGAATTGACTATATCGTTATTATTTATTTAACTAAAGGTAAATTTGGCGAGAGACGTTCTAGTTGCTGCATTTCAAAGGTATCGTTAATTATATATCAAGGTCGTGTGTAGGTCACTCTCCCGTGACACTTTATTTATGTGTAAGGTATTAAATTTGGTATGCTTATTAAATGTTATCATGTGTGTCATGTTGAACTCGTGACTTCATAATTTCCAAGGTTAATTTTTATTAAACAGGTTTTCCGAGATTTCGTATACGTTATGAACATTGAACATGCTGCACTCAGATGAAAGATGTTATTTACATAACATAATTGTTTTGTTTGCGAATGTTTTAACGCAATAAATGTTTGTGATTTGCGAATTGAGTTAAATTTAAAACTAACAACAGTCTGTTATTTTATCAGAGGATTATTATCGATTAGCAGAGGTTTCCTCACTCGTGTTACACGTGGTGGTGACGTCAAATGGAAAACTATTATCAATTATCTCATTCTCCCTCAACCTTTGGATGGTTTGGTGCAAAACTTTGAACGCCCAGAAAATTAAATTGACGGCGCATATTACAAAGAGGCTTTAGTTAGTTTGGTTTCGTTAAGATTTAATTAAATTTTAATTACTTGTTTGTCATTTCTGTATTTGTAAGTCGAACAGTGCAGCTTTTAATGTTATTTACAAATAAAACTACGACTGGATTCCGGGTTTTAACCACCGTCTAGGACACGAGGGGTAAAATGGAAACCACAACTTGTCGGCACAATAGCAAGTACGATTAGTGGCGACGTGACTGTATCTTCAACAAAAGAACAAGCTCAAACGCAAAGTGTTATGCGAGCTATCCCGGAGCGGTCGGGATGGGCAGATTCTATTATTTGTACACATCACGACCCAGACCCATTACCTAGCCTAGCAGATACTCCGGCAAGTCAAGGTTATCCTTAGTCGATACCACTGTTAACGTCCGAATCTGTTTCACGATTACTAAAGAATAAAAGGCCTCTACAGTAAAAAAAAAATTGAGACGAATCTGCTTGCAGTCAGCAAGAAACGGCTTGAACCCTGCTGTACCTAGCATATTTGTTTTTGTTTGAATACAAACACATTCCATTAAAATGTGTCACAATTTTTCCAGAGAACACGAACAAAAACAATGTGATTTATTCATGGTTTAAAACCGAAAAAAGGTAGATTTTTAATAGCCTAGGTTAGCGAACGTGGGTTGCGTGAACACTTCTTTTTTAGTACCTGGGTGGGACTACAATCAGATATTAAAAGCGTAACTTGTGATCTGTGTCACAACAATTGGAAAACAATGTCGGACACAATATTATACATTAAATTGACAAATATTTGTATTTTGGATACAAACTCGCGATGGTTGTTTTATTGTTTGAATAGGTACCTATAGAGATGTTGATTTTCGCACGCATTACAAATACTATGTTCATGTGATAGTAAACTATACGCTTGAAAAATTCAAATAAATACTTGTGTGTCTGTTTGTACCTAGGTAGACATTCAAGGTGACCTCAATGAGTATTGTAATGGTTGGGTAGCCATTGCCGTTTGAAACGATTTAATGTTTTAAATCGTTTATTAACTGAGTATCTTAAAAATGGATACAGATGAAATAAAACCCTTGCTAATTTGATAAGCACAATCTAGTACAGTGTAGAAGAAAGAAATTATAAGTACCTATTACAAGAGCAGAAAAAAGCTATCCGTAAATACCCAACTATCCAACAAATACCTATACATTAATTCGTTTTGAGAAGAGTTATTTGGCTAAAAGTTTTTTGTCTGAGATAAACTCCTATGTACCCTCCCGGTTAATGGGTCACGCTTTAGATTAGAAGTAGAAGCCATCCGTTCTCATTATCTACCTACTTCGTTATTAAATTACAAGGTCAAAAAGTTGTGCCAACAACTGATACGTGATAGATATCAATGTTTGGTGATTTTAGATATGCAACAAAATTTAATCTAATGTGCGATTGCTAAACCAAAAAATGTACATATACATATTTACATGGTTCCTAATACGAACGAACGAACGTGTGCTGACCGGCTAGCTAAAACATGAATGTGAATAATCCAGTTAGAAAATCTTTCATTTTATATCATAAAACTATTTTCAATTTTAAATTATGTTGGTATTTTTATTTTTATAGAAGTCCCATGTTGGTAGACCATGAGTTTAAAGTTTTAAGTGTAATGATTAACTTTTAACGCAAGAAATTTTTGATTTCGAAATAAAGAGTAGTCTTTTACGAGAATTTATTTAGACCTGAATATACTTACAACCATGTATGTTTGGTATTTTCTTGTTTCATATTTTCGGAACGGCTGCGCTGTTGTGGTTTTGATGAAACTTGCAATGTAGTGGTGCAGCAAAAACTCATTGCTGTGAAAAAAGCTTTTAATAAAATCCGAGACCGGAAGCTAAAATTGATATTTAATTTATTCAAAAACGAAATTTTGCTGAATGTGACAGCAGTCAGTATCTGGTAGAAGACATTAAGTCAAATCGAAGGCTTTTACCGACCTCTCCTGCTTCAAAATTACGATTTAAAACAAAATTTTGCTTTAAAATGGTTTAGAGAAGATCGGCATATAAATTGATAACAAAATAACTCAACGCTTGCAAAATGTTATAGTATAAAATTATTACCAAACTTGAATCAACCTTTAAAAATTTTCAATAGAAAAGAAAATTTTTTAAAAGTGACTAATTTTAGCAAGGTAATAGAGATTATCATTAGTTTTTCGATAATTCTCTAAATCAAAGTCTATAGATACGTTGCTAGTGTTTAATCTATATTTACGGACTTCGTTCTAAATTTGTCGGTCGCCTATGGAATCGTTTTTCCCTGTATTTTGTAAGTGCTGTCCAAGTCTAAAGTAGTACACCATGGATGATTCATTATTTGCCTGCATCCAGGACGTGAACCGAAAAAAATATAGTTTGCTTTCGGTTACGGTTTATCGCTGCATACTCCTTGCTGCCACTAAAAATTTCGTTACGGTTACGGTATTTTTGATGAAAAGCAAAGAAACTTCTCTCCAAGATTATGTGGAAAAAATTATGACATTCGATTAGAAAAATGTCGATGTCGTCATCACGAAAAACTAACGGCTTGAAAAAATGTATATTGTGTGTAGTTTGTCTTTGTATAAAAATGACCATTTTAGAAAATTTAGAAATTCGATTAGATTTGGAAACCACCCCATTGGATAATTACACCGAACTTCTGTATTTAACCAAAGAAAATCCAAAATTTGGTGTTTCTTGGTTAATAAAAAAAAAATCGGGGGTGAATATATCTTCCTGGGGGGTACTTTAAACAAATGAAGTTTTTATTAGAAAACATTAATGATTTGGTTTATTGAATAGTCCCTCGAATACCATTCTTACTCAAAGTTACATAGATTATTTTTGCGGTGGTATCACTCATGTTCCTCGCGCTTGGGATTGGGACTCGTGCTGGCGCACTCGCCCTAATCGTATATCCAAGCGCAATGGACATTTGTGATGCCACCGCAAAAATAGGCGACATAACTTTGACTACTCGTGGTATTATAAGTGATTGCGTACTAACTCGATATTTTTTAATATCAACATTGCGTTCTCAAGTACGGATATCAATTAGCTCTAGTTAAAAAATATATTTTTCATTTTTGCATACTCTTCAAACAAGCTATTTATAACGATTTGTGGTTCGAAATCCGCAGCCTAATATTTAATTAAATCTTAGCGGTATAGCACGGATTCGCGCGGTTTGCTTGAAGTAATCTCCACTTACTTAGTTTACGTTCCATATTTTAGCATTGACTGTCAGCCGTTGTAGTAAGCACAGCGTTGGAGAGCTCTGGTACGGCATCCTATTGCACAGGGCATTGCATGTTCAAATCCTCGCTGGGACGTTGCACTATTTAAGTTATTGTTTCTTCTTTTAACTTTTGTTAGAACAATGTTATTTTTTAAACGTAAATTTTATGGAAACGTAGCAGCGACGTGTTACTTATTAGTATAAAAAATTATTCATTAAATAAAATTGTTTCTTTTATTACTCTAATGACTTGTGTCGTTATACGAAACAAAGTAAGATTAGGTGAACTTAAAAGAAAATTTTTAGGAATCTTTAGAGATGAGTTAAACTAAAGTCACTTGGCATAATTTGTTTAACGCATTCAATAAACTAGTGAGAAACAATTTAATTCTAAAATAATTAATTTTTCTCAAGAGAAACTCTGATTATACTAATCCAGAAAAGTGAAATTTGCACGCTCATGTGTTAAATGAAAGTTATTTATACTGTAAAGCATTCAACTAATGAAAGCTATTTATAAATGTAAAATAGAGAGGACTATTTAACCTTTAATACAACAATCGATTTACAGGAAATATCCCGTAGCATGTGTTACAATATTATGAAGTGGTTTTTGAACATATATTGTTCAACAATTACTTCTGTGCGATATAGTCTACGCGTATTAGTAAATATTCATGTTCAGGGCTATGGAGTTGGTGCTATGTTTAATTGGACGTTTTGTCTATAGGATATCTTCAGAGCTGTTCATACGGAAATAGAACATAGCTGTAAAGAAGTGAAATTGTAAATTGTAACTGTAAATTACGATTTTGTTTGTGAATAAATAATTACGTTTTTAGAAAAACCCCCAAAATATTTAAATCCAGCGTATACTTGATATTATCTTTTACTTTATAACTATAGTCAGGATTTCTAGTCTAGTATTTAGTCAGTATTTAAATTATGAGGCAATCAATTATTAAGCAATTTTGGCCTAATTTCTTTAAAGGTATAGCGCTTATTTAAAATAGTAAAGGAATTATCCTCGAGCTTAGAATGATACTACATCCATATGTTTGACCTTATGCTAGCTTGTGTAGATAAGTTATTATTTATTTGGTCAACTGGAATTGATGCTTGTGTAATAAAAAAAAATAAAATGAAACAGGGTTCATAAGCGCAGAATATGAACGGTCATGAGTTTTAAATGTACTTCACGAATCTGAGATTTTATGAAAATACAAAAATAGCAACCACGAATTAATTAAAATAGAACGTGTAGATTCATTAATACAACGAGAAAGTTCTACGGAAGAAAAGTTTAGGCTATCAACAGTCATAAGGGACAGAAAACCACCGTTAAATAAAAAATTTAAGAATTGCAGTATACAACAACTTTTTCTAAATTCTCATCCAAAAAATTAGTTCTCTCGTATAATATGTATCACGAATTACTTAGTGGATGTGAGTACGCTCATGGTTTTTGTTTACGTATTGAATTGTAACGAACTTTTTTGCTCTTCTGCGACTACGACGCCGGTATTTATTTATAACCAACCATAAACCATTACGAAACAAATTAAATTATTAAACGCATTGAATCATATTGTGCGGGGGCAAGCACTGAGAATTTGGGTGTGCTCAAGATATAATTTGGATATTTAATCATTAAAATTTTTGGAAGCAAAATGAAGCATTAGGTAAACAATAACAATAAGTGACTGATCACTTTCGTAATTACGTTCTTGAAAAACATCAACATCAAGCAGGTTTTATTGCATTTAGGTTTTCTTTGTAAACCAATTTTAAACAACGGAAAGTGAGGCCACGCTTAACGACTTTGATGCGCTCTAATTAAATATTGTTCTGGTGCATAGTTGAACTCTACCTTATTTGCTATGGAACGTGACCGCGAACGTAAAACCAATTATTATAGCCTGCTCGGTGAGATAGCAAAGAATCACGAGTCTCGTGTTCATCTTCTACATATAATTCTTTAGAAAGTATTTTGCGCCAACGGAATCCTAACTGTTTATTGATTTAATTCTGCACAAAAAGACTGGCAATGCTTGGCTGTACAGTTTCTCTGCAGTGTCGATTTTCCAGTGTTAAATTCTTCTGTGTGTTTTTGCTCTTTTGCTTTAAGTGACGTATCTTTTTCTGAGGTTTAATTCATAGTATTATCTGCAACAGCCTCCATTTAGAATTTAATATCATTACGTTAGCCCCGATGTCGGTCCCTGTGACGTTCATTCGAGCAAACCGATGTAATAATACGGCCCTTGCATTCCGTTTCAAATTACGGTCACAGTAGTATTATGTCACAGGTTTTAAGCCATTGTAAAACATGCTTTAGATTGTTCAGAGTGAAAGAAGAGATGGTCGTTATAATTTAAGAGGAATTTATTACATTACACGCTGTGCTTGATATTAAGCAGTCATTTGTACGGTTCATGGCCCACAATTGTGTTACAACTGCCAGGAAGTAATGCCACTCATCCAAGCATTTTTATGCATGTAACATTTTCACAGAACCTTGAAGTTTCACATTTAATTTGTATAATTACGGCGGTAAAGCAAGAGAGATCTGGGAAATACCATTCTTTGAGCGACACTGGAATTTTGATTTAAATACAGTTTTTAAAAACTAGAACGCCGAAATTGTTTCGTGTCGTTTAAATTAGGTGAAATAATTGAAATCGAGAATGAGGTTTAATGTACTCGTTGGTATTATCAATACTAGTATCTTCATTTCTCCTTGTGAGACTAATTACTCGGCGTACCTAGTTTCAAGTATTACCAAGAACTCTCACTATTGCGTAACACAAACTAAAGGTATATATTTATTTAATTACGTTTTGTAGAAAAAAAGAATAACTACATACGTAGATGACAACAAGTTTAAATAAACTCACCTTTCTCTTTGTTTCTATAGTAGTATTTTAACATAACTGGGAAGTCATAAAAAATATTGCATTATCAATGAAATTTGCATATATACTACCTATGCATATCTTTTCTTTCTAACGGCATTACCTGCAAAAATGTAGCGGTTCTTTTTCTCGTATGCATTTCATCAAAGTTGCCAATGAGACGAAGCATTCGATTAAACTACGATTGGACTGTTGGAAGCGAGGGGGCGATAAGGGTTATATCCCGCTAAGCCATTCTGTACGTTGCAACCCAACTAGGAGATTGCACATATTGATTTACCGTTCCACTGCTCTTTCGTGTAGAATACGAGTTTGGAATGCACGATGACCCAGCGTTGTCGGAAATCACCTCATACTTTGTCATGAGTCACGACCCACTCGTTGAAAGAGGATAAGTGCGATCTATTATCCATCTATTAATAATTCCTTATTGTAACAACTGACGAGACACGCTATTTTCTAATTTCTATGCTTGTCCAGGATTGTAAAACTTTATAGTATAAGAAACGAATTACTGTGGGCGATTCGCAATGAAGTTTAGTGTAAGGTCACGAATCTTGTCATTTAAATAAATTTCCTATGCTTCTATGTTGTATATGGACATGGAAGTTATTAAAATCTTGCGATTTCTCTTGTCTGAATGAACTTTTATTGATTAGAAGACAGTGGATTTCTTGTTGTTTAAATTTGTTAGAAAACGTAAAATTCAATAAGTAACTCGAAAAAGCGCGGAGAACACCCCAAAAGCACCCACCAATTGGAAAAATCGCGCCTCTATAATAAATTCAGCGTGAAGCTTAATTTTTTCCAATGTGCAGTTGCGTAAACATCAATTGCAGCCAGACTTGGCGCCGTGCATGGGATGTAATTGTAGTGGAATTTAAATTTGTTAACTTGTGCGCATCGTAAAAATATAAATTATTTATTTATTCTTAGAATTGTTATTTTTACTCGGTCTTATTCAGTTGATTGAAATTCTGTCGGTTTTTTTATATTAATGACTAAATTGCAATGATATAGAGGTAACATCTTCAATGGGGATTTACAAATATAATAATGCCGTCCACATTGAAGATTTTATCATTTTGGCATATTATTGCCTATCGGTTTTTAAGTCAACTATGGCTAGGATTATGTCCACCTCATGAGTTCAAATAAAAACGAAACGCGTAGTGGTCTATCCTATAGCCATAGTTGCAACAAAATCTCTAAATCGTACATAGGAATGTGACGCACTCAACAAGCATATATTTAACTAATTTCATTCCCAAAAAAATTCAGTGAAGTGTACTGAAACATAACCCAGAAAATTCCCTTGTCGGCTAATTGAAAGCGGGAAAGAATAGAATGTAAAATACTGTATGGACGAATTAATGCTAAAGAACTTTTCTCATTGTTTTTGGTGATTCATAAAAATGAAAATGAGAAATTTTGACTGTTCTAATATATAAACAAACACTTACTAGAAAATTACATAATTGCCTTTGGTTCTGATTCATATTGACTTTTGATCAAGCTATTTCCGCATTAAGTTGGCTCTATGCCAAATTGGCAGCACATAGTTGTCCCATTTAGATCTTTCCACGGTAAACAACAAATTTTCATACATACATTGAGCGAGACATTAGATAGCATAGCGTTTTTGTGTATTCTAAACAATTAGTCGGTCAACTACTTACTTTCTAATTTTAATGCAAAAATCAATAGAGAAATTTAGCTGGTTCAGTTCACCTAAAACGCTACCTTTACTAAAACAATGTAACAAAACAATCATACTTACACGGAGATGAAACCTAGTCATTAGGTGTAAGGTTCAAAATTATCAAGCAATTTCTACGGCTAATTACCGCCTCGGTGTTTGCGTTAAAATTGCTGACTGTTGCCGCCATTTTGTGAATGCCCTTCAGGCACGCACCACGAACAGTGAAATGCACGGCCATTAATCATAGCCTAGCGTGGATACGTTTGCATGACAATGCGCCCTTTGCTGGCTTCGATTGCAGTTAGCTGCTCACAATAAAAAGACCTTGGTGGTGCGTCCGCGTGTTCGTGTTAATATAAAATAATTTCATTGCTATTATAAAATAACGGATAATTCGGGTGTCGGAGGGAAAATTGTAAATGGTGGGCGCCATATGAAAGTGCAACTAAGTATTAACTAATTACGATTGATAAAGTGCATTGCATGGTTAATTAGTTTTCAAACAATGAAATAGGTTTAAATATTTCAACAATATGTTTTAAATAGTGTGTAAAACGTTTTAACACATTTTACATACCATGGCGACTTGGTGTGGGCTAAAACATCGTTCACACAATAACACTTGCGATATGGTACTTATGGTATTCATGTTTATTTTCGCTTTTGATACCTTTGTCATCATATTAAATATGGGCTTGATAAAAAGTTTCCAAGTTGAAAAGTATTTGGGTTTCTCAAAAACTATGAGCTGAATTCTAGTATCACTATTCATTTGAAATGCCTTTAGTCATAAACAGAATGCCCATTAGGATTAAAGGTAAACCATTGTTAAAGATCTTTTTATGTTAAGGCCCTGGATAGATCTTTCTAGTGGTCATCCATCCATCCAGCATAACTGTATAACCATTAAATACCTATTGAATATAAAGAGTGGGGGTATTCCTAAAGTTCCTCATTGTGTAAGCAAATCAATATCGGTACAGACAACGCTTACTGCTGTCGGGTATTTGTCAGCATAAGTCATAAATAACAATAGGGTTTCCACGAAATTACATTCGTTTTCAATAGAAGGATTCTAAGGCCTTTACCATGTAAAAGCTGCGGTCACTACCCCCTTGAACGCCATCGTGTTTTACTTTCCCATGTTTTCAGTAGAGGAAGGTATTGATTTCATGAAAAACTTCGATTTTGACGGAAATGCATCGTTTGAACCCCCAGGAACTAAAACAATGTGGGTTTTGGTTTTAAAAAAGTCGGCGTTTGTTCCTTCTTGTCTCTCTAATTGGATAGCCAATTTTGATGAGCGTTATAATGTGGAAGTGTATAAAGAATAAGCTTTTAAACAAAAACCGAAACTGGAAGCGCAAGTTAAGATGTTTTTTTGTTGTTGGTATATTTTCAAAACCCGAAGCTTTTTTATTGCTGTCATTATTACTGTCTACTGAAATTTTTGAAAGAGTTAACAGTGTGAAGTGAACTCATTTCTACAATTTTGCAGATTATCAAGAGAATCGTGTTGAAAAGGCTTTACGATTTTGTTTTAAATTTTGTAGACCTATCGCTCATCGAACTAGAGATGAGCTACAATTTTGTTGGTGTCTCAATCTGCTAATTTCTATGGCGCTTCTATGAATTTGTTTTAATCGAAAATTCTTACCGTGTTATTTAGTAAACGGAGAGCGATAAAACATTTCAATTCAGGCCAAATTGTTCATGACTCATGCGTGATAGTAGCGTAAGATTAGATTTTAAACTTCCTTTTTATAGATGCAGCTATATTAAAGGTACTAAACGTCCTCGTCCTCCAATTTAGGCTGACGATTTTTTTTATTGTTCCCAAAATTAAAATATTAAAAAATCGATTACCAACATATGTACGCGGCTGAAGTTTGACCATGCTCTTCAGTGTTGAGTGTATTTTGATTGAGCGTAGTAACTGTTGGCCAGCGGCCGCGGCGGCGGGTTGTATCAGTTGAAGCTTGAAATGACATTTTGCCCCCATTTCCTAAAAATGTATGAAACGCTTATTACTGCCGAGGTTAGAACATTTTACAATAATACATTTGGAAAAAAATCAAAATAGTTTCGAAAGTATGGCAAACCCCAGTCCGTGCGAAGTGCTTCACTCATTTTTCCAATGTGACGCATCATTTTACTATCATTATAATTGATCTCTGTGAAGTAGGCAGCCTGTAACGGTTTGTAATGATATCTTGGGGCTATAGACCGTTGAGCCCGCTTTCCTGTAATTTACTTTTAAGAGCTCGCTTAGCAACTATTTGTGTTTTTAAAAATTCTTGATGGTACTAAACACTCAGGTTCACCTGAGTAGGGTGGTATGATTTCAATCAAAGCAACATTTTTTCTTGAATGTTTTTGGAATAAAACAGATAATGGTAAGGGTGGCCACTTTTCTGGAAAACCGGGAAAAGTCAGGGAATTTAGAATTTTTTTATTTTGGTCAGGGAAATCGGGGTTTTGTACCAATTTCAACGTAAAGTCAGGGAATTTCACGAAATAGTCAGGGAAAATTCTGTAAAATGCAATGATTTAATATTTTTATTTTTGCCTGCAAACCGAAACTTTTGTTACCTAGGTATATGTTTATAAAATTTATATTTATTTCATTTGGTTTTTCCTTAAAGTTTAGACGTTGTGTTTTGTTATGCTTGTTGAAAAATTTCCGTTTGCTATAATGTAATTTAAGTTGACATTGCTAATTTTTGTTGGGTTACAATTTTGGTTTAAAAAAAGCAGTTGAAATTGGCTTTTGTACCATAAAAATGAGTCAGGGAAAACTGAAGTTTACTAGTCAGGGAATTTGAAAAGCAGTTTTAAGTGGCCACTTTGATAAATTTAATCGATAGGTGACTGACTCTTTGTAACATACCATTTATTGCTAAGAAATCAAACCCGTAATTAATTATTCACTGTCACCTTACTTTCAAGTGGTTGTTCCTAACAAAGTTTCTAAACTTGACCTTGGAGCTCGAAACACTTTAAAAGATCTCTCCCAGCCTCTTTTCACGGTCCAACTATCTGCTAATATTATTCTTCCCTCATCCCGAGGTTAACCTGCAAGTTAAAGTGCCTCAGGTACTGAAAAGGCTAGTCTGCAAACAACTTGCCATTAATTAATATGCAGAGTTTCCGTCGTATAAGCCCGGTGAGCGGGCTTTGAATGCAAATTCCACATTTGCCGGAGATGGCACGTATGTGGCCGGAATGTACTTCGCGCCGTGTAACATAATAATAAAGATAACTAACTTTGCATACCTTATAATTTGTTTTTGTTTAGTTGTTTGTTGCTATCAAACTGTGGTTGGAGTTTAATTAGATTGCAGATTGTGATATGACAAAAAAGGAATTTCCAGCTATTCGCGGAATTCCCAATTCAACAAAGGCATCGTTTGGATGTTTGGAATGGCATGCATTCCAAACATCCAAACGATGCCTTTGTTGAATTGGGAATTCCGCGAATAGCTGGAAATTCCTTTAACTTAATTTGATCTTTATTCTTGCTACAAAAAAGTATTTAATTATTGGTATTTTTCTTTATCGACCACACCATAATGCCATCAATTTAAGCCATCCAATTACCCGTAACAATTAAGTCATTTGTGTGAAACCTTGCTCCAATATGCATTATTAGGCTGTTATCGTTCTGTATTTTAATATTAATGTTACACATTAAACCGTAACCAAGTATTACATTTTTTTAATTAAAACTGATACGTGGTATGTCAAAAGACCCAACGGCGTTTTTATAACACGAATTTTAATCGAATTATGGTGAAATTTGAGACATTAAAAGCTATTGAATTCCAATTACTCCTAATCGAAAATACGGAAAATAAAACAACGGAATTTTTTTTTGTTTGATTCACATTTCATATTTACAGAACCTATAGCCGTTTTATTATTTTGCTGGTACATGTTTTTGTTATTATTAGTAGTTATCTACTCGAAAGTTCATTTTCTTTCTGAAAACTCAAGAACACGTAGTTACACTTCAATAATAAGGCACTTTCCTTTACTATGACTTTTATAGTTCTGCTTTGACTCTCCTTCACAACAGAAAACTATGCTTTTCCAAGTCACGGTTGTAAAATTAACTTACATTTTTAAAAAAAGTACACAATAAAAAGCACAAAATTAAAGCATATTTAAGCGAATTACCGTTTTGTTCATTGTGCTGTACGAAATCTTTATAATATTATTATTTATACCGAAACTTGGTCATTACTGCTAACTGGAGGTTGCTCGCTCACTCGGCACAAAAAACGGTTCAAGAAAAAATTAAGGTCTTTACACCAAAGTACATGTTCTTACTACAAAAAATATTGGTATGGTAAATTGCCATCTTAAAGCAGGTAAATGTGTAGTGTGTACCTTTTTGGAGGTAAAAGAACAATTTATTGAATTCCAATGTAGTAGCAATAACAGAATATAATAGATCTGACCAACCCAGTTTGATTGATTTCCATGGTAATAAAAGTCCACTTGAACGGGAGTAACAAAAAAAGTATCACTTTCCCACTCCAATCAAAACCTCGCGGGATAGTTTTCGAATAGTTTCACTGGAAGTAATTTTTATGGTCCCCTTCCGGAACATTCCTCGTCTTGTTCAATTACGGTGTGTTGGGTGAGTCAGCAGCGCAAGGGTCGTAACTATGGCAACACTGCCCTGCCTTCTGCGATGCCGCATCCCCCTGCTGACGCGACGTTGCTGCAGCCCCTCGCTTCGATTGTGTATGTGTGTATGCGAAGATCACGACCGCCCACCCCTCTCGGCTCGACCATCCAGGGTATCACGGATACTCCGACCGCATACCTACCTGTCTGCAGCTCGGGGCAGTAAATGAACCCTAATTAATCCAAGCACAACTTTAATGGAATAGTTTGCATTCAAGGCACTTGTCACGATTGCATATTCTGTAAACAAGGTCACGTTGTTTTCTACCGCATAATCAGTGTTTACTCACGTATATTTGCTTTTTTATTGTTTGTGTTTTCGTATGACGCAATCTCCGATAATTATAGAATAGACTTTTATAATAGTAGGTAGTTTATTATGAGTAGACTTTTTTATAATCATAATTGATGTTACTTTCTAGCTTTTTTTTTCTGAATAAACTAAATACACTAATTAACTACTTGGTAATCGTTGCTTATAAACGTTTTATTTCGGCCTCGGTTTAGCATAAATAATGCCATTGGGAATATGATCATCCGCTACTAAATCGAAACCATGATGTGCTTTTTGGTGTTGTTCAGTAAAAATTAGATTTTTCTATTCGAACTATTTTCTGCGGACTCCCAGGTAACGTTTTAACTTTCGGCTTGTCCTGTTAATTATTTTTTAGTGTTGCGACTTTATTAAAACTTCGGTAGCTACTTAGGCAGCGCTTAGGATAACAATAGATGTAAAAGGTGATGGTACCTATAGCTTTGAATATATATGCTACAAACTAATGAACAGAAACTATAGTTACAAAAGGTGATTTTAACGACTTTTGTTACCTGAACAATCAAATAATCAAGTTATAAAACTGTTCAAATTATGTACTTGTAACATGTTTAAAAAAATCCTTGTCATCTCTATGAAAATATCTAGATGCAACGTCGCTTAGCAAACACAAGTGTGTTTCGATAATTTTATCTCCATTTGCTTTGCGATGTAATAACCGACCTTGTATTCTATTACAATTTATTCGCGCGTCAAACTGCTATGTATCATAGTCACAAGTTAAAATTAGCACAAATATTAGCTCAGTAAAAGTTTATGGTTACTAACACGTACAAAAAAAAATTAATCTACATTAAGTTTGTGGCATTTGGAGTATGTTCTTGATAAGATATGGAAGGAGTTTATCTGTCATTGTAAGAATTTTAAAGGTCACGTGCATTCATGTAGGTACAGGAATGATATAATGAATGCTCATTTAAATAATAAGTTGCCGTTTACGTAAGGATGTTTAGCACCACAAAGCAAGTGTTTGCACAAGCGATTGTCCTTGGGCCGAACTCTGTGAAAGTTGCCGAACTGATTGTGCTACCGCGCTCCGATTTGCGCGCGGGAGGGGACCGGAGTTTTTACAGACAGCCCGGAGCGTGGAAGTAACGAGGAACAGCATCTGAATAATGGATTGACACATTTCTCGTCGACTATGATTCATCTCCTCTTTTCTTTTCTCTTTTGAAACTGATTTTTATGATCGTCTTGAAATGGAAAGAAATTCCATTTTCGATTAGTGTGTTGAGTAAATTGTTAAAGGTGATGACAACGGCTTAACGACTACATATTTAGACTAAATTTTTAGCATTCATTTAGCTGAAATTGTAGTGGGAATATTTGTTTGCCAGGTTATTCTACTAATGATTACTAGTTGCAAAGTAAGTAGTGCTAGCAATCGTGGGCACGTTGACTTTGTGGAGTCGAGTTCATTTTTGAACCCCGAATAAAATTGTTGTGGCTTCAAATCGACAAAAACCGAAATATGACTGACTATACATTCATACAAAACAGTGTTATCTAAAGCCCAAGACCTGCTTGACCACTTTGTTTTGAACGCATGTTGCTAATGGTACGGTTTCTAATGGTTTCTAACTTCGTTAAGGCACCCCCGATGTTCTTCTCTTTGTTGATATCGCGCAGTAATTGTTCGAGGGCAGGTTACGAAAGGGGACCGACCATCAAAGAGAATTCCTATTTTTCATTTTTGTACCGTTTTTATTTAACTTTTGACATGCCATAAATTTTAGCTACCTGTATCTAGGGATGCAAATGTGAAAACCGAAAGGTATTTGTTCAATATTACTACGCAAAGGTTTCATTGTATGCTACACCGTTCTTCTCTGTAATTAATGAGACAGTAAATATAGCAATGCGGATGATATATATTTAGAGAAGATTGCATACCGGCGCCTGATCTTGGCACTACCTGAGTTGTCAGTCGTTCAATAAGTTCTGTATAACTTACTGAGCCCAATAAAGAATTTATCATTGAATATGAACAGTTTTGATAAAATGAATTGGCAGAATTTTTACAAATTTGATAAAATAAATAAGTTCAAATATTGTCAAGCAAAAAATCAAGCGATAATTAAAATTAAGGATTTTTGCACTTGGACACTACTACAACTCTCAACAGCTTTGGCCATATCGTCGATTTATTGCTATAAAACGGGTTTAAAACAACGGCCACAGGACACAACGGCCACTGGGTATTTGCGTTTCCATGTCGACCACACTGATATAGTAGACACAACGGCCACATATTTAGCTGAATGCAACTGCCAACTCGAACTACTATGGCCACATTGGTCTAGTGAACACAAACGGCCGACTTGAACCTACCGGCCACATCTTTAGCTAGACACAACGGCCACCTTGGACGCAACGACCATTCTTTTAGCTGAACACAACTGCCACCTCGACCACTATGGCCACATTAATCTAGTGAACACAACGGCCGCATCTTGAACTGGACACAACGGCCATATCTTGAGCTGGACACAACGTCCACATTGATTTAGTGGACAACGGTCAACGACCGACAAAGCCTTGTGGCGGCGTTTGTTGTGTCCACTAAACAGCGTCGGCCACTGTGTTCAAGGTAGTCGTTGTGTCCAAGGTGGCCATTATGTTCGCTAGACCAATGTGGACGTTCTGTACACTATATCAATGTGGCGTATTAAGGCATGCGAAATACCATGTGGCCGTTGTGTCCAGGTCGCCACAAAACCCCATAAACACTCAGGGAGAATAGAACTCGGTATCTTTGGTAAAGTATAACCTAAGCTGCTACTCGATTTAAGGCGGCAATCGTAACCACTCCTCCAACGCATCGCTGCGCCAGCGTTTTATGAAATCACTTTTATTAGCTTTTTTTTCCATCCTGGTCTTATTTTGTAATATATGTTTAATCTTCCTTCCCAGCAACAAGACCAGGCCAAGTTAGTAGCTTCTTTGACATATCTTCTCTGTTCTGCTGTCATTTTGATCGATATTATCTGGAAAGAGCCCCAAATATTTACGAAAGTGGCTTTTATGCCGTATTTTCTAAATTACGCTTAATCCTGTACGGGTTTCACCATAATTGGTATATAGCTTTTCTATTATCTTTATCTCTATTATTGTTTGGTTAAATTACAATTTTGTTGTACTGTAAATATTTGTTTAGCTATAAATAGAGCACATACTGCGAAATATAACTGTCACGGCGAGCTGCACGTGTCGTGTCATTTACCGGATACACGTAGTATGTATCTGTTTTATACGTTTAACGTATTTGTTAAATTTTCCATATAATAATGTTTTATTCTTTGCATTTAAGCCCACGTTAGAAATTGTTTACGTTGCCACAATTACCACGATTATATAGTAAGTACTATTTTGGAAACATAAAAGTAAAAGTAATTTTCGTGATTGATTTGATTAGCAGATTATTTTATTGACTTTGATTTGGTTTAATGCCTAATCTGGTAAAATCTGAAAAATCACTTAGCTCAGAAGTGATATGAGTGTTAATTTTACAGACTTGTGCTTTAGTAAATTCGACATACTTTCTCTTTTATCGCAGTTGTTTATAAAAGTACAAAAAGGAGAGGAAGATAAAATTAGAAACGTTAAAATTCTTTGCTCTGTTAGCGCATTAATTATAGAAACAACACACATGTATAAAACATGTAACCACGTTTTTAGTTTTGCAATTACAAGGTATTTTGGTCGATTGACATCAAAATGTAATATCTTTTCTGTTTCTGTGTATGACCCCTAAGATTATATACTTTTTTCTAGCTCTAGTATTTGCCTAGTTTATGATCTTAAAAATAATGCTGTTGGAATGTAATAGCTTCTCCTCCCTATTTAAAAGCTATTGGGTTAACTAAAATCTGTTAAAAAATAGCACTGATTTTTGAATAGACGCCCTCGTGCATTGCTGAATTCGATTTTATTTACAACTCGTGTACTTGAAATGTGATACAGTTTAAAGAACGAGCCGATCGATATCTTTGCACGATAGCGGATGAGAGGAGTTTTTAAATTGCAACTCTAAATGATGGAATGAAATCTTGATAAAATAATTCCACGCAATCTGCGCCTGACAAAGTATATAAAGTAGAACAAAGATATCTTACGAATTAAATTGCAATTCATTAATCTACAGTTAGTTCAAACCACGCGAATTTGAACTTAAGCCAAAGACTTCACTAAAAACAAGTTAGAATCGGTACTATATATTTAGTAATAGATTTATTGAAAATAATTGGTCTATGTTTTTTTTTGCAAATGCCCTAGGGACGTTTGCGAAATATCCAATTTTCTGTAAATGGAAGTGGAACGTTGGGAGTAGATACAAGTGACTATTATTTTAAAACGCTTTCGCGCTTGTAACAAGGAACAGTCATTTTAACGGCGCCGGGATAAATTTCAAATTCAAAGTGGAAGTACTTCATCAACCATTTGCTTTGTGAAGTTTGTCGCCGCCGTTTTCCAACTCCTAACCTATAGAGTTGTTTGAAATCTTAATGCAGAAGAAAACTTTTAAAATTCAGTCAATAATAAAGTGTTTTGCGAAAGTTTATTTGTAAATTATTGGTTTTTACATTTTTACAGGAGTATAGTATAGAGTGGTAAAGTGTTTTGAATGCAAGTCATTTTTGGCTTTATCTATAAAATATGTCAGTTCTGTTTAAATGAAAGAGTTAACCCAGGAGAGCTTGATGGAGTTGCAGTTAAGGTTGCCGGTTTGACTTTACTTCAACAAACGTGCCGAGTTCAATTCTCGGCGCAGGTTAGGTACCATGCGTATTTTTGTTTGCCTCTGTATATTAGATGGAGGCTAATAACCCACAGCAGTTGACGCTTTCGTAATGCTGTAAAATCAGTAAATAAATAAATTCATTTAAAATAAAGGAACACAGGCAATAATTGTTCGGCGTTGGTGTTTTGTATGGCCACCTAGATTACCAGACCCTATCCACATATAATTCACAATTAAAATATGGCGATATGATGTAATAATCTGTGAGTAATAAACGAGATGTAACTGAAAAATAAGTAAGATTGAACAACAAGCTAATGCCAAAACGAATTTGTTTTGAAAAAAGAAAAAGGGCGTATGCATTTTTGGGGTAGTTTAAAATGCAAATGTACCGTTGTTTGGGCAATTTATGTTATCTAGGTATCAAAAATTTGACACACGTATGTCATTTCCTTCCTAGAAGTTAACGATAAACCCACAGGCGTATCCGTTCCGCATACTCTGCTGACGCATTTGCCTATTCAGTCAGCAGTCGTTTTAAACAAATACACGGTGCGAATCTTATTATACAAGCGGTGGAATGTTGTGTTGGCTGGGAGATATCTGTCAGTTATATTTATGTTGGCTTGTTCCGACCCACTCGTTGCATACAAGGGCATCTGAGCAAAGCTCAGCGTGTGGGCTGTGCAGTAAGTAGTTAGAAACCTGGCAACTTGCCAGACACAGGTCATTCTCAAGATAAAATTGATCGTTTTTAAAAGGAAACTGTTATTTTCTCCTTCTTCCTGCGATTTCCTTAGATACAAGTGTAATAAATAAAATGTCCGTTGTTTTTATTGGTCACGATTTTGTATTTATTTTTTGTTAATTTTTATCAGAAATATTGATTGAGCATATACGAGTGTGAGAGTAGGAAAAACGTAAGATATTCAATTGTAAGGTGTCAAAAGGTACTCTTTAGAAGGGATTTTTTATATCAAAGTAATTACTTCAATTGATTAAAACTAATAAGAGTTGAAGCACGACCTTTCAGTAATTAATATTCTGGTTCACGTCATCCAGGTTAACAAAACCGGAAACTGCAAATGCAAAAAATGCCTGCCAGTGAAGTAATCAATCATATGATTCATACGTGAAAGTTACATGATCTGCTCGGAGCTGCTAGATAGCTGCCTGAATGTAAATTAAAGAAATTGCTGTTTTCAAACTAACTATGCTACCAAACTCTTATTTTGTAATTCGCACGGTAGTTAATTATGTAATTATGAGTATGAAGCATTAAATGTTTTTTCTTTTATTAATTTTGAATATTATTTAAATATTAATTTGCAACTCTGAGAAAATTATTGAGCAGTCGTGAATATAACGAGCTAGTCCTGCAAGTATGGTAATTAACGTAACTCTATAAGAAAACTCATTTTGTGGTTCAGCGAAGTAGTTATTGCGGAGCACAGAAGAACCTTGCAAACTTTTCGCTGTCAATGGCTTCTAATCTAGTTCTGAAGTTGCAAACTTTCAGCTTATAATAGTGTTTACTTGGGAAGTTGACTGAGTCGCGTCGAAACTAAACTTTCCCAGGAACGTTTTACGAGCATGGCTCATAAAATATTTAGCGAAGTTATGTGGAAGGCGCAGATACGAGGTTAGTTGCTCCGTCGAATCAACGGTGAACTCAAGTAATTTCTTTTTATTAAAAGAATTTATTTATTAGGGTTTCAGTATTATTTGTAACTTACAATAAAACGCACCTGGGGGTTAGAAAGAACTTAAGTGATGGGTGATTGATAATGATAATAACCGGAAGCTGTTTGGAAGAATCAGTAACGATAACTTTAAGTGGCGAGGAGCGCCCGCTGCAAGAAGCCACATCTTTACCTAGCTATTACATAAGGCACATATTCGTTTGTACATTGGATGTTGGAAGTTTGAGAGGCTGTCGCTTATACCACCCATTGTCAGATGCAAACGAGCTGCTGCGACACCGAGTTCTGGATTACAACTTGCCTTATTTTTAATTAAAAAGCCTTATTTTTAATTAAAAACTTTAAAAACGTCCCTAAAAACAGTTCCAGAACAATATCGCTGCGAAAACCATATGGAGAAAAACATCCGCCTATAAAAATCGTCTGAGAAAAAGCTCCGCTAAAAATTATTCTTGTAAAAACGTTTCCTGGAAAAACAAGCCCTGTAAAATAATATCCCGGGAAAACACCATCGAAAAAACATTTCCTAAATAAAAGCACGTGTTTTTTTGCTGATAGATCACTATATAAATTAAAAAAGCTTTCCCGGACAAAGGTACGTGTTTTTTTCTTGCTGATCGATTTATATAAATAAGGGCAAATTTAATTTTTGAATGGCTGGAAATGTCTAACAAGGTGTTTGTAGTACGTATTTATTAGACGCAAAGGCCTTTTGAAAATCTCTGATGAAGCACTCCTTTGAAAATGGGGAAAAGCTTTAAGCTTTTTTTTTCTGGTTCGATTTTAGATTTTTTTCTTTGGAAGGTTTTCTCTTGAAACGTTTTCCTGAGCTGTTTTTGCCGGCTTTTTTTTTTAGTTTTTTTGCGGGATTCTTATTTCGGGAGCAGCCTTTATTCCCAAGACTAACTCCAGCCGGAGGAAACATTCGGAGCGGCATAAATATTACAAAAAAAGTGGGGACATAGCCTACGGGTTGTGATAGTGTTGGCCAAAATCAGACAGCCTCAGCTCAACACTGTAGATGTACGTTACATTTTAAGGTGCCTATCCGATGCTGGTCATTGCACAAGCAAGTACAACGCGCAACAGTAGATGGCGCGGTGCTTTGTTGGTAGGTAGGTACTCCCATTGCAAATTGCAATTTTGGTTCAAGGGCGCCAAAAACACGAGGCACGGGGTTTGTGAACCGTGTAAACCTCCCTAATATACGCCACTGATTCTTGTATATTATTCAGTATTAAACGATCTAGAATTCTTCTTACTGTCCGTGTCTAACAGCCCCAGTAATTTTGGAGTATATAGCCCCATGATTTTGTGTTTCGTAAGACTACCCATTAAATTTTTCTTTGAAAAGTGGGTAACGATATATTCCATATTTGCTGCAAATTTGCAACCACGTTTAAAATAAATAATCACACAATAGCTGCAGCTGACCGATACAAGTGAAGAATAAACTACGGGGGCCGTGCCCGGTGCTTATTGAGTTCTGAAATTTTTACTATTTCTTTGCATCTGATCATGGCAATATTTTATCAATGTGCATGCAAAACGTATTAAGATAATTATATTGGTTGATTGTGTCCGTAGCTGAAATCATTTGACCGGTAAGCTCGCGCCTTGGCGTACATGCAAAACGGTGTTTATAGACAACGGTCTATTTATTTGGCGCCCAATTGTTAATGTTACGCGCTGGTGTTAGAAAGAAAAAATTGTATGTACAAGTGACATTTTTATTGAAACTTAAAATTTTAATTTATTTTGTAATGTTATGGGATAGACCGGCACTGGCTTCAACGAACAGTTATTTGTGAAGGAAAGAAACTGATACTTTTTTCCCGCGGGTGCTTTTTATTACACGAGCCGAAGGCGAGTGCTAAACATAGTACAAAAGGGAAAAGAGACGCTTTCTTTACGACTTTCACACATCATGTTTGTTTTGTAGACCTTGAGAAATTGATCAGAAAACATTTTGAAATTAATGTAAATTATATTTTTTCAATTTGACAGTTGTGTAAAAATCGACTTTTGCATATAAGATGCCTTTGGTATCCACGATAACCATTTAAAAGCGGGAGGCAAAATTGCTATGTCTTCCGCTAATTGTCACAATTGTCACCTTTGTACCACAAAATGAGGGTCGAAAAGTCTACTTTCTAAGAAGGTCGACGAAAAAATACACTTTTAGTTCACTACAATACTGTATGAATATGTTATTTGACGATGAATACTTGCGAAGGAGGTTATGTTATAATTAGTATGAATGTTTTGATTGAAAAACTATATGAATTATGTGCCACAGCTCTTTAATACAAGAAACTAACCTTGAATCTATAAAGTGTACGGATGGGAAGGCACGTGCATTAACAATGCAGTTAAAATATTAAGTAGGAGTATTAATTTTTGTAACAGGTAAGAGTGAATGTAGCACGTTAACATAAAGTCTTGTGTTATCAAGATATTTACGAGTATTTTAAAGTTTAAATTGGTTGACGCGGTATGAAGGTTAGTGAATGCTATGAAATTGCTATGGGATTGAACTAAAATAGTAATTAGAAGTATCAACAAATATGTCAATGTTGTAAGCCTTCTAGGGGACCCTTATTAAAAGGAATTTATACAATTACCAAATACGGTAGTGCGCTAGTGCGTAGAATGGTGTAGAAGGGTTGATAAGCTTACTCGGTACGTCTGGTAACCTTGAAACAGTACAGCGTACTTGTTCTTAATTGAGAGTTGCATAGCTATATTATAAAGGCTACTTAAAAACGCGTAATTGGAAACGTCATGAGATGACATTATTTCTAAACAAAATAGTAATAAAGATAAATTCAGTATGCGTGTTCACGGGGTTATTGGCTTTAATGAATACAGCTCCTGTCGAAGTCGAAACTGCTTTGGCCTCATTGTAGAACTCGAAATGTTAATGACCTTGTGACCATCGCAGCGTGCATTATAATTTCTTTCGGATTTTTGGAAGCTTTTCCTCTGCAAAAAAATCGAGGCGACGAGCGTAAAAACCAGTACGATCCGCCTCTTGGACAGCTGCGCAAATTAGCAAATGTCGTGAGGAATACTCCGTTTTTGTTCGCGTCTCGGTCTATGAAAGTCATTTAAAGGTCAGTTAGAAAGTTGCGGGTCTTTCAGCGGCAGAGAGTCATTTGAAAGGCAAAGGAGTAGGTATGGGAACTACATTTTACACATAACAAACGAAAGGTCTTGCAAATCACCTGTCTGCATGGTGGTTGCCTTGCCTGGCTGTAAGCCTACAACTTGCATCGCGTCGCCACATGTTGCCCTTATGTGCCCCTAAACCGGATGGTTACATCACCTGCCGCCTCACAAGCTGCGCGACCTTTTGCGTACTTCGAATGTTTTCCAGGCGACAGCTGCTTCCGTGCACCCTCGACTTGTAGAATGTTGTCCCAAATCGATTCTCGACAAAACCCGGCAGATTGTTTTATTGCTGTTATTTGCTTGAACAACTGCACATTCTCAAAGAACGAACGTGTAGCGATTATAATGTCACTACTTCGACTTCTTTTATGCTTGTTTCGTTACTCATAGTAATTAGTTTGCATTTGTAATGAATGCTTGCTTACTTTTACTTTGTAAACATTTGTTGGTGAATATGCTTTGTTTAATGAATATAAAACAGGCGACCTAAAGGGAATGTAAATGTCTATCTAAGAATAAAGTCTTCGGGAAGACCGTAAATAGAATGTTATTGGGAGGTGAAGTTTATTGCTATTCAATAAAGGATGTGGATGTCTGGATTCAACAGACGTTCCGAAACGCTTACCAAATTGTCTTGTCGTACCAATCCATAAGCTACGATTACAACAGAAATATACGAATAGAAAAGTTGCCATCTGAAAATCAACATTTAAGTTTAATTAATTAATGGATTGTTCGGAAAGTATTTATATTAAACTAATTGCGTAATACTCAATATTATGGGTATGTTTTAAACAGCCTTGAGTACCTATCGTGTTTTTAGCTCGATTAAATAAATTTTTATGAATATTAATTTAGATATAATGAAAAAAATAATACTGTTCTAAATTCAGTTTCACAATTCATGTATTGTTTTTTGTTTCAGGTAAGCAACAATACAATATCTATCTACCCAATATCGTACGTAGGTAAGTCTCTCCCTTTTTCCGTGGGTTTTTTAGAATTAAAATTTGTTTCATATATGATACAATATAACCATACTTTTCACTGTGCGTCGTGATTCAGATCAGTTTCAGCATTATCAATATCAAGTTCATCTGAGCTAGGAAACGAAAACGTAATATGGCCGGCCATGTCTGCGTGTTTTTGGTTACAATTCGATTTCATTATAGACAAACAAAAAACTTTAGGTAGTAAATAAAAAAAAGAAAAAAACTATTTAAAAAGACGTGTTCAGGATATCTTTTCAAATATATAGGTAAACCGGATACGCTAATGAGTTGTTTTTATTTTTGCTTATTTTAGCCGTTCCGTACATCGCACCTAAAAGCATTCACTTGCCAGCAGGTGTTTTAATTAGGTTTTCAGAATAGAACTTTTATGTGGGCAATAAAATTCAACTTTTAATTTTTCGTGTGCTACGAAATTGCGAGTTTTTGATTTATTAAAGTTCGGCACAATTTCCAATGTATTTATTACCTTTGGAATAGCGAGACTGTTCAAACACAATCATTCATACTTCACTAATATTGGAATTTTATTAATAGTGCCACATATTTTTTGTATACACGGTAAATTGTAGGGAGAACGCAGGTAACTGGAAAACATTTTTCTTTTATAAATTATGCACTATAAGTTATGGGAGTTCCATCTAAAACAACGTAAAAAACAACCGTAAATTTTCTAGTTATTTGCATTTTATCTAGCATGCGATTTTGCAGTTTGTAGATTCCAACAGCACTTTTAAAAGGCATAATTTCAAAGTCCCTTCCCTAATAAATAACCCTCTATTTTTAGCTCCTCTCATTTCACATTTGAATGTCTAAGCTTATCTGTAATTAATCAAGAGTAATTTGTTTTGAAATATATGTATATAGCAGTTGTCATAACCGACTGCTAAATTAGTGTCGTGGCAGTAGCCAATTTACGTGATGTTAGCTGTCGTAGTAAAATCTGGTTTGATAATGACGTTAAAATTGCATATTAAATCGATAGAAGATACCAAGTTCAAGTTATTCGTTGAATTGAATTATTTAGCAGAAATAGGTTTTAAAGGTTGATGTTCTGTTCAATATACAGAACGCCGAGTATCGGTACGCATGCGTATTTATACACACTTTTTACGTTTTTATCAATTATTAATTTATTATTAACCTGTTAGTTTATGTCCCATGAACGCGTGCCCTTTCCACCAATATTTTAACGTGGTTGTTTAAGACGGTATTTCTTATAGATACCTGCGGTTTTTAATTAGCCTTTCTATTGATTTCCAAGCAAGTTGGATGTGAAAAGCAGCGAAAACATAAGAGATTTACAAGTTTTATGTTCCCAGGTCAGGCAAATACCTGTCTTAGTAAAGCGTTCGGGCGCAGAGAAGGAAGATGGTGATATGTGCGCTGTTGTTTCAGTGAAATAAATGAAAAACTTTTTTTGAAGGACAGAGTCGTAAGCGTGCAAACTGCACGGCTACTAATTTCCCGTTTCGAACTCCTCGTGCACGCAATTATCCATTTTATACACCGAAGCCCCGGTTTACGGCTGTTTCTTTTTGTAACGTTGTTGTTTTTTTGTTATTACGAATCTTTTGGAAGCATATTCAACTAGATCGTCACTTTAACGATTGATTACTTGTTTTCAAAGCTTACTTTATGCCACATCTCTGCGTTTGAGAAAGCGATTAGCGTAGGGAACGACATTCAAGGTCAACGTCGTAAGCACAGAAACTAGACAGCGCCCAATTTCCTGTTCCACAGTTTTCGTGCACGCAATTATTTATTTTATAAACCGACGTCGTTTACGGCTGTTTCTTTTTGTAAAGTTGTTGATTTTGCTCATCCGAATTTTCTGGAAGCGTATCTAACTAAATTGCTACTTTAATGATAACTTGTCTTCAAGGCTCGCTTATGCCGCGTCTGCTGTCGGGAAAGCGATGACATTAGGGAATGACATCAAAGGGCGTAAGGAGGTCGCCTGATTTTCGCCGCACAAACAATCCAGACGACGTCCCGCTTGAACGGTTACTATGGAAACTCAGTGTCATATATTGCAACCCACACATCCGCCACCACGCGTTTCCACCCTACAGCTGAGGCCGACGCCGGCGCCGCCTCTCAACCCCCGATAACTGTTGCCTAGCAACACCGTCGCTATTGGATGCCCTCGTTTTTCCTCTCTCCTCGAATGCACTGTTTACGTTTTCAAGCACTTGTAATTACAAGTTCGCCCCTTTAATTATTTTTTTATACCACCCCATAACCGCTTTTAAACTTCCTTCAATTTTTAAATTGCTAAGCTTTTTGTGTTGTTTGCTTCAAAAAAGCGAACAAAGTTTTAAAATACCTCGAGTAGCCAATGTCAATAAGGACGACGTAATTTGGCTTACTTAAATATTTCACAGGTGAACAGATCGAATAACTTTTGTTAAAAAGAAATTAAGTAACGAGAGAAACACGACGACTGCTGCTTATCTGATAAATAAAACTGGTGGAGTGAGTTCGCGTGCTAGGGGACAGAAATGACCTTTTCAAGGTTGTGCGACAAGGCTTTTGAAATTGTTCATGTATGTTTCACACGGAATTAGGAACAGTGGATGGGCTAAAAGTTGGGGTCTTGTAGAAAGTGCAAGCGATTTGATTTAGTGGTATACATAAATTTGGTATCGTATGTATTTATATAAATTACATTTTTGGGCTAAGTTTTAAAAACACATAAAAATCATTTAGGTCAGAAAAACGCAATGTATTCACTGCACTGTAGGAATAGTTTGTTGGATAAATTTTATTTTGATACCAACGATGATTGAGTTTTAGAAAGTTCTATGCTTGCTGTTAAGATTAAGATGTACAATGACATTTTTAACAAATTTTGTACTTCCCCCAAATGAATTAAATATTTCAGAAGAAAACGTCTTGATTTAGCTGTACAAAAATTAATTATTGTTTCTGTGTTTCCACTTCATAAAATTTTGTTCTATAGTACCTATACACTCTGACATAAGTAGAACAACTAACTTTCAAAGTTTGTTCTGAAACTGCTGTTTTAGTAATATAATTGTAGAAGTTGTTAGAGCGAGCCACTACAGAGAGGATTATAGTATGGGTCGTATAATTTGTCATCGATTTTTTATAAAATCTATTTATACGCGTCGGAGTATTTGGCTGGAAGCCAACGTTTTGTAAAGGTGACGCGGACACGAATGGCACACGTTAAAGGAGAACTGCACTTCTGAAAAGCATGGGCAGTAGTAATAGCAGACAAGGCTTGCTGTGTCAGTAACCTGGACGACCTGATCGCCTCGCCTCTGCCGCCTACACCACTGGGCGTGTCTTCGGCATCGTTAATACCTGGAGCCGGTTGCACATTTGTCCACGGACGAGAGCTCATGTATTAAATACATTGATTCGTAGCTGCATTCAAAATAGATAACTGTGGCGGCATATATGTATAATGAATATCCTCGGCAACGGGTTTGTTATTTTTATACAGCTCCACTTTAACCTCGTTATTGTACACGAGGATATGTTGTAGGAGTTTGGGTTTCGTGCCTGATTTACCGAGCGAAGATGAAAGGTTATTGCTGTCTCCTCCACTTAGATATTATTGTTCATTCTGATACATCACAGTTAAAAAACTAGGTGGTTGATATGAGATGAAGGATGTTTCTGTGGAATAGATATTTAGTAATAACCAAATATTTAAGTTTATAATTCTGTATTATTGTTTTATTTCGTTGTATCTTCCAAGGAGCTTGTACATTTTTTGTAAAATCAACTAAATATTCTTGCGCAACTAAATGTGTGGGGCGTCCATCGATTTCACTCGAGCTTGGCATTTAATCCGTAACTGTGGTCAAACCATACTAAATACTAATCCTACCCATCAATTGAACTCTCTCATATTCAGGCAGCAATGCAAATTATATACCTACTCCAGATAATAATAAGCACTTGTATAATGCCCGATAGAACGAAGACAGTAATCCCGTAATACAACACTGCATAAATAAAAGCATGTTGCAGCAGAATTCACGTTTCTTTTGTTGCTGCTGAACTGTTGTTTCGATTTTTATTTATTTTTTTGCAAATACAAATAAACATACGTGTTTTTGATAAAAATCGTATTGAATGACTGGGCAGATTTACATGTATTGGTGGTACGAGTCGTATTAGATGACTTTTTGCCCATACACGAGGCGGAAAATATGCTTCTTCTGGAATATAGTGTATGGCCACTAAATAAGCCGCACACAACGTTAGCCCCATTTTAGTTTCCGTTTCTACCTGGAGATCTCTAAATGTAGTCGGTGGGTATAGTACGATTAAGAGAAGATTAAGAAAGCCGAGTGCATCATATTTATATCTTTAAAAAAATAGCTTTATTAAAAGCACACGTTTTATTAGAATTATGTGTATTATAATTTACTTCTTCTGATTAAATAACGTACAAATAATAGGTATGTTGGTAAAGACTATTGTTTAATGGTAACGACTAATGCCTCAAGAAGACCCAAAAGGCAAGGCTTCATATAAATCTCTGCAGATTAGGCTACTCATACGTCTGGTGGGTTATTATTTGGAGGAATTACCGAATTACAACATTAAAATAATCCCGGATTTCCCATTGTCGTCGGATTAAGGTCATAGTCGCCCTCAGGCGCAAATGTATTGCGTAAGGGGGCCCACTAAAGCTTAAAAATGGTTAAATAGATTGATGGTCTGCAGCACTGCATTGCCTTACGAGTGCATTATGAGCGTAGCGAGCCCTGACTGGATCTTCACACTGTAGTAGGCAAAGCGCATGCTGTCTTGCTTGCGTAGACCGTCCACGTATGCCTGCACAAACAGTAAATTATGATTTGCTGTAAGTAACTAAAGTAAAAATATTAAAAATTGATTTATTGCACCTATTTGTAAATGCACCACCGCCGAGGTTCTCATCCCAGTAGTCGAAACGGTTGGCGGATTAATAAATGGCGCCAATTTTGAAATATTTAAATTATTGGGTTATGATGAATAAACACATTTTTTAAATTTTGATTATTGAATTACTATTAAAAGGGTGTACGAAGAAGAAGAAGAAGAAGAATTACTATTAAAAGGTGATTGTTTAACTTTTAGTAATGATTAAAAAATTCACCATATTTCTGCGTTTTTGCAAAGGTTTTTACCAATTGCTTGTTTCTTTTAAATCAAAAGATTAGGTTATTTTTCGCCAGACCTGGCAACGCTGAACTACGGGAACAGGCGCGCCTACTCGATAGTTACTGCAGCCTGACCTCCCTACTATTTCTTTGCATCTGAGCATTGTATTCGTTTACCAACGTGCATGCAGACGTATTAAGAATAACAGATTGGTTGACTGTTTCGTGGCTGGGAATCACTGGGATTTAAAAGGCTCGCTTTCGCGTATACAATACAGTATTTAAAGTCTATTTATTTACCGCCCGATTTTTATAAACAAAAATTGTATGTTAAAGTTTTTTTTAATTAAAACTGTGAATTAAGTTTTGCATTTAAAAAATTATGGGTAGGCACTGCCTACCCTTCCTAATAGGGCGGACCGCCACTGGTAAAAACATCCCAAAATAGTTACAGATGAGTGCAAATTATCATAATAAGCAAACTACTTCCTTAAGCGAGTGCAATTGACGATCGCCGTAATAGGTGATCGGAGATATCACCTTTCATTGCAAATTTTAGCATTCCAACACGTTTGTTTTGTTTTTAGTAATAATAAACTGAGTTGTAACGGTCTAGTAAGGCAATTTAGCTCTGATTAGCATTTAGTAATTATTTATGCTTTGAGCAATACCTAAATTTTTCTTTTGCTGCTAATTAAACATTCACGAAACTAAACTGTACCCTTTCATTTTGCATCATTAATGATTTAGTATCTAGTTAATTGAAAAATTGAATATTTTACGTGGTGTATACTAGCGAAGTGTTGCTAATGAAACAGCGGTTTATCTTTCATTTATATGCAAACACTCTAAATAGGTATGTTTACTACTGACCTGGAAAACGACGATCTGATTATATGCAAACTGATTGCGCTTATAAAAGTGAGGAAAGTTGCTGTATTTAATTTAATTTGTTACATTTTAATTTACTTTTTCGTAACATTGCGAGCCGTTATGGTTGGACGATGCATTTGGAATTTAAATTTAAGAAAAACGTGTGCTACTTTCCAAGCGCAAGGTCTTCTCTAAAATCTAAAATACGAAGTTCTTAAATGCCTTTATACTTTGTTGTCTTTGAAAATCGATGAAGGTCTGGGATTGTATGTAGGTGGTGCGTATATTCGAAGCCAAACACCAATTTCTTCGTAAATCAGCGTGGGTTTTTTGTGCGTGGGTATTCATAGCATCAATCTTTCCTTACCAACATAGTTCCGTACTTACTACGAACTGAACGGAACTTCTCCGCTAAATGTGGACAAAAATTGGGGAAGTATCATTCATTTTAAATGCATATGCTACGTTGTGTAGGCGCGTTGTGCTCGTAAAATAGATGGGAGATTTACGCAAACGTCCATTTAATTGGTATTATAAAGCAGGACGAAACCAATGTTGTTAAGGTATTATACATAAAGATGTCCTCTGTGATTATACGATGACAAAAACATAAAGGAGCGGCGATTCTGCTACCACATTGTGCGTAGTCCACCAGTTACGTGCGTGACCGCCCTGCTAATGACAGTTTCTATTCTATCCGGTATTCACACAATGCCATGGTTGAAACCTCGCGTTAAACGTAATTCAACTAGGACTTTATCTCCAAGCAACCCGCATCGCCTGCGAAATTTGCTGTGGCATTAAAGCAAACTTACATTTTAAGATTAATAAGATTTACCGCACTAGAAACGATTGAATACCATGCTCAGAAAACGTTTGGTTCAAATATCAGCCGTTCTTTTAGACTGTGCGTTATCTGATGAGTATGTTGAAGTATTCATTCAATTTTTACAATGATGACCTGCTTAACTAACCGAAGAGTGATATCAGCATCATATGCTTACCAGTTTTAAATAAATAACTGGTGTTACCCCAGCGCACAATGCACTTGCAGACTGAGCGCTGAGCCGGCTAAATGCTAAGTCACGTGATGCATTAGTTCCATGAGGAGACGCGGCGTTGGTGTAGATGTCGTCTCATGTAAGGCGCGTTTAGCAGATTTTCATATATAAATTAAAATAATTATTATTGAAAAATCGACGTAGAATAAAAATATAAAAATGTTGCATGTTGCATGTTCCATCTGAGGATAGAGACCTTTCATTGAAAAAAAAAATGTACAAATTGGTGAAGCGGTAGCCGCTTGAGGAACCGGAGAAAAATACCCTTTGAGCTTTTATATATGTATTGATGGATTATTGTATTTAAGCGGGTTAAACTTACCAAGTTTTCCTTGTGTTTCCATGCTACCGCGGACCTACTAGATTTTCAAAATAAATTTTCAGGACAATTTCAGATAATGAGTCATTTTTTCTGATTGAGTATAAATGCCTGTCTACTTTTTTTTGGTTGCAACGTGGTTCTTAAAAATAGACCTAAGTTAGCTTCGGAAAATGGCGTAAAACTACGTTTTTGTTTTGGCAATATTAGCCACTAATAGATCTGAAATATTTAAATAAAGACAATTATTCCTTAAATGCTCAGTTTTGTAATGACATTGCTGGCTATGAAAATGGTCAACATAAATTTTTATTTTAAACATCCTGAAATAGAGGATGTAGTGCACAGACTCTACCGAAAAAATATACGGTGCTTTTTAAGAAAAATGAGCAGATGTCACTTCTAGGGAATCTACAATCCCGGGACGATATTTCAATCCCGGGATTCCGGGATCGAAAATAAATAATCGCGGAATTGATCAATTAATAAGAAAAACTCAGTTTTATGCGGCTAGTTTTTGGTCCCGCAAATACCGCAATTGCAATAAACTGAATCCCGGGATTTGCGGGGCCTAAAAACTAGCCGAGATCCCGGGAACCGAAATCCTGGGATAGTATTGTCTAGTCACTCCCGATGCAACCGGAAAGACTGAACTACAAATAATAAATATGTCATAATATGCGCATTTTCAAATAGTTAATCACCGCCCGAATTTCATTTCCTTGTCGTAAAGATGATTGAAAAAATTGGGTAGGGTTGCGTCTGATTCTTATATCGAGAGATGTAACGCGACCGTCACTTGAAGCACAAGACGTAAGATGTTCTTATTTGAGATTGGGCCAGGCGCACAGAAATTCCAATCATAGAATAGATGTTTGCAATGTCACTTGGTATAATTTCAATGTATTCCATTTGATACCAATTGTTGATTTGTGACCTTCGTTGTTAGCACTATGTTTTTTTTTGTGGTATGATTTGGTTTTGTGAAAAAGGAGAGTAAGTCCACGGATTAATTAACACAGCAACATGCTATTGACATTCTTTAAATGGCATTGATCAGATATTTGTTCTTCCGTTTTTGGTTTTCTCTAATCCCATGCAATTTTTTTTCAAACTTAAAAATTTTTCGGTTCAGGTATACTGAGCAGGTTACTAACGCCCCAGCAAATTCCAGTTTCGGCCCTAAAGGTATGCTGGACCAGCGGAGCTAATGATCCGGGCGAAGTATTGACTATTTACCAGTCTGTTCGCATAGCAGGGATACAAGTCGCAGCGAGTGTAGTGATCTAAACAATCGTTGGACGGTATAACGTTATATAAATGTACTTTTACAAATACGGTGAGTAACAATATCTTAAAAGTCGAGGCAAAGAGCTTCCCCCATTTTTGTCTTTTATAACACTGTAGGTTTGTCTATAAGATTCACATTGGTATATATATTTATCTAGGGGTTGAAACGCATTCGACTCCAAGTTTGTGTATTGTATTGTATGAATTATTTGGAACTCTTTCTGAATGGCAATTTTCTGCTACACCTTTAACCTTTAACATTTACCCGTCACATTCAGACTCTTGTTTATTTCTGAACGAAAAGTACCCTTTGAGAAAGGCCAGAGGTTAGATTGCTTGAGAACGTATTAAATAAAATTGTTAAAAGGTATTGTTTGTATTTCCATTTATTTTTGGAGTACTTAGTAATCGTAAGAATTCGAGAATTACGTGATATGAAACTGAAATTTGCTGCATCATTTTGGAAGTCGTATCTTCATTTAATTTTGTAGTTTTCTCCTCGTAACTACATTGAAAATTATGCAAGCTAGACTTTTTATTTTCCAGTATAGCAAAAATATTTGTAGTAATACATTAATTTAGGTTTTTGTTTTGACTATACTTTGTGATGTGACCTTTATTCATTGCTAGTCCCCCATTTGTTGCTACGTATGAACGAAGACCAAGACGTATATGATTAAATGGCATATTTATGTGTAAAGTAAGTTTAAGTATGAGATGGGTATCAGTCTTTCTAAATTTGGCGTGGGGAAGCCCAGATAAGCGTCGTTTCGAACGCCATTTGCATACAAAGAGCTCTTTTGCTCTGTAACGCTGCATTGTTGCACGCTTTTGGATTACTAACTACTCGAACCTTTCTGCTTTCTGTAAGCTATTTCGCTAGCCATTCAATTTTACTTTAAGACTTAATTACGTTTGCCTTGTACATTACACAACGAATGGAAATGGAATTGCATGATAAATGTACTTACCGTTTCTGATAATATTCCTCGCCATTCAGACTGTGATTAGAGAATATTGTCTGCACAGCATAACTTGTCGAATACTAAAAGTTCAGAAATTAAATAGCAACATTAGCGCGCTGGGTTAAGTTAATCGGAATTTCTGTAGAAAATCGCAATTTAGCTGACGGTTTCAGTGAACCAACCGTTTTTCTTCCAATGTATAAAAACGGTATCTCATTTTACTTTAATTTAAGTTGAGTCGAGATTATTCAGAAAAAGTTCTTCCAAAAGTTTTGTTTTAAATTAATTGAGCGTTTAGAAGTACATGCTACAAAACCGCCCGCAAAGTTTCGGCGCCACTGATTCGACGCGTGACCATTTCGGAGCAACGAGGTTTTGACGCGAGGACGTTTCGGCGCGGGTGTTTTTCGGCATTAGGATTTTTTGACGCTAATTTATATAGTAATCGAATAGCAAACAAAAAGCAGCAATTAGCGACACATGTAGATTTACTTAACAATAATTTTTGAAATAAAAGCAATTAATCAGGCGTTAGTTAGGTAGAAGGTATACACTTGGAACTTCGTTATTGAAAGAAGTTTCGATCAGCTCGCGCTATAAAATCAATACATTTTTTCCATTTGATTAAATTGTAACAAGCAGGATTCAATTACCAAGTTTAGTTAAATCAGCGATTGGAGCAAAGCAAAAATCAGATTAGTTGTCTTGTAGAAAGGCACTTCCGCCCCAAGATTTCGTCAAAGTGTTCAGAACCCAATGGTCGTGCTACATATTAGCAAAGTTCAGCATCCATTTGTCTAACTATTATAGTAAGTTGAGTACGAAAAATTCTTCCTCTCTTAAAGCTAACTTGGCAAATCCTTGCCTTGGATTTTAGCTGTTTATCGAAGTGCTAATTATTTACAGATTATTCGAAATTACTATCGTAATCTTAGGAAAAATATCTAGTAGGTAATATTTTCCGAAAATCATTAACATTAGCCATTTAAAATGTTCACATAATCATTAGTTTTTTAATAAAAGGGGTGCTAAATAAATAAGCAACCTAACCTATTTTATCAAATATTTTTGGGGCGCATTGCTCTGTCTCTGAATTCATGTTTTGCAAATTATTGTATAAAAAATATAATAAACTTTGCTAGCGCCGATCCGGCTGCGACGAATCGGTTGTGGCCGAACGTCCTATTTCATATTACAAATATATTTTAATGACTTAACTTGCTTTTTGACAACAAATCCGTTTGTACTCACTACAATATACAGTGTATCTATAAAGTAACCTCTTCCCGCCGCTAACTTGTGAACGACTTTATATTTCGGGCACAAAATTTTAGGTGCTTTAATACGAGGTTAAATATACTTTTCGGCTCATATTTGTAGTTTGTATCTTTTAAAATGACTTTTTGAAAAAAAAAAACATTAAATAGCAAGGGGGATCGAGTGACACCTCGTTTAAAAGGTCTTTTAATTTTGCGTCTGATCCTAATGTTTCAGAAAAAATATTCATCCATAATAAAATGACGTGTAGTAGTTGAAGAATAAACAACTTCATATAAAAACTAAGAACAGCAAGCCGCACTAGATTACAAACAAAAATGATTTTTAATTAAGATATTCCGTTAGTTTAACAGCTGCCATTTTGTTCTGGATGAATATTTTCTTTTTGAAACACGAGAATCAGACGCAGAATTAAAAGATCTTTTAAATGAAATATCACTCAATCCTATCCCCCCTTTCCGTTCGGCGCCAACTTAAATATGAGCAGAAAAGTAGTATTTAACCGCTCACTAAAGCACACCAAATTTTGTGCCGAAATATCAAGTGGTTTAAAAATTAGCCGGCGGGGGGGGGGTGCTTTATAGACAGACGGTATAATTACTTTAAAATCGCCTTATTTAATGAAGTATGAATCGCACGGCCAATAAATTTGCTGGTTTAAGTTTCTAATTGAGTTGCTATCGAAATTTGTATCATTGTTATTGTTAGGACATTATTATCTGCAAACAGTAAAACGTGACTTTGCCTATTTCTAATTCAAGCAGAATGTCTTTTAGATTTAAATTTTGTTTTGGTATCCCACAAATACTTTACTGTTGATTTACTGGACATAATTGAGTCCACGACTAAATTAATATAATATGTTATTGCATTGTAATTTAATGCTCGCCTAATAATGTATGGACAATAAAAAATAAATTTTGTGTTTCAAGGTCACTAGTTAATTAAAGCAATAAATTGTATACAAGTTGTTTGTTTATTATTTACATTATCATACTGTTTACGTATTGGTAACATGATTGTCTAGTTTGTTGTTTAATAATTTGATTACAACTTTTTTTTTATATTGCTTGTTCAGTACAGAAAAGATAGAAGCAAATTAATTTTAAAATCGGTAATTTTACTTAACGGATCTTGGAAGTTCTTCAAAGCCATCATTTATTTAACCATCTCCAAAAGTAACGGAAACTATTTATTTTTGAATTAAAAAAAACTTGTATTTCATACACGCGTATTTTTTAATGCCGTCTATCCTCAAATGGTCAGCGAATTTGCATTCTCGTTTTCAGACATGTTCTGCGAGTTGCGTTGTCCGATTTTTTAATTTGAGGTTCGCCTAATGTTTGAACGATGTTTTGGAATTTTTTGCGAAATAAATTTTATTCCGAACCCAATTGAATAATTTCGTGTTTCTCGTTTTGTTATTATTAAATACACTCTCTTTATTTAGTTCTCCGGGGTTGACAATTTATTCTACACGCGTGACACCGATATCGAACGTTCCATTTTGTTGTCGCAATCACGCTTGACCTTTCGAATTTCCGATTTCCGCTCAAAACTTCTGCAGGATTAATCGGTTTAGTCATTAATTTTTAAGTAGAAATTGAAATAGAAGTACGTGGGGAAAAGGAACGCCCCAAATATTGTCTAATAATTGGAAACCGGATATAATACCGTTTTTAATTATCGCTAAAGAGATTTGCGTCATACTGAACTTTACGATTAACATTAAGTTTTTTTTTAAATATTGTTTTCAGTTCTTTTTTCAAACACTGTCAACGGCTATTATTTATACAATTGATGATATATCATCATCATGCTAAGGTTTGTTGTTACGGGATATTTATTTTGCAAGATGAATTTCATAAATTTTTTAATAACCACGATACCCCTGAAAAAAAATGTAATTGTAATCCATCCATGTAAGTTTATTGTGGAAAAATAGTTTACAATTTATGAATTTCAATTTAATTTTGAATTAAATTTTCAAACATGTATGTGCCGAGGAAGGTACTGCAATTATTAATATGCATCAGCAAGTATTGAAGGTAATAAGCATAGCATAGCTTGCGTTTGACAAGCCTCGCAAGATTTTATGTTTAAGTAGAATTCATTGCAAATACATGACCACAACTATGAAATAAATTGGTACCTCGTAGAATCATAAGTTTTAGATCTGCTATCCAGGTGTAAGAAAGTTTTAAGATTGATTAGGATAGTTTCTATCATGATCCAGAAGCACCGCTCCAATTTGTATGTAAATGTGTATCATAAAGATGTGATTTATTTGTATCTCAGCGGGGAGGGTGCGATAGCTGGTTCATGTTTTGATAAAGCATTGTACGGCGCTATACAAAGGGGTATTGGTTATTTTTCGTCGTGCAGCTGTTACATGTGGTGATACCACCCACCATGTTATTAAAACTGGTTAAGTCCTCTTTAACGGTTGCACGCGTTACAGTTTCTGTGTTGTAAATAAAAAACAGTAAGACTGGTATTCAGTTTTTTCCGTTCGCATATTTAGGCCATCTAAGCGCGATGGTAGGCAGGAGAAAATTGTGCACGACATTAACAGATGCATGCATGTGTTGATAGCGGTGACGGGCATTTGAATGTTGTAGAAACGCATTCAACGCAATGCGCATGCAGTACCGAGGTCGCATTGCCCATTATATTGATTGCTGCAGATGCAAGTGCTGCCTGCTGCATACGTTGTTTCGCCCGCATATGCTTGTCCAATCACACAAGGTTGACTCATTGAATAAATTACATTATGTGCTGCGTTCCATTCTAAATTTATCATTGACATTTATATCTCGATTATGAAAGTTGAAAGTAGATCCAACGCATATACGGATATAATTAATTAATAATAACAACAAATACACCAGAAAATAACTGTAGCTCGTTTCAGTTGATAGATAGTTAATGTAATTAATTGCGAAATACGCCAGGAATTGTTGGAAATGTGTACTTGCACGGGTATTTAACCGCTAATGTTATAAAGCCTGTTTCGGGTAGGTATATGCCCAAGTTTTTTCACGGCTCGCTCCATCAGTAAAAATTTCCAGTTATTGTCGGAATGCTGAGTCATTACCATATACAAGTTATTATCGCAAAGCTACATCAAGTTGCGTATAAGGAAGTTGACACCCACGGGACTTACAAAAATTATATATTTCCCGCCAAATCGAATTTAACTGGCCAGTAATAGATACATAATTGAGTTCTAATTGAATTCAGCTTGGTAGTATACTTCACCATGAGTGCGACAAGATATACTCTAATCATCAACGAAGAGGTACATTTGGTTTCTGGAATCGTACCATCAGTTGATTTATATACGTATATAATTTTGTAATAATGGCTTTACCGGGATACGTTTAAAGTGTTACAGAATTCGTAGAGGTTTTCTTCAAGGAAATATCAATGACCCTATTACTGCACAGCATTTTAAATACTGATGCTACATTAAGACATTTCAAGAATGCTAATCGTGTGTTTATCCGGTTGCTTGAAAGTACTATTAATACGTCAAGGGTGTGGAAATATGTACTAATTTTGGCATTTCAGAAATAGTTAAATATAAAGTTATAAATCTCGCGCATAAATCCTCTTATACCGGTTATTTTCCAATTGCTTTTTTAGTAAACTTAATTCTGAATTGTAAATTTGATTTTGGCACTGAAAACCTTTTTGAGTAGTTGCTCAAGATACAGCAAAGTTGTAGAAATATAATATTTCAATGAAAGATTATCTTTTGTAAAAATAACGTTACAAGGGTCACAGCCAAGTTCATCAACCATTCGGAATTTTAAAAGGTTGCGTTAAGAAGCAGCATCTTATAAACAAAGTATTTACTTTTACGATGTTGGTGGACCGTAGACAAAAAATAAAATTGAATATTTTTTTAAACGCGTCTTAAAGATATCATAATCATTTAACTTGTCTTAGAAAGACGTAACAAGTATTAAATAGTCCAGAATTTTTGTAACGGGTTTATTATTAAAAAAAGATATTTCCGCTCCTTGTAATAATGCTTGAACAATGGAATTGTTTACTACTTCGTAAATATACCAAAAACCTTGTGTATATCACATAAATATATCGCATATCCATTTTCATTTTCTATTAATAAAGATAATTTGCCAATTAATTATTTACAAAATATAGTTCAATTTATTACAGTAATTTGAAAGTGGATTTTTGGAGGAAATAAGCGGTCAAGTGACAGTGTACTTATAAATGTTGATAAATATTAAAATATACAAAACAAAATAATTAATTAATGTTTACTTTAGGGCGTTTACCAGCGGAAATAAAAGGAACCCCCTTGTTTATGATGATTATAATAATAATAACTATACGTACGTCGTCAGCCCCAACGTTTACCTCAGTTTTAATATCAGACAATGCTGCGCAACATAAGCCACATATAAACAAACAGTACTAAACAGTGCGCGTATTTACCGCTAAAAGGCTTCATATGTGGTGTATTTTTTAACGTTTATGGAGGTAATATTTTTTATTCTACAATGCAAATTTTAATTAAAACAAAGGTAGTAAACCATTGTCTACGATGAACATGGGCTCTATTATGTTCATCTAGGAAAATGGTTAAAAAGGAAAATGTATTTGTTTCAAGCTCTGTGAATGGTAAAAAAAACGATTATTAATAATTTTAAATTGATTTGTGTTACTTACTTTTTTTATTTTGACTTAAATGCAGAGCCGAATTTATATTTGCAGGAAACAATGTTGTTTTACTCATACGCAGGGTGCGAAGGTTTAAATCAAGTTGATTTAAATCGTGATTTAAAGTCATGAATTAAACTAATTGATTTATACAGAGCGATCAATTTAAAACTTAAATCGCAGTCGCCTTTCAACAAACACGTCATGTCGATGATTACTTGGCAAATCGTGGAGCTATTAGCCTATTATCATAGTTTATTATTTTACCGCAATTGCTCAAATTTAACATTTTTAACAATTAGCAAGTGAGTGTGGTAAAAAATTTTTAATATCAATTGTTTATATTTTACAAACGTGCATGACAAATGTCAGTTGTAAACCGTGACCCCTTTAACATACATAATGAATAATAAATATTACATGGTTATTTGGTTTAGCGGGAAAGGCGAGCGCTTGTGATCTGTTGACCCCAGTTCAAATCCCGCGACAGACCTGTTTTTTCTTAATTTTTTAATTTTTTTGACGTTATTTACTACTATCTTGTATGCATTGAAAAAATTGACTTTTAATTTAAATTTAAAAATTTCACACGTCTGTGGAATAATAGCTGCGTGTATAAAACTGGGGCAACCACGTTTTAAATTTTTACATACGTTTATTTACTTACTTTTCTATACGGTATTAAATTTCGTTTGTTCGTAAAAATGGTTTTAATAGAGCAACGTGAAACATTTTAAAATTAAAATTAATTTAGTCAAAATAAATACAAGATTCAAATTGATTTAAATTATAGACATAGGCCAAAATATGATTGCTGTAAGAAATGTAAAATAAATTAGGAAAAAATAAGAAAAACAGGTCTGTGATGGGATTTGAACTGGGGTCACTAGATCGGAATATAGTTTTCCATTATATGTGTGTTAAATGGGTCACGCTTTACAACTGACATTTATCGTGCACGTTTGTAAAATAAAAATAATGAATATTTAAAATAATTTATTTACGACTTCTTGGATGTGGACTTATTATGTCATGCATTTGCGTTAGGTAATGAAATTCATTATCTCACTAGTGAGATAATGAATTCATTACCTAACTCATTTTATGTACACAAACAAAACTGTACTTTGTTTATAAGAAAACTGGCTGGTTGCCACGTGTCAAATATGACTTCAAGCAACAAAATTCGATTTTTAAGAAATTTTGGGCATACGTCGCGGTCGGTAAGATTTTGTATGTCATACGTGGGATAATGTATTATTAACTTGTGTAATAATAACGCCTTTATCCCACTAGTAACAAAGATAACTATTACCGTACTCACTTGCTAATTGTTCAATGTTGAATTTGAGTAATTGCGGTAAAATAATAAACCGCGCAACTATGATAATAATCTCACGATTTGTAAACTAATCATCGACATGCCGGTCTTGTTCCATAGGCGACTGAGATTACGTTTTGCACAGTAACTTAAAGGTCAAAAAGAATGGGGCAGTGGTTAACACCCATGCTACTATGCTCTTGGGCACGGGTTCGAAACTTGAGCGGTAACAGAATTTTGTAAGTACTTGATCGTCCAAATTGAGTAAGGGGTACATTCGTATAGCGTTACGCGCTGATCCAGGATAAGTGGAGTAGGGAAAGATCATAAAAGAATGGCTTAGATGCGGCTATATAATCTTCCATAAAAAATTCAAAATAAAAATTAGATGCGTCAAATGTGTATGTCAAACATTAAGTTACACTTGTTAAAAGACTAAACAAAAACACTATATCTGCTGACAATGCAGTAACAAAGTCATACACAGCATTTTAACATACAAATAAACACATGTGTGAATGGCATTGAATTTGCACGAAGGGTGGCGTAAGCTTCAGGAGTGGTTTAAAGTCCAAAGGCCCCTACTACCTCCTATTCCACAAGCGAAGAGCCTGCCCGGAATGAAAGTCCTTGACACCTTCGGGTATAAGAGGTTATAGGTAGATAAATAAAAAAACAAATTAAATAAAGAAAATCGATTAGAATTTAAAAAGATTATTTAAATCAAACAAATCAATTTTGTTTAAATAAAAGTCATGGTATGGCTTTGCTCGAGTTAACGTAGGTGATTTTTTGTTACTTAGGCGAAGTTTTAGTTGATTTTTTTGGCGTTTTTAATTAAAAGGTAACACTTCACTGTTATGCGGTAATAAATATTAGGTAAGTATTTCCCGATTCAAATTTTCTTTCTAAGTGCCGTAAAACATGAAAAACAACAACAAAGGTTACAAATACCACAACTGCTTTTAATTGTATGCTGATTAATCTTTGTTTATTATGAATCTGTTGTGTATATGGATGTGTTAAACTACACTATGTATAGGTATAGGTTGTACGTACCCATGGTAATCCTAATCATTAATATCTATTATACCAGTTTAAAAAGTAAAATGTCAATTCGTACTCCTTAAAAAATGCTGTATTTCTCTTTCAATCACTATTTCAACCTTGTTCTTGATTTGCAGTGTAATGTTATGTTTATGGCCACTTCAAGGTCGTAATTAGCTTCTTTTTCCGAAGGGCGTGGGGGGTTATTCCAACATTCAATATCAAAAAATTCGTTTGGGATATACCATACTTACATAAATAAACAGGTATACATTTATTTGGTAGCATAGGAAATGATATGTGTGACATACCTGTCAATAGCAATTATTTCATTTCTGTCGAGGGTACGGGGGGACCTTATAACGTCCCATTAGTTATGGCCTTGGGCTATATCTCTATAATACTTTTAGTATGTGTTTTTATAATGTCGGATGATCCTTGTATTTTTTGCTCTTTGTGGTTTGTTGTGTTTATGTTAATCTGTTACTTAAATTGGTAATTCTATTTATATTTATACCATACTTATTATTAATGTAATTCGGCTACGCCCACATGTGCAGGTTTCTGGAATTTGCACAGTAATGAAATGCACAGGCCAAGGATAATGTTTGTAATTTTACCGACGTGCCAAAGACCTCTTCAAAGCTGAAATTTTACAACGTAGTTAACGTCTGAACAAATGTCACAATATAGAACTTTTTGCCCTCGTTTATGATAAATTTAGCACACATGTAAAATAGTAAGATATTTTAAAGAGATCTTAATTATTAAAAATACAGGAGATGACAGAATACTGCGGATAATTATAAAATAGTAATGAAGGAAAGTGTTCTTACTGGCGTCTTTCCAAATGGCCGGGTGTTCTGGGAATTCACATTGCTTAGGTACGGGGAATGTTGGCCACGCTGCACCAGAACTAGAACCTGTCGAGTGATGCTATAGCCTGCAGTTGTAGCAGGCCCCAGATGTCGACTAACTATTGTTTTATTATCGCAATGGACAGGCGGGCCATCGACCCCTATCGCTTTTGATGAAGCACCTTCCTATCCTTCTTTGTTTATTGTATTACACCATCTCTCTGCTCATCCTTGTGAAGCCATCATGTCCGGAATACTTAATTGGGTGTTTTTGATCTCTACTTTGTTCGCTGATGTAAATAGAAAGTTGCTAACTGTCCTTGGAATTCAGCCAAACGAATGATGCATTATTAATTCCCATCGAGCGCTCCCGGTTACATTCAACCTCGTCATGCAAAATTGTTGGAATAATACACAAACGAATCTAACGGCAGTTATTACTCGTCATTGGTAAAATTCAAAAGTTAAAGCCTTTCCACTCTTTCACAGTTATTTCACCTTTGTAAACTTAAAAATTATTAACAAATTTTAACCAAACTGACAGAAACCCCCCAAATAATAAAGATTTTTACTAGTAGTTGTGTGAACGGTAATTAATTAGGACAAATCTTACCTGATTTAATTCATTTATTGGCTTTTATACGAGCATCTATCAATATTTATCTTTGAATTAATAACGATCTTAGCTTTTTGGAGAGGGAGCACCCATTTGTATCAGGTTTCACTCGTGTAATTTTGTTTAAGTTAAAGTTTACTAGGTACCTGAAGGTTATTTCTTCATTCTTAATACAACAAAGTTAAAATAGATTGCTGTGGAAAGGTTGGCTTTAGAAATAACTTGAAAGGCAGGCTATGCTTTAAAGAATTTGTCTCTATAACGAAAAGCAATGTGCTTACCACCATTATGGGATGAATATTTTTTGTTCAAGTGCAGGAAACCTAATTTTATATGGAAAGTTTAAAGTGGTGCTTAAAAAATTTGCTTTATCGTGATTGTAGGCCACATGTATTTTTAAAGGCTAAATGTGTAGCTACTACTACTATATTTTAAAATAATATGAGCTGTAAGCATACGAAAGGCATGCAGTTTCACAACACCTTTAAATAAGTTTGTTTCAATAACGATTTACAGAATATTGAATAAATGGTTTCTGTCGTGTATGGTTTCATTTACAATAAATAAATTAGGCAAACACAGTGCAATCAATGTACTTGTTGCCAAACGCCCGTTATTAAAATTCATATCGTTTAAAAAATGTAGGAATTTTGTGTATTATTTATAGAAGAATGCTGCAGAGCAACACAATAATAAAATTAATTGCGGTTAGCCATGTTATAATGATTTCGTGTTGTTTTTACAGTGCCGCGTAATTAATTGGCATCCATTGATGATAACAAGCGAAGTGAATCATTATTAATTTCGGTAACGATTAGGGAAAACTTGGAAATATGAGGATATGTCAATATACTGCTTGTATGTATACAAAAACATTCTCCTATCTGTGCTTGCATCACAATTCAGATTTCCACGAAAGCAGAAAAACATTTATAGATTGATTTATTTATACATTTTTGTGGCGGCTGAAAGACGGGCTTTAATAGCCATGGTTTTATTAGCCCTTCAAATCTATGATCAAATGAAGCGTATGGATTCCCTCCCGTCAGAATCCAGCTGGAATTGAATCGGCGACTAGACATGTCACGATAGTCCGGTATTTAGTCAGTATTTAAATTACGCGGCAATCAATAAATAATTATTTCTGGCATAATTTCTTTAAGTATACTTATAGTTGACGCATCTATAAAATTGTAAGCGAATTATCTACCAGCTTAGAATGGTAACACATTTATATGTTTGGCCTTGCTAGGTTGTGCAGATAGTTGCTATTTATTTGGTCAGCTTGAGATTATTCTTGTGTAATAGTAAAATAAAATAAAACCGAGTTCACGAGCATATAATGTGAATGGTCGTGAGTACTTCACGAAACAATTTTGCAAAAATATTTTTGTTAATTGAAATGTGAAATAGGAACCACGAATTGATACAAATAGAACGTGTAAATCCATTAATACAACGCGAAAGTTCTACGAAAGAACTATCAACATTCATAAAGGACGGAAAACCACCGTTGAATAAAAAAATTAAGAATTGCAGTACATCATAACAACATTTTCTAAATTCTCAGCCGAAAAGTTAGTTCTCTTGTTCAATATGTTTTACGTACAATTGAATGTCATCTCAAATGAAGAAAACTAGCAACCATCACCTTCGAGTTCCCGAGGCCGCTACTACCTGCCTCCATGTATTATACACAGCTACTAGCAAGTCTATGTTTAAAACACATACAATGTATACATACCATAGTCTTAGTCACATTTAACTACTCAAACCTGTCATGTATAACACTGCAATGTTGATCTGACAAAAGCTTTAATAAAAAAAAACGTATAATTGAATGGATTTGAATACGCGCACGGTTTTTGTTTACTTATTGAATTTGAACGAAACCTTTTGCTCTTCTGAGACAAAAGTCCGGTCTTTATTTATCACGTTTTTATCATTCGTTTAACAACTTGTGGGTAAATAACCTAATATATAGATTTAAATTTAGAAGTTGGGGGTTTCCTTTAATTCGTATCTGAACGTAATAAACATATTTTATGTCAAATTTAAGTTTCCTGATTGTTATGGCTCAAATTAATCACAGAAACATATTTTTAAAATTTATATTGAACCAGAGCTACGTTGGCGCCATCTATTTAATTCTTGGATTTTGCGTGAAAAATTGAATATATCTGTTTTTTGTTTTAATTTGATAGTCAAACACATATAAAAACTTGTGCTTGCTTTCTCGAAAGAATTTATTTATTTGCAAAAAATCGCAAATATTACCGGGTTGGTAAAAAGTAACCGTGCTGTAAAAATTGACCGTAGCGTCGGTCGGGAAACCAGCGGAAATCTGTGTATCGTATTTATTTTGGTAATACGTTTTTACTGCAGAAGTTAACGCCATATGCATGCAGAAGTTTAGTGGTTTTGAATTTCTCTACGGTGAACCAACAATACCCGCCCGCTACGAATATATACATAAGATAAGATTTATAAAAAATCAATTACTTTATTTTTATTGTATATCCTACTAAGAATTTAGTACAATGTGCGATGTCATTATTAAATCTGCCATTAACGTGGACACATACAAATAAGCGTAAATTGCAAACCGAACTTGGCCGCATTGCGTGAAAGTCTTTACAAGTAAGACTTCATTTTATGTAACGGAAAGCATAACGGTTTCGGCGAATTGCGTAACAAAACGTAAAGCCAAGGTCTCTTCAAACAACTTGGAAGTTTCAAATCTGATTTCCTCCGTTGCTTTGGCTTTTGAAGGTAGTGACTAATGCATTAAAGTTCTGTAAAGTTAGAGTGGCTTGGAAACGGAGGGTTGCTTATTGTCATTTTGGCTTGCAAATAATTTGTCTGCTACAGCGTAGCTAAATAAGAAATTATCAAGACACATAAAACTCTAATCCAATTATAAATAAATTATAACCGTGGGCGCGTTTCGCAACAATCTTTATATTATACATGACATCCGTATACATTTGAATGACTTCAGTAGAGAAAGCCACTCGAAGCATTCTTAGTTTTGAGCAGCAGCAATTTAATGAAAGTAAAAGGTGATGTGAAATTATTAACAAGAGGATAACAACTTTTGTTACTCGTTTTGCTTGCTTTTAAAAATTATATTATATAAAAGCAATTAAAATGGTTAGCTTTTTGTTTTAACAAAAAAATTACCTTGAGTGCACAAACTGCAAATAAGGAATAGAAAGTAGGACAAACCCGTGTTTTTGTATTAAGTTAGTTCTCATTTCCACTGACTGCGCGCAGGGTTGCTGTTTTAGCTGTGAATGCGTCTAAAACACCGTTAATAATTAATTTGTGTCGAAAAACGTCAACGCTAATTGCACAACTCGACTACGGTTGAGAGGCTCGTTCAATATTTACGGATATTAGTGTAAGATTAGAACTGGTAGCCTCATTAAAATAGACTAATGGAAATGCAAATTCTAGCCTCAACAGATTGCGATGTATGAGTAACAATTTTATTTATTTAATTATCGTCGGCTGATTTCTGCTGCTTGGGCTTAACACCGACGCCAGGGAACGAGCCCACCGCTTCTGAAAATTTTGCAAAACTCCCGTCTTCTACGAGTGCGTATCTTTAGCGTGCAATGACATTAAAAGATTACATTACACAGGAACCACATTTTTACATTTCGTTTTTACATGCTGCTTATGCCCAATTCCATATCATTGCCCACGGTCCTAACAACTTCTGTTTTTTTAATTGTCCTGTTCGTCGAACTCGTCAATTCCTTTTTTTGGATTCAAAATAAAGCGTTAGACTTAAATTATGGTTACGGATCGAAGATGGTCCAATAGTATGGAAATGATTTTTCGGTAATAAATACCTTTGAATATGTGCTTTTTCCTAAAACCCAATTTTCTAGAATAACAAAGTAAAAATTTTTTATTAAAAGTTTCAACAGGTAAAATAAAGTAGCTCATTTTTCAGTTAAATAAAAGGCAGCAAGGTCCACATTATAAGGGTGGTTTTACAAAATTCCTTTTGACTACCTGTAAACCCAGCTGTCCTTCGGTAGACAAAAGGACAGGGAGTATCCTCTGTAAAGCTGCTTTGTGTAATATGTGGCCGTGGGCCCGTTAGGAATGTAATTATTGCAAGTTCAAGGTAGCTTGACCTTTGGATGGTTTCGCTATGGAGCCTGTAGTGTACTGTGTCCTAAAGGTGTGGGGAAAAGGGTTAGGAAAATAGAGTCGTTTTATAGTTCCGGCGTTGATAATGGCTGTAGTGCGCAATGTGAACAATGGTAAAGTCAAAAGAGCTAGACGTTATTATTATACTCTGTGTTGAAAGTTCTCTTCTGCTTGTTAGCTAGCCTATACAAGTTTTATTGTTTTAAATATTTCACAAAATTAGTACAATCGAAAGTTCCAACAAAAAGCAATCTTATAACTTTTAAAAGTAAATTTTCTTTCTCGATTGGAAGAAACATTCAGAACGCAGAATTGACATTGTTTTCCTTTAGGAAGGAATATAAAGCAGCGCGCGAGCCCGCCCTTATTCTTTCTCCTTTAGCTATGGCAGTGGCGGTCCGCCCCATTAAGCAGTGCCTACCCATAATTTTTCAAAAAAAAAAAAATTAAAATTCAAAGATCTATCATGCCTGAGCCCTTGCAGGGGCCTCAAAATAAAGCAAGAACTTTTATTTTTAATATTTTTATTATTAGTTACTTAAAACAAACCATAATTTACTGTTTGTACCGAGTAGCGGCGTAAGTCTACTACGCAAGCAAGAGAACATGCGCTTTGCCTAGTACACAGTGTTAAAGATCCGACGAGGGCTCGCTACGCTTACAATGCACGAGGACGTTAGAGGGATTTTGACTGGCAACACTGCTATAGTTGTTGTTTGTATATCAGTCAGCCGCAATCAGGTGCAGCGTGTAGGATAGGTTATATGACACCAAACAAGTTTGTATGTATTTTATACGTATCTCGTGGACCACTTTTAAAAGACACATAAATGTTTTGGTGTTTGTTGATGTTTGATAAGAATCGCGAATTTTGAAATAAAAAATATTTTAGTTTTTTAATCTTAATTTTAAATTATTTGTGCATTTGCCATTGCCTACTCAAATTTTTAACCCACGGAACGCCACTGAGCTACGGTATCACAAAAATGCTTTTAGGATTTTTTAAAGATATATTTACTGGTTTTTTCTATTGTGAAAGTAAATTAAAATACCTATATATCAAGGGGTTCTGAGAATAGATGTGGGAACGATCTCCATAATAAGTGTAACAAAAATGCGCTGTTTATTCAGAGTTATTTAGTTTTCTGTAGAAAGCATTGAAGCCTTGGCAACAATTGGACTGTCAACTCCTACATAGTGATAGTTTTAAAAAAAACTACGTAAAAATGGTTTCATGGTTTCTTCGAAGGAAAGGAAAACTTATGGGTAACAACTTCCTGTGTTTGTTTACATTGGTACGTCAGAATTGTGGACAATTTATTTGGATATAAAATTTTCGGGTGTTTAGTTAATTAGGTTACGTATTAATTAATGGCTTGTTTTGCTGTTGGTTTTTTTATGACATTTAAATGATCCACAAGCAATTTGTATATGGGAGATTTAAGTTTCTTTGCGAGAACCGAGAATTGTAGAATAAGTGTAGCACGCGACGGCATGACAGTTATTTTTACGGATTATACAAAGCAGCAGATTCTCGGGCTTATTATTTATAGGTATGTAACTCCGTAATTTACATCTAAAAATATTTGTGCCAACAGGAAAGTTTAAACTAATTTGGTTCACTAAATATATGTGAACACGTGCGTAACTTTGTTTAGATCTGCGTTGGCATCTTGCCATGTCACTTTTTTTTTTCACGCAACAATAAAAATAAAAACCGCAGTTGGCGTAGTGCATTCCATTGTCGATAAAATTTCGTACGAGTGCAATGAGTCAGCTTATCGGTGAATTAAAAAACGTTATGCTTGCCTGACAACTGTTTTTCGTCGTAAAAACCGCAAATGGCATTTTTTGCGAAATTGTTGGTTGAAAAGCCACGAAACTGGTTCCTTAATCTATTGCAGTAGTTTGTTTCGCTGTGACTCGCTATGGCCCCTTGGATATCACTTGTTGCTGCTTTCAGTGAGCTCGGTTAGAATCGGCGACCGGTTATTCTCCCTCCGTTGCTCCGGTTGTGCTCGAACTCGCTGCCACTTCAGTCTTTTGTGCAAGTTTCGTTTGAGTGGATGTTACGCTTTCGGGGAAAATTCAAGGACATTTCTATATTGCGATTTTGCGCTGCTTCAAAGTGTTCTTGGAATATTAATCGTTTGGATTACATATTTTATTAAACGTGTGGATAAATTTTGGTAAGTGCTTGTACTAGGTATCTGTAAACGTGTGCGTTCTCGTTCCTTTGTGTTAGTGCTCTATGATAGTGGCTAAGTGCTTTGTGGATACGTGTACGATTATGTGGGATATCGCAATTCCTTAACTGGATTACTATTTTGCCAGCGCATATGGTACCGTTTCCATCAGTCCGGAATTGTGCTAGGTTTTCGCATTTGTGCGCACAAATCCCTGTTAGTCGAAGTTAATGAGGTGTTTGTGTGAAAGTGCTTCCCGTGCAAATTCAGGACAAACCAAGCGATAACAATGTAGGACGACGATTTCTCCTATGCTAAATGTATGTGGTGCAGTGCATCAGCGCTAGCCGACCGGATTATTAACAAGAGGTTTGGGTTGCGAGTGTTTTAATGTCCTAGATAAATGTGTATCGGCGAAATGGTGAACCCCATGTGATGCGTAGGCCATCTGTCGTGTCAACTTCCCAGGGGAGCACTATCTAAATAGCGATATGGCTATTGATTGCTGTTGGTTGAACCCTTGAACTCGCTCGTGTATCGAATTCGCCTAGGTTCAATGGAATGTCGTCTCAACAACGCAAATAACTGATTGTGCTGTATCATCTCGGAATAAAATAAATACTGAGGCTTTATCTGGGGCCTGGCTGTAGTTTGACCTGGCAGGGTACCCGCATTCAATCTACGGTTCGGCCCCGGAATGCGGGGGATGCCTATCCTTTGTTCGTTTACCTAACTTAACCGCCTGCCATTCCCATTTGTATTCGCTGCTTTCTCTTCCCATCGTTTTTTGCCCGAACCATTTCGCCGTTGACTGCTAACTCGGTTTCAGAATTTATTGCCCGCTCATTCTGGCTTTTATTCTCTAAATCTCGGATATTGACTGCTTTTTAGACCGTAATTTCTAAAATTTTCATGATTAATATGTTGTTTGTTGGAAGTCCAGCGGAAAATTTATTTTATCGATTGGTGGTGGTGGCGTGATAGGTTCAAGGTTAAGTGCCTTGCTGAAATTAATTTCGCCTTATAAATCTCTAGAGATGGTTTACAATGTGTTAAAGTGTGATATTCTTACAAAAACATGTCTAAAATTAACTTACCATATTTTATGGCAGTGTTTGTTATTTTAAGCCGTTATAAGCCAGCGCCTTTGTTTTAAATGAGATTGATTTTTCCGCTAAATATTTTATTGTACCTACTTACTAATAACGTCAAGAATAGCATGTTGTGAGTGTTGAACAAAAAGTAAGTTTCACAATAAACCCAGAAAAAAATACATACCTATAACTGTTATAACTTGTAAGAGTTATTATAATTGAAAATGTTTTGGAATTTCGTTATAACCTTTTGTTCGAATACCAACAAACGCAACCACGCTCTTGAAATTTTTTATTGACGAAATTTTTATATATAAACCCAAAAGTAACGGACCACTTTTTTAATTAGGAGTTTCTTAGGCCGCTTTAACGGAGTTTCAATTACGGTAAAGGGTGTAATGTTGACGTTTCCGCCAAGTCGTGAAAAATAGTTGACCAAACAAAGTTATTGCTGTGTTTCTCTATACCAGATAATTTTGTAGGTATTTAGTATTGGACCAAAAATGTCGCGAATATTTACGGAATATGCTGTATGCATCTCTATTCAAGTATTCAGTATAATTCCTCTTACCACAAATTCTCAAGACCGAACAAAGCGTTACATCGTACAGTTGCGTACGCACCATATCGGTCGCTTTCGATATACTCTTGAGATCAGACTTCTTGTATCTAATATGTCGATGAAGTCCATTGACCCGGTTGTCTCACTTGTTTTTCAATGGGTAATTTCTCGGTTTTGTAAAACCATGTTATTAAAGCTATTTAGACTATTTTTAATCGAACGCAATTTTTGTCTTTTTGTATAGCTCTTAAGAATTTTATCTTTTTAAAGTAACGTCTCTGCTATAGATAGATTTATATACACGGCAAAGTAGGTTATTAGATCATAATATTAAAAAATACCGAATTAATTCCGAGTTATTAGGTGTTAGCGTCGACTTTCCTTACATGCATGTTGTAGTGGATGCTTGAAATTGTGTTCCCATGTGGTTTAAAAACTGCGGCTGTGTAGGTATTTTATTTTTGCCCATTTGTTTAATTTGTCTTACAATTTTCTTTTCAATTTGGTTGGCGTTTAACTGACCCTATTCATATATTTTTGTGGGCAGTTGATGCAGTGCATTCAGAAAGTTCCATTATTTTTATTATGTTCGCCAACAACTTGGCCAGTCTCTAATGTTTACGCTCATTATTCTTGCGAAAATAAAATAACCTGGAAAACCAAATGATCTCAACTGAAGAATGTTAGTATCGCTAATAAATTCCATTCAGCTAATAACTTATTACCTTGAAACGTACGGAGTTACTTGTTCTTAAAATCTTAACCTTTCCGAACAAAGCCTTGGATTACAAACCGTTTAACTTATTCATATTATTAATAAAAGAAGATATAAATAAAACCTTCACGGTGCAGGTACTATTATTTATTTTTTAATCAAGGTTCTTTTCTTATATGGAGCAATTAGATGTAAACACGTGCTTTGATTTTTTGTCGCGGTGAAAAGATTTGTTTATTTACATTTTTATGCTGCTACATCAAGTAGTATTTCCTATAGTATTAATTGCAACTAGCCAGTGGAAGTTGTAGTTGTTTTGAATAGTGGTGAATTTTCCAGACTATCTTATTTACTTGTAGATACTCGACATGTAAATTATTTTGGCCGTTTACTCGACATTGAACAACTACATAATTACAATCTATATGCTGTTTTTCTCACCTTGCGAAAACAATTGTTTGAGATCTCTCTTGCTCACCATTTAAACTCCCCCATAGTTTGTTGTGCTGTATTGCCATACATTTTATTTTCGCGCTGTATTGTCCTATAATTTTTTGTTTGTCGCGTTGTAGTGCCGCATACATTTTTTGTTTGTCGCGTTGTATTTCCGTATATATTTTTTTGTTTGCAGATACACATTTGTACTAATAACATGCGTTGAAAGAAAGGGCCCAGGGCCCTGTATACTTGTATAGTATATGTAAAGCATTTGCTGTACTGGATAGGATCGGCAAAACAGTGGTGTCCAAAGCCTGCTTGACCTTTTTTGAAAGCATGTGCTGTTACTCTACTATGTAATTAACGCAAGATTTATGTCTCTACTTCTTGTAGTCAAATTTTCACTGGGTAAAATAAACATTGTTGAAAGTGGTAATTGGTGGGGTTTGAATTTTATTTCGATGAATCGGTAAATTCTCACGGGTCTTTGTAATTTTTTCCTGTTTCGATCGCATCGGCTGTGGTCATCACGCAATGTGGCTCAAGCATTGGAGGTCAGTGACTGCAGCCTTTCCTCTGTTCCCTCGCTTGCCGTTGCGCTTCCATTAGCGTGACGCCGTGTTGAATCAGACTGCTGCAGTTGTCCGTCTCCTTGACTCCATTTGCTCAACCGTGTTGTATTAATCATCAAGTTTTGCACTTTTTTAAGGCATGTTTAGACATACATGATTTGTCTAGTGAATCCATCATTCTACCGAAAATCCTTGAGGGACAACTAACTTCCCTGTCATTCCATAGCCGTTTAATATAAGAACTTAAGATTATATGAAATATTTATTTTTAAGTTTTTTCTATTGACTGTTTGTGTGTGACTAATTCTATCTTCCAAGCTGTTGTTGGCCAACATTCATCGTGATATAAAAAGTTATTTATGTGCTTTCAATATATGGCGTCATGCTATGATCGGTAAAAACCAAATTGTGAAAGATGGAGCGAGCCGCGGCCTACGCTTCGGCAAAAAAATAGAAGTTCGTCCTGTCATTGTTTTTCAACAGCGATGTTGCGCAAGATCCGTCCGTAGATTTTCCTCCATTTATTTGATTAAAAAGTCGGGGAACTTCAGCTGCAAGCGTCTTTATGTCCAATTGATTTTACGATATCCCAATAAGCAGCAGATTAAAGTTATTATAGCTTAGTCACTAGTGCCGTTGTATTTAATCAAACGCATTTTTATCTCTCGTCTGGTTTTCGTTGACTTGAATTGTTTAATGCAATGTATGTTATTTTTTGAACTCCAAAGGTCGAATTGTTTTTGTATGTCTCTAAATAGTTTTTAACGAAAAAGGTGTTTTTTATTTATTTACTACTTTATTAATTACACAACCGATATGATGTAAAAAGATGTAACAATTAATTGACGAGCGTAGTTAAAAATTTGTATTAAATCAAAATTATTTGTTAATTTGCATAATATATAGTGGAAACTTTCTTAGAATATGTGTTTAGTAAATTATTTTTAATTTAAAATGCAAAAGACGAGTTTGAGAATTTTATTAGATAAAACCGGTTAAACACAAAACCGGAGGATGTAATAAAAAGTACACCTAACTTTAAAAGCTAATTTTTCCGGAAATAAAAAAATCCGTTTCTATTGGCAATTGCCCATGTGAAAGTGCTAGAATAATGGGGAACCTATTAATTCCCCAAGTATATTGGGCATGATTCGGAAACTAGTTCCTAGAAAGATGCCTTCGATTATAACTTTTAGATAACCATTACACTGATTACACGTGGCATCCTAATCATTTGGTTTATCAGCTCTTTTTACACATTTTCGAGAGATTGAAAATTGCAATAATTAGCTTCTTGGCTACAGATTAAAATCAACTTTTATTAAATATAATTAAAATTGGCTGTGCTAAAGTAAAAGTTGACGTTCTTTTCTTCTTAGCAAGCGGCGCCCAAGTGCGATTTCTGCATTGTAATTCCAGTAATTAATTAATGATGACGGAAGAGTTGTTGTCGGGAAAATGTGTAGCTTGTTACAGCAATGAAGTGCTTGGCGTGGAGTGTGTAAAAAAGTATGCCGAGTTGGCAGTTGGACGACCTTGAGCGTTGTGAAGACATTCGTCTGGTAGTCGGCACTTCCGGCGATTGGAACTGGCATATAAATTGTAAACAACTGTGAGATGGGAAGTTAGCCTTGTTGGCATTAATCACGCCCGGTATGTGCTGGTGGAACGAATTCGTCTAGTTGTAGCAATAACTAGTGTAATAATGTTTTTATTTGATGTGTGACCTGATTAGTCGCATTTTGCATCTTTTAATATTTCCCATTGTTCCACTTATCTCTGCGCATCATTTGGAACAAGATTAAATTATTTATTAAACAATGAGCATTGTTCGAGTTTGTTTTATCGATTGTTGAATTGTTCATTGTAATACAAACATTAGAGGCCGCGTAGGCAGATTTATCGTCGTCTCAAATTAATTTTAATTAACTGTTCGTGTGCGTTTTATTGGCGAGTGCAAGCGCTTCGGGATCATGGCAAGATGGCGGGCATAATTAAGGGAGCGGCGTTCGAGTTATTCCAGTCGAGCCGGTGCCAGTGCGAGGAAGCGAACCGGTCGGTCGCACTCTGCTTCAGCCTCCCTAATGCATTATTCACGCTCACACCGGCCTGCTCTTTGCTAGCTTGATACCAGACACTCCCTGCTCCAGGATCCGACAAATATCTGGAAGTGTAAATCCTCAATTGACGGACCCACACGACTTTTTCTAAATTAGCAATCTTTACCCTTCGGGGTATCCGTAAAAATTAAATGAGAATTTCAGAATTTTCCCGTTTTTTATTTAGTAGACGTTTTTGCTCTATTTCAATCTCGTATCAGCAATACATTAATTTAATGCTGATACGTTTATATTAAAATAGATTAACTGTCGAAACCTGTGTTTACTAAGTGTTTTTTATGTGACTTTGTGTGTTCCTTCGGAATGGATATTTTATTAATTAGGACTTTGGAAGGTAACCTTTAAATTTCAAAGCACGTAGTCTCAACTAGTTGAAAAGCGAATAATACTGTAACAATCAGTTTTCCAGTCCACGCGATGTGGAGTTAGATTTGTTAACAAATGTAGGCACAAATTATACAAAAACACTGTTCTACTTTGTTTAATTCTATGCCATTTAACAAGTCACGTTTTGTTCTCGTGCGTTTATTAATTACTTGGTTTGCAATAACATTGACACTTGAATAATGTTGTAGTAGGTATAATATAAACATGATGGAATTAAAATTTTATTTGCCAATTGAACTTGAAGATTTAATGATAACAGCATTGCATATCATCAAAATATACGAGCGCTTCGCCAATTAAATCAAAGTTGCGGCAATGAAATACGCGACGTGAAAATAAAACTGTCTGTCATATGATTCTTTTAAAAAATCACAAAAATTGGGGTGTTGCACGTCGCCGCGCAGTTACTTTAATTATTTGTTCTCAGATCAGTTGCTGTAGCAATCATTCCGCATACCAGTGGCAGTCCGTCCGATCAGGCAGGGTGGGCAGTGCCTGCCTACCCCATTAGTTTCTATCTTTCAATTAAAAAAGTTGCTTTTACGCAGTGTTTACTTTTTAACACCCTTGCGTAACTTTAAAAACTAGGCACCAAATGAATAGACCGTTGCCTTTAAACACAGTTTTGCATACGCGAAGGCCCAGATCATATGCCAAATAAGTACAATAAACCGATCTATTATTCTTAATACGTTTGCATGCATATTGCACATGAGACAAATAATGCAATGATCAGAAGGACAGATGCAAAGAAATAGTAGAAATTTCAGAACGCAATAAGCATGGCAAAGGCACAGCCTCTGTAGTCATTTATCATATAAACGATGTCTGATTGGGTTACAACTGAAAATTACAATATTCAATTAATCGATTTCTAATATGTAGGGTTACAAATTTCCCATTATATTATGTTGTTGTATGAATAACATATTTTTTCCGAACACTTTGCGTTTGGTTAGAAACTTTTGTTGTAAACATTGTGCTTAGTCGGTCCAAATCAATAACATTTCACCTTAAATAGTAAATGACGAATTATCAGGCATCATTGTCAGTTCATTCTCAAAATACACGGAGTACACAAATCGACCCTGTGCTACTAGTAATTTATTCAAACGACCCCTCCTACGTTTTGGAGTTTTTAATGTCACTTTCTTTTACTAATCATTATTACGATGTCGTTTCTCACTTGATGCCGCCTTTCAGCTGCGGCCTTTTTATCATTGTTTTCCTTTTCTTTATATTCTGCCGGAAGTTTTGCTAACGGTTAAGTCCCTTTTGTTATCAATTTGACCAATGTTTCGTGTTTTGTGCGTAGCTTAATTGTGTTTTCAGCTACGCTAATTGGGTTTTTTCTGCTTTTGTGTAATTATTTGAGTTATCGTTGTTCGGTTTCTAATCTCGTGATAAAATCGCTCGGCAAGAATAAACTATTTTCTAAAATGGCAGATACTCCATGTAACTTGATCTTCGTGTCCGGGAGTATAACGTTTTTCGACGTTCTAAAATGGATTTGCTATCTTGCTAAATCCCTTTATTCCGTGTGCTGACGATGCACGGTTCGTTTATCCGACCCGAGGCCGCACCATTTACCTTACTAAGCATTCGCAAAAAATGACATGACATGGCTCTTCAACTCTTCGTCAGCAGATTTTTGAAATTGCCAATTCAGTGCTTGTGCAGGTAGTTCCTTTATTTATTGTAAATGGAAAAGTTCCTTGCAATTTAGTAACTTACGTACTTGTTTCCTGCGTACTAGTAATATATTTTATAATAGAATTAATACTCGGCTGTAATACTTTAACCTTCGAATAAAGTACGTAGAGCAAAATGCATAACAATTTAATCACTAAATCGAGTCACGGCGATGAGACGAACAGTTTTGATTGTTATCACAAAGAGGACGTCACGTTTTATTGAATCACAATCGAATCGCGGAATTCTGAAATCCAAACCACGCCTTAAGCGTCTGCCGGGAGATATGTACGCCTTTTTATTTGGTTTGTTGTCTTGTCCTTCAAAGAATTACTGCGCAAAAACACTTTTCCATTCATAACACGATGAATGTTGTCATTTCCATGAAATCGTACGATAATATTTTGGGAAATACAGATTAAGAAATTATTTCTGCGTTTCGCAGAAACGATGTTTTTCTGTTGCCTTCGGGAACGCATTATTTTACTTTCACATACGAGGTAACATAAAATTTTACTCTGTTGTGGTGTGCGATGTTTCCTATCTACCAGTATACAAGATTATTTTAAAAATGATTACATTGTTTTTTACATAAATTTTTATTTGTAACAAAAAAAAACATTTTCTGATCTAGTTTCAAATTAAAATAGGTAGGGAATAGGGATAGAGTAATGCTGAAATTTAGTTTTAGAAAATTACTTATAAATAGTGATTATGTCTCCAAACAGAGAAATAGGTAGTGTTTGCATGGTTCTCAAAAAACTAGCGAAGTATCTAAAATAGTCTGTTAAGCACCTTAAAAATGTGTTGCGTTGCACAATACTAAATTTTTACTTTGATTGCAATATATGGAATTTATGCGACCTTATCGGTATTGTCAGAACGATAAAATGTTTTCAGATATAAATAAAGCATTATTATCTAGAAAGCTTCATAAATAAAATACTTCAAGCACTGCAAAAGTGAAAGGTTGAAATTGCGTTATCAGCAAATGATTCAAACAAAATATTTACCCATTGACTGTTGTTACCTTTTAAGGTTTATTTTTATTACAATGGTTAATATTTTATTGTTGTAGTAAATAATAAATAATTCTGTAATTTAACATTTTTAAACAATACACCACTAAAAGTTGCAGGAGGTTTTTAAATGGAACTGGAAACGGAAATTCGATATGTTTTTTTTGATATGGATTCTTTCTTAACACTTTTTGAAACTTTGGACACATAGCGTTGTATACTGCATTTAAAGGCAGATGAATTGTTTTTTACCTGAATGCAGTATTCTCATAATGAAGGCCGCTACGAATTTTTGAAAATTTAGACTAATTGCCCGATTACTCAAAAACAAGGTTATCACGAAATGTTTTAATTGTTAACGATTGATTATTCCCAGGGGTAAACCGCGCTCAAAAACTTGGTGTACACTTCCACTTGTAGTTCAGCGTACTTTTCTACCTTGCTTCCACCTTTTCCATCTTTTTTTTCACCTTACTTCCACTACCTTGTACACCTACTTCCACTCGCGGTTTATCGCTCAGATTATTCATTTTCATATGCTTGCATTACAAATTTTTGGTAAAGTTCTTAAAAATCACGAAATGAAATTCAAAAAACAAAAATAGAATTACTATTAGTACGTATTATTATCACTATTAGTATTATCATCACCAGTAATCTTTTTTAATTATACTGGTTAATTAATTTATTAAAATAATTTATAATGACGGTATTATGCTATGAATTAGTTCAGAATGCTTTTGAACATTATTACAATGGATTATCAGGTAGCCTATGACATGTTTTCCTAGACTTTGTCTAAATGTGATTTTGATCAAATTGTTTGGGAACTAATATATAGCATAATACTGTCCAATGATTTTAATCAGATTAATTAAAACCGATTACTAGTGACTATACCACTCACATTTCATTGGACCAATTACAAATTTCCCCTTTCATAAAACGAACGAGTCGCATTTGTTTTATACTGATTCAACTGCATGGTTATATTTAAATAAGTGATTAAACCCACAGTAGCGTCGGATAATCGCCTTTAAGTCTTAAATTAACGCGTTTAAAACTGATGTGCACTGTCTTTTGGGTATATTTATTATTATTTTAATACAGTTTTTCATTGCTTCGACCAGATGTAAGTATCATATTTAATTGTAACATAATTTGTCGTCCACAAGCAAAAAGCAAAATACGAGAAACGTCGACGGTGGCCGATGATAACAATGCCAATGTCAACCAACTTGAATCGCGAGTGTTCAAATTATGACCGACCCAGATTTTAGTGTACATCTATAATAAATATAATAATAATATCCTAATATGCATTAAAAAACAAATATATATTCATATTAAAATTGTATCTTGTTTAACAGGTTATATGAACTAAAATTTTAGACCTAAATAATGTACTTATCGATTTTTCTCAAAAACTATCAATTTTTACTTTACAACAACACTTCACAGCAACAGTAAATAAGAACGTCAAAATAAAATTAATTAAATATTAAATTTAGAAAAAAGGACGCCACTATAAAACATTTAAAGAGAAGTAAACAATACTATTGTTAAGAGCGCCAATTCCCGAAAATACCCGAACATTTTCCGACTAGTTCAGTGTTACCATAAATGCTTCAAAATCAATGCGAGTGGTATAGTCAAGACGAATACGACCCATAATACAATTTTTCTTTGGTTAAATTGTGGTGTAAGTTAATTCGTGCTAGTTAAGATTTAGTTAATTCCACTCTCGCTACGCGGTCGTGGAATTACCATCTTAAGTAGCACTTTGAACTTACACCACAGTTTTATCGAACAATCGCAATCACTCGTTGTATTAGTTATGATAATACTATTTACGAGTTTCATATAGCTACGTATTTTAAGGGTTTTTACAAAAATCGTTTTTTTTTCGAACAATGGTTAGGCAAGAATTTAAAAATAATACATCATTTGAAACTGAAAAAATTATACCAACGGCGGCATGCATGGTTAAAAATATACATTTATATTTGAAAAAAACCGTAAGAAATTTAAAAACGTTTGAAAATGGTGTAATGCGCTGAAGGCGCATTTTTTAATGAGTTGATACTCGGATTTCATTTTTAGGAACAATTTGTTGTTATAAAATTGCACTAAAAAATAGAAAAAAGTAGTAAACTACAATTAAAGAAACTCCTTTTTGCAAAGTGTCGATTAAGTTTTCGGAAAAAGCTGTATTTTTTCTAGTGTTTTTTTTAATCAAAATTCATAATAAAAATTTACCCATTTGTTTCCAATTTTTTAGAACGATGTATAAGCGATGGTTATGGCAGCGTACGTAGTATTTGGCCACTATCTAGATGGTCATTTTAATATTCGCTCAATTATACGTATTGTATTTTCAGCTACACATCTTATTCTGCCTTACGACCAACACGTAATTTTGAATAATTTATTTTATTTGCAATGTAATTTGCTGTCCAACTATTTTGTGTGTGTGTAATCAATAAATAATCATACATTGTTTTCCAAGCAAATTAATTAAAAGAATATATTTAAGGTTTTTTTCCAAGATTTTTGTAATGGAAAGTACGGGCTTACCGGTAGTTACGTGTTGCCTACATTATCTAAAAAAATTTAATCTCACTGTATAAACAGCGGAACGTATTCTATTCTGGAAATGTAATTAATTTAAAAATTATTGCATGATGTATTTGGGATTTCGCAAAAGAAATTATAATATTGCCTTTACTGTCCAACTTAAAATTTCAGATGAATCTGCTTGTATATATATAAATATTAAGGCTGGTTAATAATTATTTACGATTGCTTTGCTACGCTATTTTAATTATAATTAACATTTATATTCAGGTATGCTTTCTCCCGTTACCGCATAATAAAACACTCAACTCGTTGTCTGCGTTGAACTTAATCTAAAATGCAAACCAGATATTTTAGTCCTTAATTGTGAAGTATTGTGCTCGGTATTGTATTCTCTGGCGTGAACTTTAGCGTTACGGAGTAGATTTCCCTCAGTTTTATATCGTAATGTTCTGTAAACTTTTTTCTCTTTTCATTTGCAGAATTTTATACAAAGTCGTTTCACAGTATTTCAACTTAAACTCTTTGTGATAAAATATATTTTATTGACGAAATGCCGAAGTCGGTACAGAAACATATTAATTTTTATATAAATATATGGTAATACTTCCCATTTGCGAGTATGGATTGTAGGTGATTGGTTAAGTAGTAATTACTTTTCAATTACATACTCTAAATTGTTCCTGATAAAATTCTTTGCATTGGATTTAATTGAAGTGTGAACGAACAACCTTAAGAATTAAACATGGATATTATTACACCCATTGTTGTGAACTACCATGCTCGTGCAGTTTGTTTTATAGATTACAATATTGTTGTTTTTTGAAATTTTTTCTATACATTGATTATCTCTAAAGCTTGGTTGTTCTAGAATAGTACATGCGTTTTGTTTACAACTTTTGATGATTTCAAAATATTGCCGTACTGATATAAGCTTATCGCATTGCTCATGTTTGCACTTCAATGTTTGTTACTAAGTTGTATACGTATCCAGTTATAGCTGGTATAGTAGCTGTATTCAGAAATTTTTGCACCTATTAATTTATAATTAGAATTTAACTTGTTTAAAAATTAATATTCGGCAAAAGTTTTTTTTTTACACATTAGTGGTATAGAAACAATAGTATAGAAATAATCGAAATACTTGTTTTTTTTGGCAAAATTCCGACGTAAGTTTATTATTTAATTTAAATAATTAGTGGAAACATATGAGAAGTTGCCTAAAGAAAATTCTATTACTAAAAAGTTCACGTTTTAAAGGTCACAATTGTAAAGTTTTCTTGTTTATGATTTATTGTTTGTAATTTAACATTCCGCCATTTTTTGTGTATTTTATGCACCGTTTGTAATGGTTTTTTTTGTAGTATTTTTGAACATGAGGTGAACTCTTTTAATTGCATTCGTTTTGTGAATATACAGTAAGATGAAAAGCACCGAATGTTCAAAATTTGCATTGAAATCGCGCAATGTTTTAAATCTATTTTTAGCTTTCCAGTCGATAGGCGGCGGTTTGACCTGAAAATTTAAAACATTTAACCGGTGATCTTAGTACGTCAGCAATTTAACGTGTATAAAAATAGGAATCATCAAGAGTTTCCGCCAACACACGATTTTAATAAAATAGAATGACCGAGCGTGCTTGGCAACAAAATTAAAATATCCGGCAATTATGAAAGTGAGGGGAGAATGCAGGCAGAAACCTCCTACATACCTGAAAATTGGTAGATTTGCTCCATTGATTGCTAATATAAATTTTATTTTATGGCAGGATTTATTGCATTATTGAAAAGAAACCTGCGTGTACCAGTTAAAACATCGAAAGTTAATGGAATGGGAATGGTGCATTAAATAAGTAATTATTAATTATAATCCGGAATTTCCTGTTCCAAGAAAAGTATTAAGTAACTGTACATAAAGTACTTTTTTCTTTGTAAAAGTTTAATGATATTCATTTAAACAGTTTTAAAGCAACAGCTTGCTTAGAAAATTTTAGAATGATGTACTCTTTAGTATCGCTTGCCTGGAATTATCCATAAGAATTCATCTATCAAAAAATCCAGTAACTGTATTTCGTAATGAATGATCGTGTTAATAACCGCATAAGTTACTGTTTAGTCCTGCATTTAATTGGATTTGAAAGTGGGTTAGATTATAGGCGTTATGACTCATGAATTATTTCTAAAGGTAACCGAAATTCAAGCATAAGCAAGTAGTAAATTTTGTTAGGAATAATTAATTTTACCTATTGATATTGCACATTCCTGTAATTACTAATTACCCAAAAAACTTCTTTTTTCGCCAAGATCACTGTAGTTTTGCGAATTCTTGCCCGTTTGTATAAGAAAACAAAATATCGTATGACCGTTAGGAGTTGCTAAGTGAAACAGGATGATAAAAACTGTTACAGAATAATAGTCAACACGTACAACAAAGTGTATATTATAGTCTTTGGTACTGATCAAATCTACACTGACATTATTTTTTTATGCCGAAGAAATGTAAACAGAAGATTTACTGCAAGTTCATATTCCAAGTTTCATAAAAAAATTAAATCCGTGAAATCGGAGAAAGTTTTGCTAGTAATAACAGCGTTAATTAATTCCAAATTACGGAATTACATCGCAGGAATTGTTTATGTATGTTGAAACCGCTAAAAAGTTATGGAAATTAAGTTAAGTAGGTTGCCTTTAATATCTTGTGGTCACATTTTTTTTCGTTTCTTTCATTTAGTAGGCGACGATAGTAGGCTATTGCCTCCAATTCGATAAGTTATGAAATTAGTCGCGGTAGTTGTTGCTTCGTTAGAATTTGTAGGAATATTTTACTACCAATTTAACTGTTACTAATTTAGCACGTAACTTCTTACAAAATGTTGAAATAATTATTGTTAATCTGTTTTAAATTAACTGGACGGATAAAAATTATGTTCTTTTCATGTACAATATAGTTTGCATTCATAAACCGGATTCTTACGCTACGATGCAGAAGCAACCAAAATATTTTGTCTTTGGTGAAATCGCTACCAAGTTCTTTTAATGGCGGTAAGCAGTAGTGTCCTATAAATGACCTCTTATACTTTCTTTACAGTTATTTTATTGTAAACTTTCCGGAGGAACTTGATAGTAAGGAGGTACAATCTTGTTTACGGTTAACCACAACAATTTACAAATGAATTTTATAACCAGGAAAAACCACAACTGCGTGCTTATTTATTTTATCAAGTGAAAACGGATGAGTGTTGTTGTTTAATAATAATAGTTTCATTTAGTATTCCAATAAAAAAATGAAGAAATTTAAATTTGGAGAAATCTCTGTAAAATTAAAAAAGTTTTCAACAATTTTTAAAACGAAATCTGAAAGTGTAGAAAATACTAAATGAAATTTCCAAGTTTTTGCAATACTAGGTTGATGTGTTGATCGATTGAGTGTAATTTGTCAACGCCACTATAATCGTTTAATATAATTTCTTGGCATTAAGCCGACGTTGGATACGCTTTAAAATTATTAAATGAAAGCACTAAGCATTTTTTTGCAAATGACGGGCGTCAAATAAATAAAACGAACCAATTAGAAAGTTTGAATCTTTGAACGCCACTCTATTCAACCTACAAACGTTTGCCATTGTGTTAGTTTGGAAATTCTTTATCAAAATTTTGTGCTAGTAGCTGTTATACTGTTATTTATAACTTGGTAGTATGGAGGAATTCGCTTATATGTATGTAATGTAATATGTATTTAGCGGCTCTCTACTGTAGAACGTAAGTCATAACATATAATTATTAATTCAATATTAGTGGATTTAATGAAATTGCTAGCTTTAAACATTTCCGCAAATGGAAGTAAGTAAATGTTGCAATATTGAGTCAATGAAAGAGAAAGTTTGATGTATGTCGCTACTTTCCAACCTCTAATTATTACTAACCTGCGTTTTTAGAATTTAACGACTGTGTCCAATAAAAACATCAAATACAATATTACGTTTTCAATAATAAATATCCGACAAGCTAGTTATTAGGAAATTGTTGGACGTTTGTCACGCAATCACTGGGTTGTACTATTAGCCTTTGTCGGTGTCAAGGCCAATAGATCCGCTGCTATTTCGGATTTCATCATCATTAATTATATGTTCTTATTTATGGAACTTCATGTGCGGAATAATTTAATGTCTTAATAATGACGGAACTTTTTAAATCTCTAAAGACATTTATTTCGTGGGGGAAATTAAATTTTTGGCGATAATTGCCAATTAACAGATGATATAAAAAATTAGTTTATTGCACTTGCAATAAAATTGATTCGTAACCTAAATTGGTCGTATATTAGTACACTGCAGTGATGTATTTTACCGATAAAAAGAAATTAGCTTGAAGCTGGAGTTTTTACATGCCTGCATAATTTAAAATTGGGGAGTTATAAAATGTGACAAATACTTGCTATTAATTTAATCATTTTTGAGATTATTATTCACTCATTTAAGCAGAAAAGCTGGAATTAAATTTTGTAGATGAATACTGGGAACGAGTGTAATAAAAACACTCAATTACTGGAAATTAAAAGAAACCACTGGTTAGTGTTGTAATATTACTCTTTAAAGCTGTATTAGTGCAACAACTAAAAAATTTTGTTGTGAATTTGAGTTTTGGTTTATCCTTAATAGTACGCAGATAAGGAAACAGTGATGTAATCGTATTTTTACTTCTGTGTATTTATTGCTTATTAATATTCCGTCGAAGTATTTAATTGATTGCCAATTACTGGGTACGTAAACTTTTCCTGACCTTGAACACTGCAAGTCTTTGTAACACTGCATATTCAAGACATTCCGTAACGGTAATCCTATATCTGTGACCACTTCCGATTATATATTGAAATACATTTAAATCTACCGGAAATAATTGTGGTTGTGATAAGGAAAAGATAAGTGGAAGTTTACAATAATCACTTTGTGCCTTCCCCACTCCAGAGAATATTATTAATTAAAGACGGTCGGTTCATTACATGCAGAACGGTTTCGTAATTCACAAGTCACTTAAAAGATGTGCGATAGGCGATGTATCATAATATATAATGTGCACTGAGTGCATTTGTTCGTGATTCCTACAATAAAATAGATATTCATAAGCGATTTCGTCTGCGAAGAAATGGGCTTGGCATTATGAACCTCGACCTCCCACGCCAAACAATAACAATGGTATGTTTTTCTCCAGCGTAACACACGATTGATTACCACTTGCCCACGTTGATTTACTCCCACAATGGTAATATGTTAGACGGGTAACAGTTTTAGTTCCGAATACAGTCAATTACGCACTGAATATAATCATTGTCAACAAACGTGGCTTTGTTAAGTGACCGACTACAGATAACGGTGTCTATCGCTTTGGGAATATTTAAACTTTTCATGGAAAAATAATGTTGACTGGTTTATATCAAACACGGTTTTTAATCCACCTTAAACCAGGGAGGGGAGACCGAGGCTACTGTTTTTTTTCAGAATATATTGTAACGTTGAGATAAAGACCTTGGAAAAGTCACGCTTTTTGCAAGTTCTGTGGAACTAAACATGAATAACCTGCAAGCTATTTAGTTATCGTTTTTATCTGACCGCTCGTTAAATGTAGTAGAATAACATTACCATAATCAATAAATTTTTGGCATTCAGCTGCAAATTCTGTTGACACTTAAAGTGTCTATAAACCTTCCATTATTTGTATCTCATGTCTATAAATAAACATGGTGCGTTAAAACAAATTTCTTTTATAGTTACTTATGCAACTTGTTATAACTTATTGTCTATATAATTGGTGATTTATTACTTTACAAAAATGGGTGTATGGTAAACTATATTATTGTAGAAAAATTGTTACCGGGTGTGCGTCATGATGCGAATTACGCGAAAACAGCATTTACTAGTATTATACATCATTGTTTTTCAAGATTAATTAAAAACAATCGTAATTTTGTATAACAATAGTTGTTGTGGAAACATGCTTTTTTTATAATTATGTGTACAGTACAACTTCGGTAATCGGGACAGATAAAATTTTATTGATTATAGGTACATAAAATACTTTATTACTTCAAATATTGTTGAAGTAATAAAGTATTTTATGTACCTATAATCAATAAATATGGACTTCAACGAAGTAAAGCTAGAATTTATGAATGAAGATAAAAGTATTTGAAAAAATACACAAATCAAGCAAACAAGAGTTTTTTAATGAATTCTAACTATTTTTATAAACAAAATAGCAAACTATATTCACACACAATCATTTTTTTAAATAGTAACTAATTTTTTGCTGCTTTGTGTTTTCGAAAAAAATGTGTACTGGCTTTCTCTTTCAAACTTCCAAATAAAACAACGTCTTGCATTGAAACATTATTTTCTTCTGCTCATTGAATGCACTGAGAAAATGACCGAACAGCATCTTTGTGCATGATTTTATTACAAGATTCTTCTACAAACTCACATTCGGAATCGGTAATATTCAACGCACTATCGTCAGCTTTTGTAGCCTTTGCAATTAAATCTTGATTTGTAAAATTTGCCATGTTTTCATTTTGTCCAGTTGTCCAATTAAAGATTTCCTCAGAACTAACGAGTAGATCAATAGAATTCAGCATTTGCGTAATGGCGTTTGAATTTATATTTACCGATTCAGATTCCCACTGTTTCAACTGACTAAGAAATTTCATCCTCTTCATCCCATTAACTGTAGCCAGAGTAGCGTCCAACTTTTTTAAATGTAGTTTTCTGTTATAGTTCTCCATGATTGATGCAAGTTCATGACAGTTTCCTTCAAATTGCAGCTCTTCGAAGTGTTTGTTAAATTATTGTCTTGAAATAATAATCAATTCAGTAATTTTTTTCTGTTAGCCACTTTAATATATTTGATCAATTGGCTGTAATATTGCTATGCAGTTGGGGTGTCAAAACATGACTCCGAAGTTTGTAACAAAATTTAATTTAACATCCAGGGTTGGGGAATTCACCGAGAACAAGAAGTGGTAACTTGTGGGTGCCTGTTGCATTGGAACAAGGCATAAATGTGAGCCTATCTTCGGAAATTTTTCGGCCGGGAGCAGACTTTTCCTTTTCATGAACCCGAGGTAGTAGTTGGTAAAGATTTCCAAAATGCCTCACTTTCGTCAGTGTTATACACCTGGTTTTCTGGTAAATTAATTTTGTTGGCCATCTTTAGGAACTTTTCTTGGAATGGTGCTACCGCGCATGTGTCACTGGGCACTTTCTCCCCACAAACTTTCAAAAAACGAATTCAATGTCTCTTTTTAAAGCTATCCAACCAACCAGAGCTTGCTAAAAAATCATATTTTTCCGTTATTTCTCTGTAAAAAATCTGGCTTTTCTCCTTAAAATTTTCGATGAAATTGGTACATAAAGACTTCTTTGTTGCAAGAACCATGTATACGAAGCCTTCTTCACCTTAGGATGTTTATCCTGACAAAGAACTTTTTGGAACCTACATACATATAAGCTCTCTAATTTTATTTTTGTTTTGTTTAATGTCACTGTTTATTTTGGCACATTGAATCTTTCGGCTACAAAGCGAAAACACTCAAGAAATTCTAAAACTTTGCACTTCTCTTTAAGAGTAAGAGATTTGCGGTTATTTTTATTTTAACTAAAAATTTAGATGTACCATGTAGTGTCACCAGCGTCAACAAACTGAATGGGGCCAGAGCCTACTCTAGTAAGATAGAGTAGGCTCTGATGGGGCACGACGAAAATGTAAACCTTATGGCATTTGATGTTTTAGTAGAAAATTAAGGAATTCCTTCAAGTTTATTTACGGTTGGGGCACGTAATTTACGCGATTTTTAAATGTGTCCTACTATAGAGCTGAAGTTTTTTTTAACGGGCCATGCACGATTTATCTCGATCATCTGACTTCACTGCATATGATTGCCACTTACCAAGATATCTAAAAAGACATTTTTGCTGCAAAACATGGTCTTTTTACGCTCCTTGACCTGGAGGGTTGTTTGATTACACATCCACAGATTTCTGTATTATATCTTACGTATGCTGTTCAATATAATAGCCCATTTTTTGTATAATTAACCTAAATAAGACGATATTTCTGAAAGCTTTCCCGTCGCTTTATGCGAGTTAGGCCGTGGCCATAAATATATAAACGCAGTATAAACGATTAACATTGCTTCATTGTACGCAATAATGAAAACATACCTTTTTGTTGCCAACATAATATATGCATCAGCTTAATACATAGTTTTTTAACAAAATTTATTGCACGCTGTTTGCATAATCGATTTACCGTAATGGTGGAAGTGGAGAAAAGTACAGGTCGTTCACCTCTTTTATACTTGAATCGCGTGTGGCGTAAGAGAAATGTGAGTGTGATCATCTGCTGTCTTCTAGGTTCTGTGCTGTTGACTTCGGCCCAGATTTGTATCGTGCCTTGCCAGACCGGTTAAGTTTACGGTTTTCTCCAGTTTTACATCCCACATCATGCTTATTAGTCTACCGAGTTATTTCTCCCACACCAAAAACTTTTTAATTTAATTTCATGAACGCGGTCGTCGTACAGCGTTACAATGTGTGTGTGGAGTGCGTGGTAATTATATTTTGCAAACTGTTTTGAATTCATTGTTGTTGTTTTTTATATTGGTAATTATCTTATATTTTGGGTTTCAAAGAACGCATTTTTAATTAATATTCTTTTATAATTAAATTTTATGAAATTAAAAATGTTTTATGAGGTCAACTGGAAATTTGAGTTTTGGCATGATTGAGTGAGACCTATTAGTTCGAAAGTCGTAAATAGTAGTTAACAGTAGTAAAGTACAGTTATGTTAAGTACACAAGTACGCTCGGTTATTGATATTAATCTATGGTAGAATTAAAGATTTCGTATAGTCCACGGGGGTATCGTAATTCCAAAATTGGTGATCAAGAATTAGCGAGGTTAAGGTCAAAGAAGGTTAAACAAGCTGTAATAATAAATTTCCGTGGTTTTAAGAAGTACCCTACAACAATCACAGGTACTTATTTTATTGGAAATACTGTCACTTAATCTACTCTCTTTTGTACTATATTACATTCTCCAATTGTTTTTTATGGATTTTCAAGAATTCACTATTTATATCTACCTAAAATTAATTGCAACTTACTTATTATTTATCGGTACTTTCTTTATTTACAATTATTTATTTCTTGCTTAGATATGGGTTAGATATGTAATTATTGGTTTAATATCGATCACTTACTTTATTTTACTTGTTTCAGGTGCAATTTCCAAGGCTGTGCGAAAAAGAAAAACAAATGAAAACGAAACCGCTTCAACAAAACCACGTAGCAATTACTTTAGTAACAGCAAAGAAGATTTAGAGAACAAACAAGTCAGAAAAAAGAATTGTTGTAACCGAGCTGCCAGTAAGAAAAAAGTATTAGAGGAAGCCAACAACAGTAAACTTAGGGAAGTAGAGATTCGTATAGAAGATTGCCTTCAGAATGCTTCGCAAGCTGAAGCATTAGCAGCACTGTGTAGAAGATCGTTTAAGGATAGTTCTCCAGAACCTGAAGTTCATCAAGAAGAGACTAATCCTGCCGTTGTTCCCGAATTAAAAAATAGTGATCCACCTTCACAGGGTGATTGTGAGAATGATAGTACATTAGATGATACCAGTAGCAGTAGTAGTGTGCAATTAGTGCCAGAAGAAGTGCGTGCTGAAAATGATCGAGTGTGTGAGTCTGTACCAGTGTCTGAAGCGGTAATCGGTGAGATCGTGAGTGAAGAAGACGATTGTGTGATAGTGGCGCAGAGGACAATATCTAAGGCCGACGAGCGGGAGTGCTCGAGTCGCGGTGACGATGACGGACCGTTGTCCTCATCTTCGCCGTTCAGCAGGATGGAACTTGCAGAATCTGCGAACGCCGTCCTTCTTAGGTTTCCAGATGATCGTTCGGACTCTGGCGTGAGCTCCTTGCGATCAGGTAGCGGCGATGAACGTTCGGGTTCGCGGTCCAGCGCTTTAAGTTCTTCTGACGAACCACAACAAACTGCTCAAACTCAATCTACTAATAGGTCGCCGCTGTTCGTTCCGGCCAGCCACGCATTCAGTGCATCCCTAAACAGCACGTCCGAACCGGTGCGCGTGTGGAGAGACCCCAGCCTGCTGCTGGAGTCCGAACCACACGTTCGCCACATACACAGTGTGCAGCATCAGTCGCTTCTCATGTCGCACCCATCTACGCCGGCCGCTTCGGGCCCACCTCCTACATCTGCTGCTAGCCACCCTGCATCCTTGTACCCACCTGGGCCACCACCAACTCTCATGAGTCCCCACCCGTTGCAGCCTCATCTGCCACCACTTTACCCCCATCATCTTCCAGAAATGTTGTGGAAGCAGCGGTATCCACTGCCTGTGGGTGCACATCTTATGCCACCTCAAGGTACCCACCCTGCTGCCGAAGAACTATTAGAAAGAGAACGTGCTTATGCTCAAGATAGATTGCTAAGGTAAGAAGATCGTATTTACAGGTACTAAATATGTTTACTTCGTGGTGATTTCATTAGATGCCATATTTTGCAGATAAAGAAATTTTTTTATTTAATAGATGCCAATGTTAGTTATTTCATTCTCAAAACTATAGCGGGGTGGTGTTCTAGCTAAATGTGTGCTGAAAGTACTGGCTGTAACATCTTGATTATTGATTTTATCATGTAGTGGTTTAGGGTGAAACAAACATATTCACAATGTATTGGTTTACGTCATATAGCCGTACACAGGATATCAATTATATGCTCACAACAACTTAAATTGGAATTAGAATGCAGTGCATATTTGGGTTTTTATTATTTACGCTAACCAATCTCTTAACTTAAATACCAAATATGTCATTTGACGTACAGTGACTTGACGAGAAAAGAAATTATAAAAGAGAAATTTTCTGTTTATACCAACTATGAAGTCACTGTAATTCGATGTTGTTAGTAGCGCCTCTGCAGCTCGCGGAATTCGTAGTAAAATGAATGGTGCGGCAGGGACTCTTTATTATATCAAGCGCATGCCGTCTGACGCGTCAGATAATCGAAGAGGTCGTGATAATGACACATTTAACAAAATTATGACATCGATATTTTTTAAATGTCAAATTTGGCGTAGCTGGATAGACCATTTGTTAAATTTGTTCAGTAATGTGAATGTTTTCTTTGTTTGCTCTACCCAAATTGTAAATAAAGTCTCATAAATGAACCAAAATGTAGCGAGCATGAATTCAATGAATGAAAGACCTCCCTCCACACCGAAAGGTAGACGAGAGCCCGTGATGATGTTGATGATGATGACTAATAACATAGCAGGCTTTAAAAACAAATACTACATTTTTACATCAAAATGTCAATTGATGTAGTTTTGTTTTACCATTTTGTTTGACCATAGTTTCTAATTTATTATAGTTTGTTTTCTAATTTCGGAATTAAATGCAAGAGTAGTGTTACATTTATGGTACTGTTTATCAGTGTAGGTATATATGAAGTATTGTCTGTATTTTACTTTTACAATCAATCTTGTGCTACTGGTCATAGTGAAAGAAACTTATTTAAGTCTCACATACAACTTATTAATGAATGAAGGTAAATGTTCATTTTACTATAATAAATGCTGCTGCAGGTACTTATTCAAATTAATGTAATAAATTGAGAAGTTATCCGGACAGTCTACTTCTCTATTTTTCTGCTGGCTTTTGCAACAATAAGATTATGTTAGAATAGATGAACCACATATGTTTTTTTATATAATGAGCCTGTGGGGTAGGCTAAGTTTCTTTAATTTACTTGTATTTGCAGTGTTCACTAAAAAGCTATTTCTAAAAGAAAAGCAGTATTGTAGTATAATAGTATGAACAGCTAAGAGAGACTGCAAAGGACCAGTGACGATTTTAATTACAATAAAGTTTGCAATTTGTGATTTATTTTCAATATCATGTAATAGTTTTCTACAGAATAATCTACACTACAATTATTTAAATTAACTAATTTTAAAGTATAATATACCTAAATGTTTCGTTTGGAAAAGTTTTATTCAAATTTAATTTAGTGTTTATATAACGAAAAGAAATATTGTAGAATACAGAAGATTTAAGTCTTACATAATTTTTCATTTTACATTTTTAATCGAAAACATTTAAAAAGGCGATTTTTTAATTACTAATTTGCAGGTTTTTGAAATTGAAAAACTGTATATTTGGCCAATCCCGATCGGATCGTCATAATAAAATTATTAATAATACATCATTGTAATTTCAGGGAAAGGCAAAATCAAGAAGCCAGAGAATTAGAAAAACAGCATAAAGAAAGAGAACAAAAAGAAAGGGAAAGGTTAGAACGTGAAAGGCAAGAAAGGGATAAGATGGAGAGGGAGAGGGAAAGAGAAAAGCAAGAAAAGGAACGAGAACAAGAAAGAGAAAGACAGGAAAAACAAAGAGCGGAACAAGCTGTGCACAAACACTTTGAAGAGTCACTCAGGCGTGCACATCAAAAGGTAATTTGAACATATTTGTTTCTTAGAAATTCTGCCCACCCCCTCCCAACACACCACACCACTCACACTATTTGTTGAAACTTTTTAGATTAAGTATAGGATTGATGTATGCTTACAATGCCAATTCATACAAATATTTCTCATTATCAAATATTTGACTAGGTTTCAAGGAGTAATGTTTTTTAAACTTTGATCTGCAACATATTTATGTACTTCAAAGTGGTAAATCGAGTTCAAAAAAATCTGGCAAAAGTGATTTTGTTTTATGATTTGACATGTGAGGAAGTATGCATTAAATATTCAAAAAAATGTCGTGTCTACACTAGAATGTTAAAAATATAACAAATCTTGTTGATGAGGTGATATGTGCTGTAACCACAACTGATATACGTTCCAGTCTTTCAATGGAATTGTGTTCGACTCGAACGCAGGAACTTCCTCTTTAATTTCTTTTTTTCACTTATTTCGTATTCTATATTAATTTTGAATAGCCAAAATTACTATGGTAACGCAACAAAAAAAACAACTTGTAAAATCAATTCATTGCATTTGCTAACAATTAGTGATTTTTTTAGTTATATATCTACAACTTTGCGTTACCAAATTTGTCTATATTAGTGCTTAATTTTCTAAGGAAATAACATTTATTTTAGAGAGACCAAGGTTGGAATTTAATAAGCTTACCACCTCCTCAGCGTCAATCTAACAGTGCAGAAGAAGAAAGAAAGAGGGTTGACCAAGAACATCATCAGAGACATTTGGTCATGAGACAGGATGCACGTGACCGATATTATTCAGCAACGGTATGAAAGAAGTAATTTACTCAATATGATTTGTGATGTGAACATGTTTTTTAACTTTTTCAGAGTCAACGCCCACCAACTGTAGCAAGTAAAGCTGAATACCCTCCACCTGCTCATAGTAGAGTTAGTACAAACAAACCAAGTGACAAACTGCCTGTTCATTCAACATTACCAAAGGCTGAACTGAATGTTTTTGGTTACCCGGCTTACCAGCCACACAATAATGCTTTCTTTGCACATGAACCAAAGAGTAAATCTGAACATCACAAGCAAGCAATGCAGTCAAGTAGTTTAGTAGTTACAAAAAGTGGTAGTTCAATAGAACGAGAAAGAGATACATTGCCTAATCCCCCACCTTTAATGAGTGAACTCAAAAATTCTGTGATTGTTAAACATGATGGAAAAACCCAACATCATTTGGAGCCTAAAGTATCGTTAGCACATTCACAGAGTCCTAAACTTCGAGCAGCAGAAATGCTTGGCCATTATATGCCTGCTAGTCAGTCACATAAAACTGGCCTGTATGAATACCGAAGTCCAACCCAGTCTCCACACCATTTGGCACATGCTCCAAGTCCTCATCATCACATGGAGGCTCAAAAACGACCCTCTCCTAACCAGCTACCAAGTCCTCATCACCAGAGACAGTCTCCCCACCCTCATCTGCAATCCCATCCTTCGCCAGAACTTCGTTATAGAAATGTTTCGGTGTCTGAATCACAAGCCATGATCTATCCAACTTCTGGTAAAGGACACATCTCATCAAGTTTTTCATATTTACCTCCTGTATCAACAGTTTCTCATCATGCCTTAACGGGCAGTACTCCTTCAAACACTAAACCTAAAGTGAGCAGTCCGGCTCCTCATCACATATATGGCAAACCTTTAGTAGGTGTTGGTTCAGGAATTTCTGCAGCGAGAGCACACGAGGCATCAGTTCCAGCTAATCCCATTCCATTAACTTCTAAACCTCCGTTGTCATCATCTATATCTCCTTCACCATTCCAACAAATGTCACAATACCATCCACCTCATCAACAGCCGACTCCACCTACATCGTGTTTACCGCCACCGGCTCATAGTAGTCGCACTAATACAATAGATGGAAGATCTACAATGTATGACCGTTTATATCCTGGAGGAGTGGTACCTGGAGGTTTATCGGCAAAACCTTGTATACCACCACATCATGGAACTTCTCCTCCTACCGCAGCTTCGGCTCCATCACCTATATTGAGACCGCAACTGCAGTACTGTATGTCTGGAGTTACTCATTCCTCACAAAATATGATTGGAGGACCAGCTGTTCAAACACAACCACTAGATTTAGGAATTCAATCTAATAAACATGATTCGGGTAATTCGCCAAAAAGAAAGGCAACTCCTGTTAGTTCCAGTGGTGGACATGTAAGCCTTGAGGCCAAGAAAAGAAGAATAGAGCAACCAGGTGTTGCTGTTCAGCCCCATAGTCTGCCTATGTATGTAGGAAATACACAGCCCCAGTTAGCCAGGGTTAGTGAACCTAGTCCATTAATTGCGAGTGCTGCAACCACTATAACCACAGTAGTTAATACTGCTGCATACAGATCCCCTTCGGCAACGTTACTAACTACTCAAAGCCACTCAGGATTGACGGAGTCATTTTCGGATGTTAGTGTTACAGCAGTAACTGTGTCTAGTGACACATGCAAATCTACTAGTTCGGAAAGTAGTATGGCATCTTCATTCACAACTGTGAACAGTAGCACAGCTCCTACAGTTGCAAGTCCTGCTCCTAATAACCCACCAGCTGCAGAATCCCCAAATACACCATTAAAATCTTCTGTTACACCGAGCATGATAGATTCTGAAAAATCTAACAGTCCAGGACCAACAAAAATGACCAATTACCCCGTTAGACATCTTAAAAAGGCATGGTTACAAAGACATACTGGTGAAGATACAGAAGACACAACAGGTGTTACTGGAGGAGGAAGTTGTGTTACGCTACCGCTTAACATAAATAGTAACACACAACAAAGTAAAGAGCCATCTATCTCATCATTGCACAATATTGGTACAATGGCGGTAAACAGCATTAATAAAGTGAAACCTTTTTCTACTAAAACAAATAGTAGAAAGGCACCACATAAAGAGTCTCCTTCACTGAACGGCCATCCAAGTGATTCTACGAAAGGTGATGATTCGTCTAGTTCAGATCAAGATAGAGGTAGAAAATCCCCGCCAAAACGAAAACCGCCCAAAGTAAAGAGAAAAAAAGGTGGAGGTGCACCAAAAAAGACTGCTGAAGAACATAAAAAACGTAAAAACAATCAGTCAGTGCCAGCTAGTGAAAGTGGCAGTGAGAGTGAAAAGGAAAGTGGTAGTGAGAAGGATTCTGATTCCGGTGCTAGTACAACACTGACGTCAGTGAAGAAACCTGGTAGCATTTCTGTTCCTGGAAAAGACAAAGAACCAAGGAAGAGAGGTCGGAGACCAAAGACATCAAAAAACGATAAAGGCGAGGAGCCGCGCTCTAAGAAAGTCAAGGATGAAGTATCCGTGCCCCAGCGCGACCCCTTTCGCAAACCACCCGTGGGGCAATTAAAAAAGACTGGTGAAAGTTTCCTGCAAGATGGGCCATGTTTTGAAGTTGCACCGAAACTAGCAAAGTGTCGAGAATGTAGATGGACGCCGAACCAGCGATCTAAAAATATGCCGAATATTTTCTGCAGATTTTATGCTTTTCGCAGATTGAGGTACACCAAGAATGGGCAGCTTGCTATTGCGGGATTTTCTGATCCACACAAAGACGCTTCAGAAGTACGTTGTCATATTAGAAAGACATATTTTTGCCTTATACTAATTTGATTTGTATTTTTGTTTTAGGACGATTTAAAGCTGTGGTTGCCGTCTTCTGATTTACCTCCTGCTGATCTTGACTTGGAAACATCTAGGTTTCTTTTGAAACAGGTTGGAGATCATTTCTGTGATCTTTTGGTGCAAGAAAAGGATGCCCATTCTGAACACATGTCTGATGGTAATGTCAGAAGGGCAGTTTTGTTGTGTCAGGTTTTAATGTTTTATATTTTTAGAAAAAACTATAGCTTGGAAGAGGGTTGTTCAAGGAGTACGAGAGATGTGCGATGTTTGTGAAACAACTTTATTCAACTTTCACTGGGCATGCGGAAAATGTGGTTTTGTTGTTTGTTTGGATTGTTACAAGGTAAATTGTTTACTTCACATTTGTTGGTTCTTTGAATAAATGTTTTTTATGAACCGTAGAGTCGAAAAAATGGCACCGTGAAAGTGTGGGGAGAACCGTCACAGAAAGATAGAGATGATTTTTCATGGTTGCTGTGTACAAACCGCCAACCTCATGAACAGGAAAAGTTGATGTTGACCCAAATAATAGCTGGAGATTCCTTACAAAAGTTAGGGAAGTTAGTGCACGAAATCAGGGAGTTATGGACAATAGAACAGTACTGCGGCTGTCCACTGAGCAAAGAGGTTGCTCAGAAGTCCAATGGTGCTCGAAAAGAAATAATTAAAAGCATAATGGGTGAATCAAATGGAATTAAAAAGGAAATTAAAGAAGACTTTGATTTGAAAAGTTTGGTAAACGGAACCCCTTTGAAAGATGAGAAAACATCTCCTCTCAGTTGGTTAGCAGATGTTGCTTTATCGAATGAAGATAAAAAAGATTGCTTAGATGGTGATGACAGTAGTAGTGATTCTGGTAGTGAAGGAAAGTATTCCACATTACGTGATTTGTTAATGCAGAAAAATGGTAACCAAACGGCTTCAGCACCGACTAACACATCTAAAACAGCTAAAAAAGCTAGTGTTAGGTTGGACACCCTAGATGATGTGATATCTAGCGTGATTGAGGACAGCGTTCCCAAACATAACGATTCTAGCATTGATTGCAAGTCTGAGTTAAAACATTTTCTTAGACGTTACAATTGGCATACTAAAGGTAGAAAGCCACTTCCTATTAGAATAATGACGCTTACTGAGAGCAAGGTGCTCTATCCAGATACTCCCCATAGTTGGCTGTGTGACGGAAAATTGTTGCGATTGTGTGATCCAAATCATAGTGGAAACTACAAAATATTTCAAGTAAGTTGTTTTGCTGCATACACTTTCCTATATGTATAAAAATATTTGAATCTCTCTATTTTACTTTGCTTATCCTTGGGATAGTGGAAATACTAGATGAGGTTATTATGTCTTTTTAACAGTGGTCGGAAGTATTGCGATATTTTTGGAGTATCTATATCGCGATACATTTCTAGAAAAGTATTGAGTATCGATATCGCGATTTCTAATTATCGACCATACTTTTGCCATAGTTTTTTAACGAAAACATGTAAATTCGAGAAAAGCAAACTAAATAAGTCAATTAAAGTTATTTGAAACATTTTGATAGGTAGGAATGCAGATCTTTGGAGAAACCCCTAATGGACTTTTTTTTTAATCTTTACTTTATCCTTTCTACTTGTCAACAATTAACAAAAGAACATTGGTATATCGAAGGTTCTAAATTTTTAACCTACCCTAATGATTAGAGCTAAGATAGTTCGGCAAAATGTAAAAAAAAAGGCAGACAAAAAACTAACAGTAAGGCACTATACAGACAAAATCAGCTAGAAAGCAAAAAAAAGTGTAAGATTGGAAAAAGGCTTGAAAAAATTGAAAAAACAGGAAAAAGTAGAAAAAATTTCTTTTTATGGAAAATTGCAGAGTACATTTTCTTTCTGATTGTAACACAAAATTCTGAGAATCTCTTCAACTTTCTGATAACAAGCATTATTCAGCACCGACAGCATCCAGTTGCAGTGTGGATTAAAGATTCCAGGTATTTAACCATAGCTTCCAATTGCAGGTCGCTGATGACTATAATTTTAGAATTAACTTCAGCAAGAAAGTTTGTGATAATTTGGTAATAAAAAATCGTCTAAAACCTCACCAAGAAAGGTAAAAAAGGCAAAAATATAATTTGGCTTTTTGGATTGTAGATTCACTAAAATGGAATTTAACCTGCCCTAAGTATTCATTTGCAAAAAAGGGCATTTACCTAACTATCATAGCCTAATGAAAATTATTATATTAATTATTTTTAGAATTAATGTGCTAATTGAACTGACTCTTCTGAAATAATTTTTTGTTCAAAAAAAGTATCTTGATATTTTTTTAAGTATCCCTATCGCGATACTTTTTGAAAAAATATTGGGTATCCGTATCAGAATACTTTTTTTTTAATAAAGTATCGAGTATCTTTACCAGATACTTTTAAAAAATATGTTTCTGACCACTGCTGTTCAATTACAAAACTGCTATAAAGTTCAAATTCTTAAAATATTCTGAAAATTAATTTTTTCCTGACTCTGCTGTTATTGACGAATTCAGAAATTTCTTTTATGCAAGTTATATGTAAAACCATCAGAATGCAATGGCGACCTTCAAACATTTAATTTTTTTTGCTAGCTGTTCTAGCTTTAAAACGCCTTTACTGAAAAATGAGTTGGCAGAAATGAAATGCCAGACATTTTATACATATATAAAAATGAACACTTAAACGGGCCAATGAAGTTTTTTGAAAGACTAGTCTTATAGAAGCTGGAGATGAGCTACAATTTGGTTAGTGTCCCAAAGTGCTGATTTTTCAGTGGCAGCTTCTATGAAATTTGGAAATTAATGCCCTATTTTAAAAAAACATTAGTGTCTCAGCTACGAGGCTTACCGGACACCATTACACAGGGCTCGCAGGTGCCATTTTTGCTGAAAGTAGCTTTTTTGGAGGCGGGTTGCTAAAAGTATCACTAATCTGGCCCAATTAAATATAAAGGTAAATATTTCACATTTACCACAATTTGTCGTATTTATAATGCAATATTTCCGCAAGCATGTATCGAGTAAACACTGAAAAGACAAGAAATCGTATAGCATGAAGTGCAAGGGATGGAGGCTTTTAAATTTTTTTCTTAAATCAGTCCCTAATTGCGGCGTCAATTGTTATATGGCAACTAATAATATTTACCGAAATAACTATTTGAAATGACAAAAAGCATTTGATGTCTAAATATAATAACAATTCAATAGATGGTACACTTAATGTTTGCCAATCATGGAGCTTGAATTTTGTCTGTTACCGCGTTTGACCCTGCTGCCCTCTTAGTAATATTAAAACAAAAAACCTAAAACCAACTGATAAGTGATAAATAATAAGGCTGAAAAGTAAATTTTCCACTGCGTTTATTTTGTAGGCAGAATGATTGAGGAATATTGAATGTAGAACCTACTGGTGTTAAGATAGATTCGAACGATTATATATTTTTTAGTGACTTAAGAAGTAATTTACTGCTTCCTTTTTGTTCTTGGTAAATGGTAAATGGTAATTTGGTGGTAGGTTTTTGTTTGCTTTTCCCCTGGAAGAAGGCAGCTTTTTATTAATACTAAAAACTGTTGGAAGTCCTGCACCAATGTGTGATTCTTAAACTTCAGCATTAGATACAGTAGTATTTAAGAGTGATTAATTTATGTTCTGATAATTTTGGGCTGACCAATTTTTTTGTTGGTGGTGTTCTTCAATCACAAACGATCATTAATTGGTAGGCCAAGAATGTGCAATAAAAGTTTTTGAAAGTATAAAATGTAATTATTTTTGAAGTATGGGAAACTCTACCTTTTCTTACAAAATGTGCCCAATTTTCACCCATTAAAATAAAATAATTGATGGATCATTGCATCTCTTCTTCTTCTTTAGCCATTCCTTATGCCCTTAGGGCGTCAGGTTAAACATGACTAGGGATTTTGGTTTTATCGCTGTTCCAGGAGGTGATTGACTCCTTCGACTTTTAAACTATCACGCTCCATCAGTTTATGCCACACTTCTATCAGCCGTTTTTTTTGTACCTCTTTATTTTTGAGGGGACCCCTCCCCTCCCTTCGCGTGCCATTCCGAGAACATAAGGCGCCGCGTTGACTCGGTTTTTCGAACACCCATCCAAGTACTGACAGGCAGAGCTATGCTTAACTTTGCTGATCGCACTCGAATGGGTATTCTAGCCGCGCCACCTCGGGACCTAATTGCATCTCAAAAACATAAATAAACATTTAGCAATTATGAAAACGCCATTGCATTCCGCTGATAATTTTACATATGTGTAAATACTAACTTTCATTAAAAATAATCTTTAATAATTTGGCAATAATAACAAAACATTAAAGAACAAAATGAATCTTGACCTTTTTGCAGAAGATTTCTCTAACTTTCTTTTGTCAGATTTATTCTGATACTACAAAGATGGCAACATGGTACCTAGTGCACTGCTCTGTATCCCACAGTGCAGTGTATGGTGACAATGCCAAACTTTATTATATGTATATAACAAATTATTTTTTGTGATGCAACCAATATTGTAAATCAGGTAACAGTTTTCAATATCCCAAAAGCGAAACATTAAAGTGGGGACACCATACAGGTTTCTAAATCTCATATCTGCTGTTTACTTATATCTGCTTTTTAATTGCAGGATCAGTGGAAGAGAGGGCAGCCGGTTCTTGTATCAGACGTGGCTCGACTTCTTAATAAAGATCTGTGGAACCCGGATGCCTTTGCTCGTGATTTTGGTGATGAAAAAAATGATCTAATTAACTGCATGAATGGTAATCTTGTGCCCAATCAACCAATGAGAAAGTTTTGGGAAGGTTTTGAACACTTCTCGAAACGTTTGAAAGATGAACGAGGAAATCCTATGCTTTTGAAATTGAAAGATTGGCCACCTGGCGAAGACTTTGCCGAAATGTTGCCATCTAGATTTAACGACCTCATGAAAGTGTTACCGTTAGCTGAATACACTCATCGGACTGGGAAATTAAATTTAGCTAGTCGTTTGCCGGACTGTTTTGTGCGACCTGATTTAGGACCCAAAATGTACAATGCGTATGGTTCGGCGCTTCATCCAACAAAAGGCACTACCAATTTACATCTAGATATTTCCGATGCAGTTAATGTAATGGTGTATGTTGGTATTCCCAAGGATGGCGATGGTGAAGAACATATAAAGGAAGCGTTCCGAGCCATCGATGAAGCTGGTTGCGACATTCTCACGCGTCGCAGAGTGCGTGATAAAGGTGAACTACCAGGTGCGCTTTGGCATATTTATAATGCTCGAGATGCGGATAAAATTCGTGATCTTCTAAACAAAATTGTTGTGGAAAAGGGGGGTATTTTAGAACCGCATCATGATCCAATTCATGATCAAAGTTGTTACCTGGATGGAGCGTTACGCGAGAGGTTATATAAAGAATACGGAGTGGAGGGTTACGCTATTGTGCAATGTTTAGGTGATGCTGTGTTTATTCCCGCTGGAGCACCTCATCAAGTGCGGAACCTACATAACTGTATTAAAGTAGCTGAAGATTTTGTGTCGCCAGAGAATGTTGCTCATTGTTTTCATTTAACCCAAGAGTTTCGGGATTTGTCGGACACTCATTCAAATCACGAAGACAAATTACAAATAAAGAATATAATTTACCATGCTGTTAAAGACTCTCTCTCATCCTTAACAGCTGTTCTTAACAAGCATTTGGTGAAAGGTGAGAAGGATACGGCAGAACACAATGGCACCAGTGCTGGAGGTGCCGACAATCTTTCAAACTCTAATTTGGACTCTTCCGAGCCTGCTTAATCATGTGATAGTAGATGCTTATAAGCCAGCAAGCAATTTTGTAAATTATAATCTAGTGTGATAAGATAATGTGTATTATGTAAGCACATTACCTGTGTATAAACGATGCCCTATGCACGTGAGTTGTTTTATGTACATACATGTACATTGACATTAGTTGGATGAAATGCTGAACATGCACGGTTTATCTTCCTGTTAGTAGTGACTAGTGGCTTGCGAGTCACCAGTTGTAATTAGCCTATTCTACTCACTTGTTGACTACTTGGTGTCCAAGGTTTGCCTTGGATTATATATCAGTGTTGTATCAAAGTACCAGTGGTTATTTTCTCACTTATATACTGTGCCTGTAAAATGGTATTTTAACTACCAACTTTTTGAAAATGCGCTATAATTCAGTATTCTTTGTGAGTTCGTATGAATCAACTCCTTTTGCTTATTTTTGGACACGTAACAGTTTCAGCATTCTTTGAGGTACATTTACTAAAGTGCTATTTCATTCAAAGTGCCAATTAAGATTGTTTTTAGGCAGTGACTGAATAGTAACTGCAAACATTGCTTGTAAAATCCGCTCCGGGACTGCCGATTTTACTTTCAGCAGTTAATTGCAGTTACTCTTTTAATATTCTTAATTAATCATGTTTTATGATCTCGACTTTATGTTACAACGATTATGAAATAAATTAGGTGTCTCACTTACTTCACTTTGTTATTAGAATCCGCTTGGGTTTTTATTGTAAATTTATTTTCGAATATTATTTAGTTCTGTCGTATAATGTATAATATTATTTGAAATTATGTAAGAACGTAATTTATTTTGCTTTTACAATTATGTACAGTAGCATCGAGTCTTTTTGTACAGAATCAAGTATCTGTTTCCTTTACCTCATTCTGAGGTACGATATAATTTTTTTGTACTGTGTATATTATGTAAGTATATAGGTTTGAATAAGAAAATGTTTATATTATGTATGTGTGATTGTGTTTCAGCCAACTCCTATTCCGGTTCCCTGCTCTGTGTACTGTATTTTCTATACAAATTGTAATTGTTTTAAAAATTAATTTTTGTGAATAATAGCTCTTGAATTGGTTCAAATTAAGGAACATGTCCATGTACAGTCGGCGCCAAAAAAACGGCCTGTTTTTTCATTAATTAAAAGTCTGATTTTGGTTGTTGGGTAACCGTCATAAGTTTTATTACCTAATTTTGTTGTTTACAGTAGCAAAAAAATGTGTCTCGATTTTATTGGCGTCAACTGTACGCCTTAGAATTTCAGTTTCAAAAGAAATCGTTAATAAAATCTTGATGTGAAAAAATCAAAATAGCAGTTCTACCTAATTATTTGAGCACTTTGTTTCAATTAACATAATTAGTTCATTTGACCATTTTTCATACTTCATACACAAAGCACGAGACTGCTTGAAAAAAGTGCTACTGACAATGAAACATGCAAAAATGAATTACGAGGTATTATATTGAGTATGTAATGGACAAAAATAATTCTAGTTTTTGTAATTGCAAGGTGAAATATCGTTCAGGTAAAATTAAGTTTTGTGTAAGGTGGTGAGATGTAAGTAACAGTTAATAATGAAGAAGTGAACAAAAACTTAAAGCTAAGGGTAAGTTTAAAATATTATATTTTTAGGCAGAGTTTTTCATTGTCTAGTCTTATCAGCCAGGTATATCAATGGTCTGATAAATCTTCCAGTCTGCAACTTTGTGATTAGCAAATAGTCACCAACACTTTGAGTGCCACTGTTTCAGACCTGGGGCTTAATAAGCCCGTTGTAGAGATCCTTTATTACTCGGAACAGTGTTAGAATGAAATATTCTATAACAAGTGTAAGAATGTAGTTATTCCGTAATTAAATAGATACATATATCTTGTATGCCTTGGAAGAAGATAGGCAAAATTCGAATGTGTGGTGGTTTCACATGGGCTTTGCAGCATGACTGTGACTGTCATGTCTTATAGTTGATTCTGTTTATTATCCATAACTTACAAAACATTCGATTTTATTCATAAATCAGTGTGAACTTCAACGACCTAAAGGGGAACTTGCTAATAAATAGGGTGGTGATAAACAATGAACATAAATTAGATATACTAGAAGCTTTTGAAATTCACAAACATTTAAAAACTGTACCGTTAATGAATGAGCAAATTGATCTGTTAAATTCTCCTCTACTGGACATTTTGGTATAAGAAATCAAGTCATCTGCAGACGATTACCAAGATAAGTAAAAAAGTTCTATTGCTATAACAACACTAACTGTTTACTTTCATATAACCTTTGACAATGGCATGTAAACATGCCGAAATACGTATAAGGTTAAAATAAATAGATATTGTTAAAGTGATTAAGTATTTTACATACAGATACTCATTAAATATGGACTTTAACGAAGTAAAGCTGGAATTGATAAATAAAATGAATGATGCTTTTGTGTGGGGTTGTTTAGTAATGATGGTTATTAGTCATTTAAAATAAGCTATAATGATGTAGTTTGTTATTAAAAAAATAAGTATTTCATTCCTTATAAGTCAACTTAATGAATTATTATTTTTGAGTTTATTATTTATTAAATACTTGATTATGCAAAGATGGCTAAATTAGTTAAAGATATTGTTTTGTAATTTATCAACTTGTTTAACAGAAAGCACTGCCAAAAATAAAATTGTAAAGAAATTAATATAGTAATCGCTCCTATAATTAATCAATCCTATAAAGTCACTTTAACAGAATATTCTTGTTTACTGTGTTGTCAATTGTAAACAAATTTATTTGTAGATGTAAATGATATATTAATCACATGTATAGCTATATAGGGGAGTCCTACAAAACGGGGTAGGCGGTAAAACAGGGTAAAGGTTTTTTGTAATATTAGTGCTGCCATTCATCTGCATACTATTTAGTCTGTTGTTCAACAGGTTCAACAATGTGGTATATTTTAGCGGAAGTTCTTTCTAATTTTGTTTATTATAATGTGCAGCATGAGTAGTGGTGGCTACTGCAGCTATCGGTGGAATTATATTTTAGGGTGAGTATTCATACTAATGTAAAATTAGTGTAGATTTATTGTGGATATGCATTTGGATCCCCAACCTTTGTGGAGAGAAAAGAGAATTTTAGTTTCAAAAACGTGCAGTGGGGTAAAACGGGGTAGTACATGGCAGGGCTGTTGATGCTGCTCAAAAAGGTAACAACTTTAATTACTCAATAAAAATTCAAATTGGCTGTTAACATACATATAATTGTATTATTTGCAGAGATATTTTATCGAACTCGTGCTCAGAAGATAGGATAGGTACAGTGCCATATATGTGGTTTATGATCCCCAGGCGCGTTTTTAAGCTATGCAGCGGTTCGGTGCAAGTCATGCAGCGGCCCGCACTCCGCAGCGAAGTGACTTACAGACGTAGCCCCTAGCCCATAAAGCCATTAATAAATACAGCAAATAATACAAAAATTTTTTTTTTACTGAAAATTTATTTTTTTCTTAAAACAAACAAAATTAAACAGACACAAAAATAAAGATTTAAAAAAATGTTTATAAGCGAACGGTCTAACTTTAGCCGATATAAATTTTTTCACAATATCTTCTCAATTCAAATTGTTGAGAGTATCTCATTCAATTGAAAGTATTGCCGATCTGACGTTCTCACTTGAGTCATTGTGCTACTTAGGTGAGTTTTAAATCTACACAATACACTTCGTTTGTTCCCCTATATCTCCGGAACCCCTTGACCAATTTTGATAAGATTTGGTGTGTGCAGGAATCTTACTCTGATTGCCGTACATTTATTAGGAAAGCATATATCGACAGGAGTTTGTCAGAGGCAGCTGCAGATATTTTAATTGCTTCACTTTCTAATGCACCATTAAAGCAGTACAATGTCTCCTTACAAGGGTGGTGGCTTTTTTGTAAAAAGGTTGGTTATAATCCGAATCATCAGCGAATATTGTTATTAATTTTTTGCTAGAAAAATTTAACAATGGTGTGTCCTATGCAACACTTAATGCTGACAGATCAGCAATCTTACTGATTTTAAGTGAAGATACTGCAAATAACAGAATCATCAAAAGACTCTTTAGAGGCGTTTTCAGACTAAAGCCAACCAAACCAAAGTATGAAAAAACTTGGGTTACTGCACTAGTACTGGTCTTTATTACTAAGTTATGCCCCTTAAAATCATTAAATTTTAAATATTTAACTAAAAAATTAGCAATTTTACTAGCATTGATTACTGCACATAGGGTACAAACCTTTACCTTAATAAGCATTGATAATATTACCTCAGTACCTTCAGGCATAGAAATCAGAATATCGGAATTAATAAAGACTTCAGCACCAGGAAAGTTTCAACCATTTTTCCCCTTCTTCATACAAAAACCTAAATTACGTGCAGTAAAAACATTGCAATTGTGTTTTACTTGCAGGCAGTTCTTTGTAAGGTCGTTAATTGGAAACGGAATTAGACCAGTTTTTTGGTATAGATTTTTTCTCAACACTTTTTGAACTTTTAAACACATAGCGTTGTGCATCTAAAGGCAAATCAAATGCTTTTTTACCAAATGCTGTATCTTCAAAATAAAGGTCGCTGCGAATTTTGGAATGTTTAAACTTTAATGCTCGATTACTCAAAAAGAAAATATCCAATCAATACAAATTATTATATTATTTGATAGCCCTTAATAAGTGTAACTGAGTGATTAAAAAACATTTTTGGAAATTTTTAATACACTAGCGGCTCAAAATTTCCGACAGATACGTGATTTTAACTACGCCTATCAATTAGATCTAATAAAAAAATTTTTCATTTTTTGCATATTTTTGATAACTATAAATAAAGTTATCACCATTTTCGTGAGAATTAACTATCTTAGCGCCTGTTATGTAGTAGGATCAAGCACCGCCCGTACCTACAACGCCTTGAGTCTGCAGCGGGCTTGTACCAGCGAGATTAGATGTAAATTTCCATTACTTCTTGACGCGAAATATTTAAAACGCAAAAAGTATGAGAAAGTACCAGCAACCTGTTTCGCCCATATTTGTTTTTTATCAGATGTCGCACGCTTTTCAGCGCCTGATTTGTGTTTGTACTTTGATTTATTCTTAAAATCAAAACAAATATAGCAATTAGACAGATAAAACGATAAATGAAAATATTTTGACCATTGAGAAATATCAGAAAACGGAAAACTTTGAGCTCAAACTTTAATTTTAGGTAATTATTGCACTGGCACAGGTAACACTAATACAGAGATGTTACTTCTTTGCAGTAAACAAAGTAAAGAATCAATCTGTGGCTAAAAAAGAATTATTTTTGGACTTAAATTACATGAACTACATGCAATTTCCTACTAAATACCCCATTCTGTCCCAACTCTCCCCTACATGGTGTTATTGCAAGATGCAGATATTTTAAATACTAATAGAATTCGCCAAACCAAACCACTTTTCTATTTTTCTTTTTCCCAAAATCACATTATTCTAGCGTTGAATTTGACGAGCCGTTCTGTACGTAGGTTAATCTGAAAGGACAAATAATTTTCTTCTATTTTCCTACCAAAATCGTCCCAGGTATCCTTCTTCGCTTGCTTTACCTCTTCCTTTGCTTCATTCCGCTTTGTTATGTAATCATTTCTGTGTTGTTCTGTTTTATTTCCTATGTATTTGTTCCAAGCTTCTTTCTTTTCTCTAATTTTTCTTCTTACGTTTTCGTTCCACCATTTTGTTGGGGATTATGCTTTATTTCTTTCATGTCACATGTCTCTCTTGCCGATTTTATTAATGTTTGTCTAAAGAGTTTTCACTGTTTATACAGGATCCATCCGTTTTCTTCTTGTGCTTCTTGCTCTTATTCCAGTGTATTTAGATTTTCTGTTAAATTATCTTCATATTCTTTTCTTTTTTCTGGGTTTTCCAAAGCTTCCAACTTAATTATTTGTATCTTTTATTTCGTTCTTTGAGTGACTTCTGGATGTTTGTGTCTGCTATCACAAGTCTATGTTTTGTATTTAACTTCGCACCTCTTATTGCCTTCACATCATGTACTGCATATCTCATACTTTTGGTATATGTGATGTAATCAGTCATACTATGGTGTCTTAGATCTTCTGCTTCATAGGTTATTTTGTCTATTGTTTTCTGGTTGAACCATGTGTTTCCTATTAGCAGTGGTTTGTTATGCGGTAATCTAACATCCTTTCGCCGTTTTCATTTATACCCCCCTGCTAGTCTGTGTGCTTCCATTGTTCCGTGGCCTTGATTTGTATTGTTTTCAATGTGGGCATTCCAGTCTCCCATGATGAATACGACATTTGGGTTTTGAAGGTTTTTATAATGGCTGATTTCAAATCTGAGGTCAAAATTGAAAAATTAAATATGGCGGACTATTAGACAAAATCTCATCGGATTTATACGACATTTGGATTTTAAAGGTTTTGTGCTCTGATTTTAAATCTTGTGTGAAAATTGTAAAATTTAAAATAACGGATTTAACATGATAGAGTATTTATATTTATAAAACTTTCTAGGTGAATTTTAAATATGTTGACAATCTTGATATGTAATAGAAGTGCAAAAAAAATTTTCAAAACTGAAAGGCTTAACTTGATTTTTTGTAAATTCTATGTATTTGGGGATCAGATTGGGTTGAATACGAGAGGAAAGTACTGCTGTTCCAAGCAGGAACTACATTCTATGCAATTTTGAGAAAAAAATCTAGTTTTTAATGTCTGCACAAAAAATAATTTGAAAAAACAAATATTATTTGTAGATCTAAAACTACTTTTTATACCGAACTAGACTAAACAAAAAATAAACACTTTGTTCTTCTATTAAATAAGGGAGGTACTCTGTTTTGCCTAATATTGGTCATTATTTACATGCACTTCTTAAGTACCAGAGCACCTTACCCTTAACTCTTAATATAATTCACTAAGAACTCCCTTGACCTTGATGTAGTAGCATTAATAGTGCCTCTGGCCCTCAAAGCTTCAAATAGTTCACTGCGCTCGATAGTGATAGGCCTCCCTGCAAAAGTTGAAAATTTTGAAAAAAGGACAAAAAGGAATTTGAACAAGTTTGGTACTGCTTAATAAGTGTCCAAGCTACAATGCCATGCCACTTTTATTGAGTTACAAATTATTAAAACTCTACTTGAATTTCTTGGTTTAACCAAAATATGCTCATAATAAAAAAAGTGACTCTATATACTGAACGGTACGTACGTTTTTGGGAAACCGATTTTGATTTCTAACTGTTTGAAAAAATAGTAAATACATAGATGTGTTGTTCAATTTGGGCAAAGTCTCGTAAGAAGATACATGCTAAGAGTTGAAAATTTGTTTGAATTGCGTGATTTTTACACGAGCGGTTAACTACGAGAGTGATTTTTACTAAAGTGGTTTTTGTAAAGGAATTTTCGTCTAGAGTAATTTTAACCAGATCCCCTTGAAACTAAAATTGAATATCTTGTTTTTGAACTACAGTCCAAAAGTGAAATTTTAACAATTTATATTATGCTATAAATAGTTTATTTCCAAAACTCGAAAAAAATGCTATAGAGGTTTTTAATAGATTTTTTTGTGTAGATTACAGTGGCATCTAAGGATATTTTATACTTGGCAACACAGATTTCCAATAGTTTTACTAGATACGCGACTCCAGCTTCTGAACACGGAAAAAAGTGTAGCCAGTCGGCCATCTTGTATTTGGGCAAAGTCAGTTTTGACATTTCACAACATTTCAACGTTAATATAAAAATTTAAATCTAATTTTAAAAGTTGTAAAACCTAATTTTTGAGGCATACCGCAAGCGTGTTGTGCGGTGGATTGTAAAAAACTACGACAGAATTATTATCAAAACGTTCAGTGGGGATCAGTTCCTTTGAGGTAGACGGAATAGGTTCAGGGAGTTCTACTGGTAACGTGTCGCTTTCTGTGAGAATATTAGAATACAGATGGAACTGCGTCATTTGCTTGCAGTTTTTATGTTTCAACTGACAACAAATTTGACCAACAGGTTAAATGAATACAGCAGATGATAGATACTGAAACTCCACTAATCTGAACTATTATTGAAATACATATTCAAATTGCAACTCTTCATTTCCATGACACATTTGGAACCTTTATAAAACTTGTCCATTCTTCCCTTGCCTTCTTGAATTCTTCCATTTCTTCGTGCTTTTTGTTAGCCTCCGTTTCCAGCTCTTCTTTCATTTAATCTATCTTTTTATTATTATTGCTGCCTCCATCTCTTTCATTTCTTCGCCTTGAGTCTGTTTTCCTTTTGGTGGAATATCTCTTTGTTGTTGGTTATTTTTTACTTTTTGCGCTTCTTTGAGATGCTACCTGTGCGGTTTCCCACTTCTCGAACTCCTCAGGATCTTCTAAGTATCTCTTTCTTTTTAAACAATAAAAAGTGTAAATAGGGCGAAGAAGTTAGAAGAACGGAGAACAGAGAAGGTAGTGCTAGGGAATAGAACCAGCAAACTTGAAGATAAACTAGAAAACCAAGAGAAAGAGGAGAGAAAACTAAATATCGTAATAAAAGGGTTGCAGAGCCTAGATAACAACAGCAAAAAAATGGAAGAAAAGCTGTTTGAAGAAAAATTGCAAATTAAACCGTAGATTCAAGATGCTGATAAAGTGGGAAAGGACAAACTTAAACAAGCGATAGTGGTAAAAATGGTAAATTAGGGAACAAAACAAGAGGTCATGGGAGAAAAGAAAAAGCTGAAAGGAATGAAAATGGTAATAGAAAACGACATGACCTGAAGAGAGAGAGAAATCTAAGCGAAAATAAAGAAAGCAGCAGAAGAGGAAAAGAGCAATGGCAGACGCGTACGAATAGGATACCAGAAGCTGATAGTAGAAGAAAAGGTATATGTATGTGACAACCCCAAGGAAACAGAAGACTAAAAAGAAGAAACCCACTCAGCCAGACAAAGAAGACGACACACGCGATGCCAAAGGATACGAAAAAAGACAAACGAGGAAAAAACTACCAAACAGTTCCCAGCAGGCCGGTCACCAGGGAAGTGCAAGACCGACCCCCCCCCCCCCCGTAACTGCAACTACAACCACAGCCACACAATTAGCAGCCAAGCATAATAAGAATGAAACAAAAATACAGAAGCTAAAAATATGTACCATTAACGTTAGAACATTAAGAACCGAGGAGAGTTTAATAGAATTTGAACAAGCAACACAAAAGATATCCTGGGATATAATAGGGATTGCAGAATCAAGAACAATGGATGACAGCACAATACAAAGAAGGAACGGAAACATATTATATTCCAAGGGAGAAATACGAGGACGAAATGGAGTCGGCTTCTATATAAATAAAAACATAATAAAATTAGTAGAAGAGGTAAAAGGATACTCGGACAGGATAGCAACGTTAACAATGAAATTAAATGAACAAGAGAAACTGATAATAATACAAGTTTACGCACCTACAGAGGCTGGATCTGAAGAAGACGTACAGAATTTTTACGACAAAGTAGAAGAAGCGTTAGAGAAAGCACGAAGTCAAACGAAAAGAATCATAGTGATGGGCGATTTTAACAGCAAAATAGGGCAGCATGCAGAAGAAGGTGGCGACATCACAGGACGGTTCTGTTATGGTCAAAGAAATGATAGAGGGAGAGAGCTAATAAGCTTTGCAATAAGGAACAGACTATTTATTACAAACACATTCTTTAAGGCAAGAAGTGGAAGAAAATGGACTTGGAAAGCACCGAATGGAACGTACCGCAATGAAATCGACTTCATTTTAGTATCAGACAAAAACCTTGCCACTAAAACAGGAGTAATAAACCAATTCGAACTAAGCACAGATCACAGGATGGTGAGAGCAACAATAACAACAAAGAAAAACATAAAAAGACTGCAGAAGATAACAAAAAGCGAAACCGTTTTCAATCAATAATGAAAAATTTCGGATAGGAATATCAGAAAAAGTTAAAGCTATAGAAAAATCAAGAATCACAGAACAGAAAGTACAGAATCTGTACGATGAGCTAGAGAGAATAATAAAAAATACACAAACAGAATCCAAAGAAAAGGCAAACCCGAAAGCTGGGAAACAATTAATAAAAAAGAGAGAAGAAATGAAAAAAGGGAAGGGTATCAGATTCAGGGTAGAATACGCAGAACTCGACAAACTTACAAAGAGAGAAATCCGCAAATGATATGACGTTATGAGAAAGGAAAAATAGAAGAGATAATGGAGGAAACGGGCTCAACAAGGAAACTGAGGAAGGAGCTCAGCAAAGGTAAGCAATGGATCAGCAAGTTAATAAACAAGAAAGGGGAAGAGGAAAGAACAAGAAAAGGGATAATCCAAGTTGCAACAGAATATTACAAAGAAATATTTAGCAGCAGCAGAAACACAGAGGTTCCCAGGATCAGTGAAACAAACGAAATAAATTAAACAAATGCCTGGCAGGAAATAGAAGTAGAAGAAATAAAGAAAACCATAAGTACGCTAAAGAAAGACAAAGCACCAGGAGAAGACAGACTAACGAACGAACAATTAAAACTGCTACCCGAGGAAGCTATAGAGGAACTAAAAGACCTTTTTAATAAAATAATACAGGACGAGGAAATACCAGAACAATGGAAATCTACCACCATAATATTATTGCATAAGAAAGGTAGCAAAAGAAGTGATAAAAAATTACAGACCAATAATTAGCCTTATACCAACCTTCTACAAAGTACTTGCAACTATTATTAAAGGAAGAATAATTAACATTTTGAATGCAAACCAACCACCAGAGCAGGCAGGATTTAGAAGTGGGTACTCAAAAATGGACAACCTGCAGGCAATTACTCAAATAATGGAAAAATGTCAAGAATACAACAAACCTATCCATCTAGCATTCGTGGATTACTCCAAAGCCTTCGACAGCTTAGAACATGGAGCTATGATCCAGGCCTTAATAAAACAGGGAGTTCCAACAAAGTATGTCAGAATCATCGAAGAATTATATAAAGAAGGGAAAGCAAAAATAAGACTAGAAAGAGATGGAGAGTACTTTAGTATTGAAAGGGGAGTAAAGCAAGGCGACCCCCTGTTTCTTAACCTATTCACAGCCACTCTAGAAGACATTTTCCGCAACTTAAAATAGGAAAAATACGGTATCGATATAAATGGTAAAAGGTTTTCAAACCTGAGATTTGCCGACGACGTGATTCTGTTAGCTGAAAGCAGTGCGACACTAAAGTTAATGCTAAAGGAACTGAGTGAAGAAAGCAGTAAGACAGGTCTAAAAATAAATTTCGAAAAAACCAACTTAATGTCAAACAGACTATCATTCAACGATTTAGTATTGGGAGATGAAACTGTAAAATATGTTCAAGAAATTTAAACTTGGGGCAAGCAATTTCTTTTGGGAGCAGAACCGAGTGGGAAATTTATAGAAGAATCGACATGGGTTGGAAGTGCTTTTGGTCCCTAAAACATATTTAAAAAAATAGTGATATTTCCATAAATCTAAAAACAAGTGTATTTAACAAGTGTGTAATCCCGACCATGACTTACGGTGCTCAAACATGGTCTTTAAATAAGAAACTATGTCAGAAACTAAGTGTTACGCAATCAAAAATGGAAAGATCCATGTTAAATATCAAGTTAACCCTACTGAAAATATATATAGAAACCTCATATAACCTGATAATGTTTTCATCAGGTTGTATATGGTTTTATGAGGTTTTTGAAACAACCAGGTTCATTTTGTATGAGGTTTTATGAGGCAACTGAGGTGATTTTCAGTAGGGAAGTGACAAAGTGAGAATTAAAGATATAAGAAGAAGAATGGGAACAAAAGATATTGTGGAAGTATGCAAACATTTAAAATGGAATTGGGCAGGACATGTAGGTCGGCTGCCCACAACGCGCTGGGCCCCGAGAACGACAAAATGGAAGCCAAGGGATGGACAAAGAAAAAGAGGGAGACCACACCAGAGAAAAGGGAAAGAATAGGATCGAACAAACGGCAACGAACAAGGCAGCGAAGTTGGTAGGTAGATGAGAAAGGAAAACTAAACTTAGGATCTATGGAATCTGCAAGGAATTTTCGAAGATGGCGCACTCAAAACATTAACCACATGGTACTGGAAGAAATAATTAGGACGAATATTAAAACAGCGGCAACAATAATGAAATACCCACATCAATCTCTAGTGTACGCTGACGATCTGACTCTTATTAGCAGAATGGAAAATGAACTGAAGAGAATAAGCAACGAACTAATCACAAAAGCAGGACAGGACAATATGGTTTAGAGGTGAATACAGAAAAAACAAAGTATATGAAGCTAGGTAGAGGAGAAACAAAAGGACAAGAAGACTTTAAAGTGCAAGTATGGAGGGTTGAAAAATGGAGATCAATGGAGAAGAACAAGTGAAGAAATCGACCAACTATACAGAAAACTAAGCCTGGCAGAGGTAGTAAAAAAGAAACTGTTGCAGTGGCTACGGCATGTGGCATGAATGGGTAGGGACAGTGTTGTGCAACAAACTACCAGGAAGTAATATACGGGGTAGACATGGCTACAGTGTGTGGAGGAGGATCTAAAGTGTTTAAAAGTACAGAACTGGAAGGTAGTGGCAAGAGACGGGAAAAAATGGAAGAACTTAGTGTCATCAGCCAAGGGCCTTCATGATCTATAGAACTTATATATAATAATATTGTTTTATTAATTTTGGCTAATAAATAGCTCATGTTGCAATTTTGTGTCAGTAGACTCGTTTTTACTTTCCCATATTTCTACTGAAGTAAAGAATTATGATTTCATGCAAATTATCAAATTTCAGATTTTAACGGAAATACATGTTTTGAGCTCCAAGGAACCCAAAAAAGTGTTTTAAAAAATGTCTGCCTGTGGGTGGGTGCATGCGTGGGTAGGTTCGTTTTCCTTTATCTCCGAAACCCCTTTTTATAAGATTTGGTATATGGAAGTTTTTTATTTGCAGGTAGTGCGCTGTAAGGTTTTTAATCGAAACCAAAAATTATACGTGTTTTGTTGGTCTAACTTTTTAATACATACATGCATAAAGGCAAATCAAAAAGTTTTTTCCCGAATGCTGTATCTTAAATACTAAAGCCGCTACGAATTTTTGAAAATTTTGACTTTAATGTCGATTTATCAAACAAATCCAAATTGCCATATTATTTAATACCCCGTAATAAGTATAATCAAGTGATGTACAAATATTTTCGAAATATGAAAACTATATAAATTCTAGCTGCTCAAATTTTGGACATTTTCAAAAAATTATTCCTTGAAAAGTGCCCACACTATTTTTTAAACTCACTGAGCCGATAGAGCTTACAGTAAACTGCAAATTTGTTTATTACTAATCTCCCAAATTTTACTCTAAGCCCTTCGGGAATTTTTGAAAAAATTTAATATTTAATAATTGTTTTTTCAGACGCAAACACCAATCGTTACAAACTTTAAACAGTTCAATAGCATCTTTGAAGTAGTTTATTTGGATTAACAAGAATTGAAGTTTTTAATTTTTTGGTAAAACAATATTGTGTATTTACCTGCGCCAGAGCATTTAAAACGTAAAAAGTATGGGAAAGAACCAGTGACCTATTGACTATTATCAATCACAAATTTGTCACGTTGGTTTTTTCTATGGCTTTTATTGTTCAAATACATTTAATGACTGTCATAGTTAATGGTGTGCGAACTGACTGGTCCAGATTGAAATTACCGGGTCTCATAGTCGAACTGGCCGACGACGATCAGGTTATGTATGCCCTCGAAGCACAGCCATAAGATTAGAAACTCACTTAGCAGCCGAAAACATATAGCTTTTTCAGACAAAATTAAGGCAAGAATTTTATTTCTGAAAGAATTAACACCAAAAAAATATTTCAATTTTTTTGATATCCATCTCCCACATTCTCATTCGTTTAGGAAATTTGAGGAGAAAAACAAATACACGGCTAACTCAGACACACATTTTTTTTGGGTTACTCGAGCCCCAAAAGGTGTTTTTTTTCATTAAAATCTTAACAAACATATTCACAGAATCAGTGCTTTCCTATACCGAAGAAAAAAGATATTTTAGAAAGTTTAAAGAGTTAAAATCAACAAGTTGATGCAAAATAATTTAATCAGCATAAGAGAAATATTACAACTGCAAAGCATTTACTAATTTTTTTGGGAATCATTCTGTACATACTTACATACAATATAATGAAATTGTATTATTACATTGTTTCTTTCTACTTTTGGTTATATTTAAATTATATTCACATCATCCACAGCAGAAATTCTATTTATATAAAAAAATTATCACCTGTTAATATAAGAAAACCAATCATACAAAGTGACAAAAATTAACAGATTAGTAAATACCCTTGTTTACGTATTAAAGTCTTTTTAACCTATCTTCATTTTTTTTTTGATCAATACTGCTTATGGGTGGTGGTGGTGAAACTATAGGAGACTGTGCCTCTGCTTTAGGAGGTTTCGGTAATGTTGCAGACAATTGAGGACCTTGTGGAGTTAGTTTTGGATCAGGTGTTTGCTTTGGATCTCGTGGCTGCTTTGGATCTGGCGTCTGCTTTGGGTTTCCATTTCCATTAGTATTTTGTCCACTCTTTTGCGCTTCTGCCGTTTTGCCAGCTTGTTTTGCTTCAGCTTGCAGCTCTTTCTCCTTTTGTAAAGCTTTTTCGATTTTATCCTCCACTTCAAGAATTTCCTCCTTGTCAAGAAGTTCGATTAGTTCATCTACCTGTTTTGCACTTAATTGCACACTATCCTTTCCAATGAATTCAATAACCTGAAAAAACAGATTGTGAATTATACACAAGATTTGGAACAAATTCATCGTCTACATACCTTAAGTACATCTTCAACTTTAACTGATCCGTCACAATCGTCGTCCATTTTTCTGAGGACAATCTTGATTTGTTCCATACGGGATTCATCAGGGACATCCTGTATTTTCCTAATAGCTGCCATTATGTCATCAATTTGAAGTAGTTCTTGTTTCTTTTTCTCAACAACTTCTTTCTTCTTAGTGTCACTTGTTTCAATATCTTTCTTTAACTGCTTTTCTTTGTTTTCTAGTTCTTCCAAAACAGAATCTAAATGTGAGATCATTTTATGAACCCTCTTGAAAAGACGTTTTGCAGCTTTGCTTTCTTGCACTACTGGTTTAGCTTCGTCAGCAGTTGCTTTTTTCAAATCTTGGACATCTTCTTGATAGTCAGCCATTTCTTCTTTCAAATCTTCAATAGCTTCCTTTTCAACTACAAACTTCTTCGAGTCTTTCGAGATATTGTCCAAAGCATGCTCAATTACTTCTACATCTTTAGCATGTAATTGTTCATCCTTTGCCTTAGTTTCAATTGGTTTTTCAGCAGCTACTGAAATGATTTTTGCTGGATCATGTAGAATAGGTGCGTCATCAGTAATTACGGGTGCTTTATCAACAAGTAATTCTTTCTCTTGTTCTTTCTTCTTTTCAGCACGTCGCTCCAGCCTTTCTTCCTTAATCTTCCTTTCTTCTTCTTTCATTACCTCTATCTTTACTTTATTGTCAATTTTACCCTCTTTTTCACCAATGGCAGCTTGTGTTTGAGTAACTACAGTTTCAGGCAAGGCAGAGATGGTAGCTTTGAGCTTATCGTGTGTTGGTATACTATCCGGTAGCATGAGTGCTCGAGATAAAAGTAGTAATGATGGTGGAACTTTTTCATTGAGGCTGAGATCTAGCCATTGTGACAATTGTGTTCGAAGTCTGGCTTCTGACACGCCATACGCTCTCATTCCTCGTGCTCTACAAGCTTGCTGAAGTTCAAATAGCGTTAGTGAATTAACCCCTTCTTTTTGAATCATTTTGTCATCTGCTGCTAACGAACGTAGTTTCATTCTTAACTGAAATCGTAAAAGGTAGTTGGTTCCTAATGTTTGCACTTCCAGCACTCTACAGAGAGCTACCAGCTGGTTACGGGATAGTGAATCTAATGTGATTTCATCTTCAAATAGTTTGGAATATTTCATAATTTCCTGATTTGTTACTTCTGCTCCAGTTGTACGCACCTTTTTAAACCATTCATTAAAGTCTTTTGCTTGTTGCGAATTGTGTTCTTTATGTTGTACTGCCATGTCATCCAAAGTTCGCTGTAAGAATTTTGTCATTTCTAGTTTAACTTTTAAGTTTTTTTGTATTTTATCCTCTTTGTCGGAAGCAGTTTGAAATGTTGAAGGAAGCATTCCCGGAAAAAATTTTATGAATACTGGTAATAGCAGTTCCATAAATGGTACTATAATAAATACTGAAAAGGGCAATAGACGAAACATATCACCTACTGTTCTTACCAGTAACCTGTGTTCTCTCCGTGTTAATGTTTTACCATTTAAAACCCTCCAGACCAAAATACTTGAAATTTTTACATCGATGAACAATAATCTAAAGCCATGATAGTAATGAAGTATCTCATCTACTATTTTCTGTGTTAAGGGTTTTTTTACTAATGCTTTTTGAGGTACTTCTGCTGATAGTTCCTCTTTCTGTTTTTTAATTACTTGAACCGTTTCTTCTACTTTTGAAGATGGTTTTAATGGTTCTTTATCAAAATTTATCTGTGATAATGATATATTTCGTATAATCAAATTATTGTAGTAGCTACTATTTTGCAGAAAGGATAAACTGTTACTAAATCTTAGATTTCTTAATAATGTATTTTTACTTATGTCCGTGGATACTGCAAAGTGAATGCGAGAGGAGGAATGAAACCTCCTTGTATCTGCCTCTTCGCCACATAAACATTTTAAGGTCCAGTTTGTGCTTGAACAACCTGTAAAATAGTTATTCTTAAATACCAAGTCTCAAAATGTAATTTGTGGCGTCTCCATAATTGCGAAAAAATCTCTGAACCAAAAATACTTACTTTTCAATAAATTAAAAGGACGATTTCCGAGATGTGGTGAACGTACAAGGACATGCATTTTGTTAACACACAAATTTTAACAAATGACAAGACTGATTTCCAAATGTGACAGCAGCCATCGACGATTTACTGGTGAAATTAAATTGTTAGTGGTCAACGCAAAATATAATAACTTTGCCTACCAGTACCAACTAGTGGAATTTTCCAATCTAAGAGATGACGAGTGTCATATCTTCGGTATGTACTCTGATGTCAATCAATGACAGCTCCACGTCCACCAACGAGTAAAATTAAAATATAGAAATGCAAAATATCAATACCAACCATAGAGAAAGATACTCCTTGATACCAACTGTATTGTGTTCTTTCCAACTTGAAGTTAGCTGATAAACGAAAAGTACCAGAACACAGATTTCTAATAGTTTTACTCACTGAACTATACTTATACTGGAACGCGCACTGGCGGTCTCTGCCATAGAAAAGAAGCGAGCCGAGAGAGATAGCGCGCAAGGATCATTCCTGTCCTTTTCGTACCGATCCGCGCATGCGCTGCGCGAGGGAGAAGACAGCGGTAAAGCTGTCAAATCATGACAATCAACTGCTCTACGCATGCGCATACTATCGAGTGTAGGACAGAGATGATCCTTGCGGCCCTCTCTCTCGGATCGGGCTGGCGGGCCGAGCGCGCGTGTAGTATAAGTATAGTTCAGTGGTTTTACTAGATACACCTGCTACAATAGCCGGGCGCTATTTTGTAGTAGGTCGAAGTCAGTTTTGGGTCATTTCACAAATTCAAACATCAACGTTAATATGAACAATTAAATCTAATTTTTTAGTAGTAAAACCTAATTTTAGAGACATGTCGTAAGCTAGTTGTGCAGTGGGTTGTAAAAATCGCCCGCAAAAGGGAGATGGTTTGTAGTTTAGTAAGTGTCTAAAATTAGGTTAATTATGCGATTTGACACATTGAAATCTCTTTATGTTGCTTGTTACTTTTTCTTTCCAAAAGAAGAACGTCTAAACAAATGGATAGAAGCTGTAAACAGATAAGATTTTAAACCTACGCAATAAACGATTATTTGCAGCAAGCATTTTACACTCAATAATTATTTACTACGTCCTGGAACGTGTTCCACGTCTCAGAAATGGCGCAGTTCCATCTGTTTTCTCATATTTTTTACAAGAATTATACAGAAAGCAAGACACGTTCCAATAGAACTTTGAGAACGACAACCTAGTTCGTCTACCTAAAAGAAACTAACCCCCATTGAACCTTTTAAAGTAGAAGTAGAACATACCTACACAATATATGGATATTTGCAGAACTTCATATACAATTAACAGTTATTTACAACGTGAAACCAGTGTTCCACATGTTGAAATAATGCAGTTCCATGTGAATTTTCATATGCCTCACAAGACTTGTAACGAATGCAAAATACGTTACCAGTGGAATAATAATTTTTTTCTACACCTATTTAATTATATGACAATTATTAGCATTTTTTCGTGAAATACCGTACCTATAATTCACTGTAGTGAATTATGGATTCATAATTCACTGTATCCGACCAATCACAAATACAAATTCAAAAATCACTGTTTCGCTGATTCGATGATTTTTAAATCGCCCGCGATCAACTCTTTCTGCTGCTGACAATCGCCTCGCGTGACAGCCAAGTGTATCGCCATATTGCTTGTTTACGTTTTACAATCTGTGCAAACTAATAATTCAACCACTAAAACGAGTCCAATTTATTTGTTTAATAGGTGTAGAAAAAGCATAGTATTACATTCGCGATTATGGCCATTATTCACTCGGATGATTTGCGCCACTCGCCTGCGGCTCGTGGGCTCAAACATCATCTTCGTGAATAATGGCTGTCATAATCGCTCATATAATAATTTTACTATAAATCACACATATATTTATTTTTGCCTATTTGGCGGCTTGGTAACAAGCAAATAAATAAATAACTTTCAAATTGTAAAATTTCATGAGAAATCAAAAGTGTAGAAAAGGTTTCCCTCTTTAGAATTTAAACCCCGACCATAAACACACTGAATTTTGCAAGCCCTAGAAGTTTGTCCCTACAATTCATTAACACCCTGTATACAGTGCTGTTTATTTTGAATTGCTTGCGAGAAGCATTACCTGAATCAATAATTGTCGCAAAAAATGTGGCTCATCGGCATAGTGAAAAATTCGTTCACTCGAAGTGCATTACCATCAAAACGTCAAGTCTTGTCTGTATTCGCGTTCAATCATTTTACATTGAAAGAAACTATTCGCAATAGTGCCACAGCAACTGCAAATCAAATAATCAAATATTGGAAGCGCCGGCGTGTACTAACACAGAACAAAGATAAAATTGTGAAAAAAATCAAACTTCTATTTAACCGATGGCGGAATTTGAAGAAAAACAAAAACAAAAAATCGAAAAAGCAAGAACAGAATCAACAAGATTTCATGAACGAGATGAAAAATTTATTCGATGTAGCTCACGGCGATGCATTGAACACAATTAAAGATCAAAAATTGAAAGATTTTTTAACATTGCAAAGATGTGAGGAGGCAAAGGCCATTTTTCTTCTTTGAAACGCGTAGTACCAAATTTGAAAAGCCGAATTACCACGGAAAATACGAAGTGCAACAAAAATGTTATGATTTGCGAGGATGAAGTAATTGAAGATAGCCCACTTTCTGCACAGTCTTCGGAGAGTGAAGATAAGGATGACAATTTTCCAAGTCCCAGTCTTTGTTCAAAATCTCACAAAAAAGAGAGAATCTTCAAGTCGACATTATCAGCAGTATTCGACAGGACCAAAATTAGTGATCGAAGTGCAGCAATGATTTTACCTGCAGTGGCTCAATCTTTTTTGACTGATATTATCAATTCATGATAAATAATTGTCCGTATTACTTATTTCCTAGGCAGTGGTCGATCAGAGGTTGCCCATTATTGTAACAAGTGGAACAGGAATTGAACAACTCCTTAAAGTTCCAGAATTGAAAAACGGAACTGGTTTAGTGATGGTAGAAGCTATTTTTAAAACGCTAGGTGAATGGAATATGGATAAACTTGTTGGAGCCATGTCTTTCGACACAACTTCATCAAATACCGGTGCGAAAAATGGCGCATGCATCGGTTTGCAAATGAAGTTAGGAAAGGATCTAATTTACCTTCCATGTCGACATCACATTTTCGAATTGGTTCTGGAATCTGTGTTTTCGACTTGTATGGGACCTTCATCAGGGCCAAACGTCAGGATTTTCAAACGATTTCAAGAAAATTGGAAGAATATTGACCAAGAAAGATATACCAGTGTTTTTTCTGATGAAGACGTCCGAATTTCGTTATTATCCAAATGCGAGAAAATTATCGATTTTGCAAAGGATATGTTGAAATCTAAGCAACCCAGAGACGACTATAAAGAATTTTTGGAACTGGTGTTAATATTTTCAGGTAACTTAATTATTTCGTTGGATAATAAATCAAATGTGTTTTTTGAAGGCGATAGTGAAATGTAGTATACTCAATTTTGCAGGTGAACCACAAACATCAACTTTAAAAATTCCAGGACCAATGCACCATGCTCGATGGATCGCCAAAGCCATATACTCTCTGAAGATTTACATATTTCGGGATCAATTCAAGCTCACTAATTACGAACATAAGTCATTGCGTAGGATTAGTATTTTTATTGTCTCGATTTATATATTCTTCTGGTTCCAAGCTTCCGATGCAATTCGCGCGCCTAAAAATGATTTGCAAACTTTACAAGAACTTCAACTTTACAAAACTGTAGATTCGCAAATAGCCAATGTTGCTCTTAAAACATTCTCGCGCCACTTGTGGTATTTATCAGAAGAATTAGTATGTTTGGCATTTTTTCATAGTAGAGAGTACCTACTTGCTGAAACGAAAGAAAAAATGGTTAAAAAAATGAACGTAGAAGACAATGTTTTCAGAGAAAAAACGAAGTTTTTTCCAAATCGAAACATCAATGCAAAAATCACAACGGAAAATCTCGATGAATTGAGTCTTGAAAGTTTTATCACAAAAAACAGCATTCGATTTTTCCAAATATTGCAAATAAAAGCTGACTCATTTCTCAACAAAAATATTTCCCAGTGGTTAAACGACGAAAATTACAAAAAAAGTAGTGAAATTTTGCAGAAATCTGAAAGTAGTAGACGACGTAGCTGAGCGAGGAGTTGCGCTGATTCAAGAATACAATTCCTTGCATACAAAAAATGAGCAAGAAAAACAAAATCTTCTTTTGGGAGTCAAAGCTCATCGTCGTGATTTTCCGAATGCAAACAAAAAAACTTTTTTAGAAAAATTGCAAGACAACAAACAAAAATTGATTCTTGTTTTTTAATTTATTAATCATTTAATAATTTTATTAATTGCTTAAATTCTTGTTCAAGACAATCAAAAAAGTACAAGGTTTATATTAACGACTCTGAAACCTTATTAAATACTATTTGACCCCCGCAGCGGATGAAAAATTAGGGTCATTCAGATATTAATAGAATGATTGAAAATACGGATCATTATTTTAATACTACAAGATGATTAATTTTCCTTTCGTTCAATAAATGAGTATGATCTATGGAGAACGATATAATGAACAAAGAGTGTATGTGCATTATCATGTTTGAATAAGTGTAAATAAATAATATATGTATATAAATCAGGGTTGGGCATGTAGAATATTACATGTAAAATATACTTATTATACATGGTTATTTTACATGTTTACATGTGGAATAATAAGCCCCTTTTCTACATATTCTACATGTAGAATAATACTGATGCAAAATCAGACAGTTTAAACGTAAAAAAAAAGAAATCTCATTGTCGGTGTATTCTACTCGAAGTGGCGGCCGCTATGGAGGTCTTTTAGACTCCGCACTCGAGTCCTATAAGCCCTTCTTCAGCCGAGAAAAGATGGCGAGGATGGGCTAGAGCACGGAATTTGGATAAGGGGTGATTTCCGCGGATAGTGCTGTCCCAGTATTTATTTTGTGGTTCAGGAAAACCACGTAAAAACCTGATGCAATACAGCCGGCCGGGCCAGGGAATCGAACACAGGTCTCTTGAATGAAAGGTGAACGCGCTTACCGCGCAGCCACCTTTCTCGATTTTAAACGTAAATAAACACGTATACAACTTAATAAGTGTAAAAAATAGTAAAAAACTAAAAACGTAAAATAATTGCGACCAGTGCCGGAGTTATGGTAGGGGCGAGTGGTACTTCCGCCTCAGATGTAATTATTTAAAAAGCGCAATTTTATTGTATAATTTTTTTATGGAGCCAACTGTCGTTTAATAACTGCGGACAATTAAAAACATTTTGCAGTGCGGTACGTTTGAATAGAGAAAAGTTCATACCGTTGTATAGTCATATGTCTCACCCCCCTCCCCCGTCTACTATGCACACACGCGTTCATCTACATAGTAAAGTTAACACAATAATTTTATGCAGATGTTTTTCTGAAATCTATCGGTACATATTTTACATATTCTACAATTCTACATACTTTACATGTATAATATGTAAAAAAGGTAAATATACTAGTTTTATTTAACATACATATTCTACATATTCGACGTATTCTACACACTTTTCTACGTGTAATGTAGAAAATAATTTTCTACGTGTAAAGTTACAACCCTGATATAAATAAAGAATAATTAATTTTTTCAAGCAATACCATCAAACGAATGCGTGAAAAATTTGCTGCTAACAATTTACGGGCGTAAATTATTTAACAAATCATTTGAAAATAGAAAAACTTCGGATAATTCCACTATTTTTATGTCATATTTATTGTTGAAACAGATGTACCAGGTAAAATATTTCTTGGGGCAGGTATTGCGCATGCTAGATTGTTTTGGGCCGGCGGGTGGTCTAGTGGTTAAAGTCCCAGGCTTTGAAACTAGACTCTCAATGGCAGTTGGTTCGATTCCACTGCTCGTCGGTAATTTTTCTGAACAAGTTAAATCCGACGGGTCCATGGATGGTGTATGTAGGTGTGTATGTTGGGTTACATGTCTTCAGGGGTGGGGTGCATGTTAGACCGGTGAAAGAGCGCAAGTCCGCTGAGCCCGGGTAAGGGGGTGGGATGGGAATCATGGGGTCGTGCTCACGCACGGCTTCATGATTCTTTAAAAAAAAAAAAAGATTGTTTTTGTGTTATTTATGGAGTTTTTTTACGATACCGTCATAGCGCAATTCAAATTGTTGCTTATTCTATAAGATAATGTTTTTTTTATAAACAAATTAATTTATTTTCGAGTCAGCTCCATGTCAGATGATGATGATGATGATGATAAGAAATTTTTTTTCTGACAATTGCAATCCATCACCTCAGAGAGTGTTATGAGACAATGTATTCCTTAAATTTTCAATAATTTCAATTAAAAAATGACGAAGTTATCAACCATCATGCGCAATACCAATTTCGCGACTCGGGGGTGCAAAAATACGAAATTCGCTGGTAGCGACTTCTAAATATTTTTCGATTTCGGTTTTTTGGTATCAATCTTCTAGTTTCGACCAAAGCTTTATAATTTAGGCCAGTGCGGGCTAATTTTATATAATAAAACAAAAAGATGTATTTCAAACCAAAGTTTTTTTTATAATTTGGTTGTTGGTATATTTATTCATAAAGAGTTGGTGGTACTGTAGGATGTGAATAGTATATTCTGTAACAAGTTTGGATTTTTGGAATATGTCTGTAAAACGTTTGGAATGGCTATTCCGCACTCGTGGACCGTCCCCCTCGCCTATCGGCTCGGGTGACAAACTTTCCACTCGTGTAGAATAGCCATTCCAAACCTTTTACAGACTATACTTTTCCTACGACTATAAATTATTTAGATCATTAAATTTAGAAAATAAGAAAATTTTAAGTTTGTTATCTAAAATACGCTTTGTTTATAAACTGTCAACAAAACAAAAAACAGTTTGTAGCTGAGAGACGCAACCTTAATTACTCGGAACAGTGTTAGAATGAATTCATTCCATAACAAGTGTAAGAATGTAGTTACTCCGTAATTAAAAATTGTATCAGAATGCTTGTATTCTAAAATAGTCGTAGAAAAAATTGTAATCGTAATTAAAAATTTTTCAGGTCTCAAACATCTGTAATAACATTTCACTCGGAATTTAGTCTCGAGTCAAAAAATGTAAAAATATGGACAGTAGTATTCTATTTAAAATAAAAAACTGTAAATTTCTAAAGCTAGACTTATATTTAAAAACTGCTATCAAATAAAAGTTTTAGTTATGTCAGTTAAATAATAAAACACTAAGGTGCTGGGTCACTCTGTATATTAATAGTAATTACCGATAACGAAAAACCAGACTAGGTGTTAATATTAGAAATTGAAGGGGTTCAATACAATAATTCTCTTTAGTAGCTTATCCTGCTATTATTATTTTACAAGCCAAACAAATATACCATTGTAGATTTTTTTGCTTTTTCAGATAAGTACTTATGTATTACATCAGTGTTTTTATACTAGCAATTTTTAATTACTGAAAATTTCTTCAGTATATGCTACAATAAATTATTAAGATGAAGAAATTTTGAATTTAAGTCGTTCATTATTAAAAACCTAACTGCAAAATAAGATAAAAAGGTGTGGTACAAATTGTCCCACGAATTCTTGAACCTAAATTATGTTGATTTACCCTAACTAACATATTCAAAAACGCAGAGTTGCAACCTCCTGAAGAGAGAACAGTCTAATTACTTTTTAAATAGTTGAATTAAAATTAAAAGTTAAGTAAATAGTCACTACTCATCTAGTTTAGTATTTCTACTTATTTCTGTTTGAACAAGTGCACCAACAGTGTCTCATATAGGGGCGTCACATCAAACTTTTCGGCATATGTTAGATCTTCACACTTTTTGAATTTTGGCTCCAAAAACACACAAAGAAGGTACACTTGTTAAAAGTCGCTAAAATGGGTTTTAACAGTTTTCTAGATAATTCCCTTTGTGTATAAATTCTAGTTCTCATATGAAAGTCTGAATGCCCTCAAAATGTGTAAATCCTTTGTATTTTGAAGTCTACAGTGACAAATGTGCACTGTAAGTATCACTTTTTGCATTGTTTTTTGAAGTACATTTGGGTTACTAATCAGCCATCTTGAGTGAACTAACAGGTAAGAAACAAACAATATGCCAAAGTGGAAAAACACCACGAAGTAGACAAGTAACTTACGCCTGGTGACATCAGAGTCACAAATTTTGGTTGCCGTAGTTATATCTAATGCGTGCCCCAATTTCTCTCTTGCGTTAAATTTTAATAACACTGAACTCAGAATTAGGCTAGAATCTTGATTTAAAATATTTTTTTTGTATTTTTCAATAAACCTGATTTTCTGCTTGCCTTCGTTTTGAAGATATGGAATTTGGAAAAAAAAACATTTCATTTGCTTTTCGATGTAGTACAATTTCACATTTTCAAAATTTCAAAAAAGTTTTAACAAAGGTAATCGACACCAATATAACAAGTCTAAACTGCGTGTCCAGATCCGGTTAATAACCTTACAACAACGAACGAACGAACCGACCCACGCACGCACCTACTTACCCACAGATAGACATTTAAAAAAAAACATTATTTTGGGTGTATTTCCATTAAAATTTGAAATTAGATAATTTGCAAAAAAATCATAATTTTCCATACTTCAACAGAAGCATGGAAGAGTAAAAAACAAATCCCAGCATCTCATTTAATTAATCAATTTTGTTATGTTCTGGCGGTTTATTATTCCGTAGTTAATAGGCAATTAACAGTGAGTGTTTTTAAGTTTATAGTGAGGTTATGTAACCTAAAATGTATGGAAAAAGTTCAGGGGTGCCTTCAGGTAAAACAAGTTACCACCAACTTAACCCCTTTTACTAAGGAAGCTTAGTTCAGCGCTAAGCTTTAAATTCGACTTTTTGAATCGCAGCATTTGCATTCAACTCAGAAATTTAAAATATTTTGTTATTACTTATTATTTACCTTGTTTAGTAGATTTTGATAATAATTATATTTCAGGATGTACATACAAAAGACTTGGTTGCGTCAGTTGTTTGGCCAAATGTTCACACGTAACCCTATTATTAAATGTTTTGCTACTTTGAATGACTATTACTAACCCCAACCATCAATAAAGAGAAGTTAGATGCTATACCAAAATTACAAGAATGGAATTATTACAATATCTTTTAAGTTGGCCTTGGCATGTAGTAATTTTATTGAAGGAACCAAATTCACTATTATCTTGGTTTATGGGTATGGTAGCACCTTTCAACAAATAACCTTGATGAGAATCTTGCCCAAGCGCAGTTTGAGCGGGATCATTTCTGATTGGCACTGGCCTTTGTGCCGAGCCGCCATGTTTTATTAATTTTGGGGTGTGTTGAAGACAAAAAGGGTGAAAACAACAACCCCGTTTAAAGAGGTAATTGTTTTTAATTGTATTAAAGTGTAGTGAACATGGTGTATTGTTATTATTTGCTTTTGCAATACTTTTTGCGTGCGTTTATGACACTTTCCTAATACTACGCACGCACGTTATGGAGTCGTAAGTGGTGAAGGTTGTAAATGCGCTTGTAGTACGCTTTTCATTGATTTTATTTCATAGGCATTAAACACACGCATTTCATATTTTTGGGCTTTTTGTAAGAACAGGCATAATGTTGCTTTAAGTTTTAGATTAATAAGTCTGTAAATTGAGGGGCCTTTGTTTGGATTGATAATAATAGGTTTGATGTCATTTTAGTCATGCTGCATGAAAGCTCGACGTTGTACCTAACTTGTGGACTGTAGCGTAAGGTGTACTCATACCCACATATTTCTGTACCAAACAAATTTTATTCGACAATAAATTGGGCCCTGTCAGTTATGTTGCTCCGAATCCAATCTTTGCAAATGCCCTTTGTACTTCTGCTATTGCACTTCAATTGAACTGAACTATGTGAGTATTTAAATGCCTTTTGGTAAGACTAATAATATAAGTGTATTTACAATCTAAATCTATTGCTTATCTGTAGTTTTATAAACAGAATTGTGAATGACTCATGAATTTGTATGGCTTTACACGTGGAGAATAAGACCTTGGTGATGGTTAAGTGTTGCATAACATAAAAATCTATTTCGTTATTCCAGTTACAAAGGTCATTTTTTAGCAATTTTATTTTTGTTTTACTGTAGATGTTGCCAGATTTCAAATTTTATCACAAAACTATTTTTATATTCATCCTGAGGTCCTTTGTTTCCAGAAAATTCATTTATCGTGAAGGTTATTTAATAAATTAATAATTTATAGATAACGATTTAGCGTCACCTACTATCATTTTCTCATAACTAAAGTTGATCCCAGTATTTAAAACATCAGTCTAGTTCATCATCAATACTACCTACCCACTTCTAGTTTAAAAAGTATGGTAACTCTTAAAAATGTAATCTAATCGTTTCCTTTAACAGCTTTGATAATGATTAAGTGATAATTTCATAATCTGTGTTTTATTGAAGTACATATTTCATAAACTTTTCCTGTTGGTTTAGACTGGTGTTGATTTGATAATTTTTATCAAAAGCGAGTTTTATCCTATTTAATATCACAATTTTCTTGGATTTTGCACCAGAAAAATAGGTAAAAGCTCATTGGCGACATTATAAATATATGTGTGGGTGGAGGATAAAAGGACATGACCTCGAAAAAGTTATAAAAGTAAAAACCAGCGGAACTCAATGGTTGCTTGCCTTTGATTGATTCCTACATTTTAGTTGTTAGGTACTGTCAAGTTAAAGAAATTTCAAAGGCAACGTTTATGACTACAGTCCGGATTTGTAGTCTAGTATTTAGTCAGTATATAAATTGAGGCAATCAATTAATAAGCTGTGCCATAATTCCTTTAAATGTATAGTTGGCGCATATGTAAAATTTTAAACGAATTATCTACCAGCTTAGAATGGTAACATCCATATGTTTGACCTTATGCTCGCTTGTGCAGATAATTATTATTTATTTGGTCAACTGGAATTGATGCTTGTGTAGTAGTAAAATAAAATCGAACAGGGTTCATAAGCGTAGAGTATGAATGGTCATGAGTTTTAAAAGTACTTTACAAAACAATTATATGAAACTGCAAATAGTGTACCAAGGGACTGAAGTGCTTCATTTAATGTCTGCTATGCTCAGGCAATAACCAAACGAGGGATTGAATGAAGCACCTCAGTCCTGTGGTATATACGCTATTTGTTGCACTGCCGAATAATTTCAAATCGAAATAGTCAAAATTTTAAAATATGCTGTCAACGTGACAACTCACTTTTTTGATGAATAGTTTTTTAAATTAACTAGTCCTAGAAAAGATAGTGTATGCAACTCTTATATAATGGCTATTAATACACTCGTGTATAAATAGCTATCATTGTAGATTTGTTGCATAATATACTATTAAGTATTTCGAAAGATATTTCTGATTATTTTTATAAATGTACTTAAAATTTACAATCATTTAGCTTCAGATTCTTATCTTATTCATTATCTAAAGTTGATGCTACAGTTTTAAGAGCTTGAATTTATTGAATTTTATACATGCTTTTCATTTTGCTAATCTAAATATGTCTGAACTGGCAAGTTAGATATTTTATCTGTAGGTAATTTCATATTTATTACTGATAGTTTGAATGTTTGTTGGAGGGTCGTTTAAATACTTCTTAATATTTCCTATTATATTATGTTGCTTCAATTTATTAAAATAATTGTTATAAGTAAATTGATAAACTACTTTAATTTGAGGTTATATTCTCTATGTTGTTGATTTAGTGCAGCTTTTATAAATTGAAAGTATTGAGGTAAACTTGTAAAAATGGTATGAACCAAACCGTTTGGACGGACACTTCAATAATTTTCCTATTTTTTTTTAAATTAATTCTTTTTATTTACATAGCGATAAAAAGAATACTTACGAGTAATCACAGTTTCCTGTGAAAAAAGAATGTGTATCTAAATTATAGAGCCATATTATCCAACAAGTGGAAGTTATGACTTATTCTACTGGAATAGCTAATATTTAATTTATTGTAAATAAAACAACTCTTAAAAGGTTTTTTATTTTAGCCTTATACGTATATACGATTAAAAGTAAACAGTTGGTGTTGCTAAAGGAACAATAAATCTTTATAACTTGATCTTGGTTTTCTATATCTGCGTCCAGATTACTTGATTTCTCATTCAAAAACGTCCAATAACGGTGAATTTAAGAGATCAATTTGTTCATTCATTAATGGTACAGATTTTAAATGTTTATGAATTTCAAATGCTTCTAGTATATCCAACTTACGCTTGTCATCACAAAAGTGTAAACATTTTATAGTGTTATTAGATGTCATTGAATGATTGTGTTCTAATAAGTGTTTAGCATAATTGGATGTGTTTATACTTGTAACAATGTACATGTTCCTTGTACCTAACATCAGAATTTCTAATTGTTTGTCCTATATGAACCGAATTACAGTGCAAGCAATTTAATTTGTAGATGCCTGATTTTAGTAAATTGTCCGTTTTTTCTTTAGCATTAAACCAAGTGTTTAAAATGTTTTTTGTTGTTTTAAAAGTTATTAATGTTTTTTGTTGTTTTAAAAGTTATTTTAAATTTTTTTTTGTAATTTTGGCAATTTTTTTCTGATTTATTGCCAAAATATGGAATTGACGCGTATTTCATTTTATCTGATGAAGTAGTTGGATAAATTTTCTGAATAGCTAATTTATAAGTTTTCTCTTTAATTCGCGTACTAATAAGTTGAGTATTATAACCATTATTGTATGCAATTTTTTTAATAATCAAAATTTCTCTATTATAACTAAAGGAACCGTTAAAGCCTTATGTATCATGGACCTGTATGCTGCTAATTTATGTGTTTTATGATGACAAGAATCCTGTGGTATTGTAATGTCTGTATGTGTTTTCTATAAACAAAATATTCAAGTTTATTATTTGATTTGAATTAATTTTTATGTTTAAATCTAAAAAGTTAATAGACCTACTTTGTTCAATTTCTAGTGTAAATGTTATCTTCCTCTTTTTTTACTGGATGAAAAAAGAGGAATCTGTGGCTGTGCTCGATGGGAACAAATTCAATGTTCAAGATTGTACGGTGTAAACTGAATAATGTTTACGCAGTTCTACCTCCTACACTATAGTTTTGATCGTATCGGGTACATCAACTAATTAAATTAGTATACTTCACTAATCATTCTTCAGGTCCATATGTAAATTGCAAGTTGCAGCTCAAAATATAAAAACCAACCTTAAGGAATTAAAAAAAGAAAAACTTGGCATGAAAATGTGCAAATCGTAACAATTTGATGTTATATTGAATGTGGAACATACTTTAACCGAAGAACTTGTATTTTGTAGTAAAAACCATTGCATTTTTATACAGGAATCGTATAGTAATTTGCTGAATATATGTGTGCGTTTTGTTTTGTTTATTATAAAACTTTAATAAGTAAATCTATTCATAACTGACGACGAATGAGATGCAGCTTGTTAGTTTGACAGATGGGGAACAAAAACTTAGATCAACCACTTTTTACCAACCTAACCTAACCTAGCATATGGAGCGACCTGGTTAATATTAAAGATGGAAACACAGATTTCTATAGGTTATATAAAAATCTGTGTGAAGACAAATAGTCTTTTACAACTAGTTTGACATTTACTGGTTTTTATTCTCCATAACCATATTGTTTTATCAGTCCGAGCCCTCTGCACTATAATAAATTAATAAATATTGTTTTATGATCCATGGCATTCTAAATATCAAATATTTTGTGATCATAGCGGATTATGGAATTTCATAGCGGATTATGGAATTTTACTTGCGTTGTCAAATTTACTTTTGTATTTATATTTTGTAATTAATAAATGGTGTAGCTAGAGAACGATTATTTGAACTTGCAACTTCTTCAATAATACGTTTTTGTGGTAAATAATTGTGTAAATAATAAAAACAATAAATACTTTAATTAATTTAGGGTTATCTGAACTTAAAATAACTTGTTTGAACGCCTTATTTTGAAATAATGACAATAATGACGTTATTTCAGTGGTCAAGTTTCTATCTGGTTCATAGATGGAAACTCAACCACTGAGCTATTGTGTCATTTAGTAGGAGTTGTTTATACAACGTATTCAAGTTCAGGTAACCCTAAATAAATTAAATTGTTTGTTTTTATCATTAACGCAATTATTTACCGCAAAAACATTGTTTTAAAGACATTAAAAGTTGAAAATGTTTTTCTATCGCAACACCATTCATTAATTACAAATACAAAAGCAAATTTTGAAACTAATGTAAAATTTCATTGGATACACCATGATCACACTTGAAAGTAACTTCTTGGTATATATTTAGAAAGCATAAAAAAATCAGAATCAAAGCCTTCTATGGTTGGCATTTGAAAAATTGATGTTTCTGTTATAACTTAAATACAAGCGCAAGTATAAAGAATCCGACCATGCCACTGTAATTTATCCAAAAAAATCTATTAGAAACCTTTCTTGCATTTTTTTAGATTTTTGGAAATAAACTTGTAAATTGTTTTAATTTCACTTTTTGACTAGTCCAAGAGCAAAAGAAGACTTTCAATTTTTGTTTTCATCATTGAATTCGAAAAAGGTTTTGTGATAGTTGTAAATGGTCTCATTCATTCATTAATTTGGAAATGCTGAAGTGAAACATCCTTGCTTAACCTCCTTGCTACCATGTAGCTCCACGAGACTTGTAACATTTAACGCATTTGATATCTGCTCTGTCGGTGGGTGTCATTTAGTAACCTGGTTGAGACTGAAAAGTTTTAAATATCAAGATTAGCCTTGTGCGCACGATATCCAGCACGTTTTAACCTGTCTGCTTGCAGTCATTTTATGCAAATTGCTGCATGATGTATAGTATTATCTTTTATGTTCAACATTCAATATCGCTACCAGCCGCCTTTTTATAAACTAGGTTTTCATATTTTTTGTATATCCCTAATAGACCTCCAATCAACTACTGAAAATTTAGAGGTGGTTTTTCAAACACAACCGAAAGAGCTAATTGAAAAATGTAGTAAAGTTTTAGTTGCTAGGGTAGTTGCACCAAATCGACCTAGTAGTGAAGGGGTTGAACATTGTGTTTCAGTTGCAATGCATATCTGGAAGAATGTGACAGATAGTTACATCTACATTACGAAAATTTCTTTATAAAAGCACTTTTGATGATAATTACTACTCTATAACTAATTGTAGTATCTTTTACAGGTCTGCAATGGAGGCCAACATATTTTCTAAGTACAGTAAATAAAAAGTAGCATGTTGTGCTAGAGGCATTTTTTTCATGCATTTTATTTTACATATGCCTTATAATTTTGTTATGCTTCAAAGTATCTATTATTTTTAAACGTTACGACAACAAACGTAACTATACGTCCCTACAATGAGTAGATGTCGAAAGATAGCAGCTTGTTGTAAGTTTACTGTACTTTGGGAAGGGATTCATACTGCAAGCAGATTACTAGATCCCATAAAGGCCGCTCATCATCTCCACTCTAAATATTAAGGTAACTGACATTCCCAAGTTTGCATTTAAATGTTTCAACGAAGATTGTTTGATTTAGATAGCATGAAGTACCCACAACTGGTATCCATGCCCTCAGACATTTCAGATTGGCTTGAGGAACAACTGGAAGCGCGTGGGATTGATGCAGTAGTATACACTCGTTACATTCTTAGCCTTCTTCATCGTGATCCTGTGGATGTCGTATGTCCTGATCAAGATTTGCATTTCACGCAACCAAACAAGGTAAATATATTTATGTTTTAAGTTTTACTTGTAACTGGTACTAATGGATTTTTTTATCGTTAGATATTTTGGTAGTTTAATAGACTCATTTAGTTCATTCTCTTCTTTTCATTGAAACCATATTTTAATTGCATGTAGGAAGTGAGGCGCTCAGGAAGCGGTCGCAAACGTTTCCGCTGCTTTTCAGAGTGGCGGGATCATGCGCAAGCTGATGCGGAACAGCTGAAGCGTTCGGCTGCAATAGAGTGCCTTATGTCCGCTTCTGACCAGGTACTTACTGTTAACAGCTCTGTAGTGTAGTAGAGTGCCTTGATGACAATTGACATTGACCGATTTTTTTATGTAGAGGTAGTTCTGGCGGCTTTAGGGAATTTATAGTGTGCTATTTTTTTAACACTGATATACATTAAATCATTTGAATGATCGTTTTACAAAATATTATATCAATTTTTTTTCTATGAATGCAAATTATACTTGCTAGCAAAATAAAGTGGGCCATCTTATATTGATATTCTTCTCACAATTTCATGTGTTTTATTGTACCCTTACATACAGAAAAAGAAAGCAATGAACATTACTGATGCAGAATTTGACATATCAGCAACTGATATACAGAAGTTAGTGAGAATATTATACATAAACATTACCAAACAATATATAAAATATAACTTCATGGATCTGGCAGTTCTGGCCCTTTTGGCCAGATCTGGTAAGATTCAAATATCTGAAATCAGCGAGATATGCATTGTGAATTTTTTTTACCGAACTCTTGTATGTACCTATCTAGTACCAACGTATTGGAAAAACATGGTGTAAATGGTATGTTATACTGTGGTTGAACCACCAGTAAAAGTCTTTCAAGTTATAAAAAATAAACAAATTAGATAGCTTAATAATTAAATTTTATTATTGATGACTTCTTACATACTGTACTTACTTCCACCACCAAGTATTATTGATTGTCAGTTGCATTCATTTCAGCAATAGCTTTGTTTATTTGGTTGGTCCTCCCATCGTTGAAGATGTTACTTTTCTGCTGCTTTAATTTAGTTTCTTTTTATTCTTATTATTTATATTTTCAAGTTTTCGTGTTCAATTAGTTTGTTCAATGATTCTAAATTTTTACATTTCAAGTGTTACATCCAGGGAGAAGTCGGTGCAAGTTTTCTTATTTACTCGCTAGAAAGTTTCATTCCACATACGTAGCATACCACTTGACTCTCATCACAGCCATCTAAAACCCCTTTAGTTCTCACAAGAACAATTACTTGTACGTTCAGATGTACATTTTGGCTACTAAGCAGCCATCTTCAGTGAACTAAAACGTAAGAAACAAACACTACGCAGATAAGTAACTTTCGCCTTGTTATATCAGTCACGAGTCACTTCGGCATAGTGTTTGTTCTTACGTTTTAGTTCACTGAAGATGACTGCTTAGCAGCCGAAATGTACTTCTGAAGGTACTAATAATTATTCTTGTGATAACTAAAGGGGTTTCCTCATTATTGTTAAGATCCAGTTCTGGAATCTGGTTTTTTCAAAATAGTGGTTTTGTTACATCTCTATGCTAAGTTGCTAGAATATTATAAACAATAGAAAACTTCATATTTTCAATAGAAGAAGCCAAGTTAGAATTGTAGCGAAAGGGGATGAAGAGGTTTTGTTATGAAACTTGTAACAGAACCAAAAATTGTAACTGTATTTTAAAATTTTGATATCTGTCACAACATGATCTTTGAGAAGATTTATAAACTATTAAAAATAGGTAAAAGTTGCTTCCAAGCCTTTTAAAGCAGAAGTTGGCCTTCTATGCAGTGGGTCTGGTCCACCGATCATCGCTTCTAATACCCAGCTGCCTCACTCTCTTTAGCAAGTACGGAGACCACGGCTTTCATTGACTGCTTTACTTTCCCACCCCTCTAAGGTTTTCATTTCAAATTTTCAAATAACTGGGTAGGCCACTTGCTAGGCATCCAGTGTTGGGGTTTGAACTTGAGTTCTTCAGTCTAGCAGTCAAGTGCCCTAATCGCTCGACTACTCTGTTACCATAGAATGCATTAATTGAGATTAAATCTGCAATGATAATACCACAAAATTAATACTGAAATGTAAGGTCAATATGGAGCAGTGTCTAATCGCAGCTGACCAATCGATCACGCCTCTGCTCAAGTTTGTAATGTCACAACTGACGATGCATTATAGCGTTGAGTTATACAGGGATTCAGAATAAGAACTTGATTTAAAAATAGAGAGACTTTATTTTAAACAAAATGCATTCATTTTTTAACTATTAGAGATTTGTACACAATTATTAATTTGTAAAGAATAAAAATATTGTTTAGGAGTATGTTGCACATGCACAAAACACTTTACTTACTGCAAAGTTGTCTAATTTTTGTTATTCTTTATTTTCATTTGCTATAATATCCTGATTATTTTTGTATAATTATTTAACAAATATTTGAAAAACGAGAAATACACTTTTTGCTGCTAATTGTAATTTGGATAATCCTCAATTGTTGCAACGGTCGAACGAAATGTCTTTATAGACAAGCATCTGAAGAGATAAGTAGTTGAGTACATTCTTTTGCGATCTGCACTTTAAAAATAAGATTTCGCACTTGTCACTTTTCTATAAATAATAAAAACGTACAACGTATATAAGTACCTGGCAATTCAAGAAGAATCTTTTATGATATAGTTATTTTTATGAATGCAATATTATAAGTTTGTACTATCAACATTCATAAGGGACAGAAAACCACCGTTGTATAAAGATCTTTAGAATTGCAGTACACATCAACTTTTTCTAAATTTTCAGCCAAAAAATTAGTTCTCTTGTTCGACAAAATACCTTTAAACATTGAAAATGACCTCTCAACGCCGCAACTCGTTATTGGAGCAAAATCGTAAAAGTTGGCCAGCGAACAAACTGACTGTATTATTTGTCGATTTTAGTATATTTCTTATTTCTAATAATTGTGAGGATTGTGATGCAATACTTGTTCAATATATTGCGACAACCGGATGTCAAATTCTCTGTCGAATGCCAAATTGCCAATAATAGAATGAAAGTGGTCAATTGATTCTAATAGCGACAAATTTTTTCCTTCCAGTGATTTTATAACTTTAGGAATATTACCTAAACGATTTTTAATAAGTCCCATTTTCCATCATAACAAGCACACGTTGAAGTTTATAAAGCCCTGCTTATTTATTTCTTTTGGAACGCTCCCGGTATTTTACAACAATAACTTTTAGTAAATATCGCAGTTGTAAAAACCATGCAAAATCGTGCAATATGTTTCACATATAACTTAATGGATTTGAGTACCCCATGGTTATTGTTTACTTATTGAATATTAACGAAATTTTTTGCTATTCTGTGACTAAAAGTTTGGTCTTTGATAATTAGACAGACATAGTATAAACTGTTTTAAATTCATTTTTTTGTTTTAGATAAATAGTTTTTATTTATGCTGTACAGATAACTATGGTTAAATAATAAAACTAATTTTGATACAAAGGTCTGAGGAATTTTTTCGTAACCCATAAAGGTGATGTAAGACAATGTCTAGAGAAAATAACTAGATTAATAACAGAGGCAAATATCATTTTCTCTTGGAAATTACCTTTTTCTGACTTGGAAAGAGAAGCATGAAAGTTGTCAACTCTTTCTATAGAAAAAAAATCTGTCAATCTTAATTGTCATCAACCATGTTGTAATGTGGGTAACACTGTTTGTGAAGTCAAGGTCTCACGATCATTGGTTAGTTTTACCAAAACTAAACTGATTGAGAGACTTTGCAGGAAAGTAAGTCGAATGTGATGCATATAAAATTTTTAGCCTTCTTAGCAGTAAAGTGTAGGTTGGTCTTAATAGAGTTCTTGGTTTGTTCTAAATGGTGAAAAGTTGTAAAGTTTTTAACTTTTTATTAAATTTTGGTTATTAAAACTTCATATTCATTGAACCTATAATAATTATTATTGTAACCATGAACTGCTCTTTAATTTTATGATGAGCATCCATAATTTCTAAAATCATCTAGTCCAAGACGTGATTTCTATGCAAATTGAACTTTTAAAAATTTGTCAATAGGTTTTGTGTATTTATTTTTTTGCTGGGTTTATATCAAAACTCACTTTTTTTTCACAAATTGGTTGTTTTAGCCTTTTAAGTTAGTGGTTCTGTTTGCCTACAAAAAAATACCAAACAACGTGTTTAATTTTTTTTTCATATCTTCTTCCTCTCTAGTGCCATAAGCTATACAGGGCATTGGCGACCTCTCTCCTATGTCTGTGTTTGGTGCGCGGAGATAGATATTTTGCACAGACAGATATAGGGGACCTACAGTTTAACGTGGGCTTCGCACCACAGGGAGTTCTTCTCCAGAGAGGTTTTACTGGGTAGAAAAATCCACCTCGCTGGTTTCTCGTTGCCTTGCGAGGCAGAACGACGGGGCCGGGAGTCAAACTCGGATCCGCCGCATTGGTAGCTCACACACTTACCATTGAGCTACGGTCGCTCGTTTCATATCTTACGAGGTCATAAATTCTACTAAAATTACTGATAATAATAGAAATTTAAAAAAAAACAGTTTTTTGTTTAATTTTCATAGTTTTTGTGTGTGCAACGGAAATGTTTTTGCTATAGTACGAATTTTGTGATTATTTCTTACGTATTTACTACGAGGTGACTGCTACTTATCTCAAATTTGTCTTAACTATTTCAGCAAGGCTAAAAATTTTATATCGCTGTTACATCTGGAAACGTCTATAATGTTGCATAGCTGAATAATCTTTAATATAAATTCACGTGATAAGCTTTTGCTTTACACCAAAATAACTTTAGAGTGCTTTTTCTGTAAACTTTGAATAAATTTGTTCTTGCATAGGCCTCAGAGGATTTTACACAAAAACTGCGTTTTATAAAGAAATTCTGAATTTTTGTACAGTTATAGGGGACATCCTGAGCATCTATTATCGAATGAGCACCATCCCAAAATGTGACTAATTTTTGTAAATCATATTTTATCCAGTTCCAAGCAAGTTGTTATGCAACGACCGGCAAAATGTTTGCAACATATGGAAAAAAGGTTTTATTATTAGAATTTTTCAAAAACTTATTTTTGGGATAGCTTCTGCATTACAATTTTGGCAAAAAATGCGAAAAACTTTTCCATCAGGTTAGCTATGAATATTAGAGTGGCCCTTATTTATATGGGCAATTTATTTTTTTATATTTTTTTGGCATGCTACCCCCTAGAACCATTCTCTATTATGAAAAAATGATGACCTGAAAATTTCAACCGAATAGATACAGTTTAATCCGTGCCGAAAACGCTAAGATTATAAATAAAATGAGTTCTTTATTGAAAAAACAAAATTAAAATTATTGCGTTATTGAATTATACAGCATTGACACAATCTATTTATCTGAAGAAGTACCCGTACACAGAGTAGATTTTTTGGAGTCTGGATACTTTTTTCGGTAGTTAGATACAACTTTTACAATGAACTGTTTCTGCTCATCGTTTGAGCTCAACTTATCATTGTATTCTTCCATCAATCTGACTCCTCTTTCTGCTGTATCGTTTGTAACTCTAATTTTTTCTACAATTGTTTTTGCTCGTCGATAGCCTTCATCTGCATCCCACTCGAGAAAAGATGTTTCTATGTTAAAATGAGTGAAAAATATTTTTGTCTTGGGAGAAGTAAATTCGTCCAGTTCTCCAACTTCTTCAAGGTCTGAACGTTTGTAAATAATTTTTTTATAACGTGCACTTCTTTATCAGATTCATCGTTGAAATCTTCTGAACATTCTGGTTCCTTCATTTTTTAACGCATCTTTTCTTTTATTTCAAAAGAGACATCATCATCAAAAAAAGAAAAGGCAACAGCCTCAGGGCTCAAGTACCACAAATGATTGAGCAATTTAGCTAAAGTGATTTTAGATACTGCTTCATCAATGTTCCGATATTTATACAGATTTTTAAGTAGATTCAAATCAGACTGCGGCGCTTTAGTTGAGAGCGGAGATAGCAACCAATTTTTTGTATAAATTTTCACAATAAAAATACAAACGTCACGAAGTGCTTTCTTCATACTGGCATTCATCTTAAATTGATTTCTAAATAGACAAATCTTTAACGAATAAATTGCCTTTGACATCCAGCGGGCGTGATGCATTGCCCCTGGATAATAAAACTGTACATTTTCCTTTGAAACCCCACCTAAAAAAAGTATGCATAACTCTGCAAATTATCCTGGTCTTCCTTTCTCTCGCTGTCTTCTCAAAAACTCGATATCTTGCAGGTTCGTCATTGAAGTTAAGGCATTTTCCGCAGCGATATCAAAAAGATCGTCAAGTTCATCAACAAATTTATCTTCTTTCTCCAATTGCTTGACAGATTTCTTCTCTCGACTCATTTTTGCATACTTTTGAAGATCTCGCCACTCTACGTGCAACTTTTTTAATTTTGGTATACAGTTCTTCTCACTTTGGGTTGGAATTCTCGCCTTCTCCCAAAACAACAGTGTTTCCCTAATCGCTAAACGTGCACCATCTTGTAACGTCAATTTTACTTCTCGCAAATTAAATAATAAAACTTTTAACACTTCTCTCTTTGATGGTAACTTGTTGCCAATAATTTGAGGTGAATAATTTCCTATTAAAAATACCTGGCAATCTTTCTTTTCGAAGATGAAGCCATGCCAAATAACACGCGCACAGAAAAGCTATCTTACATTATTCAATAATTACTGCAAAATCTATCACTATCAAGACAATGTATGACTATCAAGACAATGTCAGTATTCCGTAACGTGGCAGACATTTGCGTTAATGCAAGTCTGAACTTGTCGATAGTCGAAGTAAACAACAATGAATCGTGTTTCACCAACCTACGGTGCAGAGTTGTGCAGCGCGGCACGTGGTGGCTGGCAATTACAATGCAACGTTGTAATGCAAGTATTAAAGCTTTTTCGGCACGGGTTAAATTTAATCAATTGCGCTGAAATTTGCAGGGAATTATTTTTTCATGGTAAAGAACCATTTTAGAGGTTAGCATATGAAAATTTCCGACTTTGACAAATAAGGGCCACTATGAATATTAATAAAACAAGAAAGAAACAATATAAACATAGAAACAAAAAAGCCAATTAACTTGACAGCCGTAATGCTTATTTGTTTCCATGTTTCAATTGTTAATTACGACCCCATTCGCGTTTTTGCGAAAATTTGTTTTATTTAACTATAAAAATTTGTATATGGTTGAAAAAAGAACCATAAAATAGAATAAAATAAATACCATGCAATTTAAAAATAGTGACGACTGCTCCGTAACCTTTTAAACAGTTGAAGCTATAAAAAATCGAACATCGCCAAGAAATAGAGCTTTGTGTGACACTTTATCTGATATATGGTTCATTGGACTTGAAATTTATAACAACAGCGCTGTAGCGCGGAGCGGTTTTTATAGATTCTGGAAGCATTTGAAACTCACAAACATTTAAAAACTGTACCTTTACTGAATCAGCAAATTGATCTCTTAAATCTGACATTATTAATTTTGGAATTGTAAGCAAGTGGTCTGCAGACATAGATAATCAAGATTAAGTCATCAAGTTTTATAGTTCCTATAGCAACATCGACTGTTAATTTGCCTTTGATATTGATGTGTAAGCACGTTTTTGGTTAAAATAAATACCTGTTGAAATTATTAATTATATTACTTATAATATTAAGAACACTGTTGATTATATAACTTTTTTAAGGTATTTGTTATATAAATATATAGATTTTTAAAATTCAACAATTTTTAATACTATTTTAGTTTTGTTCAATATTATGCCTGGAAATGTTAAAAGTTGATTTCTACAAATAAATAAAACCGCCATAAAAACTGCAGCCATTTTGGGTTGGCAGTCTTTCAATACTAGATGCTCAGGATCTCCACTATAATTGTACCAAATAATTCAAAATACGGAATTTTATTTAAAAATTAATGTTTTTCTTTTATGTAGCTGCTATACAAACTGTTGTAATGCAAAAGCTTATCGTTCATTCATTTAGTAGACCTTGAAATTGTAGGATTTGCTTTCTAATGTATCTACAGTGAAATGTATATGAAATAAATGCATGCTACATCTATTAATCGATGTACAACTGAATACCTTATGACGCACAAGTAAAAAATTTTCTGGAAGGTAGGAATGTGACACATCGTTTTGAATTCTTTTCTGCGTTAGTGTACTGCATGTTGGTGAAAATGTGGGTATGTGTTATTAATTTACTTAGTATCATTTTACTATTTCTGTTAATAGAATTGTGGAATCGAATCTTTGGTCGATGAGCTGTGTGAAAAACTGAAGGAAATAAAGAGTGACACATCTGTGAACACTAATTCAACTGCTTCCAGTACTAGTATTGACCTCCAAAGCATTTCCCCTCAAGATTTGGCCAAACAATATTATGCAGCCTTTCCCCCATTAACTCAAAATCGTACACCCGGAACTCCTAACAGCATTGTAACATTAATACCCAAGTGGTTTTCGTCACCAAAGAAGAAAGGGGCTCGTAGGCAAAATCGTTCGGCAAGCTTTGATGAAAAACTTCATTACAAAATTGATACTGATACTATGAAGTCACGTAATAGTGGAAAGCAAAGACTCGGTTATTTCAGTCGTAGCCGAAACGATCTTGGTTATTCTCGTAGCATGGCTAAATCAGTTGAACGTTCTGAAAGCATGACCGATTGGGATTTGTTTATGTTCACTAATAATACTAAAAATAAGCTGTCAAATAGCAACTCGGAAAAGTTTGGAAATATCGCTGAAGAAAAGGTTGCAGTATCTCAAAATGCGGACTTGTCTGAAAAGTCGTTAAAATTGGACGACAACAATCGAAATGATTGGAATGATGAAGAGAGCATGAATATTTGTGATGATTTGCCTGTGGATATTCTTGAATTATTAGATTCTCCTAGCCCACAAGATTATACTGTAGCAATGATGAATTTAGCTAATATGAGAGATGCGGGCAACAAAAATTTTATTCATTGTGGCACAAACATCACAAGTTCTATTTGGTCAATTGATGCAGTCATTGATGATTCTACAATGTTCGATAATACCTACAATGCGGCATTAGATGGTGATCAGTCAGAAACGTTACTGGGTATTAAATTTAAATCTCTAACTGTAGGAAATAAAAATATCGAAAGTATTTGGTCCAATCCAGATGTAGCTGAAAATGAAACAAACATAATGTATGAAAATTATAATAAGTCGTCATTGTTAAACTCGTCAAATCAAAACAGCTTTGGAAGTAACAGCTTTTCTTCCAATAGTTCATGGGATGCTCCTGCTGGAATGGAAAAGTTCGAAAAGTGGTCAGAAGCAGAATATTTTGATAACGAGCAGCATTTATGCAATATGGCAAAAAGTTTTATGAAGTTGAACCATAACAAGGAAGAAAGTTCTTTTATTGAAGTTGTGCCTAAATCTGGTTCAAATACTTTCAATTTTTTTAATAAGGCTTGTAATATGGTACATATGTTAACCCAGTCAGGCTCTGTTAAAAAACCAAATGCTGAGAAAGAGGAGGAAAATTTACTAACATCAATGCGCAGTCACTTTAGACCAATTAACTCTCTTCATGGTTCAAGCGAAAATCATCATTCGAAGCGTTATGCAGATGGTACGAGTTTTGTTATATCTGGCAGTTTGGATAAACCAACCTACAAACGCAGCGATAGTGGCTCCGAGTACCTCGAATCAGATTTTGGTTCCCCAAAAAAACTGTTGGAATACAAAAGCAAACCTGATAAATCGGCAAGATCTGCATTAGTTCTAAAGTTTTTTGTCTGCCAAAATGACAAGGCCTGTCAAACAGAAAATGTAGTAAATGATCAGAAAGATTGTGAAATGGATAACCTGCAAGAGGTAAGCCCATAGTGAATATTCTGCGCTTAGTGTAATGCGGGACTTATTTAACTAAGCTATATAATTGAGACAATTGTGTTGTAGGCTAATTAATTCAATGTTTTTTTTTATGACGCTGCACTTGAATTAATACTATTACTCTAATTTTGAAACAAGTTAAGTGTTTTTTTTAAAGATAATAGAAATAATAGTTGTTCAGCAACTAACAGTTTTCAAACGCAAACTTTAATGACAAAATGTTAGATTATTAAAAGTTGAATAGAATGTTTGCGTTGGTGGGTGCTGTTATAACCTGCAGCAATTTTTTGATGTAGGAGTAGTATTTTTGTGCAATTTAAATGTTCTTGATTATATTGTTTTTATTTGAGCCTTGCAAACGTTAGTAGGGGTGGGTTTACTTAACAATTTTGGAAAAAATCAGCCTATTCAAAGCAGAATACAGATAGCTTTGAAATGAGGCATCACTCGATTTACTTTGCTATTTGAAATGTTTGCGGCTGGGTGCTGCTGTAGTGCACATTTGACTGTTTCGGTTGCTTAAGAGATTGTTGTATTTTCAGTATAACCTAAATATTCTTGGTCCTATCTTTATAAATTGAAAAAGTTAGCAGGGTGGGAGTTATTCTAAGGATGCACTTTGTAAGAACTGCTGATGTATTGGCTGCGTAATAGGTGTGTCTCATTGTCATATTTTAATTCAACTTAAAGGCTGCATACTAGTAGCATCTTAAGCACCTTTCAAAGAAATGCGAAGGGTAGTAATCATCTGACCGATAACAACAACTAATGTAGGTGCATTTATTTATGTCTTTGATCAATATTTTTTGATATGAGTTTCGTCAAATACAAATAAAAGGTATATAGTATAGTGTGTCCCAATTTGCTTGGAAACGCTCCTATAAAAATGTTATTTGTGGCCCAATTAAAATGATTTTTTTAGTAGTATGGATATAAGATGTTGCAAAAAATATCCAGTTTTATTGGAGCTACAAATAAAGTTTTTATAGGGGTGTTTCCAAGCAAAGTGGGACACACTGTATAAATTCAAACGTAGGCACAAGGTACTAACATAAAATATAAACTGTTAATCAAGACCTATAGGTTGAAGATCCTTTGTGGGCATCTTCTAGCCACTGCTGTTCCTCAAGGGCATAATAGAAAACATGTTCCATTAAGAACTTTTTAAAGTGGTTTTTGAAAATGTCAATATGGGGTTTTTCTTTTATGAGGCCTAAGGTTGTTGTAAGGTTTCTGGTGTTGAACTGATTACAAGTAGGTGCAGATGGAGATGCCTTTAACCTGACCTAAGTCAAACTTAATCATTTGGAAAGTTGGAACGCAACTAGTATGCAGCTGCGGTTGTATTTCCTAATTTTGAACTTGCTCCCAAATTTACATTGCAATTTAAAGTCACAAATAATACCTTCAATTTTATTCCGGTTGAAGTTAGGGCACAATTTATATTCTTCCACTATTGAGATTACAAATATTTACCAAACGTAAGGCAATATCCAAACTGTGTACATTATTGTGCTTTGAGTTCATATTTACTACATCATCAATAAACTTATAATAAATAACTTGAACAGTTAAATATTGTTTTTAGGTGCCCTGCAAAAAACGTGTAATGAGCGAACCAGAGGAATTCTTCTTTCCTGGTGATGATGAGTTTCTCGTAGATGAACCAAAATTACGCAACTGTACTTGCCCAACAAACTCAAATAAATCTGCAATGAACATGGACTTCTCTTTTGGTGATGATTTAGTAACTTGTCCACTTCATTTGCCACGATCCGATAGTATGTTGGCTGAAATGTGGAAAGGCGAATTAAAACGATGTGACAAATGCAGCAGTAACGGTTCCTCTTGGAGTAGTAATTGGACAAAAGCAGGATCAGTAGAATCAGTTTGGCAGCTGGACAAGGAATCGCTGCAAAGCATTTGGAATGGGGGCGAAGTATGTTCCACTTGTTTAGGTTTAAATGGAGGTCGTCCGCCTCTCAGTTCACAGCAGTCTCAGTTGCGAGAAGATATCAGTCAGGATGGAGAACAGTTGCTGTCAGATCTTAGCACACTACAAAAAACGTACATGGAGCAGCTGCCTGCTACTGAAATAAGCTACGATCTTTCTGAGCTGATAGCAGGGACGAAAGAACGCAAGCGCCGCCACTCCCCTATATTGGAAGCAGCTAAGAATGCCGTTCCTGTACATCGTGGCTCATGGAGTATTGCTTCACAGGTAAAACAGGATGGGTTCATGCAGGTGACCTCGGTCCCTGTCTTACGCTCGGTCACACTCTAACGGGTATACGTTAGTTAGTTATAGACTACACACAGTGTTCTCTTGGTGTGCATGGCAATTATGAACCATGCACACTAATTGCTAAATAAGCAACTGCCATATATGTTTGAGTGCAGAGTAGAACAAGGCTGTTTCACAGCGCTTAAAGAAACACCTGTGTGTTATATTGTTGGTTTAATTTCGTTTAACTAGTAGCAGTTAGCAATAAAAGTTTAATTATGTATTATCATATTATAATTGCTACTAAAAATTGTAAAGAAACCCGCGATGTAAGTGTTAAAAGCAATTTTTAACCTTGCCTTCGTGTAAATTTTCGAGGTGTTGTTAACATGTTTTTATTAAGTATGTTTAAAGTTTGTTTTTTTAACACAACCATTGAAAATGGTTCAGCGTTTAATTTCTAAATAAAGAAGAATATTCGAAGTAGGCAAATAGGTGCGAAAAAAGTTGCACGAGTCCTGTAAACATTTAAATGTTTTTAAATGGTAGAAAATTAATGTAATATACTTTGCATAAGTGATGAACATTCAAATGCTTATAGGTACTGCTTCTACCAAAATGTGTATTTTCGCAGTATTGTGCGTGTGGAAATTTTATTTATTCATCAAATACTTTCAATATTTACTGTAATCATAAAATTAAAAACCATTTAAAAATATGCAAAAAAAAAATACTAAACATATCACTGTTTTGTGTTTTTGGAACTTTTTCAATTGCAAAATGGCAGATGTTTATTACAAATTATTTGTGGCGAAGGCTGTAAGCAAGCTAACAAAGCTTTTATGGCTTCTGCTCACAAAAATATTACATGTATATAACAGTTAGAAAATTTGTGTAGAAAATTGTTTTTATTTTAAGTTTTAGGAAATCTGCTAGTTTTATTTATATATATATTTTCTTCTTTTATGTTTTGTATTAGTTAATTGTGTAGCAGATTTCCTCATTATTTCAGTTTCTTTTCTTGCATACATGTGTCATGTGTCTTATTATTGCTATTATAAAATGATTAATGCATATAAAATACGTTTGGGCATTTTAGTGTAGCATGTGTAAGCAAGTATTGAAACATCTTATAGTTGCTCTGGAAAATGTACATCACGTTGCTCATCATTAATGTATATTGTCCGGCATAGTTTTTGTACATTTAAATATATTAACTAATGGAAGTGGTTATTTTTGATTGTAGGGTGGCTAACTATTGAAAAAACCTCAATTATACATATTTTTAGTCAGTTGGAACCAAAGCTTTCTACATTTAAAGATGTTAAATAGTAGCGATTTACTTCCGTTTTTATTTTCATCGGCTGCTCTACGATCAACTTAGAAAGATACACATGTTAGTTTTAGTATTGTTTTATTTGAAACTCATTTTTTAGTTTACCAAAAATTTGGAATGCATTAGATAAGACTTCGAAAGCAGTTGTAATTTTTGTTATGTTGGTTCATAGAATCATTTTTTGTGTTGTTCTAAATTATAACCATTTAAATGTTGTTATGTATTTTGTTGTTCTTTCAAGGTCTTATTTAATGTTTTGTCTGTATCGATAATAACACTATGTAAATGTAAAGTATGTTTGTGCATATGTGTGATTATGTATGCTTGTGTGTGAGTGAGATGTTTGTATGTAATATAATTTTCTATGCACCAACTTTACAAATTTTGAAAGTCGTATTCAGTAATCATTAGTTATGTGTTCAGTAGAAGTCTGATTAATTCATGTTAGAAATGTATGAATACGGCTGTTAACGATCACTTTCGGTTCGGAATATGGTGCCACTCAAAACTAAAAAAAAATACATTATTAGCTCAAATACAGTGAGCTAGTAAAATTGCAATAATACTTTTATTAATTAATTCTTTATTTAAAAGTAAAAACAAAAATATAACAAATTTTTTGCAACAATTTTTAAATTGTTGAATTATGTTTTCCAATTGATTTAGAAAAATTGTGAATATTTACCTGAAGTTTATGAATTTTGAAAGCTAGTAGAAAAATTAGTGGCTTGGTGCAGCAAATTAATACTAAAAGCATAAAGTTAATTAGGGATGTAAACTCATTATTATATTGCAAACTATGCAATTTCAACGATTTTTTTGGCAAAAAATAAAGTGATTCCTCTTATGTCTCACAAAACTTGCAAAGTCTTGCTTTTCTAAGGAGTGGTTGCTTTTCGAATAATTGCATAGTTTGATATATTTGATTATGGATAATGATCGGCACCATTTGTGTAATTGAACAATTAGAATCCTGTGAATGTATGTTATCTTGCCGATCACATACTTTGTCCTCATTCTGCCTTAGTATCTAGAATAATCAATTCTTTATTTGAGTGCCTATTTGAACTAGCATATTTTGACCTTTGCCTTACATAACTAGCAGCATTGTTATTTCAAAAGGAACTAAATTTACTCTGCATCGCCTACACCCTTGCAGTAGCAGTGTACAATACGGTTGTACATTTTTAATAAAAAATTTCACCTTGCATAATATTCAGAACATTAATTTGTTTAATTATATTTGTAGGCGATGTTTGGATGTGTGTATTAAAGGGTCTTGATTTATAATGATCTCAGTGAAAAGTAAGTTTCAACTGTAATAGTTGTTAAGAAAGATATTTGATGTGGAAAGTTCAGTTGCAACAGTAATTTTGTGATGTATGAACTTTTTTGCAGACATTTATAAATCGAGGCACTTTAGTTTGTATGCGAACAATGTGCGCCAAAAGTCTTTTAAACACTATGCAGTTTATAGATTAACGACAAAAAAAAGTAGCTCATAATAAATAACATTTTATGACCTTTAACGATGACTTTACTTAATGGATTTCATCAAGTATTTAACTTGTTTTAGAACATGCTTTCGGTATTTTTTATCAAATTAAATTTCATCCATTAAATAAAGTTAATAATGAAAATATTCCAAAACAAAAATGGTACTTGTTATTTTAAAATATAGTTATAGGTTTTCTACTGGAACAAATAAACGCCTTATGTTTATTTTTGTAGGGGACTGACAAAAAAGTTTAATTATATTAAAAAAATAATTTAATTAAATACAGAATGTTACGCTGTGGATTCTAAATATTAATTTTTATATTTTCAAAAAAAGATGACTAGTATATTTACTTACCAAACTTCCACAAATGTATCAGTGCTATGTATTTGGATATATATTTTATGAAGATAAAGCAAGTACTACAAATATCGATTTTTATTTCAATTTTAAGACTTGAAGTAAAGTTATACAGCCTCTCCCCCTTCTTGAATAAACACAGAAGCTTGCAAGTTCATAAGTAATGGGAATATGTATTGCAGAATAAAAACTACATTTCTTTTTGATATAGTCATCCTGTATATCGATGCACTTACCTTGTCGATCGGGAAGCTTTCCAATACCTTGCTGGAAGAAGTTTTTTGGTTTTATGCGTACCTACTCTTGAACAATATGTCTTTATTTGACTGAAATTTTTCCATGTAAACGTTTTGTAATTGGCTTATACAAATAAAAATCTGAGGGAGTAAGTCCAAAAAATTATCTTTCCTCCCATATTGCTGCAGTAAAGAAGCGTTTTGCAAACAATTCAACTCGCGTTCTTTGGTCCACCTGGTGCTTTAGCTTGTGTTTTATGTCTTCAACACTTGACATTAATTTGTAAATTTTGCGAAATTTTACAGGTACTTTTCTCGTCTAACTGAATGAGAGCATTAACTTTTTCTTTATTTTACGATTAACTGAAGTTGCTTGTTGCCATTTTCTAGACGAGTTTTTATTTCTCTAATAAATGTAGACCACTTAAACTCCTTTCAGAAAAACATTGATCACCATATTCTGCTTGTGGTCCGGTAAAAATTTCATTCTTAAGAAATTTCATTGCTATGCCGTGCTCTATGCTACAATAAAAACTGTCGGAACGAATCGTAACTATAACTATCAAAATAATAGAATAGCCGAGCAATTGTCATGGAAATGTTAACGAGAGTTGCAGCCAACTTTTACTCAAATTAATTTTTGTATAAATAATAAATACTTTGCCTGGACTTTCCCTTTGTTATTATACAGGTTGTTATTAAAGTGAACCGCGTGACTTCTGAAGGTGCTATGGGACCCAAAATTGAGTTGAAAATTTTTTATCGCTTTTTAACTTGGATGCATAATATTTTCAGAATTCACTGTTGAAATTGATGCCGCATATTTTTCGGAACTGCCCTATGCTCCTGCATTTCATATTTGACGTAACTACATTAAATATGTCCACAGTGCAAGAATATGCTAATATGTACTTTGTGTATGGTGAGTGTAATGGTGATGCTGGTGCTGCAGTGTGTCTATATGCAGAGCATTTTATTGCTTATCCTTTGCCGCATCGTGAAACATTTATTTCGCCCACACAAAGAGTTTGAGAAACCAGCTCTGTGCTTTCTAGAGCTCGAACAGCTCGACGACCATACGAAGTACGTGTAAATGTGGAAGAAAATATTCTTGCACAAACAGAAGAGGGTCGGTCCTTCATGTAGCACGAGGGAAATAGCACTTGACATAGTTATTGACCACTTGTTGTGTTGCAGACTTTAAAAGCAAATTTGTTGTATTCATACCATGTCCAACGCGTGCAGTCTTTGAACGAGGAGGATTATCTTCCCAGGTTCATTTTTTGCCGATGATTACTATGATAAAATACATGATGCCTGTAGTAAATGGAGCGAACCTTCAACAATGTGTTTTTACTTCTGCAGAAGCCAAATGCAATGATGCTGGAAACGCATGCAAGCCTCGTTATTACTTTGAGCTTAGGCTTGCATTAGAGCCAACGGAGCTCACTTTTAAGCATTGCTGTAGTTGGTTCAAATAATTTTTTACCTTTACTTGTGTGTTAATTGTTGATACTTTTTTATTCTAGATTTCATACTTATAAATTTTCAACCATTTTTTTGTCTTCATTATTATTGAATTCAAATTCAAACTGCGTTTATCTCTATTAAAGTTCTAAAAGCTAAGCACTTGTATGCAAATTGCAATTATTTTTCAAACCTACCTTAAGCCAATTCACAACGCCAAATAAGGCAAAATACAGCAGTTCTGAAATTTTTGCTATTTATTTTAAACATTTGTTACGAAAGCTATGCATCTAAGTCAAAAATGGGTAAGGAATTTTTGACTTCATAGTGTGTCTCCTAGCATTTCCAGAAGTCGCACAGTTGACTTTAATGTACTTTCAAAAATACTTTTGTACCTGCATTTGTTGTCAAGGTAATTTGTATTTACTTTAAAAAGGTAAGAAAGAACTGGTACCAAAGAAACAATTTTAACTTCTGCTTCCAGTTACGAATTTGTTTTGACAGCTTATTTTCCAGAAGAATTTTTAATATACCTTCACAGTACAAAGCTCATCAAAATCACCTACTGTTACAGAGAAATGAAGCAACGAAAGCACTCACCCACTGATATTTTTTTAAAACAATTTATTTGATCAAAGGTCCAAATGTATTTCCGCCAAAATTTCGAAACAATATTTTTACAAAATCAATAATTTTCCTTCTTCTTTCGACTAGGACTACGTCCTGTTTGTCTTGCCTCTTTCTACTCTGCTGATGGAAAGTATCAGAAAGTAATAATAGTGATATAGTAGCATATTTAATTGTAACGAAATTAACGTCAACCTTCATTTTGTAAATGATAAACATTTTCATCTTATTTTAATGAAAAAGTTTCTTTTGCTGAATTTAGGATTGTAACCTTTATATAGAGGATTACCAAACAGTAGGATATTTATAACAGTAATTTTTTTAACAACCGAAGGGGTGTAATAAATGTGAGTGGACCTGGAAAAATACACAAAAATAGGGAATATCACACGGGTGGAAACCCTAGCTGAATTTCAGCACCTATGCCCAATTTATTAAAATATTTTGTTTTTTTTTTCATGAATATTGATTATTGTAAGTGATTTTTGTATAGTATATAGCACGAGTTTTTAAAATTTTAATTAATGATTGAAATCGTTTTACATATATTAGGTAAACACATATTTTCATTCAGGTTACTCGTTTTTCAAAAGTTTGTATTTTGTAATGTATTGTCAATAGCTACTTCGTACTTGACCGTTTTTCTTAGAATAATCTGAACTATAATTTTTTGTTTATTTTTAAAACTTTATCACAAAGAATACAAATCATGATCATGATTTTTGTGGTTTATTAAGAATAATCATTTTTGTCTTTTTAAAATACGGAATGGTAAGATTATTTAAATTTAAACAATAAAACAGTAACAAAATCTTTCTTCCTAATTTTCTTGTTTTTTATTTTATTTTAAATTGAATTATGAGGTGATGCATACGAAAACAAAGTATTAAGAAAGATACACTGGTATAATTTTATTATTTATTTGTTTACAACTAAAAATCAACATTCTTAATGAGATATAGGAAAGTTATGTATTCATTTTATTTGCGTTTAACACCTTCCTGGGCTTTAAGCCCAGTGATTACTAGCCACCTCTCTGAGAGACACAATATGGAATTCTCTTGTGGCAGACTAACAGCTCACATCAGGGACATCATACAGTTGAGGCCATAATCAGATGTACGTCATATTGTGCGAAAAAGAATCAATTTTTGGGATTAAGAAAACCAAACACGGAAGGACAAATTCGCCTACCAAAAATCTGGTGGGAGAGGAAAAATTAACCCCCTTAACAACTATTGCTGCACCTAAAAATTAAGTTATGAATCTTATTTTGCTATTACTTATTAGCAATTAAACTTAGGCAGGCGTTTTTTCATAGTTCATCGTTTATTAAATTAAATTGTTAAAAGATGCATACATTTTTGATTTTCAAAAATTCATAGAAGGCGTAATAGAGAAACTAGCAGACTGGAACAAAAACCAAATTGTAGACCATCTCAAGCTTTTGAGCAATATTTTTTTGAAAATTTATTTTTTTTAACTTCACAGCTTCAGTCGTTTTTGCAGCTAGTAACATTGTGTCCTCCTAGGGTATTTACAATATAAAAGTCATCCCGATCTGATTACTCATTTTTGAGTAAATTAGCATTAAACAAAATTTAAAAAAAAATAATAGGTGTCGCAGAAAAATTAGCGGGCTGGGACATAAACCAAATTTTAGCTCATCTCTAGCTGTATGAGCACACAAAAAAAAACATGTTGCCAGTTTTTGAGGTATGTTTTTTGAAATTTTCTAATATTTTGAAATAATTTTTACTTCACAGTATTCATGCGCCTAAAAATTCTTGTTCATAGTAATATGGTGTCTCTTTAAAGCTACTAGAATGCCAAATTTGATCTTGATCTGCAAACTGGGTTTTGAGTAATTAGGCGTTAAAGCCAAAATTTTTTAAAAATTGTAGCGGCCGCCACACAGAGGCGAAATTTCAAGAAATCCTGGATCCTTGCCACATTCTGCGATTTAAAAAAAAGTGTTTTTTTATGATAAATTGTAGATATATTTCTTTCAATTTATGTTGCGATTTTTAAATATAAAATTTATTTCAATAACCTAATGACGAGTTTAAAATTACCAATTATCAAAAATTTTGAAAATTTTTAAATATACATATTTTTCAACATTTGAAAAAATTTTAAATATTCAAAAATTTTCAAAATTTCATAATTACAAAATTCCTTTTTTAAAACTATTAAATTTTCAAAATTTTTCAATTCGTCTTTTTGAAATTTAAAATTTTTGTAAAATTTTCAATACATTAAAAATTTTATAATTAAAAAGAAAATTCATAGTATCAAAATTAGCCATAAAAAAGGGAAATTGTTGAATTATAAATAAACATCCGGTATAAAATATATTTGAAATTTTTTCGAGAATTTTAAAAATATTCCAAATTTTAATAAAATTGTTGAAATGTATTACTAATTTTCACAAATGCGAGGAAGGTTCCGCGGCGGTTCTTCGGCGTCTTTTTTTCTATTTTCGCAAGTAAGCTAAGTCAGTAGATATTTGTCCTAATTGTATGCTACTTTAATTTTTCATATATTACTGAAAAATCGAAAGAGATATTCATCACGTTTAATTTATTCTAAATTATGCTTTCACAACTATTTTGTCATAATTTGCACTAACAATATGCTTAAAAAATTAAAATAGGTGTTTTGACTAGGTGTACTGGAAATTTTGCCTGTGTGCGTCAGTTTCAATCTAGAAAGTAAAGAGGAAATATATATAATACGATTTTTTTTTAAATTTCATAAGCTCAGAGCTGAAGATGAGCTACAATTTGATTTGTGTCTTAACTAGTAAATTTCTCTCTGATGCCTTCTATGAATTTTTGAAAATTTAAGTTTTAACGCCTTTACGTTTTAACTAAAAACAAGTTATCAGATCGGGATGAAATTTGTTATGGCTTTAGTTACTTGATATTAATGTCTTAATAAAAAAAAAGTGCGTTTCTTCTATCAATCGCAATAACTTAAAAACCAACGATTCCTGTTCAAATATGATCGTAGATTTGAATGCAGTTTTTTGCAAGCTTTCCAACGAGCCCACACAAAAGTATAAGTCGCTATTTAAAAAAAATTAAGTCAAGGTGGCTGGGGTGCGGAAGTTGACGTTAGAAAGCAAAAGATGTCACATAAAGTTTTATTTAAATCAATTTCAATGTCTGAGCATTTAATCAAAAATCAACGCGCTACAGAAATACGAATTTTATTTCTTAGTTTTGAATAACGTTGTATATTGTCTTAAAGCAGGCCATTGTGTAAAATCACTAACAACAGCTCAAGAAAAGAAAAACAAATGCCACTTGCTCTTAAAAGTGCACAGCTGAATTACTTCACCAAACTTCATTAAAACCTGTGAAAACGTAATTTTTTTGATGAAACCACATGTGTTGCATTTGATAGTTCAAAACTACGTTAAAACAATTTTACAATGATTTCCCATACTTCTCTTATAGTTTAAAATTGGCCTTTGAAAAAACAAAAATACGGTAAACAACATTATAATAACACAATTGCTGAAGCATAGATATGTTGTTAGTATGCTGAGGCAATTGCTTCTTTAATCGTATGCCTAAGCCCACTAATAACATATGCTTCAGCAATTGTATTATAATAATGTTGTTTGGTGTATTTTTGTTTTTTTCAAAGGCTAATTTTGAAAGATAAGAGAAGCATGGCACATCATCGTAAAGCTGTTTTTTTATGAATGTTGCCATTTTGAAGGAAAAGTGGGTATATTTATTTTAAAGATTATTTGATGTCGATCACGCTGGGTATATATTTAACTAAAATATAAACATTCGCATGATTACTTAATAATTAGGTATATTTAGTTTAGTCGCTGACTTTGCGTATTTGCGAATTTACAATGCTGCGAGACGCATTCGCTAAAAAAAACGTGGGGCGTAGACCACGGGTTCCGCTAGTTTCTGTAATGTATTTAAGACGGGTGTTTCTTACATCTTTCTCTAGAGTCTATATTTATATTTATACAACGGAAAAGTATTCTAATTTTGTTCTAGAATTTATTAAAGTTAAGGTTATTAATGAAAAAAAATGTGTAGGTAAGGTAATTTGTCATTTTTTGTTGTTGCAGTGAATTACTGTACACTTAATAATATACCTACTCGTATTTTCATGTTACATATTTCATTAAAATTTCTTCTTTTCAATTCAGATGAGAGGGGGTATTTTTTGAAGAGGAAAAATGTGACATTTATGACAAAGTGCATTTTTGTAATTTAATCAAAACGCTACGTGTTACAGCTTTTTCAGAGCAATCTCGTTTTATAAACAGTTGAAATTAGCTTATATATAGCTATGCTGGGTTAGTTCACCTGCCGCAACCTCGTGAAAGACTTGATGGCGCGGAGTTACTAAGTCAGTCTCGCACAGGTAAAAGAACCAGTATGAAAGCGCGCGCCGTTTAATCGCTACACCTGTGGAGCTTCTACTGGGTCATTTCCAGCGGTAATTTCTTGTGATTTGACGGGAAACGCGAAAAGTAAACCAACTGGAATAGCAGTGTTATTATATAAAACCGGCGTCTCTTACACAATTATCGACAATAGTAAAAAAGAAGGTATGTAATTTTATTTTTAGTACTAATTATTTTGCTTATTTTATTGCATTCAAAAAATGTATAATAGTTTAATAAATCATAATATTAAGAAAATCGGTTTTGTAACGAAAGTGAAATAAAAATTTTATGTAGGTACTTAAGTAAAAATATGTAATTCCGGCCAACTGCAGAGCTTCATGGTCATCAAGAGTTTTGTATTAAATTACAGCTGTAATACTGGGCAAAAGTAGTTATGAACCGGATAATATGAAATAATAAAAGATTTGATGTAATTTGCAATAAAATATCTGTCTAATTGCATTTAGAAGTCTATTACAAACTCTTTTCATCATTTATTGCTTTTTTTTTATTAAATGTAATAAACCGACACGTTGTTACATGGAATGTTATTAATTTTTTATTGGTATTTTTTTAACACCTAGCTCTCGCAAAAAACAATGATAATTAATAACCCACATACAACGACAGTACAATCAATAGCGGTAGGTTTTTTAATTGGTTACAATGGTGACCTAGCAAGAACTTAAAAAGAATTGTTGGATAGACGGTTACAACAATTTTGAATGTATGTGGGTGTGAAACTCTTCCCAATTAATAACTTTTAATTGGCTTCAATTGTGAATTTGTTCCCTAAATGTAGGTGCTTGATGTGAGCCTACATAAGTACGTAATTATGACATTGAATATATTTTTCATGAGCGTGATGGGTGCCTACTCAATTTTTGATGCTTGCTTTAATTGTGAAAGTTGATCTTAGGAATATTTTTCAGAAACAACGTTGGTTTCAGTAGTCTAATCACGATTTGTTTTAGTTCAGTTAATAAACGAAATATAAGTTTATATATTAATATAATATATGTATTATTAATAGGCGAAGCATTATTTGGCAAAATGATACAAGTTAGTGTCAAGAATTCTTCCTGAAGTAATGTCGAAAAGTTTCAGTAAAATATGCATTTTTAGGAAAATCTTGTTCTTAGGATGTGGGATTAAGCTTATAAGCAGGAAATTGCAATAATAGTTTCAGACAATTTGCTGGAAGAACATAGCGTTTTCTATTCGAGGTTATTGGTTTGAACTTTGCTTCAAGGCTCTGTCAGTTGAGTTTTTACTAAAAAATGCTTCAATTGCCTGTAGATGATGAGTTTACTATCAATTTGTATATAACTATAATAGCCCTATAAGATTGAGAGTAGGAACGCATTCATAATCTTAATGTTTTATAAAGAGCGATGGCATGCTACACAAAATTGTTTTACCATTCCGTGTTTAGTCGAAAAATGAAAAAATATATATTTACATAAACTTTCATAAAAATTTAATTTCTTAAGCCGCTATTTATTTTGTATTTTTTGTTCTTAGAAAACCTATGAAGGTATAAAAACAGAAAATGTTTTCATAACCACAATTTTCTCTAAAAGTCATATAAGAATTTAAAAAAACTATCTGTTTTTAGATATCTGCCACAGAAACAGTGATCTATTATATTGTTATAGAACGCGTAACATCCATCCATCCATACATACATATATAAAAGCACAAAGGGTTTTTTTTCTCCGGTTCCTCCAGCGGCTACCGCTTCACCAATTTGGACCATTTTTTTTTTAAATGAAAGGTCTCTATCCACAGATGTAACATGAAACATTTTTATATTTTTATTCTACGTCGATTTTTTAATAATAATTATTTTAATTTATAATATATATGAAGGTCGGCTAGACGCGCGTCACTTGGGGCGGCATCTACAATAACGTCGCGTGTCATTATTGGAACTAATGCATCACGTGACTTGACATTTCGCCGGTTCTGTCAACGCTGTCTGTCGGTGCATTGTGTGCTGGGGTAACACTAGTACATATATAAAAGCTCAAAGGGGTTTTTCTCCGGTTTCTCCAGCGGCTACGGCTTCACCAATTTGGACCATTTTTTTTTAAATGAAAGGTCTCTATTCTCAAATGGAACATCAAACATTTTTATATTTTTATTCTACGCCTTTTTTCAATAATAATTATTTTAATTTATAATATATATGAAAGTCTGCTAAACGCGCTTTACTTGAGGCGACATCTACACCAACGACGCGTCCCCCTTATGGAACTAATGCATCACGTGACTTAGCATTTAGCCGGTTCTGTCAACGCTCAGTCTGCCAGTGCATTGTGCGCTGGGGTAACACTAGTTTATTTAAAAATGCATTAATAATAAATTATTGTAACTTTTTTCAAGAATTTCCAAAATTTAATTTAAAAAAATGTAATTGTATAAAACTACATAATAATTTTTTTGCTACCGAATATCAATATTAAAAATTTACCTAGTACCTTCAAATGTTGAAAATACTAATGGACATTTTTAAATTTAATTTCAGTTTATGGCAAATTTTATCGTTAATATGATATTCTTAAAGAATTTTTATGTTAGAGCTTAAAGACAAATTGATGCAATAGAAAAGTTTTGGATTTTTTGTTTGGTTGAGGACGCAAGAGCCATTCTCGGCTCGTGCGTCAAATTTTGTGTATGCGTATATGACGTTATTGCACAGAAAATCAAATGCGATGTCACATACGTTACGAAAAATTTGACACGGGAGTCAAGAGTAGATGCTCACGGTTGTTCTACTACTCCCATTTTAATGCTACTCTTATAGGTATGTTTTTTTAATAATACTTTGACGAATGATACAGTATAAAGGATGGTATGTTGCAGCGCACAGTTTAAGAGCCACTGAGTGACGTCATCAAGTGTAAAAACAGCGGCAAATTTCAAAAATTTATTCGCGGCAGTGCAGCGGTGCATTTTAATCGTTTATATTTAATAAACAAAAAATTAAATTAGGTGGATGTGTAATTTAATACCTACTTTTTGTCATACTATTATAGTTTTGGCAATTCTTGACATAGAACTATATAAAATATATAAAGTAAATGAAACTCACTTTAAACACTAATTTGTTTACTAATTACAAGCACCTAACATCTACATCATTCCACATGACATTTGAAACTGAATGAAGTACACGTACTGCGCGTGCGCACTAAAGTAAAACAGAGTTTCTCAACAAGTATTTACACTTGCGTAGAAGTTGACAAAATTTGATCTAAGAAACAGCATACCATTCTCTATATTCTATTAAGTTTTGACGTTTTCGTGGAAACTGTTTTTAATTCAGAAACCACTTTGGTTGAGTGGAACTTAACAACAAAGTTTATATGAAAAAAGAAAAACCATTTTCCTAAACAAATTTCGCCACGAGCGATATTCTTGTCAAGAATATTTTTCACAATATAACAACAATATGCATCGTTTATGTTGGCTTTTGCATCACAAAGTGATTGATTATTCGGGAATTTAATGAATAATTTTTTGTTTTATTGGTTATTATTACATACAGTGAAATAATCGACAGGTATATTACGAGTGAATTGAAAAACAATCGGGTTACAGAAACAAAATTGTTTTGCTTGAAAATATCTTACGAAAAGCAAACACGAGTTATTATGCCGGAAGAAATTTAACCCGATTATATTTCAATGCACAAGTGGTATATGATTGGACTATTTTACGCGTAATATTATATCGAACTGTTGAATTATTTTGTGTGTAAAACAATAAAATAAATAAAAATAATGGCGAATATTTTTGTAGGTAAAAAATACAAACATATTTTTGGAGAAATATAACAAAAAGTCTAATATTTACTTATAAAATACATATAAACGAATACGTTTTATTCATTTGATGAAAATTTAATAAAGCAATAAGTTAGACTTTTTTTTACAAGTAAAATACTAGCCTTTTTACAAGTGACTATATGTAATATAGTATATCGTAGCATCTTTTTTAAAATAAGTATTTAATTCAAGTCAATGTCAAGAGCGGGCGCTGAACTTTGCAAATAAGTCAGCAACTTGCAACTGACAGCTTTTTTTGCTATAACCCGGATTTCTTGTATTACAGAAGAACTAAACAATTTTACTATGTTTGGGCGAATGTCACAAACTTTATGGTGTTTTATTAACTTAATAATATCAAATAACAGACACAATTTGAGGTACCTACCTATTTATTGTTTTATGAAAGAAACTCTTATTAACTGCAAATTAATAGACCGTTAAACAGAGTAAAAAGAACTCAAAGGATTTAATTTAAAAATCAAAGAAAAGCATTAAAGAAAACAGAGAATGTGAGGTTGTGTAATTAACACAATTTTATTGACATTATGTAAAGGATGTTGTAATTTTGTGCTATATAATTTCTTTTTTGAGTGTGGGTTTTACGGCTCTTTAATCTTATTTGCAATTAACTGCTCTTTTTCTAAGTCTGTTTCTGAGTTTACTTTCTACATTGTAGAATAAATTAAGTATGTCATCTACTTTAAAAATTAAGCGCCGTTTTTAAAGAAGTGCCAAATTTATTACGTTATTTAAAATCAGGATTACTTAAAATATTCTATTTATATAGAATCTTCAGGGGAAAGTTGTATTGTATCTGCTCAAAATTATAAACTTCAAAAGTATGGCTTACTGTGATTTATTACATTCATGTAAATACCTCGCAGTTTTAAGAAAACTGTGTGAAGTAGAAAACTGGGAATTCCAAAACTACAGAAATAAAATGTGGATGAAAAAATCTGCCAAGATGCTTTTAGAAAAACAATTCTATGAAGTTTAACTAATCTGTATAGTCCGGATTTCTAGTCTAGTATTTAAATTATTGGGCAATCAATTCATAATAAATCTTGGCATAATTCCTGTAAATATGTAGTGCAAGCGCATATGTGCAATTTTAAACGAATTATTTACGGGCTTGGAATAGCAACACACCCACATGTTTGACCCCAGGAGCTTGTTTAGATATGTTTTATTTATCTGGCCAGTTGGTTTATTAGCTCGAGCTATTTGATAACGGAGTTGAAAAGCGTAGAATGTGCATAGCCAGGGATTTTAAAAGTAATACACGAATGAATGTTAGAAAACATTGCAAACATAGTTTAGAACCTCTGGCTTAGCTCAACAATAAGGTAACACTGAACGAAACGGTGTATCTCAAATGCTGCAGTTGTAGTTGTACAAACCTCGCATAATCGTGCAGCATGTTTCACGTATAACTGAATGCATTTGAGTACGCTCATTCTTTTTGTTTACTTATTGAATTTTAACAAAACTTTTTGTTGTTTTGGGAGTAAAAGTCTGGTCCTTGCAGTAATCTGTCTTTTTGATTTTTATATTTTCCTTAAAAATAAAGATTAGAATACTTTCAATGAATTGATAACTTTCTCAGCGTGTGCTGACGACTGATACAAGAAAATGTACAAAATCGTTAATGATATGGACGGCGTTTGATACGAGTAACAGTTTAGTAAATGGTGTTTTACAAAGAGCAAACTGATTTCAGATTATTAGTTACTCTGGCGTAAAATTGATATTATCAGAAGCAAAAATATGGAATTAAGGCGTATTACATTTCATCTGATGAAGTAGTTGGATAAATTTTCTGAATAGCTAATTTATAATTTTACTTTTTAAATAGTGTATCAATAAATTAAGTATTATAACTATTATTGTATGCAATTTATTTAATAATCGAAATTTCTTTATTATAGTAACTAATTTCACCTAAAGGAACCGTTCAAGACTTATGTCTTATGGACCTGTATGCTGCTAATTTATGTGTTTTATGATAACAAGAGTTGTGTGGTATTGTAATGTCTGTTTGTGCAGGTTTTCTGTAAATAGAATATTCAAGTTTATTATTTTAATTAATTTTTATGTTTGAATCTAAAAAGTTGTTGTGCAAGCTGTTAATAAAAATCAAAAATTCATTGATTAACTCAAATGAACTATCAAAACGTGCTAAAATGTCATCAACACAACGAAACCAAAATATAACTTTCTCATAATAGTTTGATTCAAGTATTTGATGTTTTAGATTTTCCATAAATATATAAGCTAAAAGAGGTGAAATTGAACTTCCCATAGGTAAACCATCTTTTTGGAAATTAATTTTATTATTCAACGTAAAATAATTCTGATTAATGCAAAGTTCAAATAATTGAATCAACCCAAGAGTGTATTCCTTCGTTAATTAATATTTGTGTTAACAAAAATGTTGAATTAATAAAACGGACTGTGTTAATTCAATTATTTGAATTTGACCTTGAAAATTTTGGAAGAATTTGAAATTGATTAATTATTTATTTAAAAACGCAAACGCCAATCGTTATAAACTTTTATCAGTTCGATAGACTATTTAAAATCCTTTTTTAATATCAGCGAGAATTTTCACTAATTTAAAAATCAAGAAAAGAAACCGATACTTTTTAATATCAACATCGTGTTTTCCGGTAGTTACGTAATTTTCACTACATCTATTACTATCTACTAATTAGCTCTAGTTAAAAAATGTATTTTTTTTATTCTTTGCATAGTTTTGATAACTCTTTAAATTTTTACCGATTTTTAGTCCGAAATCCGAAGCATCTAATCAGCTGTAGGGCGGGCGGTTCCGTTCTTGCTATTGTTATACGGTATGCGACCTCGTAGGGTTGCCTATATAAATTGTTTTCTTAGAAATTTAACATACTGTGAAATGAGGGACGAGCTTAAGGCAAATCGAAAACGTCATACCCCATAATTACCATACGATTGCTTGTTACATTTCCACGAAAGTTGCATAGAAATGACCAAATTTGAATTTTCCTTCCTATGCAGGTGCAGGATAACAATATCTTTTATTTAGGTATAACTAGTCCACGACTAGTCTAGCGAGGATGGATGGTGAAAAGACACCATTATGTGAATGTCAGCAACGTAACATACAACGAACAGACAGTTGAGCATTTATAACATACCTATTTCTTATTTTTTTATACGAGAAGAGTTTATCGAATGCAAATTATAACCACAACGCTGTATAGCCCGTTATGGAAGTCTCATTTGCCCTGAAAGTAAAACGCAATTACACTAGTCCGCTTTTGTTATAGTTGGTAGAAATGTTTGCAACTTTAAAGATTAAAAAAATATCTTTCATGTAATGCATCTTAGACGTGAGTTGGTAATTTCAAAATTTAAGTTTGTTTAAGACTAAACATATACAGAAAATTTTTCGTTGAAAAGTAGCGTTTTTAGAAGTTGTATGTCTCTGCTTTGTAACTCGAAATAATTCATCTTGCAATTTTTTATATTTTTTTTATTAATTTACATAATGTAAAACCGTGGGTCCTGTGTAATGTGCGGTGTCATTGTACTTTAAAGTTACTACTCTGCAGAAGACAGGAGTTTGGCTGAATGTTCAGGTGGGGGGGGGGGGCTTATTTCCTAGCGTCGGTGTTTAGCCTTAGCAGCAGAAATAGTCTAACGTTAAATAATAATATTAAAAGTGTTTTCAGAACGAGTAACATTTTTTTTAGTGGCTCGAGTACAATATTAATATTATATTACGTAGCACAAGTACAAAAGACAATTTAAGTCGAAAACAAAATCAATAGCAGCTTTATTTAACCAATGTTAATTATAATTTTTGTAATACCGTCTTTGATAATTGCAAGTATTTCAGCAGCTTCGTACCTAGCAAATTGGGCTACATTTTTTTCCGGATTCATAACCAATATTTGATTGACTTGATCGATGCGGCCTTTTATTAATCCGTCCAATATGCAGAACACAATTAAATTTTCGGTGTCATCATCTGATATGTTTAATTCCTCGCTTATAAATGTGAGCTTGATAGATTTGTAGGGTCTAATTAAGGTTAGTAGAACTTGTGTTCGAACGTTTTTCAATAAATCTTCAACATGCTCGCGAATAAACGGATCCGTCATTAAAGTTTCCTTGTTTTGTTTAAAAATCGTTTCAAATTCCTTCATGTCGGTATTTTGGTACGCGGTTATGAGATTAGTCATAGCTTGAATTTCGGGATCTAATTTGTACGGTTTGGCCTCTTGGGAATCGAAAGGGTTAATTGCTGATTTCATGAGCATGCTGGTTAAGATGAGGTACTTTAGGCAAGTAGTGCGCCTGGGGCTGCCGGATTCGTCGTAATATTTAAATGCTTCAAAGAAGTCGGCGTAGGCTTTTTCGTATTCTCCTGATCTTAAATGCATTTTGCCTCCACATTCACGAATAATGCTTACAATCAGGGGATGAGGAATGGCGGATCTAACCCTTAATGAGCGCTTATACACTTCCTTCAGGAGCTTGTTGTTTTTTTGCTTAGTGTACATTTGTATTTCTAAAGCGTATATTTCCAAAAGCTGAGTGCCATTGTGCACGTTGTCTTCTTCAACATCGTTCTGGCAGCATTGGTAAAGTTGCTTGATGATGTGGGACAACTTGTTGAATTCGCCTCGCTCCAGGTACACCTTTCCAAGTTTGGTATTGGTCTTGAACCACAGTCGATCATTTTTTGCGTGTTTCAACGCCTCGAGAGTGGTTTCGTAAAGGTCTTGAAGAACTTCGATGTCTTTTGAAATAGAAGTGTAGTCTAAAATCGAGTTAATCGCTTTCTCACCGTGGTTTTTAGTAACCGATTGCTTGATATACGTAAGCATTTCCTTGTATTTGGACATGGTGTCTAAGTAATTTTTTAGCTTAAAATTGATTTTCACCATTTGCTTTAGAGCCTTAAAGCCCCATTCGCCTTTATTTTCGCCCTGTAGATCAACAACTTTCTGAAAGCAGACTAAGGCTGATTTAGGGTTATCTTCTTTCATTGCTTTGCTGTTATAATACTGATTTTCTAAATCAACGTCAGGTTCAGACGTGCTGTGCTGTCTTCGGAGTATTCCAATCCATAATCTTCCTCATCGCTGAACATGAACTCGTCCCCATTCCACATTTCTCTAGATTTTTACAAATACAAATTTTATCCACACACAATGACGCTAGGTACTCACAAGAAGCACAATCACAAACTGTTAGAACAACCTAGAATGCATTTGTTTGCCAAGTTAATTACGCATTATGTTAATCCGTAGAAAATGTATAAGAGTATGACCGTTGTAGTAATTTAGTTTTACCACAGATATGGTTAACACTACAGTATATACGACCCCTTATACAATTTGTCCGCTCATATTTGGAGACGAAATTAGCGTTAGTTTGGCTGCAACGCACCAGACCGATTTTAGGGCGCTGCTATCGCAATTTGTTTATTACTGTTGAAATGTGTTGGAAACTGTTTTATCGGGGATTTGAGTGCATCTGTCACAGATAACGTTAAAAACCGAACCTTATTTGGGATCTGGTTAAAGCGTGTATTTTATATTTTCCTTGTGTTTACTGTTTACTGAAATTTGATATTTCAGAAATAGTTATTTAAGTATCAAGGAATGTAAGGACGTAATAACACCCGAGGTAGGCGAATACGAGCTGAGGCGGAGCCGAAGCTTGTCGCTTGCCGAGGATGTTATTAGTCGATACATTTCGTGTTACCTATTTAATTTTTCACTCTACCGGCAATGTAAGTAGGCCTGCAGGTAGAAATTTAATCATATTTTTAAAAGTTCGTTTTGACAGCTGTCATCGGAATTATTTTTTAAAAGCCCCATTATTCTAAGTTGTCTGTGCTTGTTACCATATCAACGAACAGTTAAAATCAACATTATTTTCCTAGGGATGTAAGTGACACTATTAAGTTCCGTCGTCAAGGGTAACTAGTACACGAATGTTATCAGCCATTTACGATCCCTGTAGCTATGGATGTAATGCCTACTTACATTGCCGGTAGCGTGAAAAAGTAAATTATTGTTGAACTTTTGTTTGTTTCTTCTAAAGTTCTTGCAGACGTAATGTTTATACCTACATTGAAATTTCACCAAAAGCTAGCTCATTCTAATGTTTTTAACTTTAACACTGCATTCTGCAAGGTTAGGGTTACCTTATTAGTTATTACAGACTGCAGTTTAAGTGCCAGAGGTGAAGACCATAGGTAAAGGTTTTTAAAGCTTCGCCACATAAGTGTGGCTTCAAAGTGATGCTATACCTAGATATTTACCTTATAAATTATATTGATTATATTTTAAAACTGTAATATGTAATGGTTCCAGAGGTATAACAGAAAATAAATTGTAATTTAAATATATTTTGAAGTTACAATACTACTGATTTTATTATTAATACACTAGATTCCAAAACTGTATCATACGTCTTTGTAGTCTTATTTACTTGGAGCCTGTCACATCATGAATATAATTTAAGTAGAATTGGCTTCAATATTAATTATTTACGAAAAATTGCGATTTGACAATTAAACGTCTCAGATGAAATCGTTAAACATGGCAGATGGCTGTCTAACTTTTGGTTTGAATATGTGCTAAGTAATCTGCTCAATTATAACTGTATACAGTCATCTGTGACTTAAATAATTGTGAGAGTACAAATTGTCATGGTAGCGCTATCTTTTTGCAGATTATTAATCATATAAAACAAGCTGCCGATAGCTCACATATCTACCGTATATCTGTAGTGTTAACCTTATCTGTGGTTTTACACTTTACAGTGCTATAAGGCCTTATTAGTAAGGTTAGGTTAGAGCTTTAAACTCGGCCGCGACTAGCTGCACGTTGATGTGTCCCGAATTTTGTTTTTGCGGACACGTGTATGACGTCAGAGCGGTGAACGGTAGCAGTCCACTGTGTATACCATAAAAAAAAGAAAGTGTGGACAAAAGTAATTGAAAAAAAAAACTACGCCGATGTCCGGAATCGAACTCAGACCCCCCTGTTTTGCTAGACGGCGGCTTACGCTTCTATACTACCGAAGCTCGTTGCTAAAACGGTCTTGAAATCGATAAAGATGTGAGTTGTATGTATCACGTGTCCGCAAAAATAAAATTCGCCACACATCAACGTGCGCCTACTCACTTCGTTTAAAGTCATTCTTCAGTTTTCTATTTTCAGTACGCACAAATGCAGGCTATTTTCACGGCGGCAATTGTATGATTCACATTTCACCGTTGCTATTATCGAGATCGAGAACCTAACGCTACTGTCCTTTCTATATCTCGATTTTAGCCTTTTATCCCGTAAAAACCAATTATAATTTAATTTGGATGAAATTTATTGGTTTTAATTCAAATGTAGAAGACTTTTTATTCAAATCGAGGAGAAAATAAACAGTAATCAGTTTAGAAAGTGATATTTGGCAGGAAACATCAGTAGACTAACATACATACTATACTTGCATATATTTTATTTGGTTTCTTTGCATTAACAATTTAATTATGTATTTTATTTATTATAATAAAAAATAGCGTATAATACACGTGTATAAGAGCCTTTAAAGCACTGCTCCGTTAAAAGGCACTCGGCTTCGCCTCGTGCTTTTAAACCCGTCGCGCGTGCTTTAAAGGCTTGCTTATACACTTGTATTATAATATACTATTATCGGTGCGTTCCAAATGAAGCACATCTTAAACAAATTGCAAAAAAAACGTTATTTATTTATTTTTTGAACTATCAGTTTTGGACTTTTACATCTGCTTCGGTTTCCCCATGGTTTTATTGTACAGAAATGACAGCTAAAATAGCAGTTTTGCGAAAAAACTTGGTTTTGATATTACTGATTTTTGCATTTTGTTATAAACGCACTGCTTATTAAGAGTTATCTATATTAAATGTAGAACAATTTACTGGCTTTGAATTTCTTGATCAGATTGGAACCTACCTACAAAATGTGATTGTTCATTTTTTAATTGGCAGGGGCTATCCTATTGCCTAATCATGGATCAATTATGAAAATAGCTCATTTATCGCTGATATTACATTGCAACAAAATTTATAAATTATTATTTTGCACTACAGTATCATTTTGTTTTCACACACCTCAGTTCCAGAAGCGTTAAAATCAGCGTTTTGAAACTTTTGTTTTATGTATCTACATAAAACAAGAAATCTTGTTTCTTGCAAACGTCTTGACAAGAAATCTTGTTCTTGTTCCAGCTAGTCTTGTCTTGTCTTGTTTCTTGCACACCCACTTCTTGTTCTTGAAGCAAGAACAAGAAAAAGCAAAAGCAAAACAAGAACAAGAAGTTCGTGAAACACTACTGATTTCAGATTATTAGTTACTCTGGCGTAAAATTTATATTATCAGAAGCAGAAAATTGTTGTAGATGCTTTGGAGAATATCAGCGTTTTAGCGTATAAGCGTTTTAAAATAAAGCAAACTAAATCGGTGTGACCTTGAAGGTTTAGTCAGCAATTACAGTTTATTTTATTTAATAAAATGTAAAATACCACTCTTGCTGATATACTTTTCTTTATGTCAGCCTACGGGCGTCGACTGTCATAATCATCTAGATCTATGATGTATATTAAGCCTAAGGGATATTCACAAACACCTAGGATACAGCCGGAACCATTACCGTACCCGGGACTTCCACTGATGAACTGAACGTTTGACTTTCCTATATTTTCTTTATAGAGTGGTGTCGATTTCATAAAAATCCGGGTAATTCATAACATGTGGGACGCACTTTCAGAGTGGATCTAGAATCTTTAAACAATGAAATAAGTTCCTCCTATAAATATGGGATCGAAACGCTTCTTTACGGAGTTACAGCTTTCTGAAAATGGAAAAGTCTAACAACTTTTTTGTTTTGTTTCTAAAATACTTAGAAGAAAATGCTCAGATTGCAGATGCATTTTCTTCTAAATACTTTGGATCTTTAAAATTTATCGGTTTTTGGTTATAAAATCTTATTAGCAATACAAAAATGCACAAAAGAGGCGCACTTTATGGAACTCGCAAAATATATTAGTTTTAGAGACACTTCAATATTCTTTTGAAAACAAGTTGCCGTGAAGGTCTGACTGTGTCCTGAAGATGCGAAAATAGTTTGTACAAACTTTCAAGCTACACATCAAAGCAATAAAATTATTCCTATAAACATGCACATGGGCTCGGAAATGTTTTCTTACTGAGTTATAGTCTCCGAAAAAGACAACAGACTTAATTATCTACTGTTGTCTCACTTTCAGAAGCTGCAACTCAGCAATAAAGTGTTTTTGGAGCCATATTTGTCACTGTTCTAATGTGGAGAACCTTCAAAGTTTGTGGAAACTAGTCGGTTGAGAAAACACTTCATAGGGATTTTTTTTAATTTTATAATCGATTTTAGATTAATAATAATCGATACTAAAACAATAATCAAAATTATTTAATAATCGATTGCAATAATCGATTGTAAAAATCGATTGTAAAATCGATTCTTATATTGATTTTTGAAAAAGATTCCAATACTTGATTTATAAAGACGATTATAAATTAGTACATATACTATTTTTACAATTCACCGCGTATAACATCGATTATAACCGCCGATTTCACAATAATTTGTTAACATCAATTTTACTGATTGGTTACTTTAAGATATATGCAGTCATTTCTAAAAAAAGAGTACCTATAAGAATATGCAATAAACCATTTCATATTATTATTTATCAAGCCTACTTGAACAGTTATTTATTAAGATGTTTTCATAACTTAAACCGGAAGAACTAACTGTCGTAATATTCTTTCGTGCTGCAAGGTTTTACTAGTTCAAAACATTTTGTTACTATAGAGTATAGAGAGTATCTGAAATTAAGTAAAAATAACAGGTTGAACTTCGTGACTATAAAACTATCACCTAGACAAGGCACGAAGTCAGTAGTTAAACCGTTACACAGCAAAAGTAATAGCATCAAGACAAAAATATTAAAATGCGAAGTTAAAATCGAATACCCGAAACATCCGTTGGTATGTTCCAAATTTGAAATAAAAACAGAGTACAAAAGTACGACTACAAAAAAAATTGATTAGAATTCGATTAAAACTTCTAATATAAATCGATTCAAAAAAATCGACTACGAAATAATCGGTTGTTGATTTTGGTACTGATTTTTGTCTCAGCCCTATTCATAGCCATCGCTTTTACAAAAACATTGATTTATCATTTATTGTAAATGAAACAATTCTTAACTTCAACAGTTTTTTTTATTTTAGCCTTATACGTATTTCAACGTGTTTATGCGTCATTATCAAAGGCAAAATTAAAAGTAAACAGTTGATGTTGCTATAGGAACAATAAATCCTCATAACTTGATCTTGGTTTTCTATATCTGCGTCCAGATGACTTGATTTCTCATTCTTAAACGTTCAATAATGGTGAATTTAAAAGATCAATTTGTTCATTCAATTTAGTTACAGATTTTAAATGTTTGTGAATTTCAAATGCTTGTAGTATATCCAACTTACGTTTGTCATCACAAAAGTGTAAACATTTTATAGTGTTATTAGATGTCATTAAATAATTGTGTTCTAATAAGTGTTTGGCGTACTTGGATTTATGGGGGTGTTTTTACTTGTAACAATGTATGTGTTCCCTGTACCTAATATCAAAATTTCTAATTGTTTGTCGTATATAAACCGAATTACAGTTCGAGCAATTTAATTTGTAGATGCCTGATTTTAGTAAATTGTCTGTTTTCTTTAGCATTAAACAAAGTGTTTAAAATATTTATTGTTGTTTTAAAAGTTATTTTACATTTATCTGTTTGTTTAAAATTTTGGCATTTTTTTCTGATTTATTGCCAAAATATGGAATTAAGGCGTATTTCATTTTATCTGATGAAGTAGTTGGATAAATTTTCTGAATAGCTTATTTATAATTTTACTTTTAAAATAGTGCATCAATAAATTAAGTATTATAACTATTATAGTATGCAATTTATTTAATAATCGAAATTTCTTTATTATTACTAATTTCACCTAAAGGAACCGTTCAAGCCTTATGTCTCATGGACCTGTATGCTGCTAATTTATGTGTTTTATGATAATAAGAGTTGTGTGGTATTGTAATGTCTGTTTGTGTAGGTTTTCTGTAAATAGAATATTCAAGTTTATTATTTGAATTAATTTTTATGTTTGAATCTAAAAAGTTGTTGTGCAAGCTGTTAATAAAAATCAAAAATTCATTGATTAACTCAAATGAACTATCAAAACGTGCTAAAATGTCATCAACACTCCGAAACCAAAATATAACTTTCTCATAATAGTTTGATTCAAATATTTGATGTTTTAGATTTTCCATAAATATATTAGCTAAAAGAGGTGAAATTGAACTTCCCATAGGTAAACCATCTCTTTGGAAATAAATTTTGTTATTAAACGCAAATATCAGCGAGAATTTTCACTAATTTAAAAATCAAGAAGAGAAACGATACTTTTTAATATCAACATCGCGTTTTCCGGCAGTTGCGTGCTTTCACTACATCTATTACTATCTACTAATTAGCTCTAGTTAAAAAATGTATTTTTTATTCTTTGCACACAACTCTGAAGCATCTAATCAGCTGTAGGGCGGGCGGTTCCGTTCTTACTATTGTTATACGGTATGCGACATCATAGGGTTGCCTATATAAATTGTTTTCTTAGAAATGTAACATACTGTGGAATGAGAGACGAGCTTAAGGCAAATCGAAAACTTCATACCCGATAATTACCATACGATTGCTTGTTACATTTCCACGAAAGTTGCATAGAAATGACCAAATTCGAATTTTCCTTCCTATGGTGCAGGATAACAATATCTTTCATTTAGGTATAACTAGTCCACAACTAGTCTAGCGAGGATGGACGGTGAAAAGACACCATTATGTGAATGTCAACAACGTAACATACAACGAACATACAGTTGCGCATTTATAACATACCTATTTCTTATTTTTTTATACGAAAAGAGTTTATCGAATGCAAATTGTAACCACAACGCTGTACAGCCCGTTATGGAAGTTTCATTTGCCTTGAAAGTAAAACACAATTACACTAGCCCGCTTTTGTTATAGTTAGTAGAAATTTTTGCAATTTTAAAGATTAAAAAAATATATTTTAAATATGTAGTACCCATGCACCTTAGGCGTGAGTTGGTAATGTCAAAATTTAAGTTTAATTAAGACTAAAGACTAAACATATACAGTAAATTTTCCGTTGAAAAATTGCGTTACTAGTAGTTGTATGTGCCTAGTTTGTAATTCGAAATTATTCATCTTACAAATTTTTGTATTTTTTTAAATTAATTTACATAATGTAAAACCGTGGGTTCTGTGTAATGTGTGGTGTCATTGTACTTTAAAGATACTACTCTGTAGAAGACAGGGGTTTGGCTGAATTTTCAGGTGGAGGGCTTATTTCCTAGCGTCGGTGTTTAGCCTTAGCAGCAGAAAAAAGTCTAACGTTAAATAATAATATTAAAAGTGTTTTCAGAACGAGTAACATTTTATTTTAGTGGCTCGAGTACAATATTAATATTATATTACGTAGCACAAATACAAAAGACAATTTAAGTCGAAAACAAAATCAATAGCAGCTTTATTTAACGGTTAAATAAAGCTGCTATTGATTTTGGTTAAATTTTAACCAATGTTATTAGTAAGAGTTTTATTAATACCGTCTATGGTAAATGCAAGTTTTTGAGCAGCTTCGTACCTAGCAAATCGGGCAACATTTTTTTCCGGATTCAAAAGCAATATTTGATTGACTTGATCGATGCGGCCTTGTATTAATCCGTCCAATATGCAGAACACAATTAAATTTTCGGTGTCATCATCTGATATGTTTAATTCTTCGCTTATAAATGCGATCTTGATAGATTTGTAGGGTCTAATTAACGTTAGTAGAACTTGTGTTCGAACGTTTTTCAATAAATCTTCAACATGCTCGCGAATAAACGGATCCGTCATTAAAGTTTCCTTGTTTTGTTTAAAAATCGTTTCAAATTCCTTCATGTCGGTATTTTGGTACGCGGTTATGAGATTAGTCATAGCTTGAATTTCGGGATCTAATTTGTACGGTTTGGCCTCTTGGGAATCGAAAGGGTTAATTGCTGATTTCATGAGCATGCTGGTTAAGATGAGGTACTTTAGGCAAGTAGTGCGCCTGGGGCTGCCGGATTCGTCGTAATATTTAAATGCTTCAAAGAAGTCGGTGTAGGCTTTTTCGTATTCTCCAGATCTTAAATGCATTTTGCCTCCACATTCACGAATAATGCTCATAATCAGGGGATGAGGAATGGCGGATCTAACCCTTAATGAGCGCTTATACACTTCCTTCAGGAGCTTGTTGTTTTTTTGCTCAGTGTACATTTGTATTTCTAAAGCGTATATTTCCAAAAGCTGAGTGCCATTGTGCACGTTGTCTTCTTCAATATCGGTCTGGCAGCATTGGTAGAGTTGCTTGATGATGTGGGACAACTTGTTAAATTCGCCTCGCTCCAGGTACACCTTTCCAAGTTTGGTATTGGTCTTGAACCACAGTCGATCATTTTTTGCGTGTTTCAACGCCTCGAGAGTGGTTTCGTAAAAGTCTTGAAGAACTTCGATGTCTTTTGAAATAGAAGTGTAGTCTAAAATCGAGTTAATCGCTTTCTCACCGTGGTTTTTAGTAACCGATTGCTTGATATACGTAAGCATTTCCTTGTATTTGGACATGGTGTCTAAGTAATTTTTTAGCTTAAAATTGATTTTCACCATTTGCTTTAGAGCCTTAAAGCCCCATTCGCCTTTATTTTCGCCCTGTAGATCAACAACTTTCTGAAAGCAGACTAAGGCTGATTTAGGGTTATCTTCTTTCATTGCTTTGCTGTTATAATACTGATTTTCTAAATCAACATCAGGTTCAGACGTGCTGTCTTCGGAGTATTCCAATCCATAATCTTCCTCATCGCTAAACATGAACTCGTCCCCATCTGACATTTCTGTAGATTTTTACAAATACAAATTTTATCCACGCACAATGACGCTACTGACAAGAAGCACAATCACAAACTGTTAGTACAAGCTAGAATGCATTTGTTTGCCAAGTTAACTACGCATTATGTTAATCCGTAGAAAATGTATAAAAGTATGACCGTTGTAGTAGATTAGTGTTTACACTTTACAGTGCTTACCTTATCTGCCTAGGATGATTTTATTTTAAATTAGATTGGTACCGCTGTAAATATAATTATATTTTTGGTTCAAAATGTTCCCATACTGATGTGCTATTTTGAGATACATAATTATGTCAGTGCGGCAGTATGTTCAGTATGTATAACATGATTTTATTTACAGTTGAGCTAACTTAACGCCTTAGTAAGGTTAGGTTAGAGCTTTAAACTCGGCCGCGACTAGCTACACGTTGATGTGTCCCGAATTTTGTTTTTGCGGACACGTGTATGACGTCAGACTCAGACTGTCCACACTTGTAGCGTGTAGCGGGAACAGTAGCAGTCCACTGCGTACACAATAAAAAAAGAAATTATGGGACAAAAGTAATTGAAAAAAAAAACTACGCCGATGTCCGGAATCGAACCAGACCCCCTTGCATTGCTAAATGGCGGCTTACGCCTCTACACTACCTAAACTCGTCGTTAAAACAGTCTTGAAATCTATAAAGATGTTAGTTATATGTATGACATCACGTGTCCGCAAAAATAAAATTCGCGACATATCAACATGCGTCTAGTCACTTCGTTTAAAGTCATTCTTCAGTTTTCTATTTTCAGTACACTCAAATGCAGGCTATTTTCACAGCGCCAATTCGCTGATGCACATTTCACCATTGTTATTATCGAGATCGAGAACCTAACGCTAATGTGCTTTTTATATCTCGATTTTAGCCTTTTACCCCGTAAAAACCAATTATAATTTAATTTGGATGGAATTTATTGGTTTTAGTTCAAATGAAGACGACTTTTTATTCAAATCGAGGAGAAAATAAACAGTAATCAGTTTAGAAAGTGATACTTGGAAGGAAACATCCAGTACTACATTCACTGTCATGAAGACAATAATTTATCTTTACGAAAATAAATCCTACATACATTTATTATACAGGATGCGGCAACTAAAGTGTTACAAGCTAATATCTCCAAAACTATGAAAGATTGACCAACAAGATTGTTTATGGTTTTATGGCACAAAAGGGATCATATATTGGGCTAATAATGAATTTTGAAAAGCCATCTTTTTTTAATATCCGCATCAAAAATCTAAAAAATGTTTAGTACCGCTAATTAATGGGGAGATAAAATTCTATAAATATTAAAAAGAGGACCGAGATTATTTTTTTATTATTTTAATGTGCCTACAAAAATAAGCAACCAAAATTAGATTAAGCAAAATTTAATAAGTGTGAAAAATGTCTAAAATTTCAGTTTCCATTTATTAGGTGGTTTTCACTCTTATTTAATTTTGCTTGATCTAATTCTGGTTGCTTATATTTTTAGACACATTTAAAGTAAAAAAAATCTCGTACCGGTTTTTAATATTTACAAAATTTTAACTCCTTATTTTTAGGAGTACTAAACGTTTTTCAAACAAATTGAGAAGGCTGGGCCTATTTTAATACGGGTATAAAAAAATATTAAGAAATTATTATCATCCCACTTCAAATTTTTAAGTTACCCTCCATTCCTTAAAATAGGAAAGTTTTTCAAAAAACATTATTAGCCTAATATACGGCCTCTTCGGTCCCACAAAATCGTAAAAAATTTTGTGGCTCAATCTTTTATAGTTTTGGAGAATCAGCTTGTAAAACTTTAGTTGCCGCACCTCGTATAATTGTTAATAGCTTGTTTTGTGAATGGAACTAAATTTGGCGCCTCTTACTCGCGGTGTACCAAAGCAGGAGGTCTCCTCGCTTACCAATGCTTTCGGTCTCCTACTTAAGGTATTAATAATTGAAAGTTAACACTTAAATTGTAGCTTTGTAAAACGAATTTTTAAAATGTTCTGTTTAAAAGCTCAAGGTTGACAACAAGCAGGTTGCGATTTAGTTTTGGTTTTGATATTATATAAAAAAGACAGATTTTTGTTTTAAAAAAATTTTAATTGTATTATGCGAAGTACTACAATAAATTCAGGCGATAATCTTTCAAAACTTTCTTAATTACATTAGCCATCGTTTTAATTTTGCTATACATACGATACCTTTGACAACTGACTTTACACATTTTGACTCAATAAAAACACTGCATTAACTAATCAAAATCTGATTATACTGACAAATACCCTAAGGGTTATTGTCAGTGTAATCAGCCCTATTGCTTCTTGGTAGATTCAGATTTAAATATAACGTTCCAGAATGTATTGAATATACCAATAAACTTTTTATGGTACATTTCGTGGAGTAGTTTGGCAGTCGTGTTCTACATAGTTTTAACAACCGCTTCTTTGTAGTCGCAGCCACCTTTCTTACGCGTATTAAAAGCATGATCACTTAAAATTTGGCATAATTATAATTTTCAAAAAGCCGCGTTTTCCTAAGAAAAACCTAGTCGATTTCATAATTTTTTTATTTTCTTCCAGTTTGATGTTTGTGATCTTTTCGTATTTACAGGCGTTATGTTAGAACATTATATACTTGAATGTTGTTGAACGGCACTGGACTAAATCTTGAAAAACTCGACGAAAAACAATGCGGAACAACAACAGAAAATGAATGAATTTATTTATTAACAAACAACCGCTGTGAAGTACAAAAGTTATTATTTTTAATGCTCTTGTTCTATATCGTTTGTCCTGTCGAATGCCGCTCTTGACTGATTTTCCTTAGGCAATCTTTTGTTGTTCACACTCCTGCGTGTTACTGTAAGAAAATTGGCACTTGTGCTACACACTCTTGCATATTTTCGCTTGTGGTTTCGATAGCAAAGGTTGCCGGGAAAACCAATGTAACATACGCAAACTTACTTTTACAATGTTCAAATATAGACGAAATCGGTCATAAGAGTAGTTAATTTTCAATGGGGTTGTTCAGTTCAGTAAGCTGAAGTTCGGTATATACTCCCCTATTAAAGTATTCGTTAAAAAAAAAAAAATATTTACAGAAACACGCAATGCACTAGCTAAAAGCACCTTGAAAAATTTTCACTAGATGTTTCGTCAAACACAATGCAAAATATCTCGCATAGTAGGAAATGTACGTTTTGCTGGAAAATTAAAAAAAAAGTGAAGCGACGTTCAAAAATCTTCAAAATAAGATAAAATTTACTTAAGGTTAGTTTTTAAGTGTCGTGATTGAAATTTTCGTATATTATTGTTGCTTTAATATGTTTCGTTTATTTATTTTTCCAACTTCAAGCGCAATGGGAAGTTTTTAGGTTATTTCTCCAATCACCCGCTAGATGTCAGCGGTGCAAAATGCGATTGTATTTATTGTATGGCAGCAAATAATACTTACCAAAATGTCGAACGAGATAAGATAAAATCGCTGTTTCGTCGACCTTGTTGGAAAGCAACCTTTCGCCCCTCATTTTGTGGTCGAAATTTGACAATTTCTGTTTAGCGGGAGCAAAATTCTTCTTCATCGTACGCAATAGTATATTACATACCAAGGGACTAAAGTGCTTCATTTAATTAAAGGGCACTTTGGTCCCGTGGTATATACGCTATTTTTTGCACTCCGAATAATTTGAAATCAAAATAGTCGAAAAGGAATAAAATCTTGTGATTTTGACAGTGTAAAACAAGCTTCATAAAAATGCTGTGTAACCATAGTAACGCTGTCAACAAGATCCATTGAACGGTTCGCCATTTTAAATTTATTTAATGTGATTTTGAATGTAAGAGAAGATGAGTGAATTTGATGTAGATAAGGCCGCTAAAGAGGTCACGGAAAAGTTATTACCCACAAAATCGCGAAAAATATATGAGCAGCAATATGAAGCATTTGTTAAGTGGTGCAGTGAGAAAAAACTGGAAAACTATACCGAAAATGTTTTGTTGGTATACTTTCACGAGAAATCGAAATTAGTTTGTGTGTCTTCTCTTTGGGCACATTATTCAATGCTATACACTTGTTCATCATATATCCGACGAAAATAATCGTTTATTTAATCTAGTAAATTGTACTAATGTGAATATTAATGTAAACATAAATCAGAAATAGGTTAGATTACCAATAAAAAAAATTCATTCAATTTGACATTTACTTTAGTTTCTTGGGAGTTTCAATCGTTTTTAATCCCTTGGGAGTAAAAGTGACACTTTAGTCTTCGAAAAAAGTGACTGAAGTAGCACTTTTACTCCCGGGGGGAGCGCAATAAATGTATTTGCTCCAGTTTTTAAATGCGAATATTGTTTACGCTTTGTTTATTTTCCTTGGATACGTCTTGGTTACAGTGGATAACAGGCATCTTACTTCCAATAGTCGATTTTTACACAATTATCAAATTAAAATAATTTAATTTAGATTAATGTTAAAATAAATGTATTTTGATACATTTTTCAAGGTTGACAAAAATCGTATTTGAATTCGGGAAGAAATTGTCTTTTCTACCCTTGCGTGCCTGCACCACCCGCGGGAAAATAAGTATCATTTTCTTTCCTTGTGACTCAAATAATTATTATTCACATAACATAACATAAAGAGATTTTAATTAATATCAACAGCAGTAATAGTAGTATTTTATATTGAAAAAAAAAAATTATACTGCATTGTTGCACAATCGCATAATTAACCTTATTTTTGACACCTACTTAAAAAAACTGCAAACCGTCTCTTTATTTGCCGGCGATTTTTACAACCCACCGCACAACACGCATGCCGCATGCCTAGAAAATTAAGTTTTACTACTAAAAATTAGACTTACTTCTTTATATTAACGTTGAAATGTGTAATGTTCCAAAACTGACTTTGACCAACTACAAAATGGCGCCTGCTTCCTTTTTTTGTGTAACAATCATGTAGCCATGTATCTAGTAAAAGTATTAGAAATCTGTGGGATAACTAGCTGCAATGACTAACTTGTCGGTTATATACATGTTACCTCCCATACTATGTTAAATTATTGTTAACTAATTAGTTAATTTTTAATTATTAATTTTATGGCATTATAGTAGGGATTAGGTAAGTTATTATCTTTTGCTATGTATAAACATTATTATAAATTAGGTGTCAAAATACACTAGTTTGACACTCTAACTATACTATTTCAATTTCCAATGCCACCTAAATCGAGTTTGTCCTAAATCGATTAGGCATATTATCTAGTTTATGCTAAGTAACTTAATTCATTTCTAGTTTTCCCTGAAAATTTTAGGCCAAACTAAAACTTTTCTCTCGAGAATCGGTCATATCTAAATTAATCGGTCATTTCGCGATTAGCCTCGAAAATTTGCTTAGTTCCTAGAAACGGTAGGAGCTTTGCTTTTGATCTAATCTGAACTAGAATATCCCGATTTCGGGTTTGTCCGGTAACATATAATATGATTTGGGCCAGCGGGCGGCTTAGTGGTTAAAGTCCCAGGTTTTGAAACTAGACTCCCAACGCCAGTAGGTTCGAGTCCTCTGCCCGTCGGAAATTTAAGTTAAAATAAGTTAAATACGGCGTGTCCATGGACGGTATGCGTGATGTGTATGTTGGGTTGAATGTCTTTCCGGGGTGGGGCATGTTAGACCGGTGTATAGCGCAAGTCCGCTGAGTCCGGGTAAGAGGGTGGGATGGGAATCATTGAGTCGTGTTCACGCACGGCCTCATTATTCTTAAAAAATAATAATAATAATATGATTCAATGGATGGTAACACGTAATGTCATCTAATCTCGAAGCCTCGACGTTGCAGTCACCGTGTTTGACCTGCTGCCCTCTAGTAGATATCATTAGAAAACAAACCGCCTATTTATACACTGTGTCCATAAAGTACCCCCCCCCCTAACTAACTTTTGAACGATTTAATATTTTACTAAAAAATTTGGTGTGCTTTAATGGGAAATTAAATACTATTTTTTAGCTCATAATTAAATAATGTATCATTCAAAATGGCGGCAGGGCGCCATTTTGAAATTTTTTTTTAAATAGAAAGGGGGGTCGAGTGACACCTCATTTGAAAGGTCTTTTAGTTCTGCGTCTGATCCTAGAGTTTCAAAGAAAAATATTTAGCCATAACAAAATGACAAACGTTTGAAGTAAAGAAGTCTATTAAAAAAAACTAAGAATTACAGCAAAAACAAATGAAATTAAGTGTTCGAAATGTTCACCATTCACTTCTTGGCACATAAAAAGTCGGTTATGACATTCCTGCCTTACATTTTCATAAGATTCTGGAGTGATATTTCTGCAAACTTCTGTAATGCGTTTTTTACAGAAATGTCACTCCAGAAACTTATGAAAATGTAAGGCAGGAATGTCATAACCGACTTTTTATGTGCCAAGAAGTGAATGGTGAACATTTCGAACACTTAATTTCATTTGTTTTTGCTTTAATTCTTAGTTTTTTTTAATAGACTTCTTTACTTCAAACGTTTGTCATTTTGTTATGGCTAAATATTTTTCTTTGAAACTCTAAGATCAGACGCAGAACTAAAAGACCTTTCAAATGAGGTGTCACTCGACCCCCCTTTCTATTTAAAAAAAAAAAATTCAAAATGGCGCCCTGCCGCCATTTTGAATGATACATTATTTAATTATGAGCTAAAAAATAGTATTTAATTTCTTATTAAAGCACACCAAATTTTGTAGAAAAATATTAGGTCGTTCAAAAGTTAGTTGGGGGGGGGGGGGGTTACTTTATGGACACAGTGTATATTGTTTCTGAGTTACGCTGGTTCAGTAGGGGATTTAGGGAAGTATTCTCCCCCCTTACTAAACAACCCCATTGCTCCCGCTAGTACAGTCTACGCCGTGCCGTAGAAATCTGGACACTTGAAATGTTTTGTTATAATTTACGTTTATATATTTTAAGTCAGTCTTCAGTAACTTAGTATCTATTATGTAGAAAGGAAAATTTGATATTGTGTTACTGCAGTAATCATAACATTTTATTGAAATAGTATAACACCGTCTAATTGATAAAAAAGTATATAGAAAATTTATCTTAGTACGTGTCTCGGTCGATTGTAGTTAGCCATGATAGAACTTTGCTGTTTTAGAATTAGTTTCTTAGTTTAACAATTTAAAAAACTTTGTAACAAAGCAATTTGTACACTGAAAAAGTAGCCTAAAACGCAAAACTGAAAGTGCACTTCTATTGTAGGCTGGCACGTGTGTTGTTAAGCGATTTTGTTTACCGTGTTCGACTTTTAAAGTTGAATGAATCAGATCACCCTAGAAACATAAATTTAAATGAGACAATAATCGCATAAAATTTTGGATTTTTTATTTTCGGCCATAACGCATTCATCATTTATGCTACATATTTCTATTATTAAGACACTTTTTTCTGCTGAATCTAAATTTTTTATCAGATTTGGTGTAACTGTACCACTTTTCATTTTCGACTGTCAACTTTTTTTTCCTTATAGTCGGCATTCTAAATCTTTTCATATTTGGATAGTTTTTAATTCTGATTTCAACGATGTGTCACACTTTGCATTTTGTTTAAGTTTTGAGCATTTTATTACAGAAAATAAAAACTTCATAAGAGGGCCATGGAAAGACCACGTCATTTAATTTATTTTGCAAAAATTCTAGTAGGCCATGAACTGATGGAAGTAAAATAAAACACTTCTCTTATTTACTTTTACTTTTAGATACATTAAATATGCGAAAATTTCAGGAAACTTTGCTTCGAGCGTAGGCAGCAGGTTAAGTTATTTTTTTCGAAAACAAATGAATGGTAAAGTTTCTAACATACACAATTTACTAAAATTTCCACTTTCAGTTTTTATGTTTGCAACTGACATAACAAATTTGAATAACAGGTCAAATAAACACAACAGTTAACACTAGAACTGCACTAATACAAACAACTATTAAATAAACGTTGAAAACATTTGACACTTTTGTAAAATATGCTCAAAAGCTCGTGTAAAATGAAATCTCTAATATGCGTGTTAGTAACTGTTAGTAATTCATTTGTTTTTGTAAAAAATAACAACCTGCTGCCTACGCTCAAAACAAAGTTTCCTGAAATTTTCACATACTTAATGTATCTAAAAGTAAAAGTAAATATGATAAGTGTTTTGTTTTACTTCCATCAGTTCATGGCCTACTCGAATTTTTTCAAAATAAATTAAATGACGTGATCTTTCCATGGCACTCTTATGAACTTTTTATTTTCTGTAATAAAATGCCCAAAACTTAAACAAAATGCAAAGTGCGACACATCGTTGAAATCGGAATTAAATACTCTATCCGAATTTGAAAAAATTTAAAATACCGACCATAAGAAAAAAAAAGTTGACAGTCGAAAATGAACAATGGTACAGTTATACCAAATCTGATAAAAATTTAAATTCAGCATAAAAAAGTGTCTTAATAATGCGTTAACTAGAAATATGTAGCATAAATGATAAATGCGTTATAGCCGAAAATAAAAAATCCAAAATTTCATTTTTTTTTCAGGTATCTGAAAACAGAGTGGCTACTTTAAATTTCTTTACAGATTATTGTTAGGCATAAAATTTGGCAACTTTCGATGTCTTCAAATAAGCGAGATCCTCATGGTGGGGCTCGAATTTGAAACAGTCTGTATAGGACAAACAATTAGAAATTTTGATATTGGTTACAAGGAATACGTACGTTGTTAAAGGTGTAAACACCCCCATAAATCCAATTACCCTAAACACTTATTAGAACACAGTCATTCAATAACATCTAATAACACTATAAAATTTTTACACTTTTGTGAGGATAAACGTAAGTTGGATATACTAGAAGCATTTGAAATTCACAAACATTTAAAATCTGTACCTTCAATGAATGAGCAAATTGATCTCTTAAATTCACCATTATTGGACGTTTTGGAATGAGAAATTAAGTCATCTGGACGCAGATATAAAAAACCAAGATCAAGTTATAACACCAACTGTTTACTTTTAAGTTTGCCTCAAAAAATTGAAATGCCAATATGTCGAAATACGCATAAGGCTAAAATAAAGAAACCACCTGCTGAACTTAAGAATTGTTTTATTTACAATAAATGATGATGTTTTAGTTGATGTAATAAGAAACTTGTAGTGACTCTCTATTCAACAAATTATTCAAAAATTAGTTTAAATTTAATTCGTTCTAATGGAAATTTTACAGTGGTGCAATTTGGTGCTTAAAACTTATTTTAATGCTGAGCTATTATTATTTATTATCGGGAAACTAGATTTACTTCGTTATAAACTACTTTAAGGATTTATTTAAGAGGGATATACTTTTATGTAAAATCACAATGCTTAGAAGCTATAAATCAAACTTAATAATATAATAATAGTTACAGATTTTCGCATCTCATTTTATCAATATTACTTTAATCTGCAAGCCTCTCATGGAGTTAGTTTGCTTTTACGTAGCCGTGGCCGATGACATTCGACAAGCCCCTATATTGTTAGAAAAGCACTTGAAGAAGAAATCCAGATAACAATGGTATGACATAACTATTCGTAATATCGCTAATCCCTGAAGGATAGGTGATTGTTGCTGGTATGCTAATGGATGCTTTAGTCATCTCCACTAATTGTCAACGGTGCCGTAATGTGTTCTGGAGATAGAAAGTGACTGCTGTCAATAATGTTATTGTAATCGTAATACTACAATGTTAGCGGTGCGATTGAGCTTGTAACGTACACATCTACTCGTAAAGTCGCACTCATAAAATGGAAATTACCTGCGTGGGAGAGCTTTCATAATGTAACTAGCGGAACCCGTGGGTTATGCACTGCGATGTTTTGGTTTCTATTTCTTTTTAAATAATAAATAAGTTAATTAAATAGGTAGTGTAGCGGACTGTGGATTGAAGTCCTAGTTTTATGAATTATAGTATAGCGATTGCTGTGATTCTTCGACCTGTCTTAACTTGAGAGCAATTCGGCTGCAGCTGATATGTAAGCCAAGTGGCTCGCTATGGGTATATTTTTTGTAAGAATTACCACAAAGTGAGCGAAGTACTTCTCTTAGACTTTTCAATATTTTAGATGTTGTTACTTATCATATATTTAAAAGTCATTTAATATTAACGTTTCACGCGTCAACATTGACTGCAATAACATCTCACCATTCTTATAACTGTACCGAGAGCATAGCTGCACAATAGTAATAATATAAGAACATACTACGTGATACTAAAGGTAACATAAAAATAATAGTATAAACTCTTTAAAAAATTCAATTTATTTTGGAAAAAGGTTCGCTGGAATTATATGTTTAATTCTTCGGCAAAAATTGGATGGAAGGGGTAAAATTAACCCTCCTTATTTTTGCGACACTTAGCAATTAAGTTGTGAACCTTATGCATCTATTACTCGTAAGCAAAGTAGCTTAAGCAACATTTTTTTTATCGTCCGTCGTTTATTAAATGAAGGGACTTAAATCTCGATTTTATAATATTTATACAAGGTGTCACAGAGAAATTAGCGAACTGGAACACAAACCAAATTGTAGCTTATCCCTATCTCTACGAGTCAACAGAATTTAAAACAAACCGTTTGGTCAGTTTTGAGCAATATTATTTTGAAAACTTTCACACCACAATTTGTTATTTATAAAAGAATTCTTTTACAAAGTGTCATTGTGCTTTTCTAGGGCTATTACAGTACCAAATTGCATCTCTATTTGTTAATTCGTTCTTGAGTAACAAAGCGTTAAATTAAAAATTTCAAAAATTTGTAGCGGCCGTCATGTTAACGGTAGTACGGTCAAAACATAAACATTCGCTTTGTCCTAAAGTCTTCTATCAGCTTCAGTTATTCAATTTTGAAAATTCTGTTTCTGAACAAAATGCTACCAAAATCATGTCTAACCGTTTCTTGTTTCGGTTTTTAAAGCATATTTTGTTCGTAATTTTTGGTAACATCTCCATTTTCTGAAGCTTATTGAAACCGAATTATCTATTCGGGAGCTATGAGGCGTCACACACGTTTACCCATCCACAGGCAGACATTTCTTAAAACCACTTTTTTGCTTTCCTGTAAGTTCGAAACCTGTATTTCTGTAAAAAATTTGAATTCGAAAGTTTTCATAAAATCAATACTAAAAGTAAAATTGTTCAATTTAAGCATGCTTAATTTTTTTAATTTTATTAGAAAAAATTGACATAACACTGTTTATTTTTTTTTACCCGCCAGAGTTGATCCACAAATGACTAAATTATATCAACAGTACAAAGGAATCTGTTTCTAAACAATTCAAAATTCCATTTGGTCTCACAAAAATAATTTTTAAATAAAGGGGGATAATTCGGGACTGGGCCATCTATAGATGTCGACCGGACGACTATAGTAGTTGTCTGAATCATCTGTTCGGTAGAGAGGAGAGATATTGTAACAACTTAAAAGCAGTTCAGTGGTTGGGCGGGCTTGTGTCTTAAGTGCTATGAAGTATTGCGGCTCTTACTGCTAGAAAATTGTGTGTGTGATTCCACATTACTGTTTCATTATTTGCATTGTATTTGCTGTAACTAATATGATATATAGTAGATTGTTTCATTTCTTAAGTTTCTGTTTACTATAAACATGTATTCATAAAACTTATAAATAATGCTATTTTTTACTTTTTTGAGCTGCTAAACATTGGGTATCCTAGAAGCGTGCCTAGCAACTTACGCTTAAACGCGTCATTGTTGTAAGTACTACAACGTCGTGCATAAATACTTTTGGAAGTATAAAATGTAAAAGCTGTAAATTAAGTATAGGAAAGTCCAGGCAAAGTGCTTCGATTTTTATTCTTACAAGACCAAGTAAACACAATAAGTATGTTTACGTTCGTACTAGCTGCTTCAGTCTAGGAATATATTGAATGATTTTAATGAAATGTAGAATTCTCTGGTATAACGAAAATTTTTCAAGAAAATAGAATTTTTTACGTAATTTAATATAAATTTTATTTGGTTGAAAAGAGAAGCTCTACCACAAAATTAAAAAAAAAAATAAATACCATGCAATTTAAAAATATTGACGACTGCGCCATAACCTAGACACATTTGAATATAAAAAAGCTAAAGTGTGGACTTTGAGTGGACTTTCCCATACTAGATATTAATACTTGCTGTATTTGCAAAAGTGTAACTTTTAATAATTATAACATTGTACAGTTCCTTGAGTATTAGATTTCTAAGAAAACAAGCAGCATTGGTTGCCGTACCGTCACTCTACCCATAGAAGCAGCGACTAGCTGTACTAAAGCAAGGTAAGCGTTCGCCTCGTTTCGACGAATTACAAATTCTGCTTCGGATCTTGGGACAAAAATGGCTATAATAGCTTTATTTGGGAAGTTATCAAAAATATGCAAAGAATGGAAAATATATTTTGCTAGGTATGCTCAGTAATGTAGTTCCCCGGTAGTTGTTATAATCTCGAGAGTCGCCATTTTTACTTTCCCATACCTTCGGTATAGGAAGTATTTTAACGGAAATACACGTTTTGGGGTTCAAGGAACCCAAAAAAGTGGTTCTTAAAAAATGTCAGTCTGTGGGTGGGTGTCTGGGTGACGTCTCTACAGGCGAAAGTACAGGACCGATTTTGATGAAATTTTAAATTGAGAATCGAAAATTGTAATTAAGCTTTTCATAAAAATCCGAAACCGGAATGGAAGTTAGACATGCTTTTTTGGTAGCGTGTTTTTCAAAAACAAAATTTTGAAAACTTGATCACGGAATCTGAGAGAAGAACTTAAGGCAAATCGAAAATTTTTTTACCGAACTCTCTAGCTTCAAAATGACAGCCGCTACAGCTTTTTGAAAATTTGTGCTTTAACGCTCATTTACTCAAAAAGAAACTGTCTAATCGGGATCAGCTACCACTTGTTTGAGAGCCCTTCACAGCTAGTATACGATGAAATAAAACTTATTTCAAAAATCCATAAAATATCGCAATGGCGCTGCTTGAAAATTTTGAAAATTAAAAAAAAATATTTCTCAAAGCATGTCTACACGATTCTTTAAACTTTTTGAGCCGATAGAGCTTGCATTGAACTACAAATTTGTTTTTTTACTCATCTCCCAAATTTTACTCTGACGCCTTCCAGGATGTTTTGTAAAATTTGAAATTGATTAATTATTTATTCAAAAACGCAAACGCCGATCGTTATAAACTTTTATCAGTTCGATAGACTATTTAAAGTAGTTTATGAGGTTTTGCTAAAATTTTCATTTATTTGCAGGTAGTTCGCTGCTTCTATGATTAGAGTTACGGTACAGAAACCAATTCAACAGGCTATCGCAAATTCAAATTACCGCTGCTTGTTTTCTTAGAAATGTAATACTCGGTGAACTGTACAATGTTATAATTATTAAAAGTTACATTTTTGCAAATACGATAAGTTTTAGTATGGGAAAGTCCACTTAAAGTCCACACTTCAGCTTTTTGTACACTGGTGTAATAAAAAGTAGGGCGATGTTTAAGATAATAAAATTGAGTAGGCTGTGGCACCTAAAAACCTCCCACAAATTGCATCTCAATGTCTCGTTTGATTCTCTTAATGTTACGGATGGAAATTTTTTAAATGAACAGCATTTATATTTTAAAATTCATTATGTGCAATCAAAACATCATCTTATGGCAAATGAGTGTGCAAACATTGTTTAGAGGACATTAAAAACATTTGACATTTTAAGAATTTTTATGATGATCCACAAATAACGAAATTTGTTGGCAATTATTATGATCGTTTTCTCTGGGGGTAATATTTGCATAAATAGATTAACTTTAAAAGTAGAAAATTTTAGAATAAAAATAAAATTTCTTTTTAAATGAATATTAATGATACATTAAAAATTATAGCTCAACACTAAGTGTTCTCTTCATCGTTTGTAGTAGGTTTCTCAACATGCGGTTTCTGAGAATGTTGAAAACGTTTACGTAACAAAGCAAAATTATTTGCATTACGTGTAGGTTGGATAATTGTTATTAAAAATAATATAACGGTTGCCAGTGGCATTTAGTAATGTTTCTTTTATATGCAGTGTGTAACCTATCTGTTGCAAAAATATACAACAATATAAGGAAGTCACTATAATGTTTGTTTTTATTTTAATTATTGTAGTTTTCGCCGCAAAACTTCCATTAAAACCTGTGCTACATTAGCAGCATTTACTACACACTACCATTTTTGTACTAATTTCGCTATGTTTTGAGAGACTTGTAATGTTATATTACTACCATGATCTTCTAAATTTGGAGCTTTGACGGCAAACAGCTGTTAAAGCTCCACATTTAGAAGTAGAATTACTACTTAGTAAAAACATGAAAACAGCGGGTTATTCAACATCTACGACCATTTTGATATGACCAGAAAAAGGTACACTTTTCCCTCCAATATGTGTGTGGTGCATCACTCCCGAACAGGTGGTCGAATTTTGATAAGCTTTGGAATCTAGAGATATCTCAAGGCTGTTACACAAGCAAAATTAAAAATGCTATGTGACAATTTATAAAACGTCATCATGTTTAAATTTAGAACGTTTTTTTGTCAGGCAATTATTTTGAGCGTATTGTGTGTATATTGAAAATATTTGTTAAATCTTTTTTTGGATGATAACGAAATTTTTTCAATAGTATGGAGATATTCCATACTGCTGAACAAAATTCTTATCAGAGAAAATTGTGTGGTTTTTTCATATATTTTGTAAATTTCTGCAGAAACAGAATTATCTTGCAGTTATGAAAAAAGTATCTAGGAACAACCTGGAGAACGAGCAATTAGCATAATCACTCAATATGCTAGTAGAATAAATAACAACGGTGATTAAATTGGGAGTGTAACATAATTACAGAAATGGTTTTGTTCCTTTGGTATCATTGTGTATACAAAACTTAACTTTTAAAGTCATTGACAATTAAGAACTGTTTTAAAAGTAAAACACATACCATTAACCATTAAAATTACCAGTGTTGTAAGTTGATATTTATGTATATTTGAGAGTTTAGTGCCCATTATTCGTGAGTCACGTAAATTTTGGAGAAAGTAGCTCACGCTACCTATGAGGGCATCTATATTGCGCACTTCTTAACAAACTTTGCACAATACATGAAATGCAAAAAAAACATATCTAGTATATATAGGTACCCATTTACTGTTTATATCCGACAGAAAAAAATGTTTCGGTTATTTATATACCTGACTTTTCTTATACTATTTAGAGTATTGTAAAAATAAATAGAACTGTTTGAAGCTTCCTGCTGCCTGAAATACACAAAAAATATAATTTTTCCAAAAGAACGCAAAGAAAGAACAATATTCTATAGTAGTACCTAATAATAGAATTTTAAAAAGATGCAATGAAAAACAAATTGTAAAATGTTTTGCTTATTTAAATTATTCCAATGATAAAAAATATTAAGAATAGATAGATCTCAATGTGAAAAAGTATAAAATAATCCTCTTAAAAAAATTACAGTCAGTTGTTACATTTTTACAATTTGATGATTGAAGATGATGATTTACAATGGGTCGGGGTACAAACGTCCCCCTGCCCTTAAACTACTAGCGCCCATGGTGCCTTTTAAATGGTCTAGGTTTTATTGAACAGGTTGGTTGCTTCAGAAAAGGACCAGATGCTGTTCAATGATATATCCTCTATTTCACTAGACTCTAAAGAGGGGAAACCAAGGTGTTTGTATCTGAGAGCCGCAAAAACGCACTCACAGAGTAAGTGTTCAGAGGTTTCCTTCCAGGCTTGGCATCTTCTACACTGCGAGTTATTGCAAACCCCGGTAGTGTGGAGATGTTTCTTCAGGTGACCGTGGCCTGTTAGTAGGCCTGCCACGATTTTGATTTGTCTTCTGTTTAGGCGCAGAAGAATTTTTGTCATTCTAGGCGTAGGACCCTTAATAAGGAGTCTGGCCTGTCTTGGTGTTTGACGAGAGGTCTAGGGCGATTGAAGCTGTGACAGCGTCCAGCTACATATCTCCTGTCTCACGCATTTGGGAGAAATTCCGAAGGCCCGTTCTGGCTCCATAAGGGATTTTTTAGCTCCCACAACAGCCAAAGCATCAGCTTCTTTATTTCCTCAATTTCACATTAGCCGGGGACCTACATGATTTCCACATAGTTCTTAGCACAGAGCTTTGTGAGAGTTTGCTGACATTTTTGGACCAGTCGTGACCCGATCTTAGGGGATCAAGGTTTTGATGGCCGCTTGACTGTTGGTACAGTTGTAGATATGTCTACTCTTATACTCTCTTCTGAAGTTTTTACTATCACATTCTAAAATAGTAAAGATCTAGGCCTGGAAGACGGTTGGATATTTTCCCAGAGCAAATTTAAGTTTCGAGGTATTTCTACATAAACACTTGTTCCTGATCCTTCCGTGGTTCGTGACCCATCCGTGAAGCATACAAGGCCACAGGGCTAAAGGAAAGAGCGGTCCCTCGATAACCATTCATCTCGGCTTGGGATGAGGGTATAGTATGATTTTCCGAAGGCGAAGTTCCATAGGAAGGAACCATACCATCCAAAAGATAAGATTGGTCGACCTCAATCATGAGGCAACGCTGGTATGTCCTACATTCTTCTGTGTAGGTTTCTATTGCCCCGTATAGAATAGCCTGTAAGCCGCTGCTGGAGCCTCTTCCTCCACCAAAAAGTGAAGAAGCACGAGTCGTAGTAGCACTTCCACGGCCGCTGTCGAGGTTGTGCACATTGCTCCCGTTATACAGAAATAGGAATTTTTTTTCAGACAAGTCAGTGCTGTTTTTGTGGTGGTCTTTACAGTTTACTAATCTTCCCAAATTTTGCTTCACTTATTTTACTACCTCGTGATTTGTAGCTATACTAGTACTGTTGCACGACCAAGCATTGCAACACTATCTGTAAATATTACTTAAAGTTTTCGGTAGTGTTTTTTTCCACTTACCTTTTCGGAAGAGTTTATATTGGGGGTAATATCAGTTATTTCCGGTTCCTCGGAAAAAATTCTTAGATAAAGATTCTTGGATAAAATGTCAGCGCAACTCGTGGTATGCCAGATGTTTTAAGAGCAGTTGAATATACCTAACTATTCAATTCCGATTATTTTAAAACATCGATTTCTTTAAGTGTACCAGATGTCCATTTTTTGTTGTATTTATGTATATTTAAGTTTTTATTTAATAAATACGTTTTGTTGTTTCTTAAACAGTATCGGTTTTGATTTTTAATTTTTGCTTAATTTAAGTATATTACTAAGTATATATTTATATACTATTAATTTAATCTATCAAATCTAAAATTTTAAAACAACCGAAAAAGAACTAAAATGTCTGGATTTTTTTTACAATAATTGTTTCGTTGGGATTTTTTTCTTTCCTTTTTAAGTATCTATTAGGACTTTTCTTATAGGATTTTTTCCGCAGGATTTTTTTCTGGGAATTTTATTCCCAGTATTTTTTCCGAGTATTTTTTCCGCCTATCTTAATACTCTCTCTCTCTCTTGTCGTTAATCTTCAGAAGTGAAGAGTCGTGATTTGTGCATGAATATATGAGGATTTCTTCAATTAGTTGACATTTTTCGTAATGTCTTTCCATGCGTTACGATCTTTCGCTGATTTAATGTTGTTTTGGAGATTTGTACCGGTCAGGTCGCTTATTTGATCTAGCCATCGTTTTGGTGAGCGTCCTCGTAACCTTTTTCCGTCCATCTTGCCTTGAACTACCAGCTTTCCCAAGTTGTTATCCCATCTTAATACAGCGAGGTGAAAATATTTATCTGTTTTTCATCAAATCTTGATTTCTTCTCATATATCTCGCTTATTAAAGTCCTTTCGGTGGTCCATCCAAAAATGAGTTATTAAAATGTTCCACTATAAAAATCCTACAGACGTTTCTAATTTGGTCAAACCTACGCAGTATACTGATTGGTTTGATATATGATTTAATCAAAACTGATTTAGGTCCATCTAAGCGTAATTTGTAGATTGTGCTACAGGCGTTTTATGTTGTTCTAGTTTGCTAAACAAAATGAAATTATTTATGACGACGGTTTTTATGATATAATATCTGGTTTGGTTGGGTCAGGTTCGATTATGACCAATTTTTTTCTAGACGTGCTGTAAAAGCGGTAACTGGGTTTTCCCTGGGGCTACAGCGTTAACCTGTGACCTCTTCACAGACCCGCTTCCGTGAGTAAACTGACGCTCTGGTTCACGATGCCGAGCCTAACCCACATACAGGCTTGAAGGATGTCGTTTCATGGTCGTAAACATTGCAAATTTCCATATTTTTTAATAAAAATCAGAGCTATTGTGTGCTAAACATTTTTTTCTCGCTAGCGTGGATGGCTCGAACGACAAGTTAGTGGTCTTTTGCTTTAAATAGAAAAGTAAGGTCGCTTGTATGTTTTACCGTTTCATTGCACTAATTACTTAGTAATAAGTGTTTACATTTCATTAATAATTACAATAGATGTGCAAAATGTGCTAAAGTTAATGGTGTCGTGTAGATCTGTAGTGCAGAATCAGGTGAAATTGTAGGTTTGGGTTTGAATGATTAGGAAGAAACAATTCTTTGACTGTTTATTCGTTCCTGATTTTTGCCTTTCTCCTCAAGCGATTTTAATTAAATTTGATTCTCGAGCTATTTTCAATTAAATCAAATTAACTGAAATAATAAGTTATTTGTAAAATATGCGAAACCGTAACTTAGACCTAAATAGATTTTCGAAGGGCAGTGTGTGTTATGGAGTATTTTAATAACTGATTGACATTCGAAAATCTACAGAAGTTTTTGGTCTTCTTTTTACTTTCCCATACTTTCAAAATATAGAAAAGTAATGACTCCATGATAATTTTCAACGGAAAATGCGTTCATTCGTTTCCTCATATTCCCGGTACAACTTGTTTCATAAAACGTTAAATCAAAAACGTAAGAAAAAAAAGTTTTGCTATAATATTGTTTGCAAAACAAAATATTGACAAAATTAAAGTTAAAATGTTAAAAAGTTTTGAAATAATATTTCTCCATGACGTTTTCTTTTACAAAATTTTCTTTATCATAATGTTGATTTTATATTATCGAAATTTCAACTTCTTAATCTCAAAATTTCGACATTTTATTCTCAGAATTTCGATTTTGTACTCTCGAAATTTCCACTTTATAGTCCAGAAATTTCGGTTTTATAATCTCGAAATATTCACTTTATAATATAGAAATATCGACTTTATAATCTTGAAATTGCTTATTTTCAGAATTTCGATTTTAAACTAGGGCTGGGAGGACTGTTTGAAATTTCGGTATCGATTTTTAGTAATACGTCAACATCGATTTTATATTAAAATCGATTTTAATAATTGATTATAAAAAATCATTTTCCATAATCGATTATAAAAATCGAATCTAAAAATCGATCTTAATAATCGATTATATTAATCGATTGAAAAAACGATTTTAATAATGATTATAAAAACTCGTTTCCAAGTAGACCACCTGGGTATAAAAAATGATAACGATTTTAAAATGTTGTACAGTATTGGCATCAAATGCGAAGTTAAAATCGATTACATGCAAAAAATCTATTGTTATATGTGAAATTTACTGAAATACACTAAAAAAAATGATTACAAAAAATGTATTTCAGTAAAAGCACTAATTTTCGATTAAAATATGAAGAATCGATTGCATTTAAAAACCAACTTAAAAAAAAACGAATAAAAAAAATTAAACGATTCTTTGATTATTTTGAAAATCAAGACTCGATTCTAAAATCATTGATTATATTCGATTGTCAGTTTTGCTATCGATTTTTGGTCCCAACCCTATTTTAATCTCGAAACTTCGACTTTATAATTTCGAAAAAATTGGGGGTAATAGTACTTTTTTCTAAACAACTTTTTTCTCTGCGACTTTTAATTTTTCTGTTGAAGAATCTTACTGTTTGGACAAAAATACACAAAAAGGGTTGTCTGTTCTAGGTCGTTGTGACCGACCAACCTTTGTTTGAGAAAAAGTTATAATATGATTGTTCAACCGTTGCATTTTAATAGGCAGCACAAAATTAAGTGATTATGCAAATATTTCATAAAATCAGTTGTTTACAAACTAAAGTACATAATATATACAGGGTGATTCGTTTTTAAGGCACCACACCGGGGGGAATCCTGCTTGTTATAAGGAATAGAAGGTAGGTTTAAACTTGGCAACGTTGTTAAATATGATGCTGCTTGATAATCTAAAAAAAACTTGACTTAGTGCAATCAGTTTTCGAGTTATTAATAAAACACGGAAAAAATTTGAATTTTCAGTTTTTGTTCTGCAACTTTGTTATTATTGAAAATAGCAAAAAATTAAAAACACTTCCTCAAGGTCATTTTTAACGCAACATTCCGCTGACAAATCAAAGGGATCATACAACGTTTGGTTTTTTAATAATCACCATCAGGTTACCTTTTCTTATGGGCGCCATAATAAATATTTATGCTATTTAATAGATATTATACGGTAATTTTGACATAAAACAGTTTTTTCACTACTAGCATGAAACGATATCATTATTTACTTTGTTTTAGAGCCAAGAAGATGAATTTCTTTCTTAGTGGTTAATAATATTTCATTTTTAACTACTGGTTGGTTAATAATGAAAACAATTGCTACCAATCTTTAAATTCACCATAAACTTTCATGTAAAAATCTTTTGATTTTACTGGTGATAACTGTTCACCAACACTTTCTGCACCTTCCCTAATTTCAGGAGGAGTGCAGTTTTCGCTCAAATCATCAAAATTGGACATTTTATAACCACTATATAATGTCAATTGAAATTAACTATTCTCTTGTTTTCAAGCAAGGCTACTTTATTTTTGTGCATATTTGCATTTGTAATTTTATTTTTTATTAATGTAAAATCCATTAATTATAAAAGGAATAAAGGTGCTTGTAGTGGAAAAAATAATATATAAACCACGGTAGAGAAGACTTATCAGCCTCGCAACTTATTTCCCTCGATGCTTCGCATCTCGGGAATTAATTCTGCTCGGCTGAGAAAAATGTCTTCTCTACCTTGGTCTATAATATACTATTATGCTCTATTTCAAATTTTATAGTAAAATTTAAGAAAACAATTTCAAATAAAAATGCGGCAAGTGAGCATTAAAAATGAATTAGTGTTACCCCAGCGCACAATGCACTGACAGATTGAGCGTTGACTGAGCCGGTTAAATGATTAGTCACGTGATGCATTAGTTCCATGAGGAGACGCGGCGGTGGTGTAGATGTCGCCTCAAGTAAAGCGCGTTTAGCAGACTTTCATATATAAATTAAAATAATTATTATTGAAAAATCGACGTAGAATAAAAATATAAAAATGTTTCATGTTCCATCTGAGGATAGAGACCTTTCATTGAAAAAAAGATGGCCCAAATTGGTGAAGCGGTAGCCGCTTGAGGAACCGGAGAAAAATACCCTTTGAGCTTTTATATATTTATGGATTAGAGAAAGCGGTGAGCATTGACAGAGTGTCTTGGCTTTATTCACAGAGTACTAGCGGTTCGACAGTGACAATTTACATTTAGGCATTTGTCTGTCATACTCATATCTTAAACCTAATTTCGCGTGTTTCGTAAGATACAACCAGTGCGGTCCACCCTATTAGGCCTATAGCCTAACTTAAATCTAAGTTTCAATTATAAAAAAGTTACTTTTACATACAGTGTTTGCTTTCTTCAACCAATCTGTTATACGTAATACTCCTGCATGCACATTTGTAAAGAGGAAAATGATCAGCTGCAAAAAATAGTACCACTGAATAGGCGCGCGTTGATTCTTAACCATGTCTGATTATGATTGAAACTTTTTCAAAAAGTACATAAATCTGGTGATTCTATGCCACCAGGGGCGCACCTGTGGGCAATGGGGTCAATTAAAAAAAAACATCCACGCCACTGTTTTTAAATTTTTGAAAATTGCTTTTTGAAGTTCTTATTACAATCAGAATAAAAAAAAACAAATAAAAAATTAATTTAATGTAAATAGAACAATTCTTAACTTCAACGGGTTTTTTATTTTAGCCTTGTACGTATTTCGACATGTTGACATGTGATTGTTAGAGCTAAGATTAAAAGTAAACAGTTGGTGTTGCTATAGGAACAACAATAAATCTTCATAACCTGATTTTGGTTTTCTATATCTGCGTCCAAATAAAATTCAAAAATCGAAATGTAAGTTTTTTAGAAAATATTGTCTCCATTATCCACACGTACGCTATCCTGGTGACATATTACGGAATTTTATCAGTGTACGGTACACTACACCAAGCAAGGTTCTATCACAGATAAGGTTAACACTACATATATACGGTAAATATGTGAGCTATCGGCAGCTTGTTTTATATGATTAATAATCTGCAAAAAGATGGCGCTACAATGACAATTTATAATTAAGTCACAGATGACTGTAATTGAGCAGATTACTTAGCACATATTCAAACCAAAAGTTAGACAGCCACATGTCATGTTTAATTGTCAAATCGCAATTTTTCGTAAATAATTAATATTGAAGCCAATTCTACTTAAATTATATTCATGATGTGACAGATGCACTCAATTCCACGATAAAACAGTTTCCAACACATTTCAACAGTAATAAACAAATAGCGATAGCAGCGCCCTAAAATTGGTCTGGTGCGTTGTAGCCAAACTAACGCTAATTTCGTCTCCAAATATGAGCGGACATTTTGTATAATGGGTCGTATATCTGTAGTGTTAACCTTATCTGTGGTTCTATTTACGTGAGACGTAGTTTTGCAGCGAAGATAGAAAATCTCGTTAACTAACTTTTAAAAGACGAGCTTAATAGACACTCTTTCGAAAAATAAAAACAAATAGTTTTTAAACTTTAACCAAGTAATAAGTGGTATGGCAATATAATAGTCCAGTTTGCACTGGTTTTGCAGTTATGAAAGAAAGTTGAATCGACATTTTACACAGAAAATAATTTTTTCCTATATAGTGTATAGAAGATCAATTCGTCAAACATTTTTTATGTACGAAATAATTATTTATATATGTTTTGATAAAGATAACGAGCTTAATTTTTGAAATAAGGGTTTTTCTAGTTTTTTAATCTGTTTTAAATTATTTTTGCATTTGCCATTGCCTACCCAAATTTTAATCCCTCGGAACGCTACTGAATGCAACCATAAAAAAGTTTTGTTGTAATGAAATATTTATTAGTAAATAAAGTTGCCTCGAAACTTAGCATTAGTAGGTTACGACAGTTTTTAATGTTAATGCATTTCAAGCTAAGATAGAAGTTGTTCGTTATCACATATAGCTGTATAATTTCTTTTAGTTATTTATTAACTTAATTAGCATTTAGCTTTAGATTAGAATGACCGAGTCTGTTTGTGAAGTACTTATAATTCTGCGTAGAAGATACACTTTTATCAAAAAAATTAAGTTACTATAATACACCTGCTACATCGTCCGGATTTCTAGTCTAGTATTTAAATTATGGGGCAATCAATTAATAATAAATCCTGGCATAATTCCTTTGATTGCTAAATGCAATTTTAAACAAATTATTTGCGGGCTTGGAATAGTAACACACCCACATGTTTGACCTTATGGAGCTTGTTTAGATACGTATTATTTATTTGGCCAGCTAGTTTATTATCTCGAGCTATTTGATAACGGAGTTGATAATCGCAGAATATGAATAGTTGGGGTTTTTTAAAGTAATACACGAAACAATTTTATGAAACTTTGTAAAAATATATTTGAGTGCAAAGCCTCTAGCTTAGCTCAACAATAAAGTAACACTAAACAAAATGATGTTTCTCACATATTGCTGTTGTAGTTGCAACAACCTTTCAAAATCGTGCAACATGTTGCTGTATTTCAGTAGCCTATTGTTTTTTGTTTACTTATTGAAATTTAATGAATTGTTTGCTGTTCTGGGACTAAAAGTGCGGTCTTTGCGACATGCATAATAAAAGCAAAATTCATACAATCGATATATTTCAATTGAAACTACCTACATCAAGTTGCTAAATTTACCGCTATTGGTGTTCCAAGGTATTGAAGATTCTGTAAACATCCTGTAAAATATATTTTTGTAATCTTCATTATAGTATAGGCACGAGGAGTCCTGAGACTCATACTAACGTCTTCGCAACTGCTCTATTACGTGGATAATAATTGGTTAAAAAAAAAGTAATAGCTTACCATTACCGAGTTACTAGTTGCAAAACAATAACCGTCAGTTTTTGTTTTGCAATTTTGATTTGTTGTACCTTGTTATTTATAGAACACAATCAGTCGATTTACTTCTTTCGCAATTTAGTTGTCATGACTTGCTCTCTCCATTACCAACGTGAAAGAGCCTTCAATGAGATGAATTAAAACTTCTATTTCAATTGTTAAGTGTGACCTTTTAAAATATTAGCAATCATTTGTGGGCTGTTGCAGTAATATTTATTTAACTATACTGGATCAGAACATAATTTCTGATATTATAAAGTTATTAGCTTAACCTAGTAAACCTTTCTCACGCATTTTGTGATTGATTTTTGTTTTTCCAACGTTGACTAACTCCTTGAAAACGTTTTTGCACTGCGTGGGTGTGTTATACACATTTTATATGCAAATATCAGACATAATCTTTTTATTGCTCTTGGAAAAACATGTTCTCTAATTTACTTGCACGCCAGCTCTTGCGGTCGCTATAAATCTTTTAAAGCTTTTATTTCACAATAAGGATCTTATTTAGCCTATTTTTACATACAAGCAGTTAATCAGATATGCTTTCTCGAAAATAATAATAGATAGACTTGCGTAACAGACGGCCTCAAATTTGAAAAGCTTGCACCTAGTTTAAATTAATTAACGTCCAACTGTTCGTCTAGGTCAGACCAATTCTTTGTTGGGCTGTCACCGAATTAGGGAGAATTGTTTTTATAATCAAGTTTTACAGCTGTTTCAAGTAAATCTTGAAAGGAATTGCAAGTGAGTCGGTACGATTGATAAATGTTCTAAGTACACTGTAATAATTTTTATCTATTATTATTAACAAAGATCGAAAGCTCATCTAGAGTAATAAAGTCCTTTCTAGAAAACTCAGATAAGTCATGGAAATATTGTACTCATTTTATAATCTTATATTGCGTCATTGCGCAATACATATTATTTTAATTACATAAACAGATAATCTTAAATTCCTTTAATTATAATAAAGTAATAAATAAATGATAATTAGTATAAAATCGTGCTTTTAAATTAGTAGTAAGTAACAAAGAATAATTTATTTTAAATTCTCAACGCTATTCACGTATATGAAATAGTACATATTTTAACAATTTGTTAAGCAGAAAAAGGTAGAAAACGGTTACTTAAACTATTTATGTAAAAAATAAAATGCCTGTATGAGTGTTACATCACAACTAGAAAGAAGCTGTTAATTACATTAAAAAAAAAGCGAATACGTAATTTTCAACAATGTTTTTTACTTCTAATAAAATTAACTGCATTTGTCAAAATTTCCTGGAAAATGTTAAAACACGTTAGACACGCTACCCTGGCTGGAGCTGTAAATCATTTATTTGGTTCATGTTACTATTGTAGGTAATAGTTATTTATGTTACTAGTGGAATAAAGGCGTTTTTATAATACGAGTTTGAAAGTTGCACGGCGAGGTCGTAGAGCGAGTCGTGTAATCAAACAAGTGCCATAATAATGCATTATCCCACGTGTGACAACTTTTATCTACGACTGCTCAAAATTTGTTAAAACTCGAATTGCTTTGCTTAAAATGATATTTGACATTTCGCATTGATTTATTTGCAAATGCCAAGTCACTTTTAAAATACTTTTAAATTGTTCAACACTATGGCAACCAGTCGGCTTTCTTGTAAACAAAGCGTCAGTTTTGTTTGTGTAAATAAGATGAGTTATGTAATCAATCCATTATCTCACTAGTGAGATAATGAACTTCATTACCTAACGCAAATGAACGACATAATAAGTCCTCATCTAAGCAGTCGTAGGTAAACATTGTTAAAGTATCCATTTATACAATTAAATTTTTCAAACTTTAATTATTCCTTAAATGCCAAGTCTCCATATACAAGAGCAAACGATATGACTTTTATTAATAAGTTCTATCTTTACTTCGTTGAAGTTCATATTGATACGACAAAACACTTTATTACATTAATTAGAAAAAAAAATAATAAATTAGCTATCCAAGAAATGTATCCAAATGCTTGATCCGATACAATTAAATACGCTTTGATTTCATATTTTGACGACAAAGCAGAAAAAAAAGAAAATTATAAATACGACAAATAACAGAAAAGTAATTTTTAAAACAACTAAAATCATTTTAAACACTTTGTTTCATGCGAAAGAAAAAAGAGATTATTTGTTAAAATCAAGCATTAAAAATGGGCGAAGCAGGTACTTTCCAGAGTAAAATTTGGGAAATTATTAAAAAATAAATTTGTAGTTCATTGCAGGCTCTATCGGCTTAGAAAGTAAAAGAACAGTATGAGCAGTTTTTGAGAAAGGATTTCCGTTAAAATCTAAAATACGAAAATAAGAATTAAATCATAACTTTCCTTACTTCAGTAGAAGTATGGGAACGTAAAAACGACAACCAACTAGAAATTGTGATATTAGGTATAAAGAGTTAGTACGTTGTTACAAATATAAACACCCACATAAACACCCGCTAAACATTTATCACAATCACACAATCATTCAATGACATCTAATAACAATATAAAATGTTTACACTTTTGTGATGATAAACGTAAGTTGGATATACTAGAAGCATTTGAAATTCACAAACATTTATATTCTGTACCGTCAATGAATAAATATATTGACCTTTCAAACCGGCCATTATTGGAAGGTTTGGAATTAAGTCGTCTGCAGACATAGATAACTAAGATGAAGTTATTAAGTCTTATTATTCTTGTAGCAACCCCAATTGTTTACTTTTTACCTTCCTATACTTTCAGTATAGGGAAGTATTGATTATATAGAAATTGTTTATATCCAGACGTTGAAGAAAATTCATGTTTTAAACCTCCGGCAATCAAAAAAAGTGTTCTTTAAAAACGTCTGTCTGTGGTTGCGCAGGTGGGTATGGGTATGTATGTATGTATGTCTGTTTTTTTGGTAGAAAATCCCGGGAAATCCGTAATTTTTCATAATCTCGAAACCGGGAAAAAACACAAAATTTCTCGGGAACGAGAATCAAATTGCCCGTCTAAATTTCCAAAATTTCGCACCGCTAAATTAGTGCAATACATACATTTCTGACCTATACATAAACATATTAAATTTTAATATTTTGATTTTTTCAACCTTTAATCCGTTCGATAAATATTCGTTCGCCTTTCTGATGCGTCTTCTTTAAATCGCGGGGGGGGGAGGTATTTTTGTTTATCGCTTGCTAAGACTGCTAAGACACAGAGTTTGTCTAAGCAAACAAAGAAATTTGCTTTTTAATTCAAAAATCTCAACTTCCGGCTTTTTCCCGGAAATGTTAAGTTGGGATTCTCGATTCCCGGGAAGCAGAGTATGCCGGGAATATAGAAACCCTAGGTGCATCAGAACCCCCAAACAGATGGTCCGATTTCGATGAGCTTTGGAATGTATATTCAAATAATAGTTATAGAATTGTATGAAAGATTTTACGACAAATCCAACGCTTTTTTCCATAGCTTCAGCGGTCGCTACATTTTTTTTGAAAATTTTGAATGTAGTGTTTAGGGTTTCTGTATTCCCGGCATATTCTGATTCCCTGGAATCGGGAATCCTATTTTAGTATTCTCAAGAAAACCCGGGAATTGGGAATTTTTGAAATAAAAAGCGAGTTTATGTATTTCTTAATTTCTTTCTTAGTTAAAATATGATGTCTGTTTAGAGATAAATAACAACACAATCATATCTTTCCAAATTAACAGCACATATAAAATGTAAAAAAAATTTATGGTGCTAAAAACTACTAAAACGTTTCAAAAAAATCTGTGTTTGGTTAGACAAACTTTCCTTCCCTGTGTCTTAGCACTCTTAGCGAGCGATAAACAGAAGAAAGACCCACCGCGATTCAAAGCTGACGCATCAGAAAGGAGAGCTGTTTATCGATCGGTGATTGATTGAAAGTCAAAAAATCAAAATATTAAAATTTCATATGTTTATGTATAGGTCAGAATAGTGAGTGTGGCACAAAATTTCGAATTGTAGACGGGTAATTTGATTTCCGTTCCCGAAAAAATTTTGAGTGTCTCGTCCCGGTTTCAGTATCGTGAAAAATCACGATTTCCCGGAATTTCCTGCCAGGAAATTTCCGAAACAGAAGCCCTATTTGCGTTTTTTTTATTCAAAATTAAGCTGACAGATCTAAAAGATATGAAATGAAAAATATTTAAATTGTTTGAACTTTCTTAACACGACTTTTTTTAAATTTTAGAAGCCCATAGAGCTAGAAATGAGCTACAATTTGGTTCATGTACCAGCCCGCTAATTTGTATGTGACGCCTTCTGTGAGTTATTGAAAATTTGAGTTTTTTTTATTCAAACTCAAACTCAAACCACAATGAGCCAAATGGTTCCATTTGAAAATTTTGAGTTATTTTGAAAAACTTTTTGTTAATTTTCACAAATATAAACATTAAATTTTAAAAATTATTTTTAAAGTAACAATTGACTTCATAGGAACAATTTTATTCGCGGCATGGCATTCTTGACCTGAAACAAAATTGTGACTAGATGTTTTCTAATTGACAAAAAAAAGAATTGAAGTATACCACTGCACTTAGAATTTGAACTTGATTTCAAAAATGTAAAAATATACAGAATGTTCTATTAGAAATATGAAAGTTAAGGTCTCTTCTGGTGAAACCGGAAGTGCAAAACAGTTGAAGTAGAGTGTGGTTTTATATGCATCATATCACAAAATTTTATTTTATTATATTAATAAATAAAGAAAAGAAAGGGGATGAGCCTACTTTTGTTGACAACTGTTATTTTAATATTCACAGTTTTACAAACAGATGTATTTTATTATTGTTGGACCCACATAAGTTTCATTTACTTTTCTATAGAGCTTTTTCTTTATGTGTTTTTATCGAAATAACAAACTACAGCAAGATAAAAAAGCGATATGTGTCGCTATTTTTATGAGTTAACCGTGATTATTATTCATTATTATTGTTGCTAGGTGTGTTTCGTCTAGGTCGCCATCCAAGGTTTGAGAATCTTTATGTAGACTTCCTAACTTTTCAAGTCAATGAGATTGATCTCGAACATGGGCGATTGAAATCTCTTATTCCATAAGATATTTGTGTCCTAGTTTTAAATTCGTAAAGTGATTCATTCTCAGTAAATGCCAAACGAAACCAATTATTATATTTTAAATTAATGTGGAAAACTACATTTTGTGATTGTTATTAATTTGGGGTTAGCAGAGCATGGACTACTAATTATGTTCATCAGTATGCACATTTTTAGCTGTTCATTCTTATACTTTTAACTATATTCATTTTCCCTGGCGAATGACGAGATCGTGATCACGATATATACCAGACAGGTAACTCGGAAACAGATTGTCTTTTCTAGCGTTTCTTGAGTATTGTTCCATTTTTATCTGTGCGGATTCTGAAACAAGTTTGAGAATCATCGCAATCTAGTATGACTTAAAATTTAATTAAATATCTAGGATGTGAAGTAGAATTCAAATTATCAATAAATGAAGAGCAAAAATTTAAGATTTGGCTAAATGGCCCCCGTTCCTTCAAGTACATATAGCAGCCTGATTATGCATTGCACGCTGGCACTTTTCGACCGGAGTCTCAGCGTTCGCTTTATTATTTTATAAAAAAAATTTAGATCTTTTGGATGATTTATAAACACCTTCGATTTAAGGTGTTCCCAAGAAAAATAATAAGATTGGTCAATTTTACAGACCTCGCCAGACAGTAGCGTAACTGCTATGCCGCCAGGTCCGCCTCCGCGAGGGGGCCCGCAGAGTTAGTCGCTCGATAGTCCACTCCGTTTTGTTAATAGTAGAGTTTGCCAGCCGCCAAAAGCCTTCTAGAAAAGATTTTCGTTTGCACTTTGTTGCTAAAATGTAAGACCCACTTCAAATCATTCCCCATCCCTTAAGAATGCAAAATCGCCTGGTCGTCCAAAAATCGTCCTGTGCAGGGGGTGGCGGGGGTGATTTTTGAAAAATTTGCAAAACTTTTTTTTTGGGTTTTTTACATCCACGTCACCTGGGCATGTATCTGCTAAAATCTTAAATCAATATTTTAATCAGAAATATATTTTTTTTAATTTTTAAAATTACCATATACAATGCTTTCATATGGAGCGCCTTAATGAATAAAGCTCGCCCTGAAACGCCATAACTGTGATATACTTTAACTTGTCTTAAGTCGAGAACCTTTTAGTTAATCAAAAAAATCGTTTCTACAAACGTTGTAGATCGAAGATCGAGAATTACATTGCTTTTTTCAAATTCTTAATCCGATGGCTAGTTTCGTAAAAAAATTGAAAATTGTAACACCATGTCGTGCCGATCGCGGTCGGGCGTGGAGACGCTAGGAACGTTCAGATTACCATGGCTTATGCAGCCGAAAAACGACTCTATGTTTCAGGGCGCATATAAGGTTGATACTCGCCTATTAACGTGCTATTTCGGCGTCTTGGACGATTTTAACGCGACTTTCTTAGTAAATCTTTTGTTCAATGAATTGAATTTATTAGTTTTAATGGTAATTAGATTTTCTTTTGATTTTTTCAATAATAATAATTGTAAATACGGAAAAAATATATAGGTAAGTACCTACATCAGTAAGCAGTGTAAAAGTTTTATTGAATAATTTAAGTTAAAGTTAACAATAACAAAAATAATAATATTTATTGGTTTACAGTCCAGTAGATTTAAAATCAAAAATACCGGGGTAGAAACTTCCTCCTGTTAGATACGAATACCTAAGTAATTAATAATAGTTAATTATTACAATAAGAAATGTTTCACGCTACCGGCAGTGTAAGTAGGCCTTACATCCATAGCTACAGGGATCGTAAGTGGCTGATAACATTCGTGTACTAGTTACCCTTGACGACGGAACTTAATAGTGTCACTTACGTTCCTAGGAAAATAATGTTGAATTTAATTGTTCGTTGATATGGTAACAAACACAGACAACTTAGAATAATGGAGCTTTTAAAAAATAATTTCGATGACAGCTGTCAAAACGAACTTTTAAAAATATGATTAAATTTCTACCTGTAGGCCTACTTACATTGCCGGTAGCGTGAAAAATTTAATAAGTAACACGGAATGTATCGACTAATAACATCCTCGGCAGGCGACAAGCTTCGGCTCCGCCTCAGCTCGTATTCGCCTACCTCGGATGTTATTACGTCCTTACATTCCTTGATACTTAAATAACTATTATTTACCTACAGCTATTATTCAGAGTCCGAACTTGTTTCATTGTCAGATAACATATCATCAGGAGCAACTATACAGCGAGTATTTCTATCGCCCTTATTAGCACATGTTAATTGGTCCATACATTTGCAGGAGCCAAAACAACTAATTCGTCTTTTTTTACAGGGACACAGCGATCCTGTACACCCTGAAATAAAAATTTGGTAATTTAAAGTTTAAATATATTATACTAGGTAGGTACCACTACAAGAAGTAATTTAATTACCTTAGTAAGATTTTCTTTATAGCACGTAGGTAGTACAGTTTCTATGCAGCATTTCTTACAGATCCATTTAGCAATGGATATTAAAAGCAGTGCGAGCAGTACGGATAGTGAACTAGAGTCAAAAATTAAACTGAGACTCATTAAAAAAGGAGCTGCTAAAAAGCGGGAGAAAATTAATCAAGTATGCGTCATTTGTCAAGAAACAGGAAAATTAATAATATCAAAAGAAATATCCAAACAAAGATTTATTGAATGCACGAAAGTTCGTATAAATATCTGCCAAGGAGAAGATGCCAGGTTGTTGCATATATTTACAAATTTGAATGATTTAAAAGAGCGAGATTACTTGCAATGGCACAAAAACTGCTACAAAACTTATACCAGTTCCAAAAATATTTCCTCATACAAATTAAAATGTGCGAAAATAATTACTGATCTTTTCCAAGCGGAAACATCTCAAAAACGTTCCTTACGGACAATTTCATTTGATGTGCATAAGTGCGTGTTTTGCCAAAAACGTTTAAGAAATCAAAAACTGTGCCAGGTCATGACCAAGAACATAAAAGACAAAATTAAAACTATATCGCGAAACAATTCGTTATTTTATTCCAGAATAGGCGAAAATGATTTAATCGCATCTGAAATAAAATATCATGCCTCATGCGTTTCTACAGAATTACGCAATACAAAGCAGAAACCTAGCGCAAGTGGAAAAAGAAAATGGTAAATGGAAAATGAAGAACTACAACAATTATTTAGTGAAATGGAGAAAGGTTTCGAAAAGGGAAAAGGTTATTCCACAACATCAGTTAGCAAAAGATATCGTGAAATTGGTGGAAATTTAGAGTTGAGTGATCGATTTCTAGTTAAAAAAATTAAAGAACAATTTGTCGACGATATTGAATTAGTGAAATCGATCCAAGAATGTTCTTAAAACATTTTTCCAAGGAACAAGCTATTGAAACAGTACTTCAGCATACTGAAAGCGAAGTTTCCAATTTATCCTGTGGTGCGTCAGAACTACACATTTTGACCAAAATTTGCCAAAGTATAAAAACGGAAATAAATCAAATACCTACACACGCTGAATTCAAAAACTTAAACATTAATGAATTTAAAAAGTATATACCAAACAATTTATACTTTCTTATTAGTCTTCTTGTTTGCAACGAATCAAGCAGTGACATAAAAGAAACTCAACTACTTAATAATTGTCAAGACATAATTTTTGCATGTTCAAATGGAAAAAAATATACTCCCAAACATATTGGTCTGGGAATATTAGTTCACCAGGAGACAACTGAAGCAATATTACCAGAGGATACTTCTGTACTGAACACTTGCAATTGTAAATAAGGTAATTAAATTACTTCTTGTAGTGGTACCTACCTAATAATATATTATTTAAACTTTAAATTACCAAATTTTTATTTCAGGGTGTACAGGATCGCTGTGTTCCTGTAAAAAAAGACGAATTAGTTGTATTGGCTCCTGCAAATGTATGGCCCAATTAACATGTGCTAATAAGGGCGATAGAAACACTCGCCGTATAGTTGCCCCTGATGATATGTTATCTGACAATGAAACAAGTTCGGACTCTGAATAATAGCTGTAGGTAAATAAAATTTCTTATTGTAATAATTAACTATTATTAATTAATTAGGTATTCGTCTCTAACAGGAGGAAGTTTCTACCCCGGTATTTTTGATTTTAAATCTACTGGACTGTAAACCAATAAATATTATTATTTTTGTTATTGTTAACTTCATACTTATTCAATAAAACTTTTACACTGCTTACTGATGTAGATACTTACCTATATATTTTTCCGTATTTACAATTATTATTATTGCAAAAATCAAAAGAAAATCTAATTACCATTAAAAGTAATAAATTCAATTCATTGAACAAAAGATTTGCTAAGAAAGTCGCGTTAAAATCGTCCAAGACGCCGAAATAGCACGTTAATAGGCGAGTATCAACCTTATATGCGCCCTGAAACATAGAGTCTTTTTTCGGCTGCATATGCCACGGTAATCTGAACGTTCCTAGCGTCTCCACGCCCGACCGCGATCGGCACGACATGGTGTTACAATTTTCAATTTTTTTACGAAACTAGCCATCGGATTAAGAATTTGAAAAAAGCAATGTAATTCTCGATCTTCGATCTACAACGTTTGTAGAAACGATTTTTTTGATTAACTAAAAGGTTCTCGACTTAAGACAAGTTAAAGTATATCACAGTTATGGCGTTTCAGGGCGAGCGTTTATTCATTAAGGCGCTCCATATGAAAGCATTGTATATGGTAATTTTAAAAATTAAAAAAAATATATTTCTAATTAAAATATTGATTTAAGATTTTAGCAGATACATGCCCAGGTGACGTGGATGTAAAAAACGCAAAAAAAAATTTCTGAAGAGAAAAATATTTTCAACATTTTCGAAATTAAAAAAAAACGTTGCACAAAAGCTGGCTACATGATTTTTTCAAAAATTTTATTAGATCACACAGTTAATGATGAGCTACAATTTGGTTCGTGTCTTAGTGCAGTACTTTTTCTGTGGTATCCAGTGGCGTTACAAACACCTCCGCAATGCCCGCACCGCGGGGGAGCGGCAACCCTTTTTGAAGCCCAGAGCGACCAAGGGCCGTCATAAACCAAAAACGAAAGAAACACGGTCATTGTACTTCAAAACATACAATGATAAACAAATATTTTAATTTTTATGGCGAGTAAGTATAGGTATAACATTTCACGTCGATGCGTTACCGAAATGTATAATCTAACCCGTCAGTAAGCTTTATAATATGTAGCCTAAATAAAAGCATAAAACCACATGTCAGCAGAATAACTAAATAGTTGAATTTTGAAATGATTAGTTCAGTTTCGGTTTCAATTCTGAACGTGCATGTTAATTAGAAATTGTAAGTATCATTGTGGTAAAATTTTAAAGTATTTATATATTACATCCCTATCTGTCTCACCATAACAACACGACTAAAGAAATCTCGAAAGTTTCATCACAATACAGCACTCGCGGTTTATTGATTCTTTTCAATAAAAGTTTACATTGCTGTCACTTCTGTTGGTATAGTTTTGTTGTTTACGGGTACTTTAATTTTAGCTGGTCTGAAATGTGTATTAATCGCGCAGACAATAAACAAATGTAAAGCAGAGGAATTCCATCATTCATCGCCTACAAACTGGGATCTGGATTAGGTTCCGCTTACTATTACAAAGTGTTTACTATAAAACTATTTACTACAAATTCTAGATGCATCTGTAAGAATTACACTTTAATTGACGACGCATTCATTATCATGTCGAGCAGATATTTATTATGTTTGCGGTTTCTGATATTTACGTTAAAACCACGTAGGATGATTGGGTCATTAAGCTCGCCGATATCGGGGGAATGTATATTAATTGTATCATTACATCTTTGATTTATATGAATAAGAGCGAATTTAATTTTAGAATTATATGCAAATGTCTAACAGGATTTTTTAGTGGTTATTTAGGTGTTCCCAAAACATTTTGGAAATCTTCGTTAAGGTACTTACCTGGAAATCAGGACAAGTGATAAGTTTAACTAATTGTTTCCCACTTTATTTTAAGGAATTTTCTAGGGCTATAATTTTTTTCGGGAGGTGTTTTTTTATATGATTTTACAGGGGTTTGGCTTTCTTCAATTTTTTTTACGTTTTTTTTCCGGGCTTTTTTTCGTTTTTTCCGAGGCTGTTTCCGGCCTTCTTTTCGATGTTTTTCGCAGATTTTAGTTCCGGAAGCAATTCTCATTCAGGCCGACTCAGCGGAGGTAACATTCGAAGCGGCAAGCGCCGGGTTATGAACTACGGAGAGAAAATTGACCAAGGAAAAGTAAACTTATACCAAATTTTTTAAAATTAGGCTTTTGCAAACCCAGGATAATTTAAGGAAGAAAGTGTTCGGCTTTATACTATAAATTTTCTGCGAAAACTGGCAATAAATAAACATATATAAAAAATACTAAATACCACCCTATGTCCAAGTTTTTTTCTATAAACTAAGGTTGTTTATAGACAAAATTGTGCTTTTACCGCATAAGATTATAACCAACAAAAATAGGGGCTTACTTGCTAGAGTGTAGTAGTTGTAGTACTGTTTAAAATGTTTAAGAGTAATTCTGCTATGTGACTGTTGATTGATTGATTTAAAACGGGGAGGGTTTGATATGCCCTATAACACTGCGGCCTCTTGGGCCTATTGTGTATCCCCTTCGGTCGCTAGTCACTGTCAAGTAGATCCGTCCCCTTTAGCAGGTTTAGGAGTTTGTTGATCAGACTGGCTGGCGGTTGTATCTCATTGGGTTTGATGCCCTCAAAGATTTGGAATCTTCTGCGAGCTAGGGCTTCGCATTCGAATATTATATGGGAGGCTGTTTCTTCTTCCTCACCACATAGTCTGCATATTGGATCTTCATTATATAGCCCTATGTTATGCAGATGTTTTCTGAAGTGCCAGTGTCCCGTTAGGAGTCCTGTCACTATTCTGATGTGAGTCCTGCTAAGTTGCAGGACTGGTTTAGTCAGCTTATGGGGATGGTTGCCCATCATAGCTTTGCTTTGTCTCTGTCGAGGTGAGAGTCTCCAGTGTTCCGAGTGTTTTGTTGACATCCATTCTTTAACTGCTCCTCTCGCTGTCTTTTTAGTTGTGCCAACCACAGGTTCAGGCCCTGTGAATGGTGTTTCAGATCCCTGCTTTGCTAGTTTATCTGCATTTTCATTTCCTTCTATGCCTCTGTGTCCCGGCACCCACACAAGTTTTACCTTGTTAGAGTTTGCCAGTTTCAAGAGGCTACAAAGGCAGTTCCAGACAAGCTTTGACTTGATCCGGTTTGAGTTCAGTGCTTTTAGAGTTGCCTGACTGTCAGAGATGATAAGGATGGTTTTGTTCATATACCCCCTTCTTATGTTCTCTTCTATTGCTGCTAAAATTGCATATGTTTCTGCTTGGAATATTGTGGTAGATTGGCCCAATGGAATAGAGGTACTATATCTTGGGTTGCTACCGTATATTCCAGCTCCGGTTCCGTTGTCTGTGCGTGAACCGTCTGTATACCATACTAGGCTTTTTTGTAAGTCTGGTGGTTCTCCTTGTTGCCACTCTTCACGGTTTATCCGTACTTCAAATGGTTTATGAAAGGAGTATTTTGTTAACATGTAGTCCGTACCCATGTCTAGCATTGGGTCGGATACTACAGTTGTTATTTTGGAGTGTCCCCATATCTGTTGGCTGCTTCTCCAATTGCCCGTGCAGTTTAAGCGGTATGCTCCCATGCGTGCCTCGCCCTTGATTATTAGCTCTAGGGGAGGAAGTTGCAGAAGAGCTTCCAGTGCTGCTGTCGGAGTACTCCTGAATGCTCCAGTTATACAGAGACAGGCCAGTCTTTGAACACCAAGAAGCTGGTTAATTGTCTGTCTTTGATTTACTTTTGGCCACCATACCAGTGAACCGTAGGTTATTGTTGGTCTTATCACTGTTGTGTATAGCCAGTGGACCATTTTGGGTTTTAGTCCCCATTTATTTCCAAAGGTTCTTCTTGCCATCATCAGGGATGTTTTTGCCTTATTGGTAGTTCTCTGTAAATGCTGGTTCCAAGTCAGCTTGGTATCTAAAATTACACCCAAGTATTTGACTTCCCCCTTAATTTGTAGAGTTTCTCCAAAGAGTTTCGGTGGGTTTATGCCTCCGTGGTTTCTTTTTCTAGTAAATGGTAGGAGACTGGTTTTTGCAGGATTTACCGTAAGGTTATGTGACTGTTAACGGTAGATATGTTTTTTTTTTTTTTAAATTTGCTTGTAACAATAGCATAAGTAGGAGGCGTACTATAAAAGTTTGCGAAGGGGCCTTACGGTTTGCCTTACGCCACTGGTGGTATCTTAATCTTAATTAAATTCCCCCTAACGTCTTAACGCAGAACCATTTTATATCTCCCTCCGAAGCGTGAAAGATATTCTGTAGACCGAAGCATACAGAGATCAAGCTACTGTAACTACAGGGGTTCTACAACCAGCAATTGAAAGAAATCTAATATTCCCAAAGAGTTTATATTGTTTTTGACATGAAAACTTTCTTTAGTCACCGTTGACGCTAAAAACCTTGATAAAACTACTTTTGAAAAATATAATAATGATAAGTAACAATTTCTAAAGAATTTCTATTCAAGTTTGTAAGTATTAATTCTACCTATTCTTGCATCATACGTTAATAAGATACATGAAATGCTGTTTTATGATATGATATTATTGGCAATATAGTACGAGATTACTAAAACAAAAAGAACAATTCCTACCCCAACAACCTGCTGGAATTGCGAGGTTTTCAGCTTGTCGCCTGAGGCCGCTCCCGCACCGCCCATGCTTACCTACTTCACCTCGAAACCTTTCCCACGCTAGCTCACCGTATCGCACCACTGGATTCCCTAAGGCCCCATTCCCCACTTACTGCTCGATGACCACTATTACAGTGTTTATTATTAATACTCTTTTTACGACTGTCGATTAACCCTTTGTGATAGACGTCTTTGAAAGAGCTTTTTCTTCTTGGTAATTATCAATACTAACAGAGACTAGCATAAAATGCCCATTAACGTAATGGGGAATTAAAATGTCTACTTTAATATGCAAGCTTTTCCATTAAACTGTTTTAGTTGCGGCGATGTTAGCCAAGACTTCTATTATTTATTTCAAATTCGCTGTGTTAACCGCAACAGTTACGTGGGAACAATAGAACTATTTGAAAATTAAATTATTAGCTTGCTGACTGGATTGCCTCAATCAACCGCAGACGTTTAATTTGCCACAAGATCGGGTTTACTTGTTCAGTTTTAATAAGTAAACGTGCGTGCACAATTGCACACGCTGTATAGCTGTATTCAGTCAATGTAATTCTTTATTATTTATAAGTCCACGAGATGCGTTCACGAAACGATGACAAATAATTATCTTGGTTTAAGCGTGTGGATATTTTGAAATCAATTGTAACGGTACGTTAAACCGCGAAATAGTAAAGTTGTTTAATTAAAATCCAAGTGAAACATAAACTTGCATTGGAACCAAACTTGCTCTGGCTCGTTGTACGCACGGTTAAGGTCAAAAATGCTTTGCATTCAACGTTGCATTTGGAACTCTTTAAGATATTTTTAGATTGTAAATTGCTCCAGAAAAAGAAGATAGTCAGTCGCTGCTCTTTCGAAATAACTGGCTAAAAAAATTCAATTGCATATTTACATAAGACGTAAGCTAAACAGTAATAAATATTATGTTTCTGTTTTTTTTAAACCATTTTTAAATGTAATGGTGCCCCTAACGAAGCACTTTCTAAAATAAGTAGTTTAATTTCGCAATTTTCAAAACAACTAATTTAAAGTTACATAACTCAGACAGCATCTCAATGTATAATGTAGAAAGTGCTCTCCTAGATCCGCCTAGATGGAAAGAGGCCTTCGTGAGGATGCTTTGCTCTTGACATTAAGTCTTTTTTAGGAGTTGAGGTTCATTCATTAATAGTTTATTACACATAATTGATTCGGTTACACTCGCGCATTTTATGTAAGCACTAAAAACATTGTTATTTGTATTATACTATGCTTGCTACGAGTTTTACAATAATGTAATTGCAATTACATTGTTTTAAAACTCCCAGTACATAGTGAACAAGGTATATAACACAAATAGTACCATGGTTTAGATATGCGCTAGAATTAAATAAGCTAGAATGCATTCGAGAATCAATCTTGATTAAGATCGTTTTACTCGTTCTGAATGTATATAATGCGAAAAAGGCCCGCTGCTAGGATTACATGCGCCTGCCACGTAGTTTAAAAATGCGTCCTTTCCACAACAAAAATATATTTTTATTATTTTAAAATAACTTTTCACATACAATGAAATTGTAAAAAACATAACATACAAAAATTATGAAATTTATACTTAAAAATATTTGCGAAACACAAAATGCAAATAATAATTGTTTATATATAACTCACTCTTTATAAGTATAATAATTTTACATGTTAATGTTTCCTGCTTTAGTTACTCAAAATTTTTTAGATATGTTCTCCATAATTTCTTGTAAACTTACTAGGATTGGGCGATACCGCAAAATGAGTATCGAGTATCGATACCAATTTGGTATCGAAGTATGGTAAGTATCGAAGAATCAAAAGTGCCGAAAAGATCGAAAATATTGAAGTATCGAAAAGTATAAAGCGTTTCAAAGTATGAAAAGTATCGAATGTATCGAATTATCGAAAGTATCCACCCATTTTTGTAATCGGGAAAACTAGCCAACTTCAAATATTATCAAATCTCTATCGTGTTATTTAAAAAAATATATGTGTGACGTTACTATCCGCAACAATTTTCTCGAAAAATTTCAATCTGAATTACTATCAAAAACAGAAAGTAAACGTCAAATCTATGTTTATAAATAATACCATAGGTTTGTATTTAATATTCGAAATTGACAATTTTTCTAAATTGTAAAAATGAGATACAAGTGGTTTGTACTTTCGATACGTCGATACTTTCGGTGCTTTGATACTTTCGATATTTTTGATACCTTTGATACTTTCGATGCTTCCGATACTTCAATACTTCCATACTTTTGATACTTTTTATACTTTCGATACATTAGCATTCTAGATATTTTCGATACTTTCGATACTTTTGATGCTTACTTTTGATACTTTCAATACTTCAATACTTTAGATAATTTCGATATTTTTGATACTTTCGATGCTTTCGATACTTCAATACTTCGATATTTTTTATACTTTTGATACTTTCGATACTTCAATACTTTTAATATTTTTGATACTTCTGATAGTTTCGATACTTCTGATACTTTCTGTACTTCAATACTGCTTGATAGCATCTAAAAGTAATTGGCTATATAAAACATTTAAAAAGTGTATAGCAATAGAAGATGCAGACTTCTTTTACGCTGACCGAAAAATGTTATTGGTATACAAGTGAAATATTAAGACAATCCTGATCTTTAATTTTGTCAAAATATAGTGGAGGGACTATAGCAAATTTTATTGAAGTTTGTAACGTGAAGTATTTAATCTTTTGTTTTTCTTACTATTTCGCTGCTACCGTGGAAAAATTGTTGCCATACTTTTAGTATGTGAATATGTATTGTAATTGTGATAGAAAAAATGATCGATTTTAAGATCTTAACTGAAATATACGCTTTGGAGTTTTGGAGCTTAAGGAACTCGGTAAGTAATTTTTAAAAAATTACTGTCGGTATCAGTGGGTCTGTCTGTGTAAAATACATCGAGATCTCAGGAACTAACTCACCGATTTCAATGGAATTTGAGATACAGAGATACTAAAGCAAATATTTATCTGTACCAAGAAAACAAGTTTTTAAAACCGATACGACGTTTTTTTGGTACCATTTTTTCACACAGAGTCCGATTTCTTCTCATAAATGATTTGGCAGATCAACATATAATTTGCTACGCTAATAGTCTTAGGAGAGCAAAATTTAATCATAAAAGTAGACGAATTACTTTGCTCAGACTTTATAATTCTTTAAGTACTTCAACAATCTGTGCTTCTTATTTTTTTTGTACGCATTTTAGTTATTTATCACCGCTCAGCGCAATCTCACAGTAACTAGGACTGGGTAAAGTATCGATAGTTACTCAAAGCATCAATACTTTGGCTGGTATCGAGCATCGATAACAGTATTCAAAAGAATCGAAGTATCAAAAGTACCGAAAGTATCAAAATTATCAAAATATCGAACAGACCAAAAGTATCGAAAGTATCGAACTATCGCAACTATCGAAGTATCGGAAGTATCAAAAGCATTGAAAGTATCGACGTATAGAAAGTACTAAAAGTATCAAAGTGTTGTAAGTATCGAAAGTATGTAAAGTATCAAAAGTATCGAAGTATCGAATGTATCGAAGTATCGAAAGTGCCTACCTCTATAGTGCTCGTTAAAAAGATAAAGTTGACATTAGTTTCGGGAAAACTTCAAGCTTTTATTTTTAGAATCATTAAGATATTAGATCAAATTGTCAAATTGTATTACTCGATGTATTTTTTTGATAATTTTGTCTTTTTCTGCCCTTTGAAATTTTGTAATTTGCTTTCAGCCTTTTGAACGAGAAACTCAAACTCTGCAAAATAATTTCTGTATTTAAGAGGTAGTGAAAAGGATAAAATTCATTAAAAAAATTGCATCAGGGGATCCAATTTGACAGTTCATTCTAAATTATTAAGTTAGAAACTTAAAATTTGCAGAAAGCTTTATCGAAAGTAACGTGAACTTTATCTTTTTAAAGACCACCATAGAGTTTTTATTTAATATTTGAAGTTGGCTAGTTTCTCAGATTGCAGAAATGAGCCACAAGTGGTAGATACTTTCGATGCTTCGATACATTCAATATTACTTCTTCTCACACGGTTTAGGCGGTTTGGCCTGTTCGAGTATACTATTTATTGATGTGGCCACCTCTTTCTTGGTCTGCTTATGGATCTACTTTCTTCAGCGATATATCTGTAAGTTTTAAGTGGTGTTTATCGTTTTAAAATTTGCACAGTCGAAAATATAAAAAAAAAATGTTTTTCAAAAACTGGTAAAACAGTGATTTTAAATTTGTTGTCGCTGAATAAAACTAGGGATAGCGGCCTATAAATTGATTTGCTCATGCAGGCTTTAATTTCATTGTGACGCTTTCATGAATTTGGAAATTATTAAACGGGACCCAATACAAAATTCGTGATCAAGCTGAATTGCTTATCGAGAACATTATAACAAAATCCTAATAATTAGGGAAACCCAAACCCTATTTTGGGTCGATTAATCTAATTTTTCGTGTTATTTAAAATAAAACTATATTTTCAGTGAAAATTAAAAAAACGGTGCAAACAATCTGATTATAAGCGGGTGTTACGAGTTACGATCTGTCCACATAGTTCAACATATTAAGAAAATTCTAATCCTAAAGAACTGTAAGTGACTGCTATCATATAATATAAAAAGGAAAAGTGTTGAGTTGAGTAGGTCCGAGTCTTAGTTCGTTATTATTAATAGCACAGAGTATTCGGTGGGCCAAATAATTGGTGGAATATTTGACCATTTTTTGAAGCTCGCCGAATATTCGGATAAGTGGAATAGTTTATCGATACTGCCGAATATTCGGCTTTTTGTGTACTACATGAAAACCATACTAAATTGCAACTTTTAGTAAATTTTATCGGTATAATTAAGAACCAGAAACACTCTAACTGTGGAATAATAACACTTGAAATATACAGTAGCCTCCCACATAAGTAACTAAATACCAGGTACGTATTTCGTCAGCAAAGCTGTCATCATCAGTGGTAAATTGACATATCAGTTTATCACTGATGATGACAGCTTGCTGTCGAAATACATATCCGGTATTTAGTTACTTGTGTGGAAGGATACTGTATTTTATATATATCAAAGTGGTTTTTACAGCCTCATTGGCCGTCTCCCGCAACCTAATATCCAGGTTTGTCTATCCATATAATCATTTTCATCTAACTCTCGCTTCTGCATTGCTTCCTTTATTCCTAGATTCCAGCTTCTTCTTGGTGTTCCTTTCTTCCTTCTTTGTGTAGGCTTCCATTCCCAAATTTTTCGTGGTAACCTTTCTTCTGCATCCGCCTCATGTGGCCGTACCATTTAACTGTTTAGTTTCTATTTGATCTATCAATGATGTTTCCACTTGCATAATTTCTCTTACTCTGTCATTTCTTATGTGGTCTTGCAATGTAAATCCACAGCATCTTCTCCAGTACATCATCTCCGTTGAACTAAGTTTATTTTTTGCATTTTGGTTTAAGGTCCATATTTCTGCTCCATAGGTAGTACAGCTTTTTACCATAGATTTGAACATGTGGTTCTTTGTTTTATTGGAAATACTTTTACTCCATAGTACTGAATGAAGTTGTTTGATAATCACTTTTCCTTTTGAGATTTTATTTTTAATATTTGTCTCGTCCCTCCCATCCGATGTTAAAGTAACTCCAAGGTACTGACATTAATCCGTTTTTTCAATAATTATACCGTTTTTTGTATGTAAGTCTTCTCCTAGAGCTCCAATAATCATGTATTTTGTCTTGGCATAATTTATTTCCAGTCCCCATTTTTCATACTCCTCTAATAACTTCCTAAACATATATATTCTATGTCGTCCTCGTCTTCCGCTAATATTACTTGATCATCTGCAAATAATAAGCTATACAAATTTTGTTCTAATAAAACTGAATATCATCTTAACATCTACCACATCATTGAACACTATAGCTGATATCATAAGGAAGACATACTTTCTGAAAAAAGTGACCCCTTAATTCTTTTGAGTAGTGTATTTTGACTCCCAGGATACTGTATTTTCAAGGTATAATTAAGATTAAAATACATTAAAACAAAATTACAATTTCGGTAAACAAACGGGACGCTATTCGCTTATGTAAAGCAATTAATCCCCAAATTTACTACCTTGAAGTATTCGACACATGGCCGAATAATAGGTTCGAGTTAGGTAATATTCAGTACTTAGCTAAATAGTTAGCCTAATATTTGCTAGGTACTTTGCCGAATATTTGACCGAGTAATTGGTCTAATATTTGGCTCTTTGGCTAAACAAGATGGCAAATATTCACCGAATAGATGGCCGAATATTCGGCATTAAGCCGTGAGAAACTGGTCGAATATTCGGTTTTCAAACAGTGGCCAAAATCACCTTTCGGTACATCCCTAGTTAATAATATGTAGAGAAATGAGAGTTATTATTTCCGTCAACTTTAAGGATGATTCGGACGGAACACACTTATTTTATATGCTGTTACCCAAATATAAGAAAAAAGGTCTTTCAATAAGTACGTATTTTGTAGTGAATCAAGTAAAACATAATCTTCTGAAGAATAAAAGCTAGGTTAACTGTAACATGATTAGGAAGGGGAAAAAACAAATAAGGAATGCAGGATGTTCTAACGTGCTACTATATTTAATTTTTTCAATAGGAAAATATATGCAGAGAAACATATTTGTTCCTTAATTCCTATATAGGTAAACTAGAAAACCTTGACTTTTGTAATTTCAGAAATACGTATTCTTGTTCTTCATGAAAATGTGTTAAAGTAATTTACTGTACTGTTAGAAATAGAATTTTTGTTGTACTGTAGAATGTTAAGAATATGTTAATGTAAATACAACAGAATAATACGTTATAGAGCTAATCAAATTGTAATAAAAACTGCAGAAATACAGAAGGGTTGAAATTCAGGACTAATCTGCTTAATCAGTAATAAATCAGCATTTAACTTCGCTCAAACATCTTATGGTTGTCCAGTTTAGAAGCTACAACTACCCTGATATATCGGGTAAAACACATGATTCTGTCGAAACATAATTTTAGATTTTTCTGTGTCAAATTGTATTGTTTTTACTATCGTTTATTTTAAAAAGCAGTTTGTATCTGCGTATGCAAAGACGACCGAGAAGGAAGAAATAGTTTAATTCATTCTTTTTTTGTGTTTACATAAACAAGCGTAGGTACATAAGTTTCGGTCTATTAATATACTCATAAACTGTTTATCAATAAAAATTACAACGATGTTCTGCTTGATTTTTAAACCTTCTTCAGGTAACCTTAAACGATTTAATTGTAATTATAACACGCTATTGTTTTGTCAAACATAACGGTTACGAACATTATGTTACTTTAAAATAAGTACAGCGTTACATTTAAAACATGATACTGTGTTCGATATACAGGATTGGGCAAAAGTATGGAACAATGTAAATACAGCAACCGCGATTTTAACAAAACTTTCTACATGAAGGTTCCGATATACGGCGGATACAATTTAAGTATTGGCGGTTTAAAATAACTCTTGTTTTAGCCGGAAATGATATCAACATTTTATTTTAATTAGAACACCCTGTATATTAACATTATTGTTCAATATCTTAAGAATTACTAAAAATAAAGACATGAAACCTTATATCACCGAACTCGCAAAAAAGAGTTCTATCGATATATCAAAAAATTTACAGCTTGTTTTATTTAAGAAAATGATATCATTTCCGGCTAAACCGGAAGTCTTTTTAAGCTGCCGATACTTTCATTGTATCCGCCGTATATCGAAACCTTGATGTAGAAAATTTTATCGAAATCGCGGTTGTCGTATTAGAGATATTTGCATAGTTCCGTACTTTTGCCCAACCCTGTATATTTTGAACGTAATGATGTACTTATTTTAGTATATTATAATGTGCATTACAGTGACACAACGAAAATGTGTGATACATAATTAAAATGAAAAGGTTACCTGGAGGTGGCTGGACCAAGTCGAAATGTTATTGTAATTATTATAAATAAACAAGTTTAAACAATTTTTTGAGTTAAGTAATTGACCCAAAATCTATCAGATAATTCATTCATAAATTTAATCAGGGTTGAAATTAAATAATTTAACTAACTGGTATTATAAATATTATGATGAAGTTTCATGAAGTATTTTATCGGGATACAGAATGATCACGAACCAATATGTAAAACTAAGATTCCGCGAAGCCATACAATATTCATTCTTTTTGAATAGCCTCTTTTAAAATACATTCGCTAAAGTTATGGCCCTGTCCAAGAAATGTTCATTGTTTCATGTTAAACAGTGCAGCGCTAAGGTCTTTGGCTGTTCAAGTTCCGATTCTTTGGCTCGCCATCTCCAGTTTGTCCGGTTCATTCAATGTTATGATTGTGCTAGGCCACCTTGCTAGGGCATACCCCATTAAAGCAACTCTAAGAAACCTTTAACCTATGAAATGTTAAGCATTAAAAAAATTGTGGACTTATTCATTCGAGTTGAAGTTTATTTTTAATGAATTTAACGACGCAGCTTCCTTACACGTGTTCAAATTTTTGTAACTCAGTGTTGCCAGAGGAAAAGAGAAAAAAATCACTAGGTGTCGCTTCAAAAGGTTGTCAGATTTCAGCAGATTTAGCACCTCGAAAAGTTGCCGAATTTAACCATATTTTTTTGTTGCTATTACATTTCACCAAATTTCTTTAAGACATTTTCGGAATTTCTGTTCAAATTTGATTAAACAATTAAATTCAGTGGCAAAAATTAAAAAAATACTTAAATGATAAAACAATGACACCAATAGTATAAAATATTAATTTCTTATTAAGTAGGAGGAGAAAGATAACTGTCGTATTTATAATCTCGGGTCATGATGAATTTACCGTAAACAGGGACTTTCGTAAACTATTTAGGAGAAGTCCTGTCTCTCACATTGAAATGTGTCTGTTATTAGTTGGCTTTTGCAGTCTCGCCTCTTGATATACTATACAATTTACTGGTAAATGTTAATTCTTATCTTAATTTGCTTGCCAGTCATTAGAGGGCGCCAACACAAGTTTAATTTTATAGCTAAAATAAATATATTTACTTTATTTATAAATTCTAGCTTTACTTCGTTGGAGTCCATGTTTATTGTATGTACGTAAAATACTTTATTACTCCAACAATATTTATTTATTTTAACCTTATACGCATTTCAACATGTTTACATGCTATTGTCAAAGGTTATATTAAAAAGTAAACAGTTAGTGTTGTTATAGCAATAGAAATTGGTGACTTGATCTCGGTAACCTTCTGCAGATGACTTGTCTTCGTATTCCAAAATGTCCAACAGAGGTGAATTTAAGAGATCAATTTGCTTATTCGTTGGTGATATAGTATTTAAATGTTTGCGAATTTCAAAAGCTTCTAGTACAACAAATTTACGTTTATCATCACAAGAGTCTAAACATTTTATAGTGTTATAAGTACAAACCCACGCATAAATCCAATTACGCTAGACACTTACTAGAACACAATCATTTAATGACATTTAATAATACTATAAAATGTTTACACTTTTGTGATTATAAACGTAAATTACACATACTAGAAGCTTTTGAAACTCACAAACATTTAAAAGCTGTACCGTTAATGAATGAGCGAATTGATCTCTTAAATTCACATCTATTGGACATTTTAGAATAAGAAATCAAGTCATCTTTACACGATTACCGACATCAAGTCACCAAGTTCTATTGCTATAACAACACTAACTGTTTAATATAACCTTTGACAATGACATGTAAACATGTTGAAATAGGTTAAAATAAATAAATATTGCTGAAGTAATAAAGTATTTTATGTATCTATAATCAATAAATATATTTATCTCTATGAAAATTATTACATCTATAAAAAGTATGAAAAATTAGAAATTCACTAGGAATATCACCAAATTTTCTAAAATCACTAATATTGTATTCAGAATGAGAAGTTTTTGCCAGATCGCCAAAACCTTCCAAAAATCACCAGAATTGGCGAAATTTTATCAAGTCTGGCAACATTGGTTAAACTGTCGACTGTTACGTAACCTGTTCCACATACAAAATAACAGGTAAGAAGTAGGATAACATAATACTGGGGAATGGATATTGGCTCATAGAGTAAATTTTTAATTTCTCGCGATTTTATTTTAGTTCCAAAGATTAGGAAATATATCATTAAATATTAGATATGTTATATTACAGTGTATCTGATGCAATTAATTTGGTTTCTGACGTTATAAATAAATTATTTTAGACAGGATGGGAATAATAACTAATTGGGGTAGAACCAGTGGCGTAACTAGAAAGAAAACAGCATGAGACACGAAACAGTATTTATTTCCAGATAAACATATACAAAATAGTAAACAGTTTCCTAAACTGATATAAGACATACGTTTTTTTTTAATTTTTATTTATTTAACAAGTTGTCCATGTATTTTCAACAATAATGCTTTGATTTACTATCCAACACTACCCAGTTAATTAAAAAAGAAAACAAAAGTTGTTACAACACGTACACTTTTATGTTTGAAAAATTGTCGAATTTTGGCCCACGGTGTATACAGGGTGTTTGACTGAGTAAGTCCCAGCTAATATTTTAGTTATTTTTGCAGACAAATGTAACACTCTGCATGTTTTTAGCATTTGCGGTTGATATTAAAATTATCCTTATAATCATGTCGTATAAGTGCACTTTTATTAGCAAAATTATCTAAACATTATAAAAATAATAACCGATCTAGCAATCATATTATACTGCATTTTATTTCCATTGTTCAGAATAATTGTTTCCACTAAAACCGAGTGTTACTAGTCTTATTGTGTTTTACTGTGATACTTATCACTTACACAACAAGAAACAAAACCGGACAAGTAACACTCAGTTTTAATAGAAACATTAATCTGAATAATAGACACAAAATGCAATAAATGATTTTTTTTCTGGTTTATTGCTTCAATTATTTGAAAAAATGTCCTGTAGAAAGCCATTTACGCGCCCCGCTCTATCGCACCTAGTATAATAGGACTATTATCAGTTTTAAGCAACAGAGCAGAGGCGTAGCTAGGTAACCAAAGGTCCTGGTGCAAAAAAAAACTGGGGCCCTACCTAAACTGGTTAGGTTTTATATTATATATATATAATATTGGTATTAAGCAATAAAACGAAGTAAATCAAAAGGTTTATGTATGTATGTATGTAAAACACTTTATTGTACATAAAACATTAAAAACAATTTATATACCTACAGTTAAGTCATGTACAAAACCGAATTTATCCGTTTAAGGGATCTCTTCCAGTTTATTATATGAAAGTCGGACCTACCTACTAACAACAAAATAACAATTTAGTTTATAATCTTTTCCTAGCCTTAGTTTTCGCAAAAGTATCAACGATTTCGGTTAAATCTAGGCTTGATGCGGCTTTGTTTTCGATTGCTATTAGCGATAAATGTCGGAGTCGAGCTTGGCCCATAGTATTCCTTAAATAATTTTTTATTATTTTTAGTTTGCTAAATGATCTTTCAGCTTCTGCAGAAGTGACAGGAATTGTATGGAACAGTAACATTGCTGTAAATACTTCTGTTAGGTCGCATTCTAGCACTCCATATAATCTCATTATTTCTTTACAGAATTGGTGAATGAAGTCCATGCCTTGGTTAATTTAGATAGAATTAGGTGGTAAATATTAAGAAATTGAAGAGAAAAGTTGGGGCCTATTATATCAGAATATTTACTTTGGAATTGGTCACACTTTTGTAATAAAGTGTTTTTATCTACATCCAGTAAAAATGTTGGTGTTAGAAAATTGAATATCTGACTGACTCCACTCATATCAGTAAAACGTGCATTTAATTGAGTTATTATTGTGTCTAGTACATTATTGAAAATAGTAATTTTAAATATTTCTTCCCTGTTTCGAAATCGGTGATCAGAAGCTAATTCATCAAAATGTTTTTTAACTTTCCTTTGCCTTTTTTCTTGAAAATGGGGATCTATGCCATATTTTCTTGCAGTTTCACTGGCTTTGCACTTGAATGATTCGAAGTCATTTCTATAAATTTGCATCTTTGCATTTGTCTCTGCTAAAGCTCTACTTGCCTCGTCCAAATCGATATCGCATTTTTGTAAAGTTTTAGATGCATAATTGATGTCACTCAATACACGGTGCATGAATTCGCAAAGCAACACGAACTCGAAATTTAGCATTTTTGTTTTAATTTTTTCTGCTTCACTACGCTCATCTTTACTGGAATTCATGAGAACTATTTCTGTTAATGCTTTGATTATATCGAAAAAACGAAGTTTTATTGCAGATATCGTATTGACCCTACTGGACCATCTAGTCGGATTTAGTTTTTTTAGAGTGGTGTCCGATTCGCCAGTGAATTTTGGCAGCAGATCCCAACGTTTGATGCTATTGCCGAAAAATTTATACAATTCTTGCAACGTTGCGAAAAATACCTGTAATTCCACACAAGTGCTAACGGCATCATTTACCACCAAATTTAAATTATGAGTGGCGCAATGTACGTACTCCGCGTTAGGCTGGATATTCTTAATCCGTTGTTGTACACCATTATACACACCGCTCATCACACTGGCTCCATCATAACCTTGACCCACACATTTTTTTAAATCAATATTTTTCTCGATAAATAATGAAGTCACCTGGTTGACTAAATCTGCCGCGCCATGTTTGATGGCTGCAAAAAAAGCCTATAAACGATTCTTTTACTTCTATATCAACTGGCTGTCCATTTTCCGATCTAGTTATTACTGCATACCTCACAACAAAGCTTAGCTGATCTACCTTCGATATGTCCTGTGTCGTATCCATTATGATGGCGAAAAACGGTGACGCTCTAATTTGTTCTAGCAGATGATTTTCAAGTGTGGTCCCCAAGCACTCAATCATTTCATTTTGAATTGTTGCACTCAGATATCTTGTAGATCCTAAAAAACAAAAAAAGCACGATTTTAAACAAAAATTAGAATATAAACAGTTAATAAAAATAAATAAATAAAATGAAAACAAAACTTAAAAATAAAAAAAAAATACCTTTGGGCATATCCAAAACTTGCCGCAATATGTGATCATATCGGGCGAGAAGCTCTACAACGGACAGAAAATTTCCATGGTACCCTTCCTCACTTAAGTTTTCTCGATGTCCTCTTAAAGCCAAAGAACTCTTTGCTAGGGTAAGTATGACATCGAATAACCTTTGAAGAACCATTTTCCAAAATGACGTTTCTTTACGAATTGTATTTTCAAGTTCCTTGTCGATAGTATCATTTTTTTTCCAAAGTTCATACACTGCACATGCTTCCGTATGGCCACTCGAGAAACGGTGTTGTTTAATTCTTTCTGATAAATGACTCCAATCCCGAATGCCCGTACACCATACAGTATTCCTTTGCGAAGCAAATAACCAGCAGGGTTGACAATAGGCAGCATCTAGTATTTTAGAATAACACAGCCAAAAACGATGAACTGGTCCATATTTAGAAGTTGAAAAGTAGTACGATTTTGAAAAACACCTGTTGTTCTGGCGGACGTCTTTTGGAAAAGGCCCTGAAGGCTGTAAAGGCCCCATATCAAGAATTTGACGTTTTTCATTATCACTTAATATCCTGTTCGTAAAGTTTCCCAAGTCATAAGAAGATTGATCGATCACATTTTCGATAAATGATGAGGTCGATGGTTCCTCCGCTGTTACCTGTGCCGTGCAGACATCGTCGTCGTTGATATGATCGGCGGCATCGTCACCGGCGGCGGTATCTTTAACTGCAAAGATGATCAAATCTTCTTCAGTAGGCTTCTTAACCGGCACTGCAGTGGTCACATTATCTGAGTCACTATCAACAGAAATATTTGGGCCAAAACTACTTGTAGAAGGCTGACTAAAAAATTTGTCAATTTTTGGTAATTTTTGTTTACTATCATCTCTTTCCTGGCGTTGTTTGCGCTTAAACGCACCACTAGGTTTCTTTTTTTTATGCATAATTTTAGTTCTCTTATTCTCTAATTTATGCAAAACAGGGAACAACCAACAACTAACAAGATTAACATGAAACTGAAACGTAATGTAATGCTACGCTACAAAACGTCATTGGGGAATCCCCGGAAACACTGCACAAACAACAGAAAGAATACAGGGGAATTCCCCACAAGTTTCGAACAGAAGTTCGAAACTTGTTGGGAATTCCCCTGTATTCTTTAAAATGAGTTGCCATGATTAAAGTCGTGTTGCAACCTATTTTATTTACATTCCGAAAGTGGGAGAATTTTTCGCTAGTTCAATTTGAGGTTTGCTGGTCAGGGTCCGAGGGCCCCCTGAGCTTGGGGGCCCCGGTGCACGGCACCGCCTAGCACTATGGTAGCTACGCCACTGCAACAGAGCTTTTTCTCTGTTGATTTTAAGGTAACTGAGAGAAATAAACGACTTTTATAAATCAGAAACGATTTTTATTTAACCATAAAATTTACTTTTTTACTTTCCTTTGTTTCTATTGAAATATGAAAAGTTATGATTTCAGGCAAATTTTCAAATTTCCGAACAGAATAACAGAAATACGCGTTTTGGGGTCCAAGAAACCCAAAAAATATGCTAGTGGGTGGGTGCGTATCTCCGAAACCCCCTAACCGGTTTTATAGAATTTGGTATGTGGAGGTTTTTTTAGTTACAGCTAGTACTTTCTATTGTCTTTATAACCGGAACGGGAAACGGAAACTAAACTTGATTTTTTGATATAGATTTTTTGCAAACATTTTTTTTTTAATTTTGAAAACATAGCGTTGTAGTGCATCTAAAGGCAAGTCAAATGGTTTTTTTGAACGCAATATCTTCAAAAACTAAGGCCGCTGGGGGATTTTGAAAATAAAATAATAATATAAATCGTTGTTTTAATTACGCCTATTAATAAGCTCTAATTAATAAATGTAGTTTTTATAATATTTTTGATAACTTTCAAATAAAATATTTACAGCGATTTTTGTTTTTTCGACCGAAACACAATCTATAATTATCCGTAGGGTCTTTACTTTGCTTCCGTGCGGTTTAATCGCTCCTACCATAATGCTTACAGTTACGGCAAAAAATCTTCTTGCACAGGCCGTCGCAAGTTCCAATTTCCGGCGAAGCGTTACTTTTTTTAAATTATTTTTTCCTTTTCTAATTTTTGTTGTGACAATGTTGTCCAGCCATTTCATGGGGCGAGAATATTTAAAACGTAAAAAGTATGGGAAAGTACCACCGATGTGTTTCGCCCATTTTTTACTGTTGCCGTAGAAACTACTATAACAATTGTAATCTAATTTTACGCAACAAAATTTCAGCAATTTGATTCGGTTTTTTTTAAATTCTAAAAAGTAATTAAATTGGTTGACTGGAACGTGTAAAATTGTCTTCGAGTGGCGCATTGGGTGTAGCATATCAGATCGCGTCAAGAAGAACCGGGTTCGAATCTCGACATTTTTAAAAAGCAAAAGTCGGTGGGATCGTCGGTGATGGTATATACTTAAATAAGCGACGCGACGTACGAGAGATACATTTCTACTATATATAGCTTAGCTATATTTGGTGGGATCGGCAGAAAGGAGACAGCTATGGCCTACTATGGGACGTTTTCTGTACGCAGGATAGGTATACAATAGATATCAATAATTAAATAATAAAAATAAGCAGATGCCCTTGATTAGCAAAATACATTTATTATTATCCTGTTAACGTCCACTTGAACGTGAAAGTTTATAAGCACAGTTGTAATACCATTCTACTTATACTCGCATATGGAACTTCGCCATGCTTATCGAGTCCTGCCGAGTTTTCCCTTCTGATAGATTGTAAAAACTAACCTTGTTCACGCCACTGGGTGAAACACAGTTCTATTGCTATTCTTTATTTTCTTCTTTTAGTTTTCTATATTTTAAAGTAAAAATTTAAATTTCTTCTAAATGATGTTCATCTTGCTCGAAGTACTAGGAGTTATTAAATATTCTTTTGAAAATCATGTTAATTATGTATTCTAAAAAATTCTCAATATATTTTGCTTGCTTTACCCGAACTTTTCTATGGTTTCACCCTTTTGTTTACCTTGTATAAATGTAATTCAGCGGTTTCTTTTTCATTCCAGTTCTTGTTCTGAACTGTAGGTATACTCAACATACCTAATGTATTTGCTTGTTTTTCAATGTAAAATCGATTGTAAAAATATTCATGCGTTGAAATCGTGCTACTTTTTCAGTTCGACGTCCTTCTCGGGTTCAATTACATATACATTTATACATACATATCTTTCCAGACATTAAGGTGCTATGTATATTTAATTATTTATATATGCAAGGGGAAAGTAAAGGTCGTTTAATTAATTCTGGATGACAGATAGGTCGCCGCCCGATACTGCTTAACCAGTCGAAAGTAGTATTGTATCTCTTGATTATACTCGATTTAAACTTAATTGGTTGGAAAATGCTTCCATTAAAGCAAATACAAGCACGCATTTCTGAGTTGTGAAGGTCTCACGACTTTGGAAGTACCTCATTTTAGTTGTAGGTAATTTTTAAAATGCCAAAATTAATATTTAGCAATGTATTAGTCAAGTGAAGTAAGGGCATAATGAGAAATACGTACTAGTAGATTTACTATATTTAAAAATAATAAAAACACTACAAAACTTTGTACAAAATATCACATTTAATAAACACTACAAGTGACCGCGGTTTCGTTCTTCACAGAGACATTGTCAAACTAAATACTAAAAACGAATGCAGGTACAACATTAAATAAAATTTCTGAAGAGAGGGGTGTACATAAGGTCAAGTTGGTCTTTTAAAACTACTTTATCAGGTATGTTTTTGTGCTTGTAAATTTCTAATGATTCCAGAAGGGTAAGTCTAAGGCCTTTATTAGCGAGGTGCATCACTGACAAGCTATTATCCCCAAAACAATGGCCACTATCTAACGCGTGATTGGCAAAAGTGGATGTTCTTTTTTTATTTTTAAAGGCACTTAAATGTTCTTTAAATCTAGTGTTAAAATTCCTTCCCGTTTGTCCTATGTACACCCCCTCGCAATCACTACAGGATAATTTGTAGACGCCTGGTTTTTGCAGTTTGTTTGTCTTACTTTTCGCATTATATAATAAATTAGACATTTTAGTATGAGGTTTGAAAGTTATTTTATTGTTACATTTTTTGACTATATTATAGATTTTGTTGGATATTGGACCAAAAAATGAGAGTGTATTATAAAAACTTTGTTGGTTCTTAAATACCGGAAAAATTAAACCTTCGCAATGTTTTCTTAATTTTGTGTTCAAGAGTTGGTCAATGACATTTGCTTTAAAACCATTATTTACGGCGATTTGTTTTATCACGGACACTTCTTTATTAAAACTATCAGCTGAAAGAGGTAAACACACTGCTCGATGCAACATGGCGTTAAAAGAACTAATCTTCTGATACCACGGGTGTTGCGAAGTCTTGTGGATAGTCACTCCAGAAAATGTAGGTTTCCTGTAGATGTCGAAACTGATTTCATTGTTGTTATGTGATATTGTAAGATCCAAAAAGTTTAATGTTTTGTTTTTCTCTATTTCCAGTGTGAATTTAATTCTCGGATGAACTGAATTTAAAAAATTAAGTAAATTGTGTAATTGTCTACTATATTTACTTTAAATTATTACAATAGCGTTTAGAACCTAATTTAATAAATTTGTTTTTTTAGGACAGGTTGAGGGAGTGATATGCGATATGAAAATTTGTATTTAAATAATGATTGAAATGGTAGTGGGCTAAAAACCACAAAAATAAATAAAAATACTTTGTACTTCCACTTTGTTGATGCAATAAAAAAATGTTTTATTGTTCATCCACTATCATTTCAACTAACAAAAAATATATATTTCGTGCTTTATGTTCAAGTTACAACTAACTGCTTTATAAATATTTAATAAAATTGATGGTACTAAAACAAACTGTTATTCATGGGTACTCAAAATTTCCAGTTACAGTTGTCTCGTACATCATCGACTTTAAACTTTTCTAATTTTTTTATAGTCTGTCTTGTCTAGCCCAAACTCTATACACTCACTTTTTGTTTACTAAGAATCTAAGATCTGTTTGTTCTGCATACTTAAAACTTCCGTTTTTACCGTTCTTCCAATTAAGACAATGTTTTGGCAATCAATTATTGCTATATCTGTAACCCATGTTTTGTAAACTGGAAAATTTAGTATGACAAGCTTGCATTTAGTTTGCTAAGTAAAATGTATTTGAAATGTGTAATAGGAAAATTTGAAAACTATGGCGTGATCATTTGAAAACTTTCTATCCGTAATATGTTGTGAACCAGAAGCGATATAGCGTAATAAATCTAACGCCACTTCTCTATAATGGAGTGGGGATAGACTACGCAGCGTAATCATCGTCGTGGTAAGACTCGCCTTAGCTAGCCCAACTTTAAATAACACTACGCCCTATGCTGTTACCATCTTATGGCGTAAAGAAAATTAAAATCAATAGATTTGATAAATTACTGTAAAATTGTATTATTTTGTAAACGATAAATGGTCAAAATGAAACAGCGTGTTGTAGGGTAAGGATATAATAATAAAGTTTATTTTTGTTACTGTTAATGCAGTTTTTAACTTCCCCTCCCCCTTTGCCTAAAAAAATGTTGGTACTGTTACAGGTTTTAACATCATATCGGTACTACTTTTTGTCAACTTGTTTTCAATAATAGTGATTTAATCATTTAAACACATACTAGGAACAATAAAATAAATAGCTTATCTACAAATAACAAAGTATAATCAATTATTGGGGACATAAAAAATTCAAAATATTTTGCAATCAAATTGTAACTTAAAAATCAAAAGTTTTGTGATAGAAATTGTTTTCAAGACCTGCTTGAACATTATTGGAAACTTTCTGCTGATTGAACCTGCATTCTGCTTATTCGTTGCAGGAGCTGCTCAAGGCTTTCTGATTAAGTTTGATGAACAAGCGATTGTAGCTGTAATTTAAAATAAAAAAATTGCATGTGCTCTCCCTGAATAAGCCGGTGCCGGTCGCAAAGGCTATCACCTTGCTTAGAAAGATGAACAGTTTGTCCTCAAAAGTGTCTTAAGCGCAGGGCCATGACACACTGGCACAATATGTGAAGTGATGATTCTTCATCTTTGCCACACAGTCTGCAAACAAAATCGTTGACAACACCAATCCTATGCAAGTGTTTATTGAGACGACATTGGTTCGTTAAGAGGCCTGTTACGATCTAAGTTTTCTTCCTGTTGTAGAAGCAGTTTGGATGTCTGTGGCGAGACCCTGTTACGAAGAGCGTCGCTTGCCTTAGTCCTCGTTGCAAAGACCAGCCTCGTAATAATTGGGTTGAGACCCATTTTTTTATTTCCAGTTTTGCATTTTAGTGGGATATTCCGAGAATTGGTACCGTTCCAGGTGGGTGTTCGTTGGAACCCCTTCTAGCTAGTAAGCTCGCTTGCTCCAGTACCTCCAGAGCCGCCATAGATGCGCATTGCTTTTGTACCTGCCAGTCTAAGTGTTTTTTCCAAGTTTGCTTGGTATCTACGATTACTCCCAGATACTTAACTTTTCTAGCAGCCCTCAGCCTGATTCCAAAGAGTACTGGATTTTAATGCCTACTAGCTTTCTTTACTTCTTTAAAAGAACTAATTAGGTCTTTGTAGAATTAACTGACAGTTCGTGCGCTGTCCACCATCTTTCCAGAATTCAAAGAGCACATTGGGAGACCTCACAGGTAACACATCAAAATTTTTGTATTGCTAGGATTGCTACGTCATTATCTGCATAATCTTGCGTGTAAAAGCCAGCTTCATTTAGCTCTTGGAGAAGGCCATCCAAAACGTAGGGACCGCATTAGAAATGAAAGTAGTCCACTTCGTGGACAGCCTCGTCTAACAGCCACCCTCGCGGGTTCTTCATAGAGAGTGGTTGCTGCGCTACGGGTTCTTAACTTGGATTTTAACCACCTGATAATGGGGGATTTAATTACATCTTTAGTGGCGGCGGTTTATATAGACACGAAAGTTGTCAGACGCGCTTTCGATATTCAAGAATGTACCTATAGCTAGTTCTTTGTGGTCCAGCGCCTGCTCGATCCTAAGAACGATGTTTTGAAGAGCCGTTTCAACTGAGTTGTCTATTTGGTACGCATATTGGCGGAGATGTAGTGGCGCAATCATCAGTGCACCATCTCTAATATACCTACTAGCTTCTCTTTTGTTTTGAGGAAGAAGGAGGTTAGATTAATAAGTCTAAAGAATTTGGTCAGGTCGCATGTAGTGCGCTTGGCCTTAAGTATGAATACCATCTGTACGATCTCCATGGTACTGATATGTACCCGGAGGCAAGGCAAGTGACAAAAATGAGATACAGCTACGATGAACTATGAGCATTTGCAGCCCCTCTGAAAAAACACTGGAGGAGTGACATCGGGATGATATTGATAACAAAGTTGTTTTCTCATGTAAAAAAAATGAATAAAGAACCAATAATAGCGTCTTCTCTGGTAACTGAGTACGACCTTATTAAAAAACGTGTTGATTTTCACCGTTGCAGTAGCGACGGCTGTCCTCATTAACAAAACCTTTAAGAAAAGTAGATTCATTGTTAAAACTAACATTTTTTAATAAATTTGGATTATTGTTTCCCACAGCCATTATTTGTTTAGCAAATTTAATTCTCCCTTCAAAGTTGTCTTTATTTAGGTCAAAGTGAATCTGAATTTTATAGATCAACCTGGTTCAGAAGAGTAGTGGCTCTTTAATGCCCACTAGCTTTTTTACTTTTTAAAAAGAACTAATTAAGTCTTTGTAGAATTAACTGACAGTTCTTGCTCTGTCCATTATCTTTCCAGAATTCTAAGAACACATTGAGAGAATTCACAGGCAACACATTGAAATTTTGGTATTGCTAGGATTCCTAGGTCATTATCTGCATAACCTTGCGTGTTAAAGCCAGCTTCGTTTAGCTCTTGGAGAAGGCCATCCAAAACGAGGGACCGCATTAGAAATGAAAGTACCCCACTTTGTGGACAGCCTCGTCTAACAGCCACCCTCGCGGGTTCTTCATTGAGAGTGGTTGTTGCGCTACGGGTTCCTGGCTTGGATTTTTACCACCTGATAATGAAGGATTTAATTACATCTTTAGTAGCGGCGGTTTATATAGACACGAAAGTTGTGTTGTCAGAATGTACCTATAGCTAGTTCTTTGTGGTCCAGTGCCTGCTCGATCCTGAGAACGATGTTCTGAAGAACCGTTTCAATTGAGTTGCTCATTTGGTGCGCATATTGGCGATGATGTAGTGGCGCAATCATCAGTGCACCATCTCTTATATACCTACCAGCTTTTTTTTGTTTTGGGGAGGAAAGAGGTTAGACTTAGAAGTCTAAAGAATTTGGCTAGGTCGTATGTAGTGCGCCCGGCCTTAGGTATGAATACCACCTGTACGATCTCTATGGTACTGATATGTACCCGGAGGCAAGGCAAGTGACAAAAATGAGATACAGCTACGATGAACTATAAGCATTTGCAGCCCCTCCTGAAAAAAAGCTGGAAAATGCCATCGGGATAATATTGATAACAAAGTTGTTTTTCTTTCGTCGTCCATTTGATTTGCTACAGTTTTTTTTATTAAAGAGTCGATCGTATTTTCTAGCAAATCTAAACAAAAATTGACATTTAATGTTTATTCTCTATGAATAAACCGTTGCAATAGCGACGGTTGTGCTCATTAACAAAACCGTTTAGAAAAGTAGATGCATTGCTAAAGTAATAATTTTTAAATAAATTTGGATTATTGTGTATCACAGCCATTATTTCTTCTGCAAATTTAATTCTCCTTTTAAAGTTGTCTTCATTTAGCTCATAGTGAGTCTTAATTTTATAGATATAGGACTTATAAATTTCAGAATTTTGTGAACTGAACTGAATGCTAATTGTAATAAAAACTTAGCGAAGGGAAGCTGAGCTGCCTCATTAAAATGTCTAAGTTGAGTACTTTTGCAACAGATCAAGTTTCTCTAAATTTTACAACCAAATCTAATATATGTGTCACACATTTTAACGGTTTTTAAAAAATGAGAAATATCCGTAGAAAGCTCAAGTACATGAACTATAGAAATATGATTCTCAGCGCAGAGCACAATTTTGTGAAGAAATGATGAAGTCGAGGCAATATCTGTCAGACAACTAACTGATCTTCAGTGATAAACGAATTTCTTGTCAGAATGGAACGGTTAACAGATACAATTGCCGGTAATGGAAAACTAAAAATTATCGCTGAGTACAAACAGCACATTCACAACATACTCAAAAAATTAATACATGTACTGCAATTGTTGGTGAACGAGTTCTGGAATCTTACTATTTTGAAGGTACTGGGGAATGCAGTTTGGAGTTTATTCCTGCATTATGCGTATTATTCCTAAACAATGCAGATCTAGATTTATCAAATAATATTATATTGTTGAAACAGGACGGAGCTCTTGTACCACGCGCTGTAGTACTTCCCAAGCCGTGTGGATAGACCATTTATACGAATATTTGCATTCATCAATGACAAGACGAATGAAGAAGAAGACTTTAAATTGTTCGTGGTTCCTCTTCACGCGAATCACAAGAAAACATACGTACACGATCATTTGAAGCAGTGCAATGGCGCGGCAAACGTATGATTACTTAATTAGGACGTATACAAAAAAGGAAATATATTTTAAATAAACGAATAGTGTGGATGGTTTAGGCGATTTTTTACTTGGTGATCGCCAAACTATCGTATTGTAAACTTTCGTATATTCGCCGAATAAGCGAGTCGTCTGGATCCGGCCTAACTATAAGCGATGTGTAGTATTGAGAAATGTTGTTTCTTTTACAGTTTATAGTAATTGTTTTGTAATTACGAATGATTGAAATTCCAATCACAATGTGCATTTCATGAATAATACATTGAGCGTACGGTGTAATGTCTGTTACCTGCCGAGTTGAAGCATGTGCCGCTGATTGTGTTTTGCTCGGTATTACTAAGTAAATAAATAATCGACTTCTGGAATCTGATTCATTGTTCTATATTGATTCTTTTAACGTTTCAGTTTATTTTTTGGTAGTAGATTCACGGAATCTACGTAATACTTTAGATTTTGAATCAGCATGTTGATTATTATCCAAAGCAATTAAGTAAGGTGCAAATGTGCAAGTAGTTTTCAAAATGGAAAATCAACAAGTGTAGGTACAGATAAATTTTTAGTTTAAGAAAGGTAGAGTTGTAAAATGTTTTGAAATAAAACTCCATGGCCTAAACGTTCTCGAAGGTAATTAAACACCTTTAATTTTTAATGGCTTTGCTGGTTACAATTCAAAGACTTATAGGCCGCACTGAATTATGTATATTTTTTATGTTTGTACCTACAATTGCTTTTATGATATACTTATGTAAATATAATGGTTTGCTTATTATCATGTGTCCTAGTTCAATGTTCTAAATTCTTCACGTTGTCGTGAGCTTCATTACTCTACCAAGGTTTGGGTTCTCGTACTCTGAACTTAGAGCCTTCGGAGTTTCGAGGTAAAAGTAAATCGTGTAGTTGCGTATGTATGTTATTGCTCTGAAGAAATATTAGTCACGGTATCAGCAAGTTTCGATCGTTATGATGAAGCCATTGTTACACATAATAGTGTAACGGTAAAGCTAGGTGGTCGCTGATATGCATCAGCCCAAAGGCGTGACATGCATATCCAGATTGACATTCGAGATTCGCACAGGTAGTAGTCAATTAAGAACCCACCTGTGTACAGCACGTGAAATCTTTGGGTGGAAAACAATCTTTTAGTCTTTCTATAATGGACATCCTACGCACTGGTTCATAAAGTTGTGTTATTTATTATTAATGGGTGGTCATTACGGAATATCGCTAATTGTGGTGTAATTAATGAACAAATGATTTAATAAATTTTATGGTTTGAAGTAGAACCGTTGGTTGGCTGTTCTTGAAGCGCTGATGTAGTCATATTTTAAGACTTTAATAATTTAACGGCGTGACCTGACTGTATAAGGTAGTATTTTGAGTGACTTTCCTAACACATATACATACAATGTTTTATGTGAAAGACGAAAGAAAAACTATTTTTATATATTATGTTACATGCAATATCGTTACATATGTATAGGTTTATGACCATATAAGAGTTATTTCTAAAAGCATGTTCCCAAAAGAGCATTTACCAAAAGAATTTTTTCCCAAAACCGCATATTCCCAAAACTGCAATATTCTAAAGGGAGAATAGGGTTATTAGACACAAGTGTTCATTTTGAAAAATAAATTCTTTTTCGAGGGTAATCTAACAAGAGCTCATTTAATTATCAGGAAATAAATTCTGTTTTACCGAAAAATAGTCGCTAAGAAATTTCACGGGTAATGTTTACAAGTGAATCGTAAAACATTGCAAATGAAACTTTTGTTGCAATATTTTCGAGGGACAATTGTAAACATTTACATGTGTTAAAATTATTTTATAAATGTAGATGTGATAATATTACAAAATTAGCAATAAATATTTATTGCTTTTAGGAATAGGGTTAGTCGACAATGATAAAAAATAGACAATCAAGAAATGATTGTGGAACACGAGTTCATCGACCAATCATTTCTCAATTAGAGTTAATAATCTATTCTTTGGGGCTTTCGCGGTTTCTCGAACTATCGATAATACAATTTACTTTCGGCCTAGACCACGTCGTTATTTGGGGACTACACCAGCATTGACAACCTCTCTTAGTAACTTCGCTGCTTCTTTCTCATCTTTACTGATATTGGAGCGGGGCGGCTTCGCTCTTCTTATTTACGAACCTACGAACAAATATTGCTTAAACTTTCAGAGCAAATGCTTGTAAAAGCAGGCAAGCTACAGATCGGCCTTTACCTGATTATGCTGGGACTCGTACGCATCATCGATCTCACGATCACGCTCCACCGGATCAGTCTTCGCCCAGCGGTAACAGTTAACCAGAATTCCACCGTTCTGTCCGACTGGCTCAAAGGCATTTGAATATCTCCGCTTCCCGAATTTGAATTCAGTGCTCTATTCACTCTGAAGATGCAAGCTGCAATGTCTTGCAAAATGTTAATTTGTATGGGTTCACAAACAGCTAACAGGTATAAGCCGATCAAATATTCTTGCCCTGGCAAACAAAATACATTAAGATCACATTCTTGTCCGCCCCAAGGCTTAAATAATCTACGCAGACGGCCCTGTTTAGGCAGGCACGGCCTACAAACAAATATTGTTCCAACTTTTAGGCTTGTAAAGGCAGTCAAGCTACAGGTCAGTCCTTACCTGATTATGCTGGGTGTAGTCTCCAAATGACGACGCGGTCTAAGCCGAAAGTAAATTGTATTATTGATAGTGAATAATCTTTTTGATATGAATTCATATTGACTATAGTTGTAAATGTCTGGAGCCTTGTTTACGGACATTTATTGGTTGTTAGTTTCAATTATTGCCATGTTTGACGTACGAGTGAAATAATCGGGAAAAACAATCTAACAGAGACATCGAAATTAACAAAAGAGTAGTACTGTGAGCAATTCAGGTGTGATTTTTTGGAAACAAGCTTATGGTAAACACTCTTATAGGAATAGGGCTATATACTCGTAGTAGGATAGCAATTTATTTTTCGAAGAAATGTTATTCGGTTTAGGTTTAAAATTCGTTATACTTAACCATACAACTTCTTAATACTTGACTGATTTGAATTATTTCAATGTGGCCATCACATTGTACTGACCTCAAGTTCTACAATTACTTATTATTTTTCTGAAAAATTATGAAATTATGTGTAACAGTAGGCACAATTTCTATATGGATACCGACATTTTAATTACCGTGATTCAAGTGCTAAAATCCATTTAAGATTCTTCGAAGGAAAGTTACCAAAATAAAGCACACAAAGAAGTGGCTGCTATAGACTTATTTTCCTAACAATAGAATGTATCTATATAGATCGTATGTTTGGTGTTTTCTGCGGTTTATTAATCAAATCAAACAAATGGCAGCAACATTTGTATATTGAATATATCAATTTTCGATTATATAGAATATAAATAGAATATAATATATATATTGATATATCGATATAACAATATATTGAAATATTCTGGTGTGCAATCAATAAATCGATTAAATTGATATCAGCTGCACGAGAAACTAGCCTTAGGCTTAGAGTTAGCCAAGGATATTTTTTATTGTACAATCAGTTCATAACCAACAATAGGCACAGATGATGAATGGTAACATTACATGTGAGGGAAGTTCTCCCGTGAGTACAACCTTTTATGATAAAGATTAAAATGCTGTTATCTAATTATCGGCATTAAAGTATGATGTAACTTAAGAACTTAAGTTCTATATGGTAAGTGAGAAGCGAGAACAGCAGTACCGTCTGCGAATATAGAGGTAGTTACGTTTGCGTTGGTCGGTTGGTCTACTGTGAAGAGCAGGTATAAAATAGGTCCAAGAACACTCCCTTGGGGAACCCTCGATGTTATTGGATGCAATCAATTTAGTGACGTCTGTTTCGTATCTTACTCTAAACTGCCTTTCTCCTAGGTATGATTTGAGAAGGATAACATGGTGTTGGGCAAATTTCTCTTCAGCTTATAGAGTAATCCTTGATGCCAGACTTTGTCAAATGCTTGACTGACATCAGGAAATGTCGCTGCGCAGTAGTTCTTTTCTTCAAAAGTTTGGTTTATGGTGTCCACGACACAATCCACCTGTTCAATGGTCGAACGATACCTTCTAAAACCAAACTGGTGGTCCGGAATCAGATTTCTTCTAGATACAATGGCAATTAGTTTTTTTGCTAGTATTTTTTCTATAATTTTTGACATTAGCGGCAATAAACTGATTGGGCGATATGAGGTGGGATCATTTGGTGGCTTGCCTGTTTTATGGATGAGTATTATCTCAGCCACTTTCCACTGCGCTGGAAAATGTTTTAACTGTTGGACTGCATTAAACAGGTACGTTAACATAGTTATGCCCTTTTGTGGTGATTATTTCATTATCTGTCCCGTGATTAAATCGAATCCCGGTGACTTTTTCAGATTTAAATTATTTATAATAATATTTTTAACTCCTTTAGGTGTTGCTTTCTTTATTGTTTCGTTGGACTGTTGTGATATTTGAAGGAATGCCCAGATATGATCATCTTCTTTTTCATCTGGTGTTGGTAATGGTTGGAACACTTCTTCCAAATGCTCCGCAAATGTTTTAGCCTTTTTTTTGTCTGTTTTAGCGCAACTTATCTATTTTCCTGATAGGTGGTAGCGCGGTTCAGAAAAAAAGGAATTAGAGCAGGCCGTGACTAAGCTGTTACAGTTGGTAATATTACTTCTCATATTTTTAAATTTGATGTCAATGGTAATCTGATTCCTAAAAATTAAAAAAAGTATTTGAGAGTATCTTATTGGAACCCTTTATTAATGAGTTACATCCAGATGAATTACAACAAGAATATTTACAGCAAGGTAATACTACGGCTCACACTCCGCATGAAACAATGGGATTTCTTCGTGAATTTTTTGGCGATAGAATTGATGACTTTCCTGCCCGTTCTCCAGATCTAACTATTCTGAATTCCAGATCTAACCATTCTGAATTATATTCCTTTTCTATTTCTGAAAAACACGATCTTTAAAATATGAAATATTTGAACACTTGTAAATTATTTAGTTTCCAATAATTTTCTCATTTCGCAATAAATTTTCTTGTTTAATTCCATTACTTGTTTTGTGTATTTTCTACGTAACCTAAAAACATTAAATGTTATTACATTTATAGTTATGTTATAAAAAAAATTATAATTACTTACTTTTATTTACAAAACAGTCCACAACACAACTGTCAAGTTTTATTTTGAAGTCTATCAGTGACGTTGCCATTGACATCAAATTATTAAACAAGAGAAAAAGTGCTACCAATATTCATAATATAATCACGGCCTGCCCTAATTCCCCTTTTTTTGAATCGCACTTGTATTGTAACGACGACTAACCGTAACTGTATAATTATTCATTGTCTTGAATGTATTGAAATATTTAAAAATATATATAAATAAACATTGTTTCTTAGTGATCTTTTACATTATCATAACTTATTAACAAATCGATTTGCATTTTAGCAATAAGTTATAACCAAATCAGAATATGTGATGTAACAATGAATCAATGACTAATAATAATAATGAATTTATTTTGTTTTCTGTATGTCTAAATATGTTATGTTAACTGTCTTGAGAATATTATGAGTTTGATAATGTATTGAGCAATAATTATTAGGACTCTGTAGTTAATAAGTTTTTATTACTGACGAAAGATTATTATAAAAATTATTAAATATCGCAACTTACCAGATCACTTAAATGCACCAAAACCAAAATGAATAATAGTTAGCTATGCAGTTTGGTACTTAGAGATAAAATTGAGAAAAGTAACATCCGTAGATTTAGAACAAATGTACTAAATATCTACCTATGAAACGTAGTAACAAAGAGAAAGGGAATTCTGATTTATTCTATCACATATTTTTTTAAATGTGAAATAAAACTACGCTATAAATGAATAAACAAACGGAATTAAAGAAATAGTCGTGCATTTAACTACATGTCTAAAATTATTTATTTATGAATACAATACTTTACTTTACTTCAACAATATTTATTTATTTAAATCTTTCAGGTATTTCGACATGCCACTATCAAAGGCAATATTAAAAATATAAACAGTTGCTATAGGAACAATAGAACTTAGCGACTTGATCTTAATTATGAGTAATTTATTGTAAATAAAACAATTCTTAACTTCAACGAGTTTTTTATTTTAGCTTCATACGTATTTCAACGTGTTTACACGTCATTATCAAAAGCAAGCTTAAAAGTCAACAGTTGGTGTTGCTATAGGAACAATAAATCTTCATAACTTGATCTTGGTTTTCTATATCTGCGTCCAGAGTTATGAATGTTTACAGATAGTTTGATTTCTCACTCCAGAACGTTCAATAAGGGTGAATTAAGAGATTATTTGCTCATTCATTAATAGTACAGTTTTAAAATTTTAATTGTCCTTAGTATATCTAATTTACGTTTATCATCACAAAAGTGTAAACATTTTATATCGTGATTATAACACTATAAAATGTTTACACTTTGGTGATGATAAATGTAAATTAGATATACTGGAAGCATTTGGAATTTTCAAACATTTAAAAACTGTACCGTTAATGAACGAGCAAACTGATCATTTAAGTTCACCCGTATTGGACGTTTTGGAATGAGAAATGAAATCATCTGCAAAGAATGATAACCAAGATCAAATCACCAAGTTCTATTGTTGCTATAGCAACACCAGTTTTTTACTTTTTAATATTAGATTTTATAATAGCATGTAAACATGTCGAAATACGTATATGGTTTTTATGAATATATGAATCTATTTGCAATCACAACTAGTTATTGAGAGTAGAAAAAGTAGAAAAAAAAAGAAATTAATTTACTGTTTGTTATGTTACTTCGAAATAATTTAGGCATTTGAACACGAATGCATCTGAGTGCCCACACATCATCTTTATTAATTATTGTGATATTTTCAAAAAATTGAAGTTTTATTTATTATTTATTTATATTTGTCAGTATGTTATCTACTTTTCGCTTTCTTTGGCATCTATTTCTTTTATTACCTTCCTCCTTTTTATTATTAAAACAATATATCAAAAAATAAATACTTAAACTTTTCTAAAATTGTTTCCAAATTTTATTATTTAGAAAATTAATTGTTATGATATGAGCAATTGAATTTAACCGCTTAATTTTTTCCTGAAAGTCACATTTGTGGTTGCATTTCTGTTTGATTCAACCACAGCAAACAACAAACTTGTATTTATGTATTGTGATTTATTTTAAGAACAGTATATTAATTAATGATACCGGTTATTGGCTGATGTTAGGTGGTAAAACTTGATAAATATACAAAACATTTTGACTTGGTCTTGTCTTTTGATATAATAAAATATGCTACCAACCTACAGAGTTCTTCTGAGTGAATTATGAATTGGTCGCTCTTATTTCGCATTCAGCTGGTAAACCTATTTATGCTATTTCGCATCTCTTTGATTTCTATTTATGGATATTCCACTTCAATATTGTCGATGATCTAAACTTTACATTATATGATATGATTTTGCGCCGTTCGTAAAACCTGCTACCACGCTGCTGTATGTTATTGTCCCCTTTTTGTTTGACCAACCTACGAACTCTGTTGGATAATAAGATAATTTTGGAGTTATAACAACGGTTTTATTCACAAATCATCTTCATGTTTTTGACTACTCTACCTAACAGATATTGGTTGTTTATAAAAGTTTAAATAATAATTACTTGGGGCAAGATTGCTGTACTGAAGGTTTGCAATTACATTTTTGATATCCTCTTTATACAGTTCTTTCGTGACACCCGAATGTTCAGTTCTTTTACGGTAAAATGAAAATATTGAAAAAACCTGTTAGCTAAAATCTGATTATCATTCAAATTAGCTTATAAAAATAGTGAAGGTCATGGTGCACCCTTGAAGGCCATTCTCCGGACATTGCCTTCTCCTTGGCCGTGCATGTTTTAATCGAGAAAACGAGATTCTCATGAAAATTGATCAAAGTTACAATGATGTGGAAAACATAGCGGTTTTTAGAATTTACTTATAAGTTTTATATGATGTACATTACTAAATCGTATCAGTCAATCAACCGATGGAAGTGCATAAATATTTATTGGTTTGTAGAGAATGCACAGATTGAAAATTCTAGTAACATTTTATGTTTTTGTTCTGTTTTCTAGAGCTTTTAACGAAAATATGAATTTAGTTTATAATATTGTACAAAAAAATATTAAGTTCACCTTAGTCTTTTTTTTACTTTATTGAATTTGAAGTTCGTTAACTACAACATACATGTATTTTTAACTGTGTTACATAATAACTAAACTAAATTACAATTGTAAATTTATGCAACGCCTTCTACCTACGGCAAATGATAATTAAGTAAAATATTTTAAATAATACAAACATGCAACCGTAATTGTTATTTTAACAGCCGTCCTCTACATCGATTGTACAACTTGATTCTGAAATAAATTATAAATTACAAAAACGAATCCATGTTTTATAGGTTTGAGGGGGGCTAGTAAAATACTACACGCAAACTTACTTACACAAAAATGTTTTTAAAAGGCAAAGTCAAATCAAATTGGATATAATAATTTAAGAGAACTAAGACATTACGTTGGAAACGGGACAAAAACTCACATGGTTATGTAATTTTTTGCGAAAAATTTCTTGATTTTAAAAAACGTCAGAAATCTAAACATAGTAAGCCAAAACATGGGACGAGATGCAATATTAGTTCCTCCTAATATTACTATATCTAATGAGAAGAATCTTGTTCTAGTGTCATTGATAAGTAATTTGGCTTAAATCCGGATTTTTCATCATCTTTTATTTAGTAAATATTTTAATGCGAAAGAGTAAAAAAAGCTGCCGGGCAACCACTACGCGATTTTCCACGCATTTATTAAATTTTTGAAAATAATCAAATGAATATGTTTGATGCTTTCTTTTAGAATTTGAAAAGTTTTGAATATTATAGAAAAATAGGAGACTTTTTGATCATTTAAATTTTTAAAAATTTTGTGAAATATTTCAAAATTTAAAAATGTTTTAAAACTATTAAAAATTTTAGAAATGGTTTGATAATTATCGGAAAATTTGGATATATTTGTAAATTTGAATATTCTAAATAAATTTAAAAACGTAATTTATTGAAAAATTTAAAAACTCTGAAATGACATTTTAAAAATTTTAATAGTTTGCAAATTATGAAGTTGTGAAAATTTTGGAAACTCATTTGAAAAACTTTTTGGACATTTTGAAAATTTTTGTATATTTGAAAACTGAATACTTTTAAAAAATGTAACTTATTTACGAATAATTTTACAAAATTTTAAAAATAAAGTCATTCAAAATATTTATGTTAATAATTTTTCAGTTTTTAAAACTTTGAAATTTAAAATTGGGCGGACATGAATTGCGCGCAATTTTACCTGAACCTCATAATCCCTACCATGAACTGCGCGGGGTTACAGTGAAGGTATGTATGGATTGCGCGTAATCTTTTAACTTTCTTATACCCGGTATTTCAATGTGCTAATATTAGCCATTAATTTGTTTTAATTTTTAAAATAGTTGAAAATTCTTGCTGATTTTAATAAAATACTTCAAATAGTCTATCGAAATGATAAAAGTTTATAACGACCGACGTTTGCGTTTTTGAATAAATAATTAATAAATTTCAAAATTTTCAAAAATTTTAGGAAGGCGTCAGAGTAAAATTTAGGAAATTAATAATAAACAAATTTGTAATTCACTGGAAGCTCTATCGGCTCAGAAAATTTCATCGCTTACTACCCACAAAAGCTCTCAAACAAGTTGTAGCTGATCCCAATCAGACAACTACTTTTTGAGTAAATGTGTATTTTATTTTTCATTTTTTCTGTCTTTTCTATAATAAAAAACATTAATAAACATTATACTCGGCATTTTTGCTTTCTGCTTTATTACAAATAAATAAAAATAAGTTTTACAATATCGAGTGTTTTTAGAAAACTCTTTACTGCATTTTTCGTCAAATATAAATGATAGATACATCATAATATCTGTTGATGTTTTCAAAATAGACTACCTGCAAGGGTGAAGTGATTAAAAGATCAGTTTACGCGCAATCCATGTGCACCAGTCCGCGCAATTCATGTTTTCAAAATAGACTACCTGGAAGAGTGGAGTGATTAAAAGATTAGTTTGAGCGCAATTCATGTGCGCCCTTTAAATTTTGAAAATTATTAGATATTAATTTTAATTTTTTTATAAATAATGTAAAAATTTAGATTTTGTTACAGATTATGGAAATTTGTTTATTTTGTTATTTAACATGATTTTGAAAACTCAAAATTCGTAAATGTTCAAATAAATCGATAGAAGAGTGACCGGGGGTGATAGAAAGAAAGAGTTTGTTACTATTCTCATTTAACATTTGCATACTAACCGATTTTGAAATGGAAATTTCCAAATTTTTGAAAAAACAAAAATGATGGTGGAGGTGACACAGGTATAGTAGTAAGATAGCGCTTGCGCAGATCGGCTATTCGACATGCGGCATGCATTGAAATACGAATCTAAGCTCTTTATTTCGAGCGCGTCTTTAATGAAGTAGTGCATTCTCTTCTCCCCTTCCATTATTGTTTTAAGTAGTTATTTAGTTTTATGATATCTAGAATGTTGTAAATGCAAACATTGTTTATTCGCCGAATGCTAAAAATCAATTTTTCAAAAAAGTGATGGTCGCTTTTTGGCAATTACTCACGTAAACTGTTAAGGTAAACCACCACAAGGAAATCCTTTACAGGTTTATTTTTGAATCGGTGTTTGTTCCTATTGCCATTTAACATGTGCAATTGTGCATACCGACAGATTTTGACCAAATTTTTGAAAAAACAAATAATTGATGGTGCGGGTGATATAGTTGTAGTACAATGATCGCGCTTGCTCAGATCGGCTATTTGACTTGCGTAGAATACGAATCTGAGCTTCTTTATCAAGCGCGTCTATATTAAAGTAAAGCATCCCAACTCACCTCTCTTTTTTTGCCGGACCAATCTCGTTACTTTGCTGTTTTATCCCAGTGTATCTGCAAATTTTTTAAACGTATTTTGAATTTTATAAATTAAAGCGTCTTTCTATTTAATTGTCCGTAAACGACTTTTACTAAGAACTTTTTCGTCTATAACTATTAATAACGGCAGTAGAAGATAGTTATGTCTTGTCGGTTCAGAGCCGAACTGACACAATCTAACTCGATAGCAATCAAAATAAAAACTATGGAGAAAAACTTAGGTTTTCAATCAATAAATGTTTTAATTTATTTCGACTTCTCTGAAGAAAGTTTTTTTTTTACTTTTTATTGTATTTTACCTCTGCGTCGTTTATTAATATTTTGTCGTTCGCTGACTTAAGCCATCGCTTGTATGTCAGACAGACAAAAAACAAGAACGCTTTTTGTTTCTAGTATAAATTTAAAGGTGGTATGCCAATATGCCTTATTAAAACGTTCCTTTTTAACAGACCAGCAAAAACTAATAATATAAAATATTTAATAAAATAATAAAAAAAATAAAATATTTAAAAATACATTAATATCCAAGATTTATAAAGCGTGATTAACACCTACATCTATTTTAAAATTATGTCATAAATTTGATCAGGCTTCTTTACTTCATTCAAAGATTTCAAACTTCAGTTTGAAAATTTTCATTTTGGAATTAGTAAAACGAATTTTGTTTCATCGTTTTGGTATTAAGTTAACGATGTAAGTGTAAGCAGTAAAACATTTTTAGAAATTCAAGTTGAAAGTTAGTTTTAGCAAGCCTTGATAATTTCATAGTTCATACAATTACCACAAGCTTTAGGCTGTCGACGGTTTTGTAGAACCGTTTTTATGTGTTACCATTGTACAATAAATTGAAATATTGAAGCGAAGCGGTGCAGACTTTGTAGTGGTCGATGTAATTTTGATAGAGGGTAGCCTAAAACGTTCGAATGGATTTTATTTGCGACGGTAATATTTTATGTAAGTAACTAATCTCTGTTATAAAATACCGTCGTGACACTTAAAAGAATAAATAAGAAGAGGACTTAAAATCAGTGGACCTCACACTTCGACCACCGGCATGTGTGGCATATCCTGCGGTATAACGGACGCTTGACGATGTTGAAATGCTTCTACGGTTTTGAAATAATTCAGTTTTAGATAGATTGATCGCAGTATTTACATGCATCATTTGCCTACGTGACTAGGGAGTCGATTATTTACAATTATAACAAAATCTTAATGTTGCTTTACCAGTTTGGAGCAACTGGTAGATCTGCACGTGACCGCAGATATTTCTTTTACATTCTAAGTCTTCTCCTTAACCATAACAGTATAGTGATGATATGCTTATCACACCACTAAAACATTTTATAGGAGTTTTTATTCGAAATGAAATTAACTTTTCTATTGTTCTAACTGTGGTTTCGAACTATCGCTAGCATAGCACACAACACACATAGCAACTTAAAGAACAGAATGGTCAGATATTGAAAACTAAATTAAAACCTTTGTAAGAATGAACAACTGCAATTATTCACAGATTGTAGGTTCAGATAATATAATCGAACGATAATGTCCAGAAGTTGTAAATATTTTCCTCCCGACCTACAAACTAACAGTTATCATCAGTGTCCGGACTTTGAGTCTAGTATTTAGTTAGTATTGAAAGTATGAAGCAATAAATTAATAATAAAAAACTCGCATAATTCCTGTAAACATATAGTTATCGCTTCTATGCAATTTTAAACGAATATATACGGGATTTTAATAGCAACACAAATATATGTTTGACCTTATGCGACCTCGCTTAGTTACTTATTATTTATTTGATCAGCTGCAATTGATGCTTGTACAATTTCCAGTAAAATGATAATATAGTTCATAAGATTAGAATATGAATTGTCTGCGTATTACACGAAACAATTTTATGCATATTTAATTTTGATCTATCTACTTCCTTCATCTAATACCATTTCTTCCTCCATTTCACGATGCTTTATTTTTTCCTCCATCTCAAGATACGGAGTGCAGAACCTCTCTGGCCTAGCTTAATAACAAGGTAACACTGAACGAAACGATGTAACTCAAATATTGCAGTTGTAGTTATAGATACCTTGCAAAATCATGCAAAACATATTTCACGTATAACATAACGGGTTTGAGTACGCCCATTTTGTTTACTTATTGAATTGTAACGAAATTGTTTACTGTTTTGGGACTAAAAGTCCGGACTTTGTATATAAGTAATTTGTCAATTTACTTGTTTTATTTAGTGTTATTACAATGTATTTACAATAAATTATAGCTTATAAATGATTTTTAAAAGATACATTATCATATAGAGCGATCAGAAAGTAATCGAATCTGCGTAAGTTAGACCCATGATAGCCTATGGCACCCTATTGTGGTGGCCAAAGGTCGAACAAAAAACAGCCATAACTGGCCTGTTTGTGCATATGTGGAGTCATGAAAAGCATTCCAACTGCATCTATGGAAGCTCTTCTAGGACTAATCCCTCTAGATATATATCTAAAGGGGGAGGCCTGGATTGGCGCACACAGAATGAAATCCACCGGTAACTGGGACACCAACCATGAACGGTGTGGACACAAACGAATACAGGAGGCAGTCAAAGGCCAACCCATTCTAAAAATGGGCTCCGACTACACCCTCCCCCAATACTCGTTTGACAAACCATTCAGCGTGAGATACTCTCGCAATGACTGGGCCCAAGGAACCCCACCCTTCCTGTCAAAAGGGCTAGTCTGGTACACAGACGGATCCCGCACATCAGAAGGCACAGGGGCAGGAATACATGGCGTAAGACCAAAAGAGAACATCAGTGTACCTCTAGGTACTAAAGCCACTGTATTCCAAGCTGAAATCTTTGCCATAATGCAATGTGTTCAGGAAAATGCAAAACGTGGGTACACTAAACAACACATACGCATCCTGTCAGATAGCCAAGCAGCCTTAAAAGCACTTGAATCACCTCGTACTAGTTCCAAACTAACGAGGGAATGTTTAAACCACCTGACACTTCTATCAGAGAGGAACACAGTTCAACTCATCTGGGTGCCAGGGCACACAGGTGTAGAGGGAAACGAAAAGGCGGACGCCCTCGCGAAAACTGGTGCATCTACCCCGTTTATAGGACCGGAGCCTGTATTCGGTATACCCAAAAAAAGCATTCGAACGGCAATAGAAAAGTGGACCGTCACACAACACATTTCTCGCTGGGAGGATACACAGGGACAAACACTGGGAAAGGCAATAATAAGGACACCTTCCTCCAGAGTAACAACTGACGTACTCCACTTAGGACGAACTCAGATCAGAAGGTTGGTGGGACTTGTTACAGGACACTGCCACCTGAAAAAACACCTCCAAAAAATAGGTGCACACAGAGGAGACACACTCTGCAGACTATGTGAAGAAGAGGAGGAAACAGCCTCACACATAATCTTTGACTGTCCAGCGCTCTACCGCAAGAGACAGCAGCTTTTCGGGGGAGCTCCGGATGAACCAACCTTCACACACGAGCACCTTGTAAGAAACATCCTGCAACTCGTTGAGGGCACAGGACTACTTTAAACAAAGGATCAGGGGGGCACAAAAGACCACAGAGTCGAAGTGCAAATCGGGCTCATTAACCTAACTATAACCCTGCGTAAAATCAATCAATCAATCAATCAAGTTATGAAAGCGAAAACGTATATGTCTGACGCTAATCCTGATTAACGTGTTTAAAAATATGATAAACTATTTTAACGCAATTTTTGAAACATTCTTCTTTTTTATCTCGTAATTTCATTCATTTTATTTAATAATAATTTCTGTTTTACCGCATTAGTGTTAAATACTGAAAGAAATCTTGTGTTGCCCGACTTGCTTGAACATGTCTGAACAAGTTTTGGTATGTTCTCTACGTCACAACCGTAAGCCACGCCTCTCGTAGATTTTAAACCAATCATATTTCGGAAATTGGTAGATATACGATTATGCGGGTATATACAAAGGTACAGAAAGATTATTACGAGTATTAAAGTTGAATTGAGTCAGTTTGTGATAATCTGTTGTGTTTTTATTGACAATGTTTCGTAAGTGTATAAATGATACAAACAGTGTTTGTTATGTTTGCGGAGAATTAACTATTGAGCAGCTTAAGCTAAATATTACATCTACAATAGAAAAGCGTACTACTACTACTTTGGTGTTAAAATTAAAAATCAAGACAAATTTTGGACTCCTAAAACTTGCTGTACGCATTGTGCTGTCACTCAAGAAGCTGGTTGAATGGTAAGGGCACCGCTATGCCGTTTGCGGTTTCTATGATTTGGTATGAGCAAATGGACCATACGACAAACTGCTACTTCTGCTGCATCAACATCTTCGTGTTTTCTGGCAAAAATAAGAAGAAAATTGCTTATCCCAGTTTGTCTTCTGTTACTCGTCCAGTACCTCATTCGACAGCCGAAGTTGATACAAAAACAGAATGAGCACTGAAGAACTGTCAAACAATGATGAGGAATTTTTACCATCTCATAAAGACAAAACTCATTTAATAACTCAATTAGAACTAAATGACCTAGTTTGAGATTTGAATTTATCAAAAACTCAAGCAGAGATACTAGGAGCAAGATTACAACGATGGAAGTTGTAAGCTTCAGATACGCGTATTTCGGTATATCGCAATCGTCAGAAAGAATTGTCACAGTATTCTCAAGCAAAGAGAATTATTCCTTTTGCAATAATATTAACAATTTAATGCTTGCATTGGGCTATGAACACAATGCAGAAGAATGGCGTCTATTCATCGATGCTTCGAAACAGTGCTTAAAAGCTGCTTTTCTACACAATGGAAATATTTACCCTTCAGTTCCTGTTGCACAAGCTGTTTACGTAAAGGAATCTTTTGAAAATATGGTATGCCTTCTTGACAAAACTAATTACAGAAAGTATAAATGGTACATCAGTGCTGATTTAAAAGTTGTGGCAATTCTGCTTGGTTTACAACTTGGATACACGAAGCATTGTTGTTTCATTTGTGAGTGAGACAGCCAAGCAAGAAATTTTCATTATATTGTTAAACAATGGCCACCAAGAGAGCAGCATATTCTTGGGCAAAAGAACATAATCCATCCGGCACTAGTTGAGCGTGACAAAATTTTCTTAACGCCGTTGCATATAAAACTGGGTTGGATCTTTGATTATATAAGGGTATAGCCAATGGTTTGATGAAAAACTTTGTCAAAACCATGAACAAAGAAGGACATAAATTTCAGTATCTCCAACCAAAATTTTCCAATATCACCGACGCAAAAATTAAAGAGGGTATTTTTGTAGAACTTTAAATTAATCTATTAATGCGAAATACAGAATTTGAAGAGGCTTTGTGCTTGGAATACCTTTGAAGCGGTAAACAAAACTTTTTGGGAAATACAAAATCTGAAAACTACAAAGAAATTGTCGGTGAACTTCTTAAGAGTTATTAAGCTGTAGGTTGTAACATGAGTCTTAAAATACACTTTTTAGATTCCTACTTAGATTTTTTTCCTCCGAATCTTGGTGACGTTAGTGATGAAAACGGAGAACGGTTCTATCAAGACATTGCCACTATCTAAAACGTTACCAAGAGAAGTGGAACAGCGAAATGCTTGCTGATTACTGCTGGACACTGATATCAGAAAGTTTCAAAATCCCATACGAAAAAAAAGTGAAGAGAAAAACATTCATACATATTGTAATGCAATAGTGGAGATAGTTGGTAGTAGCATTATTTAAAGAATACTATATATTGGATCCTGTATTTACGAAGTTGTATTGGAAGTGCATGCGACGATTTAACTTAGCAGTTTAACTTATGTAACTTAAGGCCGAGCCGCCGATTGGTGTAGCGCTGTAGGGGCTGGACGGTTTTTCAGCCGCTTCAGGTTCTATTACTAGGCGAAGTAACATCGAATTTTTTAAAGTCGGCATGCTCCGTTGGAAGGCAGTGAACAACCAACAACATACTCCGATGTGAATTGGGTTGCCTATAGCTCGTAGAACTCTCTTTGAGGAGTAGCAGGCTTTAGCTTCACTTCTCACATCTGAGATTGTCTTAGTAAAATCTTCTCTAAAGATGAAGTGCATGCACTTCTGTGGTTCGGAGCCGCATAAAGCTATAGGTTTGCACTGTTCTGCGTTATTTTAGGCACCACACAGAATAAAGGGTGAGAAGGTATGCTACATCTCGCAAAAGATGTGCGACCATAAAAAGAAAAAACCCAAAGCTGGTAGATATACAAAGTACCGACACGAATGTGAAAAGATAACTATGGCGATAAGCCGTCCAGCAGGTGGCGTAAATTGGCTACACCTCATTATAGTTTTTTTTGCAAGTTTATTAATTCTGTACGAAATGTTTTTACAGTTAGAGAAATTAAGAGATTTCTTCATTACAAACTATTTTATCGGTTCAAAGAAAGTTCAAACATTCAAAAGAACACAACAGAATGTCAAGTGTGACAGCAATTGAAGAGCTTCTTGTTGACAGTACATCGTTATTGTTGCCTTCTGAGAAACGTCAATTCGGTACTTTGGTATATCTAATTATCTACTGGCATTGCTTTTAACTTGAACAGCGGTCTGCTGCCGGGTATAGGTAACAATATAAAATACCTACCATCAATTGAGCGTCTCCAATGGGACTCTCCTATTGCTGGCGCTGGCAGCGTAGCGAAGTTGGGATGCTATTTACAAAGCGTTGCCGTTTTAGGGTAAAACTACACGGACGGATTTATCGGTGCGTGTTTCACGCTGCGAGTAATACGAAGCGACTACACGAGAGCGTTAATATCGTCATTAATACAGTCAGCGGCATAATGGATGTTGTACAAGTAGGTTGTATTGCTGCAATGAGTGTGTATTTACGTTTTCGACTGAGACTGTAATCAGCGTTTAATACGCCGTTCGTGTAGTTTACTTCTAGACAAAACAATGTGTTGCACTCTTGGCGTTATCTCCGCCCGACGTATTTAGCGTCGCATGCAGCGTTGCTTCCGTCCACGCTCACAAAACGCCGCGTGTACAACGCTCGTGTAGTTCAGTACATTTAAAACTATGCATTACACTTGGGCGTGGGACTCGCAGCGTGAAACACGCACCGATAAATCCGTCCGTGTAGTTTTACCCTTAAAGATATATTTCAATTAATTATTTTATTAGCTTGCAGATAACCTAAATCGGTACCATTGCAGTCTCATCGAAGTTGTTTTTGATTTGTCTTAGGGGGATAGGGCTTAGCTTTTCTTGATTTTTCTTACAAAGGTTCTATCCCCTGAGCCCCTTCGTACTCGGCGCCTATTTTGGTAGAGTTTTGCAAACAAAATAAATTAGGAAACCTGAAAAATGATTTACAATTATTGTCAATAATTAATACCATCAAAAGAGAAATTAAAATTAGGCAGAATTGTACCTCTTTCAGATCAGAATAGGTTAAGAATATAGCGCAATACCTACGTTTTTAGAATTATTATTATAATATAATTTTTAGTTTAACATTAGACAAGATTAATGTAGATGCGTTTGTGCTGACATTTTGCAGTTAAGCGAGTTAAAGCCATAGATTTACGTACTCGTTGATCGCGTTCAAATAGCATTGCATTTGCATTGTTTGTCTTTTGTATAAACAAAAACCGTTAGCAAGAAAACACAAAAGGCGGTGTAAGTATCTAAATTTTAATTACTTAGTTAAGGTTGTTGGTAGAAACTAAACTTAAATACCATAATGCATATACTAAAATTATAAAAACAATCCACTTGTGTATTTCAAAGATGCAGGTATAGTTTCTTTTGTTACTTTTCATATATCCGGATTTTTTTATATGCTGTAGATTATGACAATGCTTTTTACAAACTTCATGTAGATAGTTTTCAGTCTTTATAACTTAAAGACGTTTTAGTGAATTATAATGACGGATAAAACATTTAATATTAAATTTGGACTGGTTCATACGTTCTCTTTGATATGAATTTAACGCTTGTCTACTTGAATTTCGTTTTTCATAATAATAATTTTATACATGTATTACGGGAGAAAGCACGAAAGTCAAGGAAAGCTTGCGGTGGTATTTGTAAACGGAACAATAAACGGAACAAGTTAGCAAGTTATTATTATTGTATTTCGCATTCTTTCCTTGGACACTTTAATTCTTTTTACGACATTCACTTGCATAATAATGTCACTCACCGTTACCGGATCTGGAGACACACATGATACGGTATTTCCGTTGAAGTATCTTCCTAGTTGTTAACATAACGTACCTACTACATACACAGTTTATCTAATCTTTCTTTAGCATTATTGCGATAATAATTGAGCTACAGTTTCTTAGCGGCATTAGTTATTTTCTTACTAACTGTTTCCATCCGAAAACTACTTACTATTCAATAACTCAAATGGGTTAATTGGTTACCAAAAATATATTAATTTGCGCGTGTCTTTTAAAACTTTAGTAACGGTAATAAATTAATAAACGAAATCTACTACAATTTATTTTCAAGTGATACGCATTATGGGTGTCACAACCACTTTCTCTGTGACATTAATAAAAGCATTCTTCAAGATCGATCAGTGACCGCGGAGCAGAGCTGAAACATGTTGCTCTAGAAAGCGCTGTTAAAAAGTAGACACTAAATAATTCGATTCCCGCTGAGCAAGGTTCTTGAATTCAACTTGCTCTTGTTTTACTTTGTGGGTTATATTTTGTTTATGGTGATGGCATCTTCAGATATCGTTGACCATTTATGGTACCTGCGTAACAGTGTTTTATGCAGATCCATAGTATAAATCACGACGGACACTGGCACTACATATACCTTTATACATTATCAAGTTTTTCAGTTGTGCTGGTAGTTGTAGCTACATTTGCATACCGTTTTTAAACCGTTTACGAGAACACTTTTTGCACTAACCATTAAATTAGTGATATTGGTTCCATTAGTTGGCGGTGCAATTACTTTTATTGTTGATGCCTACAGACCTGTTTATTTATAACTAACTCAAAAACATTATTGTTATTATTACCATCAAAATATGGAATTATCTTGAAACATTCAACACCTACCAGTATACCTATAGCAATATTATTAAAACTTTTGCCTTTTCAATCTATTCCTCTGTAAAACAAATTGGGTGGGTGCAACAAGATAGATTTCTTAAGAGGGTGGGCGATTAGAGTTTTCCATTTATTGTCTATGGAGAAATACCTGCAATTTATACAAACAGGCACCGTCTACCTAGCATACTAGGTGTTTTATTACTGGTAGGTGGAAAGTAGGTGAAGGAATCACTTGCAGAACCTCGTCTTATTGCGCAAAAGAGTAATTATTTACGTTTAATTGACAAATTTGGCGTGGTTGTGGAGAACAAGCTCTACCAAGGAGTTTTTAAAACATTTGAGTTGGTGATATTTTTGTAAATGAGAATAATCTTTGCGTATACATTAAATACAATACTAAAACACAATGAATTACAAACAAAACTTGTACCTAATACACATAGATCATATGTTGTAATTATTTTTAAAGTATTCTGAAGGCGTTTTTTAAATTGTTTATTTATTTCCCTCTTTGCTTGTATTTAGCGTTTTATAGTTTTATTTATAACAAACTTTGACAAAAATTGACACTGAGAATTTGGACCCAATATACAATTACGGATTGTGTTAGTTAATAACTATTTCGGGCTTGAATAGTTTTGAAGTTACTGCAAATGTATTTGTTATTTATTTAAAAATCTTATTCAAAGTTACCAAGTTGCTGTTGTCAATTACTACCGGGTAAACTATTATTTAAACTGTTGCTTATATTTCAGAATAAAATGACGTTAAATTTTATTTTTTTTATCAGTTGCACTACCTTTTTGTTTTCTAAAATTAAAAAAGTGGTTTGGTGCACCAACAGCTTTTTTAGATGTTATCTAAATTAAATGACATGTTACAAAATTGCCAGGGACGGGAGCAATTTTTTGTTATAAATAGTACCGTTACCTGAATTATCTACGATGAAAAAGTAGTTTATATAGCTACAACGTACAATGTAATATTTATTGTAAAGTTAACTGGCTTTATTTTAACTGTGAATACGTTTTTGTATGTGTGATTTTTATTATTAACATAATGCTTTCGATTAAACAAACACTAATAAACACTTGTAGAGACTAGTTGTAATTATTATAGCGATTGCAAGCAGTTCCAGTTTTATGTACTGGTATTGTAATATTTATTGGTTAATATTTGAGTTGTCGGCTAGTCAAATTTGACAAATATTTTGTGTGTAGATATTTTCCTGCTTCGTATACTATTATCAGAGCTTTTTTTAACGTTCTAAAGTGCTTGCGTACATATGTGCGCGCGTTCTTATGTCTGTATAGATTTTACAGCCCAGGCGCTGTAACGCAGAAAAATCAATCTAGGTTGAAAATCGATGAAATCTAAAAGAAACTATGCTAGTTCACAAAAACATCGGGGTAGAGAAGGGTGCTTTCTTTAAATATCGGCGGTGTCGAAAAATAAGCTTAGATTCATACTCTATCAAACTATCAAACTTTTTTCAAATAATGAGACATGATTGTCCTTAAACCTGGAACAAATTACCACAGTAACATCCTGTTACTGCAAGAAATCTAGAAAATTGCTTTTTGGTTGCTTACCTGAACAGTTTAGGCGTGTAATGTCTGAAAAACGACAAATTTCCCCAGGTATATAAGTGGCAAAAATTTGGTTTAAAGAGCTTTAAGTTGCAAGCGCCGCTATATACCACAAAACTACACAATTCCATAAAATAGTATATAATGCATATATAAATAGTATAAAATAGTATATTATGCAACGAATCTATAATGATAGCTATTCATACACGAGTGAGATTACGGTCATTTCATAATGAAAATCTGTATCGAAATGGGTATCATTTTAGTATAGGCAGCGCACACTTAATACATAAATTAAAACATGGGAGTTGAAATAATATGTTAGGGCTGCTGTACTTAAACCATAGACTAAATAATACTCCTTAAACATTGACACACCGGAATGTTCAGATTCATATTCTAAGTAGCAGATTTATGCAAGCACGATATCCATAGTACTGCTTGTATTCATCTTTCACAACGACGCCTTTTTTTAAATAAATTGGACAGTTACCATTTCACCATCAAACTCGGCATGACACGGACGGTGCAAACGAACCCTTGCAGGTTTTCTTTTGGAACCTGAATCGAGTAAACCCATTTTCCAGGAATATCTCTCATATTTATTCATTAACTTAGGATACAGAAATCTTAGAGATAATAGATAACCAACTACTAACTAATAACATAACGTAATTATTGCAGTTACTGCAGTAATGGTTGTCCAAATGGTTATCTCATTGCAAAACAGAAAAAATGTTTAACTCGAATTTTCTGGAAAACGTCGTATTTTATTTGAATGCTGTTAGATAGTAACACTTACTACTACTAGTAAGTGTATGCCAAATGCCAAAATGCCAAATGTTATTACTTTATATTGAAGGGTGCATGAGATATGAGATAAAATTTAAATTTCATTTGCCTTCTTCAAGGGGCCCTAGCTCCCTTCAGAAGCATTTCAGGGAACATGTTTACATGCATTTTTTGGTCATTTCAGTGAGTACAATACATGTATGTATAGCCAGCCTACTATTTTTGTTACAACCTGTACAGACATAATGAGCTTAATTTTATAATTGTACAGATATAACTACAACGCACATGTTTACCACTCGCTGTTCACGTCCACCATTGATTAAATGACCAGTCTCTCATTGCGACAAAGCCTGCTGGAGGTTTCCTTACTGTAGTCTACCTGGACAGTTTAACATTTACTTATTCAAAAAAATAATTTCACAAATTAGAAATATTTAAAATAGAAAATAGTTTACGAACTGTCAGCTAAGCACTGCACCTATACCTATTAATACTGTGGACACCACTACCAAACCAAATGATTACAACTTCTTATAGTGGCGGAGTGCTCTTTAAATTTAAAAACGGTAGATGCAAAAAAAAAGTTGAGCAAAATTATACATTTTACTTTTACTATTATTTTTCTTATTATTAATTTTATCGGTGATAGGGGACTCAGTAAACTCCCCAATAAATAATAAGGAATCGCTCGCGTGAGCGTCTCCGAACCCCCTTCAGGAGACCATTGCATGAGAGTCTTATGACGTTTATCCAACGTTTGTTTAAAATTCAGAGCAGATCCAATTATGGTAAAATTTTTAAATTTTATATGCAGTGTTGAGTGGACGCGAATTCCTCACCAGGTCAGCAGATAAAGTGATCAGTCGGGGCGGATTGGGGACTTTATTATACATACGTAGCTACTGTGTATATTTGATTTATTATATCTGTTGCCGCTTGTCGCTTAAATTAAAGAAATTAAAGCTTTTGTTGGAAATTCAGAGATCAGCTTAACTCATTATGGTCGAACAAAGGTTTCTTATGGGTGAACCGGGTCTAGGACACTCTACCCAAGGACTACAAAGCCCAACGCCATAAAAAGTTTACAATACCCATCGAATGTTTACAGCGCCCAACGGCTAAAAGGACACGTTGCCTATCACACCCATAAAACCCAAACATAGCCAAATGTACAATGCCGATATCGACCAATTATTCAGAAGTGCTACTCACCATGATCACAACGCTCAAACTGCTACTGGTCAATAAAGTCCAATGTGTCCATAACGCCAATTTATTTTATAGTACCACAATTCCCAACAAAATGACTCACAACGCCAACTGACAAAACTGATTTTACACGAGCGCGAGTAGGTATTGTAGGTCTTTTTGTTGGACGTTGTAGTTCTATAAAATAAATGGGCGTAGCAGTTTAGGCGTTAAGGTCATGGTGGACGTTATGGCGCTCCTGAATAATTGAACAATATAGCTTGAACGTTGCCTCTGTAGCTATTTTGGGCTTTATGGGCGTAGTGGGCAACGTGTCCCTTCAGAGCTCTTGGGCATTGTGGACATTTAATGGGCATTGTGGACTTTTTATGGCGTTGGTCGTTGTAGTCATGGGGGAAGTGTCCAGTTCACGAGGATTTCGAAGAACGAATTGTAGCCGTGTCGTGTTCGCTCTTTGTTTGCAGTCTTTAATCGAATTAAATCTTAAATCAAACATTAAGATAGCTTTTTGAAACCTTCTCGGCAGTTTTTTAATACATATTTCGAAAATTGTTAAATTTGAAAGGAAACCTAAATTCCGGCTTCAATGTTATTTATTTAATATACTTAGATTAACTTAAAACTGCGACTTATATTAATATTTACCTCATCCGAAGACAAAACTAACTGTGGCGGCTTTCTAGTAACTGCTTTTTTTTGTAGAAGTGATACATTAAATTAAATTAATGTAAATTGTTGGTTTACATTATCAAAATTGTGTCTGTAATTAACTTTCAGAAATGCGACGTGAATAGGTTGCCATTAAAATTTATGTTATGAGTGAAACAGAATATTTTATCGGCTAATTAGTTAGTAGTAGTTGTACAAGTCTCTTTAGAATAATCTATCTTGTACAATCTTGTCTGGTTTGGTTGTTTTATAGAAAATCTATCGACAAGTTTGTAGTCTGTGTTTCCCATGCCGACGCGACTGTTTCTGCAACAGTTCGTTACCAGCAATGTCACCGATCAACGGCCACGCTAAAGCTATTCTTCAATGGTTCCGACAATGTCAATAATATATTATGCTAGGTTTTGTTGTCTGTCTTAAAATATAGTAACTGCAATTACTTGATTTCTTGGTGCTGTGCAGAACGCACGGATCGTAGCGTTAATATATTGCCTTTGTTTTTTATCCTTTAATGTAACATTCTTAAACTTTTAGCGCGAATACGTAAACTTAAAGGAACTGTTTTTCACCATTTTGTCTTTATAAATGTAGTTGTCCATCAAAATAGATATATTTATTCATTATAACTGCGGTAGGTGAGGTCTAGTTTCTTGCAGGAGTTTGAATTCCTACAAGTAAAAGCAAAACTTGGCGTTTATCTACCTGCAAAAATACAGATTACCGACAGAATACTTACTACATGCTTTTACTGACAGATTTTGGACATTGTTATAAAAGTCAGTTCTAAACATTAAGTAAATATAACTTTTTTATTCAAGCATCTAAGCGTATTCTAGAAGTTGTTCAAATATTTTATCTTAGCAACTAGGAACCGTGACGACAGTAATTCTTAAAATTTAGCAAAACTTTATACAATGTAAGTAGCACCTGAAGTGCAACGAAGTTTACATAGCTACAGGAACTATGCTTTGTTAGCTTTTTAAATTTTATCACATTTATCTAGTTATAAGAAAGCTAACAAAAATGATAATGCATGTGTGGGTAATGAACTTGAGTTTCTAATAGCGATAAGTAATTATGCAGTTCCCGTTCAGATTTTAAGAATAATCTTAACACAATAAAAGGAGTGGCTCAATGAGCTAATCGTTCACTTTAGACCAACCGGTCCCAGGTTCAAACCTCGGTGTATGGATGGTTGTTCGTCTTTAAGTGTAAGTGTTATTAGAACTAGTACATACGTATTTGAGCATTATGGCGTAATGTAACATTATAGTTCTATTACGAGGCTCAAGATACATGTGTATCACATCGCGAGCATTAAAAGGAACTTGGTGCTCGCTCTACACTTGGTGTAATGTAACAGTTGAAGTTCTCCCAGTGCATGCTAAACAACCCTAATCAAAAGTTTTCATTTTCAATAAATAATTATGGAGTGATGGTTTCAATAGTTTAAGACCACTTTTAGAAACTGCGTTTATAATTTTAGAACAAACAAAAATAGAATTTTTATTGATAGAAGTTTTGGAATAGTCACCCCACCCCTGTTGCTTAGCTGCAAAAGTAAACATAACTTTTTGTTTTTAGTATAAAATGGCTACTCGATATTATATGTAACTGAACAGTTGTACAGAGAGGCTAATGAGGTAATCAGACACCTGTTGTTTGAAATTTTACAGTTTTTAAACAATTTCTAAAAAAAAAACAATGCATTAAAATGTTTATTTGTATATTCTGTTTAAAAGTATTTTGCATAAATTTACTTAATTTTTCTAACGATACGTTTGAATAAAATAAATAAATAATCGCCAATTATTTTTTATTACGAGAATTGAGTTATCTAGAATTACATTAACATAATTATTCCTAATAAAAAGGTATGAATTAAAAAGTACATAGCGCTTTTGCCGAAAGTATAGTAAGATAGTGTTAGATATGTGAGAAAGCTGACTAATCGATAGTTAATTAGATAGGCAAATATTAGCGGAAATAGCGTGTATAGTAATAATCATGTTTCATTCTGGAGGTCTCATCTCTTTAGGTTCAGACAATGGATTTCTTTGACCCATAAAAGGTAGAGAAACGTTCTGCATGCTTGGATATAACGGAGACATGCACTGAGCATGATCTGTGGAACTTATCAGGAATCTAATCGGTATTGTATTGCGACATTATCTAATTTAAGTAAGATTTCGTGACATAACGGATTGTAGAGGAGTCAGGGTCGATCTCTCATTGCAATTCTTAGTTATTAAATAAACAGCAAGTTCAAAAGGTTAATTAACGGTGTCCTCGTTTGCTAAGGTAATGTAATAACAATAACATAAACAAATGGTTTATTCTAAGAACATGTGCATTGTACTTCCAAACAGCAATTAAATGAACAAACCAATACTTGCATTTAAAGTTATTGTTTGTAACGTGTACGTACTTGTATTATATTTATGCATTGCAAGTGTAATATCTGGTTATAAATGTTCATTCTTAATGTTATTTTTTTACAAAGATGCTGATGTGAATCACACTAAGGATAAATATGAAACAAAACTTTACTTTAAATGGAAACTTCTTTCATGGGAAACTTATTTACCCCTCCTTCACAATTTAACTTTTTGAAGTAGAGAACTTTTTTACAAACCTGTAACAAAAAACAACTCCCTGGATCAGTATGTCAGCAGCAAATATGTAAAAGTACGTAATTGTTTTTCTATGGGATTTAGTTTTGGTCTCTACGCTCACAGATGTGCAGCATTTCGATCTCCCAGGCCGACTGTTATGGTTCAGGTGTTCCTTGGCCACTGGTACAGTTCTATACACGGAAAACACCTCCCTTTTAAAATGTCTTTCTCTAACCCCTCAGTCTAAAGGACCCCTACTAGCCCAGTACATCTACAGTAGGAGGGTCTACTAATTAATAGGCAGCTAATGTATTGTAAATAACTCCGAAAAAGTTGCGTTTTAATTTTAGAGTTTTAAAACAAAATAATTTATAAAAATATATTTCTTTTTAATTTATTGTAAGTAAAACAATTTTTAACTTCATCAGGTTTTGTATTTTAGCCTTATACGTATTTCGACATGTTGAGATGCCATTTTCAGTGGCAAGCTTAAAAGTAAACAGTTGGTGTTGCTAGAGGAACAATAAATCTTCATAACTTCATCTTGGTTTTCTATACCTATTCCTATAGCAACATCAACTGTTTATTTTTAATCTTGCCTCTGAAAATGACATGTCAACATGTCTAAATACGTATAAGGTTAAAATAAAAAATCTGTTGAAGTTAAGAATGGTTTTATTTATAATAAATTAAAATAAACTTCAACGAAGCAAAGCTCGAATATAAATAAATATAAAAATATTGTCGTTCATGTAACCAAATATATAATGTATGTTTTAAATATTTCATGGAACTGTATAATGTCATTTTTATTTGTCATATTAACCTGTCACAAGTGTATGTATTACAATATTTCCAGCAGACTATTTAATTTTGTCCCATACAGTGCCCACACAGGTTTGTACGAAACAAATTAGCTCGTCTGCAGGAACACATTTTGGAACAACTACTTTTGCAGTTGCGAGCAATACATTGCAAAATAAAATCTGGCGCTGGTGTTTTTATATTATTTCAATAGGAAAAAATGGGCAAAACATGTCGCTGATACTTTCCCATACTTTTTATGTTTTACATATTCTCGTGTCGAGAAGTGATGGAAATTTACATCTCCAACTGGTACAAGCCCGCTGCAGACTCAAGGCGTTGGTTACTTATGTGCGGCGCGCGCTCCTACTACGTGAAAGGCGCTAAGATATTTAATGCGCTCACGAAAACAGTTATAACAGCTTTATTTATACAGTTATCAAAAATATGCAAAAACTGAAAAATATTTCTTTTATTAGAGCTAACTGATAGGCATAGTTAAAATCACGTAGCTGCTGGGAAACACGTTGTTGATATTAAAAAGTATGTTTTTTTTACATTTTTAAAATAATTTAAAATTCTTGCAAATCCTATTCAAGCACTTTAAATAGCCTATCGAACTAATTAATGCTTTTAACAATCGGCGTTTGGGTTTTTACATAAAAAATTAATCAATTTCAAAATTTTCAAAAATTCTTAGACAGTCAGGGTGAAATTTGGAAAATTAATAGAGAACCGGTTTTGTACTTCAGTGCAAGCTCTACCGGCTCAAAATGTTAAAAAAAAATATTGTGAGCAGTTGTTGGGGAATGATTTTTAGAAAATGACCAAAACTTTGAGCCGCTAGTATATTTACAATTTTTTAATTTCCAAAAAATTTTTACATTACTTGATTATACTTATTAAGGGCTATCAAATAATATGATAATTTGTATTGATTGGATATTTTGTTTTTCAGTAATCGGGCATTAAAGTTAAAATTTTCAAAAATGTGTAGCGGCCTTCATTTTGAAGCTTCGGCATTTGGAATAAAAATTAAATTTCTTTAGATGCACTACAACGCTATGTGTTTAACATTTGAAAAAATTGTTTAGAAAAAAATTTATATCAAAGAAACAGGTCTAATTTCCGTTTCCAGTTTCGGTTTCGATTAACGACCTTACAAAGAACTACCTGCAACTAAGTAACTTCCACACACCAAATCTTATAAAAATCGGTTTAGGGGTTCCGGAGTTATAGGGGAACGAGCGCACCCACCCACGGACAGAAATTTGTTAAAAACTACTTTTTTGGGTTCCGTGGACCCCAAAACGCGTATTTCCGTTAAAATCTGAAATTCGAAAATGTGCATTAAAGCATAATTTTTCTTACTTCAGTAGAAGTATGGGAACGTAAAAAGAAGTTTTTCGTTGACCTTGTTAGAAAGTAGGATTTCGACCCTCATTTTGTGGTCAAAAGTTGAAAATTGTCGTGTTTTTAGTGGATTTTTTTCTATGTTCTGCTGACTTTAAGCTTGTAAAACAATTAACATATACATCAAACCCCACAGTTATTATAATAAGTAACCTCCGTCGATAACACAAGTTAGTTTCTATCTGAATCCTATTAGATAGAACACTATTTTTGTCAAAATAACGAAGCACCGCAGCTTTGTTTATTTTTATTAACAAAATATTGTCCAAAATGCTAGTGGGCAATTATTGCATTTACTAAAAATGTTATTTTTTTATAAGTATTATCTTTGTTATATCCCAAGAGATTCGTCATAAAGAAATGAAGTAATTTAGGAAATTCTAATAAACCGCAATTCTTAACATCATCAGAAGATGGAAAGTTATCTACTGCAGTTAAAAACAAGAACGTATTTCAAAATTCTAGCAGCCGAAAGAAAAACTTTTTCTTGCTCGGCTAGCAAAGTATTTTTTGTTGTATTTTTATTATATATTCTTGTTTTATCATTTTCTCTGTTGTTGTTTAAAAACATATTGTTTCAATTGTTTTTGTAATTTCGTTATTGTAATGTGTAATCATTTTTGGCCGGAAATGTCTGTATTTCCATGAATTTTGGAGATTTTTGTTTAAAAAAGTAAGAAATTACCTGTAAATTTGTTTTAAAGAAAACTGGCACTTGCGTTTATACTTTCATCTAAATAGCGACATGTTCTTTTTAATGCATAAGTACATTCACATTACCTCGGTTTTCTAGTAAGGTTTTTAATTTTTATAATATTTGTAAATAGTGCGTAGCAATTTCTATGGTAGCGAACTTCAGCGGCTGCTAAATCCATGCAGTAGGGGGTCTATTCTCGACTCGTGCGTAAAGTTTTTCGTATATGTATATGATGTCATCCCATACAAAACTACACGCAATGACGTCATATACGCATAGAAAAAATTTGATGCAAGAGTCGAGAATAGGCTTTCAGGATCCAACTCTTAATAAAACTGTTTCGCCTCGCTTATCGTTTCTGCCTTGACAATAGTTTTCAATGATAGTTTTAATCTCTAATGTACGTATTAAGCTTACATTTTTAGGTCGATTTTGTGTTTTCTAGACTTCCCACTCTGTTGTCGATGGTGCATATTTTTCGGCAGAAAAAACAATTTGTTTTGTAATTGGTAGAACATCTTAATGAAGCAGTGGTCTTACATTAATTTTCAGTCTTTCTATTTTTTACACAAAATTTATAGTGGAGCTTCGTATAGCCCCTTCGGTACTTTATATGTATGCACTGTAATTTCAGTTTTATTTCTAGATTTTTCCACTTTTCATCTTCTATTTGTTTGTTAGGACTTACTGAAGTTTTAATTTTTTTAAATTTTACAACAATAGGTGTTTTTCGTTTATTATTTCAGTGTCACATAGATAACACACATTCGCCGTGTCATCTATGTTCAGGACGTCGTGTCGGCGTCGTGAGCTACGCATCGGTATAACGTGGTCAGTATGTGTAAAATTCCCAACCTCTAAATTATACTGCACGTGCAGGCGCTTGGAGTGCAGGTCCTAAAATAGATTTCGTTCAACCTAACTTAATATTTAAATAATAGAGTATAATGTTGGATACAAAACGTATCATACCTACATGGATTTTTTACTTTAAAACTTTCTTTAATGTTGAAAGAAATTTGGAAACCGCACTATTTCGCAGTTGTTAACAATGTTTTTCGCAGATGATCAAGTTATACTGGCACAAGACTATGAAGATCTACAATATATGACAAGAACACTTGGTGTGAACCAACTGTGATTTTTCGTATTCCCTTCTACACTCAGTCGCTGATGCACTATAATCTATATTGTAATATTTCTTCTGTGATGCTCGTTAGAGCCCATAAATATAGCTATTAACACAACACAAAGATTATTTTTATGTTCTTATATCTATGTAACATTACAGCACTAAACATAAGCATATTGATCATATAAATAATAGTCGCATCTAATTTTAATACATTTTTCAGTAAGCATGTAATTTGCAGCGCAGTGATATTAATATTTGTAATGTAACTCTTTTGTTGTAAATGACTGTCTTCTAAATGGTTGTTTTGTAATAAAAAGTTGCAGCAATAATGAAATGTTACCATACGATATGCAACCGTTAATTTGGCAACACGGTGAATTATACCCCATGGTTCTTAAATCTTAACGGACTGACTTGGCAGTAACTCGTTGTTTTGGCTGTAAATAAATTTTTAGTGGAAGTTGTCGACAGCATTAAAACACACGTTTTAGTGGCAACTCTAAAAGGACTGAAAGCAGAAGTGCTTGCCTTTCTAAATAAAGGCAGATGACTTCCCGCTGCAAATTGCAATAAGTCTTGTTTTTTATTGGGTTCTCCCACCTTTAACGTGAAAAGATATGTTACTCTTAAAAGATTTTCTTTGTTTGGCGTTCTATAAATTATTAAGAGCGTTTAGAATTTTAGGATTGTTTTCCTCCTACCATGTTATTTTATGATAACTTTAAAACATTTTAAACTGTAGACAGCGTCAAAAAGTCATCTGATATGAAATACTCTAAAATATCCAAATCCAAATACAAAAAATCATTTTATTTTGCTTTTTTTTCAGGTGTCAAATATGTAAGAATGGCCACTGTTGACAGTGGAAATGAAACATTTTTTTCCGATGACTCTCCTTGTGAGCTGGCTGGATCTCCAAGTGCTTATTCAGCAGACGATCCAGAGGTAACAGAATGCCACCTTCATATAGCCAACAGACCACCAAATATACAACCCTACAGTGGTGTCTTGGAAAAAGTAAGTACTTAAGAACAATTATTTATATACTTCATGCATTCAAGACATTTAATACCAAACTTCCTCTGAGTTCGAGAGTCCATGCAATATGTATTTTGAAATTTTGATGTGGCTTACGTCTCTCGTTTAACGCGAGGAACAAACCCACGTGATTTATTGTTATGCCGTGTATTTATTTACAAATATCCAATACAGCCAAAATCATTCATCTTTATTCCTTTAATCATTCGCTTGACATGTTATAAAACACTACCGTCGTGATTTCCACTGTTGTACAGTATTAGAAAGGGTAGAATACAATTAAATGATCGTCCTCTAATAAAAACGACTGAAAATTTTTAGTGCGCAAATTAGCAACATTCTCAAAAATTTACTTTCAAAAAGAAACCTGTTATAAAATCTTTCAGAATGTGTTTGAGCTCTTCCTTCCAGCATAATAATTCTTAGCTATAGTGTTTGATAATGTTTTGAAAATTGCAAAAAATTGCAAGTAAATGGTATTTGGTTTATTTTAGCGTAGCCTTTATACATGGTGTTTCAAAACGTTGAGCAACTTAATGCAGTAGAAACTAGAAGCAAAAATAGGTACACTTAGCTTACTTTCCCTATATCAAAAAGTGCATTTCTACGGAGTTACAGCCCTTTAAATATGCGAGGAAAATAATTATTCTTTTTATATTGTCGGCACCTACAGTTTAAAACACAATGTTCAAATGTGTTATATTGTACTTTACGGCCAAGAGCATCAACTTATTATTTTTTTTTAAATATTGGTCAACGCCAAAGGGCAAATCCAAGGCTATTCATATGTTTACTTTGGATTATATCTGGATATATATAGCAGTTGTGTTAAGCTTGGTTGGCATTTATTGTTACAAAACAACTGCCAAATACTTGCACTCCAATAAATTATTTATTCGACGTTAAGCAACAAAAAACCAAAGTTATTTATTATTGCTTTTGTAAAATGGCAATACGTTACACATTTGGTGAAATTTATTTTTTTGTTGCTTAACGTCGAATAAACAATTTATTGAAATGCAAGTAACTGGCAATTGTTGTGCAACAACCAACGCTAACGAAAGATTAAATTGCTCCCAGACGAGTTGATAAGTTTTAATTTGTAACACAATATTAGTAGTTTTGTCCGTGTAACATGGAAGAGGTGGTTCTAATAGAAACTTACGAAAGACAGAAAACATGTATTTCTAAGTTCTGAACGGCTTAAGGTAATTTGAAAAAAATAGTTCGTTTATTATTTTATTATATCATCGAAAATTCAAAAACAAAACTAAGAAAACATAGGAATATTTTAATATAAATAACTAAAATAAAATGTAACTTAGTAAGTTCTTTAAAATAGAGACAACTTAGTTTTGATATTTTTTACGAGTTTACTGTATAAAACTACATACAATCTTTTCCAAATAACAATATTGGTAAATGCATGCTTTTACTTTTTTAAACTGTTAGTTAGGCTTTGTAGACGGTTTACATATTGTTTATTATTGAAAATATTTGTTCAGCACTTCAATATATTTTTTAAAGTTATTTGCTTGTGTTGTGGATTATTACGTTTTGGCGCCTGGAAGACAAATCGCGCCATGTATGAGATCACATATAGTCCTGATCCCACACTAAACCCCCGGAAAAAAATTGAAGTCTAAAGGATTTCTCTGCTGAAACGTGATCTCGAACTAATCTGTTATTAAAATAACTTTAATAGACATTTCGGTTCCTGTGCATAACTTTTTAAGGGCTTTTTTTAATGGCGGATACTTTGGGGGGGGGGGGGGGGGGGCACTATTGTTTCATATATAGCCTTGATTTTGGTGTTAAAATATAAGTTTTAAGAGCTAATGAGTTCAAATAAAACATTAGTTTAATTGATAAAACAGTCTTTCCGTTATTTTTTTAAATAGCGTCTAAATATTTCATTTTCTTTATTTCATCAACCATACAACGTACAACCGCTATTTTGGTGTCCAAGCATAGGTTTTTAGAGTCAAATTATTCAAGTAAAGCATTAATTCTGTTGTTAAAGCAGTTTTGCGTCATTTTTTAAAATGCCGCCCACTTTCATTTTAAATTACGGTCATTAATATTTTTTTTTGTTCAGTGAAATAAAGATTCTGAAACATGACAGTAATTGCCGGAACTAGTGTAGTTTTCGTTGGTGTTTTTTTTTACAAAGTACTTCTGATGGCAAAACCTAGTCTATTATTTTTTAACAGGATTGTTAAGACAGCATACCTTCTTCAGAAAATTAATAAAGGAGGACACGATGCCGCCGAAGTACGAGGGCGGGATGATAATTGGTTAGCCTAGCAATGAAAGACCGATTTTATGTTTTCAAAATCTGTCTTATTTTTCAACATAATCTCTTGAAAGTTGAATACATTTTGTCCAACGATGCTGTGGCTTTGATCCCATCACGGAACGTGTTTTCCTCAAGGCCTGCAAAATAGGCGTCAACAGCAGTCTTGACCTCTTCATCGGATGAAAATCTCTGTCCACCTAGGAAAATTTTCAGCTTAGGGAATAAATGGAAGTCAGAAGGAGCCAAATCCGGCGAATACGGTGCGTGTAGAAGCGAATCGTACTTCAATTCGTTGATTTTAGCCATGGCAGTAACACAGGTGTGAGGACGAGCATTATCTTGGTAAAAAATGATGGCTAAGCTGGTCCAAAAGGTTAGCGTAGTATTCGCCATTTATCTTTTTTCCTTTTTGGAAGATAATCGATCATTAAAATCCCTTTTGCATCGCAGAACACTGATGCCATGACCTTGTCAGCTGATTTGAAGGTCTTTGCTTTCTTTGGAGCCGAGCCACCAGGTTCTGTCCATTACTTTGATTGCAGTTTTGTTTCTGGCGTATGGTAGTGGACCCAGGTTTCATCGGTGGTGACAAATCGACGCACAAAATCAGTGGTATTTTTCATAAAACGGTCCAGATGCTCTTGGGAAATCTGCATTCGCACACGTTTTTGATCGAGTGTAAACAAACGCGGCACCCATCGTGCGGACAGCTTTTTCATACCCAATTCTTGGGTTAAAATATTGAACACTCGCTCTTTTGAGATACTGACAACATTAGCTATTTCAGCCAATTTCAGTCGTCTGTCTTTCAAAACCATATTATGGATTTTGCTGACCATTTCTGTTGTAGTGACACTTTTTGGGCGTCCAGAACGGTGTTAATCTTGGATGCACGTACGACCCCGTTTGAACTCAGCCAGCCAACTTCTTACGGTCGCATATGATGGAGCACTTTCACCCAATACACTTTGCATCTCTTCAAAAATTTCGGCACTTTTAAGCCTTTTAAATGCAAAAATTTAATAACAGCACGATGTTGAATATATTCCATTGTCACAAAAACACAAAACACGTTTTCTCTAAACAGCTGCTAACAACAAACTATTTGACAGATGGCCTCTATATTTTCAGTTTGTCAACTAGAAGATGGAACTGAAAATTATGTATAAATGTTTTACATGCTAGCGCCACATATGCGGAGGTTAACCAATTATCATCCCGCCCTCGTACATTAACATGGAGTACTAAGTATCTGGGGACTAGTAAATGGTGTGCCAGAGTGGCCGAGTGGTTAGGGCACTTGGCTGCTACGCGGAAGGTCTTGGGTTCAAACCTGAAGACTGGATGCCTGGTGGGCGGCCTACCCAGTCGCTTTTTAATAATTGGGAACCAAACCCATCGTGGGGTGAGGGAAGTAAGGCAGCCGTCTAAGGCGTGGTGCTTACCACACTACCCCGTTCTTCATATAAGAAGTGCGAGACGGCTGGGTATCGGAAGCGATGGTATGGTGGGCCTGACCCACCGCATTGCAGGCCAAACTCCTCATTGGAGTGTAGTGCCACCGACTTTTACTAAAACTTTTAAAAATCATGAACTCGGAAGACTAAGTACTATGTCACTGCTACAATCAGTGCTATAAAACACACCCGTGCACGTGGCAAAATCGCTTAAAAAATTGGTGAAGGTAAAGCTAAATCGAGTCGTGATATCGAAACAGAAGAGGAGTGATCTCAACAGCCAGTCGGTAGACGATGTGGTCCAAAGCAAAAGTTTCTCGTCCATCAAGAGTTACCAGAAAGTCTTAAATGTGTTGTATGCGGCTCTGTTAGAATAAATAAGGAAGAAAAACAAAATTACAAGTAACTGATAGAGCAAACCTATTTCTAGCGTCCGCAAGCTTTTTTAAAGAAGGTTTCCGATTCCGACCGGATGGCAGATCTCAATAGTGACAAGCACGTGTTTGCAGCCAATTTATATGCTCATTCTAATTGTATACGAGCATACATATGAAAATATAAGAAAAGTTCCAGGAGGAATATAATTACCAGCAATCAACCAAGTACCTTCTTTTTCAATGACAAAATTTGTTAATGGTACGATTGAATGACCCTTTAATTAAACAAAATCAAGAACAAACGTGACCAATTAATACAGGGTGTTAATTAAATACGTAGAAAAACTTTACAGGGTGATTTCTTGATTAATTATACGACAAGAAGTTTGTATAAGCAAAGGACCTAAACGTCTTCGTTTTCCAGATACAGGATGTTAAAGTTTAAAAAACAAATCTAGAAAACACCTACAGGTATTCTATTGAAACTTGGTGTAGGTTAGTATTGCATAAAGTGACATTTTTTTCTGAAAATAAATTTAATTTATTCCACCAGTGGGGGTACATCGGGGTCACCTCAGTTACGTCATTGGTACGCCACTGTTTTTAGCCAATATGACAAGTTTTTGAGGTTTATCCATTGAAACGACACACAAGCTGTCTTTTTTCTTTTTTTTTTGGTAGAATGAACCGTTTTCGAGAAAAGCGGATAAATCTGTAACTCCTCGATTTTGATCTTCATAAAAATAATTTCCATAAAAATAAAAATGTGAGCCTCGATTATTATAATTATTAACTATTTATAAAAGAAATGTTTCAAAAGCTACAAAACTGGAAAATAACGTAATCTAAAAATTATTTACATACATTACTGCTATAATAAATCAAATAAAGAGCATTGTCTCAGAGATTTTTCCGTCTCGAAAGCGGTTCGTTTTGCCAAAAAAAAAGGACAACTTGTGTGTCGTTTTAATGGATAAAGCAGCTAAGAACTTGTCATATTGACTAAAAAACAGTGGCGTACCAGGTTTTTCTAAAATAATGTAACGGAAGTGGCCCCGATGTACGCCACTGGTAGAAATCAATTCAATTTATTTTTAGCGAAAGGGCCCCATGCTTATAAAAACTTTTTGTACTAGATTTAATCAAGGAATTACCCTGCAAAGTTTGTCTACGTACTTAATTAACACCCTGTATATTTTTCAGCAGTTAATATATTTTATTTGGTTGAAAAATTCTTGAGGACATTACTAACATTGACGTAACAGAAATGCTTAGCCATTAAACGATAAGTTCTTCAGATAACAATCATTTTAATATTATTTTGAAATATAAATTTTAATTTTAGAAGAGTAGTATGTTTCTCATTCTCACTAATGTTTTGACTTACTAAAAATACAAAAATTAACATTAAATTACCTAAAAACAATTTAAAATGCTTTTTATGTTTTTGGTAAGTCGAAACATTAATGAGAAATATACTATTCTCGCTCCTCTAATTATAAAACTTATATTTCGGAATATATGTAAATGCTTTAACTGAAGAAGCTGTAATTTAATGGAGAAACGTTATCTTTTTTTCATTAGCGAGTTTAAGCACTCTACAACAACATGAAATTATCTAAATGTTGAAGAAAATATGAATTGGCTTCGATTTTTCCCATTTTGATTTTTCATTCATCAGCCATAATATAAACAATGTATCCCAAGAGTAGTCAAACATAGGCAGGTAACAAGGAGAAACTGAAAAACTCGTATAATATCTCCCTGATATTCGGTAGAAATTTTGGCGAGTTTCCGGCTTAATTACGATTTCATGTGTTTATAAAGAGGCGTTGCAAGCTCGCAACTCTAATGCATAGCTGTTGAGATAACTTTTCTTCGATTTCGGTGTTTTGATTAGCTTTCGCTTTACCTTCAAGAATGCATTTAAACGATTTTAATATGGTGTGTTTCGTATAACACTGATATTTACTGTGATACATTGCTTGGTTTTCTGGGTTCATAATTTTTAAACGTTTAAACTGTTTTGTTTATTTGTCGAAGAAGTTAGGATGTCTTAACCACAAAATTCTAAACTTGGACACCCAAATCGCAGTTGTACGTTGTAAGGTTGATGAAACGAAGAAAATGAAATATTTAAGCGCCATTCTAAAAAATGGAGGAAAGACTGCTTTGCCAATAAAATTAATGTCTTATTTGAACTTATTGGCTACAAAAATCTATATTTTAACACCAAAATGAAGACTACGTTGTGCAGTTGACGAAACAATAGTGACCCTCGAAAAAGTATCCGCCATTTTAAAAACAACCCCTAAAAAAGTATGCACAGGAATCATAATCTAACCAAGTTATTTTAGTAACACAATAGTTCGAGATCACGTTTCAACAGAGAAAATCTCTATACCTCAAAATTTTTACGGGGGTATAGTGTGGGGCCTGGATTAATAATTCCAGTGGCCTAACGCGTAAGCGCAATTCATGAGACCATCGCTTTTATCTGCCTAAAATAGGTATGAGGAATGCAAAAACATAAAACATTGGTAATTAGTTGATGAGTACTAATCTGACGATCTAAGCCAGTTGTATTTGCGCAGTTTTAATTGTAATTGCTGTTACTAAAAATGTTTTTTATACTTGGTTCTTATTATTTCATAATTTCTAACATTATCTATAAAATGTTGAAAAATTTATGATGGGTAGTCATATCAAACTTCTGAATTTGTGTATTTGAAATTCCAAAACAAACGATAAAAAAAAATAAAGTGGGTAGTAAGTCGTTCCTACATTAGTTAAATATGTTAGCAATTTATTTTGCCGCCGTATTGTGATTTTCAAGTAAATAAACATGTGGTCATTCATTATGAACCACTGATGTATGTTTAGCCAACACGCTATAACATCAAAGACAATCGGAAAGTTTAACATGAAATCAGATTAATAGGTATACAGTTTTTGATATTTGCGGGTGGAATCTGTTAGTTATACCATTATATCTATTTATAAATTTGCAACTAAGGAGAAAAGTGTAGGGCATAGTCCACGGCTTCTGCTAATTTTCTAAATTAGTTTGTGAGTGATTAAATTGTTGAAACGTAAATGTGTGCGTTTGGGTCAATAAATTGTTGAATTGTGAGCGTATTTATTTGTTTATTTTATAAACGTACGAGCAAAGATAATTCTTGGGATGGTTGCCCGATAGCTTTATAATAATAAAAGTGTTTATTTTTCCGAACTCCCCAGAATTAGAATGATCCATAAATAACCAACAGCAGTCCCTGGTACATACACATTCACCTAAAACAATCAATGAACTGAACCAACGTGCAAGGAACCGCCTGTGTGTTACTAGTGAGAAGATTTTTTGGAAATGTAAGATTTCGTCGTTTTGTTATGGTGAGACAGTTACGGATTTACTATAAAATTTAGAACTGAGATTAGTTTCGTTTTATTCTGTCGATACTGAGGCGCTAACGAATTATAAATGTCAGAATGGCTTGACAATTAATTCTCTCAAATTGTAAGATGAAAATGCACCGCGGATAAGACTAACCCCAAGAAATGAAAAGATTAAAAACTGTTTTACCTCTCTGTTTTTTTTTCTAGAAAAATTCAGTTTTTTGCTTTGGTTTGATTATTTTCGTTTTCTGATTGTGTGGACTGTATTCAACTCGAACCCTGCGAAGAAGTTAAATGTTAAAATAATTAAAGTTTAATTATTGATGTAATGGTAACAATAATTTACTTAAGACTACTAAAAATTATTATTATATCTGCACGTAATTGTTTAATGACGCTATATTACAAGAGCCAATAGGATGCTTCAATTTTCTACATTTGTCGAAGAAAACTGTAATCGAAAATTCAACGTCTAAAATTTTCACTATCAAATTAAATAATTAAGCAAGCGCTTGTTAGCTACTGGCAGTTTTGCAATATTAATAATTACTAGTGTTACCCCAGCACACAATGCACTGACAGACAGCGTTGACAGAACCGGCGAAATGTCAAGTCACGTGATGCATTAGTTCCAACAACGACACCCGACGTTATTGTAGATGGCGCCCCAATTGACGCGCGTCTAGCCGACCTTCGTATATATTATAAATTAAAATAATAATTATTAAAAAATCGACGTAGAATAAAAATATAAAAATGTTTCATGTTTCATCTGTGGATAGAGACCTTTCATTTAAAAACAAATGGTCCAAATTGGTGAAGCGGTAGCCGCTGGAAGAACCGGAGAAAAAAACCCTTTGTGCTTTTATATATGTATGGATGGATTATTTTGTAAATAAAGATAATTAAAGTTACCCATGACAAGAATTTGTTAGAGAATGATTTGTCATTTCTACACAATATCACCCTAAAATTTTTGAGCTAATTTTGTTTCGTGAAATTTTGACGCGACGATTTCCAAGGAAACAACAAATTATTCTCAAAAAATTCTCGACAATTGTGGTATTACCTGTGAGAATATAATCTAATTTTCGTTTTGTGCGGAATAAGCCGACAGTGTTTATCTTCTGCCGTGATTTCTTTGTCTTACTTTAATGAGGTTTTATTCTATTAATAATAAAACATAAAAAGCAAAAACTGGTTTGGATTTGTTTTCCATTTCAAAATCAGCTTTTTTTAGCTAAGAAGTCGGAATGAATGAGAAACAAAAGTAAATCGCGTAGGTTCAACTCGTACATCGTATTATGTCATGGCATGACATAAGATATGCAAACAGGAGTTGAAAAAATTTGGTTTCTTCTGGTTCTGTGGTTTTTAAAGTTATTACAACGATGTCTTTGTCAAAACCAGCTTTGTCCCCATTTGCAATTTAATTCGCTGGTAAAATAACATTCAAAATTTTAAAGCGGGCCCGTAAAAGGAAGTATAAAACTTGTCACAAGTTCATGCTAGAATGGTGCCAATTAACGCATAAAAATTACTGCAGCAACATCTACTAACAAGAATATTGCGAAGCCCCATATAAGTCAGTTTTATTTATAACTTCCTTTGATTGCGACAGTCAACCATTCTAGATTCTTTGCTGTTTTGTCAGTTTTAAACTAATTGCTAGCGCGTATTAAAACAATTAGTTACCGTTAATTTTATCAATCGAATAATGACCGAAACGCACCTTATCTGGGATTATGTTTTTGTATGTATCATCACACAGATGAAAATTGTGTCAATAGCACGAAATATGCGAGTAAATACAATGTAAATTAGAACTTCAGCTTTGAACTCTCATTATCTAAAGCTATTTTCGTTTTTTTATTTTTATTTGTTATTAGTGGGCAGCTTTCTCCGTAAAATCATAATTAAACAGGAAGCGCACTAAACGTAAACCTACTTATTATCAACTTGAATTTGTATTTAAAGTAAGTAAAGGGGTTCCATTTATGAAACAAAGAGAATTTTAAGAAGCTACTTTCACTTCGCCAAAATTCCAATATTTTTCGTCTATCCATGCCTTTCGTTCAAAAGCCCGTCGCGCTTTAAAACACCTTTAAATTCATGTATTCAGATAGCCGTTTGCGGAATGGGACGTTTCGCCGTCGTCGTTTCGCAGTCGCCGTTTCGCCGCCGCCGTTTCGTCGACCTCTTCCAGTTAATATTTTTATAGATTTTTCAAATATCAAAAACCACTTATAACTGTTCTGTGCAAAGCCATTAAACAATTGTGTTTAGTTTAAATATTTGGGCATTTTTGTAATATTGTAATTAATTATTTAGGTAATGAGTATATTGAGGCGCTTAGTGTTAAGTTTTTGATTTTGTTTTCTTAGGTTAGGTTAGGTTAATAATAAAATTAATAAATATGTATTTATAACTTTTATAGAGAGTAAATTTTTTTGAGAAACTAATAATAAAAAAACTTTTCCATTTGTTACTTTTTGGGAAACATTATATATGGGGTTAACGGCAAAATAGCCGCCGGCGAAACGGCGACGGCAAAACGGTCGACGGCAAAAGGCGACGGCGGAACGGCTGACGGCAAAACGGTGACGGCGGTACGGCAACGGCAAAACGTCCTAGACCGGCTGTTTGTTCGTGGTATTTCAAAATTTAAAGGTAAAACTAGGCAAAGCACTCACCTATCAGCACGGCTTGTCTGTAATAGACGGTTAGCTAGCCAAAAGTTTAAGTTGCATCAAAAGGCGGATTATTCATAACCCTAGGATTAAGCTGACAGCTAATTTATCTGACGGCTAGCCTAACTGGCATTTTAACTGGACATTGAAAGACCTGGCCTTAAAGTCGTGGATAGGACCATAAGGATACAACTTGTGTTAGTGGACGAACATATTTTGTCTTTTTTACGAAATTAAGACAAAACAATCGATTTATTTATTTTTTTTGGGGAAATTATAGTTTCGGATTAATGAAAACCAAAAAAAAACAACAAATTTTGTCGACCTAAAAGGGGGGAAGGCAGCTTAGCCTTCTTCAATATTACTGAATTTCAAAATTAAGTTTGAAATATTATTCCTTAGCTCTATGAGCTTACAAAGCTTAAAAAATCCTGTACCAGTTTTTGAGTAATATTTGCTTTGAAATTTTCAAAATTAAAAAAAAATAACAATTATGAGAGGAAAAGTCCTTTTATGTGGATGGATGGATATTTACTGAGCTATATAGCATATTCCATACTTTTCGGACACACTGTATAAATAGCAATAATAAAGCACCTTTTATTTTCTTGTATCTTAAGAAATATTGAAAACAGAAAACTGGTTTGTTAAATTGCCCAAATTGAAGTATTCTGAAACATGCCAAATGTTGAAAACCTATTGCTGACTTGAGTTCAGCGAAATGTGAGCAGCTACAGTAAACATTAGTTGTGAAAAATAAGTATTTAGGTTTTAAAAACTTTGATATTTAGAAAATTGTAAGCGCCCAAAGGAATGATGATAAAACAATATTTTTCTCGTTTTTTCTTCCAAGAAAAAAATCTAGATTATTTATTATATTTGAGAAAAGCTTTCCTTGGCATTAAAGAACACCAGAGACCAAAAAGGAAATCAGCCAAAACTTGGCATTGGGGAGCAGGGAAAAAACTGGCAATCTTAAGTATTGTAACATTAAAAGAAGTACAGATTTTTATTCAACTACCACTTACGAGAAATTTAGCTTAAAAATATATTTTGTCGATTCCTGTATATTAAATAAAGAAAACCGAATGTTCGATTTTCAATAATTCATAAATGTCGTCGCAGGGAAATGAGCGGATTGAGACACCAATTATATTTTAATTGAACTCTAGTTCTCTGAGTATGTAAAATTTAAAAACGATCGTACCGGCAGCTTTTCGGTAATATTGTTTTGAGAAATTCCAAAATTTTGAAATTTATTCAACCTACAGTATTCATATTTAAAAAAATTTTCGTACATGGTAACATTGTGTCTTCGTAGGGCTATTAGAATAACTAAAGCTGATGTCGATTTGGCAACTAATAAGGGTATCAAGTCAAAATTTACAGACAATAGTTGCAGTCCCATTTTGAAGCTGAAGAATTAAAAGATTTTCTGTGCTGTCTCCCGCCATATCATTTATCAGATTTTTCAAGTTGAGTGTCTGGAGGTCTAAAAGATGTATTTCCATCAAAATTATGAAACCAAATTTTTTTATAAAATTAATACTTACTTAAAAGTATAGAAAAGCAAAATTGTCCAACTTTTTTCTCCTAAATTTGCGTTTCGTCTAAATATCAGAATAGATTTCCATACTGGAAGTATAAAAAAGTAAGAATTATAAGACACTGCCAGACGCAATCACTTAAGACTTTGGCATGGTTCATGTGGTGCAAAAATTTCAATGCACTTACGTAAATTTGCGTAAAAATGATTTACTAAATAAACGGTTGATTTGAAACGAAAGCATCTCTTTTATGTATTCCCCCACATTGTCAAATAACACAATACTGGTACTTTAGTGCACTAGTATAAATTATTACTGTCAGAAGTGTCAAAATTATTCCCAAAATTTCCGAAAAAGTGAAACTAATCCACCCATTTCAATTCTTTTTAGTTTCGCATAAAATAATGTTTAGGACATCAAGTAGTTCAGGTAAATTTAAATTCCAATAAAAGAAAAACCACTGATTTAAAGAAGGCGGCTTGTTTATTATAAGATTTTGTTACCATTACAGCATGAAGTTTCCTTCCTCGAACTACCAAGTGGTTTTCAGAATCAGTCGGTTGGTTTTATCTTTGTGATCCGATCTGTTGATCTGGCGTCGTGGAGGTGCAGGTTGGGCGACTTCCCATTCATCACGACCCGCGCTTGTCTGCCTTTGTTCTCTTGTTTGCGAAGTATATTGTCGTATATTTTTATTTGCGGACGTCTCTTTAGCGCGGATTTCAAGGCATAGAATAGAATTTTGCACCGTGACCGCTCATTTGCAGCTCCACTGATGTTCAGCTGAAAAAGGTCGGTCGTAGTCGCATTGTCAATTTCGTCTTGAGAGTGGTTCTTTCGGCAACTTTAATTGATGGTTGAATGAATTGTGAAAAGTCAGTCGTTTAGATTAATGATTTTAGTCTAGGTGTTAACTTGGATCTGGTTTTGCGGCAATGTTTTATTTGAGACAGTGATTTAATACAACGTAAATTACAGTTACAAATAGAATGCGTGTCCTACAAAAGTTCAAATGGCCAGCGTAGTTTCTACAATATCCTGTTCAGCTGTTAAAAATCTTATCTTGGTTCCTGTTCGATACATTCACAAATATTTATTATTTGATATACGTTAACAGTACAAAATTCTCCGGTATTTTTGTCAGTTTACAAGTGATTTTAATGTTTAGAATATTTTAAAGTTCTTAGATTTTGTCGAACAAAATTAAATTGATGATAAAAGGGCTTTTTCCGTAGACTGATGTAAGATGCATAATGCACTTAGTATACATATCAAGATGTTTCTGCTGAAGTCTTTTGGTGTTCATCAATATCATTAAAAAAGTACGTGTAATATACCTACCTATTCTTACAAAAAAAAAGGAAAAATGTCGATATTATTTCCAACATAATATGTTATGCTGAATTGGTGGAATATACAAATTTTATGAATTTAATGCGCAATCGATAATACACAAAAATATCGAAAATATCAAAGTATCAGAAGTATAAGGTATTGAATTAGCCAATGTCAAATATTGAATGAAGGTTAAGTTTATGTCTTTAATAATAATTAATATTTTAGATGGAACCCTCAAAGTTGAATAAACTGAATCAATTTCTTTATACTTTTATCCTCTTTTGATTTTAATAAATTTTCGTTCAAAAGACAGCAAAATGGATTTAAATTAAATTTAAATAAAATTACTACCAATGATTCAATTTAACGGCCCGATCTAAAATTTCAATTAAAAGTTGAATAAATCAGGTTATAAAGCTAGGTTGTTACCAGGGACGTAAACCGAAATGAAATAACGTTTCGGTGTTCGGTTACGGTTCAAATTTTTTAAACTTTTGGTTACGTTTTCGGTTACTACTAAAAATTTCAGTTTCGATTACGGTTACCGGTATATACCGGTATTTCTTGATAAAAACAAAGAAAATTCTCCACAAGATTAAGTGAAAAAAATAATGTCATGCAATTGAAAAAATGTTGAAGTTATCACGTTAATTGACGACACTAAAAAGATTTATGTTTTTGTTAAACTGCAGAAAAACTACTGCTGATGGTTACATCAAAATGAAGTACCTACGGTCTTCGGCTCTTTTCATAGAACTCCGACTTTTCACGAAATGCCCAGACAGAACATGAAATAACAGTTATTTAAGTATCAAGGAATGTAAGGACGTAATAACATCCGAGGTAGGCGAATACGAGCTGAGGCGGAGCCGAAGCTTGTCGCCTGCCGAGGATGTTATTAGTCGATACATTCCGTGTTACTTATTAAATTTTTCACGCTACCGGCAATGTAAGTAGGCCTACAGGTAGAAATTAAATCATATTTTTAAAAGTTCGTTTTGACAGCTGTCATCGGAATTATTTTTTAAAAGCCCCATTATTCTAAGTTGTCTGTGCTTGTTACCATATCAACGAACAGTTAAAATCAACATTATTTTCCTAGGGATGTAAGTGACACTATTAAGTTCCGTCGTCAAGGGTAACTAGTACACGAATGTTATCAGCCATTTACGATCCCTGTAGCTATGGATGTAAGGCCTACTTACATTGCCGGTAGCGTGAAAAAGAGGTTTTTCGAATTAGTGACAAAGCTCTCTTTCGACAATAATCTAGAAACATAGAAACCCTGGAAACATAACATTGTTTAAAAAAATTATGAATTAGGTATTTAAGCTACAGGGAATGTAAGGACGTATTAACATTTGAGGAAGGGTATTATAAACCGAGGCAGAGCCGAGGTTTAAATTACCTTCCAAGAATGTTATATCCTTACATTGGGTGTTGCTTATTATATTTCTTCCACTACCGGTAGCAATTAGCTTAAAATAATAACAAAATGTTTGTATCATACGGTGCCATTTGACATCTGGTATCAGAATTATAATCAGAATTTTGTTTCAATTATTTCTATTTCGTAAGTAGCTAGCTGTGACTGTTGCTATAAATCTGTATTACTAGTATTTTCCTAGAAATGTAAAAGACACTATTAAGTACGGTAGTCAAGTGCAACCAATAAACACATGTTCTGAGGTGCTTACATCTCTTGCAACCGTGAATGTATGGCGTACTTACATTGCCGGTACCAGGAAAAGTAAATTACTCATGTGACTGAAACCATGCCTGCGTTTTTCATGAAATGCTCAATACTTACACTTATCTCCTTACCATGTATCAGACTCACTAGCGGTCTGTGCCGTATGACAACATTTTGCAGGCATACAGCTATAACATGCAGCGTAGTTTACCGAAAATTTAAAATTGAACGGCAGATGTCGTGTTGTTTATGTATGTGTTCTACATTCTAGTATCGACTATCAACAGATAGAACAATAGGTTGGTCAAGAGTTCGAATACCGTGCGGTAACATTTTAAAAAATTTAATTTTACTACTTTTTGAAATAGGGGTACAAAGGTTATTATCATTTTTTGTTATGTACATGGTGACACGCTACTGTTTATGTTCCCTGGAATGCTCAGTGATACCGCAAAAATTAAGAGCTTCCGAGTAAAAAAGAAAAATGTATCCTGCTGGTAAAGTATTCATATCATGTTATACGATAACGTCATACCGAAATAAACTGTGCATTCGCGTTTAGGAAATATTAATAACTCTAATCATTGTCTTGGTTACAACCCTAAGGGTGAACTAAAAGGCTAAACATGCCATATGCGAAGATAAAATAGTAGATATACCTATCGCTATTTGCTACAATAAACAAATGTCGGTTCTGCATTTGTCGGAACGACAAAATACCGATATATTCTTAAAATAAAAACGGTTGTGGTTTTCGGTTACGGTTTAAAGAAATTTTTAATTACGGTTTTCGTTTCGGTTACGGTTCGGAAAATTTTGCGGATTTTTCCGGTTTTGGGTTTTCGTTTTGATTACGGTGCACGTCCCTGGTTGTTACATAATGCAGGCCGTCAGGATTAGACGCCTGAGGTTGTGTTATTTCTGATTAATAAAGGTTGTTGTAACTACAGTTTTTAGGTCTGGCTGTGGGTAGGTGGCTAGGTGGGTATGTGTGTATGTGTGGTACATTATATCTCCCGAACGGATGATCTCATTTTAATGAGCTTTGGAATAGAGGCTAAGTATATCCAAAATTCACCGATCAAATAAACTTTTAAAAAATATCCGAAAACGGAAGCGGAAGTTAGATATGTTGTTCGTTTGGTAGCATTTTCCTCGGAAAAGCAATTTTCTAAATCTAAAACCGTAATCTGATAAAGGACCTTAAGGCAAGTCCAACGTTGTTTTGTGAACTTTCTAGCTTTAAAATAGCGGCCGTTACGATTGTTTGAATATTTCTACTTTAACGCGTTATCACTTAAAAACGAGTTGGCAGATCGGTATCAAATTTGGTATTGTAGTAGGTGTATAGAAATACACAATAAAAGTACCAAGGAGATTTTATAAACCTCAAAAACTGCGTAGTAAAATGTTTCAAAATTTTGGAAATTATCAACGAATATTGTTCAAAAGCAGCTGACAGATTTTTGAAAAATTCTATAGGCTTGTAGAGTTGGTAATAATCTATAATTTGCTTTGCATCCCAATTCGTTAATTTATTTTGGTGTTAACACCTACTTACTCAAAAATGAGTTATTAGATCAGGATTAAAGATGGTTCTGTAAATGCTCCAATAGTACAGACTCAAACGAATTCTTAGAACTACTAAAACTGTGAAGGAAAAAAGTTACAAAATTTTAATACACCTACGAATGAGCTTTTTTGGTCCGTGTCTCAGTCCGCTAATTTCTGTGTGAAGCCTTCTATGAATTTTTGAAAGCCGAAAATGCATGTCTTTTTATTCAATAAGCGAGAGGCGATAAAATACTTCTGTATAAGCTAAATTGATCATGAGTCATAATTTTTAGCTGCACCCATATTTAGGGAGGTTAATTTGTCCTCTTCTGCCCAATTTTTGTATGATGACTTTTTTTATCGTTTCTGGTTTATTTTAGGATGCAATTTTTTTTCTCATAACAAAAATTAGTTTTCTAGTTGTAGTCGAATAATGCGGGGCAACTACAAATACGGATTCGGATAATTCGTCCGGTGCAGAAAAACCGTTGAGTGTTTGGGGGTTTGTCGTTAGGTGCTTTGAAATTTATATGTGGAGTTATATGTTATCAGGCGTGTATGTAAACGCTATAATCGGTGATTACAGTTGAAAAATTAATAATACATTTTTAAAATAAATAATATAAATAAATAAATAATAATTACCTATATTAAATAAAAAGCGCCCAGCAGATAATAATGCTGTCGCGTAATCGCAAATCGATGTGGTTACACGAAAGAAGCAAGGAGAGCGTGCATGGTCAGTGACTAGCCGCTAGTGCGCACTCTCTCACTACGGCCTGAAGATATGCGGAATAATGCACATGTAATCGCTACTGCCTGCGGTTACTTCCATTGATTTGCAGCACGTGTACCGGGCCCGTTGTTTTAATTATTGCAATTGTTTCGCTCCTTATAATTAGGTCTGTGTTGTGTATAAACACGTAAAATGGAGAATAATGCCTAAGAGTGTGGGTGTGTTTTAGAAGACTTATTGAATAAACAATTATTTACCAGCCTAGGTTTAGAAAAATAGCAAAGAGCGTGCCCCCGTCGCATTTAAAATATTTGGTTTTTTTTTCTTCGCGATTACACTTCCGAAATGTCACGCCGCACCATTGTATGTTATATTATATTATTTTATTTCTTTCTTAATTTTCCGTTTACTGTAAAGATGTATGCATAAACTTTGATATTAAAATGATTTTTTACATTTTAGAAGGCGTTGGACAACTGTTTTTGTATCATTTTTTTCTAACGCAGAATTTTAAGTTAAATCTATTGTTTTTATTTTCTTCGCAATTGCAGCCGCTACAATGTTTTCATATTTAGGATTTAACGCTTATTTACTAAAAAATAAGTTGCTAGCTAGATTGGCATAAACATTTGTTAGTATAATAGCTAGAATGCTACCACGTTCGAGAATTTATGAAAACTTGAAATCCGTGAAGTTAAAAAAATCAAATTTTTGAAATTATCGAAAAGGCATTGTTTAAAAACTAGACTTATTTTAAATTTTGTAGGCTCATACAATTATAGTTTAATTGGTGTCTTAATAGGTTATTTCTTTGTGACCTATTCTATGCTTTTTTAAAGTTTGGAAATAAATGAGCTTTTTAAGAAATTCTAGCTTTACTTCGTTCAAGTTTGTATTGATATTAAAATAAAATACTTTATTTTACTTCAACAATAATTAATGTTGAAGTAAGATAAAGTATCTATATAGTAAATAAATCCCCAACTGTCTTACCATAACAACATCTCCATAATAGGACGGCGCGCGGCAGCCTCTTGCAACTTCACTCAGTTAAATGTTTGTTTTGGGCAATTATTTGTAATTACTGCTACCGCTGTTACTATAATTTAGTTATTCATGGCTAACGGTAAAGGTAAACTCAAAATGTATAATAAAATTTGCGTTCAGACAAGGCAGAAATGCTTTGTAGTTGTTTATACTCGACGTCCGAACAAATAAACGGCAATATGTCCTTGATTTATACTAAAGAAATAAAAAAAAATACTTCTGCATGTTTAAATTGATACATTTTCGTTTGCTTATTAGAGGGAAGAAATAATACTGCTCTAATGCAAATGCGTTACGAATTTACTTTACAAACGATTGTATACATTTTACATTAAGTTTACGATGCTGCTATGAGATGAAATGAATGATTTAGTATTGTTTTACTATTTACGCTCATGTTTCAACATAGGATAAGAATTTATAACAATAACTAACTGCTATGTCTATAGGCTTTTCCGACAAACTAGCTGAACCCTACAACCTACGCTTCTTTTGCTTTCCTATACTTTTACTATTAATTTCATGAAAAATTTCGGATTTAAAGTTTTGACGGAAATACATGTGTTGGACCTAAAAAAACCAAAAAATGGTTTTTAAAAATGTGTCTATATATGCGTGTATATGCGCGCACGTATGTGTTTGCGCGTGAGCGTGTCCGTGTGCGAGTGCGACTGCCAGGCTGTGGAATGCATAGGTAGTTCAAACATGTACGGACAAAAAATGTTAACGTTTTTTGTAGGAACGCACTAACATTAACAGGGCGGCAGCTACGAACTTTTGATAATTTGGTTTTAACGCCCTTTTACTCAAATTGTCAAAAAGTTTATACTATTATTATTATTATGTATAAGCTTCAGTATTATGTAGTATAACTATTATGCAGGTATGTTTTCAGTACAGTAGTAAGAATGGTAGAGAAGTACTTCACTCAGTTTTTGGTAACTTTTAAACAAATAATACACATCTCGTGCCGCTTGGGTTGCATAATCTCAGCTGCAACCGTTTTTCTTTCGCGTTGAGACAGGTCCATGGGATTCGGATTTAATATATACTAAGAATTACAACAACCGCTATAATTCATAAAACTAGGATTTCTATCCTCGGTCCGCTATACTACCTACTTAATTACATTATTTATAATTTAAAAACAGAACCAAAACATCGTGGAACATAGCCCACAGGGTCTACTAGTTTTATTTAATATCAATAACTTTTTATTTAATAAATGGAAAACAGTGAAACATCTTTGAGCTAAATGGCTGATCAGTGATACTGATAGTAAATAAGTAGTAAGATTCTAAACTTTGCTTTCAAATAGAGTACAGTGTAGGGGGGGGGGAAGGAGTCATATTGTCCCAGTCATTTTAGGTTCCTATAACAAGCGTTTCGTTAGAACATTGCACGAGCGCACACTGTGCGTATTCATACTGTGACTGCAGCGCGATCTAGTAGCTAACAGCTAAATTAATCTCAAGTCAACAGCAGCGGAACATGTATCATAGAATACAGTGCAAAATATAAAGGTAATTATTTTTAAAGTATGGAAAAGTCTAGTAAACGTGCTTAGTTAATGTTTTATGATTTAAAGGTCATGATGATTAGTTTATGTATGGCATATCTGTTTATTATTTTAAGATTATGATTAATAAATTAACAGCTTTCGATGATCTGTGCCGAATTAGAAAAATATGTAAAACTAAATTTTATTAAATTTATTTCAAACCATAAAATTCCATCGTTTTATTTACACATTTTTCCACTTAACCTCTATTAAGTTGTTTTCGTTTCTTCACTTTTCGCAACTAACAGTTATAAGCCTCTTTCATGTAAGGTTTGCAAGAAACGTTAACAACAACTAAAGAAAAATTTATTATAATGATGTAACGTATTTTTTTAAATTGTATGTCACTGCAATTAATAAAGCAAACAAACGTTCTAGGATAACATAGCTGAAATGTTTCTAAAACCAGAATGTAGTTCTGTATCAATCAACTATTAAACAAATTAAGATAACATGAATCATATTTTATTTTAGTAAATAAACTAAAATTTCCATTTTTAGAATCGTTTTATAGGATCTAATTGCTTTGCGTTTTCCACCGGAAACTTTTTCATTTTTCATTTTATTATTTTGAAATTATTACTGCATTGGCACTTTCTCTATTAATTTAACATAAGGCGCTGTTTGTAAAGTAAAAGGAAGTAATACATGTTTATGAATTTTATCTTATCATTCGTGAATAATCTCTGAAATTATTATCTTGAAGCAATACCTTTTGCTATCATCGTGTGATTAGTGTTTTACAATTGTGCAGCTCCATACCTTCCTAAATTATTGAATGCCGTATTATTGGAAAATAAAAGAGTGACTACTGAAGATTTTCAAAGAATGACCGAGTGGATGAGAAATTACGGGAAAAACCTTGCTCTACTTGCAGTATGTATAAATACACTAGGTGAAAGTTTAACGTCTGTTTGTTTATTACTGTAACAGCAAGTTGAATGTCAACTGTTAAGAGGCTACTGGAAGTGATAGTGAATGTTTTAACAGCTTTTCAATCTGAACACCTACCGCCTCTTTTCGATTTCTCGTAGTTAAATGCGAATCGTTCAACTTGAATTGCATTTCCTGTGTATATATTTATATAAAAACGTAATGCATTCGAAAAATAAAAAATTGTGTGCTGAGCCCGCAAGTTCTAAGGGAAACTTCGTCACGTGTTCTCACTGAAAGCGTTTTTTCCTTTAAACTTTAAGGCATTTATTAGCTCTTTATTGCAAAGACTGCACCTGAGCTAGCAACAATTACATTTGTGTTGAAGAAGGTGTAAAAGTTTGCAAGGAATGTAGATGTAAAAATTTGTAGAAATTCGCAAGTATACGAGGATGATATATTGGAAAAAAATTATAAATTTTGATTTCTTAATCAGAATCTTACCCGTTTGTATTTCACAACTTTAATTATTATTGAATTTTGTAGCATTTTTAGTACTTTTTACAGCTGAATGTTTAGTGCAATATTAAATAATTGCTGGTCTGCACGATAACGTTCCTTAAACAAATATTCGCATCACGTGAATGATTTCATGTTACAGCAAGATTTGACAGAACATTATTTACTCTTCCAACGCTCAGCAAACTGTATTAGAACATATTCTTCACGCACCCATCCATGCTTTGATTTTTAACAATATTGCGTCCAGCTGTAAGGGTTCTACTGCGGTTAGTTTTGCACCACGACTATACATTACATGAAATATTCATTAGAGTGTAACAAAGTTTCGTATGTAGGAAAAAACAAAACTGATATCGTAACAAAAAAAGATACCGGTATGTAATATTAACACAATTAGTTTAGAGTTCATAAAAGTGTACAACAAAATTTCTTTAACATACATGTATTTATTTCTACCTTATAAATTATATGTATACCAAAATAAAGGGCAATTAATGGGCTACATGTTTAAAGAAATCCAAGTCGGTACGTCTGTTAATTATCAACCTAGATCTTTGAGAGTGCTACCGACAAAGTATCTTTTATTCCTTCTTCGGCCTGCGTAAACGCGTGGAATTCACTTCGTGATCATTTACTTACTGACGCACCGATGTTAGATTGTAGAAGCTTGCCGGGAAAGATGGCCTCGCCTATGCATCTGTTACATGACATCCGTTCTGGTGTCTGATTCCACGATCGTATGTTGCACCCGCCGGCACAGAAGTTTCACTTCAAAAATTGATCAGGTTAAAGACGATTCGTTTTTGAGGCATATTATTTTTGATTTTGTTTTTGTTTTATTCTTATTTTAGTTCCGCTGCGTCATTTTGAGTAAATATTAGCGCCGTTTCTGTTTTTTCTATTTTATAATTCAGTTTTCAATTTTTGTTTATGTGGTTTCCTAAAACTGTTTTTAAGAGCCTTCAATTGTGCAAATGCGGAAGCGTAACCCACGATTCCTGCATGTCAACTTACGCGGTCGCAACGCGTGTATTCGCGCTGGCGCTTGAGTCGCGTGCAACCTGTACGTTTCTGTCACGACCATGTTTTGGTTTTATTAATGTTTAATTTTTACTGTAGTTCCGCTGCGTCATTTTGAGTAAACGTTAGCGCCGTCTCTGTTGATTCTTTTTTCTAATTCAGTTTTCAAGTTTATTTCTCTGGTTCTTTACAACTGTTTTTAAGAGCTATGAATAACACATATGCGGAAGCGTAACGCACGATTAGTGTATGTCAAGTAGAGCTGCAACCGACGGAGTCAAAACGCGCGTGTATTCGCGCTAGCTCTCGAGCCATGTGCAACCTGTATGTTCCTGTCTCGACGACGCACTCGCATTTTCCTATTCCGACGAAAAAGCTCCCCTCTTACATTTAAAACAATCACGACACGGTGCACATATCCTATTCGCCAAAAACACCAACACACACATTAATAGTTTTTCACCTGGTATAATAGAGGTTTAGTGCGATGTTGAGCTGCCCAACTTCAAATCGTACGTGGGTTTAAATGTTATGTGAATAAAAATACATTTTACTGCCTTACATGCGGTAGAAGAAGTGATTCATCCGACAATAAGAAGTAAATTTTTATAAATTGAGCTGCCATTTTGTAACGGTAAGAGATATGGCAAAATTTAAATACAGAAATTGTTCATTTTAATTGAACCTTTAAAATGAGGTATCATTAGACCTCTTGTTTCATTTAAGATTTTTGATATAACGTCTTTTGAATGTTCCCGCTCTTTTACGAAGGAGAGGGGGTACTAATATTTATTTTTTTTCTCATGTAGATCGTTGATAAGCTAATTTAATCGACTTTAACGATCAGTACCAATTTGTTTGCTATAATAGTTCGTGTGCGGTTGGGAAAAGGTTTATGTAATGGCCGTTTTTTTTATATAATTGGCCATTGAAACAGTTTAAGCTATCGATATTTTCTTTTTTTAAGTTGTTGGGTTTAATGGAACCATTTATATAGAGGTATGACTTGATCAATTTTCGTATTGGAAAATCTTGAGATACCTTCCACCCTCCTCCAAAACTATCTTTCTCGGAGCCCCAAAAAACTTTATATTTATACTGAATACCTCGTGTACTGTTTTATAACAAATTTTTTATCCCACCTATCTAGGTTCACTAGCTTAGCCGTGAAAGACGTGGGCGGTCTGTTACACACATTATCAAAGCACTTGATTAAGTTCCTAATGTGTTCTAAAAAGCGAGCAGTTTTTTGATATTGCAAAATACCGCGAAATACTTTTTTAGATTTTTTTAAAATTCAGTTTTGTTGTTTTCCACTTTTGATTTACTACCTGTTTGAGATAGAAAGTCTATCTTAATGAATTCAAAATTTTAAAACTTTTTTTGTAGAAATATGTACGACATTGGCATCATTTTACATGATCACCAAAATAGGTTTTTACCACTCTAAATTTCAAGTTCATTCTTTGCATATTTGTGATATCTCTATAAATAAAGTTATTATAAGCATTTTTTATCCGCGCATTACCTATCGCATTTATGTAGTCAGGAAGCGCCCCGTACGTAACCAACGCCTTGAGTCTAGAGCGAGCGGCTTGTACCGGCTTCTGATGACCAGTAGATGTAAATTTCAATCACTTCTTGACGCGAGAATATTTAAAATGTAAAAGTATGGGAAAGTACCAGCGACCTGTTTCGCTCATTTTTACCTTCCTCGCCATAGGGATTTTGTTATAAGAAGATATTGTGATCATAATGTAGTTTTTCGAGCAAATGCGATCATTTGGCGAATTTTCTTTCACATTCGGCATACTGCCCTGTATACAGGGTTTTTCAACGAAAAGTAGCCACCCTCAGCATCTTTCAAAATTATTTTTTGCTTGAAAATCGCTAAGACATGTCAACAAAGACAGCAAGGGGGACATCTTTTTACGTAAAATCCGGACGTCTGTCATCAACCCCTTAGCCGCCACCTCCTCTAAAATTTCAAATGGCACCATACCATGTGTGGCACATCGTTGGAAAGGTAATTTAATAAGGAATTCATTCTACTGCTTAATTTCTTTGTTCACTTGAAATTGAGACATAAAAGCAAGAAAAACTATATTTTGTTTATTTCGGTTAAGCTGCTGAATATAGCAATTACCGTTAAAGTAATTGTTCAAAATGACTTCCGTTAACTTCCATACAATAATACAGACGACTTTGAAAGAGAGAACGAACATTTTCGAGAACTTGCGGTGTCAATTGTCGACATTCTTCTATTATTCTCTGCCTAAGATCTTCAATGTTGGCCGGCTGTGTTGCGTATACTTTGGATTTCAAGTGCCCCCATAAGAAATAATCCAACGGAGACAGGTCGGGTGATCTAGCCGGCTATTCGATCGGGATGAATTTCATTGAAAGCACGCGCTGCAGCTCGTGCACAGTCGTTATTTTTGAAATAAAAACGCACAATCTCGATTCTTTCGGCAGTGGTGTAAACCATGTTGACACTTTTATAATATTCAAAATGAACTGAATGTTGACTCACAGATGAAAAAACAAAAGATGAAACCAAAGCATCTGTAGGTACTGCTATATTCAGCAGCTTAACCGAAATAAACAAAAATAGTTTTTATTTTTTTATGTCTCAATTTCAGGTGAATAAAAAAATTAAGCAGTAGAATGAATTCCTTATTAAATTACCTTTCCAACGATGTGCCACACATGGTATGGTGCCATTTGAAATTTTAGAGGGGGTGGCTGTGGCGGCTAAGGGGTTGATAACAGACGTCCGGATTTTACGTAAAAAGATGTCCCCCTTGCTGTCTTTGTTGACATGTCTTGGCGATTTTCAAGTAAAAAATAATTTTGAAACATACTGAGGGTGGCTACTTATCGTACCCGAGCGACAGGGGGGAGGGGCGCAGAAATACAAAAATTTGCTTAATAGATTCCGTTGAGATGATACCGCAACCAAATGAGTCTGGTCTGCCAAAAACAGGGGGAGGAAATGGATACTCTTCTTTAATATCAACGGACTCGAAAGAAAACCTTAGATTAGTCGTATAGCTGTCTGCGTAAACGCGATCTACCTATTACCCCTCACTACTTATTATTTGCTAATTAAAAATGTACGAATTTCAGCTTCAAAATCGGTACCAAAATTTTAAAATTATTAAATTTTTTCAAAAATTCTTCTAAATTTCTAAACATTATGCAAAATTTCAAATCATTTTCAAGATATTAAAAATTTTGAAAATTTTAAAAAGTTTTCATAATATATTCTTTGAGGCTTTCGCGGTTCCCGAACTGTAAATATTACAATTTACTTTCGAGACCGTGTCGTCATTTCACTTTTAAAGCAAATGCTTGTAAATGCAGAAAAAGCTACAGGTCAGTCCTTACCTGATTATGCTGGGTGTAATCCCCAAATGACGACGCGGTCTAAGCCGAAAGTAAATTGTAATATTGGAAGTTTTCATAATTTATAAAAATTTTCAAAAATTAAAATTACTCAAAATTTACATAATTTCCAAATTTTTAATATCTTTAAAGATTTCCATTAAATTTAATAATTATAAAAAATTAAATACCTATTTTAAAATTTACAATGTTTAGAAATTTTCATCAATGCCAAAATTTTTCAAATTTTCGAAAAAAGCAAAATGTTTATAAGTTTTTTTTAAATACATCTGGCATAAAATATGTACTTAAAATCGAAAATTTCTGGAACTGTTAATATTCAAATATACTTTCGGCTTAAACTGCGTCGTGATTTGGAGACTACACCCAGCATAAACAGGTAAGGATCGACCTGTAGCTTGTTTGCCTTTACAAGCATTTGCTCTCAATGTTTGAGCCAGATTTTTGTTAATAATTCACTTTTTTGGGGACAAACCTTCGCAACTGTTGTTAATTTCTTTGCATCTCTTTGGTATAAAGTTACACGCAGATTAACTTCTACTCCTTCTACAAAGTTGTACAGATCTTGTAAAGTTTCAAATTGTTTTCCTAGTATTATTTCTACGGTCATTTGTAAATCACAACAAAATTACTAAATACTAATAGTTCGATAACCGAAATTTAAAAAAAAATTATTCATATGATTATTATCGGACGTATATCCAGGGCTTTTCCACTTTGTTGTTGTAGAACTATATGTTCGTTCTTTCTCTTTTGTCTTCCCAACGGATGGTCTGATTTGATGAGCGTTGGAATGTGCTATATCAAAAGTTCATCGGAAAAAGAAGCTTTTAATAGAAATCCAAACCTGGAAATGGAATTGGATATGTATTTTAGGGACCGAATTTTGCAAATCTTAAAACGAATTTGGAATAAAACTTTGAGGTAAATTCAGCGTTTTCTAAAACTTAATTCTCTAGCTTTAACATGGCAGGCCAGTCATTACGAAATTTTAAAATTTTTTTCCGATAAAATATTTCCGCTTAGTAAAATTGCGCGTCGGTAGTAAAATAAGATTCAAAGCATAATTTTAAAATACGTTTTTATTTAGGGGGGCTGATATTCATCTATTTTCCCATTTTTCGATTAGCAGCTTTGCTCTTAGTTTTTTTGTGTTTTTTAGTACAAGGAACAAAATTGGTTTTTTTAAATTTAAATTTTAATTTTCTGAGGCGGAGTTGAAATACTGGGCTTAGAATTTGATAAGTTGATATATGCTAATCTTTGCATATGACAATCTTCCCTTCTATATTTATTTTTTAATATCAACCTAACTGGTAGGTCTTCAGTAACATTTAATTGACTTATAAAATCCTAAATTAACATCTTATTGCATTTAATAAATCACCAAAAATTCTATTAAAATCTAATAATTTATTTCCATTTACCCTATTTAAATATAATAAACTGCTCTATGTTTTTGAAATTAAAGCAGTCGAAATTCGTTATGCGATTGTCTACGACATGGACCACATTCTATCTTTCATAGAAGCTATTTCGCTTACTAGCCAATGTACGAGTTATGGCTAAAAAAAAGCTACTTTCGAGGCAAACATTTTCCACATATACATTTTTACTGATAAGCAGGTGCTGCAGAGGTGTCTGTGTGTCTCACTGAGCTTTTACAATGTTGTGTTAGTGTTAGAATCAAAAAAATTGAGAAAGCCTATACAGGGTGTCCCGGCCAAAACTCCCCACCCTTATAACTTCTTTATATATACGGTTTCAAAAAGTTATTACAATAGTTATTTTTGTTACTAGTGGGATAAAGGCGTTATAATAACACGAGTTTGCAAGATGCACGAGGTCGTAGACCGAGTCATGTAATCACGCGAGTGCTATAATAATGCATTATCCTACGTGGGACATACAAAATTTTATCTACGACTGCTCAAACTTTGTTGAAAATCGAATTTTTTTAGCTTGAAATGATGTTTGCCATTTCACATTAATTTATTTGCAAATGTCAAGCCACTTTTAAAATACTTTGGTTTTTAAATCAAAGGAGCGAGATACATTAAATTTGTTCAATACTATGGCAACCAGCCAGTTTTCTTATAAACAAAGGTTCACTTTTGTTTGTGTATATAAAATGAGTTGGGTATTGAATCCATTATATCACTAGTGAGATAATGAACTTCAGTACCTAATCCCAATAACATGACATAATAAGTCCTCATCCAAGCAGTCTAAAACAACAATAAAATGCTTAAAATGTATTGCGGTTTTTAAATTACGCAATTTTCAAACTTTAATTATTTTTTTTTTCAAATAAAACCTATATTTTTAAACGCGCCGTTGAACAGAGAATAGTTTTCTCCTTTCCTGGTGTATCATTGTCATATACTTTCATAACTAATTCTTAATAGAAAAGACGATTTTTGTGAAAATCGTTAACAATTATTTATTAAAAATTAACTTTAATCTTAAATATTACTATCAGTAATAATCAGTTTTAATTAATCTGGTGAAAATTAACTTATTTAAATCATTTATAATGACAGTATTAAGCTATATAAATTAGTTCGTAATGCTTGTGAACATAATTACACTAATTACATTGATTCAACCAGGTAGCCTACGGTAGGTTTTCCTAGGTTACCTGATGAAATGCAATTGCGTTTAAAAGCATTGCGTTTTTCGCAGTTGTACGTTTAGAAAATTATAACCTAATGTAGTACTCGAAAAACGACATTTACGTAAAACAAGTGCAATTTTGAATTTAATCGTCCTGCAACCAGTGATACGTTCCGTAAGTCTGTCATATTGTTTCAATACATTCTGAACACAGATTGGCACTATTTTACTGGAAACGAAACCAACTAATGAATACGACAAAGAAGAGATATACAACTACTGAATGCGATGACCAATGAATGAATCCTCGTGCGTGAACGAAAGTGTCAACGAATAAAAACGTCTTAATGACAAATTTGTGGAAGGAAGGTTTCGAAGTAAAAACTGAAATCATCGTCTTTGACTCTTTTACCGATACGGCTGTATTTCAAGGCAGTAACATGTGTAAAACCCCATTTGACAACGTTTTATTTGTTTTTCCCTGGAAGTTCTTGATAGTAGAGTGCAAAGCGAACGCTATCTTTACTGTCCTGGGACATGAGAGGTAAAAAGCTACGACCTTGCAAAATATGTTTGTTATGCCTTAAGGATTCAATTTCTGCAAGTTGTCAGAAAATCGTCCTGTGCAAAAGAACCAAAATTTTCGAGTTCGAGGTACAGCGACAAATTTACATATTACAAACACCTGTAGCAAATATTTTAAACGGTTTTCTGTGGCTTTTCTTTTTAAAAAATATTACATTAATCAAAATACACGGCCCCTTACGGAGCCAAAATTTTTAAAATGTGATTTTCTCGCTTCGGTCGTACATACACGAAATTCTAATTATTTTCAAGCTTTTTTTCGTTTACATTGTCATATCTGTTGAACTATTGTATAGCTACAAAAAAAAGTATTGGTAATAAATTGTAGCTTGAGTCTGATTCTGCTGATTCTGCTAATGTAAATTACATAATTTTGCGAAGTGTATTAATTACACAAATAATATGAATAAAAAGAGTTGCAAATAACTCAAATCTACAGCATGTGCTAACGCGTATATGAGTTATGTAACAATTCTGAAGTTATCATCAGGAAGCTTTGTTTTGTTAATATTTGGAAAAATTCTCTCTAAATTAAACTCTTTTGACAGAAGACGTGATTGTTAATATCAAAAATATTTTCTCACAATGCAACTTCTTCATATGCCTCTAAAAATTACACCCCCGTTGAATCAGATGCATCATTTTGATGTGTTTCAGGCAGTAGATACTTCTATTGCACTGGTATAACTTGCATAACAGTTCTTATGCCAAATTAAAAATTTGCTCTCTTGTTGATTACTTTATGAAACAACTAACTGAACGAGTTTTTTAGATTGGCAGTTTTTGTTATTTCTTCCTCAATTTTCATACGTACTGCCATATTTGCCTGTGATTTTTCGGTACCGTTTTTAGAATTCTCTAAACTGTTTTTGTAGATTAAGCACTGCTTCAAGGGTTTCACGATGTCAAATTTAAATTTTGATGCAAGCTTATACTTTCTAAAATATTTATGATTTTGGATTCTTTTAAAAAATTGCAATTAATAATAATATCTGTAATTGTCTGCTATTATTTGTTAATTACAAGGACGAGAAAGCCCAAGTTAAGTTGAAGTCTGAGTTTTAGTCTAAAGGTTTGAGATTAAGTTGGAATGCTAGGAAAAACATCTTGTGACCCTACTGCATCTCTGCAGTTACATATGATCTTATTTTATGTCCGTTGATGTATTAAATCCTCTGTACGAAAAAGTAGAATTGCTAACCACAACAGTATTAAAAATTTGAATATAAACGTCTCGCTCGTCTGCTGCCTGATGCCAACTAATACCCTACTAAAGTGTGGGCGCGGGATATGCGCAGCAAAAGGAAAGCAGCGAGAACTCGTGACTCATACACGCGTTAGCACATGCTGTAGATTTGAGTTATTTGCAACTCTTTTTATTTATATTATTTGTGTAATTACTACACTTCACAGAATTATGTAATTTAGATCATCAAAATCCGCACGACTCAAGCTACAATTCCTTATCAACACTTTTTGTTTTGTAGCCCAATACTTTAGCAGATACAGTTTGAGCAGCAAAAAGATTTAAATTAATTAAAATGTTGTGTACGTTAGAGGCGAGAAAATCGCATTTCATAAATTTTAGTTCAGTAGGGGGCCGTGTATTATCACAAATGTAATATAGTTAAAAATAGAAGGGCCACCGAAAACATTTAGAATTTTAATCACAGGTATTTGTAATGTTGAAATTTCTCGCTGTATCTCTAACTCAAAAATTTTGTGTAGCACCCTTTTGCACAGGACGATTTTTTAACAACTTGCAGATTTTGAATCTTTAAGGAACATTGTTTGCAAGTTTGAGCTTTTTAAGAGAATTTTTCAGCTGCGAGCACTATTATACAATGAGGCTTGAGATATTAAGCTTTTAGCTCTAAATATAAAAATTGAGACAATTATAGCGACCTAGGTTTGAAGAAGATACTAAAATATAATATCTATATTCTATTTAATACATTGATTATAATGAAAGTCTTGATTATATTTTGCCGTTTTCTTCACGTATATCGGGAAAATTTAGGCAAACACTGTTGTAAAGGTTTTAAGCAAATGATTAACACCGCTATAAACAACTACATTCACAATTTAACCGGAAAGAACCTAACACTAAAACTATAGTATTTATTGAAAATGTTTAGCTTGCCGATTGTGGTCAAATTAATAAAGAAAAGACGGGGTCGTAGCCCACGGGTTCTGCTAGTACGTAAACATACACACACAGTAGTGTAATAATGTATTTCAGAGAAGTATTAACAAAACAGGAATAGATAAATAGTAAGATTCTTTATTACAGAAAAGCAATATTTTCAAAGACAAGGTATTTCTCAGATCAACAAACATATAAAATGTTCCTTTTGGAAGTAATGGAGTAATGCACGTCAACAGAACGTAATGAAAACGTAGCTGGGCACCTCTTCTTCGAGTTGGAGCACTTATGTGAAGCTGAATCATATCAACCTTCGATTTGTCGGAAGGTGTTAGTGTAGATAAGATAAATAAATCAAAATAAAGCCCTTTACACTCCGTACACGCAAATGCAATCCATAGATTTATACATATTAGTTAAATACTCTTTATTGTCTTCTTATCACTGCTGCACAATTCAATCTTTTTTGGGTCATCGTTAGTTGTATACACTACATGTTTTTAACCTCTATTATGTAAGAGGAAATACCAGTTAAAGAAAAGGGGTTCAATCTTTTTTAGACTTTTCTCGGAGGGGGGAGGGCTGAGCTCCCGAAATTTTTTTCGTTGTGACTTTGCCCCGAGAGCCCACACGTATATAGGTGAAGCCTATGACAACAAGGTTTTCTTCTGTAGACTGCAGACTGATAGAGGATATTAATCTGACCAAATAATAAATTTTCATCATAGTTTTTAATACTTACGTACATTCAAAACGCTAGTTGCTCCAGTCTTTTGGTATTCACATTCTCACACGAGACTGCACAAGAATGGGTTTAGCATTATGAATTTACGAGTGCCGTTTGATAATGAACGAGGAATTTGTTTAGTGGCGGTTATAAAGTATTGAACAAGTACGATACCAGCGAAGGTTTCCATTAGTAACTCATTGTTAAATCAGTGAGAGGAGCCGGTAATGACATCACGCCAAGAGACGCGCTCGAGTGCTGGCTCGTGCGGAAACTCGCCCGCCAGGGCCCGAGGGGCTCTTCTGGCCGCTGACCGTGAGAACGCGTAAACCTACGGTCATACGGAATCAACGAACAAAACATTGGGCTATTTTTTGTGCTCTTTTTTCATCATTTCATCAGATACTAGTTGAACCTCTGAGCTAAGTGAAGAAATTGTATTCGAAGACGGAAACTGGAACACTTAATTTTTTTGAATCATTCTTAAAATGTAAGTTATGTCAAAGAAATGATCTTATATAAAATATACATGGTACAGGCGTAACACATAATCCGTCGTTTTGCAAAACGTCTAGTCTCTTCATAAAGTGTCGCTACACAAAAGTATCCCGTGGCTGTAGAAATAACCCCTTTATCGCTAGTTCTTAAGGGGAGTGATAATCGCTCGTTCAAAGTGCCGACATTTTATGAAAAGACTAGATATTTTGCAATAAGATGGATTACCGTTACAACGCACAGTGTCTAAGATAAGGCGTGCATGCATGGAGATCTCGTAAATGGTAAGAGATAGAGATTCGGTTAAATGAGAAGAATTATTAATAGTTTTATTCCCTAAAACATTGAGGTGTTTTTATTTTGTTTTTCACAGCTTATCATGAGCAAGCCTACCCTTTTGTTTTTTGTTTTCCGGTTTTTTTTCAGCCTACTCACGAAAACTGTTTTTCCAAACCTACTATAAAGAAAAAAGTTTCTTTCTTATAACTCCGTTATTTGTGGATTTAAACCTATTAAACCATATATCAGAGAAAAGAGGAAAATAGCTCTATCCCATAATGGCATAACCACCTTTGACGCATATTTAAAAAAGCGAAGTTATTGTCAATATCTTGAAAATTGAAAGACCCATAAAAATTAATTTTAGATTCAATATCTGTGTAAAAAAGTGTTTTAATAATGTGAAAACCGCTTTGCGCTATCTTTGATAATAACCGAATTATACACAAAAAACGAAAACTGAAAATTTTAGTTTTTTCAGTCTGTACTCAAGCAAAAATTGTAGAATTTGAATGTGGATCATAGTAGTACTTGAGATACTGAATAATTCTTCTTATTTAACCAAATCTCTATCTATTACTGTTTACGAGATCTCAATGCACGCACTTCTTATCTTGGACACCCTGTATAGTCAGAACCGGGGTATGAAAAAAATCGATTTTTTAAATTAATAAAAATAGTTTTTTTTTTCAACTTTTCGTCAAAAATCATTCTTTTGTTCTACCAAATTTAGGTAGTTCTTGTTTATTTCAAAAATTCGATTACATACCGGAGCAAACTATTAATTGCAAACCACAAACTGTAGAATATGCAGAGAAACTGGCCCGGTCTCAGCTCGCGGTGGTGGTGCTTCTGTAACAAAAGTATGAGGAATACTAGGCGCAACGCGTGTAATAGACGGTGATCGAGGTTCCATAAAAATCACTCTTCACTAGAAAAGCTTTTGTCGAGAGGCCGGTATGTTTTAGTTAGAACAATAATGTTCTTTAATGCGGATGTTGCATTAAACAAATGGATGCAATTGTAACCAAAATAATAATAATTGCTAGCAGAACTCGTAAACTACGCCCACGAAATTTTGCCGATTTAAAAAAATAATAATAAATAAACTGCGTCGAGATGTAATAAATGTTATTATTGTTATAAATCCGTCGCTCAGCGTGTTATATGATGTCATTTGCATAAAGTCGGGACAGGTAGAAGGGATTCGGGTGTAATATATAGATATAGGGTGGCCAGAAGAAGAAGGTGTCGTCTAAAGAGAAAATGTTCTGTTTTTGGGTTCGGTTATGTTCTGCTCTGTCTTTACCTCATAATGTTCTCTTTAGTTCTCTTTTTTTAATATTAAATCAAATTTTTAAATGAAAGCTATAGGTTGAATTGTCTCAATATAGAGCATACTGCATGCAATATTACGCTCTGTCTACATCAACACCCTCTCGTATTGTTATAGTTTAATGCTAACAGTGCCTGCACCTGTTTAGCGGAGTGGCAGAAAATGAGAAATCCGTCTCGCTGACTTACCGTTTCCGGGGTACTTTATTGAGGACTCAAGTTAAAAAATCTGGGGTAAAACTGGCCGTTGCTTCCAGTACCTCGTTAAAAAAAATTTTGACTTGTCAGAGGCAAAACTAAAAGAGGAAATCTTTGATGAACCGAAAATGAGAGAGCTCCTACCTGACTCCGATTTCATTGAATCGATGAATAACGTGGGGAAGGAAGGGTTGGAATTCATTGAAAGAGGTTGCTGCCAAATTTCTTGGAAATTATAAAGACGCCATGTATGAAAAAATCGCAAAAGACATACTAGAAAAGTTTCACCGTTTTGGATGTAAATGAGCATGAACAAGGTGAAAGATTGCATCAAGATATTGAAGAAATGGAAAGGAGATATCAAGGAGGGTGAAAATATGATCGTGGAGTATTGCTGGTTTTTGTAAAAAGAAACACCATAAAATAAAACGAAAATCGATCAAACGTACACTCGAAGATGCTAATTTGTAACTTTTGTAACTGCTATATTAGCTGTAATACAATAATTTTTGCAATTTCTAGTTATTTCTCGTCTAAATATTTAAATAAAAGTATTGTATTGAACTTTGTACGACTTTAAATGAATAGACACTGCTTTTAGCTACATTTGTTAATTTATTGTAAAAAATCTTTACGTGATAGATGGCACTACTAACAGTGCAAGCAGTAAAAATTTAATTAAAATTTAGTTTGATTTTAAATAATTTTCCGGAAACATTTGGCCACTCTGTACTTCAGACTTAGACCCTTGCGATTACTGTGTTTGGGAGTTCTGGAAAAACAACATTTTTGCATATCGGCAACAAAGTCTCGCAGAACTCTAAAAAAGAATAGCACAACAATGCAAGAGTATTACAAAAGATCTTTACCAAAGAGTAGTCAATAATCTATAATGGATCGATTAGAGACGACAAAACTATACACTTATTGAACATAGAATTCATTATTAACTATTTTCCAAACAATGTTTTAAAAAGGTGTTATTGTTACAAATGTTAAGTGAGTTTAATTGTGCTTTATAATTTAGAAGAAAATCATTTATTATTCCGTGGCCCAAGCTGTAGATGGTACGAAATGATTTAGGTATAGTAGAACACTAGGGAAGCCGCGACAGTCTGTTACAATTGTTGAACATTTTTTGTTTTTATTTATTTGGCGTGAAGGGTCCATTACGTGTGGGTGGAGAAACCGGCAATTGCCTTAATACAGGCAATTTATTCTTATTTTACAACCACACACTGCACCTGAATTTATTTTAGATTTTAGGGAAAGGTTTCTCTTATATAGGGGTAGCCTGCATCTCTTAAACTTAAAATTCAAACTATCCGCTTTGGCTTGATTTCCTTAGAAAAAATTCTATGAGCGTCCATGCTCACTATTTTGTATTTTCTTCTTTAACATTATGCACAGCTTCCATTGCAAATCACAACTATTTAACAAAAAAGGAATCATGTATTTCTGTGTGAAACAAGTTCAGACGCGACGTTCATTTTTCAGTGCATACTAAATATGTACTAAATTGGACAAAGGATCTATATTTTCTCCTAAGTGGCATGTAATTTCAGTAATAAGTCAAAAACAAGTCTCACCACTGTGAGCATCAAATTTGAAAATTGAGATTCCAGTACATCAAATAACCGCAAAATAGGTAAAACTTGCTCAAAACATCAAGAATCAATTGAGAGATCTGCTTTGGGTAACAAACATTATCATAGATTTATGAAAAAAAAAACAAGGCTCCAATCAAACCCAAACAAAGTGGGCAAAAACGTAACTACAAAATTTGTCAAAACCTGACCCCGCATCGCATTTGTCTTGTCACATTTCTCGTTTATTATCTTTATAATTTATTTTAATTAGTGGTAATTTTTTGTATAATTTTGTTACCTTTAGCAGTTTTCTCAATTGTTTATTGATGTTTTAGAATTATATTTACTTATTTTGCGGTTATATTGATGTATCCGAATCTTAACTTTTCCCTGAAGATGACCATTTTTGGCCGAAACATGTCGCAAAAACTTAGTAAATTTTTTTAACATTCGTGAGGTTTTTGTTTTTGTTTTGGCTTTATTCATCTAGATAAGTACTATCCCTATAAGTATAAAAAACGCTTTGTATGATATAACGCGAGCGAGTACTCAAACAAGCGGATACTAGGCGCATATTACTATCAGCTATCTATTGATTATATTCTACAATAGTTTGGTCTTATATAGTAACTCTTATAACGGCTCAAATGTATATGCCTATACTTATATACATATATGATATAAAGTATGCTAGAAAAAAGAATTACCTTAAAAGTACAGGAAAATGCCAGTCCTCCAAGGGCGATCCTTCTTTGGGAAACGTCTTTTAATTATTGACCTCCTTTTGTCCACCTATGATTCAATTTGCCCCTTCTGTGCCTCTTTTAGAATAAAGTTATTAAATCTAAATTGGATTTGGTAATAACATTTAATACCAAATATAATTAGACTTGCAAGATTACAAAACCTTTAGAAAAAAAACATAAAACCACCTTACATATTATAAGAAACTTAATTTATTAGCCTAATTTCGAAAAACTATTTTGTGTATTAATGTTTTTTTTAACTTAATTTATTTAATGTTTTGATTTATGGATTTCTTGCATACATGTATTATGCTACTGCTATAACGGAATATATTATTATTGTTAATTACCCGTTTATGTGGTCTAGGACGTTAGGGCGCGGCTGTTTGGGAAGAGGGATGTTTCGGCTTAAGGATAATTGGGCGCGAAGACGTTTGAGCGCAGAAATGTTTGTGCGCGATCCGTTTTGGCGCAGGAACGATTTGGCGTAGAATTATTTTCAGGCTTTAAACTTCAGAAATTATAAACACGTAATCATCAGTTTTAAATTATAAAAACAATTTTTATAAATTTGGTTTTATTTAGAGTTATTTATGTCAAGGCTTTTATAGCCACTTAATATATCCTTGTGTCAAGACGTTCCTCAGCCCAAACGTCTCTGTACCCATATACGGCAGCGCCCAAACGTTCGGTTCCGCCGTTTTTGAACCGAAAATGGATAAATATTCAAGAACTAGTTTTTCGCTTAAAAAATAATCGACCTATCAATTAATAGAACAGTCTATTTATCAAACAACCGATTAATTAAACAGTGAAATAATCAAACAATCAATCGATTCTTTAAACGACCCCAGTTGTAATGCATGTTTTGGACTTGAAACCCAAAACCGAGGTTAAAATATGTGTATAAGCGCGCCTGTGTATAAGTGTAACGCTCAACATATCAGGAACTACTGCACATCAAGCCGAAAAGTTTTTTTTACGATCCAAAACCGGCAGTGGAAGTTAGAAATGTTTTAAATTGTTTTTTTTTTTAAATAAGAATTTTAAAAATTCAAGAATATAGTAGAATAGAGGGCGCTAAAACAAATCATAAACTTTTTTCTGAACAATGTTGCTTTAAAATATCTGTGTATGTGTGTGACAGAAACTATAGCAAAGCGATGCTGGTGCCCAGGTACATACGACGAAAGGCGCAAAAGTTCTTTTCGTCTCCCATAGTAGAAAGTCGACTTTTCAGCCAACATATGCGGGTCGAAAGTAAGCTATTTTCTGCCAGCGGGAGGAAAAGTAATCTTTTTTTCCTAGGGAGGAAAGTTACATTTCCTTCCGCTAGATTTATAAGGAAGCAATTCAAATTACTAGTAAACAAGAAAAATAACAAACTTGTTTACAATACCAAAGACACAATAATTCGTTGACACCAGACACTCAATGTTAAAAATAAGTGTCAAAATGTAACTACGTCATTTTGGGGAGAGCCAATCACGTACGAGCTTTTAAAAAGCGAGAATTCCGCCAAGATAAAAAATTCTTATTTAATATGATGAATTACTACTATAAACAGTTGTACAATAAAAAAAAAACGTTTTATTTAGATTATTTTTTATTATAACGTTCAAACATCATCGGTCGCAATTATAATACAAAGATATACTATATAGCGCCTTTCTCTTAAACGTACTTGAAATAATTTAATTTAGTAGAAAAGAATATTAACTTACTTTGACTTAAAGATTTTCTTTAAAACTGTGCCAAGTGGTGGTCGTATAAAAGAGTTTTGAGCAACCAAATGCAGTGGCGGTTCGCTAAATAAGGCAAGTGAAGCCTTATAATTTCAGTTCTGTACATATTGCTCTAGTGATGATTGCGAATACGAAAATTAAAAAAAAAATGAATAAAGTGGTTGTGCAACTATTTTTTATCGCCGGTAAAAAAAATAAATGCCTATTCATTAAGACGACCGCGACAGTAGTTGAAAGCGCACCACGCTAATGTTAACTAAATTTGACCTCTATGCAACTTATAATTAAAGCATGAGGCCGTAGAAACGTGAGCTTGTCCGGCTAGAAAAACTTCACGTTGTGGTTGGACTGACGGCGAATGCAAATGAGGGATGGTAGTGGGTGCAAATTGCACTAGCGAGTCGAAAGGCACGTACGTAAGTGGTCTCTGTACGTGTTACTTTGGCTTGGATGCTATTTCTCAGGATAGATTATCTGCTTTAGCAACTTTATCTATTGGAACGGAGCTATTACACGAATGGTCTAAATCAGGAGACTTTTATGATATTATTAACAAATTCGCTTTAGTTAAAAATAAGCGCGTAAATTTAATTTTCAAGAAATAATTTTATTTGACAACTATAGTGTGTATGTACGTATTATAACGGCAATATATTTTTTTTTTACTTTCTCCGCTACTAAAATTTTCCTTGGCCTCACCTATTACAACAGACACGAGCCGCCACTGACCAAGTGTTCCAGTATACTGCAGTGTTTCGGTTTTTCTCTTTGAACTGTAGAATTCAAAAAGTATTCATTGAAATTATTTTATAAACAAAATTTAAAATTGCAAATACCAATAACTTGTATAAACAGACAAAGAGCCTAGTAGTACTTAAAGTCATCCCAGAAGCAGGCTCTTATTCCCTTTATTGATGAGGATATCTAGGGAGCTATTCTTTTAGAAGGTTCGCATAATCGCATTACAACTTTAAGCAGTTTCAGTAGGGTATGTTTCAATCTTATTTCTATTGTTAGTAAAAGAAGCTGAAATAAGCGGATACGCAAAGCAAAAATATTATCTAGTTGACAAGCCTACTTACCTGGACTTAAATTTAACGTCGGAATTGCATCAAAAACAAAGTTAAATTTACTTTTCTCGGAAAAATGTTTTCTTTCCAAGCGCAATCTGCATTTACGCAATACTTTCTAATGCATAATTTGATTTTATTTGAATTCGATACTGTAAACGATTTTTATTAATAAATGTTTCAGGTTTTGTTTCATGTTGCCATTATAGTGCATTCCTAATGGTTGTGTTCAGTAGCTACAAGTCTGCACATATTATAGCATAATAACCTAAAAAGTCAGCGACTCAGCGGGTTTGAGCTGCTGTGCAAAAGTGGCAGCGCTGCCGCTCAGACGAAATTGCTATCTAAGCAAGGCAGCTGCTGTGTCAGATGAACGCAACCATTACGTTTCATATAAGATAATGTCCTCGATGGGGAATAATTTAGATATTTTCATTAAATTTTAATTTTGCCGTCTTATGTGACGTTTATTCTTTTTTGTAATTATATGATTCTGAAGGAATAGTCGTACAAAAAAACATATGTACAACTTTGGAAGAAAATGCTTTTTCCGTCCTTGTGTGTCACACTCGGTCGGAAAAGTTGCATTTTCCTCTCGCGTTGTACAAATCACTATTTAAATAATGCAGGTAATAAAAGATTGACATGTTATTTTAGTATCATTTTTGAAAACGGAGTTTTACCATGGTGTGATAGAGGGCGCTAAGACAAAGCTTTTTCTCGAGCTTAAAAACTCCGGCCACTACGATTTATGTACAATTATGGCTTAAATGCCTATTTACTCAAAATGAGTTGTCAGATTGCGATAACTTTGGGTTGGTTTAGGTTATTATAAAAGTCTTAGTCAATATTAAGAGCGGCCGTAGCTCAGTGGTAAGCGCGGGCTACCAACGTAGCGGATCCGGGTTTGATTTCCGGCCCGGTCGTTCTCTCTCGCAAGGCAACGGGAAACCAGCGAGGTGGATTTTTCCCCAGGAAAACTTTGCTGGAGAAGAAGTACATGCACTTCCTGTGGTTCGGTGCCAACGTTAAACTGTAGGTCCGCTATGTCTGTCTGTGCAAGTTATCTATCGCCGCGGAGGAGAGAGGTACCAATGCCCTGAATAGGGTATGGCACTATCAGAAGAGAAGTCAATATTATTCTGCTATTATATTTGGTATAAAATGGACAGCAACTCATGTTCTAGGGGAAATGTCTAATGTTTATCGACTGATTTGTTAGTGTATTCTAGAAATGGTATAATAACCTAGTAAATGAAAAGTATTGCTTTTACAAGCTATGAATTCACGAATATTGTTGCTGATTCATGCATTGTTATAAATTTTGCTCGTTTATTTATTAAAACAAGGATAATGCATAAAACTGACAAGGAATATCACAGTCACATGTTTAGTCGATTTTATTTACATCTGCTCATATTCTTTCAACTGGAAAAATAAAAGCATTTCCGTAATATACAATTGTACATTGCACTTATTTTCGTATGTTAACACTAATACAAGCCAATAAAAAATTTACTCATGAAAATATAACAGATACCAGATATCTCGTATTATCGTTTAGTAGTTTACGTCGTGAACAAGGAAGTATAGTGCTTTTTTTTGCACAGGATGATATTAAAATTATTTCATTTTTAATAGAAGACCTAATAATTTCATGTACGTAGTGTGTTTTTACTTTTTATATAAGGTTCATATAATGAAAAGGCATAACTGAGCGACATATGACATACTAAAAACAAGAGGGGAAGTCTTAAGTTCTGAAGCAGCCCTATTGTTTGATTGTATGCTGCTACAAAAACCATTATTCCGAATTATTTGAAATTTGATCAATTATTTTAACTATAAATTTTCTAAAATGTTAAGACTATCAAACTTTTAAATAACTATTCTGAGTAGCTTTTTACATTAAAACAATAAGACATTAAAAATACCAATTCTATGATACATTAGCTGTGCAAGCACGATTATTGATTAAAAAGAAATATTTATAGTGAGTAGCGACTAGTACCTAACTATACTATAACAATGTAAATATCTTTATACCACTTATTTGTCGTAGGTGTGTGCGTTCTTAGACTAAACAACAATATTTATTATTAGTTTATGGCACGCAAGTAGTAGTTTATTTCACACTTCATCGATTTATCAACAAAACTCGAATGCCCATTACATGTTACACTTACATTGTTCTGGAAACGAATGTAATTTGCTGTATATCTACCTACTTGAACAAGGCGGGAAATAATGGAAGGTAACAATCGCATAAACACACAATCGAAGAATCAGACTTGATAAACAAATTCTCCAGTAATTTGTATCGTATTTTTATCGACAGTGTGACCTCAGAAGTAATTTCATTACAGCTAGCGGTACTCACGCCGCACCGACCACTTATTTTAAGACTCTTTTACATTTGCTTACCAGCGGTTTAATCCAAACGGACAGTTAACCGAAGCTGGGCTCTGCAGGGTCAAACCCTCGGGCTATGCTGCGCGTCTGACACACTTACCTGTAGGTTGTAGGAATTAGGAAAGAGGCTAATTGCATGTTGTTTAGGTGTATATGATGATTAATAAGTGCAGGTTGATTTTTTATGTAATACTTTATTTTGTAACTTTTAGGGAAGGGTTGTTATACGCCCCATAGCATTCAGGCCGACTGGAATGTCCCCTGCAGCAAGATTTGGTTTGGATGGCGAGCGATATGGATCAACACCCATTTTAACCAGATCAGGTTGCAACTTATTATGAAAGGGTTTTCTGAATTTTATATTCTATATTTTGTTCTTTTTAGGTAGTCACGATCATCAACACCTCATGACACCCAGTTCTAATTATTCGTTAGATCGAAAACTGCGTTCATCTTGCCAATATGCCGCTTCTTCGCCCCCATTAGCAATGAGTTCCCTCACGTCACTTCCCCATAAACTGATGAACTACGACAGCTTAGAAAGTGTTCGAAAATCTCCAGTCTCCACAGCGGACAGTACGTTGACGTGAGTATAGAGTAATTCATTAACCGGAAAATTGTGTAATGAAATAATTATTGTGTGTAGAAATAAATCTTCGTATCGGCTGTCGGGCGGAGCCGGCGGAAGTCTCCTAGATCTGACTCCATCCCCGTCGGATTCAGGTGTGTCGGAGTTGGAGGCGGCTCTAAGAGACCGAGACTCCGAGCTCGCCTACTTGCGACAAACCATGGAGCACAACGAACAAGTAATCTTTCGGGTGTATCAGGAAAAAGAAAAGGTCTGGGAAAGAGAACTGCGGAGGCTGAAAACTGTTCATGAGAATCGGTTAAGGACAAGTGCGCAGAAAGCTCTTAAACTAGAGCAACTGTTAATGATGCAGACCTATCAACTGCAGCAAGACAAGAAGCGCCTCTTTGGAGAAGCGCAAAGGGCCAATTGTGAAAGCGAGCGATTACGACAAGAAGTTGGAATGTTCAGAGAAAGATTAGAGGAAACCGAATGGAATTTATGCCAAAAAACTGGGGAAATATCTCTACTTAAATCACAGCTAAAGGATTACCAGGTAATATTAGATTTTAATATAATACAAATAGATTCCTGTTTTGTTTACAAATTTATATAGTTAATTATTTCTAATAAATGCAAGATAGTTGCTCGATAAAACGTTGAATAAAGAAATAGAGCTTTCAGTTTTTTCAAACCACTGCTTTAAGGCACGGTGTAATTGTGTCAAGGTACCTAGATTCTTACCATATAGTCTACGTTAAAAAAATCGAGTATTTAGAGTTTTATGTATAAGGCAAATGTTTAAGAACATAAAAATACCTATAAAGAACTGAATCAATATATTTATATTATTACATCATATCTTTTAGCTTCTCTGGTATTGTTCCTAATAACCTAATTACTATTATGCTATAAGAAACACTTCGTCGTGAAATCCATCCACGCATATCTCGTGTCTTTACTTCTGCTATCCGTCACTGACAACCTAACTACGGCATGTCAAATAAAGTACGAAACAATAATAATAACCTATAAAGTAGGTAATATAAATTACCCTAAACTGTAGTATTCAAACATATTTTTTTAAGTGAACGGTCTCGATCGGAATCCAGCAAGCAAAGCCGAAATATCATTATAATTTTGGAATGAATTGTATGCTTTGAATTTTCTGCATATAAAAATAAAACTAAAAAGTTTTCTTGAAATAAATGAAATTAATTATTTTGTAACATTAGTGTTGTGATTTAAAACAACATTCAATATTTTAGATAGTTTTTTAATACGTCAAACCTCCAACGTTCCAAATCTGTGAAGTACTCGAAATTAGATTAATTACAAACAATTCTGCATTTTCTACATTTACAGTCCCGCGCCTACCTGCAACATTTTACTAACTGTAGTTATTCTTAATTGCAGAATGAACAAACTGCAAAAGGTCATGAGCTTCTGCAGTTACGGAATGATTTTCGTGATATTCGAGACCAGCTAGAAAGCAGAGAAACAGAGTCAACGAGCCTAAGAAAAATAATTACAGAGAAAGACGCGGAAATAGATCATTTCAGGCGAAATATTCAAAAGCTTCTTCGAGAATCAAGTGATGGAGAACAAAAATCTGTAGACTGTATAGTTGGAACTGAATATAATACATTAACGGAAATCAATGACGGTGGGCAATCATGCTGCTCAGAAGATAATTACTTAAGCGAACAAGTCGAAAGAATTCATCTTATAAATTTCAATAGCAGAGAAGACGAAATTCAAGGCTTAATAGCGGATTGCTGCCTAACGTTCAATAACCCACGCTGTCTTGAGGTGAGCAAACTCAAAGAAGAGATGGAGATAAAACGAAAGGATTTTGAACAAGAAAGGTTAATATGGGCACAAGAAAAAGAAAAAGTATTAAAGTATCAAAGGCAACTACAAATGAACTACATTCAGATGTACAGGCGAACAAAGGCACTTGAAGCCGAAGTTGAAAACTTAACAATTGAATTAGAACTCGATAAAACAGGCATTAAGAAAAAACTAGCTTCAGCAGAAATAACTCACACAATTGAATTGTGATGCAAAATCGTGTAAAATAAAGTACCTACTTTTGCTCGTGTAGATGGTCGTCTACACTAAGGGTTAAAAGTATGGAAATTTTCCTTAGACACCGACAATGTCTGAAAGTTATTTTAGTTTGCAGGTTATATTTGTAACATAACAATGTGATTTTATCATTAATCTGTAATATACCAATGTAAATAAGCATATTCTTCATTATTTCATTCCATATTTTATTTAACACCACCTTTATTATAAAATATATGTTTGTTCCCATTGTATCTTTATTTCAAAAACAGTGAATTACATATAATTGTGAATTAGAAGAAACTTTCATCACTCATACAGTGTCATAAAAATCTAAAATAATACATATTTTGTAACAACATCTCTTCTAAACTGCTCTACTAAGAAAATAGATTTTTCAACATTTAAAACGTGTTCAGTGATATATTAGAAAATTCAACGTACAAAGTGTAAACAATAAAATTTTTATTTAGTTTAGCTAAATATCTAACTTGTCATTCAGTTTAAATCTGCCAAACCAATTTATTAGTTGTTTTTCAAAACAAATTCTTCCCTGTTGAATGTTAGGCAATAAATTTAAAAAAATGTTTAGTTTATTTTTAAATCAATAAATATTACTTTAAAATCGCGATCTAGGATAAACTTTCGGCATTTTTAAATGCTGACCGTCATTGTTGTCTGTCATAGCATGATCGACTATTTTGAAATTTCGATTAGTTTGGAGATCTTTGATTTGATCACCCGGTTTTTTTGAAACGTCTTGAACATTAATTACATTTGAACCTTTGCGATATTTGTACCACCAATATTCAAAAGCAAGCGTGATGCAAGCAAGACCAATTCCGACAAATATGACAATAAAAACACCTCCTATATTTTGAATACTTATTCCATCAGATTGATCGTCTTGTTTTTCACATTTCTTCGCGTTTGCATTACCAGTCCACCATCTTTCTTTCAGACGTTCTAATTGACGACGATTCAGCAACTGAAGTATTCTGAAAGTACAATGTTAATATAATAGCTTTATATAACAAAATATTATACTTAGTTTTAAACACTTACGCCGTATTGAACTGATCCTTTAAGGGAGATCCTTGTTGAACTGCAATAGCGTAAGGTTTTCTTGAAAACTCTTCCCCAACCATTTGTAAATCGCAGTTAGTCAACTGTAAATATCTAATATCTGTTGCGTCTCCTAAATACGCAAATCCTTCACTAGATGATCTTGAAGATCGCACTCTTGTAACAGCATCATCAAGTGTATTTGGTAATGCTGCTTCTTTCATAGCTTGCCACATTTTCGTATATTTGTCGCTGACTGGATAATCCCACACGGCAAGTTTAGCACGCTCCACGTCAGAAAGGCTGTCGTTTAAGCTCATGTCTTTCCAAATCCTAAAATTGATGCGGTTTATAGTTAGGTCAAGAAACGCAAATCACTTAACTACAACTTACTCGTAGAATCGTCCTTCGATATCCGCCATTCTTTCAAAATATGTCATAGCCGATGATCCATTCAATGGTGCGTATTGTATCTTGTATTGCTTTGAAAGATCATCTAACGATTCAATTGGAGTGTCTAAACGCGAAACAGTAAGAAATGCGGCTAAGTTTGCAGTATACGAAGCTATTATAATAAAACCGAATAACCACCACGTAGCTGCAACTAAACGTCCCGACAGATTTTTTGGGGCTTCTCCTCCACCTTGCGGAGTTAAAGAAGTCATGCAAAACCATAAACATTCTTTCAGGTTGAATTCGCGTTTTTCTTCGTCGTCTTTGTATTTTTCACGGTTGTTCTGATAGCTGTATGGACTCCAGCGATCGAAAACCCACATGAGAAAACTAAAAACAGAAATAAATAAGTTCCCTATATGTGTGCTTTTTTTAGAACAATTATATTAATTTGTTTTATGCACACCTGGTAAAAAAGTACGCTGCAAGAATGCAAAGCCAAACATCGTTTTCCAAAACAGTTAAGAATTTGAACAGGGAAGTGGGAGCTTTAGGTAGCTTCATCAAAATTGTGATTCCAACCAAGTCATAATAAGGAACAGTAAAGTCTATAACGTTTTCTCTTTCGGCCATGACCGACATCGAACCTAATCCGATATCAGCACGTTTTTCCATTAACTCCTTTACAACTCCATTCCAGTTTCCTTTATCATCCATGTTTCCAAACTTACCATCAGCAACAGCAAAGATTTCGTAATCGAAATGTAATATTTTAGCAATTTCATCAATTAAATCGATGCAATAACCGGCATATCCCCTAGGGCTATTTGGATCTTGAAAAATAAAAGGTTGTTGCTAAAATAGAACATTAATTTAAGAATTATTACTAGTAACGCCTGCACCATCACTTACGATAACTGTAACAACCCGATACACGATGTCTGCCGTGTAGTTTTTCATAACTTTAGGATCTGTAAGGGTAAGATTATTTTCAAATCCAGCTTTCCAAGTTCCTAGCACCAAGGACTTATCTGAAGAACCGTCTCTAACACCTACAGCGGTTATTTGCATTTGGAAATCCATGAAACTCTCCCCATTTACCGATATATGAAATTCTCCATATGTAGGTGTTTCTGAGACATCCTAATTAGAATTGTAAATAAAATTAGTAATCTAGGAGCAAAATTTTGTAAAACAGTATCCAGGAAATTAATCAAAAAAATTATAACCACCAATGATTCACGATTAAGAAAGAAGTTACAATTATTGTTTCCTTAACTGTTTGGTGTCGTTGCTTTGATCATGCAAGTGCGATTTGTTTGCACATTCGCTACGATGTTACGGCATATTTTCGAATTTTGTCAGCTGAAAATACCAACGTGCGGTTTTTTCAATTAGAAACAGTATGTTGCTGTTTTATTAGTTAAAACCAAATGTGAGTTGTAGAAATTTTGCAAGTTGTGGATTTTCATTGGCTATAGTAAGAGTGGAATAATCTATTCAAATATCATTGGCGATTATAATTTGTGCAGAATTAACTTCATAGATACTGTTTTGTAAAATCTTGTTCTTGAGCAACCGCACTCGACGTTGTGTCAACTTTGGGATATAAAACGTCGCATTCTCGCGCTTTTTTTTCAAAGCGTCTCGTATCAATTGCCATAACTATATTATGAGCTGAATATTCAAATCAGGGCACTATGTTGCCTCCAAAGCTTTGAAAACAACATATTGAACGAATGTTAATAATATAACTAGAAAATTATATACAACGCATTTTAAAAGCAACAATTTTCAAAGTATAAATACAAATAATAATAAAAAACAAATACAAATAATATAGACTTTCAAAATGGTCGCTACTAATATATTACTATATTAATAAAGAATCAATCGATGCATAAATAAAAACTTGTTTTGAGCTGGTAATCATTATTTTTGACCGACTTATGCGACCTCAAACCAGGTGGTATGTAAATGTTGAACTTGAACTTGAAAACACCAGATGGAATGCAAGATAAAATACACAGGAAGAATTAAATAGCGAGACAATAAAACTACAGAGCTCTACTTTTTTAATCAATAACATTTAAGCTAAGTAAGTTTATTGCAATTATGAATAACTGAATATAGAAGTTTTATTTTTGTTTTATGGTTGTAAATCTAACCAATCGACAATCAGCTATATTTAGATGATTCGCTGAAAACAGTTTTGCGATATCTTTTGAAGTTGAATTTAATGAACTTAAAATTTTATAGCTTATAAAATTTCGTACCTTACTGAAGTATTTTTTTAAATTTAGTCCGTTTCGTTTAGGAGAATTTTTTCCATCGTAATCATCACAAGTAATGTAGGATATATCTTTCATCCAAGCTCCTTCTCCTATCATATCCCTATAAAAACAAACATATTAATAGAAAACGGTATGTATTTGCTATAAAAAGAGGCATTACTTTATTGCAAGAAAAGAATGAAGGGCTAAATCGAAGTAAAAAGCGGCAGCAATTTGTGGTTCTGCATTTAGTTGGTAAGAAGTTTTAATCAATCCAAGGCGATCTTGATACTGGTTGTCAATTAGTGGTCTCGCAAAAACAACAGTTGCATTTCTGCAATTGCATTTTAAGTCAGCTCTATCTTGTGTGATTGCGTGCCAAGCAAATTTTCTGTTAAAGTAGCTTATACTATCTCCTGCGTCTAAAACTCGCTTGATATTGTCAAGGCTTCCAAGAATGAAATAATTTAAAATGTCTAATTTTCGTAACTTTTGAAGTTGTTCTTTGATGTCATTGTTTTGTATGGGAGCAATAACATGACGAGTCGCAACGTTCTGTAGCAGAGATTTATACTTGTGATCCATTACTGGAAGTAATAAAATCGTTTAATATGAATTTACTTGTAAACTAACGAAAATTTACCAAAAGAGTTGTCAAATAAAATAGCAGCATTTGAAATGTTTTGGTAAAGTACCAGCGTTCTTATTATTTCTGGAATTATATCCGCAGGTGGCATTATTTGTATTAGATAATCCTGTTCAATTTCGTCGATATTTCTCCATTGCCTCAAATCACCTGGTTGTCCAAAAGAAGCGCTAATAGTTGGAATAGCTAACGCTGCTGAAAAGGACTTTACCGTTTCGGATGCCATTCCTGTCATTGTTGTGTCCAATACAAAATGAGGAGGTGCTTTAGCGTCCAGCATACCCGTGTAAGCTTTGCATACTAAAAAAATAGAAAATTACAAAAACAGTTCGATTTTATATTTTTTTAAATTTACGTGTCTCTAGCAGGCCCTTGGCATCCGTGCGGTTTCCAACAACCTTCTGAAGTTCAACTTTTACCCCCAACTTTGGATTTTTGCTAACATATGTAACAGCCACTTCTACAGCTTTGTCGGCCACGGAATTTCCCTCTTCGTTGATAAAGACTAGAAACAAAGAAGGGTTATTATTATTCTCCTGCAAATTCTTAAACTAAGAAATATTATATTTAACTATTAAACATAGAAACAAAATTTGATAAGGTTCCCGTGCTGTAAAAATACCATAAAAGAAATCTGAGGGTAAGATAAGGTATTATGGATAAAAACATATCCATGCTATCCATTTTTAAAGGTAAGATATTTGTCACTCCAGTACATAACAAAGATACAAGATACCTTATAAAAATATCTGAGATGCTTTCAAGATACTTCAAAAACATATACAAAACGTTTGTATTGTAAATTTTTATTCTACATTAAACCAAAAACTAAAAACCTGTCCGTTAAACCCTCTTTTGACGAATTAAATTTTTTAAGCGTTTATTACTTAAGGTAGCTTCTTTTTTGTATAAAAATAAACCAACACAGGTAAATTCTCACTCGACAGCTGCACTGTTATGTACCTATCATGGTAAAGTATGCCCGGAACGGGTTAAACATTCGTCTACGCCAAACCTAATTTTGAAAAATATTTTTCACATTTTTTCCAAGGCAAATGATATTCACTCATTTTAAAACTAGTTAGACATACAAAGCAAATCAACTTTAACATAATTTAAAATTTGAAAATGCTCGCTTGTTTCGCCTCTTGATCTTACCAAGTATTACATTAAGGAACTGTTGGTGATTATTTGACGAATGTAAACGTTGCAACAGAGCCGCTAAGCGAGTGTTGTAATTACATGTGTGAAACAATCACCCGGTTTCCTTACGTGTTGCGTACAATATTTTTTCTACTTCCGTTCGAATAAATACAAAAGTGCATTTAAAATTATGAATTTTTGATATTTTCATGACACTTATAAATCAATTTAACAAACCACACTGTCAAAGAATCTTTAATTTTTGTGCGTTACTATCTTACACCAAGTGAAATAATGGCGTTCATTACCTAACTCTAGTCAGTGAAATAAAGTGTTTATTACCTAACCGAAGTAGACAAGTAAGGAAATAAGGGTGATTATTTCACGAATGTGAAAGCTGCGTCACGAGCCGCTAGGCGAGTGTTGTAATCACATGTGTGAAATATTTACACGATCTTCAAACATTTGTTTTTAATATCACTGTGAAATTATGAATGTTGGAGGTATTAGAAACCAACAATTGACAATTTTAGTGCGATAATGTGAACGTTTTTTTGATATCTGATTTGAATTCCTGATATCTGAAATAAAAATACTTACCTCTACGTGCTGGACTGAGTTAACTTTGTTACTTATTTGCAGCTGTAATTACTTGTATCTTGAGCATACAAAGCAATAAAAACTATCTGGCGTAAATATTTAACATAAATGACTTTTAATTGATATGTAATGTATCTATCCCTAAAACTACAACATGATAGTAGTTGTTTTCACAATTTTGAGCGAAACGGACTGGGGTTTAAAATGTAGAGACCGTGGAGTTTTGTCAAAGAAATTGGCGATGAAGACGTATTATTGGTGGAGAAATAAAAGGTAATCATTCTAAAAAACATTTATCCTTGAATGCTAAACAAATCGTGCCAAATGTTTACAACGCTCTCATAGAAATCGAAGAGGAAATGGAATCTGGGCAATTATCAATAAAAACAGCGGTGTTAACAAAAGTGCCCTACTAGTAATAAGAATTGTAAAGTTCGAAGTGAACGAACGTAAAAGACGGTGCGATTATGGTATACGTAGAACATTAGAAAAAGATGACAAAGATCTAGTTCGACGAAAAATGTATGACATGTATAGAGAAAATACGGTACCAACGATTAAATCGTTACCCCAAAAACTAAGCGACGACAACACCGCTTTAGACTATTCTATAAGTACATTAGAGACATTTATTAAATATAAGACAATAAGCAAACGTTAATTAATTATGGAATTGAAGAGGCTGCAGGTATGAAAGCGCGAATATCTAGGGTCAATAAAAAAGTATAAAGACAAAAGCGGATCTATATGCTACTTACATGAAACATGGTTTGATACCCATGATATCATTTGCAAAGGTTGAGTCGACCATTCTAATAAATGGAACATAATCCCACTTCAAGGGAGAAACTTGCAATTTTGCTACCTACCGGGTCCGACAAAAGGTGGGGGTGGACCTTTAATATGGGCTAAAAATGTTCGCGATTTGAGTTTAGATTACCACGAAAATATGAGACAGCAGCATTGAATCGAGACCTGGTTTGAAAATACTTTATTAACGAATTAGCCCAGTAATTGAATCAAGTTTTAGACAGCGGCAGCTACCACTCCAGGCAAATTAATAAAATGTCAAATTCCAATAGTTTAAAAGACGACAATGCATTTTTATGAGAGCGTGATATGTCTCTTAAAGAAAGCTACAATAAGAAGGAATTGTTAGAGGTGCTAAAAACAAAAACTTTTTCCAAGTAATTTTACGTTGACGATCTGGCGAGTAAATTAGGTCATACTGTTTTACGTTTACCGCTATATAATTGTGTATTTGATCCAAGTGAGCTAATATAGAGCTAGCTCAAAAAAACATATTCTTAAACGAACTAATTCCCAGTGACGTAGAAAGTGGGGGGGGGGGGCAGATCCTCTGGCATCTGAAGCAAGGGGCCCAGCGCCTCTTTTAAAGAACCTTGCTAAAAAAACATTTAACACGTTTGTACTTTACACCAACTATGTTAATAGCAATTTTTTTATGCAGCCCATTGTTTTAGGAAGTACATTTATTAGTCTAAAAAACATTCTTACCGAAAATCGAGCATGTGTTGTTGGTTAGGTTAGATTAGGATTTTCGGCCCTCCTTAGAGACAAGTACTGCTTAATTTGGACAGTAAAGTAATACAACTTATACAACAAGAAGTGACTACTCCGGAACTTTGGAAACATTGCGTGCGTCATGTAATTGGTACAGAAAATAGTTACTAAACGAGTGTATTTTTCAAAAACAGAGAATAATAAACTTGGGTGGTGAGGATAATAGGCGATAGCAAAATCGACAGAGACTATTTTGACAAGTTAGATAAATTATGTGCAAGTACCACCCCGAAATACTCATGCACCCGGACAATTACAAACATCCATAGTCAAGGCGGCTAATACTTCAATTTAGAAAAAGCTTACCATGCCTCTAAGTGGATTCGAACCACCATCCTTTGGTTTACGAGCTATTTAGCTAGACAATTCGTCTACCGTCAGTTCTTTCATTTTCAGTAGATAAAGGAAATTATTGATTTTATACTAATTTACGATTTCTAGGTTTTGACGTTTGAACCTCCAGGAACTCAAAAAGTTGTTTTTAAACATGCATATCTGTTGGCGGGCGGTGTTTGAGTTGGTGGTTACGTTTGTTTGTTCTCCCGAACAGGTAGTCTGATTTTGGTGAGCTTTAAAGGTATATACAAAATGCATCGGGAAAATAAGCGTGTTAAAAATCTCAAACCGGAAGCGGTAGCTGAGGAACGGGATCTGATAGAAGATCTTAATACAAATCCAATGATTGTTTAACAACCTTGCTAAATTTTAATTCAAAAACGACCGTTTAGGACTTTCGGCGCAGGGACGTTTCGGCGTCGGCGCATTTTCATTTAGCCTCCCTACCTCTCTTTCTCTGCTTTTCGTAGTTTTTTCTCTTTTTCGATATTAAGATTGCTCAATTAAACTGGTTAGGTAAGTATCCAAAAGAAAATCTTTCATAAGGTACTCTTAAATGGAAGGGTGTCCTGTTCTCATTTAACACGTTCATACTAAGTTTGACCCGAAATTTGTAAATAAGAAAAACGACAAATCGTCGGTAACTGGAACTTGGTAGAAATAGTGCAGTTGTGCAGATCGACTATTTGGTATGCGTAGAATATCAATCTGAGCATTTTTCTCGAGCGCGTCTATATCAAAGTAGAGCACTCCTCTCTTCTTCACCCTTGATTTGGCGGGTCGACCCCGTTTTCTTGCGAATTCATGCGAGTACAAACCACCATTCTTTGATACTTAGCTGTTTACGTTGATGCGCCTGAAAAGTAACACACACATACTTACACACACACACACACGAGCTGATAAAAGTGCTTTCTTTTAGGGGATAGCTGATATATCAACAAGTAAGCTTAGGCCCTACTGTAACATCTGTAGATTATCTTGAATTGTTACAAAATAACATCTCGACAGTGAGTTGTTCGATTGCAAAATAATGTGTGTTTACTGCCGTGTCTGCAGTTTATATGTAATATGAAAAGCAAATCTGGATGTCCTCCCATCGTAAGATACGCTTGCGGACGGTCTATGATGTTTGGGCGCGGCCACTTTGGCGCGGCCGTTTAGGCGCAGGGAGGTTTAAGCGCAGGCACGTTTGAATGCGGTACCGTTTTACCACAGAGTCGTTTGGGCGCAGAAACATTTCGGCGCAGGCCGTTATTTGAAAATTATTTGATTTTGTCTTATTTTTTAGTTAATTAATTATATTTTAAGAGCCACCTAATTATTTATTCACACTTAACACGAGACTCAGAATTCTTACATAAATATGGTTGATAGTTCAAAGATTTTAATACAAATATTAAATTTTCTATATAATACCCTACAATAGATTACAATAGCCTAAACGGGTGGCTCCAAAACGTTCCTGCGCACGCACAAACGTCCCCTCGCCCAATCGTCGCTGCACGGAATCGTTCCTGCGCCCAAACGGCCTTGCTCAAACAACCGCGTAAACTGTCGGGCCCAAACGGCCGCGCCTTAACGGCCGAGCCATACCACCGCAGCTTAACGGCCAGGCTCAAACAGCCGCGCTTAAACGGTCGCTTCCAAAAGACCGGGCCCAATCGGCCGCGCTTAATCATCCGGTTATGGTTCGCGGAGTATGGAACAACACTTCAGCAATAAATAAGAAAAAGCTTCAAGTATTGCAAAACAAAGTGAAAAAACCCTCCAGAAAAGTTTAAATTTGCAAAATAAAATAATACGATAGTAGATATGAAAAAGCGGTTCTGAACCTCCGCTGTTTTCATATCTACTTACGATAATTGGTGCCTTTTTATTTAATAAACAGAGGAAGATAAAACATTCGTTTTCAGGGCAAGTTTCTCATGAGTGCCTGGTTCTAAACTTAATTTTTAGGTGCAGCAACATGTAAGAAGGCTTATGTTCTTCATTCTTCTCAATTTGTTACTAATAAATATGCTATTTTCAAAAGTTCTCAATTTTACTCACAAAACAAATTTTAGTTTCTAACTAGGGATGTAACAGATAGTATTCGGCTATTCGGCTATCCCGCTATCCGGTAAGTTTGCCCAGATATTCGGCAGGGCGGGATATAGATGTGTATTCGACCGAATATTAGTTTGTATTAAAGAAACCAACAGAAAGTTGTGTTAGTGCATAAACTCATACAATAAATAACTTTCCATTATGCCATTAGTTAACGTTTATTAAAATTTTTGACCAATGTCAATTGTTTTACTATTGAGGTTTTGAGAGACAAACTTCCTCGTTGCTCTCATTTTGTGACGCAAAAGTTCTTCATATTCTGCTGCATGTTTATATGTATTTTATGTGATTGAAGAGCGGAGATTTAGAAGCTTTTCTCTTCATTCCACCTCTTCATATAACGCTTTTGCAAAGCAGGTAAGTAAGTAGCTTTGGTTTTATTACTGGTAATTATTTCAAAATGTTTCTAGAACGACATTTATTTCATTTTGTTCAATTGGTATTGTCTAATGTTTGCTTTGCCTGTGGTTCTACTACACAGAAGCAAAGAATACAGCACGACTGCACCCTTCTTTACTTGCTACAATCCATTCGTGCACTTATAAACGCGTTCAAGGATGTCTTATATCTGGTTTACTATCCGGCCCTACTATCGAGCAATTCGTTATTCAGCAATTGGTTTCTGCCAAATATCCGTTATTCGGCTTTCTTAAAAATTCACTATCCGTTACATCTCTGTTTCAAACAATGGTATTTCTCATGCGATCTTCGTCTGAAGCTTGTAGAAGATATTTGGCAGACCCAGTCCAACACAGATGTGTTAAGTCAAGCATCACTATGTGTTGTAACGAGAAGGCCTCAATTTAAGGACTGCCGTGTCATGACGAAACCTGATATCTGCATGTAGTTTTGAAACCATAAAAGGTAATCATTTTTAAAGAACGGGAAAGTCTAGGGAAAGTGCTTCACAATTTTTTTTTGAGTTTGGGAAAGCCTTCGAGGTGTGCTCTTTAATTAATCAATATGTATTTTTTCCTAAATAATTCTTCAATAGTAAAATTAACATTATGAAGTTAAAATATTAGTTTAGGTATTTGACAACTAAGAAAATGATCCTCAAAAAGACGTTAAGCAAGGCGAAATGGAAAAAGCTCGATTTTAAGCACATAGTAAAGAAGTTTAAAATTTAAGAGCACCCGAAACAGAAAACAAGATATGTAAACTAAATAGGGGTTTCACTTTACTTTACTTCACACATATAAATGCATTACTTAATTTAAAAGTTACAAAACTTTATAATCCATCGTCGGCTTATACAATCTCAAAGCAGTCGTGTAGTAAGTTTTCAGATATGTTTTTAAAATCGCAAAATAATTATGCTATCCTTGTAGTATCTATAATCTGAGAAATACTAATATACGAATAATAAGAAGGAAAACGTTTTTTGTTTTTATACAAGGAAAACATTTCAAGTTTTTTTTTGTTAAAATGACTATTTAATATCGGTAAAATCGAAATAAGACTGTGTAAATAAATTATTCCTCTTTGTATTTTATTATCGACCAAATGACCGAAGGTTGTCACGTTAATTTTACCCTAAAACACTACTCTGTACTCTATCTTTTACTGAAAATATTGATAATGTACCTTATAATAAATAGCTTTACAAATGAGTCTTATAACAAAGTAACTGTTTCTACTAAAAACACCTTATTATTTTCCATCATGATAATTAATGCTCTACTGTGCTCTGCACAAACATACAAGGTAATTGAAATTCGTTTTTTACATACTAATAAAGTAAGTACATTACAATGATAACATCGCAATAACGATTTTACAAAATTTGTTTTAGATAAACGTGAAAACTTTAGAAATCTTTCCAAGAACGCATCAAAAATTGTATTTGCGAAATGCAAGAAAAGTTTCTTTATACATATACTAGTTTATAACCTTAGAGAATGCAATCGTATAATTAATTTAGAAAAGCACATTGTCAACACTGTCAAAGTAGATACTACGGAATTTTCATTATAATACAAAATAATTAATTTCTTTTGTCAAAATTTCTAGAATGAAGTAGGTAGTTTGTAGCAATGCGCTAAAACATGGAAAAAGTACTTGCTTTAAATTTCCCACACATAAAATACTAACGCTTTAATATTTTGTTTTCTAAAGTAAAATTTATTTATTTTTATAACGTTCTGATCTACGCACAGTTCCTACATATTACACAATCAGAATATTGTTAATACTTATGGTAGGTTCTATCAAGTGGAGTCATTTACAGTGAAAGAGATTCAGATTGTATTTAGAAACTGATAACTTTCACAACTTACAAAAACCTAAAATAAAAGGCAAAAATATAGAATCATGCAGAAAACTACGGAACCCTAGAAAGGCCATCTAACACAAAAAAGAAAACAATTCTATTACGACTTATTATGTCGCAATTCCAACTTCATATCTCGCACTTGCGACTTAATATCCCGTAATTGTAACTTAATATTTTGCAATTCAGACTTAATATCGCGCAATTGCGATATATTATCTTGCACTTGCTAATTAATATCTCGCAATTGCGACTTAATACGCGATAGTTGCAACTAACACGCTCAGTGAAACCGACATGCTCATTTATGTTTATGCCGGTTGGTGATCAGGTTATGGTGTGCTCGTATATACTCTGATAGGATGTGCCCTGGATGTGAAGATAGTAAGTTGCAATGGCAAGAAATTAAGTCGCAATTGTAATATATTAAGTTGCAATTGCAAGATAATAAGTTGCAATTGCAAGATATTAAGTCGCAATTGCAAGATATTAAGTTGCAATTGCAGGATAACAAGTCGCAACTGCAAGATATAAGTCGCAAGTGCAAGACATTAAGTTGCAATTGCAGGATAACAAGTCGTAATTGCAAGATATTAAGTCGCAAGCCCAAGATAGTAAGTCGCAATTGCAAGACATTAAGTTGCGATTGCAAGATAACAAGTCGCAGTTGCGAGATATTAAATTGCAAAGGAATCTTTTCTTATTCGTTTATACAGCCCTTCTACGCCGTCGTAGAAAACCATGGTTTGGTATTAAAGAAAACTGGAAACGAGCAATAAAAATGCATTCGTCAAAAAAATGAAGGTAAGGGAATGAGAAGAATATTACTGCACTATATTATATCTAGCAAAATCCATTTTCAACGCAGTTTTTTAATCTTTTTCTATTTAATCGACAATAGAGCACAAATATCACAATTACAAAACTTAACAGACAGTATCACGGAGAAATTAGAGTATTGGGAAAACAAACAAAATATAGCTCATTTTAATTACGTAAAAATAAAACTTCCTTAGCATTGCGAAATCGCAAATGCATGCAAATTAACATTTAACTATATTGAAAATATAGAAGTAGCGCGTAAAATATAGTAGTTGAACATTGACGATGTTGTTTACTATGTTATTTAGAAGTGTTGAAGGCGTGATTTGTTAAAAATTCTAATAAAAAACAATCATCAACTTAAAATTAAGTAATGTGTTTAAAACAAAGTATTACAGATACTAAAATAAACTAAAAACAACTTAAAATTGAAACTGTATGCTTTTTTATATTTTGCATTTTGCTTCACACACACGTGCTTTAGAAAGTAATTGAAAACGTTTATTCAAATTAGACTGAAACGTTTTTGATTTATTTTAAAGACACTGATATGAAGAGTAGAGACTGCAAATGTATCGACTTATTAAACCGGCAATTTGGTAGTTGCTTAGAAAAATGTCGGTTTACTGGTAATTTACCGATTTTAATTTTAATAAATTCAAAAAATAATAAATAAATTAACAAAACTTGTATTTGGAAACACAATAACATTAAAGTTAAAGAAAAACATAAAAATAAACTTTGAAGGCTTGAAAATAGATTGAAATTGAAACACAAAACAATTAATATATAATAAACTTACTGAACAAATCAAATTTAAGTACAAAACAAAAAAAAGTAGTAAGTATCACAATAAATATAACTTATAATAGTAATAATATAATAATATAATATAAAACTTAAAAGTCTCTAACATTACTGGGTTAGCAATTAGGATGATGTATTTTTTGGCAATTTCTTTGTTTCGTAAAAAGTACGTGTAGAAATTTACGGAAATTACCGGTAAAGAACATTAATTTACAGGTATTTTTTTAAAAAGCATTTAAGACACTTACCGGTATACCTACTAGTAAAACGGCATTGCCGCAATCCCTAATGCAGTGTTCGTCGTTGCAGTTTGTTTTTAAATACAATAATACTCTGCATTTTGTGCTTAATTTAATTACAGAAAAACTTCTATAAACCAATTATTATATCTTTGACAGCCAAAACATCTTTAACCGTTAATAATAATAGTTAGTACGAACGTATTTAATATTTGGTTACTTGGTGCATTTCACGCTATTTAAGGCAAATTGTCCCAATATTTATTATATATACACACATTTAGCTAAATGCTTTTTATTTTAATAAATCATTCTAGATTTAAATAAATTCTTAAACATTTGGTTTAAATATTCCAACATTTAATAAAGCATTAGAGATTTAAATAAATCTTAAAATATTTACTTTAAATTTTTAAATATTTAGTATATCTTTATGTATTTAGTTAAATCTGCACATATTTGTTTTAAATCTTTCAATATTTAATAAATATTCGCAGATTTAAATAATTCTTTACCGATATAATTAAATCCTTAAAGATTTGAATAAATATTTCAACATCTAATTTTAAGCTGTCATATTTAATGTTAACCTGTCATATTTATTTGACCTTAGTAGACCTAGCCTACATGGAAGACCAAGACCGTTTACATTGGTGGTAACGTTCAACAATTATGAACACTTTTTCCGTATTTCAAGAATTTGTACAATTAATGTTAGTCCAATCATCAATAACAACATATTTAACAACATAAACATTGCATCATTTATTACTCATACAATGAAAGTTTCCTCAACATTCCCTTGAAAATGTAATTTTCAGTCTGTTTTGTTTAAGCGTCGAACGTTCCCACCATGCGCTGTACTACCGGTATAAACGGTCTTGGTGTCCTAAGTCGGCGGGCTTACCAAGGTCAAATAAATATGACAGATTAACGTTAAATGTGACAGCTTAGAATTAAATGTTGAAACATTTATTTAAATCTGTAAGGATTTATTTATATCGGTAAAAATTTATTTAAATCTGCAAATATTTATTAAATATTGAAAGATTTAAAACAAATATGTGCAGATTTGGCTAAATACGTAAAGGTTCACTAAATATTTGAAAATTTAAAATAAATGTTTTAGGATTTATTTAAATCTCTAATGCTTTATTAAATATTGGAATATTTAAACCAAGTGTTTAAGAATTTAGTTAAATCTAGAATGATTTATAATAAAAAGCATTTAGCTAAATGTGTATATATACAGGGTGTCTCAGACATGACTCCCCAGGCCTATAACTTTGTTATTATTAAAAATAACTATAATAAACTATATATATTCGTAAATGGGAGCAAATTCTCTATAAGATGGTGAAAAAAATTTTAGAAAATCTGTACTCATATTATGGCAGCGATATTCAACTTTTTTTTTTCAAATTGCACACTATGCTTTTTTTCGGTCATTCTGATAGTACTTTTTATTCTCCTTACAACCATGTAAACCAATATGGGTCTTACATAAGGAAATTCTCGAAAAAAATACGATTGAAAGTTGAAGTCTAGGTTTGCCATGGAAACAACTGATTTTTGTAATTTGTACTCGTCGGCGATGAAAACAATAGCGTAGTGTAAAAAAAATACCCATTCATTATTTTTATACAATATTACCTTAATTAACTGAATGCTAATAACAAATTAATTATAATTACATCCTCTCCGTTTTCAGTTGTGCAACATTCAAGTCTATGCAGAAATTCTCTACTTGTAACTTTTATTAATAATTCTGGAGGAATATTACTGCAGACTGTAGTAAGGTATTTTTTTTTAAACTACGCTATTGTTTTCATCGCCGACGAGTACAAATTACAAAAATCAGTTGTTTCCATGGCAAACCTAGACTTCAACTTTCAATCGTATTTTTTTCGAGAATTTCCTTATGTAAGACCCATATTGGTTTACATGGTTGTAAGGAGAATAAAAAGTACTATCAGAATGACCGAAAAAAAGCATAGTGTGCAATTTGAAAAAAAAAAGTTGAATATCGCTGCCATAATATGAGTACAGATTTTCTAAAATTTTTTTCACCATCTTATAGAGAATTTGCTCCCATTTACGAATATATATAGTTTATTATAGTTATTTTTAATAATAACAAAGTTATAGGCCTGGGGAGTCATGTCTGAGACACCCTGTACATATATAATAAATATTGGGACAAATTGCCTTAAATACCGTGAAATGCACAGCAAATTTTAACTTTACACATGGCGCCCCGTATACGTGTGTCCTATACGGAGCACCACACCCAAACTAATATTTAAAGCTGCAAACGTTCCAAAATAGACTTCTACGAATTGCGGTAAACGCACCCTGGCTTCTTAGAAAGAAGCAAATTAATTATTAACTAGGTGTATATCAAGAGATCAAAAAAAAACTGATCCTCAGCGGGCTGTGGAATGAAAAGTCACGTCTTTGCTAAACTAAGGATATGTTTATAATGTCAGATAATAATTAAAACCTAACCTGAAATTGATATTATAAACATTCCCTTAGTCTAGCAAAGACGTAATTTTTCAATCCACAGCCCGCTGAAGATCAGTTTTTTTTGGTTCTCTTGATACTAGCAACTGATGGTGATAGATAGAGCTAGTAAAAATCAGAAAAATTTGTCTAGAAAATAGGGACTTCCCCAAAACTTTCTCTTGCCATCGGAGACTAACAATAATGAAAGCGAATGAATTACTTTATCTTGATCTGGTTATAAATAAAGGAAAATCGCAAATTAACCAAATTTTAATTTACATTCTACCTTTTTCTACTAAAGCCTCTTCACAGCTCAACTTTTGGGCTGAAATCACCCGATAATAATAATATTAAATGTAATAAAATTGTCTGCTGAATATGATCCCCGCTTGCCTCTTAAACACTATGTTTTTTAACAATTTTTTTATTGTTGAGTTATTTGTATTAGGCAGGCTACTGTGCATTTGTTACACGGCAGACCAGTTTGCTCTTGGCAGAATTTTGCCTTGTTTTGTGGCCTAATCAACAATTTGCAATTTAAAAGACACACTATTCAACTAAATGTACGATTATTTTTTTAAATTAAAATATATGTATATATAAAACACAAACAATATTTATTGCCACACTAAACGGAAGTTGTACTTACGAACATTGAGATTTTGCGTGGTTTGTGCTTCTACACATTGTTTACAGAAAAACAAAGTACTAATTATAATTATTAATAACTGCGGGGGCGAAACTTTCTTAGCCATATTTTATCATAACCGTCTTTGAAATTCTGACTTTGTTGGAAAACCTGGATATGTAAAGGTAGTTTGGTTTTCAATGCGTAGGTTTCCATTGGGGTTGCCAAGTGATGGCGATATAAACATACATATACTCAATTATGTAGCGACCTTCACTTTTATTAAAGTTTGTTCTACACTACAGCTATTTTTCATTTTCTATAATGTCTATTCGCCGTTAGTGGAAAAAGGTAAGATTATCGAAAATTGTTATGACATATGATAATCAATGAAGTGTGTATACATTTGCTTTCCTTCATACCGTAAACATGCAATTTCAACCCGTTTAAGTTTCATCAATACAAATTGCTTTTTATAAATCAAACACATATTAATATACAAGCTGCCCTAGTGCTATTTAATTGGTCTACGTGTCCATGCTTATAATCGTGCACGCGCAACTTTAGGCGTAAGATAATTATTTTTATTAATGCATCAATACATTATTACTATCCTGCGGACGTCTGGTTCTCATTTTCAAAAGTTATTATTTTAGCCGTAATATAGATTATAATTTATTATAGCTTTTCGGGCGTTTAAAGAGATTATTTATTAATCACTGTCATACCTATTATTATCTATAATAAAACAATGAGCATTTAAGTTGTAGACAATGATCATTGTAGTTTAATAACTAGGAACATGTTACACATGTTTTCAATTATAATCTCTGCAGTCTAGATAAAGTGCGTTAATTTCTTTATTTTTCTAAATTCGTATTTGTTTTTGACTTTCAGAGGAAATTTTGTTTGTTCTATTCCACACATTCAAACAGTCTGTTTGCCCAGCGTAAACGGAAAAAATGAGCGACGCACTTCGCTTGGACATTCTTATACGTTTGAGAAACTTTTACTTTTTCTATGTTCAAAAGGTTTATCCACAACAATGGCAGTAGAAACTAACGCACGTTGATATTACTCTGCAAAACGCAGATTTAACACGTCGCGTCGCGTCGGTAGTATCTTTACCGGTTATGCAACGAAGACGATATAATATAGCGTGCAGTCAAAACGAGCTAAAATATAACTAGCACCTGACTGATGACTAGAGACCGAATAAAAAACACAAAAAATTAACCAAAACGTGCTTAAAAAGCACAAAATTTGGCAGAAAAAGGACAAAGTCAGCAAAAAAAAAAATTATTTTAAGATAAAATAAGACAAACTTACGGAAAAAACTATTTGTTAAATTTATTTGTTATGGCACTGGTTTGACTACACGACTCGGTCTCGACCCCGTCGTGCAACTTTCAAACTAGTGTTATAATAATGCCTTTATCCCACTAGTACCATAAATAACTATTAAATCTAAGGACAAAATTGGATCATGGTGAAGCTAATTTTTTAACAAAGACTAAAAGCAAAAAACTAGGCCTGCTGAAAATAGTTAATTACGACAGTAGATACGGAGCTTATGCTAGTGAAACAGGGGAACCCCAGACAACACATGCGTCTGGACGATAAAGTGAACTTGAGAACCACAGACGAACATCGTACAGCGAGGATGTTTTAACACAGAAAAATAAATATAAAAACACAGATACGACGAAATTTTAAAAATAAATAAGCAAAAAATGGAAAATATGCTTTGTAGCAATCTAAAATCTCGCTACCTAAGCTGTGGATTTATTTTATTTTCTAGTTAGTAGGATTGGTTAGTTACTCTAATTAAATAGTCTTCGTAGTTATTTCTTTTTACTATAACAAAAATAAAATAATCGAATTTTAAAAATACGTTTTATTGGCGATTTAATGTAGGTAAACTATTTTTTCGATATCACGGGCCCAAGGTTTTGGATATCTTCGTTTTCCACATTTGACGGCACTTGCTATTTTTCTACCAAACAATAAGGTTGCACGAATTGTGGATCAAGAATCTTATGGTATTTCGTATAAATACTAATGAAAACTTATTTACCAATTATAAAGTTCTGTTAAATGGTTATTTAAATATTTAAAGTTATTGTGTCCATCCATAAGGTTCAACAACAACAGATAATTCGATTACTGGATCCAACGATTAAGTAATTACCGACGAAATGGTTTTTAACTATTCTGGTAAATTATAGTACCGCATCTGTCTTGGAGGGTCATACGTCCCCGATACGAAGCGAGGTATTGGTGAGTCCAGATTACTAAGTTTTTCTTCGAAACAACACGTTCGCCTGTTATCCGGCTTATCAGCATTAAATGGAAATTTTTTTTAAAAATAAACTACGTCAATATAGAGTATATATTTATTTCTACTAAGATCAAATGTTTTAATTATTCATTTTCCAATTACTATATTTTGTTTTGTAAATAAAAAGGGGAGTTTACTGAAAGCTTTCGGCCAACTTGCCAAAAGGGTGCTGCGAGAGTTTCATCGATTGGTACTTTAAATACGGTATATGCGCCCTGTTGGACCCTTTTAGGGAATTAGACCAATTGTTAATTTTTTTTCTTGTAGTGTAAAACCAAATATATACATACTGGGTTACATTGCGTCTTGGTTGTTTGTTTTGTTTAATTTTGACTTATTATTTTTTCAATTGTTGTTGCTGCACAACAACTGGCGCCCTATTTAATTAATGATCCACAAAACAATTCACTTTTACGTACGACCATATTCGCCGATACTTTGAGCTGGTTATTCGGGTCGTATGTCGCTCTATTATTTATTTTAAGCGAAGAGCGGTACAGCTTTGAGGAGGGAAATAATTATGTAAGTGGAATGATTCAAATTGCGGAAAATTAAACACACGTACAATATGACTCATATATAAAGTGACCATTTATGTAGAGAAACAAAACGGGACGCGCAGAAAAATATTAATTGTGCGGAGGTGGTATAAATAAAAAAATGATATATTCAACGTAAAATATTTTAAATTTTAATTAACAAGAAAATAGAACAAAAATAATGCTCGACGTAGACATACAGCAAAATTAAGGACACGACGCTAGCCGAAACAAATGGGGGATTCACCCGAAACCTCGCGTTTACGGTCGTTGGGATTCCCCGACGCATACGCGTAGAATAGAATGGGTACAAATGACGAAGCAGGAATAAATAGAAAATAAGTCAGTTTGGAGTCCATCGAGAGCGGCATATTTCTTCAAAATAAAATATTAGTTATTTAATAAAAATAATTCTCCAAACTTTTATTTTGCTAATTATTACACAAATTTTATTAAAAACGTTATCCCAAATTTGAAAACGGGACAAATAGCCGTCCAAAAAACCTTTTCGGAGACACCGGGACGCAAACCTTTAAAACCGGACTGTCCCGTTAAAAACGGGACGTTTGGTCACTTTATGTACATACTAATGCCATAAACGATGTGATTGTACCCATTGGGGACAACCACATAGAGCCATCCAGTGCCCAACGGACTTACGCTTCTTTGATATGGTGGCACAAAACCAGAAACAAAGCTGTTGTAAGCAAACTTAGCAAGCTGCAAAGACTTGCATGCTTAAGTATAACAGGGGCGATGACATCGACACCCACTGCCTCAATGGAGACGCTGCTGGACCTGCCTCCGTTACACTTTGTAGTGGAAGCGCAGGCACTTCTAGCGTCATACAGAATGAAGGTAAACGGATACGGGAGAATCCTCCACAGAACAGGGGACCACACCGAAATCTTCGACAAATTGAATAAAAATAGCATACTAAATATGCATTCTGATAGAATTAATACCGTTTTCGACTTCAGAAAACCTTTCAGGGTACTAATACCTGAGAGGGGCGGCGAAGAAAGAAAACAGGAATTGAGGAGTCGAGGAGGATCGATTTGGTATACGGATGGATCCAAAACGGCAACGGGAGCGGGAATCCTTGAGGCAGACACAGGGGATAGCATTAGCATTAACCTGGGCAACCTCACTACCGTGTTCCAGGCTGAGATAATAGCTATTACAACGTGTGCACAGACAATGGTGGAGAGAGGATATGCAAATAGACAAATCTACATCATGTCCGATAGCCAAGCGGCACTAGAAGCTTTGGAGGGGGTTGAGATACACTCCAGAGTGGTTTTAGAATGCGTCGAGGCACTTGTGACACTAGCAGGACACAACAGAGTAGTTCTGGAGTGGGTGCCGGGACATGAGGGCTTCGACGGAAACGAAAAAGCTGACCAATTGGCGAAATTGGGAGCGGAATAACCTATAGTCGGCCCCGAACCCACATGCGGGATATCATATCAGACCGCAAAGGGGACGGTAAAGGACTGGCTACATAGACAACACTGTATTCATTGGATGACATTCCTGGACACAGGCAATCGCGGATGCTTATAAACAAACCATCCAGAAATAACACAAAGGAAATTCTGCAACTGAGCAGGAAACAAATGAGGCCGATAATACTACTAATAGGACATTGTGGCCTCAGAAGACACCTCAATTTATTGGGAGTGGAAGAAGACCCCACCTGCCGATTGTGTGGTGAAGAAAATGAAACACCAATTCACATCTTAGGTGAATGCCCTGCTTTAGGAGACAAAAGGCATATGCACTTCGGGGTGCAATTTGCAGAACCCGATGAAATAGCGGACGCACCCGTCAACAGGATCCTAAACTTTATCAGGAATACTGGACTGGTGGAGTAAAAGAATCTTTGGGGCACAATAAGCTTAGAGCTTCAGTGCGGTAGGCGTAGCACCACACGCAACACGAATTATTATAACTTCTAAAACTGAATTCACATGATTATATCTATTTGTTATCTAGCTTCAACCGAAGCGGTGTAATACTATTCAACAAGAACTGCACAGATAAGCATAAGCTAAATACATAACTCCTCCCGTGAAAGATATTTCAATAATTTCAGAAGGAAAATTATTTAAATTTTAGATGTAACTAATTCAATAGGTGCATCTATGTTTTGTGAATAAATGTATTTTACAAATCTTTCTTTAAGGGAGTTACGTTTACAAACGACAAATAATATAAAGCCATTGACTATTTTATAATCAAAGATAAAGCTTAAAATTAATAAAACAATCATAACAACGATTACGATTGAAATAATAGAAGTGGGGTGGTAATCTGTACCACCATCAGAGTCAAGTTTATCTTGCTGTTTATTGACCTGGATTTGGTTAGCAATTAGCTTTTGGGTGTTTATGGGTACTAGGTCTATTCTCGAAATATTAATATAAGTAATATGATCAGTATTTAATTGATCGATACTGGGTATTTTTAAAGTAATAACAGCTAGGCTTCCGGGTTGGAGCCGCGTCATCGGTGCATGAACTGCCAACGTTTCGTCCTCGGTTCCACGGGACATCTTCAACTAGCCTCGGAAAACCCAATTGAAAAATTTAATTTAAACACTTTAAAACCAAATTCACCCCACGTCAATAGATCGACTAGATGCCCCTGAACCTGATTTCGACCAAGTTAGCATAATACCCCAAAGACCTTACACCCCTGATTGGGAGGAATTCACCATACCCACCTTTGTTCCACCGCCTATTAAGGAACAACCCAAAATACTTCAAAATATCAAATTACAACTAGTATCTCCAACTACACCCGATAATGACAAAATTTTATCTGATGATGACTAAAATAATACAAATTCCAACAACAACGAATCGCTTGTCAATACTGTGCACACTCAACAATCTTTTACACCCGTAATCGACATATCGGAAAAACCGTTACAGTACCATAAAAATCAAATAGAATTCCTAAACGCCTAATTACCAAAAAAATTAGAATTTCCAAATTTGACAGATTTACGCACTATTCTGTATTTGTAACACCTCAAAATAAAACTGAAATTTTTACTACCTTACTTCTTCATTTCTGCGAACCAAAATCTCATTACTATTGTATTTTTCAAAGTGAAAGTATATTTTAACAATTTTCGAAATTTATTCTTGAAATTACAAATGAAAACACACCGAAACTTCACAAGTGTTTAAGACAAGTCACCTACGTAGTCACGTAGTCTCACGTAGTCACCTACAAGTCACCTACGTAAGTAACCCTGATGACCGATTATAATATATACAAGATTATCATTTAGGCAAAAATAATCATAGAGGAATTGCAGAAACAATAGAACACCTTAAGAGGATGTACTACTGGAAAAATATCGATACAGAAATAACGAACTTTATTAACAACTGCGATACATGCAAATTACAAAAATACAACAGAAAACCAAACAAATTACCTCTTCAATTAACCTACACTTACAATCGACCTTTCGAATGTATTCATTTAGATATTTTCCAAATTAACAACATAAAATATCTAACAATCATAGACGCTTTTAGCAAATTTACCCAGGCGTATTCTTTAAAATCAAATAATAGCATTGACATCATAAATGCCCTATTTACATTTATGGCAAGTTATGCCGTACCACAAACTATTGTTGCAGACCATGAGTTTGACACAAACGTTTTTCAAAACTTTTTAAAATTACATAAAGTTAATTTCCATTTTACTACGCATTTTCATCATCAATCGAACTCTCTCATTGAACGAGTACACTCGACATTAATAGAACATTATTGCTTACTTGAAAAAACCCCAGAGAATGAAAGAATGAACTATTGTATATTGCCCTATAACAACACCGTACATTCTAATTTAAAATTTACTTTTGTACTTTAGATATTAAATGCCCCAACCAAATTTACAGAAAAGATCTAATTGCTTCTCAACTCTTACATTTAACACCAGATTGCAATGCAATTGTAAATCACAATACCCTATTATTTCATATTAAAACTACGTCTACAAAATTAACTAATTTAAAAATCTAAGTTGCAGGCTTCCGCGGCCGTGGTTAATAACAGCTAGGCTTCCGAGTTGGAGCCGCGTCATCGGTGCATGAACTGCCAACGTTTCGTCCTCGGTTCCACGGGACATCTTCAGGGCTGTGGTCACTTTGGGATCTGGAACACAACTGGCGAGACCGGTGCAGGCACCGGGTTTATAAGGGACGGGTGGGTAACAAGGTGTGAATGCTGGGTCTGTGATTGGCTGTCGGACTGTAGCGGTTGAGCGGTTACAGGGCGGGGCTTGGATTTAGTCGGAAACAGTAGTCTGTAGGCATTGTGCAGGGGATAGCTGTGGTCTCGGTGCTACCTGATCTAATTGATTTTGACATTATAAAAGGTATTAGCACCCATCAATGTGAAATAAAATCTTGCCTTGAGCTAGCTGCTGATCATTCAGCCATCTTAATCACCTTATACTCAGATACAATAAATACACATAAGCGACCTTCCTTATACAATAAAAACACTGACTGGGAGTTTTTCCGACTCAGGCTAGACTATCCACTAAATTCTCAAGTTCCGCTCAAAAATGAGTAGGTATGACATCGAACGTGCAGCGTTGGAATATACAGAACTAGTACAGCAGGCTGCGTGGGAAGCGACACCTGAACCACCCAAAATCTCTACAAACATAAAATATCCTATCACGATAAAAGAAAAAATAAAAGAAAAAAGACGACTGCGAGCTCGCTGGCAACTCACCAGATACGAAGCAGACAAGAAAGCACTAAACAAAGCAACCAAACAGCTTAAACAACTCTTACTGAAACACAAAAACGATAGCATACAGGAATACTTAGAAAATCCTTCAGCCACGGAAACCAATGATTTCTCATTGTGGAAAGCAGTACGTAATATAAAGAGACCAACACAGCACATATCTCCAATCAAAAACGAAGATGGACCTTGGGCTCGTAGCCATTCTGATAAAGCTACCGCCTTTGCGAAACACCTGGCTAATGTTTTAAAGCCTCATCCCTCACAAGGTCCTGAAGAAGATAGAGAAATCCTCAACCTTCTCGAATCTCCCTTTCAAATGCACCTACCGCTTAAACCGTTTACAACTAATGAAGTACAGGAAATAATAGATAACAAAACCAATCCTAAAGAAGCTCCAGGATATGACATAATAACTGGCGAACTAGTAAAGCAACTGTCTAATAAAGCAATCCGCTGTCTTACACAACTCTATAATGCCATCCTAAGAATAGGATACTATTCTAACATATGGAAAACAGCCCAAATAGTAATGGTTCCAGGTAAACCCCCTGGAGAAGTCACATCATATAGACCTATAAGTCTTATCCCTATATTATCTAAAATCCTGGAAAAACTATTATTGTTAAGAATTAAGCCGATGATGGATGAGCAAGAGCTGATACCAAACCACCAATTTGGTTTCCGTACCCAACATGGGACAATTGAACAAGTTCACCGGGTAGTGAGCAAGATACATAATGATCTCGAAGGTAATAGATACTGCTCCGCTGTTTTCCTAGATTCCTCGCAAGCCTTTGATAAGGTGTGGTATGAAGGGTTATTTTACAAATTAAAAAACTCTCTTCTTCCTCAAATATACCTCATCCTCAAATCCTACTTGACTGATAGAAAATTCTTCGTTAAATATAAAGATGCAACTACTGACCTCCATCCGATACATTCCGGAGTCCCGCAAGGCAGTATTCTGGGACCCATACTTTATCTGCTGTACACAGCCGATTTTCCGACATCGAGGCGAACCACAACAGCCACTTTTGCTGATGACATAGCAGTGCTAGCATCACATATACGACCCGAAGAAGCATCCAGATATCTACAAGCACACCTAAACAAAATACAGCAATGGCTCAAACTCTGGAGAATACAAGTAAATGAAACGAAATCGCAGCACATAACTTTCACGATGAAAAGGAGAAACTGTCCAACAGTAACGCTCAATGGCCAACAAATTAAACACGCTGAATCTGCCAAGTACCTTGGACTTCATTTAGACCGCAGGCTGACATGGAGAAGCCATATCTTCAACAAGCGCAAACAACTGGGTCTTAAATTAAGTAAACTATACTGGCTAATAGGTTGAAGCTCGAAGCTATCACTGAGTAACAAACTCCTAGTATATAAAGTCGTCCTTAAACCCATTTGGACTTATGGCATTTCACTATGGGGAACTACGTGCAAGTCCAATGTTGACATCTTAGAACGTTTCCAAACTAAAGTGCTCCGTACTATTGTTAATGCTCCGTGGTATGTACCCAATAGAGTCTTACTTAGTGATCTGTGTATTCAAACAGTGAAAAGTGAAATTCAAAACTATGCCAAAAAATACAAAGACAGGCTAAGTGTTCATCCAAATGAATTTGTGCACACTCTAATGATGGAAGACGAAGAACCTAGAAGACTGAAAAAGTTCAAACCATCAGACCTGCCGACACGTTTTGACTAAAACTTGTATAGTTATATTCTAGCATATTCACCCTAAATCCTTACTATTCTTGTCTCAGATAAGAATGTACCCATATGGTGAGGGTTCAATGGAACACTTCTCCGCAAGTCTTTGTAAGGCAGTTTACACTGTCATATTACCTGTAAACATTATATACTACTTATTGACCTATAGGTCAGATTGTAGGCTAATGGAGTAATAAAAAAAATGTTTTATTTGTTCAGACGCACAACTGTTATTTAAGGGCTGCTTTGGTAAGCTTGCTTATGAACTGTTACGCAAAGATCTTAGTGTTAATTTGAAAAATAATTTTTTTTGTCTTATACATATAAGAAATGAGCAAAATGTATGAAATTAAAGTTTTTGTAAGAACAAATTCATTATCTTGCCCTAACCCACCCCAAACTATGACTCGGGAAGTAATAAAATGTGACCGTCCTCAGACAATAGCAAAAATATGTATGAAAACGCAACTTTTGTTGGGACATCCACTACAAAAACATTCTCCTCCACTAAGAAAAGGTAACGTAAAAGAGATTTATTTGAGATTCGTGGTCGGGTTTCTAAATCCAATAACGCGTTGGCCTTGGATTGAGATTAATGTGACAGTGTCCGCTCTTGCAATTTCGATTGTTGAAATTCGATTAAATAATGCGATCAGGGGTAAAATACAAGAAATAAAGCTGCGTAATTAAACGGATACCTGGGACATACCATCAAACTAGGCAAAGATAACCAAGAGGCTGAAATTAACAGACGAACTAAATTAGGATGGATTGCGTTTGGGAAACTGCGATATATACTGAAGAGCAACATCTCAAACATTTTAAAAAAGAAAGTGTTTGAGCAATGTATTTTGCCTGTGTTGACCTACGGCTCAGAGACGCTTACTTTGACGAAACGTGTAGTGGATCAACTAAAATATACACAGAGAGCAATGAAAAGATCTATGCTTGGAATTAGCCTCCGGGATAGAAAAACGAACATTTGGATTCGCAACTAAACAAAAGTAACAGATGTGATACACCGAGTTACATCTTTGAAATGGAATTGGGCTGGACATTTGGCGGGTTTGCAAGATGACCGATGGACCAAACGACTAATTGAATGGCGACCAAGGCTGGGCAGGAGAAACGTTGGAAGACCACAACTACGATGGGTGGACGACATTGTAGCAACAGCATCCAAGTACTGGTTACGTGTTGCACAAAACAGAGAACGATGGAAATCAATGGGGGAGTCCAACGCTGGACCGATTTGGGCTAATGATGATGATGATGATGAATTAAACGGAAGTTGCCGCAGCCAGCCACTCAACGTCGACCCTGTTTTTACCTTCTTTTAATCGGATACGTTATGCTTGGATCTGACGCCTGACGGGTCGAGGAAAAACATTCATTATATTACGATTTGCATTTCTAACTGAAATGCACAATAGAAAGGCCAATCAAAATTACAATTTTGCATTTAATATGTGCACGCAAAAAATTACAAAAGGTAGGGAGAGGTTAAATCTGACTTGTAGAATTATATGAAGGAAGGTATTGAAGTGCATCTGACTAGTATATACAGCGTGTTTTAATATGTGGGCCAAAAAACTTACGTATTCTCTATGGAAAAAAGTTGTAACGTTTTTTCCAAAAATCCCTTTTTCTTTCAATATTTATGAAAAACGTAATTAAATATCTAAAAATTGGAGATGCATTACAACTTAAAATTAAATTTCAATATAAAATGGAGAAATTTTCTTACGGAGTAATGGCGGACATACACTTAATGTACGATATAGTCGTGCATTTTGAAACGCCTCGCACCATTCCTTCTAAACCATGAGGTGTGGTTTGAGTTGCACTGCACGGCCAATTAGATTTTTTTAGGTTAACCCCCTCCCTCAGCACTGTACTTCTCCCATGAAGTCCAGAATTAAGTTGATGGCGCGGTTGTGGGTTCAAGAGTATCTAAAAACGCCGTTCTAACGTGTCGGAGCCTCTTACTTGCCAGCTTTGTACATAAAACTGTCGAGGTATAACTGGAGTGTTGCCACCAAGATGACTGGAAGGTATGGTGTTGTCACTCGAGTTTGATATGGCCGTCACGAAATGTTTTGCGGAGAGATGGCGCAGTAGGTACTAAAAAGACGTTTGCGCGTCAAATTTGAAATCCGCACGCAATGCTATTCTAACCTGACTTTGTTCATACTGTGATATTATACTGTCATAATTCAAGAATTATAAGAACATTATAGTGACAACTATTCTCGATCATATTTTCCTATAATTCATTATTTATTGCAATATTGAAAAGGTTAATATTTAATATAGCCTGAAAATTTATATCTTCACACTGATTATCACTGTAGCGGGCACTGTAGTTATTCAACTTCGGGAAAACGATTGTTAATGCGAGGAGGCGGTAAAACTTGGTTTTGATTTTCTTGGGAAATTCGAAAAAAAACAGATTTCAATGCACTCAGTTTTGACATCGATAAGACTCCAAAAGGCTTATTGCAAAGCAAAAATACGAAGAAAAACAAATCGAAAACAAAATTGGTTCTGAAAGCAATTTGATGCGCCCAATTTGATGTTTATTATGTGCATGGGTCACGGTGGAATGCTACAGTTATAGAATGGGATGACTGTAAGGCATTGTAATTAAAAAAAGAAACATGAAAAAAATTGATAATTGACCCATATGAATCATACTTTATTGCTTACTCTACATATTTCCTTAAACACTATAGAGTACTAATTTTTATTGCAATTATTTAGTGAAAGTAGGCAATAGCAGTAGTAAAGTATAAAGATGTAATCGAATTAGAAGACAACGAAGTAACTGCGCAATTTTATCGTAGAATTGGGTACCATCTACCTGCACATATTATAATTGTGTAACATACAAACCGCATAAGCACAAAATGATAAACGTAATTTAAAACATTAAAAATAGAACAGAAACAAAAATCAGTACATAATAATACATTAAAATTGTACTGTATTGACAAAATCTATGCGGACAGTCACTCTAGACATAGTGCATCTCTTTAACATTATAATTAGTAATAAAAACAAGTATTTTAAGTACTTCAAAAGTTTATTATTTACTTGTGTGCGGATAGCGATTATCTTGCAAAATTTCAGAAGGGCTCCTGCCTATTACACAGATCACAATAAACATTGTATAATATTCATCTCAAACCTAAGATTTAAATATCAAAGGGTAGCTTGTATAAACCAGGATTAAAACACATAAAATACGTAAAAAAAACATGAAAACATTCAAATCTACGTTAACTAATTTAGTACTTTTTTAGCATGTTAACTTAAGCACTAGACAAGCATTCCAATAACATATACTTGATATAAACATAAATTCATTAAAAAAATCTTTTAAATTATAAAATAATTAATGCGTTTTGCAAGTCTGCAAAAAATTATAATTAAACCATAAACCATACATGACTGCATGTCTGTACGCTTTGAATAAATACAAATGCAGCTTTCACTGAACAAGTAGTCACTATTATATTTGTCGTTGTCCTACTATGATGGCACGTCGACAAGGTAATCATAACACAGGGTTCTCGACCTGGTAATTCTGCCACTAGGATGGTGACATACCAGTTGCAGTTGAGGAATAAACGCATATTTTTGTGGTTATATGTGGCGATGCACACAGGATGATTGATAATATGTTGGGATGTACTTTCAGTACAGATTAAGAATCTGAAAATAATAAAAAGTTCCTATAAATATGTGCCCAAAAACTCTTCATTACCGGGCAAGTTGCAGTCTACAGAAGTGGGAACAGTATTCTCTTCCATAGATTTAATTTCATAAGCAGCTTTTATGGACACATGTTTATAGAATTTACTCTCAAAGTTTTGTGTAAACTATTCTATTCTATCGTATTAAGAAAACACTTATTAGACCTTCATGGCAATTTAATTTTTGAAAAGCATATTATCTCGAAAATTGTTAGATTTAGAAATTTTCAACATGAGAACATGTTTTTGGGCAATTTTGTATGGAGAATAAGATTTTTCAAAAAAATGCTAAAATCTAAAATATGTAGAACATAATTACGTGACCCCCCCCCCCCCGTACGAGACACCTCTGGTGTTCTTATTCAAACCAAAATTATTACAAATACATGAATAACTAATTACGTGAATAATGCTCGCATATGAAATTTTAAAATTTGAGTGCAATTACTGCAAAAGTTATCTACAAAAAGTGATTAGCCTGGTTTATTTTCAAGAAACTGTAACCCTATAATGAAGGGTTTTCAGGCCCATGTTTATGAGAATTCTTTCGATTATATTTAGATTCTGAATCTATCCTGAAAATTCGTTCCACATGTTATGAATCACACTGTATACCATTGCTTTGGCAAACGAAAATTGTGCAGACTTCATTTAAATGAAGTAAAGGGGCTCTTTTAACTTTTCCTTTATTTGTGTTGTTATGAATCCTAAAAAATATTGCAATCATTATGAGAAACATAATTAAATAGATATACCTAACTATTTAGAAATTGTAGAGTATGCTAAATTGTAGTTAATTTAGCATTAGTGTAATTTTAAATTAAACCAGCTTTTTCCATTGTAACATGTAGCTGCCTACTAAAATACAAAGGATGTTGATTGTTTAAATTACAGCAAAAGGAAATTTTTATATGCTGTGATTATTATCAACAGTGATCGGAAGTACAATTCTTTTAACTGCCTGAAAATAATTAATTTAAGTATTTCTCAACTTCTTAACTGTGTTTTTACTAGTTAATTGTTATTCTACATACATATTTGATTAAAATTAAAACAGTACTTACTCCTCTTTAATTTTCTGCTGGTAGTCTGTCTTTTTACTAAGCTGAAGCTTCTACTAAATTGAGTTTTGTGAATTACATTGGTGTGTTAATTAATAAATCACCGAAGTATGCTTTTATTCGTTATTATTTTACTTTTTGAAGGAATCGAATTGTCTCGTCAACTGTCAGAACATTTCAGGAGGATTAGGTTAAAATTCACGGACGCTGTCAGAGAAATCTACCGTCACTGCTGCCCTCTCGCGGCAATACATTTGTGGGTCCCTCGCAAAACAATGTAAATATTAAAAAGTGAAAACACCAATATATATATATTAGCTATCCATGCATCTTGGTTGCCACTGAAATGTCGTTGTCCTAAAATCTTTAATTTCAGAAAAAACACAAATGACCGGAAATTAGCGTAACTCTATTAAGCAATTTTCAAACTGCAAATTTGTACCGCCAACGGTTACATAGCAAATTTATATCATTATCAAAATAAAAACAATTCTTCGAAGGTGGATGTCGTCTCTGGTGTGTCTGGGTTTTTTCGCGGTATGGGCAGTTTTAAACACGGGCGGATATCGAATTCCTCTGTATGACAAATATGTTCGTTTGAAGTTTGTGGACCTCGGGTAATCACCATTCTAATTCGGCCAGGGTGATTAAAATTATCATTTAACAAATTTTAATAACAGTATGTGGAATACTTTTTGTACGGTAGTGATAACGCTATCTTTTAATTTTGTTTGCATTACAATGTGTATCTGACGTTGTTAAGATTTCACAAAACTATAAATGTTTATTAGTTTTACCAAACAAACTAGATAGCATTTTTTTTCTATTTTTTCACAAGTAAACATTTAAATTTTAAATGAATATCTCGCGAGTTCTAAATATGCGGTCAAGTTGATTGATACGAGGTTAAAACTATTATTTGGGCAGTCACTTTAAGTATTGCTTCTAAGGAACACTGCTCCATTTAGAAACTAACTCAGTCCTTGATTTCCGAATATTACTACGGAAGAACAGTGATTTCTCAAAGCTTTAAGTTCAAATTCAGCTTTTAATTTCTGGGCATTAATAAGAACTACTAGTGATTTTTGAAAGCTCAAGTTTACACTACCTTTAGCTTTTAGACATCTGAATATTAAAACGAACGAACGGTGATTTCTTTTGAATACTATGTGTTCAAAAAGTAATTACATATGGGTTGGCCATGGAAAATAAAATTTCTGTCTTTGCATGCTTTAGAATTTAAACAAACAAAACATAACGTTACTTAAAATTTTAGGTTAAGCTGTTCATTGCATGGCCGTCGTTCATATTACGTGTTTTAGCGGCTGCTTGCAAGTTTATCGTGGCTCATGGAAATACGACTGCACAGCGTTTTGCTGCATAAACAGTTGAGGCGTCGAATCCCAGTTGGGGCCAATTTCTTTTTTATTTTATATACTGCTTTTCTTAAAACAATGTTGTTGATCTTTGCTGTTTACGCGAGGTTAATGTTAAGAGCTGTTATATTTTTAAAGAAAAAATACGAAAACAAAGTTGCATTCACTCACTGATAAATTACTTCTAATCTGCGCCTGCGCGAAGCCTGCAGAATGGTTAGGCCGTAGACGCTTGTGTACGAGACTCGTAAGATGCCGACTTGGGTCCACATCAACACATATTAAAGCATGCATACTTAGTCTATTGTTTTTCTACGTTTGTGATACTCAGTCAGCAGTCTATAAGTTTTTTATGTTCTGTGATGTTTATTCTGCGTACGCTACTAGTATAATGGTTTGTGACGCTACTGAACACACCTGTCAACACTTTGAGGTTAGATTATCAAGCAGAAATATGTAACTGAAACGCGTTCATAATTGAATATTCACTTGAAACTTATTGTTTTCACATAAAAGTATTAAATTACAGTAGGCTTTAGAAGTTGTATTTGCAAATTAATTGTTTAACAAATTTTTATATAAATGTACAGTGTTACTAAAACCGTCAATCAAATTATCCCAAGCAACACTTTCAAGCAAGCTCTTCGGTATGGACGAAATTATGCAAGGAAAAATCGAGTAGTCGATCCAGGGATACAACACCGTAAAAGTTTGGTTAATGAAAGTGAAAAGTTTGAACAACTGAACGATTACGATTATGATCTTGAAGCAGATTTTATGAATGTAGCAGCTACTCACAAAGAATACGAATATGAGCAAAACTTGTTAAAAGAGAAAGAAAAGTATTTGATTGTTAAACAAAAATATTTTAAAGAAAAATTGCCCAATTTTTTAACATGGACTGATAAAGAACAAATACGATATTTACATAATACAAATCCGGAAGAATGGACTGTGGAAAAATTATCTGAAGGATTTCCAGCGTTGCCGGAAGTTATTGCAGTAAGTTGCCAAAATAGAATTAAGTATATAAAATGCATTAGTATTTTTACTGATTTTAGAAAATAGTGAAATCTACATGGACTAAAACGGACAACAAAATACGAAATCATGATGAATCTGTTAAAAAGAATTGGGCACTATTTAAAGAAGGAAAGTTGAGTGACCTTCCACCCAATGTAGTTGTTCATTTGAAGAAATTCACCAACAGAGACTTGAGCGTTAGAACCTTAGAAATGCCAGTAAAATTTGTTCAGAGGACCATAGAACCAAATGTTACAGTAGGATCGGAGTTTTCAGAAATAATCAAAAGCTATGAACGCCTGAAAAATAAAGATAAAAATGATACAAAAAAATTAAATAATATGGATAATAATAAATTACAAAAACCACCAAAAAAAGATACATATTTATTAGATAGTTGCAATTCAAAGCAACATAGCAAACATACAACTTTAGATCATTTGCAGCAGCATGTACAGAAAAAGTCTCGAGATGGAAAAGATTCAGCAGATAACGAACTTATGTTGAATGTGCTAGAACAAGAGAATCAAGGCCTTCAAATAAAGCAATTTGCTGAACATTGTAATGAAGCAAAGAATTTGCAACCTACAACTATAATTAATAATGCAATAGATAATAAATACACTAGTAATAGTGAAATTAGTACTGGAGTTAAAAAACTTGAGGAACGTGATCTGGATTATCCCGACAGAATTGTCATTCCAAGAGATAAATTCAAGCGAGGTTATACTTATAAATTAAACGATTGTTATTATGATGATGATGGTGAATTTTTATACAGGGTACCAGGAATGTATTAATAAAACAATTTTAACCTTTTTAAGGTATAATTTATTTAAAACAGCTTTCATTAAAAAATGACTAGAGCAAGCGTACAAAAGTAATAATGTACGAAATAAATAGCACTTTCAGTTCATTTAAATAAACTTTTCATACATAATAATTAGGCCCTTTGTTTAATTAATCACTGGGCCTGCTTGAAAAAGCTATAAGATGTTAAAAATTTACAATATCAATTAACATGTATTTGCACGCTCTTAATACAGAAAAAACATTTAATCTAACTCCAACTAGCTTTGTGTAATGGCTGTAGCCATTAGTATTGAAACAAGTACAAATCTAGTCGACTACAACCATATTAATAGAACTTTTGTGATATTTTTTGTATTTCAACTGTTGATCAATTCCAACAGCTACACCTTTCGTTGGCTGATATAATATGTAAAAAATTAATATTTCTTATATAATCGAATAATAACTGTATTCAGATGTTCCAGTTAAAAGAGTTTCCCAACCTTTGTTGATGTTTTTCGCCTTTATTTTATTTTTAGAAGTAGAATAAGGTTTAAATGTGAAGTTGAAAACAACATGATGCATTTATATATAGCATTTTTCAAACTAAGAACGGCTATAATACAAATTAATCTTTTACGAAAAGATTAGGCAGTATATACTAAAATTTATTTGATAAAAAGAATTAAACTAGGCGTTTAATAAAATCAATATTTAATATTACTTTTTAAATTATTGTTTTTAACCTAAATAATATGCAAGAACGATATCTTTCAATAAAAAGATTTTAATAAATAGGTATTGCTTAGTGGTTCTGTAAAAGTTTGTGATGATTGCTTGCATATACAAGTGCAATCAATAAAAAACTTGATTAAAGTGATCTTTGGTTTTTTGAAGTTTATCGAGAACCGTTTCATACAACAATGCAAAAAATCATCCTGACATGACGGCATAAACTTTTTTAAGTTTGTGGTAAACTGCCACTTGAATCAATTGAAGACATGCGAAATTGTTTGCAAAGCACTCTTGCTTTGATAATATATACTTCGTATGAACTGCTAACATCTGTTGTGCCGCATGTGGAAAAATCATCGGCGATTAATGGGTGCGACAAGAGAGGGATATAATGAGCGGGCCAAATGGGGTTCACGTATCTATGGATACATGATTTATTCCTTGGCCGGCCACCAATGATCCGTGTCGCACTCATTAGTTGCCTGTTCCTTATACAGTGTGTATTTTTTCCGGTAACACGTTGCATGTCACAGTTTGTTTTACATTTAAAGTATGACTTTATAAATGAGAACAACAGTTTGCTGTGGGTATAGCCCAACATACATCCCTTTAGTAATAAAATGTCAAACAAGGTTTTTTCCATCCATAGCAAACTATTGTTCTCATTTATAATAATAAAGAAACCTATGACATGCAACGTGTGTTGCTTACCCCCAAGAGGATATAGGATAAAATAGACACTGTTTTAAAGGGATTTGAAAAACGCAGTGAAAATTAGTTTTAAATTTGATCTTATGCAATAAGTATGTAGGTTTGTCATGCATTTGCACTGTGTTATCTATGATGGGTTAAATAAATTGACTTGACTAGCAGTTTATCCACATGCGGAGTGCGAATCGTGACGACATTTTTTCTGTTGAATCTATATAGTAAATGACAGTTCGCTAGCAGTTCATACGAAGTATATATTTCCAAAGCACTCTTGCATACGTTTTTTGTTGGTCACACTATACTTATTCTACAGGGTCTTTTAAAAGTATTGAACAATGTTTCTGGTGACGTAAATATAGATTTTACCAAAGAATAACGAAACACTTAAAGCTATATGATCAAACAGCGGTTTGAAACAATAACAGTAGTTGAATTTTCTTTTCTTTTCTTTACTATCAGCTACTGTTAGAAACAACAATTTCACAGTTGGCACCATTTTCCATTTTGTTTAAATTTCAGAAAAAAGTAAATATCAAATTTTACCGAGAGTACTTTTTTGTTATAATAAAATTACAAATCAACATGAGCTATTTGCTTATAATACTTGTGTAATTAATAACTATTCATATTTAATTGAAGCACTACCATTTTGTGTTTGATTGTAAAGAGAAATCGGATGAAAGTTTACTTGCGTTGCCGCACGCTGTATGCCTTACAATGATCAACAAGCAGAAAACCAAACTGGTGAGTGCAAATGTAAAACCAGCACGAGATGAGAATGGAAGAATATGTGATAGAGTAAGTTAGTGAATTTACATATTCGGGAAGTGTGGTGTCTGGGTAAGACCAATGTGATTAAAGATGTGAAAGCAAGAATTAATAAGGCAAGAGCTGTTTACAATAGTTTGAATAATATCTGGCATGTGAACAATAATACAATTAAATCAAAAATGTGAGACAAAACCTAAAGGTAGAAGGAAACTGGATTAGCCAAGGGAGACATGGAGGAGAACAGTTGAGAAAGAAACGAACATGACCATAGCAAAGCTCGGTTTCCTGGCTAGAAACAGAAAAATTTTACAAATACCCAGTTCCACTGGCAATAATATGGAATGCAGTTTTACTTATTATTAAACATTTATTAACTTCGAAAAATATTTTTGTCATATAATCATTTATTGGCTTCAAAAAATGTTTTTTTGACGGCCGAAAATAATTTACCAATAATTTTTCATTCTTTTATTATTTTGAATAAATGAATTTCTGACGTCTAAAACTCAATTGCATGAAATAATAGATAAATATTTTAATTGGAATATATCAATATTTATAAAAAAAAAAAATATTTTTCACGTCAATAAATCAATTTCCCATGAATCAAATTTAATTTGCGAGTTCTAAAATTTAATATTTGATGTTTATTTAGCGACTAGAGGAAAATATGATTTGGTTTTCCATACTTCAGTATAAAAAGTAAAATGGCATTCCATATAATGATGGAAATTACTGCTACTACTACGATTACTGTGAAATTGTTCAAGTTTTTCTTAAAATTTTGTTATGCAAGAATACAGTATTTTTCAGACTTGGTTTAAATAACATAAACTCATAAAGCACAAGTTCGTCTTTGCTCAACTACATGTAGCAATTAGATATAGCTCTCTAAGGTATGTCTTCCACAATTTACAGCAAGCATACTATAACTGTCACTTTTTAAACTTTCGAGTGCCACACATCTTACAATTATGCAACATACCTTGCCAACCTATATTCTTGCGTGTTGCATATCTGCAACCAACACAATCACTTTAGTGCTTTTGTTATCATTGTGCAACACAGTATACTTGTTATCTTTATGAGAGTGTTTTCCGTGGCACATAGGAACGGGCATTATACTTGGCTTGAGCAAATTTGAACAAACTTGCATAGATCCGCATCACTTAAGCATGTTTTATGATAGTAACACGTGGTCTGAGGCTTGGTCCAATGTCATTTTTCAAAAATTCGTTATGGTGGGCTACGTGTTGCAAATTTGCAATATTGCCAGAATTATCAAAAAACAAACTTTTTATGCAAAACTGTAAAACTCCTTTATAAAAAAATTAAAGGTGTAGTAAAATGGGACCTCAAATTACAGTAAATTGTACAGATAAAAAAGAGTTGCCCAGCAGGACAATTAATTGCAATACATTGTGGCGCTCTAATGATTAATAGATATGAAAAATTTAAGAGGCAAACAGAAGTGTAGAATTTTATCTATAGCACCATGCAGTAGTTTGAAAACAGTCGTGAAATGGCAAAAAGAGAGGTTACATTATATTCAGTATAAAAAATAATAATAAGTGCAAAGTAAATAAGAATATTAATATTTTACTTTCCTTATACATGCTTAATAGTGACGAGTGTAAATTTGTAAAACAAATTGTCATCAACATCAATTTTTTAGAACTGTAAAAAATTATGATTGTAATATATGAACATGGTTATGGAATATTATTATTTACACCACCAGAACCATTATTCCATACTTTCGATAGAACCCTGCACTGAGATGTTTAGATACAGCATTAATATAGTTATATAATTATAATACAGTCAATTATGCATAAAAACATTAACTAAATGTATACGAAGTGAGTCATTTGCGTGTCACCTGTATACTATTTCCTGAGCTACCGAGAATATCAAATTTTTTCTTAACACTTTCACAGTCCATGTCTGCCGGCATATACTGCTTTGGCCTTTTTTGAGAAGTTCCTGAGCTGCCGGCGTATCATAAACATACCTTCGCATTAATAATTTTTATCGTGTGAACTGAAGAGCTTGTTTGTATTATAATGCATGGACCTGTATTCTTAAATATCACATGTTAATAAACCACTGACAGCTCATGGGACTTGTAAAGAGAACTGTTTTTATGAAAATAAATAGAAAAATTCTTTAGAACATAATAAAACTTAATTGTTGTTTTTGTAATCAAAACAATGTCTTCATAAAATAAAGTGGTTTGTATCTTTGATTATATACCTTTATAGATACGCAACCAATGTAATTCGTTTACGCTTAAGTTGAAGACTACACTAAGGGGAGCTGTGCGCCATGCGTCTAGTTTATACTAAGTTCTACGTCGCATACCTGCTACTGTTGGAAACTGGAAACGTACGTCATTTAGCATTCTTTGGGTAGGTACTTTGAACTCGACCTACAGTCAACAAAGCATACAAACACATGTGTCAACACTTAAAATCAGGGCAGGGCAAAAAAGGCAGAAGATACAAAAGAGGCTGCAATAGCTTTGTACTATACTTCACCTGCAGCGTATAAAAATTTGAAACGCCAAAATGTAATTTTACCGGGTGTACGAACTATTCAACATTGGCTGAAAACTATTGATATATATCCGGGTTTTTCAGATATTATTTGTAATATTTTAAAACAAAAAACGATCGGTATGCCTTCCCTGTCAAAAAATTGTGTGCTTTTACTTGATGAAATGTCAATAAAAAAAGGTCTAGAGTACAATAAAAGTAAAGATATTATTGAGGGTTTTCAAGATTTAGGTTCATTGGGGCATACACATAAATTTGCAACTCATGTTTTAGTGTAATAATGTGCATACAGAAAGAGAATTACTATACCAAAGAACGTACGTGTGCCGAAATAACGCGAGAACTGGAAATCTTTGCGTACCTACTAAGACCGCAGTTAAAATTACAAAATTAATATTCTGTAATTTTGTAGAATTTCATAAAAATCATAAAAGTGAGGATAATATTAGGAGCAAACTATGTAACGTCGCCAAAACTGCAATTATCAGTGAATATCCAAATTTCTTTGACACTGAAAACGACTGCATTATTCATTTTGATTTTTTTTAAATAAACTTTTTAATATTAGTGCGCACATATAAAGAAACTGTGTGGACATCGAGAGATGTAAGAGTAGGAAATGCGGGTGTTTGTGATAAACTTAGAAATTTTAAAAATGGTTAATTAATGTTTCATGCAATAAAACCAGGGACGTAAATCGAAATAAAATAACGTTTCGCTTTTCGGTTACGGTTAAAATTTTTTAAATTTCGGTTATGTTATCGGTTATGGTTTACTGCTACTAAAAATTTCGGTTACGGTTACCGGATTTTTCTTGATGAAAGGGATGTAATATTGTATAATATTTTACACCATTTTTGCACGTGCAAAAAAACTGATGCCAAAATTTTAATCTCAATGAAAATCTGTGGAATATCTCGGCAAAAACTTTATCGGTGAAAACACCTCTAAAAGTATTCATCCCTTCGGCCTTAACACAAATTCACTGCTGAAATCATTATTGTAAATGATTCACACACAGAAAATGATGGCAAACACTTCGCGGGCTCCTGTAACCTGTTAGCGGTAAGCGGATTAGTAGTAAGTAGGTAGTAAACATCTTTAATTTTCATGTTGACCAGGACAGACCTTTCATCAGAATAACCAATTGACCAGCATATTTTTATTTAAGAGTGTTGCTTATAACTTGCTTGGTTGACTGCTTTCTAGATCTTTCAGTACAAACAGCGCAACCTGTCGCTCACGTCTACTACTATTTCAAGGAATGTAATAATTCGTAAACGTTGCGGGTCTATAAGGGTATAGTCAATGTTTATATGCAACAATGTACAATGATGCACATGATTTTCATAATGTACACTGGCGACTCATGGACTCGAAAGTCATAGTGACATGACTCGTTGTTTGGGGCCTAATCACCTACTTTATGTTGCACACTAAAATTTTCTGTAATATCACATAACTCAGCAGTGATGTCATCTTTAATTTTCTTACATAGGAATATAAATATTTTCTTATGCACTTTGATTTTTGTTTCTCGTTTCAATAATATGAAACTTTCGTACTCTTCCTTTACACAAATATCAAGAAAATGTAAAAAATATCTTGTTAAATGACTGATAGAAGTTTGCTGACCTAATCTAAATAATGGCTAAACAAATGAATGAATAGTTTTAAGTATTTTTGTTTAGATCCATGTCCTGATTACTTGAATCAGTTTCTTATATTTTATTAGAAATGTTTTTACTATAAAAGTATGACCGTGTTAGATCATAGAAACGAGAAAAAAGTCTATCTAAGTGTAAGTAAGTAAAAATAATTATATTACTGTTTAATAAAATTATCGATGATGGTTGGAGTGTGACATGAAGTAGCATTTTAGGGCCCAAACAAAAACTTTGATATTCTCAACAATTTAAAAAATATTAGGGGAGGTAAAATTTAAATGACACCCATTACTCATTCATTTTTGTAACGCCAAAAAAGCAATTTTAATTTAAATTGCTTCCCTGATCTTACGGAGCACAAATCAACATTAACAACCGGGTAATAGAATTTTTTTTAAACAGAGTCTTTATGGAAGGCAGTATTATTCAAGGCTGATTCCTTGAATCCAAGAGCTTAAGTCACTTGTGTCTTCACAGTTCAATACAATTTCTTGAGGAGTATCTGACGACAGCAATATTTGGGTTGCCGTTCTACCAGATAAATATGCACCATGCACAGTGGAGTAAAAATTGCTGTGGGTGTGTTCACCAGCAAACAACAACACAGGCTGTAAAAAAATAAAATTAATTTTTTACAATGCAATTAATTTGCAGAATGAATTGTAAATATTCAAGTACACAGCGTGATATACATATATTGTTTCATTTACCTTTGCTTGATTTTCTTTACTATACAGAGGTTGAGCTAAACATTCTATGTCAATCTGAGAAGCACCTACTGCTATAGCTGTGTAGGATCCATGTGTATAAGGTTGACTCCACCAGCTTGTACTGCAGCACAGAATAAAATTGTTTATTAAGTCATATATTACAACAACTTTACACAAAAGCAAAAAAATATGGTCAAAGCAAGTCGCTTTGATTCTTATCATAGTTCAAACTTTTTTACTTTCCCATACTTCCTGTACAACGATGTAATGCAACTGCAAAAAAGTGATTAAAAGATAAATTAAATGCTTTTTTACAAACTCCCAAGCTTCCAAATGGCAGCCAATACAAAACGAGTTGAACAACATAAAATTTGGCCCTGAATGAGTAAAGAGTTATGTTATAACAGTGTTTTCTAAAATTGAAAACTCTGCTCAAATTCAACCTTTTAAAAATTTTCACAGGTCTTCCAAAACTGGCCACAGGACTTTTTTAAAACTTGATGAACCGATGAACAGTTAGGGAACTGCTATAATTTATATTCTTACCCGACGGTGAAATTTTTCAATAAATGGGAAATTATAAAATAATAACAATCTATGCTTATTTTTGGAACGCCATAACATTTAAGGAGTTACTTTTACGTTTTTGCCAATCTGCCAATTTATTTTTGAGTAACTCTGTGGTAAGTCAAAATTGTTAAAACATGTATTAGTTCAGTTATCAGGTAATTGTGTACGGAAATGAAATAACTCAGGAGTAGAATTTTTTTGCATAAAAGCTTTAGTTGGGCGTCCAAAAAAGACCCTGAGTTAGTGAATTTTAACATGGCGGGGAACTCATAATGTTTTTTGAAAAAGGTGCATAAAATCACAAAATACTGGTTTGCTCGCATCCTACTTTAAAAGTAGCTCTAAGAGAAAAAAATCTGATAAAATTCTGCGTAAAACTAAAGGAAAAAAGAATGATCTAGCCCTAATAGTTTCCAAAATACGCCCTTCCAAAGATACCCAATATTTTTTTATTTTTGGCTTAAAAATCGTACTTTCAGGTTTCTGAAGTACCCTGGTCCCTGATGATTATATGAATGATTATACAAGTGGTTCATAGAAGAATTAAAGTACACCCAATTTCCCGTTAATAAAAAAAAACAACTCTCTAACACTAACAGGTTCAGTGGCATGCCAAAACGTTGTGGGGTGTCGGTACCAGGTTCAGATCAGGCACCCTCCTCCCAGTAGGAGATAAAAATAAAACCTTTCATAACAGAAACATTTGAGTATCTAATAAGGGTCCATATAATGTAGAAACTATAATATCAATTTAAAATATTTATGAACAAACAAAAACATTGTCTAAATATTGTAACAAAAAACGAACATAATATGTAAGAAAAATGTTAAACATAAATTAAACAAAATTCCTTTTTCTGGCCCTTCACTTTTTGTATCAACTTATTGCAGTTCAGATTCACTTCAAACGTTGATTGATGGAGCAGGACAGGACAAATTTATTACTTATCAGTACCCTAACGTTTTCAACCTACTGATGTATCAAGATATTTGTCGAAAGATATATTTTAAAAAAAACAGTTTGGCTGGAACAAAAAAAATAGGTATTTGTTAATTTTTAGGGGGGAAAATGCTGTAAAAGGACGAGCCCTAGCTCTGTGGAAACCGCGAAACCGCAGTAGTTACGCCACAGGCTCCTTTTAAGTGCATCCAACGTAAAAATAAGCTAAACTAAAATGAAAGAGGATAAAATTCTGCATAAAGCTAAAACAAAATGTCCTACCTCTAATAGTTTTCGAAATATAACCTTTCAAAAAACCGGATTTTGTTGTATAAAAATGTAAAATTTCTGTTTCTGATCATTTCCCGGGGAAAAATTATAGGGGACTCCATTCTGCATAAAAAAACAACCCTCTAGTCTTCATGAAATGAAATGAAATTCATGAAGTTCATGAAATAAAAGTTTTCAAAGTTGTGGGGGTAACTTTAAACGAGTGATTATGTAATTTCTGTGCATATTTATTTATTTTAAGTAAATATAAACCTATTTGCAATAATGAGTTTACTTGAAAATCACCATTTATTTACCTTCAGTTTTATTGTTTTTTTAAACATTAAGATCCGTTACAATATTTTTACATTGCTGTTTTTATTATTAATATATTGTATATTATATTATAAAATTATGTACGTGTTTCATAATAATTACTGAACTGAAGTTTTTCTGTAGAATCATTTGAATATCGAAACATTTAAGTATTTTAAAAATTTGTGTGTAGGAAATAATTGCAACATTGTAAGAAAGCAGAACCTCAAAGGATGTGCTGGAAAGAACGTCTCTTTAGACTTAGTACACTGAACTGGATGTACCCATGCATTAAGTATTTGGGTTTCCGACGCAGGTAGAGCCCCCTCGAATGTTGTCAAGGACAGAAGGTCTGGACCCAGGCCTTTGATCTATGATGGAGGTCAGGTTTTGCAGATATCTTTAGTTTAACAGGCTCAAAAACGGTCGAAAATGCTCTACTTTGAAAAGTGATAGCTTGCGACCTATGAGGGTTATAGGGTTGTATTTCTTTCTGATTTACAGGAAATTGAGTGTACTTTAATTCATATCTGAAATGTACGATTTTTGGGCCCAAAATAAAAAAAATGGGGTTCTTTAGAGAGGCGTATTTTGGAAACCATTCGGGCTAGAACCTTATTTTTTTTAGATTTATGCAGAACTTTATCAGATTTTTTCTGTTAGAACTACTTTTAATGTGGTATGCAATGGAAATAAACAATCCAAAATTATGCGATGTTTTGCACCTTTTTAAAATTTTTTTCTGTATTCCTGCCCAAGTTAGCATTCACAATATCAGGTTTTTCTTGGATGCCTAAATAAAGAGTTTAAGCAAAAAATTCTATTCCTGAGTTATTTCCCTACAACCCCTATTTGTGCGACGTGATGACTGGACTATATAGCAATTTTGAATTTACGAAGTTTAAACATTTTTCCTATCTTTTAAGAGCTTCTTCTACTGCAAGTCTATTAAAATGTGTATGGTCTTTTCTACTTTATAACAAAAGTAACCAATTTTACTAAAATAATAAGTGAAAATGTTAGCCATTAAAACAAAGCTTTTTTCCTTTTCCTTGAATAATTTAACCTAACATAGCTAGAACATAAACTAAGAAATTTTTACTGAAAGTTGTGCTGAAACTAAAACTGACCATTTCGATCGATTTTTTCAACTTTTTACGGTTTTTGTAAATAAAAAAAACTTAAATATTATAACCATTCACGTATGGCATATTGCTTCTTCTAAATCTAATGTTTTATTTTTACACTTACCAGACACAGTTCTTTGGTTTAGGAATGTATGGATCATTAAGAAATTTTCGGAGAATATCTGTACAAGTGTCAACAACAACTTCATTAGATAAAGTTTCCATATACTCTGCTTCTTTTCCAGAAATCCACCCCAACAGCAAAGTATCTGATAGTTTCGTAAAAGAATATATTTTCTTATACCACACATTGCTCAATTCTGTGGGACTATCTGCTTTTGCAACTTCCGTTTCCCACAATAACATCACCTCTGTTATGTTAGGATTTAGAAATGGTCGCTCATATTCTAATAAAATTTTATCTACAGTACCAAATAATAATTTATTAATAGCTTCTATTTTATAGTCAGGTAACGGTGGTTCAAATAAAGTTATAGCTTTATGTTTTAAAACTCCTAATGGTATAGTACATATCACATGATCACAATAAAATCGCTGTCCGTTTTCACACACAACTTCAACATTGTGTTGCGGTACCTCTTTTTCACAGCTCGATTCTCTGCTACAATTGTGCGAAGTAGGTTTTGGCGGATCTTCGATTACTGTGATGTCAGAATCATCCGAATCACTGTCATTACAATTTTGATTATTACTTTTATTCCATATTATCTGTTCTACAGCATGTTCTTTTAACAAGCTATTCGATGGTATTTCTTTGGTTAATGGTGCTAATATGGAACTGTAGCCACCTGGCAGTATAACATTCCCACCTTGCAGTTCAGTGTAGCTACCTATTTCTAATACATCTATTTCTGACATACTGTGGCAACCAGAAATGCATGTTTCTCGTTTTAATAAACAATCAAAAATCAGCTGGCGTAAATGTCTTTCTTGAAGATCTTCTACTTTATCTAAGTATAAACTTACTTCTAATTTAATATGATCTCCTACGCTATCTATTCCTTCCGGAGGTAAATACTGAGATATAAAATACTCTTCGCATCGTCGTAAAAAACAAAGATATGCTTCGTAAATTTCATGCAATACTGAAAACGGGACCTGCTTTCCTTGTTCTGTTGATGCTACAACTTTATGGGGCTTTGGTACATGCATAATATCCACTAAACTATTCTGCATTGCCAATTCATACACCGGATTACCAAGCACTCCATGTATCCAATTTGCCCCCAATTCTACTTTTTCATTGCCTATATCTATTTGGACTATTCTGCCACCAATTCTCCTTCGGGCTTCCAAAAGCTTGAAATCATTAAAATCATTCTTACTTAAATGGTAAGCTGCTGATAAACCAGCCATTCCTCCACCTATAATTATCACCTTACACTTATTGTTGTTTTGCGAGTTTGTTTCATTTTCACACATTGTTGTAGTTTAATTTTATTAAAATTGTATTTTAGGTAATTTTAAATAAATTATTAAATTGTTACTATTTTAGTTTTTAATATTTGCACAAATATTGTTGGTACCATCAAACATATTGTTGGTATCTCTGTGAAGTTATTTGCTAGCACAGAGCCGTATTTCATAGGTTTTTAAATAGACATTGGTTGTAATCAGCAGGTGTGAGCGATAGCAAGCTGTAGCGTAGTTTTTTAATTTTTGGTAATTTTCCCAAAAATAAGTAGCGAACACAAGAAACAGTTGATTAATCATTTAAGCCGCGTTCGGCTTTGCTCGCAGATCACTCTGAGCGCGCTCAAGTTGTTCCATCGCGTTTTTCATCACACTCCGAGAATAATCTGCCGCGTTCGGCATCGCAAAGAGATTATTCGAGACCTCTCAAAATTCTTCGAGCGAGCTGTAGAAATAATTTGCTTGCCCATGGCTATTGAGATCTTCGTCAAGATATTGGCGCGCTTTCACGGTGTTTGTTAAATTCGTTAGGTCTTTAATAAATTTGTTGGCTCGTGTTTTTATGTAAAAAGTAAAAGCTGTTAATTTACTGATGTGTACCGGGGTTACCTGCACAAAAACTATTTTTATTAATAATTTCTTTAACAGATCTTCAATAGTTTCCACACCTAATCGAAAGTAAAAAGTTACATTTTAAATTGCCTATGCCACATTCGTAGTACTGTAGCTTTCTACAAAATTGTCCATTTTCCCAAAATGATTGTTTCTTCGACTACTTTAAATAAAAGATCTTGAGCAAAAAAATAATGTATTGCACCTACCGATCTATTAAAAAACGCACGACTTAAAGATTATGTTTTGATAAAATTCCCGCTAAGACTGTTTTCACATGCGTTCGTTCTGAGAACTCCGAGCGCTAATGCATCACGTGACTGATTTATCTGTTCTAAAACTGAACGCGGTCTTGGTATCATATGAATTTTAGTCAACAGTTGAGTCTGCTGAATGAGTCTGAATGTAACGGATCCGTTCAGAGAACCTCAGCAACTCAGTTGCTGACCTAGCAATACCATCTGAACGTTGTTGCTGATTCTAGCGTCTGGTGTCTTCAACAACAACCGATCCTGACTTGCGAAACCTCGTCTAATATTGGCGCGTATTGTGCAGTGTTAACTTGTCAATGTGGCTGTTTGTGGGATTATGATATTTACACCGAAAGTAAAGCAAGTTAATGAAAGTGTAAGTGTAAAGTGAAATTGCATTGTTAAAGCTGATTTTTTCATTGCTAATAAATTGCATTCAATACAAAACAACAAATCCTTTTTTTTAATTTATAACATGCACTGTACAGTGTACAGCGTAGAAAATACAAAGCGAAAGTAACTTCTGATTTTCATTTTTTACAAGAAGGAATGTTAAAAATATTTTTTTACCCTTTGACTGTAGCTCTTTAAAAAATGATTATTAAATAATAATTTTTATTTTATATTGTACATCTTTTTTATTATTTAACTTTTAAAGCAACATGTAAAACTGACGTTTTGAATTGCAAAACACGTGCGTGTAATTAAGAAAGGCTACGATCTCTGCTGACGGCGACTTTAGAGACATTCCAGCTGCATGCCAAGGAGGTGCGCAAGTCATGAAAGATTGAATAAGGTAGGATCGGTTGTTTGTTGAAGACACCAGACGCTAGCGTTGCTGATCGCTTGCGCAATAGCGCAGGCATTGATTACCGAATAAGTATTCGGCATTTGACCGAATAGTTGGCTAATATTCGGTACTTTCACTTGGCCGAATATCGTTAGTAATTCGTGAGAGACCAGCCTAATAGTATTATTATTCGACCTGTGACCAAAATCACTATTCGGCAAAACCCTAATAAATATTGTCTTTTTAGCGCTTTAGAATAAGTTACAGGTACTTTTGTATTGTTCTTCAGATATTGCTCTATATATAAAACATTTAGGTGATTGTTATTATTTTTTTCTGCAACCGACAGGGAAGAGACTATTTACACTACACGACTCTTTTGCGACAGGGCAGTAACTCGTTGCAGTACTGAGTAGTGTAATGAATCATTACAATACTGTTTTGAAGTAACATGTCTGATTTTTAGATATTGCTGTGATGTTACTTTGGAGACACAAACATATGTCTACCTAACATACTTGATTATTTTTTTTTCACTGTCAATAATAAAATAATAACTGTCATTTGAAATTATGAATTGATGATTGAAGTTTTCTGGTTAATTAAAGAGATTGCAGAAATATGATATACGTAATACTTCAGGAAAGTGTCTTTACGGGACTCGGGGATTTAAAGTACCTACCCGCCTCGTACTTCAACAAGCTCCCTCGACCTGCAAAGCATCACTTTGACTTTTCTGATTTGTTAAGTAAATAGCTACGTATTTTGTTAATAACCGAGTTTTAGAATAGTGTTTGGTTTGCATTTATTTGTTATAAAAGAATGTTCATGTAATTTTTTTAAAAGAATTTAGGCAATAATGTTTGTCGTAGTACAGGAATACGGCCCTGTGCAGTGCTTTCACGGTTACTAACTTCAACTTAGAAGGTTGGAAACAGAAACTTCTAGGGAATTTATTTGATTGTCAAACTGCAGGTATTCGCGAAATGAAGTTTTGTAAATATGACGGGGGTATCAGATGAAAAGAATTTTCAATTTTCCAATGAAAAGAAAATCCGATTTAAACCAGGCAAAGTATTATTTAACGACAATAAGGTTGATGAACTGTTTAAATATGAAAAATGTGAAATAAATGACGAAACAGAACAATCTAAAAGAGGTTAGTTTTTCTTTTGTAGATTTCCTTTATCCAGTTGTACAATATCGTTTAATTTAACAGAGGAATCGCCGTCTTTATTTTCATTTTTACATGTCGAACTAACAAGAGGATATGTATTAGAACATGATGAGGAACGATATTCCGCAAGAAGAGAAAAGGTTTATTCCTTTATGAGAATACCTAGAGAAGTTGAAAAGTTTATGATCTATGGATTCATGCAGTGTACTGATTCTTTCCTTTTTGTTTATACATTTCTACCTTTGCGATTTATATTGGCACTATGGGCTTTTATAACTCGACCAATTGCCAAATGTTTTGGGTAAGGCTACTCCTATGAACAGGTTATCCACACATTTAGTTTTTTCACATTCTAACATAGCTGTACTATATATCTTTGTAAAAAGCTTACAGAATAGGTAAACATACATAACACAATGAATGCCCCATTAATAATCTCAAATCGCCTACTTAAAAACAATATTCTGTATTGGCATTGAAATCTTGGTTTAATTTAAGGTAACATAATGAACATTGCAATTTCAATTTTAAAACTTGGAACACTATAATATGCAGGGGCTATTTATATTTATATCAATTCGAGGAGAAAAGTAGAGTATTACAATAGTACCTGCAGTCCCACTATTCTGATCAATTAAAATAGAGGTAATCTGAGTTAACATTGTATCCCGATTACTGTATGTCTTATAAATTAGGTAAATACAGTAATTTATGATTATTGATGATACCTAAACTTTTGAAACACTGGTTATATATTTTTTTACACTGATTTTTGCACTGTTTAAATCTAAGCATATAATAGGTATAATAATGTGCTTAATAAGAAAAAAATTCTGTTTCGATTACTGATCCTGATAAGTAAGAGTTGTGATTTGGAATCTGTTGTTTCATATTCTATTATTCAAGATGGAATTTATTAATTGGTAAATAATGAATATTTTATGAAAAATACAACAATAATGTGGCCTTGTAGTTGTTGTAAATACAGCAAAATTTTATAATGGAAAAGCGTTCAAAATATTGTTAATTTAATGTTCTTGAAATTCTTCTTACTGTTGAATGTGTAATAAAGTAGGAGACCAAAGCAAAATATGGAAACGCCAATTTTCTGCTGTTGATATACATTTAAAATAAAAATGTGTCAAATAAAAGCTATTAAATAAAATACTTAAATAACTTCAACAATAATTAGTTATTTCACCTTATACGTATTTCGACATGTTTACTTGCCGTTATCAAAGGTCATAATAAAAAGTAAACAGTTAGTGTTGCTGTAGCAACAATAGAAATTGGTGACATGATCTTGGTTATCAGTGTTTGCAGATGATGTAAGTTTTCATTCCAAAACATCTGATAAAGGTGAATTTAAGAGATCAATTTGCTCATTTATTAAAGCTACAGTTTTTAAATGTTTGTGACTTTTCATTGCTTCCAGTATATTTAATTTACGTTTATCATAACAAAAGTGTAAAAATGTTTATAGTGTTATTAGATGTCATTTTTGCAATAAACAAAGTGTTTAACATGTTTTTAGTTGCCTTAAAAATTACTTTAAATTTATTAGTTTTATTTTAAATTTAGCAATTTTTTCTCGATTTACCGCCAAAAAATTGAGTCGAAGCATATTTAATTGTATTGGATTAAGTATTTGGATAAATTCTGATAACTCGGAAAGAATTGCTAAAATTATAAATAAAACTAATAAATGTAAAGTAATTTTTTAATACAACTAAAAACATTTTAAACACTTTGTGTTATGCGAAAGTAAAAACAGATGATTTGCTAAAATCAGGCATTTACATATTAAATTGCTCACTTTGTCATTCGTTTTATATAGGCCAGACAATTAGAAATTTTTATATTCAAGTATAAAGAACATGTGCGTTGTTACAAACATAAACATTTATTAGAACACAATCACTTGATGACATTTAATAACACTATAAAATGTTTACACTTTTGCGATGATAAACGTAAATTAGGTATATTTAGTGTTTTGGGGTGAGAAATCACATCATTTGCAAACACTGATAACCAAGATCAAGTCACCAAGTTGTATTGTTTGTATAGCAATGCTAACTGTTTACTTTTTGATAATGTGACTTATAAACATGCGAAATACATATTTCACAGTTAAAATAAATAATTATAGTTGAAGTTATTAAAGTATTTTATTTAATATCAAAATGAACTTCAACTAAGTACAGCTGAAACTTATTACTATTTAAGAAATCGTTATCTATAGGGTCCTTCAAAAGTATGGAATAATCCATGTAATGGCGTAAATATTGGTTTTACAAAAACACTTCATATGAAAGTTTTTTATTACAGTTTTATCTACCTTTCAGCATACTCCGAAATCTTTTTTTGACCAATGCTATAAGCCACAACTGTAAGTGCTGTGGTGCGATCGTAATTGTTTTTAAATAGCACCATACCTATTTTTTCTATTCATTTATTAAGAGAATTTGTCTTTTTTTCAATGGTTTAACATTTGTGTAACATTACATGACAGCATTTTCAAGAAAAACTTCTTCATAATAGCAGGCCTGAATTCAAACAACAGTCTACCACAATTGCTGTAGTATGCTTTGAAATTTGTTTGATATATTAAAACCAAGAACAAATGTTGGTAATCATAAATCCGCAACCGTAATTAATATTTCATTTTTTTGTTTTTTCAGTTAAAACCACCATAGTGATGGGAGCAATTAGATTTCTTAAATTTATACTAATAGACTTTGTTGACAGCACTAACATTTTGTTTTTTCAATTGTTTATGGTTGTTAATAGATATCAAATGAATTTCAATGCATACTACAGTGATTGTGTTAGGCTATTGTTTGAATTCAGGCTTCCTATTATGAAGAACTATTTCAAGAAAATTTTGATGGTTATTGTCCACCAATGAATTGTTAAAAATTCTGCTTAAAATGCAAGATTACTAGTGAAACCATGGATGCTACAGATTAACATGTGTGACATTTTTTGTTTACTGTTACTTCATAGTGCACTTAATTAACTTCAAATAACAGCTTTAAACGAAATTTTCTCAAAAACATTCTTATGTAATCTCTTGATACTTTTATAGGTCGTAAAGAGAAAAAAATACTAAAAAAGATAAAGACAGTAATTTCATATTATAAAATCAAAATTAGTTTATACCAATTTATAATAATGTTATTTTTTAATTTTAATGAAAAATATTAAAAAACTGGCTATAACACGATTTTTTAAATAGTACCACCCAAACTTTCTTGTTTTCTCTTGAAATGAAATTTTAAATACCTTTTTCTAAGACTATTTTAGAATATAAGCATACTGATACAATTTTTAATTACAGAATAACTTACATTATACACTGGTTATTATAGAATATTTCATTCTAACACTGTTGTGAATAATAAAGGTTGCGTCTCTCCTCTATCAACTGTTATTATGTTTTGTTGACAGTTACAAGCAAAGCGTATTTTAGAATTTTAATATTATTGTTTGTCTTTTTACAAAGATCAATTAAATTTTGAGTATTGCACTGATATTCCCATAGAACAAAGAAACCTAGAGAAGCGGCACGACTACTTAGAAATTTTTATTTACATGGAAATTAATATTGCATAAAAATTAATAACGGCCAATTTTAGTAAGGATACAAAAATTTGTCCGCTTTGTCATGCTTCACACAGTAATTTTGACTTCACTATCTTAATATGCCGCTTCTTCAATTTTTTTTTTGATTTATGGTCATTACTGATACTATTATACAGGGTGTTTTGAAAACCATGGGCCTCCGTTCAGAAGCAGATTGCTTACCTAAAAATAAGACAGAAAGTTGCTATAAATATGTGTCTGCAACAGCTTATTTTAAGAGATATTATATTGAAATTTTTATTATAATTATTTCAAAAAATTTCAGAAGAGGTTTTGAATATTTTATTTAAATTACTCATGCCCTATAACCTTTTTGGCTATAATAAAATTTCAAAAATGGCACCTGGGACGCACGTGTGATAATCGGGTCATTAAAAAAAAAAAAAAATTTTAAGAGACAGTTTTTATTCAGATTGCAGCAAGGATTTAAAAAAGCGAATCAAAAATTAGAAACAGTGGCCGCATGCATTTTTGTTTATTTTTTGTTTAGTTTTTTAATTGACTCCATCACCCGCACATATGCCTCTGTTGGCATTTTTGGAATGTAATTATAGCCAAAAAATTATAAAGCATGAGAAATTTGGCTAGAATATTGCAAACAATTTCTGAAATTTTTAAAATAATTAGAAGAAAAAAGTTTCAACGTATCTCGAAAACTAAGCTTTTGCAAACACATGTTTATAGAAAGTTTTTGTCTCACTTTTGGGTAAGCAATCTGCTTTCGAACGGGAGTTCATGGTTTTCAAAACACCCTGTAAAAGACCGATGATAATCATTGCACATTTTAGTTTATATCGAAGAAGAGGTAGAAGTATTTTAACCCCAGCTGAAATATGTGATCTACTGAAAGCCACACTTGTGATATCGTGCAGTATGTTGATGTTCTACATTGACACTAATATGATGTATCACTTAATTAAAAGCCAATCTGTTATTAAATTGTACATATTCTACAATATGCTGGAAGTAGCAGATCGTTTATTTTCTGCATTTGGGCAAGATACTATTGATGCACTATTTTGGACCGCTACAGAGCCCAGGGACAGAAGAAGAGAGCATTTGGGAGTTATTCCTCACTTACTATTTGCTATTGCTTATGTGTGTATCCTTTGATGCAGCTAACAAATTCAGATAAATGATGCATATTTTTCTTAACTTTTCACCAGTCCTGCATAGCTTACTAGTACTGTTTCAAGCAACTACCTTAAATGTAGCTATCAACTCCAACAACAAAGCTCTTCTCACCATAATGATGTCTAATAATGTAAGCGGTTTTACCTGTTTTTCATATGATTGTAAATATTAACATTTTGTTTTAGTTTGTTGAGTTAAAAGGAAGCGTATTCAAAAAATTTGACAAAAACAACTTATTTCAAGTTTCATGCAGTGACGTACGTGAAAGATTCCACTTGGTTGTTTTGCTCTTTGTTGTAACTTTGCAAACCATGAAAGAATATTCATGGAAAACTGATCGTTTTTGGGTGCTTCTACCAGATTGTGTTATGGTACTGATTGCTGAAATATTTGTTGATTGGATTAAACATGCATTTATAACTCGTTTCAATGAGCTGCAATTGGATGTATATAGAGATTATAGAACGAGTCTTGCATATGATATGGTACAAACCCGGCAAAAGCATGCTTTTTCTGATCATTCAGACTTGGTAGCACGTCGGATGGGCTTTATTCCACTACCTCTTGCTGTTGTGATGGTTCGAGTGCTAGCCCAGTCAGTTTATATAAGTGACTTAGCATCTGTGATTATTATCATTCTTGCTTATTTATGTTTAATTTCATTTAGAGTGATAAACAGTATACTTATATTGGGTATTGCTTGTAATTTAATTGCACAGCACAAGCAGGAAAAGGCTTCTGCGCAATCACCTTCGGTTAATAGAGCTAGTAGTCCTGTATCTAATTCAAACAGCAAAACAGCAATACCTAAAGATTGGTTTAAAGATACAGCAACGAGTCCATTAAAACCCACAACTGATCAGCCTATTCCTGCTCGACAAACCATATGTGTAAATGGATTGACTAATGAAACGCCAAAAAGAACCGAATCTGAAACCCCTCCAGACTGTAGTTTGGGATCAACAGCAATTTTTTCCAACAGTACTGTTGATTTAAAAAATGTAAGCCTTAATGAAGAACTGTTAAAAGTTGATGGTGATGATATACAAATAGAGCCGACAACAGAACAAGAAGAAATATTGACCAGAAGTGAACCAAATATTAATAGTGAATTTGTAGAAGAAGTAGTAGATGCTCTTGATCAAGACGCTGGAGAGTGTGGATTGAAAAAAAGAGCTGAATCTGAACCATCTTTAATCACGTGCAACGAATCCGAGGATACAATAAGTAAATGAGTTTTTGGGGAGATTTTTGAGACTTGCTTAGTGCGTATCCACCATTAGGTTAGCTATTTTTTCTGAACTAGTCCTGTACATAATAAATACTTTTGTGGAAGAGTTCTATCAGTAATAGTTTATGTACATTGTTTTATAATTAGGCAGAATGTTGTAAGTTTGTTAATAAATTCTGTTTTTATTTACTTATTTTTTTTAAGGACAGTCTTATGTGTTGTGATAAAATAATGATAACTATTTTAATAAATATTTACAACAATAAATAAATATTACCATATTTGACTTGTAGATGATGACAGAACACTAAAATATTAAAGCACAGTGTATTAACTTTTTTGTTTGGTATATCATTTATAACCAAAGACCGGACTTTTAGTCGCAGAAGAGCAAAAAATTTAGTTAAAATTCAATAAGTAAACAAAAACCTTGGCCGTACTCAAATCCATTGTGTTATACGTGAATCATATTGGACAAGAAAACTAATTTTTTGGATGAGAATTTAGGAAAAGTTGTGTATTGCAATTCTTAAGTTTTTTATTTATCGGTGGTTTTTCGTCCTTTATGAATATTGATAGTCTGAACTTTTCTTTCATAGAACTTTCTTGTATTAATGAATTTACACGTTCTATTTTCATTAATTTGTGATTGGTATTTTACACTTCAATTGAAAAAAATATTTTTGCAGTTTTATAAAACTGTTTTGACCATTCATGTTCTATGCTTATGAACGCTGTTTTATTTTATTTTATTTTAATATTACATAAGCTTCAATTCCATAGACCAAATAAATAATAACTACCTGCACAAGCTAGATTAAGGTCAAACATGTAAATGTGTTACCATTCTAAGCTCGTAAATAATTCTATTGAATAGTTTAGGTATGCATCAAATAGACATTTAGAGGAGTACTGCCAAAATCGCTTGATAATTGATTGCCTCATAATTTAATTACTGGCAAAATACTAGACTAGAAATCCGGACTATATTTATAACAAAGTCCAAAGATAGAAAACAAAATACAGTAAAAGTTTTATTTGGCATACGTAAAATATTTTTTCGTATTTGAAGGTTTAAAAATAAGCAAAACCTATTGGCAAGAGTCGGTGGTAGCAACCCTAACATGCGCAGGCTGCTTGGAAGAAACGGGTCTAAAGCCACAATTGGTCATACGTGACTATTATAAGATCCATGGTCACCTACGCATCGCTTGTATGGTGGCCAAAAACTAAACAAGTCACTACTCAGTTACAGCTAGAGAAGCTACAACGTCTCGCCTGCCTGAGTATTACAGGTGCAATGAGTACCTGTCCAACCGCAGCAATGGAAGCCATGTTAGGACTAACGCCCCTACACCTACAAGTGCAAAAGGAGGCGATGTCACATGCGCTGACACTCGGTAGGATAAACAAATTCAAATCAGGGGACCTTACTGGCCACCTAGAAATCTTAAGCCTCGCCCACCTAGAGCGAAAGGCCTACACCGTATCGGATTTTAAGCAAATAAAATACAACTTTGATCAACCCTTCAAAGTGAACATCCCAGACCGGGCTACATGGTCCACAGGAGTGCCTCCCTTTAAAAGAGGATCGCTCCAATGGTACACGGATGGGTCAAAGATGGAAGGAGGGGGAACTGGAGCGGGTGTCTACGGTCCTGGGTGCCGTATTTATGAAGCCCTTGGATCCAAAACTACCATCTTCCAAGCTGAGGTATATACCATAAACCTCTGCACAAGAATAAACCTCAAGAAGGGCTATAGAGGTGCAACAATTGTTATACTCACAGACAGCCAAGCAGCAATAAAGGCTTTAAAAGCCTACACTTGCGAATCTAAGCTTGTCTGGGAATGCCTGGGTAACCTCAAGCAACTGGCTAACAAAAACCACGTAACATTATGGTGGGTTCCAGCCTCCAGGGCACGAGGGTGTACCAGGCAACGAAAAGGCCGATGAACTCGCAAAAAGAGGAGCAATGACGCCTTACATTGAACCTGAACCTTGCTGTGGTGTACAGAAAAGCCACATAAAACACGAGGTCAGTCTATGGGAGGAACTAATGAAGTTCTCGTACTGGGAAAACATACCGGGACAACGTCAGGCAAAACAGTTTATAACTATTTCGCAAAAGAAAGCTAGGAATGCTTTGTCTCTCAGCAAGAACGAGCTACAAACCATCACTGGCCTTCTCACAGGCCACGCTCCACTAAAATACTATCTTTTCAAGATTGGTAAGGCTGAGGACTAAATCTGCCGACTATGTAACGAGGCAGCAGAAACGGCAGAACACATCCTATGCAGATGCAACGCTGCCGGTCGTCGTAAACACAATATCTTCGAAAAGGAGACTATCACACCTACCGAAATAAGGGAATCGAATCTCAGAGATATACTTAGGTTTTTCAACAGCCTACAACTTCTCTAACAAAACAAGGGCTCACAAGTCACAATAGAACCATCAAGGGTCGCAGTGACGAAAGGCAAGTTAAGGCCAAAGCCCAGAACAAACTAATAATAACTAATAATATTGGCAAGAGTAAAATTTTCTGAAAAGTCAAATAAATGTTTTGCTCCTTTTGCATCTCATCTGTGGATACACTATGTTATACCAGCTTTTGAAGGTTGATTTGCCATTTTCCTCTTTATGTGATAGATTACACTGGTCAACAATGATTTTATTGTCATTGGTATTAGGTGAAGGCAGCTGATTCCGAATTTGCTATCAGTTTTATTAGATTGGCTCTAGTTTTTGAGATAATGCCCCCTTTTAGAAAGTGTGAAAGAAAAAAACAAGGAAAACCCAAAATTAAAAGTGTATTAAATAAATCTCAAATTATACAAAATAAAATGAACGGAATATTAGAAAGTATTACATTGTTGGCAAAGAACATGTTAAGAATTAAAAATGATATCATAAATCACTCCTAATGCTCGGTAAAACGCCGTTTGTATGACTTTCTTTTGTGTTGGTCTTCAGGACAATCACGTAGGAGGCTCCAGCAATAGTCTGCCATCATGTGTCTATCCCATCTGCCTTGATACCTTTCCTCCATAGTCTTTATGTCCTGGTGAAACCGCTCCCCTTGTTCCTCACTAAAATCACCCAGGTTTTTCGGAAATCTAAGTGGCTATGGAGAAAGTGTACGTTAATGCTCATATTAGCACCTAATTTCTTAAAATTAATGAGCATATTTTGCACTCGTTCTTCATAATACTCTGCTTTATGGTTATCCAAGAAGTTCTTAACAACTGAGACAAAATAGCACCAGGCAGAAGCTTCAACATCAGTCATAAATTTTATGAAATGCGAATCGTTAATGAATTTGCGAATTTGAGGACCATTAAAAATTTCTGCCTTTAATTTTTCCATACTTAGTTTAGGGAACGATGTACAAATGTATTTAAAGCATTCCCCGTTTTTATCTAAGGTTTTAACAAATTGTTTCATGAGTCCTAGCTTTATATGGAGTGGTGGGAGAATGATATTATCTCTGTCAAGCAATGGCTCGTTCACGATGTTCGCTGTACCTATAGTCAAATTTTCTCTTAGTGGCCATGTCTTCTACGTCCAATGATCCTGCTTTGCTCTACTATCCCATAGACAGATGAAGAAAGGGTACTTCGTGTATCCACTTTGCTGTCCAAGCAAGAAATTCGCCATCTTTAAATCAACGCAAACAGACCACTGGTGGTCTTGATAGCAGATCTTCTGCAAAACCATTTTTATGTTTTCATATTCTTCTTTAAGTTTCGTTGAGTGGCCAATTTGAATGGATGCATAGCGATTTCCGTTGTGCAGTAGAACACATTTCAAGCTTCTTTTAGAACTGTCAATAAAAAGCCGTCATTCTTCTGGTTGATATTTAGGCAAACCCATTTCTAAAAGAAGTCCTGGAATGTCATTGCAATAAACAAGCTCTGCATTTTCGCTGAAGTACGGGAGAATTGCCTGCTCTCTTGTTCTGTAAGTTGTTATTGTAACTTCTGGCTTTAGACAGTTTTTTTCTTTTAATCTGGATGCTAGAAGTTCAGACGCTTGTTTTGACAGATTTAGATCCCGTACCAAATCATTCAGCTCGTCTTGAGAAAACTGTTGTGGTGTTGATAAGCTCCTATCATATTCACTTTTACTAGAAGACTGTGTGGTGGGCTGTGAGTCCGGCAGTACTTCGACATCTGACAACGGAGTAGGAATTGTTTCGCTGTGTGGTAAAGGTCGCCTGGCTGAATCCAAATTAGGATATTTCCACGTACGTTTCTTGTAGCGGTTAAAGCCTTTCACAATCACAACACAAAAATAACAATCGTCGTGATGGTTTTTCGGTTTTGTCCACACCATAGGGACACCAAAGTTTAAGCTACTTCTCTCTCCTTTTGTCCATTGCCGTAGAGACTGTACAGGGGTTTTACAAACGTTATGGGGAACCCAAGGTTTGTCTTGCTTCCCAATTGGGAAACCAAAATAAGCAAGATATGCTTGTTTTACAAAATTAGTAATATTTTGCCTTTGTTTCTCCACAGTATAATCACCACAAACGTAGCAGAATACGTCTGGGTGGTTAAGGCAAGCTCTTCGTGACAAACTCATATCTGTGCGAACGCTTAAAATATTGTATTAATATGATGCTTCCAGAAATTAAGTAATATAAAAACACGTCTTTCTTCCACGGCTCGCTCTACACAACTAAGTAAATGAGTGCGGTAACGTACATGCAAACTGTTGTGACATGTCGCGACATGTCGCAACTTGTTACAAAGCGTCATAACAAGCGTCTGTTTAGCGTAATATAAAAATTACAACGGTCGGATACTAGGCAGACGTCAAGAAAGTGCAGTGTTACTGAGGTAAATTCTAAATTTGAAGGTTATAAATTATCTACAAAATTAAATCCAATTCAGTAAAAACAAAAATTGTTTTTAAACTCAATGCCCAAAGTACCCTAAAATCACATACATTCGGCAACGAAAAAATATTTTTTTTTGTTGGGCCGTGTTAATTGCAACTAATTTGTCATGTATTACATTTTTTGCTGTACACCTGTTTTAACAAATTCATGGAAACATGTTTCGTTGGGTGTAGGAAGCATTGATATTAAAATATCAGATTTTTATTTTAAATGCATAAATCAAAGTATTTAACAATTACAAGAAATTTTTTTATTTAACTTAAAAAAATGGGAGAAATCTTCGCCTGGACTTTTCCAATACTTTAGATGTTGTTAGTGTATTTAGGAAAAGTTGCTTAACAGCAGTTAAGGTCGCTCTCCAAAGCGACTGCGCTGCTAACCAAGACTGGATAAGTATATTTAGCTAGGTTACAACTAAAAATGTTTCTGTTTTGAGAATAAGAATCGATTTTGATTTTTTTGGGAAAACATTTCTCGGTACAAAAGAAAATCGGAGATGATGCAATAAATTCATCAGCCAATAAGTGGATGGGAGGGGAAAATTAATCCCCTTAAATACTGTTGCACCTAAATATTTAGTTGTTCTATTATCACTTATGAGCAATTCAGCTTCTACGAAAATGTTTTACTGTGCCCCGTTTATTAAAAGGCATAAAGTTTCTATTCTCAAAAAGGCATAAAAACGAGCGGACTTATTGAACCAAATTGTAGCGCTATAAGCCTACAAAGGTTAAAAGGTTAAAGAATCGTGTGTCCAATGTTTAAGCAATATTTTTCGAAAATTTTGAAAGAATTTTCTCTTTATGGTTTTTATTTGTACAAAAATTATCTTGCATGTAAGAACTTTTTAAATTTGTTTTTCATTTGGATCTGTCAACTCAAAAATTTTCAAAAATTGTAGCAACCGCCATTTTTTTTATGAAAAGAGTTCTTAAAAAAGATTTTAACTTATATTAGCGCCCTCTAGCATTCTCGTTTTATATTTAAAAAATTAAGTTTGAAAATTTTTTTTATCAAAAAGGGATTGATAGTTTTCGGTTCCAGAACATAAAAAAAAACATTTTAGTTCAATGAATTTTAATTGCACATAGATATACCAAATTCCATTAAAATTGGTCTAGCAGCTTCTGAGATATTCGCGTTACATGCATACACACACGCACACAGATGTTTTTTGGATTTTTGGAGGTTCAAAACATGTATTTCCGTCAAAATATCAGAAGTAAAAGTTTTCGGGATTATCTAAAATACATTACCATACGGAGGTATAGAAACAAATTAATTTAGTCGATATTGGAGAAATGGCCCTGAAAAACAGATTTTCCGAAACATTTCACTTCCAGTGCATGCTAGAGCAAACATGGTTATTAACTAAATAAAATAGGATTAAATTTGCTACAAACTGTGTCTTATTAGCGCAGTGGTTTATACCGCTGCTGTCACGTTCCCAGACAGAATATTTCAAAAAATTCTGGACTGTGCAGGTTGCGAATCCGTTATGATTTGGGGTAAGCGGTAAATAATGCTAAAGAAAAAATAGATAATTTACTAAAATCAGGCATTTACAAATTAAATTGCTCCCACTGTAATACAGCTTATATAGGCCAGACAATTCGAAATTTTGATAGTAGGTACAAGGAATACGTACGTTGTTAGAAATATAAACGCCCACATAAATGAAATTACGCTAAATACTTATTATAACACAATCATTTAATGACATCTAACAACACTATAATTGATGATGTTAAACGTAGATTAGATATACTGTAGGCATTTGAAGTTCACAAACATTTAAACACTGTACATTTATAAATGAGCAAATTGATCTCTTAAACTCACCGTTATTATAAATTATAGAATAAGAAATCATGTTATTTGCAGATATAGATAACCATGATCAAGTCATTATGTTCTATTGTTCCTATAGCAACGCTAACTATTTTAATTTTAATCCTACTTTTGATAATGACATGTAAACATGTTAAAATACATATAAGGTTAAAATAAATATTTGCTGAAGTGATTAATTATTATTTTATTTATATAAATAATCAATTTCAACGAAGTAAAGCTTGAACTTATTAATAGTAGGTACCGGGCAATCGTAAAAAAATGATTCAGAGCAGGCCATGACCGAAGTGTTAAAGTTGGTAATACTTAATATAAGCCAATTGTCTAATGTTGACAGCTGTAAAAATTTTTGGTTAGATACATTTAACTTAATGTACATGTTTCAAGGTAACTTCAGTAAATAAATGGAAGGTACAGTAAGAATACGATTTTTGTTCAAAATGATTGGCAGGAAGTGCCAACAGACAGACTGAAGATAGACCTTATAATTTTTTTTGAAGAACGAATAGGGGGCTTACATCAGATGATTGATTGACCCCAAAACCGTGATATGATATGAAATCGTAGAATGGACTAGGGCATATAACACATTCATTAAAGCATCTCTTTCTAAGTAGCTTTTCAAGTTAAGTTCTTGTCAATGACAGTGCCTAAAAATGTTGTTAATTCTTTCGTCGTGAGTCCAATATTGAAATGCACATGCCTGTGCGTATTTGTGAATTCAATTAGGACAGTTTCGTTCATGTTAACAATCAGTCGATTACTTTCACCCCAGTTATTAAATTCGTTGACAGTTTTCACAACTTTAGAATATAGCTCCTTAGGATCAGCGCTGAGTAAAGTGTATTTTCCCACGCTAAAACTTAAATTTTTGGTTTGTAGTTCCTTACCTACCATTTCTAATCAACCGTTATTGTCGTTATACATATAAGAAATAAGATAAGGTTTGTTTTCGAACACGAAGAACCTCATTAAGGTGATTTTCTAATTTTATACTTCACCTACTCTGCTAGTTCAAAGAACAAATACGTCCACAACTGAATTATTCATTTTCCCACTGAAAAACGACCGCATTTGGCGAAGAAAAAAGGTTTTCTTCTATCAAGATAATGCACGGGTGCACACGTATGTAGTTGCCATGGCCAAAATCCACGAATTACGCTTTGAATTGCTTTCACATCCACCATATTCTCCCGACTTAGCCCCCTGCGACTATTTCCTGTTTCCCAACTTAAAGAAATGGCTCGGCGGAAAGAGATTCGGCTCTAATGAGGAGATCATTGATGCAACAACCGCCTAGTTTGAAGAGCTGGAGAAATCGTATTATTCGGAAGGAATCAAAAAATTGGATAACGTTATACTAAGTGTATTGACCTAAAAGACGACTACGTTAAAAATTAATTGCTTTTTGGCCGAAAAAATTATATCTTGTTTCATTTTTACCAGGTTTCTCACTCCGCCCTCGTAAATGTATTAGTTTTTACTTTCCCATACATTCGGTATAAGGAAGTGTTGATTTCATGAAAATTTTCAAATTCTAGGTTTTAACGGAAATACATATTTTGGGGCTCAAGGAAGCCAAAATAGTGGTTTTAAAAAACTGTCTGTCTGTGGGTGGGTGGGTGGCTGAGTAAGTGTGTGGGTGGGTGATGCCTCTACAAGCGAAAGTACTGGACCAATTTTAATGAAATTATAAATCAAGAGGTATATCAAAAATTGTAGATCTAGTTAAACTTTCCAAAAAAAAAATTCAAAACGGAAGTTAGTCATGTTTTTCTTGTAGCATTTTTTACCAAAATAAATTTTGAAAATTTGAGCATGGAATAATTTAAGCAGCAGGCCACTTTTGCCAATTTGCAGTACATATACATTGTCTTCTAACACTAGTTTTTTCACCCATTAACTGTTTTTTAAAGAAGCACAAGCATACCTTTCCTATTTGTTAGTGCGTTTGAATTCAGGGCCTGCTAATATGCAGAAGCTTTTCGAGTTTCTCTGGAAAATTTTCTTATCTGAGGATATACTGGTTTTATACAATTGCATATAAAAATAAATTATGTATTGAATAAATGCAAACAATAGGTATAGTGCTATTTAAAAAGTAAATACGTCGACACCCTTTACAGCATTTATAATTTTTTTAAACTATGCAGGAAGGTAGATAAAAATGTAAATAAAAACTATTCATCGAATGTTTTTTTTTGTAAAACCAATTTTACGCCACTAAAATTGTTATTTCTGTATGGTTGGCGCATATATTAAATTGTAAACTAATTATATAAGAGCTTAGATTGGTAACATATCCATATGTTTAATCTTGTGTTAGCTTGTGTAGGTAAGTTATTATTTATTTGGTCAACTGGAATTGATGCTTGAGTAATAATAAAATAAAATAAAATAGAGTGCAAAAGCATAGAATACGAATGGTCATGAGTTTTAAAAGTACTTCACGAAATAATTTTATGAAACTGCAAAAACATTTTTGTTAATTGAAATGTAAAATAGCAACCACGAATTAATGAAAATAGAACGTGTAAATTCATTAATACAACGACAAAGTTCTACGAAAGAAAACTTTGAACTATAAAGGACGGAAATCCACTGTTAAATAAAAAACTTAAGAATTGCAGTACACAGCAGCAACTTTTTCTAAATTCTTATCCGAAAAATTAGTTTTCTTGTCCAATACGTTTCACGTATAACCTAATGAATTTGAGAATGCCTATGGTTTTTGTTTACTTATTGAATTTTAACGAAGTTTTTTGCTCTTCTGCGACTAAAAGTCCGGTCTTCGGTTAATTCATACTTGCAAAGAATCTTGTGTTTACAACAGATAATTTAATTTCTGCAACGGCAAATACATAAAATATTCCACGCGCAAGGAGTCATGGGTGTATAGTACGACTACTACCTTTTTGATCGCGACGCAGAAGTAAGACCATCCAACTCTGTTTTCATTATTACACTTAAATTTTAAACGTGTTTATTGCTGTGCGCTCTTTGTGTAAGTGTGAACAAGACAATTTAAATGTTTGAAGCTTGTTCTCATTTCAACGAAAAGTGCAAAAGAATACACAATTTTGAACAAATGCAAACAGGAATTGGATGGTATTAATATAGTTTTCCGATATGTTTATTCGTATGATCTGCACAAACAAAGAGTGGGCTTCTCTCTGACGTTCGACACCGAATCTAAAAGTATAACATGCAGTGTGATAACGACAGTTATCTTCGACTGAATTCCCGCTGTTACTATTACGCGTTTCGCTATCTGTCTGAGTATTCAAACCTATATTATCAGCAATAATCTGAGTTTTTCCGGTATCTATGTTCATCTTATCTCTAATTGGTCTACCTTCTTAATATTCACCGCGTCCTCTAGCCATCAATCCAAAATCGTACAGGATTACGTTTTGTATTATAACTCTGCTTACCCTGCGAAATTATTTATAAGGTGGATGACAAATCAATTGAAAAAATAAATTAAATTCTTCATCATTAAAATGTGACTATTTTACCAAAAATTTTCAACGTTCTGTGCAATACGAATAACTCATGTTTAAAATTTTTATAAAACGTCGAGCTAGTTTCTCGATTACACTTTGTTATCAGAACAAATTTGTGCAATTGTTACCGTTAGGTGCCAATTTAGTTTTCTAATTAAACCAATTAGCTGCATTGCAGTAAACCAATAATGGTGCAGTAAACCAGTTGAAATAACATCAACATAATCAAATACCGCAGTGTGTAGGTGTATTCCGAAAACATCCCGAATGAAAGTTCAGAGTTCACGTTGAAAACATATATTTGTTGTTGTGCTTAAGGACACGAATGTAACAGGTATATCCAACGAGAAGTTTTACAAACTTTGAATTGCAATTTCCACCTATTTACACTTATTATTGCTTTCACACTGGTAAGTACTACGTAGCAATCGTTTTAACAGATCAAGTGTTGCTATTTAATGTTAAATTTTTCTTATAGGTAGACTTAGTTTGATAATCGTCTAGAGTCTAGTCATTTCAGACGTAAATTGTTTAGATGTAAAATAAACTACAGTAACCAACCATAAACACATTCAGTTAAGTAGTTAAAAAATTTGTTTTTTGCAGTTAATTGTTAACGATGAAATCTCAAACACTGAGTGATTTCTTAGCTATTACAACTTGTGTTGTTGCAGCGTCAAATTTAGCGAAACGATGTACAGTTACACACTTTATCGAGTGCAAAGCTGATATTTCCTTTTGCTGTTAAGGAAACAATAATTTTGCAACTAGATTGTGAAATTAACCGAATAATCGAATATGTCAGTTTTCTAATTTAGATTTGCTTGTGCAATTGAAGAACGCGAGGAGCGTTAAATATATCCCAATAAGCCATTAAATGTTTGCTCGTAAATGATTTTGGTTTTAAGTTTAATATATGTAGTTACTAATTAGATACGTTCTTTAAATAACTACAAAAACAATATAACCGCGTCGTCACTCTTACAGGGGTTGCTGTATAAAGTGTTGCCTATCCGTACGCCTTACTCTTTTTAAGAGAAATGTAGTTATGAATGAACTGAAAGTTCAACCTCGGCGCAACCCGCCTTGGTATGGATCAATGAAACAAACGCGTAAAAGCTCTCTGTACAGGGTGTTGCCGGGAACGCACTATTTCGTATTTTTGCAGACCTTCCCAACAAATTAAAGACAATGTTGCTAATGCCAATCTACAAAAAATCACTTTGATATATTATTATACGATGTTGCGTTTGATTGTTGCGGTAATTCATTTCTCTTTAACACTGCGTTGCTGCTGATGTTCTAAATAACCAGATAAAAGAAAAATAAGAATTTTGGATTTTAAATAAACCAATTTTTAGACATCGCTTAGCTAATATACAGGGTGCCGGATTTTTAAGGATCGTCAACAAGGTTCACCATTGGGAACTCGCTTATTTAAAAAAATACAAAGTTGGAAATTGTATGCTACTAACGCAAACCTTGAAATAGTAGACTACTAATTATGAATACAGTCCCCACCCCCAAAAAGAGTACAAAAGCAGTCATCATATGAGTCTCGTTTAGCTTTTTTTTGGTACAATAAGTTTCTGAAGATTGCTTTGTTGGGCAGGTTGGTAACAAAAATTAGCTGAGACACAAACTATAAGTTGATTTTAATTCGTTATTATCGTAATTAATACAGTTTGTTATTCTGATTTCAACGATGTATTACACTTTGCACTTTCTTTAATTAAAAAATGCCTAAGTGGCCGCCCATCTAAAGTTTCCGCCATAGTATTAATATCCTTAAATGTTATATGCATATCGTCTAACCCCTAGACTCTTCAGAGTATGCAAACCACGTTGCATATCATATGTTGTTGTTATTTACTATTAAAATATAATTTTATAAATGAAAACAATAATTTGCCGTGGATAATAATTCTAGCTTGAGTTTTTATTATTAAAAAGATGTATAGTGGGCTATACCTACAGCAAACGGTTGTTCTCATTTATAAAATTATATTCTAATAGTAATGCATCATATGACCTGCAACGGGTGTTGCCTACTCTAGAGTCAAGGAGTTTCACGATAAAATGGACACCCTGTATAAAAGATCATTCCAAAATATGGTAATGGAATAAAGATTTTGGTTGCGTAAATATTGGTTGCGTACTTTATATAAAAGCTTTTTATAATATCGCATCTATGCATACTTTTCAGAAAATATGTTGACTAATTTTGTAGGCGATGTGAAGCGATCCTAATTTTTTAAATAGCACTATACCTTTTTTATGCATTCATTGGACGCAAATTATGTTCTATTTTCAATGGTATAAAAGTTGTACATAACTAAATTTACGAGTATAACGCCGAAAACTTCTTTATATAAACATGGCCTGAATTCCAACAAAAGTCTATCACAATCGCAGTAGTGTGCGTTGAAGTTTATTTGCTATCTCTTAACAACCAAAAATAATTTAAAGAATAAATTGCTAGTGGTGCCAAAAAGGTCTAATAGTACAAGTTTAGTAGAAACTTAAAAATCAAATTAATCTCTTTACCATGGTGCGTTTAATCGAAGAAGAAAGAATCGAAACACTTAAATATTAAAAACATGACGATCGCGTCACATTGCTCACAGCATTAATCAAAATCATTTTCAAAGTATGCAGAAAGGTAGACGAACATGCAATAAAAGCTTTCGTATAAAGTATTTTTGTGTAAAACTAATATTTACGCAACCAGAACCATCATTCTATACTTTTGAAGGACCCTATTAACCTACAAACCGAACGTTACTATGAAAGCAAGACAAAACACTATCTCTATTAACTTTGACATTTAACGTTTAGATCTTCACTAAAAAGTTTTAGGAACAAGCATGTCGAGCTTGTCTAAGTGAAGCAATAAGGAAAACTTTGACAATGAAAGCGTCATTGGTTCCCAGCAGCAGTAGAGCTTTCCGTGGTTCAATATTCACCTAAAGCGCTCTATAAAGTACAATTAAAGTGCGATAAAAAATACCTCTAGAAGGCCATTGCTGCACTATACATATAGGTATAGCAAATCTGCAACTACGGCAATCTAAAAGAAGTTTTGTGTATCGTCTGACACACGAAGCAAGTGCAGGAAAGGCGCATATTATTTTTGCAATAGTTTAATGAGTTTGTAAAAAAAACGATCGAACGTGATGATTCATGAATCTATCTAATGCCCAGATGATGCGCTTTGAATTATTATTGAAACCTTAAAAAAACAATGATTTTTACAGTTTTGATGATTGTCTGACATATACAGGGTGTTTCACGATCACCGCTCTCGAAAAATAACGTTTTTATTTCTGCAGATATAGACAAAAGTTGTTAATATCATTTGTATGATAGAGGGGGTGCTATCTGTGCACATCACTAATATATTTTAGCATTTCCAGTTTAACCGGAAATTGCATAGTATTGAATTTCACATATACTTTTGATGTTGGAGATTAAACGCAATTTTTCTCCTCTTCGCAATTATAAAATCTTTATTACGCGAACGTGGGAAAATCGGTTTTCTTGGAAGGGGGGAAAACAACGTTTATTAAGTCTAGATTATCTTAAACGTAAATTAAAAAAACATTTGCTTTAGCAACAACAAAAATAAACCACAGCCTTTAGTTTATTTCTTTATAAGCAATTAACATGATAAACTATTCATTTTAAATAACCGGTTATAGTACACTTAATCAAAAGAAACTATTACGCTTTCTATATGAAAACATCTATTAAAGCATTTGTTTTTATTATTTAAAGTCAAGACCATCTATCACATCAATTAAGTTTAAATTTTATTCGTTTGGCTTATTACTTAGCTGCAAACTATTCAAAAATATTGCTAATTAGAAGTTTGCTAGTAACCATACTAATACAATACATAAAATAATTTTTTCTTTTAATTTTTCAAGCCAATTAAGTACAATATACAATAGATTCTTGTAAATAAATAGTTCGCTATATGCACGGAATATGGCGTCATCAAACAGTTTGCGGTAAAAGCTGCACATTTAAAATTCAATTAGTCAGGTAGCTGCGCTTATTAGTTTGGACTGGAAGTCATTGCTTTGCACATACCAACTGGAATTGGAAGTCCAACGTAAGGCAATTTTTTGTTTTTTTCGCATTTCCAACCTACCCTCACATATGAAATTTTTGACGTCTCTGCAGCACACGGCATTTGTTGGAAAACGCCTGATGCGGCAGCCCTTATGCAGACTTCAGTCGATATTAATCAAGGAGGCCGTGCTTATGTTAACTAACCACTGAACTACAGGTTTTGTTCGTTTTTTTTTTACATTTGCTAATGTTTGATATGCGTTTAAGATAATGTCTTGATGAATGTTATGTTTTCCTTCTTTCTAAGAAAACAGCATATTTTTCAAAAATTTTCCCATGTGAACATATTACAGTTTTATATCATTGAAAAGAAGAAAAATATACTATCGATTTCCGACAGTCAAAGTATATAATGCCATTTAAAAATTAAAAAGTGCGTTTTCTGGTTAAACTGAAAGTGCTAAAAATATTAATTGTGTCAACAGGTAGCACCTACTTCATCATATAAGTAATATTAACAACTTTGTTTGATATCTGTACAAATAAAAAACGTATATTCGTGAGCGGTGATCGTGAAACGTCCTGTATACGGTAAACAATATTTGTTATCACTGCTATCAAACAATACCTTGAAGAAATAAGTAAACACATCAAAATCCAATTACTCCTATGTTTTTAAGATTTTGTTTTCTCAATCACGAGCTTTGAGCCGTACAGAATGAAATATGTTTTATGTGGATTCTAGACCACTGGGCGTGAAATTAATTAATTATTCAAATGGTCGAAAGTCATTAAGATTGCATCAAGGCAATCAGTTTCAATGCGCTCGTGCTGTAAACGCTTTAATGAAAAGTGCCGTTGGTAGTTTTCAGCATGAAAAGCATTTTAAGCTGTGCTTAAAGCTCCGGCCCGTGCGAATCTCTAACACATACAAACCCTGCCAGTATTGATTTCTGTGCGGAAAAGAGATATCTCACGGAAAGTTTTCCGTAAAAAAAGATAACTGTAAATACACGTAGGTGTCAAGTTTACGCACACTAAGGTGTACTTTCATTCATTCATCCATCCATTCATTCATATCAGGTATTTGCTAAATACAGACAGGGCGAAAACACATTTGTAGTATAAGATTTTCCTCATCTGCTGTAGGGGATAAAATATTAAATTTATATTTTTGGTCGTAGGAAGTTATCTACACTTGAATTATCTTAAAGTTTAAAGCTTTCTTTGACAATTTTTAACTAATCAACTAATTTTAATAGATTTAGCCGCAAAAACTGAGTGTAGTTTTAAAATACATTTTGAGAAAACATGAAATTATGAAATATTTTATATACAGATACTCATGAAATTATGAAACCTCCAAAGGATATATTAGTGATCAAAAAAAAGTTAAAAAAAAAACGATTCTTAAAACGATATATTTTGTTTCTTTTTGGGCATATAAAAATGCCTATCATAAGCCACACACCAGCTATTCGAAATAATACTCTTAGCATTGTTTCATTCATCTAAAGAAAAATCTGTAGTAGATTTAATTACATTTCAGATTGAGAACTAATAAAAAAAAATTTGAATGTCAACGTGTTTTAGCTAGTGCATGAAAAATAAGGAATAACAGAAATAGAAAGAAATCGCAAAATGTTACCCGAAATGTTTGTTCTTCCATAACTTATTTATTTTTCATTAGAATCATATATTAAAGCTGAATGTTGTTATTGCAGTTGTAATGTTTACAAATTCCTGGCATTACGTATTTCTGCACACGCAAGTCGTACATATCACGCTTAATTATTTATCGAACTATTTCTAGAAGCAAAGTAATCATGCTAATAAAAGAATTGGTTTAATCTAGAAGATTTAATAGTTTAATAGAAAAGCATTTTGTAAATGTTACTTGCATTGTAGGTCAAGGAATTTCTATTTTGAGCTCTAGTGAGCCCCCGTGGTACCCTTAGAGGGTGCAAACGCCCACGGTTTTTACTGTTACTGCTATAAAGTCCGCCGAGACGGTGCGTGACGTCAGGACGTTGATTGAGCTTACGTCAGCAGCGCCGATTTTGACGTCAGCGCGTCCAGTTTCCATGGAAACCTTCGCGCTCCTCAATTTATGAATGGAAAATCGAGAGCGAAGTATCCTAGACATTGACAATGACTGAGAGGAAAATACTGTTTGGAAAGTGAAACCTGATAAACATTGTTTAATCGATGTAAAAATTATCGAACGTACATAAAACGTAGACAGTGTTTTTAGACCTTTAAAACAGATTTCTTAGTTAAAATTTAATCTGAAAATCTGGTATGAAGATCTGGCATATAGAGTTGAGTGCTGGACAGGTTCTGTTGTAAAATTGTTTTTTGCAGTCATGTAAGTAATTAGGCGAAACTAGCAATATAAACGCCAAAATAACAATAAAAAACAATTGGAAATGCAACACAGAAGCTTAATTGAAATAACAAAATTTAAAAACTTCTTTGTTATAAATATTAGCTTTTTCGAGTGTGGTATTTGTAAAAAATTAGGTACAAGTGTTTGTGTATGTTTGTAAATACAGTTACCTTAACTTGAGCTTAGGTTAGAAAGTGGTAACTTGTAGAGTATAAAATAAATTTAAATACCAAATTTGAATATTAAACTACATTTAAATTTAAATTAGTACAGAAAATTCTCGTGTGTTATTGATATACTTTTTTATATGGAAAGTTATATATGTTAAAAGCGCGAATCTTTAGTGTTTATAATTAATTGTTAATTTTTAAATTCATATAAGTATCAATTGTGTTAAGATTAAATAAAATACTTTTTATTTTACTTCAACAACAATTATTTATTTAACCTTATATATATTTCGTATAAAGTTAAAATAAATAATTATTGTTAAATAAGAATAAAGTATTTTATTTAATATCAATATCAAATTTAACAAAGTAAAGCTAGAACGTATTAATAAATCAATTGAGTTTTTTTCTTAAAGGTTAACGTTTTAATCATTAAATGAACTATACGCAATTTTTCGAAAACAGAACATGTAGAAAATTTAAGATTGAAATACCAAGATTAGGATACAGGGTGTGTCAAAACTAGATAAAAAAACATATCAAAAATTGTAGTTCTAGTTAAGATTTTCAAAAAAATCCGAATTCTGAAACGGTGGTTAGACAAGTGTTTTCGGTAGCGTGTTTTTCCAAAACAAAATTTTTAAAATTTGCGTACAAGATCATAGAGAAGAACTCAACGTAAATGGAAAATTATTTTGCCGAATTCTCTAGCTTTACAATGGCGACCGCTATGATTTTTTGAAAATCTTGACTTTAACGCACATTTACTCATAAATTAGTTATCTGATCGGGATTCACTATAACTTGTTTAAGAGCACTTTGTGGGTAGTATACGATAAAACAAAATTAATTTCGAAAATCTAAGAACGCTCGCCGCAACGGCGCTTTTCCAAAATTTTTAAAAATATTGACGTAATATTTTTCAAAAGCTGACCACACAATTTTTTTAAAGCTTTGTAAGTTGCTAGAACCAATTATTTGCTACAAATTGGTTTTTTGTTAAAAGCTATAATTTCATTGTGGGCTTTCTATGAAGTTTTGAAAATCGAAAATAGGTACACTTTTATTTATTAGAGGAGGTCCGATAACATTTTTTGGCTTACGCAGAGTTGCTCATCATGACTAGTAGAATCAAAATTTAATGTTAGTTATTAGATACTTTTATACTTAGGGCTACTGTAGAAAACGTAAACTATTTACAATTTTCAAATTAATATTTCTCAAAAGCTTGCTATACGTTTTTATTTAAAATTTGTAGCGTTATAGAGGAGAACATGAACTTCAATTTGGTTGTTTGCTGAATAACATAATTTTGCTGTGGCACCTTCTATGATTTTTTAAAATCTAAAATTGGTACCTTTTTGTTTACTAAACGAGAAACAATAAGTAATTTCTGCTTAAGAAGAATTACGCATCATGATTAGCAGAACAAAAATCTAAACTTAGTTTTTGGAAAATTTTATATTTGACAAGGCTACACGTCTCCCCCCTCAATTCTTTTAGCTGACGAATTTGGGATTTGGTTGGTTACTGTAGAAAATGTAAATCTCAATTATTGGTAATTAAAAAAAAATTCTCACTCACAAAAATGTTTGTACTTAGACAAGTTATGTTCCGAATATGATTACTAAGCCGCAGCATCATTATTGTTGACAAAACGAACTGAAATGGAATTGAGGGTTGCCTATATAGCTTGTTTTGTTAAAAATGGAACAGACGGTGAAACGTACAATGTTATAATTAAAATTTAACACTTCAGCTCGTTTTTTGTTGTTTATAAAGCAGGTGTACCCTCAGGGGTACGCGTTTTCTAGGGTAGTATGAGTAGTAACATCTACTATTTCTTTTTCGTTTTGGTTATTCATATTTTGCGTTGTTTTTAATGTAACTATTAATAACTTTGAAAAAAGAACATTGTAGTTAGGTTAAGCCTGTTTTGTCTTTCTTCTTTAAATAAAAGAAATAAGCAAATGTTCAATAAAAAACGCCATATATCACTTGTTTTAAGGTAATAGTTACTCGTATTTCATTATAATTTCGTTAGTGGTACGTGGATTTTTCTAAAAAATATAAAATAACTTTTTACGTTTATCAGATTATTTAGTTTTGAAAATAAATTTCAACATATACATAAGTAACTATTCTCCCATCCTTTTATTAAGCATGTTCTGTTTAATTTACTTTTACTAAAAAAGAAAGAAACCAACGCATAAGAAAAATTTCTTCTAATTTCTTAAGCTGCTGCCACCAAAAACGAAATAACTGAAATTTTGTCTTGGTTTCTCGTAGGGTTTAAAAAGATGTAAGCCACTCGCCGTTTTCTCTTAGAATTTTCCAATCAGACCACTGTTTATTCATATTCAGATAGCTCGTTTTTGTGTCGAATGGTGTAGCAAAGCAACCTGCCTGAACGGCGGCGAACTGTAAGTTTAAAGAATTGTGTTTTATAAAATCTCTCGTGCTTGCTAGCACGAAACCTAAGTTTAACACTATTCTGTTGACGTAAGAGCTGCGTTAACACGCTATCTAAAATTACATTTAATTACAGATTTTAATTTGCACCTTTTAAATTGCTCTATTCTATTAAATTCTACTAAAATTTTGGGGCAGATAAACCATAACACCTTATATATAGAACAGGGTTCTTTAAAAATCTGGAATAATGTTTGTGGTGGAGTAAATATTGGTATTGAAAAAAATACCTAATCAATATGAGAAATGCTTATTATATTTTTGTGTACCTTTCTGCATATTTGAACAATTTAAGTGATATGATGCGATTGTTATTTTTTTAAATGGCAGTATACTTATTTTCATCCATTGGATAGAAAAGTTTTTCCTATTTTAAATGGTATAAAACTTGCATACCCTTACATAACAAAATTTTCCACAAAAACGCGAAAAACTTTTCGAATTAGCGGGTCTTGAATTCAAACAACGGCTTACTACCATCACGATAGTGTGCTTTGAAATTCCTCTGATATCTCTTGGCAATCAAAAACAATTCAAAGAACGAAATGCTAGTGCTGTCACTGAACTCTATTAGTACAAGTTTATTATAAACTTAAAAAATTGAATTTTTTCCATTAACATGGTGTAATTAAGTGAAAAAGGATTGAAAGTTTAATTGAAATGATTTTTTTCTGTAATTTTAGCTATTTCTCAAAAAGAAAACACTAACAAACTTAGGCACTAACGAACACTAAAAAATGTAAAGAAACAAATTTTAGTGCTTTTACCATTTCGCCACCTTCCATCGATCGGAGGAATTTAACGAACGCAATATTTACGTAAATTGTATAAATTATTAGACATTTATTTATTAATGGTATCTATTTTAAAATTGTTGTATACAACGAGTTAGTATTAAACGTTTCCATTAATAATAAAATTATATAGTATGTTTTCTCTACAAGTTATCGGTTAGCAATTTGCTGTTTAGATGAATATTTAGTTTAATTAACCATTTTACTGCTTTATATTGAAATAGTTACTCACTTGTGCTCATTTGCTTAGTTCTAATAATTTGGTCATGCTAACGTATTATTAAACAACATTGTATGTTTACATTTATTAAAAGCCAGTTTGAAATCGTTATGAGTATAAAAGCAAAAATCTTTTCTGTATATAATGTATGTATCTTAAGTAGTTACTTGCTTAATCAGTTCCTTGATTATCAGCAGTTAGTTTTGCTTAATGGTTAATCACGAATCATTTAACTTTATGAGATTTCCTACAAAAGTAGCAAAACAACAGCTAAAAATTAAAAATTTAATAATGAAATTGCGACCTTGACATGTTTTACTTTACTCAAAAGTAATTAGATAGAAAAAGTCAGCAACATAATTTAATTATGAAAACATAGCAAATTTACAGGTAATGCTAGGACACCTAAATAGCATATCCTAGAGATTTAGACGATGAACTTGTTCGTAAATATTTGATTGCAAAATAAGTGCAGGCGTAGGCGTGAGATCAACAATTAGTAAAACTGACTTTTTCCCACAGAAAGTATACTACATAATTGAAAACTTACTTATGCAGCACTAAATTATATGTTTATTAACAATTCGCAACTCAGTTACTAATTAAAGGTCATTCTTGTACTTGTATAATTAAATTATTACTGTTTTTGTATGATCGTTTAATCGACAGCGTATTTTTACGTTCATGTGCCTATAAACGAATTATTTGCAAGGCATCTCCATGTTAATTTATTTATTTTTTAAATAAACAGGATATTACATTTTTGTGCCTTGTATGACATGCAACTTCATAGAACCCAATATCTGTGTTAAAGATAATAAAAACAGACAACGTTTTCATATTTAACAACAGCAAAATTGCAAACATCAAAATTATCGTCGAGAATTTGGCAAAAAAATTTAAATAAATTAAACAATAAAGTTCGACAAAATGTAAATTAAATTTATTCTTTTGATCCAAAAAAAGGTATTTTCCTCGACTATAGTAAGTATAGGCAAGTAAAAAACGTAGGGCGGTCCAGCTAGCTCTTTGTAAATGCCAATTGATAGACGCAGTAGATTGTTAGCTTGATGTTGTTATTAATTTTTATCCTATTTTGAAACCGCCTAAATAGTCAATACGATAAACATAATCAACTCTGTTCATTTCTTCTTATAGCTGCACGTGAACCCGAGATGTCGTATTTATGAGATATTTTTTATTATTTAAACATTCCTAAATTTTTTAAATATTTCATAAGAATAAATTACTGATTATATTTTTTGATCTGCCAGATTTAAAGTAAGCCACAAATAACCTAATTGTACCAACAGTATTGACTGCCATATAAACATTCGCTGAAAACAATTAATAAACTTAGTGGAGATGTAAGGGCTCGTCATCGTGTTATGGTGATAAATTTTACTGAGATAAATGTGTTCGTCGTTGTGATGGTGAGACAGTTAGGTATTTATTATATAGAACATTAGTTTAGAATGTATAATTATACAATATTGAATTTCAGTGTAAGCCTCACATTAAAACAATTCCAAACATCCTACTTTTGCGTCAATATGCCATCTTATGAAGTTCATAATCCTACACATATTTAAACAACATGATTTTGTTTTAATCGCTCTCAGTAGGTCGGAAATAGGTATCACTTAAGGTAGGTCAGAAATGTGAAATTTCAAACAGGGAATTTGAACTGGGCCTACGCAAAAGTAATTGGTCCTATATCAAATTGCCCACGCAAAATTATAAACCACTTGAAATCTGTCATTTAGAACGACAAAACGTTAAAATTTAATGATAATCCCAATTACCCCATTATTGCGGTATTTCCTTACATAATCTGTCAATTTTTACTCTGATTTTACCTTAGTCATCCATAAAAATTTAAATGCATTGTCAACTGTTAATTTAATAAACATGTGTTAATCTGCGTAGGTTTTCGTTTCAACCCGTATCAATAGCTTGTGCAATATTGCACCACAAATTCATATTTTAAGAATGTTAGGTTGCCGTTTATACATCTCAAATATTATAAGCTATTAGAATTGAACATAATAATGGCGGATTGCAAAAGAAAATTTCAAAGGCAGTGAGGTGCGCAAGAGTAGTTGATTACTCCCAAGTACATTCTTATGAAAAAATTAGTAAACTTTAAGACGCAATGGTATCAGAGCAAAAAATTATGGGTTCGATTCTACTGAATCCTGAATAAAAGTGCTGTGGGAAAAAATGTCGGCGGAAATAAGTACCGCGGAAAAAAGTGCCACTGAAGAAAGTGCCACCGGAAAAAAGTATCGCGAAAGAAAGTGCCTAACCTAACCTACTCCGGATAGCTGATCAAGGCTTTAGAAATAAATTTCTTGAATCAAGATTATAATCACCAAATCACTCAATTAGATTTCTAAGAGAAATAGTTCTAGATTAAATGCAACGTTTTAATTATAACAATAATAATAAATAAAACCAAGCATAATTTCTAGAAGATATTTATTTAAGGTATTCACAAAAAATAAACACACCGTTAAAAATTTTTTTAACCGGCGCTTTTTTCCGAAATACTTTTTTCCGGCAACCGATTCTACTCCTAGCACTGAAATTTATGTAGCTTATTCTCTGCATTCTCGTTAAAAAAATTTACGCAGACTCAATGCAAAAACGAACACTCAAGAAGTGCCCAGTATATAAATGGGCCAACCTTTTTAAAAATGGCCGCGAGACTGTTCAGGATGATCCACGAAAAAGAGGTTCAGCTGCTACACGAGTCGTTCCTGCTGTCATTAAACGTGTAGTTTGTTTTCTCTAGTATTTTATTGACAGTTATTCGGCGATTTGCATTGATCAAATGTCCAACACGTTTAATGACAGCTGGAATGACTCCTGTTGTGGTTAAACCTCTTCTTCAAGAATTGTCACGAACAGTCTCACAGCCATTTTAAAAACGGTTAGCTCATTCAAATACTTGCGACTTTTTAGTATACGTTTTTAAAGCCTAGAGTTGAGTCTGCGTAAAGTTTCAACTCCTTTGGCGTCTTCATTAACGAGAATTTGAATTATAATATGCTTTTCAGGGAACAGTTGACATTTACATCGGCCACGTTAAATAACAGGTGAACGGTTTTCATGACAACGGTTATGTATTGTTTCCTGTTTAGAGCTGAGTACGTTAAGCAATGTACATAACAAATAACTGCACAAATTATGCAGCTATGCCACTGCGGAAATTCTGGTTTTGACATTTGGCATGCACTACCCTCGCACATATAATTATGATACGCTATGCTGTCTAAATCATTTATGCATAGAAGGTATTTGTAATTTGAACTATTAATTATAATAATCACCATATACCTATTTAAGTTGAATTAAAATAGATTGACAAATATGAAACGGTAAAATAAATTGAATACTTTAGCAGCAGTTTCCCGTTAACCCCGTATCAGTAGCCCACGCGAAGTCGACATCAGCTGTAACTACCCTCGCTTCCCTCTTTCAACGGAAGCTAGGTCAAAGTTTAATAAACTCTACCGTTTGCCTTAAAATCTATATAACCGCGAATATTTGATGGTATATATGTAGCTGTTATAATTACCATGTTAAATTGAATATATTTTGATGGCTATTTTTGTAAGAAGTGAAAATTTTATTTATAAGAGCCGGCTAATATTATCAAACGATGGTGAAACGTAAAAGCGAATCTCTATTTATAATTTAAAGTTTAAATTATAAGTTGTTCAATTGCACTTCTTTATAATAGCAAATATCGAAGGCCCATCATTCACATAATTAAAATATAATAAAAATTAGGAAAGTACCATGCTTTCAGACATTACCGGATATGGTACATTATTAGCGTTATCACGACCCACAATCGGTTAAATTTGGGAAGACAGGTATGAATGCGGTTTATTTTTGTACTATGTATAGCAAATTTGGCAAAGCGAAACAATTTCCGGCCAAAATTTACTAATGTAATCCAACTTACCGACGTCCTTCAAATAACATATGAGCGCTGAGTCTCTTTACAATTGGTTACTTTATGAGTCGCATGAAGTAATCTTACTTTATGGTATCATATAATATGGTTTCATCATAAATTCATCGTGCTTAAAAGATATTTCTAAACTTAAATTGTCAGTCACTTGTGCTGAATCCGGAATTAATTATTTCAAAGAGTTAAAAATAATTTATTAGCGCTTTTGATTTTGACCCTGACCCTACATCAGCTGCCTACGCAAAATTAGCAACCACCTGAATCTGCCATTTACAAGGCCATTTAGTGAAAGCGACAGTATGAAGTATCTAACTTAACTTAATTAATATTTAATTTTTCTTTCTAGGTGCTCGGAAATATTTTACACCGTTAAGCGGTCCGATATCTTCAAAATGTTATGGTTTACACGAACTGCTGTTACTTTTCATCATGTTTGAGTATGAAAACTAAAATTAAATTAACTGTTGGAACGATTAGAAATTCTTCTTATTGTAAACAACACAATTCTTAACGTCAGCAGGTTTTTGAACAAAATATGTCATTAACTTTTGAAATTTAAACAAAAATTCATTCAAATAATAAACTTGGATATTCTGTTTATAGAAAACCTACACAAACAGACATTACAATACCACACGGTTCTTGTCATTATAAAACACATAAATTAGCAGCATACAGGTCCCTGATACATAGGGCTTTAACGGTTCTTTTAGGTGAAATTAGTTTTAACAGAGAAATTTCGATTATTAAACAAATTGCATACAATAATGGTTATAATACTCAACTTATTGATACACTAATTAAAGAGAAAAATTATAAATTAGCTATTCAGAAAATTTATTCAACAACAACATAAAATGAAATACGCGCCAATTTTATATTTTGGCCATAAATCAGAAAAAATTGCCAAAATTATAAACAAAACAAATAAATGTAGAATAACTTTTAAAACAACAAAAAACATTTTTAAAACTTTTTTTAATGCTAAAGAAAAAACAGACAATTTACTAAAATCAGGCATCTACAAATTAAATTGCTCGCACTGTAATTCAGTTTATATAGGACAAACAATTAGAAATTTTGATATTAGGTACCTACGTTGTTACAGGTATAAACACTCCCATAAATTCAATTACTCTAAACACCTGTTAGAACACAATCATTCAATGACATCTAATAACACTATAAAATGTTTACGCTTTTGTGATGATAAACGTAAGTTGGATATACTAGAACCATTTGAAATTCACAAACATTTAAAATCTGCACCTTTAATAAATGAACAAATTAATCTCTTAAATTCACCGTTATTGGACGTTTTGGAATGAGAAATTAAGTCATCTTGACGCAGATATAGAAAACCAAGATCAAGTTATGAAGCTTTATTGTTCCTATAGCAACACAAACTGTTTACTTTTAATTTTGCCATTGATAATGACGTGTAAACACGCTGAAATACGTATCAGGGTAAATAAGAAACCTGTTGAAGTTAAGAATTGTGTTATTTACAATAAATTAAAGTGAACTTCAGTAAAGCTCGAACTTATAAATAAAGAAATTTTTCTTTCTATAGGAGTTCAATTCATACTATCGACTTAAAACAGCTTCTTTTCAAAATAACAAACTTTAGTTACTTTGATCTAACTCGAATTATATTCGATTTTTAGCTCATCAGTAACTTTTGTGCTTGTGCCTTCTTAGTGAATTAACTATATTTACGGCTAAAGCTGCGAAAAAATGTATGTACATTTAAAGAAAAAATAGTAATATAGTAAACTGTTTTACAGTCCAGTTCTGTTTTAATATTTACTACAAAAGACATTTCTATACTATGTAAGTTTTACACATTTTAACAGAATATTTTATTGTTTTCAGCGGTTTATCAAACTTTGTATTTTGTTTTGAGCATGTTATTACAGAAAAAATAAGACTGCTGTGTTAACATCGAGTTGACTTTCTCATACTAGATATTTAATACTTGCCGAATTTGCAAAAGTGCAAGTTTTTATAATTACAAGGTTGTACAGTTCAACGATTACTAGATTTCTCTTCTCTCATTTCACCGTATGTTAGATTTCTTAGAAAACAATTTATATAAGCAACCCTACGATGTCGGATACCGTATAAGAATAGTAAGAACGAAACCACCCGCCCTACAGCTGATTAGATGCGCTTCGGATTTCGGACTATAAATCAATACAAATGGTTCATTCAAAGAGTTACCAAAAATACGCACAAAATGAAAAATATATTTTTAACTAGAGTTAATTGATATACGTAGTTAAAATCACGTAACTGCCTGAACACACGTTGTTGATATAAAATGTGTTTTTTTCTTCTTAATTTGTAAAATAGTTGAAAATTCTTGCTGATCCTAATAAAGTACTTTAAATAGTCTATGAAACTGATAAAAGTTTATAACGATTGGCGTTTGCGTTTTTGAATAAATAATTAATCAATTTCAAATTCTTCAAAAATTCGTGGAAAGAGTCAGAGTGAAATTTGGGAGAATACTAAGAAACAAATTGTAATTTATTGCAAGCTCTATTGGCTTAGAATGTTAAAAATCGTGTTGGCAGTTTTTTTAAAAAATATTTTCGAAAGTTTTCATAATTCTGAAGCAGTACCATTGTAATAGTTTTCCGATTTTTAAATTAATAAATTTAATTTTACTTCATTGTACACTACCTACAAAGAGCTCATAAACAAGTTATAGCTCATCACGATCAAACGACTACTTTTTGAGTAAATGGGCGGTAAAGTCGAGATCTGCAAAAAATTGTGGAGGCCGCTATTTTAAAGCTAAAGAGTTTGATAAAAATTTATTGATTTGCGTTCGTTTCCATATATCTGCGGAAGCCTTTGCCTGATTTTCATAAGATTTGGTGCATAGAAGTTTTTTAGTTGCAGGTAGTTCTTTATAGGGTCGTTAATCAAAACTGAAACGGAAATTATACACGTTTTTTGGCATAGATTTTTTCCAAACAATTTTTCGAAATTTTGAATACAATACCTTGTTAAAGATAAATTAAATGCTTTTTTCAAAATGCTATATCTTCAAAATGAAGGCCGCTACGAATTTTTGAAAATTTTAACTTTAATGCCTAATTACTCAAAAATAAAATATCCTATTAATACAAATTGTTATATTATTTAATATCTCTTAATAAGTATAATCAAAATGTAAAATATTTTTGAAAATATAAAAATTGTAAATATACTAGCTGCTCAAAATTTTGTACAATTTCAAAAAATTATTTCTTAAAAACTGCCCACACCGTTTTTTATATTTTCTGAGCCGATAGAGCTTACAATGAACTACAAATTTGTTTTATATTAATCTCCCAAATTTTACTCTGACGCCCTCCAGGAATTTTTGAAAAATTTGAAATTGATTTGTTTTTTGTTTAAACAGCCTGTTTAAAGTAGTTTATTAAGATTAGCAAGAATTTTTAACCATATTAAAAATTAAGATACTTTTTAATTTCAACATTTTTGGGAAGTTACGTGATTTTAGCTACGGCTATTAATTAGCTCTAGTTATCAAATATTTTTTTCAATCTTTGCATATTTTTGATAACTCTTAAAATAAAGCGTTTACAGCAATTTTGTTCCGAAGTGCATCTAATCAGCTGTAAGGCGCGGTCGGTTACCGTGCTCCTATCCTATGCGGCTAGGCGAAGTTATCATAGCACTATTCTTATACGGTAAACGATATCGTATGGCACAGGCTGTCGAAAGTTCAAATCACTGCTGGGACGTTGTTTTTTTTTAAATTTTTTTTCTTGCCTAAATTTTTGTAAAAACAATGTTATTTACTCAGTTACTGGCGCGCGAACATTTAAAACCTTAAAAGTATGAGAAAGTACCAGCGACCTGTTTCGCCCATTTTTCTGTTCAGTTCTTTCAGAAAGTAATCAAAATAGCTCTAAATTCTGTTTTGATTATTAGTGAGCATAAAATTTGACAACTTTTCTCTAATGTAACTGTCTGTGTATCTCTTCAAATTAGCAAGATCTCAATAGTTAACACACAATTCTTAATGCATTCTGTACTATACGTATACAAAGTGTACATAAATATTTACTATAGAAAAAGATTAGCATTTACTCGCCCTCTTAAACTTAGTATCAACGTACATTTTCATAATGAATATGCAATTGCACTTTGATAACTCCATCGTAAAAATTGTTGCGTTTTCACCTGAACATTTCAAAATTTAAAAACGATCCGTACCTAATTTTTTATTTTATAATTCAATTTTTGACATAAAATTTCAACAATGAAAATCGAGTTATTTATTGCAAAGAATCTACAACAAACGCTGAACATGTTATGCCTTTTACTTCATACAGAACTTTTCGTACGTATTTAAACGAATATTTTGTAACATTTCTCGAAGAAACTTTAAAGGATGCAGTTTCGGTTGTTTCCTAGCAATTTATAGGTCATTACTGAACGTAGTACCTCAATTTCTAACCAGAATCTTTTGGTAAGGTGGACCACTCTGCCAGGCCGTAGAAAACGTAGGTGGGCCTTACTTTACTATGAATAATAAGTAACTTAAGTGAAAAAGTGCAAAATTATTTTGCGTTTCTTGTCCGCGGTGTCAAGTTCATGATTGACTTTGCCAATGCAAAACAATTTTTGCGAAAATAAGTTTTTAAACGACTTAAACATCAAAATGTACTCGCCAGCAGCAGTTTACAACAAAACTGTAACAGATATCATTACCTTTTTACTGTATAAAAAAACTGTTTCATAAATACCGAATGGGTACAAAAACGCCATGCTGTTTAAAATTTTTATTACACATCTTGTTACTATTTTATTGGAAACACAGGCAACTAATGACTGCGACAAGTAAGGGATAGACAATTAGTGAGTGCCACAAGGAAGGAAGATAATGGGCGATTTGCGTATTCATTGATATTTTATATTTAATTAAAGTTTACGTAGCTATTTTAAATTTATAAGTATCCGAGGATACATAAATTCAACTTGGCCCGCCTATTATATCCCTTCGTTGTCTTCCTCATTAGTTATAGTTGCCCATTGTTCCACTAAAATAGTGACAATCTGTATGTATAAGCGATGGCTGCAACACAGTACTTACATTGCCTGATTTTCCTCGCCGCAACAAAGCTTATGCTTTAGGGCACCCTGGTTTAGCTTTAGTTACGTGCCTGACTTGCAACGATAACTTTAGTTTGAACCTTCCATTATATTTTGGTTGATACTTTGACTTAAAACTAAAATTTTGAAATTGTGTACTGATACTATATCAAAAAGCAAATAGCATGATACCAGTGTTAGTAAGGTTCACCAAATTTGAAAAAAATTAATTACACATTATTGGAAAATTTGTGCAATCTAATCTAATAATAAATATTCATTCTGTTTTTCAAGAAATTATTGACCCTTTTATCAAATTACATAACTTGCAAAATACATCACGTGCATTACGTAACCAAATAGCAGCTACCAGCAGTGGTCTGTGAGGTAAAGGAATTTCAACCTGTACAGTATAGTATAGTTTCTCACACAGCCAAAGTTAACCTAGATTGCCCAGAACGCGATCATTTTTTGACCCGCAAAGATGTCTTAATCCTAGTATGCTATAGATGTCTTTTATGCATCCGTAACACTTGCCGCCAGCATAGTATTCGTAACGGTCAACTTATACTTAACAAACAATTATTCTAAATAGTTAACTTTATCGCGACCGAAAAGGTTAACTTTTGAGTAGCATTTAAGTATAGAATTTTCGCTGCGCATCTTTTAAGTTACCTATAGTGTTTACCTTTTAAACAGATTGTCAATAAACATCTTTAAAAGTTGCCCAAATGTTATCCTAAATAATTAACTTTGTTGTAACCAACAAATTTTACGTTTGATTAGCATTCAACTGTAAGATATGGCTGTGTACGTTTTAAGCGAAATATGATAGTTCACTTTTAGTTAGCCGAAACAGGCTACTGTTAAATAACCATAATAGTTAGCTATACATAATATAAATAACTATATTGAAGCCGTGTTTAAAAATTCTTCAAGTCTAACAAAATGATTAACAGCTTACTTTGTCATTAAAGAAAACTATTACTAAATTCCTAATATGACCAACAATGTTCTTCTAAACGCTTTATTAATGTTACTTATGCGGATAATCACTGTTCTACGAATTAACATTGTTGCAGGATAGATATTAGGCAGCCTATTGCCCACGACGTCACCTTATTGTAAATAAAGTGCCCTAGAAAGTGTTTTCTAGTTTTTTCAAAAATTTACGAATTCCGACTTCAAAATCGCTATGAATAATAGTAATAGGAACAACCTATTATTAAGAAAATACCCATAGAAAGTTTCTTTTTGGTCATTTACCTGAACAGTTTACGTAATTGCCGCGTAAGCGAGATTTTTCGATTATTCCCGTTTACCGCTACCAACGATTTTTAATTTTTATAAAAATTTACGTACTTCAACGACTTCAAAATCGCTATGAGCATGTTAAATGGTAATAGAAACAACCTCTCGTTGAGAAAATACCTATATAAAAGGGTTTCGTTTTGGTCATTTACCTGAACATGCATGCAAATACATTAATTTTATTTTTCAAGGCCAACTTTTAAGTATTTGTTATTTGAACATACGGTACATGATAAAGTGCAAACTCTACTTGTTTAAAGTACGTCAAAAACTAAATCTGACACTTCACTGAAAAATCTTCCAACACTAGCAGTGGGACCCTCTTCCACTGCTTCTAAAATTTGCGGTTTGGCGTTTAAAATATGGCCTTCTTCGGTGTTGCACTTGGGGTTCGCCATTTTATTGCTAAGTGACGAATTTATTGCATGCTACCAAACACGTACAGTCATCAGATCGAACTAATTTACTACTAACCTATCTCAAGTGGCAAGACGCAGTATCAATTACAGTACCATTTATCAGTATGTACCTACTTTTTGCTCGTCTTAATTCGAACTTTTTCTTGTGCTGCGTTAAATTAAAATACAATTCCAAAGACGGGTACCCACATTTTAAGTAAAACGTTTTTGATTTTTTTTAACTTTGTTTCAAAGGGCCTTTCGAAAAAATGATGAAAAGAAAAGTTGTTCAGTTTGGTGAGTGCTATTATAGGTTAAAATCCCAGCAGTGTTGTGGGTTGTGTGTTGTTAGGTTACTTTTCTATACTTGCAGTATATCTGTCTGCCCGTCTGTGGATAGGTTGGTGGATTGGAAATGTGTTTCTTTGTGTACAGTTTGTGTCTCACGAGCGGTTTGACCAATTTTCCTGCGCTTTGAAATGTAAGAGTATCTCAATAATTCATCGACAAAATAAGTTTTAAAAAACAACCAATACTAGAGATGAAAGCTAGACATTTATCACAGAACCTGAGAATTGTAGTACCAAGTGATATCTGACAGAAGACCATTTGACGAATCTAACGCTTTTTCCGAATGAAATATCGGCCGCTACGATTTTATTAAAATTCCTTTAAGGTTTTACCTATTACTTAGTAGCGAGTTTACAAATCCGGACCAAAATTTTTCTTTTTCTTCTTCTTCTTACAGTAGTAACTCTAGAGGGGCACAATGTTACTATGTAAACGAATAAAAACTAAGAAGCGAAAAATTTTTCAAAATTTTAAAAATTAAAAGAAGTCGCAATAAAATTGGCCACTTGTTTTTAAATTATGCAGGCTGATACGGTTATAAATAAATTAGAATTTAGTTCGTCTCATTTCGCCAAATTCTCTGTGACGCCTTCTATTAATGTTTGAAACGCACGCATAGTTAGTCTGTCATGTAGCTGGTAAACTAGAGGACAGACTGACTGTATAGAACTATACTACTTTTGTATTATATGACGCTTTGCACACTATAGAGTGCGGGTTGGTTGTACGCCCGCCGCGCTGGTTACGACTAACAGGGTACGTGACTGCTTGTCGAGCCGGTATAGTCTCTAGTGACTGCACCGCTGTGGCCTTACGAATCATTGTTTGTGCGCAAAAAATTGATACAGAATTACAATAATTATTTGTGCAACTAGTGCGCGAAATAATACTTTTAGCATATGAGAATGAAAGTGTTTATTCGAGGGCGCTAAAGGCATTTCTCGCACGAGTAGCGCACAATATTATTTCTACAACTGTATTTCAATAAAAGAAATTGACGTAAAACCGTTTTAATTGCAAAAGAAAATGGATTTGTTGACGTTGCCAATGGCAGCGTGCGCTAAAGTACTTTTAGCCGATATACATTTAAAGTTTGATTTTATTAACATTTGACAGTCAGTAAGGTGTCGCTTTTACTGCTTAGGCAGTAAAACATTATTTGGTTTTTGCATAGCAACTGCATCACATAGCAACATGATGGCTACGATGACGACGATAACATTAAAAATATTAAAAATATAATCACAAAATTAATATTAATTCTAACAAATCGACGAAAAAATTATATGTTTAGCAGGGCAAAAATGTAGATGTATTGCCTTGGCTGCATTAATAGCCGAGACGAGGCCCAGCCAAGGCAGTAAATTTTTCCTAGTTAAACATATAACTATTAGTACACGCTGTGCAACGTTAAAAATCAGCCAGCGTTGAAAAAATACTTGTTTTGACAAACTAAAACATGCTTCTGAAGTATGATAAGGCAATTTCTAAAGTATAGGAAGGTCCAGGCAGTATAATCAAGAGTCGAGGCAAAGTGATTGGCTTATTGTTATTTTGTTTTCTTGTACTGGTGATATTCTTATTTAAAACCCTTAATCGTTTCAAGCTCTAGTTACGCTTAGACTCAGCAATGTAGGATAATATTTTATTCATTCACAACATAAAGAAAATTAAATAATTACATAAAAGCAGAAGTAAATTTTAAATAAGTAGTACTTTATTATACTGCTTACATAAAGTTGTATCATTCAAATTATTGTGGCATATTATTGTGGTATTATTATAGTTTTATTCGCATGTAGCGAAAAACAAAAAACAATTAACCTATAAATTAAACTATCAGTGGAGTGTGAAAGTTCCTTCGACTTCGCAGGCTTTATAATATAATTCATATTATCCAGCGACCTTTCACCCTGACCCTGACCTTGACCCCACATCAATCGCCTACGCAAAATTAACAACCACCTGTAATCTATCGGGCGCAACAAGGACGTTGCATTCGTCGTTATTATAGTACTATCGGCAGTAATGCCACAATTAATAATAATTTTACTGGACAAAATGCATGGATATTGTTGGGCAATAGTTTGAATAGCAATTGAAACGAAACGTTTTGTCAAAATTATCAAAACGTGGAGAGCGTTTGCTGAACAGCAAAATTTTACAAGACAATTCAATTATCCCTGAAATTTATTCTGAAGATATTATAATCACGAATGGTATTTGTTTTAATAGATTATTTTACGATTAAGAAATGAAGCTAAAATCTTCGTTTGTTTAATTGTTTGGTGTCGTTGTGATCAAGAAAATGCGTCATGTTTTTTTAGGTGAAAACAGCATGGTGCTGTTTTATCAATTAAAAACGAACGCAATTGGAAGAAGTTTTAAGAATTGTAGATTATGATTCGCCCCTTATACTAAGAGTGAAATAATTTGTAAATCTTTTTGAAGTAAAACTTCTTTGGCGGCACCTACATATTTCGTAGGACTAAAACTCGGTCGTGGAGACGAGAGACGGAGACGAAAATGCGTCACGCTTTTATCAATGATTACGTGGACATCTAAGCTTTAAACGTAAAAAATATCTCTTGTAAAGTTGCTGCCCTATTATTTGTGATTACTACACTACAATTTTGATATGTTTATCGTAATAATAAACTCACAAACAAAATAAATGTAAAATGCTGGAAACGTGACCAAACTGCCTATCCACGATCAGCCTTTAAGCCTCTTCTGTAGGCGCACGCATTGACGTTTTACTTAACTGGACAGGGGAATCATATTATCTATGCTACCTAACAGTAATCCGCAGTCGCAAAGAGAAATAGTTCATCGGTAATGCAATCTAACATTAAAATACGCTTAAATACGATCACTGCTTATCTATCTATTAAAACGAAGACCCCCTCTACATTGTCTAATATGTTCCTAAGCAATTAAAATTTTAAAGTTAAAACTATAAGAAACCTAAAACTAAGATAGATACGAGGTAATACTAATTACGTGTATTAAGTTTTAATGTAATTCACTCACGCCGTCACGCGCATTAATTTTTTTATAGCGATTTTTACAACTAACTCGAATATGACATAACCGTTTTCCGGTTTCTGTTAAATCATACAATTTGAAATGCACTTTACGTGAGAGCACGCTAAGAAGTTTCACTTAGAACTTGCGTGCTCGGCACACATTTCTTTTTGTAGGTTTCTTGCCGATGCAGATATTTGTCATAATTTTTGAAGTTGATATTGTGTGTGCGTGCGTACGTGCGTGCGTGCCTGTGTGCGTGCAGTAGCAGAAACAGACAGAGATACATATAATATTAAAAAAATTAAAAAAGTTTAAGCTTTTCAATTAATTTCCAAACTAGGTTAAAAAGTTTCAAAAAAATGAAAGGCTTAAAATAACTAATGAAGGTTATTACGTCGACAAATATATTTATTTGGAAATATTATTGACGTCGTTATTATTGATTTATAAAACTACTTTAGGCTTTAGCTTTTCTAGTTGTTTAGATAAAAGTTATAAGAAAAATTACTATTTCTTTTAAACATAAATTTTTTTTTGGTGTTGTTAATAGAAGATCAGCGCTTTTATATTGCATCCATAGAAAAACGTATTTGTTTGTGGCTTGGAAACAAAGTCATAATTAATTATAATTATGAATAAACATACATGGATTTTTTTGGGCTAGGCGCCATTTTTTTTAAGTTCCTAATAATTTAATATCACTCTTTACTCTGACCCCATATCAATCGCCCACGCACAATATCTTATCAATGGCAACTACCTGGATGTCATTCACAAGCAAGCTATATTAAAGTTTAATAGCTTTCCCAAATTGATTTTTGCCAAAAGTACAGCTGATCAAACGAACAATTTCACCTGTCAGGGATCTGATATGAAAATTTTACTTGATGTACATTTCACGTTTTTTCGGTAAATGGAGTGAAATAAAGCGTATGGGCGTACGCTAGTAGAAGGTCAGGGCACGTGCGAACTTTGTCCTTGACCGAAAGCAACCCCCACGTTTTCATGATGAACTGGTTTTCAGAGGTGGAATCACTCAATACTTAATGCGATATTAATGTAGCTATAACATAAAGATCACCTCGCTTGTCATATTCATTATCTATGGGTCCATTGCCGCAGTCACCCCGTAACCTTTCAAGTTTTAAACGTTTGCTGTAAATTAATATACAGCATACTAATCAAGCGGAAAGATTCATTAGATATTAAATTTAAGCTTTTTAATGTTATTGAATTGTTAAGATTTCATTTCTACGGTTTTTGGTTCTATTACTTTTCTAATTGTTGCGTGGGAGATTTTTTAACAGATGAAGCTGTTTTTAATTTTCTTACACTCTTAAGCTATTTTATAAAAACTTAATCTATTCTCATAGTCATACCATGCTAAGTCATGTAAAATAATTTAAATAAAAAGCTTCGTGATAATTAGATATTCGTAAAGTATGGAACTACGCAAAGTCATAATAATTAGCGCTATTAACTCTCTGTAAAGTACACATAGTTTCTAATCTTAACGCTGGCGAAACGCCTTTGCGAAACCACCGCCCGCAGCTTTGGGTTTTTCACCAAGATGCATAGTGAACGACTTGAATTGACTATTATGCATGTATATGTACACTGTCTCTCAGAAAAGTTGAACTATATGAAAAATGCATGAGAAATTAGTTTTCGCGATTTTTTGTTCCCAGTATACTTTGGCTAAGAATTTTAACTGTATTTGCCGTCTTCTATTTAGAAGCCCTGGTTGCCAATCCTGGATAGGACAAACTTTTCTTTTGTTTAAATTTAAATAAATTGTTGTTACTCTAAAATTAAAAGAACACAGCTTAAATTTGTAATTTTTAATATAAAGATAATTTTTGTTGGCTAAACGGCACTAATAACAGCTAATAACAATAATACAGTTTAAATTCTTAGTCAAAGTACTCTGGCGTCATAAAATCTGGAAAAATATTTCCCATGCATTTTGCATATAGCAATAGAAGCTATGCTAAACCTTCTTCCTTAGCACCTACAAATAACGAAAAATGCAATGCTAAGTGCCTTCAGATTGCAGAAAATCTGAACTTCAAATTAGGACTGGACATTTAGACATTCTAAATGAATTTTAGCAAGAATTTCTGCCCAAACCGACTGATATACTAACGCCAGTTAGGTTTAGCTGTGGGCGATTGCTTGAAGTGGTTATTCAGGACCACCAAATGCGGTGCTCAAGAGAACCAAAACTAGAGAAAGAATTAATCGTTTGGTATACGGATGGATCTAAAACAATCACTGGCGTGAGCATATGGCCGAGGGGTAAAACTTTCAAAAGCCTTGCGTCATATTTCTACAATTTTTCAAGCAGAGATTCATGCCATAGATATCTACGCTTAAATATGTCTAAGAAAAGGCTATAGTCGAGCCAGAATTTATATCCTACCAAACAACCAAAAAACACTTAAAGCTCTGAGTTCTTAGACTGTTGAGTCTGAAATTGCTTGGGAATGTCTACCCTTGATGTGGGTGCCAGGTTATGAAAGCATCACTGGGAATGAGGCAGCTAATCGCCTTGCCAAAACAGAGTCGGAATCTCATTTCATTGGTCCGAAACCTTTCTGCGGTGCAGCAAAAAGCCATTTAATAGCTGAGCTTAATACATGGGAAGAGTCTCAAAAGACCTCCCACTGGTACAACATTATAAGCTTGAAGCAGGCGAAAACATTCATATTTCACTCGCCAAACAGAGCACGCTAATTGCTTGAACTCAGCAAACAGAAATTAAGGGATATAACAAATCTTCTAGACACTGCTGTCTGAGATATCATCTCAATATAATGGACATAGCTGAGAACAACCTATGTCGATTCTGTGAAGATTCGATTGAAACAGTGGAACATATTCTCTGCAACTGCAAAGTCATAACCCGCCAAGGGTTCCAATACCTCGAAACGGACTACCTGATGAAGTGAGTAAAACAGCTCCCAGGAAGGTCTTAAGGTTCGTGAGAAGCTTAGGGGTATTATTAGGTTACAAGGGTTCTACAAAAGATCTAATTAGGTTAAAGTGATGAAAGGCAATATTTGTTGCCTGAACGACCCCATAAACATTCTACAACAATCTACAATCTACCAGTAGCTGTAGCTATAGTAAAACGTACTTCAATGATATCAATTCCAATTGGCATAATTTCGCATGTTTGAGCATACAATTATAGTATACGCATGTTACATCATATTTTAGTTTTAGAAATGAACTTTGGTACTTCAACGAAAACAGTCATCATACTCTAGCATTAATCAGGCATTTCTGCTAATCCTAGATTAGAAGAAAGTTTCGTAAGAACTTTAATTTGACAATGTTTAGCCTAGCGCAAGTTGCACCTGATGCCCTAAGAAATTAAAATCCGAAATCGTCAAAAGGTCGACCTGTGCAGAAAGGCACCAGACAAAAAATCGAGTTATTGTATATGACGAAACTTGTAAAACGTAAATGTAACTGTTACCAAATTTTCAAATTTATTTCTGTACAATTAAATTCTATAAAAAATAATTAAACTTTTTATTTGCACAGGCGTATACGGGACAAACAAGTTTTGAGCTTATTTTACTCGGTTTTAAATCGCTTGAAAATTTAATTCATTTGCGACATTTTTTGCTGTACAACGTATTATCTTCCAGAATACATTATACTATGTTTTTTTGCTTTTAACGAAAAGGTTTGCCACTTTTATTAATAAGTTTTAGATCTAGAATTTCAAATGTTTCTACTATATCCAATTTATCATTACAAAAGTGTTAACATTTTATAGTCTTATTAGCTGGCATTAAAAGATTGTGTTCTAATAAGTATTTAGCAAAATGGATTTATGTAGGTGTTTGTATTTGTAACAACGTACGTGTTCTTTATACCTAATATCAAAGTTTCTTATTGTTTGGCCTATATAAACCAAATTACAGTAGGAGCAATTTAATTTGTAAATTTTTAATTTTAGCAAATCATTTGCTTTTTCTTTTGCATTAGACAAAGTGTTTAAAATGCTTTGAGTTGTTTTAAAAATTACTTTACATTTATTTGTTTTGTTTTCAATTTTAGCAACTTTTTTCAGATTTGTCGCTAAAATATGGAATCGAAGCGTATATAATTGTATCGGATGAAGTATTTGGATAAATGTTTTGATTAGCTATTTATAATCAAAATTTATTTCCAACAATATGGTTTACCCATGGCAGTCTAATTGCACCCTTTTAAGCTAATATATTTATGGAAAATCTAAAGTCAAATATTTAAATCAAACCAGCCGGAGAAAGTCATATTTTGGTTTCGTTATGTTGATGCATTTTAGTATGTTTTTATAGTTCATTTGAGTTGCATCAAGTTTGCATCCAAACATAAAATATACACTAAAATAAACAAATTAGGTCTATTAAGTTTTTTTTAATAAAAATTAATTTAACTAACAAACTTGAATGCACTCTTTATAGAAAACCTACACAAACAGACAAATTACCAGCATACTGGTTCATGATACACAGGACTTTAACAGACCCTTTAGATTAAATTAATGATAATGGACAGATTCCAGTATAGTTTTAAACTGGATAAATTCCGTCCCAAACAAATAGAAAATATTTGTTGCTAACCGAATAGCTTCAATTCAAGAAATTGCAAAAATCAATGATTGGTGCCATATACCGTTCAAGTTAAATCCCGCTGATTTGATATCTCGTGGATGTAGCGCTATGGATCTTGCAAATAACGCACTATGGTGGCACGGTTCTGCCTTCTTAAAATTACCGCAAGACCAGTGACCCGAGCAAAACTTCAGATCGGAAAATTTGCCTGTTTCTGAAACAAAACCAGACGTTGGCACTATTTTAAATTTCGTAACAACTAATTCGCTCAACATTTTTGCTAGGTTTTCCTCATTAATGAAATTACAGCGAGTGATTGCTTGGATTTTGCGCTTTTCAAAGAATTCCAAATCTTCCAGGTCCGAAAAATCACCTGGTTCATTAACGGTGTTCGAACTTCAGAATTCTTTAAATAAATAAATAAATGAATGCCAGGACGAAGCTGTATTAAAAGAGGTTAAGTTGCTGAAATCAGCCCAAGTTCTAAAAACTACTTCGAATATTTTATCATCAAATCCATTTCTTGATGAAAACGAAATTTTGCGAGTCGGCCGAAGGATTACAAATTCGGAATACAGTTTCGACAAAGAATTTCCAATTTTATTACCCAAAAGCCATTCATTTACGAAGTTAATTTTTATCAATTTCATACAGATCTATTCCACTGCGGCGCTCAACAGCTAGCAGGTAGAAGTTACGTCAAACAAATTGTTCATAATTGCGTTAAATGTTTTAAAGCCAAGCCAAGATCTGTCAATCTTTTGATGGGTAATTTACCCAGTAAGCGTTTAGAGCATAATACCCCAGTATTTCACAATGTAGGTATTGATTATGCTGGTTCTATAATGATAAAAGATAGAAATACACGTGGGGTTAAATATTTAAAGTCGTATATTTGTCGGTTTGTTTGTTTGGTTACCCGCGCTATTAATTTAGAATTGATTACAAGTTTGACCACAGAAGCATTTATTGCTACCTTAAGACGTTTTGTCAGCCGCAGAGGTAAACCAAACACTATTTACAAATTTTTAAAATCTGATTACAACCAAGAATCGACTTCAAATTTGTTGGCAAATCAAAACATTATGTGGGAATTTATTATCCCTAAAGCACCTTTTCGGGGAGGCATTTGGGAGAGCGGAGTTAAATCTGTAAAGTCTTACTTGAAACGTGTTTTTGGTAACTCCAATTTTACTTATGAAGAGTTTTCTACTGCGCTAACTCAAATTGAAGCAATATTAAATTCGCGACCCCTATCTCCTCTTCCTTGTGATCCCAACGATTTAAAACCACGTACCCCGGGACATTTCCTTATTGGCAACCTGATCCTAACTTGCTAGCAATCAAAGAAAGTAAGCTGTCGGCCTATCAGCGCATCCAACTATTAACTGCAGAAGAGAATTAAATGGTTTCAAAATCTTCCCCAACTACTTCGGTTGGATTCTATTGTCTTAATAAAGGAAGATATTCTTCCCCCTTTACAATGGGCTTTGGACAGGGTCTTGGAGTTGCATCCTGGTCCAGATAACGTTTATACAGTCCACTACCACACCAGATAATACTTTATAAAAAATTTCGATTATTAAACAAATTGCATATAGTAATGGCTATAATACTAAATTTATTGGTACAATAATTAAAGAATAAGATTGTAAATTAGCTATTTAGATTCAGAACATTTATCTATATACTTCCTCCGATACAATTAAATGCGCTTTGATTTCACATTCTGGTTATGACTAAAAAAATTGCTAAAATTATAAACAAAACAAATAAATGTAAAGTAGTTTCTACAATTATATTCCTCCCACTGTAATTCGGTACGTTGCTGTTACCAATATAAACACCTGCATACATCCAATTACGGTAAATACTGATAAGAACACAATTATTTAATGACATAATAAAACTATAAAATGTTAATACTTTTGTGATGATAAATTGGATATAGTAGAAACAGTAGAAACATTTTAAATTCTGGAACTGCAACTTATAAATAAACAAATAAAAACACCAACCCTTTTCGTTGAAACAAAAGAACCATTCTGGAAATCGATGATACCAGTAGCGAATGAGAAAGAGATAGCTATACACTGTGTCCATAGAGTAACCCCCCCCCCCAACTAACTTTTGAACGACTTTATATTTTTCTACAAAATTTGGTGCGTTGTAATGGGAAATTAAATACTATTTTTCAGACCATATTAGAATTGTGTATCATCCAAAATGGCGACTGGGCGCCATTTTTAATTTTTTTTAAATGGAAAGGGTGTCGAGTAACACCTCATTGGAAAGGTCTTTTAGTTCTGCGTCTGGTCCTAAAGTTTCAAAGAAAAATATTCAGCCACAACAAAATGACAATGTTTGAAGATAAAGAAGTCTATTTAAAAAAACTAAGAATTGAAGCTTAAATTAATTAAATTAAGTGTTCGAAATGTTTACCATTCACTTCTTGGCACATAAAAAGTCGGTTATGAAATTCCTGCCTTACATTTTCATAAGTTTCTGGAGTGATAATTTTGCAAACTTCTGTAATGCGTTGCTCCAGTTCGTCAATTGTTTCTGGACGGGTTCTGTACACTTTAGATTTCAGATATTCCCATAGAAAAAAAACTAAGAAAGTTAAATCTGAGGAGCGAGTCGGCTATTCTACAGGCCCCCGCCTAACAATCGATCTGCTAAAAAAACGTCCGTTGAGAAAGTCAGAACCAGGCCTATAATAATGAGGCGGCGCACCGTCTTGTTGGAACATAACGTTTTCAATATTATTTCAAGCCACCTGAGATATTTCTGGGAAAATTTAGTCCTGCAAATGAAAAAGTGGACTACTGGATAAGAAAATCAAAACAATTTTGAACTGAGTGAGTCCATTGGTTTACAATCCGCCATGTTGTTATGGCTCAATATTTTTCTTTGAAATTCTAGGATCAAACGCAAAACTAAAAGACCTTTCAAATGAGGTGTCACTTGACCCTGGATAAAAAAATCAAAACAATTTTGAATTGAGTGAGTCCATTTGTTTAAAATCCGCCATTTTGTTATGGCTGAATATTTTTCTTTGAAACTCTAGGATCAGACGCAGAATTAAAAGACCTTTCAAATGAGGCGTCACTTGACCCCCTTTCTATTAAAAAAAAAATTACAAAATGGCGCTCAGTCGCAATTTTGAATGATACAAAATTTTAATATGGTCTGAAAAATAGTATTTAATTTCCCATTACAGCACACCAAATTTTGTAGAAAAATATAAAGTCGTTCAAAAGTAAGTTGGGGGGGGGGGGGGGTACTTTATGGACACAGTGTATTTCGGGACGAGTGGGGAAGCGAGGTAGCGACTGCTGTTGATGCCAAAGAGCTGTGCTAAGAAAAATGCAAAGCTATATATTTTTGATTACATTGTAGACAATATTGCTCAAAAAATATGATACTTTAACTATAGACATTTTTAATACCAGGGCTTAATTTTATTAAAATAATATTTTTTTTTATATGTGGTATGCTTTAGAAGGTAATACGTTGTAAAGCAAAAAATGTCGCAAATACATTAGATTTGCGAGCGACTGGAAATCGAGTACCTAATATGAGTTCAGAAATTGTTTGTCTCGTAATCGCTCGTTTAAATCAAAAATTTAAATTTTTTTTATAGAATTTAATTGTACCGAAATAGATTTGAAATGTTGGGAACAGTTGGATTTATTTTTTACGATTGTTGTTATATATTAACTCGAATTTTTTGTCTAATGTCCTTCTGTACAGAACGACTTAGGATTTTGAATTTTTAGGGCTTAAGGAACAACTTGGGCTAGGTTAAACATTTTCAAATTAACGTACCCAGGAAATCATTTTCTAAGCGTCTTTTGCTGGCTTGAGCACTCGGCTACATTACGGTAGTCTTATTCCATGTCAGTATATAGGTAAAAATTTCAGTGATAGACTGATAGCTTCGATTATACAGGGTGTCCAAGATAAGAAGTGCATGCATGGGGACTTCGTAAACGGCAAGAGATAGAGATTCGGTAAATGAGAAGAATTGTTCATCATCTCAAGTACTACTATGATCCACATTCAAATCCTAGAATTTTTGCTTAATTTTCAGCATAGACTGAAAAAACTAAAAGTTTCAGTTTTCGTTTTTTGTGTATGATTTGATTATTATCAAAGATAGCTCAAATAGGTTTTGACATTATTAAGACACTTTTTTGCACAAAATTCGAATTTTAATTAAATTAAAGGGCGTTTGATTTTCAAGATATTGACATTAACTTCGCTTTTTTAAATATGCGTCAAAGGCGGCCATTTCATCATTGGATAGAGCTCTTTTTCCTCATTTCTCTGATATAAGGTTTAATGAATTTATTTTCACAAATAACGGAGTTATAAGCAAGAAACCTTATTTTATAGTAGGCTGGTTTGATCCGTTTATCTTCTCAAATAATAAAGTTATAAGCGAGAAATTGTTTGCTTAGAGTAGGCTGTGAAAAAACAAAAACAAAACACCTAAATGTTTCAGAAAATGTATGATAGTATGATAATCAGAGATGAGTACTATTTAATTTGTTTTGGCAATTCTAAGTTTATGTTCCTTTTCGTGATTTATTACTTAGCAGGAGTATTTAAAAGTTAAGCGTCTTTTGATTTTATACGAACATACATTTTTAATAGTTTCAGCTCTCTGAAACATTTAGGTGTTTTTTTTCCATTTTTTTTTCAGTTTACCTTGAGAAAACAATTTCTCCCGTATAACTTATAACTTCATTATTTGCGAAAATTAACTGATCAAACCTCAATGGAACAAATGCAGCCCTTTGTTTTTTGTTTTCTTTATTTTTGTTAATTTTCAGCGTACTACAAGAAAACACTTTTTCACAGCCTACTATAAAAAACAGTTTTTTGCTTATAACTCCGTTATTTGTGAAAATAAATCAGTCAAACCTTATATCAAAGAAAAGGAAAAAAAGAACTCTATTCAATGATGAGATGGCCGCCTTTGACGCATATTTAAAAAAAGCGAAGTTAATGTCAATATCTTGAAAAGTGAAGGATCTATAAAAAATTTAATTTGAGATTCCAAACCTGTGTCAAAAAGTGTCTCAATAATGTTAAAACCTCTTTGCGATATCTTTGATAATAACTAAATTATACACAAAAAAGTAAACTGAAAATTTTAGTCTTTTTAGCCTGTACTGAAAATTAAGCAAAAATTCTAGGATTTGAATGTGCAATTGTACATCATAGTAGTACTTGAGATGGTGAACCATTCTTCTCATTTAACCGAATCTCTATCTCTTACCGTTTACGAGATTTCTTGTTATTTTTTAGTATTAGCTATTATACACGCAGAGTTTGTCGGTTTGGTTTGTGTGGTTACGCTTACGCCAATTTGTTGTTTATGACGCACACAAAGTAAGTTGACAAATCGCTGTAACAAAAGTTAAAATATTTATTAAAAATTACTCTAGTATTCTGCATAAGTTTAAATCGTAATGCAATATCTTCATTATTACACTATTGAATATTCGGAGCACGATATTTGGGCGCCGCTACTTAGGCGCCGGCCGCAAGTGAACGACGCCGTTTGGGCGCTGTACTTTTGATCGACCGCCGCGCCGTTTTGAGCGTTGGACGTTTGGGCACTAGTAGAAAGAGCCATTTTCAAACACAATTACTTACTTTACTCTTCAAAATATGTTTAAGTTAGTTTGAAAATTATTTTGGTAATATTGTAACATACAGGGTGATTCGTTGTTGAAGCACACCATGGAAATATTGCTTGCTATAATAGATATAAAATTGGTTTAATTTAGGAATAGTTGTTAATTTGATGCTTTTAAAAATGAATTCGAGCAGATTTGAGGTACCGAAAATCTGTTTAGATACTATACTACCTAATTTCATAAATATTAAAATAACGAAACGGCGGCAGTCAAACGGCCGCGGCGGCCCCAAATATCGCGTGACGATTAATATTGATGTACCTACCACGCATCTTTAAGACGGGATTTAAAAAAAGATTGTTGTGGTTCGTATTAGAATTGGGCTTTTAACACGTAGGTAGAGAAAAAGAAGGACATATTTTATTTTTGGCTTTTTGAATTAGTACGTGTAGACTATTGATTTTTAGTTACCTAAATATAGTCCTGAAGGGTCAATGCTAAAACTATTTTTGGTTCAAAGGTTGCAAGTTTACATTTTACTCACTTATCACTAGCATTACAGATTTATTAGAGCCTCAGAATTGTAATTAAGTAAATACTAACTTGATATATTGTTAGAAGAAAACTTTGTGGTTTTATTATGTACTTTAAAATTAACCTATTTGATAGAAGAATTAATAGGTATTTAAAACAAGAAATGTGTGCCGAGCGTACAAGTTCTAAGTGAAACTTCTTCAAGTGTTGTCAATCAAAGAGTTTTTTTGAATTCTATGATTTAACAGCAAACGAAAACGGTTATGTCATTTTCTAGTTGGCTGTAGGAATCGTGTGCTGGTAATACCAGTACCGATAAAAAATTCAAGCCATCAAAATCATGGCTGTCTAATACATTTTTTGCTTTAAAATATTTCTAAAAGTTTATTCTTAATTGTGTTCGCTGCCTGTATATGTTAAAACCCACAAGTAAAAAAATTGTTGCTTAGTAAAAATTTTACTACATAGAAACCAAATAGTCGTACTGGTAACTATTTTAGACTAAACATATTTTTTTGTTTGGAAATTTAAATAAGATCATAGACTTTTTTTTTTTTTTTAAAAGAATCATGAAGCCGTGCGTGAGCACGACCCCATGATTCCCATCCCACCCCCTTACCCGGGCTCAGCGGACTTGCGCTCTTTCACCGGTCTAACATGCACCCCACCCCTGAAGACATGTAACCCAACATACACACCTACATACACCATCCATGGACCCGTCGGATTTAACTTGTTCAGAAAAATTACCGACGAGCAGTGGAATCGAACCAACTGCCATTGAGAGTCTAGTTTCAAAGCCTGGGACTTTAACCACTAGACCACCCGCCGGCCCAGATCATAGACTGCATGCATCTGTTTTTAAGCAAAAAATATTCAAGTCGATGTTCGAAGTGCTTCTCCAGATATTACGTTATATTTGTTAAAAAATTTATAATAATAAGAAAGTTCGTAACCGGCCGAATAGCTCCTAAATGGCCATTTTGTATAGCAAATAACGTACTTAACAAGAATATGTCGGTATGATCTAGTTCTACGCCGAAAATATTGTTTTATGAACGATGCGACTTTCACCGTTTAACGAATTTCCATGTAAATTTCATCAATTTCTATTTTATGTTCATATACAAATGTTATTAATGTTTTAAATGTCAATACTTAAACTGGAAATAATATTTTTTTTTTTTTTTTTTTTTTTTTTGTTTTTGTAGAAAGGAAATACAATTCGAAAGTAATTCAATCTCACACAAATATATTATAATTCATTACTCTCGCATGATATGCTAATCATTTGCTTCCTATATAAGCAAAGCCACAAAAAACACTTATTTGAAGATGTGTATCTGTGATGCCACAACTGAACATTGATGGCTTCAGTTTGCATCTAGGTGACCTCCCTTCTGTTCCATCACACATTCGCGTGGTTACTCCTGTCAGCTAAGAAGTTTCACTTCAAAAACAAACTGTGTATATGATTAATATTTGTAGAAAGAAAACATGTTTATTGCATAGAAATCCGATTCGTATACATGTATATAACAAGCTTATAGTCACATTAAAAGACGGTTGTTATTACATATTGCATGCACCCAGATAAATACTATCAAGAAAAATTAAACAAAACATACTTATTCTTTAGGAATAAATTGCATAATTTGCTTGTGTAATCATAACAACCATTGCTGTGTAGAGAAATTAAATTTTAAGCAACAATTTCATACATTTAACTAGTATTGTAAGTATTCATTCTGCTGAGGCTCTGGACTTTATAATTTTGCTTAAAGCTGAAATAAAACAATAAAAACAAGAGGTGTTCATAAATTGTAAAATAATGATGTGTAAAATTTTCCTACCTGTTAAAATTCTTTTAATTTGACGTAGGTGGCGATATAAATGAGTACAGTAGGTTATATTTATCTATTTTGGTAGCATTCACGTAATTTTTATTTTCACAGCTAAAAATAACGTTCAAAGGTCAATAACAGTTTTCCACCGATATAGTTTGTATCTTCTGACTTAAACTTTGAACACACGAAGTTGGTAAAGTTAGCCTGCTATTTAAATGCAGGTGATTACTAGTTTTATTGCCTGATGAATTATTTAAATACAAGACACATTGTTGTAAGTTGCTGCGTGTACCACTTGTTAAGTGTACACAAATATATTTTTTATTACTAATAAATTTTATCTGTTAACAATGTTAACAATAAAAAGTTTGCGGGGTATTGCTTTGCTGTGTGCTAAAACCTTTAATTGCAAGCACAAAAAAATGTTAGTTTTGACGGTTTAGTAGAAAATATGCAAAATATACTAAATTAATTTATTTAAATTATTAAACTGTCAAAGCTATTAAACCGATTTCGCAACTAAATAATGCTAAACATTTTCAGCTGTCTCAGAACTCAAAAAATTTAGACAAAAATATTAGGGACCTCAACATAGCATAATAATAAAGAAGAAAACATATAATTGACGGCGACCTTTTACCAATTAGAATAGTTTTAAGATATTTTAATTATACAAACGTTGCTTATAAAGTATTTCAAAAAATTTTAGAACTAAGTTCGTTATATCTAAAGTTTGTTACACGCGAAAATAGAAAAAATCCCCAAAATGAATTAAAACAAAATTTAATTAAAGAAATACTAATACCCATATAACAGCATAACGATTAAAATGTACTAATACACATAATTATAGATTTTGGTGAAAGTCCCAGTTTTTATTTTCCTATTACTTTCAGTATAGAAAGAACTAACCTTCATGGACATTTTCGAATTTAAGAATGTGACAGAAATACATGTTTAAACAACCAAAAAGTAGATTAAAAAAAATATTGGTTTGTTATCTGTCAGTCGACGCATATCTTCGAAATGGATGGATCGATTTTTATGAACTTTGGCATGTGGGAGTATATCAAAAATGTACCGATAGAAAATTTTTGTACAAATTAAAATTGTTATGTGAAAAATATTTTCAAAATTCTGAAAATCTAAAAAAATATATTGCTCAAAAACTAGCCACACATTTTTTTTTATTTTATAGTCTTATAGATATACTACAATTTAGTTGGTGTCCCAGTCCGTCAGTTTTACTGTATCCTATGAATTTTGGAAAAGTAAAAATTCATATCTTTTTAATAAACAGCGGACGATATAACATACCTGCCTGAGCTAAGTTGCTCATGAGTGATAGTAGAATAAGATTCACAACTTAAATTTTAGTTGCAATATTTTAAAGAAGTTAATTTTATCCCGTTTACCTAATTTTTGACTAATGAATTTGCTGTACTGTTTCGGTCTTTATTTAATATCAAGAAATCTTTTACAAAAAATGAAAATTGTATATTTTCGAAAAAATAAACCTAAAAATTTTTCGGTCGTAAATTGGATCTGGTATGGTGTCTTCGGCGGTTAGTGTCTATGACACAGACAATTCCCTGTAGTATTTGCTATTTACTAGTATGCTCGCACTGCAAGAGTGTTGCGATCTTAACAATCGTTGTACAGTACAATGTTATACAAATACATTTTTGCAAATAGCTAAGTAACACTATCTCAATTATAGAAAAGTCGAACAGAAGTGATTAGCTCATTTTTTCTGTTTCAGGTTTGCATAGGAATATGTTTCGTCTGTTTTATGTGTGTTGACAATAAATGACTCAAACGGAATAAGCAACTTAAAGCATTCATAGCCAGATTAATACAGAATATTGTTCCAATTTGAACACTATGAAAGCTCAAAAGATAGTACTTTGTTAACATATTATGTTAGAACAAACATGCTGTATTAACCCAAAAAAAGTCAGATACTTTAAAATTTGGTTAAAAATGTTGGGTATCAGTAAAGGTCTGTTCTATTAGGCGGGGTAGGCAGTGCCTACTTATAGCTTTTCAACAAAAAAATCAAATTCTAACTTTCAATAAAAAAAGTTATTTTTACACAATTGTTACTTTCTAACACCACCGCGTAACATTAGAAATTAGGCGCCAAATAAATAGACCGTTGCCGTTAAACACAGATTTGCATACGCGAAAGCTGAGCTTATCGGACCCAATGATTCCAGCTACAATCAATCAGTTTAGTATTCTTAATACATTTGTACGCACATTGATACAAATAATGCAATGATCAGATGTACAAATGCAAAAAATAGAAGGGATTTCAGAACGCAATAAGCACGGCAAAGGCAGGGCCCCTGTAGTTTATAATTTACTTGCGCCGGTCAACGGCAGTTAGTTGCAGCGTGCAGCTATTGTGTGCTTATTTATTTCATACGTAGTTTGCAAATTTGCAGTAAATATGGAAATTTTCGTTTACCAGCTTTTAAAAGAAAAATGTAACGAATACTTTTGCGAAAAACAAATAGAAATAAAGAATCATGGGCGATGCACTTTAAAATGAATGGCCGTTAGACAGACAGACAGTAGGAAGAAACCTAGATGGTTTAATACCGAATGGTATAAAATGATGAACTGGCTAATTGGTAGCATTATTGTAAATGAGTTATTTTGCTGAAATTGCTTAATATTTTTGTCTATATCTAATCGCCCAAAAAAATTATCTGAAACAGGATACTCTGTTTAAAATTTTTTATAACTGCAATTAAAAAACGTGCATCGACCAAAGAACATTTATCAGCAACTGTTAGATTAAAATTATTTGGCAAATCACGCATTGATTTGGTTTTAGACGAAGGTTTACGTTATCAAATGAAAGTGCATAATAACAAAGTGAAATTTAATAGGGATTTTATGCGTAGATTAATTCATTTAACAACAGGTCTTGGTAAATTAGAGTTGCCGACATCCTTTTACTATTTAATCTTATTGTTAAATAATTTTTGCCATTGGTTTCTCAAATTTTGAACTCACGGAACGCCACTGTTCGGTATAGCTTCCTAAATTGCAGATTACGCTGGCGATTAACTATATAGAAATTGTGCACCAACTTTCCTTCATATTTGCATCGTTTCCTGATACAGGTAAAAGTTATTTTAAGAAATTGAAATATAAAACTAGAAAGAAATATTCTATTTACGCCTAATAAAACAGGGTGGCAGGGTTTCCCTGATAATTGCTGTACACCTTGAATAGTATGACACGGTTCCTTCGGCCACTCGTCCACAGTTTCCTGTGGCCGTCGGCACTTACTCTTGTAATTTTTAAACGCATTATTATAATATTACCAGAATTAATTTAATTGGTTGCAAAGAGAGTAAAACTATCAATGATGTAACAATAATTAAGTTTGTAAATGAGGGCTTAACAAATATTCCCTCCTGATGCAGTTTCTGTTAGTGATAGCTTATGCTACATCCTATATGATTGAAGTAGTACACAGTTTTAACTAATTATATTTATAAAAATTTAATTGTCACCATATGTTTAGCTCATGAACCAGACAGATTGGCCGAGGAAATAAGAAATCAATTTCCAGTCCTCAGTTATAGAATGCAAAGTTTTTAAAAATTCAGAACTGACAGGACAATTAGCTTTTATTAAAGCAAATTATAGCTGTCTTTCTAAAATCATTTTAATAATGGAAAAGCAAAAAATACCTTTAACAGAATCGGAGGAATTATTAAACACAATCCAATAACCAGCTACTAATGTTAAGAGTAACATTGGAAAAAATAACTTGCAAAAACTAAGTGACGTTTGAAATAAAAACGGCTGTTAGTACTACATAAAAAATCATACGAAGAAAATTTAAAGACAATTAATGCAAATCGTAAAATAATAACTGCTTTAAAAATGTCACATCTGTAGATGCAGAACGGTATTTTTCTATCTATAAATTTTAGTTTTCCGCTATAGGAAACTTGTTAACCTTAAAGAACTTGGAAATACACGTTGTAATAAATTGCTTTAGCAGTACCAATTCAGATAATACCGAATTGTTATTGTAATAGTTTATTTATTACATAATTAAGAATAATGCTTTATGGACGCAAGGATAAAAAAAAACAAAAAAAAACAAAACATTAATGCAACGTTTCCAAGCAATCTGCTTATTTTCCCAGCGTAAACAGTCATTTGATGATATTATCAAAAAATATAGTTTCATAGTTTTTGACAGTTTCATGAGCAGACTGCTTGGAAAATAAGCAGATTACTTCGCAGCGTTGCTTTCAAGTTTTAAAGTTCGTTACTTGTTTTTGTTCTTGAAGCCTGACAATTACCTTAAGATAAAAAGAGACAAAAAACTCGATTTTTTAGTGCTTTGCAAGTATGATGCATTCCATCACATTTCACGCATCTAGCTTCAAGAGGACCATAGCTTTTGGTATGTCTATATCATTGACATTTGGTACATTGTGAGGTGGTTCGACTAAGATAATAGAGTTCAAGAGCTTTACAATTTTGAGGATTTCCATGGCTTGCCGTTTTTTTAGTCGTATGGAACAAAACGGTGTAGGTGATTTATTTTTGTTTAGCAGTCTTGTAACTGATAAAACGAGAAGCTTAGGTTGAAGTTCGTCTGTGCTTTCCTGGGCCGTTATTGAAATGGAAACATTTCGTAAGATTACTTCTAAATCTTCTTTTGTAGAATTTCTGTAGGTATGATATTAAAGTTTTTGATCATCAAAACATTTTGTAACATTTCGATAATCTTCACTCAAGGTCAGACTTATTTTTAGAGCATTTGTTTGGTGTTGCGTGGTAAAATTTTTTATTGTTAAGATTTTTAGATCCGAGATAATTGATAATTAAAACTTCATGAAGAAATATGGGAGGAATTTTAATTGTCGGTGGTTGACGATGGGAGAAAAATTTGGGAGCTTATAGTAAAAAAATTAGTAGTTTACTTCAGGCTATATCGGCGCAGAAAGTGAAAAAGATGATATAGGCAGTTTTTGAAGTATTATTGTTGGAAAATATCTAAAATTTTGAGCAGCTACAATTTTTACAATGTTCATATTTCGAAAAATGTTTTTATCTCACCTGATTATACTTATTAAGAGATTTTAAATAATATGACAATTTGTATTAATTGGATATTTTGTTTTTGAGTAATCGGGCATTAAAATTATATTTTTGAAAAATTTGTAGCTGCTTTAGTTTTGAAGATACTGCATTCTGAAAAAAAAACAATTTGATTTGCGTTTAGATGCACTACAAGGTTATGTTTCTACATTTTCTACGTATTTATGTTTCAAAATTCTAAAACAGTGCTTATACAAAATCGAGACCGAAAAAACATGTCTAATTTCCGTCTCCGGTTGAGATCAAGAACCTTACAGCTTATTACCTGCAACTAAAAAACTTCGATTATCAAATTTTTTAAAAATCGGTCATGAGGTTCTGAAGATTAAAGAAACGAACGCACCCACCTACTCATAGACAGACTTTTTTAAAAACCTCTTTTTCAGATTTCTTTAATCTCAAAACGTGTATTTCCGTTAAAATCTGAAAATTTGCATGGAAGTATAACTTTCCATACTTGAGTAGAAGTATGGTGAAGTAAAAATTCTGTTATAGAAATAAACAGTCTTATTCAAATTACTTTCATAATGGAGGGGCCGGAAAAGAGAGAAGAAGTGGAAGGAAAAGACCAAGAAAACTGAGCGGTGAAATTTAAAAATTAGGTACAAGGTCCTGTATGTGACGTTGTGTTGCGTTGGTCCGGTTACTTTTATTGGAATTTTGTTATACTCCACATTTCAAGGTGAAGGCAGAATATTTTTAGGGAGCCTTAACAGAGATAATCATAGAAAAAACTCGTTTAACACTTTAACGTAAATTAAATTTACTATACAACGCGAGAACATTAAAAATGTTTTACAATATCGTACAGTACAGGTAGGCGTAGGTACGTGCGTAGATGCTACATTGTTACACATGTGTGGGAGCCTTTCTCCTTGGAGTACTACTACGACTACGGCGAAGAGATTGACTAATATAATCTAACAAAAAAGACAACACCTTTCATATTATTCAATTTGATGCTGGAAAAAGTGATAAGAAAAACGAAAATACTGACGTTGCAATAGCAAACAAGTCGCATCAAATAGTGGAGTTTTTGGACGATTTAAACATTACTGTAAGAACAGTGCTTGACATAAAAGAAGCATACAGAAAACTAGAAACGAAAGCACAAGAGATTGGCCTAGTGGAAATCGACGAAACACTCAAATGTTTAGCTATAAAACATATTAGAAGCTTAAGACAAAACCTGTCTATAGAAGACTGAAAATTAGAAATAGTCGGGAAAGTTCAATTAAATACTTGAAATTGAACCTACAATGAGAACAATGAGACAATACAGGAGGTATAACGGAGAATAATAACAGGTAACAGAGCCATACTGTTTACTTCTAAACATGTTTAAATCACCGATAGTTAACAGTAACACTAAATCAATGATCAAATTATGATTAAATCTGATGTGACTTACGGAAGCGAAAAGCCTGAACCTTGACAAAGAAGGCGGAAAACCGCTGCTAATATTCGAGAGAATAATACTCTGAAGATTATTTAGCTCAGTACATGAAGATGGATAGAGGATAAGATATTAGCCACGAGTTCAATGAAATCAACGAATGACCTGACGGTTCAACCCACATCAAAATCCTAAGATTGAAGTAGCTCGAATTATATGATTAGGACGTTAGGAAAAAAAACTCCAAAATGGATGTACAAAAGCACATATCGGAAGAGCATTGGAGAAGACCTCATCGTTAATGGACAGAGAACGTCGTGATAGATGTTGATGTACTACTGAGAGTAAGAAATTGGAAAGCATTGGGTAGGCATACCTAACGTCATGCGTTTTTGTGCTGTTTTTTGGATTCGCCCTCGGTGAGAAACATTCTGCTCGGGTGCTCTGTCTCATGCTTGCAATGTATACATCTTAGCCAGCTTCCCTCGCAATTTTAATAGTGAATTGAACAACATTATTTATTTCAATTAAATTATTTAACTTTCTCATTTTTGTGCTAATGTCGAACTGTGTTTTTATTTAAAAGTTAATATAAACTACGAAATATCAGCATTAGTAGGTTTGTATCACTACTCAAAAGAATTAAGGGGTCACTTTTTTCAGAAGGTATATCTTCCTTATGATATCAGCTATAGTGTTCAATGATGTGGTAGATGTTAAGATGATATTCAATTTTCATTAAAATAAATGTTTCGACAATGCGTATACCAAGTTTCATTAAAATGCCATCGGCCCTAAACAAACTTCAAGCATTTGAAATTTTGACCCCTTAATTCTTTTGAGTAGTTTAATTTAACGAATTGGCGAATTGTCTATTGCATATACTGCAAAATTGTATGACATTCTTTTTGTTACTCTTGACAGGTTTCTAGGAAACGCTGCGCTGATGACGCTGTGCTGGCTTTTTTGTGTTAAGCTGTAACAGAAATGTCTAAAACGGTATATTAAATGTTTGACCTCTAAAGAGCGATTTTTTTGGTAAATTCTCAGGGTACAGGAGACGTGTTCGGATAAAAAATAATGGTTACGGGCGCTGGGATCGGACCTCTACAGCAAGACTGCTTAGAATCTAAAGGGAAACTAAAAGCGTCAAGACGACAGTCGTTCCGTGCTTGCGTTGCCGATGATAATAATGATGGCCTGTAAAAATGCATATCATTTATAGTTTGACATCTCTTAAAATAAATATGTATTGTAATTACGGCTTTTATGTCTCCCGCCCTTACTACACATTGCATATTTTCACACTTCTACATTAATGCCCCTTTTAAGTTAATTGTGTTTTCGTTTGGACTTTGGGGAAATGAGAAAAACTGGTATCAGCGCAGTTAGCTGCCATTATCAATAAGTCGTTATATGTTTCTCAAAGTTTTTGATTCACTGAGAACAGTTACTACTGAATCGTGTTCGATGCTGTACAGATAGGCTGTTTAGATTTTAGTAAGAATTCAACATAGTACTAGGGGAGAGGTGCCATGAACGGGACAGGTATTGAAAGGGATATGAGCTATTACTGCTACATTTAAAAGAGTTAATAATTAATAACTTCGTCAATAGATGGCAATGAAAGCTCAAAAATAACTGTTTTACCAACAGTGACGTTTAAATGATGTATTATTAAAATACTTGTGATAGTGCGTTTTTAACCTTTAGAAATGGTATATTTAATTTTGCTGTAAACTGTTATCCAACGTGTATGTGTTGATACAAAAAACGGATTTGTGGCATGTAAATACCTTGATTATTTACCTTTGTTTTTGTATAGGCCGACTCAAAAAATATCTTGCAGCACAAAAGGTTTGAATCAAGTTTTTTTTTAAATCTTTCTAAAGTAATAAAAGGGACAAGCCATCGCCGCTTAAAAAGGACGTGTCCCTCTCATTACCTGGTGTGCAATTCATTACTATTGAGATTTTCCATTGATTATTTTCCTGTTTTTAGAAATAAAAGGAAAGCAGTGTAACGAAGCACCAGAAAAGAATTAGAAAACCCCGAACGAAATTGAAAATGCAGTTAAGAATGTTAAAGAAAAAGGGCAATCTATTTGATCTAACGCAGAAGACTATGGAATAGTAGCAAAGTTTTTTTTTTGATCCGACTTGTAACAAAAGCTATAGAATCAGAAGTGCCTTTCAGACATATTCTTAATATAGGCAATAGTAAAATTCTTTCCTATGAGGAAAAATTACAATTGGTTCAGTACATAAAAACAGCATCAAATGTATGAATTACGCCGGACTCATATGTGCCAACTGACTATTGAATATGCCAAAAAGTTAGACAAAGAGGTTCCAGCAAATTGGAATCTGCAAGAAATGGCTGGTTTCGATTAGTATAAAGGTTTCATGTATCTCCATAAAGACTTATCCTTGCGCAAACCCATAAAAACCCATAAAATCACAGTCAGTTTTACCAAATTCTCAAATTGGGGAAGCTTAAGTTTGCACCCGAAAATATATGGAACTCGAATGAAACTGGATTGCTCACAGTAACTAAGTGCCAAATGTTATTGCACAGAAAGGTGCTAAACAGATGGGGCAAGTAACATCGGCTGAACGTGGTCAGTTAATTACCATGCTTGCGTTCGTATCAGCTACTGGAAATACTATTCCACCGGCCTTTGTCTTCTCTAAAGTAACTATAAACCATTTATAACAGAAGATTGTCCGGTTGGTATCTTGGGATTGGCACACAAATCAGGGTGCAACCGGCAACAACTTTATTCTAGCGTTCAAACATTTTGTTGACCATGCAAAACCTACTAAGGAAAAAGCAGGGCTTTTACTGATGGATAATTATGATAGCCTTGTAAACCTGGATGTTGTGCAACATGCCAAAGAAAATTAAGTTATTATTCTAACTTCCCCCCTTGCTGCAGCCTTCAGACCTTGCGGTAGCAATAGCAAAATTGAAACGGAAAACATGAAATTTGCTGATAACGACCAGAGCGATGACTGAAATAACCGACATTAACCAAACTAAAGACTTAGACGTAAAAGAAACTGATTTTGTCGTTATTAGATTGAAACAAAAGAGAAAAAATACATTTAAACATGCTGTAGGAAAAATTTTAAAAATAGTTGCAGAAGATGAACATAGAATAAGAAGAAGTCTAACAAAACTGATAATTTTAGGTTTCCTGGAAATGAGGACATCAGTGATGTCAGTGCGAAAGACATAATAATTAAGCTACCAAAGCCAACCAGGTTTTTGGGAACAAAAAAAAAATAAGGTTTTTATTCATTTTTCGTTGCCCTACAAATACTATTGGCATAGATTCATATTTCCTAACTCCTAGTTATTAATCTATGCTATTGGTTTAATGTAAGATTTTTGTACTTTTATGTATTTTTCTGTTTATTTGTGGTTGAAATAAATATTTCCTCCGATTTTTAACATTTAGTGATGCAAAATTTATAATATTGACAATGCTGTTTTCAATCCTGCTTGTGTCCCCTTCTCCCCCATTACCTATAACGGTAATGAAAGGGACAGTTTCATTATTATGGAAAATGAGATGTTAAATATTATATCTATGGTATATTGATTTTTTTGCTAGCAGAATTAAAATATGAATGGTAGCGGAATCAATTTGCCTTATATCTAAAATCGCTGTTCTTTTGTGTTAAGAGTAATTTTAAAATTTAATGAAAATGTCTCTTTCGTGGCACCTTTCCCTAGTAGTAGCATAAGCGTTTCGAACAGGGGATTGTTTAAAAACACCATTCTTCACGGCAGAAACTTATGGTTAATCCAAGCCTTTTTAAGTATTACAATTATAATTTTTACATTTGCTATGCCTACAAGATATGGCTTTAATTGTTGTGAAGTGTTATGGTACACACATTTTTTTCATTGATAAAATATTTTATTAGTGCCCACGGTTAGCTTTATGGAGCGCCGAACTTGTTGCTTTTTGTTGGGTGTTTACGCTGTTATCTGCTTTTCTATCTATTTTAAATCTCCAGGTACTAGATAAATTCAAATGTACGTGTTTCCCTTTTCCATGAAATTGCTTACGTAACTAGAAACTTGGTTGTGTAATAAGAGATATTGCGTATACGTGTATAAATAAATAATGATATCGCAGTGAACAGGGCATCGAGCTGAGCTATTACGTCAAGTGTTATGACGTCCCTTGCAACAGGTACGTGGTTGCCGGGACGACGGCGCAAATCGATGCGTTGCAACCCTGAATATGCGCGAGGCAAGGTCGCGGACACAGCCCTTACCGAGGCTGTTGTCAAGGTTCGACCTTCATAGACTCAGGTTCATGATTCTCACCCCGAATTGTATCAGGGTTGGAATATGACCATGATATTTGTCAATAACAAGGATGTAAAGCGTCCTCGTTACAGTGCGCTGCCGCCATTTAGAATACATTAATCGGAACTGAAAGATGGTTATTTATTTAGGAGTAATGGCGTATTCACTTTTTGTTTGATTAGTATGAGTATATTTACATCGTTAGATATTACGTTCGTGTTTGGTATACGCATATCGAACTTTGGCAGATATTATATAGTTTCTGATGTGGAAATTAGAAACAAATGTTTAAAATAATATTTTTGTTTCTTAATGGACGTATTGTTTCGACTTTAAACAAGAAGAAAGGCTTTGTTGAAATATTATTTTGAAAATTTTAAAAAGACGCGATTGCATGTTATTTCCACGAAGACAAGTGTCGATGGTTTTTCAGTATTCAAACTACATTTTTAGGAACACAATCATGTGGCCGCTATAAGTCCCAAAACAATGCTATGACGAGTAATTTTACGGTCTCATTTTTATTTTAAACAACATTTAAAATAATGCCTTAAAAAATTGTAAGCTAATTTTTAGATGCAGTCGTATTGAAAGTATTAATTTTCACCTATTGGTTGGTGCCTTTTATTTTTGATATCTCAACTTATTGCTCTTTGTAGAAAATATTCAGATTCAGCTCCTTAGTCTACTACGTGAGTCGGTACTTCGATAGCGTACGTGTGCGATAGCTAAAGTAAGAATCTTTGAAGTAAGGCCACGGGAAATGCTTTCCTCATTCTTTTTAACTCATTTCAAGCCAAGGAAATGGAACTAGTTAATAGTTTGATTATACATTTTTGCGATTAGCTATAATATGATATTATATTGTCGCAACACGGTGATTGTTTTTTAGAAAGGAATTTAGAATATGTACAGGAAAAGCATGTGCACGGCTTCTCTTTTAATTGAAATCATGAAGAATAGAATTATAACGTGTTGTGCTAATTTGGTAACTCACAAATCGATGAAGAGCTAAATTAGTACCTTGCTGAAAAGCTTAATTTGTATTATTAACGGCCTATAATATATATAAACTTTAAGACAGTGGTTCAGGGAAAATTCAACGCCTAGTCCTTAGAAGTAGTTCGCTACTGAACCAACCTACTGGTTGTTCAGTGAACATGTAGTAAAACAGCAGTAAGTCGTTTTCTTCTTTCTGCTAAAACATGCAGCTCGTTACCAACCGCTTCATTAAACTTATTGTTGTGCAACTGAAAATCAGGCGGCTTAGATAACCACTTCTAGTATGGCAGGAATCTATAAAAATCAATCATCTATTTGCAACTTTCACTAGAATATTATTGAAAGCACCACACCGTTTACAAAAAAAAATAAAGGTAGCTAGACAAATTAGTTGACTTTAACAAAATGTTATACTTGTCAAAAATTTGCTCGTTAATCATAAGATATTTAAGGAAAGTAAATCAATCGTAAGACAAATTTGTTGGCACTGAAAAATTCCTTTTTTTATTCTCAAAAAATACGAAACGTTATTTAAATTTTTTTAGCTTTCAAGCACTATCTAAACGTAATTTATCAATTAAATGTACTATTACATAATTCTTTTGAAACAGTTCGATAAAAGGTAATCTAGTACAAAAGCAAAAATAGTTTCGTGTACAGTTTTGTACTAATTATTATTAACTACACATGCTTGTTCGAGAATAAATATTCAAAAAGGATTAGTTTTGTTTCATGTTGTGTGATGAATGAAACTTCAACTTTTACCTTCTTATAGCTATACAAATCGCAAATGCGTTCATTCAGCAAAGTTTTTTCGTTTTGGGTTAACTGGTCGATATACGAGTTTTGCCTAAAAAAAGGTACTTTTATGCCAAACATTTTTAGAGTAAAAACACTTTGACTAATAAGCAAGTTTTAAGGATTTGAGGTGTCCGTGTGTGTGCCTATGTGTCTGTTTGTGTGTTTGTATACACTTTACAGTCCAGACGCCCTAACGCAGAAAAAAACAAATTTGACTCAAAAATTGCTAATTGCAATAGAATTTGCAAAGATACGGAAATCAGCAAAAGGTCTATAGGACGTGGCAAATCGATTTTAATGGATAACCATTGGTTGCAACTACAAAACACAAAAGATTATAAAATCGGGCGACTGCAATAAATAATTGAGAGGGGAGGGGACTTTACTTCAATATAGATGCGCTTAGAAAAGAACTTTAGATTAGTATTCTACACATGTCGGATGGCCGATCTGCCGAAACGTGATTTTCCTATTACTTCCCACTGCACTTCACCATCTTTTTTTTTAATTTTCTAACTTCGGCTGCGGAATCGGTATGAGCATGTGAAATGATAATATCAGCAACTTTACATTGGAAAAACACCACTTTTGTTTTGGTCGTTTACCTGAACAGATTATTGAGTAATGGCCAAAAAACGGCTATCGCCAAATTATGAAATCAATCTTGAGATTTCAAGGGAAAAGCATTAATTGCAACAAGAAAACACAAAATATTATAAAACCACCCAACTGCTTCAAAAATGAGGATTGCGGTCGGAAAAGAAACTTATAATTTGTATTCTATACTTGTCGAATAGCCGATTTGCGCAAATCCGATCTTCCTACCACCCAGTGTCTTCCCAACGAATTTTTGATATATTTTGATATTAAAGAAATATATGAATTTCGGCTTCAAAATCGATGTGAACATGTTAAATGACGATAAAAACAGTCTTCTATTGCCATAGTGTTTCACGAACTTCTTATTTTTGTCTTGCTTTTTCTTGCTCTTGTCTTGTTCTTGCTGCAAGAACAAGAACAAGAAGTAGGTGTGCAAGAAACAAGACAAGACAAGACTAGCTAGAGCATGAACAAGATTTCTTGTCAAGACGTTTGCAAGAAACAAGATTTCTTGTTTTATGTAGATACCTAAAACAAAAGTTTCAAAACGCCGATTATAACGCTTCTGGAACTGGGGTGTGTGAAAACAAAATGATACTGTGGTGCAAAATAATAATTTATAAGTTTTGTTGCAATGTTAATATGAGCGATAAATGAGCTATTTTCGTAATAGACCCATGATTAGGCAATAGGATAGCCCCTGCCAATTAAAAAATGAACAAGCACATTTTGTAGGTTACTTCCAATCTGATCAATAAATTCAAAGCCAGTAAATTGTTCTACATTTAATATAGATAACTCTTAAATAAGCAGTGCGTGCTAATTTAGCTGTCATTTCTGTACAATAAAACCATGGGGAAATCGAAGCATATGTAAAAGTCCAAAACTGACAGTTCAAAAAATTAATAAATAACGCTTTTTTTGCTATTTGTTTAATATGTGCTTCATTTGGAACGCACCGATAAAATACAAAAATTAATTTGTTAATGCAAAGAAACCAAATAAAATATATGCAAGTATAGTATGCATGTTAGTCAACTTACTACCAAACGTGCTAACAAAATATAAAAGTTTCTTAGTCAGTACACGCGGTACAAAGGCGTTTAACAAATAGGCGCACGCGTAAGGTAGCCGACGCCGCTTTATTGAGACTCTATAGCTCGGGGAATCCCTCAACTAGCAAGAACAAGAAATAAGCAAAAGTCTTGCTATCAAGACAAGAATTAAGCTAGCAAGAAATCTGCAAAACAAGAAGTTGTTTTACTTCTTGTTTTGCTTAGCAAGACAAGACAAGAAGTTGCCGAGCAAGACAATAAATCTTGCTTTGTGCATCACCATCTATTCAGGAAGCACCTCTGCAAGGTTTTCTTTTGGTTGTTTACCTGAAAAGTTTCATTGGATAATCATCAAAATAAAATCTTTAACCAAACAATCAAATCGGTGTTAGATTTTAACGAACAAATATTGTTTACAATTAACGAATACTAAAAAATATCGAATTTTTAAAAAATGTTCCCCAATTCAAAAAATGTTTAAATTTAAAAAGTTTCGACATTTCTTAAAATATTCAAAATTTCAAATTATTTAAATGTTCAAAAATTATTAAAATTTTCAAAATTAACAAAACTCATTAAAATAAAAAAATAGCAACTCATATTTTTTTTAAATTTACAAACATTCTCACACTTTCAAAATTTTTTAAAATATTCATAATTTTCAAAATTTTTTAAATTTTAGTTTTTTCAGTGTGTACTGAAGATTAAGCAAATATTGTAGGATTTGAATGTGAATCATAGTTGTACTTAAGTAGCTAAATAATTCTTTTCATTTAACCGAATATCTATCTCTTACCGTTTACGAGATCTCCATGCATGAACCTCATATATTGGACACCTTGTATATTCGATATTTTTTTGAGAATTTAAAAAATATTTAAAATTTTCCTAAAGTTGTCAAAATTTTCGAAATACACAAAAATCATTTCAAAAATTTATATAAATGCGAGGAAGGTCCCGTTGCAGTTGCCCAACGGCTTTTTATTTACATTCTGTACCAATTTCAGTCTATGCTATGTACGGAAGTTAACTTATTATAATACCATAACTGCCAAAAGGCTTTGTTATTAGAAATAATATTCCTCTGTTATGCAACCTTCATTGCCATTTCTTTTATATTTGAATTTTGTCTGTTTATGTATATACAGCAAGCTTTTTAAAATTTTCGAACTGCTTGAATTAATTTAGTAAATAGTTTCCAAATGTAATTAATTGACCAAAAGCTATCAAAATATTGTTTGATTTACTTCACGGTATTTTTACATTCACGACTTTAGAAACTACTTTAATTAATTAACTAATTCCTGTAAATTTATGCACCAAGAGGCAGTATTGCCATGCTATATAACTGCTAATTTTAATGTATTAGTTAACATTTTATTTCAAAATTTCAGTATAATTTGACTAGCATTAACAGATTGATACTGCCCCAAGGAAGAACTATATACAAAATAAAGTATAACAAAAATTCAATCGGACTTTTGGTCGCAGAAGAGCAAAACATTTCTTTAAAATTCAATAAGTAAACAAAAATCATGGGCGTACTCAAATCTATTAAGATATAGGTGAAACTTATTGAAAAGAGAACTAATTTTTCGGATAAAAATTTATAAAAAGTTGTTGTTGTGTACTGCAATTCTTAAGTTTTTTATTCAACGGTGGATTTCCGTCTCTTATAGTTCAAAGTTTCCTTTTGTAGAACTTCGTCGTTGTATTAATGATTTTACACGTTTTATTTTCATTAATTCGTGGTTGCAATTTTACATTTCAATTAAAAAAATATTTTTGAGGTTTCATAAATTTGGGTCAAACATATGTTACTATTCTAAGCTCGTAGATAATTCGTTTACAATTTAATATATGCGCGAACTATACTGTACATATATTTAAAGAAAACAGTGATTGTTTGTCGCAACCAAATCATAAACACAACTGTTTGAACGCGTAACATTAAAAATTAGGCGCCAAATAAATAGACCGTTGTTTTCAAACACATACTTTCGCATACGCGAAGGCCGACCTTATCGCTCCGTATGATTCCAGTTACGACACCATCAAGCAATCTATTATTCTTAATACGTTTGCATGAACATTCATATAAATAATGCCGTAATTAGATAGACAAATTCAAAGAAATAGTAGAGATTTCGGAATAGAACAAGCACGGAAAAGTACGGTCTCTGTAGTACTGAGTACTTGCGGCGCGCGGTCGGCGGCAGTTAGTTGCAGCGTGCATTGTGTGTCGTGGACTTCAAAATGTCTAGGGCCGTTACAGACAGACAGTAGGAAGAAATCTAGATCATTTAATACTGAATGGTATAAAAGAATGAAATGACTAACTGGTAGCGATAGTAAGAATAAACTAGTTTGCTCGAATTGCTTACTATTTTCATCTATATCTAACCCCTCAACAGTATAATCTAAAGCAGAATACTCTGCTGAAAAAAATCTTTCAGTAACAATTAAAAAACGTGCGTCGACCAAAGTACATTTATCTGCAACTGTTAGATTAAAATTATTTGGCAAATCACCCAATAACTTAGCTTTAGACGAAGGTTTACGTTATCAAATGAAAGTGCATATTGACAATTCATCTATATCCATCCATCCATACATATATAAAAACTCAAAGGGTTTTTTTCTCCGGTTCCTCCAGCGGCTACCGCTTCACCAATTTGGACCATTTTTTTTTCAATGAAAGGTCTCTATCCTCAGATGGAACATGAAACATTTTTATATTTTTATTCTACGTCGATTTTTCAATAATAATTATTTTAATTTATAATATATATGAAAGTCTACTAGACGCGCTTCACTTGAGGCGACATTTACACTAACGCCGCATCTCATTATTGGAACTAATGTGTCACGTGACTTAGCATTTCGCCGGGTTGGTCAACGCTGAGTCTGCCGTCGAATTTCGGCGAGGTGACACTAGTGTGAAATTTAAGAGGGATTTTATGCGTAGATTAATTCATTAAACAACAGGTCTTGGTAATTTGGAGTTGCCATAATTTCTTTACTTTTTAATCTTAATGTTGAATAATTTTTGCCATTGCCTAACCAAATTTTGAACTCACGGAGCGCCACTTAAAGACACTAGCCCTTTTGTAACTGAAAAATATATGTTATTGCCTAAAGAAAATAAAAGAAATAGTATTATGATGCAAAACTAAAGCCTGTGGTACAAGAGTTTTTCATTCCTGTAGTTTGAAACTTTGCAATAATTTTTTAAGTATGTAGAAATCTACAAAGCAATTGTATACCCTAAAGTGATGCTCACTGTAGTTGATAGGAGGCAAAGTATAATGGCATTAATTTTGTTTTGTTTGTTATTTTAATGTGTGTTTTCGATGCTATTGTTTGATTTACATTTCAGTTAGAGAATTGACTTAAATATATCGTCAACTGTAAAACGCCCAAAGGAGGCTAATGTAAGTAATTAATTAGTCCTGAGATAATATCATATGACATGAGCGAAGATTTTCCAGGAAAACTACCGAATCTGAGCGCCCTATCCTGAACGAGTTCTAGGAAAGGGTTGCACACACTGCAGATGTATTTTCCAAGAACTTCACCCACGTTTGCCAGAAATTCGCTAAGAAGTGAACTCGTAATCTGGCGCGTTATTTTTGCTCCACTATATTTTACTGCCGTTCTGTGAACTCGCGACTTTTATGACGTATAAAAGGTAATTGGTTACTTTATTTGTTCTCGTTAAATTGAGAATTGATAAGTTAATTAAAATATTGTTTGAATGACACTTTTACGAAGATATAGTCGCATATACAATAATACCATGACTAGCAGGTACGTATGTATATGTTACCTAGATTGCTTGATAATTAGAAATTCATAAATGGTACTACAAATACAAGATGTTACCCGGAATTACACACAAAAAGTAGAACATTTTAGATATCGAAAGATATTTTGCAGTTTTGCCGTGCTTGGTTTAGAATTTATTTTGAATAGGTTTTACTTTGATTCACATTTAGATGGCAGTTTTAGCACAGCAGAAACCAAACTTTTTTAAATAAAGTGTTTTTTGTGTGCGTAACACCTAAGAAAAATATCTGGAGTTAATCGAATAATAATTTTAATATGTTACTGTGAATGCCCAACATTCAGCCGTGATTGTTGACTTAAAACAACGAAATTGGTGTATGTTGGAAATATTTACATAATTATATTATTTCTGACTGGTGACTGCGACATTCCCTAAACGTTAGTGGTGAGTTTGGAATCAAATAGAATGATTTGTATGAATTTATATAATAAAATGAAAAACATACTAGGATATAAAGTACACGTAATGGTTATAATTTATAATAATAAAGAAATTACCTAAAAGTAAGGAGTTTTAATGAGTATAGATAAAATACTTTTTACTTCAAGAATATTTATTTAAACCTTATACGTATTTCGACATGTTTACATGCTCTTATCAAAGGCAATATTAAAAAGTAAACAGTTAGTGTTGTTATAGCAATAATAGAACTTGGTGACTTGATGTCGGTAATCGTCTGCAGATGACTTGATTTCTTATTCCAAAATGTCCAATAGAGGTGAATTTAAGTGATCAATTTGCTCATTCCTTAACGGTGAAGTTTTTAAATGTTTGTGAATTTCAAAAGCTTCTAGTACCTATACGTAATTTACGTTTATCATCACAAAAGCACGTACAATTTATAGTGTCATTAGATGTCATTTAATGATTGTGTTCTAATAAGTGTTTAGTGTAATTGGATTTATGTAAATGTTTGTATTTGTAACAACGTACCTACGTGTTCTTTATGCCTAACATTAAAATTTCTATTTGTCTGGCCTATATAAACCGAACTACAATGCGAACCATTTAATTTAGAAATGCTTGATTTTAGCAAATCACCTGTTTTTGATTCTACATTAAGCAAGGTGTTTAAAATGTTTTTTATATTTATTTGTTTTAAAACTTCTTTTATATTTCTTTGTCTTATTTATAATTTCAGAATTTTTTCTGATTTGTCACCAAAATATGGGATCGAGGCATATTTAATTGTATCGGATGAAGTTAGAGTATTCGGATACATAACAGCTAGGCTTCCGGGTTGGAGCAGCGTCATCGGTGCATGAACTGCCGACGTTTCGTCCTCGGTTCCACGGGACATCTTCAGGGCTGTGGTCACTTTGGGATCTGGAACGTCGGCAGTTCATGCACCGATGAGCGGCTCCAACCCGGAAGCCTAGCTGTTATTAGCAACGGCCGCGGAAGCCTGCAACTTAGGTTATTCGGATACATGTCTTGAAAAGCGAACTTTTACTTTAATTAATGTGCCGATTAATAAAAAAATTTTTAAATTTGTTTATTGCAACTGGCCAAACTGCCGTAATACTTGAAATTGCAAAACACTTTTTTATTTTTGTTGCAACATTTGTTTATACAATTACAGTTTTTATAATTTTGTCTACCACTTTTAGAATTAGCAGCAGAAACTTCCCGCAGAGAAAATTTTGTCTATAGAAATAAACTTTTTTTTTAACTGAAAATATATATACAGGTATAGAGCTGCTTTAAGGTACCATTTTAGTTCGCTAAAAATTCGGGGGGAAATTAATTCTTTGATGTTCGCAATACTTTTGTTGCGTGCAATCTAAGGCTTTCGCTGTTATTTTTATCAAAATTGAGTCTGTTATTTATATAACTAGAGTTGGGCAAATATGCTGTAAAGATAGATAGTGCATATATGCACCAACATATGTCGCATAAAACCGTCAATATATGCACTAAAATATGCCGCATAAAACCTTCAATATATGCAAGAATATGCAGTAACCTTTTGCGATATGCACTAAAAAAAATTAGTTTGTTTATTTAGTGCCTAATATGAAAATCTGATGTTTATTTGAATCTGCAGTTTAATACTAGTAATTATTATATGAGTTAAAGCACGTTTTGCATCAAATGTAATTTTTCGTTGAAAGAAAAAGATAAATACAATTAATGATTTTCATTATTTTTAGTTACAAACACTCAACATTCAAACAATCAAAAGGGCTTACATAATATAGAAACGCATTATTATTATTTTCAGTTAAAACTGCATTTTTTATTTGCATATACAAAAATACAGGTAGAAGTAAAATCAATAAATAACACAACCTATTTATTACAATAAATAATCATGTGCTTTTCAATGGTGTCAACGAGAAAATTTTGCCGCTTATCTTCCAATATATTTTTGTAGCTGGAAAAATTCTTTCTACATCACAAGAAGTTACTGGACAATATTTAAATAAATGTGAATTTTTAACTGCAAAACATTCGTCATTGTGGCCACTGCTTAAGAAATCTCCATTTAAAATATTTTTTATGGAAGTTGAAAGTCACTTTACAGCTCTCTGTCAAGGCAACAAATGAACTAGTCAAGCACTAAAATTATAAATAACTATTTCTAAGAATAAGTATAAGAAAAATTTCCAAATATTATTTTCAAAGAAATTTGTACCTAAGGAATAAGATCTACCCAAATAATACAACCTTTGTCAGTTAATCTTTTATTTCATCTACCTAATTTAGAAATTTAGAAAGTGCAAGTCTAGGGTTCATGTGGTTTCACTAGAAGACATTGTGCAATTTCTTCTAAGAACTACGAATATTTTATTTGATAATTTATTTGAAATTTTATTTTTTTTTGCTAAAATATGCATTTTCATGCCATTAAAAGCTAAAATATGCACTAATATATGCCGTATGCCGTAAAGTTGTAATATATGCCAAATATGCAAAATAAAATTTACTTTTTATGACTCTAAACATCACGAAACGTGTATATACGAAAAATTAACATTTTATGATCAATAGGAAAAAAGATGCAAATATGCATTTGCCCAACTCTAATAATTACCTACAAAAACGCTATCAATTAAAAATAAAATTAAAATGTATAAGGCAGTGATAAAACCGGTAGTGACTTACGGGGCGGAGTCGTGGTGCCTAACACATATTGAGGGTAAACAGCTGGACACGTGGGAACGCAAAATATTAAGAAAGATATATGGGCCGGTGAATGAAAGCGGATTGTGGCGTGTTTTAACAAATAGTGAAATCAGAGCACGGTATGGGGAAGCAAGCATATCCAAAGATATTAAAAGCATGCTGGTAAGATGGCTGGGGCACGTCGAGCGGATGCAATCAACAAGAGGTCCAAAAAAGGCACTGCAAAATATACCGGAAGGTAGGAGAAGCAGGGGTAGACCAAGATTAAGATGGAAGGAAGAAGTAGAAACAGATCTAAGGGCAATAGGAGTCACCCAATGGAGACAGAAGGCAGCCGACCGAAAAGAGTGGAGAAGAATTGTAAACGAAGTCAAGAATGGAGAAGAGTAAATAGCAAGAAACCACCCCCTTCCCTTAGGCAACCCTGTCAAAGGTTAAGGCGCGAGTGACGACCGCATCTTGTAAAACTGCAGTCTAGAAACCCCTCTCGGGAGGCTATGGTCCCTTGTGGACTGTAGCGCCATGGAGTAAGTAAGTAAGTAAGTATTTTGTTAAGAGTAGTTAAAATAAATACCTACTAAATGTAAAAATAATGATAAAAGTAACTAATAATTGTAATACTTTTGATATAAGTGGGCAGGCCTGGGGGACCATACTGGTTTGTTGCGGGGGGGGGGGCTAACACTTTTTGTTCTGCCACTGCCCCGTTTACTCTAAAACTAATTGTTGCTGATAACACAGCAAAAACTAAAATATTCTCAGGTAATGTTGTGTCCAGACCACGAACAACTACCTATGGTAATAGCCCGACATTGCAGATCTATGCTAAAGTACATAACATTCTTCTCAATCTCTTTAACACTAGTATTTTAAATAAAATTAGAAGATGAGATATTAAAAATGAATACAACAACCTATGATACTTTACAAACAAACGAGTGTCTGCAGCATCCTCCCACCTTAAGGGACGAGTTACTTAATAAACTGCAGATACATGCTGACCTTAACATCAAATCTTACAATAAAAGTTTGTGAGGCACACTTATTCTTTGACGACTTTGCGTCGTTTGCGCACATTTTCTCCTATTATAAATCCATCTTAACAGAAGCTCAGCAGGATTGAATAAGCCAGGGATATGACGCCAAGCTTCTCTTGAAGTCCACGAACAAATTTCTAGAATTCTGTGCTATACAAAAGAAGCACAGTTATCTGTGCTTTGTATCCAAAAAACGGTGCTTAAGTCTCCCCAAAAATAGTTTTCCATATTATAATCCACCAAATTCACACATCTTAAGCTACATAGAATATCATCCTCTTCGTTATTATATCGTATCGAATATTTTTCAAACATTTGGCACTAATGGCCAGCGTATCAGTTTTTCGATGGCATGCAAGTACAGGTGTAGATTAAGCACCATCCACTTGTGACATAATTGTCTACATAAAAGCTGTCCATTAATTTGATTATAGTATTTCTTGAATAGGCTGCATCAGTGACGTCACAACTTTGCAAAATTCTTTCTAGATAATACTGAATCGTCGCCCCCAGTAAATATGGACAAGCCAAATACGACTCGCTTGTAGCGATATATTTTTATATTATTATTCTTCATCTGATACGGCAAATAATGCCCATGTTTTGTCATTTCCGTTTTAGGAATATCTTCAATGATGTCTTCTTGCATCCACTCTTCAAACACTCGTTCATAATCCTTATAATACCTATTAGTTTTTTGTTTGTTTGTTAAAGAATCTATCCTTTTACGTTTAAGTTGTAGTTGCTAGGCAGCGGCGAATGTCCGTTTGTTTCACAGCAACAGGTTTACGAAAATGTGTATTCGCAGCTGTTTCTATATTTTTTTGCAATTTATTTTTTATAGGATCCGTAATTCCTAACACGTCTAACCGTCACAATTTAGAAATCTGCATGTTCTCTGTAAGCAACGAGGTAACAGTCATTGTGAAACTACTGCTTACCTATTTTTCTGGGACCTTGCCTTGGAGTGTTTAATTTAATAGTGTATCCACTGTCATTATTCCCCAATTTAAAATACGTATGCGGTCAGTGAGAAGTTCTTTCTACAATATCAGCGCGTCTTTGGGGTTAGTTATGTGTATATTCATACGGGTAAGCTCTGCATTTCAAGAACCATTGTAGACAGGAGAAATGTTGTTGCATATAATAGATTGGCCTACGACTTCAAATCGACAGCATACTTTCTATCTAGACTAGTCAGTCTTATTTCATAGAAAACGTTGTTCCGTAGTGTGAGTACCTCCAAGTAAGGCATAAATCATCTCTCCTCTTTTAACAGCATAAGCCATTTCTTCTGCAGTACATGTCAAAATGCAAGATTTTTGAGATACGCTACCTATTATAGCGCGTACTTGTCGTTCGCCGGTGTCGCTGAGCAAGAAATCATGAATATCGGTTTGGTTTGCTAAAGGTTTTTAACCATTGAGTTTTTTTTTCGTTTGGTTGGATCTATCAAATTCTGAGCTGCGTCTTCCTTATTAACTGATAAATTAAAACACAAAATCATAATTTGGTGACGGCTACTGCATATGAAACCTTTAAAACGATCTCGGCATCTCCTGCTTCTAGGTCCTACCTTCAGACAAAAAAACACGTTTTCTTTTTTGTTAATATCTTTCGCTTCTCTGTTAGAAACAGTTTCTTTCTCTGCACTGCGGTAGGTACACTGTCAAATTCTGTTTGCTTCGTCCGACTGTGTTCTCTGTAGCGCACTGACCAAAACCTTTAACAGCTGATGAGATTCTTTCTTCACTTTCCATTTCTGTCTATAAAAATAACATTATTCCATGCACATAATTGGGTCTCAATGCGATCATAGATGGTAGAAATGCCGATTTTGTGATTTAAAATAGCATTGTTCAGAACCAGTTAAAGGAGTTCTAACGGACACTTTAACCAAAACATCATCTCTTCCAAAACGCGATTTAAAGATTTCTACAACCTTCTTATAATTGTTGCCAGCAGAAGGGTAGTTCTACACCAACTATCTTGCTGTCGTACCTGGTATTGTAGCTTGCAATAAGTATTGAAATTTTTTCTCCATTGGGATTTCTAGATCGTCATCTTCTTAAATTGGCTCTAAAACAGGAGGCAGTTTTGAATCTCGCCGACAAACTTTTAAACTCAATAACAAGCAGCTTAAACTTTTGCCTTTGCTACCTGACTTGCATTACTAGCTCTGCCGCTAACAACAACGATTGCATCCTCATTATAATGCAACATGTTTTGAATGACGATTTTGTGAATTTAACAGGTCTACTCATTTGCACTGGTAGGCTCAGCTGCCAATTCCTTTTCGCTGACATCTGATTCTAACAATAAAGAAAACTTTTTTGTCGGCTTCTCTAAGAACCTCGTCTTTTAGTTTTAGCATTTCTCATGTAGGCAGTACCTCTTGGCTGTTAGCACTTTTCGCTGACATCAAAGAATCCAGTTAGTTAAAAAATCTTGTGAAAACGTCTTGCAGCGCAGTTCGTAACTTTCTCGCTTAATCCATGTTCATTCGCGTTTTTTTCTTACTACCCGCTCTTTTGATATCAAACTACGACGTAAGAGTGCAACGTCCAACCCTCGCCCTGTCATAGTCGACAAAAAGTGTTGTGTCTAGAGCAAGAACAACTACCTGTTGTAATGGCCCGGCATTGCAGGTCTATACTAAAATAGATAACATTATTATCACTCTCTTTAACACTACTGTTTCCAATAAAATTTGAAAATGAAATTTTTATGTTAGAACTTTTATTATTTTAGCAAAACACTAACTCGATTTCTTTATAATATTAAACATCGAATACAAGGAGAAGCAGGTGTCTACCACAGATACGGTGTATTTTCCGTAACAGATGCGTAAAAAATGTATAAGAAATATATGTTTAAAATTTAAAAATGTAAACGTATTCCAAATCTTGTAACAATCTAACATTTTTCATGTTTTAATTTTTATACTTATGTTACAATTATTTAAGAAACTGTATCAATTTTTTCGGGGTTTTGTAGTAAAACAATCTATAACAGAATGACAAATTTAAAGAAAATGTGATTTTAAATGTATCGTGGTTTAACAAGACCATTTAACAAAATTTGTTCAGTTAAAACCACTAAAAACTAGAGCCGAGGAGGTAGTGCCATACCATCTGCTACATATTTTTTGACCTTGAGAGCTCTAGCTATATCACAGGCGGACAATGGCAAAGAGTTTCTATTCGCAGTATATGTAGACTTGGACTAATGTGTAAAGATGCGGAGGTCGTACATGACAAATTGAGGCACAGTCAAACGCAAGATTTTGTAGAAAAAGCCAACCAAGACCTAAAATATGTAAACAGCGTGGATGGAGAATAATAACGCGAGTAAAGGGTTGGAAAGGCTGCACTTTATTTTGTTTGTAAACAACACAACGTACTATGAAGGCATGAGAGCATTCGTCTGGTTGCATTCGATGCCATGTTTGAGAGTAAACCAAAAGAGAACTAATATTATTGTCTCTTCCTTGTGAACAAATTGGGAATTTTTAAACTAGAGAATGCTGTAAAAAATAATCAATTTAATAACCATCCCGAGAACACCTGAAAGCTAAAAAATGGGATTGCTACAATATTCAGGAGAACTGTGGTGATGTTGAAAACGACAGCGATGGTGCTAAAGAGAAGCAAAGTAACAGTGTACTGTGTACGTTATACCATAAGCCTGTCGAAAGTCTACGAACAGGTGGTGCAAATCAATATTGAAATCCCAGAGTTTTTCGAGGATCTGCCTGATTACGAAAATTTGGTCCGTAGTTGCCCTGCCTTCTCTAAAACCGCATTGGTATTCTCCCACTATATTTTCCATCCAGCCGCTTAATTTTCTTTCTATTAGCTTGCTTAGTATCTTATATCCTATATTAAGCAAGGCTATTCCCCTATAATTATCACATACTGCCTTATCTCCCCTTTTAAATATTGGGCATATGATATGACTGCCGTGCTCCATTCTTGTGGAATTGTTTCTTGTTTCCAGATGTTTACTATTAGGGTGTACATTGCTTTTCTTACCGCTGTTCCTCCGTATTTGAACATTTCCGCAGCCATTCCGTCCTCGCCTGGTGCCTTGCAATTTTTTAATGCTTTTATCACTTGATCCATGTCTTCTTTTGTAGGTGGGTTTATTGAGTCTTTTTCATCCTGGTCTTCCCATCTTTCGTTTATTGGGTATTCTTTATCCTGCACTGGGTTCAATAGTTTCTCGAAGTACTCCTTCCATCTCATGATTATTTCTTGCTTATCGCCCAACAGTTTTCCTTCCTCACACTTACAGAGTACTGTTCTTGGTTGGAATCCGGCTTTTTGTCTTTTTACCTTGTTATAGAAACTCCTCATATTTTGTCCTCTTCCTGCTCCTTCTATTTCCTCCATTCTATGTTGTTCATATTTTCTCTTTTTTTCTCTGCATTTTAGGTTGGCAACTTTCCTTTTGCTTTTAAAATTTTCAATTTTGTCGCTTGTTATATCCCTTAGCATTTCTAATCTTGCTTCATTTCTTTCGGCAATTACTCGTTTGCACTCTTCGTCGTACCATTTTTTTCTCTTATTCGTTTTACGTTTTCCTGCTATCTCCTCTGTGGTCTCGGTCAGTATTCTTTTTATGTTTCCCCAATTTTCTTTTATTTCTTCCCTACTCATTTTCTCTTTCTCTTCTGTTCGTTCTAGCATTTCAAATTTCCCTTGTATACTATTGATATATTTTACTCTGATTTCATTACTCTCTCTAAGTTTCTCAATGTCAAGTTGTTGGTTATTCACTGCTTTCTCTTGGTTTTCCCATGATATTCTTTGTCTAAATCTAGCTTTTACTAAAAAGTGGTCCGTATCACAGTCGGCCCCTCTATAACTTCTTACGTCTACAATGCTGCTGGTATGTCGTGAATCTATTACTAGAGGATCAATTTGATTTCTGGTTCTTTTGTCCGGTGATAACAAAATAAAGCAACCTTAATTGAATTAGAACTTACCAATTTATTGTAGTCGTTGCAACTTTTCCTTTTGATTTGAATTTTGCACATATTACAATGTAATTGTTATTTTTTTTACACACAATGACACAATATTTATATACATGAATTTATAAAACATGAACGTAAAAAAGTATCATAAGAGGCGGCGTGTTCGTCGAGAGGTTTTTGTCGCAAAGTTATTAATAATAGTGTCCATATCTAAGTTTTTTATACATTCATGTTCTATACTTATCAGAGATAGGTCTGAAAGGTGCTGTTGTCCCATAGTATTGCGTAAATAGGTTTTTATCAGTTTAAGTTTTGAAAAAGAACGTTCGGCCGAAGATACACTCACGGGTAGAGTTAAAAAAACCAGTAACACTGCACTGCTTACATCCGGTAAATTGGATGCAAGGCACCTATTTTCAATAAATAAATTATGTGCAAGGTCCAACATTGTCTCTAATTTTGATATGCCGTCGCTTAAACCTTTTTTCAAACTCATAATTTGATGAGGAAAATCATTTGACAAATCTTTGTTGTAAATGGATTGCAATTTTCTTGATCTACGGTGTAATTCATCCTCATTTAAAGTAATAAAATTTTTTGGAATTGCTTTAACACTTTTAAATCTTTCTTCTAATTGAGTAGTTAAAATGTCAACTGTGCAGTAAAAAATTTCGATTTTAAAAATTTCTTCTGCATTATTTAGTCTCTCACCTTCAGATAACTCATCAAAGAATTTCTTAATTTTCTTCTTTCGTCTATTTTCAAAAATAGACATTATTTTGTACGAGTTAGCTATGTCCACTGCCTTCTTTTTAATTTTTGCGAAATCGTTTCTCATGTTTTTAACTCTTTGTAAAGTATTTTTTAATTGTTCATTGGCCGAGTCTAAGCTAGCATCACTTTTTTGTAAACTTTTTGAAAACAAGTCAATATTTTCCAAAATTTCACACTGAAATGTTAACATAAAAACAAATTCAAACTGTTCCATTTTTTCCGGATAGCTGTAGCTTCGTCTATTTTGTTTCTTTTTCTGCTCGTTAAAATAATATTATTAAGAACTTTGAAGATGGAAACAAAGTTGTACCTTATTGCCTGCCATCGCAATGACCACCTAGTTGTACATAACGACTTAAGTGTGTGTTTTATACCCTCGTTTTTTGTCACTTGTAAATCTTTTAATACTGTGTCCAAAAAAGTATAAACTTTTTGACATAAATCAAAAAAAGTTTTTACAGGAGGAAAATTAGAACAGGCATCGTTTAAAACTAAATTTAAATTATGCGCCGTGCAATGAACGTATTCTGCCGTGGGTATCATTTTTCTTTATCAGTTTCTGTAAACCAGCATAAGTTCCACCCATGTTTGCTGCTCCGTCATATGCTTGACCACGACAGTTAGCTATATTTATTTGCATTTCATTTAAAATATTTAACAATTCATGCTCTAATCCTCTTGAGGTCTGATCAGTCACTTCATAAAATCCAAGAAATGATTTTTTAATGGCCATTGCAATGGATTCATTATCATCATTTTTTCTATTTTTATGTATCTTATTATTTGTGCCAATTGATCAATTTTGGAAATATCTTGTGTTGTATCGCAAATAATTGTAAAAAATGGGGCGTCATTGATGTCTTTTATAACTTCTTTTTTAATGTTAGTTGCAACAATGTGTATAATTTCATTTTGAATTTGGTGACTAAGGTATTTTTCTTTATATTTGTCTTTTAAATGAGACTGCAGTATAGGGTCGTACTTTGCAACCAATTCAATGATAGTTAAAAACATACCTTTTTTTGCTGAGTTCGGATCTTCTCTGTGACCCCTGAACGGCATATCACAAACTGCTAGTGTAATAATAGCATCAATTATTCTTTTGATTATATCTTGCCATTTATTAAAAATTTCCTTGTGATCAAGTGATTTTTCAATTCTATTGCCTCGCTTCCAGGAATCATACACAAAACAGGCTTTCATATGGATGACCGATTGTTCATGATCTTTTATTTTTTTAGAAAATCCTTGCCAATCTTTCACTCCTCGACACCAGCCATCTTTAAAATGTTTATCATTTCGGTCAGCAAAAAGCCAACAAGCTTCACAATACGCTACATTTAGTTTTGGAGAGTAGCAAAGCCAAATTCTTTCGATCTTAAATCCAGTTTTAGATACATAGCAGTAGTAGGAAGGACTAAATGAGCGTCCCCGTTCGTCTTTTAAAAAGTTACTTAACGGCTTTCAAGGTACTATGCTCAAAATTTGTTCCTTAATTTCTGAATTAATTTCTTCGTTTAAATAAATCCCCAAATCGGATGCATAAACTTCATGAGACTTCTTCTGATTTTTCCACGTCACTTTCACAAATATTTTCAACGCTAGCATTTAGTTCTTCTGATTTTTCTGCACCACTTACACTAGGTTTAGCAATTTCACTTGAAGTTGAAGGTGCAGCCGCTACATCACTTTTAAAAAAGGTATGAATTTTTGTAAGCTTTTTCGACTTTTCCTCCCTTTCTTGCGAAATTTTTCTCTTTTGAGCTCCACTTAAATGTTTCGATTTCTTTTCCATTTTTATGCACTTTTCTAAATGGAAATAAAAATATTCCCAGGTGTTCACCCGTACTTAATTCGCAACAGTTTTTTATTTAGTAGCAGATCCGATTGTGTTCGAACTTCAACAGAAACTGAAGTGTAAACTCCTTTAAAACAACGGATAGGCAAACATTTACTTATAAATCGAAAACATAATATCAGATAGAATTTATTCTGTTTGGAAATTGAATAACCCTTTGTAATTTTATTATGTGTTTCGTATTGTAGAAGAAACAAACTAGTGGTGCTGGCGCCACGCGCTAGTTAACGTCTCATAAATAACTAACGAAACATATAAACAGCTAATAAAGTTAGTTAAAGAAATAACATTGGTTTTATTATTAAATGTTAAATATGGACTTTAACAAAGTAAACTGAAATTTACAAAAAAGTTAAAAATTATTTTTTATTTTGGTTATGGTTCCCTAGACGCGTGGCCCCTAACTGTCTGCCCCCCCCCCCCCCGCAACGCGGGTGTATCTGTTCCACCACTGAAACGGGGCTAAACCGCAAAATTTAATTTGGAATTTTACAGTTGTTGATTATACAAAATTTCTTTGTACATTAATCCGAGAAGCCCCTAAACTATAAACAGAAAAGTTTAATTTTTTCATATACATTTTTCGAACTGTGCTACTTTAATCGTCTTTAAAATATATAGTTTTTTAGTTTTAAAGTGTAATGGGTAATTTGAACGTCGTCGGTTGAAAGCGGCTCTTTGGACGCGAACGTTTGGACGCAGCAACGTTTAAACGCAGTAACGTAAATGATTATTATTTTTGTTTTCAAAAATAAACAATTCAGAGCCAAGTTGTAGATTTATACCTATATCCAACAGTTTGCATCAAAATCTCACAACAAATAACACACAATGAAGTAAACTCGAAACAATACATTGTATTTTAACTGTATTCAACATAATATCGGTATTTCAACTAAAGTTACTACGTACAAAATTCTTAGTAAGTATAAAATAAACAAAATTAGATTCTGGTTTTATACGATACCTTAAAAAAAACACAAATGTATTCGACGATAAGACTGGCACGCGCCGAAGATGATACTGGTAACGGAAACTGAGCTTTGCTGTGGTCGGTCTGTGTTAAATTAAATTACAAACAAATAAAGTGCAATTAAATTAACAAGGTTTTCAAAACTTCAAAATTTAGGGATTCGAAATAACTTTAAATGAATTTAAAGTAAGAACAAAACAATTTTCAATAGGTGCAATAATTTGTCAGCTGTGATGTGGGCTAGTAAGTGACAAACTATTTTTTTGGATTTATATACAATCGAGTGTTTCCACTAGACATGCAGCAATGCGGATTGTTCACCTTATTTATAATATTTATGTGTTATTTAAACTGATTGTCCGAAAAGCTCATTCCTCTTCTAATTATCATAAAACAATAAATATTTACCAAAATTTAATTGGCGTTGTTCATCACAAGTTCGGAAAACAAGTTAATCCAGACACCTCGAGAAACCTTTTCTAATTCAACAGAAATGTTTACAAAATTTCTAAATTTGCAATAAGTAACCCGGGGACGCTTAATATGAACTAAAACCGCTTTTTACGGAACGCTGACTTTGTTTTCACAACATTCAGACTAGCAACAAAATACAACGCAGTTGGGAAAATCAGTTTTTGGTCAAATAACTTTTAAGCTATTTGACAATTTCTTTGGAAATATTACAAACAAACTTCGCTTTTGCAATATTTAAACTTGTAATAAAATCAGAACAAAAAGGCCACTGAATACGGCGGATTTAAATGTTATAATTTTCTGGGAATTATAATTTTAAAGTGCTTCGCGGGTTCTCAATAGAAATATGACAAATGTAAGACAGTTCACGCGCGGACTATAAAATCTTTGTCGTTCGGTTTGAATAGAAATTCAAAGGATTTGATGTGCTTTCGGGAAAAATATTGCAAACGTATCAAAATTTATAATACACGGGCGAACGGTAAAGTTTTTAACTTTCGAATTAAACACAAATTCGATGTTCTGAGAAGACTCAGAGAAATCTTACAAACGTATAAAAGTTTACAAAGCACGGGCAGGCGGTTAAGTTAAACTTTCGGATTGTATGCAAAGTCTTTCACGGGTCGTCCGGAATTATTACAAACGAACTTCGTTTTCACAATATTCAAGTTTGCAATAATATCGGAGAGCGGGTGAGCTCTTTGGAGTTTAGCTGAAGAATTCTTTACTTTCTGAGGGTGGATTGCGTTTTACGGGGAAAAGGGCTTAAGGGGGAACTACTTCTACTCTAAATCTTAGAGTGCGCGCTCAAACTATAACATCGATGAGAGAATGGGTTAACGGCGTTAAAATCTAAAGGTTAGTAAACTAAACAAAAATAACTATAACAGCGTAAAATATGTTCGTTACATTGTTTATTAGCACATTCTCTTTATGCGTACTTTTATATTTTGATGAAATGTGATTAGTTCTAATTAAAATTAAATGAATTCCTTTTTAATACTTATTTAAATATTTATTATGCAAAAATAGCTGTATATAATGCGGTAAATTGCATTGAAAGTAGGCCTAGCGTCCAAACGATCACGTTCAAACGGCTGCGTTCAAACGTTTTAGACCGGTTTTAAAGCCATAATACAATCCTATTGTTCCAGAAAAGCTTCAAATTTTGATCATTCAAATCCGGTTGTATTAATACTTAAGAGAAAGTATTTTTTCCTATGCATTTGAATACGGAAATAAAACACTTGAAAGTATTGTTATATTTGTTTTTATAAACGTGTTTAAGTATTAGTACGGAAACCATTGCCTTCATTAAAAATTAAATTAAGTATAAAGAAAAAATTAATGTTTAAAATATAAGAATGTTTGTAAGATTAATGAAATGATGTTATAGAGTAGTAATATTATATTATCTTTAAAAACATTGTTTTTCATGATGTCCGAAATTCGTATCTATATATCGAAAAATTTATACATCTTACTTTTGTATTAAAAATACGGGGTTTACCTGGAAATATATTTCTAAACGACGACGTCGACGACCGACGTAGAAAGATACATTAACACGCATGAAAAAAATTTAGTTATTTTGCATACTGGTCTTGTACAAATCCCAATTGCAGCTATCAAGTCGATTTTAATCTTCTTGCCTGCTGTAAACGTATCTAGATGTCTTGAAACTTCATATTATTCGTTTAGATTCAAAGATAATATGATGTTACTAAAAAATATGTCTTACTACTTATACATTTTTCTGAATGCGCCATTAAGCAAAATTCTTGTCAGAATTCACTTTAGCATCAGCACAATTATGTGTTAAATTTAGAAACTCACTATTTAATTTTCGTTATTGTAACATGAAGTTCTGATCAGCTGCAACAAACAATTAATCTTCTAGCACGAGTCACTTTTTTCGTGCACTTTAACAAAACTAGTACTAGATCGTGAACTTTAAAGTTTTATTTTGAATTGCTACCTGACAGTAGAAATCATACCTTTCACTATCCCCAAAGTACTTAGCTTTCGCTGTTGTACGAATTCTAAAAAGAAAGTTACACGAAAGAAATTTCATACAGTTGCAGTAATTTCATTATAAATAAAATTCATCTCTATTAAGCAGATGTAAAAAATACTAAAGTAAATTTTAAGAATGTGTGGTACCTGTATCAGTGCTAAAGCAGATAAAAATAACTGGCATACAGACTTAAAAATGTTTAACTATTTTTAGAGGAATGTTTAATTTTAAGCAGGAAAGTATATAAATATATTTTATTTACCTCATAACCGCATACTGGTCGATTCCCAAGAATTGATCTTGGGGGATGTCGTGCAAAGTGTGAATTTGCAAATATGTTGAGTTGAGATAAACATCAATTTCGGATTGCTATACGTTCATCTTAGACACATTTTTCAAAATAAAAAGGTTGTTTTTGTAAAATCACATTCTAGGTTTATTAATGCTAATAATATTAACTAAAAAGTATTCCTTGCATTGGAAAGTAATACTATCTAAAAAAAAGAAAAACATAATTTACAGAGACATTAATTCTCTTCAAGAATCCTATTTTTTTAAGTTCTTTTGAAATGGTACCTTCGAATTTAATAGCTTTTGAACAAAGAAATCTCTTTATATACGGATTACACGAATATTTATTTTTTAGCCTCAGTTTATTTTAATACAAGTCAAACAGAACTTAACTTAGAACTCAGATGATTCTAATAACACGGTGGTATGTAAACTAGCAGAAGATAATAATTAGGATTACTTTTCACAACTCAGCACTGCTCACTAGGACCGCACTTCATATTGAGATAAAATGACAGTAAAAATAAGTTGTATAAAAACTTAAATGTCTTGAGTCTAATATAATAGAAATAAAATTTTTAATAACTTCAACGGGTTTTTATTTTAGTCTTATACGCATTTCAACGTGTTTACACGAAGTTAATAAAGGCAAAGTAAGATTAAAAGTAAGCAGTTGGTGTTGCTATAGGAACAATAGAACTTGGTCTTGGTTATCTATGTCTGCAGACGACTTGATTTTTTATTCCAAAACTGCTAATAACGATAAATTTAAGAAATTAATCTGCTCATTTATTAAAGGTACACTATTTCAATGTTTGTGAATTTCAAATTCATTAAGTATATCTAATCTATCGCCGCAAAAGTGTAAAGATGTTAAGTGTTAATAGATGTCAATAAATGATTGAGTTCTAATAGGATGTATGGCGCAGTTCGATTTATGTAAGTATTTATACTTGTAACAACGTATGTGTTCTTTGTAACTTATAGCAAAATTATTTATTGTTTGGTCTATATAAACCGAATTACAATAGCAGCAATTCAATTTGTAAATGCCTAATTTTAGTAAATTACCTGTTTTGTTTTAGTATTAGACAAAACATTTAACATATCTATTATTATCATTATTAAAAATCTGAAAGATTGCTAAAATTATAAACAGAACAAATTAACGTAAACAACTAAACACATTTAAAATTTATATACATTTAAAAACGATACTTTTAATGTATGATTAAATTTATTTCTTAAATTCACCATTATTAGAAGTTTTTAAAATAAAGAATCAAGTTATCTGCAGAAATACATAACCAAGATCATCAAGTTCTATTGTTCCTGTAGCAACACCGTCTACTTTTAATCTTGTCTTTGAAAATCACGTGTAAACACGTTAAAATGCGTGTAACGTCAGCTGAGAGTTATCTCGTTCGATGTCCATTTTTAGACTTTATACAGCCAAATACATTAAAAATTAAAAGAAAAGCGATCTTGTTCGATATACGTTGAAATAATAGTATTATTAACGTTGTAGTCGATACATTCGAATTCAAGCGCTGCTATCGTCATAGCAGTTGTACAGCAAGTGCCATTTAACCTTGCAAAAAGTTTAAAAGGCGAGAAGCCGTTACACTCTCAAGCAAAAGCAATCCCGTAGTTTGAAAGCTAGTATAATATCTAGTTGCTGTTAATTATTTATGTCATTATTATTTTGTCATACGCCAAAATAGGAAATTGACTTTCACTTTTTAGTAGAGTGTACCACACTGTCCAACAGCCAATTAGAGCTAGTTTAAGTTACGACTACCGACGAAACAAAGCGTAAGTAGCCGAATCAAAGCCCACTAAAATTTGCAAGGTTAGGTGGCACATGCTGTATCTAGTTGTTGGCTACGTGCACACGTAGTTGACAGCGTTTGAAAAGTGTAATTTGCTCGGAAATTTTTTATAAATATTTTTGAGCATGGCCGATAATAACACAGCCCAACAAAAAAAAAATATTTTTTCGTTGCCGAAGATGTTTATGTGATTTTAGGGTACTTGGGGCATTAAATTTAAAAACAATTTTTGTTTTTACTGAATTGGCTTTAGTTTTTTAGATAATTTATAACCTTCAAATTTAGAATTTACCTCAGTAACACTGCACTTTCTTGACGTCTGCCTAGTATCCGACCGTTGTAATTATTACATTACGCTAAACCGACGCTTGTTGTGACGCGCTGTAACAAGTTGCGACATGTCGCGACATATCACAACCAGTGTTGGGTAGTATCTAGATACATCTATCTAGATACTGCATCTAGATACTGTTCAAGTATCTAGTATCTGTATCTAGATACGTTTATAAAATTGTATCTTGTATCTGTATCTAGATCCTATTAAGCGGTATCTTTTTTTATTAAACAATAAAAGATCCTAGATACATTCAAGAATTATAATTTATTTTATATAGTTTTCGAAGTTTATTAAAACATTTCTTCAATTTAAAATTTATGACATTTTTGGACATTTAAATTTTAGCATTTATTACTTTTCCAGAAAAACCCAAATACGTCTTAAGATAGGTAATGGTAATAAATATTCAAACATCCCCATTTTCAGGGGATAAGAACTGTAAGAAGCTTAAGGTTTTATGTATACATTTACCCATTGTGGCAATACAACAACCGTCCTTGCTGTTTTGGATATTGGGAATTTCCAAGTAAATCTCATAACCAGAGCGGTAGGCTTGTCTTGACAAAACTTGAAGTGTCCTCAGTTTAAATAGAAGTAGTGGACAAGTCCAGAATCAATTCTTGTGCAAGTCTGCTAGTTATACCTTGTGATTACAATTAGAAGAATGAACGATAACGAAAGTGCTTTTTTGGAAGTGCCAGCGATACTGGGTGGCGAGTTTTTTAAGATAGTGTCGCGTTGTGATAGTAAGGTTGTCACACAGTGTCGAAACTGCCCCTCAAAGATTCAGGGTGATGTAACTTTAAGTGGAAACTTTATCAAACATCTTAAGGTGTGTAATGATTTTTTCATTTATACTATTAATTAATATTATCATGGTTTATGCGCGCTTTCAATTCTGGAAGTGTAATTTTTTAATGTGGTATCTAATTTGTATCTGAGAAGGATCTAGATACATTTAAAAGTATCTTGTATCTGTATCTAGATACACTTAGTAAAATGTATCTTGTATCTGTAACTAGATACTTTTTTAAAAGTACCTGTATCTGTATCTAGATACAAATAAAAAGTATCTTACCCAACACTGATCACAACAGTTTGCATGTACGTTACCGCACTCATTTACTTAGTTGTGTAGAGCGATCCATGGAAGAAAGACGTGCGTTTATTATATTACTTAATTTCTGCAGTCATCATATTAATACAATATTTTAAGCGTTCGCATAGATATGAGTTCGTCACGAAGAGCTTGCCTTAACCATCCAGACGTATTCTGCTACGTTTGTGGTGATTATACTGTGGAGAAACAAAGGCAAAATATTACTAATTTTGTAAAACAAGCATATCTTGCTTATTTTGGTTTCCCAATTGGGAAGCAAGACAAACCTTGGGTTCCCCATAACGTTTGTAAACCCTCTGTAGAGTTTCTACGGCAATGGACAAAAGGAGAGAGAAGTAGCTTAAACTTTGGTGTCCCTATGATGTGGACAGAACCGAAAAACCATCACGACGATTGTTATTTTTGTGTTGCGATTGTGAAAGGCTTTAACCGCGACAAGAAACGTACGTGGAAATATCCTAATTTGGAGTCAGCCAGGCGACCTTTACCACACAGCGAAATAATTCCTATTCCAGTTTTTACCTCACAGTCCGAGCTCCCGTTGTCAGATGTCGAAGTACTGCCGGACTCATAGCCCACCACACAGTCTTCTAGTAAAAGTGAATATGATAGGAGCTTATCAATACCACAAAAGTTTTCTCAAGACGAGCTGAATGATTTGGTACGGGATCTAAATCTGTCAAAACAGGCGTCTGAACTTCTAGCATCCAGATTAAAAGGAAAAAACTGTCTAAAGCCAGAAGTTACAATAACAACTTACAGAACAAGAGAGCAGGCAATTATCCCGTACTTCAGCGAAAATGAAGAGCTTGTTCATTGCAATGACATTCCAGGACTTCTTTTAGAAATGGGTTTGCCTAAATATCAACCAAAAGAATGACGGCTTTTTATTGACAGTTCTAAAAGACGCTTGAAATGTGTGCTACTGCATAACGGAAATCGCTATGCATCCATTCCAACTGGCCACTCAACGAAACTTAAAGAAGAATATGAAAACACAAAAATAGTTTTGCAGAAGATCCGCTATCAAGACCACCAGTGGTCTGTTTGCGTTGATTTAAAGATGGCGAATTTCTTGCTTGGACAGCAAAGTGGATACACGAAGTACCCTTTCTTCATCTGTCTATGGGATAGTAGAGCAAAGCAGGATCATTGGACGAAGAAGACATGGCCAGTTGGCCACTAAGAGAAAATTTGACTATAGGTACAGCGAACATTGTGAACGAGCCATTGCTTGACAGAGATAATATCATTCTCCCACCACTCCATATAAAGCTAGGACTCATGAAACAATTTGTCAAAGCCTTAGATAAAAACGGTGAATGCTTTAAATACATTTGTACATCGTTCCCTAATCTAAGTATGAAAAAATTAAAGGCAAGAATTTTTGATAGTCCTCAAATTCGCAAATTCATTAACGATTCGCATTTCATAAAATTTATGATTGATGTTGAAGCTTCTGCCTGGTGCTGTTTTGTCTCAGTTGTTAAGAACTTCTTGGGCAACCATAAAGCAGAGAATTATGAAGAACTAGTGCAAAATATGCTGGTTAGTTTTAAGAAATTAGGTGCTAATATGAGCATTAGAGTACACTTTCTCCATAGCCACTCAGACAGATTTGCGAAAAACCTGGGTGATTTTAGTGAGGAACAAGGGGAGCGGTTCACCAGGACATGGACTATAGAGGAAAGGTATCAAGGCAGATGGGACAGACACATGATGGCAGACGATAGCTGGAGCCTCCTACCTGATTGTCCTGAAAACCAGCACAAAAGAAAGTCATACAAACGGCGTTTTACCGAGCATTAGGAGTGATATATGATATCATTTTTAATTCTTAACATGCTCGTTGCAAACAATGTAATACTTTTTAATATTCCGTTCATTTTATTTTGTATAATTTGAGATTTATTTAATACACTTTTAATTTTGGGTTATCCTTGTTTTTTTCTTTCACACTTTCTAAAAAGGAGCATTATCTCAAAAACTAGAGCCAATCTAATAAAACTGATAGCAAATTCGGAATCAGCACACAAAGTAACCCTAAAATTGACCTAATACCAATGACAATAAAATCATTGTTGACCAGTGTAATTTTTTCCTCAATTAATTACTTAACATTTGGTTTTGTTATTACTTATTACCTATACCAAAAATTTTATTACAACAAAAAATGTTACAGTTAATAAAAACATTAATCAGTTAGTACTCCTACAATACTTGAGTAATATGTAGTGAAAACTACTAAAGTGTAGAATTGCATTCCGAATAAACTGTAAATACGGTTCGGCTGTTTAATTTTGTTAAAAGCGTGAAGAGGTATTTTCGTTCCTTATCGCTTGTTAATTTCTAATCAGAAATTCATTTCGATACATCATAACATGTAATACCATTTGAGGAATTGTGTAGTACTGTTTAGTTTTACAGCTCAGCTAAGAAACGATTGAATTTAAGCTGCATGCCGAAATATGTGCACTATATAATTGTCAAGACTAAATTTGATGTATTCATAAAATGAACAAAAATCGAATACCATGAATAGTCATTTTCCGGTTTTTGAATTTTGTTGAAAAACTTTCCTGTCCCGAGCTATATTATATTTTTGAAGAAAATACGATAACAATACAAGTTTCAATTAATCAAACGAACAGTAGGTTATTGCTGATCGAATTAAAATTGATAATCTAATATCTGTGTGGTCTGTGAATAACATCAAATGATTACTGTTTACCTCGTAAATTTTGATTTTTCTAAGCAGAAATTACTGGACTGATAGGTATGTGGCAATTGTTGATGATTTAGTCTTTTACAAGCTACAATTATTCATGGTAAAGATACTTATTTCATTTTGTATATAACGTTATTAAACTCGAGCGAGAATACAGTTCCTGTCTGTTTATGATCTAATTTAATGTTTATGTCTGTGGGTATATATGTCTAGTGTAATATGAATGATGGGATGAAGCTGAAGAGTGATGACATAATGAATAGTTAGGTTTGGGACTTTTAAGTTAATATAGTACGACAATGTAAGCAACTTTACAATTTTAGCGAACACATTCAATTAATTTCATAAGTGAACCACATTATAAAAGCTACAAATCTAATCCTTCCTTAAATTAATGATTTTAATCTTTAATGTTATTGTGAATGTAGTTTTTATCAATTAATGAATTAAATGCATTGATAACTAAAAATAAACATCTAAAGACGTTCTACAAATATTAGATGTCCACAGATCTTTTCATAGAGTTAACCGCTGCAAACAACTAAAGCATCGTGATGGTTGGTATAAATTGTAATTGTTTACAGTAATGAACCTTCTCCTGAAGGTGTCTGGATCAATAAATTATCTAAAGTCACGATTCTCAAGAGAGTGAAGAATTGTTTATTGACAGCCATCCTTCGGGCTTGTCACGCGTGCTCCAGTTGCAAGCAACCGGAGTTTGAATTTGATTTCTTACTGCTATTACTGTTGCTCGATGTTAACTTGATTTGATACTGTGTTCTTAAGACTTTGTTAAAGAAGTTGGAACATAGTATAATTTCTCTGATACTCAATTTGTTAGTCAACACAATTTTCAGCTGTTGAGTATTGTGCTTCTTGTGAAACTATTTGTTTTTCCACGTTAATGAAAATTTAATGTACTAGGGAGAAGGAATAATTAGAAACGATAGAAACTAAATTTTCATTTTTAACTTACTTATCAAAAATATCTCCATCTGTTTTGTATCCTGACTCCTTATTTATCTGTCTGTTTATTTTTGTCTTCCGCTCCTCCCAATTTTCGTTTTAAAGTTGTAGTGGAACTAGTAAAGAATAGAATCTATAATCTGCAAGTGCGACATTTATTGTTTTAAAATAATTTTGTAAGTTGCAATAGAAATTTTTTTTTTCATTACGGGAAATTCCAGATATTAGATTAGAATGATGAAAAGTAATAAAGATAAATCCGCCATAAAACAAAGCTCATCGGTGAATCGGCAACCGCTTATTAGATTTCCAAAAGTACTTACTCCAATTGGAACGGCGAGTTAAAATGCTCTTGAACAAAATTCTTTAAGGTCATTTGACTATTCGATAGCCATGAGCGAATATTATATACAATACAGAAGTCACCAACGTGCCATTTTCAAAAATGGCCGAAGCACGTTAACTGAATCTTCCCATACTTTAGACATTGTTATTTACCGTATTTGGAAAAATATATTTCTGTAACGTTGTACCGTACAACAACTTAGTTTTTTAACAAGGCTGCAGAGCGCGCACTGGTAAATAGAGAATACACTGGAAGTTTCCTAGTGCTCTAGCCGTCTGGCAGTATACCTGAATATTACAACCAAATTTTTATGTTTTTTTTGAGCAAAAATTTCCTACAAATTTTAAAATTACCGATATCGGATCGTACAAAAATATTAAGCTCCATAGATTTTTGTTGAAGGTACCCAGGTAAACTAAATTTTATTAAAATCAATCCAGTACTTCTCAAGATTTCATGCTACATGCAACAGATGTTTTGAAAATTACAAAGTTTTTGGGTTCTTTAAGGTCCAAAACGTGTATGTTTTCAGACATCTCAAAATCGAAATTTTTAGGATTAAAATACAATGCACATCCAGCATGGAAAAGTAAAAATTAACCAGATAAAATAAAAAGGATAGACCTATCAGCGAAAAAACATGATACTATTGTCGAGATCTAAATGTGAGAAAAACCAGCTGGTAAGTAATATCTGTATTGAATGCAATTTAATGGGTCCAGAATATTACAATATACACAAGGAATAGATGTAACAAAGTAATAAAATTGGTACCGAGCGAAACGCGGAAGAGGAAAATATACAGAGCAGAATAGTTAAAGCAAGTACCATGCAAGTACGTGTTTAATACTAGCGGAACCCGTGAACTATCTCATATGCTTCTTCGTTTGTTTTTTTCAGATGAAGAAATAAACTAATTAACTAGTTATAGTGTAGCGAACCGCGGATCGTTGTTTTATTCTTAAGAGATTGCTTTAATTCAATATATTAAATCTAGATCTCTTCGACCTGTCTTGACTTGAGAGGAATGCTGTTGCTGCTATGAATACACAATCCATGCGGTGCACGTCGGTTTTTATGCTTTACAAAGGTATAAAGATAACCGTAGGTCGTAGCTCACGAGTACACTTAGTTATTCTCTAAATGCAAGCTGGTAGTTTAAAAGCAACAGTTTGTTCCTAACTCGTTTGTTACTTTAACTCGAATTCTCAATATTTGGGTTAGATTTAGTTTCTGTTCCTTAATTCCTAGTCTATGTATTTGTAAACATAAGCGTAACCTTGTTCGCACACGATAGGCAAAATCGAATCGGTTTATTCCATATTATAGCTAAATCTGAAGTGTCCTTATTTATTTTACAAATGTAAGATCGCTTGTAATATAATTTTTCGCTATCGATATCAACCAATTATGTTAGAATAATACAAAGAAAAAGAAGAATCTTAAATTTGTTTATCTGTAGCAAAAACTGTAGCGGCCTGCTGTACAAACAAATATTCGCCCTATATAATCGACGCGTAAATATGTGGGATTTCGTAGCAGGGACCCCTCATCACTAAAATTTAAGACATGTGGAAGGAATGTGACTTTAATATATAGTTGGACTGCAAGCTAATAAATCCAAACATAGTAAATGTGCTTTTTTCCATCCATTTATACTACACTCGTATATAAATATAATAAATTTCAATCACTTATAGTTTCGATCAAACCCAAAGACAATAAATCAAAAAATAAAGAAAAAATTGTTTCCGTTATATTAATTTATATTTTTAAATCCTTATTTAAATGTAACTAATATCAGGCCTATCTAAAACTTAAATTTTGAGAGCTTTAAATCTCATTTTAACTGAGTAACTCCAAACACGGCAAACTATTTTTTCTGCTGCATCAATTTAGATGATCAAACTCGCATCTAAATGTAGTTAATTTTAGTTAGATTTAAAACTTAAAGTTTAAGCTTTAAAGTCTTATTAAAGAATGGTTTCTGTTGCATATTTATTCAAACCCTTATCCAAATGTAATTAATTTCAACCCGATTTAAAACTTGCAGTCTGACCTTCAAAGAAAATTTTTAGTTAAAAAATTCAATAATGGCAAAACTTTGTTTCTGCTGCTGTCGGTTTAAATTTTTAAACTCCTATCCAAAAGTAAATAATTTCAGTTTGATTTTGAACTTAAAGTTGAACCTTTAAATTAAAAGTCGAATAAATAAATTCAAACATGACAGAATATTTGTTTCTGCTTAAACGATTTAGGTTTTATTATAAATGTAATTACTTTAAGTCCGATTTAATACTTGCAGTTTAAGCTTAAAAGAAAATTTCATGTCAATAAACCAAACATGGCAAAACTTTAATCGGTTTAGATTTTCAAACAATGCAATAGATATTATATGTTGCATCAAGTTAGATACTTAAATCCTTATTTAATTCTAATTAATTTTAATGTTATTAAAACCTTGAGCTGAGAGTTTTAAAATCAGATTTTAAATAAAGAAAATTTAATATGGTAGATAATGTATAGTGCTGCATTAATTTAGACGCCTAGCGGCGCTGAAGCACCGCTCCATATCTTCCATAACAGCGTTGGAGTGACTGAATGTGAGCTTTGACCACAAGCCGAAGGAATTATTGGAGCAAACATCGGCCGCGCACGCAGGCACCCGAACGCTAAGACAACCGAAAATCAGTGTTTTTAGTATACAGATTTGCATTCCTGGACCATTATATTTAAGAGCTTTAAACTAGCTGGCTAAAAAAACGTATTAAAGTAAACATTTTCAAATGTACAGTATGTTTTCAAACTTATTTCCTTCTTTATTCAACCCTTTTGCAGTTTAAAGTTCGTCTGGAAAAACCACACTCAGTGATGTCAACTTTTAAAAAAGAAATTTACATGTTTGCTTTAAAAAAGATTAAAGAAAACCTGATACAAGAGAAAACATTCCATTAGCCAAACAAAGGAGAAGGGGTAATGATTTAAATTTTACTGCTTCAAAATACTAAGTTTAGAACTGCATTCCACTATCACTGATGAGTAAATTAGCTGGAAGAGAAATGTTTTAGGGAATCACGTTTATTAAATAAAAAGTCATTTAGTTTCTTTATTTCAAAAATTAATAAGTGGCGTCACAGAAAAAATAGCGCATTAAGACACCAACCCAATTGTAGCGTATACCTAGCTCTAGAATGCTATAAAATTAAAAAATCTTGTTGTCTTTTGGAAAATGTTTCCAATATACTCGTAAATTGTAACATTATGTAACCCCTAAATTTCTTACTAAAGAAAATCAATTTAATTTAGTCTCCTCTATCATAGTCTGCACTTATTAGTATGCAAGCATTAAAAGTTTAATTTTTGAAAAAAAAAATTAACACCAAAATCATTGGGTAATTTGGGATAAAGTGCTCAGTCTGGTTAGTGCCTTAATAGAAGTTTTCAATAAATTTACAGATTACACCGTGACTCAGTTACGTGTTAGTTAACATAGGGCTTCAGACTAGTAGTAGATGTGTGTCATTAAAGTAAAACTATTATTTTTACGTTTTAACTACGATACAGTTAAAAATGCGAAGTACATGGTTTACTAGTTCAAGAAATATTTCGCTTGACATTGGAAATTGTGTTTTTGTATAAAGAGGATAGACTTTTAACAGCAAATGTTAAACGAGAAAATAGCTTGAAGGTTAGACAATCATTCGTACATTGCAGTGCAATGGTATTTCCAGACTGTCGAGTATTAATTCCATTAGTCGTCTATCCCTTAAGCCTTGAGTGTGATGGCTGTTTTTTAGGGACAGACGCTTATAGGAAAACAAGAAATTAGTTCAGGGCCAAATCAGATTAAAGAAAACTATCAGTAACTATGCATTTAAAGATAGTTCCGAAATTTAGAAGAGTTTGGAAGCGAAACAGTGGAGGTTCGTAGGCTTCGCAACACGTAAAGCGTTTTTGTAAAAAATACGTCTTATCCAAACCCCGGGAGGGGGGACGCTGCTTGTGGAGCAAAGCGAGTAAAGCGTCATTTCACCTGTAATCATTTTTAAAGCAAATTTTGTTATAAAGGTATATTTATTTAACTATATAAATTTATTACTAACAAAGTTTTTCAACCCACCACGATTGTAAAAATTACAACCCCTGGCATTATTGGTGATCCAGCACGACTACATAGTGAAGTGAAGCGATTTATGTAGTTTCTTCTATCACTACACCAAAGTACGTGATTACAATGCAACGTATCCCCCACCACTCCAACCTACTTCGTCATGTTGTACACCATAACTGGATATTTATCGCGTTTTGAACCTTGTTTAGAGAACTTCACGAGTGTTTCTTAGGTAACAAAGTTCTGGTGTTTCGTTTTGAGCAAGTCTTTTAAAATACAAATCTTCCTTTAAATGATATCGTGTCAAACACTCAAAGGGAAAAAGCCAAAGAAGAAGAACAAATTTGTTTATTTACGAAGAAAACTGTTATGAAAAAGTCTGATTTTCTGAGTATGTTTCAGAATTTACCTAGGGACTTTGTAGATACTCAATGTCGATGGTTTTCATATTGAACCATAACTAACAGACGGCAATAAGCTTAGAGCCGAAAAGTGGTAAATCGATCAATTCGACGTTGCTCAGAAGTTCTTTTTCAATGAAGTGTTGTTTTTAGAGGCATTGAAGACGTTCGTATTAAGTTTAAAGGTCAATTTTCAAAAACTAGCTTTCGAGGTAGAGGTGCAGTAATATGGCTCTTGCGTAAATTGGTTATTTGGTGTCCATAGAATACGAATCTGTAATTTTTCGAACGCGTCTGTGTGGAGGCAAAACACTGTTCCCAGTTTCCTTTTCTTTGACGGACCAACTTCCATTTTATCCCAGTGTAATTACCAATATTTCACCTAAATTACATTCTCTACGTTAACTATTTGGGCTGCAGTAAAGGCGCACACAGTTTTTTGATATCTTTAGGACGCTGCGCTGTAAGGTGTTTATCGATGAAGATCTCAATTTCCTAAGTTTTGATGAATACAATACCTATCTCTAGACTTACCCCTTACAGTGAGAAAGGTAAACAACAGGCGTATGTGTGGACTGTCGCGTGGTGGTTTCCCAACAGCTTTTTTCACTTTCCTTCTACTTAAAATGCTCTTGTAAATAATAATATCATGTAGCAGCACCGAAGCCAAGAAAATGCCATGCGTTCAAACTGTCTCACTAGGGAAGGTTTAATCAGACGACAGCTCGTAAACAGACGTAAGATCTAACTATATTAATTAAGAAAATGGGAATAATTCGGTAGTTATACGTAATCGCCGGGAAACAAAGTAAACGTGATTTATTAGCATTTACCTCACAGCATATTTGTTTATAGTGATGGTTGTATCTGTATAAAGCCTAATTTTGAGTAGAAAATCTGATAAACAAGGAATCTTTCAGTCTCTGAAGATACACAGTTAGTTACAGTAATTCGCGATGCAAGAATTTCCTACTTGAAATGGTAATATATTTTTATGATAGTTTGCAATTTTTGCCTGGTTTTAACTACATCCGTCATCACATTTGAATGGCATGCAAGTATTTCTTAATTTTTGTGAGTAGCTTTGATACATTTCAGTAAAATAATGAAAATGATGTTCATTTGAGTATTTTCACAGCACTTTCATCAAGCTTCATTTATTGTTTTTAACAGAGTACTTTCATGAAAATATTAGTGCAGTCAATGAATATAGTAAAATTTAACAGTTTTCGTTACAAAAGTAAGTGAGAAAGTCCAAATTTGTATAATTAATAGTTTTGATAGCATCAGTTGACTAAACCAATACTGATAATACAAATTACTTTAGTAATTTACAAATCTTCATGTGCAATAAATTATATAATTAACAGTAAAATATTTACGTAATGCTTAGGAGAACTACTAAATTTCGTACCTGGTTGCTGCTTTTTTTAAAGAAAAATGTAATTTTAGATAAATATATGTATATTTCAAGCACATTAATTTTAATTCTTAAATATTTAACTATTAAAAATATGTGCAAGTGACAGTAATCGACGGTGAAGTAGAACTATCCACTGGTAAACTATAAATTTATAAATTTTAATTCATAGGAATAATGTAAACTGTTGACATTATTTCATGTTGCACTATTACATTTATGTATCTTGCTAACTCTCAACAAGTGAAGTAAGTAATTGAGCAAAGTCAACTACGTATTTTTTTCTCAGCGGTATTGGTATAATTCAAAAACCACTATTCAGAATTAAATATTTATTAATAATGTTTCACCATGTGTCTACCACACAATGAATTCAAAACATTAATTTTAATTCTTTTACCAAGCGTCCTAATACATAAACAAGTGCCATGCTATGAAATAATTTATTACACTAACCAACAAAGCTAGTATGTCAATTTAAGAACAAATTCATTATTTAATATCAGTTCTACTTGGTACTACAAAACAAATTGTTTTTACCACAAAAATTCAGCTCGAAATGTTCTATAGTTTGTTGATGAGAAAACGCCATAGAAAGTCATACTAACTATTGGAGTTACATAAGAGCTTGACAGTTACGTGTGATCTCTGTCATTATTACGTCATTAAACGTGTAAAGAATACGTTCAGAGCTAGGTGCATACTTACATTCAGGTGTACAACTCATTGTTCAAAAGCAATTGCTTCTTAAGTAGCAATACTTACTGCATACGAACCACTCCTGAATACGAACGTTGATTAAATCCCCGATCTGATGCAGAAACCATACTTTTGACCTACATCGCTGATCGCAGATGAATGATATAGCTATAAACATTTATTTAATCCGGATATGTGTTCAAGCATGCACTGTACAAGGAAGTTTGTTTATTGCAGCTGGTTTGTGCTGGACCAGACGGCTTGGAAATTTGATTTGCTTTGCACGCTGTGAATGACTCAGTTACCATATAGACGTTTTTGCTGATTTTCTTCTGCACAAATTTTCAAGGTCACTTATTATGCTTATGGAATATGTAGACTTCATGTCTCATACAAAGGTTAAGCTTGTTCATAGCTTACGTATTCTAAACACATGATGCGAAAACGTATTGTATGTATGCGACAAGAAAACCACAAACTGTTGATAAACAGAAGCAGAACCAGTTTTAGAGCTTATTCGTACTTTACGTAGAGAAAAATAGGTACCGATAACAGTAATATTGTTACAACACTTACATTCGTATAAATTGTTGCAAAATATTTTGTAATTTAATACATGCTTGTTATGACCAACTCTTTTACGTTGTTTATATCGCCATTTACACTTTTTAGAGTTTTGCATATCAAATTCTGGCTAAGAATGTGTAAAGGCCCCGAGCAGCACAAATAAAAAAAATTTTTAAGAGTTCAATACTGTAATTCTGAATAGTGGTTTTTGAATTAACCAATACCGTTGAGAAAAAGAATTTGTTGTTGACTTTGCTCAATTACTTACTTCACTTGTTGCGAGTTAGCAAGTTACATAAACGTAATAGTGCAACATGAAATAATGCCAGCAGTTTACATTATTCCTATTAATTAAAATTTATTATTAATAGTATAAAAAAAATGTTATCTTGAATAGTTTACCGGTGGATAGTTCTACTTCACCGTCGATTACTGTCAGTTGCACATACGTTTTAACAGAAACTAGACGACTTTCTTAATAAAAATGCAGCACCTTATAGATTTGTACATTTTTGAATGCACTTTATAGCTCTATGTAAGATTTTATTAAGTGTTCCTATGATTAAAAATTCCAGAGCAAAGTGCTACGAACTATAGTGAATGCGCCGTGGTACGTGCCAAATGTAGTGATCCACAAAGATTTAAATATTCAACCAGTGCTCGAAGTGATCACGAAACTAAGCATAAAATATAGTGATAGAATACAAGTTCATCCCAATGAACTGACGACCAATTTATTTGAAGAAGGAACAGAAGATAGAAAAGATTTAATAGATCAGACTTATCAACTAGGTTTGCATAAGTAATTAAAATTTTGCTCACATTAAGTAACTATCATTGAGGTAGTTTAATGTTTATAGAGAGTATTCAAAGGAATATCTCTCTTCATGACATTGTACATAGACATAGCCACTATAATACTTAAACACACCATGTATTTAATACCCATCGAAACTGGGTAGATTGTACGAATATTGGAGTAAATAAAACAAAAAAAAAAGATTAAAAATCCCGTTTTTACCATAATCGTGGTTTTAAAAAAAGGGTACCTAATTTTGAAATAACTACAAGTATACTGGAGCATTTTTAAGACAAGTTTTCCGAGAGTGATTGTCTGATTGAGTATCGGTTTTGGTATTAACTGTATTGTTAATGTATAAATACAACAAAATTATAGTTTATAAGTTTCTATTTGCTTGCTTACATCGCAAAAGTACATTCAAATAAACACGCTTGTAAATTATTGTATAAAAACCTATAAACTAAAGCTCAAAATTTTGTTAAGTTTACCTGACATAATTGATCATTTTATAAAATTTCTGTCATAATTTTGTAGTACCAAAAACTAGAGGCGCATAATGGAGATTCGGTTGTTCCATGGCATAATAATACGGATATGTTGCTTGGTTGGAAAATTTCTAGTTCGCTCCATTCTGCACCACATGAAAACAAATTAGTTCGTCATTAAGCATGATTTTAGCAAATCGTAGTATATACGTAAAAATGAATTAGACCCGATTGGCTTGGTTTTAGATATAAGAATAAAATTACACTTAAGATGTTATACCGTCTGTCTATAAAGTAACACCCCCCTCCCCCTAACTAACTTATGAAACGACTTGATGTTTTACCACAATATTTGGTGTGCTTTAATGGAAAATAAAATACTATTTTTTAGCTAAAAATTAAATTTTGTATCATTCAAAATGGCGACTGGGCGCTATTTTGATTATTTTTTAATAGAAAGGGGGGTAGAGTGACACCTCATTTGAAAGGTCCTTTAATTCTGCGTCTGATCCTAAAGTTTTAAAGAAAAATAATGAGCCATAACAAAATGGCGGATTTTAAACAAATGGACTCGCTCAATTCAAAATTGTTTTGATTTTTTTATCCAGGGTCGAGTTACACCTCACTTGAAAGGTCTTTTAGTTCTGCGTCTGATCCTAGAGTTCCAAAGAAAAATATTTAGCCATAACAAAATGGCGGATTTTAAACAAATGGACTCACTCAATTCAAAATTGTTTTGATTTTTTTATCCAGGGTCGAGTGACACCTCATTTGAAAGGTCTTTTAGTTCTGCGTCTGATCCTAGAGTTCCAAAGAAAAATAATTAGCCATAACAAAATGGCGGATTTTAAACAAATGGACTCGCTCAATTCAAAATTGTTTTGATTTTTTTATCCAGGGTCGAGTGACACCTCACTTGAAAGGTCTTTTAGTTCTGCGTCTGATCCTAGAGTTTCAAAGAAAAATATTTAGCCATAACAAAATGGCGGATTTTAAACAAATGGGCTCGCTCAATTCAAAATTGTTTTGATTTTCTTATCCAGGGTCGAGTGACACCTCATTTGAACGGTCTTTTAGTTCTGCGTCTGATCCTAGAGTTCCAAAAAAAATATTCAGCTATAACAAAATGGCGGATTTTAAACAAATGGACTCACTCAATTCAAAATTGTTTTGATTTTTTTATCCAGTAGTCCACTTTTTCATTTGCAGTACAAAATTTTCCCAGAAATAACTCAGGTGGCTGGAAATAATATTGAAAACGTTATGTTCCAACAAGACGGTGCGCCGCCTCATTATTATAGGCCTGGTTCTGACTTTCTCAACGGACATTTTCTTGGAAGATGGATTGGTAGGCGGGGGGCTGTAAAATAGCCGGCTCGTTCCCCAGATTTAACTTTCTATGGGAATATCTGATATCGGAAGTGTACAGAACCCGTCCAGAAACAATTGAAGAACTGGAGCAAAGCATTACAGAAGTTTGCATAAATATCAGTCCAGAAACGTATGAAAATGTGAGGCAGGAATGACTTTTTATGTGTCAAGAAGTGAAGGGTAAACATTTCGAACACTTAATTTAATTAATTTAACCTTTAATTCTTAGTTTTTTTAATAGACTTGTTTATCTTCAAACATTGTCATTTTGTTATGGCTGAATATTTTTCTTTGAAACTCTAGGATCAGACGCAGAACCAAAAGACCTTTCCAATGAGGTGTCACTCGATTTACCTTTCCATTAAAAAAAATTCAAAATGGCTCCCAATCGCCATTTTGGATGATACAAAACTTTAATATGGTCTGAAAGATAGTATTTAATTTCCCATTACAGCACATCAAATTTTGTGGAAAAATATCAAGTCGTTCAAAAGTTAGTTGGGGAGGGGGGTTACTTTATAGACACAGTGTAGAATAAAACTATTTAAAACAAAATGAAATATCAATAATTGTGTGTACTGCAGTACAACACTTACAAACAAAACACTCGGTACTGTAGCGTATCGCACTTTCAAATTCTATTTTTTTAATTATTTTGCGATTGTTTTAAATCTTTACATGATCTTCTAAAATTCTATGCTAGATAATTTTAAGTGCAGCGATCACGAATTGTTTGTTTTTATTATATTTGATATTTTAAAGCAAGTTGGTAATATTTAGGTAAAAAATTTTTAATAAGTAACTAGCAGAACCCGTGGACTATGCTCCTTGTTCATTTTTGTAACTTCGCCGCTTGCTGTTTCGAATGTTTCTTCCGCTGACTCGGTCTCGGGAATGAAAGCTGCTTCCGGAAAGAAAAGTCCATGACTAAAACCGGAAAACAATTTTGAGACAGGAAACCCTGTCACAGCGCTCGAGGAAAAACATCCTAAAACAACTCACTAAAAAAATATGTTTGACATTTGCATATAATTCCAAACTGTTATTCATGTAAATTGATCAGCAAGAAACGAGCACGTGTATCCTTTTCAAAGGAAACTCTTTCTGAATTATACAGCAAGAAAATACAAGTGCTTTGTTTAGGGATTGGTTTTCTACGGGAAATTGTTGTATCAGAGTTTCTTTTTCCGGGAAATGGTTTTTCTGGAGGCCGTTTTTACCAGAGCTTTATGGCAGACAATATTTTACTGCGGGTGTTTTTTCCATTCAGCGAATGTGTTCTGCGACTTTTTCAGGGAAATTTTCTCTGTAAACCAAAAATAGTCCCCAAACGCAAAGTGAGGTGCCACTGATGAAATGTATTTGTAATAGGTCTACGTGTATAAAGCAGCCGCGCATACGACGTTTATGTTTATACTTTTCAATATTCATGTAAGGTCGTCGCGCGATGAACAAAAGTGCGTATATAAAAAATATTACATTTTGATAATGCGAAGGATAAGAGTTCTAGTTTTCTAATTCCTGAGCCGGGCCAGCGGGTGGTCTAGTGGTTAAAGTCCCAGGCTTTGAAACTAGACTCCCAACGGCATTAGGTTCGAGTCCTCTGCCCGTCGTTCTGAATAAGTTAAATCCGGCGTGTCCATGGATGGTGTGTATGTTGGGTTGCATGGCTTTCAGGGGTGGGGCATGTTAGACCAGTGAATAGCGCTGAAGTACGCTGAGCCCGGCAAGGCGGGAAGGGGGTGGGATGGGAATTATGGAGTCGTGCTCACGCACGGCCTCATGATTCTTAAAAAAAATTCCTGAGCCACGTGTTATAGAAATCATGTTAACTTACGTCAATTGTAAAACCACATATTTGGGTTCCGGGAGGTCTAAAATATGTATTTTTTGTCAAAATTTCGAATTCGAAAACTTTCCTGAAATCAATAAGCAAAAATTAACACTCTCCATGTGAAAATAATTTAGGGTAATGCTTAGTAGGCGTTTAAGTCGATGTACAGTGTGTCCTACGATTGAGTGCCCACTGCCCAATAAAGTATTATTTTCAATTTTATGAATAGGAGTAATTCCTTAAAAAGTTTTGATTCTTCTAAAAACCTTGAAACAGCTGCTATTTTTTAGGTTTGAATAAACAGATAGTTTTTTCTTCGTATTTCCTGAAAATCAATATTAATTACGTACCTGTTTTTGTAACATTGTTGTTAGTATAGCAATTACTCGGCAGATTTTTTGACAGTCTTCTTAAGTAGTATTTATTTCCTGCCAGTAAATTGCTGAGAGGCGTGAACAAAGACACCTATCGCAGGCCAGCGTTGTAAGGGTTGCCTCGGCGATTTCCATTTGGTACGGCTACCTCTCTTTGGAGAGGTTTGAGGTCTTTTTATTCGGAAACACGGTGTACAATTTTACGAGGTGCAGTGTTTACTATCTCCAAGAGTGAGTGCCAAATACCTGAGAGGTAGTGCGTCGCTCAAAGAATGAATTTCCTAGTCGGGGCTATACTTTGGCCTACATCCCAGTTACTACGTCTGGGAGACTAAACGGATTATAAATTTGCTTCGGCGATATACTGGATGGTCAGAGGCCATCGATAAACAGGTGAACGTCTAGCAAGAAGTGTGTATCTGCTGGCACTAGAGACTCAAGTCCTAGGAGTGTGGATTCGCACGTTGGCGGGTGAGCTGCGTTTCAAGTAGGGTACTGATTTGCGTACTGGTGGTTTGTTCTCGCTTTTTCTTGGGCAAATGTGCTGAGCGTATCACAACTCTTTTCCAATGATGGTCGTAGTGAATAAGCCGTAAAGATAGGTACCGCCTCGTTAATATAAACTCATGTGTGTCATTTACTTCGTCATTAGTCATGTTCGCGTTACAACAAAAGACATATTTAATAAAATGCTATGAGATTGGAAACATATCGTCTAATTACGCAATAGGTGTATTGTACTTTTTTTTTATAAGAAATGGCTTTTTTCGTAAAACGGACAATAAACTCTTTCGTGCAATTGAAATTGTTTTGTTAAAGATAGAAACTTAAATATGGGAAACAAGTGTCGCTGAAAAAAATGTCAATTTTATTTTTTTAATAGCACCATAGATTTTCATACTGGTTCTTAAAATGAGATGCAGGTGGTGGGCACTTTCGATACTTCGATACTTTTGATACTTTCGATACTTTTAGATACTAGTATCGATGCTCAATACCAATCAAAGTATCGATACTTGGAGTAAATATACTTTTCCCAGCCTTATGCTGGATGCTGAAAACATTTTCAATTTTGTTCTACTACGTCAAAATTTGAGAAATTTTCAATAATAGTTTTCTCCTAAAATCGATTAATTTTTTACTGGATTTGACATTTTCTATTTTACGGCATTAATGTTAAGTACTGAAAAAAAATTTTATTGGCTGTTTGAACAAGCCTGGACAATTTTTGGGCATGCTTTCTACGTCACAACCGTAAGCCACGCCTCTCTGTGGTTTTAAACCAATCATATTTCGGAAATTCGTAGAGATGCGATTACGCGGGTATATAAGAAGGTACAGAAGGATTATTATAAGTATTAAAATTGAATTGAGTCAATTTGTGATAATCTGTTGTTTTTTATATTGACAATGTCTCCTAAGTGTATAAATGAACCGAACAGTTTTTGTTATGTTTGCGCAAAATTAACTATTCAGCAGCTTAAGCGCAATATTACATCTTCAATAGAAAACGCATACTACTACTATTTTGGTGTTAAAATTAAAAATCAAGACAAATTTTGGACTCCTAAAACATGTTGTGCGCGTTGTGCTGTTACTCTAAGCTGGTAAGAAGAATGGTAAGATCGCTGCTATGCCGTTTGCGGTTTCTATGATTTGACATGAGCAAACGGACCATACGACGAACTGCTACTTTTGCTGCACCAAAATCTTCGAGTGGCAACAATAAGAAGAAAATTGCTTATCCCAGTTTACCTTCTGCTACTCGTCCTGTACCTCATTCGGCAGCCTTTCCGATAGGTACCAACTTGTCTAAACGTTTTGACAAAAGAACAAGTTGATAAAGAAACAGAAGGAGCAACTGAAGAGCTGTCAAACAATGATGATGAGGAATTTTTACCATCTCAAGAAAATGAACCTCATTTAATAACCGAATTAGAAGTAAATAACCTAGTTCGAGATTTAAATTTATAGTTTATAGATACTAAAGAAAAAATAAAAAGGATAAAATTTGTTGACCAGTGATAATTATACATTTTTATTATCAAATTTGTTATTTACTTATTAGGAACCCTTTTACACAGGTCATGCCACGTTGACAAAAACATAATTGTGACGTAAAACATGCAAGGAAGGTATGTGTATATTAAACACTTAAAATTGCTTTGGTTATTTTTATACAAAGAAAAAGGGGAGAGACATGCTTCTTTTACACCCGGCAAACATACATGGATACATAGGAATATGAAATATGCAATATTTAAATTAAATTTTAAGGTAACAATGTTTATAGAATCGTTTTCTTATGGCTTGTATTTACCTAATGAGTAATAAATTATTATCGCTTACGATTCTTATATAAGTTGTAAACATATTATTATTTTGAAATTGGTAGCCAAAATAGTTTTTTTTTCTGAGGAGCAGCAATAGTTTTCTGGTGAAGCAAATACAAAACATTTCCAAGAAAATCGATCTAAATACATTTAACAAAAGTTTACTTTGACTAAAACAATAATGCTTATATTTTGAATTGATTGTGTGATAGGCACATGGTGAAACATTATTAATAAATATTTAACTATTAAAAAATTAATAGATTATTAATAAAATAAAACTCTTGGTAATTGTTTCACAAATTGTGAAACAATTACCAAGAGTTTTGTTTTATATTTTATTAATAATCTATTAATTTTTTAATAGTTAAATATTTATTAATAATGCTTATGGTTATTGGTTATGGTAGAAACTGAGATTACTCACATGTTAAATATTGACTCAGGATGTCGTCGGCAGTGAGTTGACGACTGGCTACTGGTATGATTTTGGATGTTTCCGAGTTCACGGACATATCTAGACATTTAACAAACATAGTAGCAGTTAAACTATTTGTTTATGAAAATTTGGGCGCAGTGCGTAATAATATTTCACTATTTGCCATTCACACGGATACTCATGCTTTGTTCTCTACTTGGTTTAAGTACTTTGTTGGTCTATAAGTGTTTACCTATACAATAAAAAATTTTCGTGTATCCGTACGAATTTGTTTTGGACATATTTTGCTTCAAAGAAAACGTGGTCTTGGTAGTGCATATTATTTTAAAATTTCGTGTATCGGGGGTAGGCCGTGCTCGACTACTTTAAATTATAGTTATCGCATAGATATGAATTAAAACGTATGATTTAAACATATAAATGTATGACTGTTTAAAACATAATATATGTGGAAACTAAACCTCTCACAAAATAACGGTTATTTAAATAAACTATTAAAGCAATGATGAAATATGTGAATCCTATTAGTATGTATTAGTAATAGTAATAAGCATTCATTCATTTGTTGAAAAATGTCTGTGGTCTATTAGGTGAAGGTTCAGAAAATACTTTACCTATATCATAAATGATTATTAACAACTGTTAAACTGTAAACATTTGTTTAAAAGTCATTGTTTAATTGCACAACTTAGTTGTTAATAATTACTTTTATTATACACGTTTCACTTATGACATTTTACAACAGCTTTGACTGCAACATCCACACAGTTGATGATTTTATAAATTGGAGAAAATAATGCGGTTGCGTAAGTTTGCTTCATTTCTGGCACAGTTTTGAAATTGTCAGATATTTTATGGTTAAACAATTTATTATTATTAATTGGTTTAAAATTAAGTTCAATCGCAAAGAAAAAAATCTAACTAAAATACCGTATTTATTGAATATGCTACATGTTATTTATATATGAGAAGGAAAGTCATTTATGAATGTATTTCAAGGTGCCATGCTTAATTATGAATGCAGATTATGTTATTCCTAGCTGAATTAAACAAAATAAAATCGTTATCCCTGATTTGCACAAACGATGGCTTGTATTACAATTAACATTAAGCGAATGTTTACTTTTTTAGAATAAATATGTAATTGCAAATTTACATTTATCTATATAACTGCAAAGATCATTTTATAACACTTATTGATTCTAACAACCTTCACATGTTTATATACGAAAGCGCTGCACTAATGCATTTTATAGCTTGACAGATGTAATATAACTTTAATTCAACGTTTAAGATGTAGCATTTTGACATAAATTCATTAATTTTATTTGTCTGAAGTTGGCTGGGGTCAAGGTCAAAATTGTGTATAACTATATAAAATATAAGTGTATAACAATGTAAGTAATCGTTTATTTATATAAACCAAACTCAAGCTGCATTGTATTAACAGAATTAAATATTCTGTAATAGGTTAGTCATTGTTTTGCCTCAGTAGTCGGTGCGGAAATACCTTATATAATGATTATCAATCAATCGTTCATAGTCGCACAATGTGTAATCTTTAGATTATTTTAAACTTTGCGGAACGCTAAGCAAAACAATTTCTTAGGTGTGCCGGCAGAGTTGATTATTCCCATATTTTATTGTTAATTCTATTTTGAACACAATACTTAACTATTCTTCTATTTTATTTTAATCCATATGTTTTTTGTGACTGTTATTTATAATGTGTCAAAGTAACAAACTAGTTCAAAATTTTTGTAACGTAAGTAATTCGAGATGCCAATACATTTTAGCAAATTACAGAAAATGAAAGCTGTGACAAATCTAGAAAACAATTAAACGCTGTAGCTGAAAAACTCAATGGATACAAAAGCTGTATTTTCAAATTAAGAAGATAGAAAAAACGTATAGTAAGAACGGCCAACGGATTAAAAGTCCCAAAATTATTAACGAAATTAAAGTAATGCCTAAATAAATTATGTTAAAGAAAATCATTTCACACCACAAGCTGCCTTAGAGGAGGCCAATTTTGGAAATCCCAAGAGCGCCAAAGATCATAAAAGAAGAAGACTCACATAATTGCTTAGCAGCTATAAAATGCAAATTAACTGACCAACATGAATTAAGGAGGTTGAAATTTGCTCAGGAATTTTTGGTAACGAAGAACGACCGTTTCTGAAAAAGATAATGTTTTCAAACGAAACAACAGTTATACCACAACGGTCAATTTTAGGATTAGCGGCCCTGAAAGTTTAAATTAAAAAAAACCTTTAGTAAAAGCCTTCGAGGGAGGTAGCTTATCAGCTAAAATTTGTTGAAAAAGCGATGAACGTGTTCATTATCTAAATATTATAACTTAGCCGTCGGTTACGCAAATTATTTAAGAACAGAACAACTGACCGGTTTACACTGCACGCATTGCTCAAGAATGGTTTCGGTAACATCATGTTAATATTTTGTCATGGTCAACGAAAAGTTCTAATCTCAGTGTAACTAAAAACATAAGGGGACTGTTTGTTAGAAAAACAATAGTGGAAACTTTCGACCCACTAATGGTTATGAGCTTCAGAGTAGTTTTGAAGATCTTAAGCAAGAATATAACTTTGGGAAATTTACTTACCTACCTGAGACGATTGCAGTGTTTCATAGAACAGGATGGTTCTTATATTACGTAATAATTAAGTATAATACAATATAAATTAATACATTGATTTGCAAAAGTAATGTTAGATTTAATTTATATTAAATTTCAAATAGTAAAAGCTCAGTGTTGCATAACTTACCCAAATACCCACCCTCTAATAAAATGTAGTACTATCACTGCCAATTATCACGTAAAAGCAGTTAAATTAAACTACAATTATTCAAATACACGATGTTAAACATTATTCGTGCATAACTATTTTATCTACGCTAGGGTACAGGGTGGCCTGAATTCGTTGGTTTTGTAGGATATCTCGGCTACGAGGATCGTTCGAAATGTACGTGGCCTAACAAGTTTTTTAGGCAAAAAATTATTTTATTTTTTAAGATAGTTTCCTGCTCGCTCAAGGCACTTATTCCAACGATGCTCCAAAGCAGCAATGCCGTCCTTGTAGGTCGATAAACCCAAGTTTTCAAAATAGCTATTTACAGCAGCGATTACCTCGTAATTGGATGAAAATCTTTTACCGCCGAGCAATTTTTTCAGGTTTGGAAATAGATAAAAATCGCTGAGAGCCAAATCTGGCGAATAGGGCGAATGAGACACTAATTCGAATCCCAATTCATGAATTTTGGCCATGGCGATTGCAGACGTGTGTACAGATGCGTTATCTTGATGGAAAACCTTTCCTGCTGACAAAACCGTTTTTGCCTTCATCGGTGGCGGAGAACCTTTCTGTGTCCATTGTTTGGACTGTTCCTTGGTTTCGGGAGTGTAATGGTGAACCCAGGTTTGATCGACGGTTATGAAACGGCGCAAAAAGTCCTTCGAATTGCTACGAAAACGTGCCTAAAAGTCGCGAAAAACAATAAAACGAATAATCTTTGCTCCGGTATGAGCAAACGCGGCACACAACGCGCGAATTTTTTTTTCATTTCCAATTCTTCAGTTAAAATTCTGAGCACACTGTCATTTGAAATGCCCACTATGTCTGCTATCTCGCGCACTTTTACTCGACGGCCATCCAATACGATACGGAGGAATTTTTCAATAATATCCGGGGTAGACATGTTATGGGCCAGTTTTTTGAGTATATTTCGATAGCGAAAGCGCACTTTAGCTATTTTCTTTCGTTTTCAAGTTATGCGACAAAATTGAATTTGTTTTAAAATAGGAAAGGGTCTTGTATTTCAGTTATTTCAAAAGATAGAAGGAAAGTGTACAGACACTTTTTACAAATATTATATAAAAAATTTAATACATAAACAGATGTCAAAATTATTTATTTGTTTTTAAGTCTTAACAAAAACTTACGTTATTTTAAATAGAAACCATAATTGGCTGTGACTTCGTTAAAAATGCATTTGTTTTGCGGTTCAGAAAATATATACATTGTTACACTTATTTCTAATAGCAATCGATTTATAGCAACTTTTCAAAATTTTTATGTTTTACTAATAAGTAGGCTATGAATTTAAAACGTTTTTTAACACTTTAAAATATATGGAGGATAGTACATATCATTACTAACATTTAAATATTTAACAAAAAAGGTTTGTTTAGTCTGTGAAAATACCGCTTATGCAGATTTTATTAGTGAGGTCTGGAAATTACATTTAATAACACTATGAGATGTTTACATGATGATGAACGTAAGTTGGATATACTAGAAGCATTTGAAATTCATAAACATTTAAAATCTGTACCTTTAATGAATGAGCAAATTGATCACTTAAATTCACCGCTATTGGGAGTTTTAGAATGAGATATCACGTTATCTGGACGCAGATATAGAAAACCAAGATCAAGTTATGAAGATTTATTGTTCCTATAGCAACACCAACTGTTTACTTTTAATCTCGTCTCTGAAAATTACATGTCAATATATCGAAATACGTATAATGCTAAAATAAAAGACCCGTTGAAGGTAAGAATTGTTTTGTTTACAATAAATTTAAATTAACTCTAACGAAGTGAAGCTTAAACTTGTAAATTAACATCATAACACTTTTTATAAAAATGTATTTGTATGCACGGTATTTGCATGAATATTTTACTACTGATAAAAAACAACAACCAAATAGTTAACCTGCTCAAAATAATATGTACAGGGTGTCCCACAATAAGTGTCCCAAAATTCTCCAGCTGACACAATATCCAAAAATAAGCAAAACGTTTTATATAAACATGAGCCGACAATAGCTTTGTTTTCGAAATACAGGGTGTCAAAGCTACGGAAATATTTGAATATTTCTAGAAAAAGCATGTCAAAAATTTCAACATTTGGCACAACGTTCGAGTTAGTTGACCTCCACTATTGGCAGCTTTTATATTCGAAATATCTTAACTATTGCCGTAGATGTACGGGTATCTCAATCATAAAAAAATTGTAATCTTGATGCCACTGGATTTTTAGCTGATTTGATATGACCACCTACTTTACAAAATACTTTTTCATTTTTCTCATAAAACGCATTGTTTTTATAAAAAAAGCTAGTTTAAGTCACGTTATTCGAAAATATTCTTACAAAATAGTAATCTGAAATTTTCAACAATAAATCACAACAGCCGTCATGATCGTGTTAACGAACATTGTGCCAAATTTAAAGATTTTTGATAAAGCTTTTCTAAACGTATTTGAAAGAAAAAGCAATTTTCTTCCCGAAAATTGAATTACACCCTGTATCTCGAAGAAAAAGCGTTTGTCGGTCCATGTTTATATGAAATTTTCTGCTTATTTTTGGATGTTGTATCAGCTGGTGAATTTTGGGACACGTGTTGTGGGATACCCTGTATAGAAAACTGTAAATTGCATGTTTGTTATCTTTGTAGTTAATGTATTATTGCGTTTTTAGGTTTTAGGTAAAATGGATGGAAATGTAATATTAATATTTTGTTGCACTTAAGAAATTCCAAAGCTGTTACTAAAATACAAAAATAGCTATATTTGTGTATACCCAATTAATGCAGCTACCTATGTTTAATAAGATAAACATATAATCCTTCTAAGTAGGTGATGTAAACGGCCTTCCATTAAATGTAAATTTCGATACGTACTCTGCATAATGTTAAGAAACAAAATTGTACGGAAGAGCTTATTTAGCCCACACGCTGAGAAATCAAGTGTTTACTGTTTAATCCTGAACTAACTAACCGAATTTGCCTTGCAGTGAATACAATATGCAGATCAAATTTCCTAGTACGTTTTTTAACGGGACGGTTTTGGATTGAGAATTAAAACACTTCTCACCATGTGGGCTGGCACCAACTTCGTTATAACCACAAATTTATTTATCTGCATTTGCAATATGACTGCTTGATCGCTTGTTTTTGTTAACCAACTATTGTATAAGTGTGATTTGTGAAGAAAAAGAGTTGCTACTTTCAGAGGGGACCCAGTAATTTAAGACGGGTGAGCCATTGTCCACTTAACATGGGCATATCTTATCTAAATCGAAATACTTCCTATCTTTATATCCTTCCTTGTTTCTACTTAAGGTATACATTACTGTTTAAAAAATATGTAGCTTGTTTTCTTATCGTGGTATATCTGTACCCACGAAGTGGACATTCATCTCGGTACTGTCGGGCGCTGTCTCCACGTTCACTATCGTGACCATCTCAGCTGCTGCTTAAACGCGGGCACTGTCCGTCTTGAGCTGATCGATGACTTCGTCAATTTAATTCCTCGTTAGTTTATTATAATAATTTAAAAATGTCATCTAGCCAAATGTACTTTTTTGCTCTTATTGACAGTGACTTTTATTAATCGTTTTACTTCCAGTACAAACGTTCCAGTAGTACCCAGTATCTTACTCGGTCACCCCAGGGCCGGCTCTAGGGTGGGGCTGTTGCTTCGGGCGGCACTTTCAAGGAGCGGGAATTAATCTAACATTGAGACTAGATTTGTATAAAAAAGTTTTTTGGTTATCAGCTAAACAAAGTATATAACTAATATTATTCAGTTTTATAAATATACAAATGCAACTGTAGCAATGTAAAAGTAACATCAAACATCACCGGCAAAGGAGGCGAATAAGAGCGATGTTTCTAGGTATATCACATTAATATGGGTCGCATAAATTTAAATGTAATAAATAAGAATCATATATTGGTTTTATAGCTTTACAAAAAATTTATATGTCGTTTAGTTAAATTTCTAAGTATCAAAGAAAACAGAACAGAGCCGATACAATGTATTTGAGAAAATTGTACGATTTTTAGTTTAACGCTGCGGTAACAAATTAAACTACCCTCATAATTTTTGCTGGTTCAGTTGATTGGCTAAATATTGCGTTTAAACAGTGCAAAGTAGATACATGTATAGAAAAGGAAACAAGACGCGCATACGGTTGTCTAGCAAAAGACATAAAATAAAGGGAAATCAAATTGAAAGATATGGCAGTAAGTATCATCGAATATTTAGTACAGAGTAAATAACTACAAAAAGTTGTTATTTTGTAATATTATACTATTATTTTAAAATTTTAACAAATATTTAAAGGGAAGATTCTTAAACAGCCTAAATCATCAGATACTCCTTTTTATTTTCTCATAATTCTACTGAAGTATGGAAAGTTACGATTACATGAAAATTTAGGAATTACAAATTTTAACGGAAATACACGTTTTAGGGTTCGTGTTCTTATATCTTCGGAACAGCTTGACCGATTTTTATCAAATTTCATGTATCGAAGTTTCTTTAGTAGCAAGTGCTTTTTTGTAAGACTTTTAACCCGAACCGAAAACTAAAATTAGACATGTTTTTTTGGTATAGATTTTAATGTAAAAGCTGTTTTAAAATTTTAAAACAATGAGTTATAGTGCATCCAAAAGCAAATTAAATGTATTTGTTTTCGAATGATTTATCTTCAAAACAAAAGCCGCTACGAATTTTTGAAAATGTTGATTTTAATGCCCGATTACTTAACAATATTACCAATCAATACAAATTATCATGTTATTTAATATTTTTAAATAAGTATAATCTTGTGTATCAAAAACTTTTGAAAATACGAAAAATTGGTTATAGGTTGTTAAATTTTGGAAATTGTCAAAACATTATTATTCCTCAAAAACTCGCGACGCCACTTTTTTAATACTTTGTGAGCGGATGTGCAGTGAACTACAAATTGGATTTTATTAATCTGACGCCCGGTTACACAAACGACTCTTAACTTTGACGAAGGGATTTTAAAACTGAGAATTTTGGCCTAAGGTAAACTTACGGATTTAAGAAATTGTATTAATTGGATATTATTGTGGTCATAATGTATTTGGTCATTGTAATTTACTGCTAAATTATTTGGTACTAACAATTTTTTTCATTTAAAAAATCGCCTGTCAAAGTTAACGGTCCGTTAAAGTTGACAGTCGTTTGTGCAACTGGCTGTAAATCTTCCAAGTTTTACTCTGATGCCCTCCAAAAATTGCAATTTTTTTATTTGTTTAATTATTTATTCAAAGATCCAACGCCAATTGTTGTAAACTTTAAACATTTTAATAAACTATGTAAGGCAATTAATTAGAATAAAAAACAATTTAACCTATTTCAAAAATTAAGAAAAAGAACGGCATTTTTTATTATAAACAATGCGTTTTCTTGGCGTTTTAACTACGACTATCATCTATCTCTAGTTTAAAAAAATGCATATCCATACATATATAAAAGCACTAAGGGTTTTCTTCTCCGGTTCCTCAAGCGGCTACCGCTTCACCAATTTGGACCATTTTTTTTCAATGAAAGGTTTCTCTATCCTCAGATGGAACATGAAACATTTTTATATTTTTATTCTACGTCGATTGATCTATAATAATTATTTTAATTTCTAATATATATGAAGGTCGGCTAGATGCGCGGCACTTGGGGCGCATCTACAAAACTGCCGCGTCTCATTATTGGAACTATTGCATCACGTGACGCATTTAGACGGGTCGGCCAATGCGAGTCTGTCAGTGCATTGTGCGCTGGGGTCTCACTAGTATATTTTTAATTCTTTACATATTTTTTAAAACTTTTCAAATAAACCATTTACAGTCATTTTCGGTTCGATGTCCTAAGCTTAATCTGTAATTGCTTCTGTGCAGTTTAGTTGCTTTACTCGCTCCTACTATATTTACAATTTAATTTTTGTTAAAACATTGTTATTTAGTCATTTATTGGTGCAAGAATATCTAAAAAGTACAAAGTATGGAACCAACGAGATTATTTCATAATTTTTGAAATGTGCAAAAAAATACTGCTCAAAAACTGGCATCACGATTTTCTTACACTTTTTGAGCTTATAAAGCCAGAGATAAGCTGTAATTGGGTTTGTATCTCAGTTTACTAGTTGATCTTTGACGTCTGTTATGAATTTTTTAAAATCTACAACAAAAACTGCGACCGTTTAAAAATTTCTGTTTAAGAAAAATCACTCCTGAGTAAGATTAGAATAAGATCAGTATTTAATTTTTATGTACAGCATTATGTAAGGGTTTAATTTTCTGCATCTTTACCCAATGTTTGTGAGCGAATTTGTTTTCCGGGTTTCATTGTGGTTTAATCCTGATATGTCGAAAATAAATTTGGGGGTTGGGACTTGCTTGTGCTTTGCCCATTTTTTTATTTTGTACATAACATGAAAGTTTAGCAATAGACTGGTAATACTATGTACCTATGTACATGTGCTAATAGAGGTCGTCAATTTTTACCGAAGCACTATAGGGATCTTGGAAACTATAAGAAATAAATAGTCGGTTAAATTAGATAAAAGTGGTTTAATTAGGAAAACAGTATACTAGCAATTTTGTTTTTCTCAAAATACCCATAACTTACTAGGTACGACGAGCAAGAAACTTAAAAAAATAATTTCTTTAAGGTGAAATATCTCTGTTCGTGGTGAAAAATGAAAAATGACAAAAATCGTTAACGAAAAAGTTGTAAATTTATTGCAGCTGTATTAAGAAAACAATTGTGTTTTGCTTTATTTTGTAACACAAACATGCATGTTTTGAGATAACAAAACAAAACACAATCGGGAAACTATCTTTTCTAAATACTGCTTTAATAGATCTATAACTTGTTTGTTTATGATTTGTTTCTATTTTTAATATAAACCGAGATATTTTACGTTAAAGAAATTCTACATATTCAGTTTTCCGCTCGTATCCAGTAAGCTATGGGTACTTTGGGAAAAACAAAATTACATAGGTTTTCTAATAAGACAACTTTTATTTAATTTAACCGACTTTATATCTCTTATGGTTTCTGAGATACCTATAGTGTTCCTGTTAAAATAGACGTCCTGTATATGAAGCATAATATACGGTACAATGGCATATATTCAGCGAGTAATGTGGGAAAAGACTTTCCTGAAAAAATACATGAAAACCACAAAATTTGATAATAAAATTTCAGTAAGCATCCTATCTAATTCGCGCATGGCTCTAACATTTCTATTAAACATAGTAAATGTTATTTAATTCTCCCTAAATAGGTTATTTTCATTTCAAACTTAGATGTGTAGTAGAAAAAATATAAGAAATTACATTATTCTTAAATATAGGTAAAAAAGAGCTTGACTGTAGCACTTTTGGTTTTATGTACTTCTGAGCTATGTCTAGAAACTTGAGTGCCAGAAATTCAAATTTTCTGCAGCAATATTAAATTTTCTTGAACTAAGTTTAAAACTACAACTTTGTTACAAATTATATTTGTACCGGATTTAGACATAGAAATAAAGCTTTTAAAAATAACATTTTAATTTTGTATTAGCATTAAAATTTTAAAATTGATATTTTATTATATCTTTCTCCTACCTTTCCCGTTGATATCTGTGTTTCTACTACTCGTCTGCCGCATACATGTAACTGCTTAGTGCTTAAAAACATTCACTCTTGGAATTAAGGAAAAATGAGCGGTTGTGAGAAAATTATAACAATAATGGGCAAAACCCCTTTAGTTCTCACAAGAACAACTATTTGTACATTCAGATGTAAATTTCGGTTGCTAAGCAGCCATTTTCAGCGAACTAATAACGTAAGAAATAAACACTACGCTGAAGTGGAAAAACACAATGAAGCAGACAAGTAACTTACGCCTAGTGATATCAGAGTTACTCAAATTATTTATTTGTGTTAGAGTTTCTAGATTGAATTTCTTAAGTTTCTTCGAGAAACAACACAGAGAGTGGTTAGTTGATTATCCCTCGCGCATATTGCAGTTTATACTTATGTGTCTAACAGTAAACAAAAAAATAACAATATTTTAGTTTAAAGTTAAGTAATGTACAGTAAAGTTTACTTAAAATACCCCTAATTTCTTTAAATTGGCATAAAATGTATATTTGTGTAAAAAGGGACGGTCTGGAGGGCGGCATTTGCACAGGATATTTCATTTGTTTTTTATTTTTCACATCCTATTAACAAATAGAAAATTTTAGAAGCATTTTTTTATGGCAAAAATTCAAAAACGTGTTAAAAATTTATTAGTTATCAGTAATAAAATATGGTTTATATCTCTATAGCAAAATTGCACTATTTTCTGCCAACAGGATAATCAGCTTTTTCAGCTTTGGGTGTCTCATAGAAGAGCCAAATAGGTTGTACTTAAATGTTCTGTCACGGTCTGTTTTTAAATTTAAATGAGTACCTAACTGGAAGCAGTTTTACATCTAATGCTGTTTTAGTGTCCATATTTGTATAGTCTATTTTGCATGAAATTGTGGTTTTTGTTGATGTTTAGACACAGTTTATGAGCTACTTAAAATAAGGAATCAGATTGCATCTCTTGTATAAAATAACCTGATACATTTTCTTTCGACCAAAAGATATCCATTTTAATATAACACCTACCATAATGTATGTTTTTTAGTAGTAATACTTTACAGTTCTGATTTTGTATCAGTGGAAAGAGTTTGAAATTGTTTGTTTTTAAATGTCTCTAAAAGCTATTTTTAAGGAATAATTCCATACCTTATTAGTAATTATAATAACATTAATTCACTTTGATGCTCTCCAAACATTTCAGTACAGAAAATTTGTTGCGTTGTAAAAACGAAACAATAATACATTTTTTTTAAACAACGTATTCAGAGGAAAACCATAATGTACGTTTTTATTTATATTTATATAGCAAGTCTCGAATTACGCTGATTATTATGCGTTATTACTTTTTCTTTTCGTTGTCTGTGTTGGGTATTAAAAATTGAAGTATTAGCGTCAGCTCTAATTATTATTAGTGGTCCGCATTACAAGTTTAATATTAAAATTCCAAAGGAATGCTTCTAATGTCTTTAAAAGGCTTGTTTTGATCTGCAGAATGAAGATATAGCTTTTGATGAGATGATAAAATTCAAATCGAGTTGTAAATGTGACAGACTGACAAATTCTGAAGTAAGTAATCTAAAAATATTTGCTATAAAAAACCAAGTTAGGATTTTAAAACTCGAAATTCCGGGGAAAACTTTAATGAGTTAGTCAGAGATTAATTCGGCAGCGCACTTTCATCGGGTGATGTCTCTATTAAGTGAATCACTTTGCATCCAATTATTTTATTAACTATATGTTGTCTTTGTCTAGCTTTTAATCTAGCCAATTAGTTCAAAATTAAAAAATTGGCTTTGTCCAATCCGTTTCTTGAACACATCTGCTGCGGTCTTATTTAATTTTAATATATACGCCATACTGCAACTCGGAAGAATAATGGTAAATCAATTCAGGTCAGTATGAATAATTAGTCAGTCAATCACTATTCTTTTTACACCTTCGTATGTTGGAAACAATGCTCCATTAATAATTATGTAGACCAATCAGAAACAGATTTCCCATGTTTTGACGCCCATAGGAAATAACTTTCTTACTAGATATTTCCACGCAAATTTTTGCAGCCTACTTAAATTAATGTAATAAGATGGAGTAAATATTTTTATGCTCTGGTAGAGTCCAAGTTCACAATCCGTCGGAGTCCGCCCGTGTGCACGTTAGGCCAACGTCACCAGGATGGTGACTCCTAGATTTATTTTTAGTTGTGTCTCAGAGTAGAGCGTTTAATAGCGATTCCTGCGCGGGCTGCAAGAACGAGCTCGTGCCGGCCGTGCGCCAGATCAACACCAGACGAGCCTACACTTACCCCGCAATTCCGACCACAACTTGATTATTTACTTCCGAAGTTTTTGTTTGTGATGTAATTTACGTAATCTTTGCTACAATATTTTGTGTTTGGGATTCTGCAGTGGCGTGCTTGGCTTTATGAAATTTCAATAGGTAACTTTTTTATGATTTTTTTTTCAGTTAAACATTTGCAAATGGAAAATTAGACAGGAAATGTTAGGTTCTTTAATTTAAACACAGTAAAAAGTCGGCTACTAAAACATTGGGGAGCTTAACTATCTTTATAATGTACACCGCACAGTTCCGTTACTGGTGATCATAATTCAAAATTTTATTTTACCAGTAATGCGTTCTTAGCAGAATGTGTTTCTAATAACGCTTAAAGATATAAGATGGTGATAGATACAGGCAAATTGGTATTCTGAAGAATTATAAATAACAAAACGTAGAGTATCTTTGATTTTTACTTGTTCGACGTATTCTTTGATTTGCCAAATTCATTTCACCTTCAATCACTGTAATTATATTAACGCAGATGGTAGTTCCCGTTTTGTAGAAAATGTAAGGCGTTGCTATAAAACGGTTTAACAAATTGTAGCTTTGTCTACTTCATAATTTTTGCTCAGTGGCAAATTTTACATGAAAATATAATAATTCTTTAATTTTCGATACAGAGGAGTGCTGATGATGCAACTTTGTTTTGTTACCTAACTGATTTTTTATAACATTTTGCAATTTTGTTTTAAATCTGCTTTATATTTTAAGAAAATGTTACGTTCGGCGTTTTAATTTTGCACCAACATTTACAACTTAAAAATTGTTAAGCGTTATTTCAATATTGCAGTAAAAATATTTAATCTTTTCTTAACTAAAAGCTGCTCGTTTAATGTAAACGCCCTGTGTCCATACAGATACTTACAAGTACCTAGTATCTTTAAACTCTTAATGTTTCGGTGTGTATACATTTCCGATTAAGTAACAACATTAATATGAATCTGTTATTCAAGATTGGTGCACTACTTTTGGTTTTAGTGGGACAATTTGTTAAGTGTTTTTTCTTATACAAATTTTTGAAATAACGAATAAACGTGAAACTGATGACGATGCTACTTCTTCCAAAAAAGTGATAATTATTGCAGCAGTAGTGAGGAAGAAGAATGGCGGTAGCTTAGAGATTAGGTTTTAGCCTCTAAAGCTACAGCTCTGGGGTTCAATTCCCGCCGCAGCCATGCAACAATAAAAATTTATGCCGCAACCCGCCACTCACATCCCAATCCGGTGTAGGAGGGCCGTGGGGTCTTAATGTCTGATACCTTTTCTGGTATTTATTCATTCGAATTTGACGGTAAACTGTGGGTTCCCTGTACTCCACCTTAGCGCTAAGGAGAGTACGTGGCAGAGGAGAGCGCCAGGGCCCAGCATTGGGACGTAAAGGTTGATTGCGAGTGAGAAAGAGACAGGCAATGGCGAATGCCTCCAAAATTATTCTCAGTGGTAAGCAACCCAATCAATTAGTACTGCAGTTGATGGGTTATACAGGGTTTCCCAGAAAAGTTGAACTAATGCAAAATGCATGAGAAAGTATATTTTCCAGATTTTGTTCCCAGAATATTTAAGACTTTAAACAGTATTATTGTTGTTAAGCAAAAATCTAAATAAATGTATAAATTTAAAACGTGTCTTATTAATCTGATAATAACAATAATACTATGTAATGTCTCCGTAGCGACATGAATAAGGCAGCTGTGTTTCATGCAGAAACCCGGGTTCTAATCCTGAGTAGAATAAACTTTTTAAGACTTTTTTGTTATTTATTTAATTTCTGGACGGTTTTCATCCTCTCATAACTGAAATTTTAATGTTTAATTATGTTATAATAATAAAATAGGTATCAATTTAATTATTTCATTACCTGACGTACTAAAATCAATTTACTGTACATATTATATTCTTTTTACTATTTTATTGTAAAACTAGTGTGAAAATAAAATAAATAACAACAAAATTTAAAAAAAAGTTTATCCTACCCAGGGTTAGAACCTAGATTTTCTGCATGAAAGCCACTGCCTCAAGCATGCCGTTCACAAAGACATTACAAAGTATTATTGTTACTCTCGAATTAAAAAAAACACGCCTTGAATTTATATATATATATATATATATATATATATATATATATATATATATATATATATATATATATATATATATATATATATATATATATATATATATATATATATATATATATATTAATTTAAAGTTTTGCTTATTTTCAAATGAAAAAATTATTATTTTTTGACTAAACGGCACTAATAACAGTTAATAAGAATAATACAGCTTAAATTCTTAGCCAAAATATCCTGAGAACATAAAATCTGGAAAAATATAATTTCCCATGCATTTTGCATATAGTTCAATTTTCCTAGGAAACCCTGTATACACACGAAATTTGTGATCCGTTAACAAATCTATTTGGCTGTTAGAGTCCGAAAGTGTTGCTATGTAGGTACTACAGAGAAATCGTTGGTATCTTGCACTAGAATAATGTGATCATTTAAGGTCATTCGAACATTTGAAGAGCACGTGAAAAGTTGGGTGTATCTTTGGAACAGCAAGAAGATATAGTTTAGGTGATTTAATAGTTATAATCAAATATTTTAAGATCGGATTATTGGGAATGTGAATCTTGCCGTGACTTCAAAAACCTCGGATGCTTAATCATTCGTTGTCGGAAGCCATGTTTGCGTTTGCTTGAAAAAGAAAGTTCCTATAATAATAATAATAATTTATTTTAGTGTTAGAACGAGTACATCTTTATACACTCGTCAAAAAAATCGTACATGTAGTAACTAGTAACAAATATAATATAAAAATAAGTAAAAAGTAAAGACAACTTACATAGATCAATCAGATCAATCACAGTACCCACATTAGACAATGCACGTTCGATAATGTAATCTGCTAATCGTCTACTAATAAATATTCCTCTACTGAGTAGTAGGCTTTATCCATAAGAAAAAGTTTCAAGTTTTGCTTAAATTTACAGATTGGTAATTGTTTTATGTTTTCAGGTAGTTTATTGTAGATTTTAATACACTTGTGGTTGATGCTACGTTGGGTTGTTTTGATTCTATGGTAGGGTATCACAAAGTCACTTTTTTTTGGAGTATTATATGAGTGGAAGTCCACGTGTTGCTTAAAGTTTATTTTATTTTCATGAATAAATGTGGCACATTCAATTATATGTATAGAGGTGAGTATTTTTAATTCTTTAAATAAATTTCTACAACTTGTTCAGTGGCTAACACTACTGATTATTCGAACGCAGGTTTTTTGTTGTTCAAATATTATTTGGGTTTTTGGTGAATCTCCCCATATGAGAAGGGCGTAAGAAATCAAGCTATAGAAACTGGCGTAATAAGCTAGTTTTGCTGCTACTTTTGTAGCAATGTTCATTATTCTTCTTATGCAATAAATTGAACTTGAAAGTTTCTTGCTTAGTGTGTTAATATGTTGATCAAAATGTAGGTCTGGTTCGAAGATCACTCCCAAAAATTTAATTGGTTCGTTTTTTTGGATTTTATTTGCTGCAAACGTTGACACTTGCGTTTTCTTAACGTTAATTTTGAGTTTATTTGCGTTAAACCAGTTTTCTGCTTCGTTTAGTGTATTGCTAGTTTTCTGTGATAGTTCCATTTCAAGTTGTCCAGTATTGATAAAAGTTGTATCGCCAGCAAAGAGACATGCGGCATCTGCTGTTACGTTTGCAATTAAGTCGTTGATATAAATGATAAATAGAATTGGCCCCAACACCGAACCCTGTGGTACTCCATGTGTAATATGTTTAAGTAGGGAATTTTTATGTTCGTAGGTAACCATTTGATATCGATCTTGTAAGTATGACTCGAGAAGTTGTAAACAGATACCACGAATTCCGTAATATTGTAATTTGCGTAGTAGTGTTTGATGGTGTACGCTATCGAAAGCTTTACTAAGGTCGCAGCTTGCTAGTTGTACCAGCTGTTTCTTGTCAATCGCTTCTAGAATGTGTTCCATCATGGTTACCATTGCAGTAATAGTTGATTTGTTATTTCTGTATCCGTGTTGATGAGTGGTGAGAAGGCCGTTTTTTTTCAAAATATCTTACCAACCTATTTTTTAGTATAGACTCGAACACTTTAGACAGGCATGGAAGTACTGAAATCGGTCGATAGTTTTCAGCATGGTTTATTTCTCCTTTCCCCTTAAAAATTGGCGTGACTCTAGCAATTTTGAGTTTTTTAGGAAATGGCCCACTGAGGAAATATTTGTTTAGAAGGTAAAGGAGTGGTACAGCTATCGGTTTAATTATGGCTTTTAAGAGAACCGCTGATTGCCCATAAATATCTTTGGTCCTTTTGATCTTCATTTTTTTTAATGATTTTAAACACTTCATCTTCTGTGACATCAAACATGTAGAACGAATTGGTTGTATTTCTATGTTGTAACTGAAGGTAGGTTTCAGAGCTTACGATGATGTAATTTTATCTGCTATGATTTTTCCAACTTCCGAGAAGTAGTTATTAAAATCATTTGCTGTTAATGTTGTGTTTATAGGTTTTTTTAGAGTTTTTTCCTCTTTCTTTATTTATGACTTCCCAGAGGGCTTTTTGTTTGTTATCGCTTGTTGTTATGAAGTTTGCATTGGGTGCTTTTTTGGGTTTTACTATTTCTTTTCTGTAGTAATTTCTGCATGTGATATATGAATCTTGTGATTCATGATCTTTTTTAACTTCTGCTTTGGTAGCTAAAGCATCCAATATATTTTTTATCCTTTTTAATTCTTCAGTGTACCATTTTCTTATATTTGCATTTTCTTTCCTTGCTTTTCTTCTTTTTTCTGGACAGGCGGTGTGGAGTTCCGCTTGAATAATTTCAAAGAATTTTTCAAAAGCGTATTCGGCCGATTTCTCTTTGTAAACTATTGACCAGTTCACTTTGTCTAATTTGTTAATAAGAATTGCTAGATTGTATGTAGTTATTTGCCGATATTCTATATGATTTAAAATAAATTTTTACGATGCTAACTGTAAATTTTGACTGTGTGTGAAAATAAAGGCAATAATGTTTTATTTAATAATCTTAAATACTAAAAGTTTACTACTGTATAATGCTAAAGTGACATAATTTTCATTTTTGTTTGTGTTGTAAAAATTATAAACAAAACAAAGTTTATACGAATTTTTCTGAAGCATTGCTGTCAGTAGGAGACCGAGCTAGTTTTTTTTTCCTTTTTACTGCAGACGTTGGCCAAGTATATCACTTAATCTTATACACTGCTACACTATTTCTTATTTGGTTGTTTAAACAAGAATCTTTTCAGCAATTATTTTTTACATGGTATAAATACCTGTTTTCTATCTCTATATTAAATATTTATCTAATTTAAATAAATCTCGTTAATTACATTTGCCCCTGTTGTACGACTATGGGTCAGATTCAACATAAAATACTGCTTTCACGCATGCTTACCAGTCACTGAGGCACACCAACCCAAATGTAAAATGACAACGACTTCTGCTCACTTTATGTATAGGTACATATGCATATAAGGATAAACCAGGGTAAATTAATGGAAAACACTCTGGTGGGTAGAACGATAGGAATAATTTTCTTATTTTAAATTGCAACGGAAACGCTAGTTACTAATTAATAGGAGTTGTAGTCACTGTTTGTTTATAATTTGAATATTAATATTTCTAACAGATGGTAAACATATTAGTACTTTAAACAAGCACGTGTATTCTTCCAAACCAAAATCTTCTGTCAATGCTGGTACTGCGACCGACTCTAATGATATAAATGTAATAAAACGTTAACTACATGATAGATTGTATTATTTTAACTGATCGTAATTGCCCAATTACAGTGTGTAAGTTTGTGAAGTATTTCATTGGGCACAAGTAGAAATTTGCGCAGATAGTAACTCATTTTTTTTATAGTTGTATAGTATGATAAACAATAACGAATAACTAGGAAAATTTGCAAAATTTGTTTAATTTATTTTAGTGGTAATTTCGAACACCAAAACTTTCTAAGAATTTCCTTTAATTATTATTGTACCATTAAAAAGATTTTTGAAGTTAAAGCAGATATAATAAATATATAGTTAAAGATAATGTAACAAGAGCTCATTAAATCATCACAAGGAATATAAATAGTGATTTCGATTTTGTGAAAAACTTGTGTTGGTTGTTAAATGAGTTAGTTAAGGCAATAAGGCGTCTTAAGTTATAATACCCGCCACTTGAATAGCAGCTCAAGGATATCACAGAAAATCTCCGTGACGTGTTATATTTGTAATGATTATTATACCACACACAATTCAATACCATGTATTTTGATAATTTTCAATTAGAGCTAATTTTATCTAAAATGATTCTAATTTGTCGTGTATTGTAACGCATGCTGCGATTCTTAATTATTGTTTTATCACCATTATTAGATTTTTGCCAACAAATTGTTTATATTAGTTGCTAATGCAGAAATCGAGCACTTTTATTGGCTCAATAGTAAATAATTTTGATTTTCCAAAAAAATATTTCTAATACATTTTCTCGAGTAACGTAGACATTAGGTTATTGGAAAGTCACTCGAGGGCAATACTAGTAAAATGTCAAAACTGATAGGTGTTGCAAAATTTTGAGAGTAAATAATAATTTATTTTATAATTCAACAAGTTCGAGGAACATTTGTTAAGACTCTTCCGTAAATAGACGCATCAGAAATAAGTATTTTATTGAAATTGATTAACCAGTGGCGGCACATCAGGAAGGGAAACAACTTTTTTCAAATAAATTTTGTAATAGGCACACCCTGCAAGTGTTTTGCTATGAATTGTTATTCGCCCGACCAAAACACCCAAAAGCTGCTGAAAGTCGCTAAACCTAATGGGTTTGCAGGTAATATAATTTTTATAAATATCGAGTTGGCATGAAGAGCTGAGTGTTTTCTTAAGAGGTGCAAATGATTTCTACAATTTGAGAAAAGTTTGGATAAACATGGGTACGTAAACGATCCGTTTCGGGGTTACAGCCTCCGGAAAAAGAATTTGTATTGCCTTGATTTGTTAAACTTTTCCTCAAACGGTTGGTGCATCTTAAGGCAACGTTCAGCACTTGCCAACTTGATTTTTCACAAATTTGAATTAGCTCATAAACGGTTGGGCTTGGCGACTTTCAACACGAGTACAGTTTGGGTGTTTTGGTCTGGAAAATAATAAATAGTTTCAAAACACTCACAAAGTTTGCCCATAATAAAAATAATTTCAAAACATAGATTGCCAGTCTCTAATGTGCCGCCACTGTTTGACCAATTTGAATGAAAACAGATACGAATGTAAACCTATAATGGAGCTGCATGCTTTCAAAATGTTAAGCAGTTATTTTAAACTGCGCTTGAGATATTCTTCAAAACGTGGTTTCTTTGACCCTTCTTTAAGGGATTATTACTTCGTCAGGAAGTGGTTTCAGTGTGTTATATAATTTTTATTATTTTTGACAGAGAGTGTTCCACTCTCAAATTTATGAAAGATTTGTTAAGAACACCCTGTATTGTTAAAGCACATTAGAAAAAGGAACAAACAGAGAAGTATGAATACTAAATCGTGTATTTTGTGTAGGTAAATACAGACATTCTAAAACAAATAGAAAATCAAAATGCTTATCTTCTAAATTAATTTAGCATAAGATGTATACAGCTGTGGCGTTCCGTGGGTTTAAAATTTGGGTAGGCAATGTCAAATAATATTTTACATTAAGATTAAAAAGTAAAAAAATTACAGCAACTCCAATTTACCAAGACCTGTTATGAATTAATCTACACATAAAATCCCCATTAAATAGCTCTTTTTTAATATGCACTTTAATTTGATAACGTAAACCTTCGTCTAACGCCAAGTTAATGCGTGATTTGCCAAACAATTTTAATATAACAGTTGCAGATAAATGTTGCTTGGTTTCAGACCATACTTTTGAGGGGTTCGATATACCTAGATGAAAATAGTACGCAATTCTAGCAAAATAGCTTATTTTTAATATCGCTATACCAGTTAGCCAGTCCGTTCTTTTATACCATTTAGTATTAAACGATCTAGATTTCTTTCTATTGTTTGTCTATAACGGTTTTGGTCACTTTGAAGTACATTGCCTACGCTTTTTTGTTTCTATTTATTTTTCGTAATACTATTCCTAAAATTTTTCTTTTAAATGCTGGTCAACGAGAATTTCTATATTTACTGTAAATTTGCAAACAACGTATGAAATAAATAAACACACCATAGCTGCACGCTGCAACTAACTGCCGCCGACCGGCCCAAGTAAAGTACTGCCGAGGCCGTGCCTTTTGCCGTGCTTATTGCATTTTGAAATTCCTCTTTTTTTTGCATCTGTCTATTTGACCATTGCATTATTTGTGGCAATGTTCATGCAAACGTATTAAAAATAATAGATTGCTTGATTGTGTCGTAGCTGGAATCATTCGGCCTGAGAAGCTCGACTTTCGCGTATGCGAAACTGTTTTTAAAGGCAACGGTTTATTGATTTGGCGCCTAAACGCGGTGGTGTTAAAAAGTATAAACTGTCTAAAAGTTACTTTTTTTATTGAAAGTTAGAAAAAGACAGGCACTGCCTACCCTGCCTAATAGTACGAACCGCCACTGTTTTGCTGTACACTATACACTAATAAAGGCGTTTTACAATTCCGACACTCACTTTCCGTACTTCTGATTTTCAAGTGTATGGAATAATATTAAATTTGGCATGCACTGATAAACAATTTAGTAATGCAGAAAATTTTGATAGCATCTTATAAATGCAATGAAGGGTATTTTATATTCTTAGCTGAAATTTATAAACTAAAAACTCAAAACTGCGGAAAGATTATTATACTTTTTAAAATAACACGATCTGTTGAAAACGAGGATTCATACTAGCTTTTTAAAGTCAGAAAAAATTAAAACGTATTTTCTGTACATTTGCTTTAGTTTAATTTAAAAATAAAATTTTTTATACCATGGTCTTCTTCATTTGTTGATTGATAAATGCTGGTAAAGAAATGATCACTAGAATTTACTCTCTCCTGTCCTTTATTTTAAGTTTTCTGATTTCTGTAAGTAGATAAGAATTCGTTTGGTGTGGTGTTTATAAACACCTCGAGCGCCTGTCGCATTATGCACATCGTTCTTCAGCGATTAGGAACTGGTTATCGGGGCTGCTGCAGCCACTCCTCCATTTAGACTTTACAATGCACGGTTTTTCATCTCATCTTGTTCGAAATTTACATTCTCTCTCCCATTATTATTGCCTCGTATCAAATATACAGCTATTTACAGGCATTCCTTGCTCGGATTTTTATAAGGAAATGTTAAAATTTGCATATCGCGCTAACGTATAATTTGAATGCGGAATAAGACGTATGGTTCTGAATCCTCACATAAAGCTTGGTGGTTCTGTGGACCATGACCATAACGTGTTAGCTCAATAAAATCGGATCTCGCAAGATAAGCTCGCAAGTATTTATTATATGACATGACATAGTCGTATATTATATGGCTATTTATTATGGTTGCAAGATGACGTCATGTTGTGTATGTTCTGTTTGCCATCGTGACGTCGAGGTGCGTGGACGGTGCCGGCGCCACGTCCAGGTACCTATAAGGAGTGCCCGCTCACCTGTTGCCCGGACTTGTTTTAAGTATTAACATATTTGCCAAACATATGTCCTCTATGGGTTTCGCAATATAACTTGGCGTAGGAGGTTACCGTTCGAACGAACAATTAAGAAACTTGGCGAATGTGCCACTCGAAAACATCTCAAGGAAGCAAACATAAGGCAACGTAACATCTGTATCTGGAAAATAAAACTGAAATCCCACAATGATAGGTTATTGGTTCTGAACAATAACATGATTTTTTAACCATACATTAACTTTTTTTTAAGTTTGTTGTCTTCCGGGTGCGTAGAAGTGGAAGATTATTACACGACAAATTGTTGAAATTATTACACCAGATGGTTCTGGTTGAGAATGATACCGAAAGATTCAATAACCAGTTTGAAGCTTTGGCTATAAAATAGGATTAAATAAAATTGTCGTCAATTTCACCCCATGCTGTTTCAAGGACGACACTGCCTTTCTAGCATCAAATACTTACTTTAAAATAGATCAAGTTCTCCATAAATTATGAAAATTGAATTATAAACAGTGTCTGCTATTTATTAACAGAAGTAATTTGTCGTATGAAAATATTTTGGACCGTGTGCAATGGTAAATTTTCACATGATCTACGTATTGTATGGTTAATGTTAAATCAAAAATAAACCAAGTTGAGTTGTTTCCCAGCAGATCGTTGTTGATAATAACAAAAAAAAGACGGAGTCGGCTCATTGCGCCAAGTTCAAAAATTATAACAATTTGTGTCTCTTAGAAGTGCCATCAGTTTCAATTAATAACTGAACTGCCTTGTGGCAGGAGAAATATAAATAGCGTGCCCATTTTATCGTGTAACCCATTGATTATTCAGAGTAGGCAACATTGTATGCCATAGGCTGTTTTACTATTAAAATATAACTTCAAAAATAAAATGTGAAACGAAGGCACTTTTTTCATTCACACCAAACTGTTATTATTTTTAATTTGTATAATAGTAAAGTACCTTCTCGACATGCAGCGTGTGTTGCCTACTCTAAAAAGTTAATGAGTGACATGGCACCCTTATAAGTAAATTTTAGGGTAGGTGAAACGTTCGAATAATGGCACGTTTGTGTTTCAAATGGAACGTTTCGCAAAGATGTTTTAAAGATTATTTTTGGAACGTTCCATCCAAAGTGCAGTAAATGATTACTGGATTAATTTTTATTTTGATATGTTTTAGGTAATTTTGCTAATAGAAGTGCACTTATGTGGCATGAATGTAAAGAGAATTTTAATCTCTACCGCAAGTGTTGAAAATATAAAGAGTGTTGGATTAACAGAAATACGTGCTATGTCTGTAATTTTTCCATATGATCTTAATTGTGTTTCTGGTTTGTTAGTTAAATCCGTGACAAAATATTGTACAACCTTGTTTTTAAAGTTTATTTTATCTTTAAAAATAACTCATATGTAAGCTGAGGCGTGCTCACACACCCTGTATAATAGCAAGAAACTATTGGAAGTAATGGATGCATTGTTTTGTTAATAGAAATATGCATATTTTTATATTTCACTAATTACAACTTAAGTAATTCTCATGTTTCCCCGGCCCCTGGCGAATGAATTCAGTTCCAATTATACAAACATTTATTGTAAACCCAATTTCCTTCTTACATCGAATTCTGAGCTGGTCTGGTACACACCAGCACATAAGAAGATGTGCTTTATAGAATGGACCGTACAGACCTGGCTGCTAGTAGCGGGGGCCCCTCGTTAGTAAAAGCTGAGACAGGTGGGAGGGGTCCGGAATTAATACATAGATAGAAATGAAAATCTTCGGATGCGCATCCTTTATAATATTTAAAATAGATAGGTTACATGATTAACTTATTTTATAGAATTTAATACAAACCACAGATATAGCAGAATTCTGCATGGTCCATAATAACTAATAAAATTTGAACTTGTCGATGTAAGCAAGCTTCAATATTGCAACAAATTTTCACCTTTCAGACTATGTAGTTGTTTTACTTGACAATTTCTAAACGTGAACAGAGGGGGGGGGTACGGCAGTATAGCCATACACCCCACCCAGTAGAACGACAATCTTAAGGTATTGAAATCGGAAAAGAACATAATTCAGTTTTTTTACTTACTTGTTCTATTAATTTCATTTCATTAATTTTTAATATCACCAGTAAATACAAAGTTAGTTATTTTTATACCACGCTAAATATATATTAGAAGTATAAAAGTGGAAACTATATAATGTATCTGATGCTTATTATTTAGTACGTAAGCTAATAATTTTCTTTTAATTTCTAAGTTTCGTTCGCCTTATATGAGTTTTGCAAATGTCAAAAGCGTTGCTAGAAAAATAAATCAAAATCAAGTACTTAATACGTTATGCGTACAGTAAGTAAGTACCCGTTAGCATAAAGCATCGTGTCATTATGAACGGCTTAGTAAAGAGACCCTGAAGGCACGTCATAGTAACTTGTCTGATAACCGCCACAAGACCTTCCTCGCTGCTTTTTTCATGGTAGAAGTGATGTTCATCTCTTGAAATGTTCCAGTAAGCAATACCCAACGCGAACCGGGGCGGCTAGGTATCGCATTTGGGCAAATTGTCAGGAAAAGGAAAGTAGGAAAGTTCGGCGTTGGTTCATTTTCCGCGAAGGGTCGGGCCGCTATAGGGGCCTTTCGGATTCTGCACCGGAGTCCTAGCTTCTCTTCAGCCTGGAAAGACTGGTGAGGATGGGTTACAAGAAGGAAATTGGATAAGGAAAAATTGGCCGCAGATGGTATTCACCCTTTCGGTTTAGGAAAACCGCAGAAATAATCTGAGCCAGGACAGTCAACCGGGCCGGGGAATCGAACCCAGGCTTTCTGAACGAAAGATGGACGCGTTAACCGCGGAGCCACCTCCCTGGGTTGGTATCCGAAAAATACCAACCAGTGCCTTCTTTTTGAGAGTACCATTATTGAAGTAGATCATCTTTCCACGGTCAACTAAATAAATATTATTTTTTAAGTTGCTGGTGCACTAGAAGATAGTCAGTCACTTTTAGAATTTTTTTTAAGGGTTAAGGGTGTACTAGCGGTTGGTATGAAACCGTTGCTTTTGAAATAGATACATTTCTAGTCACTTTTAAGACTTTTATTTTTGCGGTTGGTTATGCATTAGCATAGCTGTAGGCTAGTGGTCAGAGCATTGGACTGCTACAGTAAAAGGTTGGGTTTTAATTCCCAGTTCCCTGCAGAAGAAGTATTAGCAGTTCATGTCGTTCGGAGACCGCTTTTAAGAATAGATTTTCTGTTTCTGCGTGCATATTTTAGAAATTTTAAGGTTTCAAGTATACTAAAGGGTTGTTTGAAAATCTTGTTTTAAAAGAGGGAACGAATCATTACCTAAACAATATTTTTTGGGAGTTGAGTATGCATTCAAGGGTGGTTTAGAACTGCTGCTTGATAAAAGGGATGTAGGTATAATTGTTATTGTTTATAGAATTTGGGAGGGTTTAGGTGGACTTGAGAATGCTTTAGAGGTGTAAAAAAGATTATAATTCCTGACATTTTTGTATCACACTGGCTGAGGAGTGGTTTGAAAGTATTCCTAGATTATATTTATTTATTTTTGGGGGTTGGAGGTGCACTAGTAGTAGTAGTAGTAGAAGTGTTATTATAGAGAGAAAATAATTCTTGTCAGTTTTAACAATTTTTATATTTTACTGGTTGGGACTGCACTTAAGGGTGGTTTGGAGCTATTGCTTAAAGGAAACGAAGAATTCTCTTCATTTGTAAATACTTTCTGGGAGTTTGCGGTGCAGTAAGGTGTGGATTTTTTAAGAGTTGGGTGGTGCGCTTACTGGTAGTTTGGCTTTAGAAAATGGAATAGTTCTCGACAATTTAAAATATTTTTATTTTTTGGGAGTTGTGTAGTGGAAGGTATTTTAAAAGGAGATGAAAAGATGTCATAGATTTTATTTGCTTGTTTTAGGTGTTAGGTGCACTGCAGGAGTAGCAGGGGTGTTGTTATGGGAAAGGATTTTTCTTATCTTTTATAACAATTTTTATATTTTAGTGGTTGGGACTGCACTTAACAGTGGTTTGGAAGTATTGCTTGAAGAAGAAGAATGGTTTTCGTCATTTGTAAATATATTCTGGGGGTTTGCGGTGCAGTAAGGTGTGGTCTTTTTGGGGTTGGGAGGTGCACTTGCGGATGGTTTAGAGACGTTGCTTTAGAAATCCGATAATTCTCGTCAATTTAGAATATTTTTATTTTTTATGAGTTGGTGTAGTGGAAGGTGGTTTAAAGTTCTTTTAAAAACAGGATAAAAAGCTGTTCCTACATTTTATTTATTTATTTTTGGGCAGTAAGAGTGCACTAGAGGTGTTGTTATGGGAAGACATGATTCTACTCAGTATTAACAATTTTTACGTTTTTTTGGTTGGGAATGCACTTGAGGGTGGTTTGGAAGTATTGCTTGAAGGAAACGATTGATTCTCGTCATTTGTAAATATTTTTTGGGGGTTTGACGGTATATTAAAAATGGTCTTTTTATGAGTTGAAAGTGCGCTTGCGAGTGGTTTAGAGACGTTGCTTTAGACACTGAAATAATTCTCGTCTTTTTAAAATATTTCTATTTTTTAGGGGTTGTTATGTAATGGAAGATGGGGTTAATATATTTTAAGAAGATGAAGGGATGGTCTTAGATTTCATTTTTTACTTTTGGGGGTTGGAGGTGCACTGAATAATACTGTAGAATTGTTGTGTTGCGAAGGGGATGATTCAAGTTATTTTTAAAAGTTTTAATTTTTATTGATTGGGAATGCACTTGAGAGTGGTTTGAAGGTGATACTTTAACATAGAGTATAATTGTCGTTAGTTTTCCAAATTTTAATTAGGGAATGGTTGGTTCCCAGTTTTGGTGCGACTTCAAACCATTCACAGCTAATTATTACGGCATGTGATCTGTGTATGTAGAAACGGATTTGTAGACGCCAAGAGTCCATGTATATTGTGGTGTGTGAATTTAAAACAGAGGCAAGTACGTATTTTGTACAATACATACTTGCTCATAGACTTTACAGTGTAGAACTTGTCACAATAACCCTAAATCACTAAAGAAATATAAAATTCACCAATTATTGGTAGTATTATACTTTGGATTTGTCAGTTAGATCGGACGCCAGTATTATTGCTTTTGTTTGGTATTTTTATGTAATAGTTTAGTTTCAGTATTATAAATATTAGGAATTGTTGTGCTTTTATATACATATGAATTTCTACTTTATTATAGTTGTAGTTTATACAATACTTGTCACTAGACCTGATGTCATTTTTAAATTTTTAATCTGTATATCCAGTATTTACATAATCACGTAAAACTACAGTTTTATTTTAATATTACATTAAGAAACTACATTGCGATGCAGTATAGCTATGTAAATATACACTGCTATTTTACAATTTTTATATGTCATATAACATAACGTTATGTATTTTGCAGTTACACGTCAATTTTTAATTTAATTTAATTTTTAATTTGTAAAATTACATCGACCAAGTAAATTTACTACTGCTATCTCGTCACTAATGACAAGTGATAATTACTATAAATTAACAGCAACTGTTTTATTAGTGTACTTTTAAAATCACTAAAAATCGATGATGGGGGAGGGAGAGATATCACGCTTTAGTAGATCGACTATTTGTTATTCGTAGAACACGAATACAGCTATATTGATGTACACCTACTTTCCCCTCTGGCCTCTTCTTTAGACGGACCTACCTCGTTTCCTAGCTTTTTTTTTTTATTATAGTGTGATTACTTTTTACCAGTTGTAACCTCATTTAGGGTTTTTGCTTTTATAAGCCTAAAAATCCTGCAAACTATATACACAGGTGCGTGGGCACCCACATGATACGATTGATTGGTATATTATCGTACACCAAACGTTGCAAGGAAAGTATGCTTGAAAGCGTCTGTGATATCAACTTAACCAACGTTTTGGTACAATAGAAATTTGTTCATTGTAATGTACCTAATGTGAGGGAGAATTATAACTGTTATAAATTCCATCATTACGCCCATAGTAATTGTATTTGTATTGGTTTTATAAAGACCAGTATTATGTGACCCACTGTAGGAGGTTGTATATTTCAATGAGGGCATTAAATTATTTGTAAATGTGGGTTAACAAGATCTTCCAGGTGTATTGAAACAAGAACTTCTATCCTAAATATTAATAACCATTAACGTTAGACGTACCGACTACAACTCCATTTTAGATTTCTCTAATAAAAATATTAGATTTTAGGTTATGCCACTGTAAAATGACAAGTATTCATTTGCATCATGTTAATTAAAACTTACTGTAATGGCGAATCTGAGTTTAGATATAAATATAAGGAGTGCAAGTTGTTTTCAGATAACCGTGCTTGTTTGGTGTTATACAAGGTGTATTTTCACGATGCACACTAGTGGTATTTTGGAAATCATAAGAGCTACAAATTTGGTTTAATGGAGGAAGAAGTATAGCTTCTTATAATGATTAATAGAGAAACTAAAAATATGCTAAATCATATTTTTTAGGGGACTGATATAGTAATGGACTAGATAGACCCTATTCGTTGGGACATATTTTTGCATATTTAACTCATAAGCGCATATATTTGCATATTTAAGTTTATGCGGCATTTTTCGGAATAAATGCATATTTTTTGGGTATTTTTCCAATTTTAGACTAAATGTATAATTTTTACTGTTGGTTAAGTTCCCAACTTTTTTTGTCGTGATATGGTAATAGAAAACTTTCCTTTTAATTTTTCAGTTGTCGTTGAACTAATCAGCAAATTAATGTAAATACAATGTCAACAATTTTTCATTCAGTTTAATCTACTTCTTCGTTATAAACGGTTCTTAGGGAATATTTGCAGAGCACATTTTAGGTGCTTGATACCGTTTTAGAGCATATATTTGGTTGCTTTATTAATCAGCATAAAAAGTTACACTTCATTCCTCTTTTAGCAAAATTTTCATGTACTATTTTGAAAACCATGTAGCCGAATTCTTATTTAGCACTGAACTGTTTACGTGCTAATAACAGCTAGGATTAAGATCTGAGAAAATTTATTTGATGTGTATCTTTTAGCATCAAAATATCAAACCTTGGCATTTTAAACGTTTTGCGAGCACGAGAGCTCCAAAGTATAACTTACGAGATGAAGTATCTTGATACCATTAGAAGTCGAAAGAAAGTTGCTGTAGACATATTTATTGCTATGTCTGTGCGTATGTAAAATGTTGGAGTTATAAATAAGACAAAATTCCGTGATGTATTTACCACATTAATTCATTAAGCTGCCCATTAATTAGTAATCACAGATAATCTGGAAGCCCGTCACAAATTCACGGCAACATAATTTTTCACCTTGCTGATAAACCAGAAATGGTAAGTGAGAAGAAAACGAAATTGCACACTAAAGTGTAATTATTGTCAACTTTATTAACTAGATATAATAGAGAAGAAATCTGTAAATCTCGATAATGTTTTGTTATTACTTTTTAACAAAGTGGTGATAATCGAAAGAAATACAGGTCACTCTTAAATTCAGCCAGAAAGAAAAGATTAAATGATTTGATAAAGTAGTGCTTGTTAATAAAACTTTTAAAACTTTTTTTTATCTAGTTATTTAAGGTGGAAATTTATAAATAATTACGAATTATATCTTATTCTTTTTGATTCTTCTACTTATAATATGCCGACCAATCACTGCGCCGCATTTACCGTTTCAGCAGTTAATGGAAACGTTTAGGCTGGATAATTTCTACGTACACAATTTTATCAACTATACTATAAGCGATTACAATTGCCTTGGTGAAAATGTTTGCATATTGGTGGTCAATATTTTGCTTAGCAGCTGACAAGCAGAGTTTTGACAAAATTGTCAAAACGCCGAGTGCGGTGCTCAAAACGAAAATTTTTGAGACAATATCCATAAAATTTATCATGGAAAATAGTATTTGGATAGATTATTTCACGATTAGGAAACGAAGCTACAATCTTTGTTGCTATATTCAAGAAAGTGCGTATTGTTAGAGCACAGTCGCTAGGACATTATGAGCAACCTTCGATTTTTTCAGCTGCAAACATCATTGTTATTCCAGTTGAAAACAGCATGTTGCTATTTTATCAATTAAAAACGATGTGGTTTTATGAATTGTGGATTTTGCTTAGTAAGAATGGTATAATCGTGAATAAATTTTAGAAAATTATCATTTATTTTAATATGCTACTTTTAAAAATTCAATTAATTGGACAATTCGATATACAAGGTGGTTCGAAAATTACCTTTCAAACTTCGGAAACTTATAGAATACATGAACATAATTAGAGTTTATTATATAAACTTATATCAAAAACCCAATCGTTTTCGTATTGTACTGTATTGTCAACCACAGTCAAATGATAACCATTTTCATTCTTGTTTCATAAGGTGAGAGCCATGCCGTACGATTTTAAAACTCATTTTACAGAAGAACGGTATGTTCTGTGGAAAAATTACAAGAATACTTTTTTCTTAAAAATAGTAGTACATTTTAAAAGCACAATAAAGTTTTAGATTTATTTAGTATTTGCGCCTCTGGTTAGAGTAGGGAACTGAAAATTGTGTAAATTTAACATCTTGTATCCCGGAAACGATTGAGTTTTCATATAGGTTTATATAACTATCTGTATATTCTATCTATATTAAGCCACTGAGATCATCGGCTGCCTCAGCTTTCGCATGCCTGCGTGCGCAGCCGAACTTTGATTCTGCAATTCTCAGTTTAAGGTTTTATTTGGATTGAAAATAATTACATTTGAATAAAGATTGAAATTTTCTTTCAAGATCAAAATGCAAGTTTAAAATCAGTCTTAAATTAACTACATTCGGGTAAAGGTTTGAAAAAACTAAATCGATAAAACAGATAAACATCTTTTGCATGATTGGATTTGTTGACTTTAAAGCTTAAACTGTAAGTTTAAAATCGGACTATAATTACATTTGGATGTGTTTGAAAATCTAAATCGATGCAGCAGAAAAAATACTTTGTTGTGTTTGGAGAGTCTGACAAAATGCAATTTGAAGCTCAAAGTATAAGTTTTCAATAAGACTGACATTAATTAGATTCAAATAAGGGTTTACATATTTAAAATTGATATAACGAAAACAATTTTTTGTTCTGTTTCAATTTATTGTGTTGGATTTTGGTTTTAAAGTTGAAATTTTAAGTTTTCAATCGGACTAAAGGCTGTGAAAATGTTAACTGATGTAGCAGAAAAAACGTTTGCTATATTTGGATTTATTGACTTAAAATTTAATTTAATGCTCAAAGCTTTGGTTTAAAATTGGACTGAAATTAAATGGATGCGAAAAAATTCATTTACCATGTTTAAATTTATTGCTTTGCATCTATATGGTAAATCCGGATCCCTTTCATTTTTGTCAACTTTTAGTGGTAATGGGTCCCTGCTACTAAAACCCACATATTTACAAGTTTATTGAACAAAGCGCATATTTTATTTACAGCAGACCGCTACAGTTTTCGCTACAAATAAGTTTTGGTGTTTTAGTATTTGTTTCTAGTATTGTAACGTAATCGGCTGATATCTACAGCATCATTACGAAAATATACTCCGAGAACACTACGACGGGGCCGTTAACGGTTCCAGCTCCTTATTTTTTGATCACAATGCAACTGCATTAAGAATTTACGTTGCATTTTATTCGTTAAGCTATATATTAAATCCAGAAATCTGTACAAGTAAAAACAGCAATTAGACAAACAGATATTGAGCAATTACATTACAAGCGATATTTGGTCTTACATTTGTAAAATAATTACGGCCACCTCAGGTTTAGCTATGAGATGGAACAAACTGATTTGTATTTGTTTAGCGTGTGTGGGCAAGTTTATGCTTATGTTTAAAAATACATAGGCTAAGAATTAACAAACAGAAACTAACTTGATCCAAAAATTGAGAGCTCGAGTTACGGTAAAAAACACGCTAGCCACAAATTGTTGCGTTTACACTACCAGTTACCATTTAAGAAGAACCAACAGTATCCGTGAGCTACATCCTACGTTTTTGTATTTAGTAACTTTGTAAAACACAAGAACTGTCATGCACAGCTTGGTTGGTGCACAGGTTGGCTTAGGTCCCAAGTTGAGACAGGTCGAAAGGAATCGTATTTTTTATGTAGAATTACAGCAATCGCCACAGAATTCATAAAACTAGGACATCGATTCGCGGTCCGCTACTTTAAGTACTTAATTAGCTTATTTATTAATCAGAAAGAGAAAAAAACAACGCGAGGCAAAGCTCACAGGTTCTGGTAATTACAATTCCCGGCGTTTGAAAGTTAAATCTGAAAAAGCAATCTGGGTAAGTTGCTCAAACTTCCTGCATTGCAAACCGTGAATATTTTTTGCCTAGTAAATTTTGTTGACGGACAAATATTATTCGCCAATAAATTTTAGCAGACTAATCATTTGTCTTGTTTTTTAGTTTTAAAAATAAAATTAATTTGTCAGTTGAATGTATGATTCGTGAAATATTATAAGCATATACCACTTTAATTTGGAAAATAATCGGGGAAACCTCCTGCGTAGCAAGTTTTCATATTTTTTTTAAACTCTTGTTATAACAATTGTTTACTTGATTGATGTCTTATTTATTAGACCTATAAAGGTACTTCAGAAAAATATTAGCTCATTATCTCGCTTTGTTTTTACACTATTTCTGTGTTGTCTTCCAAAGTTAAGCGATTATCCTCAAGTTTGAGTACCTTCAAACAGTACTATGTGAATTATTATTGTGGCATTAATTGAATCCACCTGACAATAAATATCAATTCCGTTAGTTTATCAAACTTTATAATTATATGTTGTAGTGAGATATTATGAATATTTATTTAAAATTCAACGATTACAAAAGAACTTGTCACCCACTAGGTAGAATGTCTATTAAATCAGCATTAACTGTAATAATCAAATGCATACATGTTTTCGCATAAAAAAACATGAAGTTGACTAGTCATGCTTGGTTGGATATGTGGACTCTAATAACCACGTATATGTTCTGAAGTGTACGACTTTTCGTAATTTACACCAATTCCAATTTAGTTGCTATTTTGCGCTCCAGGAAGCAGTGGAGCAGAGAATTTAATTTATTACCCTAGTTTTTTTAACCCAGGTTTAAATTAAGGGTATCACAGGAATGGATCACATTTATTAAATAATGGTTTAGAGAAATTTCTCTTTAAATGTACGTTTTTAATACAAAATTTCGAAAATACAATTGCTACTTTAATTAATTTAATGATAATTTACGATAAAACCTGACTTTTCGAAAAAACGCAACTTTTTGTCACTTTAGAAACTCAATAAGCACCCCATGAACAGATTTTTGTTAAATTTCACGTTTTTACCATGGCGGGCGGTAAATAGGAAGTATACCTAAGCGAAAGGTATTTATCTAGAGAATTTTTGTGACATACGATTGTGTTAATTCAATTTTTGGAGTACTATGTAAAGTCACTTATTACGATGTGCTTTAAAAAGCAAATCGAGAAATCCAATTTCTACACGAATGTGTTCGAAAATGTTAAAATTAGGCTTTCGAACTGTAAGTTATACAGGAAAATAAATAATTCTTTAAACAACTTGTTCAAGATGCGATCTGATGTTTAGAAAAAAAGTGTAATATTATTTTCTTTTTACAAAACGTAAATTTTTTCTTTTATAAAAACTGTTATGCGCTTAAATTTTGCTTTTTACCTAAAACTTACACAAATGCTTCTAAAATTTTTAATTTTTGTTAAATATAAATACAAGGCTTTCATGAGACAAACTGATTGCAACAGTAATTTATTTTAAGTACCATACTTACCTTCAGGAACTGTTACGATTGGCGATACCCTTAGAACAAGAAAAAGAACTTTTGGGTCAATCCTAATTATTAAATTATCGATAGCAAGCAAAACTGTTATCGCATAGGAATTGTCTATTCGACACTATCCACTGTTGGGCATCTGTTAATGTGTAGAAGTATCGCCAATAGAATTCTACAAAAATAAAACATAATTATTAAACAAACGGGAGGGGGGGGGGGGGGTATTAAAAATATTCAGCATATTTGCTTGTTTGCCATGTTATTATAATCAAAAGCGTTTGTTATAGCGAATATAAAATGAACAGCCCAAAATGGTAATCAGCAAGATGTATAGTGTCGGTCGTCTTATAATATTCCAGATCGGGTTTTATGAAATATTAGGTATTGTGGAAGATATATAATAGGTCTAACTAAATAAAAGAAAGTCAAGAGCAGCTCACCATTCACAAAGCTTACCTTCCCACGCAACACAGGGCACAAATGACTTGTATCAAAGCGACTGTTTAGGAAACTTGCTTAATGCAACGAGATAAAGGCTTGGTCAAGGTGGGGCACGCGCTAACAGGATCGTGACGTCACTCGCGTGGCGAAGAAGATGCCCTCCTAATAAGTCCTGGGCCTCCAGGTCTGCAACAAAACCATCTGGGACCAAAGTCGTTGACTTCATTATGTGTAGGGTCGTTAAACATATTATTGCGCATTTCCGAGTTTATCAAATCTCGATACACAAGATCTACAAAAACGCCAACAGCTATTATAAATTTTAAATCAAACAACAAAATAACATCACCAGTTGCTTGTGTGGTCTTTTAAAACATTACTACTAAACATAGAGGTAAAATATCATTTTTTACAGTGCATATGCATATTTTGTTAAGTTATTGTTACGCAATGAAGTATTAATTAGTATCTGGTAAAAAGAGATTCGAAAGTTAGGTTTTGAAAAATTAAGCTTATAGAAAGAACAGCAAAACGTATCGTACTGCTGAAATAATTTTCACCGAAACAACTTCTTTTACGAAAGCTCATTTTTATCTCCTCGTATACCTTTTGTGACAAAGATCCAATACATGTTAATTAATAAAATTCGCAGCTATATGTCCATACGTTATGTTCTGCATTCTTTAAACATATATCTGCGGGATGAAAATATTCTTCAATACCTGAATTTTCATGACGTATTGTTAGAAAAAAGTTAAACTTCACATAAACAGTGTTACATCATGGTTTATTAAAAATTTGCAAGTCTGTTGATAGAAAGAGATAAGTAAAATTTTATAGAAACGAAAATAGCGAGTTGAAAAGGTGTAATAAATAATTAAATAGCATAGACATGTACAGTTTGCGTCTTATTGGCCCAATTTTGTTCTGACAAATTTAATAATGAAAACGAAAATTATAATTTTTTTTAAGGTGTATCAAAAAGTGTAATTTTACCGATAGCTACCATGTGCTACAACTCGTTCATTTACGAAAATTAAAAATAAAAACGCTATAGAAGTTTTTAATGGATTTTGTTGTGTAGAATACAGCAGTGTACTCATACTCTTCTAATATTATTTTTCTAAACAATTAAATATTGCTTCTTCAGTCAGGGCCTTCCGTCAACTATAATGAATATTGGTTTATGATCCATGGCACCCTAAATATTGATTAATCTTTAATATGTCCTCTATTTTAAAAATTATATTACTATAATATTTAAAAATAAACACATTACACATATATATTTGGAAATCATAAAAAATCTCCTGATTAGCTTAGTCAAAGGCTACTATGTATTTCTTAAGAAAAAAAATTGCTGTTTGTATTACAATTCGAAAACAGCCGCAAGTATAACAAATTCGAGCACGCCACTGTGTTCCACAAAAAAAATGTCTTCGATACCTTTACAGCATTTTAGATTATTGGAAATAAACGAGATATAGCACCTAGTAGAAATCTTTTCAATTCTTATTTTCACCAATAAGTTCGTCATAAGAAATTGACGCAATAAGATATAAACTTGAAAAATACAGCACGCTTCCGCACACATAACTTAATACCAGATACGTATTTTGATAGCTAAATTATCATCATCAGTAGTTGATCAGGTTGATATAACTTTGGGTTATTTAAAAGGATGTTAGCGGATAATGATTTGGACGAGAAAGAAGTAGATAATTTCGAAAGTTGGCTAAATCTTTTTATGAAGTAAAATTATTTTAAATTTATAATGACTATAAGACTCACAGTTTATTAAACCAATCACAAAATTCCCCTTTCGTAAAACGAACCAATCACGTTTGTTTTATTTATACTGAATAAACTGCATGGTGCTGTTTAAATAAGTGATTAAACCCACAGTAGCTTTAGATAATCACTCTTAAGTCTTAAATTAACTCGTTTAAAACTGATGTAAACTGATTTTTGGATATATTTAGTATTATTTTAATATAGTTTTTCATTGCTTCGGCCGGAAGTAACTATTATATTTAATTATAACATAATTAATGAATTAACAACAATAACTGCCGCTATCGTCTACAAACAAAAAGCAAAATACAAGAAATATTGACAGTAGCCAATGATAACGATGTCAACCAACATGAATCGCGAGTGTTCAAATCGTAGTTCAAATCATGACCGACCAAAGTTTTAGTGTACTTCTATAATAAATATAATAATAACTGCTAATAACATGCATTAAAAAACAAATATATGTTTACATTAAAATTATATCTTGTTTGACAGGCCATGGGAACCAAAACAATGTACATACCCTCAAAACTTTTATAAAATATCACTTAACGATTTTTTTCTCAATTTTTACAATTCTCAGCAACAGTGAATAAGAACGTAAAAATAAAAATTAAATTTGCAAAAAGACGCCACTGCAAAACATTTAAAAACAAGCAAACAATATCATGATAAAAGCGCCAATTCTCGAAAAAACTTGAGCATTTTCGACTTATTCGGTATTACCAAAAACGCATCAAAATTAATGTGAGTGGTATAGTCAAGATGAATACGACTCGTAATACGATTATTTTTTTAAATTGTGGTGTAAGTTAACTCGTGCTAGTTAAGATTTAGGTAATTACCATCTTACTAGCACTCGTAAACTTATACCACATTTTTACCGAAAAATTATAATTACTCGTAACATTATTTATGAATATTTTTACAAGCAGAAGGGACTGCAATGGGCAACAGTTTACCTTTTTATATGTAATTTTGAAAATTTATCTGAAACAAGGTTTAGATTATTTTCTTAAAGTTTGGAATATATAGACGACATTGTTGCCTTTTTAAACATGAGTAAAACCATATTGGAAAATTTCTTAATACTACTAAATTCTAAATATTTCACTATTAAACTTACCTATGAAAAGGAGATTAACAATAAGAACAAATGTAGCAGCTGCTTTAGTTAAACTAAAACCCTGTGGTTTTCCATTTCCATTTTATGGATTTTCATCCGATGTATTATAGTAAACTTTTGCAGAAAAAAAACAATAAAAAATAAGATTTTAAACGTGTTGAAAAATTGCTATTTTATCGATCTTACATAAAAGGTTTACACATATTGTTTGCTGAAACCCTATATTCAGATCAGAATAGCATAAGAAACTTTTTAGGAAACTTTAAAGACCTAGTAGAATACACATAAAAATCGGGCATACATAGAATTACCTGTATGGACTGTAATCAAGCCTTTATACGACAAACAAAAAAAATTATTAAAAATTAAATACAAAGACTACTTGGCTCATATTAAATTTGGCAGGTTTGGCAAATCAAGTGTAGTCCTACATATGCTTGAAAATCATCACAATGTAGACAACATAAAATTAAAGCGCAGCGTTAATAGTATATTATTATGAAGGTTTGGACTCTAGTACTATAAAGAACAGTATTGGTGACAATATGCATCCCTGCCGGACACCATTCTGTTTCAAATGCGTTGCTGATAATTTCCCTTCGTGCATAAATCTACACTTGCAATCATGGTTTATCAGTTTTTGGGGTACTCTTCGGTTTTTGAGTGCTGTCCATAGGCATTCGTTTTTTAAGGGCATCCAAAGTTTTTTCGAAAATCAGCTGTTGTTTGGTAAACCCCAGTGATTTTCGTTTTTTCTTGTAGAATGGAGATCATTAATTCAGCTTTCGTTAGTGCATCTGCCTTTATTGGTATTTCTTGGAGGCTCCCTATTTTGTCCACATATTTGTTCATAAATCACTTAAAATGTTTGGCCCATCTCTCCAATTGTTTCTCGGCTGCACATATTATTTTTTATATTTTATCGCTTCTGTCAGCTGCATGTTTTGTCTCTTCTGCTATTCTTCTATACATTTATGTTTGTTTCTTTTTATTTTTGTTTTGGGTTGCCTTCTTATTTTATTATACTCTTCTTGTATTTTATTTTTCTGTTTCTCTGTTTTTCAGTTTAGTGCTCTCGTTTTGGTTTTCTTTCTTTCTTGTATCATTTTCCATTTATTTTTGCTGATCCACAAAATACATTATACATTTATTAAGCCAAGTTATTATTTTGTTTAATATAAATGTCTTAATTATAAACGGTTCTTTATAATTTCTGAAAACCTACTTAAGTAGACATGTCCACTTTTGTTCAGTGACTGATTTACTTAGCGATTCACAATCTGCAAATAAACAAAATAAATCGACAAAAATAAAAAGCACACTTACCTTATTAATATAGCTGTCCAGGAACCAGGAACTTTTTCATCACGCACAGTGAATACATGAATAAATACACCGGCCTGGGTATTTCCTTTAGACCTGTGGCGTTTTTTGAAAAAAGTAAAAAGTTTGCATCTTATTAAGTCAATTTTTTTAAACACGCTTGATGGTAAAAAGCAAAAATCAAAAATTTTTTTCTTGCTCTTGGCGTACAGTCAAAAAGTATATTTTTAACATACTTATTAGGTGCTATAGGTCATTTATTTCTAAAAAATGCTACATAGTTTTTTATAGGTTACCTTGTACTGATAACAGTCCGTGCTCAGATTTTTTAGACTTCTAACTGTTTTTGTATCACAAATAAGAATAAAATATCGTAGACTTAATTTAAACGGCGTTAAAAGCGCTTAGAAAATAAAAAATAAGTTTATTTATACCCCACGCCGCATTGTTTTTCATCTTTTGATTATTATTCATACTTGCCCCAGTGCAGTGGTGCGGTCCTTGGCATGGTATTCTCATCCGGACCAATTGGCTGCCTGGCCTGCGAAATGTATGTATTCGTCATGAAGACACAAATTGGAGATGTGTTTCTTGGTACCTACCCTGTGATGTTTTCTATTTTCTAACTTTACCTCCCACCTACGTTACACTGAAAAAGTAGAAATTTTGAAACATCGATGTGTGACAATTGCGTCATCGTTTTTATTTTCAGCAGTTTATGGGAGTTAATTTGTTTACTATACCTATTTTCTAAAATAACCAAGGTGTATAGAAATTTCGTTCAAATTAATGTACGGGAAAACAAATGCAAGTGGTTGATTAGCATAAGTAAGAATACTATTTAAATAAGTGATAACGATCTAGAGAACAAGTTTGTTAACAAACAGTATTTTTTTACTCCCATCTTTTAATTTATTTTGTAAGTGTGCGCTGCCTACACTATAATGATACCCATTTCAATACAGATTTTCATTATAAAATGACCCAAACTGACCAATAGCCAAATAGCCAATACCAAAAGCATTTCTCAGTTTACATCGCAAAACAGTTCGAGTTTTTTTAAGTATAATGTATAAAGTATAATAAGTGAATGGGACCAAGCCAACGGCCGCAACAGCCTGTCAGTGCTGATGCATATGTAATATAATGTTCAAATAAATTTTTTAATGCATGTTTTTTTAAATTAACTAGTGGTAGAAAAAATAGTGTATGCAACTCTTATATAATGGCTATTAAGACACTCGTGTATCAATAGCTATCATGATAGATTCTTTGCATAATATACTATTGTAGCTATGTATGTAACAAGTGTGCAAAAAAGAGAGCTAAGTTGACTGGCGTTAACTTTTGTTTACAGGTAGACATGTCTGAACGCATACGATACAATTACGTACAAAACAATTTGTTTTCAAATCTAATAAACAAGCGTTTTCACAATTCACTTGTTAGTTGTTGTTAATTGTTCAAAAATGATTTGCACGTTGTAGCAGAAGACATTTCGAATTTAACCTTTTTTTTTGTAACCGACGTAAGTTGGACGAGGTTTGGACATATTCCATACATGGCCGCTTCCAAGAATTTAGAGCCAAATTTTCAGAAGTTATTGACTACAAATAGTTTAAACATATTCTGCATCGGTGTATTAAACTTTTTCGAGAGACAGGAAGCATCGGTAGAAAACCGGGTAGCGGACGACCATCAAAAATTAGTGAAGAAACCAAAGATGCCGCTAGAAAAGTTGAAAATGAAAATGGAAAATAAGTCCAAAACATTTGTCACTTCGCAAGAACCGGAAAAGTTTCTGTGGAAACGTGTCGCACGTACAATATTAAAGAAGGATCTTTCTGGATCAGCTGACTGTGGTTTATGAGTAACTGTTGCTAGTTGACCCACCGCAATAATCGTACTGATACACTAAAGAAAACGAAAACGATAAGGCGTGGTTTTGTGTGTCAGTTTGTTGAGACATTTTTGCGCCCTAAAAAGGTTTCGGTTTAGGTAATTCTTAGTGGAAGAAAATCGGACCTGTTCTCATTAAAGATAATAAAACATTCTATTAAACTTAAGTTTTAAAAAATTTCTTTTTAATTTGGCATTATGCCGCAACCAAATTTTCTGTAATTATTAACGAAGCGTTATCTAAAAATTCTTCTACATTTCGATCCAAAATCTCTATTTGCAACACGCTATTAGGTTCTATTCAAAAACATAATACCGTAATATAAGAACATGTACATTAAAATGAAATCGTGCTTGTAGACGTGGAAATGTGCAAGGATTATATTCGCTAGACCAGTAGCGTTTATTATATACCTGTTAAATATGCCAGCACTGCTTATATGAGGGTCACCAGATTAAGTTATGGACCTTCTAATATTACCATATTTGTCGAATTGATTAAACTACGTCTTCAAAAACATCCGGAATACAGATTGCGAATATTTTTAATTTAATGGTCTATATTTCTGTTGTTTTAATATTGCTTTTTTTAACTTTAATTTCTGTTGAATTTCTCTGCAGGATGTGTTCGGACAGTGTCTTCTGCTCCTCAATTTAGTAGTAACATTTTTTCAACTATTTTCTTAGGCTTATCAAACAACCCTAAAGTTTATAAATTATCCCTTACTCTATTCAAAATAACATTTTTTACTTGCCGCCGTTTAGGCTATCGTAAATTGTTTTTACTCTGAAGTAAAATGTACATGCTTCAAAATACGGCGTAACGTGAATTAACTATAACTAATGTGACTTAGCTTCAGGATTACAATTTTTCAAGAGTGAACGGAAAACTTACGGATTGAGTTAAAAAGTAATAACTGTGCCAATACGGTTCATTTTTCAATTGTTTATTCACTATTTACCGACCTATTTAACTAATTTTATTTTTCTACGCGCGTGTCAAAATTATCACTTTTTGACACAGTTTTAGTGTCAAAAATTGTTTATTTAATCATTAACGCGAAAAGGCACAAGTGCGAAAATAGTTGTTTGTGCAATTAGTGCACAAAATAATATTTTAGCACACGAGAATAAAATTTGTTGAAGAACGAAGTGAAAAAATCGTTCTCGGACGCTAAAGACATATCTCGCACGAGTTGCACTTAATATTTTTTCTACAACTATATTCTAATGAAAGAAGTCACGGTGACATCGATTTAATTTAATTGCAAAAGAAAATGAAATTGTTGACGTTGTCCATGGCAGCGTGCTCTAGACCTCGCCTAATGGCTCGGTCTACAACTTTTGCATTTGTGCAAACACGTTGCTATTTTGGCACTTGTTGCATAGTATACGAATTCATAATATCCTTTTTGGAAAAAACCTACTGCCTTAGAATTCTATCCTAAAGTAAATGTCAAAAAATGGAATTCTTTTAAAAAACAGCTGGCGGGCAACGGCACGAAACCTTCCTCGCGTGAGCTCCCTTGTTTTCTTCCTATTCTCTGATTCAAACTGTTCTATTAGTTTCAATATTTTCAAAACATTCAAAAAGTTTAAATTTTTTCAAAATGTTTGTTTACACGAATTTCGACTAGAAAATTTTGAATACAATGAAAATTTTTTTATAATTTTGGAAAGTTCAGAAGTTTTAATGAAAAACATTACATACAGTGCGAGTGTAAAGTCCGGAACTAATTCGATAAAATTAAAACTGGCGGTATTTTCAAAAAATCTTCGTACACGTCAACCTTATTTTTTAAAAGCGCATCTTTTGTGATAATTGTCATTTTTCGATCGTCTTTTGTTTTCGAACTATGACGTCGCCGACATTTTTTTAAATAACACCCCATATGTTTACCGCCATATTTGGATAGAGGTTGAAATTTCGAATTCAGCCATATGTCAAAGTATGACATCAACATTGGCAGTTTTCGAGATAATCAAGTTTAAAGTAAAAAATAGTGCATCAAAAATTGAGTTAGTCCTGGAATATTGACAATTAATCATTGTTTCAAAATACAAACAAATGAAAAAATTCTGACAGTGGAACATTATTTTGTGCGTTTCCGTTTATTACTTCGATATTTTGTTGATTATTGATTATTTATTACTGATTTACTGATTTATTACTGAAAAAGGTGCGATGTTTAAGCGAAAAACAAAGAATTGAAATTTTGATGATAATTGTATTTAATTATTTTAATTAATTAATGATAGTTTAAAAATTTAGGTCGTTTCCAAACAATTAAACTATTAATATTCCATAGCTAACTTAATTTTTTATGTATTTTTTGCTGACTTTAAACTTGATTATCTAGAAAACTGTCAATGTCAATGTCATACTTTGACATATGACCGAATTCGAAATTTCAACTTTTATCCCAATATGACGGCAAAAATGTAAGGTGCCATTTAAAAAAATGTCAATGACGTCATAGTTCCAAAACAAAAGACGATCAAAAAAATGACAATTATCAGAAAAGATACATATTTAAAAAATAAGGTTGACAACTTCGACAATTTCAATTTTATCGAACTAGTTCTAGACTTTACACTCGCACTGTATAATAGCGGAACGTTAATTGAATAATACAATAATAATAATTCAGAGTGCTTAATTTCAATTTTTCTTCTCGCTGTAGTACACCACCGTTTTTTTCGTTACGACCTAGTTTTTAAAAATCAAGAAATTAAACAGGAAAAATAGTAAATTTAGTAATAGTACGGTTAAATGATTACGACTGTAGTAGTGGGTTGAAAATGTATATTAGCATTTAAAATTGCTCCAGTTAACTGCTCGGCTGCGCCTTAGATATGAGAAGTCAATTGTTATTTTGAAACGAGAGTGGGTTTCTTCAAGTCAATCTCAGGCAAGGTACTAAATTTTTATTTTCCGAGCAAACTTTAGCTACATATTTAAAAAAAACTGCATTATTAATTAATTTTTTTTCGTGACAAGGGGAAGGGCATGTTAAATGCGTTTATTTGCTGTTTTTGTTAAAACAATAATTGAAAACTGTGTTTTTTTATTAGATAATGTAAAAATACTTAATTGTACGAAATGATTTTTTTTATTCTTTAGTTGCCTTTTTTGTTTCTCTTTTTTGTTTTTATTTTACTTTAACATTAATATATTTGCAATGCATAAATTAAAATTGTGTTTTATCAGGAAAAAGAAAGTAGCTGTATACAAATATTGGTTTTTGACTAAACAGTAGTAATATTAAATTATTTATGTTTATTAAACAGTAACATTTTCATATAATATACTTTCACAATAATACCTAAGAATAACACAAGAAATAAAAACACCTAACACTTTGTAATATAATATGATTAACCAATTTTTAGGTACCTTACGCGGAATCGGCTTTGTAATGGTCACTCCGGTGATTCCAACTTGGTACGTCTACCTCTCCTCGAGAAGTTCAAGGTTTACCTTGATTGGGACTATGGAGAACTGGATTTCACCAGGTGAAGTGTTATTAGCCCCCAGTATGGGTACCTAAACACCTGAGCGATAGGGCGTCTTCCACAAAGAGATACCCGCTTCCTGGCCATGGATATAATTGCCTTTGTTACAGCGTTGAGGTGACCCTACGGTTTATAAATGTGCCCAGGCGATATACTGGTGGTTGTAGGCCGATAATATAGGCAGGTGAAAGTGAGCACCAGGGAGGAGTGGCGTGGCTTTTGGCATTAGAGACCTAGGCGTTAGGGTTAGGTATCGACCTAGAGAGCTCGGGCATCTGCACACTCGATTCGGTTGAAGTCCCGGTCATTAAGATTAGACCGGCTACCGACCAAGTTGAGCGGTGCGTAGTTGACCAGTGCTGGGTACTGCAAGTAGCCCAACTGGTAGGGGCAGCTTTGGCTGTTCCGAAAAGTCCAACTAGTACTTTTATTGACCGGTACCACGAGCACCAAGTCCGAGCTCATGGGAGAATAACTGCCCGCGTCCTGGTCACGGCGTAGAAATCCTGGTATCATTGGTAAGCTTATTTTAAGGTATTTTAAGGTAAGCTATTTTTAGGTTGGAAAAGGCCGTAAATAAAGTTCAATGTAAATGAAACCAGTAAAGCTTTTGCATGTTAAGTGAAGTTTATATTACCGCGCAAAGTTTTAAAAAATTTTCTATTAAAATGTGTTTGTGGCTCTAAAGAACAGTTTTTTTGCTGTTTGTGTATTCCGCACTTAGCTACGATGAATCCAAACTGCAACCGCTAGATCAACACTATAGTAGCGTTTGAAAAATACTCCATTAACTTATGAACACAATCTTACTCGTATTTGATTTTTATTAAAAGTATTTAGTCTTCATTAAACGAGGAATTTGCACATTTTGCTAAAATTTATTTAAATAACGAATTACAAAAAAATTAATGTTGTATTCAAAAACATTGAAATATACATTTAAATCAAACAAGACAATTTTAATTTAACGCAGCACAATAAAAAGTTCGGATTAAGACGAGCAAAAGGTAGGTATAGGTACATATTGATAAATGGTTATGTAATCGATACTGCGACATGACTCTTGAGGTAGGTTAGTGGTAAATTAGTTCAATCTGACGATTGTACGTGTTTGATTGCATGCAATAAATTCGTTCCTTAATAACAATATGGCGATTTTTTTCAATAATAAATTACCGGATCTTGGCTTTATGTGTTAATGTATGGTGAAGTGGGCGGAAATGCTGCCAGCGCTAGCTAGAATACTTTAGGTGGAAGGATTCTCAATCGCCGAATACCTAATGCAAAAAACCTTTACAAACGCAATTCAACATTTACGTGATCATGGCGTTTTTAAACCCAAGCGCAACACCGAGAAAGGCCGAATTTTGGATACAAAACCAGAAATTTTAAGAACAGTATAAGCGGATTTCACTGTTATTATTCCGAAAACGCATTTTCATTGGAGTATCAACATTTACAATTTGGCGTACGTTAAACGAACAGGGTTTGCACCTCACCAAGTACAACTGGTGCAGGCACTGCAGTTAGGAGATCCTCTACTCTTTAAGATTTTTTAATGAAAATGAACGTTTAGAAAAAGTGCCTTAGACATATGGTATCTTTATGGTAGTACATCAGCTCATGATTCTCGTCAAGTACTAGTGGTGTGGTTGGATAATAATATTTCGGGTAAGTGGATCGGTCGGAATAGGCCAGTGATGGCCCGCGCGACCACCGGATTTATTTTTCTCAGATCTAGTTGTGGGGAATTCGAAAAATTAAGAGCACGTGTGAAATATGTCCCAGAAATTATTTGTAAAAATCCGATATTTTTTTCGAGTGCGCAAAATCCACGTAACGAAGAGTCAGTGTTTGCCTGAAAAATAATGGACTACATTTTGAACACTTATTATAAAGGTAAGTTTTATTATCATGTCAAATAAAAACTGATAGTGCACGAGAAGAAAATGTACAGTATTTCCATAATCTCTTATTGTCCTTCCACATTTAACTAAATCTACATTACTGTACGGTTCTTTAAATTAAAAGGAAGATGGAATTCTACAAAAACATTTTTTGAGAAAAAATGGTAAATAAAAAAGTGACTCAGTTTAGTGAGGATTGTAGGTTAAACTATCTGCACGTATTTCTATAACACTCTATATACACTGTGTCCATAAAGTAACCCCCCCCCCCAACTAACTTTTGAACGACTTGTTATTTTTCTACAAAATTTGGTGTGCTGCAATGGGAAATTAAATACTATTTTTCAGACCATTTTAAAATTTTGTATCATCCAAAATGGCGACTGGGCGCCATTTTGATTTTTTTTTAAATGGAAAGGGGGTCGAGTGACAACTCATTTGAAAGGTATTTTAGTTCTGCGTCTGATCCTAGAGTTTCAAAGAAAAATATTCAGCCATAACAAAATGACAATGTTTGAAGATAAAGAAGTATATTTAAGAAAACTAAGAATTAAAGCTTAAATTAATTAAATTAAGTGTTCGAAATGTTTACCATTCACTTCTTGGCACATAAAAAGTCGGTTATGAAATTCCTGCCTTACATTTTCATAAGTTTCTGGAGTGATATTTCTGCAAACTTCTGTAATGCGTGGCTCCAGTTCTTCAATTGTTTCTGGACGGGTTCTGTACGCTTTCGATTTCAGATATTCCCATAGAAAAAAATCTAAGGAAGTTGAATCTGGGGAGCAAGCCTGCTATTCTACAGGCCCCCGCCTACCAATCCATCTTCCAAGAAAATGTCCGTTGAGAAAGTCAGAAACAGGCCTATAATAATGAGGCGGCGCACCGTCTTGTTGAAACATAACGTTTTCAATATTATTTCAAGCCACCTGAGATATTTCTGGAAAAATTTAGTCCTGCAAATGAAAAAGTGGACTAATGGATAAGAAAATCAAAACAATTTTTAACTGGGTGAGTCCATTGGTTTACAATCCGGCATTTTGTTATGGCTCAATATTTTTCTTTGAAATTCTAAGATCAAACGCAGAACTAAAAGATCTTTCAAATGAGGTGTCACTCGACCCTGGATAAAAAAATCAAAACAATTTTGAATTGAGTGAGTCCATTTGTTTAAAATCCGCCATTTTGTTATGGCTAAATATTTTTCTTTGAAACTCTAGGATCAGAGGCAGAACTAAAAGACCTTTCCAATGAGGTGTCATTCGACCCCCTTTCCATTAAAAGAAATTCAAAATGGCGCTCAGTCGCCATTTTGGATGATACAAAATTTTAATATAGTTTAAAAATAGTATTTAATTTCCCATTACAGCACACCAAATTTTGTAGAAAAATATAAAAGTCGTTCAAAAGTTAGTTGGGGGGGGGGGGGGGGGGCTTTGTGAACACAGTTTATACACTATCACTGTAATTATTAAATAATTTATTTCAATGAATTTTATTCAATAATATGAACTGATCTTTCATGCAGTTAATTATTTTAGCATTATCTAATAAGATGTCATAGTTTTGAAGCATTATATAAACAGAGCTAGCAAATAAACGTACCTATATATGGAGCATTTTACACTTTCTATTCGTGAATAAAAGTGGACACTCGGTGTAACTAAATAGTGAATATTGTTTCCGTTAAGTGGTTTTGCGAAAAATTTACAAAGATTAATGTTATTAAAACAAACTACCTAATGATAACACCATGCCTAACTTACTTTTCATTACCAAAAATTTATCTTCGATATGTACATATGCTGTTTGAAACCTTTCTGTTATTATAATGCTAATACTTGTTGCATAATAACAAAAAATAACAGTTCAACAGCTGGGTTTTTCTGTCAAACTAACACGATAAGTTACGGTGCAAGAAGAACTAAAAAAATTAAAAGCTCGAATGGCATTTGACAAGATTATTTTATGAATACAAAATACGTGACTTTTCATTCCACAGCCCGCTGAGGATCAGTTTTTTGGATCTCTTGATATAAACAATTTCAAACTGTACGACTTTCGTAGCGAAAAAAAAATCATTCGCGAAGGAAAACATTAGTAAAGATGAAAACTCGGTTTTTAGTAAGACAATTAAAGATTGCAGAACACCAAGTACCATAGAATAAAATATAACTAAAAAGTAAAAGTAAAGGAGGGAGGAAAATATTAATAAATTAAAAAAAGTCAGTTTTAATTTTTATTCTATTTTCACCGAACAGTAATTTAGCCTAAATACAGCAATTTTATTAACCATTTATTGAATAAAAGAGAATTTATTTAGAAATTTAAAAAATGTAGAATCCATCACAGAGTGGTCGTATTAGGAAAACACCATATTAATTATATGTCTACTTGCTTAGAAAATTACAAACAAATTATATAGTTTGTAAAAATAATTATCTGCAGGTTTGAAAGTAGATTTGCTAAAAAACGGAACAGGTCTTCATGCTAAATTATCAGCATACAGATCCTTGATACATAGTGCTTTGACGGTCCTTTTACATGAAATTAATTATAATAGAGCAATGTCAATTATTAAACAAATTGCATATAGTAATGGTTATAATACTAAACTTATTGATGCTTTAATTAAAGAAAAAGATTATAAATTAGCCATTTTAAAAATTTATCCGAACACTCCACCTTCATCCGATACAATTAAATATGCCTCGAACTCATATTTTGGTGACAAATCAGAAAAAATTGCTAAAATTATAAACAAAACAAATAAATATAAAGTAAGTTTTAAAACAATTAAAACATTTTAAACACTTTGTTTAATGCAAAATCAAAAACAGATTATTTGCTACAACCAGGCATTTGCAAATTAAATTGTTCGCATTGTATTTCGGTTTATATAGGCCAGACAATTAGAAATTTGATATTAGGTATAAATAACAGTACGCCATTACAAATACAAACACCCGCATAAATCCAATTACGCTAAACACTTACTAGAACACAATCATTCAAAGCCATCTAATAACACTATAAAATGTTTACACTTTTGTGATGATAAACGTAAATTAGATATACTAAAAGCTTTTGAAATTTACAAACATTTAAAAACTGTACCGTTAGTGAATGAGCAAATTGATCTCTTCTCTCCTCTATTGGACATTTTGGAATAAGTCATCTGCAGACGATTACCGAGATCAATTCACCAAGTTCTATTGCTATAACAACACTAACTGTTTACTTTTAAATATAACCTTTGACAATGGCATGTAAGCATGCCGAAATACGTATAAGGTTAAAATAAATAAATATTGTTGCAGTAATTAAGTATTTTATATACCTATAATCAACTAATTTTAGACATTTTTCTAAGAATCCAAACTACCCTTTGACTGTTAAACCAAGATGTATAATAAAAGATTTGAAAACTGTGTATATTAATTGTCTATAAAAATTTCTGACGTTAAGTTCTTGTGCAACCCACTAATTGATAATCTATTATGTATTTTGATAACGATTCAATGTTTTCTGCACTTCATTTTAATGAAGTTTGTTTCTGCTATTAACCAAAATGTGATTCAAATATGAACACGACAAGGTGACAGTTATGAAATTAAATCAAGCAATGCTGACGTGTACTTAGCGCTGGCGCTAGTTGGCATGCTTTATAAATTTATTCTTTTGTCAAAAATACCAAACTACACTATCACACATTTTAAGTATTCCGTTTTTTCTTGAGACGATGATACATATTTAAATTTTGAATGTCTAAAGTTTTAGATTTAGAGTAGTTGTAGATCATATTTAATTTTACCCTCCTAAGAAGATTACGCTGTGGTATTTTAGGAAATTGGAAGCAAAACATTCAATTTGTCGTAATTCTAATTTAGGTTCAGTTTTCCTTTATGCAAAATTCAGTTTGTGAACAAAATAGTAGATCTTAGTTCGAAATTCTAGTTTTGAACTTTTTTTAAAGCAACTTAGCGTGATTAGATCGATTGGTTATTGAGGTTACTGTGTTTCGACATCGACTTGTACTTGCAAGTACACACAGAAGTTTGCCCTCTATAAATTTGAATAGATGAATATTTTAAAATCTTAATGCGATTGTAATAGGGAACAGTGGGAATAAAGCAAAACCACTATTACACAAGATAATTATCGTACAGGAGTGCCAGCATGTCAACCAATTCATTAAGAGACTTGGTAGGAAACTGTCGTGTTGCCTTGTCACCGCATTTTCCATAGCATTTTGCTGTCAGCTTTTTTTTTTATCTGAAACTTTATAAAGATCACAATCAAATTTAAGCAATTTGTCCTATGAAAATAAAGTTGGCAATGGAAAGCCACTTTCAGTTTTATACTGCTCCAAAACATAAAACAATTGCAAGTTTACATTTCTGGTAAATCATTTTCAATTTAATATAATATCAAATTACAGATAAGGTACAACGCACCACTTGCGAACTGCCACAGTTTGGAGTTTCCCAACCAATAATGACGAGTAGTTCTCGGTAGATTTTTCAACACTCGTTGAATAGAGGAATGTTGCTGTTTATAATTAATAAAATACACATAGTTAATCACGGTTGTTTTCATACGAAAGGTTCATTTATTTACGTTATTTGAGTCATTTTATCTACAAATATATAACTTGATTCTTTATTGTTTAGCGTTTTTATTTCTTCAAGGTCAGTTTGCTTAATGTGTTCTCACAGTAGGTGCATTATAATTAATAACCCATCTAATAAAATTTTAGATTTAATAGATAACTTTAGATTGATGTAATTAATAATAGTCTAATAAGATTCAAATTTTGGTTAAATTATGTAACTTATTATCTTTGTTTCATTCTCCAAAATAAAAATATCATTAGCCATGCTGGTTTTAGCAATAACATTATTAAGTTTTCAAATTTTTTTGTTATTTATACAAAATTTAACAATATTGCCGCGCAAAATAACACTGGTTTGGCTTTGGTTCCAAGTTTAATATTTAATTACAAACACAATTTGTTTTTTGAATCTTCTCATACAGCAAGTGATACAAATTCCGCCGTTTTGCCTCGACATATTTGAATCTTACAGTAATTACAAAGATTAGTAAGTACAGCCAATTCTGGTCATACGCGCGCTGGCTTTTATATATGCAATGCAATATAAATATTTGCTTGAAAAATTTCTAGGAGCATAATTATTTTTTGAAAATCAATGAAAAGGAAGTGTAACTAGTTATTAATTGGCCACAAAAAAATATCAATAATTAAAAATAAATTAAATTTGTGTAGTATATGAGTATGAATTGCTAACAAGAGAAAGGGGCATGTCGATTTTCCCTATAAAATGAGTTAGGTACCAGCATTTCGCCGGCATATCGTTTACTACAAAAATGGCATATGTCCACTGTGTAAGTACTCGCAGGTTTATAAAATATAAGACTTACTATTACTACTAACTTAATACAACCTAACTGTCTATATTCCCATACTGAACGTATCTATCAATCGTTGTAAAACGAATGAATTGAAAAATAATCTGGTTAAAAATTGCAAAAACTTGTTGCATAGAATCGGGTGCAGTTCTGTGACAAATATATTGTCTTTGCAAAAGCGCCGAAAATTTTTTTAAAAAGCAAATCAAACACTAGTTGCTATACAGAAAGTTTAGGTGATATTTTTCTGGTTATTTTTCAATTCACGTGTAGTATATGGTTGGACTATTTTAAGAATAATACATCGTACTTTGTCAAATTGAATTTGTTTATAAAAGTAACCAATAAAACAAATGAATAGTGTGCTTAAATTTATTCGCAATAAAATTGCGCATTTCAAAAAATTCGGTTAAGCAAAATAAACACGATTGGCTATGGCAAGTGTGAGTAACTTGCCCCGATTTCATTTTTATGATTACGAGTCATTAAAAAAATTGGTAATTTTGAAAAATTCTATAGATTTCAACTATATTTAGGTTTGATTTAATCAGCGTTTTCCTCGGGGGTGCTCGGTACGCTTGATTCGGAGCTTAGGTGTGCTTGAGCACCCTCGCAGTCAGCGGTTGTAATTCTGGTATTCTCTTTTTTACTTTCCTATACTTTAAGTATAGGGAAGTATTGATTTCATGCGAAATTTCAAAGTTGAGATTTTAACGGAAAAAATGTCGGAGGGGGGTCCATGGACCCCAAAAAAGTAATTTCTAAAAAATGTCTGTCTATGGGTGGGTGGGTGTGTTACGCTCCATATCTCCGGAACGGCTGGACCGATTTTGATGTGCTTTGGAATGAGGGGGTATATCAAAAATTCATCGACAAAATTAGCTTTAAAAAAAAAACGAAACCGGAAGCGGAAGTTAGACATGTTTTTTTGGTAGCATTTTTTTCAGAAGCTGAATTTTGGAAATTTTAATAGTGGAGATTAAAGAAGGCCTTAGGACAAATCAAACGATTTTTTTACCAAACTCTCTAGCTTTAAAATGGCGGCCGCTACGAATTTTTTAACATTTCGACTTTAACGCCCATTTACTCAAAAACCAGTTATCTGATTGGAATGAACTACATCGTGTTTGGTAGCCCTTCAAGGGTACTATACCATGAAATATAATTAATTTTGAAAATATAAAAACGATCGCAATGACATCACTCTAAAATTTTGGAATTTATCAAAAAATTATTTCTCAAAAGTGACACCACTCAAATTTCTCAAAAAATGCCCAAACGTTTTTGTTTAAACTTTTTAAGCTGATAGAGCTGGGAATCTTCTACAATTTGTTTTTTTTGCGCATTGCTATAATTTCACTGTGACGCCCTCTATGAATTTTTGAAAATTGAAAATTGGTACCTTTTTATTTATTTAACGGGGAGCAATAAAATATTTCTGTTAAAGCAATATTGCTCATCATTGATAGCAAAATCCGAATATCATAATATTTTTTTGATACTTTAATATTTAGGGGGGCTACTGTTCCTCCTCCCCCCCAAAATTCTCGCTACAAAATTAAAAAATTGATTTCTTCTTTTGTTTGCTCTAGGAGAATCTTTTTAGAAACAAAATAAAAAAATCGAATTTTTTGCCCCTTAATAATCTTTTTGTCCTTAGAAGAATATCACATACTTTCTACAGCAGTTGTATTCTTGTACTAGTCGTTTAATGTTCAGTGTAGGCTAACTTTTTTATTTTAATAGATAGACTCGCAAACCCAAGAGCAATGTTGTAGGGCAAATTCTTCTCGATTGTATTTAAGAAAAAAACTTGAGTTTCCAATTTTAATATGGCGGCCACGGTAAAAAATAACTTTTTTTTAAATGGAAACGTGGCATTTTGGCTTTAAAATCAGAAAGGTTTTGAAATTCTAAATACAAGTTAATAAGAATAATTTCTTGCTAAAAATAATACTTCTCGAGTTATTAATATATTTTCAAATATCAATTTCCGCGCTTCCGTTGATTCAGTCCGAATATTTTACCCAACTTTATGCTTGCAGCGCAGCGGTCGGTCTTTCTTCAACCGCTTCAAGATGTTACAACTTATAAGAACTATTTACTTTAACTAGTCGTGTCTAGACAGGTATATATCGAAAGTGTTGGAAAATATAAAACAATGTATTAAATGTATAGGAAAGTCCAGGCGAAGTATTTCGCTCATTTTTTAATTTGGAGTATGTGAAAATAACTTGGAATGCATCTTCTGCAGTAAGTGCCATAGGGTGCTGAGCACGCCCTAGAGTTTTTTGAGCAACACCTAGCATTTTTAAGCTCCCCTAAGCCCCATGCTAAGTAGAGAAAAATATATACATAACACTTAAAAATAAAAATTTTATTGAATATATTATTATTTTATAAAAAGTATGTTTTATACTAAAAACAGTCTGTAATTTTCAACTTGTCGCTGGAAATAAAATACCGAGCGAAAAAAAATCAAGGTGAAAATAGCCATCTTTAAAGTTCTTAAAAAGGAGAAAAACATATACGTACATAGAGTGGCACTACTTATAATTTGATAGCAACATGCAGAACATTTGCTTATAGTACTCCATTGTGCCAGTCGACTTTTTCATTACTAACAAGAATTAATCGGCCACAATAGCTATTGATCTGCCTTTAAAAAACAACTAGTTTACTCTTTTTAGCATATGAAAAAAAGGAAACAAAAAAGATAGAAACTAATACATTTTTGCGGAAAGGTAATAATACAAAAAATAAAAAACTGCAATTATTCTAGTGACTTTCTTACCAACATTTATTATTTTAGTAAGAATTGTTTTGTTTTTAGTTGTATTTTTAAGAATATTATTATTCATTTTACAATTTAACGTTTATTTTTGATTTTAATTACATACTATTTATTATTAAACAAATTAAAAAAAGTTTTAAAAATGTTTCCAAAGCACAATTTTCTGTAACCTTAGACCACCATTATTTTTGTGAGCGTCTACTTGAGTTTTGGTCTGGCTACGGCCCTGGATACGAATAATTGTATTCTATGTTTATTGAGGCTGAATAGAAGTAGAAGTCGAACGATTATTGTGCAAATACAGAAAAAATTCTATTACTAGCTGATCTGTTTTAGTAGTCGGTAAAATATTATTTTGGAAAGGGAAAAATGATTGGTTGTCTATAAACGTAAAATATTTAAACCAAGCGTTTTTAAAACGTCGACATTTCATTGTTTGTTATTTAAATTATAAATCAGATAGAAATTACAAAGTCAATTAATTAATTTCTCCAACTGGTAAGATATTACGAGAAACACGTGTTTTCTGTCTCTAAAACACGAATCCTACGTTATTTGATACAGAAAAATAAAATTTTTGACCTATGATATCGCAAATGACGATGAAGCATAAATCCTCTATTGCAAACTAATTTTTAGTAATCGCCAAACTGATTAAAAAAACACCCTGTAGATAAACGATTACTGAATTTAGTGTTTACTTGTTGGATGCTAGTATATCTTCTTAATAAAATTTAACATCTGTGTAGTATAGAAAAAACAATTGTACAAAATTTGAAGTAGGAATGTAAAATTGATATGAAACTGAAATGTTTAAGTTCGAATTTAAAGCAAAAAAGTTTTCTAATTTTTATACAAAGTTTGGCACCGAAAATTGTGTTTAACTCGGCTTTTTTTTGTATAGCGTACTGATATAAGACAAAATATATACTTACCTCTACTTAGACACACTCACAAATTTTGTGTTCATTGTTGAAACTATTTACACATCTGTAAAACTCCTTTTTTACGTGTATGCTATAGGTTTTAGACACTCAATAATACTACAATTAATTAAAGGAAAAATGAAACTCTGGTATATTATATTTAGCTTTTTATTATGACTGATCAAGTGAGATTTCATTTCAAATCTGAGCACAACCACTTATTATTACATCGAACTTGAACAGTTTATGCGTAACGACTGAAGTTTTGACATGTACAAATAAATAGGGATGTTCTGGTGATAATAATTTACAATATCCATGTATTCAAATATCACATTCATAATACAACAGCCTCATGAGTTGTGTAAGAATTTCAATAGTTTTGATAAGGTAACATCTAATATTTAGGATATAAAAATAGTTACAAAGTGCATGATGGAAGGGCGTAGTAAAAGACCGTGAGCTTTTCAACAGCGCACGTGCAACAACAAACATTACAACAGCCGGGGTATTCAACAATTTTGTTTTAAAAGGTAAATTTAATAATATTCGTTATGCTATTCACATAGTTAACATTAATTACACTATTTACATTTTATTCACATTCGTTATAATTCTCTTTTGACTATAGTTAGGCCTATAACATTTGTACGCTTATTTTTATAGTGGAAAGCACCACCAAATTTAAAGTCGACAGGTAATTTTTATAAATTAATATTTCAATAAAATTCTAATCGGATGTTACCCAATGTAAATTATTCAATTACTTAAGAGTATGTGACTGGCTAGCGGCTAGCATTACTATCATTTTCTGTAATCGAACATACTTTGAGCGAGCAAATGGCGAGTTTGAGCGCCGAGAGTCGACCACTTTACGGACGCTCGACGATGGTAACTACAACTTTAATAAAGGAGGAATATATATGATTTTGAGCTGTTATAGACGTCAGATAAATTTAGTTATGGTTATTCAAGACACTTCAGTTAAGGCAAGTTTCCACTAAAATAACATCCAATGTAACAGTTTGAAACAACAACAAGTACAAGCCGTAGCAAACAATTTTCCTTATAAACCGACTCTAGGGAGACTATATCCCGAGATACATTTCGTGATTGATAAATATTTCATTTTAAAAATCAGTGACAATAGAGAAATTTCAAGCAGATAACATTTTCCGAGAAAATCGTTTCTAGTAATTCTGCGCGCTTCTTACGTTTCTGTTTCTCTGTTACTGCTTGGTGTGTATATGATGCCGCAATATCAATAGTCTTCCTATTCGTATAAAACCTTTGAAGAGTTCTTATGAGACGAAAGTTTGAGTTGTCAACAGATTATAAATATGCGAAAATACCGCTACTTATAAAAAATAGAAAATTCTATTGTCTCTGATTGTTTGATATGTGACACGGAACTATAAGCATATAATTTAGTTCATTACATTTTAGTAAATGTACAATTATGCAACTAATCACGAAATCCATCGTACAGAATAGTCTCTTATTAAGCCATCTTTAAAAGTTTAAGGTCCAGTGTGTGCGTTCTGTAAGGACATCACTTGACTCATATTGACTTCTGCTGAGACTATTGACATTTTATGAGTGAAACAACCTAACTAGCCAACAACTTAATAAAAATCTAGTACGGAATGTATAAAGTAGTTAAAAGTGTTATTTGGCAACAAGTCATCATAAGTTTTAGAATAATATTAATAATTAAAGCCATTGTTAACTTGTCTTTGTCTATAGTAAATGTTAAAACTATTTAACTCGCATGTCTACGACACCAGAAGATAAACTATGAGATATAACAACAAAAAAATGAAAAATTTACAAAAATAGATTTGTTAACAAGTTGTTAACGAGGATATTTATATTCAATTATCTTTATGGCAGCGTAGAACACGTCGTGCTGTGGATTAATATTAAACCCTTTTCACACGTTTCTCGAAAGTCTTCAGTAAAGTATTTATATATAAATTAAACGACACAAATGGCACACAACACAGACAGGCATTCAGCCAACGGAGATCATGGTTTTCAGGTTGCATGTTGTGCAAATCTATTCTATGCGAACGTAAAGTAGCCGAGCATTGCCGGTGCCGAGATCACAGTCGTCGCGTATGAAGAGAACACAATCGCCGGGGGCCAGCTCGGCGGTGGGCAATTCTCACAGAGTTGTGGTTACCACAGGCAAAGTAAGCGCCTCTTCGCTGGTAACGGTATGTGGAGCGTGCATATGCTGCGGGTGATGCGGCGCCGACGGATGTTGATGCGGGTGCAAGTGGTGATGATGATGTTGTTGCTGCTGCTGTTGTTGTTGTTGTTGTTGCTGCTGCTGCTGCTGTTGCTGCTGCTGTTGTTGTTGCTGCTGTTGACCCGAGTTGCCTTGCTGCGAGCCGCTCGACGACCCGAGTTTGTTCTCCTTCTTCATGCGTTGCTTCAGGTGCACTTTCGCGTGTCTCTTTTTCTCGTCACTACGAGCAAACTTACGGCCGCACACGTCGCAAGAAAATGGCTTTTCACCTGTATGAGTCCTTATGTGTGTTGTGAGGTGATCGGACCGCGAAAATGACCGCATACAGATACGACACTGAAACGGCTTCTGTCCTGTGTGGATGCGGATGTGTCGTGTTAGCTCATCAGATCTGGAAAATCGTCGGTCACAATTTTCCACCGGACAAGCGTACGGTCGCTCGTGCACCGGAGTTTTGCTAGGACGATTTGGATATTTTCGAGGTTTTACCGGAACTAACTTAAGAGGAACTGGCGATTGCTGGTACACTTGAGAAAGAATCTCGTGTCCTTTGCTGGTCGAGGGATTGTACTCTGCTAATTGTACGGTGTAGCCTGAACCCGCACCTTGCTGTCCCACTTCACCTGAACAACCCGCACTGAACGGTTCTTGTTTGGGAACCAGGCTTGACGGTCCTGGAACCACCAGCGCACTGGAACCTTGGGGGCTGTTATAGTCCTGTGCATCCCACTGATATTTAGCGGTATTGGCCACTAGTGGCTGGCCCACTCGCGTATACACTAAATCCTGCTGCTGCATATCTAGCTGGAGACCAGCCGATGTTACCGAGCAACTCGAATAGGATGGTGGTTGCTTAAGGGCTAGATTGGTGCATTCCATGCTAAGCATCAGCTCCGCTTGGGAACGCTCATCGTACTGGGTTCCAGCAGGACTCGGCGTCGCCGAAGGGTACTGTTGCTGGGGCGATTGAGAGCTTCCGTGCCCCAGTAATCCAAAGACTGCTGGATACAACGGTTTGTCGGGACTGGATAGCAACCAGGGATTAACGGCCGATGGTGAATGGGCCATTCCACTTTGGTTGCCGAGACCAAGGGGACTTCCCGTTGCTTGCATACCGGAGAGGCTTGGACTAGACGCCGTCGAGTAAGCAGGACGATGCTGTATCTTTCCTGATGCATTACTTGCTGACTGGGAAGGCCCCGCAGCTGAGTACATGCTGAGTGTACTGTTGTTTGTGGCGTCTTCGTCGCGGATGCCAGGGCTAAGGGTGCTTCCTTGTGGCGACAAACTTTCTTTAACCTGGCTACTGGTTGGAGAGCGACGTGGGCTGCTGGATTGTTGCTCTAGGGACAATTCCTCCGGATCTAAAGATCCTGGAAAAAAGATAATTGTATTACTTTATTAAACTCTCGGTATTTTTAACTGCACATTTAGTAGTTTGCTAACGCCAACAAATCTATGTAAAATATATTCTTTTAATTAATAATATAGTCGACATTTTTCATGTTAAAAGATAAGTAAGAATGCGAGACTCTTTAATTAGTCAATTTGCATATTCATAGGCAGAGTGTGAGGATAAATTTAGAGATAATTGTTATTGGTGAATTGTGTGTAGATAAGCGGTAATATGGAAGTAGAAAAGTTATTTGAAGCAGTATAATGCTTAATGCTGAGTATACAATTGTTGAGCCATATGATAATTATACATATATCCAATTTCTCTTTCTTTATTGCTTTGGTTTTAATTTGTTATTAATCATAATACCTACACATATATCTAATTTCTCTTTCTTTATAGCTTTGTTCTTTAATTTTTGTTGTTAATCATAATACTAAACTATTTCAGGTTTAAATATGAATATGCATGAACTGAAGTATTGACTTTCTAATCAATAATTTATATATATCTTACGATTTTTATTATTCGCTGTGAGGTAAATTATTGCATTGATTGTTTAAACGTATTTCATAACAGATTAAAGTACTCTAGGCAATAAAAAACTAAGAACAATGGGGAAAACTAAAGCAGTAGTTAGCTACATAGTATTATTAACGATGAGCAGAAAGCAAGTAGAAATTTATTCCTACAAAATTCCTAACCCAGTAATTGTCAAGCTGTTTAGTTAAAAATTAATTTTTTGTAAAACTGAAGTTAAATAACATTTCATTTATTGTTACGATTATAAATACAAATTCTATTTGTGTATATATCTAAAATATTTATTCGCAGAAAAGTTACTTGTACGACATTTGTAAAACAGTTGACAGCAATCAAATATCTATTTTCAAATATATATATATATATAATCTTGTTATGAATATTTTACATTTGAGTAAACTATTTAACAATTCAAAAGTGGAATTCCTCGATTTTGTGAAACCTATGACAACAGCAAGATGAGTGTATGCGGTAGCTAATCGATTTTACCCAAATTGTCTGTAGTAACACGACTATCAATGAGAGATATCTGAATGACCAGATTATTGATCCGCCGCTATCGGCGTCGGCGTAATACGACGTCGTGCGAGTCCGGGAGGCGCCTTGTATTTGAGAAACGTAAAGCACTTGTTGCCTAAAAGTGGCGTTAACAGTATATGAAACGTTTTGGAGAAATTTTGTCCCCTAGTTCATGGATGTAACTTAATATTTCTATAGTTGCAGTGTACAATTGATTCGACATAGACACAACAGAGGTGACGCAATTGCTATTATTAACATAAGAACTACATACGTGCAGCAGGCGCGCGTCTGACCGACACGACCAACCTAGTGTTGCACGGGGAACCAACACGCATTTGTGTAAATATAGAACTGAATGCATATCACACTTCGTTGTTTGTCTTCTGCACCTGTTCTTAATCAATTCGCATTCCGAATACACGAGATATGGTTCCTGTTCGTTGTATACGTCGAAATAATGGTAATTTGAAGTTTTTTTTATAGAGAAGAAAAACTGTATCATCATTATGGAGGGCTATCTAACCATGTTTAAAAGAATTTATGAGCGCTTTCCAAGTTTTGCCTATTTTCTAAGCAGTGAGAGGGAGTTTTAAAATTTTATTAAATATTTAGTTTTGTATGAAACAATTTTGGCTTTTGCGTTGTCAGATGTTTGTAATTTATGTGATGTACGAACCAAGTGCTTTTACCTGATGAAACAGGGTAATATTAGATAATTGTGGTTGTTGTTTGAATAAGTAAGAGAGATCGGGCACATCACAGGCTGCGGTACTCACCTGTGATAGGTGGTGGTTCAACGACAGTGGAGGGTCCGAAGAAGGACGGAATGTCTCCGGAAGTAGTGACGGGGGTGTTGAGATCGCCGGTCTGATGCTCCGACGAGGTACACTCGAGGTCGGTGGCCGAGCAAGCTGCTGCCGGCACCGGGCTGCTGCCGGACTCGCAGCTGGAGCCGGCGCTCTTGTAGAGACAGGTATCGAAGCTTAGCACGTTGAAGTGGTGCGCCGCAGCTGCAGCCGCCGACTCGGTCAACAAGAAGGCGGAGGCGTGATGGTGATGGTGGTGCTGTGCGGGCAGCGTATCCAGCCCGTCCATGATCATGGTGGCCGGCGGGTTGGAGAGGCTTGCCGCTGGCCCGCCTACCACAGAACAAGCAGGACTTATAGCGCCGGCACGCACTGCACTAGTGTGCTGCTCGTTACCGCTCGTTGCGAGGGTAAGTCGAGGACAGCACGCGTCAGGGCGAAATAAGTCGCGAAGACGCCGGAACGCGCACCAGGAGGTCGATACGGCAGCAACCTTAACGTGGTCAAGGACTATCGATCAGAAGCGCAACCTCCGCACACGACTGTTACTCAGAAACTGGTCGCGACGCGAACGCGACTTTACTTTTATGAATGGAGCATCTGTTCCATATTTGGAAGTCGCAATCAAGGGTTGCAGCCAATAGAATTAAGAGGCCGCGAATCCCCTCCAATCGCAGTCCCCACCGCTGCAGCACCGTAACGTGACGTCGCGGTGACGTAACACGGCGCTTAGATATAGGTATAGCTACTGCTCAAATTTTAGTCGGATGCCGTGAGAGATGTATTATTGTATCATGCCACACTAATGCAACAAAACACAAATGATAAAAGAAAAACAGTTAATAATGTGCCCAACAATTAAACTTAAAAGTGTTTTTCATTTGTTCGATCCGCTTGTCTATCGATTTTACGACGCAACATTTTCTTGCTTTTCCGACAGTTTACGAATTACCTCCTGATTGTGATAAAAATGTCTTGAAGCAATTTTCTCAACCAGCAGCCCTGACAGTGATAAATATAATTTAATTACATTTTAACCTGATAATTAATATGAACGAACAAATAACGCCTTAAAGTTAAATTAACGTTTCGAAATTTATTAGTTAGGTACTTAGCTAACAAATTTCAATACGTTAATTTTTGTATAAATATTTTTCAAGCTTTGTTATGAAAATACCAATAAAAAGTGCAAATTAGAGAATCTTTAGTAGGAAAAAAACGCACCAGATGCTGGCGATTATTGACAAGGTAATTCGCCTGCTACCATTACTACTGCAGAAAATTTATTTATTTTACGCAAGAAGATAATGTTTTATTATTTCTAAAATATAATGCAGAAGATTGCTACAGTCTACAAAGACTAGAGCATAATATAATTTTGAAGTAATTATCAAAAAAAATTAATGTTATCAAATTTGAACTTGGTTTAAACTGCAGATTTTGCTGGATAACGATTACTGTTGCTATATGGAATGAATAATAGTAACTTAATTTAATGTAGAATTTAAACAACTGGCTGTCAAACGTGATTACTTACGAAATAAATGAAAAGTTATGTTATGCAAAATGAACTGGAATATACTAAGCTCAATATAGAAGCGGAAAACCGTTTCCCTTGAAGAAACCTTAAAATGTTTTTCTTTATCACCCATAAACATCATCCTGTACTTTTCTGCTACTCTCGCAGCGTGGAGATTATTTACTTGCCATCTCACCGAACTAGTTCATGAATTATCAAACCCGGCTGCGATACTCTTTCATACAGAGTCTACATAGGTCTGTAAATTCATGAACGAATATTTTTTATTTGCCCGAAAAATATTTTAGCACCAAATACTGATACAAACAAACAATTTAAGTGAGCTTGGCGTCTGTCATAATGCAAAACATAAAATCTGCGAGGGAGGCAAAACAGTTGTGTTTTTCTCCGTGCAATGCCCAGCCGCCACCACCTCCTTAAATCGAAGCTGGAATTTGTGACGCTGCAACCGGCAAATATAGCATACGCATCATGTGGCAAAATAATAACGCGTACTATTTTTGAAAAACATCTGTTGCCACTCATTAAAAATAACAACGGGCCGTAGAATCACAGCCCGAAATACACATCAGCTGGCATCGTCTCTGTACTGAGTCAGACACCGAATAAACTACCATCTCTAGAGGTTTCCCGTGACGTTGACGTATCCAGATTATATAACGGAGTATCGCTGATTTTGGCACGAATCAACATAATGAGTCCGTGACTGCATCTAAGAAACATGCGATGCTTGACGCGCTAAACAAGCAACAACATATGTTAATCTAATACAATATTTATAATGAAAATGAAGCACAATATAATTACACACGTCCCGTTATCGTCTAAATTTTCCCTGAATTAATAATAAAGCTAAGGGGAAGGCCATAAATTAAAAAGCACTCTCGTAGTGACGTCAGTTCATTCATGGTTTTCCACCCCTCTAGGCAGTATGGCGAAGCTCGCGTCGACGCCGGTTTCATCCCTTCCACTTGCACCCCTACAACCCCTATTATCACAATGCTCCGTATCTTGATACTCTCCTGATACTACACTTCCGGTATGATTTCATGTCCGGAACTGCTGTACAAACGATTAAGCTCTCTCTTTGCGTGTAATAAAAGCTCGTTAGCTTTGTATATGCGTAGTTCATCTTTATTTATTTATAATAACTTTTAAGGCAATCTAGAAATCAATAAAAGTAACTGCAAGGAAACGGTTTTCCAAAATTTTTTCGCTTCAATTTCCACGTGTGCTTAGAGACTTGAGAAGCTTCTGGTAAATCAATATTTTCTGCTTTCTTATTATACAACTAGTTGAATTAAAGAATTGTTTGAATTTTGTTATTTGCGTTTTAAGCGACAACATAATCCTAAGAAAAGTTAAATTAAATTTATAAGTTATTGAATAATATTATTTTTTATTGATTAGTGTGAACGGGTTTGTGTGACTTTCCTTACATTGTTATCAATACGAAAAGTCTTATAAATAAAACAGCCTTAAAGCTTTCTTAGTACAATGTCAATACTTCGTTTGCGATCTCAGTATTGCGAGCGACCTCTCTTTTTCCACGTTTCCTTTTAAAAACTTAGAATACAGCAATTTTGGGTTTGAAACCTTATGAACGCGCATAATCCAGACCAGAAAACGGAGTTTCTTATATTTTATTTTATTTATAACTTTATTTATTTGCATTATAGAGGCAATACCCTTATGTTTATTTGTTTTTATATAGTTTAGTGTTCCTACAATAAACTTAATTTCAGTTCTACTGCTTTGATAGCAAAAAGAAAAAGTCGGATTTTGTTATCTAGCCATTGTTCGTACTAAAATTAGCAATATTGTGAATACAAATAAATAAACAAAAGAATACTGAATTTGCTACAAAAATGTTTGTTTTTTTTGTATATACTTCGACCGCTAACCTATATAAATCTAGATGGGGTTTGTTGTGTTTTTAAGAATTTTGAGCTAAACATATAGTTATTGCCCGATTTTGCATTGTTTCTCCACCTAGTTTCGAAAAGATGGCGTACTTTGAGAAACGGACATGGTGCTTAAAAACTTTTAATTTTGCTGGCACTATGGAACCTCTTTTAACGATACCCATATATGGATTGTTTCTTGTGACTAGACTAGGATATGCTACTGCCTAAAAATTGTGTGTTGAGAATAAATTATGCAGCAGAAGCTTCCACAATTTTTTTGACTCGGTTTAGTTTTGATTTCCAGGGTTTTTGATGTTTAGAAATTTTGTCTGTTAATAATATAAACATTTATCTAATCATTTATCAAAAATAAATACCACGCGTTATAATTCTACATCGCATAAGTCTAAAAGTTCATTACATTTGTTCATCAACCAACGGTGTGATTTAGGGCAAAATTGCATGATCACTTAGCGACGGTAATATCTTACAGCTTTATGCGCAGATTTCTTAGAGTATAATAAGTCGATGGGACATGGCGATGTGATTCTTTTTTAAAACCTATACCAAAATGTACAAAATATTTTTAAATCAACATGTAGATTGAATGAATTGGTCAAACTTCCTCACAGGCCAATTTATTAACGTTAATTGTTGAAGTATACGTTTTAGTAAATGATCTTATTTTCAAGACTTCAAATATAATTCTCTAACAATTCTTAAAAAGCAGCGCTGGGACTAGGTAATTTGACGCTTGAGTCAAAATAACAAAATTGCGCCTCCCCTCTTCATTTAACAGAAATTGTAGGGAAAATATAAGCTTCTTTCGACAGTTCTATTTAATTGCGGTTTAAAATATATTATAAATATCTATACAATAAATCCGCGTCCCTTCGACCTGTCCCACCTTTTTGCGACGACGACTCCCCCCTCCTTTCGCAAAGCCAGAGCTTCACAAGTCTATTGTATAAGGCGCATATTCCTAGGAACTCTTGTATCGACCAAGTGCGGTTTTGGATACAGCACCCTTCCACACAAGTAACTAAATACCAGATACGTATTTCGACAGCAAAGCTATCATCATCAGTGGTAAACTGCCACTGTGTCAGTTTACCACTAAAAATAAATATAATAAATGAATTAAATAAGAAATAAATTAATAAAATAAAAAATAATAATTGAATTAAATAAAAAATAATAATAACAAAAATCATTAAAAAATATTGAATTTGTAACCTCTTGGCTTTAATTGCAGCAAAATCATGTATGATTTGGTCAAAGTTAATATTTTTAGCTATGTCACGTTCAATGAACAGAATGCAAATATTAGATAATTTCTTCTGTTTTAGAGAAAATCTTATAAATAATTGCTAATCAGCTGTAGCTTGCTAATCGGCTTTTGCTTGCTAAAGCTTGTTTCACATAATGCTACTGTAACAAGCATTGTTAAAAATTTCTTAACGTTAATTAGAAGTTTGGGTGAAATTCTGTTAAACTATAAGAGTTGATTTTCTATAAAAGTTTTAGAGCAGACGCTGACGTGATATCAGAAAGTACCAAAAGCGTCTGGTACTTAAAATGAGCGATTGCGACTGAAATATTTGCACACGTCACATGTTTTTCGTATTCTAAGGCTAAACAAATTCTGAATTTTTGCATATCCAAAATTCCATGTTGCTAATTTATTAGTCCCAAAAGGAAGTCAACATCTGTGACTACTTCATTAATTTTTCAAATTTTTAAATAGAGGTTTTTAATTTCAAGTTTATAAATATAATTAAGCTATTTTCTGCACCGTTTGGAACTTTTCGCCTGAGGCGAGTGCCTCGGTCGCCTCGCCCTGTTCCCGGCCCTGTTAAAACCTTATGTTGGTTTGCTTGAGCAAATGCTGGTTTTGTGGTGTAACAATTTATAAAGATCTACGTTTGTTAGTGAAATTTAACAACAATTCGGAGTTCTTTTGGCTCTAGAGAACAGGATGAAGTAAGTAAGTAAATGTTGATTTGTTGGTAGTATTCAGCTTCATCACTCGCCATTAAGGGATGACGTTACAAACTTAATTTGGGGACTAATAAAAGTTTAGCATATAGAACCTGAGACAAAATCACCTACGTCGCTTTTATAGTATCTTTTACCAACATTATATTAAACCAGTTTTGCTTATACGTATTTAAATAAAGTGTTCTTACAACTACCCAGTTTTAGAAGTACAAAATGGAAAAATAATTATCTGCTGGTCCTACACCTTTTTAGAAATAATAATGTCCTAAAAGAAATAAAGAAAAGTGATGATTTATAGCCTCCGCGTCCCGTTTTGCCATTTTTAAGCTTTAGTAATAAAAAATATGTCAGCTGAAAAATTACAAATTGGCTGAAAACTACTACGTAACGTTAGCATAACAAGATACTTTTAATGAATAATGGACTAGCTTTGTATGACCTTAAAAGGAAATATTGAATGGAATATAAACTTAAAATAATAATTTGCTCATTTTATAAGGTTTATTTCGAGGTTTGTTTAAACAAGTATTCCTACACGTATCAGTTTCTAATCCCCAAAACATTTTTCTGCTTCAGCTTAGGGCATTTGAAAATTGATGATCGATTTTTATTCACCAACAGTTATGGTCTTAATACCTATTTAATCATAACATTATTGATTTTTTCACCATTTGTTAATATAATTGCTAAGAAAAATATGCTTGATTTTCAGGTTACTTTTTTTGTAGTAACTAACTGCTCTTCTTTAATTACTTAACTTTAATAAAATCTAGGACGCATTCATACGAGCTTATATTATATTCGTACGTGCTTTATAAAACCGTGTTTCACGGGATATAGGCCATAGTATTTCAACCACGTTATTAATTAGTCAGGATTAAGGTAAGTACTTAACAGAATTTTGTCACATTACCTGCTTGTATTACTATACATGAAATAAGTGTAAATTACTTACGTAGTTTGACTGGTGTGGAGGTAGAAAATTTTCAATAAATACAAATCGATTGAAGTAATTTTTTAGATAACTCTAAATAATAATATTTGTTGAATTCAAGTACTGTAATAAATAGTTCTTCAGCAAAAAAACTTACAGTTGTTTTAAGGTTCCTTAGAGAAAACAGTATCAGAAGAACGGCATATTTATTTAGTGTAAATACTACTAAATTAGACATGTTCCTAGCAAAAGCATTGTAGGAAGAATTGTAATTAAATTGTAATTGTAATTGAAAAATTGTTAAACTACAGCAAACAGTAAAGAGAAAATAAAAAAGAAGTTGATATTCTTAGGGCTGTAAGACCTAATCTGAATATAAGCATCCGAACAATATACAGAGAGTGCAATTTAAGTGTTTCCTGTGTTCATAATGTGCCGAAAAACATTTATTTACAAATTCTTTAAACAAGAAACATTTTTGAACGCGACAAGAAACATTTTTGAACGCGACAATAAAAACAGAAAACAATCTTGTTAAATACTTTTTGTGAAAAGCAATGAAGATCATCACCATTTTGCAACTGTATGTTCTTTTGATGAATGTAGGTTTACGCTGCACGGGGAACCAAATACTCAAAATTACCGATACAGGAGCAAAGAGAACCCACATCTCGCTGTACAAAGCGACATTCAATGCCCACAGAAAATCATTGTTTGGGCGGGTATTTCTGGGGACACGATTGTGGGACCATTTTTCATACAAAGCACATTCAGTCAGGTCAAGTATACTTAGATCTGTTGATCAAGAAAATTCGTCCTGCACTTGCGAATCTATTCGAAGCGGAAGGTATTGCATGGTTTCCGGATCAGAACGATAGTGCTCCGGCACACTTTTCAGTTGGTATGCGAAAATTTTTAAGAGAAGCATTTACCGACAGTTTGATTAGTCGTGGTGGTACGGTGGAATGGTGTCTAAGGTCGCCAGACCTAGCGTCAAACGATTTTTTCTTATGGGCTTATTTAAATAACACTTTTACAGTTCAAGGTGCCATCCTAATTTCGAGTAAGACCAGAAAAAAATCACCACAGAATGTGCGGCGAAGCTTCTTCTCTAGACTTGGGCATTGGTTAGCTGTGAATAATCAACTGTTTCGGCATTTATTGTAGTTTCGAAATTATAACAAAGCAGTGCAATAATAATTGTTAATACTATTTAGTTTTGTATTAAGATTAATTTTAATTCCTAGTAATTATTAGTATTGTTAATGCATCGAGTAGACTGTAATTATTTTTACAGTTTTCCCTACGGTGCTTTTGCTAGGAATGGGCCTAGTTTTGTATAGCATAAACCAAATAAATTCGCTGTTCTTCTAAGACTGCTTTCTCCAAAGAACCATAAAACAACTTACCATTTTTGTTCCGTAGAATAAGTATGTATTATAGTAATTCAATTTAACAATTATTATTATAAATTGACATAAAGAAAAGTGTAGATTATTCCAAAAGAAAAACTTTATTATAGCATTTATCTATGAAAAATAACGCTGAAATACGAACAACAAATGATGATTTATTTTTACGAACATTTTAGAAGAATTAAAAAATACTTCAATAGCTTTGTATTTATTGAAAATGTAGCAACAGTATTATCTGAGAATCGAACCCTGCATAACTGCATTGTTCAGCGGGTGCTGTACCTACACGTTATTCGGACTGCATGTCTGATTTTCACTTATTTCATGCATATAGTAATATAACAAGTAATATGAAAAATATGTGTAAAAAACCTATCTTGAGTTTGACTAATTATTAACATGGTTAAAATGCTATGGCCCGTATTCCGTGAAACATCTTGCATAATTAGTATGTTGTATATATATATTAGAAATAGATTTAAAATAGATGTAACTTTCGCTGAATCGTTAATTGCGCTTCATTTACAATAGCCAGTGCTATCGTAAGACGTAATAAGTTTTAGTTTTGCATTTTCTTTTTATATATATATAAATATATTTTATAATTTATTTGTGTAGCAAATGATGCAGTCAGCAAATTTTCTATTCTGACTGTTCTACCGATTTTTCTTAATTTCGCCAACTGGAAAATGCTGAATTACCTACCTCTTCGGTAGTAGGTATGTAAAAATGTAGTTTAAAAAGTACCGTGTTCACTAAAATGTTCAAAATCCAAATTTTGACGGATTGGCGGTTTTTCCGTCCGAAGATATTGAAAATCCGAGTGTCGCCATAGTGTGTGTCTTTGTCCGTTTGTATACACTTGCAGCCCCTGACAACCAAATGCAGAACAACTAATCTGGGTTCTAAAAATTAGTAATTGAACTCGGGTCAAATCGCAAGGAAACAAGGTTGGTCCATCAAAAATAGGTGGTATGGAAGATGTGCTTTACTTAAATATTGCCACGTTTGAAAAATAACCTTAAATTCGTATTCTACCGATACCACACTGCAAATTCGCGGAAACGCGATATCCCTACCACTACTCGTTCAACCCCGTCGTTTTTTCCCCAAACATTTCGGAATTTGGGCTAGAAATTTGTAAAAGTAATTGTTACTTGACCACAGAAACAACATTTCATTGCGAACAAATCTCTGGGAGGTTTCCTTCGGTCGATTGCCTAAACTGCTTAACCGAACAGTTGTAAAAAGTCCACTGTTCTACAGCTGTATAGAGATCGAAAAACCAATTTTGAGATTTCAATGAATAAGCAGTGCCAAATATTACGAAATATCAGATATCAACAGCCAGATGATTCTTCTAAAAATCTAGTTAAATTTCAGCGCACCCAAACAAAAGAGCCTGCATTTATATTCCTTGCATAGTATATAACCGATTTGCACAAGCGCGGTATCGTTACTAATGTCGATTTTTCCTTTTAGTCGAGTACTAGAACAGGTTGACTATATATTTAAATGTGTTAGACAATAGTAGACGAATTCATATGCTGTATGCTTATTATTATTACTGTATATAATTGTAGTATACCGGATGTAAATAAATTTAGGTAGACCCCAAATAAATCTTTTATTTATAAACCTATTTAAACAAAAAGTTGTATGCTAAAAATATAAAAGTAGTTATACATATATTATTTCGGTTGAACCGGGAGTAACCTTTTTAAACAATTTATTTCTAATTTATAAAATAAATAAAAACTGTAGTTTAATTTTTTTAAATAGCATATTACTTTTGAAAGTTTTATTAGCACGTTAAATACTTTTTGTAAAAATGCAGCTATATTCTAACTTAGTGTCTATACCGTCCATTCAATAAAAACGGCCCCGAGCTATAACGGCAGCAATGTTATTGTAAATTTTGAGTCTAATAAACCATAATAATATACCATATTAAATATTACTCTAAATTCTATCTTTATTCAATTTTTATATCTTCAACGAGATTATAGCGCATTCGTCAATATTTTTAATTCGCATGATATGTACATTGTTTTCAATTTTTTGATAGAGTGCTTTCTTCTTTTTTAGACTATCATATAGAAATTTTATATTGTAATAATATATGAAAATTTTCGCAACAATCGAAAACACTTTTTGATCAAGTTTGCCACGAATTGTAATAAAACGACAACGATACTCGCAACGAAATTAGGTACGTTTAGAATTCAATTGACAGCTTTGATGTGTTATTTTTTCATGCTTCTTTATATTTTTATTATAATTCATGGAGAACTTGATAAAATAATTTTCAATTTTTTTCGCGAAGTTTAATGCAGTACTTGTAAACAACCGAAAAGTTAGAGCTTTTTGAAAATAAAAAATTTATAGCTCTTGAAAAGAAAAATTATAAAACTTTCTAAAACCAAAATGTGAAATTTCCAACAGCCCACCTTTAGAACATGAGATAAAAACACATTAATTTATTTAAAAACCGCTTAGCTTTGGCGTACGCGAGGTTTAGAGCTTTCTGAAGCAGTGGTTTTTACGCCCAAATATTAGAAAGTTTTTGCTAGCAATACATTTATAATTTTTGAACGCAGTCATTTAGAGAGCCGGTCGGTAAGAGCTTTAGAAAATGCTGGTGGAGCGTTAAAAAGTGGACATTTTGGGCTTTTTAATGTAGCCATTTAGGTATAGTTCTTTAGGGCAACTTTACAGAGCTTTATATTGTAGAAATTTAAAGCTTTTAGGTAGCAACATAATTAAATAGCAATTGAAAATCGACATTTGCTTTCTAATGCCTCGGGGTTTAGAGCTTTCTAATGCAGCTAATTTTACAACCAAAATTTAGACAGAGTTTGGTAGCAATACATTTAGAACGTTTGAACGCAGTCATTTAGAGCTTTATGAGATCGAGGTTTAGAGCGTTCTGAAGCAGCTGTTTTAAAATTTTGCAATCCTAACTTTACAGCAGTCGTATAAAGGTTTTAGATATGGAATTGTTGAGGTTTTTAAAGAATCTATTTACCCCCGTTAAAGACAAAATTCTAAATCTTTTTACTATAAAGATGTGGCATACAATTTAGCAATTAACAAGAACAACAATAAAATTTCTTATGAAATAAACACATTTAGATAATTTTATAGCAGTTATTTAGAGCTTTCGAAGATTGGCGGTTAGAGCTTTCTAAAGCAACTACTTTGAACTTTCGCAAACCAAAGCTTGAAGCAGTTTGTTGGATACTGGTAGAAAAAAAATGAAATTTTAGGCTTTGAAAAACAGCCATTCAGAGCTTTCATAAACAACATTTTTAGACTTTCGTAGATTGAAATCTAGAAATGCTCATCAAGGACTAAATTTAGAGAGTTTTCAGTAACAGCACATTTTGAGCTTTGGAAAACAGTCGAGAGCTTCGAAGATTAGGGTATAGAGCTTTCTAAAGCACTTGACGCAGTTAAGACATTAAAAATAAGCATCGCCAAACGGTAGATTCATTAATCTGGTATATGGTTTGTTTGACTAAAACATTATAACAACAACGCTATAGTATGGGGCGGTTTTTATAGAACCGACGGTATAGTCTAAATAGAAAAGAATTTTGAATACCCACTATACTAAAACGTTTCTTTGACTGTATTTTCACAAAAAACATTTAATGTGGTAATAAAATTGGTCAAAAAATAATAAGCAATTGCTACCTAAAAAAATAAATTTAAGGCCATCTTTAGGTGCCATTTTATATTACAAATTATAATAAAATTGTTTATATAAAAAAATATAATGAGAATTTTTTTTCATTCATCAGCAACTTTGTTATGCTAGACAGAACTTTAATCATTCACTGGTTATAATTTTGAACTTGTATTGGTTATTCCAATGCCAACTTGATTAGTTGGCGGTATGTCGATTTTCGTGGCAATTGGTAGACACGCTTTATCAATGATTACATTAAGCGTGCAAAATTCTATTAAGATTGACTAATAAATAACGAAATAATTTGGGGTGTATCAGAATTCACTTACAACCGGTGTTATTTTGGTGATTAGGCTACTCGTTTTTTTAGGTTAGGGAAATATTGGGCAAAATAGTTATTTATATATCAAGTTTCCAAAGTGGAACTTTATGGCAATTACCATTACCATTATACCATTTGAAACAAAACAATACTTGAAAATGTTTGTTGTTGACAACCAAAAAGTGTACTTTATAGCACTAGTGCTATAGTGACTTTTTGGACATTTTGGATTTTGGTTGCGATACGATTTAATTACTAAACAATTAAAAAAAATTTTAAGTTTGATTTGTATGTTATGAAATATAAATTAAAATAAATATAAATGTTTACTGTTTGCTTATAGGAGGAAAACATCAAACTGACTATTCTGAAATAATAGAATTCTGACGTATGAAAAAACCTTCAACATTGTATTTACAATTCCTAAAATTTAATAACCCTATTGGTATTACTACACCTGGTTCAGTTCCCACATCTATTTCGAACACGAGAAACCTATATTTGTTCTATTTGTGCTTATATTGATTAATAACTATAGGCTAAAATAGTTGCAATCGATATGTACTCATAATTTATATCTAATGGATTGTTTCTAATGTTGTGGTGACTTTATTTTCACATATTCAATTAAATTTTCAGTCGACGCAAAATAAACACCTAAAAGGCTGCTTTATTCTTTTAAATGTTCGTTATCGCTATAACCATAAACTTATTGTATTTGAAATTTTTGCTGTTTATTTTCTAAGTAAACCATATAATACGAGTACAAATACGATTTAAAAATGCTTTAAAAAGAAACTCTTTAGTAGATATCTAACCACGGTGGATAATCAGGAAGGTTATTCGTATTATATCACTTTGTATTTCTGTTCGTTTTATTAAGGCGCAACTTACGTATTGTTATATTCAGATAAATGCCTGTTTCATGCTAAACCGTAAAAATGACAGTTCCGATTAAATGCCAATTGAAAAATTCGAATTACTATGATTACATTCAGTCTTAGAAACGAAGAAATCTTGATGTTAATTTCAATGTGAGTGAGTGAACGCAAATAGTAACCGTTTTCCAAGTGATTTGAATTCCAAAACATTTACATCTTTTGCCACTCGTTTTACTATATTTAAAGGAGATAAGGCTACTAATAATTATACTTGAGGAAAAAAACGAAACTCCTTAACAACTACATGTCTACATCGCCAATAATTTTAATTCTTTCCAGTAGATTAGCTGTATGTATAAATTCGACAACTTCCGGCAAATTATTATTTTACCAAAATATTTTTTGTTTTTCAGGAAATTTTGTAAATTTACAAACTTGCTATAATTATTATTTCCGGAATATAATTGTTTTTATATTTTAAAGCAATTTCAAAGCAATTTCACAGATTATATATAAAACATATTGCTAATTTCATAGTAGAGTAGTCTTATTTATTCCCACTAATTACATTGACAAAATTATGTTATAAAATGAATTGTTTCATAGTAATGACATGCAATAAGTCAAAAGTAATTTAATAATAGCAGGAAAAATTATTTTATGTTTATCATCGTACTTTTAACACCCTAAGAATAAAATATAGGAAAATCAAGGCCTTTCCTGTTTAATATATCGTATCAAATTAAGTATAAACAAACAATAATTGTATAAAACAATTTTAATTAAAGTTTGTATTTGAAAATATATCTTTAGTATTTTCAATTGATAAATTTAGGAATTTTTATGAGCAAAAATAAACATAAAGTGATATTATGTTTATTTACCAACATTTACTAATTTATTAATAATAACGTGATACGAATGTCTTTGAAAACCATCTGATATTAAAAAACTGATGTAACACTCCTATAAGTCTCGATTTTACGACAAAACTTAGGTAGAAAAATAAAAGATTAGGAATGCGTTTAAAATATGCATAACTATAAAATTACTAAGTGTTAATTGCTTGCTATTCCTTAATAGATAAAAGTGCACATGTCCAGTTATAAAGAAGTGACGTAGCAAAAGCGTTGGTGCTTTGAATAAATTGAGTGGGTTTTAAGGTTGATGTGGTGTAAAGCTGAATGTATACATACAATATTATTATGTAAGTAAAACCATATATGGTGATATTGAAATAGCTAATAATTATATCAAAAATGTAGGCGGTAGTATCATGTAATTTATGCAATTTTGCGATTAACCTGGAAGCTACAAATTAAAGGTTATTATTGGTGCAGAAAAGTACTAAAAAATCTTAAATTGTTGTTTAAATTTGAGGTTTTCAAAGCCATTCATTAAATCGTTATTGGTATGCATTTTTGGCGAGTGCGCATTTAAATGAAAAATCTCGAATAAATTACGAACCGGACGTCCTTCTTAACATTTGAGAAAACAAGTTCCTTTGACTTCCATACACGTTTTTTGGTGCGCATATTTTTGGCGGTATGTGCACGAATGTGAACATTAAAGAGAACAACATGAAAAGCAAGTGAGATACATGTATGCAACATCACACACATACAGCAGTTCATCAAGAAACACACACCTGATGATGTAGAAGGGCCGGCGAACCACAGTGCGACCAGGTCGTCCACGCTGGCCGCAGGCTGCGCATGGTGTTGACCGTAACCACCATAATAATAGTGTGGTGCAGGGAAGGCGTCCAGCAGCCTTCCGCGATTATCCACCGGCGGCGGCGGCGGAGGAGGAAAATCACGTCCTCTACCACGAGGATGTCCCCCATTTGCAGGCGCATCCAGCAACAATTGCTGCACTTGGGAAATATCCACGAATTCGTCGGCACCACCTGTTGCACTGTCCCGGGACCGTTGGCGAGTGTAGGCGTCACTCTTCGAGTCGTCGTCTTCCCTCCGCATCGTCAGAGTTAACATGTTGACGGCGTCGGGCACCGGAGTCGACCTCCGCTGCCATGCCGCACTATACCACTGGAAAACTCGCGCACTCTGGAATCACGGCCGGGATGTGAATGAGCGCCGGACATGAATGTTCCGCAGGTACTCAACGCCAACACCCAACGCCTCTGCTGCATCGCCTAGATGACGTCACATGCGTCGTCATGGAGCACCCGGCGCGTGGGCCTGGTGCTAGAGGATTCTGTCCCAGGTCGCGGTATCGCACGCTCTGCTCTGCTTGTTCTCGTGTCCGTCCTCGAACTCTGCCTCCCCACTAAGTAATCTTATTTATTTTCGCACTGGCGAATCCTGTCCATACGGGCCTTCCGTCTCTCTTCCGCCATCCTCAGGATAATTGTCCGCGCTCTCGCGCCAGGACCACCGCGTAAACAGTTTGCAGTTTTTGGCACGGGTCTCTGGACCAGCCGATGGCACGTCACCAGGAATGGGCCAGTCAACTCCCAGAAAGGTATCAATTAGATGAAGCTTTAACGCGTCGACGCGATTATGATGCCATTACTGACTCGTGCCCCATGAGACGGTTTCTATTTTTGCCGGAGTATCTAGAATATAATCGAACTTTTGCCAAGCAATAAACAGAACTAAGTAATTTCAGTATTTTGGTATCGTTACGAAATACTTGTACGTCGCTAATGTGATTTCGTGATTGGCACAGAGACGGTTTTTATAAACAGCTTACTGTTCATATAATGAAAACCTACCACTTCGAAGTACTACGCTACTATAATATATTCGCCAAAGCTATTTGAGACATGCAAATTCCACAGTATTATCTTCCCTCAATGCCAAACAGACTGCAACTAATTTTATCAAATAATTTCCTTGAACACACGATCTCTCAGCCTGATAAAAGGGTGGTAGACTCATTTTACTGCCGACACTAACTACCGGTGCAGATATACTATCGGAAGTGTTATCTGCAGTATTTTGCTTAGGAATACTAACTTCATTCATACTACGTAGTTATCAACTTCAACCTTTCATTATTAAACCGCGCTTCGATAATTTTATATTACAACTCCCCGACCACGTGCATGTACGTATGATGTTACACTGCTAGGTATACATCAGCACATGTTTTAAGAATTGTTGCCACTAAGCAAAAATTCTGAAGCAGGAAAATATACCTAACTTAAATTTTTAAGAAAAACATTATGAAATTGTAATATAAATTATTAAGAAATACCTAAAATAGCGAGTTTTATAAACATAATTTAAAAATTAAGTGATTTTAGTTACTATACAAATTTTTACAATTACAAATGTGTATAAATATTATTATAGTAGCCTAACTGTGTTGTACACCAACAACCTAAAAAGTCTTGAAAAAGTAAAAGAAAATAAAAGGTTATACTATAAAAACAATTAAATAAAGATCAAAACGAGTGAATACATTTCTTAAAACTTTCCCCTATCAAACCTTCTTGAAACGTATAACACGATAAGAACATTTATTACTATTTATTTGGGGTGCATATTGGGTATATTGATTTTTCATTGTGATTTATTTCTGTTCTCACAATTCGCATAGAAGCCAGCTAAGTGTTTTCGACAGCCCGATTCTTACAATTCTTTCCTTTCAGAGAAGCAAGAAAACACGAAAAGCTCTGCACATGTTTGCCCCTTCTTAGAATTTCAAGAATGTGAGGATATTTAGAACACACATATTTCCTTCAATTCAAAAAATTAGTCTCATACCCGCTTTCTTTTTATTGAATGTTTGTATTCGAGTAGCGGAGTTATTTTCGCGTAGTATTATTTTTATGTACTTAATTGGATTTGAAAATACAATTGTATAAATTAATGTTTATTTACTTTATTAGAAGGTTGGTTGTTCAAGCTAGATTTAAAAATACATTGTTTTATACTTAAATAATGGTTTATTAATTCTAGTATTAAATATTAGATTAATAGTCAGAAGTACCCTTTAAAACTAAATATTTAATCTTGTTTCATATAACATGGCTAAGTGCACTTAGTTTAGTAAATTTCAAAATAAATAAACTAAATCTAAAATTTTATATTTTGGAGTAAGAAACTGAAATAAATCAACTAAAATGAGTGAAGCACTTCACTCTTCTATACTTTATAAATCGTTATTTGTCATATTTTCATAAATATTTTTGATGGATGTTTTACGCATTGACAGTGACTGATAATGCTACGATTCATGCCACTCTATGCCCCAATGGGAGCGACCCAAAGAGCGAACGGCAAGTCGGGAGCGTTATTACCGAAAGCACGGTCAACTGCATACCGCACTGTAGTAAACTGAATTAATTTAATGAAAAAAAACTTTCCGGCCAAAAATTTAGTGGGAGGGAAATAACCCTCCCCTCCTAAATATTGGTGCACCTAAAAATTAGGTTGTGAATCTTATTCTGCTTACTTATCAGCTAAGTTAAAAAAATGTTTCGTTCCGCGGTTTATTTACTGAAGGGTTATGAATTTCCAATATAAAAAATGCATAGCAAGCTTCACAAAGCTATTAGCGGACTGGGAGATCAACCAAATTGTATCCCCTCCCTAGCTCTATAAAATTTAGAAAAAAAAATGTGTTGCCAGTTTTTCAAGCAATATTTTTTAGAAAAAATTCTAAAATTTAAGTTAATTGTTACATCACAGTTTTTAATTTGCAAAGAATTATTTTATATCGCAACATTGCTCTTTCCTAGAGCTATTATAATAAGTAAAGTTTATACCGATGTGGCAATTTGTTTTTGAGTAATAAAGGCGTTAAAATTAACACTTTTAAAATAAACGTAGTGGCCGTTTATTGGTAGCTAAAATGTTTGAAAAATATCGTTGGATTTTGTTTCACCGAAGGTCCTCTATCAAAATCCGTTTTCAGATTTGAAAATTTCCGTTTCAGAACAAAATACTACTAAAAAATATGTCTAACTTACGTTTCCGGTTCCGGTTTTTTCCTAACCTTATTTTGTCCATAAATTTTTTATGTACTCCTGCATTCCATCCCTTCGGGAGCTACGAGGCATCACCCGATGACACGACATAACATCGGGCACCTCCTACAGGCTGACTATAAGACTGATTTGGTTAAACTGTAATTGCTTCAGGTTGGCCAATATACAAACAGAAACAATGGTCACAGTTATAATAAAATATTATTGTCCGAAATTTAGGAATTTCATTTCGTTTGCGAAAAAAGGTAAGATAAACAAGTTTTCAAACTAATTGTGATTTTTATTGATCGTAAAAATTAAAGTGGGCAGTTACTGCATTAATTCGTTGGTGACAAACATCTACAAACACTGGAAAATTTGAAGCACTGTAAAATATTCTAGTTATTTTGTTTTAAATACACCGATAATGTTTGTAAACTTCTATAAATTAATATTTTATTTTATGCAAATACGCACGTGGATTTCGCCACTTCAAAATGTGAGAGATGGATAGTACTTAAAGAGAGAAGCTTAATCATTTTTATTGCGATCAAGGGAATGTAAATCACAATACAATGAATTTGAAAACTTCTAAAGTTTGAATGAAATTAACTTAACAGAAATTAAGTTATTTCCGACGATTTAATCAGGCTTTGGTGAAATTACATCCTGCACGAGTTGCTGTAAATAGCCCAGGTGACACATTTAGACACAATTGATTTTATATTAATAGAATGTTTATTATTTTGGAACATAGCACGTCATTCTGTTCTGACGGTAATCAAACTTCGATTGACTAGAAATAAAACATAGAAATAATCCATTTATGTAGAAGCAAATTACTTCATACTTTTCGTTCATTATCGAGCGATATTGTAGATTTATCTTTTGCTATCAACATGCAACGGAACTTCTGGAAGTAAAGTTCCGGGAAGCCAGATGAGATTGTTTTTGAAGAACATTCCGAGCGATAGCGATTGCCAAGATTGAGATTAAAACAGCTCCGGTTACTACAATTTGATACGGAAATATTTACGAGCGAACTCCCCGCTTGTAGGAATAAGAGAAATAATAATTTACTACAGGAAGCAACCAAGTATACTTTACAATTTAAACGTTAAATAAAAATTAACTAACAAACTTTGTAACGCCAAGCCACGCAAGTGGAAGATTTTGTTAGCAAAAATGATGTGCAGTACATGGCCCCCTTCCTCATTAATACACTCTTCCAAACAATGAAAGAAATCTCACAAGGCTAAGTAGCAACTTTGCCGAAATTGACCGAATTTCTTGTACCCCCGTAGCGCCATTGCAAAACGTTAGGGACGATATGTTCGGGCTAATTGTGGTCATCATTATATAAAATAAGTTGATTAGGAAATAATTTCCGCAATAAATGTACGCTTATTAGTTGTGCAATGTGCAGTGTGGCCCGCGTCGCTAAAACCAAAATACGTTTTTCATGCTTTCAGTAGGGTGTCATTTGAGTGTCATCCCACTATTATTTCCTAAACTATTGAGAATATCAAATTTCTTTCTTTATGCAAGTTGTTTATCATTAAATGATATATTAAATTCTATTGAGTGTTTAGTTATGCTTGTACAGCATCTTACTTTGTTCATTAAAACAAAACACCCTTGTATTATTGCATTTTTAGATTATAAATGTAATTCTTTATCTAAAACTACTACTATCTTAAAAATAGTGATATTAGGTTATTTGAATTTTTCCAAAATGTTTTACATTTCTGGACTAATATTAATCAATTAATGTTTTATATGCCAACAACGTTTAACCATCGCTATATTTCACAGACTATTAACACAGTACAAAGTATTTAGCGGTATGTTCAAAACAGCAGATTATTACACACGGCGTTTGTGATTTAATATCCGTTTTGCAAAATTTCAAATATCAATAACTTTATCTTTTTCAAACGGCACACCCAGTATTTCTTGGAATTATTAAATGTGGAATTAATTTTTTTTTAAATTTGATATAGGGTTTGGTACCTATACCAAATATTTAAATTACTATGGTTTATGTGTTTTCTGTTAATTTTTTTAAATAAATTTTTAATGAAAATAGGTGTGCCATGAAAACAAAACAAAAACTCTTATTTTCTAAGGTTTAAAAAATGTAACTTCCATACTACTGTCATAGCTATTTATGCACCAAGGGCGTTACTACGATGATTACGCCCGGAGAACGATGAAATCCAGCTCGAGGGCTTTAGCCCGAGAGATGGATATCGTTCGATGGGCGTAATCATTCGGTGACGCCGTGGTGCATACAAGATTTTATTGTTCACTTTGTTCTTTAAAAAGAAAACAAAGAATTGGCATCTTTGTGTACGCTTTACCTACATAAATACAATATCTGGTAGCCTATGAAACAAAAACAGATTGCTTACTTATAATTGTCAAATTTGTTTTTGAATTGCAATTATGAATACGCTACCAAAATGTCTACAAGAAAATTTGCAAACTGTAATTTTTATTTGGGCAAATCAGCTTAATTCTCTGTATTACAAGTTGTACTAGTTGTTTTTACCAAAATAAATTTTTTGAGGGCGTAATGAACTCATTACGTCCTCTCATTACGCCCCGGTTGTTATGGACATGTTTACATACTTCGTATCCTAGGAGTTATCATTCAATTACAGTAAAGTGAACAATAAAAAATATTGAGATTATCGATTTTTTAGCTACTTTATGCCACATTCCAAAAATTTCTTTATTGTCACGTGACTGCCAATGACATCATCCATAATTTTATTAATTGTAACATTAATATTTACTTAGGCCGTTAGATACATAATTGTTTCCCGTTACAGTGGTATAACATTTTCACACTCTTACATTACAAAAATTATGAAAATTTTAAGCAATTGAAACGAGAAACAATCTATCTAACAGCGCAAAAAAATGTTTATAGTGCCATTTAAGAATAATATCGATGACTTCACTGCTTAGTTGCGTGTCAGTTCAGAAAGTTTTGGAATGTGGCAAAAAGCAGCTTATTAGGCAGCAAACCACTTGTATATTAAGAAAAATAATTAATATTCTCGATAGTTTTAAAAACAGTATAAGGGGTGACACTTTCTCAGCGTAAGAAAATTAAGAGTTTTGGTTGTGCTTTCATAGCACACCTTGTTTCATTTTAAATTTATATAAAATTTGAACATTGGTATACAAAACCTTATATCAAATAAAAAAAATTTAATTCCACATTTGATGGTGATTAAAAATACTGCGTGTTCCATTTGGAAAACACAAGTTATTGGAATTTGAAGTTTTCAAAATGTGCATTAAATTACGAACACCCTATGGAATAATCTGCTGTTATAACATACCGATGAATACGTCATAATGTGTTAATAATTTGTGCAAAATAGTGATAAGTAAACATTTTGGTATCTAAAATAATAATTAATTAATTAGTCCAGAAATGTCAAAAACAATCGAATAACTCGTTAGCTAATAATTTTAGTGTGGTTGAATAAATTAAATTAAAACATTAACTTAAAAAATTAAATTTAGAATCTAAAAATGCAATAATATACAGGGTGTTCCATTTAAAATAAAAACGTAATATGCTGTACAGGCATAATTAAACACTCAGGATATTGGTAATAATTTCGAGTTATGTATCAGTTAATGATCAACAACTTTTAAAGAAAAAGACTTGACATTCTCAATAGTTTAGGAACTAATAGTTGAGCGACACTTAAATGACTACCCTGTATATAAAGTACAAGCCGTCTGCAGCATTTTTGTAAGCCCTTCCGATATAATAGTTTTCAGCAGTTTAATAGAATAAGACCCGATTATTTTGGCAGAAGAAACAGCACACGACGCTGTAACCATTTCGGGGTTTAAGGCCTTTCATAGGTTTATTTGAGGGTTTCTGTAGCGCTCTACTGAAAATTTTGCCTATTCACACATTCGCTTAAATAAATATGTGCTTCGTCGGGCATGAAAAAAGAATGCTTAATATTTAGATATACAATTTTTACGTGCAAAAATCACATGTATCACATTCATTTAATTGTTGCACGAATATGTCACTGATCCATTTCAGAAACTGTTATTTAAAAAAAAACCCAAGACGTACTCTATAATACAGTACCAAACGCATTATTATTACCGCATCTATTTCTTAGTTTTGTTAAGAAATAAAATAATTGTAAAGTGACTTTTGCCCCTACCTGTATAATAATCTATACCGACATAAACAAGTAAGTGTGAAAGCTTTTTTTTAAAGTACGTATTTATTTTCCTTATATAAGAAGAAGAAACAGGCCAAGGGGACAGTAAAACTTAAAAGCAATTTCAAGTAAATTACAGCAAATTACTGTAGTAAGAAATGTGATTCTTCGATTTACTCTCTAAATTCACTTACTGTAACTTGTAACTGCAACACTTCATCTACAGCTCAAATACAGTAAGAAAAGTAATTTTTAGTAGAAAAGTTTAAATTTTGGCAATTTTTATTTTCCTAAGTAATACACATGAGGAATCCGACGGTGGGCAGCTTGGCAGCTCGGCAGCTAGGTGTTATTTAAGTTGGTAGCAGCTTGTTGTAATGATTATGGGATACACTGTATGAAGTAATAGGTACCAGTGTCAAGAGCAATAATATATTACTAGCGAAACCCTTGGGCTATGCCTTACCTTTTTAGAAATAGTAAATAAGCTGCGGAATCTTTATTTTATGGGTAATTCAAATTAAATTCAATCTCAAATTTAAAGTGAACAACTGTGTTTCAGTTAGTGAACTAACCATCGTGAATATAAGCATGAGATGCATATGCAGAAAATTACATTCTTTTCTATCTACTTTTGAAATTCATCGTTACAATTTTATAATTAAAAGATAAAATGAATTACCAGTTTAGCTTTTTTTAATTACCGTACAAAAGTGTCTGGTAATCATTAGGGAAGCAAAAACTTAACTTATACTTAAAAATAGGTACAGCATTTTTCCACACAAGTAAGCTTCCACCAAATATGTATTTTGATAACTAAGCTATAATCATCAGTGGTAAACTGACACACATCCGTGTCAGTTTACCACTGATGATGATAGATTAGCTATCAAAATACCTATCTCGTATTATACTTGTGTGCTGAGATAGTGCTGTATTTTTCAACTGTTGTTATTTCACCGTTCGAGTGTTTTTAGTTCCAGTATTTTATACTATACAAACATCACTTAAATTTTTAATAATGAATTTTAATTAAAACGCATATAAATTTAAAAAAATGAGCGAAACACGTCGTTAATACTTTTCCATACTGTTTACGTTTAAAATATTCTCGCGTCAATAAATGACTGAATAACTTTGTTTCAACAAAAATTGAAGAAATCAGAAAAAAAATGTAAGGTCCCATCGGGAATTTGAACTTGCGATAGCCTGTGCAATAGAATTCCGTACTGTAACTGAAAGCATAGTACTAGCGGCTAAACCGCACGGAAGCAAGGTAAGCGCCCTACGGCTAATAACAAACTGCGCTTCGGACTTCGGATCAGAAATGGCTGTAAAGTCTTTATTTGAAAAAATACCAAAAAAATCCAAAAAATGAAAAATATAGTTTTTAACAAGAGTTAATTGATAGGCGTAGTTTAAACAACGCAGCTTCCGGAAAACGCGTTGATGATATTTAAAAGTATCTGTTTTTTTCATTTTGAAAATGGTTAAAAATTATTTTTAATTTTAATGAGCTACTTCAAATAGTTTATTGAACTGCTTAAAATTCATAACGATTGGCGTTTGCGTTTTGGAATAAATAATTAATTAATTTCAAATTTTTCAAAACTTCCTGAAGGGCGTCAGAGTAAAATTTAGGAAATTAGTAAAGCTCTATCGACTCACCAAGTTTACAAAATGGCGTTGGCAGTTTTTGAGGAATCTTTCTTTAAAAATTTCAATAACTTTGAAATGCTAGAATTTTTACAATTTTCATATTTTCAAAAATATTCTTACATCACAAGATTATACTTATTAAGGGCTATTGAAGATTATTATCAGTTGTATCGATTGAATATTTTGTTTTTCATCGTGCATTAAATAATAAATGATAAAATACAGCATTCGGAAAAATTTACTTGATTTACCTTTGGATGCATGTAAAAACGTCTTAAAAAAAATCTATTCTAAAAAATATTTCTATTTATTCCGTTTCCGGTTCCTGTTAAAAATCTTATACAGAACTACCTGCAACTAAAAGACTTCCACATACCGAATTTGAAAAAGGACTTCGGGAGATATCTGGGAACGAACGCTGCCACTCGCCCACCCACAGACAGACATTTTTTAAAAGCCACTTTTTTGGGTTTCTTGAACCCCAAAACGCGCATTTCCGTTAAAATCTGAAATTCGAAAATTTGCATAAAATCATAACTTTCCTTACTTCAGTAGAAGTATGGGAAAGTAATACCAATTTAAATTATTAAATCAATTTCTTTTAACTTTTTAAATCACCTTTTTTATAGATATATAAAATTAAGTATTGAATAAATATATAATACTAGTAGATACAATTATAGCGGTGCGCGATATCGAAAATTTGATATGGAACATCGATAATAAAAAGTTATCGATAACACCTATATACAGATTTATCGATTTATCTATACTTCGATATTTATTGATATTGCACGATACCTATTTGTACATCGAATGATCGATATATCAATAAATTCCTATTTATCGGTGTATCGATAAACGATACTTGTAGATATATTATAATTATCGTAACGAAACGTAAGATGAAACCGATATAGTGTGGACACCTAAGTAACAAGAAACAACGCGGTTATTTATGGAAAATTTGAATATGTAAAATAATAGATATGTGCATTGCATTTGTCAATATATCGATATACTTGGATTTATCAATCAAAATCTAAGTATCGATAAAATCAATAGATCGATGTATTATTGGTAAATATCGGTTTATCAAACAATGTAAAATAAGCGTTATATTGATGTTTATCCATATACCGATATTTTTATAAACAAATAATTCTTTTATTCGATATGTTTATTGATTTATCAATATTTCGAAAGGTAAATATCGTTATTGCCTATATTGATAAATAAAGTCGATAATCGACAAATAATCACAGGCCTACTTACGATATCCACCTTCAGTCCCAAATCACAACCGTCTCTAGTTCATTGGTTTCTTGTTACTCTGATAGAACTAATTATGGCTCTGCCAAATTGTTTTGAAAATGTAATTTATCTGTCATTACATTTATCTGAAAATGCCATGTTGTAATGCCACAATTTACTTTAACCATATACACAACGGCGTGAAGCTATTTAATTTTTCCGACAAAAATAGCAGATTTAGTTGTGAGGTAAGATTTTAATTACTTTATTTTCTTAGTTTTACATATTTATTAAAATTTTAATACTCCTTCTTTTTCCTCCTTTCTAAATTCATTTTAACAAACATTAATTTAAATCAATAAAGATAGATAGAACAAATTAAATTGATATGCGATTCCTACGGTAAAAGTTAATCTTTAAAAAAGAAAAAACCTAGATGTAGTAAAATTAGGAACAATATAAGAATCCTGTTTTTATTTTTTATTCTTAAATTTCGTTTTCTCATTTACGGTTACAAGCTTTAAAGTACAGTATGTTTAATACACAAATTTATGCAGATTTTCGTTACTTTACCGGAAACTGAAGCAACGAATGAGTGTGACAAGATAGGGAGATAATAGAAGGTCCAAGTAGAGACTCGCGGTTCCGTATGCATTTATAATTAAATAAAAAAAATACCCATTGTAAATTTACAAGTATCCAGGGATACGTGAATCCTCAGTTGGCGCGCCCGCTATATCTTTTCTTTGTCGCATTTATTAGTTACCCATGTCTTCATTAAAATAATGACAATCTGTATATATGAAATAATTTATTTAAACTTTGAAGTGCAACGATGTCACAATATTAGCCTCTCCGACTGACAATAGCAGGCTTTGATCAAAAATACGCCGCGCCGCCGCCATTGCTGGAACCTTACTATTGCTAACCTAGCTAACCTTATATCGACGGACCGTGGTCCGGTCAACAGCAAGTAATAACTCTCACAATTGAGCAATATTTACGCAATTACAAAAGTTCCGCAAATGTTTCAGGAAAAAGGAAGATTGTGGAGGGGAGATCGAATTTCCATGAAACTGAATTTTATAGTTTTATACGCAATTGCAGATTTTCCAAAAACTGATAAATTCTTATTGTACTTCTGTATGTATTTGATGGCAGTTACGAAAATTTTATTAGTTATTGCTGAATCTGATTCTACAAGTCTGCGCACTCTAAGTAGCGCCCACATTTTGAGACACCGGGTTTATGCAGCGTTTTCACTCATTGCGTATTGTATATTCCGCAAATTTAATTTTTCGATTCGTCCCTACAATAAAAATTTTGTGTAATTGTTGTCTAAGTTTAGTCGTTTGTTTATTAAACAATTTTGACGGTAAATGCTAAATGTGTAGGAGAATTTAATATGAAAAAGTAGTCATTTCAGTTTGAAATTTGCGTGCCTTAAAAAATTATAACATGGACATTACCCTAAAGCTATACAACCTTAAGAGCATGTTTAAATGTTATTTGTCACGTATGCGCAGTAATCGTTTTGCCAACATTTCTAGTCAAAAATGAAAAACTTCAGTGCCTATTGCCAAATTGCTAAAAACTAAGATTGGTTTAGAGCCAACATAAACTATTTCAAAAGTAAAGTTCAATAATTTGTACTTTCCAGCTTTACTTCGTTAAAGTCCATATTTAATGAGTATCTGTATATAAAATACTTAATTACTTTAACAATAAATTTATTAGGTAAACAAATATAGATCGTCCTTACAGTAAGCCAAAAAGTAATATTTTCCTTTTTCACAACGTCTAATTTTCAGTTTATTTCAAAAATTTTAAGTACTTTTCGAAGTATTAAATCTTACTACATTTGGTATAAAAAACCTTATAACAATTTAAAAGAGAATTTAATTCCACATTTGATGGTGATTAAAAATACTGAGTGTTCGTTTGGAAAACATAAGTTAATGGCATTTGAAGTTTTCAAAATGTGCATTAAATTACGAACACCCTGTTGTTATAACATACCGGTGAATACGTTATAATGTGTTAAAAGTTTGTAAAAAATAGCGACAAGTAAACGTTTTTGGCATCGAAAACAATAATTAATTAATTAGTCCAGAAAAATCAAAAATTTTGAAAAAAATTATGTAACTCGTTAGCTAATACTTTTAATATGGTTCAATTTAATTAAATTAAAAATTAAAACTAGAATCTAAAAACGCAATAATGTACAAGGTGTTCCATTTAAAATAGGAACGTAATATGCTGTACAGGCATAATTAAACACTCAGTATATCGGTAATAATATCCATACGTTCATTTTTAATGTCATATTTATTTGTCATTAAATGCATGCATTAATTTATTATAAGATATTTCAAAACTGTTGAAAACTAAAATCACAGAATAGTAGGATCCTTTATACAGGAATTATACAATTTTTCGGGTTGAAAGTTAAAAAAAATTAAGATTACCTTTGTTTTGAATTAAAATATTTAATTACTACTAATTGCATTAGAAAGTCGTAAAAGTCTTTGTTATTTACTGAAACTGCAATAATATCGCACCATTTAAAAATTCTTTTCTCTAGTATTTTCTACCTTCGTTATTCGTAGCGTTCTAAATTTTTGAGTATTTTTAACATCTCGCAACACTAAATCGACGAAGGAGACTAAACTAGTTTTTCACGAAGTAATAATGTAAATAAATTTAGTTTGTTTGGCAATTCGATTGTGTAACAGAAAATACATGTTTAGTTGATAACGGTTGTCCTCATGCCAAATATATTTTTAAAATATCTTGAGAGTCGAGTGAGCGAATTAGTTCTCATTGTTCTGGGTGCCAAGAACTGTGATATATGGATCACGACTGCCGATTCCTTACGGATCACCGGCTAATTAAATATAAGTTATGCCGGACACACCGCATACCTCACGCCATCTTATCACCAACGGTTTACATCTAGCCAGTATTAAGAAGATTGCTCTTTCCGTTCTTTTCCTCCATTTGAATGAATGCGTTAGCAACGAGTACAACCAGTAGGACGTGAGGGCGCATTTTAAGTTGGATATGGTTCGCAAGAAGCTGGTTAATTGTCATCTTTGTATTACTGGCTGTAGCTGTGACAGTCAAGATAAGTCAATTAGGCGCATGCAAAAAACATATCATTGTCTGTGGCTGCTCTTGTACTCAATTGATTATTTCTAGAGAACAACTTTATGCATGTTCGTTGGTTGCAAATGTATCTCGCGATCAGAGTTTTTCGTATTGTGTGTTTCTTGAGTAAAATAATTCTGCTAAGCATTAGGATTGCAATAGTTTCTGTTTTCTTGCTGTTGTATTCTAACATTGTTATTTAATTAGCACTAAAAAAATGTAGAAATAATTTAATGTAATAAAACAAACAGCACCCAAAACAAAAAGAAAACGTATTTAAGTTTTCTCAGGTTTCGTAAGTATGTGACTGTGAAATTGTGTAATTAACCAAATATTACTCCATAATTTTTGAACTTTTGTATAGTAAAGAGCCAGGGGAATATTACAGTCGTCTTGTTTGTTTAGCGTGGCGGCACCTAGCGTTAGCCTTAATCCGCCACAGCCGTCTTCTGGCTGCATTGAGTTACTCTCAATTAGCGCTCTTGTTCACGTAACACAAAAAAAGCCACCGGTACGTCATAAGACTGAGAGCCGTAGTGTCCACTGATAAGAGGAAATTACCTAAATATATATTGACTCTGCAGTGCCTGTAGTGAAACGCAGCTCACTTGTCGAGCGGCACCAAGACGGTTGCAATTCCGCCGCGAGGTTGCTGTTGCACCAGTCAAGAAAGTTATTGGTTGGACTTTTCGGCACTAGCATAGGCTGCTCGCAGTCAACTACGTACCAGCCAAATTAGTTAGTAGCCGGTTTGATCAAAATGTCGTGAATGTGAGCCTCCTGAGTAGACACTATAGCTATGGGCATGAACAAAAGTGAAATGCAACTCCTACGGCCTAGGTGTCTAATGCTAGCGCAGACTTACTGAATCTCACCTCCACCTTCCTATCGATAGCCTCTAGCCAGCCAGTTTTTCGCCTAGACAGATTTATTGCCCGTAGAGTCTACCGAAGCCTGTGACTAGGACGTAGGCATTATATAGCCTCGGCTAGGGTCCCAGTCCTTCTTGGTTCCAATTAAGAAGACCTTGGACCTTGTGAACGTACAACGCCGACCCGAATCAAGGTGTGTTGGCTCACTGAGGTGAGGGTTCTTAGCCGTTCCGCTCATATAGTAAAAAGTTAGTAGTTTTAACTAAGTTAGTTATCAGTGGGGCAATCTAAAATATCCGCATATTTTAAAAACGATGCACAAAAACATAGCTATTTACCTAGCTGTCATAACAACCTTGCAAGACCCTCGGAAATGCAGTAAGCACCTGTGTTTTGTGCCGCTTTCCCCCACATTTTTTGATTCAATTTATTTGATTTTACTTTTCCACTCTTTATTCGTTAGTCTCTAGCAATAACATCGCAAAACGTTATTGCAAATGATCTCACTCTTTTGTCACCAACACCGCATCTCCATTTCCGATTTAATTTATTAAATTTTACTTCCCACCCCTTATACTTTAGTCTTTAGCAGAAAAACCTCGTATTTGGATATCTGGTGTTCTCTTATCTTAAATTATATTCTGAAAATTGCCCTTCGCTTCCCCTACACCAGAGAGTTGTTTTTTCTTTCTTTTTAAGCTTCTGTTTCGAGTACTACTTTCAGGGAGGCACTCCCATCTCATCTTTAATTGTTAGCAGCCTAATTTTGTTTTCTTATATTTTATGCGAGGGCTGTTACCAATTTCTAACTGTACTTCGGCTTATTAGCTTAAAATCTATGCAGACACAAAGTCATACTACACACTATGGCCGATATAGTCGACATGATTTTTCTGCAAATACAATACTAAATAAAAACAAAGCAATTCAGTATTTGTACCAAGTTTTCGGGTATTTCCCCCATGTTTTACTGTTTCCGAGTCGTTTCGTACTATTTGCAGTGTGGACCGCGGAATGATGAACGATTTTGTTTTAAATAGTAAAGCACCATTAAATTAATTTAACATTTGTAAAAGGACGTTATTAAAACGTTGTTTGGAAAATAGGTAATTGTTAGTAATGAATTCCAGGTTCGATATGTCTACCGTTTTGTTTCACTACCGTCTCTATCGATCCACTAGATTATTGACTGCTCCTTGACAAAAATCTTCAACAGCAAAGTTGTACTGTTGCGATATTCATTTTCTGAGTTGTGCGAGAGTTTGTGGTCAATGTGCAAAAATGTTGCTTTTTAAAAATTCACAACACAGTAATTACAGGGTTTAAGTCTGGAGTATAGGATGGCCAAAAGGTACCACAATTGTTTTATGGAAATTATTAAAAAATACACAATTGTTGATTGAAAAGAAAATTCAAATAATCTTGGCACTATTGCGTGTTTACGTATAATCCCTTATGCAACAGATTTCATTTATTTATTGTGTTCCTGTGTTCAACAGACGTCTGTTAGCCATACCAAATATGTTGAGTATAAGTGTTTTCAGAGAGTAGTCTACACTTTCCTACTATAATACTAATCAAATTTTTGTTGACATTTGCATAAAAGATTCGTTGGCCACTGTGTAGTTAACGCATTTTATGTTAATTTATGTATTTTTAATTATTGATTCTTGGATTGTTTATTACGTCTGCACGATCGTTTTTGTTTATAATTTACTTGCTTAATCTTGTTTCAACCGATTATTGTTATTACTGGTATAAATATCTTAAGGAATTTCTTATTCTCAAGTAACATTGTCGAATATTTTGTAGTACATATTTGTAAGTGCATATTAGAAATGTACGTTCTCAAAAACTGTATTTGTATTTTATACTATTCAAAATTTAGGGCCGGCGGGTGGTCTAGTGGTTAAAGTCCCAGGCTTTGAAACTAGACTCCCAGTGGCAGTTGGTTCGAGTCCACTGCTCGTCGGTAATTTTTCTGAATAAGTTAAATCCGACGGGACCATGGATGGTGTATGTAGGTGTGTATGTTGGGTTGCATGTCTTCAGGGGTGGGGCATGTTAGACCGGTGAAGAGCACATAGTGTGTTGAGCCCGGGTAAGGGGGTGGGATGGGAATCATGGGGTCGTGCTCACGCACGGCTTCATGATTTTTTAAAAAAAATTCAAAATTGAGTTATCTTACAGCTTTTTTGTCTTGGATCTAAACCTCGCGACAAATTGGCGGCACCAAAAAACAAATTTTGTAAATTTGGTAGGTGTTCTTTGTTTGTAAGCCATATGCAAAGAGTGATGTCTACTTACATTATAGTTTTCCCACAGTCTTGCCCTATAAGAGCAGACGTGGTTTTGAGAGAACATTATATGCCCCCTTCTACTGCTGATTAGCGCTCCGAAGAATCTTGACTGCTTACGGACTTTTCCTTGATGCTTTGTAAGTTGAAGAACCTCGCCTGTAGAAGCGAACTCTTCCTCACCTTGCCTACTGCCTCGGGGAATCTTGAGAATCTCTGGTTTGCAACTTGAGCAATTTCGGCAGCAGCAGCAGCAGCAGGACTCTTCCCCTTACTTTTTCCAGCGTTTCAAGGAATCTTGGCTGCGCACGAACTTTTTCTCTGCTGGTTTGCGCCTCAAGGAATGTTGGCTGCAGCAGCAGGACTCTTCACCTTACCTTACCCAGCGCCTTGGAGAATTTTGGTTGCTGACGGGCTTTCCCCGGTTGTTTTGCACCTCAAAAAATCTTGGCTGCATACGGACTGTCCCCTGCTGGTTTGCGCCTCGAGGATCTTTGCTGCAGCAACAGGACTACCTTCCCTTATCTCCTTTATTCCCTTTCAAGATGATGTCAGTTTATATAAGTTAACAACTTTCTGTATCATACTTTTATTACTAACGCCGGTAGCGCACCACCCGGACTAGTTTTTTTTGCAGTTTTCTTAGTCTGTACTGGTGAATACCAGGAGCACATAACTGTAAGTCAGCTGCAGCTATAATTATTTTGAGGGAGTATTAGTGAAAAGTTTTAGTATACGTATGAAATTGCACTTGTGTTTTTTTTTAAATCTAATTCAGATCTTGAATTTGTCTACTAAAAAAAAAGTTCTACGAAAAACCGCAACATATTGTAACCAGGGTCCGCCATATCACTTTACACATATGCGAATCTATATATTAAATCCGAATGTCTCAGCTTTTAATGGCGAGACTCAGGATTACGGGCAGCTCTGAGTTAAAACGAATTAGTTATAGTTTGTTTATCTGAAAAAAAGCTGGACAGTGAACCCAAATATTGCGAGTTCGAGTAACATGTAACAATAACAAATAAAAAACTGCTGCAAGTTGTCGTGTGCATCAGTACTTCCTCGCATTTCAGTGAATCAATACGCTTTTGTACTTTCTCATACTTCCAACCTGGGAATGTATTGTGATAGCCGAAATTTTCGACTTTGAGATTTCGGTGGAAAGTAATACATGCTTTGGGCATCCGGGAACTTAAAAAAGTGGTTTTAAAAATTGTAGGTCTGTATGTGTGTGGGGGTGTGCGAAATGTGAAACTAGTGTATCAATTTTAATAAAATTTTATATACCTAGCCACAACAAAGAGTTGTCGAGCTATTGAGTTTAATTTTACGAACCGGAACCAGAACCAGAAGTTGGACATGCTTCTTTCAGTAGCGTCTTCTTTAGAAACAGAAATTACGAAATGTAAAAGCAGCATATGATAGAGAAGACAAATTGAAAGCATTTTTTGAGCATTGTAGCTTTAAAATGGTGGCCGCTACGATTTTTGTACGATTTTTTGGGTTCAACGCCTATTTAGTCAGATACGAGACTAAATTTGGTATTGCAAATTGCAATAGCCGTAAAGGAACACAATCTTACTATGTAAGAGAATATTTCTACAAATGAAAACTGTGAAGTTAAAACATTTTCGAGATTTCGGACATTATCAAAAACATAGTGCCCAAAACTGGCCACACGATTTATTTAAACTTTGTAAACTTATAAGTACATCTTGGGATGGGCTACCTACTCTTTGATTTGTGCCCCAGTCCACTAATTATTCTGCGACGCCATCTATGAATTTTGGAAATTTTATGTCCCTCTCTTTTATAAACGACAGACGATGGAAAATTTCTTTTTAAGCTACAGTGCGCATACGTAATAGTAGAATAAGATTCAGAACTTATTTTTAAGTGCAATGATTTGGAGGGTTAATTTTCTCCTCCCCGCTTTAGTTTTTATTCTTCTTTAATTTCAGGGGAATCTTTTTTTTTAAGGCGATTTAAATATAGTTGAAGCAATCTCTATATAATTCAAAAGACTAGGACTTAAATTCACAACCCACTACACTACCAACATAAGTAGTTTACTTAATATTTAAAAAAGCGTGCGGCGTAGCGCACCGGTTCTGTTAGTCTTATATAAAAACACATTATTGTAGCGGTTTCATTCAATTAGTTGATTTCTAAAAATTGTTATGTTCTGAATTTTCTACCAAGTTTTTAAATGCATTCATTTATTTTGGTTTCAATCATTTTTAAATTACAGAAGAAAATTTATAATTTCCAAATTAACAAATTTATTATTCGTTTATCTTATTTGGTTATTAACCCACACTTTTAATAACAAAATTAATCCACACTTTTAATAACAAATTTGAACGTAATAAAATCAATAAGTGTTTACTCCACTAAAGAACAGAAAACTTTTGTTTAATTGGTTGCTAACGTTAACTTCTTCAATAGTTAACGGTTTACCTACCTACATTTGCGAGATCTCGTTGCCATTATTAGATCTTCTCACTGTTTTCAATATTAACACGAATCGTGCAGAACGTAATTACACTGTGATTTATCACAATTTGATTTTAATTTATTGTGATGCAACCACCAACAGACATTGCTATAATTTATAAAGCATCGGCTATCATGTGAATTCAGAAAATCGTAAAGTGGCGTTGAAATTTAGCTTGCAAATTGTTTTCCCTGTTATGGTTTTCTTGACGTTTAATATTTTTATTTGTTAATATTTAGGTCGGTTAGAAATTCCCTTTTATTTCAGAAAGAACTAAATGGCGAAAGATAAAAATGCCTACGATTTGATTAAAATCTGCTTTATTTACACACGTAAAATAACTAGCAGAAAATAATTTACTTGCGATTAGACTCTGAAGTCTACGCTTTCTAAAATACGATTAAATATTTATTGATGTGGTAGATCGTAAATAACGTTTCTTTTGAATCACCCCCTGCAGTACTAACACATGCTGGTACGGGATAATTTACTGATTTCTATAATTGAGAATAGTTATTAGTTATTATCTAGTAATGTGTTGAAAGGGTAATGGGATGTATTAATCGTCGAATTAGTGTCTAATGGTATATATTTTTGGAAACAACTTATTATTTGACGTATGAAATATTACAGAGAATAAAATTAAGTTATTTTGACTGACTAATAGTTTTTAAGGCCTAAAATTGTGTCATATAAGACTGGTATCTAAAATCCCTAAATTTATATTAAATTGGACTGCGCTATGGTCCAGATTATTTAAAAAAAGTAAGTGTGATTAGACTACATTTACTCCAGAACAAAAAGAATGTAACAGTTTTAGATTAATGATTCAGAATATGTTGTTTCCTTACGCTAAAGCTTAGAAAATAGAATATAGTTTTGTACAAGCTTTTTAAAATTATGCAATATTATGGAGGAAAATCGAACTTCATTTTGATCTACAAAATAGAAGAGGGAGAATTTTTAAAATTTAATTTAGCCTGTTTACTTAAAAACACCTTGGCAGATTGGTATCCAATTTGGAACTACTACTACAATAAAATTGAAGATAAAATGTTATGATATTTACAGAAAATTTTAACAAATATTTTTAAAAACAAGTTATTTTTAAATTCTGTGCGGTTCTACAGTTAGAAATTTGTTATCATTCAGTTTTTTCCCAATTTTCTAATTTTTTGTAACGCCCTCTATAAAAAATATACAAATTAATTTATCAAGCGACGATGACCAGCATTCTAAGCAAGCTCGGGTAAAGGGGTCTGGATGAAAAAAATGGTAATTATACAATTTGCTGAGTTGATGATTACATATGCTAATATATAAAAGAACCCCCCTTCATCCCTACTCTCCATTGCTGCATAAACCGGTTTCATTTTCCAGTGTTTGTGTTCTCGAATTTAAAAAAATTTTAGTTCGATCCTGGAAGTAATTTTTTCTTTGTCTATATTTTCTGCGGGACATTTAGTTTCTAAATTTGACTATTTTTATCTTTTCCTCGAGCCGACATGAATTTGGTTCTTTGTACAATAAAACTGTGTATTGTAACTTGGCTAACACTCATGATAGGGCTGGTCAATATTGAAATATTAATATTGAATATCTACATTGAATTTATATCGATATACCTATAGTTTCGATAATATCGATAATATTGACAATATCGATAATATCGATATTATCGAAATTGTCAATAAAATCAATCCATAATTTCGATAATATAGATAATATCAATAATATCGACAGTATAATGATAAAAATAATAACAATAATATTGGTATACGAATTAACGATAATATCGATATTACATTATCGATACTTTCTATATAATATTGTCATTTCTTGGGTAATTTTTTTCAATTGCATGTACACCGCGTAATCGCAAGGAAATTTTTAACTGTAAAGGCAGAGCTATTACTATTTTCAACGCATATAATAAAAATGAGCGAAACACTTCGCCTGGACTTTCCTATATTTATAAAATAACATTGTTTTATATTTTCCAACACTTTCGATATACACCTGTCTAGACACGACTAGTTAAAGTAAATAGTTCTTATAAGTTGTAACATCTTGAAGCGGTTGAAGAAAGACCGACCGCTGCGCTGCAAGCATAAGGTTGGGTAAAATATTCCGACTGAATCAACGGAAGCGCGGAAATTGATATTTGAAAATATATTAATAACTCGAGAAGTATTATTTTTAGCAAGAAATTACTCTTATTAATTTGTATTTAGAATTTCAAAACCTTTCTGATTTTAAAGCCAAAATGCCACGTTTCCATTTAAAAAGAAGTTATTTTTTACCGTGGCCGCCATATTGAAATTGGAAACTCAAGTTTCTTCTTAAATACAATCGAGAAGAATTTGCCCTACCACTTTGCTCTTGGGTTTGCGAGTCTATCTATTAAAATAAAAAAGTTAGCCTACACTGAACATTAAACGACTAGTGCAAGAATACAACTGCTGTAGAAAGTATGTGAAATTCTTCTACGGACAAAAAGATTATTAAGTGGCAAAAAATTCGATTTTTTGATTTTTTGTAAAAAGATTCTCCTAGAGCACACAAAAGAAGAAATCAATTTTTAAATTTTGTAGCGAAAATTTTGGAGGGGGGGGGGGGCAGTAGCCCCCCTAAATATTAAATTATCGAAAAAATATTATTATATTCCGATTTTGCTATCAATGGTGAGCTATTGCACATTAACAGAAATATTTTATTGCCCCCCGTTAAATAAATAAAAGGGTACTAATTTTCAATTTTCAAAAATTCATAGAGGGCGTCACAGTGAAATTATAGCAATGCGCAAAAAAACAAATTGTAGAAGATTCCCAGCTCTATCAGCTGAAAAAGTTTAAACAAAAACGTGTGGGCAGTTTTTGAGAAATTTGAGTGGTGTCACTGCGATCGTTTTTATATTTTCAAAATTAATTATATTTCATGGTATAGTACCCTTAAAGGGCTACCAAACAAGATGTAGTTGATTCCAATCAGATAACTGGTTTTTAAGTAAATGGGCGTTAAAGTCGAAATGTTCTAAAATTCGTAGAGGCCGCCATTTTAAAGCTAGAGAGTTCGGTAAAAAATCGTTTGATTTGTCCTAAGGCCTTCTTTAATCCCCACTATTAAAATTTCCAAAATTCAGTTTCTGAAAAAAATGCTACCAAAAAAACATGTCTAACTTCCGCTTCCGGTTTCGGTTTTTTTTAAAAGCTTATTTTGTCGGTGAATTTTTGATATACCCCCTCATTCCAAAGCACATCAAAATCGGTCCAGCCGTTCCGGAGCGTAACACACCCACCCACCCACCCACCCACAGACAGACATGTTTTAAAAATTACTTTTTTGGGGTCCATGCCCCCCCCCCCCCCAACTATTTCCGTTAAAATCTCAACTTTGAAATTTTGCATGAAATCAATACTGAAAGTATAGGAAAGTAAAAACGGGATAACCATTCACATTCAAGTAGAGTAGGCGGTATAAGTGAGTAAATAGAGAATAATATTGTTTAGTTATTGCAATAATTACGTCAATTACAATCAATTTTATGTATGTCTTGTAACAACAACATTTGGTCGATTTTCTGGCTGTTACTATTTTATTTCGATTTTCTTTGGTACTAGTACTGTTATTAACAATAATATCGGCACTATCTAATTTATCGATATTACCAATTGTTTTAAAATTACAGACATGATCGAAATGATCGATATTATCATTACTATAACTATTATCGATGTTATCGATATTATCGATACTACAGATATTACTGATATTATCGAGATTATCGATATTATCGATATGATCGATATTATGAATACATCGATGATTTTTTTTAAGTCAAGTCATCGCTATTCCATTTTATCAATAATATGGATAATTGGATAACATCTATATATAGATAAATACACTCCCAGCCCTATTTAGAACTGACACAGTATTTAGAAAATTTTGTTAGATATTTTAGTAATTTTTGTAAAGGAAACTGTTTAAACACTTAAGTTTTAAAGTAAATTTAGACATCGTAGATTTTACATCTTTTAAGATTCAACATGAACATTACGTTGTGTTTTTGAGTATTGCTTAGCAAGTGTATTGTTATTATATAAATTTCTTGTAGACTGTCGTCGGAACTCAATTTGCCATGAAAGCTCCTAGAAAAATTCGGGAGATTCGTTTTACACATGCAGTCGATCAAAAATGCAAAAAAGTGCAACGATACAATTTTTTGTTAATTTAGCGTCCATTTTGCTCTGCAAAAACCACGGAGAAGAACTTTGGTCAGACCACGTTTGCTATCGTTTACACTATACAGTGTAATTTTCAATAAAAATTTAAAACAATTTTTTCCTTTTGGTATTTTTCTGGTTATAATTTCGATCTTGTTTCTATTTCAGTTCGGTCCGTATTTACCGCGCCTATGCTAAGTATGCAAACTCTTCATCAGCACTCCATTCCATGTCACGAAATCATGCTTCATCTAAAAATGTGCATTAGACAAGCAACAGGTGTTATCTCTACTACTGGTCAGCACATTATAATATTTTATACCTCAGATATTTTATCTGTGGTTTCCAGGGAACTCCGACTATTTATAGTTTTATTAGAATTAATGAATTACTTATGAGACCAGTAAAAAACCATTCATTAAATTAACGTTCCAGATATTTAATTTCTATCTGTTTTTAATTCATAACGTAGAAGATATATGGCCTGTTTTATTAACAACTAACAAATCGTTTTATTGGGCTACACCTAACATGACCTATTTCATAGTATTATCTAATTGAAAGCGTCATGCGGAGAAGAAGAACTTGCAGTCTAATTATTCTTTGACAGCGTAAAATTAGGGTATTATTGTGTCACATTTCACTCAATTAAGCTGTATATTTGACTAATAACCTACGACTAATGAGAAGTGCCTGGTTAAGTCAGCTGTCCATCAACATCAAAGATACTAAACTAAATCATTTACCTGTTTGACGGTTGCCCAAATAAGGACGAATGGTTAGGTTCTCGTTAATGGTCCTCGAGTGGTGATGAGTTCTGCCAGCCGCGGGGCCTATATTATTTATAGCCTCTAAGATATTACTCGAAACCACAAAGCAGTGTTTACGGAGACTCCTAATTATCGGGCCCGGGCTCGAACGAGAGCTGAATTATGTAAATCGTTCCCTGGACCGGACCTGCCATGTGTTGATAGTTGTGGGAGTCTTTGATAATTAATTTTACGTTTGTCTAGATTTAGATGACGTTCAGACAAAGTTTATTGTGACATCGAATGTGTCTTGTTAGTTTTAATATTTACATATATCATAACTAATGACAGAACAGAGATTATTACTAAAAAAATTGAGTATCCGGTGAGAATTTTCACGGTATTTCTGTAACAAATTGAAAGCAAAGTTCTAAACGAAAGTATAATCACAAATAGAGTGCATTTTAAAAAAAACTAGAAATTCGTACGTTCATTTAAACTTTATTATTTTTTACCATTTTCAAAAATATTCTTTTGATTCAGCAGCACCAAAAGATGTAGTGCCGGACATTGTAAAAGTTTAGCACATTAACTAGGTTTGTCTCAAACTGATAGCACTACTGGCATGAGAAAGTATCCACTACGACGTAGATTATAAGGAGTAAAAATGTATAATAATTCTATTTCGTAGTATAAGTATTTCTGACCAACAGTTTTTTACCTAGTTTTTCTTATACGTATTTCAAAATGTTTACATGCTATTGTCAAAGATTATATTAGAAAGTAAACAGTTAGCGTTGTTATGGCAATAGAACTTGGTGACTTGATCTCGGTAATCGTCTGCAGATGACTTGATTTCTTATTCCAAAATGTCCAATGGAGGTCAGGTTAAGAGATCAATTTGCTCATTCATTAACGGTGCAGTTTTTTAATATTTGTGAATTTCAAAAGCTTCTAGTATATCTAATTTACGTTTATCATCACAAATGTGTAAACATTTTATGGTGTTATTAGATGTTATTGAATGATTGTGTTCTAGTAAGTGTTTAGCGTAATTGGATTTCTGTGGATGTTTGTATTCGTTCTTTATATCTAATAACAAAATTTCTAATTGTCTTTCCTATATAAACCGAATTACAATGCGAACAATTTAATTTGTAAATGCCTGATTTTAACCAATCATCTATGTTTGATTTTGCAACAAAGAAAGTGTTTAAAATGTTTTTAGTTGTTTTAAAACTTACTTTATCTTTATTTGTTTTGTTTATAATTTTAGCAATTTTATCTGATTTGTCACCAAAATATGACATCGAGGCGTATTTGATTTATCGGATAAAGTTAGGGTATTCGGATAAATTTTTTGAATGACTAATTAATAATCTTTTTCTTTAATTAATGTACTAACAAGTTTAGTACTATAACCATTACTATATGCAATTTGTTTAATAATTGAAATTTATATATTATCGTTAATTTCATCTAAAGGGATTGTTAAAGCCCTATGTATCATGAACCTGTATGCTGCTAATTTATGTGTTTTATGATGACAAGAATCTTGTGGTATTGTAATGTCTGCTTGTGTAGGTTTTCTATAAACAGAGTAAAATGTAAGTTAGATAATTTATTGAATAATTCAGAAGAATTTTCAACGGAATATTTTGGTTTATAATCAAAACTGGTAACTAGATTATTTAGTATTTTTGCTAGCATGTGGTTTGGTGCATGCATGTATGATACTACCAGTCTAATGGGCATGGTAGGTTTGTGTATTTTTAATAAACCGTATAGTTTTGGTGATTGTGGAAAAAAAATTTATTCACTTACTTTCAAGATTGGTGGAAGTCATATAAGCCAGAAATGTGCAAAGCCAATACGGTTTTTTAAAACTCTAAACCTTTCGTTGACATCTCTGTTTTTTCTTTAAATTTAAGGTTTTTGAAAACATGAAAAAACGAGTTTGTTTATGCCTAGAAGCGAATGGAGATTATTTTTAACATTTCTGTAATTTTAAATTGTTTTGTTATTTATGCCGTTTGTTAATTTAGTGTTTTAAATTTATATCAAATAAAAACGCCACTCAAGTTACCTCTTTGTTAAATAAAACACACATAAAAATTAAAATATAGGCATAGGTAGCATAGATAAAATAGCAGTAAAGGATGTCAAACATAAATTTAAAAAAAATAAGAAAAGAAAGAGGGCTGCCACGGGATTTGAACTGGTGCCGCCAGATTACAAGTCCACCCCTTTACCTCTAAACCAACATATCGTTTAAAATGTTTGCAGTATGTAAGTTAAATAGGCCACGGCTGCCAACTGGCATTTATCATGCACATTTGTAAAACAAAATCAATAAATATTATAAATAATTTACCATGCTGTCTTGCTAATTGTTTAAAAATGTTAAATACAAGCAATTGCGTTAAAATAATAAACCGCGCAACTATGATATTAGCTCCACGATTTGCAAGCTAATCAAACGACGTGCGGCGCTTGTTTCATAGGCAACTACGATTAAGTTTTTATTTGCTCACTCTTGTAAAGTTCTTTGCGCCTTCCATGCGCAAGACGCCATGGAAACGTGCGCGAATACACTTTGATGCGTCAAAAAAAACGAAACAACAAAACAAACAATTTAAATTTGTCAAAAAAGAGTAAACACTACGTTTTGCCCACTTCCCTTATTTTAAAACGCATTTTAATAGTTTTGGTTGATTATTCAGTTTGAAATGGGGATTTTAGTGAAAAAGTGGGTGATATACTATCAGGGTATGGCAAATGTTTAAGAAATTTGAGAGCAGCAGCAGCATTTCTACGCAGAACGTTTCTCTGACCACTATCGTACAGAATATTTAAAAAGACAATTACGAATTCAATGATAACTGTTACGATATGTATTGTAATGTCAGCAAGTGTCAGCCAGAAGAAGGACGACACTTGAAATACATTAAAGAAATTTGTTTACATAAATAAATCTAATTCTGTTTGTTGTCTCATTCGTTAGTTCCATTCATGAAAAACTGTAAAATACTATGGGTTGTTATTAAAACGTATAAATTCGATTTTCTACTGTTTTTAACATAAGCTTGCACTTGTGATATACGAGGGGTGGCTCATGAGTTTCCATACTTTGTTTATAAAAAATTATTTATTTTTAATATTATGAGAAATTTTGAGTAACCTTTTGAAGACTTAGGTGTAGGTATACTAGTTACGTTCCTGTGGTTGCGATTCTTAAGAAATTAATCTAAAGTTTGCTTTCTTTTCTGTAACTCACGTATAGATGCTATTTGTTTGGTTTCCAGCTTGACACGTTAGGTTACATACAGTCCTATAAGTACTTCCTTTAAGGGGGCTTTTTGGCATCGGTAATTGATCCTTCACAACGCTGATTGTTTTTGACGTCGTCTCCTCCCTTGTTAAACTTTTTATGCCAAAAAATAAGCTCTTGACGTAGTACAATCACCGTAAGCAAATTCTTAACATTTCAAGTGTTTCGGATGAGAATTTTTCTAGTTTCACGCAAAATTTGCCGTTAGTTCTCTGCTCAAGATCTCGTTTTATTTTAAGCCGTCAGCAAACACAAATACAGCCTAGCTTAATTGACAGCAATTCGCAGTGTATTGTTTTGAACGTGTTGATACTTGTACCGTTATTAGTCAAGTATACCCTGTATGTACTGTATGTACCATTTCCCTTAACCCTCTCCAAGCTGAGGAATAAAATCAGTCTGGAAACACATTAGCCACGCCTTGAATCATCGAAATCAAAAAATAATCGACTTTCCAACTAATGCAAAACATCCTATCTTAAAAAATTCAGTTTCACTTCCGCTTAAACTAAATAACTTTTCATATCATGCAAGTGGTTGTATGCAAATACGTCTCTACGACTTATTTAGCTAAAATGTGTATTAAATGAGATACTGACCGTTAAAATTTACATAATTTAAGAACCTTGCATATGAAATAATTGAATAAAAATATTGTTTTTTGTATGTGACGTAGTCATTTATCACTAAATATTTATAATGTGGAAACTAGTGAAGACTTAGGTGTAGGTATACTAGTTACGTTCCTGTGATTGCGATTCTTAAGAAATGAATCTAGAGTTTGCTTTCTTTTCTATAACTCAAAATAAATTACTTTTCTTGATGCCAAATTGAATAATTTCCCATGGGAACAAGTTGTGACAAGTTTGAGACTGCTGACGTAACGCGAACTTATTATTAAACAATAAAGAAAAGCATGATTGACTGCTAAGTTATACATGTTGTTACAATACTTGCGCCTATATGCACCCTAAGCTGCTGGGATCATCAATGTTTTCGTTTATTTTGTTATTTGTAACTTGGTATTAGTAGCTTGTGACACGAATCTTGATAAAACAAGATGCTCTCGGTTCACCCACGATCTCTACCCAGTTTCATCGACGCGGAGTGTTAAACCGGAAACATAATAGATCGTGTTTGCAAATTGAGGACACCGGCATATTGATCTACTGTTAATGGAAATTGATCTAGTTTCTGTTAATTGAATTTTAACCTAAGTTACATTTTACAAACAAAATTGCATTCTGAGGAACTGCTTAAAAGTAAATATCCATAAAACCGAATAAAATACGACGGGGGGACTTTTAAAACTGTCGTTGGACCAATAAATGTAGAGACAACTCGATAAAGTTACGGCGGTTGGATAGTAAAGATTACAACTTTACTATTGCTGCACTGAAGATGTTACTTGTCGGTTGATTGTTACGTGCGATAAGTATTAGCAGCGGCGTTTGATTATATTCATTGATCGTTTACTCACGGGACTTACTCCAGTCTGGAGACCCAAACGATGCGTCTGGAAAGTTACCGGATGGAGGCTCGCAAATGACGGATAATCGACGAAGTCGAGGTCTCCATGCGGCCTGCACGCGAATCGACTCGCACTGCTCGAGATGCATCTGTTACCACTTTCATCTAAACACGTACTGAGTGCAGCTTGCCCGAGCAGTCAGTCGCGGGGCACGCAGTGACATTTTTTAAGTTCAGGTATCGGCAAATTGCACGTCGAGTACCTGGAGGGCCCATCTTCGATCGCTATCTTCGCATTTGAATGCGCAGTAGTGAAGTGTAACGATTTATAAAACTTAAGCCAAAAGAAAAGATCTTTAAATTTTAGATAGCCTTTATCCTCTTTTTAAAAAGCAACTAATGGAGTCTCCTTATTGAACATTTGCGTCGTGTTAAATTTTTCTGACACCCATATTGCGCCTACGTTTTATTTTGTTCTATAATTTATAGCTTTTTTCCTATTTTGACTAAAAGTATTAAACCTTGCCTAAAATGTTTTCACTTTTGCAACAATAGAAACAATCATAAACTAGAGATAATCTACGATTTGTGATCATAAAACAGACACATTTCTGTTTTTAATTCACAGGAGGAAGAAATAATCAGCCACACAAGAAGGGCTTTAGTTAATTTGGCACAAAATATATCTATTCGGCTTCGTGTGGGTTTATAATCCAGCTTTTGTATTATTTCTGACTCATTCAAAACAATTGAATGAATTTATTAATTTTTATGTCAAAACATTATGACGTTATATTTTTCAACTGTGTTGAAGTCACTGTTATGAATTTTATTTCATTTTCACAGAGCTAAACAAAATCGAGGAAGCCAAACGTATTACAGAACGCAAACATTAACATCGACGTTTAAAATAAATAATAGCAAATACCATCTAATATTAGATTGGTCAACCAGTATATGTATACTCCGTAGCGAACGTAAAACGGAAAGATTTGGTGAATAAACGAAGAGCGTTTTACATTTAAGCAAAGTAACTTGGGGTTCAACAATAACAAGGTAAAAATAAATTGAATACTCAATTAAATACCTAAAATTGAAAGGATAATATTGATTTCACTCTTCGTTATCATCTTGCTATCGTTACGCATGATTTAGTACACATGTAGCGTATTTTTGACACCAACGAATTGGCGGTAGCTCAATTTGATAGTGTAGGAGAAGCAATCCCATGGATGCAGTTGCAATATGATAAGAATAAGTTATGTTTTATGCTTACTTTCGTTTTTTTAAATAGTTGCGTGAAAACAAACATAGCAGCATGTCACGCTTCACGCAAATATAAATGTCGCCAGGGTTGTGAAATTGTCTTAAAGTAAATCAAGCATTAAGGTAAATCGGCTACGGTCTGTTCATAAGGGCAGAGTTACCATAGCTGTTGTAAATGTTTTTCATGTTTTCTGTTGCCATACGGATTTCATATGTTTTGTGAACGGATATTCGAAAATAGTACACGCAAGGAAAACATGCCAGCGTTAACTGGTTCAAGATTACGTACTGTAGAGGATAAGAAGTAGTGGAATAAGACACTTTAGTAGAGAGACAAATATAATGCAACTAGTTCGTTGATACAAAATTTTGTAACTAATAAATAAAATATGGAAACCAGAGTCAACTAAAGATTAATCACTATAGTACTGATAGATAGTAAATTGAAGAATATTGCATACCATTTGCTAAACGCTGCAGTCCAATTACGTGAAGAGAAAGTAGACAGTTACGGATTTATATGTTAAAAAAACTAGCTGACCCCGTGGGATACGCCACACTCTTTTCTCACTGAAATCACTTTTAGAGTTTTAACACTAAAGTCGGTGTTTGGTGCAGAATAATTGTGTATTAAATTGATATTTAGAGTTTAAGAAGTAGCGAAAGAAGATAAACTGTTAGAAGCAGTAAGTGAAAGAAAAGAGTTTGTTTCTTCAGGTGAAGTCATATTGACTGATGATGAAATTGGATCTGTTTTCTTAGGTAAAAAAGTATTGAGCTCTGCAATCAGAGAACACTGATCAATCAAATAATGTGATGTATTGTTGTATTAGTTCATTGTAGTTGAACGTTTGCTGATTGCTGCAAAGAATTGTTGAATTGAAGTGATTGATTGTTGCGAAAAAGTGTATAGTTTTAAAACAGGAGACGAAGAGTTAGTTGAGGTCGTATTTTGTTTAAAGTTAGATTGTGTTTGTTAATGTTCTGCGATATTTAAAAGTGGATACTTTGAAAATGGAAAGGGAAATGATTTCTGACTCGTGATTTGTTTTGTTCGTGTTTTGTGAGATTTAGATAACTCTCAAACGGATGGACCGATTTTGATAAACTTTGGAATCTGGGTGTATATCAAAAATTCATCAAGGAAATAAGCTTTTAAATAATTCTAAGCCGGAAACGGAAGTTAGGTATGTTTTTTGTCTAAATTTTTTTAAAAATGTAGTTTTTAAATCTAAAACGGAATTTGATTTTAGCTTTAAAATGGCGACCGCTACGATTTTTTAATGATTTTGACTTTAACGCCTTTTTACTTAAAGACAAGTTGACAAGTTCGGTATCAAACCTTTTCCTGCAATAGCTCTATACAGAAACAATCTTACTGTGTACAAAGAATTTCAAACAGATAACAACTATGAAGTGATAAATAAGTTCAAACATTTAAAAATTTTCGAAACAATATTGCCCAGAAAATGGCAACGCAAACCTTCTTTCTCTAATATTGTAGACTAATAAAGCAATAGATAAACTACAATTTAAATCATGTCCTAGTCGGCTAATTTCTATATGACATTTTCTATGAATTTTTGAAAAATGAAATATTCTATTTTTTAGTTAATAAACAGGGAACGATACAGTTTTTTTGTTTATATTAAAGTGCTTATGAGTGGTTGTAAAGTAAAATCTACAACTTAATTTTTAGATGGAGCAATACTTAGGAAAGAGGTTAATTTGTACTCTCCCATCAGAAAATGGCCACACGATCTTTTTTTAATATTTTAGGCTAATAGAGCTACAGATTTCTATATGACCTTTTCTGTGAATTTTTGAAAATTGAAAATTCCTATCTTTTTAGTTAATAAACGGGAAGCTATACATTTTTTTGTTAAAATTAAAGTGCTCATGCGTGGTAGTAGAAGCAAGTCTACAATTTAATTTTTATGTAGAGAAATATTTAGAAAGGGGGTTAATTTTTTTCTTCCCCCCAATTTTTTGGCTGACAAATGTTCTCTTTCGTCTCTGGTTTTTGTTTAATCCTAAGAATTTTTTTCCTAAAAATAATTTAAATCCATTTCTTTTCTCTCAAAAAAAATAGAAAACTATTTCATTAATATTATTAATAAAAATAAAATTATGAGCGATCCTTCTCGCTAGAGTTGTACGTGCACTGCGATGACTGAGATCATTGTGGATGGTTAAAACTTTGATGCTTTTGTCTAAAGTACAGGAAAGTCCAGGCGAAGTGCTTCGCTAATATTTTGTGCCGCCATAGTTTGATAGAAATAAAATTATTTATTTAGAAATGCATTACCTATGTGAATATTTATTTCATTTGTACTCTCTTTAAAATTTTAGGTTTAATGTATAATATAGGCACCCGGGTAGCAACTACCCTTGGCGCGTCTCTGCTGGTAATCCTTGGTTAAAGACTTAAACCGCAGGAAGGTGTTAAGCACAGGTAAAATGAATACGATAAAAACTGCACAACCGCTAGAGTGGCTGGGGTGGTGCGATCTATAGTCACTATTGGAGCGTAAAACGTTGATGACTTTAATTAGTAACAATTTCCAAGTGCTTAGCACAGTTTTCATAATATATTTTGTAAAATAGTGTTTGTTCTAGAACGACGAAAACCGTATTATATTATTTCTCATTACTGTGCGCATTATAAACTGTAAAAGTGCTAAGTGTTCTGATTATTTTGTATAATTTTATTATAATAATTTTTGCATGGAAATCTTTTCGTACAAAGTAGAGTCTGCGCTACGGCTACTAATAATTAACATAGCACGCTGTGCTGGTGTATTGAATGATTTAAGCATTGTCAATTTAAAACGGCAGATACATAAGTCAATGTTTGCAGGCAGCTGCACGTAAAACGTTTCACGCTTTGCAGGATGGAAAATTAACAATGTGCAACTAAAACGACAAAATGGGTCAAGCGCTTTGCATTCCTAATCGCACAAGTATCCGCCACTGCAATCCAGTGTTTGTCGGTTGAAAACCATTATTATCAGATCATGTCAATGGATTCTTGCTGAAGACGAAGTGACATATAGCGCTTGACAGGATAACGTAAGATGTCAATTAATGTGACGATTATTTGTTGCTACTGTTTCTCATGCTTCGGAACCGACCTTGTCTCTTGATGCAAACTTGCAAATAAATTCAACGGACACCATAATGTTCCCCAGCTCAGATAAATAGCTAATTTATAAAAAATGTAGTTTCTGGAAACATGTAGTCGAGAAAACATTGTGTAGCGCAACTAACCAGGCACAAAGCGACACACAAAGTGACCAATTAAGGTATAGCGAGTTTATACGCGGGAGGCATTGTCTGCTGCTCCACAATCCGTAATAAATTAGTTGTATTTTTATAAAGAATTTACTTTATAAGATCAAACCTCGACTTTGTGTATACAATATGGTAATAAAGCAGGTGCCTAAGATGAATATCGAGGCATTTTTCATTCGAAAGGTATTGTATTGTGAAATTGTGTCTTGCTTTACGATATCATTTTTAATTGTATTGTTCAGTAATCTTATTCTAATAGAAAATGGCCGACCTTAGCTCTAACATAATTCTAGAGATCATCTGTTTTAAACGAGTCAGTATAAAACTACGGAAATATTTAGATTTTGAACTAAATAAAAGTAGCCTTTTTGGGAAACCAATGGCGTTGTCACTTCTTCTTTCACTTTTCAAAATGATACAAATTCTCCACACGGATATAAAAAGTGTCCTTAAACGGTTTGGCTTAAGTTCAAACAAGATTTCTGAGGATCAAATTATGTCGATTTCACGCAACTTATATCTTTACGGAGACGCCTCCATAAAGAAGGGTAGCTGAGGCACATTTTAAACAAACACATGAGAAAACTCACGCGCACTTAAGCCACAAACGGCGAGACCTTTGTGCTATCGCCACAGCTGCTCCCCAACACGAGAATTAGTCAAGCTACCCATTACCCAATTCTTTAAATAAACTCGAGAACATCCTCGATTAGGGTGTAGCTGATGACGGCTAGAAGTCCCCTGGCAACCGGCATGGATCCTCTAATTGTTGCGAGGACAGGTCAGTGGCATAGCACGTGATCTTTTTTCAAGGTACATCCCCGACAGTTGAGGCTGTCTCCTAGCCCCACCCTGTGCATGTGCTTTTTTAAAGTGCAGTGCCCAAGCAAGATTCCTAAAAACAATCGGTGATTCTTTCTAAACAGCTGCACATAGTATTTAGCTATTTTTGGGGAGGGCGCTGCAAAAGCAGTTCTTGTCTGGCGACAGCGTTAAATAGCAGCCCACCTTTTCCTCAAGTTATGTCAGGTTTCTCGATGTTCTATAGTGCTGAATATTGTCGGGTAGATGGAGGTTACATGTTCCAGCCCCCAAAGACGTTGTTTGAAGGCCAGTATCGCGACCTCTTCAGCCTCCTCGTTATCTAGATGACCATCATGTCTCTTCACCCAAACGAGCGAAATAACATTGTTTCTGGAGATATCTTGGGGAGAGTTGTAACACTGAAATACTGCTCCTGACGTAATTTTACACGTACTCAGGGACAATAAGGGCACTCTACTATCGCTAAAGATACAAACACGTTGGTTTTTAATTTGCCGTTTAAAAACTGCAATTGCATCATGCATTACTCCCCTACCTCCACTTGAAAGACGGTGGTGAGTTTATCTAGCGGTATGTTTTGGCAAAAAGGTTGTCGGCACTGGTTTTGTGCTATTTTTTCGGATGGATTCATCATTAAAAATGGATATATGTGAATGGTGGGCTGGCTGCTATAGCATTCACATATACACTAAAGTGTTGGTTAAGGGCATACTTAGACGAGAGACAGTCAGCCACCGCACCAAGAAGAGGAATCTTTAAGACTGGGCGGGTGTGCCTGCCATCCGCACCTTTTGTATACCATAGCACTCTACTAAATCAAGTAAGGAAATGCTTTCAAGTCCATCGTGTAGGTTGAACGAAAGACCCTTTTAATACTGAGACAGGGAAGCCGTTGCACATGTCCCTGTTTGGTTTGACTCTAGGCCAACAGATCAGTGCTCCGTAGGCCAAATAACGGCTGTATACAGCCACCGAGTAATTCTGGGGAATAGCCCCCAGGATCTTAACAGCGCGCGGCGACAGGACCAAAAAGTTATGCATCTTTTTGGCCTTAGCCTGTAGGTGTATTCCCTAATTCAGCTGTTTGTCAAAAATTACTCCCAGGTGTTTGACGTCGTCTGGCATAGGAAAATTCAGTTTTAATTCGGAAAATTTTGATACCAGATGGTCAATCTAATCACGCTTTAATCAATATCTTAGCCACAACTTGAGATATGTGACGCCAATTTTGTGTAGATAATTTACTATCGATGATTTAAATTTTCACTTATTTTAGATATAATCCATTAAACAGGGATGTACATACAGGGTGATTTTGGGAACCGGGCCACTATTGCCAACTTTTTTATTTTTAAAGATACAAAGTTGGTTAAATTAGGAAGAAAATGTAACTTTTTCTTTTGGTTGCAATGGTGAAAACGAAAAAACAATTGCGCATCGAGTTTTCGAGTTATTTGTTAAAATGACTTTTTTTTAAACGGAATGCCCTATATTTCTTTAAATTTTTGAAGTGCATATTTTATACTCTTTAAAAAAGTATAAGGTCAAACTATAATTAAATTAACAAATAACGCCATATTTTAACTTTTAATGGTTTAATAACATAATCGTAACGGTCGTGAAACAAAAGCTATTTGTTTTATGGTATAGGTCAAAATATCATTAAATTAATATGTATAAGAGTAATTATTATAGTACCTGTTTAAATTGGACAATATCGTTATCTAGACAGCAGTAAATTCTAGAAGCTCGACGTAGCATTCCGTGAGCAATCTTTACAATGCATTTGTAATGGATTTGACCAAATCTATACACTGTTGTATCTATCTTAATAAATATTACCCTGTAGATATCCCCAAAGAAAAAAATGTAGCGATTCATGTCAGGTGCCCGTGGGGGCCAATGTACATGCCCATGTGTTCCAAACCATTGGGTTACAAACCGATTATTTAAGTAGGTACCTACTATACCAGCATTATGTGGGGGTGCATATTCCTGATGGTAGAATTGCAACGAAGGAAAAATTAAGATCTACACCGGCATTGTGTTTTGAGTAATAGTATTCATCTTAAATGTTAAATAAAATTAGCACAACTGCTTAATGTCAAAATAGAAACAATAAAACTATGCAATGATGTTATTATAGTATTAAAAGTTACAATACGGCTGTCTAGACAATGATAGTGTCCAATTTGAACAGTTACTATAATAATTACTCTTATACGTATTAATTAATGATATTTTGACCCATACCATAAAACTAGTAGCTTTCGGTTCATGGCTGTTACGATTATGTTATTAAACTATTAAAAGTTAAAATATGGCGTTATTTGTTAATTTAATCATAGTTTGATCTTGTACTTTTTTAATAAGAATAAAATTTGCAATTCAAAAATATAAAAAAAGGGCGTTCCGTTTAAAAAAAGTCATTTTAACAAATAACTCAAAAAGGCGATGCGCAATTGTTTTTTCGTTTTCACCATCGTAACCAGAAGAAAAAGTTACACGTTTTTTCTCATTTAAGAAATTTTGTATCTTTATAAATAAAAAAGTTGGCAACAGTGGCCCGGTTCCCAAAATCACCCTGAATATAAGGGTCTGCTTGATGTAGAACAAACTTAAATAAAATAAAAATACTTATTGTACATTTGTTCAACCGTAAATCGGTTGTCTGCGCAGGAACATGACAGTCACGAACAGTTTGTTCTCTGTTGGAGATTGTTTTACCTCTTAAGATATTTTTTATTTAAGTTTTGACTTAAAAACCTTATTCTCCACACAAACGTACACAAAAAAAGATAATCCGTTAAAAGTCAAGAAATCAAAAGTTTTCGAGAGAAATTCAAATATTTGTAAAGAATCAAGTAACCATGAAAGTCTTTGTGTGTGCTTGAACCACAAGCAATATTTTGTGAAAAAAAAAAAACAGAAACGCATTTACTTTAGCAAAAGAAATTCTGTTGGTATCTCCTACGGCGTTTTGTGGAAACACTACGAGTGGGCACTATAGCAGCATGCCGCATTTCCGAAGCATCTGATCTTATGAAGTAGCTAACTCTAATTAGTCTACACATCTTATATATATTCTTATATAGAATAAAAGTTTTTGAAAACATAAAAAGACCGTTATTTTTACAGTATAGGAAAGTTCAGGCAAAGTGCTTTAACAATTTCTTCAGCAGATTTTGCCTTTTTTAGTGCTTCTTCTACTATTTCTTTCGCCTTTTTTCCTGTCATTTTAAAGTTCTATTTGGCAAACTATCCTAACCCTCAGCATCAGTGATAATGTTATAGGATTCTAAAGTTAATATTGATGTGCAATAATATTTAAGGGTGATAATCTTCATCTTTTTAGCTAACATTTTGTGTTATTGGTTTTGTGCAATTACCAGAAATCTTATCGAAAAAAATTATAATAAAGAAATTGTAACAAACAATTACAGTAGGGAGTACCAGCAGATTTACTGACTTTATAGACTTATTGAATTAAAATTACCAAGGTCGAAACAGTCTTCTATGAATTAATTACATATAAAATTAAACATTTGCAGGAATTATGTTTGATTGTGCTGCTATCACAATGCAGGCATTGGTAAAAAACTCCATAAGTAATTTTACGCAAACCACAAAAAGAATATTAAGCCGCTGTTTGACCACATTTTTTTAAAGTTCTTTAATAATTTGTTTTTCAGTATACCGCTAAAAATTAAAAATAAGCTTTCCAACGATATTATTAAATACAATAGAGTCAGTGTTGCCACAGGTGGTACAATTGTACCAGATTTGGTACATTTTGTAGGGAAAAAGTACGTTGGTACTACATTCCAAAATTAGTCCTATATTTGGTACAAAATACAACAGCCCGATTATTAAAAAAAATAGAATCATAATTTTTTTGGGATTTTCAATCTCTTTAGTGAATAATGACAGCGATAAAGTTGGCTATCTTGATTTTACTTTAGTTGGTGTAAGCTGGCAGTTGGATGTTGCAATTCTGTTTAAAATGTGATGAAAGGTGTCACTTATTATTGAGCTTTGTATCAAGGTCAAGCAAAGTGTCAAACGCTCCTGTGGGTCTATGAGCTAAGATGACAGAATACCGATGAGATGGGATTATAAGAGTTATTAAGTTGCAGATATACACTGTGTACATAAAGTAACCTCCCCCCCCCCCAACTAACTTTTGAACGACTTCATATTTTTCTACAAATTTTGGTGTGCTGTAATGGGAAATTAAATACTATTTTTCAGACCATATTAAAATTTTGTATCATCTAAAATGGCGACTGGGCGCCATTTTCCTAGAGTTTCAAAGAGAAATATTCAGCCATAACAAAATGGCGGATTTTAAACAAATGGACTCGCTGAATTCAAAATTGTTTTGATTTTTTTATCCGGGGTCGAGTGACACCTTAATTGATAGGTCTTTTAGTTCTGCGTCTGATCCTAGAATTTCAAAGAAAAATATTGAACCATAACAAAATGGCGGATTGTAAACCAATGGACTCTCAGTTCAAGATTGTTTTTTTTTCTTATCCAGTAGTCCACTTATTCATTTGCAGGACTAAATTTTCCCAGAAATATCTCAGGTGGCTTAAAGTAATATTGAAAACGTTATGTTCCAACAAGACGGTGCGCCGCCTCATTATTATAGGCCTGTTTCTGACTTTCTCAACGAACATTTTCTTGGAAGATGGATTGGTAGGCGGGGGCCTGTAGAATAGCCGGCTCACTCCCCAGATTTAACTTCCTTAATTTTTTTCTATGGAAATATCTGAAATCGAAAGTGTACAGAACCCGTCCAGAAACAACTGAAGAACTGGAGCAACGCATTACAGAAGTTTGTAGATTTATCACTCCAGAAACTTATGAAAATGTAAGGCAGGAATTTCATAACAGACTTTTTATGTTCCAAGAAGTGAATATTAAACATTTCGAACACTTAATTTAATTAATTTAAGCTTTAATTCTTAGTTTTTTTAAATAAATAGACTTCTTTACTTTCAAACATTGTCATTTTGTTATGGCTTTGAAACTCTAGGATCAGACGCAGAACTAAAAGACCTTTCCAATGAGGTGTCACTCGACCCCCCTTTCCATTTAAAAAAAATCCAAAATGGCGCCCAGTCGCCATTTTGGATGATACAAAATTTTAATATGGTCTGAAAAATAGCATTTAATTTCCCATTACAGCACACCAAATTTTGTAGAAAAATATAAAGTCGTTCAAAAGTTAGTTGGGGGGGGGGGTACTTTATGGACACAGTGTATATTGTCTTTGAACTGTAATTTTTTGTTTTTTTTAACTATATACTATATAAGTTTTAATTTGTTTTTTTCTATTATTACTAAAGTAAAGCGAGATATAATCATATAAAGCTATAAATTTCTATATGTAATACAACAGAAAAAAATTCCGTCACAAAATCGGCAAAACAAGATCATTGTATACGGCTAACTATATTTTAAATTATAAAATTTCTGCTTTTCTAAGTTTGGTACATTTGGTGTTAAATCTGGTACAATTTTTCGGTAGCGTTGGTACACAACATTTTTACCTTGTGGCAACACTGAATAGAGTTCCCCATACCAAAATCAAACCTATAGAAATATATCCTGTTTAGTAACAAAAGTAAATTTAAAAAAAAATTTTTTCTTCCATGTCATCAACTTTTTTCTTTTATCATTTCCAAGATCCTTACAGTAAAACCATTAAAATAGACGGCCATATTTATACCCTGTTTAAGTTAAATAGATGCCGTCAGTTTTAATACCATCTATTATCTAAAGTGTTGAATTATGCAAGTTTGCAATGAACTAAATTAAAAACAACAGAAATTCTTATTCACATCACATCATATGGTAATTGCAAATTAATGCAGTTTTTTATTTTAAGCAATCAGTGGAATTGAATAAGAAAAATACGGCGATCTGTAAAACGTGTTGCACATGTTTGAAGAAGTTGATCTTGATTTGAAGTCTTAATCATATACTTTTCTTTGATTTCATTGCATTAACTGCACACGCTATAATTATCAGAACTTATACATTTAAAATACAAGCCTTTTATATGTATCGAGAAGTAGAGATATGCAAATACGCCGTTACTGTCAACTCGATTGATCTTGCATCTGGTCGCCTATTTTGTATCGAACCACTTTTGCTGTAGATTTGCCTGATTTCGTCGATTCTTAGTGTTTATCAAAGTTTACAAATTCCAAGTTGACCATATTTTCTACGTATCGGATATTATACATACAATAAAGAAACCAGAATAAGATCGCAGCTGAGCGAAAACTGAACGGCACGTAAAATGCATATAACACCATAAAATTTTAAGTGCATGTGTTATCAACATAATTTATAATCATAAGTAGATTGTAGTACGACAGTAAAATATCGATGCTTGCAACCCAAATAAAAAGACAAAGCTACATCAAGGTGAAAATTATAGGATCATAACTGGTGTCACGGTTTTGTGCAATAAAATTTATACTGATAGAATTAATGTCTTTCGTTTTGCAATATGCAATTTCAATAATAAGGAATGATACTGCCAGTTTATTACATTTTACTTTTATGGGAATACGTTAGTTCCAGGTGCTAAACAATAATGTAGAGCGTACAAAACCAACAACACGTCGTGTACCTTTGATGCCAAGTGATTATATTTATAATAGTAAACATCATTGTTATTCCTTTAATTATGTAGACAATTCTAATAAAATTATTGTATATCACGTTTATACTATTGTAACTATTATAAGGCTCGTTGGAAACAAAAGGTAATTTCCCAATTAAATTAAGGGGAAATAATATCCAAAATAATTACTTTTTTTTTAGATTTCTCATTGTATTATATTGAAAGTACGCTTGTTCTTTTTAGATACCTCAAAGACACTCTGCGCAAATTAAAAAAAATTTTGAAATACGACATTACTTTAAGTAAGATACTGATGATTTTCGGATTAGCGCAAAAATAGGTATGCAAGGCCAAACATTTTTAGATATCAAAACGAACTTCGCTTAGTCTAGAATTAATTTTAAGTAGGCGATTCACATTCATTGACACAACAAACACTAATTTTTTTTAGATGAATTGTGATGGAGATATACAAAATTTTGTAACTATGGAAAGATTATCTATTTTTTATACTTATGCGAATACACAGACACAAAAAATTATTAGATTGCTGCGAAATTTAAGTTTAAGCAGATATTAACGGCTTTTAGTTTAAAAATTCATATGTTACCATAAAACGTACATTCTATCTCCATATCTATATATTTGAAACGTGTAACCATTTCTTGAGACATTCTAAATTTTAAATCTTAAAAAAAATAAAAAAAAGTTATAGCAAAGCCTTAATTTAAACAAACACATATGAACTTACGCTTGCCACTTGCGGCGCATCTGTTTCTTCCCGGTGTCGGTGTTTGGAACTAGATATTTTCTCTCTGCCCATTTGGCAGTAAATATAATATAACTAAACGCACCGATGGTCTTCGTGCTTAACATTGTCTACAAAGAAGTGTTGTAAGTTGCAAATTATTAACGGGGAGCGCTAGTCTATTTTAAGTGTTTAGCGCAGGACTGAATTCAGATCTTTAAAGGTTCTAAGCACTGAAAAGGTTATGGTACTTTTCCCTCCCATTAATAATTTAAAATAAAAACAATACTAAACTTGTATCATAAATAGTGTTCTTAAAACAACACAAATAACCGAAAGTAAGCAGCAGAAGCGCGTTCCAGGTGATGAGATTGTTACATAGTTTTGCATATGTTGGGAATTGTAAGCACTACGTAATGTAAATAATTTTATAGTTACATTTTATAGGATAATTATAATTACCACCAATAACTAAGAAGACAATACCCGGGCTACCTAAAAAAACTAATTACGCGCAGATGGGCGAACGACGATCGTCATTCGGTCATTCCTAAAAACTACATCGAATATTTAATTTGGGCAAAACGTGCTTCGTCGAATATTCGCTTCATATATTTTATATGACGAAATCGCTTAAAAACTAAAAAAGTGCACAATTTACAATTGCATTTTGTCTTGTTCACAAAAAAAATGTAGATTTCATTAAAATATCGTGAGCTTGGTGGACCCTGTAACTTTTACGTATATGACACATCTCCCAATATTTAAGCAGAGTTGGGAACATTGAATGAAGCACCACAGAATCTGATTTCCTCCTATTATTTTGGTTTACGTTGTAGAAGGTGATTCAGGCGGGGATAAGTAAAATTAAAAAAGAACAGAAAATAGATTTTATAGTGGAATATAAAAAAGTCTAACAAAATTATATTTATTTACCTCACTAGTGCTCTAAGGACGTGCTTAATCTCTCTATGAAGTACTGCAGCACTGGTTCAGCGGTTGTTATTGTTATATCAACTTTTTAGCCAAATATATTTTTAAGGCTTTTGTGATATTATAGTGGTAAAAACTGGGAAAACCGTATGTATTAGATAGATTCTCGCCATCTTTTACTGTGAGGTTGGATATTATTTTGTAAAATTGCAATGTAGTTATTGCCATTTGGACAAGAAATTGGTTATTACTAGCATGAGTTATTACTACCGTTTCTCTAATGACGATCTGCATCTCTGCTGTATTTGAGATGTTTCGGCCATAGAAGTTCAAAATGATTATTTTATCTGTTTACTAATAACTTTTTAACCCGACTTTCTATAGGTACAATAAAGAACAACAACAATGTAGATTAATTAACAGTACTATTCGGTAACGGGTATAGAAAACAAACAAAGGACGTAAAATGAGCACTTAAACAGTGTACGGAATACATGTATTTTAACTTAAAGAGACTGTAGATTTACATATTTGTAGATAGCATTTGCTGTATTTGTTTATTAAATTTTAAACAGTTTTTCATTTGCTAGCAAATGGTGCCAAAAGAATTTCAAAAAAGTAGTTATAATACAGTTTATTAATAAGTTCCAGCTAAACTACGTTGAAGTTTAGACGTTCATAAGTCCAACATAATCTTGCATACGTGCCCAATCAAGTGGGGTGCAATTGCATCGCAATTATAAACTTTGATGATATTGTTGATAATTTCGTAAACGGTCAGCATTGTTTACGTGTTTTATTGAGATTATTTTATTACAAAAGCAGAAAAATGCATATTTACTGAACAAAAGCTTTAGTTCCCGTTTACTAAGTTTTTGTCACTTGATTTAATTAGAACATCTTGAACAAACTGTGTTTTACGGTGCTGCACACAATCAAGTTTGTTGCAACGAATTCAATATTGTGTACACTTCCTATCCTTTTTACTATTGCAAAGGTAGCACACCAAAGCCTGAGATCCTGTAGGAGGTTGTTGAGCTAAAGTGCAAATGCACCTCACGACAATAGTACTTTATAAAAATACTTAAAACAAATTTGAAACACTGTCGTAAATGTAAGACGATGATGGAATACCTTAAAAATAATAAATTAAATTCATACCATGATTGAACCAGTCACTAACAGTCTACATAAAAGATATGCATGCGGTGCAGCTGCACCGCCGTTGTTTTATAAATAAAATAATTAATAACTTCAACCGGTATTCATTTTAAACTTATACATATTTCAACGTGTTTCCACGTCATTATCAATAGGAAATTGTAAGTAAACAGTTATTGTTTTGTACAAACAATACAGCTTGATAAATTAATCTTGGTTATCTATATCTGCAGATGACTTGATGTCTATCCCAATACTTCTAATAATGGCGAATTCAAGTTATCTCTTTGCTCATTCATTAAAGGTACAGTTATTAAATCTTTCTGATTTTCAAATGATTCCAGTATATGTAATTTACGTTAAATATCACTAAAGTGTGTAAGGTTAAAATAAAAACTTATTGACGCTAATAGTTATTTTATTTCTAAGATATTATTAGTAAAAACTTAAAAACTAACTTAAACTCGTGATAAACAGTAACACAAAAAAGAAAACTCATAATAATATTCCAGAGAACATGCCACTATTCTGTTATGCGGCGCGCGCATATTTACGCTTTTTTTGCCAACTTTAAAAAAGCCGCCGCTACGATTTTTTAATAATTTGAATTTTAACGCCTTATTACTCAATAACGAGTTGGCAGAGTGGATCAAACTTGGTACTGCAAAAGCTCTAAGGAGACACAATGTAAATATGTACAGAAAAATTGAAAAACGAAAACTATTAAGCAAAACATTATTTCAAAAGTTTGGAAATTTTCAAAACAATATTGCTCAAAAACTGGCCACTCGAGTTTTTTTTAAATTTTGAGCTATAGTTTGGTTCATGTCTCGCCCCGGTTGTTTCTCTATGACATGACGCCTTCTATAAATTTGGTTTTAACGTCTATTTACTGAAAAATGAGTTATCAGATTAGAATGAAATTTAATATTAAAAATGACCCATTGTTACAAGCAACGCTATGCAACAATTAAAACTGCGAACTGAAAAATTAAACTTTTCATATTTTCAAAAAAATATTGATCTAAAACTGACAACACGATTATTTTAAAATTTTGTGGGCTTATAGATCCGTAAATGAGCTGCAATGTAGTTCGTGTTCCAGCTCGTTAATTTGTTTGTAGCAGGCATGAATTTTTGAATATCGAATATTCATCCCAATTTCTGTAAATGGAAAACGCTAAAAATTTCTATTTAAGCTGAATGGGTTATGATATGATATATAGTAGTATAAAATTTACCACATAATTTTGTAATTTTTTAAAATTTTTGGTGGATTAATTTGTCCTTCCGTTTTGGGCTTTCTTTCATCCCAAGGTATTCTTTCCCTCCCAGAAATCAAACACCATTTTCTCTATAGCAACACAATAAGAATCAGTCAGGTGGTAGTTATAGTTTGACTGCACATCATATTGTTTTCTTTTTGTTGCACATCTTCCGTTATCTGTACGACGCGGAGTGTTCCATTTGCGCTTTGCGGAGTAATATCAATGTGCGTTTATTTTCTGCTACCACTGTTGTGGGGCTATAAAGTTGTGGACATAGAAAGTTTCTCAGGTATAGGAAAGTACAGACGAAGTGCTTCGCTCAATTTTTATTCTTTGTCTTTTTCCGCGGCTTTTATTATCGGCTTTTTTCACCGGGGACCTTTTATTCTCGACTTTTTTTTTCGCTGTTTTATTCTTTGTTTATTTTCCGTTGGTTTTTGTTTTGTTCTTGCAACCAGATTTTTCTCAAGATTTTGTTCCCGCAGCTCATCTTGTTGTCGCGCTTACGAGTTTTGAATAAAAAGGCATTTTTGTACTTTTAAATTATGAAGTATCAGTTTTTCTAGTTTAGCGTCTAAAGTATTGTGTTTCTTTTTATCATTTCACACATTAGTAACTGACATAACAGTTCATAAATTAAGATAGAACTAAATCACTTCCTAGAAACCACTTTTATTGATTGGGTTGTAACTTCACACCAAATAAAAATATTTAGCCGAAAGCATATTAAATTTAATTGTAAATGACACCATACTGTTAGCATCAAAAATTATGTTTCTGTAATTCGATATATTTATTTCATAATTTCTAATTAAGGGGAACATTATTCACGTTAATTAAAATTATTCATGTTTTATATGATCTCTGACCACCTCTAATTCATATGGTCTGTTGAGTGACTCATCTTTGAATAAATAAATTGGCGATGACATTAATTACATCTTAACATAACGGTGATGAGAAAAATAAAAGATTTCGAAAGTGCTTGCCTCTGCGTATTATGTTAAACAGTTCCGTTATTTTTTTTAAAGCACACTCCTACAGAGTAAGGGACAGCTGATTTCTCCTACGAAAATCTCCTAATTTGTCATGTTCAAGTTCACTTACCTTATGCACTTAAATTAATTTATCATTTATTAGTCGTTAATGATAATTAAGTTTGTCTAAAAGTATTCTTCATAAGTCAACTTTAATTTTCTAACAAGAAAATAGTCGATAATAAATAGTACATCTAACCGTCTGAAAAAGGTAAGCATCGGGTTTGTGACGTTTTATAATATATTTTCTGAAAAAGGAGACCGAGTAGTTTTAGATAATTGTTGACACTACTAAATAAATTAAACTAAGATTACATTAAACGAACTGGTTCTAAACAAAAATGTTTGTGCTAATCTTATTTAAAAAAGTTTTAACTTTGTAATTTAATTTTGTTCCTTGCAATAACAAAATAATTGTTTTGAATGTCGCTTTCTGCGGTATCGCTACGCTAGAATACTGAGAGTGGCAAAGAGAAATTTATGATCAATTTTATGTGCTACAGTTAGATCATAAACTATTCCCTGTCTGTTGGCGATATGAAAATCTCTAGCTTTTAAGAATTTTTGCGCAAACCTGTCATAAAATTAAACTGAAAGTGACTGCAAGCTGTAAGACATACTGCAATTCAATTTGAAAGTTAAATATAAATTAACAACAAATTCCTTACAATTTATAAGACGTTAAATTAATTTCATTCATATAAGTACATATACGCAAGATATTGCTATAACAATTAGTTATTAGCTGTAATTTAGCATTTAATGACATGCAAGAATACATAAACAATAGCATTTAAAGTAGTGATTACGTGTTGGTAGCCTGAAGCAAGCCGGTCGTTAATGAACAGACCGTAAGAGGAGGGAATTCAATTGATCGACGTAATTAAATTTGCCAGCCGCGTGATTATGCACTTGACTGGACTCTTACCGTGAACAATTTGTCTATATGGGTTTTCCAAATGAGCAAGTGCTAGTTTGATGCAAGGACACCATATAACTTTACCACTGTTTTTACGTGTTCTCGATTACAATTTGCAACAGCTAAATGCCACTAGAAATTAGGTAACTGCAACAAACACCTTTACTACACAGCAAATAATATTTTCTTACCACCTAACTTCCATTATATCCGTAAATTAGTTTACACAAATCTCCTGAGCTATTGTTACAAATTTATACCACTAATCACTATTCTTAAACCGGCTATCACCACCTACTAGAACAGGTCCTGCATACCTTTGTCCATACATCCGGTGCCTTTGGGTTTGTGATTTAATATCTCCGTTAATAAAATTTCGGCTTGAAAATGAAAATAAAATGTTTGTGCGCAAAGAGGTATAGCTGTAATCTACGTTAATATTACATCCTAATAAGACTATAGTGGATTAAAAGTTCTAAGGTCTTGCACCACAGCTCTACTGTATGAAAACGGAGATCGATCGGAATAATAAATTGTTCAGATTCCAGCACTCACATCCCATCAAGCCAATCACAGCACTGGATTTTGAAGTTCCCCACCAATAATATTACACTGTAATTTTAGACTGGTGCAAATTATCGATAGTAAAAATTAAAATTGGCACAAACCAATTCAGCTAAGATTGGAGGGCTTTCAAATTATCTACCGTTTTCAGACATGAACGGTTATTTAAAGACCAAATTTTTTTTGATTTCAATGCCTAAATGCCTTGGCGTTTTTACACCTCCTACTACCCGTTGATTATCCTCGTGTTTCGATTTTTAGTATTTGTTAGTCTTAATATATTTTTTTAAATTTATTATTCTTTGTGCTTTGCATCGTGACACCTATCAGTGGTGTAATCTTGCAAATAATTCTAAAGCTTTTGTAGTGACTGTTGGGGACAAGCTAGTTTCAAAAATATAAAAGGTATGGTTAAAGTATACAAATCTAAGTAATGCGTTTTAATCTTTCTGCGGAACGCCTGTGTCTTGTATATTACACATTCAAAAAATTTTAGTCTGTTATAAGAAACTAGCGGAGCCCGTGAGATATGCCTCACGTTGTTTTTTATGGTAATTAAGGTAATGAAGTACGTAGTTATGAATCATATAGCGATTGCTATAATTTTAAATTAAATCCAGATTTATTCGAGTTATCTCGAGAGGAATGCGGCTGCAGTTGAGAGTATATAACTCAAACGGTGCGCGGATCTTAGTTTTAGCATAGTTACCAACACAAACGAAAGGCGCAGCCCACAGGTACAGTTAATTCTTCTGAAATGCAGACTGTGACACCAGCGCGTCTGTTATTGTGAACTTTGTTTCCAGTACTTATGTCAAGTTTAGTTTATGTTTATTAATTGTTGTTGTTGGCCTAAACAAAATGAAATCGCTCAATCCATGTCATAGCTAAACCTGACTTGGCTGTATTTATTTTAGAAATTTTATCAACGCAGTATCGCAATACCTATTTGTCCAATTTCTGATTTGACTTGTACATATTTCTTGATGTAATGTTAGGAATGAATTAGGGCTCAATATGTAAAACAAAACAAAGTCTCTTCGTCACGCAAAATTGCTGGGTTATCAATCGGCAACTTAACATTATCGTTTTTTTCATATAAATGAATCGTTTTAAAACATAGCCTCGCGGCCCCACATATCACTGTAATTACGTCTTGTCTATAATAGCAATTTTTAATAATAAGATTGTCTAAAAATCTCAGCAGCAGTAATGAAAGCATTTTTAAATAAAATTGCAATAACGTTCTGAGTGCAATGCTTTTATTATAATAAATGTCTGTTATTAAAAAAATATATACAATGCGCAGGGCAAGATTCTCATGTTAGTGCGATAAATACACTAAACATAAGATGTTGCAGTTTATTTTTTCCGACCCTCCAAAATTGAAGTAAGTTGTACATAACTAAATTATACCAACAGTAGTGACTGCAACATAAGCATTCGCTAAAAAATCAATAAACTAAGTGGAGATGTAAGAGCCTGTCATCCTGTTATGGTGAGACAGTTAGAGATTTACTATACCTATAGGTGTTCTTATTGCAGTAAGAGAATGTAGAGAATAAAGGAAACAATTAGAAAGAAATATAAACAGTTTTGACGAATGATGCATTAAGGTGTACTATTGTGTTTAAAAAAAATTCTAAAGACCTTCTCCCGTATACTAGTTAATAATCACAATGATTCAGAAAGGTCGTCAGGAGAGCGCGACCTCGGGATCAAGTGGTCGTCATTAGAAGCGTTGCCAGCCTAACCGTCACTATTCTACTTGTCCAATTATAACTTTCATTCAGTCATCAGTCTTGTATTACGCTGTTGTAATTTTTTAAATGGAAAACGTCTACTAGAATGTAATTGGGAGCCAATTTCAACCAAAAGGGACACAGTAATTGCTAGCAAAATATCTACGTTGTTAAGTTGGCTAACTAGTAATTAACTTGAGAAGGCTTGTCGTTCAATAATGTTCTGTCGTTCTTGCAACCATCAATAATAGATCCATTACTTTTCAGTAATAGCAATACACTTGTAACATGGGCAATGAGGAAATCATAGAGAAAATAAATGAAATCTAGAACTGAAACTGAACGGTTTTAATTTCCAATTCAAGTGCAGATTACAGAATTGATGACCGTACAACAAATTTTCAACTTGTAGTCGATATAATTAAAGAGGCATTGATTTTTTTTATTGGTTAGAACATTTCGTGAACAGCTTTAGGTCTACGCGGTTCTTGTACTTCTTTACATAATTACTTTTAGGTATTTAAAGCAAATTAGTATCCATGAGTTAATTCCTTTTAGAATGTTTTTTATAGCACTGCTTACGGGCGTCGTTTGTTGAGATCATTAGCCCTTCTAGACCTAACCTAGAACAACGCCTAAGAATATTCACAAACTCTCGGGATTCACCAGGAATCGAACTTGGACCGCCAAGTTGAGAAACAGGTACATTGCATTGCACCTCTCTACAGGCCCCATTTCTGAATGTTTTACAAAGGAATTTAAAGGTATGATTTGTGATTCTAAAAGATGATAAATTTTGATAATTGCTTTGTTAATTGCCGTGAAAAAATAAATACGTAATATTTGATTCTAAAGCCCACAGAACTGATACATGATGTATATACACATTATTTGCGTAGTTCATTAATAAGAACTGACAAAATAGAGGACGCCAAAAAAGTGCTAAATTCAATAGCATTTTTCTGTAAATCCGTTCAGATTTCATTTCATATTCTATTTCAGTATAGAAAGCTGTGTGAGTACCTGGTTTCACTTATAATATATCGACCAATCATTACGGCGTATTTGCTGTTTCAGAAGCCAATAGAAAAGTTTAAAACAAATAATCAGACGTATAAACTTTTAACGCGAATAAATTTAAGCAAACTACTCATTCATTTTATTTGCTAGGTTTAAAATCAATTAATTTGACAATGCGATGTATTATGTAAGAAAAAATCCGCTCATATTCCACTTATGAATATGAAAACGTAATCGGGATAAATTACTCAGACTTCCTACACCGCTAATCGTGGTTCATTTGCCGAAGAAATTTTTTTTTAAGTACACAAGTATCAGAATTGCACCTAAGTTAAACTACGCCCTTGATTTATTAGTTAGCAAAACAATAACAAAATTAATTTAACAGTTTGAAATATTATTCGTGCAGTATTCTAATCATATATCACTATACGCACTTAGCTTTTAGCTGCAGAAATATGTCGAGGGCTAGTTTTTCCTGTTCCATTAAACTTTTGGGAAACGATTTTGTCCTTCCGTTTTTGTTGTTTTTAATCAGAAAGAATTTTTCGAACATAAATTTTTGATAAAATTTCTGGTAAATAAAGTTCTTGCTTTTTACCCGACTTACGCAGTTTGTTAAAATATGTTCGACAATTATCGTTTTCAAACGGATAATCTTGACAATTTATTTCATGTGTAAAATAATGTCATAAGAACAATGGAATTTTCACCTTATTACAGCGACAGTTTGCACATTGCACCAGTGCTATTTTTCGACATTTATTTTCTGTAGGGTGTCCAATTTTTTCGACAATTACTTTCGATAGGTCCTGTCAAAAAATTGTGAAATTTTAATATAGCTGTTTCCTTTTTGCATCCCTAGCATCGCGGGCCGGCTTAAAAATCAGTAAACGAATTGAACGTAACATTCCAGTTTAAAAAAAAAACATTTCTTGTACTAACTTGACTGCTACGTTCCACGTTTTTAACGACCATTTTGTTATAATCCGAGCCATCACTTTTACAAATTTTACACTTTTACTACTACAATATTTAGTTGGTTAGTTGCTAATAAACAACATTTAATTATTTTGCATGTAATTCGATATAATTACGTAGGTATATATTTTATGAAAATTAATTTTATTCAATAAATTGCCCCCCGAATACCGTTCGAGCTCAAATTTATTGTAGACAATTTTTTCGTCAGTGTTGCTCATTTTGATTGGAAATAGCACTCGTGCTTCGTTGCCCTACGCACTCGTGCTCTTTCTAAACGCAAAAGTTGTCGACATAAACTTGAGTTCTTGTAGTATTATATACGAAAACTACTATACGATAACTGCTTCCATCCCACCGGCGTAACGAAGATGTGGCGTGAGTAGCAAAATACCACGGGCCCAGAACTAATTACATTTTGTATGTAAAATACAATGTATGGGTTACGCGTTAAAATGCAACAAGGTATCATTTGCGCTGTAGCTTATGATGTGCTTTGGCGGCGCTTTGCTGCTTGCTGTTGATTCTGTTTTCCAATATTTAAGTAGATGAGTAGATGCTGTGGACTGGAGGTGGGAATTCCGGCCCAAAACCCTGTCTCGGCCCGGCCCGGTTTGGCCCAGCTGTGCCTAACAGGGCTTTTCCAGGCCAGCAGAGCTTAACTGGCATGGAATGGCTTAAGATAGCCAGTGTAACTAAAATGGCAAATAATGTTACAGAAAAATTTACGAATATTGAGTTGACCTACCAAATTTGCTGGACTAAATTTGCCTGACCAAATTTACATTATCATAAAACGGGCCAGGCCGGGCTTGAAATTTTCCTCATTTGCTTATCGCTACTGTGAGCAACTTATTTTTGAAGTAACGTGTAAAAGTTTCTTATTTCAAATGCAAATTATAAGTGCTGATAGTGTAAAAGAGCATTTTTTTCTTTTCAAATATATACCATATGTCATAGCATACATCAAGTGTAGTATACGAAAATTTTAAAGAATTTTGTTTTGAACGTATTGCCCTAATAATCTACAAATGTTTTCGTTTTGTTGTTACAACTGTAGAAGTTAATCCAAGTAATGTTTAGTTTCATTTTCATAATAATATTCAGTTCATGGCCTACTATGATTCTTTTTTAAAAAACATAAATGACGTCAAATTTTCACGGTAATCTTACTAAATTTTGATTTTCTGAAATCATACGATCAAATAGCTTAACCAAATGAATGTGTAAAACATTATTGTTAAAAGGTAGAAAACAAGTCTAGTTAACAACAAAAAACTTTAAAATGCTGTCCATAAGAAAAGAAAAGTTGACAGTCGAAAATTAACAATGTTAGTAGTTTGATCAAATCTGGTAAAATAATGAGCATACAAAAGGGATTATTAATTTCAAAAACTATCCAAAACAGCGTCATTTTTTTAGATTATTATTAGTGAGCACAAAATTTTTGTCAACCTTGCTCTAATTGAGCCGCTTTCGTGTCTCTTTAAATAAGCGAGACGTCACTACTTGACAGTCAATTTGATACATTCTGTATACAGGAGGCCCATCACACAGTTTTTGCTACGGCCCTTTCCATAGCTAGTTACCCCACTGTGCCGCCCCCGCTTAAGTGGCGATTTGCAGTCACTAAACTCCGATAAAAATACTTTTGTAAATATGATAAGCAACAATTTACAATTGTATTTCATTTTGTTTAAAAATGTGGAGACAGAGGTAAGATAAAACGTGTACTTTTATAATCTGAGGTGATAACATCAGCTTTTTTCTCTTTCTTATTTAAGACTTCTTTTACAGTAAAAATGGCGATTGTCATTGTTACATTTAATTACAGCACGGACCTCCTGTTGCCCTACCTCTATAAATACCTAAATGTTTTTGAATGAAAGATTAAATCACAATAAATCCAAATGGGCATAAATAATGATACGTTGTTAAATCAGCCTCGCTGAGTTTTGTAATAGAAGAAATAATAATAATCCATCATGATATCTACTGTATCATCGACCGAGATCAAAAATGAATATTTCTTTTATGTTTCAGTGATTACGATGTAGAGGCCAAAGTACTATTAAAGTAAAAACTTTTAAGTGAAAAATAGAACGTGTTGATAACTTAATAACCGCCACAGGTGTGTTTTCTGAACCACTCATTCAGTGCATCGTGAGTGGCGTTAAACTGCGTTTCCGTTTATGTAAGTAGTGTTATATTTGGATGTACAAGTGGCATTTTTACAGCAATACATGTGGGTATTGCCTTTGTGTTTTTGAACTCAAAATAACCGTGGATTCAATTTCAACTACGTGAGTTTGAAAAGTGGTTAGCCTCGTGTTATTCAAATTCGGATATAGCTAATGGAATTTAAAAACAAAACTTTAAGGTAAGTTACATAATTCAGAATTTGGTAACATGCAGTTTTGTTGAAATATCCTATTTACATTTTATTTTGTATTTCTTTGTGTAATTTAGTATAATTCTAAAGCGTTTCCTCTTTAACTAATTTAATTATGCATACGGATATGTAAAAGCTAAAGATTGTTATACCTACATACGTATATTTATGTTTACTCAAGTATTTAGTGTAATGTACTGTTTGTTATTTGGTTGAATTTTGATGTTTATTGTGTTTTTACTTTATTCTTCACTGGGTATTTGAAATAAGATTTTTTTTATTAACCATATTTTTTATATTACAGGTGTCTGTTACAGTGCGTTTAATACGTATACACAACATTTACCAAGAAAAAAACCAGCGTACATAAAATACCACCGTTTAAATTGATATGTTACTTTTAGAAGATAATAAGATATTTTTTTTTATAAATTACTGATTACCGTTAAAGATTTTGTGACGACGACTAATTATCTAAGTGTATTAATAAAAAATATTTTTTTGTTTTCGCAATTGTTCACACTCTATCGATTTGCTCGCAGCGTTCTATGTCTGTTACTTATTTTATAAACAAAGAAAAATATTGTAATAATCCCTGGAATCAAACTGAATACGGATAACAACCGAGAGTTAAACAAGAGATAGAAAATTTCTTGGCAAAACAATTAGAAGTGGAACCGTACAAAATTGGTCAAAAGATGTCTATAGTGGAACTGAATAACTTGGGTAAAAAGAAAAAGATACTAACTAATTTCCCACTAAAAAAGAAGTATTCATGTATTAAATAAAACTGTGAAGGAAAAGAGAAGAAAAGGTAATTACGCAAAATTAGTCTACTAAAAAATAATTATGAATGAGAAGGTACAAGAGAAGGAATTTGCAGAACTGACAAAGTGATATATTAATATATAGTAGAAGAAAATTTTGCTAAAGCAGGAGTAGCCTGCGTAGTAAAAAATCAATAGGGAAAAAATTTAAAAGATGCAAGTGTTGATCAGAAGGAAAATGATGGTACATCGATTCTAGTATAGCCTATGTACCAAAAGAAAATGCAAGAAAAAAAGATAAAGATATATTTTATGGACAACGTCAGGAAGCAGTAGATTAGGCAAAAAGAAAAGCGATAATATAAAAAATTTTAATAGATATGTTGGAGAAAATGTTGTTAAGTATGGTACAGTGATTGGGAACTACAGAGAGGAGGTATTAAATATTAATCATAGGAGCTAATACCCTTAAGTGGAGCCCGCTGAAACAACAATGAAAAGGAAATTTTAGAAAAAGCAGAACATATTTCAAAAAGCTACTGAAAAATGAAGAGATTTTTATAAATAATAAAAAGGAAGAAATTCTTCCAAGAGAAGACGCAGCATATGAATAAGTTGAGGAGAAAGAAACTATTGCAGAAGAAATAAATCAAGCGATACATACACTGAAAATGAGGATAGCAGCAGAACTTAACGGCGTACTAGCCAAAATGATTAAGTGTTGCATATGGGCGAAGAAGGAAGAAAGATATTGTTAAAAATAATAAATAAAGCATAGAAAAGAAGAAAGTAACGAAAAACTGATGTATGCATTATACTACCAACATTTAAGTCAAGAGACAGCAAAAAGTAAGGAAAATCCAGAGGCATCTCTCTTAGCACACTAAAAAACTTTTCAAAATAATACCAGAAGACAGACCAAGAAAAAGTTAGAAAGATACCACAAAGAAACACAATGCGGATTTAAACCGTGCAGGAACACAGGATCTGGTTTTTCTTTTCAAACATTTAATTTAAAAAAAAACAATTAAACCTGTGGCGCTAATATTAATGTTTAATTGATCTATCGAAAGCCTTCGAGAGAGTACCAAGAAAAAAAGTCTGACAAACTCTGAGAAAACGGCAAATTAGTGAAAGAGTAATAACCACGCCTGTGCACAAGAAGTTAAAATTCTGCAAGAGCACAAAACAGTAGATCTCAGAAATTCGAAACGACGATATAGGGCTAAGACAAGATGCAGCAGTTTAAACCCTCTGATATAACATTCCCGTCAACCTAAAGAGAAAAGTGTTCGATCAGTGTGTGCTCCCGGTAATGACATATGGAGCGGAGACCCTGACACTAACCCAAAGAACAGCAGAAATGCTTAGAGTAACCCAAAGAAGAATGAAAAGATCAATGATTAGAGTGACACTTAAAGATAGAGTGAGAAACGAAGAGCTAAGAAGACGAACAAAACTTACGGATGTTGTGGAAAGAATAAGTAAACTAAAGTAGTATTGGGCAGGTCATCTAGGCTGAAGGATGGAAGGTGGACACGAAAGATAGTTGAATGTAGACCGCAAGCTGACAAGCGAAGTGTAGGAAGACTACCCATGCCCTGGACGGACGATATCAAGAGGATAATAACAAATTGGATAAAAACAGCACAGGATAGAGAGACATGGAAAATTTTGGGAGAGGCTTATGTTCAACGATAGACGAAACAAGAGGCTGGATGATGATGATAATGATGATGATATACACATGTAACAGCAGAATCAAGGAACGTAAAAGTGAAATAAGAAAAGTCTACTGAGAATTATACAAGATGGACCCAATAGCAATGACTGAACTGGCTTCGTATGTGATATGCTTCTGGCAAAGACAGAACAAGGTTAATCTATAGCATAACCTGAATGATATGAATAAAGGTATTGAAAAAGCACAGTATGATTACTATCGCAGCAAAAACAAAAACCATGGTAACAGCAATGAAATCTAAGACCGTCACAATTACTCTGACAAGGAAGATAGAGCAGATAGTCCGTATCAAGTACCTAGGTTCAGTAATTATAAATGACCGGAACTTGGAAGAAAATGAATAGCACAACAGTTGCAGCTACAATCTTTTATCGCGCTATCAAGAAGTGCTTCATAAACAAGAAGGAGATCACTAAGATAACAAAGACGAGAATATTTAGCTTAGTGTATGTTTTCTCTAATTCAAACACATCAAAAGCAACAAGGAATACAGACGCAGAAAATGAGATCCCTGAGAAGAATTAACTCAATTATAGTGTAAAATGACACAGTAAGAAAAAAGTTGGGAGAGGAAGATTAAAAAAAAAGAATTGATGCAAACCAACTAAGATGGCTGGAACACCTATTGCATATGCCGAAAGACCGGTACCCAAAAATGGCATGAATAATAAAGATAGAGGGTAACAGAAACATAGGACGCCCAAGAATAAAGTGAGACAATAAAATGAGAGAGTACGCGGAAGAAAATGTATTTAGCAAATAAAACGCGTCAAGGTTGGCCTTCCATACGAAATGCTGGAAATATCTTATCAAAAATTAGGAGAACCTACTCGCCCCCGAAATTACAGGAGGACCCAGATTAATTCATTATTTTATATATTGATGTTGCAGAGGATTGTTTCTATACACAACAATTGTAATAATATAAAGAATTTGATCCATATTTGAATTCACCAGTGTATAATCCCACAAAAACTATTGTTAGTTAACTAATATGATACTACAAATAATTCGTTGATGTACAAACCATCATTCTGAATAAAAAAATATGGTATTAAAAAGTCGAATAAATAAGTTATTATCGAGAAAGCCAATTAACGTAGTGAAGAAAAAAATAAACAACCTTCATATTTTAGAGATTATTACAAAATTTATATTATAGCAGAACTTGAAAAATACAGAACCCTACCACACAAGTACCAAAATACCATGTTGCAATTCTGTTTGAAAAAACTCAAAATATAATTAAAAAATATAGTTAAAAATCTGCGCAGTTTATTACTAATAATGAACCAACACACGTAGCAAAGTGTATATGCCAAATTTTTTAATATCGTCACCTATTATTTATAAAGTAATCCAAAATGAATGATGCTGATGTGATTTAAGGAACAACCAATTGTTATTCGGCTCTAAGAAAAATACAGGTACTGCAGAATGCATATCTACGTCTCGTATTTGGTATAAGAAGGACTGAGAGCGTCTCTCATAAACTACATGAGGTTAATTGGTTAAACATGGAACAGGCAAGATTTTTGCATACTGCCTGTTTATATCACAGTATAAAAATAATAAACGTCCACCCTACGTGTTTAATAAGTTAAATTTTCGAACTGATCTACACCATTTCTATTTACAAAATCGAGGTCTGCTAACTCCACCAGCGCGTTTTACTAAAGCGTTCAAACAATCATTTAGCTCTATTGCTACTTTTGTTTATAAAAACTCCATTTTTTTAAAAAGTCATATTTTCGTAAATTTAAAAATAGGTTGGAGCAAGCTCTTCTAGTTAATGTAGTTACATATTAGAGATGATACACCTGGAGAAACAATACCTAATACTTTAATATGTATAGGTTTTATAGAAACATTATAGTTTTTTGTTGTTGTTGGAATTAATTAATTAATTAATTGTCTAATTAATTATTTACGTGCAGGATTAAGTGGTAGATCAGTTAATACCATTTGCGTAAGCTGTATTTTGCCATAGCCATAGACGAGGTTGTGGACCGAGTCGTGTAATCAAACGAGTGCCATAATCATGCAGTATCCCACGTGTGACATACAAAATTTTATCTACGACTGCTCAAAATTAGTTACAGAACCATTTTTTTTGCTTAAAATGAAATTTGACATTTCGCCATTAATTTATTTGCAAATGGAGTCATTTTTAAAATATATTTGTTTTAAAATCAAAAGAAGGAGATAGATTCGATTTGTTGAGTACTATGGCAGCCAGTCAGTTGTCTTACAAACAAACCTTTAGTTTTGTTTGGGAACTTCGTTACCTAACGCAAATGAATGACATAATAAGTCCTTACCCAAGCAGTCGTAGATAAAGGCATATTATTATTATTAATATAATTATTATTTACCCAATAAATTTCATCAGCCTTTAGCAGCAATTTATTTGGACAAATAGCAAATATACATACCGTCAGGCCACTCTAGAAGCAGAATTATACTCTAACATTGCTAGGCCATTTTTATAGTAAGGTACTAACTGTCTAACTATAACACGGCAAAGGAATATTAAATCTCGACACAGTTTATTTATTGTTTTGGGCCATTTTTTATCTAGCGGTCACGCAGGTCAGGGCGGCACATAGAAAGCAGAAAGTAAAAAGATCTCCGGCGCTTAAAGATTTGTTTAGCACGAGATCTGTGACTACAAATATAAGCATGACTATAATCATATGACAAGCAAAGGCAATAATTGGATAAATACATAATTACTCGTGCGGACAAAATAAATGGACAAAGAAATAAACAACAAAATATCAAACATTAAAAGCACAATTACAGTAATAACCAAATAATAGTTCAGTAGTTAGAGCTAAACAGTACACAGTGATAACAATTAATAAAAAGACATCATTAAATTTTCTTTCTGGAGAAGCACGAAGCAAACATTTAGTGCACAACATTCTAATAGGAAGGTCAACATATAATCAGTAAAATGGTCTTAACCGAATTATTGGTCGGCCGTGTTTTGGTGATAAATGATAAAACAATAATAAAGACAGAAATGCATGAATTTGGCTTAACTTTCAACCAATGAATTATAAAATTTATAAAAAGAACGCGCTATAAATTTTTCTATAAAATAAAGTCTGCCTGTTTGTTTGTTTTTAATACTAAAACATAGCGTCCTTACACTGCTATTAATTATTCCATTTAGAAAATTTTCTTAACAATATTTGTTTATACCATTGCTACACAATCTGTTGCTTGTTGTCATTGCAAAATAGAGGGCTGTTTAAAAGTACGGAATAATGGTTCTGGTGACGTTAATATTCATTTTGAAAAAAGATACTTTAGATGAAAGTTTGTTAAGTACATTTTTTTACATTTCCACATTCTTAAAAAATTTTGTTGATGAATGCTGCGCTGTGATGCGGTAATTTTTTATAAATAGCACCATACAGCAAGTGCCATTTAACCTTGCAAAAAAAATGACGGTGAGTTTAAAAGGCGAGAAGCCGTTACACTCTCAAGCAAAAGCAAGGTTTTTTATTACATTTCTAGTTTCTTTGCTGTATTTCTTATACGTAACCTAAATTATCGTTAATCCCTCCTCAAAGCAAACTGTTTCTAACCTTATGGCGCACGGCCTTATAATTTGTCAAAGAATTCACAATTTTTCGTAAACCATAAATAAATTGACTTTCACTTTTTAGTAGAGTGTACCACACTGTCCAACAGCCAATTAGAGGTAGTTTAAGTTACGACTACCGACGAAACAAAACGTAAGTAGCCGAATCAAAGCCCACAAAAATTTGCAAGGTTAGGTGGCATATGCTGTACCTATTTCTTGCTTTCGTTCGATAAGGATTTTTTCCTATATTCAATAATATAGAATTTGTATACTCTTACGTAACAAAATTTTCAAGAAAACCGCAAAATACTTCTTCATATCAGCAGACCCTGAATTTAAACAAAAGCCTACCACAGTCACAATATGCTCTAAAATTCACTTAATATCTCTAAGTCTTAAAGCAGTGGAAAGAACGAAATATCGGTCGCCATATCCAACCATAACTGGAATTGCAATTTTTTCTCATTTAAATCCACAATGGCAATGAAATTAATTAGATTGTTTAAGTTTATTAAAAACTTCTACTAATAGACTTTGTTGACAGCAGTAGCATTTTGTTCTTTTAATTGTTAATTTGATTGTTAAGAGTTAGGAATTGAGAGTTTTGGTTGCACAGATAATCTATTCTGTTTAAAAAAAATACCTAATAGAAGAGAAAATCAACATAGAACAAGGCATACATCTGTTATTTATTGATCTAAAAAAGACATACGATAACGTACCAACTTCCAACCAGATTTGGTAAACGGTGAGAAAATACCCGTTTGTGACAATTCTAAAAACCTTGAGGTACGAATCGAAAAAAAATATGGACGAGATGAGAACACAATTAGAGAAAGAGTTGGACAGGGGCAAAAAACGATAAAAAGGTTAAATAAGATATGGTGAAATAAGAAAACAAGAAAAAACAGGTAATATAGTATTTACAATACAATCCTAAAAAGTATAGCATTTTACGGAGCTGACGTATGGAGATGGAATAAGGAAGATAAGAGGAAAGTAGCAGCATTGGAAGTGAACGTAATGCGCAGATCATGCCGAATATCAAAATTTAAAAAAGTACGCAACGAAAGACTTAAACAATTAATGGGAATATAAAAACCATCGTAGAAAATGTAGAAAAGAAACAATTAATATACGGACACGTTAAAAGAATAAGAGAACAGCGATTGACCAGAACAGCAATAGAATGGAACCCTCCAGAGAAAAGAAAAAGAGGACAACCCAGAACAGCATGGCAAAACATCATAAGGAAAATAATGAGCGGGAGAAATATTCAAGACAAACATTGCCAAAACAGACGAAGATAGAGGAAGAGTTCAGAGATCGAACAGCGTCGGCAGACACTATAAAACTGATTGTATATATTGCTATGATATGAGGCTATGTACTTACTAGAAAAACAATTCTCTAAATGCCTGCAATTTACGCAATAAGTAATTATATTTTATATGACTCTTTTATAAAATTTCTCAGGGTCGTTATTAAGCTTGGGAAGAAATTTTATTAATAAATAAGATTTTAAAAAATATACACAAACCAATATCAACGTTACAACAGTTTTTTATTTAAAAGTCAATTTGAGGTTAAATTTTTGAAAAATCAAGAAATTTCTTTTTATTCTACTGTTCTTAAAACTGAACACTTATCTTTGTTTCTTCTTTATGAAGATATCCTTAACTCGACAATCGTTGAATGAACTCCCTCTTCTCTGGTTTGCAGTAGTACCAATGTGTACTGGACTGCTTTTATGTTTACTACTACTTGGCTTTTTCTACCATGATAACTGTAAACTCGTTCTGGACCGCTTTTATATGATTATTCCTTTTGGATATTTCCAAAATTAGTTGAGAAACACTTGTATCCGTTTTATTATAGCTTCTATTCGATTCAATACCACTATTTATTTCATATAACTCGTTTTATTTCTCTTTTTCTTTCAGAGAATGTAAAAATCCTGTGTCTTTGTTTTCAGCACGAGCCGTAACTAACTAATAAGTTTTCACTTGCTTTTGTCTTTTCTCTTGATCTCTCATTTCTTTTAAAACAAATAAATCTCATGAAACAATGAGTGTTCTTTTTATACATTTGTCAAATTGACATTCACATCCATAACCCCCACAAATGACATTTAACGATGCACAAACAAGTCTAAAACTTCTTATATATTAAACCTTTTAAACAATTCTGAACTAATTTATAATTAAAATTAACATAAACAATAATCTTTTCTTATTTCTTGCCACACGGGCGTTTCTGTGTTTTGTGCTTAGAGGCCGGTGCGATCGCAGATACCTGCTTAGCAGGTTCCGATCGCAACTTTGCCGGTTTGTTGCTTTGCAACTTTTTCTCGCCGCACATAATAGAGGGCGTTATTAGTTTAATTCCCCGTTAGTTTTAATAATCGTATCAATTTGATTGTGTTCTTCTTTCTTGCAGCGTAAACAAAACTTCACAAATATGAAAATATAAATGATATAAAAATAACCACATTATTTGAATTTTAAAACAAGAAATTACAGCAATAATACGCAACCCCGAGTTTTTAAGTTTAAATACCAAAACCTTACAGTCTTCACAAACTTCCAATCGTAAATTCCAGGAATCACAATACTCCAGTCAAATCATACAACTCCGAATATCATAGCAATATATGTATAGTAAGATCAAAAAGTGTTTGGATAGCGGTTGCTGTGGAATTGACAAGTCATATATGAAATTATTTATTTCTATTAGTTTTGACATTTACTTTCAAAAGTCAGCGGATTATAATTAAAAATGTTTCAAACAGAACATAAAATTTTTATGATTAGACCATATTACCGTGGATGGAAATCGTGGTGAAAACGGTAACTGGGTTTATTTATCTGATTTATGATTAAATGAATTCCGTGAAAGATTTCCCAACTTCGCCATAATCGAGCGAGATATAGAAGTAAGTAATTCTATAGATAGCGGTTGCTGTGGAATTTCAGAGCAAAGATGGCACATGGTGGAAGTGTATAAGAATGGCATGCTTTTCAAGTAACCGCAACTTCAAAAGGGTTAACCTGCAGTCAAAAAATCAAAAATTTGCGGAGGCTGTATCTCGAGAACTACATGAGAGCGAAGATTCGGTCTGTGAGATGAATTGATCATTGAACCGTCCTCTAATAATAAACCATAGTGTCATCGGGTTAACTTTCAGTCCCACCGTATCTCTCCAGCTCCTAGACTATAACGTCATATCTTGAGAAGTACTTGGAATATCGAACTTGATAAAAAATTAAAAAAAATTATTTTTAACCAAAGATATTACAAAGATGACTTTTTGCTTTAGATGTTGTGAAATTCTAACTAAGCGACAAACCTTTTATTTGTAGATTTTAACATATACATTCTGCGAACAAAATTAAGAATAAACTTAATATTTTAAAGCAAAAACAGATATCATACGGCCGTGATTTTGATGGTATGAATTTGTTATCAAAACACAGCGCACTGTCTGTGCTTTCTGTGCCGCATTGTAGGCGTAGATCTTGATAGTGTTTGAAGCCGTATACATATAAAATAACTTAAGTTAGTTGTACATTTTCTTTAATTGTTATTAAGACACGGAAAGAAATAATACATATATGTGACGTAACAGAAAAATAATGACGTGTAAGTAAACTAGTAAAATCTTCTTATTAATTTCTTCTGTTTCTGAATCAAGAAATTCCTGTAAACTAAATTATTGCTATAATTGTTAAAACTGCAATCACTGCAGCGTCTTAGTTTCTTTTTTATGCAAAGGTCCATCCATGTTTGTTTTGACTTTTTAAATTAATATTCGGAAAATGATTTAAATACCAGATTTGTAACTGAAACCGTTTTCTGTGAAATCATAGAATTCAAAAAAACACTTTTAGTGAGAACACGTTAAGATGTGTCATTTAGAACTTGCGTGCTTAGCACACATTTATTTTGTCAAGTTCCTCATTGGAGTATAGTGTTACAGTTTTCACTTCACTTTACTATCATTGGCAAGACTATACCATATGGTGAAATAATCTTAACATTTATGACTCAGAGCGAAGAGAAAATACTTTGTTGCTTCTATTCTGTTGTTAAACTCTACTCATCTAAATTTATTTTACGTAATTACCTTTCGACTTTCGGCTTTGGGAAATGTTTGATTCAATTTGGTGTCGTAAAATTAAAATGCACAGTTTTTATGGAAAAGTCAAATATATTAATAAGTATTGTCAGTAGTTATCAAAATTCTGTTAACATTTTTTGGCAAAGTAAACAAGTGTTCCTTGCTTAGTCGCGTGGTTTTAAAAGACGCGAACACGCGGCACGAGCGCAATTTTAATGCTGGGGACACGAACCAATGCTTCGAGAAGACACCAGTGAAAATACAGATCAAGCAGCAGAAAATACAATTCCTTGTAACACGAAAACGTCAAAACTGTCTGTGTGGAACAGGTTTTTAAATTTAAAAAAATTTCACTTTTAAATTTATGTACACGTTCAAAAATTTATAATGAACATGTTATGTCTGAAAATTTTCCAAAATCTTCAACATAGATCACTAGAGGTGCAATTTTTGTTACAAAGATGCTTTGCGTTTTCTATGTAAACTATGTTGCCAAACTTTGTTACACCAAATTGGGCTTTACAAATATCCTTTGACCTTCGATCTTGGGATATTTTTGAATTAATTCCGTTTCGTGTGCTACAGTTTCAAAAAATCATCATTTCTTGCGATAGAACTACGTACCGAAAATATCCAAAATTCAATATGCTGACAATTTTTAAGTTTTTGATAAGTTGTATTTTATCCTGCAAGAATTATAACAAAGTCCACAATTTAAGGGAATGTAGTTTGTAGTTGTATTTATACTATTAACTAGTAGATGGTGAAAATTTATGTTAAGAGTTCATTTCATGAAATGGTAATTAATAATTAGTTTTATTGTTGTTTTCTTATGATGTACAATTACCCAATCAGATTTTGCCGCAACTTACGTTCTTTGCACATTTATTTATAAGTAGCTATACTACGTCTTTGTCTGATATAGGTTTATAACGAGTAATTATTTAAGTTGCATAAGGGTAATTGCGGATGGTAGAAACAACGGGAAGCATGCGGTCATCTATAAGTTATCCTATTATAAATCAGAATTATGTTATAAAGATAAATTGGCACGCTTATGTCATGCACATATCAGCGCACGAGATCATAACTTTTAATATTTGCAAGGGTCGGGACATTTTCATATTAACCTCGACGTGATTGTCGTTATTTTAACCACGTACGTGTAATTTCCGACTCGTCTGTTAATTAGGTCGTCTGATTATATGAATTCAGCGAGAGGACTTTAAAACATCACCATGTGACCATCGGCCTTTTGGAGTTACTCTTCCGTATGATTAGGGTTATTAATAGTTGGCATACAATGCAACATGTCTATTAAATTAGTACCTGTAAGTATGCTGCAGCTTCGACTGCAGCACTTGGACGCACTCGTCCTTACTCCGCATAAGGTTTGCATATTATTAAAGAAAATTTTATTTCTAGTCTTTTATGCCTTAAACGAGAAATTCCTCTTCTTTAATCATAAGTTTGTAAGAATTTTGCCGATCGTAATATGATGTCTGAAGTGTTAACTCCGTTATTATGGTCAGGAGGATATTGCATTATTCAAAGCTGCTATTAGACGGCTAGTGTGAGGTCTGTGGTAACAATAAGAAGAGCTCTCCCTCATACACAAAAGATTATTTACAGTCAAAATGCAACTAGCACAACCGACATAGAATTTTATATTCAGCAGGATATAATTAATAAAAAGTGGTAAAGTAAATTATGATGGAAAATTGTAAAATATTTAAAAACAACATTACTATAACGAACTAAAATAATTGTTTTCGATTTACTTAGCAAATCTAAATTAAATATATTTAGTTTTGAAAATTATTAAGTTTTGTTCTATGTAAATAGATGTTTCTTTGTTTGTTGTTTTACATTTTAGGTTAATATTAGCGTCTTATTCAATTTTACTGATCGAAACTTTCCTAATTATTCCAAACCGAGTGATTATATTATTTAAAATACTGTAAATGTTATTGTATGAAACAGTAATTCAAACACCCAAAAAACGAATTATTAATTTTTCATTCGTCGAAAATTTAAAATAAGGGTTATTTATAATTTAAATAGGAAAAGCATGTCCAACTTCAACAAACAAACACAACAGTTTGACAATCAAGCTAAAAGAATCTAATGTAGCAGCATAGAAAATATGAACGCAAGAATTACAGTAAAGAAATTCTTGGAGAGAAATGTCAAGATATAGGATTATCGCGAAGGCTACATATGGCAGTTATCATTTCTGAATTCCAAAGCACCTTAAGCGAATAACCAATTAATTGTTTTGATGTTATCTGTTAAAGTTGTGGACCTTCATATTCCTGCTTTCTTAGTTTATATTAGCACATTATGCTGATAAATGCTACTCCGTTTTAAAAGTATATAACAAATATTTCACTGCAGCGCCGTAAGATATAGTAATTTCTAACAGAACCAATGAAAACTTGCACATTTGTATTAAACAAGATAATAATCCTTGCAGAATGCAAGATTTATTTGGCCATTAGATGCGCTTACTTTTCATCATTTTAAGAAAATCCTTGTGCACGCTAATCGTAATTCATAATGGAGCTCTAACGATATCAACCGAGTATTTATTGGAACTCTAGCATATTTTTATTTTTTTTTAAATTTTTGTTCTGTATAGAGTAACACAGTAGATATCATTATATAAATTGTTTTTTTTTTGTTTACAAGGTGTCCCAGTGGTCAATAATTTTTCAAACGCGGCTGTAATATTAAATATATTAAAACCGTATATTTAGAAAACCTGTAGCGGACTTGATACCTTCCCAAAATGATTTTAAAACCGTTCCACTATTCCGCCTATAGCTGTGATAACCAAACTTATTATTTATAAATAGAACACCGTGTATACTTTGACATACTTAAACACTATTTAAACTACTGTTTAAGATATCATAGGGTCGATATGAGTTTCATTTCGATACAGTGCGTAGGTTTTATTGTTTTTATTAACAGAAGAGATATAAAATGTTTTTTACTAAAGAAGGAAAAACAACTTGTCTGAAAGACTGTTTCAGCAGAAAACAAACTGTAGTAAACAATGTTTGTTTTTCAGCCTGTTAGAACAGTACCACTATACTACATTCCTTCCTCAAATAAAGAAAAAGTAAGTAATAAAACAAAAACAACTATAACGTTTAGATAGTTTACAGTTTCGTAATGGATATCTTCGAACTCGACTTGAACTTAAACTTCTTTCAAATTCAGCATGTCTTTGTTCTTGTTTTCCTTTTTCCTAGTTCTTGTGTTTCTGTAGGAGTAGATCTTATATTGTACGAGTTTGGTCTTCGGTCACTTGTACTGCCTAAATAGTGCACGAAAGGCACGGGTTAGATTCTCCTGGGTTTTCTGCATTAAAAAAAATGGAGTAACGTTGTAACCTTGCCTTGGCGTTATTTGGTCTGCATGTTTTCTACGATGAATTCCCCGAATGTCAACTATCTAGAAGTCAGGTCTCGTTTGTTCAACGACATGTCCTAAAACACTCCTTTTCTGTAATGGATTGTTAATTCATACTGCTTAATTTTTATAAAATATCCGATCTCTTTCCCCTCTATCGTGATTTTTCTTCTGAATTATAGAAGCTTTGTCCATGTTTCAATGTACGTCTGGCTTAAGTTGATCAAACAAGCATCTCACAGGCAGCATACTAGGAGAGCTCCCTGTTAAAAGTTGATGGCATATCTATAGGAAAACATAAATTACTGCAAACGTAAATTTTGATCATTTGATTTGGGGCGTGCTGTCATTCTCTCTACAAAAAGCGTTTTCAGCCAAACCGTTTTATAGGGTGGTAAAGAGTTATGCCAACCTTCTTAGAGGAGACGGCACGTGAAGAAGAAGAAAGAGTTATGCCGTTGTTTTTTAAAACTTCTTCAAACTCATGTGATGTTAGTTAGGGACCCTTATCTGACACTAAATTTTTCGGTAAACCGAACCGTGCAAAAGTCTTACGTAATGCTGTAATAGTTCTTAAACCCGTAATGTCAGTCATTGGTATAATTTCCAACCAACGTGTATATGCGTTTAACACGAGTAACTAAATTTTACCCTCCAAAAAGGCCGGCAAAATCAATGTGAATTCAAGACTATGGTTCCGGCGGAGCACTGCACGGATAAAGTGCCAATTTAACATCGTTTTGTCTCGATTTTTGACATAAATAGCACTCTTTAACGTGAGTGACGATGTCTTTATCAATGTTTGGCCAGTACACAAGCATTCGCGCTATTGACTGCATAGCACTGATACCGGGATGTCCGTCATGCAGCATCTAACGAATTTCTTTTTGTAAAGATTTTGATACACATATACTCTTCGAAGGTATAGTTTTCTTCAAAAGTAAGCTCGTTTCTCAAAAAATGATATTAATCCTCTGGTGTCGACTTTTTGTTTGGCAAATACGTGTTTACGAATCGTACCTTTTAATAAATTAAATCGCTTAAAGTCCTTTCTTCCTGATAAAGCTGTAATTGTAAGTGGCAAACGCGATAATGCATCTGCTGGTGCGTTATCCTTACCAGAGTGATAAACAATTGTGTAATCATAACTATTTAAAGTCATGGTCCATCTTAGCAATCTGTTACTGGCAATTTTTGGTGTCTCTCGATGTTCTCTAAACATCCTTTCAAGTGGTTTGTGGTCTGCCAAAAAATTGTGAAATGTTGACCACAAAGATATTGGTGAAAGTTACCGCGAAGATAATAGCTAAAGCTTCTTTATCTATAGTTGCATACCGTTTTTCTGTATCTATAAAGCTGCTTCAAGCATACGCTATAGGCTTTTGCCGATCATTTACAAATTGGTGAAACAAAACAGCACCTGCGCCTTTGTGGATCGTATCGCTAGAAATGTATAAAAGAAATCACTGTCATAATGAATAAGTGTGTCGGATGACGTTAAAATAGTTTCAATTCCTATAAAAACTGTATTATCTTCTAATGTCTAATTCCACCTGTTGCTTTTCTTTAGATGATGGTAGGAGCGGTACGTAGATTATATGAAGATTTTTATAGAAGACTTTAGTTCAAATCTAACGGTTTTTTTCAAACTTCCTAGCTTTAAAACAGCGACAGCTACGATTTTTTGAAACTATTGACTTTACCACTTTATTACCCAAAAATTAAAGTTGACCCGATCTGCGTTCAAATTTTTTATTGTAATAGCCCTATAGAGACACAATGTCAGTATTTACCAAAAATTTACGAATAGCTAAACGCTGTAAAGTGAAAAATATATTCGAGATTTTGAAATTAAAAAATAAATATTGCTCGAAAACTGTCCAGAAGATTTTTTTAATATTGCAAACGCATAGAGTTGGAAATATGCTACAATTTGGTTCGAATCGCAGCCCAATGATTTTTATGCGACGACTTCTATAAATTTTTGCAAATTTGAGTTTTAACGCTTATTCACTCAAAAATAAATTATCACTTTCTTAATAACATATTGTTCAAAAACTGGCAGAACGTTTTTTTTTTAAATTCTAAGGATAAGCTATAATTTAATTCGAGTTCTAGTCCGTTGTATGTAATGCGTTTTATGAATTTTTGAAATTCGAAAAGTCTTTGTTTAATCAACGGGGATGATAAGAAATTTCTATTTAATTTAAATAGCTCATGGGTGATAGTAATTTAAGAGTCACAACTTAATTTGTAGGTGCAGCAGTATTTATAAGCGTTAATTTTTCCCCTCCTACGAAATTTTTAGTAGACGAATATGTCATCCGGTTTTGGTTTTCTTTAATCCCAAGGAATATTTTCCAAAACATGCAATAATCAGTTTTGTTTCTTTTAAACAACTTTGATTCATTCGGTTGCTCATAGTACGACGTGCAGCTGATGGTGCGCCCAGGTGTAATGTCCTGTACGTGAGATATACGAACGAAAGTTTTGCATATTTTATTTAAAAAATGCATTTTAGGTTTAAAGTAACTTATAACTCAGGCAATCTACGTAGATACACTCCGTACTTTTAAGCCACTTGCGCACTGCGCAGGTTGTAAGAGTCTGTTTTGAAACTACCTATTTAAAGCGGACAACCTTAACGCCAACTGCACTAAAACAGCTGTGCCCCGCTAGAGCGGTAGGGGTAGTAGAAACTATAGTCATGATTCACGCGTAAAATGTTGATACAAAAATACTTAGAAAAATACGACAACAATTTATACAATATAGGAAAGTACAGGCGAGTGCTTCGCTCATTTGTAGTATTACGAATATGCGGACTGTTATCTTATAAGTTACCTAAAGTATGCAGGGATGTTTAGTTGTACAATAATGCATAATGTGTTTGTCTACCAAAGCATTGGATTTAAATGTAAACGCTTGCTACTAACAAAATACCAGCGGAATGAACGCAAGATTCAGAATAATATTTTTTAGCATCTCTGTGCAGATATTATACAATTAGGGAGTTATTTGTATAAAAGTCATGGTGGAACAGGAAATGATGAGTATTCTTAATTTGTTGTTTAATGGTTTAATTATACGATGTACAAAACTTTTGGCAAAGCCCGTTTCTGAACTTGTTTGTGAAACATCCGGATTTTCTTGCAACGCAACCAAAATTACTAATTCGTTGTCGTTTGAGATAGCTGGAATTGCCATTTTTTGTTTAATATTACCGCTTTCTGTTTCTTCAAATCCACAATCTTTCAAAAATTATTACTTGTAAATGACGCGCCGCATTAGTTGTAGAAAGAAGAAAACGAGGAAGGTAAACATCTACGGTTTCGTTAGAAAACGGAAATCTACTGCGGTAAATTAGTCTTTATTGTTTTTTCTACCAAGACGTTATCAATTCATTGAACAAAATAACGTAATACCTAGTGGTTTTAGAAGTAAAGTAGATGGCCTTTTGATGTTGATAATATTAAATAAAATTACGTGAAAGCGGTTAAAGTGCACTTTTTCAAACGAAAGTGCCGTTTTATGAAATTTTAAATAGCCCCGCAACCGCTTTTCATAATTTTCTTCCCCTAATATTTTTTTTGGGAAACCATGTCGCTTCAAAATTAATAAGCTCATCGGAGCTTTTTTTACACAGAGAACTTATTAAATTGTCGATGCTTCGTTGACATTCGCATTTCGTTATTGAAAAACTAATCAGTTGTTTTATTCATTTGCAACCGTCCTGTTTAACTCATAACTGGCAGCTCCGGTAGGGGAAACAAAAGTAAAACAAAGTATGTATGTCATCTGAAACAAAGCGAGTAAATAAAATATCAACAAACGTTATGCAAGGTAACTTTTGTCTTTATACTGTATTCGTAGTATTATTATTGCTTATGTCCTGCTAATAATAAGTGTTAGTACAAACAAATAGTATCAGAAAATGAACACTTTGTTTTACTTTTGTATCCACCTTCCTTTTTCTTAATTAACCATTGCTTTTTTAATCTTGCTATTTCAATCTAAAGTAAATAATTTCACTGGTTGAAACTCAACCCAAATATCATGTTATGGGTATCAGCGTGTTTGTTAAAAAAAGTTTGATCTGGTAATCATAATTTTTAAAAATTACGGCTTTTCTAAAAATTAACCAATTTTACAACTTGCGGTAGCCTTTAGATCCACAGGTATAAACTTTAAACGACATACTAGTGTTACCCCAGCGCACAATTCACTGACAGACAGCGTTGACAGAACCGGCGAAATGTCAAGTCACGTGATGCATTAGTTCCAATAATGACACGCGACGTTATTGTAGATGGCGCCCCAAGTGACGCGCGTCTAGCCGACCTTCATATATATTATAAATTAAAATAATTATTATTAAAAAAATCGACGTAGAATAAAAATATAAAAATGTTTCATGTTCCATCTGTGGATAGAGATCTTTCATTTAAAAAAAAGATAGTCCAAATTGGTGAAGCGGTAGCCGCTGGAGGAACCGGAGAAAAAAACCCTTTGTGCTTTTATATATGTATGGATTTTGTTTTTAGTCTATCACATTAACTCATGGAAACCTATGTATATCATAGCAATCGAGATAATATTCACATTTCTCTTTTGGTTTGTTACCAACAATTATATTTTTATATAAAATAATATTGATACTTATCAATTTAAACATTGTAAAAATATACACGACGTTCGATTTGAAGTAAAAAAGGTAGTAGGTACTTGCCAAAATAATAATAACAATTAAATTTCCTAATTGATATATTAATTAATAAAGATAATGTGGAGCAAGCAACTGTAGTCTTACACCCATACGATATTTGATTGTCTAAGCAAACAATTTGCCACACTCTCTTTAACTTACTTTTATCTTCAAAAAAAAAACGTAAAATATAAAGACATGTACATAGTTTTACAAGCTTTATCGGCACAAAAAGTGAGCTCGGTTTGTCTAAAAAGAGAGAAATTGAAGCGGGTGCTAGCGCTAAGTATACGGCAACGAAATCTAATTTTATGACACCGCAGTGATCAATTCGCGTAACCAGATAATTTCTGTAACCACTTTCCCCGAACGATTACTTTTAAAGTTCTATCCAGTGTTCTATACTGTGTTTTCAGTTTCTACTACGTTTTCTCTCATAAGAATGGGCCTCGATAGTGTAAGCAAGCTCAGGTGTAAAATTAAGCAGTTTTGCATGCATTGTCCTTGTAGAAACAAATTAATCCATGTAGAAACGGATGAAGTCGATTTACATACGCAAAGTTTGTGTCAGATACGTTTCTCACTTCAATTTCCTGATAAACATTTTTTATTTATAAAGATGAATTCGGAACCCTCAAGCTTGGTAAGTTGTAAAGAATTACTAGAGGATTACTAAGCGATACATGGGAAATCATTGTGGTAATGATGTTAACAGCAAGAAGAAGCCCTTAATGTCGTATAAAATATTATAATTAATAGAACAAAAAAGAATAGAAAACATTATTAAACAAAAAGTAAAAAGTGCCTATAATAGAGCAAGCCAATATGTTGGTTTAGTTCAACTATTTTTTAACGTTTATACTAAAACAGAAGCAAAGTAATTGGATTATAATTTAGTTATTTAAAAACTGTGAAAAATTATGCATTAAATTATCTCGGCACTATTGCTAACTTACTTATTATGAGTGCCATGCAGATTTGGTTAAATAAAAAAATAAAAAAAGGTTTACCTTTTTATGCTGATTCAGAAAAAACAAATAACTGTTAAACGTCTCCTTTTTGAGTTGTCTCATAAAACAGTTTTGCTTAAAATTAAACATTTTGTATGTCTTTGCATATTCTGATAGAAAATTAAATTCATAAAAAAACATTTAATGGAATGGTACCCTAATGTGTATAATAAAAAAGTTATCGAACTTTTATTTCTAGCACCAAATTGCTTTATAGCTAGACATCATTTATTGTTTTAAACGACATAAATAATCATGAATAACTTGTCTATTATATACTTTAGTATAACATACGGAGTGTTCCATGTAAGCAAAGCTATTTTATGAATTAACTCTAAAAGACGACGATCAGTTCACAATTATTTTTTTGTATACATCTTAATCAGCATAAACAATTACATTTCATTGCTAAATGAACCAAATTTGTAGATGTAGTAGTAAAAAGGTTAACAATAGCACAGTATATATACGGTTAACATTACACCGTGACAATAGTGCCGAGATAGTTTGATACACCCTGTAAGCTAAAATAGTATCGATTGAGGGCTGATAAGCAAGAAAGTATAATGACAATCATTTTTAATTGTCATCTTGTCCATATTTATTACAAATATGTTTACAAAATGTTGCATGTGTGGTGCTCATTAAAAATAACTGGGATTTTCTTTATTAAATTTTTTTAATACTTTTGCGGCCCTTTAAAGCTAATTTGCTCAGTACTACAACCATAGATTGCTTGTTGTTAAATTCAAGGGATTTACCACAATCATAAATTTTATTTTATATACGTTTTCCTGTTACAACATTCTAATTTTCTGTTTGGGTTATTTGTTACAAAATACCGCAGTTGGTTGAATAAAAGGTACTTATCAAGCTAGTATCGTCCCTCACTTTCGTGTCCATGCTGAGCTTCGGTCCCAAATCCTTGTTGCGAAGCAATAAACCGGTACAGTTCTTCTGGGCAATTATTCATCTTTCCAATAAAGCGCTCTCTACATGTAATTAATGGACGACTTAAAGGGCGGGAACAGACCGCTCTGCTTAATTAATTATAGCAATTATGCTAACTTCTGCTGCACAGTTTGAAATATCCTATTATGATTTACTCTTTACATGTCTATTACCACGTAAAGTAATCATTAATACGATTTTAAATAAGCTTAACATATTTTTTGATAGCCATATATATCCGTAACAAGCATTCATCATATGCTATGGTTTTTTAATATTTATTTTTCTACACCAATGTAAACTATTTAATTATACCGTTTGATTTAAAAGTAATATTTATTAACACGCCAAAAACATAGACTACCGCGTTTTTGATTTCTATATTAATTCCATGAAAAGTATATGTATATAGCGCACTGAGAAAAAACGTTATTTTTGACAAATATGGAAATACCTATAAAAGTAAAACTTTAGATAACATGTTATTACTTGCATATCACAATTGATAGATTTTTTACTAAAATGTTAAGCAATATTAAGTTTTGTGAACACCTACAGCACCTCAGAAGCTATCTATATAATAAATCTTCAACTGTCTCACCATAACACGAAGATGAACTTTGGCAACTCGACACAGTTTATCGTCATAACACGACGACACACCTTTACATCTCCGTTCAGTTTGTTTATTGTTTTCAGCTAAAGTTTATGTTGCAGTCGCTACTGTTGCTATAATTTGGTTATTAATGGTTTACTTTATTTCCGGCGAGTCGTAAATTTCGAGCAGTACATTTTATATAATTTCTTTTAAAAACAGGCGATTAATTTGATAAAAACACTACACAGAACATTATTACAATTTTATTAGGAACGGAGTTGATTTATCGCGAGTTGTGTGGATGCAAATATAATCATGATTGAAATGATATGACAAATAAAGGCAATAATTACTCCTGCAAACTAAATAAATAAGCAAACAAATAAGCAGCAACACAGCAATTTAACCAAAGAGTTTTAACTCATAACGGAAACAGAATATTTAAATTTTTCCTATAAAACAAACTTTGTCTGTCTGCTTGTTTCTAATATGAAAACTAAGCGGGTTAAACTTAAACATATTTTGCTTAGAACGTTGTAAGCATATGTGGCATCTGTAAGAGTGGATGTTTACAAATTCCACACTTCATTCACTCAAATATTGACAGCTCCAATTAAAATAACAAACTCTTAAATTTACTATTACAAGAATTAAAACAATAGCAAATTGATTTAGCAAACTAGCTCAACCCGTAGACTACATCCCATGTTTTTTTACAAATAGCTGTAGCAAATTTATTCAAAAAGATATAATGATATAACCTGTGTGGAGATGTAAGGCATGTTACTGAATGCGTGATCACTTAATGTTAAGACACAAAGAAAAGATCCAAATTTAGTATATTAAATAATACATAAACTGTGTCGTGAAGTTAGCATGTTACTAAATGCGCGGTCACAAGTTGAGAAAGCGAATGGAATCCAAATTTAATACATAGAAGACAAATAACCTGCGTCGAAATGTAAGACATGTTACTAAATGCACTGTTACTCAAAGTTGAGATAGGAAGAAGGCATCTAGATTACTACAGACTAGCAGAATTGGTAGGCCACCCCAGTCCAGATATATTGTTGGTAACTTCAGAACCCAGCGCTTGCCGCTCCGAATGTTTTCTCCGGTAGGTCGGTCTGAATAATAGTTCCTCCAGGAAATAAAATTCGCGAAAAAACCGAAAAAGATCCCCAAAAATAAAAAACTTAAAGATAGAAACACTCCCGTAAAATCTTCTAGAAAAAAAGTCCCCCGAAAAAAAATTATATTTTCATCATTCATCAAAAATGATTTCACCAAAAAATTCTTTAGAAAATGGTAAAAAAACTAGTTAAACTTATCATCTGTCCTTATTTCCAGTTCAGTGCCATGACTGAGATTTTCAAAATGTCTTTGTAACTAATAATTACGCACTATAAATATTGTTAGACATTTGCATATAAATTCTTAAATTAAATTTGTCCTTATTCATATGAATCGGGGATCAAGAGAACTGGCAAAGTACATTAAAAAACTACCCAACAAGAAAGCTCCAGGACCTGACCTTATTCCCAATATTGTTTTGAAGAAGTTTACCAGAAAAGCAGTGTGCTATATTACCACCATCTTCAATTCATGTCTCAGAATTGGATATTTCCCAATTTCCTGGAAAATTGACCATATTATATTAATCAATAAAAAAAACGGAAAAATCGCCAAGGACCCCGCCAAGTACAGGCCGATTAGTCTGCTGTCGGTGTTATCAAAATTATTTGAAAATGCGATTCTAACCAGTTTAAATAATGAATTAACCGCCAACAACACCATTCCTGTCTTCCAGTTTGGGTTTAGAGCTCATCATTCCACATCTCACCAATTACTTAGAATTTCTGAAATCATCCAAAGAGGGTTCCAGCGCAAATTACACACCCTAATTGCCTTTCTTGATATCGCTAAGGCTTTTGACACCGTCTGGTTAGATGGGCTTTTATACAAACTGTTGGATTCGAACATATCGAATTATTTATTAGTAATTCTAAAATCATTTACAGAAAACCGAACCTTCCAAGCCAGAGTAAAGTCCAGTAAAAGAATATCAGCAAGAATTCCACAAGGATCACTACTAGGTCCGGTTCTGTACAATATTTTCATGCACGATATTCCAGAAATAAATAACTCAACAATAGCCATGTACGCAGATGATACTGCAATAGTCAGTCAGCACGTAAATATTGAAAATGCCAGGCAACAGATTCAAGCAAGTATGAACGAGTTAAGTGTTTAGCGCAACAATTGGTACATATCTCTTAATTCAACTAAATGCCAAGCTAACGTATTCACACTGAGACGCCCAAATATGCCCACAAATATCCTAATAGATGGCCAACCCATTCAATGGAATCCATCAGATGATGGTGTTAAATACCTGGGAGTCTATCTGGATAAGCGACTAACGTGGAAGCTACACCTAAACAAATAATTAAATTAATGTCATGGCAGATTATCGCAGTTATACCCCATATTAAATTAAAAATCGCCTTTGAAACTTGAATGCTCTCTTCTAATATACAAATCACTAATCAGACTTGTACTAACATATGCATGCACAGTGTGGGGCGCAGCCCCGAAAACAACCGTTAGAAAACTGCAAACATTTCAAAACAAAATACCACGGATTGCAACAAACTTACCCTGGTTTATACGCAACACTCAACTGCACAACGAACTCGCAAAGTGTAGCTCATCCGGACACAAACTATCGATAAAAAAAATGAATCGGAGATGTAACGATGTACAGCATGTGCCACCTAACCTTGCAAATTTTAGTGGGCTTTGATTCGGCTACTTACGCTTTGTTTCGTCGGTAATCGTAACTTAAACTAGCTCTAATTGGCTGCTGGACAGTGTGGTACACTCTACTAAAAAGTGAAAGTCAATTTATTTATAGTTTACGAGAAATTGTGGATTTTTTGACAAATTAAAAGGCCGTGCGCCATAAGATTAGAAACAGTTTGCTTTGAGGAGGGATTAACGATAATTTAGGTTACGTGTAAAAAATACAGCAAAGAAACTAGAAATGTAATAAAAAACCCTTGCTTTTGCTTGAGAGTGTAACGGCTTCTCGCCTTTTAAAGTTATCGTCATTTTTTTTGCAAGGTTAAATGGCACTTGCTGTAACTAATATGTTTCGCCGGTGTCTCAGCTTCATGGCCACTAATCGCCATACGTGATTTAAACCTAAATATCGAAACCTGCAAACGTAATAAATATCAAGAGATGTAAGACATGTTACTGAATTCGTCGTCATTAAAAGTGGAGTTCGTACAAATGCACACAATTTATAGTAAACATTTTTTTAATAGTCAATGGAACTTAGTAGAACTCCCAATATGTACTTTAAAAAGTAGTGAAATTTGTTTGGTGTGTATTTGCTTGTTGTCAGTACGATAAATACACTTTTCTGACTCACTAGAATTAGAGCAAGGCATAAATAAGCAAATCATACCAACAGAAGTGACAGCAATATAAGCTTTCGCTGGAAACATTCAATAAACTGAGCCGCAACGCAAGGGCACGCCGTTGTGTTATACTAATGAATCTTTCCAAGATGCAGTATTTAGTTTTTTTGTTATGGCAAGACAGTTAGAAATTTAATATAAATAATTATATAGCTAAGACATGTTGCAGAATGCGCGGTACTAAAAGTTGTGTCAGGGAAAAGAGATACAAATTTAATATAGAGTATAGACTAGGACTTTGATCCGCGGCCTTTATGCTATCAAAAATAAATAAAAAAGCACGGGTTCCACAAGCTTCATTTAAAACTTTGGAATCGCTGTTCGTGGTCCTTTAGCCGCTTGTGAATTTTTATTAAAAGTTATCAGGACTAAGACAACCGAACTATAAAAAAAATCATTTGAAAACGGTTAGGAAACCACTTTAATATTAATCTAAAACAAAACTATACACATCAAGTAATTAATATAACACATATATTAATTGTTGACCTGTGGGCTTGTTCACAATTTTACATGGAGCCTGGTTTCTCATTTACATAAACAGAAATATCTTGTATAACTCAAGGTAGTATGAAACATCGGTTAGAAACTTTGAATTTGAACCTTTGTTTATAAAAATAACTAAATTCCTAGTTTTACCCTTCTGAAGTCTATAATTTTTGAAACATTTGTATTCAGTTAAAGTGGCAGTTAGATTAATCGCCAGATAAATATCATTCAGATAAATCCTCCAGTTATCAAAAATACACTTTGCAAAGCATACTTAATCTTCGGTTAGCTAACTGTGTCTTAGCGACGACTTGAGAACTTGAAGTTGTTATTAAACTATAAGATATAAGCTGTTTATATGCCTTCTTTTCTTTTACGTAAGCAATATAACTTCTACTTAATGCAAAATTTCTAAATTGCGACCCGGTTTTTTAATTTCCAGGTACAATGACAGTTAGGCTATCCGCCAGAGAAACTACCTGTCGGATAAATTTTTCTGTTATCCTATATGCGTATTTCAAGGTAATTTATAACACACTCAAACAGAGAAAAGCCTACCCGGTGACTATGAAATGCGTTGTAAGAAACTTGTTCTACATTCGTTCAGCCGTAAATCGGTTGTCTGCGCAGGATCTTGATGGTCACGTGACAGGTTCTTCTCCGATGGAGTTTATTTTAATCTTCTGGGTAGTTAACACTCACTTAGGGACGTGTTGAGCACAACTGCTCTATCAGGGTTTGCTGCGTCTTCTGTAGACTAGAAAAGTTCGTAAACTTATCGGTGGGTTAGCATAACGGCAATTTTCACTGCACGGTAAAAACCGGTTCTAAGAGATCAGAAGACATAAAAATCAAAATTTTAAAAACTAATAAAAATATAGCTTAGACGAATTCTTATTTTAAATGATTTAAAAAATATTTTAATAAAAATCTAGATCCAACAGTTACTATAAATGTATAATGCTTTTAAACTTTTGCCGTTGGTATCACCACAGATAAGGTTAACACTACAGATATACGGTAAATATGTGAGCTATCGGCAGCTTGTTTTATTATGATTAATAATCTGCAAAAAGATGGCACTACAATGACAATTTATAATTAAGTCACAGATGACTGTAATTGAGCAGATTACTTAGCACATATTCAAACCAAAAGTTAGACAGCCATGTTTAATTGTCAAATCGCAATTTTTCGTAAATAATTAATATTGAAGCCAATTCTACTTAAATTATATTCATGATGTGACAGATGCACTCAAATCCCCGATAAAACAGTTTCCAACACATTTCAACAGTAATAAACAAATAGCGATAGCAGCGCCCTAAAATTGGTCCGGTGCGTTGTAGCCAAACTAACGCTAATTTCGTCTCCAAATATGAGCGGACATTTTGTATAAAGGGTCGTATATCTGTAGTGTTAACCTTATCTGTGGTATCACCAACTTCATATTGTATTGTATATACATTTTTTGAAAGACCAGACAACAAAATTGTTAGTAAAAATGAGGGGATGGGATTTAGCCCCTTAAATATTTTTGTAAAAAATTAAGTTTTATATTTTATTCTACAAGGTGTTCAGGTTAATTTTGTTCACTATTAAGAGCTCGGAAAGTGTAAAAGATACAAAGTTAAATTTTAAAAAGTTTTGTGTTTTCATTATTATAAAAATTCCTATTCGAAGAAATTTTTCGTACTTCGATAGTAATCTAAAATTCCACTCATAATAAATATATCAAGCAATAATTACTACGTCGCATTTGCCGCATCAGCAGTCAATACAAAAGTTCAACCCGGATATTTTTGAGGTGCAAAATGTTATTGAGAATAAATTTAAGTACCTAAACTACTCATTTGTTTTATTTGCTAGTTTAAGATACAATTATTTTTTAATTCCATTTATTGCAAGAAAAATAAACCACTTACAGCTTTAGTTAAAAGATCAGGTTTTAATATATTTCTGCTATTTAAGAAGAAAGCTAGAAAGGCTAAGAATAAAAGTTGTGCGAACCGACACGTGCTATAAACTGACATGTAAAAACCTTATACAAAGTGTCTCGCAAAAATAGTCATGAGATAAAACTTGTCTTAAATGTATTTCCCCATATTATCAAAACTTAGACTTTGATGTAAAACTGGAATTTTTGTTTCTAGCTCCATCTGCCGACGAAATGTAAAACGAGCATAACATCGTTTTTCAAAATTTCCAAAACTTTGAAAATATTTTACTCGAGAGTTTCTACGGTTTCAAAAAATGAGTAGGTAGTAATATTGTGCCTCACTAACGCTGTTGCAATAACAAATTTGATGACTATCTGCCAACTCGTTTTTGATTAAAGAGGCCTTCAAGTTAAAATCAAAAAAATTATATCAGCCGCTGTTTTAAAGTTAGAGACTGGTTTCGTAATTTTAAAACCCTATTTTCTAAATGAACATGTGATGTAACCTCACATTAAATAGCTCATCACGATCGAAGAATCCGTTCGGGAGATATGATAAGAATGCGAACGAAAGGCATCTACACATACACATACCGCTCACCCACTTACCCACACATTTTTTAAATAGGTTTTTGGGTGCTTTTGATTCAAAACGTGTTTTTTCGGTAAAATCTGAAAAAAGAAGTAAATCTACATGAAATCAATACTCTAAACATTGTTTTCAGCGTTTTGATTTTTAATTTTTGCAATTTTTTATTATAACATTTTACTACCCTAAGATTATTTTACAACACTCATTTACAGTGATCAAGGGTAAAATTTATATTTTCAAAAAATCTCGAGCGCCATTTTAAAGGTCAAGACTTCAAGAGCGAGTGGAAAAAATCATTTCATTTGCCAGAAAGCCCTTTAACAAAACCGGATTAGATTTTTACAAAATGCGTCTGAAAACAAAATGCAGGAACTACTTGTTTTATTTCATATAAAATATTTATTGCTAAAAAACAAAATCACTGTTTAAAATTATATAGGGTGTCCCAGAATAACTGTTCCAAAATTCACCAGCTGATACAACATCTAAAAATAAGCAGAATGTTTTATATAAACATAAGCCGGCAAACGCTTTGTTTTCGAGTTACATGTTGTTGAATTTTCGGAAAATAAATTGATATACCTAACAACTAACTTATCACATTTCATATTACAAAACAGCTATTAGATGTTTGTTAACGCGGTCATCAAGGCTGTTGTAATTTATTGTTGAACATTTCGGATGACAAGATTGTAAGATTTTCAAATAACGTGATTTAAGCTAGTTTTTTCATGAAAACGGTGCATATTACGAGAAAAATCAAGGAGTACTTTTTTGTCTGGAATAGAATGGTAAACTAGAAAATGATATTAAATCAGCGGAAGATCTAGTGTCGTCGAGGTTACAGATTTTCCAACATTAGTATACACCTGCATCTACGCCAATTGATGAGATATTTCGGATATGTAATGTGCCGATAATAAAGATCGACTACCTCAAACATGTGCTAAATTTGAGGATGTTTGAAAAAAATTTTCTAGAAATATTTGAAAAAAAAACGATTTTTTCTCCGAAACTTTAACACCCGGTATCTCGAAAGTAAAGCGTTTTTCGGCTTATGTTTATATAAAACTTTTTGCTTATTTTTGGATGTTGTATCAGTTGGTAAATTGGAACAGTTATTCTAGGACACCCTGTATACGTTATTGTGATGATAACAAGAACCTGTTTTCGCGTCTATTTCTGGTTTCTGATTTTTGCTGTAATTAGTAAAGGAAACGGGCATAAACGTTACCTGCTGTATTACGAAAGTGGTGGAAATGACGATCATTTTCAAAAGTATATTTGTATACTACAGATATGCTATAAACGAGATTGGTTTAGGTATGGTCGAGTAATTTTTGTTTTCAACTACATTTGCTTTACGCAAACAAAATTTGAATGAAGCTGTTTTAACTTGTACATAGAATTCATTCGCAACCCGCTATGCCTTTGCTCTATCACAAAGTTTTTTGACATGAAATATAGTCAACACATAAAATTGTACATAGTATATCAGTACTAAATTTGTGAAAAATAATTTTAGCTTTATAAAATTAATCAAATCTTAAAATTATTTTTAATATTTATTTTATTATGTATTTAACATTTAATTTTCTTACTACAACAAATAGCCGCTGCAAAATTTTGGCTTCAAGAAGCTATGCTTTCGCTCTTACTGGTTAGGCAGGATACTGGGTATCGTTAGTGTCATAATATTAATTGTTCTGCAAAAGCTGCTCATATTAATTCAGATTTCAGCATACATTGAAGTGTGACGGGTTTAAAAATTTAGCGGAAATTGTATTTGAAACAAGCTTTCAAACAAGCAACCACGCTCGCATTCTTGATATGAAGAAGTCAGAAATATTTTTTATAGAGGCAACATCGCCATATGGCCACGAACATACCTCGAATTACAAAAAAGTAATTAATTATACGGAGAGGCAACTTTGTGAGACATCTAATTTAAAGTTAAAATAAATTAGAAAAAATAAAAATAAGGAGGCAACAAGTTTGACGGGATCGAGGATCAGTGACAAGGTCTTTAGTTGTGTCAATTCACTACAATAAGCCTTGTTTTAAGACGTTAAATATCGACCTAACTATGTTAATAGAGGAATCGGATTTACGTCAAGCTCTGCAATAATCCCGTAGAATTTTATAGCAGTTAGAAAGCTTCCGCAGCCACTTTGCGTACTGTTTGCTCATAGGATTGCGACAGGTTCATAAAACACCAATAATTTGTCCGTTCTCTGCGGCTTTACAATGATTATAGGTTTTTGCGCGATCAACCTTAAAAAAAACTGTTTTAAAAACAAACCAATATTTGGTTTAATGTTTTAACTTGGTACTTATAAACCAAAAACGTATAATCAAGTTTGTCGGTTTCGTTTTACTGAATAAATGTGTGTTGCAGCACGAGTACATTTTCAGCGATTTCTGGATAAATCCGGGGGAGTCCCGATTTGAATTTTGCAGTAGCGGTGATTTACTAGGCGCTAAATTCAAAGGTGCTGCTACATCGCCGGTAGCGCAAACCACCCCCGCATTAGGGTAATATTTGGTCACACGTGCGGTCGCAAGGTGCGTGTCTAGTGAATGCTTAGGATTTTTTCCGGCGGCTCGCGCCAGCCGGTCCAAGGTGGGAAGGGGGGGACTTGATGAGGGGTGCTGAGGCTGGCCGGGGCACAGACCGACGGAAGACAGATAGCATCGGTGGGACCGGCCGGCCGCACCCTCGACCACTGCTCATACCTGTGCACTCCAGGCATTGTAGTGCATTGTCTAGATACAGGTTGATGTACTATTCCACCACGACACTGACTGATTCATTTACATATGTTCTGCATTTCGTGTATGTATTTATATTCTCGTATACATTCCAAGGATTTGTTCTTGTAGATGAATTTCAACTCGGGCATTATTCTTCTAGATTATCTTGTTATATCTTTGCTGAAGATGACAAGAGCGCTAAATATTTTGTTTTTTTCTTTTATTTTTATATACTTTGCCCTAAATAATTTACATAAGTTGCGTTTACGAGTACTTAATTTTGTTGGCAACTAACATAATTATGTTAACAGTGAGAAATTGTTTGTACTACACGAGCTGCTAAGAGAAAATAATAATCCTTTATTTAAAAACAAAGTGATTGTTGTTTTTCACTTTGTTAAATTATCTCAGATATACCGGGTGTTAAAGCAACCTGGAAGACCACTTGTTCAGTGGCGTAGTTATCATACCGCCAACGGCCGGAAGGCGATGAGGTCCCGAAATTTTTTAAAGTATGTTAGTAATTGTTATATGTATACCGGGTGTGAATGGAACGAATCCTTTTTTTATTTGTAAGTCTTTTTCATTTGTTTTATAAGGACTACTAGATTAAAGATGGTTTGATATAAATTTATATACAAATACTCAAATTTCAAAGAAAACCAGAAACTATGGCTTAAAGCCCTTGAAACATTCTGTATTTAAAAAGGCCTATCACCACCTTTCCATTTGTAATATTAAGTTACTTTGAAAAACACCTTTTGCAAATTTTAAAAGCAATATTTCAATTGGTGTTTTCCAGGTTGTAAATTTTATTTTTTTGGGCCTATCTAACTTGAATAGAATCGTTCTGGATGGATAGAAGCACTCTTAATAGTAAACAAAAATTAGATAAATATATTTTTTGAATGTGAAAACTTTACTTAATTGCCATAGGCAAACTAAGAATTTTATCCTAATTCGAGTCTGCAAAAATATACAAGGCGTTTCATTAAATATACGGAAGTTGATGTCATTTACGGTGAAACCAGAAGTAAAACTAGTTAAATGTTTAGCTGATATAATTCGTTGCTATATAAAATACTAAAATTTCATCTGTTTAAATAAATAAAGAAAAAAAGGAATGCGTCATGTTTCATTATAGACCGTAAAAGCTCGGTATATGGACCAACAATTGAACTATTTCCACTTCCGGTTTCACCGAAAATGATATCAATTGTCTTACTTTTAATGAACGTTTTGTATATTTTTACATAATTATATGAAATATAATTCAAACTTTTTTTTACTATTGGGAATATCTTGATCCACCCAAATCGATTCTAATCAAGTTACATTTAATACGCCACAAAAGATAATTTTTTTAGGGAGTCCTAGAGTTGCGAATGCAACTACAGGATCTCACCTTCACTTATCCTGGCTCAGCACACTTAGTGCTATTCACGGGTTCCACCCCGAAAAACCCAACTTAACTACCGACTCCGTCCCTGCTGCACCGAATATATAAATCCGACTACAGCTATGCCCGAACTCGGTCCGACCGAATAAGACTGCGAGCTCTTAACTCGCACACCTACCACGGCCGCTAAAAATATTTAAATTTACAATCAACTAAACAACGCGTTGAAATACCTTCGCAAACGTGCTAAAAGGTATTACTCAAAATAACTTAAGTAATCCCGGCTATAATAATTTTAATTTATTTTGATAGTATTTAAATATAGAAAATTCTAAAGCTTCCTAATTTCTTTGTATATTCAACTTCAGTGACAGGCGCGTATTTAAGACTGCACTTAGGTAGCTGCTCCTTTTTCTAATAAATCAAAATCTGCATGCTGTATTTTAAATTATATATAAGAAGTTTTTCGGTAAACCTTAGCCCCGCAAAACTAAACTCTAATTATTTCGTACTAGACGCTAATAAATAATAATAATATTAATGAATACATTTTATAGATTACATTATTGTATTCTTTAGAAAATTTAATTAATTAAATATAAAAATAATATGTTAATAGCAATGCTAAGAACATTTTAAAATTGACGAGTTTTTTGTGGCTTGATTCTTAAGATCCAAAGAATAAAACTCCGAATTCTATTGAAGTTCGATTCCTTATATGATATCTTTTATTGTAAGTTGTTAACGAAATTCTATAACTTTCATGCTTTCTATCTCGTGTAAGAGCAACACGGAATTAATATACGTTCCAAACGCATGTTTACAAAGTGATTTGGCTTTAAAAGTTAAAATTATAGGGTTGGCCGTTTATTATGAATACCTATAAGTGCAGATATATCTACATTCTAAAACATCAAGTCTTCAAATTATCATCAATTTATTTATTGTATGGTTATGCAACAATCTCTTGTTACGATTAGATACCTATCAAACAGACCTATTATACCATTGCGTTATATACAAACTACTGTTTACATCAGTAAGTTTTTGCAATGTATACTTTCACCTGAAAAAATATGAATATTTTGTTACTTTACGAATACTTATACATCACAGAAAATAAAGTAAACAAATAAAAATGGTTGAAAAAGACTTGGATTAAGCTAATAACTCCCAACACAATATTTCCTCTCCCGCAATTTTTACAAATTACGTGACATTTGATACACGTGGTGTAGTAGTAATTAATTTATAAAACACGAAGGCTTCCTTTAACCGCAGTTAATTAATTCTCATCCTGAAAAAACAAATTTTCCGATTAACGCAAATTGCTCCTTTAACGGTTGGTTGTATCGATATGTGCTTAAATACAATGATCAAAGCATGCCTGTTGCTTCCGTTATGCCTTACAAGGAAGTTCAACTAAGAATTGATGTATGATTGAACACAATAAACATCAACGTGTGTATTTAAATGCAAGGTGATAAGCATCAATACAACAGAAGAAATGTTTGAAGGATATAATTAAGTTTTTATTGTTCCAACTTTCTTCACTCATAGTTCAGAATAACGTATTTAAATCGCCCTAATTGAGATCTTATGTTCTAATATAATTCATAATTACGTATTCATATGTGAACGATGTAATTAAAGATTGTATATTTTAGCTTCTAGCAGTATAGATTAATAAAAATGTCCCTCAACCGACCCTCAACAAAGCTAATAGATTATTAATGAAGAAAATGTTAGCTGTTTATTATAAGATAAGAACTTTAAAAGCAGAAGAGAAATGTTGTACGTGCTGAGACGATTTAATTATTAATAATATAGGTCGTTGTGAAATTGTTTTTAGAAATTTGTTACCTGCTAATTTCCTATTGGCCCTTTTAATCCTAAAGATACCCAACTGCTATTAAAGATAACTGTTGGGAGTTGCACAAAAGATTCAATTTCTTCTATTGTTATTTTTAATTCAACGCATTTCAATTTCAGGTTAAAGTTTTCGATGAAAAATGCTAAGTAAAAATTAGGTATTGTATTGATAGACGATATCTTCTGTTAGTAAATTTTAATATTATTAGCTTTGGCGTGATATTCCTGTAGAACTTCGACATTTGTACCTCTTCCGTGTTGGATTCGATTTGGAAATTCTTCAATCAGGTGCAAACACGGTTAGCTTGACACTTTGAAGAAACTTCCTGTAACAACACAAACTCATATTAGCATACGGTTTAAAAAAAATATTAAGAGATTGAATTTGGGTATAAACATTGATGGTTTAATTTTGTATTTTTACTATAGTCAATAATTCAGTGCTGTAGTAAACAGTGGCGTTCCGTGGGTTCAAAATTTGGGAAGGCATAGGAAAATTATTCAACATTAAGACTACAAAGTAAAAAAATTACGGCAACTTCAATTTACCAAGACCTGTTGTTAAATGAATTATTCTAGGCATAAAATCTCTATTAAATTTCACTTTGTCATTATACACTTTAATTTGATAAAGTAAACCTTCGTCCAAAGCCAAGTTAATTCGGGATTTGCCAAATAATTTTAATCTAACAGTTGCAGATAAATGTTCTTTGGTCGACGCACGTTTGTTAATATCAGCTGAAGGATTTTTTAAACCAGAGTATCCTGTTTTAGACAATTCTTTTGAGGAGTCAGATCTAGATGAAAATAGTAAGCGATTCCAGCAAAATTGTTTATTTTTAATGTTGCAAGCAGTCAGCCAGTTCATTCTTTAATACCATTTAGTATTAAACGATTTAGATTTTTTACTACCGTCTGTCTGTAACAGCCCTAGTAATTTAGGAGTACATCGCCCGTGTTTTTTAATTTCTATTTGTTTTTCGTAAGAGTAACTATTATTTTTTTTTTGGAAAAGCTGGCCAGCGAGATTTTCTATATTTGCTGCAAATTTGCAAACTACGTATGAAATAAATAATCAGTCAATAGCATTGCACTGGACGAGAATGCCGCTGACCGACGCTAGTAATTTAAAGAACCGAGTCAGGCCGTGCTTTTTCGATGCTAAAAACGTTCTGAAATTCCTACCATTTATTTCCATTTGATCATTAAATTATTTTATAAATGTACATGCAAATTTATTAAGAATAATAGACTGGATGATTGTGTCTGACCTAGTGTAAATTCGGCCCGATAAGCTGGGCCTCGCGTAAGCACAACGGTGTTTTAAAACGCTTGTTTGTTTATTTGCGGTCGCTTTGTTTCAGGCTATTCTGCCATTGTTGCCTTAACTGTAAGTGAAATTTGATTAAATGCTGGTTAATACATTTACTTTCACATTTTGTTTGGCGTCCAATTTTTAATCTTACGCGTGGTGTCAAAAAGTAAAAATAAAAACTGTATGTAAAAGTAGCTTTCTTTATTGAAATTTAGAATTTGATTTTTTATTTGAAAAATTATGGGCAGGCACTGCCTACCCTGCCTAATAGGGCGGACCGCCACTGGTGGTAAAGAGTACTATTTTCTGCAATATCCTATTATGAAAAACTTTCGTTTAAGTTAGATAAATGTTTTTTTTGTATATTTTCTTCAGTTGGAAAGGAGTATAGAATACTTCCTTTTACTATTCAGCTATAATCTCTCTCAAGTTCCTTTCCCAAATCTGAAATAGGTCTTGAAACCCTTAAATTTTTTGTCTTAAAACCCTATTACTGACGCTATTGGTCTAATACATATGATGGCCAACACGGTACATTTAATAATTGGTTTCTACCTTTTTTTGTATAATAACATTTATAATAACACCAATGCGTGTAACAATTCTAATTTGGTTGTAAGTTAAAGTATTCACTATTATGCATGAGTTAGGAAGTAGATAAAAAATAATTTAATATTTCGCGAGTGTTAGTCAAAAGATGGCACAATTTATAATCTCATATTTTATATTGTCTTAATTTATTTTACAAATTTTTGTCACTTCCTATAGTGAAATTACAACAAACAATTTACTTTCAAGTACCTTAAACTAAAAACGTTCTGGGTTGCGTGGTCAGACAGACGAACATAACTTGATTAAACTCTAGCATCTAGTACGACCTATATTTTCGTACGTGAATTATGATCGGACAGGGGCAATTTAAAAAACTTATAGCAATACATTTAATTAATTGAATGAAGTTTGCCCATCGTTGTGGGTCGGTGTATCAAAACTGGTGGCTACTGGGCCAGCTGGGCTGTGGGCGGCCAAATGGCACGCGTGATTCGGCACATTGAAATCTTCGGCCTCGCTTTGATCCACGGACGTTATATACCACTTCAAAGATGTACCTTACATACAGTAACCAAACTAATACTGCTCAATCATTCCGATCGTAATGTTATTAAACAATGATTGAGACTCGCCTGGCTTCTAGACAAATTACTGCTGAAGGACGTCAGCTTCCAGTTCTTGTATGCTTACTTTACCAGTTACAATGCAAACAAAACAAATTTAAAAACATTGAAAGAAGGCACTGCATTAAGTTTTTGGTGGCGCCCATAGTTACAGAAATTTCGTATACCTAGCCGAAATATTTACCATAATTGAAAGTCATAAGGTTAGTTTTTTTGCTACTGTCGGTAAGTATAGGTAAAATTCAAACTTTCTGTGTACGTTTCCCAATGTTAGATTTAAATCGATTTCTTCTAATTTAAATTACAGAATTCCGGAAACATAAAATACAAATTCAAATTCAGTTGGTTGTAGATCTTTATCTTTCTACAACGCTTTGGCCGCTTTCGATTGCTGTAATCAATTTTAAGGTAAGCAATTAATGTATCATCCTCACATCAACCTCTAGAGAAAAATTAATCAGAAAAATCATGAATCATGACAAAAAGCATATTTACAGAACATGTTCTGACACTGACCTAATTGTAGTTGCAGTGGTTAGCTTAAGATTAAACATTTTGAGAAAAGAAAAATTAAATGTGTATAGAAATACAAGTTCTGCCAACGTCTCAAACAGAAAATATGTCATCAAATATTTTACATTACAAAAGGTTTTGGTTGGCTTAAGTTGCTTTTAATAAACTTTTAGTTTATATTTATTTTTTTCTTAGAGATCTTAGATCTTGGAGTAGTAGCAGTACGAGTATCCTTAAAAGATTAAACATTTCAGTCAAACTAAAAATAAAATCGTCTTAAAATTGAAAGAAAACTGCATTTGATGCTAATATTCCTACAAATAAATCAACTTTAATTACAAAAAAACTAATAGTGCATTTTACCTGTAAAGCTTTTTATCTTACATAAAACAAAGTTAAGTTACAATAAATAAAGCATCAGGATTCCTGCAAAATACTTCGAATTGTGCATCTTTTTCATTTTGCTGAACAAATATTTTTCTCAAAGTTTCAAGCTGTTTTCAGAGCTTTTAAGGTTATAAAAGTTCTTCCAATAGCAATAGTTCTGCAATGGCTAGCCTTTCCACCGCTCCGATAAGCCTAAAAGTTTTTATTGTCCAAAAGACAAAAAGTGTCCTACCAAATACAATTTGGTTGTGATTCAAGAATCCTTCCAGAGGCTAAACTTTCTTAATCAGTTTTTAAGGCATACCAATGTTAACTGTTGTATTTTCTAGCTTGAAAATTTTTCATTATTTAAGGGCCTGAGTTTAGAATATTAGAACGATATATAATGTATTTTGAAAGAAACAGTCTGTATGCATTTATGCAATACAGATTTGATTTTTCTGTTTCTCTAAGAATTAAAAGCGTGAACACTTTTATAATTTTTCATTATTTTGAAATCTATTTTCTGGATATTTTCCGGAATGTTTCTACTGTGATTTCTGTTCTAGATGCTTTATTAGATAAAAATAATACCAGATGTTTTACTTTCCACCAAACCGGTTGTTATTCAACTACCACAAGAATTGAATTTTTTTATGTTTTTTTATGATTATGTTTAAAGTGATATTATGCTATCAAATTTGTGTCTTGTTCAAGGTATAAATTATGTACTTAAATTAGCTCCTGCGGAATTTTACATGCTCTTAAAGAAATTCAGCTTACTTAAGTCTTTATTACATAGTGTTCCCAATTGGGAACACAATACAGTAAAATTCCATGACACTATCTTATGCGTTATTTCAAATCCGGACGCATATTGTTCCCTTACGGGAACCGTGTAGCAATCTTGGCAAGCAACTACTCGGCAGTAGATGGCGCCATGTCGCTTGAAAAAACTTTTCTTTCTAATGTGCCTTCATGATAGGTAATGTTCTAGGCAGTGACTGTTCATATTGTGTGTTTTTATAAATATAAGTAAGTTACCTGAAACACAATTTGTTTATTAGTTGCTACGGTATGAATAATCATTGTTGAGCTTTAATAATTATGTAAATAAGTTGTACTATTTAAATTTTTTGCTACTTATTTGATTTTATTATTTATGCTTCCACCTGAGAACCTTGTGTACGGCAAGTACAACTAGTCAAAAAATTAGATTTTGTGTTTAAATTACTTTTGCAAAATTATAAATGTTATTGGCGCCAAATCGTTTTATGGAAAAGTTCAGCACATAAGAGAAATTCCTTATGGAAGTTCAAAATTTGAACTCTCCGATGATAATATTTTGAATCCATCGGCTGTTGCCTACGGCACTTGTGCTTTTATTCCAATGGCAATTGTTTCTAAGAAGTTCGTGCCAGTATTTAATTCAGTAAATCAGAATGTGTGTTTAAAAAGATTTAGAATATACGTATAAAATTCATTTAGTTTGTATTTATTATCATTTTTATGTTTTCTGTGCATGATGGCCCCAACTGGGAACACATTATTTTTGTAAAAAAATAATTTGAGAACTTTTTTGTTTTTGTAGCTACCTAACATTTATGGAAGCATACGTAAGCAATGAATGATTTTTGCATTAGTTTTGAAAAATAAAAATAAATTGATTGGAAAGTTAGCACCTTTATTTAAACGAACCTGCCTTATACGGGGCTAGCAAACATTTAATAGTGATGTAAATATTTCGCAAAAACAGCTGGTATATTTTCATGAAGGTGTCAAAAGCGCATTTAATTTAAAAGACACCTTCTGATTACCGGTCTTTTATCTGGGTGTACAGATTCAAACCACTTCATCAATTATGTTTTTGTTTGGATGTCGTTGAAACAGAGTGAAAGACATGTTGGTAATAGTGTGGGACCAAGGTCCACTTATCCGTCTGTCTGTATAACTGACAGGTTGGCCCAGAACATGCTCACACGGTCTCCTGAAAATTCCAGCAAGTGATTCTGGACACTGACAATCCAGTAGCCAACAGACCGCGTTAAAAGCGCACGTGTAGTCTCATTTTTCAGTTACACTACTCAATTGGATGACAAAGACAACAATAATAGATAGCCTTTATTTAAATGACGTATCTAATATAAATTTAGGTTTACCGTTAATGACGTTGATGTAGCTATTTGGATAAGGCTTTAATTCCAGCTCTCAAGTTATTCAGGTTTAAAGGCATCCGATCCCGCCATATGGTGCGTTTTCAATGGAAAATGGTATTATTAAATTTTATTGGGCCGTTTAAATCGGCTACATGGATACGTGGTGGAAGAACTAATCAAAATTCAGTTGGAATTCGTTAATTTTTTGCATCCTAACGCTGTTTGGATCTTTAAATTAATGTATAATGTATTTCCGGTGGGTTTGTTTTATTTTGATGCTGGTTTGCGTGGGATAACCTGAAGCTTGTGCTTAGCACGGGCCAGCTATAACAACGGCAATAGAAAACATGATGAGCAGCAAGAGTCGGACTCCTGCAGCGTTGGTCACATTCATAACAGCCAATTTGTAACGAATAAGAGAAGAAGGTTCAGTTTGTCACAACAAAATTATAATAATGAAATAAAAATAGCAAGGAATTCGTATTCAGAGGGTTTGTATAAAATACGTCGCTTGTGAGATACAAGTTACAACTACATATTAACGTTAAATAACGATTTAAATTACAATGATTTTTAGGAAGCACATTACGCAACTGATAGATTCAACATCTTCTGCGTAACAATAATAAAACGGCTCGATGGATACATTTTCGAATTTGAATGTTGCTGTTCTTTCTATTTCAATATCAAAATGATTTGGTTGTCAATTTCTGAAATAAGAGGATGTTGATGTATCAAAAACCTATAGAAATATCGATAACTCAATCCTTGATCGCTCTTAAAATTATTTACCGTCTTCGCCAGTTCTGCAACCTTTAATAATTATACAACAAAAATAGCCCAATTTTAGCCCACTACATATCCACTAAGGAAGCTAGGTTTAATCGCCTCAGAGTAGTCAATCATTTGGCAAAAATTAAAGTTAGTTTACTGAAAATAACACTAGTGATAGTCAACGTAATGTTAAGTAGTTTGTGCAGCGAATACAATTCATAAACGACGGACATGACCTCTCCTAAGGGCTCATAATATTTTTATGACCTTAAAACACGCAAACCAATTAATACCTTTATTGCTTTTGTACTTCTCTGTCCAGGCGCAATTAACCGTCTCATTAAAAATTAGGTTTTTTATTATTTAAATATTTTTATTTAAAAGTGGTACTAAAAATAAATCGCTTTCGTAAACTAGCTTGCAAGAACTAGCTGTAGCATATGTTTCTCCATTTTATAAATGGTCGTAACTGAAAAATTTCTTTTTACTACGGTTTTTAGTTTCCTATCTTCTAATATCGGAAATTATCGATTTCAAGAAAAAAATTTCCAGCATATCTAAAAATAACGAGTTTCCAAGACATCTAAGTAGACTACTGCGCATGCTATGCTTGTGGCTGCTTACTTGTCTTGAAACCTTCAATTTCAGGCAAAATCGACTAGAATGTATGTTTCCAGATCACGGAGCTGTTTTATAGCAAGAACTCACTACTCTTTCATTTCATACTTCTATACCAAATTTGAAGTCGAAATTGTAAAAATTTACAAAAAAACTATTGCGTGATAAGGTAACTGAGAGTGGTGAATATTATGCGTTTAATATTTTATCGTAGAATAAGAATCTGAAAATATTTCCAAGATCCGTATTTGTAAAAAAGGTATGTTTTCCCGCTTTAATTGTTGCATTAGTCATCTCGTTTAATTGCGGTTTTATGCAAGTCCTTTACCGTCGAGATACGTAAAAAATAATACAGGCACAAAACGCTTTTGAGTGGTGTTCGTATTGATTGCTCATCAAGAAGTTGCGCGCAATTTAGTACTCTTATTATTCTATGCATTTTATATGAATTTACAGTGGTAGTGAAATGGAAACGCCACTAACTAGGTCTGGAGATGTTACAGTAAATACCGGAAGATGGCACACTACAAATAAATGTTGCATAAGCTTTAAGTACAACACGAAGTGTCATACCAACGGTACGGGGATACTGTACAAGACAATTTTACTATAGAAAGCCAATAGCACTATAGTTTCGAGAAAAAGATTTGGTACGTTTTTCGTAAATGAAACCGGGGCACTGTCCTCCCAGCTATTTGTTACAATTTTGTATTTCTTTTTCTATTTTACTGTTTTTCTGTTTCACTGTTTTTTTAATTAATAATTCACAAAATCAAATTTTGTTAAGATCGTTAGCAGCACGAAGTGAGTTTCATAAGCCAAAATTCTTACAACAGCGAGTAGAGCGACGTAAGAAGTTGAATGAAGACGCCGCGCCGTGACGTTCTAAATTAAACTTTAAACGAACTGCACCAGCATTGCAATATTGGGGGATTTACAGCGTTTGAATAGGGTTACGGAGACAATAAATAAGAAACCGTATGGGTTTGTCAGTTTGTGCATATGTGTGCGGGATAGTTTGTTCCAAATTGGCACAAAAATGGCTACAAACAATTCGGTAAACAGTTAATTAATCAAAATAATTTCACTTAAGACGTTAATAGTTATTTAAGTATCAAGGAATTTAAGGACGTAATAACATCCGAGGTAGGCGAATACTAGCTGAGGCGGAGCCGAAGCTTGTCGCCTGCCGAGGTAGAAATTTAATCATATTTTTAAAATTTCGTTTTGACAGCTGTCATCGGAATTATTTTTTAAAAGCTCCATTATTCTAAGTTGTCTGTGTTTGTTACCATATCAACGAACAGTTAAAATCAACATTATTTTCCTAGGAATGTAAGTGACACTATTAAGTTCCGTCGTCAAGGGTAACTAGTACACGAATGTTATCAGCCACTTACGATCCCTGTAGCTATGGATGTAAGGCTTACTTACATTGCCGGTAGCGTGAAAAATAACATTTAATAACCTTCTAAAACCATATTTAATAATATCACAATGTGAAACGAATAAAAAGACAAATAAGAGTGTTATGAGAAAGTTTAATAAAAGGTCGTATAATTTTTTGCGCATTTGTTATGCGGGTGTAATGTGCGTAACGCACTTTTCTGTTACATTTATTTGATAATAAACACTCCGGATAGTAGTCTTGCCTAGAGTTTAAGCAGAATCACCAACGTTAAATATCTTGGCGAAAGAGTAAAAAGACCCAAAGTAAGTGAATTTTATAAAGATAGTTTTGTCGAATTCTAAATGTTTGACAAAATAAATAAAATGCGTCAATTAAACAGCGCATATCGTTTGCATATAATCGAGCATAATAGGAATGTAAAAAAAAATCAGAAAATTTTTAGTAAAATAATAGACTGATTTAAATTTTGCGGTAAGGTTAAAATTGCTTTACGAGGCCAGCCTTCAAAAGGAATAAGTGCAAATACGGGTACTTTTCGAGGATTCATAAATTTAAAGGCGGAAATCGACAGCACCCTAGGAGAGCACTTTCAGAGAACCAACAAAACAAATTTTAAACAAATTAATTACAATACGTGTGTTAAAAGCTTGCGAAAAAGTGTTAAAATTATCAAAACAGTTATTATTAGTGACTTTACTGTTCAAATTTTAAATTTTACTCCTGAAGAAATGTAAAATTTTGCATTTTTTCTAGGATTCCCTACAATCGTAGGTGCTGTTAAAACACGTTCAAATAAACCACGCACACTATTGAAGAAAGTTTGCCCGCGACGAATTTTCACACACTCTCATAAATTGCCCTTACACTGTGCCACATTACGAGCCGCTACTGATACCTAGCAATGAATGGTGGTTCCAGTTCTAGTATTAGCTATTTAAAAAATATTAGGTTGGAGTTTTTTAAACACAAATTTGAAACATTTTTATAAGTTGCGCATTTACCACATAAAACTTACAACGAAAAACAAACCAATTTGAAATAATAGTAGAAAATTTTATGAGGCTCGCTTAAATTGCAGTTTAAGTAAAAAGTAATCAATGAATTTAATCCGGAAGATTTTCAGTATCAATTTCTTTTAAGCAGTACAGATAATAATACTTTGACAGCGAACCAAGAAAGCAAAAAGGAATGCATGCGCTTGCGTACCCTTCATTGTTTAATAATATGCATGGGAAAATATGATTATAGGTTATTATGTTGAACTGAGAGATTTTTAAATATCATATCTGATATAATATTTAATTGTAGACCACCTACATCGATCTTCGGGTAGAAGTATTGTTCGACTTGTGACCAATTGGTTTAGCTGAAAAACAATGAAGCAATATTTTAAGAATTTTCATAAGACAATACAAAATTCAATAAAATATTCGTCTTAATTAATTCAAAACCTAATTATTCGAAAACAATGAGTTCCCTTTTAAAAGATCTTTCTTGCTGACAATAGTTAATTAAAATAAAATATAAATCAGTTTCAACTAATTGGAAATTAGATTAACGATAAAAACTAGAAAAACACGATTACAAGCAAGCGGAATTTTCAAAATAATTTACAAGACACTGTTAATGTACTTTTATTGCATGATGAAGATGATTCCGGCGCCTAAAAGCTGTCTTACGAGCCGAGTCTTTTATGGTAAAACAAATGGGCATTTACCGAGGACCACAGTAATAAATATGTTCCTTCTTGCACTCCAGTCCAGTATCTATGAGCGAAAGTTGCCTTTTTATTATTTATAATCAAATATACCTTTCAGACTGTTGATCTCTAACCGGTTCCTATTTATTCTTTTTTTTTTCGTGGCTCCTCAAACAAAAAAGAAAAACGAACCGATGCCGCAATACTTTTAAAAATTTGAACTCGTAAATTTATCGCAATTTGAGCTGTCATAAATCACATTACGTAAACGAAAGGAATCGAGTACACATTCAAAACTGTTTAAGGATAATACCGGTGGGCATATTGAACTGCTTCCAATAAGAATCTCCGCTGGGATTATGATGTACGATGATAGTTAAACATTGCGGTAGCTAAGGAAAGAACTTCGCGTGGGTTTAATGTGTTCCACCTCGTTTGTTTGACCAAAGCACCTTAGGGAAAACGAATATACTTAGCCATTTTTAACTTAATACAAAAACAAAAAGTTGCATGATCGCATTATTTATTGATTTTCAAATATTATAGTCTTAAATGAGAATACAATGCGATGCATTTTGTAAAAGTTTTATATAAAATAGCAATCCCTGATCAAATAGTAATAATTACTCACATTTTAATTACTCAGTAGGGTCAGTAACAGCAGCCAAGAGTTCTTTTGTTGGTTTCCAATACCTCGCTGTTATTACTTATTAAGATCTTTTAAATCTAACTGCTGAGCTTAAGTATATTCTCAGCTGTTACTATAAAATAACGACCACTTTCGCACCTGCAATTTTGATATCATTAATGTCACTACTTGCTGCAATGGAAAGTTCTGGATTGCAATACCCAGCTCCTAACAAGCATGAGGGTTCACCTTGTCAATATTTTCGATAAAATAGCTGTCGGGTAACCGTCACGAGACCTTCCTAGCAAACGGTCGCGCATCCTATTCTCCGATTTAATATTACCTTCCATAGAAGTGATGTTAACCTATTCAGTGAATTAACAAAAATCAAACCTTCCAGAAGCGTTTGCACAACGAAAACATATCCCTGTCATAATATGAAGGAGGGGAAGGTAAAAGGCAAATGTGAGCAAGCCCGGGCAGTTCCCCTTGGATATTTTATGATCAGCTGGATGATTAATATGAATGCTCTACTTCTAACCGTTAAACTGTATTTTTGTATTTTGTGTGAATTTAAGACAGATACGTAAGGTAAAAGGGGTATACTAAAGTCTTTAGTTACTCTGGATACAGAGTGAGGCAACATTTAAAATACTTTATCATCAATAATACAATTCTTAACTTCTTTTCTATATCTGCGTTCAAATGACTTGGTTTCTCATTCCAAAATGTCCAATAATGGTGAATATAAGAGATCAATACTTGCTTATTTTTTAAATGGAGGACCACAATATAGTCCAGTCATCAGGTACTTTTGTAGGGAATTAACTCGGGAATAGGTTTCTTTTGCTTAAACCCTTTATTTGGGCGTCCAAAAAAAGACCCTGGGTTTGTGAACTCTAACTTGGTCGGCATCCCAAAAAAATGTTTTGAAAGAGATGCAAATTATCACAAAATCGTTGATTGTTCATTTCCATTACATCCTACATTAAAAGTAGTAATAAGAAAAAAAAGCTAATAAACTTCTGCGTAAACCTACAAAAACTTAATGCTCTAGCCCTAATAGTTTCCAGAATACGCCCTTCCAAAGAACATCAGTTTTTTCAATTTTTGGCCCAAAATTGGGAAAATTGTACGGGCCTCTATTCTGCAAAAAATGTAACAAAAAAAAACTTAATTTATTTTGCATTTTTATACAACATTCACTTGCGATCATGTCAGTGCAGCAATGTTCTCCGTGGTCGGTAGTTGGATGGGTGTCCTAAAACTGCGCAAAACACGGCGACTCGTGCTGGCGGATGGGCACGTAAAACAGTTGGTCCCGGCAGTCAAGTTAATACCTTGGTCGTCGTTAGAGGGGTTGGAAGTCACCTCAAAAGTGTAGATGAATGAGCAAATGGACGAGTGAATGTAATGCCAAGCGTTTAGCGTAAGCTGAGGGGGCGTAGTGGTTAAAGGCCCAAAAGGCCCCACTACCCTCCGAAACATAGCAAATAAGCCAAACCCGGAGTGAATGGGATCAAGCCAAGGGCTTCAATTGCCCGTAGCGCTGAAGATATATACAACATGTTGGACGCCCAAATAAAGGGTTTAAGCAAAAAAGTTCCATTCTCGAGTTATTTTCCCACAATCCTTATTTTTGCGACGTGACGACTGGATTAATTCTCCATAGTGAAATAAATGTTTGCGAGCTTTTGATAATTGTGATCCCTCTGTTTACACTTGAGTCCCCATATTCCGTTAAATCCTGTTGGCAACCCTTCTTTGGCCTCCCTTCCAATTTTATCCAAACATGCTTTCAAGACGGAAACTCTAGAAAAATTTTTCAGATTATTGTCAAAACATAGTTTTTAATTATTTACGAACATGCTGCATGTGTTTAAACTTTCGAATTAACATTATTGTTTCACTACCGAAATTATGAATTGTGATTGTAAAACGTAGGCTAGGCGTAGGCTACTGCTTTTGAATATAATCTCGCCCCCCTTTTTTTACATTATTTATAGTAGATCACATACTTATTTAAGTAGTAAAAAATATATTTGTAAACATAATTTATACACGCACATAATAAAGTTTTATTACAATACAATAGAGTATCATTATAATTAATTAAATTAATGGAAAATGGTAAAACTAGGCACTAATAACTCATATGAGAATAATAATCCTAAAATAATTGAATATAATTATCCTTCTCTGTCGGATTCATTTCAGCAATTATGGCATCGTTAATTTCCGTAATAGTATAAGTCTTGTTGCCTACGATAACAGTCGGAATGCTAGAATCATCATCATCGTCGCTTTCCATCATTTCAACATTTTCCGTTACATTTTTAACCTCGGCCATTTCGTCCGAGCTTGAATCAGATTCGGCATTCAAACCTTTAATGGCACTGGCAGTTGTGTTGGTAGCACGTTTTTCATGAGCCAATAAGACGCTCATGATGTCATCTGACTTACCGTTACTAGCTGTAACGTCAGCTGAATTATCTGAAATGGATTCTAGTGTTTGTCTGTCCATTTGTAGATCATTATTTGTCATGACAGTTGATTCGGTCATCCAAATTGGCGCTTGCTTTCTATTAGTGGCAGCGGCATTGTTTACGTTATCATCACCAATTGTAACGTCAACCCTGGTTTCTTCCACCATAAAACCAGCATTTCTTGTGGTTTCCCCTGACCATTGTTCCATAGATTGATTTGCCATTCTTCGCGGGTCCAAACCTCTTATTGTCCTTATATCAACTGGTTCCGGTTCCAAAACTTCTGGTGCAAGTTTAATACCTTCACGCAGCAACACAAACAACGGTTCCAACTGTTCGTTAAACTTATAGCTAATAATAAACCGGAGTCTTTTTTAGGCAGTGCGGACTGATCTTCTACAACTTCTCTACAATATGTACATCGAAATTCACATGTTGCATAGTCGAACAACTGATCGGCTTCTAAATCTGTGAATGTTTTGAATCAACCAGGACATTTAAAACTTGCCCTACTGGTAGCATCTCTTTCTTCGGTTTCCATTCGTTTTCGCATGAGATCTAGTTTGTATTTGATAACATTTACAAAGCTCTTGTAATTTATGAAATAGTGATTAACTTTTTGTGCTTTACCGTCTAAGCCGGTTTCCATTCGCAAACGTACTTGAATATACTTATCACTCCTTAGGGTTGCTATTCTGGCTCGCAACTGCTTAGTGTCGAATTTAAGTAATTCGCATATATCATCCTCTTTCATACAAGGATTTCGAACTAGCATGTCGACTATCAAAGCATCTTCAATTGTGTAGAAACCTCTGACGACTAACCTAGCTAGTTGTTTTAAGCTGCTAGGAACTTCTGTCACCAACCTTTCTTCGGTCATATTTTCTAATATTACCCAACAGTTTACTTATTATTGCGACTCATAAACTTTTGCAGGTTAAAACAACCAATATGTTAATCAAAACGTCAGTTTGACGTTTTCCACTCTTGTCCGTTTATTTTGTTGTGATTATGTGATCGGCAACGGCTACAAATAAACTAAACTAGAATATTTTAATTATTATTTACAAGTTGATTTCCCGAATAGAAAAAAATATGTCTTCGGAGGCCGAAAGTTCTTTTCGTTAAAATATTTTCCATGTGAAAGTATTGTTTCTGCTATACTTAATCACAGCAATTCAAATTAAACAAAATTGCACTAAAAATAATTAAGCAAAACTGGGCAGGCCATTCATAGAGGATTGTTGCGGCGACCGTTCTCTGTACGAGTTTCTTATATTTCAGCACGTTAGCAAACGTTAAACAAAATTGCACTGGTTATTTTATTCACAGTACAACCAATCACCGTTGCTTGTTCAACATGTGTAATTTTTCAGATAATCAACTGTATTAAATTTATCGGCGTTTTTACATTTTGACTAATTTACCTTAGAAGAACATAACAATGGATTTTCTCTTTCTCTATTTTTACTTCTTCTTCATTTAACAAATAACGAAAACAGTGTAACATAAATTTCAATTGCGGGCGTTATTTTTTATTATCGTTATACCAACACAATTTTCTCTTCGGCAAAGTTTTTGACCCCCTCTGGCAAAAATCCCTTGAGCGCCCATGCCAAGCGTGTAGCAAATATTTTGAAAAAGTATTAATAAAGCTATAAACGATAATAGAATACACATTATAAAATAGTTTTCCCAAAGATAAAGTTTCACATATAAAATTGCCTGCAATTGCTTCGAAGTTTAACTACTGCATAATTCAATCGTTTCTGGTTCATTGTTGCCATAAATATGTTTTTATTGTACGTAAGTATAAAAAACAACATTTCATCGTATAAGTAACATAATATAGTGTGTTCAGCGAGGACTGTTACAAGCAAATATTTAGACTGCTCACCTAAGGTAATTGTAAATTTGAGTACAGAATATGAAATGGAAGCAAAAGGCACACATTGTCTGACGAAAAGATAGATTTTGTCTCTCACTTCTGAATAGGGGGAAGGGGAGAAGAGAGAAATGGAACTATGTTTCAAATGCACCGTGTGTATGACACTTCAAACGAAGACCTTTCTTATGCACTTATTAACTATTTCTTATTTTTAAAATAAATTCACAGTGGTTGAGAAGTTATGATTCTTTTTTTATATTAAAAAATTTTCTGGTCGCATATGAAAAGAAAATAAAGTTAAATTGATTGCTACAAGACTATGTTTTCTATACTGATTTGTTACTTACAACTGTTGTTGTGCCTTTTCAGGGAAAATTTTTGTTCACCTGAGAAAATTCTAGTTTTGCCAAAAATTAGGAACTGTCATAAAGAGACTAAGAAGGTCTTTCGTTTGAAGTGTCACACACATAATGTTCCCATTTATGAAAAATTCTCGCCCTGTCCCTTTTTAGGGGTGAGAGAGAAAATCTAATTTTTGTCAGACAATGTGTGCTTTTAGCTACCATTTTATATTCTGTGCTCAAAGTTACAATACCTCAAGTGGCAGTCGAAATATCTGATGTCCTCGCTAAACACACTGTAAGTAATTACACAAAAATTTTGCAAGGTCTAGTAGCATTGTCAAAAATATGTTTGATTTCTTTTTTTAACACAGTTTATAACATCCTAATAAAGTTTATTGTTTATATGTTATTACTAGACAATATAATACCAACCCATAACTTTCTGATATCGAATTTGAAGTCGATATTTTGTATGTAATAAAAAAATTGATTATGCAGTTTGGCTATTTGAAATTCGTAAATTACTAGAGTTTTTACTTAAGCGCTCCTATATTGAAGTAGAGCACCCCCTCACTCTTATTTTTTTGAAGAATTAACTCATTTTACAGTATCTAAAATTTTATAATCGCAGACATTGTTTATCCGCTGAAATACCAAAATCGGTTTTTCAGTGTGTAGATTTAACTGCAGTTATGGAACAAATAGAACCTGCCAGAGGTTTTCTCTGAATGGGAAGCTGTTTCTATTGTCATTCAACATGTTTAAACTGACATTAGGAAATTTTTGAAAAAAAAAAAACAAGAACAAGTTAAATTGAAGTTTATGCCTTGCAAAGCGAAGGATTCACCTGGCATCTGTCAAAAATTGACCAATGCAAATCCAGAATTTGGTGTTTCTTGGCCAATAAAAAAATAGGGAGTGGATTATCTTTTTGGAGGGTATTTAAACAAATACAATTTTTATTAAAAAAATTAATTTTTGTGCAAACAACAATTATTTGGAATAAACATTAAAAGTACAATTTAAAAATTGATATTACTACAATTCTGTAGCAATCCTTGTGCAGTATTTTCTTCGGAAGTTGTCAAATCGCTTGATAGATCAATATCGCTAACATTGCTGACCGATGCCGAAGCCGTGTTTGTTGTGGTGATTTTGTTTTGCATTTAATTAATAATTGAATGGTAGTACCCCCCATCAAGTTGCAAGTACGATTTTATGGAATTGGTATTCTGGTGCCATGTTATTTTCATGAGGTGTTGCTCTCTGACTCCAACTTCTGCTAAAGAACTCGCAGCTGAAGAGCGTATCGAATGATTTGATACCTTTCTTCGTTTTACATCCAAACCAGTCTTTTCTGCTGAAGATTTCACACACTCACTTATTTCGTTTATCTCAACAGGGCTGTTCTTGTACCAAATACCGTCCTCAACCTTATACCAAAATGAACTCGGTGTTAAAAAAAAATCCGTTTCACGTTTCTTCCTCTCTTGGATTTTGTAGGTGATACAATCTAAATAAAAAAAAAGTGCTTATGACTAATTATACTATCAGTTTGATATTTGAAATAACTTACCTAACAGGGCACAGATCAAAGCCCTCCCCCTTGCGCCGTTTTGGCAAATACAAGATTATACGGTATTCGGTCAGTTGGCGCTTGGGATTAGGACTCGTGCTGGCGTACTCGTCCTAACCGTATTCAAGCGCAAGGAACATCGTGATACCACCGCAAACATAATTGACATAACTTTGACTACTCGTAGTATTATAAGTAAATGGTAACAGCAGCTGGCGTAGAAATAGAGTAAGCTTCTACACTCTACAGCTTATGATAATCGTCGTTCAAATATAAGATAGCATTGGCAGAATAGTTTACGGTAGTATATAATTCCGAATTATGTTGGACCATTTCAAAAGATTTAGTTTGACTAGTAATATCTTCTAATGAGAATGCTGTGCTTTAAAATTTTTTTTGTCGCATATGAAATGACTGCAATCCGCTATTAAATAAATTCCTTCTGTCTATAACAATACAGCCTGAATCAAAAAACACAAGTTTTAATATAGGTCTGTTATTTGAGAAGATAGGTAAAAAAGCTACCAATAAAAGTTGTGTGAACTGACACTTATTATAAACTAGCATATGAAATTCCTATACAGGGTGTCACATAAAACATTATTGATAAGATAATACTTTTCTTAAATGGACTGTCCCATATTTTTTTTATCTTAATGGTAAGACTATTTAATTGCCAGCAAAAATCTAAATAACTTTTGTTTTGTAAATGCCATAGTATTTGAGAAAAATACAATTTCATAGATATTGTAATACAGTTAGCGCGTTCACGCCCCCCCCCCCCCGCAAATAAGGGAATTGTGGTGCGCGATTGGAAACAAGTGAAGTTGACAAATAGCAGAAATATATTAAAACCTGTGTTTTTTTTATTCAGGCTGTATAGATACAGATAGAAGAAATTTATTTAATAGCGGATTGCAGTCATTTCATATGAAACAAAAAAAAATTTAAAGCACAGCGTTCTCATTAAAAGATGTTGCTAGTCAAACTAAATGGATCGTGAGCGTGCGCGTTGTATGACAATATCTGCAAACTTTTTTCCCTTTTAAAACTTACCGCATTTATAAAAAAAACGTTATTTAGATTTTTTGTTGAGAAATAAATTGTCTTGCCATTAAGATAAAAAATACGGGGCATTCCATTTAAGAACAATATTATATTATGAATAATTTTTTTATGGCACACCCTGTATAAGATTTTTATATCAGTTTATAGTACGTGTCGATTCACACAAATTTTATTTGTATTTTTTTATTTTTAACAATTTTTGTTAAGCAAATTTTAAACTTGTAAATATTGACCAATTGCAATAATTATTTGCACTAATAAAAATTTTATTTTTAGTGTGTGTTGAACTTTTCAAACCCGAACCTGCGTCTAACCTTTCTAGCTACAATAAAATATCTAATAGCTACTATTAATTAGAAGAATTATGTTTATTAAATTGTAATCACGTAAAACTATATTTTTAGAGAATTAGGGCTTTAATAACTGATACAATCAAACTAAGGTATTAAATAGAAGTTGGACAGTAGCAGAGAATAATGCACAAAACAAAAACCAAGTTAAAAGTCACTAAGAGGAGTACTCGGTATATTTGATATTTCGAATAATAAATTTTTCAAAAACTATTAAAAATTAGGTTAGCTGTTTGTTATCAATTTTTTAATAGTTAATTTCTAACAGTGAACTGAAACGATCAGTAGTCAAATTGTTATAAATATTAAACAACATTAACGATGTTTTCATCAAACAATGTCTTTATTTTTTGTTGTCAAGCAAGCTCTACTCTAATCTTTAAAATACGTTTTTTAAATCCACTTAAACATCATAATCTGTTATAATTAGTCGCGAATCAAAAAGTGTGAAGGTACAAGATACCCACTATTCTATATGCATTAGTTTGATATTAGATAAAGATTTTAACTGAATTTAAAAGTAAAATATAATAATTAAATTATAAATTAAAATTGGTTTATAAATAATCATATTTCGTTTCGGTTAAACATTGAACAAATTATCTAAATCTTCTTCATTAGCGTCCACATATGCTTACCATAAATATACATAAATTAGCTAAGGTAAAATTGTTTTCAAATACTTTATATTATCTTACGAAAAACTAGTTTTTGTTATAGCTTATCTAGATTCAAATTGAACTTGCAGAAAAATTTGCAGTTTTTTTTAAGAAAATTAATGTTTTGTAAACGGAATTCATTTGTATTACTTAGAAATAAACATCTCACACATTAATTTCTACAGCGCACATGTCGATTAGTTCAATGCCAAATTAACTTTCTTATAATTCTAAAAATATATATTGATTACCGATTAGTTTGTAGGACCACCAAAACAAAACGTGTCTAAATTTAAACTTTTTAGTGAAACGCACTTTTAGCCCAAATCTGGACAGGTTGTTTGACGTACATGAGTAGGTAGTCAATGTTTAGATCAACATAATACGTCAAAGGGCTAAACTGCTTAATTAAACGCTGTTACATAGAATACATTTTAGGAATAATGATTACGTTATAGATAAATTGAATTTGCTGTTAAAAATAATCTTTTTTTATAATGAAAAAGAACGTATATGCCTGGGCCAGATTGTTTTAAATATTTTATTACAAAGAAAATTTTTATTGTTACGTCACGTGCAACGTCTTTCGTCTCTATTTTAATTTGTTATATATGTATTAGGCTGATCGTCGGCTGTATCAACTGTCGGGTGTCTGCGTGCGCGGCCGATCTTAGCTTCATTTAAATGCGTCTGCGCTTTCTCACGTTACGGCAGTCGTTGGAGATGCAGAGTAAACATCACTGCGAGCCTCGAGGAAATATTCTAAAACAATTAACCAAAGCGAACATTCTTAACAAACCAATTTCATTCCTAACATTACATCCGTAAAACGTACAGGTCACGAATAGGACAAATAGATATTGTATAATTAAAATAAATACAGCCAACTCGAGTTTATACCATCATTTTGTTCATGATTATAGTGTTTTGAGATTTACAAATACACAGGCTAAGAATTCCTAAACTGAAACAACGTCTCACTTACCTTAATAAAGGTAAAATTGCTACAAGAATTAAAGCAACTGTAAATTAATTTATAAAACTAGCAGAACCAGTGGGCTTCGCCACAGGGTTTCTTTAAAAACAATCAAGAAAATTTATTAAAAGAGATATAATGATGTAAATAGCACATTCCACCGGTATCGCAGCTTCATGAATACCTGCGTGGCTGTTAGATACACATCGAAACCCTTGATCATAATAAATAAAGTGTCCATAAGAATGTTACTGAGTACGTTGTCACTAAATGTTGAGAGAAAGGGAAGGGATCTTAATTTACTGTAAGCCCGCTACGCTGCCTAATTTATACGCTTATTTATTGTTAACAAATAATACGAACGGCATAGCCCACGGGTTCCACTATCTACATTTTAATAGAAATCTCCTTCTCACCTGTCCCCAATTTTAGTAGTGAGAAAACCACGGTAACAAAAGCTACATATTTACGCGTCTATTATATAAGGCGCACATTCGTTGGTACAGCGGGCCGCTACAGTTTTCCATAAAGATAAGCAAAATTTAATGTATATTGTGTATGATCGGGACATAATCTGTCCATAGCTGGCTATCCCATGTCAGATTCCTCGGGAACACACTTGTTGGGCTTACGGATCCTTTCCATCAGTTTAGGTTTTTAGTTACGGTAGGATCCGGAACAGATCAGCACCAAAAACAACTCTGGAAAGAAATGCAAGTCAGATCCCGCAAACGATACCGTGGGCGAATCAACTCAAACCAGCTTATAAATTGCATTGCAGAGCTGAGGTTTCAAGAGATATCAACAGATCTCTAGAAATGTTTTTTTATTATCTCTTATGATTTTATAACACCCTACAGTTTATAAACACAAAATTTTAGATCTAACCGTACCTAACAGAGCCTGCCATACACAATCATCGTTATTATTAAGAATCAAGGATAGAGATTCATTTGTATAGTTAGAAGAGTTTCTAATGAGAAAATTTGAATTTAAATACTAAAGAACGGGGCCAATTTGAAGAAAATGTAGGTACATTTATTGTAAAGATTAGTTTATGTCGATCACGCTAGGTAGAAATTTAGTAAAACAAAATCGCTTGATTACTTAGTAGCTACGTATGTTTAGTTCAGTCGCTGATTTTGCGTGTTTGCGAATATACAATACTGAGGGATGCATTTGGTTGCTGAAGTTATAAAATAATTGGAAGGCAAATATTCGTCGCTTTTAGAATCAATTGACCACTTCCATTCTATTATTGGAAATTTGACATTCGCCGAAGAATTTGACATTAGGTTGTCGCAATATATTGAACAAATATTGCATCGCAATCCTGATTACTCACAATTATTAGAAATTGCAAATATACTAAAGTCGACAAATACTCCAGTCAGTTGTTCACCGGCCAATTTTTACAGTTTTGCTTTATTAACGAGTTGCGACGTTGCAAGATCATTTTCAATGTTCAAAAGTATTTTGTCGGACAAGAGAACTAATTTTTCAGCTGAGAATTTAGAAAAAGTTGTTGGTGTGTACTGCAATTCATAGGTTTTTTATTCAACGGTGGTTTTCCGTCCCCTATGATATTTAAATATTGTGATTTCAGATTCACAAAAAAATACTATAAATGGTTACTCATAAAATCAAGTTTTGTGTATGGTGTCGTTATTTCATTATATTTTTCAGGTCAATATATAAAATTAATAATAATACTTAAGCTGGTAAGTATAAAAACGTTTTTGATTCTGATATTTTAGCGTCAAATAATAGTTTCAAAAAATTCTGTTGTAAGAACGATTGCATGTAGCTCAATTTCTTTAAAAAACAATCGGCATTTATAGTTCTGATCATCATGTAGAAGTGTAAGTATTTACAACAGTTGCAAAAAAAAATACTTTTCTTCTTTTTACTTGACAATTTAGCAAAATCAGTTTGTGTGATTTCTATTTAACCAGGCAAAAGTCCGAGTATGTAATTGATTGACCACAACACACATCATCGACCGCCGGGTCTGACAAGCTTGTCATGTTCGTTACCTGCAGAGATAGATGGTCGCGTGCCAGTTGAGAATGCAGTGACATTACTCACCTACGTCTGTTTGTGTGTTGTACTTTTTTTACAACATTATATTATATGAGAAATCAACAACAATGAATACACCTTGATTGAATTGCACTTCTAGAAAATTATTTCAGCAGTTTACGCCACTTCCTTATACTTGTTGCATTTTACTAAATCAAGATCAATCAGTTTTTTATGCAGTTTATTTCGAGTTTCATTAATATGTTACTTTCACATAAATAAGGTCATTGATTTTAATTTTTCATCATTAGTTGCTTGTTCAATTTCAGACAGCTACTGAACTTTAAAATGTTCGAGTGCTGTCAAATTAAAGTAATGAAAATGTAATTCAAACATGAAAATAAAGTCTATTATTGTCTAAATTAGCTTGTGTGGTTTGTTTCAAAAAATGTATTTAGTATCACTAATACTACATGGGGCTGTAATCTGTCTGTAGTAAAAAATGTAGAAATATTGCGAGGGATTCTCAATTGAAATAAACATCAAATAGGTATAGTCTGTCCTAAACTTGTATGTGGCTAAAGAATTATCTAGCAAAAATGAGTGACAACGCACGTATCGTTTAACTTTTACTCAGTACAGTATTTACATTTGCTCTTGGGAGACCTCACTCCTAGAGAGCGTGTCCCCCGGGCGGCGGATGGGGAAAGTCCTGGAGACAGGATTGCCGTGAATATTCACAATAAGCGGCCGTGGACCAAAGGCTAGTTGTCCCGAGGTAACGGGGCCCTTGCCGCTGGGCTAATCACCCGCGCAAGGTACATAGATTCAGAGAACAAACGACTGCCTCGGAAACGGACGGAAGATTGGAAGATAACCTAAGCGAGAACAAGGGACGAGAATAACGTGGTAGAGAGAAAAGGGAAAAGCATAAAAGAGGCAAAACGGTTGGCAGGGAATAGGAGAGAATTTCTGAAGTGGACAAAGGACCCGACACCTTAGGGTATAAGAGAAAAGGAAAAGAAGAAAAAGAAGAAGTATTTACATTTGATTTACACTAAGCCTGTATGTATTTCTATCTCTGTGTACCCTACGCCTGAAAACCGAGACGTCATTGAGTTTTATTCAGTATTCTTTATCCTTAAATTGAGTAGCGCACCATTTTATGCTGTTGCTTCTCCATGTTAGCAATTTTAAATTAAAGTTTGAATTCATAAAACCAGTGACAAGTAGGTTTGTAAAATTGATTAGATATTAAATGCAAAATAAACATATTAAGAGCAGCACAGCAATGTTATGAAACTTATCTATTTAATTAAACTTAGAAGTATATTTTTAAACGTTGGTTTTTAAAAAGACTCCATTTTAATATATTTTTTAACTTTCTATAAATCCACACATGAAAATGAAACTGCATAGTTTTGTAATTTTAAGGACTAAAAGTCGAAAAGTCGAAACTGGTTGCTGGTACTTTCCCATACTTTTTACATTTTAAATATTTTCGCGTGAAGTAGTAATGGAAATTTACATATAGTCATCTCCAGTCGGTACAAGCTGCCAGCTCCAGACTTAAGGCTTTGGTTACGTACGGAGCGCCCTCGCCCACTATGTAGTAAAGGCGATAGGTAATGCGCGGATCAAAAATGGTTATAACAACTTTACTTATAGAGTTATCAAAATAAGCAAATAATAAAAATACCTTTTTTTTTATTAGAGTTAAAATCACGTAACTTCCAAAAAAAGCGTCAATTTCAAAATTTTCAAAAATTCCTGGAGGTCGTTAGAGTAAAAGTTGGAAGATTAGTAAAAAACAAACTTTAGTTCATTGCAAGCTTTATCGGCTCAAAAAGTTTAAAAAATGGTGTGGGTAGTTTTTGAGGAATAATATTTTGAAAATATATTTAATATTTTCATATTTTCAAAAATATGTATACATCACTTGATTATACTTATTAAACGCTATTAAATAATATGATAATTTGTAATAATTAAACATTTTGTTTTTAATTGGGGATTAAATTTAAAATTCGTAGCGATCTTCATTTTGAAGATAAAGCTTTTATAAGAAATAAATTTCATTTGTTTTAAATGCACTACAACGCTATTTATTTAAAATGTGAATAAACTGTTAAAAAAATCTATACCAAAAAACAGGTTTAATTTCCATTTCCGGTTCCGGTTTCGATAAAGCACCTTACAGAGAACTACTTGCAACTAACAAACTTCCACAAACCATATCTTATACAGAGAAACAAAAGCACCCACGCACCCACCACCAGGCAGAATTTTGTTAAAAGCCATTTTTTTGAGTTGACTGTATTGCTAGTATATTTCAAACGAAAATATTCGAACCATTTGATTATCGAAATATCTTGAGATATCTCGAAAGGTTACAGAACACCATTCGAATGAAATACGAATTTTAAATTTTCGGGTTTGTTTATTTCGCAAGCGAGCGTTAAAGTAATACCCCCTTACAGTAAGTAAGCAACTGAAAATGCCCAACGCAGATATATGATACGATGATTACCACCAGTCGTGGTATTATTATGCGAATTTACCAATTTAATAAATCCAAACTGCTGGAATGCGAATGCATAAAGACGATGACATAATAATGTTTTGTCTTGAACATTACTGTTTATTAATCAATGCAGTTTCCACTGCACTGATTTGTTTCTCGCGGTCATTTTAACGTAGGGTCGTATTTAAAAATTTTAATATTTCTCTAAAAAGTATAACGAATAAAAAATATGAAGATATAAAGAAATATAATATTACTTAGAATAATACTGTATTACCGTTGATAAAAACAAGCGGTACATTTCTCAAAAAAAATGAAAATTGATTATTTATATAATAAATTGTAAATGGATATTGTTTTCATACACAGTTCCGATTATGCCCATCACTAGGTGAAACGGTGGTCGGTGAACCAGTTCAACAATGCAGCTCAATTTTTAGGTTCTTTCTAGAACGCAAGTGGTCAACACAAGCACTGCAGAAGCGAATTGAAAGATCAGAAGACCTGCCAGATTGCACACTCAGAAAATGACATCGAAGAAATTGATTGTGACGGGCGCAAAAATACGTAAATTGGTGCAACAAATAAGTCAGTGGTTTGTTCATTGATGATTCATGATTCTTCCCTGGTGAGCGTTACAGTGCAGCTTGTATAGTTGGAACACACGCTACTATCTGGGGAGAAAAACGTTTAGAAGACAAAACAAACATTGTAGTCGTTCAGAACGTCTGTTAACGCTAAACGCCTTGTGAACAACATTCTAGAACCCTCAGAAAATACAAGACGCTTGCATTTACAGGTAAGAGCGTGCCGGCAATCACATAAACGGCGTAAGATGGCACAACGGAATCTATAGTATAAAGCACGGCGAAGGAATTTAATGTAACAAAAAGTTACGATCCACACAAAGTTAGAGGCACGAAACGCGTCTTTGGTTGTTTCTACCTTTAAGTGTGAGCATCTTGTTTTTTGATGTACTTTATTACGATGCATTCTGTATTTGCACACAGAGGGCCACCTGGTGGTCTTTGATACCAGCTTTGCTGGTTCAGCCAACAACTTTGTGTGGATTGTAGTTTGGCTCGCTGTAATTTATCTATATGCCCGTTGTGTCAACTTACACCGTTTATCCTAGAACTCGTCATCGCCCCATATACATATGAAATAGGAAATTATTTCATTCTGTTTGACAGCAATGCCCGACTGCATACCGCACGATTAGCACAACAATATCGTCAAAAAGAGGATATGAAACCATAACTAGCCAGCAGTTTTCTCAGAGATGCCTCCTATAGAACACATATGGGAGTACCTATAAAAGTAACTTGAGAATAATATAGGTGGAAGGGCCTAAAATTAATATATAGAAGATGGTAATCCAGTACCAGAATCTAATAAAATAATTGTTACTAATAACAAACCACTTCCAGATATCTGCCCCATGAAAATCTCAGTTGCAATTAAATCTGAAATGTAAAAGCTTATATTAGTGTAATCGCATTTCGGATAAGGTAATGTTTGCGTTATCTGGTGCCGCTGACGTGGCATATGCGAAAGCCTGAGACATTAAGGGCGCGTGAGAAAGTTTTCTACATTACGCAGCATTGTGTAATACAGTAAATCTATGTTAATAAAATTGATGTTTTTGTATTACATCTTAATTATTGCTTTTATTAGTTAAATATTATTATTTTTATAAACTCGCCGCGCGCGGATTAGTATTTTCAACAACAATTCTACGCAAGCTGTTGAAATCAAGCGCTGTTTAAAGCTGTTCTAGATTTTTACATTGTTTATGCTGCCAAAACCGTTCTTGATAATTCCACAATTTATTTATAAGTTCGAGCTTTCTTCGTTGAAGTTCATTTCAATTAATTGTAAATAAAACAATTCTTAACTTCAACAGGTTTTGTATTTTAGCCTTATACGTATTTCAACGTATTTACACGTCATTATCAAAGGCAAGCTTAAAAGTAAGCAGTTGGTGTTGCTATATGAACAATAAATCTTCATAACTTGATCTTGCAGTACCAACTGTTTACTTTTAATCTTGCCTTTGATGTCTACGTGTAACCACGTTGATATATAAGGCTAAAATACAAAACCTGTTGAACTTAAGAATTGTTTTATTTACAGTAAATTCCACAATTAATTGTACGTTTAAATATTTGCGACTTTTATTATATATTAGCGTTCTATAGAGCACAACTTAATAAAAGTACACGTATAATCGTAAAATAAAAAGTGTATACCTTATATGCAGCTCAATGGTTTTGCCTCAGATTCTGGATCGTAAATGATGCATTACATTTTTACAATTATTCACTATGTTTGTTTAGCAGTAGCCCTAAGGAGACAACATGTACTATAAACGAGAAATATGAAAACAATGAAAATATGGAGTGTAAAATATTACTAAAATGTTGCAAATTTTTAAAAATTATTGTTCTAAAACTAGCCGAACGATGCTTTTAATAAGCTCATAGCGATAGAGATGAGCTAAAATTTGATTGGAGTCAAAATCATTTAAAAATGTTTAAAAATTAAAAATTCCTTTATCTTTATTTAATTAAAAAAAAGTTGTTCAACAGCGATAGTAGAATAAGATTCTAAATATAAATTTTATTTACAGCAATATTAAAGAGGTGCTAAGCGGAAGATTTAAGATTTAATTCATTAAAAGTATTAAGAACACATAAAACGAGAGTAAATATTGAACAAATGCATTTGATCAAAGGATTGCAATTTTCTTAACGCATTAGTAAGCCGCTTGAAAATACCTATTTTCATATGTATCTGCAGATTTTTAAGAGTATATTGAACCGAATGTTGCATATATTAACTGAAGGCCAAGCTACTTTTTGTTGTTGCAAAAGTTGCAGTAAATGTCTAGAAATTGGCAAACCTCAAGTTGTGGTAATAAATGATTTCAGTATCCAAATGCAGCGGTATAAATACATTCAGTTGAATAATTAGCATCAACAACAACACTTTAATTCATTTTAGGTTTAGGATTAATGAACTTAAACTTATAAATCTTCAATTATTTTCTTTTCTTGTTGGCTTTATTAGAAACGTAAGACATTAGTTAGTTTTTCTTGAGAGCCAAACAAATTGAACGGATATTTAGTTTAAAGATTCTCGTTAGTTGATTTATTACATAATGGCTTTACAAATGTATCTTAGCATGTAGGGTCATCATTCTACACAATTATTTCAATGTAAATTTTGTTCCATGTTATAAACATCATCCAGAAAAATGGCTACAATAAACGTATACCATAAATGGCTCGATATCATAAGACATAGATAATCTGAAACAGGTTCTACACTATTGGGCAGTAATTAATTAATCGAGGGCGAGCGATGTGTCGTGAATCTCAGGCAGGCGATTGCATCAAACCAGTCCACGGGTAGATGCGATCTGCGATAAATGTCAGAGATAACTGATAGCTGTGGTGTGCGTTTAAACTTTTTGGTATTTAATTAAGGCAATTAAGCGTTCCATATACAACTACCCCTCAAGATTTAATCGAAGATGTTGATAAGCGACAACTTAGGTGTTACGGCGCTAAATTATGTCACCAAATCACCTCTTTGCCGATAATTAGGTGGAAGCTTGATGTGTGGTGTATTGCTCCGATGATTATCTTTTCTCGTGACAAAACGCTACGTGACCCTGCTATAAAGATTACCTTGCTATCTTACGAAGAGGACCGCTAAATTTTCATGTCAACGCAATAATTTAAAAAGGCATCAACGTTAACCTTTGCCAACTATATTAATTAAAACTAGTAAAGTTGGTGAATTGATTTTTTAAAACTTTTTAGAAAATTAGTAATCGCTGCTGTACTTTACTCGGAGTTGAATGTCGAGAATTAAAACGCTCTAAAAACTAAAAATCTTGCTTTCATACCAAGCCTAATAAATAGCTGAAACCAATGCGCTTGCTAAAAATGGAAAGGTCGACAGTCCTTTTGAAAGCAACAATTTAGTACGACGATCAAAATTTGATAAAATGTGGTATTGTCCTTTAAATTTTAAATTCTTTGAAAGTTAATTAACTAACATCTAAATGTACTTTTGATTTTTAGTCCTTACTAGTGCTTTAGCTATGGTTAATTTGACGTTTTTATGACATAATATAATATTATTTACTTAAAACAACCACTTAATTTTTATACAATTGTTCAAATTCAATTAGTTGCACAATGGGAAGTTAATTATGTACAATTTTAAAAAGAAAGCAAACTTATCTTATTGATCTATAATTTAAAGCAAAAAATTGCTTTCAAGATAAATAAATTGACATTAATAAAATGCTGTCTATTAAAAATAATACAATAAGTAGTTAGTTAGCCTTCAATATAACTTAAAAATAGCAGTAGTATTGTCTATTTAGTTATTGTGTAGGAAGTTGCTGTAGACAAGTACCAAATTTTTACTCGTTTCTTTTACTTTTTCGCAATATTTTCTTATAGACCACATACAGTTATTTTATTATTGTATAGTAAAAAAAATTCTATTATTATCTTTTAGTTTTATTTAAACATGGTTTTATGAGAAATTAAGACGCATAATTTAATAATAATAATTATTACTATTAAGTGATGGGCAACGATGGGAAATAGTTATTAGAAATGTTAGAAACATACTGACTACTAATTAGTAAACACATTCCCTCATGGCAGTTAACAACAACAATTGTTTAAGTAGTCATTAGCATGCAACAAAAGAGATGAAACACAACGAATCCAAAAACTACAGCAACGAAGTAGAAACGTTCCTTATTGGGTACATCTAAGGTAGGAGCGTGCACACTATTACAAGCTATTTTTTTAATGCGTTCTTTTAGTAAAGTATAATAACATACTAAATTTTCTCATAATTCCGTTTGCCGGAAACGTTAAAAATGTTAGAAACTAGTTGGTTTTTCAAAAATTTTTCAGGAATGAAATTCGCTTTAGAACAAAATAATCTATAAAAATGTTGCCATTTATGTACTTAATAATATACCGAATGTTTTAAATATTCCATAGAATAGAATAGAATAGAATAGAATAGAATAGAATATGCTTTATTCCATATGGCTTTATAATACAAGCATTGCAGGCGTCATTACATTAATAATTTCACAAATTAAAACATGGTTAAAGCGATATATGCAATACAAACAAGTTTAAAGGCACTAATAAATATAATAAGAATAAAATAATAATGTAAATAATAATAATAGTAACAATAATGTATATATATCACAAAGTATATCACAGTAGTCCATATCACACTAAATACAAAATATATCACCGACCCAGTTTATTCAAAATTAAGCGAAAAATATTCATCTACTTTATAGATTGGATTTAGAATCAATAAATCCTTGACCTTCTTTTTAAAGGGAGCTGTACGTTGAATTTCCCTGATATTAGTAGGCAAATGATTATAACATTATATTGACATAATGTGAGGCCCGTTGGCTATAAGACTGAGTCTATGGGTTGGTAAAATTAGATCATGTTTATTTCTTAAGTTATAGATTTCAATGTCCCCCACTTTTTTGTAACGATGCAGATTTTTTTTTAATAAATACTACGCAATTTAAGATAAAGTTAGACACCACAGTTAAAATTTTAAAATTCTTAAACAGTTCTCCACATGAATGCTGCCTAGGCTTGAAACATATCGTTCTCAAAATTTTCTTTTGCATAATTAGGACATGATTAACTCCAGTTGAGTTTCCCCAACACATAACACCGTAGTTAAGGGTAGCATTAACGTAGGCATGATAGAATGAAATTAATATTTTTGTGCTAACAAAATTCCTTAATTGCCAAAGCAAATAGTTAAATGTCGATAACTTGTTTATAACACTATTTGTATGCACGTCCCAGTTTAAATTCATATCTATGTGAACACCTAAAAATTTTGTAGCTTTACTTTGACGCAAGCTATTCTCACTTACTTTAGAACTGTGTAATGTAATTTTACATTTGTCATATTTGCTTGTCACGACTGTATGTATTACAATAAAAGTAACACACAATTAGGACAAAAATTAACATTTTTCTTTCGTTGTAGCATATTACCTCTTAGATCTGACAGCAAAGGCATAAGTAAGGAAACATTTTTAGGAAAAAATTTTAATGAAATATCAATTCAACAATATCGTCTTCGATTTAGATTTGTACATCGCTTTCCAATAAGACTATTGCCACAGTCTTGTCCTATAGAGTGCCTACACATTTTTGTACAAAACAAATTAGCTTGTCGGCAGGAACAGATTTTATAATAATTACTTTTGCAGTTGCAAGCAATAATTTGTAAAAATATAATCTAACGCTAGTGGTTTTTTACTTGAATACAAAAATATAGCTTTCTTCTCTCTTCCAACCCTACTCTAAAGCAGGTCATTACCTAGCCACTTCTGAATTTTTCAAAAACTTGTTTTAGCTGAAAAATAGCGAGGACTGTTGTTGGAGGTAAATTTGCAAGATCCGAATTGTCCTAAAGTTTTTGTCTTCCTACCATTTTTTTATGATTGGCATGTCTGTGTTCATCTAAACTTTTCATGTTATTACTTGCTTTGGAAAGTTTTAAAATAAATTTTTCACCAGACGTTCATTAGACGTTCTTCAGATTAATTTGTATTGTAAAGCACTTTAGCGCCACCATTTAACTTTTTTGTTTTGTTTTAGAAGTTTAAGGGCAGTATTTTTTTCTTTTTTTTTGAAACTAGAAACAGCGAGTATAAATGAAATTGCCTCTTTTAGAGCCATGCAGAATTTTTAAATTTTATAGTTATCCGAGTTATGGCATATCAACTGTCAGTTCTTGCATAGTAAGATTTCTGATTCCAAAATGCTGTGATTTTTGATAGAGTGAAATAGGAACGGTCCCAAATTATACTAATTTGTTACTTACTACGCGACGTTTTGGGCCAGGAACAGGTGTTTGTGTTTATTGTTTTAATATTTACATCTGTGTTATCAAAAACAAACTGTAAAGAACAGTCTTCTGGCAAAGTAATGTCATTGTTCGAAACACTTGATTTTTGGACTCAAGTACTTCTCTATACGACCTGCATATGCCTAAAGATTGAAGACAATATCTATCTATCTATTTAATAATTAAACGCGTCGAGTGTCCAATGTTTAGACTAGAAAATTGATCTTTGTTAGCTGTATGTAATTGCTATAATCATTTATACATTCTACCAGTTAATTTTTCATGCAAATAAAAAGCAGAGATCCATTTTTGAGTAAGCACGTTTTGTTTGTTTAATTGTAATTACCGGAATTCCACGGTCGTTTTCATAACGAACACATAACTCAAAGTCTTCTAAACACTAGCTTTTACTTTCAGTTCCGTAATGTTTAAACTATAAATCCATGGTTAGTAAACTATCACGGTTGCAGCAATGCAGACCAATATTAAATATTGTACGGTCTAAGAAATACTACTCATCTACTCTACTTTGATAAGTTACCTGGAGAATAGCCTATGTAATACTAATCGACAATTATAGATAGATATGCACTATTCTTCAACGTCAAAGGCCCTGATCTACATCAATATTGGAGATTATAAACATAACAAACTGTTAATTGGTGGCGTCTAATTTTGTCTTTTTTTTGTTCTTCTGGTTACGATAGTGAAAACAAAAAAAAAATTACGCAACGAGTTACGAGTACTGAGGTAGGCATATATGGAGCAAAGCCTAGGGAGAATATCAATCTCCCACTTGGCAGATATGCCTCAGTATTCCAAGCGGAAGTATTCGCCTTCCATCAGTGCGCGCAAGTAAATAATAGAAGGGCCTACACAGGTAGGCGTATCTGTATAAAATCCAAGAGCCAGGCGGCCCTTAAAGCTCTTTCGAGCCGAGAGATCAAATACAGACTGGTATGGGAATGTCTTGAAAAACTCAATGACCTGGCAAGGCAGAACACGGTGAAACTGCTTTGGGTTCCAGGTCATTGTGAGATCGAAGGCAATGTAAAAGCCGATGAACTCGCAAGGCAGGGATCTTCAGAGCCATAATGTGGCCCAGAGCCTGTCCTGGGAGTGTCAGGGAACGCAATCCGTAGCTCCATAGGCGACTGGATTTGCCGTCATCATAAGATTCACTGAATCAAAAAACCAGGACTCACCCGCAGCAAGGCATTTAAAAAAGGGCCTTGCGCAAAAATAGCTGCAGAACTGCTAGCACTAGATAGGAAACAGCTTAGAATCCTCACGGGCTTCCTAACAGGACATGCGACTGTTAAGGAACATTTCTGGAGGATAAAAAGCTTCGATGGAGACCTTACTTGCAGATTCTGTAATGAGGAACCAGAAACAACTCTACACATTATGTTTAACTGTGGTGCGTTGGCAAACAATAGACAACGCATATTCGGGCATCTGCGGATGGAACCGAAGGACTTTAATGAATACCCCGTGAGCGAACTGTGCGCCTTGCTGCAGGGAATCGAGATCACAGACTGGGTGTGAATAGTTACCAGGGTGTGCACCATAAGCTTTTTAGGCTGCAGTGCCTCCAGAACCTAAGATAGACGGACCCAAAAAAAGAAATAATAATATTAGATACAAACATATTATATTCACCTAGATTTTATACTCTAACACTTTTTTTACTGTTAACAAAAATTGGGAAAACGCGCAGTTTCGAAGTTGTTAACAATTATAAAAAAATTGCAATTTTCGGCAAAAGGAGCTACGACGACTGTTAGTATGTGGTTATTGGGTTAAGCACCACTATTGGACAATATTTCAAAAACAATTAGCTTATTATAAATTAGTTCACATTTTGTACCATATTTTAACTAGATGTACTGGGCATAAGCCGCTGAATAGAATAAAGGTGCTTAAGTGGTTAGCAGTCGAATTCTCAAAAAGTTCTTGTGAGAATCAAATGGTTTTGTTTTTTCTTAATTAAAGTGCTTTTCACATTCGCTCAGAAATATCTTCTATTTTCGCATGTCTAATTTCAACACAAAAATGTGTTTACATTGCGATATTGATTAGCATTCAGGAAATTTTACGATAATCAAGACCCAAGCATTCATATGCTGAATATAATCAAATCAATTGAACAACTAATTGCTTATATGCATAAACGGGTAAATCTTATCAGGGCGATCAAAATTTTATGTTCGGTTTAAATCGTGATTAGGGTTTATGTATGAATACGAAACGCATTTTACTGACCACACAACCTGACTGATTAATTGAAGTCGAATTGACAGTTCAACTGTGAACACCGATACAATCGAATTTCAGTAGCGGTTAACAAGACAGTCACCGTAATCGGATTTAACTGACGTTTATAGCAATGACCACACGTGCATAACGGAGTTTGCAAATTTGCAAAAAAATATTTTGTTAAATGGGTCTTATTTTAATAGATATATCAGTTTAGGTTATTTAAAAATGCTGTCACATCCGTAAAATAAAATTAAAAATTATTGCTTTAAGTTATTTGTAGAAGCTTCTGCACAGATTTGAAAAGTAGTTGTTTTAAATTAGTCATATATTGTGGAAGCTTCCAAATTTTGTTAGTCAAACGTGTAAATATAAGTTTAGTCATCTATTTGTAAAAAAAACAAATTAAATTTTTTGGCACCACCTCAAAATAAATAGTATTATAATAGTATAGCAAACGTTGAAATTGAAACGTCAGCAAAGTGGCTTTACATTTCGATAGTCTCTTAAAGTTTCAAACACTTTCATTTTCCATTTAACATTGCAGTATTAACCAACTTTACAAAATTATTTGTGATGTTTGAGTAATTTAAAAATGTTTATTAAAAAATTAGAGTCGTGAGAAATACCTACAAAATAATTTATAATACAAATTAAAAGTACACCGTAAAATGTTTTATAATAAATTTATGAATTTTATAAAAAAAACGGCAAAGTTTTAAAAAACTGTTCAATTACACATGAAATTGACTTATGATTTATTTGTCGATTCCGTAGGCGTTGTAAAAATTACTTTACAAGACAGTGACTCCGTGCGGAATCTTCATGAATTAATCCTACGCATTTAACATTCAAACTTTTACGATTAAACGTAATAAACCGCAAATATAAAGTCATACTGTTTCGCTGCGCACAAAGAGCGACTGCGACGTAGTGTCTTGCGCAGCTGGTTGCTATGCAAATAAAGAGGTTCGAACCCCACTCTCGGAACACCGTGGAAACAAAATCGCGACCATTTCTCCCTTCTGGGCCGAAGCTCGTACTTAAGCTGAGGTCTTCTATGCATGTAGCTCTAAAAACATGCACAACATATACGTAGGAGAGATGATCGCAACGCCTCTAATGAGATATGCGGCTTGCAAATATGTATGCAGTGGTTTTTGAAATAATAAAATAATGGAAATGTGCAACCAAATTACTTAAATAAAAGGAAAAATTGCTACCGTTCGTGAATTTTTACTCCCTAGAACCTACTATTACATTGATACGTGATTTGTGCCTTTGAGTTATGTAGAAATCATATTGTTCTATGTAGATCTTAACCAAATTTACATTTTGAAGAGTCAGTCTTTATCCACTATCAAATCAAATGAGTGTTCTAGCGAACATGCATTGTGCTGTTTTGTAGTCACAGTCCAAAAATAAATAATAAATAAAATTATATAATGTTATTAAAGTTTAAAGTTACTTTTAAAATTTATTTATCATCGGTCTATTTCTGCTGCTAAAGGTTTAACGTGCACACATATAACAGTTCTCGCAGTTTTGCAACTCTTTCAAACGATGTCACATTGGCAGATCCATCTACTCATTGAATTTCAACAAACAAATCTCGTTCCATTATTTCCTGAAGAAACACCGTAGAAGATAAAGATTGTAATCAAATCATTAAGATTTATCACCTTTCAAAAACCTCGATTTTGTTGTTTAAAAATAAAATTTCGTTTTTTCTCTAAATTAGTTTTTTTTTATTTTTTTAGCAAAGTCTTAACGTGTTCTCACGGAAAGTGTTTTTTGAAATCTATGATTTAACAGAAAACAAATACGGTTTCAGTTACAAATCTGGTGTTAAAGTCACTTTCCACACATTAATTTAAAACGTCTAAACAAACATGAATAGATCTTTGCTTAAAAGAGAGACTAAAATGCTGCAGTGAATGTAATTGTAGAGATTGTAACAATAGTTTATAAGGTTACTCTGGTTCAGAAACAGGAGAAACTTATTAAGAAAATTTTACTCGTGTATTTACACAGCATTATTATTATATAACGTCACATATATGTATTATTTCTTTCCGCATTTTATTAATAATTAAAGAAATTGTACAACTAACTAAAGTTATTTTTCTATGTATACAGCTTCAAGTACTATCAAGGTTTAGGTCTCAATGCGGCACAGAAATTGGGCGGCATTTTATAAAATATGTATACCACCAAAATCATGACCACATGATATCTATTTTTTTGCTTTAAAATATGTCTCATCGCTTATTCTTAATTCTGTTCGCTGCACGAATGTGTTAAAATCTACATATGAAAAAGAATGTCGCTTAGTAAAAAGTTCACTACATCGAAATGAAAAAGTCACATTCGTAATTTCTTTAGGCAAAAATTAATTTTATCGGCAGTTAAAATAAGACCATAGACCATAGCGCTGATGCTTCTGCTTTTTAATAAAAAAATATCAAGTCGATATCCCAAATACTTTTCGAGATATTACGTTATACGTGTTAAAATACGTTTAATTTGAAAATTGGTATTTGGTCAATTTGATTTATAAAATACCGGTGAAAAATGTCGTAAATAGCCATTTTGTATAGCAAATAACGTACTTAACAATAATGTGTCAGTATGATCTAGTTGTACAAAGAAAACAATGTTTGTATAAACTATACGATTTTTACCGTTTACCCAATTTACATTGAAATTTCAGAAATGTTTTATTAATTTTTATATAAAAATGTTATTAATATTTAAAAGGAAACATTTAAATTAAAATTATAACTTGTTTTTGTTTTTATAGAAAAGAAATATTATTCGAAAGTAATTCAATCTTCAATCAAATCTTTTATATACAGGATGTATCAAATTGCATGTTATCTATGAGGATCTCGCTTATTTGAAGAAATACGACGATGGTTAAATTAGAGAAAAGTTGTGGAATTTTATGCCCACTAATAATCTAAAAAGATATTAGACCTATCTTGCTTAGTTACTGAAAGAACTGCAAAAAACTGAATTTTGGATTTTTTGTTTTCGGCTATAACTCAATTATCATTTCCGTTACATATTTCTAGTTATCGCATTATTAGGACACTTTTTCATGCTGAATCTAAATGTTTGGTCAGATTTGGTATAACTGTTACCATTACTCATTTTCGACTGCAAACTTCTCTTTCTTATGGTCGGCATTTCGATTTTTTTCATTTTTAAATAGGGTTTTTAATTCTGATTTCAACGATGTGTCGCACTTTGCATTTTGATTTAATTATGAACATTTTATTACAGAAAATAAAAATTTCATAAGAGTGCCATGGAAAGACTACGTCATTTAATATAGTTTAAAAATATTCTAGTAGGCCATGAATTGATGGAAGTAAAACAAAACACTACTTTTATTTACTTTTACTTTTAGATACATTAGGTACGCGAAAATTTCAGCAAACTTTGTTTTGAGCGTAGGCAGCAGATTATGTTATTTTTTATAAGAACAAACGAATGACAAATTACTTAACATACACAAGTCGCTAAAAAACACATGCTCAGAAGCTCGTCTAAAATAAACTCTCTAATCTGTGTGTTAGTAACTGTGTTCATTTGTTTTTGTAAAAACTAACTTATCGTGCTGCCTACGCTCAAAACAAATTTTCCTGTAATGTTTGCGTACCCAATGTATCTAAAGGTCAAAGTAAATAAAAGAAGTGTGTTGTTTTACTCTCATCAGTTCATGGCTCGCTAGATTTTTTTTTAAATAAATTGAATGACATGGTCTTTCCATAGCACTGTTATGAAATTTTTATTTTCTGTAATAAAATGCTCAAAACTTAAACAAAATGTAATGTGTGACACATCATTGAAATCAGAATTAAAAACTCTATTCAAATATGAAAAAATTTAAAATTGCCGACCATAAGACAAAAAAAGGTGACAGTCGAAAATGAGCAATGGTAATAGTTATATCAAATCTGATCAAAAATTTAAATTCAGCATTAAAAAAGTGTCCTAATAATGCGTTAACTAGAAATATGTAACATAAATGATATATGAGTTACAGTCGAAAACAAAAAATCCGAAATTTCAGTTTTTCCCATTTCTTTCAGAAACTAAGCAAGATAGGTTTAATATGTTTTTGGATTATTAGTAGGCATGAAATTCCACATATTTTCTCTAGTTTAACCATCGTCGTATCTCTTCAAATAAACGAGATCCCTAAAGTTAACACGCAATTTGATACATCCTGTATATAAAAGTGAATGTTTGTGTGTATGTTCCCTATAGACTCAGAAACTACTCTGCCGATTGAGCTCAAACTTTAACACAAAGTGTGTTTTGAGGAGAGGAAGATTTTAGAAAGTTATGTTTTTTACAAAAAAATGGACCCGCTATGTTGCGCTGGCGATATTTACGAAAATGTGTGTTTATTGTCTGATTTCGCTTTATTGAGGCGTAACAACGCACGCCGAGTATTAGCTAGTATATTATAAATCATATCTCTTCCTAGACTCAACTCAACGTTCTTAGCTTCAGTCTGCATCTAGGCAACCTCACTTCCTTCCTATTACTTCCGTCTCATTACTTCCGTTCCATTATTTCCGTCTTTCATACGCGAGGCTACTCGTGGTGGCAAAGAAGTTTCACTTCAAAAAACTTTGATAGGTGCTTTCATGTGATATATAGCCTTGAAGATAAAAAAAACAATTTCTTTCTATAGCTATACTCCGTGTACTGAGGAAGGTAAAAAGCAGCGGGCATATATGAAGAAGTTCACGCAGCTTTTTTCTGTGACTTAATTACAAATCTAAAGTTACGTCCGGAAACGAATTTCAGCCTTTTAATTTTTATGGTAATCACGCAGTTGTTATTCTCAAACTACATACCCATGACAAATTCACCAAAAACACTAAAATCTTCAAAATACTTTAAACCGTGCTTATTGTAATTCCTTTTATATTACTACATTTTAATTTTAAATCGTTAAGTCCGCAACAAGCGATCTCCGAAAAACAGTCATAAAACCTATGGTAGTATTATAATTCGTTGGACTTGCCCCCTGCCGCATCAGCATTAAATATTATCATTAACGAAAGCGGAAACAGTGAATCTTCGTCGAACATTAGAGCTTTCTATAAAAATACTCGTATGTGGGTGTTGTACGTACGATAGTTCAAACGTTTAGACATGATAACATAATTGTTTTGCCAATAAGTTTGTAAGCGGTTTAGTTAGTGGGTACGTGAAGCTGGTAACATAAATTTTATTTACCCTGAAATAATTTATGGATATGTATGACAGGAATGTGGACTGCATTTTAATAGGTGTTATGCACATGTCGGGCAAATACGTATGGCGCTAAGCGAGCATTGTGTCGGGGCAGCGCCTTTTGCAACGAACCTGGTAAACGTATTTATAGGATTGCAGGTTTAATGAGCGCTAGCAAGCAAAGCTGGACTGGTTTTCTCACAATAGCTTCCCGCAGTTCATACGTTTAGTAGATCAGCAGGAAGTATATACAAGACATACTTAATCTCTATGTAGAGTGATTGATCGTTTATCCATTGCACACAGCAGTACTTGGCCACGGTGAACAGATATAAACTTAAAAGAGACTACTTTGTCATCAGGGTTCTGTTAGTTGCTGTGTGAATATCCTCATTTATCTTAATTCGCTGCGCGTATTTTAGGTTCAGGATAAACCTGATCGTAAAGTAGCAGATATCGTTTGTTCGTGGACATCGCCAGAATAATTCAAGAGATTGGCACTATGATTGAAGATTATTTTCCAGGCTGCAATAATGCCCATCTGTTGAAGTCTACGGTAGTTTAAATTTTTTTTTATATTAGTTTGTTTATGGCAAGATTTCATTGTAACGAATTAACATTGAGAAATAGAAGTAAAGCGATTAAACGATTTTTGTGTACTTTTTAAACTTATTTAAAAAGCGCGTATTTATTATTACACCAAATTTTAAATTGGAAAATTTCATTAACAGAAAAGTTTAAATCTCTTTGTTTCGATAAATATTAACAATTTTAATTTGTCCATACATTGAGCAACTTTTTCGATTCTAAGAAAACTTTCATAAACTATTGCACTATACTCCTTTAAACTAGCTTCGTGATGTTAATAAATTTAGCTAAACCACAAATTTGTTTTACAGTGTATGATATATCCTGTGGTTTTGAGTACATGCAATAAATGCTTTTTATAATGTTGGTAAACTGCTGGCTCTTGATTTGTAACTTTATACATAACAATACTTTAATGGTGGGAACATCATCAGCATACCGCATTACCAAAAGGAAATAATACATTATACAAATTATCGAAACAGAGTAGAAGACAAAGATGGGATTTGACCAAAACAAGCAGCAAATAGATTCAAATACCACAGGCCACAGGTAATTATTTATTTACAATTTTGTCTTAACTTAATGCTATATCTTGCCATTTCTTAATTTTTGGCACTATAACCTGCCAAAATTAGTTCTTGGAGATTTGGATGGAAAAGACGAGACGCGGGCGATTTTTTAGTATCTATTCATAGCTGTGAAAAATATGCAAAGAATGCTTCGTTATTCATTCAAGGATAATAAGTTAATGTATCTATCTAAAGCTATATTAGGAGGATAAAACTGCTAGAGCAAATTGAATTAATAAAAGCAACAAGAATTGACATGATTTCTACTCCTACATTCATTTAATTTGCATTTAGATTAAAATACACAAAAATGTAATTTCTCACAATAAAATATCATTTTTAAGGTTATTTACATTATAGCTGCGTATTAATTGTATTTCTATTTATTGTTTATTCGTTTGTGACCTACTCCAAACCTACTTCCAAAGTACAAAACTATATGTTTTAAGTTTACTTGTTTTTGTTTTCTTTGCAGTAGTTTTTGAAAGACCACACTATATTTATTTTTTATATGATTATTTTATTATGATTAAATTTTAATTTTATTCAAACAATATTTTATGAACAATCAAAATAGTGTTATAAAAATAATAATCTCAAATTTTACGAACTATTGTCACAACTAATACCACAAGTACCAAGAATTCTTTGAGAATGAATATTTGACTATTAAAGAATTAATAGATTATTAATAAAATAAAACTCTTGGTAATTGTTTCACAATTTGTTGGTTTTTATTTTCTCGACTTAAGTTTCAACCATCACGGTCATCGTCAGGAGTTTACAAATCAAAGTGATACTAAAACTTAAAAACTTAAAGATATACAATACTACCCTACCCATTTCCGGAATTTTGAGTCGTCGCCCTGACTCTAAGTGTTAACACACGTGTTTTTATGCTTTGTATATTGTAGGTCAAGGAGGGGTGAATTGCCTAAATCGGTGTGGCCGTTAACTATATTTTGATTATTATTTATTGCCTTTTTAATTTCTAAATTTTCCAATTTATTTAAACGTTTGCCCTTGTTTTCTACGTGTAAAATTTTTGTATCTGTTTGTTTGAAAACATGATTGTTTGTAATACAATGTTGGGAAATGCCGGTTGATTTATGATTATATTTAATTGGTCTAATGTGGTCTTTAATTCTTGTATTAAAACTGCGGCCAGTTTGTCCTATATATATTGCATCACAATTAGAACAGTCTATTTGATAGATGCCATTTTTTGAATATTTTTCTATTGTGTCTTTATTGTTTACTAGATGTTTATGGAGTTTGTTCGGATTGTGCATAGCTACGTTAATATTTAATTTTTTGAGCCTGTTTGAAACTTTATAGCTAACTCTACCTATATAATTGATTTTTGACCATATTGTTTTTTCAGTTGATGCCTTTTGTTTGTTGTACAAAAGATGTTTCACTTTTTCTTTTTGTTTTTTCTTTAAAATGTTATCTACAAATTGTTCCGTGTATCCGCTTTTTAGGGCTATAAATTTATTTGTGCTAAGTTCTTTATTGAAATTTTCGGTAGACAGTGGGATATGAATGGCTCTGTGTATCATACTATTGAAAGCTGCTTTTTTAATTTTGATTGGTTGTTTAGAATTTGAATGTATGACCATGTCTGTACTTGTGGGTTTTCTGAAAATATTGTACTCTAAATTGTTCCCTACTCTTTTTATGCTTAAATCTAAAAAATTTAGGGTACTGTTCTTTTCTGTTTCTATTGTGAACTGAATATTATTATGAATTTTATTAATGTTATCTAAAAATTGTTGTATTTGTCTGTCTGTACCTAACCACAAGCAAAATATATCATCTACATATCTAATCCAGATTTTGACATTGTTACTAAAATTGTTGTTTGAAATAAAAACTTTTTCTTCAAAATTAGCCATAAAAATTTCTGTTAGTAGGGGCGAAAGTGGGGATCCTATCGGTAGTCCCTCCTCTTGCTTGTAAATTTGGTTGTTAAATTGAAAATAATTTTGTTCTAAGCAGGTTGCGAGCATGGTTCTGAGTTCTAATTTTTTAATATTCGTCAAATTACTATTGTTTATTTTTTCTATTTTGCGTCTTTAAGAAAGCTATTAAAGCACGCAAACGCGTGCTATTATAGCTCGGTTGCCAACTACCGCAAAATCCCCATTTTGGAACTGGAAGTTTTTATTTAAAAAGGCACAAAAAGGGCATAAAAAGCGCAAAATAGAAAAAATAGTATAAAATACACGTTTTATAAAACATTTTAGCGCACTTGTTCTTTAGAAAACTTGGACGCGTGCTCTAAAATCAGTCTTATAAAACTTGTGTTTTAATGTACTATTATTGAACGCTATTTCATTTGCTTCTTTTATTGGAATTGATGTGAAGAGGTTGCTAACATCAAATGAGATTAATTTTGCATTAGTGGGTATCTGAAATTTTTTTAGTTTGCCTATTAATTCTAAAGAATTTTTTACCGAATACTTTGAAAAACAGTTTATGTGTATAGGTAATATTCTATTGATTTCTTTACACAGCTTATAAGTGGGTGCGTTAATGTATGAAACAACTGGTCTAATTTATTTTATTAATAATCTATTAATTTTTTAATAGTCAAATATTTATTAATATTGTTTCACCACACAATCAATTCAAAATATTTTTGAGAATGATTTGCCACTTTCATGGAAATTGTTGCGTCAAAATTTCACGAAACAAAATCAGCTCAAAAATTTCAGAGTGAGTTTGTTGAGTGGAATTTGCAATAATTTGTATGGAAATAACAAATCATTTTCTAAAAAAATATTATTATACAAAAAAAATATTCAACAATATAACTTTAATTATCAGCTTTAATTATTAATTTATTGTGAATAAAGCAATTCCTAATTTTAACTGTTTTGTTTTATTTTAGCCTTATACGTATTTCCACATGGCATTTTGCTGTGAAAATGACATGTTAACATGTCGAAATAGTATAACTTTAATTATCTTTATTTGCAAATTAACAATTATTAATATTATACAACAGCTAGTAGCTGACAAACGCTTGCTTAATTATTAAATTTGATAGTGAAAATTCGACACGTTGAATTTTCGATTAGTTTTTTTTTTTGTATTGGCCAATGTAGAAAATAGAAGTATCTTATGGACTCATGCAATACAGCATTGAATAATCACTTTCACATTCTTAGAGAAAAATCTGTTTAGAAAAATATAATGATGTATCCATCAAAAGCTATAACAAAAAGATAAAATTGCAGAAGCAAATCATGTTTTTAATGAATTATTAAAAGCAACGAGAATTGACATGATTTCTACTCATACATTCATTTAATGTGCACTTGAATAAAAATAGTGCAATTTGCTACAAAATACAGTAGTAATTAGGACAATTCACTTATGTTTACATGATGCCTACATACCTATAGATTGATTTGTATTTTCCATTCATTCTTCGTTTGTAACGTGCCCTTATGCTCTATACCTACTCCTAAAACCCAAAGATGCAATAGATTATTACTATTATTATCACACTTTTAAAAAATATTTACCGTCAGCAACGTTGGTACACAATAATAAAAATTTTTTTAGGATTTAATAATAATCTTCGCGGTGCTATTAATATTAAAAAATAATACTAAGGATAGTTGTGGGCTACGCCCTCTCCTATTTTTGATTATTTTGTTGGCAGCGTAGCGGGCTGCGGATCAAAGTCCTAGTCTATGTTCTAAAATAATATATGCGGATTTCTTCTCCCTATCAGAACTTTTACTAACCGCGAATTCAGTACTATGTCTTACATCTCGACATAGGTTGTTTATCTTCTATACAGGGTCCGCCACCTAAAACTCCCGAGGCCCATAATTTTCTAATTTAAAAAAGTATCATGACGGGCGGGGCATGAAATTGTAGCTAATTTAAAACACTTCTAAAATAGCTAGTAAAAATTGAAAAACAACTGATAGCCAAAAAACTGTTGTTCATCTGAACTTTTTGACTGTCAATTGTTTTATAAATTCCAGTAGCTATTTTAGAAGAGTTTTAAATTAGCTGCAATTTTGATGCACGATATCTCTTTAAATAAAATGTTACGTGCCTTGGGAAATAAAGGTGGCCAGCCCTGTACATTAAATCCCAACTGCTTCCCCTTTTCTCTACCTGCAGTGACCGCGCATTCAGTAACATGCCTGATATTTTGACGTAGAACGTCTGACAAAATTTACGTGGAAGGAAGAAAATTAAATCCTTTATTTTTTACTGCACTTAAAAACATTAAGTTGTGCGTTTTGTTCTACTGCCACTTATGATCAATTTAGCTTAAACACCGTACTTTCATAGTTGCCCGCTTTTAAACAAAGGAGCATAATTGATCTATTTTAAAAACTTTACATTAAGTGTTACAGAAAAATTAGCGGCCTGCAATATTTTTTTGAAAATATCAAAACTTTTAGAAATTTTTCATTTCACAGTTTTAGTAGTTTATACAATTCTTGTAATTTGCAACATTGTGTCCTCATACAGAATTCAAAACAATGTTGTGTGGGCAGTTTTTGACCAGTACTTCTTTGTAAATTTCTTACGTGCGTCCCTAGGCATTTTCAACCATAGTACTTTGGTGAACTGATGGTTTTCAAACACAAAAGCTCTAACAAATGTCCTGCAATGTTTGCATGGCATTGACGTAATTTGTACCTAAACTTATTTAACGAAAATAGTTGATGTACGTCAAATTCTACAGTTTGACGTTATTGCGACGCATTTCTATCGATCAGTGATTGCAGCGTCGTTTTGTTTCACGGAGACCATTCCACAGGTTCGAACTCGACCGCTCGAGGTGACAGGGTCGTGATTAGATGAGCGGCCCCGGCTATAATAACCCATGCCCGCTAATGGCAAACTTGTAGCACCTGGAAAAAATATTAATTGCGGCGGCCGCAACAAGCATGCATTTATAATACATTCTTGATCTTCTCGGCTCGCTATTATATGCATCATATGTCGAGGATTTATTGTGAAGATTTTAATTTATTCCTATGGCCACGGGGTAAATAGTAAAACATCTCTTATGGTTGTCCGACACCATATCGTTTATAAAAAACGAATTATAAACATAATTACATTTTGATGGAGCAAACCTGGCCGAATAAATGCACTAATCTCTGATAGCATCGGAACGCGCCCATCCGCGGCACGGGATTATCGATAACAACATTATTGCTTCTCCTCCATAAAACCGGTGTTGAATGTGGAGCTTTTCACGCCCAAATGTCACTCTCAGATCACAATGAATGAATTAATTCTGAAGTTGTATCACTTGCGATTCAAACAGCTTATTTGTCTAGATGGATAGGCACTAACAATGGATACGTGACAGGCGTACAACACGTGGCTTGGTGGCGGAACCGCTTTCATTCCCTGCGGAATTTTCTTTAACGTTAAGAGATCTAAGTATATCATCTTACAATCGTTCCGTACAAAAGAATTCTAAATGTTTATTAAGACCTAGAACTTTTCTTCTATTTCTGCGTGCCTTTAGGTATTACAGCTACAAGTACGATACATATTTATTAAAGAAACATTGCTTTTTCCTCATTTGTAGATGATGAAAGTCGTATTTATATTTTTGTAATATTTTTTTATTTGAATATTGTTAAGAATTCATGTCTCAATGTAACAAGAATTTTTTTAATCTATCAAAAGCTAACTACAAGTTATATCAGAACAAGGTATAAGAAATAAGTAAATAATTATTCGAATTCTAATCGTACTGCAAATTACGGCATCGACAGTTATCCGCTTTTTTTTAGTAGACACAATCTTACACGTCAGGCATTAAACCAACCACAAGTTCTTCAAGCCAAATAATAAAGCGGCACTTGAAATTTTCTGTGTGGCCCTGCCTAACGAAGTTCTAGTTTCGTTCTAATTTTCCTGTAAATTGGTGAACCAGAGGTAGCCCATGTTGAGGTTTATCTAATAATTGAAAAATGCATTAAAATACCAATATTTGATTATCTCGGTTGAAAATATAAAAAAGTGTACTTTTTCATGTAATTCCGCGCAAATTATAATTTCTAGTCAACTATTACAAAAAACTAACGTGTTAACAGTACAATAGACATTATCAAATGAACCTTCCCCCCCTCCTCGATTCATCAATTTTTATGAGAACTATACAAAAAAAAAGTTTTTTATTGGAGAGAATCACACATCACGTTTAAAGTAGGGCTGTTGATTTTAACAAACATTCTAACCGGTTAACCGAAAAACTATTGGATATTCGAATCCAGATACCAAATACTTGTAACTATTCGTTAACCAAATAGCAAAAAATAAACGTACCTAAGAAGAATTGCCTTTTAAGCGGTAAATCTGTTATACATAAAATTGACGTTTACAGTTTAATAAGAAAGTGGTTTATTCAATTAAAACATGCTCTATTATTACTTTTCATTAGTGTTTAAGTTATTTCGGATGGAAAATACATTCGTATTTAAAGCCTGGTATCCACCAAAGCAACACTTGTCGGCAACCATGTCGCCGACAAATGTTTATGAAAGAGCATGTAGCGAACAACATGTCGCTTTGGTGGATAGGACCAGGCGTTTCTCTATTTGGTCAACAAATGTTTACAGAAGCATCAACAAAAGTCGAAGACTTTGTCGATGACAAATTTTGCTTTGGTGAATTCGGGACTTAATGTGCGTATGATGACGACTGCATTAGAAATAAAGTAGTGTCCTGTATTTCGATAATTTATTATAGGTTCAGCTAATCGATTGTTTTTACTAAAAAATAATTAGCAAATTCAGAGACCTAAACCTTCAGTATATGAATCACCAAATACTTCACTGTTTGATGTTTGAGAAATCGAATAGTTGAGCTAATCGAACTAATTAGTTTACAGATAGTTCGATTAACCGAATTATTCGGTAAGCAAATTATTTAATACGGGAATAATGCGGACCCTAGAAGCATGAGGGGCAGCTAAACACATTTTTAACGAATACTTAGACACCGTTCAATCTATGCTCTTTAAACTAAAACTGTTAATAATATTCGGTTAACCCGTTAACCGGCTGTTCTACTATCCGAAAACGGCGGTTAACTGAATTTGATTAACCGTATTATTCGGTATCCGAATTCGTCTATCAGATTCCGTTATTCAATTTAAAAAAAAACATGCTACCGCTTTTAGTTTCGGCATCCTTTTAACGCTCACTTTGTCCGTAAATGTTTGAAATACTTCCACACTCTGAAGCTTATGGAAATTGGGCTATCCATTTAGCGGTTATAAGGCGTCACACACAACACAAACTCAGACATGTTTAGAAACTCCTTTTTTGGGTTTCTGGAGGTTTAAAACATGTATTTCCGTCAAAATGTCGAATTAGAAATTTTTTATGAAATAAACACTCGAGGTGCAGGAAAGTAAAACAGCGCAGGGTTCAGCTAGTTCTTAGAAAATACGAGTTAATAGACGCGGCAGTTTCTTAGTTTGTTATTATTATTAATTCTTAGCTTACTTTAAAACATGAGCGTAAATTGTCAATAGACGACAAACAGAAAATAGCTCTTTTCAGTTCATCTCATAGCTGCACGTCAAACTGGGATGGCCGTATTTGTTTTAGAAATTAATGAGATTCCCTATAATGTCCATTCGTAAATCAAGGGCGCGCCTGGCGCTAAATCCAAAAAAGCTAAGAATTAAAAAACCCGAACCGTCCGGATTCCTCCCAGAGTTTTTTATTTTATATTAAACGCAAACTAGTTTTCGCTATTTCGGTGCAACCGCAAACCTAAGTTATTATTATAATAAATTTTAATTTTTTAAATTCATTTCGTCCTCTGGGTAAAGGTAAAGTCACAATAAATAAATCAGAAAAATAGCCAATTTGGTGCGTAAAATTGTGTATTTGTTCTAACATTTTTCCAGTTCTCTACCAGATCCCCCTCTACGTCGCTACTTGCGATGGGCGCACCAAAACAAACCTTTAGGCGCGGGCCTGATCGCAAAGCAGTTGCATTAGGGCCGGACGTATTTATGTTTCGTACCTCTAATAACATTATATTTTAAACATGATCAATTTTTTATATTTCATTAGAATAAATTAAGAACATATTACTTTTTATTTTTTCCGAGCCACCAGCATTTAAATAAGCCATAAATAACTAAATTATAGCAACAGTAGTGACTACCACATAAGCATTTGCTGAAAACAATCAATAAACTGAGTGGAGATGTGCACGCTCGTCATTGTGTGATGGTAATAAATTTAGAAGAGAAAAATCATTTAAAAACGAAAATTTCCTCTTCTATGGAGTATTTGTAACAATACAATAATTTATATGATAGATATAAAAATTAATATTTTATTCTAGCGTTGATATAATATTTATGTTGGTCAAATGTCACATTATTATGTTTGTGATTTTGTGTATACACTACGAGTATATAGTTGGGTGTTTAGACAGAAAATATTAACCAAATTTGAATTTTGGAACAAAATTCTGAATTTGGTACCGTTATAGGAAGCGCATGTTGATCATCTACTATCGCAGGAGCGTCAACCCAAAACAACTGCCGTTTTCAAATGGCTTCTTATTTGCGTATATTATATTTTCATAAATTTAGATTTAAAAAAAAAGTTGATCAATTTTGAAAAATCTTAATTTCTATTCAACTTGTTTTAATATTCCAAATGTTCTTAAATAGGGGCAATAAAATGGCTAGCAAATTTAGATGCTTTTTTTGTATCGTTAAAAGAAGCTACATGTTATATTAATTAAGGTGGGAAATTCAAATTGTTTGAAATAATGTACGAATAAGCTGGCGTTATGAGAAAAGATACAAAAAGAAGTTATGAGAAAAAGTTATTAAAAATTACCGCAAAAGCGTAAATGTAGATTTTCAAAACGATCGTCGAATTTGTTTTGCGTTATTGTGGTTTTGCCTCGCATTGGGCCAAAAATCACAATATCGTTATTTTAAATAGATAAACAACAACCATTCCCCAGAACCCTATAATACCGTAGGGTTAAGTGTTGAATATTTTATTACATTTACTTACCAGTAGAATAAATCATATACCACATAAATTATTGTAATTGTTGAAGTATTGAGCATATAATAAGCGCTCCAAAAAAAGCATCAAGTTAGCCGTGAATGCCATTGTTTTGCCGGACTCGCTCTGTATAGCACTTGCTATACTGGACAGGATTGGCAGAAACGCGGCATTGAAGGAACACTCCGTGATTTTTGTTAACTCATGATAGCGTTGCATTCATAACTTTGACAAATAGAATATTGTCTGTACCTTTCTAAATTAAAAGCTCCGTTTCTTTATATTTCCGGAATCTCTTGAGCGAATTTTATCAAATTTAGTGTGTGGAAGTTTTTCACTAGCAAATAGTTCTTTTTAAGGTTTTCAGCCGGAACCTGAAACAGAACCTAGACGTATGTTTTCTTGGTTGAGATATTTGTAAAAAAGGTTTCTGAGTATTTGAAAACAGAATAGAGGCAAATAAAATGCATTTTTCCGAAAACTTTATCCTCAAAACAAAGAACGTTATAAATTTTTGAAACTGTTGACTTTAATGCACGATTACTCAAAAACAAAACATACAATTAATCAAAATCACTAGACTATTTCTTAGCCCTTAATAAGTATAATTTACGATGCAAAAATATTATACGAAACATGAAAACTATAAAAATGCCAGGTTTCAAAATTTCCTTAAAGAAAAAAAAATATTTCACAGAAACTACTCACACTATTTTCTTTTAAATTTTATGAGCGGATGGAGCTTGCAATAAGGTACAGCATTGCGCACGTTGTTACTTTTGTGCATATTTTGTTAAATTATGAAATTATCGATCCTGCAAAATCATTTGTATTTGATTTATGCACCACACTCATCACTGAGAAAACAACTCCCTCTCTTGTATTCATTCTACCAATTATTAATTCAATAATCGTCTCATCACAAAAACCATTTTGAAGCTTTTCGAATCGTTTATGAGGCAGCAATAATAAAAAATTGTAAAATATTATTGCACAAAAATTTTCTGATGTTAAATTAATGTTTCTTTAAACAAGAAACCTTTAGCCGCAAATAACAAATAAAAGAGTTGATGTAAAAGCACACAATTATTTTAATATTTTTGGAAAATGGGAAGACACCACATGATCTTGGAACAGGCAAATCCAAGGTTATTGGAAAATCTAAAATCTGGTGCGTTATTGGCGTAGTATAACGTTATTCAAAACGTATTTCTCAGGATCGTTTTTCCAATTTATTGTAAGTAGACTAATACAACAAACTTTACCCCTTTGTTAACACACGGTACTTTAAAGGGTAGTTTAAGTTCCAATATACTTCGAAATCTCCTAATTTTTGTGTAGTGCACGTCACTATTCTAATGCCTATATAACCTTCAATATAGTGTACACAAGTGCGAATTACAGTTGGTTTTTTGAAGTACCTAAGTTAGGGTGGTGAAATTTATTTTATTTTGAAGTGAATAGACATTAGTGTTGATAAGTGAATTAATTAAATTTCTAAAAATCTACGAATCTCATAAACAGAAAATAAATTCAAAATTGTATCAATAAGTTTACTATTTTTGCTGGATTTCAGATGGTTACTAATAATTTTTAGATGGTTTGAACTAGTGGTTGTGGAACGATCAGACCCGTGACAGCCAACGAGTTGCGGAAAATTGTAGACAATAGTGAATTTACTGACATACCAAGTGATACACATTTTCAAACAGATGAGAGCAATAACTGCTACTGCTGAAGAAGTTAAATGAAAATTGTGCTAGGAAGAGAAGATATTACGAATAATGAACGCAAAATTAATGTAGAAGACACTGAAAAAATGGTGTAGCCGAAAAGGAAGAAAATAGTGTGGAAGAAGCAGAGTTAAAAAAGGAAAAAAAGATTACACAAATCGAAAGAAGAATGCTACAAAAGCAAAGGAAAATGCTACAAAACAAAGAAAAAAAATGCCACTCAAAAAGAGAAAAAGAAAGTAATAAATAAGCTACAAACCAACAATCAGATGACATTGATAGGAAGTAGAGTAAACATCAAGTTCACATGACGGTTCCCGATTATAATTTTTCAGAACGCACTGTTGAAAATAAATTCGTAGAATGTCAGACTGCAACCAACATTTTTCTAAAATTGTTGATCCAATTATTGAAAACATTTTGTTCCAATGCAACTCATACGCAATTCAGAGAGGACATTTGACATTTATTAGAATCAATATATTTATGGGGTACCATAGACTACCCAATTGGAGGTATTATTTGGGCAATTGCTCAGGACTTAGCAATTCCCATTGAATTCATCAGCCATAAGCGGAGATAGATTTGTTTTATTTATCATATATAATTCTAAGATTCCCTGGGAAACTTCTAATAAACTTTACAAACTTCGACTCATGATTGACGCTCTAAACCAAAGGTACTCTACGTTTTATACAGGCGCTAGCAAAGTGAGTAGGATACATTTTGAAATCTATTAGGGGATAAATGAAGTAATTGAAAATAATTTCAGGGACTTTAGACTTGGTGAAAAAGTTGTTCTCCATCTGACGGAACACGAATGGGGAAAGTACAGATAGGTTATTTGTGATAATTATTTTTCAACAATGTGTTTAAATAAAAAAAATTAATTAAAAACTATGCAGAAATTGGGTTGCGAAACTATTAAAATTCTCACAGGGTCTCGTAACAAATATGTGTCTGGATGCTTTTCTGGCAAACCGTGGAGACTATGATTATAGATTTTCTTTCATAGACATTGGTGTGTGGAAATGAAAAGACAATAAAATGGATCGTTTGATTAGTAATTTTCATGGTAACAAGAAATGCTCACGTACAGTGAAGCGGACCCAAAAAGATGACACTAAACTAATGAGAAGGGTGGATCACGCTGACTGACTTGTAGATCGAAAAAGTGGTGGCAGAGATTCGTTAGCGGTCTTGTATACATGACATTAGTCAACTCTTATGTCACTTACTCTGATATTAACTCTATGCCTGATGAACCAAAAACAACCTATATCTACAAGAAAGCGTTCTTTGAAAAAAAAAAAGCGTGTGTCAGGGCTCTGTCAAAAAGAGAAAAACCTCGTATTAAGTCCCAAAAGTTGGCCGACTTTCCAATACAGGTTGTCATTGGATACAATTGAAGCAGAATAGAAGAAAGTGCGAAATTTGCAGTTCACAAAATATTCAGCCCAGATCTTATTCAGTTTGCTCAACTCAAGCTGCAAAGTGTTCTAATGTAGCAATGAAAAAAAAATTATATTTTCACTTAGTTGTTGATAACATTGTTAACAATTTGTAACAATTAAGATTTTGTATTATTTTTACCTATTCACGTTCTTCTTCTACAGTTACTTGGATTCGGGATTTGCAATTTGGGAGCGTGAGTTACCTCACGCGCACTTAGGCCACAATAGGTGGGTCCATTGTACTACCTCCCCAGCAGCTCTCCACATTGGACGTCACTCAAGCCATCCAACCTTTTGCATGTACTTGAGGACATCCGCAATTGGAGTGTTGCTGATTTCGGCCATGTTAGGCCAGAAGTTCCCCCAGCATGGATCCTCTGGTTGTTGAGAGAGCTGGGCAGTGACATAGGACATGTTCTGCCGACTCGTCGTCCTCGTTGCATGCACGGCAGTTTGGGCTGTCCGCCAGTCCCATCCTGTGCATGTGTTTCTTCAGGGTGCAGTGTCCAGATAAGATACCCACAACTAGTCGTAAGTTCTTTCGCGACGTTGCACACAGTATTTGGCTGTTTTTGGCGAGGGTGTCGTAATAGCAGCCCTTGCTTGACGACAGCTTTGAGTGTTAACCCATCTTCGTGTGAAGCTATTTAAGGTTTCTTGGTATAGCATGAAGCTTAATGTCTTCAGGGACATGGGAATTACGGGTTCTGGCCCCCAGAGAGGTTGTCCGGAGGCCAGTCTCGCAATCTCATCAGCCTTTTCGTTGCCGTAGATTCCGTCATGTCCTTTCACCCATACAAGGGAGACGGCATTATCTTTTGAGATATCGTCGAGAGCTTCACGACACCGCAGTACCACTCCTGAGGTGATTTTGCAACTGCTTAGGGCTAGTAAAGCGGCTCTGCTATCGCTGTAGATACCAATACGTTGGTTCTTGATTTGTAGTTCAAGAGTTGCATTTGCACCATGCATTATTCCCACTACCTCCGCTTGGAAGACAGTGGCAATTTTGCCTAGTGGTATACTCTGGCGTAGGTTTAGGTAATCGGAGAAAATTCCGGCACCCGTTCCATGCTCTGTTTTAGATCCATCGGTGAAGATGGATATGTCTATATGCTGGGTTGGTCCAGCATTCGCGTAGACACTAAAGTGTCTATTAAAGGCATATTGTAAAGGAAGGTAGTCCACCATAGCATCCAGAAGAGGAATCTTGACGATTGCCTCATCCAGGATGCGGGTGTGTCTGGCTCCCTTGCCTGCTGTTTGCCACAGCCCCTTGTGGCGCAGCCTTAAAGCAGTCCTCACAGCTACTTCCTCCACAAAGAGATCAAGTGGAGGAAGGCATAAGATCACCTCTAAGGCGGCCGTGGGAGTTGAGCGTATAGCACCTGTAGAACTGAGACAAGCGAGACGTTGCACGTGTCCCAGTTTGGTTGCTGCCGTAGCCTGTCTGACCCTGGGCCACCAGACAAGTGCTCCGTAGCATAGCATGGGCACGGCAGTATACAGCCACAAGGTTTTTCTAGGGGAAAGTCCCCAAGATTTACCTAGAGCGCGGCGACACTGCCAGAAAGCCATGCATGCTTTGTTCGTTTTAGCTTCCAGGTGTTTCTCCCAGTTCAGCTGCATGTCAAAAATAACTCCCAGGTATTTGACATTATCTGAGAATCTGAGAGAAGTATTGAATAGGAGAGGTGTACGTAAGGGTCCAACCTTCTTTTTCTTTGTGAAGAGTACCATCTCTGTCTTCAATGGGTTGACAGATAGGGACTGTTCATACACCATTTTTCTGTTATTCGAAGAGCCGTCTGCATTAAGGTGCAGAGCATGCCCTCAAACTTCCCCGTGATGAGGATGGTGATATCAACCGCATATCCAATGGTATAGAATCCAGCATCATAGAGTGCGCTTAGAAGGCTGTCCACCACTGTATTCCATAACAGTGATTGAGCTGTCTCCTAAGTTAAATTGCACTGCTCTCATTGCAAGCATGTGCTTTATCCACTCACAAAGAGTAGGTGCAACACCAAGTCTGCGTAAGGCAGAATTTATACTTTCAAAGGTGGCCTTGTCAAAGGCTAATTCAATATCAATGAAAACTCCCAGGGTAGACATTTTGTTGTCTAATGATCTCTCGATCCGATTCGCTAGGGCATGTAGTGCCGATTTGGTAGATCTCCCTGGGATGTAAGCGTGTTGGTTCAGGTGCAGTGGGCGTGAAACAAGCACCTTCACCCTCATTTCCCTGTCACAAAGTCTCTCAAGAGTCTTTAATAAGAAATATGTAAGACTAATGGGACGGTAAGATTTGGCCAGGGTGTAGTCAACACGCCCTGGTTTCGATATAAAAACTACCTTCACTTCTCTCCAGCTCTCCGGTATATATCGAAAGGCGATACATGCCCGGTAGATGCGCACCAGGTGGTCAAGTATCAGGTCCAGACCCCATTGTAATAGGGATGGGAAGATACCGTCCACTCCTGGCGACTTAAAGGGGAGAAAGGAGTTTATAGCCCAGATTACTTTGTCGCCCCTACAGTTACTTATATAATGTAGAATTTAATATTACTGTGGTACAACACAGTGGCGGCTCGTGGTGTGGCATAGTAGGAGAGCAGTTAGGAAAGTGAAAAATGTGCCGCAGGCAATTTTTTAAGTTTGAAATTGTAGTTAAAGGTTTTTTTTTCGAATGAACACATTGCCAAAGCACACAGTCTACGTTTCTGCTTTCTAGCAAAAGGTTTTATTCTCTTTAGGATTAAAACAGTTTTTACTCTCTGCCGACGTCAGTTGCGGTTATCGGGTTTTAATCGTTATTTTAACATAATAAATCGAATTATTTTATTTAATTAACGTAATGACACCGTTTAAGATATTTTCTAGCAATTAATTAAAAACAATAAGCCACTTATACAATGAAACGAGAATTTATTGAGCGAAACACGTCTGCTCTCGATTCCAGTCTAAATTATTCTCCCTTCGAAATTATATTTGTGCGTAATTGGAACTATTCCAATTCCCATTAAACGTGATTTGCACATCCGGTGATGTTTGTTATGTCTTCAGGATGCCAAACTGGTGCGATAAGGTGATAGCGGTCAGCGGCTAAACTGGCGATAATACAAGGCAATTGTATTTAATGCCCCCATTTGCAGTTTGAAACTAGATGTGGATTGCCTATGCTCTGGCAGTTAGTTATTGTATCGGAAAGATGTCATATTTTGACATGCCGAGGCTACTTGCTGTTCCAAAAACATTTGTTTCATTTTGCCTTATTTCGACTTGTGCTACTAACAATTTCAACAAAATTGTTTTTCATTGATTTTTAATTATATAAAATTTTTAAACATTAATAATAGGAAAAAAAACGGAATGGCAACAATTAGCTGAGAGGCCAGTGCTTGCAGTTTTTGTATCAGCCGCCACTGGTACAACAGGAAAGGTAAAACTTATTGTTTGTTGGCACGTTTAAGTATCACCTCTGTATTTTTGACACCTGACGGTACTTTTGGGTACTCCCAAAGTTTTTCTAGGAAGAAATTGCAAAATGTTTATATTACTAAAAGTCACTAAAAGCAGCCTTTTCTAATACAAAAAAACCAAATTGTTTTTTTTTAATTTCTGGGGTTCAGGCAACAAACGGTTTTAAAAAGTTTACAACTTCTACATGGCTAACTTTATTATAAGATTATTTTTGTGACAAAAAAGCTAATGTTTTGCGAGCTAATAGTTTTATTAACTTCATTATTGCTATTCATTTAGACAGTTATACTATCCAACATACCGTTAAATGCCAACCGACCAGTTAATCAACTAATCAATCATAGTCCTTTAATTTGCATTATGTAGCTAAAAAAAGTTTATGTTAATACCCTACCAATGAAGAATGACCTTCTTTGCGAAAACAATTTGTTTTCGTATAAATTTTGCAGACTGCTTGCTAAAATTAATTGAAACTCTAATTACAGTTTTTAGTAACAGAAAAAGACTAAAGCAGCAAAGTTGATAACCGGTCACGATTACATTTCTTTTAATTTATATCCCATTCTTCTCGCCGCGGAACAATACATGGTGCAAGGTCCGTATGCAAAGGTTCTAAGCGGAAACAATGGGGTAGCACACACAGAATGCGCTCCGAGCACGTTGCTCTTAAAAATCTTATGGAATACCGAAGCGTCCCATACTGGGATGTTGTCACGCAGAGTCGGCACTTGTGATATGTCGGAACGGGTGTTTTAATGCGATGTCCGGACCGCGAAGCCCGGTAGATGAAATTATTACAAGGCTGATCTTTGATCCCGGGAATCAATCACGCTGGTAGCTTCTGTAATAGAACCACACTTATCTTAATTGCATGCTGCAGCAGCTGTGGCGTTACTTAAGCAGACCTCGACCATGTTGCCGACGGACTTAATTAACGCTGACGTTAAGATCAAATTTGTTAATATTTCCTTTTTTCCAAAACTATAATTATTCTAAGATTTATGGTAGAAACAACTCCACGAACGTGGTTGATATTAATTTATTCAGTTCTTATTTAAACATTCTTAAATTGCTGTGAACTTACGCAAATAAATTCTATATTTTAGAAACATAATAATTCCGCTTCTGTAATTATCTTTTTTATAATAATTGTTTTTCTTTTTTATTTTTTTTTCTGCCTTTAATAATAGATGTGAATGACTGTATAAAATGATATAATTCACACTGGTTAATCTAAAATGGACCATCAACCGACAAACGTTTCAGCTAATGAAAATATATTATGTAAAAGTCAATTTTAAGTGTTATTAGAACCCAACAATGACCCTTAAAAAAAACTTCTGTAAAAGTGCGTTTTTTGGAAATACGCAGTTATAAAAGTGCACACTTTTGGGAAATACTTTCATGGCGCTAAATTAACACCTGTATTAAACTATAAAAAATTATTTGTTGTCTAATGAAGTCAGTCATGTGGTTATTGTATTTCCAGTGTTTTTTGTTGAGGTTATTTTTTGTTTGCCAAGAGCGCGAAAGCAATTACAAGAGAACAAGAGGCGAGGAGTGCCCTATTGATATGCAGGGCACTCGACACTCGCCATGTTCTCACATGCACCTTATATGGAGCAGCTCATGATTTACATCCAGAGATATTGGGCACTTGTAAACCGTCTAGATACACCGCTTCGCTTTCTATCTTATCAGTCTGTCGACCTGTGCCGGTGTAACTGCGACATTCATGACGGTGACATACTCGAATTGGAAATGCTAAACATACTTTTATAGCAGGTATAAACTTGTACCTTATTATACAGATACAACGAACAACAGACATACTATTATAGAGAATGTCTCTATTGAAGCGTTTCAGGACGTTACATGGATTGTAGCTACATAATAAGAAGACAGATTGTCCATGTTATTTGCAAGCGAAAAATTTATTTATAATACAGGCGCTCCAATGTCTAAAGATATCTACATAATTTGTCGTGACTGTCTGTATTATTAAACAGTACTAAAAAGGATTACGACATAAATAATAACCTCCACGTTAATTCAGTATTCTTCAGAAGAAGCAATTAAATGTTTTCAGCTTTATTAAATTGTTTTTAACGCAATATTAGTACGTTTAAACTGTTTAGCACTTTTCTTAAACATTTTGAAATCATTTCTACTAATACGTTATATTCCACGCTTAAGGTATTGCAGAGAGTACAACAAACCAAGAGGTCTTTTCTTTCCGAAGTAGTTTTGATCAGTGACATGTAGCCGCATACTTAGGTTTTCAAAAGATAGAAATCAGCGCGACAAATTATATGAAAATAAAAACAAATAACTCCGAAACATTTGATGACACTTCAAATTTGGGTTTTGATTACGGTTTACGATTAATGTTTTATAGATTTAGTAAAAATATACATTGAATTCAAAACAAAACCTTAAAATGACGAATTAAGCACCTCTTTGAAGCTTAAATTTTGACAAACTTTGGGTTTAAATAAATATTATTCTGGAATGCTTCATGTTGCAAAAACTCGTTAAATATTATTAGAAAAAGATGCAGAAAAAATGGTTTCTTTCAAATCAGCTAAATGGACCAACATTTACGATAGTATAATGAGAACGCCTGAAATTTAAATATACATATACGCCAAGCCTTTTAATTTAGTGTCTATAAATATTTCAGAAATACATAGTAAATATACAGATAACAAACCTGGATCAAACCTCAAGATGTGTTAAAAAAAATGAGAGGAAGGAATTTTGCTAGAAAAATGAAATTCTAAATAGTGAACCCTCCGTGTGCATATGATTGCGAGCTAATTGTTCGCGTTTTCCGCTACGCTCTACGCACAGCCACATCATTAAAAACATCTCAAGAGCCAGAGGACATAGTTAGTAGTATTCCATCTTCTATACAATAAAGAATAATAATAATCCCTACACAATTGTACACCACTAATGGGAAATTTAGCGTTCTAACATATCAGTACTCTAGTGATCGGAGTCGTCGCCGAGTTTAATTTTGAATTACGTTTTTAGAAAATTATTTCGCAGGTTTGATCCCACAATGACAAGTTCAACGAACGTTTTTAATAGTCTACTACCTAGATTTTATTCACATATAAATTATTTATACATGAGATTTCATTTCTTTCTATCTATGTGGTATAACTCAAATTAGCACAATATAGTGTCGCTGATTCGACAAATTCATTCAAACAGTATAGAACATTTTATACTACTAGCTTATGAGAATATTATGTAGTTCTCACCTGCATTGCAGTACAACATTAATAAATATTATCATTGTTTTGGCTACAAGTCTGTAGGCGGGGCTGTCCTAAAAAATTTGGAGCCCCTGGGCTAAGAATTTGTAGCGCCCTAACAGCAGGGGTGGTAACATTGGAATCTAGGATAAAACATGCCTGGAAAAAACAGCCCCGGACAAAAATACCCGAAAAATATCCCCAAAAATATACCTTATTAAAAATTCCTAGGAAAACAAAGCCCAGAAAAAAGACCTGAAAAAAGACCCAGTAAAAAAGACCCGAAATAAATCCTTGATAAAAAAATATATGTTTCGGACTTCCAGAAACTCAAGGAAGTGGTTTCTAACAATGTTTGTCTGGTGTATAGGTGGGTTTGTATGGGTTATAACTCCCGAACGGATGGTCCGATTTCAATGAACTTCAGAATGTCAAAAGATTCAAAATAATAAATTTACCGTCAAAATAAGCTTTTAAAAAAATCCGAAATCGGAAGCGGAATTTAGACATGTTTTTTGGGTAACGTTAATACAGGAAAATAAATTTTCTAAAACTGGAAACAAAATTTGATAGAAGACCTTAGGACATATCCAACTCTTTTTTTTCTAACTTTCTGGCTTCAATTTGGCGGCCGATGCGATTTTCACTTTAACGCATTATTACTCAAAAACGAGTTCACAGATCGGGATGAAGTGTAGTTTTAAAATAGCCCTAGAGGAACGCATAGTTACTATCTATAAGAATTGTACAAATGAAAACTGGGAAGAGGCATTTTTTACGGCAGATGTTTTTCCAGGGGATATTTCTTCCGGAGATTATTTTTCCTAGTATTTTTTTAGGTGCTATTTTTTCCGGAGACATTTTTTCCGGACAACGTAACATTTAAACAAACCCCACTAGTTCACACAACTGCTACAGTACATGTTCATACAAGAGCCTGAAGTCGGCCAACAGGCGGCGGCTCGTATCGTTCTTGAACACTAACGAACATTTTCGACTCAACTTTTACACAAATGCGCTGTCGGCGCAGGCGCACTCACACTTCTTATAACCAGACCAAATATGTTTTGACTACCTGGTAGATTGATAGCGATACTAGCGAGCGGTGTATGCCTAGCTTCTGCTAGTTGGCGCACCAACATATTTGTGATCCATTAAGGGGATTATTGTGAAAATTAAAAAAAAACAAATATACAGTTAAAAAACCATTTTTATTTAAAGTAGTACCGTGAAGAATAACTATTTAAAACAATATATTTTATAAGGCATCGCCCGGCACCTTTTTGGGCCTGGCGCCTTTTTGGACTCGGCGCTACAGCCTTAATAAGCCCAATGGTTAGGATGGCACTGTCTATGGGTCAACAAAAGAGCTAACTAGGCAAAATTCGAAGGTCGTGTACTTATTGCGGTTTGCTACAATAAACTAAATGTCAGTTCAACATTTACCATAACAACAAACAATATCGGTAAACGTAAAAAATAATTAGGGTTGCGGTTTTCGGTTACGGTTTAGAAAATTATTAATTTCGGTTTTCGTTTCGATTACAATGCAGAAAATTGGACGATATTTTTCGGTTTTCGGTTAATTTTTGATGCACGTCCTTGGTTTTGACGGATCATGTAGCTACTGTACTCAGTATCAGTCAATCTGTAGTGTAACTAAATTGGATCCTAATTTATTATGGCCAGTATTAACTAAATACAGAGACATTTTTTGGTACAGCTGCATTAGTTGTGATATTTACAAAGACACAAAATGGTGCAATAGTAGTAACACAACACAAACTTGATTTCAACATTCCAGAGGAACAAGTTTTGATTTAGAAAGACCAAGACGATAGGTAGACAATAATATATTTAGAGTTCAAGGCATATACCTATTATTAGTATAAAGACATGTATCGATTTTTTTTTAATTTAGGAAAAATGTGTACGTATTTTACTGCTATTTGCCTGTTTAATCGAAATCGAATTTGGTTTAAACCATAAGAAATATTTACTAGATTTTTTACAAATTCTATGCCTCAAAATTTATAATGATTAGAATAGTCGACTGTGGATTATGAAAGTTAGAATAAAACACTAAAACAGTGGTACCAAACATAAAGTATTGTATTTTCTAAACCTTTTTTAAAAATTTATAAATCGCTGTTTAATTGGATTACAATTTTCTCTAAAAAGACTATATATTAATCCCCAACTGTCTCACCATAACACTCTTACATCTCGAGACAACGTATTTATTATTTTAAACAAATATTAATGTAGCAGTCACGTGGGGTGGCGCTTGTCTTACATCTCGACCCGGGTTATAAGTTATCAAAACAGCGCGAGGGTTCAGTTAGTAAAACTTAATTTGCAAAAGTTACGAACAAACAATAGAAAAGGAACTGAGCTGAAATTAATGTTAATACTGGAGAAATGTGATAAGATTGCTGTCTTGCGTTGGTATCGACCGTTAAACATGGACAATTATTGATAACCCATAAATGACTGCTCTGATCCACATTTTTACATTTTACATTTACAATTTTGGGACACAAAAATGGAACATTTAGCAAAATTTCCTATTGTTTTCCTATGTTTTGCAATCAACAGTTTAGGAGTTATAAGTCGCCAAACAGACGCATTTTTTGCAGCCACCGGGCACATAAGGTTAATAATACATCGAGTAACGATTTTACGTTTGAAGTACGCACATACAACATTAAACATATCCATATTGAGTGTTGTAAGCCTGCAATTTATTCTTTACTTTAAATATTAATACTACTTATTAGATGAACAACAATCTGAGCGTAGGAAAGCTTTATTAATTATGAGCTTAATTATTTCCGTTCATAAAATTGTCTTTGAATTTTAAAACAATGGATTGTTTGGTGATAAAATCTAAGCTTTCCGCAGAAGAGCAATATAAAATTATTTTATAATAATTGTTCTGAAGAATCATAAAGATGTTTAAATAATAGGTTCTTAATGAGGAAATTGAAATGTTTCGTATATTTTCCGAACATGTTAAACCCACAAAACACGCACTAATGCATATACAATATTTTTTTAATTGCCAAAATTATTGAGACTCAAAAAATAAAAATATGAGTATGCTCAGAGTTTTGAATGTTCCTTTCCTATCATTAGCTGTTTTTAAAAATTTGATTTAATTTACGGAATTTTTAAATATCGCAACTTTACTTGTGACATAGCTATTATTTCTCGTCGTAATGTTTCTTTGAAATAACGTATACCATTTACAGTTGTATTTCAAATTGTCGTCTGTTGTTTACTAAAGACCTGTATTAACTCTCAACAAATTTTTAAGTTAACATTTCAGTAATCTTTTATGTAGTTAGGTTTACTATATGATTTTATCTCACATAAGTAAGATTTTTGAACTGCGACTCAAAAATTCAGCAAGTGTCCTTTTTTGAGTAACATCTAATGGCTGTCAGCAAATATCTTGGTAAATTTTAATTTTAGAAACCGCTACATTACACTTTTACATTGCCGTAAAAAATTAACGAAAGTAATATTATGTTTTAAACAAAAAAACTGTTTATTTTACTTTTATTATTTGATAACGTTGTGTTTTGTAGTTTTACATAAGCTATTCAAATTAGTTTTGCATGCAAAATTTTCAGCCCTAAAGTATGCATTATTTTGAAAATTTACTACAAATATTAATTTTCTAATACCAAAATACGTCGTAAACCAATCAAATTTATTAGTAATGATTGCAGAATGCGGTCTTCAAACATAAATGTAAACAAATGGTAATTTAAAAACAATTCAGGTATAAAAATAGATGCCCCAGGTCTATAAACTTTGTAATGCAGCATGCTGATTTGAATTGTAAATAGGTTTAACTCAATCATAACTCTATGGTATTGCTTGTAATTCGTATCACCAATTTACAAAATTTAAAGTCACTTGTTATCAAAATGTGTAACAAAACTTGTTGACTATGTTTTTATTAATAATTCTACGCCTATGGTTGTTGTTTTAATACGTAAGAAGGAATTCGTCGGAAACATTTATATAAACATCTAAGACATACCTGTAGTTAATTTGTTTAAGTTGGCGCGAACAGCGGAATTCTGACTTTGGCACGCTTGGGATAATTAACTCCGAAAGAGATCTGGACAGTTAATGTGTAAATCTGCTTTAAAGTTTTAATTGCTCTTTGTGTAATACAAAATCGAAAGCGACAAAGTCTAACATGCAACTTTATACCACATTTCTGTCGCCTAATCTACAGGTTTGAGATTTTATTGCTAAAAGATTGAGGAATTTCAATGCACTTATTTCGAAAGCGTTTTTATTAAACTTGTTCTCAATCAGTAATGGGATTTTAAATGCATTTCAATATTCAGCGATCAGCTTAACTAATTAACTCGACGGTTAAAGACGTTGCGAAATTGTGCATGCACTCAGCGTTTCAGATTTTATTTTGTATTTACCATTCTTATGTTCATCACGAAACAGGAAACTACGATTTCAGCAATTCAGATGCCAAAACGCATTGTCCGAGCATCCTTTTAAACTCTGGCATGCCTGCTAGTTAACGTTAATTGTGACCCCTTCATTCATTTCAAGGCGCCGCGCCGGCCGGTAAATTAAATTGGATAGAGTTATGTAAAACTGTTTCAGTTTTAAAACGTCAGTCAAAGTAGAATTATAGTGCTTTAACTTCTCATTATCCGTACAGCTTTGTTCACACCTTTAATTTATTTTTCTTTTGGTTCGTTCTGTTGAATACTAGATTTGGATATCTCAATTAGTGCAGAGCCTTTATTTACTCGATAAAGTTTTGGTAGTAATAATTTTTAAATTCTAGCTGACAATAGTGATTTGTAAAAACTATATTCTGGCAGTTTGAATTACTACAGTTTTTCCTTGATTTAAAAATAAATTAGGATGCAGGTCCAACATAAAACGTATCAAGCACGAGATCAGGGTTTCCCTTTTTAATTATAGATTCCTAAAAACTACCAATTTTTGTCTGATATTAAATTTTTTTCGCGATTTTTATATTAGTTTCATTCGAAAATGAATCAATTCGATGAACGCGTCGTTTAATTTTTGAAGTCGTGACAAAGATGAATGACATTTCCTATCGTGAATTACACTGTCCGTTACATCTTGTCATTCACGTTATTCTGTTTCACTGCACGCTAGTAAGCCGTAATGATTCATATTATGTTGATATTTTTTATGGAAGCGGACTGTCGGAATGTCTAGCGCGCTTAATGTTAAAATTGTTCTTGTTAGACAAATGGATGGCACGCGTTAATAATGACTGTGCTATTAAATTCTACCAGCAGATAAGTATATAGTTGCTTGTGTCCGGGATGTTGAGAATAATATTAAATAAAATTCGCATTAGTTATTGTCCTTCTTGACAGACATCTGCTGTACATTTTAGTTTTAAAACGATATGTTCCTAATTTGTTTGTTAGGACCACAAACAACAAAAAAATACGTTATTCAGTGTAGACTCTACTAAAACAATAGTACAGGTTTCAAAATAAATTAGCAATTATCTACTTAATTGTCTGTCATGTTTGTCACAATTGCGAGTGTTGTGTCAAATGCCTAATTTACCAGCCCGGCCCGAGAAACTGTTTTTTACCAAAGAAATAATATATAACTTTATTTTTATGAAACATGTACTATACATAAACTTATTAATTAGCTAATAATTACATTGAAATTATATTATCAGTTTAAAAATAAATATTACATTTACAAATACAAAAATTACTTATTTCAAGCTACACGCAAATTTGCACTCAATTAGTGATAATTGAAGCATTTTTTGTCATAGGCTACTTTTGATGTCAATGAAAATCAGCACAAGCAACAAAAAACTTAATTGTACTGACTGATAGTTTTTTAAAAGTTTGTCGAGAAATGTTTTATAGGCCCAAAAAAAAGTATCAATCAAATACACATGCGGAATTTTTTGCCCGCAATTACTCCTACGAAAAGTTCCAATGAGTAGCTACAGCTCAAAGAACTCGTTTTGCATGTGGTGAATCTTAGACATGCGTGCGCATCGGCCACTTCGAAAAAAGTTTTCAAAATGAAAAAATAATTGCAAAAAAAAGTTTTCTTCCCGAAATATGGCCAGATGATTGCTGAAGCACCAAGCTTAATCTGTACGCCCAACAATGTACAAATAATGCTTGAGTTGCATGTTTTTTTTACTTTTTTTTGCAAACCATTTATTTCTGAAGACGTAACTGTTGCATCGTCGGAGGTTTGTGCAACTAGCTTTTCACTATAATAAAAATAAAACTTTGTTAACTGTTAGGCTATTAAATTTTTGAAGTCATCAGCTTTGTAACTTGCAGGACTTATGAGTGATTTCGTCTATTTTTACAGAACAAAACACAATCCAAAATTTTTGTATAAATGTAATTGAATACAACAGGCGAAATAGATTTAATCAAATCGTTCTGAGTATGATTGGACATAGCCGTAAATACTTTGGGTGTCTTAAGCTGAATTCGCAAGGGTGCTTTGTTCTGCTTCATTAAGACCACGAAAAGGCAACTCCAATTTACCAAGACCCGTTGTTAAATGAATTAATCTACGCATAAAATCCCTATTAAATATTTCTTTGTCATTATGCACTTTAATTTGATAACGTAAACCTTCGTCCAAAGCCAAGTTAATGCGTGATTTGGCAAATAATTTTAATGTAACAGTTGCAGATAAATGTTTTTTGGGCGACGCATGTCTTTTAATTGCAGCTGAAAATTTTTTTATAAACAGTATCCTGTTTGAGATCATACTTTTGAGAAGTTAGATGTAGATGAAAATAGTAAGCAATTCCAGCAAAATAACTTATTTTTAATGTTGCTAGCAGTTAGCCAGTCCATTCGTTGATACCATTCCGTATTAAACATTCTACTTTTCTTCCTACCGTCTGTAACAGCCCTAGTAATTTTGGAGTAAGCCGCCCATGTTTATTTATTTCTATTTGTGTTTTGTAAGAGTATCCCCTAACTTTTTTTTAAGCTGGTCAACGAGATTTTCCTATTTGCTGCAAATTTGCAAACTACGTATGAAATAAATAATCACACAATAGCTTAACGCTGGACCTGAATGCCGCTGACCGACGCTAGTAATTTAAAAACCACCGAACCGAGGCCGTGCTTTTTCGATGCTTAAAACGTTCTGAAATTCCTACTATTTCTTTCCATCTGATTATTGCTTTATTTTATAAATGTACATGCAAATGTATTAAGAATAATAGATTGGCTGATTGTTTCTGAGCTGGAATCATTCGACCCGATAAGCTCGGCGTTGCGTAAGTAAAACGGTGTTTAAACGCTTGTTTTTTTGCGGTCGCTTTGTTTCAGAACTATTTTGCTACTGTTGCTTTAATTGTAAGTGAAATTTGATTACATGCTAGTCAATAGATTTACTCCTACTTTTTGTTTGGCGCTCAATTTATAATATTACGCGGTGGTGTTAAAAAGTAAACATAAAAACTGTAGTCTTGCAAAAACTTCTGAATCGAATTCGTATGCGCCATCCATTTGTCGTGCTTTTCGTAAATATAATCAACGATAACATATTTTCGTTAGAATGAGAAACGTATTGTGAAATAAAGTCATTCTAAAAAGCAGATCAAAATGTTTTATTTTCTCGGTTGTGACAATTTGTAATGTCAATCCAATTCAAGCTGTGACCGCGGGACGTGCACCAAAACGTAATCAAAAACCAATAACGCAAAATTTTCTGCATCGTAATCGCAGCGAAAAGCTAAATTAACAAATTTCGTAACCGCAACCCTAATTATTTTCGGGGTTTACCTGTATTTGTTTGTTTCGGCACCTACCTTATTTTTGTAGCAAATAGCAATAAGTACAGAACAACTTTTGTATTATACCTTATTCGTCCTGTTGGTAGGTTTGCAGCCAAAACAATGGTTCATGTTGCTCAGCAAAGGAAATGCAAACTGCATAGTCATTCGAGATAAGGTCAAAATGTTCTTTAATGTGAAGTTGTCTTGAGTGAGTGTGTCAGAATCCGCGACAGTAATTTCTGCTAACTTGAGTTTCGCCAAATGTGGAGAAAAGAGTAAAACGTTATACATAAATTATTGACAAATGACATTAACCTAGATAGTAAATCAAATGCCGTTTTTTACGTTAACAAAATTTATGGGGTTACAAAGTGCGAATGTGATTAAACATAGAAGTTTAATCAGCTAGACAAAAGTTGAGAGCGTTCGAGTTGGCATTAATGGCGATAATGAGTACGGTAGCTCTGTGACGTCAGCTGACAACTGAAATTTAATTAAGCTGAAATTCTTTTATTAGTGGTGTAAAAGCATTGTTATAATTTTTTTTCTGGATGCTACTAGTTATGCTTTCTTTGATGTTTGGGCATGCCTGGATCGTAGCAGCAGGCGCACTATATAAGCGCAAAACTACGTGTACAGGGTGGAATAATTCTTTACTTTTTATTTCCCCAGCAAAATTCTTTTATTTTTGTAATCATTGGGTTCTTCACGCCCATTCTATGAAAACTTTTGTAAGGTTTGATTCAAGCTGCTTACAAGCCTACTTACTCAGTATTTTTGAAAATTTCTCCAGAATATAAATTAACAAGCTCGATGTATTTGAATTATACCTGTGCTCAATAGTAGCGGACCGTCTTATTTGGCAGGGTAGGCAGGGCATACCCATAACTTTTCAAATAAAAAATCAAATTCTAAATTTCAATTAAAAAAAGCTACTTTTACATAAGGAAATTTCTAGAAGCGGTAATATTATTTTGCAAAACTGGCGATTAAAGTTTGAAAAGGGAAGTGGAAGTCCGACAACACTAACTGAAGAAGTCAGAAGTCGTATAAAATGTCAGGCAAATAATGACAGATACCTCTAGAGCGCTCTTGTGTATTCTTTCGCAAATTTGCTTGTCTTGTGAAACCTGCTAGCATATAAAAAAAGATTAATATAATTACTCGTGTGTTTTCGACTCGCGTGACTGTCGTTCCGGAGTTTCTTTCGCCGAACTTCGAATACCTGATGGAAACAACGCGACAGATATGAATAAGACAATGTGGAGTGCAGAAAAGTCACACATTTACATCGAAATGCGCGCCGCGCCGTTTTGTCTACTAAAAATCGGTGTGTGGATAAGTTTTAGCACAAAGCGATTGAAAAGATCAACTTTTTTTAAAGGTATTTTCACAACAATAATATATTGAGGCAAAAATCGTACTCCATTCATAAATCAACACCACAACGACGAGCTTCAGTCAGTGGCGGATTATCCACTAGGCGTATAACGTATAAATAAACAACAACATACGATAAAAAATGCGGCATTGAAAAAAATTTAAACAATATTTCTGTGAATTATTTTTTACTTAATAGCATTTGTGACATTAATGTTTTTTTTCTTTTTTTTGAAGTGTGCTTTAACAAACAAAAAAATTACAGAAAAAAGCTAAATCCAGCTGCTGTTGCAAACTTTACGTGATGTACTAGCAGTATAGAGTAGGCAATGCACAAATGTGAATAATCACAATTAAAAATTACATTTAAACAAAAGACGAACTATGAAACAATTACATAACGATGTGCTGTTTTCAACAGCCAATAGCGTGCCACTACTTAATTGAACACGTAAATTCAAGTATTTCGTACACTTTGAACAATTATCTCACTCAATTATCATTTTGAACTATCTCCTGTTTTTTTTTTGAATTTCATCATGGATTTAGTTTCAGTATTTAACTAAGACCTAAACCTGACTTCTAAATTTTTATTTATTATTTACATATTTTTCAACACTTGAATAACTCCCAACATATTAGCCGAGTCAAAAAATCTCAGAGAAACTTTTTGTTCAGCTTATTCTTGTATAATACCGCCGCACAGCTGAAGGCAATAGCATAACAGCGAGGTATTCTGCCAAGCAAAATAGCTCTGGAGAAGAAGAGCAACGCAACTGGACCCAGACCCCAGTTTATATTAATCATTTGTACAAAATAAAAATATCGCCTGAGGATTTTTGACTATTGAAAGATGTGCTGTTCATGCACTTCCGGTTACACCGAAAATAAAAACAACTTTGTTTTACTAAATAAGGCAAGAACAGCGTACATAGCCGTGGTAAGGTTTGATTATTTTTAGTGTTATCTGATGTTAATAAAATAAAACAAAACAAAATTTACAGTGTTGAGACAGATATGTTTACTATATGTATACAGAAATTATTTTAAATGAAACAAGGTCGATAACATGGTCATTATAGACATTAAAGAAAAACTATGAAAAATAGATTTTTGTTTATAAATAACATTTATTAATGATTAAAACATAAACAAAACAAGAACACGAAGGTGTACGAAGAACACACCTAAAAATTTAAAAATTACAAAGAAATTTAGTAAAAACCGACAAGCTGGGCACACGAAACTCTGCCTGTCTTGATTGGTAAGCCCAACACATTCTTCGTGCACAAAGGCTTCACTCTCCACACACAACCTTATATCAACTACCCTTTCTTCGTCGTAAACTTTGCAGTGCCAGTGTGAAACCTTTAGACAGTTTCTGTTTTAGATTTTTCTGATTTTTCCACGTTTTTCATGTTGTTAACGTTTAAAAATATCCTTTTTCGGTAGACAACCCTGCTATTGATAGCTTTACTTCTATTTGCATTACGAGAACTAGTATTATTTTCTCGGGTGTTTCTAACAGATCTGCAAATAAAACGTTTAAGTCCATTTCACTACCTATATAAACCTATCATAGTCTTCTGAAACCTCTTCGTCCGAAACTTCGTCTTCTAAAACTTCCTCGTCTGAAACCTTCTCGTCTAAAACTTCATCGTCTGTATGCTTTTCGTCTAAAATCTCGCCGCCTAAAACTTCTTCTGCATAAGATTTATCTTCTGATTTATAACTGTCGTAAGCTGCTGCCGATTGCTTTGCTGAAGTTGGTTTCGTCGCACCAGCTTTTCTTTTAGTTGCCTGTTTTCTGTACCAGATACTCCTGGCTTATCTAAGGCATTAGCTATTGCTTCAAAATTAGTAAGTCTTCATTGGTCATTTCCGTAACTGCATTGGGTGCATTAAAAGGAAACACGTCGAAATCAAAGGGGTAGATACCAGTAGCGTCAAATCCAGCATGCACATTTTCATAGGTTACAAATTTGTCCCCAACTTTAGAAAATATTTCTCCGAAACGTTAATTGGTAATAGAACGGTCTTTATATTTTTTCCAATACTTCAAAAGTTTATCGTCCCAGGCGCTTTTAAACGAACGAAATACCGCTTTATTCATGGGTTGCAGCTCGGGTGTGGTATTGCTTGGTAAACAATAAAGTGTTATCTCGTGCTGTTCAGCGGCATCCACTATTGAATAATCCAGATGACACTTGGCTCTTTTGAAAATAAAAAAACAAGGACCTGCTACCTTGAATCGGTCAAATCGCAGTATTCGTGCTTCCTTTGAGAGCCATTAAAGTTAAGTATTCATGAAGTAGTAAACCAGAACATTATGAATTCAGCAGTTTTCCCTTAAATACTATGGTGGAAGGAATTACCATTCCAGTTGCACTTCCAGAAGAAACAATTGTTACATTTTGGCCATGTTCTGGCGCCTCAAGTTTGGCCCCCTTCTTTGGTAAAACTGTCTGCTGGTGTTTCAGACTTGGTCTGCAACCCTTCTGATCTGTATTATACATATATGCACTCTGGCTTAACCTTTGTTTTCAATGTGAGCATTATAGTTTCCAGCTTTATTAAGTAATCGCGTACAATAAACCTGTTTAATTGTTGATGATAAATACTTGCATTATTTGTTGAACGCCTTCCTCATTTAACATCGGCGACGGCCTTCTTCATATTTTCCTCTGTCCAACGACCACGCGATCCTCGATTCTGTCCACGTTCATTCACATTCATTGTTGCTGTGTGTAAAGAATTAACCATTTATGGTATTATCCAAAATTCGGTTGGCAATATAGCCAATTCCTAGCCGTAGAGGCATCATCGCACTTTTGTTTGCTTAAAATGATATTTGACATTTCGCGTTAATTTATTTGCAAATATCAAGTCACTTTTAATATTTTTGATTCAAAATCAAAGGTACAAGATAAATTCGATTTGTCAATACTATAGCAACTAGCCAGTTTTGATATAAACAAAGCTTCAGTTTTTGTTTGTGTAAATAAAATGAGTTAGGTGATTAATCCATTACCTCACTAGTGCGATAATAAACGTCATTACCTAACGCAAATGAATGACATAATAAATTCTTATTCTAGCAGTCATAGATAAAATATATTTTAACACCAGTTACGAAAAAAACACAGCAAACTTCAAACTGTCAAACGAAATAAGCGTACCTGCTTGATTTTCAATACAATTCGTGAAATTAATAATTTCAACGGTTTAATATTTAAAAAACCTTTTTTTAATCGAAATTAGAAAAAATCTTGTATTAAACATGTTAGAATATGCGATTTTGTGTAACTTGTCTGATTTTGCAGGAACTCACTTCGCTTTGCTTGTCCCACAAACATCCTACTCGTTACTCAAAATGAGGCATTTCCCAACTGGTTACATAAATAGCTATTTCACACGCACTTTTCAGCAAAAAACGAGTATTTTTCCATTATGAAAAAAGAAAGAAATACACTTTCATTTTAAATTATAAGAATTTACTTTGCTATAATCGTTTAGAGGTTGATGCAAAAATAGTCAATTTTTATATTAATGTTTCAGAACAAGTTTAAATAGCAAAGTACTCTTTTTATAAATTAGAATAAAATGCTATTTATTCCAATTGCCTTTTTGTGACTGAAATGTGGTTCTAAAAATATATCTAAATGAACCACTGAAAATGGCTTGAAATAACTAATTATTACTAAAAAATTTTTAATGTTCGTAAAAAGTTTTAGCAGATTTAAACTTCTAAGTAAACGCTTGCTAGCGGTTAAGCTTAACCTAATAGAGATTTTAAAACTCTCAGAATTTATCGGAAGTGCCTGGACGGCACATAATATGTCATAAAATGCGCATCTTCGTACAGTTAAACGTCTCCAAGTTTCATTTACTTGTCATAAAAATTCTTTAAATAATTAGCGATGTGCGAGACTTTTTGTCACCCGGTATATCAACTATTGTGCTACTTGATATAACGTGAGTTGCTTCAAGTCGTGTAGTGTTTATAATATTTGCTTTATTTTAAAAAAGTGCGCGTAAAATCTTGACTAAAGCAGAACTACAAAATAGCGGAGCAATATATCAAGCACGACACGATAATCGTATTATTTAGCATTATTTTAACATAATAAGCTAATGTTTCATTCTTCGATCTCACAGAAAATCTCGATGTTTACTAGCTTAGGTGCTAGTAGATAATAAATAAATACCCTTTCATAAAATAAGTTATTTATAGATATCTATAATCAGTTACACCGCATTAAAAGAAATCACTGCGAAATATTTTGAGGAACTGATGATAAACTTGTGTCTTACATTTCAGTTTTTGTATGCACTAAAAGTCTCCTATGCACGTATGAAAGTGGTTTCTTCTACTTTTTCAAATTGGCGCTTTTATGATAGTGTGATTACAGTACTTTTCGATTAAAATGCGATATCATAATTGTATTATTCTATTTGTGCATTCATACGACAAAATATTTGTTGTATCTCCATAGCACAATCGGTTGAGAAATTAAGCATATTTAAATAAATAAATAAATAAATAAAATAAATAAATAAATAAACACAGCAGCGATATTGATGACGTCACCACGCATCTCCCTACTAGTGGCGGTCCGCCCTATTAAGAAGAAGAAAAAAATTAAATTCTAAGTTTCAACAAAAAAAAAGTTACTTCTACATACAGTTTTTACTTTTTAACACCACCGTGTAACAATAAAATTTAGGCACCATTTACATAGATAGTTGTCTTTAAACGCAGTTTAAGGCCGAGCCTATGGGAACCAAATAATTCCAGTACGACACAATCAACCAATCTATTATTCTTAATACGTTTGCATGCACAATGCACATTGATAAAATAATGCAATCATCAGATGCAAAAAAATAGAAGGGATTTCAGAATGCAATAAACACATAAAAGGCACGACCCCTGTAGTTTTTACTGTACTTGCGCCAGTAAGCGGCAGTTAGGTGCAGCGTGCAGCTATTATGTGTTTATGTATTTAATATGTAGTTTGCAAATTTGCAGTAAATATATAAATTCTTGTTGACCAGCTTTTAAAAGAAAAATTTAATGGATACTCTTGCGAGAAACAAATAGAAATAAAAAATTATGGACATTATGCTCCAAAATTACTAGGGCCGTTACAGTTAGCCAGTGAGAAGAAATCAAGATCGTTTAATACTGAATGGTATAAAAGAATGGACTAACTCACTGGTAGCGATATTAAGAATAAGCTATTTTGCTGGAATTGCTTACTATTTTCATCTAGATCTGACCCCTCAAAAGTATAGCCTAAAACAATGTACTCTGTTTTAAAAAATTCTTCAGCTGCAAGTAAAAAACGGTCGTCGACCAAAGAACATTTATGCGCAACTGTTAGACTAAAATTATTTGACAAATCACGCATTAACTTGACTTTAGACGAAGGCTTACTTTATCAAATTAAAGTGCACAATGACAAAGTGAAATTTAATACGGATTTTATGTGTAGATTAATTCATTTAACATTTTGGTAAATTGGAGTTGCCATATTTTTTTATTTTTTAATCTTTATGTTAAACATTTTTTGCCATTGCCTACACAAATTTTGAACCTACGGAACGCCACTGCACCTTACCACACTAATTTTGTAAGACTAGTTTTTCTGAGACTCTTGTTATATATAAACAAAGAATTATTACTAATCTTTTGCACTAGTTTGGTAAATAAATCCTGGCTTGGATCTAGGACTATAAGCAATAAATTAATAAAATAAAACTCCTAATCTTGTTCACAAAATAAAATATATTTATTATTAATAAATTTATTTTTGAGACAATACTGGGAGTTTTATTTTATTAACTTTATTGACCCATTGTGAGAAAGATGGGTATTAACCGCTATAATCAGATACTGTTAAATAGTCTTCTGTTTATTAAATAAAAGCGAAAGAATTAACAATTTTCAAAAACTCATAGAAGAGGCCACCAAAAATAGCGATTTGGGACGGCAACATTTCTTCAAAAACGCCCTTGCTAGCGAGACAACCCCCGGTTTCAACAAAAGCTTTGTTTTAACTAAGCCTTATGCTCGTTTTTAGTATACGATGTTATATTAGTGTGAGAAAATTTGATTGCGTGTGTGGAGTTATATACAAATAAATAATAAAATACTTTTTATAGCTGTCCTAAAAAAGAATAGTTTTGTATTTTAATGTAGAACGGTTTCTTCAAATTTGTGTTATCAACATGACATATTACTTTTTCTTCTCTTATATAGCAAATAAAATATAATACAATAAATTTAAAAAATATATGTAATTTTAACCATAAAAGTATCATGAAAATGGTCTGAGGGAAACTAGATAAAAAAGCTAAACTCCAAATTTATATTCAAACTTACTTTTACCTTTCAGCAATACTTAAACAAAATTTAGATAAAATTAATAATTAAAAATCAGATTTTCGGTAATTCTTATCAACTCATTTGGAAGTATCAAAACCAGGTGCTTTATAATATTTTCAAATACGCTACACTATATAAATAAAAATTTATTTCCTTTCTTATAATTTATGTTTTAATTTATTATTGATATGTTTTTACTTAACCACTTCGTCGTTAAAACATTATCAATTCTCTACAATGTTGAATCAAGGTACCTATGTCGATGTAGAACTATGAACATTATATGGTAGAATAAAAATGGGTAATTTTTCAATGACATTCTAATGCATGTTCAGTATATGCTATATGGTAAAATCTGTTTTCACATCAGTGTTAAGGATGTGGTACTATTGTGGTGGTCACGTTATTCGTGGAGGATGCGATCACAAGGTGACTGAATTTACGAGACTGGTCCGACCTCTGCTGCTCGGCAGCAGATTGTCCGACAAGCCCGCTAACGCATTACTACAAGCCTCCGGAGGGAGGACATCAATATAGCCGATATCGGATCTTATGTCGCATATTTGCTTAAACATTTAAAGAGACAGAAAACGGCGTAATATGGTAGCCATCACATAAGTTGTGGCTTTATGATAGGCGCTTCTTATATCTTAGCATCGTAGAAAAATAATTATTAGATTCTATGAGCACACATCATTCTTATCTGTCGTTTATTTTGTACGTGTTGCACAATACCAGTATAAAATTTAAACAACACTAAAGAAGTTTTTATATTTTTTAATAATTCAAAATTGTTTAACTCGTCGAACCATGAATGGTTTATTCTTAAAACTCTTATTAATAAAATAAATATAGTTGAAATACCTGTACATTTTATGTACACAGGGTGTTTATACAGATATTTTTACTATTGCTACCTTTGTTATGAACAACGTTGCTTAAATGATGAAAGGATGTTTACGTTTCTGCTCATTTTAATAGTGCCTGTAGAAAAAGATTGAACTTACAACTCAGCAAGTATTTATTAAAACGTAGTTTTTTAAAAAACACACTGTAAATTTTAGCATATTTGAAAAGATAATGTCGAAACGAATAAAAAAATTTTGATTAATCATATCTTTAAATCAAAAATAAACAATTTATAGATGTTAAAAATTTACTTGTACCCAAAATTTAAACTGGCAGCTTTGGCGGTTCGTTAGCATCGATAGAGAAAATGTAAAAAAAGACTTTACAGCTGTATATTGTATATATTTTGTAAAAACAAAATTTAATATAATTACCATATACAGCTGTAAAATTATTGTTAGGAACATTTTTCTCTGTCATCGCTAATAATCCGCAAAAACAGCAATTTTCAATTTTTGGATACATGAAAACATTAAAAGCCTATAAATCTAAATATGCTAAAATACATAAGGTGTTACATTTGAAAGCAATACGTTGTGTTAAACATCACTTAAACTACATGTTTTAAATATTCGTAAAATGACTGTAACTAGAACATTTAAGATCATTTTAACCTAGAAAGAAAGTTACAGTCTTAAATGCCACAATGTTTAATTTTCACTTAAAAAACTTGAGCTTTACAAGAACATTACAAACATTACACTGACGAAACCCCGAAATTAACAGAAAATTAGAGTTCCACATTTAGCCGGATTGTGGTGTCGCAATATTTGTTCAGCAGCTAGTTAGTTTATTACTTATAATTCCGGTGTTAGAGATTTTGACTGATTAACAAGTTCAAGAATACTGAAAACCCGGGTTTCGCCATAGTCTCTGCGTACCCGTGTTTAAATCAATTTCGGTTCAGAAGCTTTAGTAATTACATTGGGATAAAATTGTAAAGCAGAGAAGATGGTACGTCAAAAGAAATAGGGATGGGAAAAAAGTGCTCTGCTTCAACATAGGTGAACTACAAAAAGAAGCTCAAACATGTATTTTCTACGCATACCCAAGATAAGCCATCTGAACCAGCGCGATGTGTTTCTTTTACATTCAGAATCAAAAAGACTATCACGATAAAGTGGGCACCCTGTATGTATTTTACGCGTACCAAATGGACTATCTGCGCAAGTGGGACATCCCTACTATTCTCAAGTCACTCCCATCATTAATTTTTCGTTTTCTTAAAATACTACACATTTCGACTTAGAACTCTGCGTGGACGTGTTAAATTTGGACTGCCAGTAGATTTCAATTTAAGAAAAACCTTATATTGGCTGCTTACCGGAATAATTTAATTGAGTAATCGCCGAAAAAATGTCAATAAAATCAATTTTCAGATTTCATCAGATAAAATGTCCGGAAACGCTTCTTTTCGGAGTTACAGACAATTTTAATTTCAAAATTTTCAAGTTTTTGGATTATTCTAGTACGTATTATATGTTGTAATGAGGTTGCAATTAGGTAACTATTAGATTACTAACCGCAGTTTGATCTGAATCGATTATATAGCTGAAATAGATATCGGCTGCTGTTATTAATATAGTTACCATTAAAATAACAAAAAAACAAAGAAATAATAATATAATTTAAAAATGAGAGAAGCACTTTGCCTGGACTTTCCTATACCTTTAAAAATTGATATATTTTCAAAAATAATTTTGTATCAGCGTTTTAGAGCAAACATAAGAGCGTACCCATATATGTAATTGGCACATTCACTGCCGATTGTAGTGTTTGGACGTACCTGTAGGCCTGTCATACTTGTACAATGTTAATTAAAATCTAATGGAATGGCCCAAAAACAAGCAATTTGAAAACCTTGAACGACTAATAATAAGTTTTTCTGACGTTTCTACAATGCCTACTCATTGCATGGCATGCAAACCACCTACAGCTAAGTGGTAACAAACAATAAGGCAGATGCAGTCTATTAAATTAAGTTGAAGAAAAATTTCCAAACATATCAATATTGCGCCTGCCTAGTGCTATTACGATAGTAAATTGCATTCGGATCTACTGCCTTGTTTTTAAATAAAGAGGAGTTAAAGTCAAATTGGTAAAGTCGAAAGAAAAGCGTTGAAATTGTTTTAAGTCTTCTTTTAAATAAATCAAACGTGTCTAAGCTTCCGCTTCCGTTTAGGAGTTTTTAAAGCTTCTATTGTCGATGAATATTTGGTGTACCCTACCCCAATCTCATCGAAATTGGCACATCCGTTCGGGAGATACAAAGCTATGAACGGCGAGGTTTGTTCAGTTCGGACTTGTATTCGCAGAAAAAATATACGAAGAATATTTTGAGCATTTTTTAAAGATAATGAGCTTCTATAAAACAAGCCTGTAAAGCAAGCGCCGCTGGGCATATGTTTATATAAATGTTTTTCAGTGTTTTTGGTGAGATAATACGATACACCCTGTATATCACTGCTGATATCAGTACAATGTTCTTTGTTCTACTTATTCTTCACAAGTTTTTAAAACTTTAATGTGCCTAAATTAAAGGCATTAATAATATTTAATTTGCGTTTGTATAAATTACTGTTTATTAATTATTGATTGGCTTTTCGTCTTGTCAATTCGGAGCTTATTTAGTATTGTTTTGTAAACAGTTAGGATATGTTATGCCAATAGTTGTATAAACATTCAAACAACGTAATGCATTAATTTACTGAGATTAATCTCCACATCCCAGCACCAAGCAATTATATATTTGGGTTAATTATATGAAACGTTAAATAATAAGAATCCATTATGTATGCTTATATTGTGTACCGATCATAATGTTTTGTATAATAAAAAATTTCAGCCGCGAACTTGAGTTTTTTTTTATGTAAACAATTCTCGTGGATTATGCAGACTAACAAAAAAAATTGATACCTGCTAGACGTTTCTAATAATAGCCGCATTCACAATTGATTGTTTGACACGCCTACTATTGTTTTAGAACCGCTGTTGATTGTCTTCAGGTCTATGCCGATAAATAATTGCAGGGTACTATCAGACTTCACGTCTTTCGAGATTTATCTGCCCCCACCCTTTTACAATTGCCATTGTGTAGGATTTTGTGTATGTAAGTGATTCAACATTAACTGAACCTGGTTTATGATATTGCTTTTCTCGCCCCCTACTTTCGCTGAAAATTACTAACCAGTTCTGTAACACTTTATGTCCAACAACAGTTTTCTCTTGTAAGATATTGATGACGAATAAAAATATATAAAATGTTGTAACTAGGTAGTTACTTGTCCTACATCCTGCATTTCTTGATGCGCTAAATCTTGTTCATAAATAAGCCCGTTAATTATTCTGCTTCTATTTAATTTTTTCTAAATGATATTATATGTATAAAATGCTAAATATTGGTAATTCTTAAATTGAATGCATGTTAATGTACTCTTGCTTCTTACATACAACAGACAAGTAACCGTCATCAAAAATTTACTAAAAGTTTATAATTGTACCAATTAATAATGGCGTAACAATCATTTGTAAGCATAGCAACAAGTGGTTACACTGTACGTGATGACAATCCTATTGAGACTGCTGTCAACACGGTAGCTCTAATTGTGCTCTCTATTAACGAATGTTAAAATGAGTATTCTGATTGACTGAGATGGACGTCAAAGTGCGTCATTATAGTTTATTATGCGCACTGAATCTGTAACCAGATAAGCTTAAATCCTAGCCTAGATTTTAGTCATTACCAACTTGATTAGGCATAAGCTTTGATAATTAACTGGTTTGGCAGTTAATTAGTACATAGTTTATATATGTCTTTGTCACCTTACCAGTCAGTAATGGAGTTTTACCAGTTACAGTGATACTGATAATGATCGTACATTAGTTAGACAAAATATTTTTTTAAATATATATTGCCTCACAATAAATGAAAATTTGTAAGAAACAAATTTTTGATGGAAATACAAAAGTAGTTAATACGAACCATGAAAATCTGCAGATAAGCGAATTGGTGATGATTACGCATAGGCGATATCGTAATTTAGATGTCCACATTCGATATGTTTTCTGTATCGATATGTACATAGGTACAGAAATACAGAAAGGTATGTTTTATTAAAACATATATTTTATTGTTAAAAGAAAAGCGCAACGTTACGCAAAATACGGCAATAGTTTTGCGTTAAAGGCTTTGTTCTAATAAAATTTAAAAAACCAGTAGCTGCACTCAAAATATAATTGCAGTAGAAAAAAAGGATTCATGGTTTTCATTAGTGCAGGGTGTTTCGCATAATCTTGTTTGCAATTGTTTGTACCTAGTATAATGTACAAATAAAATGTACCTAGTATTAAACTTTTTGGTACAAACCCAATGCAGATACAGTAACCGGGTAGCTCGATACAACGCCATTCACGGCGATATCGAAATTAAGGTATCGATATTCGATACGTTTTAGATATCGATATAATTATTACCAAGTCCTAGTGAGGATATTTCAGGAAAGTACTGCAAAATGGTCTATTTGATGTAAATTTAGGTTTGTACTCGTGCAAGACGTTGAAAGCACTACATATTGTATACTTGTACGACTAATCTAGAAGCTTAGGTCAGTCAAATTAAAAATAATTCCGAAAGTTTTGAAATTTGGCAGAGACTTAATGTTGAGCGTGTAAAAAGTCCTAAAAAATTGAAAATGGGGGAAAACCACCATCTTGGGTTCACCATAACACTTTATAGAAAACAGATAAAGTTCATTTTTTCCATTAGTTTCATAGTTTCTTAGTAAATGGTCGGCGAATGTTACGTGGTTTGGTAAGTATTTTAAAAAACAGTTATAAACCCAAGATGAAAACCCTAACGAATTGGCAGAGGTAGGAAGAAATCACTGGAAAGATGCATTATCTATTCTTCTATTATTGACTTACTACGCCTACTAAAGCAGTTTATGGAAAAGAGAGGGCATCCCACCCGGGCTAGAATTCATATCTACGTTTATCACACAGCATAAAGATTGTGATAGCTAATCAAAAGACCCAGAGTTACAACTATGTTTATATTCTAAGATTATAAATTAGCTATTCAAAAAATTTATCCGAATACCCTAACTTCGATACAATTAAATATGCTTCGATCCCATATTTTGGTGACAAATCAGAAAAATTGCTAAAATTATAAACAAAGCAAATAAATATAAAGTAAGCTTTAAAACAACTACAAACATCTTAAACACTTTGTTTAATGCACAATCATAAACAGACGATTTGCTAAAATCGGGCATTTACAAATTAAATTGTTCGCATTGTAATTCGGTTTATATAGGCTAGACAATTAAAAATTTTGATATTCACAAACATTTAAAAATTGTACCGTTAATGAATGAGCAAATTGATCTCTTAAATTCTCCTCTATTGGACATTTTGGAATTAGAAATCAAGTCATCTGCAGACGATTACGGAGATCAAGTCACTAAGTTCTATTGCTATAACAACACTAACTGTTTACTTTTCAATATAAAATTTGACAATGGCATGTAAACATGCCGAAATACGTATAACGTTAAAATAAATAAATATTTTCTCAGTAATTAAGTATTTTATATACAGATTACTCATTAAATTTAGTTCTGACTCTAACCACCAATGGCGCTGATTGCAGAATATGTTTTGGTTGCTAATTTACGGTAAGTGAATTACTTGTTGACAGTTCAGTGTTTTGGTATTCTCTAACAGTTCTTTTGAAATTTGAAAATAATTTACACACAATTTAGATTACAGATATTTTACGTACAAATATTGCGTTTTGAATTGGAAATTTACAAATATTGAGAAGAAAATGCATATTTTTCCAAGTAATCTTCATGTAAGTTATTTCTCTACATTATCATTTTTATGTAGTTTTCACAAACTTTATAATTATTGTAAATTAATAGAGATTTACAAGAAGTGGAATGAACCTGTAGGACAAAACATTGTTTTTGAGAAGAAACGACATTTTAGAGTCTGCGATGTACATTTTAGCGAAGTTATGAAATTTTAGGAACATCATAAGAAGAACAATCAAATCAAAGCAAATTTAATAGTTTTCCTACTTTACTTTAGTTTTCGGTAAAAACCTTGGACAAATTTTGAAAAATTTACCAATTCAGAATATTTTCTCCAGAAAATGTCACCCACATCACTGATAGTAGTATTATGTAATCGTAACTGAACTGATATGGACATGTGTTTGCCAAAAGATCCTGTAATAACACCAGTAACTGCATTGTACGAATTTAACTTATTTCGTGGGTCCTCATTTATAAATTTTCTTCTATGGTATTAAAATGCTTTATTTCCGATATAGTTGTAGTTTTACTAATACATTTAAATAGTATAATTTTACCTACAATTTGAATTTCCCGCTGTACAATGTTTAGCGCCATTTGCGATCATAGTCAGTACTATTTCATGTATTGTAGTATATTTATAGAGTTTCCTATCTATATAAACGTATTATATTTTTTAACTACAGATACACCCATTTAAAATCATTGAAATTAAACCATTCTGTACAACGTTTTGTTGCATAGGTGGTTGTGAGGTCGAATCTCGGTGCGTTCTACATTTTTTGCTTACACTGATGTCTTAAAACAATGTAGTTGGCCTAGGCGGTCTACACAAAGTTATGGTTAAAAAGCGGTATTTTTGTAAAGAAGAAATTCTAAAATGCAGTTGCATTCGCTCGGTGATAAATTACTTCTATTCGATTGGCCATCCGAATTAGTCGGTCAATTTTCCTGGACTTAAAACATATTATGCTTTTACAGAAAGGTAAAGATATAGCTGATGCACCTTATATTTAATCTAATTGATTTAGGTTTGTATTGACGAAACTGATTATCAATGTTTAGGAATAAATTTTTTGTAAGTTATTCACAATTGCATTAAAACATAAAATTCAATTGAAAATGCAACCAGTTTAATTAAAAATACAACAATAATTAAGTTGTATATTTAAATATTATTACCATAAATTTAGTTAAACTTTACAAGAATGACAAATTTTCAAAAGAAATTAAAACAACCTAAAAATTCAAACACACCGTTACATACATGTTTACGTTATCAAAAATAATCACGAGAAAGTCATTGAGTTAATTTGCTATTTTTATTATTAGCGGCCAATAAAATGCTTTTTTAGGAAATAATATCAGTCGATTGATATAAAATTTAGCGCTTTCTTAAATTTTGTTAGACAAAAGGGGGTAACAGGATAACAAAAACAATTTACACTAATTCCGATTACTAGTTTCATGTATGAATTTTATACAAAGAACTAAGCTTAGTTAACTGACAGACATTAATCGATGGAGGTTATGGGACTACACTGCGGATCAGTTGCGTCAACTGATTAGATCAAATCAGGTTTTGATTTCAAATCGTTTCTCCAGCTTAACAAATTTTATTATAATTTGCAAGATTTTATCTAAACCGCCGATCAGTTCAATTCTCAATTACTATTTTATTGTTACAGGTATCCATTGCCTGTTTCCTTTCTTGTCGTTCAAACAACGTCATCAACTTGCGAAATAAGTTACACGTTACAGCTCACACCGTGTATTTTACTCAGATCTTATTACAATTAAATTTTGGAACTATACGCTAACTAACTTGCACAAATTAAATTACCTTCTGTTATTTAACTTAATGTTTGAAATTAATTGTGTGGCTTTCCTAAACAATTACCGATTGTGTATGGGACTTTTAAAAATAGTATGTCATGGGAGCCTCAAGGCGTTGTATAATAGTATAAACATAGTATTTAATGCTTGTTCGTGTAGGGTAAACGCCTCAACTATGGCATTGCTTACAAGCTCCATATGTTTAAGTATATAAACAAAAATTATGCTACAAGCAGCATTTAAAAATTTATTACATGGAATAAGTCATTGCCAAGGTGTGACGCACGCCCCTGATCTCACCGTATCTCAATGAGCATATCCATTGTGTGCAAGAAACTGGTGAGCCCGGAGCAATTCGACATCCGCTCACGTGCTATATGCTCTTTGCCTGCAACAATCTCTTTACCGAAGGCACTCATCATATCTTCGTTCTTAATTACACACTACGAATTATGTGATGTAATATGAGTCTCGTTACACGAGTCGTATTTTATGTTGATAGTTTATACAGACAATAACTCTTTTATCACGCGATCGTACCAAGGTCTGGAATATTAATTATTTTTTTTATCATGTGCCGATTAAGTATGCATAGGTCTATTGATAATAATGCATTTATTTTTGCCCTGGCCGCCCCCTGAAGCAGATCTCGTGGCAACTGATCAATGAAATAAGCGATTGTTGTGATGATGCTATTCATACTGTATTTGGACACACCTTTGAAGATGATAACGCACTATTTCTCAAGATAAACACTCAACCTGCTGGGTATATCTTACTGCACACAATAGGTGTTCGTGTTCTCATCCAACGTTAAAGTCTCCAGATGTCATTCACGTTAAGATGCCGCACCCTCCGAAGAAGCTTTTGTAAAATCTGTATTGGTTTCTTGTAATTTTGAACTTGAACTTTCAATTCAAAAACAAATACTTATATGCTAATATTAATTCGTTAATAGAAATTGTTTAAAATTATCGAAAGAGTATGTAGCAGTACAAATTTCGTTTTTTCATTATCAAATCTGTACCTTATTAGGATACAGAATTGCATAAAATAGTAATAAAGAAGATCCTCAGGACTTTACACGAACATTCGGTTAGTTGTAATATTAAAACACGGCAATGCCGCGTTCTGCCTTCTCGACAGTTATTTCTGACATCACTTTATCAGCAGTTATTTAGGTAAATCAAACGTGCTAATTCTGATTATAATTAAGATTATTTATTGGCTATGTTTTACTCTTTAGTAGAGTAGCATGAACACCAACTTAAAAAAGGCTGTCCGGCAACCGCCACGGGACCTTCCTCGCATTTATTGAAATTTTAAAAACATTTCGAAACTTTTCACAACTTTATGGAAATTTAGAAAACTAAAGTTCTCTATATATGTATTTCATATAGGTTATACCATGTTTAATAATATTTTAAATACATTTTTGGAAAATTTCGACTAAAATTTCTTAAAATTTTATAAAGTTTTAGAATAAATAACAAGTTAAGAATTTTTGAAAATTTTTAACATTTTGAAAATTTCCAAATTATAATTTACTTAATTTTGAAAAGAAAATGAACATTATTAAAAATTGTTGAAATTTTGAAAATGTAGACAATTGTTTCACGAAATTTTGATTATTTTTGATAACTTTGAAAAATGAAAACATCAAATATTTAAAAAATTTTTAAAATTGTTGAAACTAAAAATTTGAAAATATTAAACAATTTTCAATATTTACAAAATCTCAGGACTTAAAATAAATTTAAATGTGTTCAGTTTTCAATAATTTTCATACATTTTTTCAATGTATTAAGAAAATCATTAAAATTTCCAAAAAATTTCAAATTTCTAAAACTTTCAATTCCAAAAATTTGTAAATTTTTTGAACTTAGAGATTTATGGAAATTTTATTAATTATCTTAATTTAAAAGAAAATTATGAAAATTATTGAAAATTACAAATTGTTAAATGCTTACGCAATTGTGTAAATTTTTGTAATTTTTCATAATTTTTGACAATTTCTATATTATGAAAATTTTGGAAAATTTAGATATGCTTGATGAGAAACAAATGTTAAGACGTTAATTTCTGTAAGTTATAAGTTGTTTTAAAATATTTATTTTAAATGAAATTTACAAAACCTGCATTTTCATATTACCTGCGTTTATCACCTTCCTTGGCTGTAAGCAGGAATTATTTGACAACCCTTTGAGAGGCAATGAGAAATTATTTTGACAGCGACACAAAATTGGTAAAGCACTTTGTGTGCAATTTTCCAGACAAAGAAAATAATTAATTTTATATATCTAATCACAGCAATTGCAGCACATCTAACTAAGAATTGATTAGAATTGTAGGGTATTTAAAATATAAAAACCCCTACAAATCTCTCATTGCGAAAAGGATAATTAAGAACAGTCATAACTCGTCGAGTCAGTTTCATCTGTCTATTATCTCTTACACAGTACGTGTTTTCGCAATCTACCTCGCTCAGTTGTCACCGATGCTGCTGTACAAATTAGAACGAAAATGTTTGTTTTTTAGCAAAATAATTGGTTTTTGATTTTTTGGACAAAGATTTCTTAAGATTTAAAAAAAAAACTAAAAACGGAAGGACGAAAATTAGGATGGGAGGGTGAAATTGATCCCCCATAAATAGTGCTGTGCATAATAATTAAGTTTTGACTCTTATTCTAAGATTATTCATGAACAATTTAGCTTAAACAGAAATTTTTTAAGGTTTCCCGTTTATTAAAGAGAAGGGCATGAATTTTACATTTTCAAAAATTCATACAAGGCGACACAAAGGAATTAGCGGACTGAGACACAAACCAAACTGTAACTCATTTCAAGCTCTATGAACCTGCAAAGTTTTAAAAATTCGTGTGGCCATATTTTCAGTAACATTGTTTTGAAAATATCCCAAACTTTTGAACACAACAACATTGTGTCTTTATAGCGCTATTACGATCTAATACTTGAACGCGATCTTCCTACCTGTTTTTGAGCAATACAGCGCTAAAGTCATAATTTTCGAAAATTCGTACCGGCAGCCATTTTAAAGCTAGAAAGTTCGAAAAAATGTGAAAGATTTGTCCTAAAGTCTTCTATCATATTCCGTTTTTAAATTTATAAAAAACATGTACAACTTCCGCTTCCGGTTTCGGTTTTTTTTGAAAAGCCTATATTGTCGGTGAATGTATCGATACTCCCCCAGATTCCAAGGCTCATCAAAATCCGACCATCCGTTCTATAGTTATGATGCACCACACACTTACCTCCTGATTTTGCTAAACGGCTACCTATTAGTACATTTCTTTAATAACAGCGGAATTGTAGAAGTTGCGTGTGTAAAAACTTTCTGTTTCTGTTTTTCATGTTATTAAAATCAAAATCATCTGCTGTGTCTTGCTCTAAAAGTTTTACTTTCAGAAATGCAAAAAAACAAGAAAATTGGTTGTATTGAATACCGTTATAGACTTATCAGTGAGTTAATAGTAAACGTAAATAACAATAAATTATGGATATTCATATTTATAAAAATATCATGACATCAGCATTACTAATTTGAAAAATCACAATTTATGGCATTTTATTACAAGTTTACTATAATCTCATTATGGATATCGCATTATTTACTGCAGTAAAATATTTATTACTTCCTCATGTTTGAATTGTATTATTTATTTTTTATGTATTTAACATTTAACATCAATCTTAATCCCAAATTGATTTCGTTTCTCTACTTGTACTATTAAAGCGGTTCCTAGATTCTATAGTTTAATAAAAATGAAATGTTCGCTGTCGTGCTGTTTCTTAGATAGCGACATAATAGTGGATACAATAGATGCGTATAAATTACATACGCTTCCTGGCGCTATAAAATTTATATTCAATTATCAAAAGTTAAGTCATAAAAATTGTGAATTATTAGAATTTTTTAAGTGGCAATTTTGAATGCAATAAACGTCGAAGAATAATTACATATTATTTTGAATTTGAGTTTAGTAATTACTGTTCACAGAAATAAAGTTTATTTGCACAAATACAATAAGAAACTCCTTGCCGATCATAATTTATATGTTTATGTTCCGATAACCACATGCAATACAAACAATTCAATAAATTAATTTTTTCTATAGCAACTGTTAAAACGTGCTATTATTAACTAAACTTAGAGGGAAAAGTAGCACTTTACCATCAAGGGTAGATAAAATAGTACTTTAACAGCGAGGATAGATAAAGTATTTTATTTTTAAACAAACTCTATAGCAACCAATGTTTAGCAACTCATGTTTTCGTGAAACTGTTTTTTTCCTGACACTTTTAAATTAAATTTATCATTGATTTTTCTTCATTTTTTGGTCTTCTTTAACAATTGCTATAGAAAAAAATGTTGTATTCCACACGACGATAAAATTTCATTATCTTCTCGATGCTTATTAGCGTCTCGGCTGACGCCTCGACGCTAAAATCGCTCTCGAAGATAAAGTGCAATTTTATCATCTTGTACAATAAATAACTATAATATAAGATGTTACTATGATGTTATTAAAGAACCTTCCGCTTTATGACTACTTTACAACTAGCCCAGAAGACTGTACTAAAGAAGAAAATGTGAATATACATTTTAGTTTATTTCAATTTCTTGTTTTTAAAGCCTAAACAATTTAACCTCACATTTTTGTAATGCTGAAGCACTCTTTGCTTTCCCATACTTTCAGTATACAGAACTATTGATTTTATAAAAATTTTCAAAATCGAGAGTTACACGGAAATACACCCATTGTTCCTCTAGGAACCTAAAAAATTGTTTTTAAAAGTTTCTGTGGGTAGGTAGTTAAGTGAAAAGGTGGTGTTGAAGGGCGTGCAAACGCGGGGACGTTTCAGCGTAGAGACGGTTTCAAAAATCTAAAATGTATACATACCCCTTTATTTAATAAACAGGGGCGATAAAGTATTTGTGCTTAATATAAATAAAACAGTATTTAATAACTTATTATTTTATTTATAATACTCTTCAACGAAGTAAAACTTGAGCTTATTAATAAATTTAGGTTAAAACAAATTGCTTAAGAATGACAATAAAACAAGGTTCACAGTTTAATGTTTAGGTGCAGTCATATTTAGGGAGGTTAACTTTTGTCTCCCACCCAATTTTTGATGAACGAATTTTCCTTCCATTTTTGGTCTTCTTTAATTACGAGCCATATTTTTTTTCAGGAAAATAAAAAAATTTATTTCATAAAAACAATGTTAAATTTCCAAATACACAAAGACATTCCCGCTGGCAGAGACTAACAGGTTTACCCGCTAGTGCAGCCATAACGATTTACCACTGATTCAATTTTAGTAGTTTCTGTTCGTGCGTAAAACGTTGATACAAAATTACTTTTTAAATATGATGAAACCATTTGTGAAGTAAAAGAAAGTCTTGGCGAAGTGTTTCGTTCATTTTTCTTAAATTCTAATATTGCTTCAAAAATAGTTCAGCAGTGCTCAATTAAGTTTTGTATTTATTTCAATTGAAAATTTGTTATGCTTTTTGTCCTTAAACAAGGAGGCTTCAGTGAAAACAGCATGAAAACTGAAAACTAAAGTTATTTATAAGTATATTGCAGCTAGACTAAGAAGTGAAAACATATTTGTAAATGTCATAGAAATAAAGTTTTTTGGCCATTGTCTGTATTCCAAAGTCCATGAAATTTTTCAATGTTATAAATAACAGATAAAATATAAAGACGCACCATCAAAACGTTTATGGCTACTGGAAATACTTAAGCAAGTCTAGTAACTTAAAACCTGATAAAACTGATAAAACTCAGGGGTATTGTAAAACTGCCAGGTGTAATAGAGAATGTCCAGTGGCACATTCATGAATGCAATTTGTGTCTTTTGAGAGCGAGGGAGGACACAGCGACTAGACAAGTGCCAGATGCTGTGTCGCGAATTACGACTGTGTTGCTGCCACTGCAGTGGCGACCATCGGACCAGAAGAGGGTTTCAAGCTGCAGAAACCGACTTCGAGTGAGTGCTGTTCTGGTCTTCTACTGCTTCCAAGACTACACACGCACAGACACCGAGTCAGCGCGTAATGAATAAAACACCGAGTCCCTAAGATTAAAATGCAACAGATAGGCAAATGAAAGGCACATGACGCTGACCGGGCGACAGAACACGGGTCCAAGCGCTACTTCACCTCGCAACCATTATGTAAATCTGGGAATATCTTCTGCAGCTTGTATCAGTTACGAAATGATTGATTTACAGCAAACGAGTCCGGGTATCTCCACAAGGTCCAGGAATGTGTCCAGTGGCATTCCCAGTATTTCAACGCAGATTCGTATCGAGCCTTGTCAACACCATCGAATTCTCGGCCAAAAATGATAACATCCTCAAAAATTTATTTTTATGGATTTATGATTAAATCAGCTGCACACGATGCTCCAGGCTCTCAATCACAATGTTAAATCACTTTTTACAAAACTACAGATTACAATCTATGCATCATAAATATCAAAAACAGTAAGTTTATTGCTTGGTTGGAATTTCCAAACAACATAGAACCAAAATTATTACTATAAGGATAACATCAGAAAAGAAATAAAGATTACTTGAATAATTTAAATAAACTTGCGAACTTCAATATAAACCAAAAATGGCTGAATTTGAAAAGGTACAAGTGAATTCTTCCAATAATCCCCATAAATTTATTTCACTTTTTCAATGTACTTTTACCTAACGGAGTCTCACTTGTCTAGTGAACTATTGGCATCAATTAGACTAATGCCAGTGCCATAAATCCTTCGATAAACCTGATATAATTCATTCGCTACATGGTGAAATAAGTCTTGTTTGTGATACTTCTATCTTATATTGGGAAGCATTGATCGAGTTTGAATATGTGCTAGTAAATGAAACAATTGAAATAGTATGATTGAGTATTCGTTTTAACTAAAGTAAGTTTAGAGGCGAAACAAAAATGATTCTCATCAAGATAAAACTAAGCTGGAAAAAACTTTTAGTCAACGTCATGTCTTCAGATAAATTTTTTTATGTATGTTATTTTCAAAATAAGTAAAATACAGTTCAAAAACACAACTTTTTAGACATATCCGATTGTCTTTCTAAAAGATCTGTAAACAATAAAAAGCAAATTTTTGGATCAGAGTTAAGTAAATCCTGCGAAACTCGTGGGTTATGCCCTACGATATTTAAATTGTTGTTTTCCGATAATAGATAAGCTAATTAAGTAGGTAGTGTAGCGGACCGCAGATCGAAATCCTAGTTTCATGAATTATATAGCGATTGCTGTGAATTTTTCTATATATTAAATTCGAATCCCTTGGACCTGTCTCAACTCGAGAGGAATACGGCCTCAGATGAGATTACGCAATCCAAGCGGCGCACGATATGTACAATTTTGTTAAAGTTACCAAAAACTGAGCGAAGTACTTCTGAACTTTCCAATGCTTCAAATGTTGTTACTTATCATATATTCAAAAGTATTTTAATATTGAAGTGTCACGCCCCAACATTGACTGCAATAACATCCTACAATTCTTATTACTGTACCGAGGGTATATAGCTGCATAATAATCGCGTTATAAAAACATACTACATGATACTGAAGCTTACATATAAAATTTGGAGTATACCTAAACTTTTTAAAAATCTGATTTTTGTTGTTGGAATTAAAGAAACCTAAATATGAAAAGACCAATTTAACCGCCGAAAATTGGGTGAGAGGGGAACAAACTCTTATTTTTGCGACATCTATCAATTAAGTTGTAAACTTTACGCTGCTATTCCTCATGAGCAATTTAGCTTAAACAAAATTTATCGCCCCGTTTATTAAGGAAAGGGGTATAAATTTTCGAATTCAAAAATATTATAGAAGGCGCAACAGAGAAATTAGCGAACTGGGACACAAATCAAATTGTACCATATCCCTATCTCTCGGAGCCTACAAAATTTAAAAGAATACATGGCCAGTTTATGCACAATAGATTTTTTAAACTTTTCCGCCACAATTTTTTTATTTTTAAAAGAATCGTTTTACATAGTGACGTTTTGCCACCCTAGGGCTATAATAGTATCAAATTACATTTTTATCCGTGAACTCGTTTTTGAGTTAGGAAGCGTTAAAATCAAACGTATCAAAAGTGGTAGCCGCGGCCATGTTAATGTTAGTACGTTCTAAAAAAAGGCATTCGCTTTACCCTTAGGTTTTCTATCAGATTCCGTACTTCAATTTTAAAAATTCCGTTTCTAAAAAGAATGCTGCTAAAAGACTTGTAACTCTCGCTTCCGGTTTGGTTTTCTAAATGCTTATTTTACCCGTACATTTTTAAACTTCCTCCGCATTCCGCAGCTCAGCAAAATCGAACTATCCATTCTGGGGTTGAGGCGTCACACACACACACACACATACATACGTACATAGGCTAAAGGCAGCATGCCGCCAAAACGAAAAGAAAAATACAAATAAAAACAGTGAACACCAAATAGATATTTATGATACAAGTGCGTAAAAGTCTTTCACACATGAGTGTCATACAATATTTTATCTACGAACCGAAAATTTATTGACATAATAACTTTCTTACATTAACAATGGAATATTAACATTCTAATTATTTCGTTATATTTATATTAATGGTTATATTTGGGCAATTACAGTTACTTAATATAATATTCGGAGTTTTTTCGTTTTCTTCTTCATGATTTAGAACCTCCTTTATAAGAGTACGTGTTTGTGAAAAAGTAGATGGTTGAGTTTGCAGCTGTTGATTTACAATTCCAAAGATTTTTCTAGTTGTTTCTTTTTTATTCTCTAAAGAATTTTCAATATAACCTTCAGCGGCGGTGGAAGATTTCCATCCTCCAAGCCGTTTAACTGCAGTAATCTCCGCACCTGAGTCTGCTAATAAAGATGCAGACGATCGTCTAAAAGAATGTCCTGTGTAGCTATTAGGGTCGTTTAGTTTAAGAAATGTAGCTATTAAAGAAGGTATTTTCCCAAATTGGTTGATACCAATTGGTTGTTTTGTACATCTATTATTTTTATAGTATATAAAAAAATCGTCTGTGATTAGTTACTGGTGGCCGTAAGGAGGCATATTTCCGATAGATTTGCAAAAAACTGGGTATTTTATCCTTGTTGTCGACAACAGTAAAAGTTCTAGGTATTTTATTTTTGCATTCTGGGATAGTTATGATTAGAGCTGTCGTTGTCGCATCTTGAATATCGTCTATTAAAATATTTGATAATTCTTGGTGACGGCACGCCCCCGAAATTCCAAAAATGGCCACAACCTGAAGAGTTAATTTTTATACACAAACAATTTATTAATATTTTTTACTTTTCCTACCTTCATCATTAGGAATTGGTTGTCAGGAGCTTCATCGATAAATTTTTCTATTTCTTGTAGGGTGAATATTTTTGATTTTTTTGGTTGATAATTTTCTGATGTACGTTTTAAAAACGTAATCAATTTGGTGAATTTACTTATATCGATGTTCTGATTTATGTTAAAAGTTGCTTTGAGCATTGAATAATGTGACCAAAGGGTCGATGCTTTACAACTACGGGATTTTTCCGAGAAATATGCGATGAAAACGTTTTCGGTATAGTTTTTAACGTTTTTTTTATTACACCAGTCCAAAAAGTCCTTATACGTATTCGTATACAATTTCTTAGATTTCACGGGTAGTAAGTTGGAGGTTATGTTATAGGCCTGGCGCGCCACTTCGGGAGGTGTACAACATAATTCTTCCTCTTCCATTGCAATTTTAACTAAAATAACAGAAATGACCGTTGTTGCTACAATAATTAATTTAATTTCTCACCAATAGATATATTTGCGACCGTAAAGACCAGCAAAGGCTGCAAAAGTGCACTTCGTACTTATCTGTCAAACAAAACTAACGAGAAATGACGTTACGAGTACAGCGCCCAATAAACAAAGTGGCCTTTTCTCGATTGTTTTTTGTCGATAGAAATAATAATAATGAAAGTCCCATTTAATTTACATTGGTCTTTTGCACACGATTTTGATACTTTTACGCACAATTTCATTAATGTAACACTTCACGTACAATAATTGACATATTAATGTGATCATTTTAAAACGGGAGTAGATAATAGTATATTAAAAAACAAGTTTCATAAGACATGATTTTAGAGCACGCGTCCAAGTTAGAAAACGAGCCGCTTGCGGCGAGTTTTCTAATGGACAAGTGCGCTTAAATGTCTTATGAAACGTGTATTTTATACTATTTTTTCTATTTTGGTCCAAAAAAGTTAAAAATTACCTTATTTTATATTTTAATTTAAAAATTTAATCGATTAGGAAAATTTGGTTTTTGTTTATTGTAATTTAGACAAACAATTTGAAAGTGATTTAATTTTTAAAATACCTAAGATTTGAAGATAAGATGGAAGAAGAATTATCTTGCACCCCACCCGAGCTACGCAAAGTAGCGGAAAATACGCTAAATAATCTTTTTTAGAACTTACAATTTGAAGGTTATGTTTATAACGCGTGAAGGTTTTCTTGTCACATGTTTGTCACCAACCTAACAAAATAAAATTTTGAATTCTTTTAGGAGTTGCTTTATGAAATCCAAATGAGTTTCATAAAGTAGTCAGTAAAGAACCAAAATAGAAAATAGTATATTAAAAAACAAGTTTCATAAGACATGATTTTAGAGCACGCGTCCAAGTTAGAAAACGAGCCGCTTGCGGCGAGTTTTCTAATGGACAAGTGCGCTTAAATGTCTTATGAAACGTGTATTTTATACTATTTTTTCTATTTTGGTCCAAAAAAGTTAAAAATTACCTTATTTTATATTTTAATTTAAAAATTTAATCGATTAGGAAAATTTTGTTTTTTGTTTTTGATATGTGGCTGTTGGTGACATTTAGTAATTTCATACAATTCAAACTACTGTCAAATTAAAATTTAGGCAAACAATTTGAAAGTGATTTAATTTTTAAAATACCTAAGATTTGAAGATAAGATGGAAGAAGAATTATCTTGCACACCACCCGAGCTACGCAAAGTAGCGGAAAATACGCTAAATAATTTTTTTGAGAACTTACAATTTGAAGGTTATGTTTATAACGCGTGAATGTTTTGTTGTCACTAACCTAACAAAATAAAATTTTGAATTCTTTTAGGAGTTGCTTTATGAAATCCAAATGAGTTTCATAAAGTAGTCAGTAAAGAACCAAAATAGAAAAATACTTTTAATGAAGTCTTTTCATCTTGATCGAGAAAACGCCGTTTTTATACAGTGTGGTCTAGCCAAGAGAATTGCTTTTAAGTACTCGTTGTAAAACGAGCTTCTTGTGACGTAATCTAAGAAGTTGTGGAGGGAGTTGTGGTGTGATACATTGTTGTTTTTGTGTGAACGTACACGTGCGTTGTTTGTACGCAAAATATTTATAGACTTAAAGTTTATTTGTATACGTGTCTTACATTTATAATGACTTTTTGTAATCCCCCCAGCCTAAATTCAATAGCGGTGAAAAATTAAGCACTCATAATATTACATTATGATGTAAAATTTTCGTAAAACGTTACTTTAATTTTTAATTTTTTTTTATTAAATTTTGTTATTAAATTATGCATCGTTAGTCCCGTTTTTTAAAATGAAGTTGCTTGTGAAGCATTTTTTCTTAAAGGCGCTAAATGGCTTACTGGCGGCCCTGTATGCAGCTTCAGGGATGATACATGCTTGTATATGCTCGTAAACATATATGCTTGTTGTTTCCCTATTTTGATTCAGTTTTTCATAAAATTTGTTGTACAAATGCCTTAGTACACATGTAGCAGTGCTCTTACATTATTCTTCTTGCATTCTCTCTTGAAGTACTTGGAGCTTCCATTGTCCGTTTCATGCGCACTATTGAAAAATTATCGTAGTTTGTTTCTTTATGCTTCTTCATTTGTTATCGTTTATTTTCCCACTAAACTGGTGAAATGTTTGAAGTACAAGAGAGTCTATAAAATCATTCTACTGATAGATAATTATCAAACGTATTCAAGTAACTGCTTGTTAAGATTATATCTACAGAACAAGCGATTTTTTTCATGTGCGAATTCCATTTCGAGCATGCAACCTAAGTTTTGAACAGATGAAACAATATTTCTTGAAAAGGAATCTCTCCGTTGAGAGCAGCCTATTAATGAACATCGAAAGGCGCGAGTCTCGGATATTGAAAAGCAATCCAGAAAGAACGCGTGTTTGCGTGGTCCGCTGCGACGTGCGCCTCCTAGAGGTGTTTCCTGTCTGTCTTGGCCACGTGCTGCCGTTTTTGTATCCATGCTCTGCTTTTTATGGCTACTCTTAGTTATGCTCGACAGCTAGCGGTTGTTTAAAGGCTGCATTCATCTCTTCAAATAACAGCCTTGTTGTTTTCGGCGCATCTTGATTAAAGATATCGTTAAAATAAAGTAGAATCAAGTAGAATTCAGCAAATAAATCGTTATTATTATAGGTGCAAACGTCTTGGTGTGGCGGCGGGAAGTCCTCAATGAATTATCTTTATTGTACGATGGCATTGCAAACAACATCCTCCCCAAATAGCATGTCCGCAGATTTACAAGCCCGTATATTTGCCAAAGCAGACGGTTTATGAACTGCTTATTCTTCGACTAGACGCTATGCTGACCTCCAGTACGCTATAACTATACATCCTAACAAATATAAATTACTTGTCAATGTTAAATCATACGAAGTGCTGCAGGACCAAAGCCTGGCGCACCTCTCCTATACGTCCTGCGTTTTCGCGCGCAACAATTCACATCCACTCTCGCATAAATAACCTTTTTAATGTAACATTTACTGCCTTACATTTAATCCGAAACCGGTTAAGTAAACTAATAAATTGCTCTCTGAACACTTTGGAATATAATATAAAATCAGAATATCCTAATTTGGTTAACCGAGACATCGCAGAAGAATTTTAATTCATCTTAATTTCGACCACTTTGGTATCTGTGATCGTTATTTGCTAAGAGTGTTCGATTTTATAAAAAAACTGGATGTGTAACTTTCCGAACGAACCTAAGGAACATACACCGCAATGACTGTTTGATATGCATACGTATACTACTCAGATGAAGATGGCTCTTTGCCCTGAGGATACAACATAAAAGTCCGGTCTATAATTACTATAACCACTATTTTCCTCGTACCATCAGAATTAAAATCAGCTAATGCAGGTTTTAGCCTATAATGAAAAATAAAAATACGTCTTCGTTTTGCACATAAGAGTTTAACTGCTGCGGCTATCACGCGAGTACAGAATAGAAAGAACGCTTAACAGGCAACGTTTTAAAATTTTAACTAAAGAAATTAGTAATCCTAATTTATGTTCTTTTGTCCTAAGGCTATAAGATTTCTAATAATCTTAGACTCAATGGTCTGCAACGTTTTGACTGCACACCTGAATTTTGTTTGATACTAGAAGTATAAGAATGTGTTGTGATTGTAAAAAATTTTAATTATAGGATTTTAATGGAAATAGATGTTTCGTACCTCTAGGATTTCGACACAAAACTTTTACTGTTTGCCTGTATGTGTAATAAGCACGTAGTAGGGACGTACCTGGCACAAAAATAAGGAAACATTTTGAAGTACCTGCGAGGGCTCGACCACTAGCACGTTTACGTCGCCGCTATGTAAAAATTACGTTACAGGCAGTGATTGGAACATTACTTTTTAAAAGTAATGCATTACAATTACTCATTATTTAGCCAAAAAAAGAATGCATTCTCATTACTAATTACTTTACGTGGAAGGTAATGCATTACAATTACTAATTACCGAAAAAAGTAATGCATTATTTTAAACATTACTTTTGTCGTTATTAAATACTACTAATAATTACACCACACAAAACACAATAATTTTAAAAAAAATGTATTCTACATATTCCGTGTTTAAATTTAACAACAATTGCGTTTCAAAATTGTTATCTGCTAGAGCGTGACGTTTCGTTTTAAAAACGTCTGCTGCCACAAAAGCAAAAATTAATCAACATCCAATTGAGCTTTCCTAAAATGTTACAATACAGATATTTCACACTGTACAACATTGTACATATAAAATAAGGGTAATTGGCAAAATGTATGAGTATTAGGTATAGCTACAAATTTGGAATTAATAATAAGTAAATATCTGTAACATTCAAATAATAGGGTAGTTTTATACTAGGTACTTAATACTTACCACAAGATGTTTTCTTAAATTAGACGATGCTAATATGTTGCAGGAAAGTATTTTAATTTTTGGAACACGAACTAAGTACCTCGTTCTCAACCAAGCAACAAATTTCCTATGAAACCTTACTTAACATTCCTTCACTCATTGCTGTAGGTATTACACATTATTCTAGGAAAATAAGGATTTTGTTGGTCCCAGGTTTACCCGGATTTGTCATGTCATGACTCATGAATGATATTCTGAATATCCTGATTATTTATTCTGTTGAATATGAAAGTAATGACAAAAGTAATGTATTTTTTCATCACATTACCAAAAAAAGGTAATGCATTCAAATTACTAATTACTCATCAAAAAAAGTAATGCATTACATTCCTTATTACCGAAAAAAGTAATTTAATTACAGTAATGCATTACTTGTAATTCATTACTTCCAACCACTGGTTACAGGCACGTGCTGGGAACGTCAGCGGAACGTATTTGAAACTTTAAATCTTACAGTTAAGACAAAAACAACTAAATGTCTAATATTACACGACTAATGCACAACACTAATGATAAACATAAAAGAAAGATTGGAACGGTGTTTTTCTATATAATAATGGTATAATAATTATGACGGACGAGGTCCGACACTTTAATTTATTTCTATAACTTTAACTTTTCCATACCTTCGGTATAGAGAAGTATTGATTTCATGAAAACTTTCAAACTTCAAATTTAAAAGGAAATACACGTTTTGGAACCCAAAAAAGTGGTCTTTAAAACGTGTCTTCCTGTGGGTGGGTGGGTGTGTAAGTGTGTGACGCAAAAGTACTAAACCGATTTTGAAGAAATTTTAAATCAAGAGGTATATCGAAAATGATAGTTCTAGTTGAGCTTTTCAAAAAAATCCGAACCCGAAAACAGAAGTTAAACATGTTTTATTGCCATCATTTTTGACCAAAGCTATATTGAGTACGTGATCTGAGAAAAAAACTTACATCAAATGGCGGTCGCTACAACTTTATGAAATTCTCGACTTTAACTCATATACTCAAAAAGTAGTTGTCTGATCGGGAATAAACAATTTGTAAAATGCCTCTCAGATCCTGTATCTGTAAATCGGACTTCAAGTTAAATGTTTTTCTTTGTATTTCATATTTATTTTAATTTGCTTTATAACACCCTGGAAAGTTTCTGTGCTATTTTTGAACGACTCTGTATACGGTATACATATACCCACATATAATATACAGGGTGACTGAGAAAATCTGACCAATATGGATGTTGAATTCTACTGACCCTAAAGATTAAAAAAGTTTATGATCGGGAACGCTTCCTTTTTTACGGATTACTTCCTTATTAGTATCTCCGCCATAAATTGAAATGTTTTGTGAGAATATTTTAGTAGTGATGATTCACAATTTCCTTTGTTTCCGTTCAAATTCATAGACTAAGGGAGTAGATGTGGAGGTGCTCAACGTATCTCTTAAAGTATTTTTTACATACTTGAGATTTTCTAACTTCTGACTTGAAAATCTTATTCTCTATACAAAAGTAAATAAAATAAGTAATCTTGTTAAAAATTGCTAAATTCCAGTTTTCGAAATAATTCAGTGTTTGTGAAGTATTGAGTTGCCATGAAGGTCTGAGCGTATCCTCAAATTGCAAAAATAGTTTGAGAGGAAGGTCTACACATCAAAGCAATAAAAAAGTTGCTAAAAATAGGCTCTAAGAATTTTTTTACAATGTTAAAGCTTGTGGAGAAGGCAACAGTCCGCACTGCTAGAACTATTTGCTCTTCCGGAACTTTGTAAGCAACTTTTCCCAAGTCCATGGTAATTAAAACTTTTTTTTGCTTTAAGAGACTCTCAAAGTTTATATAAACTATTTCTAGTGACACTAGACTATAGTTAACTCTTAACTTCGGTAGATGTGCGCCTGCCTCGCACGTCTACTAAATTTAGCAGGCGACAACTTATTTCCCCTGTAAATAGCTGTGAATTTACTTGACGCAAACCGTACTTTAAAACTGAAAATTGTTACTGGCCCATGCATCACACCGCCCTGTTTACTGCATATCGGTCACCGCCTAAACGGGAAATATCCCAGCGTCCAGATTATCCCCTGCACAAAGTTATTAAATTTTATAAACTTCAATTTTCAGATTAGGTGAAAACAATAATTATGTAGCTTAAGGCTGTTTAGCTTTGAGAATTTTTAAATGATGAGTTATCCCCCAGAAAACAACGCTTACCACTTTTTGTAAGTTAAAGACACTTGTAACAATAAAATTAAATGCAATATATAATTTTTTCAACGTAGCAAATTGCAAATAAATGTTGACAATCGCAAAAAATGGTAATCAGTCCGAGTGAAGTATAAAAAACTGTATATATGTGTTTCAAAACCCTGAAGATTGGGTTCTGTTTGAAGTTCATAGACAGGTACAGGTAATGTAAATTTCAATTAGATATCACATTAAAAGATGGTGTAATAACCTCGAAGTTATTGTTTAAAAATTACATAAATTGTTAGAATCTGCTAAAATAGTCTGTTGTATTATAAACCTTCATGGATTAAGTTTAACACAAGGTCCTGCATACCAATTTGCAAAGGATATAGCAGGTAACATCTTAGGGAGACCCCCAAACATATTTTGGTAGATATTTATGATGCTATTTTAGATTAAGTTGTTATTGAGTGAGTTTCCAATTATTTCCGTGTAGAGAGCGACTTTTGTTAGTACTCGTAAATTCGAATTTAGACAAAAACTAGTTTAAACCTGTTGGAAATGCAAAAAGTAGCAACTTAGATTTCTAGTTTTTGCAAAACACTGCTTATTTCAGTGGATTTATTATGACACAGACCTTGCAGGTGATAGTACAGCAAGAACGACATGTCATAGAACACACTTTAAATAATGTCTTTAGGGAAGCCAAGGAAGAAGATGCAATTTTTATTAATTGAAAATGAGTCCCTTAAAGACTTGTTTTCAGTTTGTTTCGTATTTAATAATTTGTTAATTTCTACTCTAAATCTCCATGTCATTTCGAATTTCAATGTAATTTTTGTCTGTCTTGCTGTGTGTATTCAGCTAGTAAAAGCAAACATTGTATTCCGATGTTTCCACTGTCTTGCCTTTCTCGCCTCTCATCGTTACGTTTCACTCCTATAAGAATGAGGGAATTGGAAGTGAAATAGGCAGTTCTTAGATCAAATCAACAACTTTTGTTACAGATGAACAGAGAACAGCTATGGAAAATGCTAAATAATTATGAATTTGCACCAAAAGAAAAAGGAGCCATCAGAAACCTAGGCGAAGAAGCCCACGGAAACGTATGAACAGGAGAAGAATACCTGAAACTCTTTTTAATTAATTTAAATGTAAAAGAAGGTAATAGTTCGAGCGTCTTGCTCGTCACCATTATGATGAAATTATTATACATAAGAAATTGGACAGGAATGAATGTGCAACAAATATTCAGAACTGCAGAAGATAGAGAAACGTTTACCAACGTAATCGCTAACCTCTGATCCAGAGAAGGCACCGAAAGAAGAAGATTAAGTTGGATATTGGAACCCAACACCAATCTACATTCAAGTTCTTGTAGGAAAGAAAAGTTAGAAGAAACATTAAACAAATAAGAACCCACCAGATAGAAATAATTAAGATGGCGGTCAACACATCTAAGAGTAAACTCATTACAATTGGATCTAACGAAGATGAGGATCAGTGTAGGATTCTGTGTAAGAAAGCAGAGTTAGAGGTAGTGAATATTTCGTACTGTAGAGTATTAAACATATCTACAGATATGAAACAAATCTCGTGATGAACAGAAAAAAAACAATTTAATTTACGTAAGTTAGGAAAACGGTATGGAAGAATTAATTCGGCTTCAGAAATCGAAACGAATACGACGACTATAAAAAGCAGCAAAAATCCAATCTTTAGAGTGTACTTATGTCTAAGATAGAGCGCGCGTAAACAAATGCACCCGTGAACCACTGCAGAAAGGTACAGAGAACAGGGCAGTATCGTTCAACACGTGACGACCGGGCGAGTGCACCAGGAATAAATAGTAGCGGGCAAGATTTGCATCCAAACACCAAACGAAAATATTTTCGCGCGCTCTATCTTGTAAATGAATAGACTATAAGAGAATTTGGTAGATGCCTTGAGAAAAACAGCGAAGAAAATCGAAAGATATTGCGGCCTTATTGGAGAATAAAAAGCAACAGAAGAAACGAATTATACAAGAAGAAATTACAAAACAAGAAATGCTCATGCATTTAGAAGGTTAAAACTAGGAAAAGCTTCGAACACGACAAAATTCCCCCAAGAGTATTAAAATCATTGAGAAGTAAAGCCCAAAACTTGCCACGAAAACTTATTTGCTTGGAAACCCCCAAAAATACTAAGAAACTGGGAAATTGCAACTGTTATTCCCACACACAAGCAAGGGGACGGAAGAGTTTGTGATAAATACAGAGGTCAGTGGGAATGGGCGATATATCGATATTTTTTTGATATCGCTAGACCGATATCAGGAAATATCCAATATCAATATATTGATAATTATCTTTAAATTATCCCTATTTGGTATTATTGATAATATCAATAATATTGATAAAATTAATCAAAATACATTCAATACAAATATATTACACGTGCCTCGATGTTCTTGCTGATAAACTTAGATTGATTGTCACCTCGTGCTCGTTAATTTATGGTAATTATACGAGCTTGAAGCGTCGTCTTGGGGTGTATCAATATATCGATATTTTTTTTGATATCGATAAATCGAAACCAGGATTTATCAAATATCAAAAAATATCTACATATCGATATATGGATATATCGATGATACAATTTTTATATCGGATATCAATATATGCAAATTTTGATATTGCCCACTCCTAGAGGTAATTTACTCCTGCGCATCCCAGAAAGAGTATACAAAAGAATATGAACTACTAGAATGAGGAAGCAGTTAGAGCTATTAACTAAAGAACAGAGACCGTTTGAGCGGCAAATGAAAAAAAAAATACATAACGAAAAAATACCTACGGAAAAAATACTTAGAAAAAAATACCCACGGAAAAACACCAATAGAAAAAATATCCAAAATTATACAGTATCATCCAAAAACATGGACTAAAGGACGCTGCATCCTTCAATAGTACCTTTTCCAAAACAAGTTCATAAAAAAAGATTATCCATACATATATAAAAGCACTAAGGGTTTTCTTCTCCGGTTCCTCCAGCGGCTACCGCTTCACCAATTTGGACCATTTTTTTTTCAATGAAAGGTCTCTATCCTCAGATGGAACATGAAACATTTTTATATTTTTATTCTACGTCGATTGTTCTGTAATAATTATTTTAATTTATAATATATATGAAGGTCGACTAGACGCGCATCACTTGGGACGACATCTACAAAACCGCCGCGTCTCATTATTGGAACGAATGCATCACGTGACGCATTTAGACGGGTCGGCCAACGCAAGTCTGTCAGTGCATTGTGCGCTGGGGTCTCACTAGTTATTTGATAATTTGCCATAATTTAGCGTTTCTCATTGCTTTTTCTGATCTTCAATTTAATTTTTTTTAAATTCTCATTTCTACGAATGTAATAACTGCACTTATTCAAATTTGAAGAAAACTTAGTACTTACTTTAATAAAAAAAAAATCAAAACAAAAGTAAGACCAAATGTGAAGAACAATAGGCATTTATTGTGCACATAGTCGGTTTTTCACCAAAGCTCCTAAATTAACGTAAGTACCTTATTTGAACGCTATGTCTTTCTTTAGTTTTGATTTGCTTTTATTAAAGTAAATACAAAATATTCCTTAAATTTCAAAAAATACAGTTAAACTAGTAGAAATTTTATTAAATTAATTGCACATCGGAAAAAGCAAAGGCAAACGCAAAATTATGACAAAGTATCAAATAATAATTTTTTTTTGTTTGGAAAAGTTATTATTAAAGACTGCAGCATCCAAAAGCCTTTAGTCCATGTTTTTGAAAGATACTGTATAGTTTTAAAATTTTTTTTCTTTGCGTATTTTTTCCGTATTGATTTTTTCCTCTAGGTATTTTTCCTTCGAGATATTTTTTCTGTAAGTATTTTTTCCTTTATGAAGTTTTCCCGTATGTTTTCTTTTCTGTAGGTTTTTTTTGAGTTTTGTGTTCAGTACTAATATAAGTTCTTGAATGAATACCTTGTATGATAAAAATACTCTGTAAATATTAATTTGTAAAGTAAAGCGTAATCTAAGAAATTCTGAAGCAGTTGTGTCATTACCGCGCGAATTGTTTTAGCGTAGGTGTTCCGAACCGGCCGGCATGGTAAGTTTGTTTAAAATGTTGATATTTTGCACTGATTAAAGTTTTGTAGAGCACAGTATTTCGTATTTGTATAAAGATAAGATCGACCCACTTCTGTCTATAGTTATTGTAGAAAAATTAATTTTGGAAATATATATATCAGACTGTTTCTGGTAGATACGTTTAAGTTGTTTCTGATATGAAATACCAACAAATATCAGAATATGACCAAAAATACCAAAGCTTTCTATACTATACAATAACAATTCGTGAAATTTATTTAATATTTTGTTTTTATAAGTGGTTGTAGTTGTAGTAAATATGATACAAAATTTCTTAACTCATGCCCAATAAACAAATGTTAGTATAGTCACTGCCAAAATTTTGAAATGTGTCTATTGGCAAGGTATATAGTGCGGTTAATATTTAACCAACGTTTTAAGGTTTTATGTATGTTCGAGGGGTTTCGCATTATATATTGAAGTCTGCAAATTATTAAAATGGGCAGCGAACCGTCATGCTGAGCTTGTTATTATAAGGCGGGCACGGCTACCGAACGGCTGCCCTGAATTGCACGCTAAATTACCAATTAGTTGTACCTGATAATTATGTGGTAAATACTTAAAGGTACTGCAGCTACTGTGTGTCTAATTGGTGTATAAATTTTGTAAGATCATTTAATCAGTTTGCGGCTTTGAACTGAAGCCGTACTGTAAATTTTCCAATAAATGGTAGCAATAAAAACTACATTAAAAGCTAATTTATACGATTTAATTTATGAATAAGTCCTTATAAATTAATATATAAATATTCGTGTGTTTCTATTAATAATGAACAATGAGAAATAAAACGGATGGTTATAAATTGAATGTATTGAATTTGTTTCCGGTGTGCAATAAAATAACAATTAATCTTATTTAATAATAGTAGCTCATTTTGTTTGCAATTATTTAGTTATCTATAATTAAAATTACAAAAAATATCGTTTACAAACAAATAGAATGAAATTCTTGCAGCAATAATAAATGGTGTAATTGATCAATAGCACCATAAAACAAATATTATCTCATCTTACTCAATGCATAAGGGTTTATGGTTGGCAATATAAATTTAATTAATTAATTTAAATTATTGTTATTAACTTTGGTTCCTGCATAGCAAGTTATAAAAGTAGCTCATTATAAGATAGTGCTTAATATATCATATCAATTAGTTTTAATGAAATATTGTTGTTGTATTGAATTTGAATGGCTGATAAATTTATTGAATGTGAATATTTATGTAGATATAAAGAAGTGCCGCTCACAAAGAGCGGTGTTAGGGGGCTGACTTCAATTTGATCTCTGACTACTGATATTGTGTCAAATTAATTAAAAAGTTTCTAGACCGAACTCTGATAAATTATTAATTACCTACGAAAAATGTCGAGATAATGCTCAAATAATCGCTTAAAACAGATGGGTAAATGTCAATATTTACGCGCTTTTAAAAGGGTTGTGTTATAAGAAGTGGTTTTGACCGTAATATTGTAGCCTTCATTTTTTTTAAATTTTAGATTTGTTACATCTAGGAAAGCAAGATGATAGGTAGACAAAAACAGCTGAAGTGTTAACTTCTAGTGGACTAGATATTAATACTTGCTGTATTTGCAAAAGTGTAATTTTTATAATTATAACGTTGTACAGTTTACCGACGAATAGATTTCGAAAAAAACAAGCTATATAGACAATATCCATTTCAGTCCCTACTTCCACCGTTATTACAGCTCAGTCATTTTGCAGACTAACAATCGATATAAATGGTTTATTGAAAGAGTTATCAAAAATATCCAAAGAATAAAAAATATATTTTTACGTAAAGCTAATTGATGGTCGTAGTTAAAATCACGTAGCTGCCGGAAATCGCTTTGTTGATATTAAAAAATATAGTTCTTTTTTTCTTAATATTTAAAATAGTATAAAATTGTTGCTGATTCTAATAAAGCAATTTAAACAGTTTATCGAACTGGTAAAAGTTTATAACTATCGGCGTTTGCGTTTTTCAAATAATATTTAACCAATTTCAAATTTTTCATAAATTCCTAGAAAGCGTAAGATTAAAATTTGGGAGATTTGTAAAAAACAAATTTGTGGTTCACTGCAAGTTCTATCCGCCTAGAACGTAAAAAAATCGTTTTAGCTGTTCTTGAAAAATTATATTTTGAAAATTTTCAAAATTTTGGAGGAGCGCCATTTCGATCAATTTTAGATTTTAAAAATTAATTTTATTTTATTGTATACTACCAACAAAAGACAAGTTGTAGCTGATCCCGATCAAATAACTACTTTTTGAGTAAATGAGCGTTGGCGTAGAGATTTTTAAAAAATTGCAGCGGCCGCCAATTTAAAACTAGAGAGTTTGGTAACAATGTTTTTGATTTGTCTTAAGTTCTTCTCTTAGATATTGTGTTCAAATTTCCAAAATTTAGTTTTGGAAGAAAAAAACGCTACCATAAGAACCTGTCTAACTTCCGTTTCCTGTTTCGAATTTTTTTGAAAAGCTTAATTAAAACTACAATTTTCGATATACGTTTTGATTTAAAATTTCATCAAAATCGGTCCAGTACTTTCGCCTTAGACACCCACAGACACATTAAAAAAACATTTTTTCGGGTTCTTGAGCCACAAAACGCGTATTTCCGTTAAAATCTAGATTTCGAAAATGTACACGAAATAGATGCCAAAAGTAGGGGAAAATAATGATTACCATTATACTTCCTCGTTTATCACTAGGTGCAGAGACGTTTTGTCACGCAAAAACTCTTTACTGGCTTTCTACAAAAAATGCGAATGAATTTGAACCTGTACTTTCAAGATCATTGGAGAATGAAACACTACTTTCGAAGATTACTTATGTAAGTGGTTGGCAAGACTGGTATGTTTTAAACAACTGATATTTGAAACTGGTGGTCGCAAAACTTTACTTGGGATCACAAAATCATAGTAAATATAAAAAAAAGAAAACTTTAAGTAATCTACTCAAGATTTATCGCGGTTAATTCAAATTAATGGTTAGTTTTGGCACGTGCTAATCTCTTATTAGTATCTAATAACTAATGATTTTGAGTTCGGTGCAAAGTTGGATTGTTTTTTAAATTTAGGCGAAGCGTGGTATATTGAAAAGTTAAAAAAACTGTTTGATATTTAAAAGAATTTCCTAATTGTTAATAAATTATTTCTAAAAAATTTCAAAAAAAAATAAATAAAAATTTAATAGCAATTATAAACTATCGACAACCTGTAATACAAAAAAGCAAATTAAAAATAACATCTTTAAGACCAGGGACGTACACTGAAGCGTAACCGAAAACCGGAAAAATCTTAATATTTTCTACATCGGAATCGAAACGAAAAATTTTTTTAACCGCAACGAAAAGCCATAACTCTAATTATACCGGAATACCGAAATATATACCGCTATTGTTTTGTTCCAGCGTAAACATTAGCAAATAATAATAAGTAGATAACCTTTGTATTCCACGTCGGTTAACCCAGGTTTGTATCTAATAGAAATAATTAAATAAAATGCTCTGTTATGTATTGTGAACTTGTTATATACCGGGTGGGGCAATAGTGCGTGGGAGCTCGATAGCTCGTAGACCGTAACAGATAAAAAATGTTTCTAATGCAGCTGTAAACTGTGGGTAAATGCGCATACATAAAAATTATTTTCAAATATACAGGGTGTTACAAAAAAGTGTGTCACGCTTAAGATATTAACGCCATCTAATGTCCGGTTTAGAAGTAATAATATTTTTTTCAAAAAAATTGATTTTTACATTACTCCACTTAACAATTCACCACTTCCGCGGCCGAAGCTTTGAAGACGAAATTAAGTAAGGACCTTATTTTAGGCTGTTGTAGGGGGCTATTGTTTAAATATCGTACGGCCACCATGTACAGGGTGTTCAAAATTAATTTTCAAATTTTGAGAACTTCAAAGTTATTCTTCTCGCATTTTTCAAATAGAGCACCCTGTATAATTTTTAACCATGTTATGTAGAATTAAATAACGAAAATTTTTTGTCCTTATGGCTATTTGTAACCACTTTTGATTTATTGAGCAAAAAGTACAAAATTCAACATTATTTATTAAGAAAAATCAAGGTTTTTTCAACGAAAAAAAAAAATTGTGTTCGACAAAACAATAAAGCATCTGTTCGCTAGCAATTGTTTTGCACAAACGTCAAACCATAGATAATATAACCCATAGTTTATATTATCTATGCGTCAAACGTACATTTCTCGCAGACCATCGGTTTTTATTTGTAGTATTTGAGTGTTCCAAAATGAATTTTAATAAAGAAGAACTTGTAGACATGATTTTTGTTTTGGGCGAGTCGGAAAGAAAATTGTTTGCTTGCCAATAGAATTTACCACCAACGGTATCCTGAACGAAGGCCCCCTAAAGTTGATAGCTTCCAAAACCTGATTGATAGATTTGTGGAAACCGGCAATGTACAATATGAAACGTGTACGAATTAAAAATGTTGTGAACGAAAGAATTATCTGTTACGGTATACGAGCTATCGAACTTCCACGCACTATTGCCCCACCCGGTATATGAGTTATGCCAAATGGGAAGAAAACTGTAAAAATCCATACAAAAGTATGAAAATAATCTATATAGCAAATGTCTGCTTCCTTTTCAGAGTTAGATAACCTTATGGTGGATATACACGCTGCGTCGTCGTTTTTTGTTTTTAAGGGCGTTGTTTTCTTTTTTAAAAAAGAAGTTTTATTGCTCCCCAATTAATAAATAAAGCTTAAATTTTTAAAAATTCATAGAAAGCGTCATAGAGAAATTAGAGGATTAAGACACGCACCAAATTGTATCTAGTTAAGCCTAATAAAGCTAATATTTAATACCTACCTTAAACCTAATAAAGCCTTAAGAAAAGCATGAAGTCAGTTTTTAGGCAATATCTAATTAAAAATTTTGATAACGTTTATCACTCTACATTTTTAATTTGTACGTAGCGGGTGCCTATTTGAAGCCGAAAAGTTCGACAAAAAGCGTCAGATTAGCCTCTAAGATCTTCTATCAGATTCCGTTTACAAATTAAAAAACTTTCGTTTTTGAAAACTTTTTACAAAAAAACATGCCTAACTTCCGCTTCCGGTTTCGATTTTTTTTTCTAAACACTTATTTTCTCGTAGAATGTTTGATATAACTCTGCATTCCTAAGTACATCAAAATCTGCCTATCCGTTCGGGAGATATAAAGAGCAACCACCGACAGACATATGTTAACAGCCATTTTTTTAGTTTGTGGAAGCTCTAAACATCTATTTCCGTCAGAATTTCGAAATCAAAAACTTCCATTTAATCAATACTTCCCTTTACTGAAAGTATAAGAAAGTAAAAATATGCGTTTACAAAAATAAATAGCAGTTATTGCAGTGGTTTGAAGAGAATAGGTGAAAAGTTAAAAACTCTGAACTACCGTGAAAAATAACAACTCGCACTTATGATTTACGCATCAAATTTTTATAAACTACCCTATAATTCAACCTGAAAGATGTTTTATACGCTACGTTATTTGATTTGTCAGGTAGTTCTTAACGACTATTCATATTATTTTAAAGTTTATAAAGCTACTATGGGTGTCATATTCGTATAAAATTTACATCTACATTTACTGTGGTCGTATATTTACCAGTTTTGTCGTATTTTATTTCTTGAACAGACTCTTGACGTTGTTAATAGGGAGTATTTCTGAATAGCAGCATGGTATTATTATCAATTATTATTATAAGTATAAATATTAGTGACCTCGGAAAGTAGAAGCGTTGAATTAGTATAATTTTAAGTGATGTATAACTAATGTCTCAAAAAAGTTATCTATCCCCTATCGAATGAAGAAGCTACGATTATTCATATTATGACTAATAGAAGCAAGTCATGTTCCATCGAATTAAATGTCTACTTTGTTACTCCCTGCTGGTTTACCACGATATATTTGTAAGCACTGCAAAAAATGATGGTCAATATTACTAATGGTAACATGGCTACTTATAAACATTGGTTAATACAGTTACCATTCAAATAAAGAAAATTGTCAGTATTTCAAGCAACTGTTTAATAATTGACAGTCGCACAAATTTATAATTTTTAAATGTGTAATATAATCATTTATTTTGTTACAGATAAACATTGCTGTTTGTTACATTTAACAAAATCGATACTTTTGCAGAAATAATGAAATCGGAAGAAGGGGGGGAAGAGTCCTAAAAAACGTTCTTGTTATGTATGAGCCACCGGTATATACTTGACCGTTGTTGCACAGAATATGACCACTACAAGACAAAATGAGCAAATCGCGCTTTGCCCGGACCTTCGTATTACGTATACTCTAGAAATGGTCTTATCGTATTTCAATAACATGTTTGTAATTTTGTACTAACGTTTTGCGCACGAATAGTGACTTGTGAGGTCGCACTAGTGCTGACACTATAACGGCTCGGCGGGCGCCTCCTACGCTGGTAACCTGTTAGTCGTAACCCGCACGAGTACAACGAACCCGCACGCTATAGTGTGCAAGGCGTTATATAATACAATGGTATTATAATTCTAAACCGCCAGTCTACCCTCTAGTTTACCAGCTACATGTCAGACTGACTATGCGTGCGAGCATGTTTTGTATCAGAAATTATCTATTATTGAATTTTTAGAGAAACTTTTTTTCGAATTACATAATACCGAAAACATAGACAAATTCAGCGGAAAAATTTGGTGGGGGCATGAATTTTAGATTTTAAAAAATTCACAGAAGGCGTCGCAGTGCAATTATCGGACCGAGGCAGAAATCAAATTGTAATTCATTTATAGACTTATTAGCCTACCTAACGTAAAAAATTATTTGGCCAATTTTTTACATATATCTATATTTTTCTTAAATTTCCAAAATAAATATATAAAGTAAATATTTTACACTTTACAGTTTTCATTCGTTTGTATTGTAACATTGTGTGCAAACTCACTTCTCAGTAATAGGTGAATTCCTAAAATCAAAATTTCCAAAAAAAATTGTAGCGGCCGCTATTTTGGAGCTAGAAAATTCGGGGAAAACGTTGGAAAAAAGCATGGCTAATTAAAGCTGATGGTTTTGATTGTCTTTAAAAGCTTATCCATCCACAGACAGACAGACGTACTACAAGTATAGAACAAGCACACAACCACACAACAAGCAACACTGTGCAATGCGAGTAAAATTTGAATATGCTGTTCTACTAATTTTATTGTTGTTATGAATGATTAAGGGAGGACTACATACTGTAATGTTTGGTTGGAAGTTGTAAATAAAATACTAATTTGCAGGAAGAACTTTTAATGTGTTTAGCTTTCACAAGATAATTTTGATGAATGTTTATAGCAACGTCAATAGCAACGCAAGTCGCCAAGTTACAAAATACAATTGAATCCAAGGGCTGCTACATTAATTACTTCCCCCCCCCCAACTTGCAGAAGAAAAAAAACTACGTAGCAAACGTGAAGCGCATGCTATCTTAGCTACAAAAACTTCTGATCTTTTCAAAAACAATACAAGTATTAAGAAAGTAACGTAAATAATTGAACATTATAGAAAATAAAATTAAATTAGCTTGAAGTTGCTTCTAGTTCTTCTAGCTGCGTGTCCAATTCTTGAGATTCCAAGAGCAGAGCAGAAAAAGTCCAGTTCACTAAAAAAAATAGAACAAAAAGGGAAAAAAAGGGCCCTTGGATTTAATTGTATTTTGTAACTTAGCGACTTGAGTTGCTATTGACGTTGCTATAAATTTCATCAAGATAATCTTGTAAAAGCCAAACACAGTAAAAGTTCTTCCTGCAAATTAGTATTTTATTTACAACTCCCAAACCAAACATTACATTATAGCCCCTATAGACCCCTCCCCGTAGATGAGTGCCTGTTTACCACCTTACAATGCACGGATATGACTAACGTATTCGACTGTTTCCCAAATTAGTAAAAAGGATATAATTTGTTCGATGGCCTGTAGGATCTCCCGACATGACTTCGCTAGATAACTTCCGTATTTGTTTAAAATGCAAAGGTGATAAATGTAACCGCCTTTCTAGATATTGATCTAAATATCTTTCCGGCGAAATTGCACAATTTATATTAAATCCGTATCTGTCACCATAACAAACCGGGTAAATCTTACACCCCGGGAAAATGCATCACTGTAACACGCTGGAAGTTTCTTGCACGTAGGGGTTAATGTTTATGTTCCAGGCATTACTTTTGATATAATGTGGTTATTAATAGCTCACTCTAAATCTGTGATTTAGAAAAAATAAAAAATATTATTATAAAAAACCTGTCGGGCAACCTTCACGAGAATGATCTAAACAATTAAATATACTCGAAATTGAACACTTTATTGACAGAAACGCACAGCCACTTTTCGAAATAACTTAACATCAAAAGCCGTAAATGCAATATACCGGGAGATCGAGAAAGGTTGTCCAAAAAAAACTACCTTCTAAGTAGTTATCAATGTTTCTTTCTAGTGTGATATTAGCCACACTGCGCAATACGTTTGTTCCGTCGTTTGTTTATGCTTGTTCCGTGTGTTTACGTTTCTTCATTTCACTTTATATTCTTGGACGCTGTTATTATTATACAAATAGTATTTTTCAATACTAATTAGGGATTGTTAAACGAAGTTTACAGTAAGTACAGTGTTTCCAATTAATTGAAAACAGTAATAATTGTTTGTAAATTTAAGGTTATGTATTCCGTTGAACACAACAAGTTTATTATTGAATCTTATTTCCGCAATGGCCAACGCAATGAAAATGATGGTGAATGGAAATATTCAGTAAATTTGTGTGTAGATGAATTCGTTAATAGTTTCCCCGACGTCGACTTTGATTACGATAATCTAAGCAGGCATGTAAAGCGCATCGTACGTCGTTTCCAAACAACAGGTAGTGTAGCTACACAAAAATCTCCTGGAAGACCAACCCTTTTAACTCAGGACACATTAGAGGATATACAGACGCGTATCGAACGCAGCCCTAAAAAACCATTACTACAGTTAGCGCAACAAACAGGTGTGTATTTTGTAAACTATAAATTTTTGCATATAAAATTTATTATAATTTGTAATTGCAGGGTTAAGCTATGGAACGTGTCAAAAGGCAGTAAGACGAAAACTGCATTTACACCCATATAAAATTTCAGTAATGCAAGAAGTACTTCGTCCCGATTATGAAAAACGTGTGCAGTTCTGCAATTGGTTTAACCAAAATTTAAATAACGATGAAATGCTGGATTCAAGTTTCTTTTCAGACGAAGCCTGGTTCCATCTCAGCGGTTACGTAAATAAACAAAATTACAGGATGTGGTCTGCAGAGGCCCCTGGTGAATTTTTACAAACTCCACTGCATCCGATAAAGATTGGCGTGTGGATTGCCATCTCCAGAAGACGCATAATTGGTCCCATTTTTTTGAAGATACCGTAACAGTTGACCGCTACATCGGAATTCTAAACACATTTATAAATCAGCTTCACGATGATGAATTACGTCAGGGATATTTTCAGCAGGATAATGCACCTGCACATACAGCCCTTCAAACAAATCAATATATACAACAATTTTATGAGGATCGTATCATTGCATTTCCCCCACGGTCACCCGATTTGACACCCCTGGATTATTGTCTTTTTGGGCATTTAAAGAACACGATATATCAGACCCCCATGCACACACTTGAGCAACTGAAGGACGCTATTACTGCCGCTACTGCAAATATAACTGCGCAACAGCTACAAAATGTTTTTAACAGTATGAAAAGAAGAGTAGGGTGCTGTATCAACAATAATGGGGCTCATTTCGAACATGAACTGTAATTACTAATTACTAATTTTGTTAATTTACTTTTGTAAAATTTAATATTCTAATTAGTTAATAAAACAAATAATGTTCTAATTAATTCCATTATTAACCGTAATTAAAACTGATTGCAAATAACTTCTTATTTTCATAATTATTTTCCTCTTTTGAATCTACCAGAAATTGCTAACTTCATTTCATACATGACAGCACCATGACAGGTGGAGGATGTAAAGATTGATATACTCTCTGTAGAAAGTAGTTTTTTTCGGACAACCTTTCTCGATCTCCCGATAGTGTTCAATTAATTTTGATTTTAATAGAAGCAAAATATTGCAATGTATCATAAAGCAATAAGAACGCTAACATAGTGATAATATATAGTAAAAAAACATATCGCTAGTTTGCTGGGATGCTGGTTTCCCACCAAAAAATAAACTTTAATATGATTTGGTAGTAGATACCCCTATTCAGTTCTGCAAGGCTTCCATAATTGGTGACATATATAAGAATATACATTTCTGCTAGACGTATTAAACACACGTCTAGAACCTAGTCACATAGTTCTAGTAAAAAGAATTTAAGCAACCGTGCGGCGTAGTCCACGATTTCTGCTAGTTATTATTAATAGAATAATGAATTTCTCTTTTCTTTTGTTGAGTTTACAGTTGGAAATCATTAATGGTAACATTTACATCAAATCTGATAAAACAGTTAGATTCGTCATAAAAAGTTCTTAATATTTGGTTACCTAGAAATATATGGAATAAATAACAAGAAATTGAAAATTACAGTATTCCTAGCAAATAAGCGAAATCTTCGAAACAGTTTATATTAGAGAGCGTTTAATTTTGTAATTTCGCTCCAATTCAGCAGTCTCCGAAGTTCTTACAATAAGCACGATTCCAATAGTTAATACCTATGCAATTTGATATATCCTGTACACTTATAGTCTTTAAAGATGCATCGCATGACACAAAGGAATGTTACAGGTTTTGTTTGGAATACATACGAATTACAGTGTAGGTATTACAGCACAGACCATTGTAAAACAAACTTGAATGCTTTGATAAACTATTACGAGGGTAAACATTAAATATTGCTGGTATGTGTTACCAATTACGGTACCAGCGAGTCCAATGTTATCAACTGCTCCAACCCTCTCCATTTCTTTACTATATTGGCTTTTATCATAGAGTTTGGTTACTCTATGCTTATACCAATTCTAGTAAAGTATATAATTGTCTGAATTATTCAACTGCAGCAATCCAATACTTTATTGTCGGTAACTTTCGCAGTAGTTGCTCTAAAATTCTAAAATTCGATTCCTGCTCAGACATACAACTTCAAAATGTTATTACAACTACTGCGAAAGTTATTGACAAGAAGGTTATTACACTGCTCCATCTTCAGGAAGCTATAACTCCGTAAAGAAGCGTTTCCGGACCCATACTACATACATACATAAACATTCTTCATAGTTTTTATATTCTGAAGCCACCTAAAAGTGCGTTCTACATGTTACAAGTTGCCCTGTATAGTTATGATGGTTTTCCTTTTGTTTCCGTTAGAACTAATTAACGTTATTTTAATTTTACCGTATATGATCAGCTTTAAATTTAAGTTACAAGCACCCAATTTCTTCCTACGTCCTATGCTCTTCAAGACCTTATTATTGAAGGTAGGTTTTCCAATTGCTGTAGCTCAATTGAACAATTGCAGAATGCTTATATCATTGGCCTTGGCCTACAACATATTTACCGTGAAAATGGTCTTCTCACCGAATTTTGCGGAATGCTTGACGGGATCGCTTTCTTATTCGTAGAAGACTTAGTCCAAGAAATAAACTACTTGAAAGAAAAGCCGCCAGCGGTAGTCGAAGACCTTCTAAGTTATTTTGATCAACAGGTACATTTCGCAGACGAGGTAACAATAAAAATGAAAGTATTAGAATGCGGACTATACCACATCCTTTTCCACCAAAAACATTGAACGTCTGTGACGCCACTTTGTCACGAGATGGTAGAACAAATAACCAAACAGAAGGTTGGATACACAGATTTTTGAATTTGGTTGGAAGTACCCACCCCTCCATTTGGATTCTCATAAGCAAAATGAGGCAAGAACTAGCCGCAGATACTACAAAGGTATACCAACTACAAGAAGAAGCCTTCGTCAATATGAATATTTACAAGCCAGGTTTCAATCGCTGTCAGGAGTATGCAGAAGGCACACGAAATATTCCCAATTTTTTTTAGGGCTATAATCCACAATATTCGTAGAAGACTCGATTTAGAATAATATTATTTTTTACGATAGTTTTATATTACTTGCAATATTGTATTTGTTGTGTATAGATACTGTAGGTGGATTATTTTAAAATAAAAAAAATATTCTTATTGCACTACTTCTTTTTTTGATTGTATACACATGTGTCATACATTCCTATTCATTTTTAGGAGTTATGACCACAAATAGTGATAAAAAGTGTGGCAGTGGTTCTAGTTTTGTCGCCAACTACAAGTGTGTCTTGTTTCCGAGTGACTTTTCTCCGGGTGATTTTATTTCCGGTGACTTTGTTTCGTGAGACTTTTTTTTGGGACTTTTTTCCGGGGTCTTTTTTTCGATGACTTTTTCCGGAATTTGTTGAAAGTGCTGATATATCCGGTACTGCGAAAAGTGTTGCTGATAAGATCGTTTCAGCTCTTAAATTTCATAGTTTAGATTTAAATAAATTATTAGGCCAGGAATATGATGGCTGTTTTACTATGGCAGGACAAGATAGCGTAGTTAGTAAACTAATATTTTCATTGCGCCTCACACAGTCTTAATCTAGTAGAATCAGCAAAAGGCTAGTACCGTCAGAGCATATTTGTACCCTAAGTTGATTCTTTAATAGTTTCCCTAAAAACCAGATGCTTTTTTCAAGCAGTAAAAGTTTCTGATTTAGCTAATTTACATCCTAAGCATATTAAAATTATGTCGAAAGAAGAATATACAAAATCAGTTATCAATATTTGCAAATTTTATAACATAGACAATTTTAAAGAAGAGGCATTATTGTGGTTTGATAAGTGGAAAATGTGCTTGAAAGATACTTCAGAATTGTAACTGCAGTATCTTATGGCGAAGTTTAAAGTGTTTTACCCGGCTATATGTGAAGGTATTTTAAATTTATTAACACTGCCTTGTACGACGTGCACCATTGAAAGATCATTTGGTACGTTGCGGAAGATTAAAACGTGGTTGCGATCCACAATGACTGACCATAGGTTGAATAAATAGTCTCTGCTTAATGATGACCCACAGATATATTATAAATGGCCATTAAAACAATTTTGTTCGAAAAGTTGTAGAAGGTTTTAGTCAAAATCACAGATGACTGCAATATCTATTTTCAGAACAAGACAGTGCTTCATAGTTGTAATGTATTATTGCATTGTATTGAAACTGAAAATCAATGTAGTATAAATTTAGCTAAATAAAAATAAGTAAATAATATAAGTTACAAAATTGTGTGTAGGCACCTAATTGTATAAGTTACTGAATATTTATTATAATAAATTTATTTTAAAGTAAATTCCTGCATTTTCATCAAATTTAGAAAATGTTGCCCTCCTCTGTTGAAACTGGAGTCGACGCCCAAGCTGTCGATGAGGTTAGGTAGTCCATTAAATGAAATTCTGTTTTTATTTAAGCACGTCTGTATTGAAGTAAAGCAACCATCTTCGACTACTTATTTACTTATAAGTCATCAATCTCGAAAACTTATTATTGCTTCCAGAGTTTGCCGTTTTTTAGCAATTACTCCGTTGAGCTGTTGAGATAAGCAAGCATAAGGAAAATTCTAGACGTTTTCTCTCAATAAGGACTTGCTCTTATGGCCATCTAATATCTTCAGACCGAGTTTGAAACAAAAAAAATTGATGAGCTGACTAGAGGGGTGCAACTTGTGCAGAATGGCTGTTTGATGTCCGTAGAATACGAATACGAGCTTATTTAGCGCGCTTATATACAGTCTCTTCCACTAATTTATTAAATATGTAATCTCACTTTATGATATATGGTATTTTTTTTATCGCAGACGATGTTATCCGCAGAATAGCAATTAATTTTATAACAAAACATACGAAATAAGATGTCGCTCAGATCCTACTTACAGAAAAAGCCTTGCCCTTCCCCGCCCTAATTATACGATAAATAGTGTAAAATTGACCCATTTACTAAATATACCACGTAAGACTAATAGTAAGCCACTACATTTTATACTTTTCTTACATTATTGTAATGTAACTTATTGCTCTTATTCATCAAAAGTAAGTTTGAGGAGTTACGTGTAAATGAAATGCACGTTTCTTTCAAGCTAGGACGTTTCTCCGTCGCCGTTCCGCCGTCGCCGTTTCGCCGTCCTCTATTTCGCTGTCAACTCAATATACAACGTTTCCCAAAAAGTATGCAACAAATGAGAAAATATTTTATTATTAGTTTCTCAAATAATTTACTCTTTATAAAAGGTATAAATACATATTTATTAATTTTATTACTAACCTAACTTAGCTTAAGAAAAATAAAATCAAAAATTCAACACTAAGCGCTTAAATACATTTATCAACTAAACGATTAATTACAATATTACAAAAATGCCAGATTCCGCGTGGTCCAGTTGTAGAGGATCACGCTCACAATGCTTGAGTTCTTGGTTTGAATCCTGGAAGAAGCAGAAATGTTTTCTGTAGTTCTGTGGACGGTATCGAGCTCGGTAACCATTCGCCGTTAGGTTACAATTAACGGCGCTTGCCTTGATTACTGACTGACCAGGACAAGTAACAAAGTCATAAAACAACATAAAACATACAAAAAACACGTGTGTGAATGACATTGAATGAATGTGTATGAAGGGTGGCATAAGCTTCAGGAGCGTAGCGGTTTAAAGGCCAAAAGGCCCCACTACCTCCTATTACACAAGCCTACACGGAGTGAAAAACCTCGACACTTTCGTATATAAGAAGTGAAAGATTAAACAAACAAACAACAATGCCTAAATATTTAAACTAAAGACAAGCGTTGTTTAATGAATTCGCACAGAGACTTAATGTTATAAGTGGTTTTTGATATTTGAAGAAATCTACAAAATTATTAACTGGAAGAGGTCGAAACAAGAAATTTTTAAAGGCGAAACGGCGACCGCGAAACCACGACGGCAAAACGACGACGGCAAAACGGCCGACGGTGAAACGGCGTCGGCGAAACACTGACGGCGAAACGGCGAAGGCCAAACGGCGACGGCGAAACGTCTCATTCCGCATTTCTTCCTTTCAAATAAAAATTTTAGTGTGATTTTAAAAGAGTTTATTCTGCTTTTTGCATTTACACAATTTAGTTACACGCACTTAAAAGCTCCATTATAATAACATAATCCTTTATGTATTCCACGTTGGAATTAAAAATAATAGATTGTAATCGCTGGGCATTAACTGTTAATGGAACACAATTTGGCCTTTTGTTTTTTCTACAATGAAAAGTATGATATTTTCAATCTATTAACAACCTGTCCCTTTATATTATTTATCACTAGCAGCTTTCAAACGACAGGTGGTAATCTGGTTTTCATATTGAAACTTCTTAATTTGCATATAATGCTGTATTTTTTAATTTGGATAAAAACAGATCCGTGACACATCACATTTGCAAGATAGTGTCATGGAAGGTAAGTTGGAAATATATAAACTAAATTGTAATGGCCAGTAAGAAGTCCTTAGAATACTTTAATCATTGCGAGAAATATTAAATAATAACATACAAATCCTGTTTTCTAATTATCTTTGTATAATTTACACCTTATTAAATTATCGTAATGCTTATGATTTACATTTGTATTTCATATTTTACATTAAACACGTGTCATTTATGACTAAAACCTCAATAAATTGCTATTTTTGTAACGATTAATTACTTATTAAAACATAGAGCATGGTTTATGTTGTAAATGCAAAGAGTCCTTGTGAATTGTCATATTTCCAAAACGGGTACTAAAATTATCAACTATTAATTAAACTTATTTTTTTATTTTACTAAATCATGGTGATAAATTAGTGCAAATATACCTAATCTCTATTTCGTTTTCGAATATCGCAAGCAAGTTGCAGTTCTTCCAATTATTATTCCACACTACGTGCTTGCTAAACCATATTTATTGCTAGCTATCTGTTGCTACAACGAAAGGTTACATGCTGACTATTCTATTGAATTTAATTATAATTTATTATAATATTCAGATTGCGCTCATTCTAGTTGGTTTACAAAGCGCAGGGGCTGGTCTGTATTGTTATGCAGTACCACTACTATTAAATGTGTGTATGCATGTTTCAATTTTACACGCCCAGGGGCTCTGCTATATATGTATATTACGTCAAATACATATTTCTTCCTTTGACCTGTACATATAATTGCACTATGTTTTTTAGATGCTGTAAAGAATATAAATATGTTAAATCTCATACAGTTCATTTGACATCTTTAAAAGCGAATTAAGTTATTTGTTATGATGATTCTTTTTATCCTCAGTTACGTAAAATGGCCTACCATTACGAATTATTATTGGTGGGTACTATTCATTTAATCTTTTTTTTACTGCGCAAACAAGTTTTGAACATTATCAATTGAATGAAAACATTTAAATTTTATTTAATTTTCTACCGATTTTACACTATTTCAACGATTTTGAACAATTTTGCTAATATAAAAAATTTAGGAAGATAATTTTCGACAAACTGTTATTAAAATAAATTTTTTTAACTGATTCGAGGTAATTTTATTAGCAGTCAAGTGATTTTTAGGTAATTACCAAGAGACATTAAATAATTCAAAAATATTGTTTAATTTTAAAGTATCTAAAAGAATTTCAATTTATATATTTTGAAAGTATTAGATATGATGTCTAGCTTTTAAGGACATTTCTGGAAATGTCAAATTAATTTCAGACAAGTTCGGTGGGATGTTAGTTTGTTGTGATTCGAAAGAAGATTTTCCTTGGAAAAGTCGTTTTGACGTTATTAGGTAACATTCTTACGTACCCCACCCATGAGTATTCTGATCAGTATGATTAAAATGACTCATTAAAAGAGCAATTCAATATTCTTCATAAAAAAGCAAAAAATGTGAATGAGACTATACAAGAAACTCTGCTATAGCCAGTTATTTTATAAGAAAATTCTGTTTTTTAGTAATTTTTATTAAAATTTAAAAAATATGATTACTATTGGTCTAACGTAATTTTGATTTTGTACTATAAACTTACTAACTATGTTTTTAATAATTTACAGCACCTACTTGTTAAAAAATAGCTGACATAAATATTGACTTTATAGTCATCTTTATACAGGAAAACAAATGCATTTTTCTCCCTAGTTTATTTATTAACTTTATTAACTAACCAGTGGAAAAGAGAAGTTTATGTTCTATAAGAATCTATTAAAAATGTACTGGGTGCGTATTAAAAAAATAATGTTGACGCAAGAACGTTTGGACGCAGAGACGTTTGAACGCTGGATCGTTTAAACGTAGAGACGCAAATAATGATTATGTATAAGCACAATCTTCTTAGGCGTATATCGATGAAATTGAGTGTTTTAAGCAAATTTCAGCTAAAAAACAAAAAAAAGAGCTTCTTTGCATTTTACACAAATTCAATCGTTAAAATCGACATTTCTTTCCTATTCTCAGGTCTATTATATTAATTTTGCAATGTAGCAATAATGTTAACCTGTTCAGAGAATTAACCAAAAGCAAACCTCCACTATCACTTGCTTAAACAACTATTATTGTCCTTATATCACGTTTTCATATCAAGCAATGTAAGAGAGTGATTCTGGAAACCGAGTTTGGCGGAAAGAAAATGTTCTGTACTATTACGTTACTGAGCATAGTTAGATGACTTGCATACAGTAAATTGTTTTGAAAGTAGACCCTGCACCTGTATATTAACAGAATCCCTGATTGCGCCTAAATGTCTTTGCGTTCAAAAGTCTTTGCGTTCAAACGTCACTGCGTTCAAACGTCCCCGCGTCCAAACGGTCGCGTTTGAACGGCAGCGTTCAAACGGTCGCGTTCAACTGGCCGCGTTTAAACGTCCTAGAACCCTCTCCCCTAGTGTGAATTAGATTCCAGTAGGTAGTAGATCTCACTATACTATTAAAAGGATAATCTTACTTATAAGTTAAATTTAGACAAATTAGGTGTGCTTAATTTTTAGCAGTCATGCTAAAACTTGTACAAAGGTATTTTCAAGCAAATATTCTTTAAGCAAGCTATGTCTTGGATTAAGCAAAAATAACGCTTAAAGTCGTTAAAGTTATGTAACTCAGTTATTACAACAGCACTAATTTATCATAAAAAATTTAACAAAGTTTATAATTTATTACTTCTACTCGTACACACTGTGTCTATAAAGTAACCTCCCCCCCTCCAACTAACTTTTGAACGACTTGATATTTTACCACAACATTTGAATAGGAAATTAAATACTATTTTCAGCCAATATTAAAATTTTGCATCATCCAAAATGGCGACTGGGCGCCATTCTGAATTTGTTTTTAATGGAAGGGAAGGTCGAGTGACACCTCATTGGAAAGGTCTTTTAGTTCTGCGTCTGATCCTAGAGTTTCAAAGAAAAATATTTAGCCATAACAAAATGACAATGTTTGAAGATAAAGAAGTCTATTTAAAAAAACTAAGAATTAAAGCAAAAAGAAATTAAATTAAGTGTTCGAAATGTTTACCATTCACTTCTTGGCACATAAAAAGTCGATTATAAAATTCCTGCCTTACATTTTCATGTTTCTGGAGTAATATTTCTGCAAACTCCTGTAATGCGTTGCTTCAGTTCTTCAATTGTTTCTGGACGGGTTCTGTACACTTTCGATTTCAGATATTCCCATAGAAAAAAATCTAACGAAGTTAAATCTGGGGGGCGAGCCGGCTATTTTACAGGCCCCCGCCTACCAATCCATCTTCCAAGAAAATGTCCGTTGAGAAAGACAGAAACAGGCCTATAATAATGAGGCATCGCACCGTCTTGTGGAACATAACGTTTTCAATATTATTTCCAGCCACCTAAGATATTTCTGGGAAAATTTTGTACTGCAAATGAAACAGTGGACTACTGGACAAAAAAATCAAAACAATTTTGAATTGAGTGAGTTCATTTGTTTAAAATCCGCCATTTTGTAATGGCTCAATATTTTTCTTCGAAACTCTAGGATCAGACTCAGAACTAAAAGACCTTTCAAATGAGATGTCACTCGACCCTGAATAAATAAATCAAAACAATTTTGAATTGAGTGAGTCCATTTGTTTAAAATCTGCCATTTTACCATGACTAAATATTTTTTTTTGAAACTCTAGGATCAGATGCAGAACTAAAAGACCTTTCACATAAGGTGTCACTCGACCCCCCTATTTTATTTAAAAAAAATTCAAAATGGCGCCCAGTCGCCATTTTGAATGATACAATATTTCATTTTTGACTAAGTAATAGTATTTCATTTCCCATTAAAGCACACCAAATGTCGTTCAAAAGTTAGTTGGGGGGGGGGGGTTACTTTATAGACAGGACGGTATATTAAAACGCTGTATCATATTCACACGCAGTTTAGCTATCACGTACGTGCACAGCCAATATTATTTTTACAGTTTCAGCCACTTAGCTGTGATGTGGTTGAAATGGCACTTTGATTTTCTAAAATTAAATATAAAACCTTTAGAACAAAATGTTTTCCTACTACCGGCAATGTAAGTATGGCATACATCAATGGCTACAAGAGGTGTAAGTGCCTCATAACATTTGTTTATTGGTTAGACGTGACTATGGAGCTTAATAGTGTCACTTACTTTCCTATGGAAATAATAGTACTACAGCAAGACGCATAGCTGACTTATGAAGTAAAAATAGTTAAAACAAAATTCTGATCATAGTTCTGATAAAAGATGTAAATGGCACTGTATTTTACAAATATTTTCTTATTATTTTAAGTTAATTGCTGCTGGTAGTGGGAAAACTTGCTGCCGGTAGTGGGAAAAATCTAATAAGCAACACGTAATGTAAGGATATAACATTCTCGGAAGGTGGTATAAACCTCGGCTCCGCCTCAGTTTATATTATCCTTCCTCGAATACGTCTTTACATTCCTTGTAGTTTAAATAACTATTATTTTACACACAAAAATGCTTCGGCTTGTAACTTGATTATAACAACATCAAACAATGTTAATGATTGCCATTATCTCTCATTAGCATTTATAGCTGTTTATCAGTAAAAGACCACTACATGTATTTAAATGAGCGTATTATATAGCGATATTAATTCTATACATTTTTGGTGCATAACTACAAATTGCAGGCAGAAATAACAAATTTTCAGATTTAGTATTTACATACGTATGCCCTAAGAATCCGTGATATAACAATTTATTCTATAATTAGCTTCCATCATTCGAGAAAAGTATAAAGAATCTTTGAACACGTATTCTGCTTAGCACTCAACATCGTAATAATATGTGTGTTCAAGAAGGAAAGGCACACAACTAAAACTAGCAGGTACCATTTTTGGGCAAGGCTAAGTATGCACGTATAGGGAGAAATTATTGCACTTATTTTCTTGGCGCGCTGAGTGTGATTTAACGACCACGGTCATGAATATTGTACCGCTGAACAATCGAACCTTAAGCGGATTCTCAGATTAAATTTTAAAAATACTGTAATATATTAAAGAAGCGATTTATTCATGGAGTAGAGATTTGCTTATTTTGCAGCAACCTGAAGTGTGTTTAGAGTTTAAATGCAAACTCGATTGAATGCATAATTTTAAAAAACTGTCTTGTATAATTTGTGAATTTTGTAGAAAATAATTGGTTTGCTCGAAAAGTCAGAACTCACTGAGATACTAAAAATTTCCTCCGGTGTTTCTCAACCACTGTTACAGGGAGTCGGTATACATGGCAACGAAAAATCAGCTTAAAAGAGCGAGGATTTGCAGGTTTTGCTCTAAATGTCAATGATGCTTACGCAGACGTCGAAAACAGATGTACAATACAACAGAACTCATCAATGAGACTCAAGATAAATATTCTTGAGCGTGGGTGAATTATTTCGCCGGGACTTTCGTATATTGCGCAATGTTTTACTTTTTTTATTTTCAGATATATTTTAAATCGCCGTTTTAGTCCCCAATAGTTAGAAATGCTTAAAAGATGTTCAACTATATAGGCAGATCTTAAGTCTTCGTAATACTCGTTTACTCGCAATGCTTATAAGGACATAACTGTATAGTTACAAGCCCAAACTTCCCTTTCCCTTAACGAACACACTCAAAAAAGCAATATAATTGAATGTTAAGTTGCTTTAGATAAAGATCATTTTTATTCATTTAGAATGAAAAAATATCGAAACAACTATAACAATAAGAAAAGATTTGGTTTCAATTATGGCTAGAATAGACCACTACATGTTTCGTTCTTGTTTGAACTCATCAGGTGGACATAATTCTAACCATAATTGAGACCAAAAGCAAACAGGCATATATACGCCAGAAAGTATAAAACTAACGGGGAATTAAACTAACAACGCCCTCTATTATGTGCGGCGAGAAAAAGTTGCAAAGCAACAAACCGGCAAAGTTGCGATCGGAACCTGCTAAGCAGGTATCTGCGATCGCACCGGCCTCTAAGCACAAAACACAGAAACGCCCGTGTGGCAAGAAATAAGAAAAGATTTGGTTTCAATTATGGCTAGAATAGACCACTACATGTTTCGTTCTTGTTTGAACTCATCAGGTGGACATAATTCTAACCATAATTGAGACCAAAAGCAAACAGGCATATATACGCCAGAAAGTATAAAACTAACGGGGAATTAAACTAACAACGCCCTCTATTATGTGCGGCGAGAAAAAGTTGCAAAGCAACAAACCGGCAAAGTTGCGATCGGAACCTGCTAAGCAGGTATCTGCGATCGCACCGGCCTCTAAGCACAAAACACAGAAACGCCCGTGTGGCAAGAAATAAGAAAAGATTTGGTTTCAATTATGGCTAGAATAGACCACTACATGTTTCGTTCTTGTTTGAACTCATCAGGTGGACATAATTCTAACCATAATTGAGACCAAAAGCAAACAGGCATATATACGCCAGAAAGTATAAAACTAACGGGGAATTAAACTAACAACGCCCTCTATTATGTGCGGCGAGAAAAAGTTGCAAAGCAACAAACCGGCAAAGTTGCGATCGGAACCTGCTAAGCAGGTATCTGCGATCGCACCGGCCTCTTGTGCTTAGAGGCCGGTGCGATCGCAGATACCTGCTTAGCAGGTTCCGATCGCAACTTTGCCGGTTTGTTGCTTTGCAACTTTTTCTCGCCGCACATAATAGAGGGCGTTGTTAGTTTAATTCCCCGTTAGTTTTATACTTTCTGGCGTATATATGCCTGTTTGCTTTTGGTCTCAATTATGGTTAGAATTATGTCCACCTGATGAGTTCAAACAAGAACGAAACATGTAGTGGTCTATTCTAGCCATAATTGAAACCAAATCTTTTCTTATTTCTTGCCACACGGGCGTTTCTGTGTTTTGTGCTTAGAGGCCGGTGCGATCGCAGATACCTGCTTAGCAGGTTCCGATCGCAACTTTGCCGGTTTGTTGCTTTGCAACTTTTTCTCGCCGCACATAATAGAGGGCGTTGTTAGTTTAATTCCCCGTTAGTTTTAAACTATAACAATATTTGGCAAAATAGCCGCCCTAAATATTTTTGCGGATTTATAAGCATTTATTTTTTGAAACGAAGCGCTTATAATAAGCTTGATAAATCAGAAAAAAATCAAGAAAAATCACAAAATAAACGAAATAGAAAAAACTCAAGATTTTTAATTGTTTTACATAAGAATAAGGTATTGTTGCAAATATTTCAATACAATATAAAAACTAGAAAATGTAATTAACAACAAATAATAATATACTTTGATAGAAATTTCTTTGTCGTTCAAACCATGTTTTTATTAAAAATTTAACTAAAGCATTATATAGGAAAACATTTAAAATATTACATTTAAAAGTATAACTTACGGTTTTCATGCAGCATCTGCAAAATATTTTGTTATTCTCAACAACCAATTCAGGAAAATATAAGTTGCCGGTACGGATTTATCTTTCATTTTAGGCATTTTATAATTTAAAATTAAAATTATTTACAAAACATCACAGCACAATGGAATGCTTCGGATTACTAACGTTAACAAAAGACAGAACAATGTTTTTGACCTTTTTACAAATAAACCCGATAGACTATTGTGTGTGGATTTCGATAGAACACAGAACTTGGTGATTTCCCAAGCGCGCTATTTGTTTCTCTAAGGGATGTTTGTTTGGTCTAGCAGGGAAGTTGTGGTGTAAACATTTGGAAATTTATTTGCTGAGTTGTTTAAACCAACAAATAGTAAATTAATTAAGGTTTTAACATTATATTTTTCAAACTAAAAATTGCAAATGTGGAATTTTTTATAAAACAAAAGAGAACCAAGTAGCTGTATAGAAGCTAAAATAAGCGCATATAAGTGGTTTAGAAAGCAAAATAAGCAAAATGAGGAGCAAAATAAGCAAAATAGAGAAAATCAGCAAAATAGAGAAAATAAGCAAAATACAGAAAACAAACAAAATAAAAGTGGGTTCACAGTATAAAATTTTTCATGAATAGTGGAGATACAAAAAGATTTTCATTTGCTTACAATGATAGTGCATAAGCAAAATGCTTGAAATCCTCGCTCTAGCGATGAACAATTTAACTTGATCGTGAATTTATAATTGTCCACCCTTTTAATGAATAAATATTCGCATTTACAATAGCTTTGTAACCAGTTTTCAATATAGTATATATTTTTTTAATTTTCACATTTTAGAAGGATTTTACAGTATCAAACGTACTTTTATGTCATAACATTTTACACTCTTGTGAGAGCAGATTTATAGCCAAATTTTATAATTAGCTGTCAACCATTTTGTAGTGAACAGGTACAAAAACAAAATTTATAAAAAAATTGTTACAGCCGCTGTTTTGAAGCTAGACAGAAAACTATAACGCAAAATAATGCATGCTCATCATTGGCATTTAGAATAAGAAGCCTGAAATCTGTTTTTAGAGCTCTTTTCGCTTCAAAAGAAACAAGTTTTAATATATCGAGTTTGGCTTTGAAAATTGAAACGTATGTCTGTTAGAACTTCAACTTGACATGACTTTGACACTTCCCGAAGTAATTAATAATGCACATGACAATGTGATTTCGCTTTCGTTTGTTCACATTAAATTAATCACAGACATATTATGTTTCAATTATCAAAGCCAAACTTGATGTCACTTTCGTTTGCTCACATGTTATTTACCTTATTTAAAAAAATAATTAAAAAAGTTACTAATAAAACCTGTGCGAACCGACACGTACTATAAACTCTGGCATATAAAAATCTTATACAGGGAGTCCCATAAAAAAGTATTTATTAGATAATACTTTTCCTAAATAGAATGTTTCATATTTTCTTATCTTAATGGTAAGACCATTTAATTTCCAACAAGAAATTTTCATAACAATTTTTTGTGAATGCCAAAGTTTTCGAGAAAAAAAATAATTTCATAGATATGGTATATTTATATACAAATATACAAATATGCATATACAAATAATGTCACACGGCTCGCGCAATCAGGTCCACACGCAAATAAGAAATTCGCGGCGCGCAATGGAAAACAAATGAAGTTGACAGGTGTATTATTCAGTTATAATACAAAAATGTCATATTTTACATATTTTTGTTGTGGCATTTTAATTAACTAATTACTACTATTAATATTTCACGAAACACAAACACAATGTACGAAAGAATAAAGCAAGAATATGACATTTATGTAACAAAACTGAATAACACGCCTGTCAACGTCAGTTGTTTTCCATAACGCGCCACGACATTCTTATTTTTGTTTGCGGATCGTGAGCGCGCGAGCTGAATGACAGTATTTATAAAATTATTTTTTGTCTCGAAAACTACGGCATCTATAAAAAAAAAGTTATTCAGATTTTTTGTTGGGAATTAAATGGTCTTACCATTGCTATATAAAAATTAAAAGCATTCAATTTGAGAAAAGTATTATCTTATGAATATTTTTTTATGAGACACACTGTGTAAGATTTCCATATGCCAATTTATAGTACCTGTCGATTTGCACATCGTTCATTTGTAATTTTCTTTACCTATCTTTTCAAATAGCAGCCCGAATAGCAGATATATATTAAAACCTCTATCTTTTGAGTCAAGCTGTAGATTTTGACGGAACTGCACGTTTTATATGTAGACATGATATATCTTTCTACCACAAAACTGCTTGATTTACATTTTTGTTCCTGATGTGTCAAACTAACAGAAGCTGCATCGCATTAGTTTTAAAATTGAATTTGAGATTTAAACAAGTTGAAAATCAATTTGCACTAAAATGGTGTCCTATGAGATGATCAACTACCCTAATTTATCAAGCGACCTTGGGTCGGGGGTACTACCAATATATGTTTTTCCAAAACTTTACGAATTGTGACTTCAAAATCAGTATGAACATGTTAAATGTCTAAATGACAATAGGTACAATATTCAATCGAAAAAAGACCTCTGGAAGGTTTTCTTTGGTCGTTTACTATAACAGATTAATTGGATAATCGTCAAAAAACGACCAAATTATATAATCGATTTTAGCTTTTAGCGAATAATTATAGTTTGCAACAAAAAATTCCAAAAATTTCTAACTATTTTCTAAGCATTAGTTTTAAAAATTTTCATATTTTAAAATTATTATTTTCAAAAAGTATAAAACGCCAACAAATTTGAATTAGTGCGAGAAAGTTTTCTTGGCGGTTGACCGACAACTTTTTACTGTCCTTTTGTAGAAAAAATCTATCAAAATATTATTCTGTTAAAGTTCATAATAGTATAGCGTTTCTTATAGTTATCATAAATAAAATATCCTAGTAATTTTTATGACTTCTATTGATTAAAAATCAGTTAAACATGTCCATTTTATATATGTCAGTTAAACATTTCATAATTTATTATAAGCACGTTTTAATACTTTGCACGAGAATATCTGCTTTACATACCATATACCAATTTTTTCTACTTCTTAGGTAAATTTATTATTAAAATATAGCGGTCAATATACTCAAGGCAACGTTGTTTACTTCTAATATTAAAAGTTTAAGAAATTACTTATTATTAATGCGTGTTTGTTGATAATATCAAAAACAGGGTACAAAGTAATCGTGCCTAATGATGGTTATTTTAGCTGATTTATTTCCTAACACTATCCCACAATACATTAATATAAATAATCTATAAGACTCGTTAGTTATCTATCGTATTTATAAGTTCGTATTAAATAACTATTTACATTTTTTATTAATTACAATATAACTAGACTGGAAAGGTAAGAAGATAAAAAAAACGGTGGCGGGCCGGAGAACGCCCGGGTTAAGCACTATCAGTTGTGGTCTCCGCTTATGGGTGACCAATAAAGAGGTGTATCTGCAACCGGTCGTGCTTTGGAGGGTACGCCAAGCCGTCGGCTTCACTTAGTGGAACTTCTGCCTCTTTGAATGGGTTAGGCAAGACTCTTGCCAGGCGTATATGCAAACAGGGCTCGCAGAACCCGCACTAACTGCGGGTATTAAACACACCTTGGCGTATAATTGAGGAAATTAAAAACTGACCTATTGGCAAAATGACAAGCGCCAGAAGCGCTAATTTTTAAGTAACCAGTGCTTACATTTAATAAAAATAGGAAATTAGGAAGTTGTACCTTTATGTGCACAAAGCTTCGATTTATCGTGTACTAGCAGATATACTCAGCGTTGCGCAGGTCATCTACCACCGCTCGCTTTTACAGAGAAAAGTGCAATTCCCGCCATATCTACCTCCTTTTTCTTTCAATTCGTACCAAAAGTGCAAAATCCTGTTTTTAGACCGCCATTATGTTTTAAATATTTTACGAATGCTTAAAAAATATTCGAGTGGTTTGAACATAAAGGAGATGGCACACCAATACCTACAAGCTTCCAAAATTTTAGTTCCCATCTCATCTGTAAATGGGTTAGAATTTCCGGACACAAACAAACGCACAAACACAAGTTCTGCTACATATGTATAGATAAAACAAAGAAAAAGCGAGCCTCAACTGTAAAGCATTTTAAATAATGCTGGCGGCACCCGTGGGCTATGTTCCACTTTTTGGTTAAATAATAAATAAGCTGCTTAAGTTGGTAGTGTAGCGGACCGTAGATCAAAGTCCTTATTTCATGAATTCTATATTGAGATTGTTTTAATTCTATATCAATAGTTTCTGACAAATAAGTTCGCCTAAATTACGAAAAGAGGGGAAAAGTTAACCTCCATAAATAGTGCTGCACGAATAATTAACTCTAAACCTTATTCTACTATTACTCATAAGCACTTTAGCTTAAACAGACATGCTGTATTGTTCTTCGTTTTTTAAAGAGAGACGCTTAAATTTACGTTTTTCTAAAATTCATAAAAGGCGTCATAGAGAACTTAGTGGCCTGGAACACAAAACAAATTGTAGTCCATCCCTAGCTCTATAAACTTACCAAGTTGTATGGCCAGTTTTTAAGCAATAGTTATTCTACCATGAAAATATTTTCATTTCACAGTTTTCATTTGTACAAAAATTTTCTTTCATAATAATATTGCGTCCCTCTGCACCTATTGTATTACCAAATGTAATCCCCATCTGTCAATTCGTTTTTGAGTGGATAGGCGTTAAAGCCGAAATCGTAGCGGCCAACATTTTAAAGCTATTTGTTTTAACGCCCTCTAATCATATTCTGTTAGCCTTGTAAAATTCAGTTTGTGAAGAAAATGCTACCAAAAACATGCCTAACTTATAAATATAATAAAAATTAATAAATAAAAACGGGAGGGAAAAGCCTTAAAATTGTGCATCTCTAAAGTACGGTGACCATATTTTCTTAGAGAAAGTAAAGGATAAATTTAATTTTTTTTATAAGAATAAAAAACAGCTAGAGTTTATTATTTCACTTAACAAGGAAAAATTAAAACCAAAACAATGAAAACTTGGGAATATTACTATATAAATAACTAAAATAAAATATAACTTAAGGAATTATTTAATTTTGATATTTTCCACAAGAATTTATTCGTTTTAAATGTATTGTAAATAAAACAATTCTTAACTTTTCAACAGGTTTTTTTTATTGTAGCCATATACGTATTTCAACATTATCATGCCTATCTTTTGAAAAGTCTTAAAAACAGCTCTTCAAAAATGTAGTTGGGCCTGTTCGTGGATAAAATATTGCTTATTATTGAAAATATTAGCTGAGTAGCAACATGCGAGCACACAAACATAAACCAATATAACCAATTTTTTAAACAGTTTTAAAAGATATTTGTTTATCCATAAATATTGAAAAATTTCAACCATTTTATCAACTTATAATGATTATCCATTTTATCATATTGTCTCCATATGAAACAATTTATCAAAACAGGGTAACTACACCGAATCCTGCTACTTTGCTAACTGACTAACTAAACTGTCTTTGTACAGTTTATCAATGTAACGTAATATAGTTGTATAATTAATGCGGGCGGTGATGTCATTGAAGTCGACCGCGATTGTTTTACACGTCCAGTCCAAACAACCACAAAACAGTTCTGTCTTGTCTGTGTCACAAAAGGCAAGTTTTAATAAAACTTGGAGTTTTTTGTTTGTAAACCATAAATAACCCAATTATAGCAACAGTGGGGACAGCAACATACATAATCACCGAAAACAATCAACTGAATAGAAATGCAAAGAGCGGTCGTCGTATTATAGTGATAAATGTTGTCAAGTGCAAGAGCCCGTCGATGACGGGCCGTCATGTTGTTATAGTGTGCCAGTTACGGATTTAATATATAGATAACTAAATTTTTTGGAACCCATTTCTCACCCCAATAACAATTAAAATAAGTACCCTGTTTCTAGAATTTAATTTGCCAACTATTTTCTACCGCACGATTCATTTCTCTACGAATTAAAGTATAAGTTCAATTACGCCTCTCTTCAAGTCAATAAAAATTTGTATTTCTTTACTTTTCCCTACTTTAAGAGTGCAGTGTAGGAAAGTAGCGATTTAATAAAAATGTATGAAGTCCAGTTTTTGACGGAAATACATGTGTTGCATCATCAGGAACTGAAAATTAAGGTTTTCCAATAATGGGTGGGTCCGTTGGTATGTTCGTTCATTCCTTCCTTCATATATTCATAATCAACGCCAACGGTCTGATTTTGATAATCTTTGGAATGTGAAAGTGTATCAGAAATTCTTCTGGAAAATAAGATTTGATATAATACGATACTGGCAAATTTTTTTTAAATTTTAGAAATAAGGCCTCTTTACTCAAAAACAAGTTAGCTGAACGCAAAGAAAGTGACTATCGTTGTATCTCTAGGGACTTTAAATATTCATCAGGAAATTAAGCTTTAAAACAATCAAACCTAGAAGCGGAAGTTAGTGAAATATTTTTTTTCGGAAATTGTCTATAAGTGTATAAATGGGGATGGAGGTTATAAAGCGCGAAAAAATTTGCTAACATAATTTCTGTCTGTGTAAAACCAAAAACTATCCCGGCTAAGTGCGCTCTTTGCGATGGCAGTTACCCTGCCAACTATAAGGGCTGCACAGTATATCAAGACTTATTAAACGCAAGAAACAGAACAACTGGCAGGACTGTAAAAACTCGAAACACAATACAGACACCAATTAATATCCCCACCTTAACAAATTTGCCAATACAGAATAATGTGCTTTCACAAAACTATCAACCAACATACTCTCAAGCAATGCATACTCGAGATGCCACAAATAATCCTAATGAACAACAAATAAACCTGGGACAACAGTTAACTGTCTTCCTAAATGAGTTTAAAAACATGTTTGCTCAGTTAATGAACCAAAACAACATAATGTTTAATTTGCTGTAAACTGTAATCGCGAAATTTACTCCATAATGTTTAAAATATTACGTACTGCAATTTGGAATGCAGACGGGTTATCTAACCATAAACAAGAATTAATAACGTTTTTAAATTTAAATAAAATAGATCTGCTTTTAGTGTCCGAAACCCATTTTACCGATCGAACCATGTTTCGTTTACCTAATTATACTACCTATAGTTCACACCACCCTGATGACACAGCACATGCAGGATCTGCAGTAATCATTAAAAACTCCGTTTCACACCACGAATTACTTAAATACCAAACTGAACAAATACAACTCGCAAATGGTCAAATAAATGCATTTCTAAATGCAATCTACTGCCCACCAAGGCATACAATTTCTACTGACCATTATAGGACATTTTTCCAAACCTTAAGAAACAAATTCATTACTGGAGGCGATTGGAATGCTAAGCATACCCAATGGGGATCTCAGCTCATAACAACGAAAGGCAGAAACCTATTAAATATCGTCACGAAAAAAAACTACAAACATCACTCTACGGGTGAACCTACTCACTGGCCGTCTGACCCAAATAAGCTACCCGACTTAATAGACTTTTACATTTCGAATGGAATTGCCACAAATTATGTCACAGTAGAACCAAACCATGACTTATCGTCGAACCACCTACCCGTAATAAAGAACTTAAGCACTATCCCAATCTATAAAGAGCCCAATTACTATCTAGTCTCGAGGACTGGCACAAATTCCAGCAGCACCTAGAGGAGAAAATCGACCTAAAACTGAGAATAAAAGTACCCGAAGAGCTTTACATGGCAACTCACCATTTAACCACCCATATACAAGAAGCAGCATGGGAATCTACACCAAGCCAGACTCATCAAATACACTACACTGAGAATATACCTCTTTCCATAAAGGAATTAATTGCTGAAAAACGACGTGCTAGGGCAAAATGGCAACGAACCCGCTCTGTTACTGATAAACTGAATTATAACAGATTAACGAGAAGACTCCGCACACTTTTACAGGAATGTCAAAATTCTAAGTTTAACAAGTATGTCACAGATCCAAAACAAGATGACCACACAATCTGGAAAGCGGCTAGGAAATTTAATAGACCTCAAATTTCTATACCACCATCAAGAAAACCAAATGGAAATTGGAAAAGATCTAGCAGAAAAAAAGCCGACACCTTTGCAGACCACCTATCCTGTGTTTTCAAGCCCTTTGAAGCTGTGCCAGCCTTTGATAATAATGAAATAGAAGAATATTTAAATGTGCCGTGCCCAATGTCCCTACCTATAAAGTCCTTTTCACCAGCTGAGGTGCAGCATCAATTACTCAACTTAAATCAACATAAAGCTCCCGGGTATGACCTGATATTAGGCCAAATTTTAAGAATGCTACCGAAAAAAGCAATCGTACTATTAACAACAATTTTTAATCGCATGTTAAGCTTTTCTTACTATCCCATAATATGGAAATATGCGCACATAATAATGGTTTCTAAGCCTGGAAAACCACCAGAGGATGTTAAGTCGTATAGACCGATTAGCCTTCTGCCATTGACAAGCAAAGTGTTTGAAAGGCTATTCCTCAAAAGGCTTCGCGAAAACACGGATATACTAGCTCAGCTGCCCAACCACCAATTCGGATTTCGCGAATACCATTCGACAACTTAACAGACGCACAGGATAGTAAACCAAATATCAAGGAGCCTTGAAGATAAAGAGTTTTGCACGGCCGTATTCCTGGATGTTTCCCAGGCATTCGATAGAGTGTGGCACTCTGGGCTGCTCTACAAACTTAAACAATTACTCCCAAGCTACTACTACTTACTTCTTAAATTCTACCTAACAGATCGCTATTTGTCAGTCAAGCTCAACGAGTTATCCTCATACTACCCCATTAAATCCGGTGTTCCACAGGGCAGTGTCTTAGAACCTCTCCTTTACCTCATATATACTGCTGACCTGCCAGAAACCGACAACACAATTACCTCCGCTTTTGCCGACGATACAGCCATCATAGCCATTCATGAAAACAATATAATTGCTTCCGAAAACCTCCAACATCATCTAAACCGAATCTCTGAATGGCTCGGTAAATGGCGTATTAAAATAAACGAATCTAAATCGGTCCAAGTAACATTTACCACGCGATTTAGTGTCTGGCCGCCGGTCAGTATTAACAACACACCTATATCCGTAAAGACGGAAACCAAATACTTGGGATTACACCTGGATCAGCGACTCACATGGCAGACACATATCAATACCAAACGGCAACAGTTAAATCTTAAATTCCGCAAAATGTACTGGCTTATCGGAAGAAAGTCCAAACTATCCTTAAGCAACAAACTGTTACTGTACAAAACAATGCTGAAGCCTATCTGGACTGACGGTGTACAGCTGTGGGGCTGCGCCAAGCCAGCACGGATAAAAACCATCCAACAATTTCAATCTAAAACACTCCGCGCTCTGGTGAATGCGCCTTGGTACGTTTCCAATCTGACGATACACGAAGATCTCGGTATTCCATTCGTAGTCGACGAAATCCAGAGATTTGCGGAGAACTACCACCAGAACCTCCAGGCACACAGCAACGAACTACTCCAGCAATTATCCAACGACCACTTACCTGTAAGACGCTTGAATAGAAGATGACCTCGTGATCTGCTAACAGCACCCTAAGTGGAAGGAGTACTACAGGAGTACTATCGATGGATGGGTTCTCCTATCAAGCCATCAAGTCATCACATTTACTGAATACTCCATGTAGAGTATATTGTAAATAGTCTTTAATATAAAAAAAAACATAATTTCTCTACCGCAGTTTTTGCAAACTTGATAACTTGAAAACATACGAAAAAATGAAAATTTAAAAAATGGTGTTTTTCTTAGCTTCAAAATCGTGCGACTTTGAATATCGACTGTCAATGCTGTTGTAAACGAGTGGGTAACCGATTATGTCAGAAGTACGTATAATTCTAACTTTAGTGGTATAAGTTAAAGCCGGAACTTTATATATCAAGTGTTTTAGGAAACATTTAACAGATACTGTTTTAAAGAATAAGAATCTAGGCAAAGTGTTTTTCCCATTTTCTGCTTGCCTTAAGCAGTACAAGAATAAAATAGATATGGTATATAGCAAGGTGTGCAGGCTAATTAACAGTATTATGGTGATACTTGACATGCAATATAAGTACACAAGAACAGTTGCAAAATAAAAACGACAGTGTTTAAGAAGTCTTGAACTACTTTTTTTGAACATAAATTAAATATAAAATCCACGAAACCAATTATTTACGTAATGTATTGCAAGCAAACAATAAAATGGCAATAATTTATATTCTTCTATATAGTAGCAAAAGGATATGAGTACGCTTTAAATGCTGTATGCTTACATGAGTGGTGGAGCACATTAAAACTACAAAAGGATACTAAGTCAGTTTTGTTTGCACAATATTTAAAAGAATATATTCATACAAAGCACAATGGCAGGAGACTGACTCTGAAAGATAAAATATTGTAGTATTCCTAAATAGGACCGAACAATAAAATTCAAGCAACTCAAAGAATAATACATTTATGATCCAAATCTTTTCTGGTACTCTTTATAAATACACAGACAAGACCATCGAAACCTGATACACGGAGATGCACACTATGAATACACCTTTAACACAGTCATATTTCACATATAACAGATAGACTATCGAGAATTCCAACCCAAAAGTTTTTGAAGCTTAGTAGTTATCTCGTTTTCTGACCACGCATGACGCAATTCTACGGTACAACATAATTACCAATCTATGCAAATTGGCCATACAATTAGACGTAGAGTTGCCAAGTGAAAACCAACATCCGGTGCTTACGGCATTCTGTCCATTGTTTTGAATAATTTTATCGAATTATTCTAATGGTTTAGGTGAAGTTAGAGAATGTATGTCAGGTTCAATTTGCTCATTATAAATAATAACGAACAATAGACGATTAAAGTCATCAAATCTACTTCCATTAAACCTCACATTTCCTTTATCTGCAGAGCAGAATATTTAATGGACGAGGAACTTAAAAATTACAGAGCTTTAGCTAAGAAACGGACAATATATTATCCGATTTTTATTACTTTATTATTTATTATCTCAAGCATAACAAGACGTATGGCGCCAACAATATCTAACAAAAAATATTCCGTGTAAATTAACGGCACGGCCACATGGTCGTCCAGATAGAATCCAAGTTTTACATTCAATAAGTCACACGTGATTTATTATTAAGCACACATCAACGCATTTAGAGACAATAATTGCATTGTAAATGTAAGTGAATTACATACACATGCCGTACAGAAAGCAATTTTTCTTTAAAACAAGTTATTGAAGCTGGACATGGACTGTCACGCAACGTGGATCTATTTATTCCTCCGAAAGCCCGCGGTTACAAGAATGCCTAATAATTCACTATCTGTAAGCACGAACAGGCTTTAATTATTAATTACTGTTGAACTCTCATCTCAAAATGCAATTAAGTATGACCGGTGTATTGGTACTTGGATGTGCTCGGAATGATGGATTGACTGCGGTCACGGCTTGAACCTCCAAGCTAAAAATATGATTGACATACACCCACCTGCTAGCTAGGACATTCATTAATTCTACCAATCTTTGAAATCTGTTAGTGCAATTAATTGACAATGCTTTGGGTAATAATTCTTCATACGCTATGTTTTCTCATAACTATCGCTGATACGACAATTTCTAAAAAAAACATCAAAAATTCTTGAACAGATGGTCAACGTTTTCTATATTTTTTGGTTTCTTTACCCTTTAATACAAAGTATAAGTCAAATAACAAATCACTTCACATATTTTATTTGGTTTTGCTTTAAGTGTTAATTACCTTACGTTCCATCTTATCTCTCTGGTCGAAACATTTATTGGTAACCATATTGATATATAATGTCTGCATAATTAGACAAACAATATTTTGTTGAATATTTCCATAAAAATTGCAGTTTTCTAGTTTACAAAATAATGCTCCGTTTAGCTTCTTGATAGATTGTGTAACCACGCGTGTATTTTTTTCAAAATGAACCTATTCTCTAAATATGAGATTTCACATTATTACTTCGAGGTAGGTATTTGATTTTTGTTGTTAAAATAAAACAATAATTGCAGCCACGCATATAAATTTTAACAGTTAGCATTTACAGCGTTACATAATGTAGCAATGTCTACTTTTCTCATAATCCAGGTCCGCCACTGTCGAGGTAATGTAGTTAGTAATGATTAAATAATTATTGCATTATGTAATGTAAAAATTAGATTAGTTTTCCAAAGGCAAAGGGCTAAACCCATAAGGAAAATAATAGAAGCTTTATGCCGGGAATTTCCTATACTATAGAAATTGTTGATTTATTTTTAGAAAAATTATTGTGTTTTTGTAACTTCAGATTTCACTAATCTTATCACTTGCGGGAGCGAACGCCACATCGGTGACTTTTAAGTCGCGAGAGCAATCAGCTAGATGCTGTACTATAGCTAACCGAATTGTTTTAAGTTTTTTTTTGTGGGAAAAAGATCGATGTCTATATTTTTGGCAAAAATATTACTAGGGATTGAGAAAAACCAAACAGTAATAATTCATAGGTGAAAAGTCAGGTAGAAGAAGCACATTACCTCCCCAATATACTGCTGCTTCTAAAAAATTAAGTTGTTTTTATTCTACTATAGCTCATGAGTAGAGCACCTGTTTTGCACCTGTTAAACGATAATTATTGTATTGATCAGATTTCAGTGTAACTTTTGTTTATTATTGGCGCACCCTGATCTGTTCAACAAACCTAAACAAACAATGTATTGTAACAATAAAGATCAAAATTTTATAAACAGTGTATGTACATTTATACAAAATACGAATATGAACTTGTCGAAACAAACTAAAAATGCAACAAAGACATCTCGCCCCGAAAAGTCCCGACTATACAGGATGTATCAAATTGCGTGTTAACTATGGGTCTTTCGCTTATTTGAAGAGATACAACGATAATTAGAAGAAATTTGAGCTGTCTTGCTCAGTTTCTGAGTAAACTGAAAAAACTGAAATTTTGGGTTTTTGTGCTTTCGTTTTACAAACATAGCTTCAATTTATTTTAAGATTATTAGATTCTTCAATTTAACCATATAGGAATAATTTCTCCGTCTGGAATTTTCGATATCTAGACGGGAATGACACGTTGCCTGAAGCGCCAGAATACTTTTTGTCTCAAATTTATTACTTAAATAATTTTTAATTTAAATAAAAAGAGAGTAAAAACCGCATGTCTTGTGTTGATACACGATTTACTTTTAGTTTCAGAATAATTCTTACATTTAAGAATCAATAGAAAAACTGTTTCTTTCCCGGCTCTTGATTTAAATTTGTTGCTCCTCACTCTCTATATTAATTTAATTGAGTTTACTCATTTCATATTTTGGGCTTATTTGATAAATTGCAATAAATGCTGCTTCTTCGCAGTTAAATGGTAGATAGAGTACAATAAAATTCTCCCAATCGTAAATCTTATCAAATCCGCTGATTTAATATTGACGGTCGCCGTCGTAAATTGATAATCATGCAAAGCACATTAGCATTCTTTGGACCTTCTTTCTTTGTATGCCTGTCCATCTACAATTTATTAATTTAATACTATGATTTAAATTGTTAAACAGTATACTGGTTTCAAAAGGTAATACTGCGTTTACAACACATATACGTCGATTATTTGCTAAGACCGTGTCGAATTTTTAAACATAATTTTCAGCATTATACTTTGCATATTCGGCTACGAGCACAACAAACTGTAACACAATCGCTAGGAAAAGATGTAATTAGAATGATGTATAAATTTTTGGGGATTTATAATCAGGTTGAAACTGAAATTGATTTGGAATCGTCAGAAATTTAAAGCATTGATTTAATGCTATGTAGCAGATGGGACTTGATCTGATTTCCACTTAAAGCAGGCACAGTGTGAATGAAATTATATAAATTGTAAATATACTGCTTAAACATAATTATTTAAACTTAAAATAAAATTACTTAATTTAATATATTTAAAAATATTTGGTATAGAAAAGTTATTTACCACCAGAACGATTTTTCAGTAATGCGAATGACTTAAAATTCGAAGTAGTTCGTGAAAGTAAATTTCAACCTTGGAATCCAATATTGATTTTCAAGTAGATTTAATACTGTTATAAGCACGGGGTTTGAAAAATAAAATTTATGATCAGCAATCAGCGTCAATAATTGTCCGAAAAATACGTATAATTTTCCGATTACCAAAGTGTTATTTCTGACATTTGTTTTAAATAATAGCCTATAATTTTAGGTGCAAAGTAAACATATCATGTTTTGAATGAGCACGATGACAAGCTTTATGCCCCATGGAAATTTAAATTGGTTTTTTAATTCCGCGTAATTTCAAGCACAAAATTAACATCAACTCTATTAACGTCGAAATAAGCAAGTAAAATTTTCGTAACGTATTTTGTAAGTGGGATTATATTCCGTGTATGTTACTTAATGGAAGCAAAAATTTAATTTTAAGCTAGAACCTCTTAGTTTACCCGAAGAAATCATGGCAATAATTACAATTAAATTTCCTAAACCACTTAGAGCAGGAAACTTTATATCTACAGCGTATTCATGGAAATTTCATTTTAGAATCGATACTTGGTCGTCCGACCACCAACTCTATAATTACCTGAGCCTTTTCTTATGAAGTATTTTACAGGATCAATAGAATTATTAGCTGGCAAAAAAATCAATTTTTATGGTCTTAATTTCAAAACCCAATTTTAATACAACAAAATCTAAACAACCATTTGAAATTGCAAAAACACGAAGCGTATTAGTTGTTAAAATGTTTATACATATAACAATGTATGACAATAAAGTGCATTAAAAAACTAGTTTTAGGACTAATTGAAAAAAAACGACATCTACATCTTTAATATTTAATAATTATGTCCCATTTAAATGGGCAGTGTGAGTATATACACCATGGGGAAGGTGCTAGTCAGGCTGGCCGATTAACGCCGATTACATCTCGCAAACCACGGGAGATCAATAAACAATGATGGTCCGGAAAATTACTAAATTATCCAGTGAGCATTTAACAATAGCACGGACAAACAACTGAGCGCAAACAAATGGGAAAAGCACCTCTTCAATAGCATGCTGTTCGTACAACCGTTGTTATAATGTCGAAATGGTAATGGTGTGGCTGTTAAACTAGCGGTTGCCACTTATTTTATTTTGTATTTGCCAGCCACACTTAAATTTTTGTAAATTATGAAGATAATTTTGCCAGTAAAGTCCCTATTGAAGTAGCACTCGAGGTAGAATCTGAAAGCAAAACCTGATTCTTACTATTTTAGTACTTACATAACATTACATACTAAGTTCGTTCCTTGCTTAAAAAAGAAAACCAATAAAACGACTTCTTATATGTACTTAGGTAAAAAATACAGATAATAATATTTCACTTGAGTAGTCGCAGTATAAAGACGTAAACAAATGACCGAAAAACACATTTAAATAAGTTTTCAGGAAAGATAACTTGTTAATTTGAACAATTATTGCTTTTAATTACTTTAACATATTGTAATGAACCTGTTTGTTACTATTATTATTACTTTTGGCTTAGGAAATACTTTACTAATTACTAATCACTGATAATATTTACCCTGACCTAGTGAACCTTAAATAAATTTCACTGGTAATTTGCGAAGTGCATGCATGAATTAAATTTCGTTCATTTATCGCAGTTTATTCATTAATGTCACCCGAAGCCTCCATTTATTGATTTAGTACACATAGAACCTTTACAAGAACTCCCCGTTTAGCTACATTTAAAAAATAATTATCTGTGACTGTTTCTAATGTTTTATTAAATAAAGATCATAGTATCTTAAAATAGTAGCAGAAAATATACAAGAACTCAAACGGTTAGATCTGGTGTACGAGATGTCTTACGTATCACGCAAAAAAATAATGTTATTAATTGATTTTAATGTTATATCGATTGCTGCTAGTTATTTAGTTAGACAGGGTGTTCTAAAAACAACAGTCATAAATAATGTCTTAGATTATGGAAGTGAAAATATGTCGATACAACTAAACTTGCGGAGATACAAGAAAACTGGTTAAAGATTTAAATACGTTGAACAAAAATTTGCTAAAATTATATAGTGCATTTTTTTGCATAAACAACCGTTAAAGACTTCCGCGTGTGTACCTAAATAACAAAACGCACATAATAGAAAAATTAAACATGCTAAGATTTCAATTGCTAAACCTGGTGGGCGGCGTTACGCTTATTACATAATAGAGTATAGAACATGGTATGCTGTTACTAGAGCCAATTTTCGTCAGGTTCTGCGCAAGTGTAAAAACTTGCTGAGAAACTCTGTTTTTCTTTAGTGCCCAGGCGCAGTATATGTACTTCTGTCAGTTTTAGATGTCATATAGAAATTAGGTGCTTAATCTGTCAACAACTTAGGGTTAAAAGTAAGTTTCAATTACTTTATTTATTTTATGATAAAGTGCGATGTAAAGAAGTGCCCCAACTAGAATAGTAAGACAAAAAATAAGTATTAGATTATAGATCTACCTAAATTCGTTTTTTGTTTATTGTACACCCAATGTGAAATATTTTAGTTTCCTATGAATTTTATTTGTAATTTATCGTCGTAGTTAAATTATTATATTTATAAATAGTAAAAACGAATAAAATGCACCGGCTGCAGACTTGCCGCGGATTAATTTTTAAATTTGTCGTTGTTTTTACACGTGATGACGTGACACAGTGGCTCTTAAATTGTGCGCTGTATCATACCATCCTTTATACTATATCATGCGTTTGTTAAAGTTTTTCTTGCTTCTAATGTTTTATTATTTTTGGTTGCTATCAAGTTCTTAACTTTTCAATTGTTATTAGTTGTTAAGTTTTAATATTTCAAGAATACCCTGTTAACTAGTAATTTAGTTTAAATTTGTAAAACAAAATTTTCTTGATATTGCTGTTTCTGTAAATTTGGAAATTGCTTTATAACTTTTGAGAATTCAAAAAATTTTTGAAAGTGAAGAATGAGAAGTTTTTAATATTAAAAAAAATTAAATGTGTGTTGTAAACTTATTAAATTATTAAATTGTGAAAATTTTTGAGTATTTCCAATATTTTAGAAATTTTTAAAATTTTTAAAATTTTTAAAATGTTGAAAATTTATACATATTTTAGAAACATCATTTGCGAATATCAGAAAAGCGCAAGCTTCGGTTTCAAATGTTCTCAAAATTGTCACTCAAACAATTGTCGATACAGTAACAGTCACAAAAATATATACCGCCAATTAATCGATTGGCCAAGGAATCGTCAATACATATTTGAATTTGCAACCAGCGAGCCCCAGTACTACACTGCTATTTTTTTGTAATTTACAGATACCTTTTTCTCTCCATCTCATTTCTCCAATTCCAAGATATTGATTTCTAGCATGGCCAATTCCAGTAACCCGCCAGAATCGCACTCATCAAAATAGCCCGGATAATAAAGCCCCAATAAAATGAATGCCTGTAAAAATATACAGAAAAACTATGAAAAAACCATATTTATTAAGCTAAAACATATATAAGTTCGATTTTGTGGTAGTAGAATAAATTTACTTAAGTATTGTTTTTTGAACGTCTTTGGTCAATATTTGGGATTTTCAAAAGTACAAAAATTTTTTTATGTCTTTTGAATAGGCACATTGAAGACCATTTATTTCAAAAGTAGAAAAAAATTAAGAAAGAAATTTTATATATACTCATATATTTTCGGTTAGTTTTATTGCTAATTTTACTAAACTAAGGTCATCAATAAAATAATTTATTAATTTTATTTCACAGCAAAAATTTTTTGCAAATTTACCGTGCATTTTTAATCAGCTTTCTACTAAAAATCGTATTAATTACATATAATTATTATAAAATTGGCAGAAAGCTAAACTATTTATACAGAATGACAATTCTATAAAATGGATATTATTTCTATGTACATTTACTTTTTATTGATATTTTTTCTATTTACCCGTCAACATAGGGAAATAGGCTAATTTGCCAGTTTCTCTCGGCCACTAGATTGCGATCGCTGTATTTAACCCACAGCGAATCTCTGGTTAATTTTCGCGCCCGCTCGAAATCTTTGCCAGTTACCGCCTCCTACTTTCCTACTTTGTCCAGAGCTATTATGAGAGTAAGCTATTTTGTTGTGGCTGTTTTATCCGTCTTATTTTAATGGGCACAGTTCTAACGCAGTACCATCATATCACGTTTTGTGTTAACCGCTTTTCTTGCCAAATACCTGCTTCTAACAGTCCAAGTTCCGATTTTAAGAAGATTTCTTGAGTGTAGTCCAGGGTTTCTCGGCATCTCTTGACTAGACCTAAAGTCTGCCGTGGACTTGAACTATGAATTATTTTTATGTTAATCATTCTTGGAATGTGGTAGTTTCTCATCTGCTTTGCACATTGCGATGATGTTACGGAGATCACATGTTGCTTATAGTAGAGTGCTAAGGCCAGCAAAAAAAAAGCTTAGAAAATGATTTCGTGGACACTTTAATTTGAAAATGTTTCACCTAGCCCTAGTTGTTCTTCAGGCCCTAATAAGTAAAAATCCGGTCGCTAAAAATCGTTAGGTACAGAAGGGCACTAGACAAAACACGTACGTAGCTACAAATGTTAACACCCACGTAAATCCAATTACGCTAAATACTTATTAGAACACAATCATTTATATAAGCTATAAGTTTTTGAATATATTGTAATCAATAATTACTAAAAAAGTATGAAATTACAACTATAGGCATTGTTAAACCCAAGGCTAAATCGTACACCTTTACAAAAGGCAGTCAAATTTAAAAAAGAATTACCCATGTCGGGGTTTGACCTAGAGGTTACCGGAAGCTGTGCAATCATTTTCTTACTGACCTACCAGATTGCTTACAGCTACCTTTACAACATAGAATATGAATGCGCAACTGTCGTAGCTTTAACAAAAAGACGGTTACTAACTCTACTGTTGGGGTAGTATTTTAATACCAACGTATTAAGTCCCAACTTTGACTACAATAACATCCCACCAGGCTTGCCACTGTACCCAAACCTGACTGTAATTCTACGTATTAAGTCAGGAACCCTTTAACCTGTCCCATCTTAAGATGAATGGTGCTGCTGCTAAGATCATATAATCCAAGCGGCGCGCAAGGATTCCTATCTTTTTCAAATTACCAAACAAAAACCGCAGGGCGTAACTCACGGGTACAGTTAATCTTTCTCTAAATACAAGCTGATAGTGTAAACGCGGCAGTTTCTTCCTAGCGCGCTTGATACTGTACCTCGAGCTCCCAATATTTGGGCCAAGTTTAGTTTCTGTTTGATAATTCTTAGTTTATGAATTTTTAAACATAAGCATAACCTCGTCCGCAAACGATAAGCAAAATCGAATACGTTCATTCCATCTCATAATTAAACCTGAGGCTGCCGTATTTATTTTACAAATTTCAAAGCTAAAATCGCTTCGAATGTAATTTGTTAATATATGTTTGTTTAATTATTTATAGTCCTTGTACATGATTCCGGAAACAGAGCTTAGCGTCTTTCGCAGCACAACTAAATAAAATGCAATGTAAATTCGCAATGCAGGTGCATTGGCGCCCGAGATTAAGCAGCGTAAGTTCCCGTCTTTAACGGCTCCAACAAATAGTAGAAATACAACTTTTTTAAATTTGTAGCGTAAACTTTATCGGTGTGCTGCGCAAAAGAATATGCGCCTTTTATAATAGACGCGTAAATGTATGGGTCATCGTAGCAAAGATCTCTCACTACTAAAAGTTGAGACTGCTGCAAGGGATCCGGATAAAATATATAGATAGATTCCAAGTCAATACTTCCCACATTTTTTGCATCCATTTAGACTTTCAAATCCCAATTTAATTATAATTTAATTTCAGTCTAAGTTTAAACTTAAAGCTTCAAATCAAATTTCAAGTCAATAAATTCAAATATGGCAAAAAGTTTTTCTGCTGTATTGGTTTACATTTTCACACCCGTATATAAATGTAATAAATTTCAGTCCGATTAAAAACATAGTTTGAAAAAACAAAAATTTGTTTCCGTTATATCGATTTAGTTATTTAAATCCTTATTCAAATTTAATGTATCTTTCCTTATTAAACTATGAGCCAGAAGTAATTAATTTCAGTCTGATTTAAAACTAGAATAAGTTCAAGCTTTACTTCGTTGACGTTCGTATTTAGCAGGAATAAAATAATTTATTACTTCAACAATATTTATTTATTTTAACCTTATAAATCAAAAATATTTATTTATTTTATTCTTATACGTATTTCGACATGTTTACATGCCATTATCAAAGGGCAGAATAAAAAACTCTATTCAAATATGGAAAAACTTAAAATGCGGTCAATAAGAAACACAAAGTTGACGGTCGAAAATGAATAATGGTAGCAGTTATATCAAATCCAATGCAAAAATTAGATTCAGCATAAAAAGTGTCCCAATAATGCGGAAACTGGAAATATGTATTTATAAATAACTAATGAGTTATAGCAAAAAACAATAAGTCCAAGATTTCAGTTTTCGTTCATTTTTTTCAGAAAGATTTCTTTGTTGATTATTAGTGGGCATAAAATTTCACAACTATTCTTTAATTTAACTGTCGTCGTATCTCTTCAAATAAGCGAGATTCCAATAGTTAACACGCAATTTTACACAACCTACCAACCGACCAATATTTAAAAGTGTGGCATTATGATATCCAGCGAACATTACCAACAAATATATTTGTTATATTGCGTAATACTAGGGTATATCACGTGATTTTGCAATATTTTGTGTTGTATTTAAACAGTCGCTAGGGCGTTAAAATTTAGTAAATAACACTACTACTGCGTTAAACGTATTCGCGCTGACATGTCTTCGCGCCGAACCGGCGGCGTCGAAACGGCTTCGCGCCGAAACGCCCCGTGCAGATGAATTACACGTTGAGGTAAAACCACAAACAAAGAAATAATATCGTCTAACAAATATGGGGCAAGTGAAAACTTAATATTTACACACCTCACATAAGTATGTGCGCATTTGCAACTCGTAAATATTTTCAGATATAAGTTTGATGCTGTAAAATTATCGTTCGCTTATCAATGAAAACCAAGCAGTTACTTAGTATTTGCTAAGCCATAAAACGCATATTCACTTTTATTCACCAATCAACAAAACTTAATTGCAAACAAACGTTTAATCTACGTTATTCAATTATTTAGTTTTTTTGGTAATTGTGATTGCTTAACTAAGTTCGTTGGTCTTGAAGTATTCCAAATATGGAACTTGTCAATCGATTTAACATTGGTTGACTAATGACAAATTTCTTAACCAAATATTGCGTAGGCTTGAGATATAGACAAACATCACAAAAGATTAATAAGCGGAAGCGTTTTATATAAAAGCGTGATTTTTATGGCGTTTCAAGGTAAATAAATCAAAAATAGCTTATTGTGACTAATAGATACAAACTATATTATATATTTACATAAAACAGGGTGTATGTATAACCGATACTTCAAGCAAGTCGCTTGGATTATATTTATCTAATGAATTATATTTATCTAATGATTTTCCTTGTTTAAAAGAAAATAAAGAAAAGTTATATAACACTAAGTATAGCTTAAATGAAAGTTATTTTGTTGTGAAAATAAAACGCATTAAACCGCCCACTCTTTGTCAACGTTGGTGAAAGTCATCTAATATTAGTAAAATATTTTGAATTTTATGAAATTCCGAGAGAAATGTCAAAATTATATTTGTTAAAAATGTGGAGGCTGGTATTCGTTGCGTGTAGCAGATATAAACAACTTTAGTTAAGAAAAAATATTTCTGTTTACAAGTATGGGACCCAGAATAAATAGAATCATTATTAAATCCAGTTTAAAAAAATCGGCCAATGTTTTAATAACATTTACATTTATTTTAAATTTTATTTTTATTTAGTAAAATAAGAAAAACGCTGTAATTTTAAAAATATTAGTAAGGCTGTGAGCGGTTAATGTATTAATAAAAATATTTAATTCTAGAAAATAATATCCCCTACAATTATTCTTAAAACTTTAATTTAAAATAATATCCTGTGTTCGTTTGACATCAAAAGTTTTTAGACTTGATTACCTCCTAGTGCCTTATATATTAAATTGTTTAAGACTCAATTTTGAACAATTGAACCAAAATTATTTAAATTATACCAAAATTGTTATTATTTAAGCAAATAAAAAAAATGATGCACATTATAGCGGCATCGCGACGCCCACCAAAGCCTAAACAAAATTTGAAAGTTTGAACTCACTTTTAAATTGGTTCTTGATTAAGTAATTTGCATGTTTTAGCAAGGTTTCCTTATTTTTTTTTAAATTTGGTTTAAACTTTATGCGTTTTCGTGCTACAAACAATAATTTTCATGCAGCAGTTAATCGATGTAACAATAAATATCCAGACAACCCTATTTCTGGTAGACAAATTCAGAAAACCTGCAAATCTTTAAAAAACTGTACGGGGTTCGGCAAGCGGCGCGTACTCCAGTAACCTGCGGACATGTCTTATTGTATTTAGTTTTAATATGAAAAAATAAATCGTTTTATTTTGTTGACAGATTCTTTGGGATTATAGTAAAGACGGAAAGACAAATTCGTTTGACAAATATTGGGTGAGAGGGGGAAAAATAACGGCCCTAGATATTGCTGCATCTAAGAATTAAGTGGTGAATCTTTTCTGTATTACTACTACTAAATTCTAGCCTACTCCTATTTCTACGATTAAGAAAAATCGTGTAGCAATTTTTTTTGAGCAATCATTTTTTGAAAATTTAAATAGTTAAAAAAAAATTTACCTTCACAGATTTTTTTATACAAAAATTCTATTATATGGTTACATTGTAGTTCTCCGGGGGTTATAATATCAAATCAGTAAATCAGTACAGCAGATTTGTACCAGAATTCCTGGATACAATGTATCGTAGAAGATGATTCGGTCAATCGGTGTGGACTAATAAAATAACCTACGCGTTCACCAGATATAACTTTTTTTCTGGTGTTACATCAAATCCGTTGCTTACAGAATCCAACCGCACAAGTCTTTATTGCCACCAGAAAGTTCAAATGTATTAAAATATTTTTAGCACTTTCGTTAAAGCTCAGTAATGGAACTAAAGCTCTAAGTTATCTACAAAGAATATAATAAATAAAGCCCAATCTAAAAATAATTTTATATACACAAACCACAAAGTAACACAAATTAACTTACAATTAATTGATTGTTGTTAAGCCTAGTAATAATTCAGTCAAAGCAAGTAAAAATGGGTCTATTGAGACAAAACTGCAATATGACCGATTTATACGCCAAAAGTTTTGGAACAATGTATCGAACAACATATTAAAAATCAGCAAAAATCCACATCTTGAAAGTGTTCTTTTTTTCAATAAAATGTTAAAATCAAGTGAAAAAATCGATTCTTTTCGAAACTAAGCGCTCTACAAACATTTTTAGTCTGATCGAATTAGTTGATCTAGAAAATTGAAACATAAAATTTTCGATATTCTTTCCTAATAGTGTAGGAGCTGGAGCGATATGGTGTGACTGAAAGTTAACCCGATGGCACTAGGGTTTATTGTTCGAGGACGGTTCAATGATCAATTCATCTCACAGACCGAATCTTCGCTTTCATTTAGTTCTCGAGATACAGCATCCGCAAATTTTTGATTTTTTTACTGCAGGTTAACCCTTTTGAAGTTGCGGTTTCTTGAAAAGCATGCCATTCTTATACACTTCCACCATCTGCCATCATTTTTTATCGTGTCTGTTTATCGGGCTGGGCCAGTTAAAATGGGAGCAAAAATGGACTGCGAGTTAACTCTCCCAAACCTGGTGGATAATGTTTATTGGTGTTGCCAATTGTTAAGATACCATATGCCATCAAAAGTTACCGGTCCATTTCACAGTAATTGGCCATTATTTGGACAGAAAATGGACATTTTCGCCATTTTGTGGCTAAAACTTACCGATTACAAGTTAACCTGATGGCACCGTGTCAAATACGTTAATTTGTGGTCGAATAATAATATATACGAGTGCCATCATTTCTTTTCCAATTCAACCCCTCCCACAACCCCAAAAACCTCCCAAAAAAAAATCAGTAATTTCGATATTTAACCGCTGTCGGAGTCTCAATAACTGAGTAATTTATCATAATATTGGTCTAATTATCCGCCTATTTGATAGTTATGCTTTATTTCCACCCCCTACCCCCATTTACCGTACCTACCCCACGAGGAATTTACGCCAAACATAGTGGTCGTGTCCAATAATTTTCAATATAGTTTTGTACCAATAATATTATACTTATACCATTCCGATGATGAGAGAGTACGAGTTTGGAGAGGGCTCGGAGAGCGAAGTCTTGAGTGCTGTATGGTGCCACGTGTTCCGTTTGGTGGCGGCTCAATAATGATATGGGGTGGTGTGCGAACAGGGGGCCGTACAGAACTCGTGCAGTTCGGGAATCAATCGGTAATAGCTAGACGTTACCTTGATAACATTATAGAGCCCATTGAAATCCCAAAAGCAGCCGATATTGGGCCTAACTTCGTTTTTATAGACGATAACGCAAGACCTCATAGAGCGGCGATCGTTATCGAGTACCTTCAGAACGCCAGTATCATCCGTATGCTCTGGCCAGCAAATTCGCCGGATGTTAATGCAATAGAGAACGTTTGGTCTGCACTAAAATTGCAGCTACAAAAGCGTGCTCGCCAGCCAAACACCTTAGATGAATTGAGTGCTGGCATTGTAGAAGAATGGAATAGGATACCTCAAGCCACAATTGATACCTGTATTGAAAGCATGCCAAGACGATGTGAAGCCCTTATCCGTGCAAGAGGTGGTTCCATACCCTATTAGTTACTCAAATGACAAGTAGCTTTTAGTTTTTAGTCGTCCTTAATGTTGTAGCATGTTAGGTACTGATTGTCTTTTTATGTGTTAATATTTCTTAGTTGTATATATTTGCTCTACAATACATGTATAGAACGTTAAATATTCACTGTGTGCGTATTTATCGTAATAAAACCCTATAAATATCGAATTACATGGTTTTTCATTTGTGATCCACTTCAAATGACGGGCAGTGTAAATGACGTGGTTTCCCCATGGCACTCTTATGAAATTTTTATTTTATGTAATAAAATGCTCAAAACTTAAACAAAATGCAAAGTGTAACACATCGTTTAAATCAGAATTAAAAACTCTATTCAAATATTAAACAATTTAAAATGCCGACCGTAAGAAAAAAAAAGTTGACAGTCGAAAATGAGCAATGGTAACAGTTATACGAAATCTGATCAAAAATTTAGATTACGCATAAAAAAGTGTCTTAATGATGCGTGAATTAAAAATATGTAATATAAATGACAAATGAGTTATAGCCGAAAACAAAAAACCCAAAATTTCAGTTTTCTTTAGTTTATTTAGAAACTAAGCAAGATAGGTCCAATATCTTTTTAGATTATTAGTGGGCATAAAATTCCACAACTTTTCTCTAAATTAACCATCGTCGTACCTCTTCCAATAAGCGAGATCCCCATAGTTAATACGCAATTTGATACATCCTGTATACTCTATAAATTAGTTTCTATACAAATCTTTGGACATTTGAAATGGCTTTTTTAATACCTATTCATCATTTTCTGCGGTTCTCTCTCGCCTTTTCTTCCACGTTTTTTTACTTCGCAGGTTTTTTACCGCGTTTATTTTTCATGTCATTTTCTCCTGAAATTGTTGTCTCGCGTATTGTTATAAGAAGAAATGAAGGAAAATTATTAAGCTTTCTACAAATTACAAGTTGAAACATTTATCAGATTACAATATTGGCTTTGCTATTCTATTAGCTATTTGTTAGTTTCAAAAGTTAATAAGAATAATAAAGAACAAATGTGATCTAAAAGGTATTTAGTTATTTCTTAAGAATTCCGAAATTGCTCGTTACTATATTTAAGATTTGTTTTTGACTAGTAAAGAAGATATAACCGCGCCACACCCCCCGCCGTGCCGCCGTAAAATCGTTTACATATATCATAAGGAAAGTTTCACTACGCAATTTTATGACTTGGATTATATTACTTGTATTATAATCAATAGCTCGACATCCCGAAAATGCTGCCACCCTCTTTTTTTGTATCCAGACGCGCAGCCAAAGAAAAACGGAGTTTTTAGTTTTGTATGTACTGCTAATCGCAAAAGTTCAAGTTATTATCTGACTTCAATTTTCTATTACTTGCAGTTTTACTGTAAAAATACATTGCTTAAAGTGAGCCACCGTTTAGACGCAAGATACGTAGGTAATGGAATGTTTGGGAATATCCACGATTTGTCTAATGATACTTCACTCAGGTAGCAATGAAGTAACGACGTAATGCCATGATGAGTATTAAAAAGTAGGCGTCTGCTTCGCCAACTGGAAGACATGTCCAGAAATGGCTGGCGAAATATGACCATTACTGAAATGTCTAGAATTCCTTGCCAATATGTATCCATGGTATACAAGACGTATAAGTAAAATAAACAAAGCGTAACTAACATTCGCATTCGCGGGATCAAACTAGCGTTTTCGTCCCTTGGGTCGAAAATTTAATATTTCTCCAGCTAAGCAGCAATTGTCAACTTTCGACAACATGATGGTAGAAGAAAACCTACTTCCAAGACGCGGATTTTTGCGGATTTTGAATATGTTGCTCGGCAAACTATTCTGAACATTTGATAGGCGGAAAAAGTCTCTGGAATAAACGTCCACGGAAAAAAAGCCCCCGAAAAAAATCTCGAGGAAAAAAGTCTCCGGAAAAAAGTCTCCTGAAAAAAAATCTCTGGAAAAAAGTGTTCAAGAAAAAAAGTTCTCGGGAAAAAAGTCCAATGGAAAAATAGTCCGGAAAAAATCCCTTGGAATAAAAGTCTCCGGAAAAAAGTCTCCAGGAAAAAAGTCACTAAAAATAGTGTTGGATATTGAAGCCCCGTATAAGAGTCTGTTAAAATAAACGACTTTACCTGATTTTCATATACGGTAGCCCTTTAAAGATCACTTTTAAATATATTAATGTAGCGACTTTTTTCAATAGAATTTTTTTGTTTATTATTAAATTAAATGTACAAAATGCGGTATAAATACGATTGAATTAACCTAAAAAACAGTGTTCCATTTCAAAAGTCAAAGATAGAACCGCTTTTCAGTTGAACCTGAAGTGGGTAATTTTGCTTTTGTGCCCAGAAACTGCATCAGTTTTTCTTATTATATGTAATAATAATAATAAACTACCAATTCAACTAGCCTTGAATTTACCGGTATAACAAAATATAAGCTTTTTAATAAACTCACTGCCAACGATGAACACTAAAAAATGCAAGTTTATGTTACCTTATTTTATATTAAAAGCATTTCTGTTTTCGTGAGTTTTGCCTTTCTTTTTAAAGTTTTTCAGGTTTTTTCCCTAGACACTTTTATTCTAGAAACTTCTTTTCTGTAACTTTTTTCCGGGTATTTTTTTTCTAAGAGACTTTTTTCCGGAGACCTTTTTTCCAGTGGACTTTTTTTCGGAGACTTTTTTTTCCAGGAGACTTTTTCTCCAGACGCCTTTTTTCCATGGACTTTTTTCCGTGACTTTTTTCTAGGGTTTTTTTCCAAGATTCGAACATTTTGGCGTATAAAACGCTCATGCTGCAATTTTGTGTAGGTCTATTAGTATTTTGACTAAACTATAAAACCATTGCAATGTTATTTATTTTGATGACAATACCATTGCAAAACGTTATATTTTGTATCTTAATGTTACGGGAAATTTTAAATATTTATTTTTCTTTGCTGAAAAACAGATGTTGTATCTAAAAGTATCCATTAGGTGATGAAGACAAAATGTGGTAGTGCTAGTGCTATTTATATATAATAATATAAATATAGTAATATTGCGATATTTTCATACAGTACAAAACTAAACGTTAAAATTATTTGGTGGAAACTAAGGTCAAAGGTCTAAACAAATCTACTTACGTATCTGAAAACGTCCAACATGATGAAACAGTGATGCTATACACTATAGACAACGATATAAAATAACTTATTCAAAAATGTCAAACAGAAAACATCAATAGCATCGGCCTATACTGCAAAAAAAATGTAGTTTGCATAGATGTTTTTTTGGATTTTTCATTTACGAGTTATAAGTGGGGTTTCATTAATTAAACTGAAAATGTTAAATGCCACTCCACTACGTTTTGTTATTCAATTATTAAATCGAGAATGTTGGGCGTTGAACAACATTATTTGCAATTCTTCTTTAATTATTTATTTGCAGGATGCCTAAAGGGTAGAGAATGTTGTACTGATTTTAACGTATATTGTAGTAAAAGTACCTAACCAAGTTGTAGATTCAAAATTTAAAAAATAAGTGGGAGTATCCATTTATTAAGTGAAATAATAAATATAGACTTATGTATTGGCTTAAAAAATACAAAATAAAAATTAGTCTCTTGTACAGCATAACGTTGCTAAAATGTTTTCCTTTTTACGAGTACAATACGTTTCTAAAAATCATGTTTGTGAATTACAGAACGAAATTGAAATTAATCCGGAGAAGCTTTGAAATGCTCGTAAAATTCTATAGAACCTTCCAAAGGTTAAGGCAAAAATATGGTATAACTATAAACTAAATTGTACTTATAGGAAGAGAGATAGGAATAAGGGACTAAATTCCTATTGTATGACTAGTAATATGCTCGGTCTTAATAAATACTTATATTAATGTCCAGTTATAAACTAATAATAGCGTTGCATACTTCTGCTTGACACCTAACTGGTTTTAATTTTTTCGTCTTCTTTTTATTTGCATTTTATTTAACTGTACAGCATGCAGAAAGACACTTGCAGATAATATGACCGTTTAATTTATAAACAGGAAAACCAGTTGTATACATATCAATCGTGCTGTCTCGAAGCTGCTACTTGAATGTAATAAAATGGATTCACTATTATTATACGAAAATGAATAGTGATTTGACTGCATTTGAAAGTGACTTTTCAGTTAAGGTTTAAAATTTAAATAGACCATTATATCATATTATTACTATTTTCAAAATTTGTTTATATCTCACATATAGAAACCAGAAGTTTTCAACCTCAAATTCCAAGTATCGTCTAGCCCAGTGGTTCTCAAATGCAGCCGTCCGGTGATTTTAGTGCTACCAGCAGATATTTTTTGGAAATAAAAAATTATTGAGAATTTTATAACTAACTGTCAACCGATAAATACTAACCTGGCAGCAGCAAAAAAAATATCGTATATGTGTATATGGAGGCTTGCAGAATGCATAACTTTTTCTCTATCAAAAACGTAAGGGGTTTTCTAATGCAGCGGTTCCCAAAAGTTCTTTATTTCCGGGCTACTTTAAAATTTTACCAAATTGTGGACTTACAATGGACGTTTCGTAAAATTGTTTAACCAATAATACAAAAAGAGAGATTTATATTTGAGTTACGTAAATATATATGTTAAAGAAATAAATAGAAAACATGCCACTTAAAAAAAAACAAGCTATTGAACAATAATGATTCAGAAAAAGCAACCAACCACAAGTTTATATGTAGGTATATATAAATTTACAAACAAAAGCTCATCTATGATTATCATAACTAAGTAATTATACTAAATCAACTAAACTCAACAAAATCTACGTGCAGCTTGCAGCGCAGTTTTTTTTTGTGTGGACAAGTACATAGGCGGTTTCTCGAACTGTCGATATTACAATTTACCCGCAGCTTAGACCGCGTTGTCATTTGGGGATTATAACTGTCATAATCAGGTAAGCACCGACCTGTAACTTGTTTACAAACATTTGTTCTAAATGTTTGAGCCAAAGTGATTCGGGGGCCTTGCCTGCTTGAACGGGGCCGTCTGTTTCTGCTTCAACTTTGTGTTCCTGTACAAGGGCAAGTGGTAGACCTGGTTAGATTGTTTGGATCTTGGGGCAGACAAGAATTTGATGTTAGTATATCTAGTTTTTCAAAACAAGAATACTTAATCGACTTATGCCTGTTAGCTGTTTGTGTACCGATATAAAGCAACGTTTTTCAAAACATTGCAGCTTGCATCTTCAGAGTGATCAGAGCACTAAATCGAAGCTGTCGAACAACCGCTAAATATGATGTAAATTACAATTCTTTTTGCAAAAGTTTGAATTTTTTGAAAATGGACAAAATTTAATGAAAATTTTCAAATTTATAAATATTCAAAAAATTTTGAAGATTTCAAGTTTTAAAAATTTCAAAATTTAAAAACTTTAAAAAATTTAAAAACATTTTGAAAATTCCCAAAACAGAAAGATCAGCTATTCGACATGCATAGAATACAAATCTGAGCCCTTGTTATCAGCGCTTCTACATATATTAAGTAGAGGGCCGCTCCCCAACCCCTTATTTTTTGATATAGTTATGTGGTTTTATGATTTCTGGTATTTTGTAATTGCAAAAAATGTTAAACCGCTAAAAGACGAAAAATTTTGCTAAAACAATAGATATTTTTTTGGCAATTATTCAATTAAACTGTTCAGATAAACGACAAAAACGAAACACGCTGTAGATCTGTCCTTAATAAGAGGTTGTTTCTAATTTAACATGTTCATACAGACTTTGAAATAAAATATCTTAAATTTTCTAAACAACAAAAAATCAACCGGGGGTAGAAGGTCGGCTATTCGACATGCGTAGAATACAAATCTGAGCATCTTTTTCGAGCTGGTCTATATTAAACAACGTTATACATTAAACCGTCTGTTAGATTTCTAAAAAAACAAGATATAGACGCAAACCCTCCATTCCATCCGTACTTTCATTTTTATTGCAGTTGTCGGTTCAAGACGTTAGCAATAATGTTGCCCATTTAGTTATCATGCTCGCATCATAAATTGTTCAAGTTCATAATGTTATTTTAAATTACAAATATTTAGAACTTATATCTTCTACAGGATCCAACAGAAACCTAAATTTGTCATTCAAAGAAATAGAGAAGGAAAAATTTTCTTAAAACTAACATTAGAATTTGGTTCTACTAGTCAAGATGAGTAATTCTTTTTAAGCAGAAGTTATTTATTGTTTCCCGTTTAATAAATACCCCGTTGCAATAATGATATTCGGCAAAATACCCAAATTGTAGCCCACGTTCGGCTCCACAAGTCTGTATAGCCTGTTTCTGAGAAATATTATCTGGAAAATTTCAAATATTTGGAATTCGTTTGTTCTAGAGTAGCCCGACCAAGTGTAAAAGTATCTAAAAAACCAAGATTGGATTTTGGTTCTACTAGTCATGAAAGCAATTCTGCTTAAGAAAAAAATTAGTAGCGGACCCTGTTTAATAAGTAACGGGGCTTTTTTAATTTTCAAAAATTCATAGAAAGATGCGCACGTCGCAGTGAAATTATAGCTTTCGGCAACAAAAGAAAATTGTAGCCAAAATCTTTGGTTCTAAGAGCCTACAAAACAAAATATTAAAAAAAACGTGCAGGGAGTTTTTGAAAAGATTATTTTTTAAAAATTTTCAAAATTTTGGAAACGCGCTATTGCGAATGTTTCTAGATTTTCGAAATTCATTTTGTTTCATTAGATACTACTCACAAATAGATTTGTAATTTGTAAATTGTAGTTGACCCCGATCAGACAACTACTTTTTGAGTAACTTCGTGGTTTTCCAAAAAAAAAAACAGCGGCCGCCATTTTGAAGCTAGACAGTTCTTAAAAAAAGTTTTCGATTTGCCCTACCTTGTTCTTTTAGATTCTGTACTCAAATTAAAAAATTTTTTTTTGCAAAAAAAACGCTACCGTAAAACATGTCTAACTTCCGCTTCCGGTGTCAATTTTTTTAAAAAGCTTAACTACAACAAACAAAAGTTTTCGATATACTTCTTCATTTAAAATTTCATCATAATCGGTCCAGTACTTTCGCCTCTAGAAGCGTCACACACCCACAGCCAGACATTTTTTAAAAACCAATTGTTTGGGTTCCTTAAGCTCCAAAAAGTGTATTTCCATCAAATACAGATTTTAAATTTACTTATCTCTGCTTATCTTATCTTCAGTCAGTCAGTCAGCTACCTATATGCGAAGATGCTTACAGTATACCCGCAGAGACAGAATAAGAACAGAAAGAATATGGAGAGAAATTGAGGTAAAAGAATCAATTACAAAAAGATTAGAGAACAAACCACTAAAATGGTACAAACACGTTCAAAGAATATAAGAAGAAAGGTGGCCCAAATGGGAACAATACATACACCAAACGAACGGTTTGGAAGAAGACGACTGTGAAGATAGAGAATATTGGCATCTGAGAACGACCAACCTCTGAGGGGAAAAGGTCAAAGAAGAAGAAAATTTTTTATGAAATCAATACTTCCCTATACCGAAGGTACGTAAAAGTAAAAATCAGTGCTCTGATGTTTTAATATACCTAGTATGCTGTGTTGTTTCCTTTTGGTCATTGACCTGAACAGATTATTTGAGTGATTGCCAAAAAACGGCCATAACCGAGTTATAAAATCGATTTTGAGATTTCAAGCGATAAGCAATAGTTTGAACTAGAAAACACAAAATATCATAAAAACACTTGACTACAAAAAAAGTGGAGGAGGGGTGGGATGCCTACTTCAAAATAGATGCGCTCGGAAGAGAACTTTAGATCTGCGCAAGCACAATCTTTCTACCCCTTCCCCCACAACGAAATTTTGACATTTCGCAAATGTACAATGTCGGCTTCAAAATTGGTATGAACATGTTAAATGACAATAGGCACAATCTACCAGTGAGAAAGCACTCTTGGGAGGTTTCCTTTTGATCGTTTATCTGAACAGTTCAATTGGATTGTCGGTCGCCAAAATAATAACCATATAATGGAATCGATTTTAGATCATATCGAATAAATATTGTTTACAATTAACAAATACTAAACACAAGAAAATTTCCAAAGCTTAATTTTTTTAAATATTCAAAACTAACAAATTTAAAAATTTTCAAAAATTTTTAGAAATTCCCAACTTTAACAATTCAAAAAAAAAGCAAATTTTAACTCCATTTGTGTTTAAATTTTAGAAAATTTACACTATTTTCAACAAGTCAATTTTTTAAAAGTTTTACACATTTAATTTTTTAATTTTCTAAAATTTTCCATATAACTTTTATTTTCAATAATTTTTCAAAATAATTTTGTATTCTAAAATTTTCTAAATTACAAACCTCATTTAAAAACTTTCAAAATTATTAAATTTTTAAAATTCTAAAACTCAATTTTTAAAAACCCGAAGCGTTTCGAGAAAAATTTCTGGAACTTTCAAAATTGTATATTTCTCTAAAATTTTCATAATTTTTAAGTTTTTAACATTTCCCGCAATTTTCAAAATTTCAAGTGTTTTAAATTCAAAATTTTTCGACATTTGAAAATAGTTGAAATCGTTTTCTTTGGCTAAAATTCTTTTAAAAATATAAAAAAATTTCCAAAACTCAAATATTTTGCATTTTTAGAAATTTTCATAGTTTCCAAAAAACTTTCAGACTTTCAAAATTTTAGAAATTTAAAAAAATTATCAGTATTTTAAATTTATAATTAAAAAACATTGTTCTAGTATAAAATAAGAGTACCCGAAATTTTTAAAAATATTCTAATTTTCCATAACATTGTCACAATTTTCGAAATATATTAAAAATTGCAATAATATCCATAAACGCGAGGAAGGTCACGTAGCGGTTGCGCAACAGCTTTTTGGGTAAATAGCGTTTAAGACCAAAATGTTCAAGAAATTAGAGGGATGGTACACAAACCAAATTGTAGCTCATATCCAGACTTATGAGCCTATTAACAACAACAAAAAACAAAAAAAAATTGTGTGGGCCCGGTTTTGAGCAATATTTTTTTGAAAGTTTCCAAAACTCTGAAATGATTTTTATTTTATAGTTTTTGTACGTTTAAACCTTCTCTTACACAGAGCTAATACAATACCAAATTTTTGCCCAATTTTCCATGTCGTTTTTGATTAATAAGCCGTTACAGTCAGCAAAAAGCGTTATCTACCTGATAAAAAATTGGTTCACCACTATATTCAGACGCTCACACACCAAGCCACCACCCACCTATAGACAGAAATTTTTAAAAAGAAGTTTTTTGAGTTCCTCGAGGTCCCAAACCTGCATTTATGTAAAAATTTCGATTTAGAAAATTTTCATGTAATCAATACTTCCCTTTACTGAAAGTATATAATAGGAAAGTAGTAAATAGCAGTTCGCTGTTTTTAAGAAGCCATCACCGGTGCTTATATAAATTTTAATATCTAACATCTAAAATATGAAAAAGTAAGTAAGGTACAATTTTATTATAATACAAATTGATTTGCGATAAATATAGAGGCGACGAAATTGATACTTTCCCGTGTATTCTAAAATACACTTTAAGCTATTTAAGACACCGTCATCGTCTCCAACTAAAGCAATATATTTCAGCACTCAATACCAGTGGTAACAGATATTGAATTATTAGAACCTTTAACCTAAAGTTTAACAAAATGTCAAGGTTTTAGATAAATGAAGGTGTAATTTTAATCGTTAGACTGGTAAAAACTAAAATGTGGTGTATTCTTAGCGTATCATTCTAAATTTACGCAGGTATTGTAATTCTATTTTACTATAGTTAAAAATAAGTTCCCCGCATAATTAAATCCTATTTATAAGAAAATCGATAGCCAACTGTATACTGTATATGGCAACAAAATATGACGTAATGTAATTACTTGCTTATAGCACAATTTTTAAATGGCTTGAGTTACACAATAGGCTGCTTTAACTGCACTGACATGCATTTAATTTAAATTATATTTTTCACTCTTTTCATACCCTTGTTAATTTTTAATCACTAGAAAAACCTTTGACAAAAATCTATAATCTCATTTAAATGAAAACAAAAATTAAAGTGTCAGCTTGTTGTAATTTGCTAAATATTAAATAAGTATAAAAGATAAGCATTAAAAAATGAATAAAGGTAGGCGGTGAAAAAATGTTAACCCCCCCGCACCGAGGGGGACCCAACTCTGTTAGGGGCGCAGGGCGATCAGGGGCAGGGTCAGAAACTAAAAAGGAAAAAAATATATACACGGTCATTGTACTTTAAACAGCAAAACCATAAAAAATATTTTAATTATTATATTGAGTGTGATACTTTGTGTCGATGCGTTACCGAAATGTATATCATCTGTCAGTCAGTTTGATAATCAGTAGCCTAAATAAGAGCATACATCTTTAGATCAGCAAAATAACTAGGTTATTCAATTTAGAAATAATTAGTTCAGTTTCGGTTTCAATCGTAAATCGTGCATATATCTACATATTAAAGGCAGAAAAGTTGTTGTCTCAGGTTTGCCAGATGGGGAATACACCTACCTCGAGCTAATACCACGCTCCAGTACTAGCCTCAGTCGTGGGCCCGCTGTCGAAGGGCATGTACGCAGCGCGGAGCTGTGTCCCACATGTATTAACAACTTAAGCTACTGGCTCCACTAGTCTATATATTAAAAGCCGATCTTTGGTTTGACTTAACTTTCTGCTCGGCTGACTTTTATCTCATTATTCCTTTCCACCTGCGTTCAATCTCGCCTCAGCTGTCGTGAGAAAATGCAGTATTTGACACGGCTTACTTTCAATACATTTGCTAACAATTTTATTAGGAGAAATGCGTGGGGCGTAGCCCACAGGCTCAGCTAATTAAAGTAAGTATTTGAAATATAATTGTGGTTTAGTTTTGATGTATACGTTAAATATAAATCCAGCTAAACAATTAAGTAGCGCCCAAAAAAAAATTGAGCAAAGGACGAAAAAATAAAAAAATCATCAACAAATTAGCAGTTTCTGCATCTGGTAGTAGAAGTAAATTTTCTGAATACGCTAGTGTCAGTGATGTAGAGAAACCAAATACCATCGTTAAAGTACTGGATCAACCTGCTACAGAAAACATATATAGCTGTTTAACGAAATGTAGTAATTGACGGGAAAAAAACTGGAAAAATACGCAACGTGCAAGTCGTTTTCTGTAAACTAAGGTTGTTAATAGATAAAGTTATGTTTTTATCGCACAAAATTATCAATAACAAAAATCAGACAGGCTTACCTGCTAGAGTGTTATAGTTTAAGTAATGTTTAAAATATTTATCAAATTTCTTTTAATTTGCCTATACACTAACTGGAGGTAGGGGTGGGGGCCCAGTATAAAAGTTTGCAGGGGGAGCCCTCACGGCTTGCGTTACGCCATTGATTTAAACCATAATAGTATTAAGTTATTCTTAGAAAAATATACTAGCAAACATGTTCCAGATGAAAGCACTCTTAGGAAAAACTATATATTAACGAAATGTATATAACAACAACACGTAAAATTCGCGAAATTATAAGAACCAACTATATTTACTTTTCTGTTGATGAAACTACAGATAAATGTAAACGTTATACAGCAAATTTAATTCGAGGGGTTTTAAATATACATACCTAGTACATATTATCTTACTAGGACGAAAGAACTAGAACAACTGACAGTGTCAGCCGGAAACAATTCTTACAGAAAAAATAATATTAATGCTATCTGATGCTGCAGCGTATATGATAAAGGCAAGACAAAATTTAAATATTTTTTATCTAAATTTAATCAATGCAAATGTTTGGCTCATGGTGTAAATAGAGTTGCAGAAGAAATTAGGAATCAGTTTCACATTGCAAACGATTTGATATCTAATGTTAAAAAGATATTTGTAAAAGCGCCATTGAGGGTGCAGTTATTTAAAAAAAAGATAGCCAAATATAGTGATTACCAGATAGGCTACGTGGTTCGATGCTGCTCTGTATTATTTAAATAATTTCGAAAATATTATAATAATTTCGAAAATATTAAAAGATTTATTATAAATTTTGAAGACTTTAAGTTGTATTATATATTTAAAAACTATAATAAACAAATGTCAACTTGCAAAACAATCAGCATTTAATAACGTCAATTTTAGTTTTGTAGATGCAATCAACAATCAATCAAATACAAAAGAAAGAATTCGTGTTGTCCGATTCAGTAGAAGTTATAAAAGCGTTTGAAAAATCAATTCATCAAGTTAAATGCAATATTGGAAATGCTGCACCGTAGAAACTAACAGACGTATTAAATAAAAACGAAGGTTTTAAAACTTTTGTAACGGTAAATGAGGTTCTAACTGGCAACTGTAACATGCAACTAGATCTGGACGTTGAAAGGAGCTTTTCCGCTTATAAACCACACTGTCAGATTAAAAGGCAGTCGTTTCATGTTGTAACCCATATAATGCCATAAAATATAAAGATTAGTTAAGTTTACATTATTATACTATACTAATGCTAGTTTTTAAAAATTGTCTTTTAAATAACTATTTTATGTCTAATGTTATGTTGTAAGGCTCTCAACATGCGTTTTTTTTTAAATAAAAAAAATTAAAACATTTTAATTTACTGATTTTCCTTGCAAGTTTTGTATACACTGTGTCTATAAAGTAACCCCCCCCCCCCCCAAACTAACTTTTGAACGACTTGATATATTACTACAAAATTTGGTGTGCTGTAATGGAAAATTAAATACTATTTTTTAGCTCATAATTAAATTGTGTATCATTCAAAATGGCGGCTGGGCGCCATTTAAATTTTTTTTTAATAAAAAGAGAGATCGAGTGACACCTCGTTTGAAAGGTGTTTTAGTTGTGCGCCTGATCCTAGAGTTTCAAACAACAATAATCAGTTATAATAAAATGACAATGTTTGAAGATAAAGAAATCTATTTGAAAAAACTAAGAATTGAAGCAAAAAGAAATTAAATTAAGTGTTCGAAATGTTTACCATTCACTTTTTGGCACATAAAAAGTTGGTTATGAAATTCCTGCTTTACGTTTTCATAAGTTTCTGGAGTGATATTTCTGCAAACTTTTATAACGCGTTGCTCCAGTTCTTCAATTGTTTCTGGACGGGTTCTGTACACTTTCGATTTCAGATACCCCCTTAGAAATAAATCTAAGGAGGTTACATCTGGGGAGCGAGCCGGCTATTCTACAGGCTCCCGCCTACCAATCCATCTTCCAACAAAATGTCCGTTGAGAAAGTCAGAAACAGGCCTATAATAATGAGGCGGCGCATTGTTTTGTTGTCTTTAACGTTTTCAATATTATTTCCAGCCACCTGAGATATGTTTCTGAAGATTTTGTCTTGCAAATGAAAAAGTGGAGTACTGGATAAAAAAATCAAAACATTTTTGAATTGAGCGACTCCATTTGTTTAAAATCCGCCATTTTGTTATGGCTGAATATTTTTCTTTGGAACTCTAGGTTGAGACGCAGAACTAAAAGAGCTTTCAAATGAGGTGTCACTCGACCTCCTTTCCATTTAAAAAAATTCAAATTGGCGCTTAGCCGCCATTTTGATTGATACAAAATTTAATTATTGGCTAAAAAATAGTATTTAATTTTCCATTAAATCACACCAAATGTTGTGGTAAAATATCAAGTAGTTCAAAAGATAGTTGGGGGGGGGGGGAGGTTACTTTATAGACAAACGGTATAATAATGCTTGCATATTGTTTATGTAATGGTGCATACTTTGCATATAATGGTGCATATTTTGTATGTATTTGGTGCATTCATATGCGCATATTTTGACTTTTTTGTACATATAAATCTGCGCCTTGGTTATGACATTACAAACAAATACGCAAATTCGAATTGGCACTGTCAAACCACCGCCAGCACTGCATGTATAAAGATTAGACAGGCGCTCAAAGTTTATCGCCTGCCCTAATTAATTTTTTTAATGCTCACTCTTTGTAAACAACATCTATTATTCTTATTTATATGAAGATACGACTAAAGATACAAACTTAATTCTAGAGATTCATTGACTCATCATTCTCCCATTAAAGACATTGAGTTAAATTCAGATAGAAGTCCGTGTTTATACGGAAACCCCTATACATACAAGTAACAAGAGTATAATTAAATAAATAAATCAAAATAATCCTTGAACACATTGGTTTTGCTACATTTTGTGTGTTAAACAAAATAGTTGAAAAGTAAATTTACGAGGCGGCAAAAGGTAAAATACTTTATTGACTAAAAGTAATGGATTTTAAAAGTAAGTTCAAGCTTATGTGTAGGCGAAGTGCGATGAAACGTTAAACCAAACTGGTAAACGACGACGTTCGTAGGTTCTAATTCAACAAAAGAATTACTCCTGCAAAGTATTACTTTAAAGTTAGTAATGTTAAAAACAAATACTATCTCAAATAAAAATAAATTCTGTATATCAAACAAAATGTATTTAGTTGTTTTTAGATTTTGAACTAAAAAAATTATCTACAGCAACAATTGACAAATGAAAGTATAATCAATATATTAAAGATTAAATAAAAATTTTATTTTAGTATTAGGTTGGTCTTGTTAGTAAAACATCACCCTGGAAACACTTTTAACCTTTGTAGATGGTGGTATATCTTTTTGCGCCTACACATATCACCTACGCTTTTACATTTTTTACTAAGTTTTTAAAATTGTGCTGACATTTTAAGCTGGGGGTTTGTTATAACTCTGACATCTTCAATTTCTTCCCATACGTTTTGTTTAAATTTATTAAACCGTATAGAGCATCAAATATTACTGTAAAGCCAATAACATATAAAACAAAGTGTATAAAGGCAGCAACAACAATGTGAAACAATTTCAACATAATTCTGAGGTATAAATTTGACACAATATGCGTTTTTAGTTATGGCGTAACTTGTGTTTGTCTAATTGTTTACAAATTTTTATAATTTCTAATCATTTTTCTGCGTTGTAGAACGAAACATGGGCGACCCATACATATAGCTTTTTACTAAACTATAATTTGAGAAAAACTTACAATTTCTCTTACAAATATGTCACATACTCAAATATTATATGTTAACATATTTAAGTTTTAGAAGGACAATAATGTTTATAAAAATTAATCGCTTTGTAGTTCGTATATGATTTAACGTAAATGTAGGAAAATTTTCTAGAAATCATATTCATGGGGATCCAGTTTCTAGTAAACTTGACTTCTTCGGCATCAAAAAGCTGAGAAAGTATTTAGGTTATAATTGTAGACTGTTAACAGTAAACAAACCCGTCCTGGAAAACCAATATGTAAAATACACTATTTGGTCTCTAATGCATCTATGGTACTAACATTTAAAATAAAGGAAAAACTAAGCTTTCATTAAGTAATAGAGTGCAGTAATTCCAAATGTCTAGTGTCCTCGGCCACTTAAATGATGTAAATGCACCGCAAACGTTTCATTGGCATTTGCCCACACGAAAAAATTACTAAAATAATTGCTTCGAAATATTCCTTTTAGTACGTGTCGAAACCCACATATTTTTTCAGTTAAATTTTTGATAAATCCGGAAAGAAACATCTCAATCTAGCTAATGTAGATGATTAAATTATTTTAGGTGGGTGCTCCATTAAATTATTCTACAGGGATTTGTTATGAATGTTTCTCAAGTTTAATTAAAGTTTATATTTTCGCTCTCTACTTGTTTAAGATTCGTACTTTAAATTCTGTTTAGAATTGCAACGCAACGCTAATTTATGAGCCTATCATTCCGGTCGATTCGCCCACCAATAGTTAAAAATTTCGTAACTACTTTTCTTAACGAATCTGCTATATTACTTTTAAATTATTTTAAGAATTAAATAAAATAATCTTGCCCTCACTTAGATTTAATAATTATAGATACAGAATATAAGTTAAAAAGATTTAATATGCACTAAGTCCATTCAAAGTACAAATTATGAATTGCCTTTTGGCCAGAATGTTTAGGGTGCATGGTCGGCGATGTTAATGTGACCGAAGCGTAATAGGCACAACTTCTTACTTTAATTCTGAAAATTGTATGTCATTTTGTTATTGTTCCATAAATTAGTATATGAATAATTTAATAAAATTCTTAATTTACTAATCCATATTAATTTACCTTTAGTATTTAAAAGATTCTACCATGTTGCGAGAAGACTGTAGAAAAGCACTAACCTATTTAATTAATTGATTTAAATTTTTGAAAAGTATGAACTAGTTTTGATCTAAAAGGAGGAAGGAGAGATAGAAAATATTTTGGGGCCAATAGTGTATTTAGATTAGGGGAAGTTTTACTGTTATAAAAAATATGTAGCAATTTTAAGAAGTATATGCCGTATTTAGAACAGGATTTTGATAAATCATAATTTGTGCACAAGATAGTGCAGGAATGCGTCCTGAAAGAGAAAAGTCTCGTTTTTTTCTGTTTACCACGTTTAACAGTTGCTCAGTATTTATACACAGTAGGTACATAATTTTGAGTAGATGGCTATGGTGAGGATTATTTTAACAACAAGTATAGTTATAGTGCTGAATTTCAAACGTACAATCATAGCATAGGAGCCAAAGTAGGTCGCATGCCTCGAAAAGTTGAGGTGACACATGTACAGTCGAGGATGGATCATGTGGAATCAACAAGTGACCTCGCACGCGATCGTCGAAATCCCCTCCCCAACAATCTTACCTTTCTCGGCACAGCATCCCCACGGGGTCAGTGATTAATCGTTGCGAACAAACGTCTTTCTTCACTACTTGTCACACCGCAAACGCGCATCAACGGCGGGTGAGCGACCCGAGACCTTCACCCACCTAGGGGTCCAACCTGTACGAAAACCGCGCTTCCCTGACCGTGGATACGTACACACGCTACGGCACCAGGCAGCCACAGGTTACCCCTACAACGGCTACAACCCGCACATGAAGTTTTATATAGCGTAAGGATATTCTAAGTGTGGGTGGCTCGGAATCCATCGGCAGGTCTCGCTGGTGTAGCCTGCAGTGGCACGTGTAATCAAGACGCCGACAGACCCCTATTTTTGATGGGGTTTCTTCGACGCTGTCTAAAATCCGTCGTCAGTTACCAGCTACTTCAGTCCTGACTGCAGAGCAACGCGCGGGCCCCGCCTGCAACAAACGCGTGGGTGCCGACGAGTCCAACTACGACCGGCATATCCACCCGTGAACTTTGACCTTTGCATTGAACTCATCTGCCAACAAACCATACCAATCCAACAGGTTTTATTTGTAAACGATTTAAGGATTGCCTAATTTTTTTCCTTACTTGTTACAACAACTTTGTTAAATAGGTACTAATTGTAGGTACCGAAAATTATTATGTCTATTGGCTAAAAGATGTTCACATTGATAGCATTTATGCAAAGAGCTACAGCCAACATACGTTTTATAAGAATTCAAACACAGAATAGCAGTTTAAAGTAACAGCTACTATGAGATTACGAATAATAGCGTATCCGATCAAGCTACTTTTCCAGTAAATCTAGTTTAAGTGTTTTGTAGTTCATACATACGCAGCCGTGTCTTTTGTTATTATTATCTAACCCCTTTAATGAAGACTTTATGCTGAAAATGTTTCCCTATATCGGACTGTACACAAAATTCATTACCAATCAGTACATCTAATGAGAAAAACCGAAAAACGAAAATAATTTTTAAAGCCAAATTGATTCTTATGGCTTTATGAAACACAGCGCTTATACTTTTATTACAGTTACATAATTACATTACAAAACCACAATGAAACCGAAACGTGTTGTTATAACATTAAATGCTGTAAAGAGACGCTCAAAAATACATAAAAAACAATAAAGTTGAAACGACGACAACAGCAAGGTATTTAATTAAAGTATTTTTTTCTATATTTAGATAAAAATTTGTCACAGATGCACGGCTAATTTCCTGCAAGGAACTGATGGACTGAAAATGATACACACACCTGGTTTACTTTACTTACCGTAATTTTATGGATCCTTACAATAGCAGTAACAGATAGAAATTTCAATTTAGCTTGTAATAAAAAAGTATGGGTTAGAATTTCATTTTAAATTACAATATCCGGTAAAGGATAGAAGGAACCGTCTAGTCGCTTTTTACCTTTTCACCCTCCTCGGAAGTTTAGATTTTTACGAATATGCATCTGCTAGAGCCAGAGTTTGTGTGATGGTGCGCGCGCACTTGTGTTCGTCTGTCTGCATACACTTTACAGCCCAGACGCCTTAACCTATAAAACTCTGTTTAAGTTTAAAAGATTGGTAATAACACTGAGATTAAACCACAAAGTATATAGCGAGGTTGGTCTGCTAAAAAAAGGGGTGGAGGGGTGATTAAGAGTGTTATACATCAATATAGACGCGCTCTAAAAGAAGCTTAGATTCTTACACTACGCATGTCAAATGGCCGATAAGCGCGATCTTCTTACCACTCCCAAAAAATTTATGAAATTCGACTTCTAAATCGATATGAAAATATTAAATATCTACAAGAACCATCTTCCATTGACAACAAAACTAATTATTAAATCGATTTTAAAATATAACGAATAAAAATAGTTTGTAATTCGAACATTATTGAATTTTCAAAAAAATTCAATTTTTCAAAATTTCAGATATTTTTAAAATGCGTAAAAAAGATTTCTAAAAATCTTCAAGATTTTCAAATAAATCCAAGAATTTCTAATATTAAGAAATTTTCAAAATTATATATAATTTTAGAAAACGCTGAAAATATTTTAAAAACTTCAAAATTTCTTAATTATCAAAAATTTTCTTTCGAATATCATGTTTTTTTTATCCAAATGGCCAAAAAAATTATTTTTTATCAAAATTTTAAAAAGCGTGCACAGTTTTCTATAAATATCCTACATTTTCGAGATTTAAGAAAACTTAAAAAAATGTTTTTCATTTTGTCAATATTTAGGATTGAAATTTACTACACTTTTCAAAATTATCAAATTTACAAACTTTTAAAAAAATTTTAAACTAAAATTTACCAATAATTAATTTTTTTTATTATCAATAATTTCCAAACGTTCCAAAATTTTCAAACATTTCAGATTTCTGACATTTTCGATAATTTATAAATACATGTTTCATAATCACCTAAAATTCAACTCTGTAGTGCTATAGAGCCAAACATGATCTGCAGTTTGTTTATTTGCCGAACACCATAATTCCACGGTGGCACCCTCCATCTCCATGAATTTTTATAGTTGGTGCTCGTGCTCGTGCACGTGCTCTACCTGCTAATGTTCTGACTGAAGAATTTTAAATTTGGTTAGCCACTGTAGAAAATGTAAAAATTCCAAATAATTGTAATTAAAAAAATATCTCATCTGCAAAAAGGTTTGAACGTAGACAAATTAGGATCCGAGCAGATATGACTACTAAGCCAGCATCACTTTTGCCGACGTCACGAACTGACTGAGTTGTCATAAAGGTTGAAGTATAGGTGGAATAAAGGATTGCTTATATAACTGGTCTTTTTAGAAATCTAGTTGTCCGTAAACTCTACAACGTTATAATTATAAAATTTACACGTTTGCAAATACGGTAAGCATTGATATCTAGTATGCGAAAGTCTGCTCGAAGTTAACACTTCAGTTTTTTAAATTATTTAATTAAAATGCTATTATGGAAAAGTTTCTGCTGCAATGTTTTTTTTCAGCTTGAGTTCCGAGAACGATAAATTGCTCTACCTGACAGAGTAAATATTTTGGAAATATTAAAAAGACTAAGCGAAGTACATTTTTCATTATTTAATTTTACCATTGCACACAAAAAATAATAATTTTAGAAAAGAAAACATAATTTTAGAAAACCTTTAAATGTCATACCCAGCGTTTTATGAAAAATTTTAAAATTTTAAAGATTTGAAAATTTTATTAAATTATAATTTGAAATTTTTAAAAATTTTAAAAATTTTGAAAAGATATTAAATTTTCGAAGTTTTGAAATTTGGTTCACAATTTTTTTTTAATGTTAAACAATTTTGAAATTCTTAAAGATTTTTGAAAATTTAGCATATCTTTAGAAGTTTTTAAAATTATGCAAAAATTAAAAAAAAATTGGGAATTTATAAAATATTTCAGTTTTGAATGTTTTTTACTTTTCAGAAATTGTACAAACTTTGGTAAAAATTTTATAAAATTTTTGCAAACATGTGAGAATTATGATAGTTTGTATAAATTACAATTTTTTTTTGGCGATTATGCAATTGAACTGTTCAGGTAAACGACCAAAAGGAAACCTCTCAGAGGTGTTTTCTCAATGAAATATTGTTTCTATTGTCATTTAATATGACATGTTAAATGACAATTTTGCATACCGATTTTAAAGTCGAAATTCGTACATTGTTGAAAGATCAAATAATCCATGACGGAAGCGCACTTGGTAGCGGTAGGAAGATCTCACTTGCGTAGATTGGCTATTGGACTTGTGCAAAAAGCGAATTTAAGTTTTTTTTTCGAGCGCGTCCGTATTGAAGTAACCCCCTCCTTTCCGGTTTTTGTCAGTCGACTGGTTTTGCGATCTTTCGTGTTTGTAATTGCAACCAAAGTTTATTCGTTGAAATTTAAAAATCAGTTTTTCATATCCTATACGCTTTTGAATGGTAGTCGTTTTTTTGGCAAAAACATGATAAAAACAAAAAAGTTGAAACAACAAATCTATTAGCGGTAATACAGCTTAATTCATGGTAATACAAATTTATACAGAATCTATAGTACGCTTCATACTTAAAATTTAGTATTTGGCTTAAGGAAGGTAGTGTTGCCAGATGTATCCCTAAATATGTTCCTAGTACAAAGATACGCAGGTAAAAGTAAAGTACCAATTCTGTATAAAATTCCCCTATAAGTATAACATAGCCCTGTACCGCCTGTACTGAATTTTAAATATTAAACGTACTATAGGCAACTATACTTTTTATAATTATACTTACTAGTGTTACCCCAGCGCACAATGCACTGACAGACAGCGTTGGCAGAACCGGAGAAATGTCACGTGATACATTAGTTCCAATAATGACACGCGACGTTATTGTAGATGGCGCCCCAAGTGACGCGCGTCTAGCCGACCTTCATATATATTATAAATTAAAATAATTATTATTAAAAAATTGACGTAGAATAAAAATATAAAAATGTTTCATGTTCCATCTGTGGATAGAGACATTTCGTTTAAAAAAAATGGTCCAAATTGGTGAAGCGGTAGCCGCTGGAGGAACCGGAGAAAAAAACCCTTTGTGCTTTTATATATGTATGGATTGATTAAAGATAATAAGAAAAAATGTCAATTTATGCATAAACTTACAACAAATTGATTACAAATATTGATTAAAAATATAAATAATAATATGATAAATAATAAAATATACAACTTTGTGACATTCTGATTTTAAGAAACTCTGACTTTGTGAAAGCTCTGACCTTGTTAGGCTCTAGAATCCTCCACTACTCCCTACTTTGCACATTGTTTTCGTTTGCATAGAAATTTAAGCGATTACTGAAGTAATATAACGAAGACATATTGGGAAATCTTGGAACCCACAAAACAGACTCGTTATCACATTTTTTGTTGGGTATTTCTTGTTCACCTATTTTAGTTACAACCGTTCGGGATGCTAGCGACTCCCTCTGCATTGTGTATTGGTACACCGTTTTGCCGCCACCATAATCTGTTGCCGTCAACTGTAACGTTTTCTGTAGTTCTTTGAGAGCCAAGATTCCCTTTGCAATGATTGTAATAAACAATAAAATATTAATACACATTTTACATAAATTTGTTTAACCTATTGTTTACAATTCTGCTAAACTAAAACTGTATTTCATTGAATAAAGTATTTCCTGTTATAAAATGTGCATGACCGAGAGGATTGCTGGTTCCTAGCTGCAAACTTTGAAGCACCAGGCGCATCCCAATTTATATAGCCCTTTATAGACACAAAGGGTACTGCGCATATTGACGTTATACCCTCTTTACTCGTGGGATAAATATGGAGAACATTAAACAAACCGATAAAGAGAGCGGTAAAACAAAGGAAGGCTCCGAAAAGAGGGATGTCCCTGTAGTAAGTGCAAAAAAGGGAAATCCTCAGGAGCAGCTACACGTAGGCTGAAAAGACTAGAGAATCAGGAAACAGGGACTATTCCTATGAACTCATTCCAAGGCCAAGTACGAGCGGAAAGGAAGTTACCTATACGGGAGGGGGGCAAAAGCGGACCCGGTCGGCAGGTAGCACGCCTACCGAACAGGCTAGGCTGTTCAAGAAGAGCAGAGAAGTAGAACCTACTATTTCTTATAAGACAGCTATGACGGCTAGCCGGGTAGTCATAATTCCGAAAGCGTGTCGTGATAGTATCATCAGTGACAAACAAGTGAGCTTCATTAGGAGCGCACTGCTCGAGAAGCTGGATGAGAGTGCCGCCTCCAAGGTTTCCTAAATTAAAGTTAAAAACAGGCATTTTAAATGCCTCCTGTGCTGACCAGGCGACAAACCACTGGAAAAGTGCGAAACTTAACGTTCGCGACACCAAAAACGTACCTAAGCCCGGTAGAGGCCATTGCAATAGATTTCAGGGTCTTCGAGGAACCAGCTATAGGTATAGAGACCAGGAAAGTTGTTGATGAGAAGCTTGATTTGAAAAGGCGGCAGTTTGACATCGTTATAGAAGAGGGATCGTGGTACAAAATCCTAGAGTCACAGCAGAGGCCATATCTAAACTTCACTAAAATCTTTTAAAAGCCCTAGAGCAGAAGCAGGGTAAAGCTGAAGCAATGAAAACAAATGATCCGGGCCCGGAAGCGGAGACCGAAACGACGGCACCAACGTTATCCCTAGAGGTAGAACCAATAGAAGAAGAGGGACTGGAAACTAAACCTTGCAAAAATCCTTTGGCAGAATCTTCGCCATAAAAATCCAAAAGGTAAATATACATCATTCTAAGGCGGCATCTGCTGCTTTGCAACATTTTGTGTTTGACCAAGGCTTGCTTCAGTGCAAGAACCCTCTTTCAAGAAGGTATTAAAAACCTACGGTTGTCTGGAGACTGCCAGCTGTTCAGTCAAGTCAAAGGACAGCCTGGGGTCTGTATACTGTATAGTCATAGCGTTTACAGGACAAAGAAATGTTTAAGATTTGCGGAGACTCAAGATGTATGGACTTGGACAGGACCTACCAAAAGGGTTGGAGGTCAAATACTTGGAAGTCTATTTAGACACCAAGTTGATGTTCAATTTTCATGTGGAAAATATTAGAAATAAGGCAACACGGCTCTATAGGCCTGTAGAAGAAAAATCGGAAACGTGGGGTCTAAAGCCAAATATGATGCATTGGTTGTATACTAAGGTGGTAGTACCAACGATTACGCATGCCTCGTTGATTTCGTGGCATACAGCTAAAAAAACAAGTTCGGCAAGCTATAACGGCTTGCCTCCACTACATTTAATTGTGAAATCACGAGCAAATATGGCTGCATACAGGTTCTTCTGGGGGAGGGCAGACCATACCGAGATCTTTCATAAAATAGAAGAAAACTGCATTCTAAGTATGCGGTCAGATAAGATTAGCATTGTATTCGACTTTAAGAAGTCTTTCAGGGTGGGACACCTGAGAAGCTCTTCAAGAACAAGGTTTAGAGCTGAAACATTTGGTAGCATCCTTCTGGTTTACGGGAAAATACAAAACGGAAAATAACACCGGAGCCGAGATTTTTGAGAAAAGTACAGGAGATGGCTTGAGTATAAACCTGGTCAGACTCACAACCGTTTTCCAGGCGGAGGTTTTAGCAATCACAACTTGCGCGCAGGTTATGGTGGAGAGGCAATATGTTAATAGACGAATTTTCATCCTGACAGACAGCCAAGTGGTTTTAAAAGCTCTGGAGGGCGTAGAAATACACTGACAGAACACAACAGAGTAACTCTGGAGTAAGTGTCAAGACATCATAGCCTACAGAGAAACGAGGACGCAGATCAACTATCCAAACGAGGGGCTGAGGAAACTCATATGGGTGCCGAACGCACGTGCGGTGTTTTGTACCAGGCAGCAAAATAGGCTGTGAAGGACTTGCTACGGGAACAACATCGCTTACACTGGATGGGGTTCCAGGGCTGAGGAAATCGCAGATGTTCATAAGTGACCCATCTAGAAGTAATGCAAAAGAAATTTTGCTATTAAGCAGGAAGCAACAGACAATGGTAACAGGACTACTAATAGGACTCTGTTACCTCAAACACCATTGGGGTGGTAGAAGATCTAACTTGCAGACTATGTGGAGAGGAAGATAAGACCTCTTTACACATTCTTTGTGAATGCCCTGCTCTAGGGCTCAATAGACTTTGAGGTTCAACTTCCTAGATCCCGAAGAATTGGCCACTGGCACGTCACCAGCATCCTAACCTTTATTAGTGACTAGCAAGAATAATTTCCAAAGAATCATTTATTGATCGGGAAAAATCTCCATTGAAATGTTATTAATAATAATAATAATAACACTCTTAAAACATAGGTCGACAATAAAAACTAAAGGGTCAATCATGATTTGCTCAATTGTCTTCATTATTTTGGAAGAAACATTATCTTAGATCAAAGTTTAGATTATAGCGAATGCAAACGTTATCCTGCCAAATACACTGTTGGGTTAAAATAATAGTGTTAGTCAGATCTAATACCAGGTGAGGTCAATTACATTAAATATTTTTTCCCACTACGTAAATTTTAAAAGAGAATTGAATAGGTAGTTTGACATGAAAAATGTAACAATCTATTTAGTTTGCAGAAACGATTTCTGATAAGTACCCAGGATCTTTCTTTCTGTAATTTTCTTATTATTTAATTTTTAAAATTCACAGTTTTAATACTTCAAATAATCAATAAATATTCTGATGTAAGAAAATGCTTGCTTATTTCAAGGTTGCTAAATTTGTGGCTGCATGTTAAAAAATATGAAGAAATATGAAGTAAATAAGCAAACTTGATTTGTTGTAAAATATTAAGTATATACTAATTGTTTTTGATTTTCTGGTTTTTGCAAGCTTTAACCTTGTGTTTTTTATTGCATTTAAACAGAAGAATAGAAAGGTTGGTAAAAGCAACCAAAGACTAAGCTAATGCAAGACTTTTAAGAGACTATAAAGATATGTTTGGTTTTAATCATTTTAGTACTTAATTCTTTTCGTATATCCACTCTTCAGTTGTTTTAAACAACAGCTTGTAGAAATGGAGGCCCGAATTTACAGATTTACACCCTCGCACTTACAGTACAGAGAATGTTTTCGCCTACGTCGTATTCCTGAAAACACATTTGTTCTCTATTTACTGGCAAGATATAAATGATGAAATCCCACAACACGACGACGCACGTATGAAACTAAACAGGGTGATGACAGAAAATAAGCATAACACAAACTAGATAAAATATTACACATAACTGCTGTAATATGGAAGGCAATTATGGTGTGTACTTTCAATTATACTTCCTCATACGCAATAATAAAGGCGCAATAAATTGTTTAATAAAATCCTGTTTTCCTATCTGAAGCTCATACTTTTTAATTAAAATCCGATTACGGTTGACAGAATTGTGAATGTTAGCGTGACTTACGTGATTTTGTGCATCGTAGAGGTTTACGTTTATGTTGATTTACTATTGTGTTTGTGCATATTTCCAATATGCCTTTTGCGACTTATAAAATTATAAACACGATAAGTTATTCATTAGTAGATAATCATTTGTAAGTTTAAACGCTTGCTTGAGTTTTATCTTTCATAAAGTACAATATATCGTATTAGACCTACAAGATTTCTTAGATAATGCAACGAATGCAGTTAAATTCTTATACGTAGAAGAAATGTTAGTCGTATTATGTAAATTTCACCCAACTTTGCTTATTTACTTAACTAAAAAAATCTGTAAACATTAGCCAAAATTAATTAGAAGATTTTGCCATACCAAGGCGCCACTGCGTATACACAGTATATTGTTTATCTATACAAATATTTTCTTTGTAAATTACAATAATTTGCAGTTATTTAGCACTTACAGGGACAAAAATGTTCCCACACTTTTCCTGATAATGTTTTGATAAAACAAAATAATTGTTGAAAGCTGCATTATATCCTCTCATTGAGGTCTCTGAACTGTATCATTCAGAATTTTTACCTTCTTCGTGTAGCGAGGAGGGTATTATTAATTGTTATCTATATAAATCTTGTTTGTGCAATTTTAGTACTTTTTGTTTAAATAAACGAACACTAGCTATTGATTTACGTCGTTGATTTAATTTCTATTAGGTGATTTTAATGCTGATAAGGTGGTTACGCTACTGAATTACTTACGTACATAAATCCCGTTACCGCTTTCTGAAAAATTGAACTAGATTAGCTTGGTTGAGGTCGAGGAGATACTAATAAACAAGTATTTGCATTATTTGCATGCATTTGCCTCGATGTACGCAATTATAACGTATGATATTACCTAAGAGCGAATATTTGCAACCTCATGAATAAAAGATGCTTTCAAGTTACTTCAACTTCTTAAATATGTTTTTAACTAATAAAATATATTAGAGCAGTCAACTTAAGAAGGTAAGTGTATACAGAAAACTGTTTTAGAATTAAATTGGTTTGCAAAAGTTGCTTTAAATACATGCCAAGAATGGTGGTCAAGAACGTAGTGTTTACGAACAACAACTGTTTGCTAGAGGACACTTCAATTACAAAGCCTTTTTTGTTATATTAATTACATACAATTTCAAAAGCGTTTAGTTAGGATTTCACTTTAATTAAAATTTGTCCTTGGCAACAACAATAAATTTGAGAGTAATTTATAGAGCTGGCAATTATAGATCAAATCATGATTTGCGGGTAAGAAAAGTCCCCCGAGCAATAATTTATTGTGCCTGATGGTCGTGCTGTAGCCGTATCTCTTCGCCTGGACACTCCCAACTGCCACTTGGCTATTGTCACATTCGACTATAAACTGGACACTACGGGTAATAATTATTAGACTATTGCAATTCCCAGAAAGTGAATAACAAACCGTTGTAAATTATTACTCAGCAAGTACAACTACTGTGCAGATCGCTTTTCTTTTTCTTTTTCTAAACTGTTTTGTCAAGTGTTCGGTTTTTACGTGTTCGCATTATTTAACTTTCTGTGCTTACAAAACAAGATTCTATAACTTTGTGTTATTTATTGTAGTTTTTAAAGTTCTAAGAATTACTTAAAGACCACGTTGAAAGTTTTGTCCAGTGACAATGACTATTTGTACTATTCACTTTCCATATTGTCATAGAACAGCATTAAGATAATTCGCTGAAGATTTGTAGTCTCACCATTTCGATAAGGTTTTAATTGTCGGGTAATGGCTTTCAATTGGAGGTTTAAATCATACAGGGTTCTATTAAAAGAAATTAAGTTCTACATCCAACTGACCTTCGAGTAGGAAATTAAATTTGGTTGTAAAATACAGAAAGGGCTTACAAATAGATTTAAATGTAATTAAAATAATAAAGACTAGATAACATTATAATATACAACTCTATTTTTTTAACGTCACATTTTGTTATATAAGTTTGCTTTATTGTTTTATATTTCTCTTGTTTTCATGACACGAAGCCAATCAAGACAATTTTCTCTCTTCTTCTACTCTACATTAGACGTAACTTGCGTATTTCTTTTTTAACTTAGGGATGCATAAATTATTTTGAAAATATTCCAAACGTCATCAAAAAAATTATTATTTAAAGTAAACATAGTCGTTAAAAATTCAAAAACTCATTTTAGTTCCTAAAATGTGTGTAAGTTATAACAAATGTAAAAACGTACAATTTTGCAATAGTTATCAATTGCAGTAGTTTCAGTCTTCGTGAAAAACAGAGACAAATATTCATAACTTCTAGCTCTATTTCATTGAAGTTCATATTGACATGGAATAAAATACTTTATTTTACTTTAACAACAATTATATATTTTAACCTTATACGTATTTCGACATATTTACGTCTCCTTATCAAAGATAATATGAAAAAGTAAACAGTTGGTGTTGCTATAGGAACAATAGAACTTAGCGACTTGATCTTGGTTATCAGTGTTTGCAGATGATTTGATTTCTCTTATTTCAAAACGCCTACTAAGGGTGAATTTAAATCATCTGCAAACACTGATAATCAAGAGCAAATAACCAAGTTCTATTGTTTCTATAGCAACACCAACTGTTTACTTTTTCATATTACTTTTGATTCTGGCACGTAAACATGTCGAAATATGTATAAGGTTAAAATAGAAAATTAATTAAATGCTAATATAAAATAAAATACTTTTTTTAATATCACAAACAAATAAGTAATTGTAATTTAGAGTTTCATGTTTGTTCCGTGATTCTCTTTTGCATTTCTTTTAATGTATGCTACACTTACTCTGTTGAGGAAGGCGAACCGGCGGCGGCGCATGTCTGGTAGAGCAGGGCCAAAGCCAGTAGCCGTAACCGCTGCTCTACACCGCCCGCTCCTTTTCGTTTTTTTAGTAAATTACTTTGTAGTATTTTTGTAGTTTTTTTTTTAACACATGCTTACTACATTAATGGATAAATGAAGTGTGGTACAACGGTTACGCCTACTCACAATTTCGGCTAAGGTCTGCGATCAGTCTGGTATCATCAAAAGATACCATTACATTAATTCTAAAATTGGTTCTCAAAATTTGTTACAATATATTTTTCACTAGCTTATGTCATTTGAATAAGTATGTATAATATGTATATACCGGGTGTTTACGAAATATGGCGCACCTCCTTTATTTTTCATTAATTATTAAGATAAACAAATGAAATTTTGGTATGTTTTATAGACTATAAAAACGCATTATACGGGCTAAAAATTCAACGACTTTCACTTCCTGTTTTACCGGACATGAAAATGACATCAATTTTCTTATTTTTAATGGAACAGCCTGTATATTTTTCATATTCTGAATTAGGTCTAGGCCTTAGAAGCAATTTTATCATCCCAAAAATATTTTTTTTTTTGTAATTCTTGTTTACTCTTAAGACTGCTTTGATTATCCAAATTGATTAGTATTAATTTACGTATTGTTATTGGTTGTAAATTTCTGTTTCTTTTATTTACTAAACTAATGCTTCTTTTAATTTTTTATTGTGTTAAACGGACTACGAGTTTCAATATGGTTTTAAATAATTTTTAGCTGAAAATAATACAAAATTGTTAAATAAAGGCCAACATTCCAAAGAAAATCACACGTTATGAGCATTATTACAATCTTTAAATAATTCTTTAATTAAGAAAGCGTGTGCGCCACTAAAATAAAGTTATTTTGAAAAATACCTTTTTTGAAGGTAATATTTCAACTTGTATGTTTTCTAGGTTGTAAATTTTATTTTTTTTTGGGTGTACGTAACTTGATTAAAATCGATCGTGGGTCAAAGCACTGTTAATAGTAAGCAAAAATTACAATTAACATATTTTGGGAATGTCAAAACTTTACTTAGTTAGCTTAGAACTTTATCCTAATTCCAAATATGCAAAAACATATTAAAATTAAGAAAGTTGATGCAATTTCCGGTGAAATCAGAGATAAAAGCTAATGAATGTTTAGATCATATGATTTGTTTTTCTGGCCTATAGAACATATTAAAGTTTCATTTGTTTATCTTAATAAATAAAAAAAGAAGAGCGTCGCGTTTTATTAACACCCGGTATATGCCGAAAATGGCTTATTTTTTAAATTCTGAATAACTCAGGAATTCTTGAAATTTTTTATTTTTACAATTATTAGAATTAAGTAAATTTAACCCATGGAATAGTTATTTATTGTACAAGATGATAAAATTGCACTTGATCTTCGAGAGCGATAAGCATCGAGAAGATAATGAAATTTTATCGTCGTGTGGAATACAACATTTTTTTTCTATAGCAATTGTTAAAGAAGACCAAAAAATGAAGAAAAATCAATGATAAATTCAATTTAAAAGTGTCAGGAAAAAAACAGTTTCGCGAAAAAATAAGTAGGTGGCTTTAATAACTTTTTGGTTGCTATAGAGTTTAATTTAGAAAATTTAATGTAGAAAAAAAAATAAAATACTTTATCTATCCTTGCTGTTAAAGTACTACTTTATATACCCTTGATGGTAAAGTGCTACTTTTCCCTCTAATTTTAGTTAATAATAGCACGTTTCGACAGTTGCTATAGAAAAAAATAGTTTAATGGCATTTATTATGTCGTACATATCAAAATACGTACCTACACTACAAAATATTTTTAAACAAATCTTTAGCTTAAAGTTCTAAACGTCGTAGATTTTTTTTAAGATTTTTATTTTCAAATAAATATTTAAGACTGCAAAAAATTTAAAGAATATTCTTATTAATGCCAACTTTCTGCATAGCAACTCGTGTTGGCTTTGCTTAAGGAACACTATTCTCCGCCCGACAGCAGGTTTTCGTTTTTTTTAACTTTATTTTCGTTAGTGATTGGCATAATCGAATGATTTTAATAGTAGAATGATTGCCATTCGAAAGCATGAATGATTCAAACGGATAAAATCATTGAAAGTTTTTATGCGGTAAAAAGAAGTAAAAAGGCTCTCTGGTTGCTTCTCGAATGCTCCTATAAAGGAATTTTCGTTCTTATCGTTTTTTTTTAGATCGCTCGGAAAAACAACGTAAACCTTCAGCTTTTAATAGTATTTTTATTAATTTCATCACATTTCATCGCTAACTCTGACCTTTTTCTTGAGTAACATTTTTATAAATCGCAAAAGCGGATAGATTGTTGTTTCATAAATCAATTATTTTTAAAACAAGACCAGGAACAAAAACAAAACAATCTGATTATTAATTAATACATAAACAACTAATTTTTATTATTTTTGTGAAGTGTACCACTTTTTTTTATCAACCCTAATACAGTATTATTCTAAATATCAATAAATGTCTTTGTAGTTTTTAATTTTTTATTATTTACACTTTTTAGCACAATATTAACATTTTCAAATACTACGTTGATTTCACTACTAAAAACAAAACAGTGCAGTGGAATAGAAACTGATGTGTCTTCTATTACTGATACATAGTAATGTTCAAATCAAAACATTCTTATCTCGTGCTTGCGCGTGAAAGACGCCGCAAAGGTCGTCTCTATGCAACAGCATTCCAGAAATTCTGTCTCCATTTGTACTGCATCAGCGTGCGCTTCCGAAATGAACAAAGCCGAAAATTTTAAAAACGTAAAATTATTTGAATGGTTTTCTGTAACATCTTGAGATATCTCGAGACATTTCGATAATCGAATGGTTGGTTCGATTATTTTCATTCGAAATATCTTATCACTAATTTTCCTGATGAATGTTTAATAAGCGCCAATTCTACAGCTCATAAAAGTTGAACAGCTTGTTCGAGTGATATGAGTTGCGAACGCACACACCGATCCACTCATCCACAGCCAGGCAGTTGTAAAAAACAACTTTTTCAAGTGTATTTAGGGCCCAAAACTTGCATTTTAGCTTTGATTAAGGGTATAGTCAACGATTTTAGTCAAAATCTCGAAATACAAAATTTTCAGGAAATCAATACTATTTTTGTCTTTTATCATTTTATCGCCTGTTCTAACAATTAAAAAATACATTACATTTATTGCAAATTAGAGCATTTCATAAAACTTCCATGTTTATATTACACTTATTATGTAAATTTAGGTAGGTAAGGACGTGTACAATAAACAAAAGATCGATAGCTACATTATAAAATTATGCGATATAGGCACGATAATTTCCAATAGAGAAACAAATGATACAAATTAATACAAATGCATTGTTTAGTTATAATAATTTTTCTGATCGTTATACCCGGCAGCGCGGTGCCGCTGTCCAAAGCGAGCCGCTCTAATAAATGAACTCCACATTGCACCCATCATAATGACTAATGAATGTCTAGATACTAATGAGTTTTTACTAATGTCTTCATATCTATTACTTAACCCGGTGGGTTTGATCGAGAGATTAAACAGAAAAAATAATTTACTTACCTTGTACTTCTCTTCTATAACAGCGTATCTTTTATCTTTAAAGCAGTTGGCTGATTATTGTAAATGCGTTTTGCAGATTCTTCTTTGCGTTAATTAATTGGCTGTAGTTCAATAATTAATCATCATAGTTTAGAATTTTTAGATATACTATGTTTCATTTCGAAATTATACTTATCCGATAGATAGTAGTTATTAATTCAGGTATAATTTATAGTACAAATCTTACTAGCAGATATTAAATAATGTTAACATACCAATCCTGATGAAGCGGCCAAGGAATGTGTAAGTATATTTATTTTTTTATAATCTGTTATTATTAGTAATTATGGTACTATAAATTTACAATATTACGTTGGATTTAAAAATATTCGGATTAAAAAAAAACTATTTTCAAAGAAAATTGATATCATATATAGAAACCGATTTGTTCACCGTTACATGGGAAACTGCTCGGTGAGCTAGTCACTAATTTGTACTTTATTTCTACAATAAATACTTGCTGCATAAAAGGTTTTTTTGTTAAAGGAAAGCTTTTGAAGTGCAATTTCTTCGCCGACTTCTTTGTTCGAGGTGACGGCAGACGGAGACGAAAATGTGTTACGCTTGTGTCAATGATTATTTAGACCTCTAAGCCTTTAATGGAAGAAACTATCTCTTGTAAAATTGTTGCCATATTATTTGTGATTGCTACACAATCATTTTATACATTTATTGTTAATAATAAATTTAAAAACAAAATAAATGTAAAATGCTGAAAACATGATCAAACTCCAGAGCCTCGATCAGCTTCTAAACCTTCTCTGTACGTCTCTCATATACTGTGCGCACGCATTAACGTTGTACTTGACTGGATGGAGAAATAGTATTATGTATGCTAGCTAACAGTAGTCCGAAGTCTAAGAAATAAATAGTTGTTCGGCAATGCAATCTTGCGTTAAAATACGGAATGTTCCAGCCAAAACACCCTAGCCTTATAACTCTTTTATTTAAAGAGATACGATTTTAAAAGATATTACAGAATATCTTAAGAGTTCAACGCTTAATCCCAGTTAACAATTAAATTTTAAAATTTGTTGCCGTTTTCACGTTACGCCAATATAAAATTAGATTTGAATTTTTTTGTTTTTTTTAAAGAGAATTTTGTTCTCTTTCAAAGAATGTGTCATTTTCATAAACTTGCATAATAAATTTTTGTAAAAAACAATTTTTGTAAAAATCCTTCAAAACCATCAAATGAAGATAAACAAAAGTAAAACTGTAAATATTATTATCTGCTGATTAATCTGATTCAATTCATTTAAGTCATTTACATTGAAAAGAGAATTTCTTTCTCCTTCAAATAATGTATCATTTTCAGAAACTTGCATAACAAGTTTTTGGAGAAAAAAGCAATTTTTGTAAAAATCCTTCAAAACCATTAAATGAAGATAAACAAAAGTTTAATTGTAAATATTATTATCAATTACGTATAATCTGCTTTCATTAATCTGATTAAAATTCATTTATTGAAGTTATTTACAATTACAGTGTGCTATACATTAGTTATGGACCCATTTAAACAAAATAAAGCGAATAAGTAAATTTTAATCAGATTAGTCAAAACAGATTATTATTAATTCTATTTTAATGATTTTCGTTTTTTTTTAAATATTGATTCAGTTATTTTTAAGGGTTTTCACAAAACTCGCATTATTTTTGTATGCAAATCTATGAAAATGATGCATCGTTTGAAAGAGAAAAAATGTTTAAAAATATACTGTCCAATTTAAAAACAAAGTAAAAAAAATTAAAAGCCAAATTTCATAATAGCGAACAACTTCGGTAAAGTTGTTCTTGCACATTGCTTTAGTTCACACTATTAATACATAGCCACTAAATAGACCCATGCTTTATCATTGGGACTTACGGTTTCATACACCCTTTAGCAATTACTAGCAACTAAGTCTAAATTATTAGGGACGATGTTATTGTTCATAAATACCTGCGGGTGGATCACTGCATTACTAGGAAAGAGCTTTCCCTTAAAAACGTGTTTTTTTTCTGCCAATCCATTTCTACGATTAATTGCGAATTACATTTGGAAATTATATGCAAATGTCTAACAAGATTTTTTCTGCGTATTTATTGGCTATAAAAACATTTCGAAAACTTATGTTAGGGCAGTCCCCTGGAACAACCTCTTTGGGGGCCAGAACCCGTAATTCCCATATCCCTGAAGACATTAAGCTTTATGCTATACCAAGAAACCTTAAAAAGCTTCACACGAAGATGGGTTAAAACTCAAAGCTGTCGTCAAGCAAGGGCTGCTATTAAGGAACCCTCGCCAAAAACAGCCAAATACTGTGTGCAACTGTCCCGAAAGAACCTACGACTAGTTGTCGGTATCTTATCTGGACACTGCACGCTAAAGCAACACATGCCAAGATGGGACTGGCGGACAGCCCAAACTGTCGTGCATGCAACGAGGACGATGAGTCGGCAGAACATGTCCTATGTCACTGCCCAGCTCTCGCAACAACCAGAGGATCCATGCTGGGGGACTTCTGGCCTAACATGGCCGAAATCAACAACACTCCAATTGCGGATGTCCTCAAGTACATCCAAAAGGTTGGATGGCTTGGGTGATGTCCAATGTGGAGAGCTGCTGGGGAGGTAGTACAATGGGCTCACCTATTGTGGCCTAAGTGCGCGTGATGTAACTCACACTCCCAATTCCAAATCCAGAATCCAGTCCCCTGGAAAAAAGGAAAAGTGATCAGTTTAACTCAATTTCTTCCCGCTTTTGTATAAAGGGTTTTTTTCTGTGTCTATGATACGATTTTTTTGGGGGGATGTTTTTTCTAATGATTTTACGGGAGCTTTCTGCCTTCAAATTTCTTACGAGCTGTTTTTCCGGCCTTTCCTTTTAGTGTCTTACCCGGGGCTCTTTTTTACGGTTTTTTTCCTAGGAAGGGCTTTCAAGTCTGATATCGACTCAGCGTATGAAACAATTGGAGTTACCAAAACAAAACTGAAAGCGTAACCCACGGGTTTTGCTAGTTATAATTAATATTAAAGAGGCTAGCAGCGCGTTTATAGAACTGAGACCATTTTCTTGTGAAATGTGAACTTAAATTTACAAGCTCGCTGGAAAATGGCGAAATGCCTTATCGGGTGCGAACGGAATCATTTGACACCTCGTATTTTCTAGGGGTTTTAAGATAAGACACCGAAACGTAACTTAGGTAATATGTACCCAAAGGGGAATATGTTGGCATATTTCATACATTTTTGACTTCTGGTTTCAAATAGGACACCCTATATGATTTGACATTTTTGGAATCTTGAGACAATTCTGAGTACACCTGCACTATTTTAAAACATTTTAAAGCTTACTTGATTTTTTAGAGACAGTTTTTATTTTAAATCTAAAGTGCTATGAACGGGATCAACTCATTTTTAGGACAAAGACGATAACAAACAAATACAAACATGATTTTTTAAATCACTTTTTGTGATTTATTTAAATATGAATGCCTGTACCTACCAGAATACTCGTGAAAAATCATGTTTGAATTCTTTTTACCTTCTTCGTTTGTTGTCGTCTTTGTCGCTTAGAATTATTCGAGCTCAGCCATAGCATTTTATATTTAAAATAAAATTTGACTCTAAGAAACCAAGTAAGTTTAACGAAGGCGCGACAACAGCTTCTCTCCCTTGCTGACCCATCTGCCGATATAACTTTGAAAGTTTTTTTAATGTATCAGCGTATTGAGATTGCAGGCGAAATAGAGACAAACGGCTATGGGTCCTAGAGGGGCTTTTGAGAGTCTAACCTAGCTAAATTATCTGCTTTTTCATTACCCCTAATCCCGTCATGTTTCTTTACCCAAACGACCTCAACGACATTTCCTTTGGGTAGCAGCTCAAGGGCTTGATGACACTGAAAGACTGTTCCAGAGGTAATTTTCCAATTCCTTAAGACCAATAGGGCCGTTCTACTGTTGCTTGATATCCAAATGGTTTTGTTCTTGACTTGACGTTTAGAAGCTGTATTGGCACAATGTATTATTGCTACCACTCCGGCCCGAAAAACATTATTAACCTGTTAGGTGACCATTACAGCCAACCTCGATTATTTACTTAGCATGAGGCTTACCCGCTACGTTTTTCTTCAAGCCGGATTGATTAACGCTTAATCGGCGCACTTGCCCCAGTTAACAACAATTTAACAAGCACAAGCTACCAGTTACGACTGGCTGCGAGCCTTAAGTCTCCACTTGTGGGGAGCGATGAGATTACCAAAATTTCTACTGATTCTGCTGATTATGGCGCGAGCTGAAACGCAGGTTACCCGCATTAAAACTACTTCAGCCTGCAAAGGCTTACCACTTCCATTACGAGTTCTAACTCGTGACCAAGACGAAGGGTGGCATTCTCCTGCGGGCTTGCGCTTAGTACCGGTGGTACCACTCAATAAAGTCTGTGATCGAAGTTTTCAGAACACTCGAAGCTGCCCCTGCCAGCTGAGCTTCTTGTAGTACCCAGTACTGTTCAAGTTGGCACCGCCCCAGATAAGTTGATAAGCTGATCTGATCGCAGTGACCGGTAATTAAACAGGGTTGGGTGTGCAAACGCACACTTTGGCAGTGGGCGTGAGCAGGCAAAATGTACCTCACACTTAAGGTCGAGTCTTCTAATACCAGCAGCAACACCACTCCTTCTTAGAGCTCACCTTCACCTGCATAAATCGTCGATTTTCAATCGCTCATTTTATTGTCCGTGTAAATTTACAACCCGAAAGGTCACTCAGACATAGTGACTAAGACGCAGGCATATTTATAGCTCCAGCCAGTAACCCGGGATTCTATTTTGGAAGATGCGCTGCCGCTCAGGTGCTAGGTACCCATACCGGTAGCTAGTATTCTAGTAACACTTCACTTCGTGGAATAATTTACCCAGTTCTTGATATTCCCAATTAAAGATACACTTTGATGCGGTGGGCGTACCAAGTTAAAATCACCTGAGTGACCACCATAACGCTGCGGTGACCCGCGAAAAGTGTCTTTGTTCTTGGCTCTCGCCTAAGTGAAGGACTTTGGCCATTTTTCCGGTCTGTAAGTCAATGGTAAATTTGACTAGTGGTATACTTAGGTGTAGAGCCAGGTCGTTGGAGAAAATTCTGAAAAAAAGGTATCAATGCGACAGCTTTTTTATGTTTACGAATGTGCTTGACGTTCCTATCTTCTGTGTGCAGCAAACCCTCAAAACGTGATCTGGCAGCTATCATTAAAGTAGCTCTCCCTACATAGAGCGAAAAGGCCCAGCCCCTAGGGCCGCCGCGCCGTAGGAGTTGAAGCCCTAAGACAAGCAAGTCTTTGCACTTCCTCTTTCTTGGTTGCTGCTGTAGTTTGTTTGATTCTGGGCTACCAGACCAGAGCATCGTAGCGAACCATATGTCTATTTATGGCAAAGCATCACCTTAGAACAATCTTTGAAAAAAGTCTCCATGATTTCTCTATGGCGTGACTATACTACCAGAAGCACGTGTATGCTTTTGCGATTTCCACAAGTACAATTTACAATTGTACATGTCTTTTGCAGTTTAGGTTTTTGTCAAATATAACGCTTAGGTATTTGGTAGAAAGAGAGAGAGAAGTTTGTAAAGAAAAGTTTACCGCTAGAGAGTGTTTTCTGCACCGGTTTTCTGTTTGTTCTTTGTTTCTAAGAGATGCATGCATTACGTTACAGAGCATGCTTTTAAGTTTGCTTGTTAAGAAAATGGATGACGGTATCATCTGGTAGTCTACTGTGTAGAAGCCACCGTCGACTATTATGTTCCATAACAGTGGTGACAGAACGCCGCTTGGCGGACAGCCTTTGCATACCAGCCCTCTAGCGGTGGTATCTCCGACACATACTTGTACTGCTCTGTATTTTAAGACGTGTGTGATCCACTCATCAAAAACTGGTTCAACCCCAAGCTTTTGTCAAACACTGCTATTATTGTTAAATAAGGCCTTCAATGCGCTTTCTACGTTTATGAAAACACCTAGGGTAGACTTCTCTAACAATTTTTCGATCCGTTGTGCTACAAAGAGCAACGCAGATTCAGTGGATCGGTGTAGGCACGTTGATTCAGTTGCAGTAGGTGACATCAGAGCAGTAATTCGCTACTCTGTCACACATAGCCTTTGAAACATCTTGAATGATATGATATGAACGTGTTAAATGACTCTACCAACAATAGCCTATTGAAAAGAAAACTCTTGGATTGTGTTTTATAGTGGTCGTTTACCTGAACAGTTGAATTGACCAATGATCAAAACAACGAGTAATTTCCAGAAGTAAAAATCAATTTTAATATTTGAGCAGATAAACATCATCTGCAATTAAAAATACCAGCCACCATAAAACTAGATGAGAATTAAAAAAAACAGGGGGACTAAGGTAGCGTGCTCTACTTTAATCGAGACGCGCTCAAAGACGGGTTTTAACACCAATCTGCGCAAGTGCGATATCCTACTGTTCACCAGTAGTCACCCACAACATCAATTTTTCGTTTATTAAAAAATATATCTAAATTTCGACTTTAAACTCGGTATTAAGCTGTGACAATGACCACAGGAAGAACCTCTTACTGAAAATGCATCTCTAGGAACATTCCTATTAGTCTCGTGGCGTTTGTTCTAGAGCTTTTTTTATATTTTGTGAGTTAATATAGCAAGAAATGGGTTACAAATTTTTTTTTCCTAGATGCTTATAGTTTTATGTAACGCTTTCTGACTTTAAAACCTGAGTTTAAGTTAATTAACTCATCAGTGATGGTATTATGGAGTTTCAAACCAATGTTTTAACTGGAATAAGATTTAGGGGTAGAGGAGGCTACTGCTTAAGTGATCAAATTATATTTTTGCTTTAACTTTGATTTTGATATTCAGCTTTATTTAACTCCAAACTGTTTTTCTACGTAAATTATTTTAGTGATTAATTTGAAAAGTGCTGCTGTGATTTGAAAATTGTCAAAGTGTAACGGTAAATCATCTATTGCAATGCATTAATTGGTAGGATGTCTTGTTTCAATCACTTTACAGGGCCGCTATTTTACGTCAGTCTGTACATGCAATGAAAAATAAACTAATAACTGCAGCCTAACTCTCTCACGTATTTACAAATTGTATTTACTTAAAAAAGTACATATAAACATAAAAAGTTTTGAAAGCTGGCTCTTATCACTTACTAAGATCACACAAAACAATGAAATCTGGTGCAAACCGCACCTCTAGTTGCATTTGTCCTAGTTGTGTAGTCAGATTTAAACCTTGCAGATATTCAAATTGGAATGGAAAAATGTAGACTAAGTATTTGTATGCAACTGTTAAATAGAGAAAATTTAAAACACAGAAAGACATAACCCATCACTTTATTAGAATCTAAGAGAAAATGAACATAAAAAGCATAAAAATTTAAAAAAATATGATTTTATTGTTAAACTTCTAGTTACTAAAGCAATGCACTAAATTGTTGATACTTTACATATAAGAAGACTCTATTACCCACATCATATGCAGATCGTGTGCCTAACTTACCTGGTACGTGACATTTATGATTTAGTTCAAGGCAGTTTTCATTCAAGAAAATATGGGTCCTGCTGGTTCTGTAATTGCTGCGCGAGTTGCCATTCATATGTAGAACCGTTTCTTGCTGTTTAATGAAATAAGTTAATTTAAGCGTCGTCAATCGTCTAATTTTAAAATAATTATTGAACAGCAAGCTGACCAAAACGAGTTTAAAGTTCAAGGAGACGAGTAATTCAATTTACTCGCGTCGTTCATGAAATACTGCGTCATTTGACCTTATGTTGCTTTCACGTTATATAACAATATTAACAGATTATCTTAAAATGGGAGTGACACGGTGTTCATTCAAAACCAGCACAATTTAAGAATGAAGGTAACAGCGGTGTAGTACAAACTTTTGACATTGATTTAAGTGTTGTCTAACCACAGCGTTAAAGCAAACCGCATTACACATATCTTCGAATGATGCAGTTTCCTTCTTTTAAAGAATTTTCTTTGAGAAAGTGTACTTGGTAATGGTAGAGGTGATATTAATAAACAGGTAAATTTACACTTTTCAAAAGGCTCTGCAACAAATTTAATCGTGCTAAAGTGACCTTATGTAGTCACTTTAGAAATTCACTTTTAAATGTAGTATAGCATGTGTTTCCACGACGTGGTTCGTGATTTTGTTAACATTAACGCATTTCCTAGCTTATTACTTATGCTTCATACGAAGTTTACGGTTATAACAGTTGACAGCAATACTGTCAAATAAGTATTGTGTTTTATTAGAAAAGCCTAAAAACATAAATTTTAAAAATAAGAATTGTAACACAAAATAATATAATAATTATACTATCATTCATTCATAATTGTAGTGAATTTACCAAGACGTCAGTCGATGTAAATAAACATTGGTTAGTGATCGCTTTGTAGATAGCTTTCATTTTGTAACTACAAGTATGTCTACTTACTTTCTAACTAACGCTTAAGACGGTAACTTGCATCCGCACAATTTGCTATCGTGCAAACCAGGTTGCGACTTGTTCACGTGCATTTGTTTACATCTTCCGTGGTGAATTCACTATAAGTAGTACTTAAGTTTCACTTTTTTGTGCCATGTACCCACGTACTGAGTATTCAGACACCTACTAAAATTTATTAGCCTAAATTTTCATTACAAAATTAGTTACTAATGGGTACTTATATTCTATACCATTTGTCAGTATTTAATTATAAATTAGGTAGTTATTCCTTTTCCCTTATTGGTTTGTTTTACGTAATTATAATTTTTTGGTTGTTGGTGCATTAGAAACAGTGCCTTGAGACAACCAAAGCCTTTGAGTAAAACAACTTTAATCATCAACTCCTTGCACGTAAGTATACTTGCTGACATTTTTAACGTGCATGAAATTTGTAAATATGCACTTATACTTATACTAACGTAATCTAAACCTTCTTCTACGCGCTTTTTGTAACGCAAAATTGTCCACTTGGTTTCTGCTGGTTATGCTCCTTCCTTTTATAGTTCTCAACTAAAACTTTCCTCTTTTAGAGTCCCCGACCCTCATACTTACAAAATAAACGAAGCACTTTGCCTGCACTTTCCTATACTTTAGAAATTGTTATTTAGGTATCACATTTTCGAAAGTATTTTTGTATCAACGTTCTACGCGTCATTAGTGACTATCGATGGCACTACTTCTATCACTTTAGTGGGGGCGCAACTGTTATCGTACAGTTGGCGTCAAGATTAACCTCTTAAAAATGGTAACTGCAGAACATACAAAAAACTATCTGTGTAAATAGTCGTATATCCGCGTAGATTTAATATAAATAGTTAATAAGAAACAAATTTGCCTCTTAAAGGTTAACTAAAAAATAATACATACGCCGCCGTTTTGAGATGTTAGCCATGTGCTGAAGCCTCGGCAGTATTTCATATTCTCAAATTGACCAGGAATCAGATATATAGCAAAACTGCAGAACTGAACTACTGCAAAATTACGTAAATGTGTTTTACTTAAAAATAAAAACAAACAGTATTTTTATTAGTTTAGTTTACAAAGAAAATTAAAAAACAAAACTAAAAAACAAGATTAGTTTGATCTTAATAACTAAAATAAAATGTAGCTAAAAAATTTAAAATAAAAACAACTTACTTTTGATATTTTGTACATGAATTTACTTATTTTTAAATGTCGTGCTTATCATTTAAAAAGCCATAAAATTTCATACCACTCACATCAAAATTACATTTTTTTAAATGCATGTTTTCGCCGTTTTAACTTTTAGTTACGTTTTTAAGCTGGCATACATATTGTTTATTATTGAAACTATTCGCTCGGCAGGAGCATGCAAGCAAGGAAGACTTAAACATAATTCTGCAATTTTTAAAATATTATTTTAAACGATATTTGTTTATCTATATAATAATGGAAGACTTTGAAAAACAATTTTCGCCCCGGTATGGTACAACGTTTTTTAAGACTACACGCATGCAGTTCGTACGAAGTTAAATAATTTTTGAATATTTGTTGGTACAGCCGCTACAGTCTTAGATAAAGATAAACTAAATTTAATGTCAAAGGTTTGTGTATATATTTGGGACGTAATCTGTCGATAGCTGGCAATCCTACGTCAAACTCCTCGGAGAACACACATGTTGAGATTACGGATCTCTTATATCGGACTAGATAAACTTTACTTACGGCTAGATCAGAAACAGATCAATTGCAAAAACGACTCTAGAGAGAAATGCAGGTCAGATCATGCAAATGATGCTGTGCGCGAAGATAATCCTAATAACTCAACTCAGGTTTACAAATTGCATTGCAGCTGAGAATTAAAAATATATCGGCAGATATCTGGAAATGTTGTTTTATTACCAACAAGTATTTTATCACCCTCGGATACTGGATTACCTTTTACGGTTTAAGAACACAAAATTTCAGAGAAAACCAACCTTACCTAACTGAAGCTGCCATAAACAATCAGAATCAAAGACATACATTCATTGCTACATTTAGAAGAATTTATAATGTGAAAATTTAAATTGAAAACACTAATGAACGGAACCAATTTTAAGGAAAGGTGAGTACATTTATTTTAAACATTGTTTGATGTTGATTGCGCTGGGTTAGGATTTCAGTAGAAAATAATAAACATTAGCATGATTACTTAGTATTTACGCAAGTACAGTTCACTCGCTGACTTTGCGTGTTTGGGAATATACATTACTGCGGGATGCCTTCCGTACATATCTTACAACTCGACACATTTATTTATTACATTTTAAATAAAAGTTAACATAAAAGCGTAGTGCGTGCACCACGGGTTCCGTTAGTATATTTTCTAAATTCTATAATGGCATCTGAAAAACCTTCAAACACTAAATCGATTTATTAATTTTCCGGCATAGGAAGTAGCGTAGACGTAGGAAATTAATATTTAATTTCTTTGCAACTTTTTTGTCATAAGGGGTTAGTTCCTAGACATATTTTTAAAAACGCTCTGTTGTAATTAAATCTATTGCGGTTTATAATTTAGGCCATCAGGCTATTTAAAGCATACTAAAAATTAGTACACTAAATTCTTCGATGTTATGCCGACGTTGAAAATTTTATTTTTTAAACTTCCATATGGTTTAATATCCACACAAATATTAGAAAACAATAGAACAAATTAAGTTTCGTTATTCACTGAACTAGGCAAGTTAGGTCGAACATCAATAATGCAGCCTTGATGTTACTTTACAGGAAAAACGATAATAAGCAAAGCACTATGCCTGAACTTCCGTATATTTTAGAAATGTTTTCAAATGTGTTTTTGTATTACTATTACCCTGTAGCGGTAACGAAAGGAATAAGCTGCAAACACCGTGTAGTTTTTTATATAAAAGAAACAATTACTTTTCTATTTTCGGAAAAATGATTCATTGGAGTAAAATATTCCAAAACCAAAAACCAAGTTGTACTGCCACTCATGAGCAATTTAAATAAAACGAAAATGTTTTAACGTTCCCCGTATATTAAATAAAAAGGCATGAAATTTAGATGGTAAAAAATTATTAAACGCGTTACGCGATTGTAAGATCAACCCAATTTTTTTTTAATTTTTATCATTTATAAAAATTTTATCTTCAGAACTTTCTTCGAAAATAGTCGTACATAGTACCGTTCTGTTCCTGTAAGGCTACTACAATAACCAAAACTTATGGTATTATTATAACTCATTTTTGATTAGAACACGTTTAACATGAAAGTCATTTTGAAGTTAGATAGTTTGAAAGAACCGCTAAATTTGCTTTAAGATCTTTTATTGTTTTGGCTATCGTTAATTTGTAGGACTCCCATCTAAAAAGATAAGACCCGTACTTAGGCTTTAACGGCCGTTTGCGCCACTCTATTTTTCTCAATATTAATCTATCGGGTTGCTTTGTAGACGCCAAGAACTGCGTTAGGGACATAAACCTGAATATGTATTCGAAAGGTTCAGATGTGTGTTTCGGAGTGTTGCTAAGACCAGACACTCACATAAAACATATATAGAGGTTTATTCCTCTAGGTCGCACTTACAACACGGTGCATCTTTTGCAGTATAATATGCCTAAGGTATTTGTTTAGAATTCCATGACGTGCGATCGTGGTTCTTAGTCGCTCTTGGTCGAGGTTCAACAAACAATAAGGGTCTTTAACAAGTTTGCTGCGTTTGCTCGAACGTGTGTTGCTCTTAAAACCAAAAGTATTTTATGATCAGATTTTTCACAATGTTATTGAAAATTCCGAAACGTAAAGCTCCTTTCCAAGCCCTTCCCCACCAGAACATTGACCGTCTCATTACCCCTAACATCAATACATCTTGGTAAAGCACTACCTTGTTACCCACTGCTACATTCTATAATGACTTTTAACAATCAAGTACCAGCCCAAAGTTGTTCTTGGTGTGCTCCAAGACCATCAGTGCAGCTTGTCTCTCGCAGTACATGTGAACGTTCTTGTTTTAACTAGAACATTGTATCCTTAACTTAACGCTGAGTCGATTGAGTAGCCTAGTGGTCCGTTGCCGGTCCCAAGCCCGGGTAAAGGAGGAGGGTTGATAGATCAGGTTAGCTTCCTACCCACTATAAAAAATAGATTTTGGTCACAGAACCATACTAAGCCTCAGAACAAGAACGGATCAAACGGTAACAACTCGGCAAACGAATAGGAAAAGCAAATGGAATACGAAAACGCGTATAAAAGAAAAGTTTAAAGAATTACTACGGATTGGCGTATGGAACACACAATTGTGGAATAACAAAACCACGAAGTTTTAATGGAAATTATCGAGGAGAAAATCGACATATTCAATATATCGGAGGCAAAACAAAAAATGAGCAAAACACTTCGCCTGGACTTTCCTATACATTTAAATACATTGTTTTATATTATCCAACACTTTCGATATGCACCTGTCTAGACACGACTAGTTAAAGTAAATAGTTCTTATAAGTTGTAACATCTTGAAGCGGTTGAAGAAAGACCGACCGCTGCGCTGCAAGCATAAGGTTGGGTAAAATATTCGGACTGAATCAACGGAAGCGCGGAAATTGATATTTGAAAATATATTAATAACTTGAGAAGTATTATTTTTAGCAAGAAATTACTCTTATTAATTTGTATTTAGAATTACAAAACCTTTCTGATTTTAAAACCAAAATGCCACGTTTCCATTTAAAAAAAAGTTATTTTTTACCCTGGCCGCCATATTAAAATTGGAAACTCAAGTTTTTTTCTTAAATACAATCGAGAAGAATTTGCCCTACAACTTTGCTCTTGGGTTTGCGAGTCTATCTATTAAAATAAAAAAGTTAGCCTACACTGAACATTAAACGACTAGTACAAGAATAGAACTGCTGTAGAAAGTATGTGAAATTCTTCTAAGCACAAAAAGATTATTAAGGGGCAAAAAATTCGATTTTTTGATATTTTGTAAAAAGATTCTCCTAGAGCAAAACAAAACAAAAAACCAAATTTTTAATTTTTTATCGAAAAAATTTGGGGGGTGGGGGAACAGTAGCCCCCCTAAATATTAAAATAATCTAAAAAATATTATTATATTCGGATTTTGCTATCAATGGTGAGCTATTTCACAGCAACAGAAATATTTTATTGCCCCCGTTAAATAAATAAAAGGGTACCAATTTTCAATTTTCAAAAATTCACAGAGGGCGTCACAGTAAAATTATAGCAATGCGCAAAAAACAAATTGTAGAAGATTCCCAGCTCTATCAGCTTAAAAAGTTTAAACAAAAGCGTGTGGGCAGTTTTTGAGAAATATTTTTTTGAAAAATTCCAAAATTTTGGACTGATGTCATTGCGATCGTTTTTATATTTTCAAAATTAATTATATTTCATGGTATAGTACCCTTGAAGGGCTGCCAAACAAGATGTAGTTGATTCCAATCAGATAACTGGTTTTTGAGTAAATGGGCGTTAAAGTCGAAATGTTCAAAAATTCGTAGCGGCCGCCATTTTAAAGCTAGAGAGTTCGGTAAAAAATTGTTTGATTTATCCTAAGGCCTTCTTTAATCTCCACTATAAAATTTCCAAAATTCAGTTTCTGAAAAAAATGCTATATAAGGTGATACGTCCCTTATCAGCCGTGTACCTTAAGCAGATAGCCACCAGGTTTCTGAAACAAAAAGATCATTAATGGCATAGGTGTAAATGACTGGATACAAAAAAGCTTGTCCTTGGATTAAGTTCCGAGATACAAAACGTCGTCCCCTGAACATGATAGACCGCCGATATTGAGCGCTGGTGAATCTGTGGTTACACTACCAACTATTTCCTTTGGATACCAGTAGCAGACATGCTGTGTTGCAGATTACTGTGCACAATTACAATTACACGCTGAAATGGGAGTGCTTTAGGAGCCACCTCCCTAGGTATTCTCCCCTATGGATCTAGAGTCGAATGCGTTTTCAGACAGTTAACCCAAGCTCAAGCAAAGCTTAAAGGCAAGGTGCTCTAGGACTTTCGGTAACCACCTGGTTATAAACTTAACAGAATTTTATTTTTGAATTTAATAGTTTTAAAAATACAAACAACTTGACAATTCTATACATTATCCGTGAAATAATCTAATCGTATAACACTCGTCATTCTAAAAAATAATCAGAATAAAGTAGCCGAAGGTTCCTGAAACGCAAATTGAGTACTATGTTTTGCTTAAAAACATTTTTTGACTTCCAAAATTTTACAGCGAATAAATTTTAGCAAAGTACTTTTTTGTTTTATTTTTTAGTGTTTAAAGAAAACTAATTAGACAGCTTTATATAATATTGGTAGAATAATTTAATTGTATACCACCGATGAATGAAAAAATAACCTTATTAACAAAATACATTTAATCGGATTATTTTTCGATTAACCCCATGATATAATTGTTGGTTTTACTACCATTTGATACCGATTTAAAAAAACTAGTAGCTTTTATCGATAACAGTAACATTTTATGCGTGACGCGTCTACTCTATATTTTCTTTTAGTAATTTTGTTAGAATTATGTGGCATCAACTATTATAGTTTTTAGGTCCCATCTAAAACGCACACACGAACACAAACACCCAAGGTGCAGTCTGCTGAGAATCTAACTCGGCACGCCTAGCCGCAGTAGAGCTAAATCCAGCAATCTTAACCTCTATTCTACCGCCAGCCCCGATTCTGAATTAATCTGTTCAAATACACCTCGAACTCGTGTTTTTCCCGCTAGTTATACAGGGTGTCCCAGAACTGGCGGAGGAGCTCTTAACTGTGAATTTTTTTCCTTAAATAGACTTGATTTGTCCATGAAAAATGTTTCCAACTAGAATACTTTTTGAGTTATTGCTAATTAAAGTCCACCAATCACAGAAGAATTAATTAACTAGTCGTAAAGGTAGAAAAATGAAAAAGGTTGTTTATATGGTAACTGAACTGAAAGCGTCATATAAAATAAGTCGAATTTTTATTTGGCCGACTATAAATTTTTTAATGTCTTAGTGACAGACGTTCAACGTGACAGTTCATTCTGAATTAGATTAATAATTTGTGCAAATTTGTGGGGGGAAAATGTGTTCTTCTCAAGATTATTGTGAAATGCTGATTCTTTATGGAGAAAGTGGAAGAAACAGCGAAGCAACAGCAAGACTTTATCGAGAGCGTTTTCCTAATCAGCAGTCGTACCCTAGTGGAAATGTAATATTACGTTTAATGAATAGAGCTCGAAATACTGAATCTTTGACACCAGATAGGAAAAGGCGTTGGTGGTGTTGATCGTACAGTTCGAACAGTCGCCACTGAAGATATTGTGCTTCAGACTTTTTCTGAAGATGGTATAACAAGTATTCGGAATGTAGCAAATTCGACGGGAGTTTCAAAAAGTACAGTCCAAAAAATCACGAATGACAACAATCAGCACCCTTATCATTTTACAAAAGTACAACATCTACGTCCTGAAGAATATCCAGCGAGAATGGAATTTTGTAACTGGTTACTCCAACAAAACGAAGCTGACCCAGGATTCATACAAAGAATTTTGTTTGCAGATGAATCTAGTTTTTGTAGAGAAGGTACATTCAACAGCCACAATTACCACATATGGTCTGAAGAAGATCCACATGCATTTTTTATTCGTGGATATCAACATCGATTCAGCATAAATTGGTGGGCAGGTATTCTAAGCAACTCTTTGGTTGGATCTTATGAATTTCCTCCTAGACTGAATGGTGCAACATATCTTCAGTTTCTACAAAATACTTTACCCGAATTATTGGACGATTTGCCTGTAATAAATGAAAATCACTAGTATCAGTATGATGGAGCTCCAGCTCATTTTGCTGTTGATGTGCGAGTTTTACTGAACCAGCATTATCCAAATCGCTGGATAGGTCGAGGAGGCCCAATAAATTCGCCGGCTCGATCCCCTGATCTGACTCCTTTGGATTTTTTTCTGTGGGGTCACATTAAAATTGGGTTTATCGAGTTCCTATTGAAAATGAAGTTATCTTGCGGAATATAATCCAACAAGCTCTAGCAAATGTTACGCCAGAAATGTTAACAAACGCTAGAAATAGTTTACTAAGACGCGCACAATTATGTATTCAAGTTGGTGGTGGACATTTTGAACACTTATTGTGATGTTGTATTGTGTTGTATTGTATTTTATTGTTGTGTTTCCTTTTTTTACGTTTAAATTGTCTTCTTAATCTTTAACTGGTTACTAATTGTCTCAAGACATCACAAACCTGCGGCGTTCAAATCAGGAATATTGCATGTGGGTAAGTGATTAGATGCCATTCATGTTAAAAATGAAAGTTGACCAGATGTTTTATACTAACTTTTGCAAAATCTAACAATTATTCTCGTTTCCTAAGAAACGCATACATTTAATATTTCTGCATCTATCTTCAATTAATAAACCGTCTCTTATTGATCAGCTTCATTTCATTGCGGTTTGAAAACCATTGAGGGTAGAAATTTTTTTCTTGGTAAAGAAGTGTTAGTTTAAAGAGTAGAATCTAGAGCTAAGAGCTCCTCCGCGAGTTCTGGGATACCCTGTATAGAAAGCGTATAAAATCTTTTTGTATAAATTCTGATATATTTGATTCATCAGCTTTGGTGGAATGTCAATGAAATAACCGGTCATCCAAATTTATAAAAAACAAATGATATTTACCAGCGGGTAAAATTGAATAAATTCCGATCGTTTAATTCACGTACAATCACGTTTGTGTAAACAAAATAAGGCCTCTGATTGATTGACTCCTAGATGAGTGAAATAGTTCGGGTAAATTTTGATTTTAACACCTCAAACATTGCTATTTCCAGCAAAAACACACGCACTAACTCATATTAGATAAAATCATTCGTGCTACGGTTCTACGAGCCAGTTGGTTCTTGCGTTATTGCTTCTTCGTAAGCAATTAAAATTTAACAATAAAAACAAAAGGATTTGTTATATTACTTGTGACTAGAATTGCCACTGACACTGGTCATTATTGTGTTTCTTCTGTTGACTAATAAAAAAGTAAAACGTATTGAAATTAATTATTTATAACAATTTCACAAAAAAATTAAACGTCAAATAGTAACCCAGTTATTCCATAAACTAGCTCAACTGCACGAGACCTTTTGTGTACCTACAGTCTCCTTTGATCTGTTTTTCTGCTTTTTTCATTATCATTCTCACCTAATTGTTTTATTAGCTATCTATTTTTACTGGAAGTATAAGAAAGTATTGCAATCTCGAAAATGTTCGATTCTGAGATTTTGACAAAAATACATGTTTCGGGACGCATGTGTGTATGTGGGTATGTTAATTTAGCGTGAGTCGTACGTCCGTGTGCGCGTGTGTGTGACAGACAGGGCGCGCGCGTTTTTGTTTTGAGAATGGAGTGCATTAATGTAAAATTTAATTACAGAAAATATATTTATCAAAACTGAATCAAGTAATATTTTTGATCCTGGACTTAACAAAGTCATAGGTGACCACTAATTGAACTTTTAATATAATAATGCAAGATTTTTGGTTTTAAAAAAATCTTGCATTATTATATTAAAAGTTCAATTAGTGGTCACCTATGACTTTGTTAAGTACAGCATCAAATATAAAATAAACTTATAATTAACATCTCTAGCTACCTTTTGAGAGTAGTCAGCTGTTGTAAATGGAGCAACAGCAACTGGCGCGGCGCGAGTTACATGGGGAATTAATATGCCAAAGAGATAATGGACTCAGTTTACAACTGCCACAAAAAATTGTTCCTAGAGCGAAGTGGAAACAAATAACGAACTGCTTTAAAAAGTAAAATGATTATTTTCATGTCTAGCCGAAAATGAACTTATTACAGCCACGTATATTATGCTGAGCTCCTCCTTGAATAGTTCCTAATGTGACGCTGTTTGCCCGAATGGATTTATAATTAGTTATGTTGATCATTTTTTTTTTAATTGCTTTATTTTGTGTCAAGCAACAAAAATTACATATTCTCTATGTTTAGTGATAGATTTACTTAAAGTTTTTTTAAGTGCTTTTCATAAAATAACTTACGAAATTGCTTAGTTTATATTATACTAACTCGGCTTTAGACCGTTTGCCGGCCTAGGCAATGCTATATAAACCGCCCCTCTATAATCCTTAAGAAAGATGGTTTTTTAGAGAAAAGCGATGTATCTGACTGCATAAATAATTATATTTATAAATTTTACAAAGTAGCAAAAGAAATCTAAAAAACCAACAGACAACGTACAAACGGAACTGAAAATCGCATACAACAAAACGAGAAAAACTCGTTTAAATCAGTGAAATAGAAATAGTCGGTAATATTCGGCCATACCACTTTCATATTTGCTATAATTCTCTAAAGATAGAGATTCCGTAGCGGCAACGCTTTCGGCCTTTGTTTCTGTCAGAAAACACTAGTTGAGAGCTCTGAAATATTTCTACTAACAACACTGAACTTCATGTACTTATTTAGAAATAGTGCCTTAAAAATAACGCCGACAAAAGTATCGCTATCAATTATAGCGCCCAAACAGTGCTGTCATAAATGTCGACTACAAAAATAGCGCTTACATAAATGTCACCACAGCTCTAGTCAAAAATGTCGGCGGCTAAACTATCCCCGGCTAAAATAATGTCGTCAAAAATGTCGCCAGCAAAAATAGTACCGGTTAAAAATGTTGCCGGCAAAAATGGCGCTCTCAAAACTGTTGCCGCCAAAAACAGCGTCGTCAATAATGCCGCCGGAAAACATTGCGCCGTCAAAAATCTCATCGAAGAAAATAGCGCCTTTGCATTTTAATGAAAATTTGATTTAAGGTTCGCACAAATTAAATCAAACTTATATCAAATTGCAAAGTATTAGTACGGCGACGTTTCTTAAGGCGTTAATTTTGAGGCGCTATTATTTCCGGTGATATATTTGACGGGTGCAATTTTTGTCGGCAACATATTTGACCGGCACAAATTTTGCCGGCGACATTTTTAACCGGTGCCATTTTTGACTGCGACATTATTGATAAGCGCTATTTTGCCGGCGACATTTTTGACAGCGTTAATTCTGCCTGCTACATATTTGACCGGCGCTATTTAGCCAGTGAAATTATGGACCCAAGCTATTTTTGACGAAGCTGTTTTTGCCGGCGACATTTCTGACGGCGCTATTTTTACCGGTGTAAATTTTGACCGCTGCTATTTTGGCCGGCGACATTATATCTTGGCCACATTATTAATAGACGCTATTTCCAAGAGCGACTTTTTAGACTTGCGCTATTTTTTCAGACGGCATTTTTTCCCGGCGCTATATTTACCGGGCGTGGTTTCTTATGGCGCTATTATTGAAGCGTTAGTATTAGCGTTACTGTCAAATTCAACCTACCAACAAGCGCGGCGCTGCCCAGACGCGAACCTACGCAGTTAGATGGGATACGAAACAAAAATGCGAAATTCAATGCGATGTCTTTTTTATTTTCTTATATTTTTTCATATACTTGTATTAGTTTTTTTTAAATTTCATTTTATTGTTTTTATTTTATTTACAACCGGTAAGCAAAAATAACAGACTTGCTAGCGGGAATAAAAAGCTGGTAATCATCGTTTGAACTCCGGATAGAACTAAAAGTTACAGCACAATATTTTACGCTAAATTCATAATATTGATTTTCTTAAATTTGTACGTAGTAGAACATTCTAAATACGATATAATAATAACACAATTATTATTGTAAATCCTTGAAACTAGAACATATTCACACAAGATTGAAACTTCTTAGAAGATCTTTTGAAATTTCCAAACTTTACCCCTGCCTCTTTACGTCATTTTTCGCAGCAACATACTTATACAAGCCGGGAAGTAAGTTTCAATTTTACAGCATTGATTCACAACGATAGAAGAGCATTTTTTACTTAAGTCTTTTACCTTAAACGGTTTTTCAGGCTGAGCTATACAGGGCCGCTCAAACCAAGTGTGCGAGTCGTGCGTCGAACAAGGGCCGCTGAAAATTGGGGTTGCTATGAAAGTTATTATTAGTTTAGATCAATTATTTTTTTTTCATATTTTCTATGTTTTAAGTTGTAGCTTCACAGAAATTTCAGCATATTTTGGGAAAAACCAAGCCGGATGTTTAAATAAACACCCTTCTAAGAAATTCCAAGACGATCTCAACGGAGAGAAATAATTGAGTTTTTTTTTTTTTGTTTAAACTTATTAGTAAGAATAGAATGGATTGTCCCGGATTGCCGCCTCTTGTGAGATTGTACGTTCCTGCGTATCGAACAAGGCCGCGGTGTGTACTACATGTGCCGTCTCATCGCACTAATTTACGAATGTACTCGCCTATAATGGTAAGAATGCCTATGCTCACAAATTCATTCGTTAGTGAATCAGATGTTAATATTTTCAACGCTTCATTTCGTAGTTTTAAAACGGTGGTGCTCAAATTCTATAAAAATACATTTTTGCAATGAACACCTAGGGCCAAGTTACTAAGTTACTAGTTACTAGATATACTAGATATAGGTTAGTTTAGTTTAGATTAGTTTTAAATATAAATATAATTGCTTCTTCTCTTTTTTTTTCTCTCACTCTTTTGTTGTTAATTAATTATTATATGAAGCCGGATAGTGTAATTGGGCGTATGCCCGTTCTATCCGTATTTTAAATAAATAAAATCTCTTTCAGATGTCGACGCACAACTGGTTTACAATACCAGCAACATGCCTGCCTCTAAACTGCTGCCTAGACTAATGCCGTTCGAGAAAAGCCCAGGGGCCGTAAAAAGCCGCCCCTACAAGCGGAGCTTGCAAAAGGCGAATCCAGTTGCAGCACCCCAAAAATTAATATAACTTTGCGTTGGACGCGCTAAATAATTTTTAAAGAAATGAGATGTGATGCTGCATTTTTAGAGTTTATTTCAATTACAAAAGAATTATCCAAAATTGTCCATGGCGAACCTGATTTCCAGGTAGAAAGCAAAATTAGAAAAAATGAGCGAAACAGGTCGCTAGTACTTTCCCATACTTTTCACGTTTTAAATATTCTCGCGACAAGATGTGATGGAGATTTACATCTAAGCTAGCCGGTACAAGCCCGCTGCAGACTCAAGGCGTTGGTTACGTAGGTACGGGCGACGCGCGCTCCTACTACGTAAAAGACGCTAATAAGATAGTTATTGCGCTCACAAAAACTGGTACAACAACTTTATTTATACAGTTATCAAAAATACGCGAGGAATGAAAAATATTTTTTTTATTAGAGCTAATTGATAGGCGTAGTTAATATCACGTAACTGCCGGAAAACGCGTTGTTGATAAAACGTATCGTTTTTTTTCTTAATATTCAAAATAGTTGAAAATTCTCGCTGATTCTAATAAAATCTAAATAGTCTATCGAACTGAAGCTTATAACGATAAGCGTTTGCGTTTAGGAACAAAAAATTAATCAATTTCAACATTTTCATAAATTTCTGGAGGGCGTCATTGTAAAATTTGGGAAATTACCAAAAAACAAAATTTGTAGTTCATTGCAAGCTGTATCGGTTCAGAAAGTTGAAAAAATGTTGTTGGGCAGTTTTTGAGGACATTTTGTTTTGGAAATGTCCAACACTTTGAGCCGCTAGTACATTTACAATTAAATTTTTCCAAAAATATTTTTACATCACTTGTTTTACATCACTTGATTATACTTATTAAGGGCTGTCAAATAATTTAATAATTTGTATTGATTGGATATTTGATTTTTGAGTAAACGGGCATTCAAGTTAAAATTTTCAAAAATTCGTAGCGGCCTTCATTTTAAAGATACAGCATTTGATAAAAAAGTCATTTCATTTGTCTTTAGATGCACTACAACGCTATGTATTTCAAATTTCAAAATAGTGTTTAGAACAAAATCTATACCAAAAAAACTGGTCTAATTTCCGTTTCCGGTTCCGGTTCCAATAAACAACCTTACAAAGAACTATCTGCAACTAAGAAAATTCCACACACCAAATCTTATTAAAATCGGCCAAGGGGTTCCGGAGATATAGGAAAACGAACTCACCTGCGCGTTGAGTTGTTAAAAACAAACTCGCATATTTTTCAAACTTTTTATTTAATCAATAATTTAAAAATCATGCCTGAGGAAAAACTAATTAAACATTGTAAAGATTTACATATTCAACTAACCGATGATCAGCTCAGAGAATCTGATGTTGATGGAATAGCGCTTATCGATGAAATTGAAATTTACACCTAAATTCCCAATAAAACTTGTCAAAAATTATTTAAGATCAACCATGGGTAATCAAAAACTAATCAGTTTAGCAATAATCTCTATTGAACACCAATTATGTAGCCAAGTGGATACTTAAAAATTAGTAAATAATTTTGCTGGGGAAAAGGCTCGCAAAGTATGTTTTGCATAACTAAGAAAGTTTGGAATGTTTGCCTAGTGTTGTTCTATATTATAATATATGTTTAAAATATTTATATTATTTATATTATTAATATTAATTAAACATTAATAAATAAAATATTAATAATCTTTAATGTTGCTGCTAATAAATCTTAATGATTTTTTTTAAATGTTAACGCAGTTTTCATATTAAAGAATATTTTGTTGAAGGGGCAGCTTATTAGCTTTTTGCACAAGGGCAGCCAATGCCCTAAGAGCGGCCCTGGGGCTACAAACTTTCTCCTCCTCAATGCAACGCAAAGTTGTTAAACTGTTGACGAGTTTGTAGGTAGAGAATGCCTTTTATAAAGTACAATCTAAACCGAAGCACGCGAAGAATAATTAATTTAATCGAAAGGAATTGTATAAAAATGGTAAAGAAAAACTAACAATGTAATTTTAAAAAACGGCACTATATACAAAATTATGTTTAAAAACAGTCATTTACTCCAAAACCAGGAAAAACTATGGAAATTGTTTTGAGGATTCTAAGGTCATTGATCATCCTACTTCAAAGTATTTATCCTTCCATTGTGAGAATGTTGCGTATACATGTATACAATTATGTAGAAGTGATATTTAATTCAATGAATGGCGAAGTACGACAAGAATATCAATTTAGTTGCGTAATTCATTCAGATTTGCCATTCACCATGTATATGGACATATAAATCTTGTCCATTGGTGTTACTGGTATTAAAATACGTTAATTAATTTCGAAAACATGTTGTGAGCGCATGTTAATTTTTACATCTTCCGAAAGTAACCAAGTGCATCTTGTGCTTGAAGGCTACGGCATCTTCGCAAAGTCGCCTACGCGGGATGATTCAACATTCAGGTGTGATCGATTCATTAATAAAAACAAACGCCGTTGATTAAAGTTTACTATAATTGGAAGGCTAAAAGGCGCGGTGCAACGGAAGAAATAGCAACCGACCTAAAATATATATACGTATGTAAATGTTCCTTGCGCAAGAAATAAGGAGGGGACCGCAAGAACTGATGAATGAACATATGTTCATGAATGAATGATAAACTTACTTAACTCGTGCCGGGAGATAACGTATGATCAGCCAGGGTCAGGCGGGCGTGTCGCTGCCAAGGGTCGGAGCGGGCGTGGGCGCTGAAGAATGGACTCGAGGAGTGTCAATATGCTAAGCTAACACAGATTTCATCTCGACATGTGTTGAAAATGATCCTACGGTTAGCTGCAGTAATAGCTGTTATGTTACAAAAGCAGTTATCGCAATGTACAAACGCTTTCAGTTTCATTCGCTCATTTATGGTTTATATGCACTTTCACACTCGACGATAATTATTTAGTAAAAGTTGTTCCATGCTGAAAAATCTTGTTCATTGCGAACCTGCGTGCCCATTATAAGCATGTAGTTTATAGACCCATGCAAAGTAATAAAAGAACCTTGATTGGGTTTGTGTGTGTTGAAAGTTGACTTCTTCTAGGTGATAATGATCCGGCGAGGTATACAATATTACGATGTAATAATTCCAGACAAAAAATTACGGCACAAACTAAGCTTGTGATAGTAAGAAAACAAAACGTGGCCAGAATTAACATCCCCAATTCAATTTAGGCACTAACCGCTGCTGTAGTTGATTAAACAACCGTAAGAAGAAAACCTCTAATGCCTCAAGTATTTGCAGGTCTTTACCAAAATATCAACCCGTCGAAGTTGATGAACAAGCAAGCTGATAGATGTTACTGGAAGTTATAGTTTTCATCAAAATGCAACACAAAGGAAAAACTAGCTGCTGTTGCTGCTGCTGCAGTTACACCATTAAGCATATTTATAATAGCGTTTACCTTAAAACTGAAATTTTGAAGCACGTTCATTTATATTGTACAAACACTGAATTGGTGAATTCTGCTGAGAAAGGCAAAGTTAGGTGCTGTTATATCTAAGTAGGTTTTGGTGTAGCATTAATAAATAATTCATCTATCTTATCTTTTAATTTTTTAATTTAAATAAACCAATCTTCTGTTAATTGCTTATTATTTTAAATGTTAGACATTCTCTTAAATTTTGAAATCAAAGATATACTATATTATTGGGTAACGGCGCTGTTCTAATTGTCAACAAAATAAGATTTCCAGGCTCACCAAGACTCCTTTACAAGCAATTATCGAACCTAATTGTTGTTTTGAAATAAATCATTCAGATCTTGTTGATTTTCCATCTTGATACTTGAAAGGTTTAGTGGATGGTCTGAAGCTATTTCGCTTTCAAATTCTCATACAGAAACAATCATTAAAGCTTCTCTCAATATTTGGATATCAGTATGTGGTGCTCTCAAGTTTGTTACAACTCATAACGCTTCACAATTTACTTCAAAGGTTTGAACATATTTTTTAGTTTCTTTTGGAATTTAACTTGTTAAAACAAACATACCACGTTCTGGAAGTCCAGCTATTGTTTTAAATTTTTATAGTAGAAAAGCTCTTACTCATTTGCTGATACGAGGATCATTCGAAATGTACGTAGCCTATCAAAGAAAACGCAATTTTTTGGTACAAAAAATTATTTTATTTTTTAATGTAGTCTCCTGCTCGCTCAACCCACTTATTCCAATGATGCTCCAAATCAGCAATGCCGTCTTTGTAAGTCGATGAACCCAGGTCCTCAAAATAGCTATTTACAGCAGCGATTACCTCGGAATTGGATGAAAATCTTTTACCGCCGAACCAGTTTTTCGGGTTTGGAAATAGATCAAAATCGCTGGGAGCCAAATCTGGCGAATAGAGTGAATGAGGCACTAATTCGAATCTCAATTCATGAATTTTGGCCATGGCGAGTGCAGACGTATGTACAGGTGCGTTATCTTGATGGAAAAGCACTTTCTTTTTTTGCCAAATAAGGCCGTTTCTCTTTGATTTTGTCGCTCAATTGCTGCAACAAACTGGCATAATACTCGCCATTTATTGTATCTTTTCCAAGTAGTCGACGAAGATAATTCCATGAGAATCCCAAAATACAGTTGCTATAACCTTTCCTGCTGACTAAACCGTTTTTGCCTTCTTCGGTGGCAGAGAATCTTTGTGTGTCCATTGTTTGGACTGTTCCTTGGTTTCAGGAGTGTAATGGTAGACCCAGGTTCCATCGATAATTATGAAACGGGGCAAAAATTCGTTCGGATTACGCCGAAAACGTGCCAAAAGTTTGCGAGAAACAATCAAACGATTCAGTTTTTGCTCCGAGCTCCGGCGTGAGCAAACGCGGCACCCAACGCGCGGAGTAGTTTTTCATTTCCAATTCTTCAGTTAAAATTTTGTGCACACTGTCATTTGAGTAGCACACTCATACGATACGGAGGACTTTTTCACGCATACCCGGGGTAGTAGCCGTTTTCGGCCGTCCACTGCGGGGTTCGTCTTTTGTGCTCACACGACTACGCTTACACTCGGCAACCCAGTTTTCAACCATCGAAAACGAAGGAACGACCGAATTTGCAATGTATACGTTTTTAAATATAATTCAAAATCGGAAGCGGAAGTGAAACATGTTTCTTTTGAACATCATTTTTATAGAAACTGAACTTTATAAATCTCAACAGAGGTTCTGATTAAAGACCTTAAAGTAAATTCCACACTTTTTTCCGAGGGGTTAATCATTTACGTATTCAGGTGTACACTAGCAGAGCATTCGAATACATATTCATCTGCATTCACATCTTCCTGTGTATTCAACCATATTCGCGTGAATTCCTAGTGTACTCGCGTATTCATCGTGCATTCTCTTGTATTTGTGCGACCTTGGTTAATCCAATCATAACTTTTCCGGCCAATTTTAGCAGATTAGACTAGACTAGTTCTGAAGAAATTGAGGATAGTCAGACCTTACATCAGCTGCAATTGTGAGTAGAGGGAGTAGAGTGAGCAACAATGCAGTGAACACTCGAGTGAACAACAAACAGTAAAAACCGAGTTAAAAGCATTAAAACCGTAATATGCGAAGTATCTATAAATCGTAAACGAAATAATGTCGGACTATGAAAATATTAGAGATAAGGCGAGCTACCGGCAAGCTTTCTGTAAAAGGAAATCATTATTAATATATTTTGTTTTATGTAATTGGATTAGTGTACAACTCGAGGTATAGCACCCTTATCTGAGGACAGTTGCGAGCGTCATCTTAATAAAGCCAATAATAATGATTCAGAAAATGACTTCTGGAAGAATACTATTTACAGTGCACGTTTCCAAGGTATGTGATCAATTTAATGACATTTTGCGGATTTGATACACCCGTATCGATAAAGGAATAGAAAATCACGACATCGAAGCCATGGAAGGGTTAGGCAGAAAAGATATGGAGTCTTTCCTTCAGGAAAATGCATCTCGGTCGGACTTTTATGGGATTTATCACCAAAATATAATTAATTTCAAAATTTTGCCAGGTCATATAAAACTTACTAGTGTTACCCCAGCGCACAATGCACTGACAGACAGCGTTGACTGAGCCGGCTAAATGCTAAGTTATGTGATGCATTAGTTCCATGAGGAGACGCGGCGTTGGTGTAGATGTCGCCTCAAGTAAAGCACGTTTAGCAGACTTTCATATATAAATTAAAATAATTATTATTGAAAAATCGACGTAGAATAAAAATATAAAAATGTTTCATGTTCCATCTGAGGATAGAGACCTTTCATTGAAAAAACATGGTCCAAATTGGTGAAGCGGTAGCCGCTTGAGGAACCGGAGAGAAATACCCTTTGAGCTTTTATATATGTATGGATATTTGGTATGAAAAACTATTTGCTACATAATTCATTTGATTCATTGCCCAAGTCTGTTGCAACAGCGTCAAAAACGCTATTGAATCTGCCAAAAAATCTGCTGAAGAAATGTTTCTTCAGTTAAAAGTGAAGATATTTGAAAGTGACTTTATATCGCAAATAAATACATGCGATAATCATGATTCAGAGGTCTCTGATGTAGGCTTGGAGGAGATTGATGATGGACCAAGCCCACAACGAAGACTGTGATTTTCCCGACAGGGAAAGCAGCAGTGATAACTTAAAATTAAATACACCTAATCATATCGCTAATGTTTTTCGAGATGTTTTTCATACACATTTTTGTGTTTGTTTTATTTGTTTTTTATTTTTTTTTTGTAGGATCTATAATTTATTTTTTGTTTAATAAATATATAATACACATTGTGACAACTTTAAGTTATATTGCCAAGTTTTATTTATTTCTTTGCAGAATGTATAATTTATTTTTTGTTCAATAAATATATATAAAATATTGTTACAACTATATTGTACTACAGCATTTAACTGTACCTAATAAATATTAATACATAAATGTTTATCGTGATTGTAACTTTATTGCAGCAATTTCTGCTCTCGTATTTAGGCATACTCTATCCAATATTTGTACGTAATCTCTTGTATTCCTATATATTCACGAGTATTCATAGGTATTCTTGAGTACACAAACGAATTCTTTGCTGTGTATGTACTTAGTCAGGTATTCGGTCGTACTCATTATGTACTTGCTGTATTCATGTGAAATCTGTATTCGGTGTACACTCATTTTTGAAATGATTAACCCCTCGCTTTTTTCGCACTCTGTAGCTTTAAACTTTAGATACCTATTACCTCTTTATTTAGTAAACGATGGACAATAAAATATATTTGTTTAAGCCGCATTATTCATCGATGATATTATTTATTTTTGCGAAAAAAAATGCACAATCTTGTGTTGTTATTTACGCTTTCAAAATTCTTCTAAGTTTGATTTTGTCAAACCCCTGATCGTATGTAGTAGTTAACTCTTAAACATATACTTATAATTATGTTGAATAATATTTTTAGTAATAAAGCATGGAAAAGTCCCGCGACAAAACGCTTTCCCGATTTTGTTATTAATATTTTGTTTGTGTTGTTTATTATATTTAATAGGAAATGTTTCTCTTTAAAAGTTGTTTTTTGTACATTATATCTACCACTGATATCGAACTGATATGCAATTTAGACAATTCCTAATTTTTCCAGTGGTAAATATATTTAATTTTTGAGTATTTTTGAGCTACCTTTTATTTATACAACTGTGGAAAATTAAATACGCATCCCACAAAATTTTCAGAGCTTTACGCTATTATCAACTCACGCCAATACAACACTAATCAACACGCTTTGCAAAACAACTATTATGTTGATCCTAATCCGCAATAAAAAAGAGAACAGCTAGATAATAGTTCCTATCAATCAGACTGCTTATTCTCTAAACACTCAAATTTCTCTTGAGCGAACAAATGTGATGAACAGCATTCACGCTGAAAATTCAAAAATCGTGTTCAATTATAACAGATCTGAAAGTTGTTCGTAAAAATATGCCGTAAATTTAAAAGACAGCGGGTCGTTGATCCTTCTACGGTTTTTCAGAAAAGTTCATAACTCTGAAACGATAAACTGAAGTTAATCACTTGTTTTATCTTCGTTGTCCTAACGGAAAAGCTAGGTATAATGTGCGCATTTTAGCAGTTTCGTTTATTAAATGATGAGTTTGTGCTTTCTTCACGATAAGTCTATATTTAAATTCATATTGTTTTTCCTGTGATAAATTACCCCGCACAATACTGAAGCTTCACCTTTAAAGTCGTAAAACATATTCACGTGCGCGAATTTCTGCTGTCATGTTAATGTTGATAAAAAACGAAAAAATCTGGTTTGGTTTTAGCTGCGGGCATTCAAATTTGCAAGCCACGAGATCACGAAGGACACTTCTACAAAAAATCTGACGATAAATGTTTCCGGTCCGTTATAGCAGAATGCGTTGTAAAGAGCAAGGTATGAATGACATCATGTTTGTTAGATAGAGGGAATAAAGCTGTCTGACTGGTTTAAAACCACGATATTGCAATATAAACACCAATTTTAGTAATGGTTTATCACTATGATTAATATATTTCCTCTGTTTCGTCGTCATTAGCATACACCAGCACCATATGGTGTTCCGAAGATCGTGTATAAGTAGCCCTTTCCTAAGAACCACTTATATAAATACATTTATCGTTAACTTTTAATATTAAAATAATGTCTCATAAAAAATCTGCTACGCAGTACAGAAAATTAATATCTCTGATCTAAAATTCAAATCTTTAATTAAAACAATTTTTAACTAGTCATATCTGAAAATCTAGAATTAAAAATTATTAAAATAATATTCAGGTATCGTGTTGCCTTAATATTATCTGATGTAAATATTGCACAAGCACTGTCACTACAATACTACAAATTGTAATTCTGGTAAACGGTTTTGTGGGAATTAATATGCCTACTACAGTTATACTTTTAAGTTAATTCAGTAGCTTATGCTTACACTTCTTTACTATAACAAATAATAACCAATTATTAGTTTCAATAATAATATGGTCTGAATTACTTTTTTAAAATTTAATACTTTGAAAGTTTTTATTGAAAATGTTCAAACGTTTAAATCAAAAATTGAAAGCACTTGTTTTCTACTATATTGCATTTTCTACGCGTGGCAGGTAGACATATTCACATTAAAGTATTGCACATGTTAACCTCAGTGATCGAAGTGGGAAAAAAGAAGCAAGGCTACGTAAAAGGGTATGTTAAGTTCTTCAAAAATGTTGAAATATTCAATTGGCTCATACTAAAGGTGGAATTTGTTGTAAGCAAATAAAACCAACTTTTTAATAATATTATTATTATTATTCGGCAACTGAATTTTTCGGGGGCTTATTTGTGGTAGCATTACCACTACTTGATTAATCATTTGTTAACCACGGGAACATGAGTAGGATTTTTTGACTGGGAGGGCACTATTGTCTACAGATGTTTCTGGTGGAGCGTAACAAACATTATGATCTTGATCTCAACCACTACCTTTGCACTAGTTTTAGGTAGAAAGTAATTAATACGTAGATTTATACACATTATTAGTGTTATTTATTAAATTTTGTTGTGTATTATATAAGAATAAAATTATTATAAAAGAAAAAGCAATATATTAAAAAAAGCGAAAGGGACGAAAATTGTTTATTTATTATTGCCTCTTAGAAACGTTAAAATTTGATAAATAACATACAATTTGTATTAACGTACATATTGCTATGATATTTGGAGGTGTATGTTTTTACTGGGGTATTGTAGTTCCTAGAAGGCAATTTTTGGGATGCTTGCTACAATTCAATTTGAGGTTTGTGAAGGCTGTAAGGTTTTGATATTCAAACTTTTAAACTCAGGGTTGCGTATTATTGCTGTAATTTCTTGTTATAAATTCTAATAATTTATATTTTTTATATTCGTGAGGGTTGTTTTTACTGAAAGAAAAGAAAAACACAATCAGATTGATACGATTTTTATTTATGTTAGTTTTAATTATAATTTTATATATTATAGTTTTAGACGTACATGTTTTGTGCATCGATTAATGTCAGTATGGATGTCAGTGTCAATGTCACAAACGTATAAAAGAATACTCATTGTCATGAGATTTATTTGTTTGTTCAAACAAATGGGAATCAAGAAGAAGACAAAAGAATGGAAAATTTGTTTAGTTAGTTACAGTTATAAACAAAGACAGATAATTTTTGATGCTCTGGATGAATAAAGAAGAAAAACGAGTTAAAAAGTAACGTAAAAGTAATTTTAAATATAAAAGAAGATAATACAACTAATTATCAACGAATTGTGGAAAGTCCAGAAGAGTAGCAAGTGTAAAGCGATCCAGAAAGTTTTTCCAGTTGTAATGGTTGTAAAACCAAGTTTAAAATAACATAATGTGATAACTTGAAGACTCAGAGAGTCGTTCATTGGCTATTGTAAGGAAGTTTTAGAGCTGCGCAAACGTACACAAACATATTTCGGAAAAATTTAAAACAATGTTTTCTAACAAGAAAATTAATTTTCCAACTAAGCAACTACACACTGAACTTTTACAAGTGGACACACGGTCATGGCTGCACATTAAACTATGCTTTATAGTTGTCTAACAATGAGTTTGTCAAATAATTGGAATGTGCAGTTTCCACAGCACGCGTAGTTACAAAATCAAAACACACGAAAACTAGTCAACAAGTGTCATCGTACTAGTTTTGATGAAAATGGAGATAAAGCTCTATCATTATACGGATATTTATTGGCGCTCAGGTGATTTTATGAGGGGGTTAGTTTTAGTTGTCACAAAATTGTCTCCAGATTATTTAATTATTCACTGCTTAAAGTTAATATCTGAGCATTAGCGATCGTTCCAAGCCTATCAATTAATTAACTATAGACTCGCCAAATGCGAGCAAAGCGAGCAATAATCAAAATATGATGATTTGTTTGAAACAAACCTGGCTTCTTAAAATTTATTTAAGTAAATTTGCAAGAGTTTAAAAAATATCGTGTACGTATGAGTTGGAATATGAACTAACACTAGCAACTAAAGTCAGAATATTCAACACGAATGTGAAAAGCATATTATTGTACGCAGCAGAAACATGGAAAACAGAGAAGAGAGTTATACAGAAGATACAAACATTTGTAAATAAGTGCTTAAGAAAAATTTTAAAGATATACTGGCCAAACCGTATAACAAACGAAGAGCTATGGAAAAAACTAAACTAGAACCATTAGTAACAACAATAAAGAGAAGAAAGTGGAAGTTTATTGGGCATACGCTGAGGAAAAATGAGAACGACATAACAAAGCAAGCTTTAGATTATCAATCAACAGGGAAGAGAAAAGTGGGGAGGCCAGCAGAAACATGGAAAAGAAGCACAACAAAAGAGATAGAGATGAAGAAGACGACATGGAGAGAAGTAAAAGCAATAGCGAAAAATAGAGAAGAATGGAAAAAGAATGTAGAAGCCCTACGCTCCGTGCGGAGCCAAGAGGATTAAAGTAAGTAAGTAATGAGTTGGAATATTATTAAATTAAATTAAAACAAGAAATTTATGTCTTACATTATCAAATCAAACACAGCAAGGTTCCATATAGCTTACTTTTTTTGCTGTTCAATAACTTTCAGCAAAGTTTTAACAAAAGACAGTGCTTTATAGTCTCTCAAGTAGTTTCCTGATATTCTAATGGTTAATTCACGCTATATTCTATTGAGTTATAGTTATGCCACCCTTAATATGTAATATTTTGTTAGCCATACTTCTGTTAGAAGATACTGCAACTGAAGATATGTATAAAACAGCTTAGAATGTTAAAATCCCTTACGCCCTTTCTAAAATCAATTTGCTGCGCTCTCAGTTGGAGGTAAAGATCAACTTAAAGTGTGTCGAATTTGTGAACTTAAAAAAATATAATTAAGAGCCAGCTACTGTAAAAACAGTGACAAACTTCTTACTGCCAGATTTATGTTTTGCATTAAATTATATCACAAGCAGGTAGCTGGAAACAAGCACTAAAGCACGAGAAGTATGCTGTTTATTTCTTGTTTCTCATTAATTATGTGTCTTAAAATTAAGCAACACTATTTAGATAACTCGAGATTCATTTGCAGTCATTTTAACTTTAGCAAATTAAGAAAAACATTTTTTCAAATTAATATTAATTTTAGGTCATTACTTTCTTATCATTATTAATTTTGTTATAAATTAATTTAGCAGGAACATGTTACTACTTATTTACTTCAAGACGATTAATTTTACTTCTAAATCAAGTTTAGACAAGATTTTATACTAGATAACTGTTTTATTTTACGAATCGTTTACTTATAATTTAGTTATCTTTTCTATTTAACACGTAAATTTTATTTTAAATTTGAACTAATTATTAATTATAAAACAACCTAGCAGGATATTGCCGGAATCGTAAACTATTACCAATGCTTTGGAGAAGTTATTTTATTAATAACTATGCTAAAAACTGTAATATCATTCTAATGGGGTATCTTAACTTGAACATGGCAGTAAAATTCGAAACATGCAGCAACTTAATTGGTTGGTTATAATTATGGATTAAGGTCATTGAACATGATTAATTTTGCAAAACTATCTATGTTAACTCTACCCACACAAGAGTAATAATTTCCGAGAAATGTTTAAAACTTGCAACTATTTGACGTTTTTTAAATATTTCTTATACTTCATACATCATCAATTCATCAATGAAAAATTACATTGCATTTCACTTGATTGTGTTATTCCCCACGAAGATTACTAATAACAAAACATACCAACTTGTCGCTTACAAATAATTTACAAAATATCTCACTGAACATAGAAAATCAATATCGAGACCATATTTCATTTTAAAAACCTGCAGGTTCGATAAACATTTATTCTAAGCATATAGGAAAAATATGGTAATGTATTCGACAGGTTTGGCTTATAATCTTATTACAAGCGACTATGTTGCATACTAATGCTTGTAGACATGAATGGGATTTAGAGAGTTAGTTTGTTGAGCAACTGTGTGTAAAATTGTGCAAGAACACTCCGAATAAGGAGGCAACAGATGAATGAACGAGAAGGGTGACAAGCGCGGAGATTTGTGAATGGCTTATGTAACGACACATGCCTTGCTCCGGGCGAAACTGTTGCCTTAATGGTGATCGTTTCAGATAAAATACTAATCATCAAGGTGGAAATATTAGACGTCGAATAAATACCCATAAGTCATTGAACGTGAATCGTATACATCCAAAACCATTTGCATCCTCCCACTTCCATAAATCAGGATGGCCTTACTTGTTTTTCGAGTATGCCAAGTATTTTGTACTGTTATAAAAAAAAAGTTTAAAGGTTTGACAAACCTACAAAATTTAACATTTACGCAGTATTGTTCCGTTTTGTTGTTAGCATTCATTTACATTTTGCCCAACAACAAAAATTAATTGCAGTAACCTATGATCGCTTGAAAACTGTCAAATGACAAATTTAAAGTTAAAATGTTTTAAAACATAAAACGGGTGTGCGTTTATCACTTTACAATATCGACAGCATAATATGCTGTTAATTGTTTAAATAGTAACTGTTTTTTGCTAGTTGGTAGTTATTCTTATTTTCGTTAGAAAGCTAATAAAACGTGTTGACGTTTGAAAATTTCTAGGTTAACAAAACATAATAAAATAAGTCTTAACATTACAAAACAAAAATAAAAGTTTTGGTTTCAACCGTGAAATTGTTAAAAAAAATAACGATTGTAAGCTTGTAAGCTACATCGAAATGTACAAAATTACATTTAATGATTGTTAAACTAATTTGTTTATTTTCTTAGTCTTGAAATCAGAACGTATAGTGAAAATATACTGCACCTCAGCACTGGAATGTAACATATTTATCACTGCTGCTAAATTTAGAAATTCCAGTCTCATCAAAACATTTTTTTGCATAAATACCTATTCACATTTCATCTGCTTCTAATAATTTGGAGGTAGAAGTATTTAAGGCGGCAAGAGCTTTTAAATAATTACTTAAAAATTACCCCAAAGCCAAAATTTTCGCGAGTTGGCAACACTAGTTGAAAAGACAGCAGTAATATGGCATGGAGACAAAATATTCAATAGGGACTTGTGTGTGTCGAGGCAAATTTACAACTCTTTCTCACCATACGTAGGGGCTATTTTATTTCTAAGTCTCCATTGAAGATTTAAAAAAGAATAAATATGTTCTGTGCAAGAGATTGATAATAATATATGAAATTATTTTACTTCAGGTTTTAATAATGTCAAAAAAATAGGTCGCTTTTACAAAATTTTTAAACTTGGATTTCTTTTTTTAGTTATTGTTAAAATTACATATTTCACAACATAACGTTATGCCTAAAAGCTTATTAAACCATTGATATCATAAAATCTAAGAAATGAACTTGTATTGTCTATTTCAAAATAAATCTAAATTGCTGATTGGCTTTCGACTCCGATTTTATTTTCATACATCTTACTTCTGGTTTCAGCTCTTTTAGCTATAAGCACGCAGCTGAACTAAAATCTTCTTTTTCTGAGTTCTTTACTCTCGAAAAAGCGTGGTGGTTTTTTTTCCTATGCCTGTGGTGGGCGAGTTTAGCGAATCAGGCAGACATAGGGGACCTACTGTTTAACGCGAGCTCCGAATCGCAGGAAGTACAAGCACTTCTTCTCCAGAGAAAGTTATCTTGGCAAAATACTTCGTTGGTTTTCCATTGCCTTGCGAGGAAGAAAGGCCGTTAAAAATCCGATGCTCCGGTACTGGGATTTGAAATCCAAACTTCAAGCTTAGCAATCCAACCCCCTAACCAATAGCCTACGGCCGTCACAGAGCTATAGCTGGTGGCCAGAGAAAAAAATGAAAATTTTATTAATACTCTTAAATACAAAAATATGCATATATCAATTAACAAAGTAATAAACATATTACTTCCAAAACTCTATTACTATTATATAACTATACAATGAGTTCCAATGATAGCCAACCATTGGCAGATAATATGGGGAACTGAAAATCTCGTATAATATCTCCCTAACATGCTCCCTTCGATTTTTAGACGTCATAAAGATGAAGAGCGTATATTTTTGTATTACTCGGTAGAAGTTATTACGGCTTAATTTCGTCCTAAATTAATTAATTTACGATTGCAATAAACAAGCTCGGTTCATAACTCCAAAATTACTTTTCCTCGCATGCGCGGACGAACGTTGCGCTCTCGTGACAAACAACGGCACTGAAAGAGCAGCGCCTTAAATCCCGCTCACTCTCAATTTTCTTTTAGCTAAACACAGTACAAAAACAATATTCGGCTTTTACAAAATAAAACAGATAATTGGAAGTAGGTAAATAAAATAATAGTAAAAAAAATTGGCGGTGAGCAGGATTTAAATCGTTGCACTTTCGGTGCCGCGAGAATGCAACGTCGGTTTTCTAACTGCGCTATGTCGACACACATGCGGTAAAGCGTGTCAGATTTACCATTCTACAAATTGTAAGATACCAAAGAAAGAAAAATAGCATCTTTATAAAATTCAATTAGTTCAGGATCTATCAAAAGATGATCCTGATCGTAAGAGAGAATTTTGTGAGAAAACAACCGAAATGTGCAATTCCGATCTAATGTTTGTGAAAAAATATTTTTTTTTGATGAAGCAACATTCTGTGCAAATGGGGATGTTAATCGTCAAAATTTTTAATTTTTGAGCATCAGAAAATCTATAATGGATGCGTCATACGAAATATCCGAAAAAAGTTAACGTATGCGTAGGGATTGTTGATAATAGAATTTTAAGGTCGTTTTTTGAAAATACACTAAATAGACAGTAACACGTAGAATTTCTCCAGGAACATGTAGTTTCTGCATTAGCTGTCTTGTACCCTAATGAAAACGCTCTTAACCTTCCCGGTAATATCCTGTGGTATCAACAGAACGGAGCTTTACCATATTTTGCTGTTAACGTACGAGAATATCTTAAGGGGGTGACATCTAGGCTTCCGGGTTGGAGTCGCGTCATCGGTGCTTCGAATCATTATCAGACAGTTTTTGTCAAAACGAAAAAAAAACGTTGCCTTGAACTCCGCTCCAATTTTCCGAGTTTCAGTCAATCCCATTACAATCAAATTACCAAGTGAAACTTTATACAATTAATTTAAGTAAACGTCAAAATTAAAATTTACCAGAAAAAGCACATTAGATGTTTTTCAGAAAAAGTTTTTTATTCCCCAATATTTCCTATCTTGCCCGTCGTTTCCTTCTAAGTTTCTCTCTCTCTCTCATAATTCCTTCTTTTTTTTTCCATTTCACTCTTAGTCTTACTCTTCTTCTTGTGTTCATACCACAGCAAGTGTTTGGTATATTACACTGTCTAGTAGTGTGTGTTGTACGTTCATCCTTCGTCTAATCTCTTTATTCCTTATTGTTTATAATTTTGAAATTTGGCAGCTCCTTATCCAAAAGTTCATTATTAAGGCATTTAGTCTTCTTTTCGCTGTTTTATCTAACACTCACGTTTGTGCTCCATAGGTAGTGACTTTTCGTTATAGCTCGGAAGATGTGCTTCTTAGTTTATCTACGTATGTTGCCACTCCGCAGCTTTGAATTTAGCATCTGTATCGTTCTCCTATTTTGCTTAATTTTATTTTTTATCTGTTTGTTTCTGATTCCTTCTTTATTAGTCCAAAGTAATTATATTTCCAGCAGCTATTGAGTATTCCTATCTGGGTACTCAAATTCCTATCTTTTGCACCTATTGCGAAATATTTAGTTTTTTAACCGACTTCAAAAAAAGGAGGAGGTTCTCAATTCGTCTGTATTTATGTTTGTTTTTTTTTTATTTTTTTTTTAAGTATGTTCGGGCATAACTTTTTTGTTTATGAACCGATTTTAATGATTTTTTTGTGTTGGGTTCAGTATAGTTCCAAGGTGGTCCCATTATAATTTCATTGGTATTGGAGCTTGGACTTCGAAGATACTCCTGAAAATCTATTTTTTTAACCGACTTTTTAGTGTTTCCGTATTTCATCTTCCGTTTCAACTAGCCGTCATTTCCCCATTTGAGAAGCATCCTTACTAGGTCTACCCATCACTTAAAATTGTAAAATAATTAACTTTTAAAAAAAAAAGAAAGCCGACTTCAAATAAAAACACAAAAGTGACATAAGTTTACTAAAAAGCAAAAAATAAATGTTTTTTATACAACAGTTTAATACTTATTTGTTGTTCCGTTTAATGTAATTAAGAAATTGTTGTTGATTATATAATTATTAATTGTTTTATAATTTTGAAGTCGGTGCTAAGTAAAACATAAAAATTATATACCTTGCTGCAATAACAAATTAGATTCGAATTTTTATGTTTTACTTGGCACCGACTTAAAAATTATAAAACAATTAATAATTATATAATAAACAACAATTTCTTAATTACATTAAACGGAACAACAAATAAGTATTAAACTGTTGTATAAAAAACATTTATTTTTTGCTTTTTAGTTAACTTATGTCACTTTTGTGTTTTTATTTGAAGTCGGTTTTCTTTTTTTTTAAAGTTAATTATTTTAAGAATCATCTCTAACTCCCAATCTGCATACTCTTTTATTAATTTTCTGAGCATATACTCTGTGTCGTGGTGGACTCCAGCTATAATCACCTGATCATCCGCAAATAGAAGGGGGTATAGGATATTATTTTAGATAGGTATCCTCTTATCTTGACATTTTCTTTTCCACTTATTTAATGTTGTTTGCAGCTATATTTTAAATAAGGTAAGAGAAAATGAACATCTCTGTCTCAATCCTTTTGTGCATTGAAATTCTTGCGTTATACTATTTCTAACTTTTACCCCACTGGCAGCATCGCTATACATTTGTTTTATTGGGTTTATGTAAATTTTACTAATACGACTGTTTTCTAGTACTTCCCACAGTCTCTTTATAAAGAAATTATCGTAGGCCTTCTTTATGTCTAGGAACACAAAGTGCATTTTTTTATTATAAGCTACAATTTTTGCTAGTTGATGCTAAAGAAAAAACAAACAATATACTAAAATCAGGCATCTACAAATTAAATTGCTCGCACTGTAAAAACACTTATTAGAACACAATCATTCAATGACATCTAATAACACTATAAAAATTTTACACTTTTGTGATGACAAACGTAAATTGGATATACTAGAAGCATTTGAAATTCATAAACATTTAAAATCTGTACCTTTAATGAATGATCAAATTGATCTCTTAAATTCACCTTTATTAGACGTTTTGGAATGAGAAATCAAGTCATCTGGACGCAGATATAGAAAACCAAGATCAAGTTATACAGATTTATTGTTCCTATAGCAACACCAACTGTTTACTTTTAATCTTGCTTTTGATAATGGCGTGTAAACACGTTGAAATACGTATAATTCTAAAATAAAAAAACTGTTAAGAATTGTTTTATTTAATAAATTAAAATGAACTTTAACGAAGTAAAGCTCGACTTATAAATAAAAAAGGTTAATATTTAAATAAAGTTTGGCGACTTGCAATAATTCTAGAATCAGGTTGGGTTGGTTAAACCACAGATAAGGTTAACAAACTTTATCTGTGGTTAAACCTAGCTAAAAATTGCAACATCGCGTGAACGGTGTAATAATGTCGATTTAGATATTGTTGTATGAGAGTTACTGAAGTAGGCAACACTGCAAACACATCAGACTGCTAGTAATACACATATGGAATACATTAAATAATAATCTAAAATTGTGTGTCCTGCTAAGTTGAGAATTTGACAAAATTAGCTATCACTACGTACTTTGCTTTTATTGTAATCTAATTTAAATAATTAGTTTTACCATTAATGACATTTAAAAAACAACCACTCAAAATACAAAATTTATTTAATTCACTTTAGAAGTCGTTTCAGATTATATACATTATAATTTCGTTTAAGTTTTTATAATCTAATTTGATTGTAGTAGGTATCCAATTGTTAAAAAATAGTAGCTTCTAACAACTAACTAAAGTATTATATAGACTCATTAATATTCAGTTGGCAAAGATTAAAATCGTTGATCCGTATTTAATGCTATTAATAAACTAATATAAATACAAGTTCTGCAAGTTTGAACTATATTCTAGGAAAGTTTCTTATAACTTGCTGTTGTCACCATTTCTTTCTTTTAGTAATTTTTGTTTCATTCCTTTCTTGCAAAATCTTGTGATTTTAAAACAGTTAGTATAGATTAAGAGTAAATATACTGTTATTAGATAAAAAAAAACTTTGTTTAAATCAAATATTCAATTTAATATCAATTTGAACTTCAACGAAGTAAAGCTGGAACTTATTAATAAATACACTGTCATTGTCTGTAATGCATTCACATTCTATTAGCTGAAGTATATCATTTACTTAATTTCATAATTTTATGTGATTAACGCTTAAAGCAATTTTGCAATTCTATACTGAGATAACGAGTAGTTCCTGTTTCTCGATAATTTTGTACAGTGCACCTGCTTAGAACACTCTACCGTCGGAGTTGAACGTTTTTGTTCTAAAATTGATAATTTTTAAACTTTTCAAGGCAATACCTGAAAAAATAAAACGCTAAACTGACAGAATAATTCGAAAATGTAAGTTAAGCGAAAGTTAAGCGAAAGTAAAAATACAAAAACAGAAGAAATTATTGTAAGTAAATTTAATGGCTGTAAAATAATCTCGCTACATAACAATAATATGATGTTTTCATTTCACTACAGCACAATACTTATTTAAAATAAGTATTATGCGCTTTAGAGAAAGGAAAAACATCAAACAGCATTGTAAGTGGGTTATTTTGATCTTTCCAACAACCTTTCTTGGTTTGTTAAATTAGATTAATTATGTACAGGGTGTCTCCTAAGTATGAACAGAAACTTCGGGATGTGATTTCTTGAGTTTCTTTGTGAAGAAAAGTTTATATAAACATATGTCTAAAAATGCTTTTTTACGGAGTTACAGCCTTCTGAAGAAAGAACAGTTTAACCACATTTTTGTCGCTAACTTTTATATTAGTTGCACTGAATTTTTGATATTTTGTATGTAAGCACTACGGATTTAGATTAGTATTCCTACTAATTATTGTTTAAATAAGTGTAGCAGAAGTGTCTCATATGGGTGGTCACGTAACATGTTTTTGTAAATGTTTTAGATCTTTAAAATTTTTTAAGTTTTTTCTAAACAATTTTATTCTCCATTCAAGAATACACAAACAAAGTTCACTTGTTAAAAGTCGCTATATGTAGCAGTTCTCGAGATAATTCAAGTTTATTGAAAAATCTAGTTGCCATGAAGGTGCAAGTGTTTTCTTAAGATGCGAAAATAGTTGACACAAGCTCTGAGGATACGTTCTACACATCGAAACAATAAAATAAATTTTAATAGATAAGGGTACGGCAATGTTCTTTACGGAGTTCCAGCCTCCCGAAGAAGCAATAACTTGAACTGTTAAAATTTCCTACTTCCGGAGACAGTACCTCTGTAACGAAGCGTTTCCGGACAAATATTTATAGGAGTTTTTTCATCATTTTCATGTGTAGAAATCACTTACAAAGTTTGTGAAAATTATTTGGACATCTTGAGAAAACACTTATTTTATGGTAACACGATTTTATAAAAAAACATTTAAATATCTTGAAAACAACTGTTATATATAGCGACTTTTAACAAGAGTAACTTTTTGTGTATTTTTATATGGAGAATAAGATTTTCATAACAAAACTTTTAAAATATTTGAAAGAAAATATTACGTGATTCCCTATATGAGACACCTTTGGTGAAGTTCTTCAGGGAAAAATTAGTAAAAATACTAAGCTAAATCAGCAGTGCTCACATATAAAATTTCAAAGTTTTAGTGCAACTAATGCGAAAGTTATCGACGAAAAAGTGGTTAAGCCGTTCGTTCTTTAGAGAGCTATAACTCCATAACGGATTGTTATTATTTTGTAGGAAGCATAGGCAATTGATGTAATTGCGATAGACAGGTACTTTTAAATTTATTAAAAGTATTGCATGGATACCTGAATCCCACCTTGGCCCACCTTCGACGCACTCATTGGTTGCCTATTTCGCACATATTGGTTGCCTTTGTTTCCAGTAAAATGATAATAATTTGTCTAACTTGATATACAGTCAACTAAAGAGCAAGGAAGAGTACTCGGTGTTTTGAGTATTCGCATTGCCTGGCGTTTTTAATTTTTGGCACGTTTTATGCACCAAAAATTTCTTGAACTATAGCGATTATCAATGTTCCTTTGCTTCGATCACATTCCTAGAAATTTTCTAAAAAAATCATTAATTAAATCGGGCGCGGTAGAAGTTAATCACAATCACGTAGCATCTTATTCTGATAAGAATCAGGATCAGAATCAACGTCATTTATCTTTTGATTTAGAAACAACTTAAATAACCATAACAAGTCAGATGTGGCTGAACAGGAAGTGTGATTAATAAGTGTGCTCAAAAAACACGCGCTAATGTAAGTGCTCAAACCTGTTGTAGCTAAATGAATATTAACCAGTTGGTGTAATAAACAAAAAAATCATATTGTAAATACGAAATTAACCAAATCTCGTTACCATAAAGTTTGCATCTCGCTTGGTAAAAGTTAGAAAATAAGGTCGACGAGTGGGCTTTATGAATGAGCGGAGGGTCCCTCTCTGTAGGTGTGGCGAATAAAAATCAGAGTGAGTATGAACCACTATGAATGAATCGCAGTTGAGCGGGAAGGGGATCAGATAAGGTCAGTTAATGTGTGGGAAGCTTCTAAAATAAACTTAGTTTACCCCAGGGTCGGTCGTCGTAACACACATGATCTTGTGTTTGTTTAAATGTTCCAATGACCCGGGGTATTACGTGCAGATGCTGCTACAACATTTAATTTTGCAACAATAGTAATCACTGTAAAAAAAGAGAAATCAATCATTCCAAAAAGATAGGTAGGAATGATTTCATGTAATTATTAATGATTCTAGGAATTTCACTTGATTTTAGGTGACTAATTCTTTAATTGATTTTGTCTTTAGATTATTACAAGTAATTTTATAGGTTTTATGCAAATACCAATTTCAGTGCCTTGGTTTGATTCAGGTAATTTTACCTTTTAGCTAATATGTTCTTTTTTTATTTAAAACAGTCGCAAATGGGTTTGGCATACCTGTCGAAAAGTGGGGGCCCATCAATTTAGGACTGGCGGATTTACTGTTTTTAAATTAATTTATTGGGTGGTCTTCAATAGATGAGCATATAATAAGTATGAAATCAAAAATATGCTCTAAAAGACGTTTTTAATCGCCTAAAATATGCTCTATAAAAATGAAAACAAGTGCTCTAAAGAATTGAAAATATTCTCTTAATTTACCACAAAAATTTTCAAATACGATGTCTAAAATAGGGAAAATATGCAATAAATATATGCGTTTGATTTGCTATAAATCTTAATATGTAAATATATGCACTTATGAAATTTGCAAACATGCCTCAATGCGCACCTTTTCTTGAAACGAATTTATGTCTAGTCCATTCCTTCGTTCGAATGAAAAAATATATGTCTGAGCATATTTTTAGTTGCTCTTATATTGTCACGCTAGGGGTTGTAGCGTGTGTGACATAATGTCTAGGTATATTATAAGAACAACCAAAATTCAACAGAGATATATTTAGTTAATGATTTACATGATTATTTAATACTAAACTAAAATTACTTACATGTGTTACAATACAGTTTGTTAATCTGGGGCTCAAAGCCCCCAATATGCGAGAGGTATTTTGAGTCGTAGCTTATTGTAGATGGCAGAGACTCATGCTGAGTCTAAACTGGATTTGGTTGTTGGTTGTTGGTAACTGCTCTCGTACCAGTAAGCTGAATCCTTTTATACTCTGTGTTGCAGAGTGGTTTTATTAATAATCAATATAATGTGGTGTACTGCAGATGTGATGCACCGAGGCCCAGATTAATTTATAAATAGACTAATCAATATTATGTGTAATTAAATACACAAAAGTGCAACAAAGAGGGAATGCATACAACCCTTGATGTCTAAAAATAGATAATCCATACTCCTCGATTGTACCGCATTGCGACATATTTTAATATATATAATTATTTTTGATAATTAATATTAAGTATTTTAAATAAGACTAAGTCATATTATGACACATCTCCCCCTGCAAACCAAGCGAAATCCATCTCTTGAGATGGTGAAGCTTAATTTACACAAGGATTACAAAAGATCTACATCGAGACGTTAAAATTGGTTAATACAGTCATATAAGATACATCATACTTAAAATGGTATACACACAATACAATACATGAAATTTTATAAGCAGTTGTGTATTTGCAACATTACACGAAACTTTGGTTTAATAAAACACTTCACTAGTTTACTTATTTGACGCACACTGTAGTGGCTTGAAACATCACTGTTTAGTGACTGCGTTGCCTATGCAACCCGTCGTGGTTTCCTTTGTAAGCTAAGTCACCTATCGATGATCTCGACCGATGCTGTTGTGTGTGTGTGGTGTGGTCCTGCAGTTTTCTACCATTTGTGATTCTATAGTCAGTTTTCTACCAGATTGTAATTGTAGTTCCATAGTTTCTTTCCAGATGGCGTACAATTCGACAAGTCTACAACTTATAAATTGCAGATAAATACCATATTTTTACTAATACAATTTACACGTATATTTGCAGCATTATAAATCAACTTTAAAATTGTAATGTTGATAAATAATATTTATATCCATTCTGTTTAGAACTTGTATGTCTTTACAGTATATTTATCAAGGTATTAGGTATAAATTGTGATGGTTCAACGCGCATATTCGAGATTTTGCAGAATTTGCAAAATTTTGAAAAGATCGCTCTGCGATGCAATTGTTCTTCAGTCGAACTTTTGATCTCGGCGCTGCTTTTTCGTTGGTTTGTGGTTTGTGTTTTTTCTTTGTTCGTTTTCGTTTTGTGTTGTATTGAGATGGATGGTCAAATTCCTCCAGTGCAACAGATTCTCAACATCGTTCCTCCCTTGGGACCTGGTTTATTGTCGCCTGTTCGTGAGTATAATTTTTTTTTGTTATACAATTATGATGTATTATTATGATTATTTTGCATTTCGTTTTTTCAGAAGTGTATCAGGGTAACTTCCTGGATACCGTTTGGGTCCGGAGGGGTTACCCTCTGACACTTGTGCAGTCGGTGGTACAAACCGAATTAGGGGTTGGTACCGTTTATGTAGTCATCCCAGATGGGGTCGGCTACGACCTCTTTGGAATGAATGTGCCCGTGGGTTTTGTGGACGTGGTCGTGGTTGCAGAGGGTGACTTCCTGCGGGTCACGTTTGAGTATTTTGCCCTTGGTGTGGCCGAAGATGATGACGAGGATTTCGAAATTGTAGAGGAAAGTGATGATAGTGGTATAGAGCAAGGTGATGAGGATGATGAAGACGGGGACGGCGCTTAGGACGACCCTCTGTTTCCGATGTTTGCGTATAGTTTTCTTCCTTCCCCCTTCTTCTAACGTTTTACTACCACTGACTAAAACGTTTGAAAACTGCTGGTTGCAGCACGTGAGTATTGTCACTTTGTTAAAAATGTCAGTGTATAGTTTAGCTCGTTGTTTTACCTATGATTTATAGTGAAATTACAAGTTAAAAGCTTTACCTAAAGAGTGAGTTACAACTTTTTACTATATCAAAACGCTTAACAATTTAAATATTAATAAATTTAAAAGAATTTATGAAGTTTGTAACCTGTTTTCTTAAATTCTAATTTCATGTAAAACGTGTTCAAACATTTTGTAATTTTGTGGTGAAGCTTGAAACGTTGGATAATTGGTATACCCAAATTTAATTCGTTTTTTACTGATGTAAGTAAATTGTATAATAATGAATTATACGTATGAACATGTCGTACAAGTTTGAGGTTATGTTACAAAAATCTTCTAATATACGTACAAACTTAAACTTAAATAATTTTTAGTTTTCAAGTGAAATTAGCTAAAAGAATATAATGTTAGAATTTAATTTAATAATTAATTAATTAATTAATTTAATAATCTTGTTTATGAGAAATTTTTCTCACAAAACTCGACAAAAGTTTTTGATGAGTTGCTTTTTTCTATTTTCACTTTATACCATTTGGAATAAAAGCTATAAGCCACACAAAAGCGTCTTGTTTATTTTCATAAAACATGAGGTTATCCAACAATTCTAGGAAAAACGTCATATTTTGTTGTCACATTTTTTGTTTTTAGGGTGGATTTTACAATGTTTTCATTGTAAAACATTTCTTAGTTACTGCAAGTATTAAATTTATTATGCAAAAAAAGTAAGTTCTTTTGAACTGAAACCGTTTTCTACGCGTTTCCAGTGCACAAAATCGTTAAAATTTTGCCATTTGGAATAAAAAATAACTTAGTTCTTAGTTTATACAAATGCATCGTTATTTTTTAATTGTGTCGATAAATAATTTTTATTCGGCAATAGATTTAATCACAGGAACTAATTTCATCTCCCTGTATGTCTTGTTTTATTTTTGATAAATTAAATTTAAAGGTTGCTTTTGATTACATGATTTTGAATTTCATATTTTTGTCAATTTTCACTGATTCGTAGAGAAATGTTACAAATTTTTGCTGTTCTTTCACATTCATAAAGCAATTTTCAGAAATTTTAAAACAATTTGCACAAAACATATTTGTTTTGACTTATTTAATTAAATCAATTTTGTAATAAGTTTTCTAAATTTCCAACATTTTTGATTACAATTTTTTGATTTAGATCTAGAACAGTTTAATGCCTAAGATTTTAATCATTAGAAAAAAATTAACTGTAAGAACTACAGATTTTATAATTATACAAACATTTTTAATAATTGAAACTACATCTTTGTTGTCTCTATGGTTATTGCTAAGTGTTCTAAATTTTTCCTATTATCAACATAAGTTCAAATTTAAATTTTTTCTTTATCAAATTTTGATATTGAAATGTTTAACACGAAAAAATAATAAATTTTTTCTGAAATATGAAATATGTAACCTTTTTTATGAAATTTAATTTTTCTTGACTTCAAATTTATGTTTTTATGTTTTTTCGTACAGGTTCCAATTTATATGTACTGATTCATTCAATTCCATTACATTACTGTGATTTCCTCAGAAAGCAACTTATTAAGAATTCCAATTATTTGATGGTTTTAAAACACAACTTTCCATTTAGTTTTGAAAAAGTCTAATTCATCTTGCATTTTGGTCCACATTTTTACAGGTAAGCTGTATATCATTTTTCAACTTATTAGCTTATGACTTCATGAAATGCCTTGCAATGTACTCACGCCGGAAATTGATAAGGACTTTAATTGCTTTAATTGTTGGAGATCAGATAACAATGTGGTTCTTATGCAGCCTACAAAAGTGCTGTACTTGAAGAAAAATGCAAATGCTTGCACCGGTGGGTCCTATTTTTAGCAATGAGCATTTTCATTGATGCACTTTGCATTCCAACTACCTGATTTGTTTTACACTTTTTTTTTTTTTTTTTTTTTTAATACATTATAGCATGTACTTATCTAAAGTATGCTTTTATTTTTCATTTAGTTCCTGTAATTGTTAATTTTAAAATTTTTGTTCATATTTTAACAACAATTATCATTTCTACTATTTATTTAGTTTTTTTCATTTTATACATTCAACTAGGTGTGTCATCCTTAATTGGAATGATTTCTGAAGTAAAAATCGTTGAACTAAGATAATTGTACAGAACTACAGAATCCTTTCAACCGAATTCGTTCTATCCCCTAACGAGTTTTGTCAACAGAATTTCGATTATTACAAACAATGTGCAATATCTCATATCCCGGGGTTACTTGTAACCAAGTCTTTCTATTTTTATTTTTAACTCTGTTTCTATCTCAGGGTTAAAATGATGCAAAATTGGTGCAGATGATAACTTACTTTTTAAAGTATCAAATGCCTTTTGCTGCTCTGCTAACAATTCTAAATGTTTTACATAATTGGTTATAATTTGTTAATTATTTTACCAATTACTAAAAATGGGTATTGAACAAAAATTAATTTTGCAATTATTACTTGATCATTTTGTTAATGTTTTACCAACAATTATTATTTGTTCACTATATATTTTTTTCTCAAAATTTACCTAAACTTGCAAGTACAATTTTAATTAATTTTTAATTTTGATTTTGATCTTAATATCTGTTGGTTTTGTCTTTCATTTCTGGCTGTTTATATGTTTTGAGTTATTTTCGAATTAAAATTTAAGATGATCGAATTTAATATTTTAAACTAAATTTACTGATTTATGTTGAACAATCAAGTTTTTCATTTAATTATTACCTATAATAAAAATTATTCTGATGAATTATGTTTTAAACATTAAACATATCATATTTCGTGAATAAAACCAATGTAATTTAAATTTGTGATTGTATGCTAATTTACGATTTTCTTACAGGCAATATGAATTCGTAGTTTATCATATCATGTGGTTACTTTTGTCCGAAAAGGAGAAGTTTGGCTAGTTCCTTCCTCTTTTTTGACCTCGATCAGGTTCGTTTATGAATTGGAGTATTTTGAATTCTGCATTCCCTATCAAATGTAAGTTCTATGAATTGTTAATTGTTTTTTCAACTATAACGATTCCTTTAATATTTAACAATAGTTTCCATTTTATACTTGTTCATGAAAAGTGTGATATATTTTTTGTCACTTGTAGACCTAAGTATTCCCATTAATTTTCTATATATTTCCTTTCGCTTAACTCTTTATTTTATATTTCTTTGGTGCATTATCTTTAATTTATTTTATCTATAACCTCTTATACCTGTAGGTGTTGAGGACTTCTTTCCTTATTATTTAATTTCGTTCCCTAACTTTGTCCAAGTATAAACAAAATTTGGTCTAAGTTATAAATTGGTTAACTGGCAACGGCTTCACATAAAAATTTCAATGTAGCTTCTTCTTCCCTCATAATAACAACATGCGCGCTTCAATAATAACAAGCCGTTTAAACCCTTCTTTTATTTATCTTTAAAATACATCTCTTCTCTTTACGTTTCGAACCATAAAAAATCCTTATACAGGAGTTTGATGATTTTAAAAAATAAGTTAAAAGGAATAGACACTAACTAAGTGATATGTCCGTTGCTAAATCAAGTTAGCCGACACGAGGGATTTATTTATTGTATTGTATCCTTACATTTCATATTTTTGAACATATCAACCCGGCCAGGATTTCTAGTGTCCCTTTTCAAGAATTATTAGGCCTCCATAATACATTCTTGTGCAACCATAATTTCAATCAATTTTTTCCACTATGCACCGTGTATCAGGGCGTCCCATGTAAATTTTAAAAGAGGTGGACCTTTAATTCCAACTGAATGAAAATATACTACCTGATTACACACAAAAGTTAACCATTATTATCTTATCTTTATTATAACTTAATTTGAGAATACCTAAGGCTATTATCAACGGAGAAGCTAAAACACGGCTGATAATCCATACAATACGGAGGCTACGATAAATTCTGTCTCATAATATTTGAGTAGAATTATCACTTTTCACTGGGACTTACCAAGAATTATCGAAATTTACATATATTTCGAATATTAAAATACATTACGTTACATTATTACATTATTTTTCTTCTTGGCATTAGGAGCTTTTTTTTTAATTTAATTATACAATCATTTTCTTAAAATTCTTTGCTTTACGTACTATAACGAGTAGAATATATGCTCCTTATTAACATTATTATTTCATTTATTTTCCATTTGTTACTATAGTAGTAATTCAACTTTTATTTTTCATTATATTTTGTTTAGAGTGTACGGGTATTAAGTTTTTACCGATTTGTACCTCTTTATAATCTCTTGTATTTTATAATTTTACATTTTCCTTACAAATTTTTCAATTTACCAACTGTACTATTATTTATTATTATTTTTCTCTAAGGCAAAAACACGTCGCCTAATCTCATATTATTATGTTTCAGATTTGCAATGTCAATTGACAATCTTATGAAGATGGGAAGTATGCTCATCGAGTTTCATCAAGTTTCAATATTACTTTGTCTGAATTAGTATGTATTATAATTATTCTGTAATTCATGCATCTTTATTCAAAAATCTACTTTTTTACGTAAGTGTGTCTACTCAATTTTAATCGAATTAACAAGCTAATATCTTGTTTATAATTTTTTAATTCGAAGCATTCATTGTTAATAATTGTCAATAATTTTTCAATTATATTTTAGTTAATATAAACTTAAACGTATCAACATTTTTATAGATTCTCTTAAAATAAATGGAAATGGAACAAAATTATTAATTATTCCTCAAAACTTTTATTATAAAGTCATGCTTTATTTTGACTTTGAGTGGTTGGAATTATTTATTTTTTCCATAAAAATTCCTTATATAACCCTATCTTAGGATTATTTTTCCCAAATTTTTGTATTATTTACTCAATTCTATAATACATTTTTTCATAATTTTTTTTTCAAAATGATTTTCAGGAAATTAATTAATTTTTTTTTCATTAATTAATCGTATATCGTTTAAATATTTGTAAAAGTATTATTTAAATTGATTTGCCCAAAATGCTGGTATTGATAATTTTTATGCAAATTTATGCAAACAAATTTAATGTTTCTTCTTTTAAAATTACTGTAAAATTTTGAAAATTAATTTTATTTTTCTGTTTCAGCAGAAACTTCATTCTATCATACTTAATTTTCCCAATTATTTCCCAAAATTAAAGATTTTGGAGAGGACTTGACTACTACGTCTGTTACTATTCGATGTACGATTTTTCAGCTTCGAAGAAGTCGAAAATCAATTCTGATTTGCGAATGTGGTCCTTAACTAACAAGAAAAATTTTGTTGTTGTAGTTTCTCCTATATTTTCTACATTATTTTTCGTACGGGTTTTTCAGTTACACCTGTATTTAGGCTTCTTTTTTATTTATTATTAATGTAATCCAAAATTGTTAAAACTTATAATTTATATTTTTGTTGTATAGGTAGCCTTTTTTATATATTCGAATTTATTTTGAACAACGAGGCTTAACAATGTTATTGTCCATTTATGTTCTTTGATTTATTATTTTGTTGATAAAATTTGGAAAACTTTTGTTTCCTAACTTGTGGAATTTTTATATTAATATTTATTTTTATTTTGCATGTTTTTGCATTGTGACCTATGTTACCAGATCTAAAACACTAGACCGATGTGTTTCTACAGTGCGTAAAGGATTTTGATTGATATTTCCTCCCCTGGCACAGAAATTTACGCCAAAACGATTAAAATTTGGACTTTGATTTAGCCTTTTATTAAAAATTTCAGTATTGTTGTAATTTACTGATTCATTTTGATACGGTATTAATTTAGTAACCAATAAAGGAGATTTGGTTATTTGTAATTTTGACAATTCTTGATGTTACATAGCATTACTTATTTTAAAAACCAATTTTTCTCAATTTTTTCTAATGTCATATTTTCTTCTGTTAATAAAAGATATTGATACTGCAATGACGGCCTCAATCCTAATTCGAAATATTTTATTATGTCCGTTTCAGACATATTTTCATTGAAATTATAGCAAAAATCTAATATTTTATAAAAATACTTATTAATGTTTTCAAAATCGCCTTGTTTTCTATATTCTGATTTAAATTTTGATCCTTGGTGAACTATATTTCTTGAAAGATTTTTTTTTGAAAATGGGTTTTAACATTTTCCCAAGTAAAATCTTTATTAACAGGGTTTACTCTGAATTGTTCGTACGAAATTGCTGCAGGTCTTACTAAAGAATTATATTTTGAATTATTCCATGAATTTACCGTTTTAATTTTGTCATAATTGTTTAAAAATTTTGTTGGATTTTTGTTTTTAATTGAGTTAGATTTTTCAGGACTTAAAAATTTTTGAAACATTAATTTGCATGCAGTTTCGAAAGTTTGAGCAAATGTTACATCTGCTATTTTAACTAATGTTATAAAAACAATTGAATTTGGAATTATTTATGAAACTTATTTGAAGCTATATTTTTCAAAGTTTTGTGAATTTTGTAATTTAATGAGTAAATTTAAATTTTCTAATTGTATTCCAATATTTTCTTTATTTCTTTATTTGCCGAAGTGTTTATATTTTCAATTTTAGAATTTAATTTTTTGAAAAATCATCGGATTTGTTTGATTTGTAATTTTACTAATTTTTTGAATACAATTTAATTTTATTAGATGTACTTTTTTCAAGAATTTTATACGAATTTATTAATACAAGAGTACAGGTATAAATTTTATAATTTTGACATATAATTGTAAACCTATATTTATGAAATGAAAAAATCTTATGAAATTTTGCAATTCTTTCTTTTTATTCTGTGGTAACATTTGTTGTTAGTTCTAAACTATTACGTTTTAATTTAAAATTCGAGGAATAATTTGAAATAAAACCTAACTTTGTTTGGTTTTAAATGAAAGTTTGACAAACTGTTCATTCTGGCAATTTATTATTATTATTTAATTTTTTATTTTTAAACTGTTGATGTTTTAAATTTTCTCTGTATGTTCTTCCCTAGACATTTTATTCGAGATCGCAATCCATAATTAAACATGTACTGTTCATAATAAATTTATTTTAATTTTACCTCTAGCTTGCGAAGAATAATTAAACAAATATTTAACAATCAATGCCAGTTAATGATATAAAGGCACCTCTTATCATGCTAAGATGTCCTTAAATAATCAACCTTAATCGATTTAATAACAAATCCTATTTAACATTGTAATTCTAACCAAGCTAGCACATTTTTCATTATGCACCCAACTTGAAACTAAGAAGTACATATTAATCAAAAGCTGATGTGGGAAATGGTTAGACTATAAATCTAAATCCAAAACTCAGTGATCCTTTTCTTTCGATTAATAGCCACAAGTCAAGTTACATTCGAAATACACAAAAAAAATTTTATGGATTGTAATTATGCCCGGCACCTCCACCAAGTTGTCACGCTAGGGGTTGTAGCGTGTGTGACATAATGTCTAGGTATATTATAAGAACAACCAAAATTCAACAGAGATATATTTAGTTAATGATTTACATGATTATTTAATACTAAACTAAAATTACTTACATGTGTTACAATACAGTTTGTTAATCTGGGGCTCAAAGCCCCCAATATGCGAGAGGTATTTTGAGTCGTAGCTTATTGTAGATGGCAGAGACTCATGCTGAGTCTAAACTGGATTTGGTTGTTGGTTGTTGGTAACTGCTCTCGTACCAGTAAGCTGAATCCTTTTATACTCTGTGTTGCAGAGTGGTTTTATTAATAATCAATATAATGTGGTGTACTGCAGATGTGATGCACCGAGGCCCAGATTAATTTATAAATAGACTAATCAATATTATGTGTAATTAAATACACAAAAGTGCAACAAAGAGGGAATGCATACAACCCTTGATGTCTAAAAATAGATAATCCATACTCCTCGATTGTACCGCATTGCGACATATTTTAATATATATAATTATTTTTGATAATTAATATTAAGTATTTTAAATAAGACTAAGTCATATTATGACAATATTAAGCTAGTGCACCTTGACACTAAAATCCATAATTCTTCCCAGGAATGGTTTGCTCTACAAAGGGTTAAGTAACGGCATGAAATTTATTATTTTCTACTTCATATAACAAAGTTTAAAAACATATTCATGATGTATTTATGTACAATTTGCGATCACACTTGTTTAATGTTTAATTTCAGTTATTTAATTATTGTTTAGAAAGTACTTTTGTGGTAAACCACAAGCCAAATATATCACAATTTTTGTAGTTTTTTTCCTGGTAGAACAATTTGTTTAAAAATCATTAGTGACCTAAACAACGTTTACTTACAACTGGAAAAGTTTTCAAAGACAACGGGTTTTGCAAATGTTTCCTTCAATTTATAAAAGGTAGCTACTACAAGTTCCCGGTAAAAATTGAAAAAGAACGCGAGACATACCGGTAGAGTTAAGATTGTCTGCTTCCTGAATATATAAATATCTATGTTTTTAAAATTTTATTAATAGCATGTAAAGTGTATCTATCATAACGTCAACTTGTGCTGTAATGGTTTTGCTAAAGGTTAATGGGTCCTTCGGTTGTCAAAATATGAATATGGAGTAGCCATTAGGTGACCAATTTTAGCATGACATGCTCTACTAAACTTATCATACCTTCCCCTTCACAAAAACTTTGTTGTTGGTTCTTTTACAGGTTTTCTAAAAACAGCGATTTGTTATTTATCGACACTAATGGTTATCATTTGTAAAAGCGGACACTAATCTTTTGTTCTTTAAATTATACTCACGATTCTGATTTAAACTTTAGGCGTCCCGTTGATTAGCGAAATCACAAACTTACATTTTGTTAAAAGTGTTTGCGTTCTGTAGTTTACACTTGCTCTTTTCAAGTATTGTTAGTTGTATAGATAACCTTAAATCATCAGTAAATTTTGATATAGTCATATCTACAAGCCCAAATATTTTGTGTGAAAAGGAAGTTTCTAATTTCATCACATACTTCCTCGAATGTAAATAATAAACTGTGTAAGCTTAGACATTTTCGGGTACCAAATAAAATTCTCAGGTACCGTTTCTGCATGAGGTTCATCATAAACCGTCAAACCAAATTTCTTGAACTCATTGACCGCAGGAGAGGCAACGCGTGCTGCCGATGGCTTGATGAAAGTTACGTCAGTGAAGCTGGCGCCTGAATGCGCCCACGTGCACATTGAACAAAAACACGCATATAAACACGATTTATGAATGTAAGTGGTACGTGTTCGTATTTAATTAATTTAACTTTCGAAAATTTTATAAGACGTATAAAAACGAAGGTTCGGAGTTCAGGTCTAAGATGATTGTCTTGTTAGTTGTAATTGGCCCTAGACCGGCCGGATGTCTTGCTTATAATTAGATGATTACGCTGCGCAACTCGTAATTTGTTGGAATTTTTCTTAAATAAGTCGCCTCTTGAAGCTGTTGCTCCTACAGTTTTATTACAATTGTATATAAACAGTGGTGTATAACAAAACCGTTGTTATAACACTACACTTGCTCGTAAATATGAAATTTTCCTTCTTACACGGAGTTCACTATTTGCCGAAATATATCCATACATGACTACTAGATAATTTAGACAAGATGGCGAGTAGTGTCTCTTAATTATGAAACTACGAATCGCGGAGTACCTTAAAGCTGCGAAAAGCTCTCTGGTTTGTGTTTCTGTTTGTCAAATTCGTCAACTTCAGTGTGGTTCATCCCTGAATAACCGTTCTGATATTCACTATTAAGCGAAACCGGAAGAAGCTTTAAATAAAACTTTGTCTCTATTAAAGAAACATTGTTTTTCATTTATATATGTGCGAATTTCCGTCTTTCTTCAACTTTATTACTCTACACCGCATCGAATTTCTTGCCAGCCGTCATGTCAGCTCGAACATGGGCTTTGATGACCTGTGACCTCATTTACCCCTTGGTTTTCTTAAAACCAAGAGGGGCATTCAATGTTAAGCTTTTGTTGGTCACGCATTGGAATTAGTTGTATTAAAACGTTTACTTGAGAATTTATTACAACAAATATTTTAGAGCATTAAACGCTTCTCTTTATTGAGCAAGCCCCTATATACTAAAGATCTTTTTTAACTTCTAACTTAGAATTCAGTTTTTAATTTCCATGATCTTAAATTTCAAAAGCACAGTACATTAAAACACAAGTTTTGCGCTTTTTCGCTGAAATAATCCGATTTGTTAACCTCACCGACATTACACCTGAAGCGTACGCTGGGAAAATCCAACTGATTTTGGGAACCGAAATTGTTTTATAAAATTCGTTGTCTTATATCGCTTTTTAGAGGGTTTGCTATTTTTTCCTTTTCTTTTCCCCTTCTTCGACATATTCCCATTTTTTTCATTTTGTTTGCGTTGATTTCTGAAAATGCCCGGATTGTGAAACTGATGAGAAATAGGCAAAACTTTGTCTATTCCGTGAACTGGCCTCTCTCCTCTGTCTTATTTCACAAACTGGGCAAAAAATTTTTATTCTGCCCAGTTCATTAACTGGCTAATTGCTAGAGTAAAACAATTTCTTACTATCAAATATTACTATGGTAACTAGTACCTATCTTGTTTTATTTTTGAGTTAGTGAAGAATTTTTCGCATTATTCAATAAAAAACTGCCAGTTTTGACAACTAACCGAAAGGCATTGGAGACGCGACAGCAAAAATATGACAAATTACAATCTACCCCTGTACACTTTTAAAGGCGAAAGTACTGAACCAATTTTGATGAAATTTTAAAATACGAAGTATATCGAAAATTGTAGTACCAGTAAAGCTTTTGAAAAAAATCCAAAACCGGAAGCGGAAGTTAGAGATGTTTTTTCTGTAACATTTTATTGCAAAACTAAATTTTTAAATTTCAGCACAGGATCTAATAGAAGAACTTAAGGCAAATCAACAACTTTTTATACCGAACGCTCTAGCTTCAAAATGGCAGTTATGATAACGACCTTAACGCTTATTTCTTCAAAAAGTATTGTCTAATCGGGATCAACTACAACTTGTTTGACAGCCCTTTGTGGGTTGTATACTTTGAAACAAAATTAATTTCGAAAATCTGAAAACAATCGCAAAATCTTTCTCAAAACTTTTGAAAATTTTCAAAAACATATTCTTTAAAACTGCCCACACAATTTCTTGGAAATTTTGTAGGCAACTATAACTAAAGATTCGCTACACTTTGGTTTTTTATAAAAGCTATAATCTCACTGTGGCGCATTCTCTGAATTAAAAAAACAATTCTTTCGCAGAATTGCTTATCATGACTGGTAGAACCAAAATCTTATGTTAATCTTTAGATACTTTTATAATTGAGGGGGGAGTACTGTAAAAAAAATGTAAATTCCAAATACTTGAAATTTTTAAAATAATCTTTCTCAAACGGCCTACGTTTTTTTTAAACTTTCTTGTCTTATAGAAGCGAACCTTAAACCTTTAAATGGCATTGCAGCTGAGATATCTAGAGGGTATCTGGAAATGTGGTTGCATTACCATCAGGTGTTGAAAATTGGATTACCATTGACAGTTAATACAGTTTTACAGACTTAATCACCATGAATAGGAATCAGAGACAGACATTCATTTCTGCCGGCCGGTGTAATTTGCGCAGAAATATACCTGTGTCCCAAAAATTGACATGTAAAATGCGCGGGGTAAATAGAATGGTCCACTAATCCAACCTGTAATTTGCGCGGAAGATCTTATCAGACTAATGAGCTATATGTTAACGAGCACTTGGGAATATTTTGCTTTTATAATAGTTTGATAATAGGAAAGAAAAACAGTTTTAGTAATATGGTGTTTTATTACAGAATAAATGCAAATTTAATACATACAAGATACATAATTATCACGTCAATTATTTTATTATATTTATAAATTATTACGTTAACATTTTTACTAAACCTATAATTATATAATTTCTAGTAAATACATTAATTTATTTCAAATTAAACAGGAACTTTGTACAAGTATGAAATGGATTTCACAAAATCATACCTAGAAATGATTTTACTATTATATTCATCCAATTTTTTTTTCAACAATTTTTGACGTTCCCGAACTTGTCTGTCTGGAAGCTGTGGGGCATCATTTGAGTTTACACTTGTAATTTTAAGCATAAGTGGATTCATCTATTTTAAGCAATGCGGCGATCGTGAGGAGCAGAGATGTTACTATAAAATAATAATCATTCGCATGATTACTTATTAGTTACGCATGTTTAGTTCAGTCGCTGACTGCGTATTTCAGAATGTACAACACCGCAAGACGCATTCGGTGTCTTGTATTTCGACACAGTTTGTTTACTATTTTTTTAAGTTTCCAAAAATGCGTGGTGCGTAGATCACGGGGTACGCTAGTGTTATATTATTGGTTTAATACCGTAGCAAACTGAGCATTGTGCCACATTGTTGTAAAACACAAAATTAGTCTCGAATAAAAATAAAAACGTCATAGCCAAAAACTGTCGCTTACAAAAGTTTTTAATGGATTATTATGTTTCATTAATATGACCAACAAATTTTTCCACAACATAAAAACATAAAACGTATTTTTGTCTGTAATTAATATTCACAGCAGTGGAACAGCCAGTTTATACATTTACAAACCCTAAATAAAACACATACGTGTAACAAACCCGATGAAATAAATGTTCAGAAAAGAAAATACTGTGTTTCATCTCCTCCTTTTGGGCATTCTGGTGTAACGTAATATATTACAGTTACATTACACATTACATTACAAGGTTTCCAGTAGCGTCCGAAAGTTCAAAATTTAGGTAGGCAATAGCAAACGCACAAATAATTTAAATTAAAATTACAAAACTAAAAATTCTCTATTTCAAAAATTATGCTCGCTATCTCTATCAAATATCAGTAAACAACAAACATGCGTTTGTCTTTTATATGTTGGTCCACGATATTTTCCATATTTCTTGCAAACGTGCAAACTACGTATAAAATAAATACAAACCTGTTTGGTATCATATAACCTATCCTACACGCTGCACCTGATTGCGGCTGACTGATATACAAGTAAAAACTATAGCAGTGTTGCTAAGTCAAAAATTTAAATTTGACCTATCAGATAAAAAAGTTTCTATTTCACTAAATTTTTCCCATAAAGCTCCCCGCCCCCTTGCATTAAAACATTAACAATACAAAAAATAAATAGCTATATTAAAAGCACAAGTTTTATTAGAATTATGTGTATCATATTATACTTCTTCTGATTAAGTAACGTACAAATAACAGGTAGGTTGGTAACTGACTATTGTGTAATGGTAAGGATTAATGCTTCAAGAAGACTCAAAAGGCAAGAGTTTGTATAAATCTGCAAATTCGGGTATTCATGGCTGTTGTAATACGTCCGGCGTGTTAGGATTTGGGGGAATTGCCGAATTCTAACATTATCAAAATAATCCTGGATCCCTAGTGGCGGATTAGAGTCATTGTAGACCTTAGGCGCAAATGCATTGCGCGAGGGGTTTACTAAAAATTTAAAATAAACAGGTAACTGATGGTCTGCAGCACTGCATTGTCTCACTAATTCATTATAAGCGTACTGCGTAGCGAGCTTTGACCGGATCTTCAACACTGGACTAGGCAAAGCGCTCTCTTGTTTACGTAGTCCGTAGACGTACAAATAGTAAATTATAGTGTGCTTAAAGTAACTAACAATAAAAATTTTGAAAAGGAAAATGATTTTTTTCTTTATTTGTTTTGAGGCGCCCGCACGGCTCAGGTAAGCGCCCTGTGCACCTGTGCGGTAATCTACCACTAATGGGGTTTGTAGGTTCTTTTATTGGGCCTATTTGTAAAAATGCACCACTGCTGGTGTTCCCATCCCAGTAGTCTAAACTGTTGGCGAATTAACAAATAGCGGTAATATTTAAATAATTAAATTATTGGGTTATGATGAATAAACACATTCTTTAAATTTTTATTATTGTATGATAAAAAGTTGATATTTTTTTGCAATGGTTGAAAAACCGTCTGATTTTTGCATTTTGCGTTTTTACCAATCACAAGACAATTTTTCAAAATCATCAAATCTGGTGATTTTTTGCAAGACCTGGCAATGTTGAACTACAGGAACAAGCGCGCTAGTCGATAGTCACTGCATCCTGACATCCTTACTATTTCTTTGCATTTGATCATTTCATTCGTTTACTAACGTGGATACAGGCGTGTTAAGAATAACAGATTGGTGGATTGTTTCGTCGCTGAGAAGCACTAGGTGCGAAAAGGCTCGCCTTCGCGTATGCAATACAGTGTCTAAAAGCAGTGGTTTATTTATTTAGCGCCCAATTTATAATGTTACCCAGTGGTATTCGAACATAAAAAGTGTATGTAAAAGTTTGTGTTTCTTTTATTAAAACTTATTAAATTTGAATTTTGTTTGTTAAATTATGGGTACATTACGTGTTACATTACGCTGTTAGACGGCATATTGCTCATATGTACATATGTGCACAAGGTCTTAAATATAATTTTCACTTCTTCCACTGCATATAATGTAAATAAATTTTCAATTCCGAAACGTGTGATTAAAGTAAATATGGTATCTATAGAACCTTCAATCTGCCGACAAGAAGTTTAAATGATGATTGTCTTGTAGAGTTTTGTTATACTATAGCTTTGTTTTGAACTTCGGTGATTTTCATTTGGTTGATGCTTATCTGTTATTGTAATAATACGATATGAAACTTTGATTCAGGAAGTTTATGCTGATGGTATTGCATATAAAATTAATATAGAATTTATAGTCTATCAGTTATGTGCCCCAATTTATTTTTTTGTGATTATAATAACCTGAGTCTTTGTTCTTTGTTTTATTCGATTTTAAGGGCCTATTCTGTTGCATAGATAACCTATAATTTATTTACCTATTTTAAAACATAATTCGTTCAGACTATTGTTAACATGCGCACCAATTAATCATACATGTACACGTTATTGTATATTGAATTAGCTATATCACGATTAAACATTATCTGAAAAAAATATTAAATAACAAAATTGTTTGCTCATTTAAAAGTACTTAACGATTAAAAATCTTAATGCTAGTAAGTAAAAATAAAATTTCACATTGTTCTCAATTTATTACCACTGAAAAACAATATAGTTTATAGCTATACATATACAAAATAGACACGGATACCAGTAGCGATCGTAAAATCGGGCAGATCTTTTGATCTGAATGGCCTCGGTACGTCAATAAGATATGAAATTATAATTAAGGACATTTACTATTATAACAACGTAATTATTAATAGCTCTAATTTAATCTGGTTTTTTGAGTTATTAAATGTATCGTTTTAATTCCATTGAGTGATTAGATATAACCAAATACGGTTTTAACTATTAAAGGAATAATTATAAAGTATAAACAAGACAAGAGGTTTTATAGAATAAGGCCAGAGGGGGACGGTCCACACCCACGGAGCCCCACTTCTACCTGGGAGACTAAGAAGACGCCAATAATAACAATCAACAGTTACGTCACTGCAAATGTCATGTTTGTTAGCGAATGCAACTTATTGCTCAAGACAACTGGTAGTTTCCATATATTGAATTTTCAGCTTTAGGTTTCGTTTACATTGGCTCTTGAAAACTTATGGTGGACTGATGAAGTCACGCCTGATTAAAGTGGCATGTCCTTTTTTAACAGAAACGATATTTCCGGGTTTGTCCAGCTGTACGTTTACATTAATATATGGTTCGGTGTTTTAATTTTTTCGCAACTGGAAATGGTAACAATTAAACTGCTAAGTCACTGACGATTCCAGTAGGTTTGGGAGTATCATATTAAAATTTTGTGTGGTAACGATTTATGAACTATAACGGATTCCAATTTGTCATAAAATCCGTTTTTGGCGTCCGACAGTTACTGCACATACAAATTATCTGGTTGGATGTCGCGTTCGAAATTACGCATTCCACCGATCTTTTCTGGAAATTTTACTGTCGCAGATGCTCACCTGTGTTTCTTGTAGCAATAAAAAAAATCAATTGCAGTTAGTTTATGACGTTCTAAATCGGATATACACATACACATTGTGTTGTAATGTATCTAGTTAAAGTATTTATACTCTATTCGCATTTGATATCAATTGTCACTACCAAAATAAATATTAAAACCACCGCTTATCCTGTCACTAATATTTTTGGAACAGTTGTAGGTAACTCGAAAACTAAAACATTAACAGAAAAGGTTAAATTAGTGCATCTGTTTTGGGAGTTTAAGTAAAAATTTAAATACTGTAAATAACATTTTTCAACAGTTATTCAAGAAAAGCTGCATTTTACAGATCATCTTCAACCGCCTGTAACTCCCAGTCCTTTCGGACCATTTCGTTTTATTTTAAACCGTACAATATGCTCTTTTGCCCCGTCCGTCATGATAGCTCTTTAAAAACGCTGAAGTGTTAACTTCGAGTGGACTTTTCCATACTAGATATTAATACTTGCTGTAGTTGCAAAGGTGTAATATTTTATAGTTGTAACGTTGTACATTTCACCGTCTGTTATATTTCTAAGAAAACAAGTTGTCGTAACTTATATAGGCAACCCTACGATGTCGCGTACCGTAATATAAGAATAGTAAGAACGCAATCGCCCGCCCTACAGCTGATTACAAATTCCGCTTCGGATGTTGGACAAAAATTGCTACAATAGCTTTATTTGAGGAGTTATCACAAAAATGAAAAACATATTTTTTAACTAGAGCTAATTGATAGGAGTAGTGTTAAAATCACGTAACTGCCGAAAAACGCGTTGTTCATATTAAAAACTATCGGCTTTTTAAAATTTTAAGAATAGTTGAAAATCTTGTTAATTTTAACTTTAAATAGTCTATCGAACTGATAAAAATTTATAACGATCGCTGTTTCCGTTTTTGAATACATCATTAATCAATTTGAAATTTTTCAAAAATTCCTGGAAGACGTCAGTGTAAACTTATTTTTAATTTTCTAAACTTTGAAGCAGCCTTTTCAGGTTTTCATAATTATTTTATTTCAATCGTATACTATCCACCAAGGGCTCTTAAACAAGTTGTAGCTCATCCCGATCATAGAATTGCTTTTTGAGTAAATGGTCGTTAAATGCAAAATTTTCAAGAAATTATAGCGGCTGCCATATCAAAGCTAGAGAGTTCGGTATCAAAGTTTTTGATTTGCCTCAAGTTCTTCTCTCAGATCCCCCAAATTTTCAAAATTTAGTTTTGGAAAAAAACGCTACCAAAATAACGTCTAAATTCCGTTTCCGGTTATGGATTTTTTTAAAGCTTAACTAGAACTACAATTTTCGATATACCTCTTGATTTAAAATTTCATCAAAATCGGTTCAGTACTTTCGCCTTTAGAGGCGTCACCCGCACACCACCCTCCGTTGAAATCTAGATTTTGAAAATTTTCATGAAATCAATTCCAAAGGTATAGGAAAATAATAAAAAGTCTTAGGTGGCGGACTCTGTGTAGGGTGCGCCAAAAGTATGAAATACTGGCTGTAAAGTATTGGTTATTAATTGAAGGGTAACTAATTTTCATAAATAGAATTACAATGACACATTTAAAAATCGTTTTATTAGAAATATATGCAGGGTGTCCAAATTCGAAAAACATGAACTGGGACAGAAAATGGAAAAGTTGCCCCCCACCCCCCCGTCTGGACTATAAGCCACCTCCTTTTGAGAATAAATAATTAAAACTGTAGTGCAAGACACCGTATTTTTGGCAAATTTTTAGTATCAGTCGTTAATGATTTTAACTGATTTTAATGGCATAAACTTCAACAACACGAAGATTATAGAAAATTTAGTACATTTAACAAACACAACATGTATTTTGAAGATTAACATAAATACAATACATTGCCTAAGTACGTAAAGAAATATATGCATAGATCATAATTATTGTTAATTTATATATTTAGCGGAACTCCGCACAACACTTAAAAGCTCTTTGTATTCTTTAAGTATATTATTAAAGCCTCTACAGCTTACGTCCCTTAAAATGAAGATACATGTAATTATTACGTTATTGTACCTATATAAACCTATTTAGTTCATCATTTCATTGTATTTCTGCCAAAGAAAAAATTCTTTCGCAACTGGCGTTGTAGTCCAAAATTGCACTCAAATGCTAGTAACATAATAACAAACATAAACCGCAATTTTCTCTGGGCTACTGATAATATTGTTAACTGTTAGTTAGCATAGGATAACACAAGGCACAACATAACACGTGACGTGCGTGAAATGTCGCATTCATAGTGCAAAATATAATCGATATTTGTACATAACTGTTAATACCAAGAAACCGGAATATAAATATTTGAACGTCCTGGAAAAAAATGTTGGTGCTCTGAGCAACTAAAAAAATAGCGGAACAGGTCGCGGTAATTTATCATATTTTTTACGTTTTAAATATTCTGGCGCAGGTACATATATGACTAAAATAATGATTTAAAAAAATTAAAAAAAAAGAAAAAATAAAATAAAAACACTACCCATTACCCAAAAATATTAAACGTGAATATAGTGACCGCCACGGCACAAAGACAAGCTATAACTAGAAATTGGACTTCGGATGTCAGACCAAAAATCGCTATAAATCGGTTATATGAAGAGTTATCCAAAATATGCAAAAATCCAAAAACATATTATTAATTAGAGCTAATTGATAGGCGTAACTAAAATTACGTAACTTCGAGAAAACGCATTGTTGATGATAAAAGATATCGTTATTTCCTAATTTTTAAAATAGTTAAAAATTCTTATTAATCCTATTAAACTACTTCAGTAAGGTAAGCAAAAACCGGGACAAATTTCGGAAAACCGAGACGTATGGATAGCCTAAATAATTAAACATATATTACATTTGTTGGATATGGATATAGCATTATTGAATATATTCAGTGCATTGTAATTCAGTTGTATAAATATTACGAGTTTTTGTTTCGCTCTAAACTTTAAAACAAAATCTCAACAGATGAACTAACATGGTAATGCAAGCGTAAATTAAATTCCACCACTAACATCGCTGGCCTTGAAAATAAATACTACAGTTTTACATCAAAACGCCAAAATTAGAACGCATAAAGTTTTGTTCACTCAAATAAGCAGTGTTGTATCAAAAATTGCCCATTGAACTGAAAATTAAAAAAAATAGTATGTGTGTTCAAAGCCTACCATGTTAAAGTATTGAATTTAATTTTAGGCTGCAATATTTTAGTTCATGTACTAAGATTTTTTTTAAATTTTTGGGTAGGACAAAAAGCCAAACAATATCACTAAATAGATTTTTTCAAAATGCCCTATCTTATAGAATGAAATGTAAGCAATGTTACGGTTAAAAATGCAATAAAATAAATGCTGAATTTGTTAGAAATTGTTCTATAAAATACAAAAACACATAAGTCGTCTTAGAAAGCAAAGTGTACTTGGATTATTGTGTTTCCTGAAATAGGAAATATACAGTTATAATTTTTTTAAGTGTTAGATTTAACGTTCATTATTTATTAAATTAGTTTCTTTACAAATGTTGGAAAAGCAATATGTTTAAACGATCATGATATTGTTTAACTTATTTTCAGTAAGTACACAACAATTTCTAAATTATAAAATTTTGTACAAAAACAGTTTTTTTTCTTTTTCTTATTAGCCTCTAGGATTTTGTATTCCACTGGTAAAATCTTTTTTAGTAAGTAACCGGTCATTTGAATAGCTGGTTGACCGGATCAAATATCTGTTTTCACGAGTTATTAATCTAATGTTATGTTCTTGATATTTTAGGTTTTTTTAAATTTAATTATTTCTATGTTGTTAAAATTGTACAGGTATACATATTTTTATGTATTCATGCAAATGTTTATTTTGCAGTTAAATCCCTACCCAGAGTGATCGACATCAAATAATCTTTAAAATAAATGTACTTGCGTTTCCTTCAAATTGGCCCCGTTCATTGATGTTTTCAATTTAAATTTTTACGGTTAGGTAAGGCTAGTTGCATTTGAAATTTTGTATTTTTGAACTGTAAATGGCAATATAGTACTCGAAGGTGAAAGGTGATAAAATAATTGTAGGTAATAAATCAACATTTTTAGAAGTCTGCTCATTTCTCTTGAAATCTCAGCTGCACAACAATTTATAAATCTGAATTGAGTTATTTATGATTTTCTTCGCGCACGGCAGCGTTTGCATGATCTGACTTGCATTTCTCCTCAGAGTCGTTTTTGGTACTGATCTGTCGCTGATCCTGCCGTAAGTAAAAGTCTAACCCGATGGAAGGGATCTGTAAGCCCAACATGTAAGTTCTCCTAGGAGCCTGATGTGAGACTGTCAGCTACCGATAGATTATGTGCTAACCATTCACACAAACGTAGACACCAAATTTTGCTTATCTTTATAGAAAACTACAGCGGCCTGTCTTATATAATGGATGGGTAAATATGTTTTGCTTATTTTTATCGAAAACTGTAGCGGTCTGCTGTACCAATGAATATGCGCCTTATATAGTGGATGGGTAAATATGTAGCTACATGTAGCGAGGGCTCTTTACCAATAAAAGTTGAGACAGGGAATGAGGTTCCGATTAAAAATATAGATAGTGGAACCTGTGAGCTATGCTTTTCGTACCTTTTGTTAGCAATAAATAAGCGAACAAAGTAGGTAGCGTAGCGGGCTTATAGTAAATCCGGATCCCTTCCCTCTGTCATGTAGTGTCGACGTATTCAGTAATATTTTCGACACACCCATGGATTTTCAATGTAACATTCATGCAGTGTAATCGGGCCCATAAAGCTGCGATATTGTCAGAATGTATAAATTTGCTGCAATTGTTTGTAAAGAACATCGAGCGTTATTTCTGTTTAAGAATTCTTAGCGTGTGTGTTTGTAAATTGTAAAAACACTATAAACAGCAACAAAATAATAAAGTAAAGTCGATTTGGCTGTATTCATTTTATTTATTCAATATTATTTGTTCAATTTTTCACCTGTACGTTTTCCGGATGTAATGTTAGTAATGAATTAGTACCTAGCATGTAAAACTATGCAAACCTGTTTATTCCACGCTAAATTGGTAGATTAAAGCCACGATCGCTATTGATTAACCGTTTTAAAACATTCCTTCGGGCTCGATGTGAAGTTTGCGGAATTTGATCTGCATCTTCCTACTACAGTTGTTAGTGAGTGCGGGCGGAAGGGGATTAATGAAGCAGAGATCGGCCGCGCACACAGGCACCTGAAAGCTGAGACAGCCGAAGATCGGTCTTTAATATATAGATGACATTTGAACAGAATGTGTAAAACAAGTGACATTGAATACTAGGTATGCAATGAGATCTTTACTTAGGCAGTGTGCATATCTGAGCATTTCCTTTGCTATTTATTTTTTATTTTTACGCTATAAAAAGGAGCTCTCCAAGATAAATTGAAATTATCTGCTATAAAATAAAATTTAACAAGCAATGCTGTACCTATTACTTCTTAACTTTCTGTGATATATAGTACGTACAACTGATTTTGTTAACAGTTTTAATAGTGTGGCAATAGCGGTAAAATTTTATTTACTCTTTGATTCATACATCTCTCCTATAATGTTGCAAACACGTAAGCAATATAGTTCCCACCTAAGATAACAACGACAACTAGATGTTTACATGCCAATAGTGCTATTGAAATTCTTGTTTACAAGGTCACAGTACCCTATAATCAAAATGTCTAGCAAGTTCTCTAATCGTTATTGAAAGTCAGGTGTGATGAGTCTGAGATTTCAGTGAAACGTGCACAAGAGCATGCAACAATTTAAAGCTCGGTCTTTAGTAACAAACGCTGTAATTTTGTGATGTGTCCTTATATGGAGTTGTGAATCATAATGAATATCTAACACACCCTTCTCCGCAAACTGCTTCACAGAAAGTTCATTTCTAATTTAAAATTATAGAGTGCCTGTACATAAAAAGGGTGGGCCGCTCATAACCATTCATGTTGCTGAGATCGCAGCACGTGTCGAGAGACATTACATAAATAGTACAAATTATACATTATTTTCTGTCTAAAATAAACTCATTCAGTGAAAATAAATATAAATAATAGTGTGTTGTAAATTTCAATGTTTACAGGCTATAGGGAAAATAATTACGTTTGTTTGTATTATTTGCAAAATTTACTTGTTCAGCAATTAACACATGCCATTCATTAATTTAGTAGTCAATTTTGCCCGGCGTTGCTTGAAAATAGTTATGAAAATTTAATTTTGAGTCGGCAGTGGTGTACAGGGACTAATTGGCTAGTATAAGCCGGCCCGGAAAATTAAGGTACAGACTGGTCTCATGTTCTTAGGCCACGCGCGACGTCTGGTTTGTTAAAAAAAAATTTCGAAGTATTTCGCCTGGACTTTCCCATATTACAAAAATATAAACCGCTTTTGTTGCTAAAAATATTTTTCAGCATATAAGCGTAGGTATCAAATGTAATCTAAAAGTTATAGCTACTGCATAGAATTAGATACTTCGAATATACGCTAAAAACATTATAGCTAGGCTAGCAGTTTTGTAATAAAACAATTTTTTGTAAATTTTATTTAAAAAGATTATTTGAAAAAAAAAAAGGCGCCAGAGCAATATCGTTTTAAAAATAAAAATAAAATTAACAAATGTTTACACTACGCAGTTTTCACGGTTTCAATAATATTCTGCTATGGGAACATTGTCTACTTACTTCTAGGCCTATCATAAAAACAAAAGTTTATACCAACCTGACTACTTTCAAAAATTTGTAGTGTAATTTCAATTTGTATTAGCGCCCTCTATCATATTCTGGTCTTATATTTTTTAATTTACGCTTCTGAAAAAAATTATTTCTAAAACGTTTCTAACTTGCGGTTTTGGATCGTAAAAACATTGCGGTTTTCATTAAAATCGGTTCAGTAGTTTCCAAGATGTTGCGTTATACATAGAGATACACATACAGAGAGGTAATAAAATATGGATATAAGCACATATCCAAGTCAAAAATTATTTACCCTTGCGGATGTTTTAATCTATGTACTTGAAAAAAATTACCCCTCCTCTTTTAAAATAGTAACGTGATCAAAGTTTTTTATACGACACTATATTTTTAATTTCAGTTTTGAGTACCTTGTGGCATTTTCTTTATGGCAATATATATTTTTTGCAGGTTACATCAAAAAAACTACTCGTAGGTAGAAATACTACTTTTTGTTAATTTGTATTTAGATTATGATATTTTAAAAACCTTCAAAAAAACAAAACTGCCTTTGAAACGTTTAACAGATAACAATTAGTGAATTTGAAGCACATAAATTTATACCATTCATTTCCAAGCTGTTTATGGTGAACATTTTTTAACAAATTAATTTAAAAATGTAACTGTATTGAAATACAGAGATCCATATCTATTTCATTTGTTTTTTAATCAATGGTTACAGAGGTTGCTTGATCGAATGAATTAAAAGAGTGCCAAAATGACGATAATCTCAAAATATGTTTATGTAATCTAAAAAAATGTATACTACCATAAAGAAAATTTTACACAGCGATCAAATAAAAGCTTAATCACAGTCGCCTTTAAAACAAACACGCTTTGTCGATGATTAGTTTGCAAATCGTAAAACTATTGTCATAGTTGCGAGGTTTATTATTTTACCGAAATGGCTCATATTTAACATTTTCAAACAATTAACAAAAGAGCGTTGTAAATTATTTTTAATGCTTTTCTCAGTTGTAAACCGTGACCCATTTATATTCTTATTTTACTATGAATCATGAGCTCTTTAGCTTAAACGGAAATGCTTTATCGGCCTCTGTTTATTAAATAATAAGAAATGCATGTAGAAATGTAGAAGGCGTCACAGATAAATTAGCGGACTCTACAAAATATTTAAAAAATTGTGTAGCCAGTATTTGAGCAATAAATTCTTAACAAATTCCATAATTTTAAAATTACTTTATTTTTTGCAGTTTTTATTGATACAACACTGCTTTTTGCATAGTAGCAGTTCCTCTAGAGTCTAGAGCTACTACAATAAAAAAATTTGATTACAAACTGTAAACTAGATTTTGGCTAATAACAGGTTTAATGTCAAATTTTCGAAAAATCGAAGAAACGCGCATTTAAAGCTAAAAAGTTCGGTAAAGCAAGCGTTAGATTGGCTTTAAGGTTTTCTATTTGATTCTATTTATTTATAGATTTAGACAATGCAATTTCTCAAAAAATACTACCAATAAACATTTCTAACTTCCGCTTCCAGTTTCGGATTTTTTTAAACCATACTTTGTCGGTGAATTTTTCATGGTATTTCACATTTGCAAGCTGATCAAAATCGCATCTTCCGTTCGGCAGTTCTGAGGCGTAACCCAATTCTTTATTGAATGACCGCAAAAACAGCTAAGATGCAATTTAAAACAGTTTACAGCATAGCACAAACCGTTTTTGAAGTAAGCAGAAAAGTAAGTACAAATGCACCAAACAACTTTTTAAAACCAATATTTACATCGACAGAAGTTTTGTGTAGCCCATTACTTGAAAGCTTTGACGTCAGCTTTCTTTAAATGAATTTTGGTGCATGAAAATACTGATTTTAGTTTTGCTATTATTTATTTCTTTTCTATGTCGATTTCTGAGGTACTTATGTAATTTATTGTAAGTATAACAATTCTGAACTTCAACAGGTTTTGTATTTTAGCCTTATACGTACTTCAACGTGTTTACACGTCATTATCAAAGGCAAGATTAAAAGTAAACAGTTGGTGTTGCTATATGAACAATAAAATCTTCATAACTTGATCTTGGTTTTCCATATCTGCGTCTAGATGACTTGATTTCTCATTCCAAAACGTCCAATAACGGTGAATTTAAGAGATCTATTTGTTTATTCATTAACGGTACAGATTTTGAATGTTAGTGAGTTTCATATGCTTCTAGTATATCCAACTTACGTTTAGAATCACAAAAGTGTAAACATTGTATAGTGTTATTAGATGTCATTGTATGATTGTGTTCTAATAAGTGTTTAGCGTAATTGGATTTATGGGGTTGTATATAAACCGAATTACAGTGCGAGCAATTTAATTTGTAGATGCCTGATTTTAGTAAATTGTCTGTTTTTTCTTTAGCGTATTAGGTACAAGGAACACGTACGTTGTTACAAGTATAAATATCCCCATAAATCCATTACGCTCAACACTTATTAGAACACAATCATTCAATGACATCTAATAACACTATAAAATTTTTACACTTTTGTGATGACAAACGTAAGTTGGAGATACTAGAAGCATTTGAGATTCATAAACATTTAAAATTTGTAGCTTTAATGAATGAACATATTGATCTTATAAATTCACCTTTACTACAGGATTAATTATAATACGTAGTTATTTTGCATTACTACTAAGACTGATAAGATTACAAATTAAAATTAGACTGATTAAGATTACCAATAAAAGTTAGTTCTGTTTGGCATATGCAACTGGATGTTTAACATTTGTTAGAATTAACGTTATGGCAATTTCACGAGCAAAACCCGCGCGGCTAATTAAATTGAGAATAATGTATTTTCTACCATTATTTTGAAATTGATAAGTAACTGTGTATATAAAACCGTATTCGCGTTTTATGGGCAACATATATGTTACTATGTCACTAAAGACATCCAACGCATTTTGTGTCAATAGAAAAATTCATTCATGAAAAAGTGCACTTTCCGTAACTTGGCTGTAAGAATTTGTTAAAGCAGTAATATTTAATGTTAAATACAAAATTCACTGTTGTGTTATTTAAGCCAAACAGTTTATTAATTAATAATTATTTTATTGATTTTTAACTGTTACGGTTTTCAACCATCGAGATGTTTCAAAAACAGCTTTATTTTTATCATCAGGTGGCTGATGACAAATCGCTTTTCAGTTACACATGCCATTTTCAAGTTACTGTTTTGGGTTTTATAAATGCAGGTTATATATATAATAATTATGTCTTTCCAAACCAATTGTATTGTTCTGCCTGTGGCTTTCGGAGATATTTCGTTGATAATAACTTCGTGTCTCACTGGTATCGTGGTACTTTTTTATTATATTTTGATGCACACTATGTTACAAAATGTTTTTTAAAATATATATTTTTTTTTACAATACAAGATATTTACAATCTGCTCAACAGAGCAATAAGTAAATTAGTTTACTGAATTATAAATAAAGGGAGAAGTAGACCAGTGACTACACTCCGAATTAATTACAACTTATGTAATTAGTTTTAAAGTTAATTAATATAGATATATAAAACTATGGGTCCACATCTGTTGGCCATCTTCTGCTCAGTCTTCTTCGTACACCTGGGGGGATGCTTAAAATACTAGCTTCCGCGTTAGGATGTCCAGGGAGGTTGTTTAGGTAACGCCAGGATAGATTTTGGATTAAGTCTTCAACGAGGGGTATGCCCGAGTCATCATGTAGAGTTTTGTTGCTGACATACCAAGATGCATCGAAAATCATTCTTATTATTTTGGATTGCAACCTTTGGATGATTTTGGTATTTGAAGGTTTTGCACAACCCCACAGTTGAACTCCATATGTCCAAATAGGCCTGATTATGCATTTGTACAGGAGAATTTTGTTGTCAGTTGTAAGTTTGGATTTCCGACCTATTAACCAGCTCATTTCTCGTAACTTGAGGTTGATTTGCGTTGTCTTATTCTTTATATGGGGTTTCCATGTCATTCTCCGATCCAGTGTTAATCCTAGATATTTGACTTCATTTTTCACCGGAAGCCGGATACCGTTAATTGTTACTTCGGGGCATTCAACGTGTCGGTTTGTAAATATAACATGGGCTGATTTAAGTTGATTCACTGTTACCCGCCACCTGTCAAGCCAGTCTTCAAGAAGGTTAAGATGATCCTGAAGTTTATCTGACGCCACTTGTGGATCCTTGTTCGAAATATATATACTTTGTTTATTATTTAAGAAGTCTTTTTATAATAATTCTAAGTAATATACTTTATGTTTCAAATTAAAACTTTGGTTGTTAAATTTCGACTTTGATAATAGCCTACATTCACTTGTACAGCGGCGTACCCAAGGAACAAAAGACAAGAAAAAGAGTCTCATTAATAATAAACAAAAAACTGAAACGTTTTATAACAAACTGGGAAGGCATTGACGAAGGGGTTATAAACGTTAACATAAATCTATATGGAACTAGGGTCACCATTATAGGAGTGTACGTATTAAATGACGATGCGAAAGTTCTAATGAAAGACGAATTTATCGAAAAACTACATAGAAGCATAGCGGACATCAGAGGATTCCGAGAAATAATTTTACTGGGTGATTTAAATGGTAGAGCAGCAAGGAAACTACGAAATGACGTGATTGAAGAATACGAAGAAGACGTCACTAATGATAACGATACCAGAATAATAGAAATTTGCGAAGAAAATTCCTTAAAAATATTAAACGGATAGTTCCCACATAAAAACATACATAAGAACACCTGAAAAATAAAGGAGCGAGACAAAAAAAATCTATAATAGACTAAATAATTATAAAACAAACATCAAACTTAAAAGTGCAAGATGTGCGAGTTTATCACGGAGCAACGCGCGGTAGTGACCATTTTTTACTAATTTTAGAAATCACATTTTCATATAGTAATAAATCTGATAATATTAGCACTAATATTACCACCAGAAAGGAATGTAAACTAGAACGGTACAATATATAGATAGTCTAGATAACGGAAGTACACAATTACTGTATAAACGAAGACTGAAAAAAAAACAACTAAATCAATGACTTTCAACAATACCGGGTGTCCCAGAAGTTACTGACCCATTTTAACTGCAAATATCTCCGAACTAAGAGGCGATAGAGATATGCGGTTTTCACTGAACAATTTCTTTTTAAAAAAAGTTTTTTTCGGTATAAATGTTTATTCAGTAAAGTCTTATATAGGGTGTTTTAAAAAAACGGTCTTTTTCAATTGCAAATATCGTCGATTTTTTAATGGAACACCCTGTATATTTTGATACTATCTGAAAGGTGAACTCTTCCTCTTTCCGAAAATGTACAATTTGTTGCAGTTGAATTGAAAAATGAGTGAGTTATTTGGTTTTTAACGATAGGCATTTACGTGTGTTAATGTTAAAGCAAGCTTTGAAATTTTTATGTCAGTGAAGTGACATAACGAACTGTCAAAGTAATTAATTCTGATTTGAATAATTCTTAAACGGCTGTTGTTAATTTTTTTTTCAATAATGGTCCGATTTACTTTAATTGAAAAATCAAAAACTGTGTTATTGTATGCTAAGTATGAATCGATTGTTGATACTAAAAGAAGATTTCGTGCGGTATTTAGAAAAAATCCAGCTTCAAAAAACCGTACTTCTTCCAAGAACTGAGAATTACTGGTAATGTCTACACAGACATGTTAGAAAATTACTTATACCCACAACTGGAACAAGATGCCGTCATAAACTCTGTTTACTTTCAGCAGGATGGTGCGCCGCCACACTATTCACTTGTGGCTAGAAATTCTGTTGCAGAAACATTTGGAGATAGGTGGATTGGGAGAGCCGGACCAATTGAGTGGCCTGCCCACTCACCAGATCTGACGATTCCAGACTTTTTTATATGTTTTTTTTTTAATCAAAGATAGATGTTATAATCCTATCCCAGAGACTCTGGAACAACTGCGATGTAACATTGTCCGAACATTTCAAGAAATTACCCCGGAAATGTTGCGAAAATCTTTTGACAATTCCTTGTTCAGGTTGCAAAAATGTCTAGACCAAAATGGACAACACTTGGAACATCTTAAAGATTTTTATTAATGTGGCTAATTTAGAATGTTAATTTTTATTAAAATTAGGTATTATTCTTTCAATTTTGTCTTGTTATTTTCTACAAATAGGTAGTTATCGGATTTCTAATGCCAAAACTTATTAAGGATCAACATGGATCAGAAATCTGTACCTAATGAACGACCATTCTTAAAAACCATATAACTCACTCATTTTTCAATTCAACTGTAACAAATTATACATTTTCGGAAAGAGGAAGAGTTCACCTTTCAGATAGTATCAAAATATACAGTGTGTTCCATTAAAAAAATCGACGATATTTGCAATTGAAAAAGAGCTTTTTTTTAAAACACCTTATATAAGACTTTACTGAATAAACATTTATACCGATAAAAACTTAAAAAAAAAAAAAATTGTTCAGTGAAAACCGCTTCTCTCTATCGCCTCTAAGTTCGGAGATATTTGCAATTAAAATGGGTCAGTAACTACTGGGACACCCGGTATACAAGAACAATATGAAAAAATAATTCAGTGTATCTACCAAGCAGCAAAAGAAGCCTTAGGAATTAAATCAACGCCAAAGAGAAAAAATGCTCCATAACGGTACAATGAAGATATTGAAGAGGAATTAATATACAAGAGAAATTGATATCTACGGTATCTGCACACTAAAGACTTACAAGATAAAATTAACTACAAACAGGCACAGGCAACAGTTAGACTAACAATTACACAAGAAAAAAATATAGCTTGAGAAATAACTTGCAGTAAAATCAACACGTACATTGGAGGAAATAAGTGTATGAAAGCGTGCAAAACAATAAAACATACACGAAGAAACAATGACAAAGTACGCATATCAAACAACATCAACACAATGCAAAAATTATTTTAAAACAGTGGCGGAACAAACACCACCGCAACCCCCGCATTGCGGGGGGTGGGGGGGCAGACAGTTAGGGGGCCACGCGTCTAGAAAACCATAACAAAAATAAAAAAATAATTTTAAGCTTTTTTGTAAATTTCAGTTTATTTTGTTAAAGTCCGTATTTCACAATTAATAATAGAACCAATGTTAATTTTTCAACTAACTTTATTAGTTGAACAATTAACAATGGTTTTATCATTAAATTTTTTGCATTTCTCAAGATTTACAAATGTTTTTCCCTTGGATTTAGTTGTTTATATAATTCGTTAGTTATTTATGAGATGTTAAATAGCGCGTGGCTCCAGCGCCACTATTTTGTTTCTTCTACAATACACTATTAAAAGGTGGGGCAATTTACAAGTGACAAAAAACGAGAGTATAAAACATATTATATTTAAGTCGTTATGTATAACTAGGTGGTCACCACGATGGCATTCGCTATCGGCAATAAGGTACAACTTTGTTTCCATCCTCAAAGTTCTCAATAATATTATTTTAACGAGCAGAAAAAAAGACGAAATAGACGAAGCTACAGCTATCCGAAAAAAAAATAGAACAATTTGAATTTATTTTTATGTTAACATTTCAGTGTGAAATTTTGGAAAATATTCACTTGTGTTCAAAAAGACGAAACAAGAAAATTAAGAAATTCTTTGATGAGTTATCTGAAGATGAGAGACTAAATAATGTGGAAGAAATTTTTAAAGTAGAAATTCTTTACTGCACAGTTGACATTCTAACTACTCAATTAGAAGAAAGATTTAAAAGTGTTAACGCAATTTTAGACAATTTTAATTTTTATCTCCACAAAATTTTATTACTTTAAATGAGGAGGAATTAATTATACCCTAGATCAAGAAAATTGCAATCCATTTACGACAAAGATTTGTCAAACGATTTCCCCATCAAATTATTAGTTTAAAAAAAGGTTTAAGCGACAGCATTTCAAGATTAGAGACAACATTGAACCTTGCACATTATGTATTTATTGAAAATAGGTGTCTTGCATCCAATTTACTGGATGTAAGCAGTGCAGTGTTACTGTTTTAACTTTACCGGTGAGTGTATCTTCGGCCGAACGTTCTTTTTCAAAACTTAAACTAATAAAAATCTATTTATGCAATACTATGGGACAAGAGTGCCTTTCAGACCTATCTCTGATAAGTATAGAACATGAATGTATAAAAAACTTAGATATAGACACTATTATTAATAACTTTGCGAAAAAAACCTCTCGATGAACACGCCGCTTCTTATGATACTTTTTTACGTTCATATTTTGGGCCTGGAGGCCCATACTGGTTTGTTGCGGGGGGACCTAACGCTTTTTGTTCCGCCACTGTTTTAAAAGTTTGTTAATTGCAATTAGACAAAAATTTAAAAGCGTGGCAACATACATTCAACCTAAAACCGTTAATAATTCGATTATCTGAAGAAACAGTAACGAAAGCAGTGAAATAACTTCACCTCAACAAAGCCGCCGGTCTTTCAAATATCCCAGCCGAATTAATTTTATATAGCACGGAAATATTGTATAGAAATATAACACAGTTATGCAGTCAGTATATGAATGGAGCAGAAATACCAAAAGAATTCAAAATAGCGCACATAACTAACTACAATACACAACAAGGGAGCAAAAAATAAATGCAACAATTACAAAGAGCTATCGGTCACCAGTACTGTTAGTAGGCTCTATGGACGTATCATAAGGGATAAACTAGAACTAGAATATTCACCGGCAGAAGAACAACACGCGGGATTTAGAGAAGAGCGATCAACCATTGATTACTTATTCACTTTAACACAGCTTATTGAAAAGAAGATATTATTTAACCAGAAAATCCAGCTGTTATTTGTAGATCTAACAAAGCCCATGACAACGTACCAATCACGAACATACGGGAAACTCTAGAATGTATCGGAAATAGTTTAAACATAATAAAAACAATAAATAATATATGTAATTGATGAAAAGGTGTCAAATGTTTTGAACATTTATTTAATAATTGTTTGTATTAGTGCAGTTCTAGTGTTATCTGTTGTATTTATTTATCATGTTATTCAATTTTTTTATGTCAGTTGCAAACATAAAAACTGCAAGCGGAATTTTCAGTAAATTGTGTATGTTAGAAAATTTGTCATTTATTTGTTTTTATAAAAAATAACATGACCTGCTGCCTACGCTTAAAACAAAACTTGCTAAAATTTTCGCGTACTTGATGTATCTAAAGGTAAAAGTAAATAAAATTAGTGTTTTGTTTTATTTCCGTTACTTTTGGTCTACTAGAATTTTTTTAAATAAATTAAATGACGTCGTCTTTCCATGGCGCTCTTATGAAATTTTAATTTTTGTAATAAAATATTCAAAACGTAAACAAAATGCAAAGTGTGACACATCGTTAAAATCGGAATTAAAATTCTTATTTAATTTTTCAAAAATTAGTTTGACGACTATATGTGCTCTTTAATACTTTTAAATACATAGCCATTAGTAATATTTGTTAAAGACAAATTGAATTTTACAAGCGCTTCTACTGAAACTAAAACTATAACAGCTTATATTTTTATTGATATAGTAAGTAAACAATGCTATGCTACGGAGCACTTGTCTGGTGGCCCAGGGTCAGATTGGCTACGGCAGCAACCGAACTGGGGCACGTGCAACGTCTCGCTTGTCTCAGTTCTACAGGTGCGATACGCTCAACCCCCACGGCCGTCTTAGAGGTGATCTTATGCCTTCCTCCACTGGATCTCTGTGTGGAGGAAGTAGCTCTAAGGACTGCTTTGGGGCTGCGACACACCCGCATCCTGGATGAGGCAATCGTCAAGACTCCTCTTTTTTTACAATATGCCTTTAATAGACACTTTAGTGTTTATGCGAATGCTGGACCAACCCAGCATATGGATATATCCATCTTCACCGATGGATCTAAAACAAGGCACGGAACGGGTGCCGGAATTTTCTCCGATGACTTAAATCTACACCAGAGTATACCACTAGGCAAAATTGCCACTGTCTTCCAAGCGGAGGTAGTGGGAATAATGCAAGGTGCAAATGCAATTCTTGAACGACAAATCAAGAACCAACGTATTGGTATCTACAGCGATAGCAGAGCCGCTTTACTAGCCCTAGGCAGTTGCAAAACCACCTCAGGAGTGGTACTGCGGTGTCGTGAAGCTCTCGACGATATCTCAAAAGATAATGCCGTTTCCCTTGTATGGGTGAAAGAACATGACGGAACCTACGGTAATGAAAAGGCTGATGAGATTGTGAGACTGGCCTCCGAACAACCTCTCTGGGGACCAGAACCCGTAATTCCTATATTCCTGAAGACATTAAGCTTTATGCTATACCAAGAAACCTTAAAAAGCTTCACACGAAGATGGGTTAACACTCAAAGCTGTCGTCAAGCAAGGGCTGCTATTACGGCACCCTCGCCAAAAACAGCCAAATACTGTGTGCAACTGTCCCGAAAGAACTTGCGACTGGTTGGGTATCTTATCTGGACACTGCACCCTAAAGCAACACAGGCACAGGATGGGACTGGCAGACAGCCCAAACTGTCGTGCATGCAACGAGGACGACGACTCGGCAGAACATGTCCTATGTCACTGCTCAGCTCTTGCAACAACCAGATGATCCATGCTAGGGGACTTCTGGCCTAGCATGGCTGAAATCAGCAACACTCCAATTTGGGGATGTCCTCAAGTACATCCAAAAGGTTGGATGGCTTGGCTGATGTCCAATGTGGAGAGCTGCTGGGGAGGTAGTACAGGCCCACCTATTGTGCCCTAAGTGCGCGTGAGGTAACTCACACTCCCAATTCCTAATCCAGAATCCAGAATCCAGAATCCAGTAAGTAAACAAAAATTGGGTAACAAACAACTTTCGTATAAATTGTTGTAGTTGAAAAAAAACAAAGGAAATGCTGTTTTTTCTTTACCTAAAAATACAAACCTTGTTGTTGCATTTTAAGACGTGGCATTTTGGCGATTAATAGCATTAATATTATATTTTCAATTCAGCCACTACATATAACGCCAATAATTAAAAGCTATAGCGCAACCGCCATAAGACCTTCTTCGCGTTTTCTATTTGTAATTTTTAAATTTTTTTTGATTATTTTCAGAAAAATTTAAATATTAAAAAATTCTGATAATATTGAAACAAAAATTTTGATAAAATCAAAAATTTAGAAAATCTTGGAAATGTTGAAAGTTTGAATAAAGCTTAAAAGATTCTGAAAATGTCTGAAAATAACTAAGAATTTCAGAAATATCAAGTTTTGAATAGAACAATTTAAAATTTTCAAAAATTTATAGCTTTTTGAAAATTGCTTGAAAATTTTGACTTTTTGAATATACGAAAATTTTTAAAATTAAAATTTAGAAATTTTCATGAGCTTAATAATTAAATTATTTGAAAATTTTGAAAATAATTAGATCAACGTATTTGAAAATAGCAAATATTTGTAAAATTTTATAAAATTATAAATTTTGGAAAATACTTTGAACTTATAATTTAAAATTTTTTTAATGCTAAAATTTTTGAAGCGCGCAGCGTTTCCTTTTCAAGTTTTTTTCAAATACGAACAACCAAAATTAGATAAAAGTTGTTACCTAATTTTTGTTAAAATTATTACCATTTACCATTATTTAAAATGCACATATATAGATCAAATTAATTTCTAAAAATTTCAAAATTATGACACGGATGCTAGTTATGTAAATTCTGAACGAGTTCAATATAAATTCTAAAATCAAATATTCAACGCATGCTCCATCTGTGAACTATGGATGATTTTATAGCAGGTTTCTCCAGTATTGTAGGCATTGTAAGACCTACTGCGCAAGTTGATAATAATTCTGCGTAGTGCGCATGCATTTTATACATGTATGTTCACAATGAGCGTACCCAGTCCTAAAAACTGAAACTATGCCCAATACGTTTAATAAGATTTGGTAAACTTCATTAAATGTTTGTTTTGTTTAATCTTTCACCTCTAAATATAAAGTAAAAACATAAAGTTCATATGCTTTCGTATATATCTTTCTATATTATAATGTATGAACATACGTATACAGGGCGTAAAACAAGCAGGGACCTAGTTCTGCCAGTGGAACATACTATTTAATTAGTCTACTTTATCTAACATCACAATAGTTCATAGATAAAAAACTTCTGAGTTGAATTGTCGAAGGTCTCATTTGTTAAAAAAGTATGTACATGAAATAATATTGACTGAAGTCTCTATACAGTCATACCTGAGGTTTTTAATGATTGGTTAGCGTAAATGCGAAAAATACAAAAAAATAACAAAGAAATAACTTCCTGTGATAAGTATGTGTACCGCACACCATTAGATGACACCACATTCCGAGCTAAATAGTTGAAGTGTGTCCAGAATCATAGAAATTTCAGTTATTAAACAAAGTACGTAAAGAAATAAATGGTTGTAATACTCAATTTACTGATATATTAATTTATATAATATTATAAATTATCCAAATACAAATAGTATATTAGATACAATAAAATATGTTTCTATTCTATATTTTGGCGGTAAATAGAAAGCATTGATAAAACTATACAAGCAAATAAAGGTAACGTTTAAAGCTACTAGGTAAAAATTAGACACCAAAGTAAATTGTTCCCACTGTGATTGGGTTTACATAAGCCAAATACCACTTTAATATTACAGGTAAGTACAAAGATCACATATGTTGTTATAAATATCAACACCCACATAAATTCAATGACGCTAAACACTTATTAGAATACAATCATTTAATGACATCTAATAAGACCATAAAATGTTTAGGTCGATTTTTGTAATGATAAACTTACGTTAGATATACTGGAAGCATTTGAAATGCAAACATTTAAAAATTGTACCTTTAATCAATGAGAAAATTGACCTCTTAAATTTACTCTTGTAAGAAGTTTTGGAATAATACATTTAGTGATCTGCAGGCATAGATAGATAACCAAGATCAATTCATCAAGGATCAAGTTCTGTGGTGCCTGTAGCAACACCAACTGTTTATTTTTAATGTTGCTTTCGATAATGATGCGAAACACGTTGAAATACGTATAAAGCTATAATAAAAACAGCTTGAATTAATTATTTTTTCCACGACTGAGAGTAGAAGTCGGTTTCTATGGCATCAAAATTGTGACAGAAGTAAAGCATTTACTCTCTAGGGACGAAATAAGACAACAATTTCCCTAGGGGATTTTTTATTTCATTTCATATTTATTTTTGTAAACAATTGGCTGATGTCATGGTACGTTGCATGGAAACATCCCAAAAGGCTTCTAAATATTGTAATTTCGCTCCGATTTATTATAATTCTTTATTTATGAAATTAAGTGTTTCTAGTCCCGATAGAAAAAATAGTATATACACCTCGGGAGAGACCGCCATTTTTCTCTCGATGTATTATATTCAAATTACACCTCAGGAAAAATAAGACGTTTCTCTCCCTTAGTGTATAATGTACTATTATTTATAATACCTTACAAATTTAATACTCAACTTTGATTGCAGAGTCATCTGCTGCCGACTATATACAACACCTAACACAATAAGCTGATATAAAAATAAAATTTAATTTTTAAAAATATTGTCACTCTAACGATTGCAACGCCTCAACGTACAACCCTCCACACATACAAACTATTGTCCATTCACTCTAGATCTCAAATGTCGCTGGTAACATTTGTGAAATTGAGTCTAGTAATTTGTTTATTTTTTTTTGGTACCACTACTGTTAAATTAAAATTTTTAGCTTTTTAATCCCTGTTATCCGTAGCAACGTAAAAACGTAGTTTGTTTGACTTATTTTAAACTCGACCTTCTTGATAGCGATTTGTCTCATTATCAATAAGGTCGTTGTTTTAAGTTACATTAAATATTCTGGCAAACAAACTACATTAAGATTAAATCCTTGGGGCGGACAAGGATTTGATTTTAATGTATTTTGTTTGCCAGGACTAAAATACTTAATCGGCTTATGCCTGTTAGCTGTTTGTGAACCCATACAAACTAACGTTTCGCAAGACATTGCAGCTTGCATCTTCAGAGTGAATAGAACACAGTGTTCTATTTTCAATAATAATTATTTTAATTTATAATATATATGAAAGTCTGCTAGACGCGCTTCACTTGAGGCGACATCTACACCAACGCCGCCTCTCATTATTGGAACTAATGCATCACGTGACTTAGCGTTTCGCCGGCTCAGTCAACGCTCAGTCTGTCAGTGCATTGTGCGCTGGGGTAACACTAGTAGTTAGGTATTACGATAGTTAAAACCATTCAAATTTTGGCAGAAAATTGTCATTTTTAATTATTTTTCAAGTAGTTCAAATGCGAATGCCAAATTTTAGTGAAGATGTTTTTCACAAAATCTAATTGTGAACAGACATAAATCTACCCGCTTGCGCACTTCAAAAGATTACGTACTGCGGCTACTGGCTCTGTCAGATAGTACTACTTGCAGCAGATGAGAACCTATGTATAACCAAAAAACAGCTGTAGTTTCAAAACTAATCATACAACTTTTAAAACGTTATTTTTCAAATTTGGAGTAAATAGCATTCATTAATATGGAAAATTCATCATTAAACAAAGTAAGTATTATACTTTAACAATAATGTAGAGAACTATTCAAAAATGCATTAAGGTTACTAGGTCAATCTAAAGTATCCAATTTTTAAAATAATTTTTTAGGCTCATCAGCAACTTAGGCGTGCAGAATCCTTCTTACGTTATAGGAAATTTGACGAGGCTATTGAATGCCATAATCGAGCAGCTGAACTGCTACAAGAGGCATTTACACTTACGGAAAATCCTCGTTCTTTGGAATCTTTAAGACTTCAAAGAGACTACCATTTACGACAAAGGGAAATAATATTAGTAAAAAAAGAACAATTTGAAAATTATAAAAAGGCCATCGAAAATCAAAGGCATAGAATGACTACCCATTCTACCAGTGACTTCGAAAATAATCACGAAAACGGAAGCACTTCTTTGCAGGTTGCTATTTATCGAACAATGGAAGAAGCAGATTCTTTGTTAAATTTGTTAATTAAAAAGGGGAGTGGAGGTAATAGTGATAGTGAGAGCTTGAAGAGCTTTTCTACCACTGACACAGATGAAAGGCTTGTATCTATTGACACTCTGGATAGCTCAAATTCTAATCCAGTTGTAGGTAGCAAACATCCCAAAGATGATACCACTGTTATTGAAGAACTTAGAACTTTAAATGAACAATTACATTCATTAGTTTATAAACTTGTAACACAATTAGATGCCAGTACAAGAGAAGTTGATATGTTGAAGGAGCGAATACATCAATTAGAAAATGAAAAACTTAAAGGTAGGCAGGTTTGATATTTCCAGGATTGTTAGCATTGATCTGTGTGTGTTAGTTTCCACACATAAAGTCTGTACAGTATAATAGATTTAGAATGAGAAAACATGTTTATTAAGAATATTTAACACTTGCAATAAAGGTGCATTTAGTTAATGCCGTCTGCCCATGGGTGATTACGTGGCGAGCCATGGTGAGTTGCTAGTAACTAAACAAATGCTTTTTAGTGACCACAAATTTGATCTATGAAATTTGATTGAAATGGCGGAATTTTTTAGGATGACCAGAAAATATTTAGTTTCTAATGAACATGTTATTAGTAGATATTATACATAGCTACAATTTGTAATAAAAATTTGTAAGAGAAAAAAACACCACTTTTTGCAGGTTACTAGCTACATGTTTTTTGCCAATATTTTTTAAAATTCAAAAAAACAATTTTTCTATGAGAATATTCACAAGTTTAAAGCCATCATGGTGCACATATTACACTATTTATGCCAAAAGTGTGTGATAAATATGTTCATTTGAATAATTATGAAATCTTTTGTGACTGTTTTAAGTATTAATTTTTTTTATTTTGCACCCATGTCCCATTTTACTTAATGTCTAATAAAAAAATTGCACCAGTTTAATATTTTTTTTGTTTTATTTTTTCTAGTGCTTATTAATACCCAGTACAAAATCGTTCGGCATGTACTAACGCTGCATTGTTATTTGCGCAATACCTTAGTTTTGATAAAATTGTTTATTATTTAATAATTGCCTTTTCTACTTTTAACATTAAAACTTATAAATATTATTATTTAATATTTCTTTGATAAAATTTAAATAATTAAATATTTTTGAAATATTACCATACCTATTTATAGCAGCACATTAAAAAAAACAAGTGACAATGAATTAAATTTTGTAAAACTTGAATAAAACTATAATTTGCAACAGAAGAAAACACCACCACCACCGTTTTTTGGCTCCAACAGATTGTCGTCAGCCATTTCAAATTGTACGTGCCACAGTTACCCAAATCGGTTGAAAAACTGTATTGTTAACGCAATCATGGCGCATCTGGCTTTTGTGATGGTCAGCGCACCGTCGTAAATAAACTTACAAAATCAATAGTCAGCCATGGTTTGGCTGTTAACTAAATGCACCCTTTGTCTAATGTTTCATGTTTCACTGTACTTTTGACATCTACAACCAACAAGGCCGGACTGGCCCACTGGGCTACTCGAAATTTCCCGGTGGGCCGTCGCACACTTACTTAAAAACTTGCTTCTTCCATTGTTTTCAAATTTAACATTTTAAGGGAGAATGAAAAGGAGTACAAAGTAGGTTGTCAATTTTTATTTTATTTCGAAAGAAGGAAGATACAAAGTAAAACAATATCTAGTGTTGTCATTTTTATATTTTGTTCTCAACAATTTTCTTTTGTAAGCATATCGTCTTTCTATTTGAACATATAGAGAAAACGAGTTCCTTTTAAAAAAAGCGCAACAATTTTCAATGCCAAGTAAAAAGAGTTAAGAATCCTTCCTGAATGAAGTGCACTAGGTTCTTTTGATATAAGCTGGTAGCTGACCTACAATAATTAAACATTTATTTTAAATTAACTACATTTGATGGTTGTGGAATGTCAAATATGTGATCTTTGGAGGAAAATATAAGTACGGCCTAAACTCGTTATTATAGTTTCCATATGCACGTGATACCAGCGGCCCCTAGTTGTAATTTTGGACAGACTATAAGACTTTATGTATGATAACCGACACACGAATCGGTGCAGTTAATAAGGGTGTTGGTGAATTTTAATCTATTTACCTCCCAGATCGGCTCCAAATGAGCAAAAAGAAATCTGTACTTAATGTCATAGCTTTCTATCTCGATGAGAAAGGGTGCTTGTAAGCGCGGACTTTTTCCCATTCAAATGACATTGATTTTCGTCATGTATTCATAGTTGCAATTTTTTGTGAACATTTTAATCATTTGAATAATGTAAAATTCTACAAATCTGTTGAATATAGTAGTTGCAATTGTATCTCATTGAGCTTCAGATCGACGAATCTGATGTTAACAATGGTTTTGGTAAAATATTGTGGTTTGTAGGCTCAAACAGGTTTCCACTTACTCAATATGGTATTCGAGTTTTTTATAAATTTACAAATTTTATACTTTGGAAAACAAGAGCCAAAGTAAATAAAAAAATAATTTACAGTGAAAATTATATTTTTTTTTGAAAATACAGAAACAAGTAATGAGCGAGTGTAGCTAAAAAAAACGGACAGTTATGAATGAATTTTAATGTAAAATAATGTAGATATATATCGTTTTGTTCACACGAATTAGTATAATACGAATTAATTCTCAGGTCTTTGATTAATAAACGAACTGTATAGATTTTAAAAACTGAAAATTTCTGTATTTTTACAAAAATATATTTTTCAGCTAAGTTGCGGAACCAAAAGGGTGGCCCCCCCGCAACAAACGAGTATGGGCCCCCAGGCCCAAAATATGAACATAAAAAAGTATCATAAGAGGCGGCGTGTTCGTTGAGAGGTTTTTTTCGCAAAGTTATTAATAATAGTGTCTATATCTAAGTTTTTATACATTCATGTTCTATACTTATCAGAGATAGGTCTGAAGGGCACTGTTGTCCCATAGTATTGCATAAATAGATTTTTATTAGTTTAAGTTTTGAAAAAGAACTTTCGGCCGAAGATACACTCACCGGTAAAGTTAAAAACAGTAACACTGCACTGCTTACATCCGGTAAATTGGATGCAAGACACCTATTTTCAATAAATACATAATGTGCAAGGTTCAATGTTGTCTCTAATCTTGAAATGCTCGTGCTTAAACCTTTTTTTAAACTAATAATTTGATGGGGAAAATCGTTTGACAAATCTTTGTCATAAATGGATTGCAATTTTCTTGATCTACGGTATAATTAATTCCTCCTCATTTAAAGTAATAAGATTTTGTGGAGATAAAAAATTAAAATTGTCTAAAATTGCATTAACACTTTTAAATCTTTCTTCTAATTGAGTAGTTAGAATGTCAATTGTGCAGTAAAGAATTTCTACTTTAATAATTTCTTCCGCATTAGTTAGTCTCTCATCTTCAGATAACTCATCAAAGAATTTCTTAATTTTCTTTCGTCTTTTTGAACACAAGTGAATATTTTCCAAAATTTCACACTGAAATGTTAACATAAAAATAAATTCAAATTGTTCCATTTTTTTCGGATAGCTGTAGCTTCGGCTATTTCGTCTTTTTTTCTGCTGCTCTAAAATAATATTATTGAGAACTTTGAGGATGGAAACAAAGTTGTACCTTATTGCCATACCGAATGCCATCCTGGTGACACCTAGTTGTACATAACGACTTGTGTATGTGTTTTATACTCTCGTTGTTTGTCACTTGTAAATTGCCCCACCTTTTAGTACTGTATTGTAGAAGAAACAAAATAGTGACGCTGGCGCCACGCGCTATTTAACGTCTCATAAATAACTAACGAATTATATAAACAACTAAATCCAAGGAGAAAACATTTGTAAATCTTGAGAAATGCAAAAAATTTAATGATAAAACCATTGTTAATTGTTCAGCTAATAAAGTTAGTTGAAGAATTATTATTGGTTCTATTATTAATTGTGAAATACGGACTTTAACAAAGTAAACTGAAATTTACAAAAAAGCTTAAAATTATTTTTTAATTTTTGTTATGGTTTCCTAGATGCGTGGGCCCCTAACTGTCTGGACCCCCCCCACAATGCGGGGGTGTTTGTTCCGCCATTGTTTCAGCTACAAAATTATTTCTTTTATTTACTGTGGCTCTTGTTCTCCAAAATGTCGAAATTGTAAATTTATGAAAAACCTGGAAATTTTGTAAATTTAATTACAATATACTAAAATGTCACTTAAATATCATGTCGAGTAAGTGGAATCCCATTTGAGCCCACAAAACACAATATTTTACCGAAATACTTGTTAACATCAAGTTCATCGATCTGAAGCTCAGTGAGATACAGCGTCGAGGGCTTATAATTTCTTTTGCAAGTTGCAACCACTGTATGCAACAGATTTGTAGAAAATCATATTTTTCGAATGTTTAGAACACTCGCAAAAAAAATAGCAACTGAATATATGACAAAATACAAAGTTGTTTTTAAATAAGAAAAAGTTCATGCTTATAGGCACCCTTTCCCATCGAGATGGAAAGCTATAACTGCACAGATTCTTTTTTATTTGGAGCCGATGTGGGGGTGAATTTATTAAAAGTTGAGATGTACATCTATTTCAAGTGATTGTAATTATTTATCATCTTCATAATATCGAGAGTTAATTGTGTTTAACATATTTTAGCAACACCTAAAAGCGGCACCACCAATAATTTGAAAGTTACAACAGATTCTTCAGGAGGCACTTCACCGTATGTATTTACTCCTTGCAGTGAATTAAGTCCAGACGTTCATGATGCTCAAGTTATTCCTACCCTGACACCACTGGAATTGCCGAATTTTGCTCTTTCAAATTTTGTTAAAAAGAATTTTCATCCCAATGTAAATACAGGGAATTAATCATTACGTTGTGTACAAAAAAATATTAATTTTGTTTGGTAACAACAGATATAAGCCATACTTAGCTTGTTTTTATGTTTTTGTAAGTACTGTATTTTTGTAGTTACTGCTTTCTTATTTGAATTTTAGACTTTAGCTCAGCAGTTCAACTGCTCTACTGAATGAATGGATAGGTCATACATGGCGAGATGGAAATAAATGTAGAATTTTAAGCAACACTATCTCACTGCATGTAAGATCTATATTTGTAAAGTACAGCTTGCTGTTTTCGTAACATTTTATAACTTATTTCTATGATGTACTATTTATTGAAAAAATTAGTAATCGATCCTTGCAGCATATTGTTCTAAATATTAGGAAAGTTTTTATAACAATGCAATGATGAGCATATTATAAAAATAGCAAAACAAATAAAAGTATGACACAGTTTTGTGTGATGACCATTAACAATCATACACAAACAGAATATACTTTAAAAAAATTAGTAAAGTACAAAAACCTTTTTTCTTGTTGATAATTTTAAGCTGGAATTTACAAATATATACTGCCTGTCTATAAAGTAACAACCCTCCTAACTAACTTTTGAACCACTTGATATTTTACCACAATATTTGGTGTGCTTTAATGGGAAATTACATACTATTTTTTAGTAAAAAATTAAATTTTGTATCATTCAAAATGGCGACTGGGCGCCATTTTGAAATTTTTTTTAAGCAGAAAGGGGGATTGAGTGACACCTCATTTGAAAGGTCTTTTAATTCTGCGTCTGATCCTAGAGTTTCAAAGAAAAATATTTAGCCATAACAAAATGGCGGTTTTTAAACAAATGGACTCACTCAATTCAAAATTGTTTTGATTTTTTTATCCAGGGTTGAGTGACACTTTATTTGAAAGGGGTTTTAGTTCTGCGTGTGATCCTAGAGTTCCAAAGTAAAATATTCAGCCATAACAAAATGGCGGATTTTAAACAAATGGACTCACTCAATTCAAAATTGTTTTGATTCTTTAGTAGTCCACTTTTTCATTTGCAGTACAAAATTTTCCCAAAAATAACTCAGGTGGCTGGAAATAATATTGAAAACGTTATGTTCCAACAAGACGGTGCGCCGCCTCATTATTATAGGCCTGTTTCTGACTTTCTCAATGGACATTTTCTTGGAAGATGGATTGGTAGGCGGGGACCTGTAGAATAGCCGGCTCACTCCCCAGATTTAACTTTCTTAGATTTTTTTCTATGGGATTATCTGAAATGGAAAGTGTACAGAACCCGTCCAGAAACAATTGAAGAACTGGAGCAACGCATTACAGAAGTTTTCAGAAATATCACTCCAGAAACTTATGAAAATGTAAGGCAGGAATTTCATAACCGACTTTTTATGTGCCAAGAAGTGAATAGTAAACATTTCGAACACTTAATTTAATTAATTTAAGCTTTAATTCTTAGTTTTTTTTAAATAGACTTCTTCGTCTTCAAACATTGTCATTTTGTTATGGCTAAATATTTTTCTTTGAAACTCTAGGATCAGATGCAGAACTAAAAGACCTTTCCAATGAGGTGTCACTCGAACCCCTTTCCATTAAAAAAAAATTCAAAATGGCGCCCAGTCGCCATTTTGGATGATACAAAATTTTAATATGGTCTGAAAGATAGTATTTAATTTCCCATTACAGCACACTAAATTTTGTCGAAAAATATCAAGTCATTCAAAAATTAGTTGGGTTACTTTATAGACACAGTGTACATAAAGCTCCTGTAATTGTAGCTTTATAGTGTTACTTATTTAAATACTCAGCGATCAAAAGGTAACCGAGTCTCATAGGCTGTGAAAGAAAAAATCTATGTCGCTAATCAATACAAATTCCTAGTTAACACGTTTGAAAATATGAATAGAATTTGGCTCTGCCTAGAAAATTAGAAACAAATTTAACAGTTTTTTAACATTGTTCTCTTTTATATTGTAAATTTCGTTCATCTAATTTAATAAGTTTTATATGAAATCTTATAGTTGTCTATCATTTCACGCCGTCCATTTTCTCTTTTGTAATCAATGCAGATTCGGTTACTTATTGATAGCTCTGTACCATGTGCTCTTTAGCTTTACCTGTATTTTTGTCTTCATGAATGCTACAGTTGTAGCAAATTATTTGGAAGGTTCAGGCCTTATAAAATGTTGATGCTTCAAGAAAAAATAGGCAAGTTTTATTGTGTGTGTCACCACTATCTAAAGACGGTTAGGGAATTTTTTTTCCAGGAAGTAAATTTTTTATCAAATGTAAAATGATTATAATAGATTTGTCCATGATAAATAGTTCAAATTGCAGTAGAGATAATTTTAAGAAATCCCATTAAATACTGCAATTTCAAAATTTTTTCAAAACGTCTAAAAAAACAAAAATAATTAAAAGTTGTTCAATCAGGATTCAGGATGCTAGATTCTGTTTGTTGATGTTGTTAGTTAAAATTACAACAAATTCCTGTTTTGAGCGGCTTTTATTTTTCAGTAATTGTATTAGTTTGGAAAACAAAGTACGAGTAAGGGACAGCAATTTGCCTGGGCTGTATTTCACGTTTTAGTTGCAATTTGAAAATACCACAAGATATGATTTTCTGCTTTCTAAGCAATTTGTGGTGACGCAGTCGTTTAAGTGTTTAACGTGTATGTACTTAATAAAACAAATAGTGTTTACTATAGGGGATATACGCAATCCTTTATTTTCAAATTGCATTTTAATTTATCTAATCTATTTAGGTATGTCTTCTTTTTTATATGCTTTACAGTTACGAGTTAAATAATTGGTTAGCTAATTGGTGTTACATAAAACAAAAAAGCAAACATAATTCACTGGAAAGTGACGACAGCGGTTAACTATTGGGAAACTCCCCAGTGTTATAGGGGAGTATCACAATGTTAAACGCGACTTAGCCACTAATACTCGTGGTAATATGTTTATATTTGAAAAACTGGTACAAATCACTTCCGTAGATATTTATAACAGCAATACATTAAATGGAAAAATGATGGTTTGCCTATGACCTTAACCAACAACAGAATAAGCTTTTTAATTTTGAATTTTGAAAATTGTATTGTTTCTATGCAATTGATTGTTTGCAAGTAGTTAAATGTATGTAAACTTAGTTGCAAATAGTGCTTAATTGGAAGTCAATAAATTTTGAACTTGGAACAAACAGTGGCGAATAAACTTTCTGTGTACTAGAAAGGTATGATTATCATTTGCTTGCATTCAATTTATGGACATTATAGTATGTAGAGTGGCAAATTCGTGTGTGCCTTGTTCCGTCGTACGCCACAAAAGTTCTCGTTTTCTCAAAAAATTACACTTTTACAAACAGTGTTTGCTCTTATACAAAAAAATTCTACCAAGTAAATGAGAAATACGCCCAATGATCAATATCTTAGTGCAAAATGGTAGTGTTAGCTTATTGCTACAACCACCAAAATAGGCACTTTTTTTAAAGGAGTAAATTTTTGGAGAAAACAAAGAACAATTTTTCCGGTTTAAGTTCATCTACGCATTACATAATCTATACTATCTATAGTATAATTATTATGCAAACCAGTTTAAAAGTCCTGCCTCGTGTGTAACTGTTGTTTACAAACTTTAAATATTTACTTCGAGGAACTGGGGCAATAGCTTTATATTTATTAAATTATTTTATACTGCCTGTAACGATATTTGTAGAAGCACTGTGCTCTACTAATAGTTATTTGTAAATAATATTCAATTGATTTGTAATAAAAGAATGTATTTTTGTGTAGTTAATGTTTTTGAAATTGCATAAATTGTTGATTAAGAAATAATAAATAAATAATCATAAAATATTTTATTTACATATCTTATACTTCTTCATACATACAATTATTAGTTATCTGTAATGCATTTTCAAATTTAACTAATGAGTCCTACACTGGTAAAATGTAAGTATAAAAGTCAAGATTTGCAATTAGAAAGCAATGTAATATAATAATTACTACTTTACAACTGTGTATTGATATATACTTCAACCAGTAGTATCTAATGAGACAAAATATATTTAGGGTATGAGCTTGTTGAATCTCTGATAAATTACTTCTCAATAATAGCCCTACTAAGTTTAATATGTTTTGTAGACGTTTTATGGCGTCTAGGGTACCACTTCAATCAAGGTTTCAGAATGTTACCTTCTCTATCTTCTTTCGCTATAAACTTGATATCTACAATGTCATAACAGCTACATTGATAAGTAATTTTTTTAGTAATCATGCCAAAGCATCTCAAGTTAATAACAACGAATTAGACAAGCTTCAAGTTTTTTTATGTATTCAATACACCACAAACGAATTTTCAAAAAACACTAAATAGGTATTTAAAATCACTGGCAATTCTTCAAGAATCAGATCTTTGGCGTTTAAAAACATTTACAAATAAAGAATAAAAAAGTTTTCAACTTATTAGACTAGAACTACAAGAGAAGGACAGTTTAAAGCTAAGCGTAAATTGTAGTTAATGAACAAAATAGAGGAAAGTGTAATATACTACCAATTACATTCTAGTGAAAATACATATTTCTACATAATCATCAAGGCTGAATTATTGATCAAAAAGTTGCAAGCATTACAAATAAAAGAGAACGAAATCTGTCCGTCAGTGCCAATGGTTTACGTATTGTCTAAAAAGATTTTGTATACATAGTGCAAGATAACAAGTTTAACCGCTAATATCATTCCCAATTTAAGATTTCTATTTTCATAACGTATTGTAGAATACAATTGAATGGCATCTCTCTCTCTCTCTCTCTCTCTCTCTACTGTCCGGTTAAACTATTAAAGTAAATCTTTAATTCAGCCTTGACATTGAAATTTTTTTACATGTAGGTACATTGTAAATTATCTATCTACTTAATTATATTACTACTTCAAAAAATATTTTGGGATAAAGTGTAGCAGTGTCAAGCATTTTTCAGATCTTCACAGCCTTTGCGTAATACAATATAACATTTTGACTGGGTCCTTTAAGAATACTAATCTATATTTGTCTGGAGATGAACAAAATATACATTGGATCATTATCTGTAAATCTAAGCCTTAGAGTAAGATCTAAACTTAGCAATACTTATTACACAATGCAAAAAAAATAAATTGAACTTGAAAGTTGTAGATTGTGCTATACAATTTTCTTATTTCAGAAAGGCTGTCAGAGGTTATTTCTAATCATAATTTGAAACCAAATATTAATATCACATATTATGTGTGTTTGTGCCTACAAAGCATGAATCAGCAGTGCGCAGGTCGCAAGTTTAAAAAAAAATTTATTTATTTTATTAAAATTTCATAAACGCATTTCCGATATATGCTTGCCAAATAAATTAAAAATATTTTATTTTTAATTACTGAGATAAAACTGTGTATTTCCACCAAACAAATACGCTGTTTGGAGTCTTTGATCAGAAGCGTATATCATCCATGTGAAAAGGTGCTAGTGACAAATAATCTTAAAATAGTATAAACAACGAAATTAGAAGTTTCTACCCCATAAACGATAAACAGTAAAATCAAAAATGCTTGTACTTAACCAAATTTTACATACACATGATCTTAGCCAGAATATTGGGCAGTTTTTTGCCACAAGGTCCCTTTAGCCTTTGAAAATGAGTACCTGGGGTAATAATATGCGGCTTGAGGCATAGTACTCGCCATACAACCGCACTATAACAGCCGAGGCTCAAAATTGTAGTCAATCTACTATCTATACCCCTAAAGACCGTAATGTCTATAAAAGGAGGTAATATTATAATAAAGCACCTAAATTGCACCATTTTCTTCTTCTTCTTTAGAGTCCTTTTGCTCTAGAAATGGCATGGTGACTTTCTCTCCTATGCCTGTGGTGAGCATGTTTAATGAATCACACAGACGTAGGGGACCTACTCTTTAACGCGAACCGCATGAAGTGCAAGCACTTCTTCTCCAGAGAAAGTTTTCTAGGCAGAATACCTCGCTGGTTTGCCATTGCCTTGCGAGGGAGAATGGCCGTTAAAAATCCGATGTTCCGGTACTGGGATTTGAAACCCAGACCGCAAGCATAGTAGTCCAACGCTCTAACCGCTAGCCCACGGCCACCTCACTAATTTCTTACAAAAGGTTTAATAGGTGAACACCGAAAGTCCAAAACCCACACAAGCACAACCAAACAGTTGTTTTAAGATTTATAATGTGAAAGCTGTATCTGCTGTAGTTATTAGTTTTTGACCGTCCGACTTCAGAGAAGAGAAGGTGTGGTCAATATAGAATATCATATAGCTCTTTTTTTGACGTACCTTCTAGCCTCTCTCTACCCATACACAAATATAGGTATCTTTTCTACCCTCAATTACTTTGTCTAACCATCTGCTTATGTCTGTGCTTTTTCCCCCTTGAACCTTCTTGCACCATTTATCTGCCATTCCAGCAACATGTCCTGCACACTTCTGCTTTGCTATTCTTGTTGCTATATCTATCCCTCTACTGTCCTATGTACTAAGGTTATTCTAATCATTTTTCACTCTATAATCCTCTTTGCTATTCTCCTTTTGTTGTTTGTTTGCTTTCCTGCTTCTATACATTGATTGCAGACTTTTGGTTTAGTCCAATTATTTCTTTCCACACTGAAAAGTATCAAAACAGTATTTTTTGATTGTATATAAAATTGCATAACGTAGTTAGTGACATAGAGTGCTGTAGGACTTTGGACGCAGTGGGGACGTTAAGTTGATGAATTGAAGTAACGCAACTGGGAGACGAGATCAATTAAATAAAATTAAATCTATATTTTTGAGAAATTATTGCATGTGTAATGGAGAGTAATAGAAACTTATACTGCACTCTAATTGGTTCGTTTATTAGAATTCTTCCTGCAGATATTCAATTTGTAAAAAAGTTTTTGCAATTATAGGGTGTGTATTTTGGTTTATGTGACACCAAAATTATTTAATTTTGACCATTTATCAAATTTACAATGTAAAATATGGTATCACATGTTGCTCTTAGGGAGCTACAGTTTAGCACTTCGTGTAATCTTCTTCTTTCTCCGATCTCATCATGCCTTATCACGTTGCGTCTTTGGTTCATCTGTTGTAGTTGTTGTGGTCTTTTGCTAGTACCCTTATTTCTGCAAAAGTTTTCCCTCTTTTACTTGCCATTTCTTTGATGTTTTTCTCCTACTGGACCGACAAGTCTGCCTTGTCTTCTGCTTGATTAGAGCCTCATGTTCAGCATTTTCCTGGAGATTCTTTCATTTCCCATGCCAACAAAGTGACCACATAAATTTAGTTATTTTTCCTCAATTTGTTCTATTAATGATTCAAACCATCTCTAATGCTTCTATAACGCACCCTGTTGCTTTTTATTTTTTCTTGTAGCTTTCATTTCAGCATTTGGAATTGTTAATTTATATGCTTTTCCAGGATTGTCCAGGTTTCTGCCTCATATGTATAAGTGTGGGTGTGTAGATAGTTTTATATAGGTGCATTTTTGTTTTGCTACTTATTTATTTTCTTCTATCACAGTATTGTTAATCTGATAATATACTCTACTCGCCTTGTTTATTCTGTTTCGTACATATTGGGTCAATCTTTCCATCCCTATATTGATTATTATTGTTCCTAAGTATTTGTATTCATCTATAAATTTTAATTCTTGTTCATGTACTATTATATTAACTATATTTACCTATCGCACTTTTTTTGTAATGTACATAATCTTACTCTTATGTCTGTTTGTTTTATTCCTTTCTGCCCTAGTCCATTCTTCCTACTTCTATGTTTCTTTATAGGTTGTTTATGCTACCAGCTATTAAAACAATGTTATCAGGTCTTGTGTATACAACTTGTGCAATCTACTGCACAACAAAGTTTCACTGAACTTCTTTCAATTTTCTAAAGCTTACTAAAGATTTTATTCTTTTAAGGACGATACCAATTTCACTTGTTTACATCATTTTGTTTTCAAAGATTATAAAAAAAAATCACATGGTATACCATTTATAACTCTAAAAGAAGTTGATCCTGTACTAATTTAAATCCTTAACATCTTATATGGCAGATTGCTGAAACCTTATGGTAGCGGTAGATTAGGTACTCTAATAATCGTCATAATGCTAGAAAACTGTTTAAAGAATCCTTATTTCACAATAGCTTGGTTAACGTTTCTTCAAAATTCGATTTTACAAGCTGATTTTTTTTTTACGGGGTAAACGCTCTAATTTCATTAACAACATTGACTCCTAAATCTAAGAAACAATGATTGAGACCTAGCATGCTTAGCAGCTCAAGTGGCGCAATTTTCCTAAAACTTGTGGTCGAATTAATAATAGATTATTAGGGAGGAATTATCCATACCCACACACATAGGAATTTGTTTTTTAAATTTTTTTTGCTTGCAATGTATAGTAATTGTGATTGCCACAACACATCCTTTTAAAAGAAAAGAAGTTAAATACCTTATTTCATATTTTTGAAAATTTTCTGAAAAAGGACATTTAAATTCATTATTATATTAATCTCCAGCATATTAAATGTTTACCTTTCCTAATCAAATAATCCTTAATCACACCTATCACATGTATTAATTTCTTTTAAGCAATGCAAATAATTGTTAAGGTATGTGCTGTAAATGATTGATAAGATTGTCTGAACAGTGACATAAATTATTGGTATAGCAAACAATTTTACAAGATTTTATACATTACAAATAAATACGACAACTAATATGTAGAAAGAACGATATTGTGAATAACTTCTTTTTGAGAAACAATATATCGAACTCTTAACTTGGGAGTCTAAAAATTCATACAACAGAAATTCAAACATAATTAAACAGGGTTAAAATTACATTAAAATAGGTAAGGGGATTAGAAGTTTTCCAAAGATAGTTATTCTTCTATAACCTACGTACGGTTGACGGTACCTTTGAAAATGTACCCACTACTCTATAAACTTATTTTAGCAAAAGTTGTCATTTTGACTAATTCAACAGAAATTATTTCATAGTTCCGGCTGCATTCATAATTTTAAAAACATTATATGTAGTGTAAAATGAGGTTCTGGACCACCATCACTAAAATAAATAAGTATCTACTTGTACACATTTAAATTTTGGTTTTACTCTTCACAAGTATGCAGAATACCTAATAATTTGTTCATGTTTTGTACCATTAAGCAGATAAAGAGTGATTGTTTTTTAAAGGTGCAATTAAACTTTAAAAATAGTTTTAATATAATTTCAAAATTTTTATGCAAATATTCGATCTGAAAAATGATAAAATCCTTGTTTATTGATCCAATTATTTGGAAATTGTTAAAAAATATATTTAAAACTAGAAAATCTAGGGAGTGTAAGGAGGGGGTGGTATGCTATAAGGTGGAGGTGGAGTAGGACTATCAAAACCTTCCATACCATCGGTGTATCTGTTTATGAGGCACCTTTCATCATTTCTGTTTGAATCAGCTGTTTGCATTAATATTAAAGTGCAAAATGTACCAACTAAAACGATACCACCTGAAAATAAACATAGAATTATTCCAACTACCAAACGGTTTTTGTAAAACTTATACCTGTTGATGCTATTAGATAAAACCCGTATCCGTAAGTGACTGTGGTGTCTACTTCGGGGTGGATATTTTCAAGCGAATCTTGTAATAATACAGTTACATAATAACATATACTAATAATCGCCATTATCCAAAACACTGAAAAATGTAGGTAGTAAATGAGTTAGACAAATATTATAGTAATATAGTATTAACACAAGTTTTGTAAAGTGTGTCATTATTTCAATATTAAAATATTTACCAGTGCATGTGCTTGCTAATGCATATTTGCGAACAAATCTATATATACTATTCTTTGGTCCTAAAATATCCAGAAAAAATCCTCCCAGTGAAAATATGATAGCCATAAAGGAAAGCAGAATAATAGTTCGCATTAAATTCACTATGGTTCCATTAATACAGTCATATTCTAAAAATTAAACGACAATAAATTTATTAAAAGTGTATGTTTTACAATATCGTCTACAAACCAGGATTATGTTTATGATACTCCTCATTTGTATAACCAAACCAGAAAAATTGACCTAGAGATAAAAACGGGGTGCATACACCCCCTGTTATCACAAACCAAGGAACTTGCACAAGGGACATGCTAATTAACGTAATCGCAACAATATGGAAAGTTGCAGGCACTAAATTCCGATATTGCAGTTTGGAATTTATCCATAGTGTACTGCGATTTAAAATTACTCTGGGCATGGTATTTTGCTAAAATCAAATAGTTTATTATTACTTAAAAAGGTTAATAAAAAGTTAAATTCTAGGGAATACTCACGTTGGCCTCACTTTAACTACCTAAATTTTTATTTAATAGAGGATTTACATCGTAGAAATTTTTGCGTGTTATATTTTAATTTTCACTTTGTTTCTAATTGGTGTTCATAGAATTAATTATATTGTTTAAATTAGTTTTCTTGGTAAATTGTGCAAAATTACGTCGGTACGCACTTTCGTGCGCATCATACGCAAATAACTGCCAACGTAATAAAATTGGTGAATCACCACCGTTTTTAGGGTTCTCAATCGAACTGTTGGGTTGCCTGTATAACAGGCGAAATATTCCCTGTCACTCGGCTCGTACCTCATCATACATAGGGATACTGGGCCCATCTTTCTGACGACTGAATTGAATAATAACTTTTAAACAGTGAGGGCTTCCGAACATTTACCACTAATGGAGGGCGGCACAAATTTAAAACAAAATCTTATCTTTTAATTAACAGTTCTATAAATTAAATCTGTTCTTTCTGATTCGCAAAATGGTCAGTCACTACGTCATTAAAATTGTCGGTATTTTGAATTGTATTTTTATCTCTCCACTTTTTACCTTTCCATTTAAATGTTTGAAATCTTTAATGCAGGTCACTGAGTGGGAAAGGACAATTAATTTAAAATATATAAAGGCAAAAAAATACAACAATAAGATCGTTAAAAAACAAGAAAGTTCAAAAAACGTTAAATTTGCAGCTAGGCTTTACAGTTTTATAAATAGGTACCAAGTGGATTGAACAAGAATGATACTGAGAAATAAGATTCATTGGGTATATCATTTTCTGTCAGAACACTATTAAAATCTTAAATAGGTGTTTAATGCTTCTAAAATGTTAAATAGGTGACAATTCGATGACGAATAAGTTCTGCAATTTCTCAGTAAATAAACAAAACCTTAGATATCTTCTGCCATGAAAGGGTTTAGGTATCGGACTTCTCAGATTAACAGCATAAAACGCTTATGTACAGTTGGGTAAGAAATTTATTTGCCTTTCTTTGGAGGAACAATCTCGCTACTTTGCGATTTCATGCCAGTTTCACGACTAACTTTCTAAACCTGAGTTGGGTTTTATGAGTTAAGGCGTCTGGGCTGTAAAGAGTAAGTATACAGACGCACATACAGTGGTATAACAACAAATCACGGCCCACCCTTAAAGATTTAGTTCTATGCCTCTTTTAGGATTATGTACTAATATCAACTATTTATGAAAAAAATTTATTACTCATAATATAATTTAAAAACGGACATTATATTCAAAATAAACACACAAATCAGTGTAATAACAACTTTTGTACAATAAAATAACATTAAAAAAATGAACATTAAAAACGTTAGCCGTATATCTACAGGGTGTTAATGAATTGTAGGGACAAACTTCTAGGGCTTGCAAGACACAACAAAGCAAACAACTTTTGTTAATAAATGTGTGGTCAAAAGTGTTTCCTTTCAGGGATAGAGCTTCTCAAAGATTCTTTTAGAAGCGCCTAAATGTAGGCAACTCAATTTACTACCTACTATTTGTTTCCATCACGACGGAAATTAATACAGGATAAATAAAGCTCTCTTTCCCACTTTCCAAATTCAAATAAAATTTAAAATAAATTAATTAACAAAATGTTTCAGAACTAAGCAATAGAAAAAACCAAAATTACAAAGCAAAAATCAACTATTTGAAAAATTTACTATAACTTACTCCACCTGCACTGTCTCGGGGTGGATTGAGTAGCCCTGAGCGGTGTTGCCGGTCCCAAGCCCGGACAAAGGAGGAGGGTTGGGGGGCAAGGTTAGCAGCCTACCTCCCGTAAAACCTTAACTTGCTCCTAGAACTATTACACCAGCCTCGGATGAAGGACAGACTCAACAATATGACAACACGGCGCGGAAACGGAAAAAGAAAGTATGGAAAAAGAACATAATCCGGCTAGGATGCTGGAACATCACATCCTGGAACAACAAAGACCAGGAAATTATTCTGGAAATGGAAAAACATAAAATGGATATCTGTTTAATATCAGAAACAAAGAAAAAAGGTAAAGGCAATACAAGGTACCAAAACTACATCCTGTTCTACAGCGGAGTTGACAAGAAATCTAGAGCACACGCAGGAGTAGGGATACTAATTCATAAAAAGCTCGAAAACAATATTGACGATGTGAAGTATATAAACCACAACATAATGTATCTAACTATCAAGTAAGCGGATGAAGAAATACACCTAATAAGCGTCTACGCACCAGATATAAATAAACCCGTAGAAGAAAGAGAAACGTTTTATGATGATTTGCAAGAGACATTAAACCATCTTCCAAACAAAGACAAAATATTTATCTTAGGCGACTTTAACGCTAGGGTCGGCAACAATATCATCCCCGGAATTATGCATAAATTTAATGAAGAAACAAGGAATGGAAATGGAGATATGTTAATATCGATATGTGCCCATAATGAGTTGCGAATAAATAATACGTATTTTGATCATAAAGACCAACACAAGTATACTTTTACAAACACCAGAGGCCAAAAGTCAATAATCGATTATGTAGTTACAAATAGGAAAGTACATCCTAGTCAGATACTCGACGTGCGCACGTTGACATCTGCAAACGCCGCAACACCACACGGACTAGTGATATGCAAGCACCGAACATCTCGAATAATAACAAAAAAGAAACAGCCTAACCCTGTATCTAAATTTAACATAGAGTCATTGAAGAATGATAGTACAAAAGACGTATATGAAAGGAGACTAAAAGAAAAAATCTCCCATAATGCCATTCTAGAGGAAGATAATGCTGAAACAGCCTGGCAGAAAATTAAAACTAATATAATAGACAGTGCCACAGAGGCCATAGGCTTAAGAATAACTGACACAAATAGACCCAAAAATAACAAACCCTGGTTCACCCAGGAGATTAAAGAACTAGCGAAAGAAAAGAGAAACGAATACATAAAATATATTAATAATAGAACACCAGAGGAATACCAGGCATATAAGGGTATCAGAAATAGAACAACTAACGAGATTAAACAACTTAAAAAACAATACTGGGAAAGGTTTTCGATGGAGATGGAGCATGACCTATACGAAGGGCAGAAAAAAGTGTGGAACATGTTACGAAATAGAAAGAAGTTAGTTAATGAGGAAGTACAAGTAAACACCATAAAAATAGAAGACTGGGTAGCGCACTTTGAACATCTCTATGTCCATACAGAAGCAAATAACGAAGAACAGGAAAACCGACCACCCTCTCCAACACAAGACGAAGATAATGACAAGATAACACTAGAAGATGTAAAGGTCGCGGTAGGAAAGTTGAAAACACCAAAATCACCTGGAATCGACAACATCCCCAATAAACTGATCAAGTATGGGGGGAATGACATGCAGAAGGAGATGACGAATTTGTTTCAATGGATCGAAAATACCGGATTAATACCTGCAGAATGGAGAACCAGCATAACTGTACCTATATACAAAAAGGGGCCAAAAAACAAACCTGCCAATTATAGAGGCATAACACTATTAACCTCAATACAAAAAATATTAACCAAAATTTTAGCAGAAAAACTTAATGATAAAGTAGTCATATCTGAAGAACACCAAGGATTCAGACCCAATAGATCCACAATTGACGCAATCTTCATTTTGCGGCAACTAATAGAAAAGTCTATAGAGTTTAATAAGCCTATGTTCATTTGCTTTGTAGATCTAAAACAAGCATTTGACAGAGTGCGACTGAACGATGTAACTACCCTGCTAGAACAAAAGAACATAAATAAGAAGTACATAAATATAATCAGAGAACTGAATAGTGCTAACAAAACCAGAATAAAAACTGACAACGGCCTAACACAAGAAATTAATGTACAAGCAGGTATCAGACAAGGTGACAGTCTAAGCCCATGCCTCTTTAACATTATGATGGACCAAATCATCAAAAGCGTAAATGAAGTAAACGCAGGATACACAATGGGTGACCGATCCATAAAAATTTTATGCTATGCCGACGATGCCACTCTTATGGCAGAGAATGAGGATGACCTACAGCGACTACTCCACAGATTTAAAATAACAGCCGGAAAATACAATATGCTCATATCCTGTGAAAAAACGTAATCTATGGTAATATCCAAATCCTCGTAATTGACGACCACATTATCCAACAGGTAATGAGTTTTAACTACCTGGGAGTGGACATATCAAGTGATAGATACTTAATGGATGAGATAAGAAACCAGGCGAATGAAGCAGCAAGAATTGCGGGTTACCTGAGAGATATTATATGGCGAAACAAGTACATGAGCTCAGAGAGTAAGATCCGAATATATAAAACCTGCATCAGGCTTGTGCTTACCTATGCCGCAGATACAAGAGCTGAAACAACATGAACAAAAAGAACATTGAGGACAAATGAAATGAAGACATTGAGGACTATCAAAGGTGTGACGTTGAGAGACAGGATACGTAACACCACAATACTAAGTGAATTAGAAGTACAGGATGTCGTAACATGACCCCACAAAAAGAAATCCAGTGGGGTCAAATCAGGAGAACGTAGAGGCCACGCCACATGCCCTCCTCGACCTATCCATCTGTTGAGAAAAGTGTTATTTAAACATTCCTTGACTTCCGCCGAAAAATGAGCAGGTGCACCATCGTGCTGCAGCCACATTTGAGGTGGAACATCTTCCAAAGGTTCAGGCATTGCTCCTGTTAACCTTTGGGGTTGCAGATACGGTCCAATGAGTCTATCGCCAACAATACCGGCCCAAATGTTCACTGCAAATCTTTGCTGATATCCTTTTTGAACCACGGCATGGGGATTTTCATAGTCCCAAATGTGGCTGTTTCTACTGTTGAATATTCCTTCTTTCGTAAAAGATGCCTCGTTACTAAACAGAACGTTTACTTGGAATTCTGGATCCTCATTACACCGCCCCAGAAATTCCTGGCAAAATTCTACCCTTCTGGGAAAATCTGCTTGAACCATGGCTTGTACCTTCTGTGGATGGTACGGATGTAGCTGCTGCTCATGTAGTACCTCCCATACTGAAACATGGTTCACTCCCATTTCATGAGCGATGGCTCTTAAACTAGTAAAAGGATTTTCAGCCACTCTCTCCAAAACTTCTTCCTCAAAATCACCGTTCGCCTTGTTCTGGTAGCTCCACAGTTGTGTCTGTTGACAAAAAATGTACTTTCCTCCCGCAGCCGACGTGAAACTACACTAAAGGCCTTGTGCGATGGATGATTCCTATTCAGAAAATGTTCTTGGTGCAGGCGAGCAGCTTCGTGTGCGTTACCCCAAGCAGCTCCATACATGAACATCATGCCATGCTGTTCGGCAAAAGTATAATTCGCCATAACACAAACATACGAAACACAGAACGAAAATAAAGAAGAAAATAATTATCAAAAAAATCACAGAACGAAAAATACGAATTGTAAAAGGCACAGAAAGAAACGAATGCAAGAAAAGTCAAAAAATAGCACAAAAATATCGAATTGTGTCAAAATTGACAGTACTTGGCATGCGTAGAATACGAAATCTTTTTTCGAGAATGTCTATGTTAAAGTCGTATCGGCTGTAAACTGAATACAGACACACACATAGATACGCACAAACTCCGCTGCAGCGAGTGACTTAATGTTTGCCATAAAAGTATTTTCCTTTTAGGCATAACTCTTACATCGGAGTAAGCCCAAATCAAAACAAACTTCGGTGAAAAATTGCATTTACGCTAAGTGCTAGAATATGAGAACAATACCTTAGTTCTACCTACACTTTGTATAGCGGCGAGTAGGGCAATTAAAATTACTTGATGCAAGCCCCAAAGAATTATATAAAGAGTTTACTATAGCCGATCCTCTAAAAATAAAAACATAAGTTATAGTTTTCATCAACTTCAATAACTATGTTTTTTTGGAAAAAGTAAAGAAATACTCTTGGCAGTATTGCTAATTAAAACAAATTGCAAAGCTAATTTAAAATAATAACGGGTAGGTTGATTATAGTATGTAGGATGGTTAAAACTGATTTACTTTAATAGAGTGAAGCCATTTTCAAATGAAACAGTGTCATAGTGTAAACTTACCAATAAATATAAACTCACCGAAAGTCTTCAACAGCTTGACCGATGCAACCAGGTCGCATTCTCGAAAAACATATCAAAATTCAGCATTTAGAGTATAACTAGTATTAACATAAAAAGTAAGTTGATATACATTACTGCGCTGGCAAAGCACGTTTAAAATTTATTATTTACGTTGCAAGTAGGTATTTTAGCAAGCAACTTTTACGGCTCACTACTGCCCCGGCACTTTCTTCTCTGCCACGTGCTCTTACTTAGCGTTAAGATGAACTACGGGGAACCTACAGCTTAACATCGAATCTGAGCGATTTGACTGGCGGGTAGCAGCATATATTTATTGCTGCACTTTAGCTGCGGCGGAAAACCTAACCCTAGACCTTTAGCATTAGAGGCAAGCGCTCGATCTTTCTAGCCTCGGAAGTTACACGCAGCTACTATAGTTAATCTACAAACTTGGCAAACAAATTATGCCTGTTCCAATATGTGTAGTAAGAACTCGGCAATCTTATGACTGTCGTACTCTTCTCACAGGACACGTTTGTAATTATTCTACCCTAGGTTTGTGTCATAGCCTTTTGAGTCCATCACAAGATCGTCTTTAGTGAACTAACTGGACTTGTTTATCATCGGGAATCCGTTTCTCATGAAAGACATGAGCCACACAGATTTGATGGAAATGGGCATCGTGCGCCAATCGAAAATATACCTTTTGGTGGTCACTGGTTAATTATGTTTAATGCAAAAGTTCACCACGTCAGGTCGCACTACTTACTTACCAAGCATACAGCGAGTTGTCTCGACCAGCTTCATCAACTTTTATTGGGCCCCAACAACAACAATACTAACACATCAACAATTGCATAAAAATGTATCATTAGCAGTAGTCTTATATCACCTCCAACCGTTTCCTCTTACTACTCTAAACATATGTTGACCCCAAAGCCATGCCCGGCTCCCTTTTAATTACTGGCTTAAACCTTTTGCACCTTCCTTCATGTCTCACTGATATAGTTTCTTTTCAACACTCTCACCAATGGACTGTTTTGTAGTGGACCAACTAATCTTTTAACTCATTCTTACGCAAATGCATCGTCTATTCAATTTAATCACGAAACTTGATATAATGAAGTGTAAAAAGTACAACATAATAAAGTAATTCGGCTCTCTATAATAAAATATTCTACTTGCGGTTTCAAAATTCAAAGTTAAGTAATTTACGCTTGTTGAATTAATCTCCCGAGGAATAACTAAGTGTATGCCGACATTTGTTAATACTCTTGCCTAAGGAATAACACCACGTGAAGCTTGTCCGCTTATTTAAACACAGGGTCTGTTTAAATAAGCGGATGCAGAGCCAAAAAGTGAAACAAAAATAGTACTTAAAAGCTGAAAATGGACACACCTTTAAATTGTATGAGTTGGTTTAATGCTTGTTGACTAAAATGTTGAATGAATAAATGATTAGTTTTTCAATGTTTTCTATAATAATTTATGTAAAATATGTTTTCATATGCAATATATTATGATTTTACCGTCATCAGAGGTGTTAGCCGTTTTAACTAACTTAAATTAACTTTTATAAATTATTAAACTACTAGATACATTTTCAAAAGTTTTTTTTGTTTACGTTTCAAACACCTGCTATCATTTAAATATTTTAACATTGTAAGTTGTAATGTAACCTTTTACGTTTTCAATAAACGCCAGCTACTCGTAATCCGCACATTGTAACATAAAATCACGAAAAAAATGTGATATTTAATAGTTATCATTTTCTCTGACGAGTTTATGAAGCTGAAAGAAAGTTTCAAAGCTTCCGGTTTACTTTGGCGTACCAAGTAATATTTTATTATTTAGAGTTAGACATTTTATTGGTTGCGACACTTCTCATAAAAGCTTTTACTTAACGAAATAGAAAAGTTACGTGAAAAAGTTTTCTTTTTATATAATTATTACGAGACGCATTTTGATTGCGAACTAGATTGTGGCCGTCAATTTCCGTAGGTCGATGGCGAATTCGTGTATATGAAGTTTATTTTGTTTTGAATTCCAATTTCTTTTAAACCAAAATGTTTATAAAAAATACAGGTGCAGTTTTAAATATATTTCATCTATTTGACAGATCGATAGTGTAACGGCCGATTGCATGCTTAATTAAAGTTGACAATCGTTTGTGCAACCGGCCGTAAACCTAATGTTTTAAGTCAAAACACTGACTACCATATTATATTGTATTCTGATTTTGTGAGCTAAGAGAGTTTGATGTGGAGATCATCATCCGTTAGGTTTAGAACGTTAATGTAAAATACCTTTTAAAATATAAACATAAAAATTTTGAAGTATGACAGTTCAAGTTAAACGTTTGGCCTATATTGCTGTTAAAACGATTTGTGCCTTTTCAAGATTATTGAAAACTTTAAACTGATATCTATGTAAAGTAACTAAATTTGCGTAGAAAAACGATTTAATGGAAAACACTACAGCGTTACAAAACAATTTTAAAATTTAGATATGCGACTTTTGAAACAGTAGCTTCATTATAATCTATTTTCGATATTCGAAAACATTGCAATACATTAAAGGATAATAACTAATTTAATATATTGTAAATAAAACGATTATTAACTTCAACAGGTTTTCATTTTAGCCTCATGCGCATTTTGACCTGTTTATTGTTTACATCTCATTATATCCGAGGCAAGATTAAAAGTAAACAGTTGATGTTGCTATAGAAACAATATACCTTGATGATTTTATCTTGGTTATCTATGTCTGCAGATAACTTGATTTTTTATTTTAAAACTTCCAATAATGGTGAATTTGAGAAATCAATTTGCTCAACTATTAATGGTACAGTTTTTGTAATGTACGTGAATTTCAAATGCTTCCAGTATATCTAATTTACGTAATTAGAGTCATTAAATGATTGTGTTCTAATAAGCGCTTAGCGTAATTAGATTTATGTGGATGTTTATATTTGTAACAATGGATGTGTTCTTTTCACTTAATATCAAAATTACTTATAGTCTTTTGCCTATACAAACCGAATTACAGTGGAAGTAATTTAATTTGTAAACGTCTGATTGCAGTAAATTGTCTGCTTTTCATTAGAATTAGTGCGTTTTAATTGTTATAAAAATGTATTTATATTTATTTGTGCAGTTGATATCCATCCTTTACCAAAGCGGACAAAAGAGTAATAAATAAAATAAAACTCGCAGTCCTGTGCACCAATTATTGGTGGACAGGACTGCGAGTTTTATTTTATTTATTTGTTTTGTTCATAATTTTGCATTTTTTCCTTTTTATCGCCAAAATATGAAATCGAATCGTGTTTAATTCTATCTGATGAAATACATGTAGTTGGAAACAGTTTTGAATAGTTAATCTATAATCTTTCGCTTAATTAATACCAGGGTTGTAACTTTACACGTAGAATATTATTTTCTACAGTACATGTAGAAAAGTGCGTAAAATACGTAAAATATGTAGAATAATATGTAGAATATGTATGTTAAATAAAACTGGCATACCTACCTTTTTTTACATATTGTACATGTAGAATGTGTGCGATAGATTCTAGAAAAACACGTATGTGTGCATGTTACAGGGTAAGGGGGTAGTTGTACGACTACCTAACGGTACGCCTTTCGTTCTATTCAAACGTACCGAACTGCAAATATTTTTAATTTATCAAGCGACAAAACAGTCGGTTTCCTAAAAAATTATACAAAAAAATTGCGACCTTTAAAACGTTACGTCTGAGACGGAAACCTATCTCGCCCCACCGTTATACCGGCACTGGTAGCAATTATTTTGCATTTTTATTTTTTAGTTTGTTGTTATTTTAAGATATTTTAAATTATTTTTAATTTAACAATCTATCTATATCTATATATTAAATCCGAATCCCTTTCACTGGTCCCAATATTTAATGGTGAGGGCCTTCCGCTACTAAAAGTCACATATTTGCGCGTCTATTATATAAGGCGTAGATTCGTTTTTACATTGGACCGTTACACTTTTCCATGCAGATAAGTATATTTAGGTTTATAGAAGATGCTCAGCTCTTTGTGAGCCTGGTTTTTCAGTATGTGGTTAATTTTCCAAAAACATTTTAAAAAGCTCTGTTAATGCACTCCCCTGGAAATGAGGAAAAATGTAATTAATTTATATTCAGTTTTTTTTAAGAAAAAATTTCTGTGGTTTTTATAGAGTTTTTTGAGGAATTTTTCTGCAATGTTAAAGGGGGGTTCTCTTTCTTAAAATTTTTTTATGGTGTAGTTTTTTTGGGGTTTTATTCGGTTCGGTATTATACAGAATTTTTCCGGGAATTATTTTGCCTATTATTATTTTTCTAATTTTTCAGATTCGCAAAGGCTTTACAACATTTAAGTAAGCACTTGTGCCTTCGGTAACCAATCTATATATTAAATCGGAATTTCTTTACCCTGTCTCAACTTTTGGTGACGACGAACTATTCTGACTATTCTTACATCTCGACACAGCTTATTTATTATTGTTAGCCGGTACCGATGTTTATGTAATAGTCAGGTAGGTCAGCAAAGCATTGGATTTCTAAAGTTCGCTTATTTTAAAAGAATTGATCAATAAAAGCGTGGGCGTAGCCCACGAATTTAGCTAGTATTATTTATTTTACCTAAGTGTAGAGGGAGGCACTTGTTTAGTTGTAAACGTGTTCATTTACTTTTAAAACTTAAAACTGTCTGATTTGGCTTCAGCATTGTTCTACATGCAGAATATGCAGAAAAGGGGCTTAATATTCTACATGTAGAATAACCGTGTAAAATAAGTATATTTTACATGTAATATTTTACATGCTCAACCCTGATTAATACTAACGTAGTCTACGACCCACAATATATTGGTAGCTTTTTAAAAAGTGTAATAAATAAGCTGTGACGAGTTGCACGATATGTACCGAATGCATCCCGCAGTAATGTTTATACTCGTAAGTACTAAGAATCGTGCGAATGTTTATTATTTTTTACTTATATTGCTATCTAGCGTGATCCACCATCAAATAATTTTTAAAATAAAAGTACCCATTTTTCCTTCAAATTGGCGCCGTTCGTGAGTGTTATCAATTTAAAATTTTACATTATAAACCCTTCTGACTGTAGAAATAAATGTCCGTCTTTGTATCCTATTATTGGTGATTGGGTATGTCAGGTTTAGTAAGGTAAGATTGGTTCCATCTGAAATTTTGCGTTTTAGAACTGTAAATAGTTCTGCAGTACCCAAGGGTGATAAAAAATGGTAGGTAATAAAACAACACTTCCAGCTATCTGCTGGACTGCTCAACAAATAAATGTTATATTAGCAATAAAAACAACTACAGTTAGCAATTGTGTGTAAAGAAAAACAGGTGGCGTAGTCCTGACACTTGATTGTAAAGTTTCAGACGCGCTTTACAAGAAAAATATATTAGCAAAAAAATCTACTACCGTTAGCAACTGTTTGTAGACAACAACGTGTCGCGTAATCTACGGGTTCTGCTATTTCATTGTAAAGATTTGGAGGTGCTTAATGAAGAATTATCACATTAGCAAAAAACGGCTGCAGCAAGCAATTATTTGTAAAGAAAAGAGTGTGTTGTAGTCTGCGGCTTCTGCTATCTTATTTTAAAGTTTCAGACGCGCTTAACAATGAAAATCAGCTGCTGATAGCAACTGTTTGTAGAGAAAAGCGTGTGGCGTAGTCCACGGGTTTTGTTACGTTATTGTAAATTTCAGACGCTTTTAACACAGAAATATTACATTCACAATAGAAATAGCTGCAGTTAGCACGGATTCTGCTATCCTATTTTAAAGTTTCAGGCGCTTAACAATAAAATCTTATATTAGCAATACAATCCGCTGCAGATAGCAACTGTTTGTAAAAAAATTGTATGACGTAGTCCACGGGTTCTGCTACTTTATTGTAAACTTTTAAACCCGCATAGCAAAGAAATATCATATTAGCAACCAAATCAGCTGTAGTTAGCAATTGTTTGTAAAGAAAAGCGTGTGGCGTGGTGCACCGGTTCTGCTATTTTATTGTGAAGTTTTAACTTGCTACAAAGTAATATCATGTTCGCTATAAAATTAGATAAAGTTGGCAGCCGTTTGTAAAAGAAAGAGTGTGGCGTAGTGCAGGAGTTCTGCTATTTTATTGTAAAGTTTCAGACGCGCTTAACAAAGTAATATTATACTTGTAATAAAAACAGCTGCATTTAACAACTGCTTAAAAAAGCGTGTGGCCTAGTGCACGAGTTCTGCTATTTTATTGTAAAGTTTCAGACGCGCTTAACAAAGTAATGTCATATTTGTAAAACTAAACAGCTTCAGTTAACAACTGCTTGTAAAGAAAAGTGTGTTGTGTGATATACCGGTTCTGGTATTGTATTGTAAAATTTTAGACTCGATACAAAGAAATATCATGTTCGCAATAAAATTAGCTGCAGTTAGCAACTGTTTGTAAAAAAAGCGTGTTTTGTACTTCACGGGTTCTGCTATTTTATTGTAGAGTTTTAAACGAGCTTAGCGAAGAAATATCATATTATCAATAAAAACGGCTGCATTTAGCAATTGTTTTGAAAGGGTTTGGCGTAGCTACAAGTTTTGATATTTTATTGTTATATTGAAGCCGCTTTTAACAAAGAAATATCATATTCGCAATAAAACCAGCTGCAGATAGCAACTGTTTGTAAAGAAAAGCGTGTGGCGTAGTTCACTGCGGTTGATATGTTATCGTAGAGTTCCAGACGCTCTGAATAAAGATGACATATTCATCATCATCATCATCTGACATCACAATAAAATCAGCTGAAGTTAGCAGTTGTTTGTGAAAAAAATCGTATGGAGTAGTCCACGGATTTTGCTAGTTTTGTAAATAAATTTGCAATTGCTATACTTCTTTTCACCTAACTGTATCCTAAAATATCTGGGATAATAAATGATTATGAATTGTTACCTTACGGATGTTTGTGAACATGAGCATACGAAATCTGATCCGAGATAGAATTTTATAACTGTATAGCAAGCACGTATAGTGTCTATTTGTAAAATTAAGACTAGTATTGGAAACAGACAGGCAGACGCTGTTATTTCATAGGAAAAATTAATATTCTGTACGCAAACCTACCTCTTTTATCAATGAAATAGTTCATTCTGTCAATGTAGTAACTAACCTGTAATATTTTATAGTTATAGTCTAACATGTTGTTAAAGAACAAATTTTAAATAAAATATTTACAAAATGTATTCAACTACTTCATCAGCTACAATTAAATACGCTTTAGTTTCTTATTTTGCAATGAATCGAAAAAAAAAACGCAAAACTATAAACCACACAAATAACTGTAGAATAATTTTTAAACACAACTAAAAACACTTTCAACACTTTGTCTAATGCTACATAAAAAAACAGACAATTTACTAAAATCAGGCGTTTACAAATTAAATTGTTCGCATTGTAATTCGGTTTATAAAAGCCAGACAAAACTTTTTATATTATATACAAAATATCCGTTTGTACAAATATAAACACCCACATAAATATAATAACGCTAAACACTTATTAAAACACAATCGTTATATAAAACAATGTTATCCAAATCAATAGCTGTGACGTTCCTAACAAATAACAGGTGTATTTTCTGAACAAAACATGCATTGTTATTTTAAGTTTGCTGTGTGTGCACTAAACATAGATGTTGCAGATGCCTCTATGTGTATTTAGCTAATAATAAATGAGTAGTAACAATACTCATTAATTTACGCAGTATAATAGTCCATCGAACTTCCCAATAGAACATGAAATGTGTATAACGTTGTGCAATTATTTTAAATACATTTGGTACCGAAACATTAACATTTTTCATTGCTTTTTACCTACTTCAAGTGTGTCATGCGATTACAGATGAGCTAATGTGATATTAAGATCAGTATGAAGACTACCTTGAAACCAGTACTTGCGAAATGCTTCGAAATTTAATTAACAAAGTATACCATCCTAATGCATATCACTGCAAGTATATAAGCCCCTGTAATTTTCACAATCAGCACAGTCAATCTTCACTTGAGATATAAACTAAAACAACATGCAAATGGTGAGATAGTGTAAACAAGTGGTGTATTTGTGCAGTTTTTTAATACATAATTTTTTAGTTCATAATCGCCTGCTTGGTAGCCGCCGCAGCGGCTGCACGTTTAGATAACACATACTTACCACCCAAAGGTGCGGGTGGTTCAGGTGGTAGCGGCAGCTTCCTGTCCGGACCACTTGGAGGTGCAGGTGGTGGATCTCCTTTCGGTGCTGGTGGAGCTCCAAGTGGTGGTGGTGGTGGTAGTTACAGTAAATCAGCTGAAGCTGGAGCCAAAATCCTCCGCTTCGACAACGACAACGATGGCCTCGGAAAGTATTCATATCAGTATGTATCTTAACATTAAAATAATTATTGCAGTATGTTAATTTTTTTTATTAAAGATACGAAACCGAAAACCGCATTCAAGCCCAAGAAGCTGGAGAATTGAAAAACGCCGGTTCTGAAGCGGAAGCCATTTCTGCACATGGATCTTACTCTTACACTGGACCCGATGGTGCTACATACACTATCAACTACATTGCCGATGAAAACGGTTTCCAACCCAGTGGAGCCCATTTGCCCACTTCTCCACCAATCCCCGAAGCTATTCTTAAGTCTTTGCAATTGAACGCTGCTGAAGAAGCTTCTCCCTCTCGCTCAGGTGGTGGTGTAAGTGGACAATACCAAGCACCCGCTCCAAGCAGGAATTTCGGTGCACCCGGCCAACAGAGTTTCAGTCCGCAATCCGGTTACAAATATTAAACACCAGATATTTAATTTCATTTGAGGAATAACATGATTTCATATTATACAAATAAGCGTAGTATTATATTATGTATTTATAATTATTAGCAAAATAAAAATTATCATCACTACTTATATTCTATTTTTACTAATGCTCAAAGTCACTTATGACCCGTAGTTAAAATTATGTGTATTAATAATGAGAATATTAAGGTAAATGGTTCACCAAACAAACGGTCATGAAGTTGTGAACTAAACATTAGGTAGCAATACGGCATGAGAAATACCCAGGTGAGCGTAATAATGTTATTAACAGAGACCGGATAACAACGAATAAAACATTTATTAAAAGCTCTTTAAAAAGCACAACATTTGGCTAAAAAACCACAAACTGGCCAAAAAATCATAAAATAATGCCAAAAAATCATACAAATTTGGTAAAAAAACGAATTAACGAAAGCAAATAAAGCACAAACTTAGCCCAAAACAAATAATATTTGGTAAAACTCTATTCTGTTATTATTTTGTAACAGTTTACGTGTCGAACAAAATGCATTTCAAATAAAGCGAACCCCAGAGAAAACATTGCGTTTCGTCGATAAAGCAAACTTGCGAATCAGATTTACGAGTACAATATTTTTTTGCCTGTGACGACGATTTTTAATACAGAAAAATAAATTTAAGTGGGTAACTAGTTTTGAATTCTTTGAAAATACAATGATCTGTGTAAGAGCTACTACGCTGGTCACCCCCACCCCATCGATTTTTAATTTTCTCAAAAATTTACGAAATTTGACTTCAAAGTCGCGTAAGTATGTTTAATGTCAATAGAAACAATATTCTATTAAATTAAGACCTATAGGCGTTTACCTGAACAGCTTAATTAAGTAATTTACAAAAATTCAATCACTTTCAAAATCGATTTTCAGCTTTTTTAAATAACATCACCAAACGATCCTAAAATAAACCTATGCCCCTAAAAATATGACAAAAATTATCTCCTTTTTAAAGTCTCCAAACTGTCTTGAAATGCATCCCAACCCCCAAAACGGGAAAATTAACTAAACTTTAAAGAACCATTTTCTTGGCGACACTTTCAAACTACTATCAAGGACACTAACCTCGAAAAAATAAATTTTATAAAAATTACATGTAGGTCATGTAATATTTTAAATCTGAAAATAGGAAAGCAAGCAGCGACCTTATACGAGTAAGGCCTTGTGGCGGTTATCCGTAGCTTTTTTTTTATTATTAGATCAATAGACACTGCATATAAGTAAAAGCTCGTCCGTACTTACAGTTTATTGTTAATAACCAGAGACCGGACTTCTAGCTTTTATGCTTTCGCTAAATATTTAAAGCATGAACAACATTTCTAAGTGTGTGCACGAATATGTTAATAGGAATACACTGAGAAAAATATATATCAAAATTTATTAAAAAAATATTAAGGGTAAACATATTTTATGTCACATATATGGACAGCAACAAATATTGCTAAGCTAAGCTTACCCGCTTTGATAAAAATACATTACAAGTGTTACAATGTGGATATGTTAAAATATGTTACATATCTAGTTGAAGTATAAACACTTACTGCAACTAGAATAAGTTTATAGTAGCGTGTAACACAATTTTATATTTAGAACTGACCAGGCGCTACTAGAGCTTGCAATGTAATATATTTAAAAGAAACATATTTTATGGTTACTGGAAGCACACAGTATATTAAGGAATATTATGAAGATGCTTAAAAATTTAAGCATGTAACATAGTTGAATTAAATGATTTTCATACTAAGATTAAGTAAAATGTATAAGGTATGAATATACATTTTATTCAAAAAATAAATGTAAAAACATTAAAAACAACAAAACACTTACAGCTATACGCTAAACGATAAGAAATAACACATTTATTTTAATATAGTTTTCAGATACCAGATATAAGCCTTGTGCGGAATTCTAAAAGTGTCAACTGTTATGTCATACTTTAAGTATACAAAAACATTATTACTTTTTGGGAGGATATCTTGTTAATAAGAAGTCTAAACCCACTTTACCAATTTTTCCTCTAGTATATTCGTCAAAATCAGTAGACTTTTTTCTTTTTACTGCTTGATTTTAAGAATTTTTTTAATTCCTGAAAATAATTAATAATGCATTTGAAACAAAACACATAACATACAAAAATAATACAACTAATTACCTTTCTTCGAATGTCTTTAAAAGTAATCGTTGCTGATGGGGTACTTTGATTGTTAACTGCGAGAGGGGAAACATCGCATTTTTTATCTATCTGCTTTTCAGGCTTAATTTGCCATGATTCTGAAACTGCATGCATGAATAATAAATTTAAAATTAGAAATTTAAATAAACGAAAATGTATTTTTTCAAATAGCATTATTAATATTTTCAAATTGAGCAGATTCTTCTACAGTAAGCACAATTTGCTGTCCAGTGACATAGTAGATCTAAGTATAAATTATGGGAAGGTGATAAATCTAGTGTATCAACAAACCCCTGGTGTGCACCCTCATCAGAATTAATTGTTACTGTAGATGCAGTTGACGTATTAAATGACGTGTTATTGCTGTCTACTTCTTCCTAAAAGATAAATAAGATAGATGTATTAACAATCTATAGTCTTACTCTTGCATCTCGAAGTGCATCTTTTACCTGATTTGAAAGTTTTTCCCTATAATCTTTTAATTTTTTTTTAAATTTAAGTCAAGGTCCCACTTTACCAATAAATTCTTTGATATTTTCTGCTTCCAATAAGATGAAAGCTTCTAAATCAATGTCATTCTCTAAAAAAAAGTAATAGCAATATACATGTGCAATATTCCTCTTTATTAATTTTAAAAATAAAAATTTGTTATGCATGATTTCTATAAATTATTTGAGATATTCAATTCACCTATATACTTAAAAAATACTATTTTTTTCCGACCACAGAATATGACTGTTTTTCAATTATTTTGTACCATTAAAAAAGGCTATTTAGGGGTTCTGTATCTAAAACTATGCTGGTATAGTTGTTTACTGATAACTATAGCAATTGTATTAAAAATATAAACGTTATATGAAAAGTTGACGTTCCACGTTAGCTTTAAAGGTTATTTCACTGTTGTCAAATTAGTTTCCCAATTATTTTCACTTAAAAACAGTTGTAGAAAAAATATTACCTACGTTTTGCCTACGTTACATTTCTACAAAAAAAGAAGTTTCTGGGACTCAAGATTGCGGAACTCCGCTATCCCACAAAAACACCTGCCATTGTCGATGGCGAACAATGGTGTGTATAATAATTTAACGCATAAATATATATTTAAAAGTACGCAAGATATTTAACAATAACTTTACATGTAAAGCATGAATTTGAAGCTACTAAATTGTTATGAAAACGTAAACTTAATTTGTTCCTGAAATCACATCAGCTAGCAGCCAAATATCATGCATAATATAGTTAAACTATATTTTAGCGTTAATATATTAATAATAATTATACAAATGTACCACAAACTCACCCTCAGACACAACACAAAGTTCAGGAAATCCCCATGCTGTGAGTATTTCACTCACCGTCTTGAAATTATCCATGGTTTAACACTTGCACAAACAAAACACTTTGCACTTTCGCTATATAACAATGGCCGCATGAAAATTACCGTGAACAAGCGCCAAAAATTGTTCGATGGTGGGGCCACTCTAAACATAAATTATGCTTTATCAACTAGCTAGTTTTTGGTTCACAACTTCATTACCGATGGTTTAGCGAACGATTTAACTTAACATTCTCAATTTTAATACACATAATTTTAATTAAGGGTTATAAGTGACTTTGGGCATTATAAAAATACAATATAAGTAGTGATGATAATTTTTATTTTGCTAATAATAATAAATATGTAATATAATACTACACTTATTTGTATAATATGAAATCATGTTATTCCTCAAATGAAACTGAATATCTGGTGTTTAATATTTGTAACCGGATTGCGGACTGAAACTCTGTTGGCCGGGTGCACCGAAGTTCCTGCTTGGAGCGGGAGCTTGGTATTGTCCACTTACGCCACTACCTGAGCGAGAGGGAGAAGCTTCTTCAGCAGCGTTCAATTGCAAAGACTTAAGGATAGCTTCGGGGATTGGTGGAGAAGTGGGCAAATGGGCTCCACTGGGTTGGAAACCGTTTTCATCGGCAATGTAGTTGATAGTGTATGTAGCACCATCGGGTCCAGTGTAAGAGTAAGATCCATGTGCAGAAATGGCTTCCGCTTCAGAACCGGCGTTTTTCAATTCTCCAGCTTCTTGAGCTTGAATGCGGTTTTCGGTTTCGTATCTTTAATAAAAAAAATTAACATACTGCAATAATTATTTTAATGTTAAGATACATACTGATATGAATATTTGCCGAGGCCATCGTTGTCGTTGTCGTAGCGAAGGATTTTAGCTCCAGCTTCAGCTGATTTACCGTAGCTACCACCACCACTTGGAGCTCCACCAGCACCGAAAGGAGATCCACCACCTGCACCTCCAAGTGGTCCGGACAGGAAGCTGCCGCTACCACCTGAACCACCCGCACCTTTGGGTGGTAAGTATGTGTTATCTAAACGTGCAGCCGCTGCGACGGCTACCAAGCAGGCGATTATGAACTAAAAAATTATGTATTAAAAAACTGCACAAATACACCACTTGTTTACACTATCTCACCATTTGCATGTTGTTTTTGTTTATATCTCAAGTGAAGACTGACTGTGTTGATTGTGAGATTTACAGGGGCTTATATACCCTAGTCTTGCAATGAGATGAATTAGGATGGTAAACTTCGTTAATTAAATTTCGCAAGTACTGGTTTCAAGGTAGTCTTCATACTGATCTTAATATCACATTAGCTCATCTGTAACCATATGACATACAGTGAGTAGGTAAAAATCAATCAAAAATGTTAATGTTTTGCTACAAAATTTATTTAAAATATTTCTAGAATGTCACGCTTCTCGTGTTGTATTGAGAGGTTTCGAGTACTATTAAACTGCGTAAATGAAGCAGTGATGGTACTACTCATTTATATTAGCTAAATACACATACAGGCATCTGCAACATATACGTATAGTGCACACAGAATAAATTAAAAATCTAAGAACAAAACTTAAAATGAGCGATCTATTTCATCTGGACTTTCATGTACGTTAAAACCTTTTATGCTTTCAGAAGTAAATAATGTGATACGTATAAGTATAGATGTATGTTCTGCTGTATAATTACTAATTAGAGTTACATACAATTTACTTATAAATTCGAGCTTCTTCGTGGAAGTTCATTTTAATTTATCGTAAATATTATAATTCTTAACTTCAACAAGTATTTTGTTTTAGTTTTATACGTATTTCGACATGGTGACATGTAATTTTTAGAGGCAGAATTAAAAATAAACAGTTGGTGTTGCTATAGGAACAATAAATTCTCATAACTTAATCTTGGTTTTCTATATCTGCGTCCAGATGACTTGATTTCTCATTGCTAAACGTCCAATAATGGTGAGTTTAAGAGATCAAATGTTCATTCATTAAAGGTACAGATTTTAAATGATTGCGAATTTCAAATGCTTCTAGTATATCCAACTTACGTTTATCATCACAAAAGTGTAAAAATTTTATAGTTATTCGATGTCATTGAATGAGAGTGTTTGAATAAGTGTATAGCATAATTGGATTTATGTGGGTGTTAATATTTGCAACAACGTACCTGTTCCTTGTAGCTAATATCAAGGTTTCTAATTGTTTGTTCTATATAAACCGAATTACAGTGCGAGCAATTTAATTTGTAAATTCCTGATTTTTGTAAATTGTCTGTTTTTTCTTTAGCATTAAACCAGGTGTTTAAAATGTTTTTTGTTGTTTTAAAGTTATTTGACATTTATTTGTTTTGTCTGTAAGTTTGGCAATTTTTTCTGATTTATTGGCAAAATATGAAATTGACACATATTTCATTATATCTGATGGAGTAGTTAAATCAATTTTCTGAATAACTGATTTATAATTTATTGATCTTCTAAATTCACCATTATTGGATGTTTAGGAATGAGAAATCAAGTCATCTGGACGCAGATATAGAAAAACAAAATTAAGTTATAAAGATTTATTGTTTCTATATCAACACCAACTGTTTACTTTTAATTTTGCCTCTGAAAATGACATGTCAACAAGTCGAAATACGTATAAAGCTAAAATAAAAATCTTTTGAGTTAAGAATTGTATTATTTACAATAAATTACATAAAATAAACGATCACTAACATGCTCCAATTACATACAGTAGATTCTAAATCAACTGGAACATGACCAATTAGCATGGAAAATTTCAGAAAGCTTTATATTATGTCCCTAGAAGAATTTTATTACTTTCAGGAACCCTAAATGGAAACATAACATTAAATTTTTCATTACTTGATAGCTAGAAGAATCTTATTACTTTCAGGAACTCTAAATGGAAACATAACATCAACTTATTTATTACTTGATAGGAATGTATTTAAAAATTCATTAAAAATAATGCTTTAAATAATTTGTTTAAGAATAGTTAAACCAGTTGTGCACTTATATAACTGGTTGCAAAATCAATTTGCAGATGTCTTGGTAGCGCTAAATAATTTGTTTTGTAAGCCAAACGTTAAGAGTTTAAACCTTGATAAGATGTACTTTTTAGTAATTGTAAAAGAATAATCAATTTTATGCTGTTTTATTCAAAATGTATCATAATTATTTTTTTCACGCTACAGGCAAGGTAAATAGACGATACATCCATAGCTACAAAAGATGAAAATGTCCAATAACATTCGTTTACTTTTTGCCCTTGACTACGGAACTTAATAGTGTCATTTACATTCCTAGGACAATAATTAAAGCAACAAGGTACAGATTTCAATATTTTATTACAAACAGAATACTAAAATATTGATTTTAACTATTCGTTGATATGGTAACAAGCACAGGCAACATAGAATAATGGGTCTTTTAAAAAATAATTCCGATGACAGCTGTCAAAACGAACTTTTAAAAATATGATTTAATTTCTACCTGTAGCGTGAAAAATTTAATAAGTAACGCGGAATGTATCGACTATTAACATTCTCGGCAGGCCACAAGCCTCGTCTTCGCCTCGGCTCGTATTTATCTACCTCGAATGTTATTACGTCTTTACATTCCTTGTTACTTAAATAACTATTAATACTACATTAACAACAAAATTAATCAGATGAAACATAAAAAGTTAACTATAAACTTTTTACAACTGAATAAAATTAGTAAGAATGTTAACTTAAGCATTGATAGTTTACAAAGTAACTAAAAATAAACACTTAGTTTGAGGCTTAACTCCAAAATGCTTAAGTTCTACCTAATTAGCTGTAAAAAGTTTATCGTTAACTTTTTATGTTTCATCTGATTGAGTTGTTGTTAGTGTAGCATCTTAAAATGAAGATTATACATTTTAATTAAAATAATATAAATCTGATTATTCTTTTATATTAATTAAATAACAAAAAAGTAGACTTCATCAAGGTTTGAACTTTTAACGTTTCGCTTACGAAATCAATCCTCTTGCTCGGAGCTGATGATGATGAAATGATGATGATTTGCAATGGGTCGGGGAACAAGTGTCTCCCCGAACATAGGCTACTAGTGCCCATTATGTGCCTTAAATAATCTAGGTGTCTTAAACAGGTTGGTAGCTTCAGCAAAAGACCAGATCTTGTTTAATGGTATAATCTGTATTTCACTTGGCTCTAAAGAGGGGGAGCTAAGGTGTTTGTACCAGAGGGCCGGAAAAGCGGCGCACTCACAGAGTATGTGTTCGGAGGTTCTCTACCGCACTTGGCATCTTCTACATTGCAGGCTATTGACAACTCCGTTAGTGTGACAATGTTTCTGCAGGTGACCGTGGCCTGTTAATAGGCCTGTCACAATTCTGATTTGTCTTATGTTTAGGCCCAGAAAATTTTTTGTCACTTTAGGCGTAGGACTCTTAAATGAGAGTCTGGTCTGTATTGGTAATTAACGAGAGGTCCAGGATGATTGGAACTGTGACAGCATTCAGCTACATGTGTCGCGCCTCACGCATTTGGGAGAAATTCCCAAGGCTACTTTTAGACCTATTAGGAATTTATTAGCTCCAGCAACAGCCAGGGCATCAGCCTCGTTATTTTTCTCAATTTCACTATGGGCGGGAACCCATATAATTTTTATTCTTGGACCAGTTGTGACCCGATCTTATGGGAAATCAAAGTTTGACTGTCGGAAGAGATGTAGATATGTCTACTTTTATACCCTTTTTTGAGGTTTTTGTTAGCATATGCCAAAACAGCAAAGATATCAGACTGGAAAAGTTTGACTCAGAGGTTTTCTCCATAGACACCTGCTCCTGATCTCTCCCTAGTTTTTAACCCATCCGTAAACCATACAAGACCACGAGGTTGAAGGAAAAATTGGTTTCCCGATAACCATTCATCTCGGCTTGGGATGAGAGTATTGTATAATTTGCCAACGGCGAAGTAGTGAACCATACTATCACTTTTTTTCCGAAAGATAGGATTGGTCGACCTCAATCGTGAGGCAACCCTGGTATGTCCTACATTCTCCTGTTTAGGTTTCCATTGCTTAGTATAGTATAGCCTGTAGACCGCCGCTAGAGCCTCGGCCTCCATCAAAAGATGAAGAGGCACGAGTCCAAGCAGCACCTCCATGGCCGCTGTTGGGGTTGTGCACATTGCTTCTTTTATACAGAGACAGGAAATTTTCTGCAGTCAAGTCAGTGCTGTTCTGTGATGGCCTTTTGATGTTTTAATTCTACCTAATTAGCCGTAAAAAGGTTATCGTTAACTTTTTATGTTTTACCTGATTAATTTTGTTGTTGTTAATGTAGCATCTAAAAATAAAAATTATGCTTTTTAAATAAAATAATATAAAACTAATTATCCTTTTACAGTAATTAAATTTTAAAAAAGTAGATATTATTACCGTTTGAACGTTTAACGTTTTGCTTACGCAACAAGTCTTCTTTCTCGGCTCTACTCGAGGCGCTACCAAGACATATGAAAATAGATTTTGCAACTATATATCAGTGCACTACTGGCTGACTATTATTAAATGCATTTTTAAATAAATTGCCATCAAGTGATGTAAAAGAATGTTAGTTTTCCATTTAGGGTGACTGCAAGTAATTGTTACAATAAAGCGCTTGTTATTGATGTTAGATGGTTGTAGTAGTTGGTTTTTCACAAGCGCATTCTAGTATCTAACTGAATAGTGTTGAAAGTAATTTTAGTGTTAGTTAATCTGTAGTGTGGTAAATTAAAATCTTCCCATTGTCTTGTATTACAGTTGTGACCGTCAGAGCCTGTATTTAAGGAGTCGATACGTTTAATTACCTGTAAACCAAAATCCATGGTAAAATGAGTATTTTTAATTTTATAAACAGTATGATTTATATGATGTCCGTTGATCAACATTTGCTATAATTCTTACTGTTTTCTTCTGCAATATAAATATTCTTTTACTGTCTGCGCTATGACCGCAAAGTAATAATCCATAGCTCAGCACCGAGGGGAAATGGGCACGATACACTGTAGTTAGTACGTCTTCAGATCCTTCTTTTAGGAGCATTCATATCATATACCGTCTGTCTATAAAGTAACCCCCCCCCCTCCCCTAACTAACTTTTTAACGACTTTATATTTTATTACAATATTTGGTGGGCTTTAACGGAAAATTAAATACTATTTTTAGCCAAAAGTTAAATTTTGTATCATTCAAAATGGCGACTAGACGCCATTTAAAATTTTTTTTTAAATAGAAGGGGGTCGAGTGAGACCCCATTTGAACGGCCTTTTAATTCTGCGTCTGACCCTAGAGTTTCAAAGAAAAATGTTTAGCCATAACAAAATGGCGGATTTTAAACAAATGGACTCACTCAATTCAAAATTGTATTGATTTTTTTTATCCAGGGTCGAGTGACACCTCATTTGAAAGGTCTTTTAGTTCTGCGTCTGATCCTAGAGTTCCAAAGAAAAATAGTCCGCCATAAGAAAATGGCGGATTTTAAACAAATGGACTCAATTCAAAACTGTTTTGATTTTTTTATCCAGTAGTCCACGTTTTCATTTGCAGTACAAAATTTTCCCAGAAATAACTCAGGTGGCTGGAAATAATATTGAAAACGTTATGTTCCAACAAGACGGTGCTCCGCCTCATTATATTATAGGCCTGTTTCTGACTTTTCAACGGACATTTTCTTGGAAGATGGATTGGTAGGCGGGGGCCTGTAGAATAGCAGGCTTGCTCCCCAGATTCAACTTCCTTAGATTTTTTTCTATGGGAATATCTGAAATCGAAAGCGTACAGAACCCGTCCAGAAACAATTGAACAACTGGAGTAACGCATTACAGAAGCTTGCAGAAATATCACTCCAGAAACGTATGAAAATGTAAGGCAGGAATTTCATAACCGTCTTTTTATGTGCCAAGAAGTGAATGGTAAACATTTCGAACACTTAATTTAATTTCTTCTTGCTTTAATTCTTATTTTTTTTTAAGTAGTCTTCTTTACCTTCAAACATTGTCATTTTGTTATGGCTGAATATTTTTCTTTGAAACTCTAGGATCAGACGCAGAACTAAAAGACCTTTCGTCGTTCAAAAGTTAATTGGGAGGGGGGGGGGAGGTTACTTTATAGACACAGTGTATATTTTTGTCAAAATCTATTGAGCTACTTCTTCTATGTGTCTATTTTAGGTAAGCTTTCCGTCTAAGTGTAAACCTAGAAATTTTTTGCTGCTATCTTCTTTTGTTCCAACTGATTTGCTCAATTTAAAATATAAGTGGGGAGATTTACCATTGTTAAGATTCAGTTCAATTACAGTTTTTTGTTTTTTCTTTACTGACTTCTCGCAGTTCTTTATGCCTTACATAGTTGTTAATTCATTCTCCTATTTCCGTCGTGTCGTATGCATAAATATATGGAGTGGCCATAGTTGTATCCGTCGAGACACGATTAGTGTAGATTATGAACGGCATCGGACTCGACATCGACTCTTGGGGAATTTCCGAGTTTATAATTTCTGGTTTGAATTTGCTGGTGTTGTGGTATACAATAAGAATTTTCAAAAAAACAGAAGTTTTTAAAGACTAACTGCTATTTATATGTTGTAAGCCAATGAAAATGATCTACAATTAGGGTTTCCCTTAAAATCCATATATTGATAAATACTGCATATCTAGATTAATCAATATTTATCGATTTAATCATGTTGATCCATAATTTGATTTATGGATACTAGCTGAATCCGTGGACCACGCACCACGTCTTTATAGATAACTTCTTTCAAAATACGCAAGCTTTCGAAATTAACTGCCGCATTGCCATACGTAACTGCAACATAAATATCGGAACCGCTAACAAAATCATCTGTGTCAAGAGGTAAGAGTAGCTTGTCGTTGTGTAAAGTTGAGATAGTTCCGAATTTAGTATAAGGATAATGATGAAACTAAATTTATAAAAAATATGACCGTTATTTATAATTCGATAATTTACTCGCTCTTTCGATCTTTATATTAGAAGAAGAATTCTACTTGTTACACTAATACAGCGTCAACTTTTTAAGTTTCGCATTTTCTAGCAAACATAGTTTTTTCTACATTATGCAATAAAACTAAATCGTTTGTTGTTAAAAAATAATTTTAAGTGTTAAGTGTTGGGTTGACCTGCAAGGACTGACTCATGCTGTGCCGGAAATATTGTTGTCAATTGCAGATTTGATTCATATGTACATAAAAAAGAGATATTTGCCAGATGTTTATGAGTTTGGCTTTGTTTTGTTTATTTTAAAATTGTTATTTTTTGTTTGACAGTAAATTAACTAACGTTTTGTAAATTCTTAACTTTAGGTACCTTTTGAATATTCCGCACTTCTACAAAGAAACTATTTTTCATTTAATTACTGTAACTGAAATGTAGGTAAGGCAAGACTAGCTAGCTAACAAACAGCTAGATGTGAACATTGAACAACAAGCAGGTTTCCGTCATAAAGATAACTTAAACGATAGGCGTATTATAGCTACGTGTGGCAATTAATTATCGTCTTTAAAGTGAATTTTACCAATAAATACTAAAACAACCTGATTACATAAGATTTCAAAGTGAAATGTAAAACCCTCGTTAATATGAATGTCATGTACAGTTAATGAAATCAAAACGCGTTTAAAAATTAACACCAATAAATCACGTTTCATTCGGTTGTATTGAAATATTATCTGTTGAAACCATTAACGTTATTTTTTAAATCTATTTCCGAATTATAATGAAATTGCAGAAACAGAAATGTAGTTTAATTTTTCCTATTTATGAATTTAGAGTAAATTTGAAAATTGTTTGGTTTCTACGTAATCGCGTAGAAACTATTTTTTTTAAATTTTGTTCTTCTTTTAGATGCTAGAATGGCCTTGTACTTAATAAAGAAAGGTCTTTTGCGGTGTAAGATGAGGTAACGCAGTAGACTACTTATTGAATAACACTAACAAAGCAATAATTTAGCTTGTCTGAGAATGAAACGCGTAATTATTCTGTTAAGAAATTTTAGATACAAAATTGGCAAAAAAAGTGCTTAATTTAGTGTCTGGGAAATATTTTAACACGCCAAAGAATTTTGTACGATCGAATGCGATTGCCCACTTACTCTGCTTTTCGTTAAGTTATTGCGGCCTATCTTAAGCTGTTTGTATAAGTATTTTGAACTTGCTAAAATAATTGCCGAATTCTAGATTTTCATGCAGTCATTATTCATTCAGTAATATTTCTTGGTTTGTTAAAACTTTCTGCACGAGTTGTTCTTTAGACACAAAATCTCATTCAGTGATAATCGGCTTTAATAATAAATTCATTGAAGTATCAAATTCACCATTAAAGTTCTGTATTTGTAATTCATCAATCATCTTTTGTTATTTTGAGGAAGTGTTTCAGTAGTTTCTTGTAACATATCCGATATACGTTAAAATCGATATCGTTTATGAGAAATTAGTCGTAAATGGTTTCGTACAGTTGTGAAATATAATGACAAATTAAAAGCAAAAATGTGGTTGAACTTTACAAATTTTACTCTGTATGTTTAAATGTTTTTACCAAAAGCGTCAAGGTTGGTAAATTAGTTTTCGCAAGCGATGAACCTTCGACGATATGAAATTAATATGCTATGCAATGACCGCATACAGTGCAGAAGGCGATCCTTTAACAAGAATTTATATTACTTTTCCATACGTCTACTGAAGTAAGGAAATATTCTGATTTCATGCAAATTTTCGAATTTTAGATTTCAACGGAAGTACGCGTTTTGGGGTGCAAAGAACCCAAAAAATTGGTTTTTAAAATGTCTGTCTGTGGGTTTTTGCATGGGTAGGTGGGTGGGTGCGTTTGTTTTCCTATATGTCTGAAACCTGATTGCTTGATTTTTATTAGATTTGGTGTGTAAAAGCTTTGTTGTTGCAGGTAGTTCCTTGTAAGGTCGTTAATTAGACCTGGTTTTTAGGTATAGATTGTATTTGATACACTATTTTGAAATTTTGCATACATAATGTTGTAGCGCATCTAAGGCCAACTTAAATGTTTTTTTTTAAATGTCATGTGTTGAAAATAAAGGTCGCTATAAATTTTTGAAAATTTTAACTTTAATGCCCGATTACTCAAAAACAAAATATTCAATTAAAACAGATTGTTATATTATTTAATAGCTCTTAATATGCATAATCAAGTCATGTAAAAATATTTTTGAAAATAATAATTGTAAACATATTAGCTTCTCAAAATTACAAACATTTTCAAAAAATTACCCCTCAAAACCTGCCCACATCACATTTTTAAAACTTTCTGAGCCGATGGATTAGAAATTTGTTTGAAACTAATCTCCCAAATTTTACTGTGACGCCCTCCATGAATTAAAAAAAATTGAAATTGATTAGTTTTTTATTCAAAACCGCAGACTCTAATCGTTATAAACTTTAAACAGTTTAATAGACCATTTAAAATGGTTTATTAGGATTAACCGTAGTTTTTAACCATATTAAAAACTAAGAATAGAATAGATTTTTTAATATCATAATATCAACCACGCGTTTTCCGGAAGTTACGTAATTTTAACTACGCCTGTCAATTAGCTCTAATTGATAAAATAATTTTCATTCTTTATATGTTTTTGATAACTCTATAAATAAAGTGGTTATAAGCAGTTTTAATCCGATTAAACCAAAGCCTTGGGTCTGGAGCGGGCGGCTTGTACCGGCTAGAGATGACTAGATGTAAAAATCAATCACTTCTTGACGCGAGAATATTTAAAGCGTAAAAAGTATGGGAAAGTACCAGCGACCTGTTTCGCCCATTTGTACTATTTCATGTTTTCAGTATGGGAATATATTGCGAAATCTTAGGGACTACTTGACCTATTTGAATGAAATTTGGTATAGCTAGGCACAACAAACGAGTCAAGTGGAAAAGTTTTTTTTTACGATACAAAACCGGAAAGGAAAGTTAGATATGTTCTTTTGACTCCAACGCTTCTTTACTCACTTACACTTTCAAAATTTTAAATATTTTCACAAACACGTTGACCAAAACTGGCTAGTCGCTCGTCCTCCAGGTAACATCTTCGACAGTTGGGGCTGCCCAGGCCCAGCAGCCCCATCCTGTGCATTTGATGTTTAGAGTAAAGTGTTCAGTCGGGATTTCTACAACCACTTGGAGGTTCTTTCTGAACAACTGCACACAGTACCTGGCAACCTTTGGCGTGGGTTCCACAAAAGCAGCGCTTGCCTGGGGACAGATTTGAATATTAGCCCCCATTCTTGTGAATATGTAGCATAGTGCAGAGTATCAACACAGTAAAAATTTTGATTGTGTTAAGTGCAGTTTGTAGCGTGTTAAAAAATATTTTGCCTAATTTCTTGAAGTCATTTGTTATTTATACAAAATAAAATGTATTCAACAAATTTTCATATTTTATACAGAATTGTGTCAGGTAACCTAACAAATTTGTAAATTTGGTTAAATATGGTTAACAATTACCGCTTCCTAACGCCAGCTTAGAATAGTTAGCAACTTTATTAGTTATGTGCATACACGGCGACTACCGACTGTTAGAGGCATCCAAACCCGTTAAAAATGTTTGCCGCTTAATAGAACTTTAAAATAGTAAATATTATTATAGTATAACAGAAGTAATATTATCAACATGTTTCTGATTTTTAAAGTGAAATTTAAAAATACTACAAAATAAGCCAAAGCAAAAAATGTTTGGCTCACACGGAGAGAAATTGACATATTTAGGTAAGTGGTTTAAGTCCTAAAAATCACATTTATATATTAAATCGGTAACTATCTCACCTTAACAACACGACTAAATCTTACATCTCGGAAAGATTTATCACTATAATAACACAAATGCGGCCGCTTGCTCGTTGGCCCAGTTTGTTGATGGTTTTCAATTGAAGTTTACGTTTGCTGTCACTTCTGTTTGTATAATTTGGTTATACCGGATTTTACCGGGCCAGAAATGTGTATTTATCCTGCCGACATGGCATCTCACACAGCATATTTTATGTAATTTCTTTCAATAATAAACAAGGAAGTTTTATTACCGAGTCTGCTATGTTTTGCCACTTTTGTTTATTAAAAAGCTGCGTAAAAATCGCTGCAACAAAAGTCTTTTCCCAAACATTTTACAAAACAAACAAATACTATATTAAATTGGTAACTGTCTCACCATGACAAAACAACTAAATCTTACACCTCGTAACGATTTATCACTATAAAACAAATGAGATTGCTTGCATGTTGGATTAGTTTATTGATTGTTTGCAGTTAAAGTTTATGTTTGCTGTCACTCTTGTCGGCATAATTTGGTTATTTATGATTCTAGCGGGTCGGATATGTAGATTTATCCCGCCGATATGGCATCTCACACAGCATATTTTATATAATTTCATTTAACAACAGATAAACAATTTTTATTACTAAGGCTGCTATTTTTTGCCACTGTTATTATTAAAAGCTGCAGCTTCAGACATTTTACAAAATAAACAAATATACGCTATGCATGTCACACTCTATTGGCTCACATATTGAGAACGAAACTAGCCATAACATTTATGTTCGCTTACAAAAATCGCTGCGTATGCATTACTACCTCTCATTTAAAAAGAACTTGCTGAATCCGTACGCGTTTGTAATTTCCTACACTTTCAGTAAAAATTTGAGAATATAGCATTTTGACAGAAATACATGTTCTTGGCCCTCCAGGAAAATAAAACAATGGATTTAAAAAATGACAGTCTGTATCTCAATAACGATTTTAATGAAATTTGAGGTACCTAGGTACAACGAAAACTTGTACCTAGGTGCACCAAAGAAAACAAAAATTACATATGTTGTTTGTTAGCATATCTTTCAGAAACGGCATTTCATAAATGTAAGAACAGAATATGATATAGGGCGTTAAGACAAATCTAAAGTTTTATCTAAGCACTCTAGCTTTAAAATGGTTATGGTGTTTGTAAATTGCGGCTTTAACGCCTATTTACTCAAAAACGGGTTGGCGGATCGATATTAATTTTGGTATTACGATAACAACTTTAGCTGTTAATTTATTATTTTAAAAAAGCGTGAAGCATAGCCCACGAGTTCTGCTAGTTAGTGTTTATTTGTTTACAGTGTATAAACCTTGGTGAATATCCAGTATCAAAAGTGAACGTGGTTTCTTTTGCATTTGAGATACTATTCGATGCTTGTCATTTCAAAACGTTAAAATGAAATTATTAAATCTACTAAACATATCGCGTAAATTTTTACAAACTTTTTTGTTATTTTAGCTAACCTAAACTGGAATTTGTTGACTTAGAAGAGGCTATTATCGAAGAACATTTCTACAAAACATTTCAGTATATGAAGGAGTAGAAACATGTACTTACTCAAAATGAATTCTGGATTACGTATGTCAGAACAGCTTCCTTCAACTGCAAGTTTTGCATTATAGTAAAATTTAATTATGTAATTGATTCTACAGCAGTAACTCAACTATGACTGTCAGAACAAATTTAAAACAAAATATACATATCAGTTATTTCTCTGAAGTGTTTCCAAGTAGTACAACAAGAAGATGTTAAATTCTAAAAAAAGTAATCATTTCAATTTCAATTATCCCTGCACTTAAATAAAAATGTATATTAGTTGAGGTATGAATAGTTATGTTATTATTGTTATTATACCCAAATTCACACTGGTTGTATTTACTTATTTTTTGTAATACGGTATACTTTTACAATAACTAATTATACGTTATTAAATTTTATTCTTTTTACTTTAATAGACATTATTTAATAAAAAGTTTAAAGGTATTAGTGTATAATTTATTTTCAGGCCAATTCTAGTTGATCCTCAAGTTAAACAGTTTTCCAATAATTATATTGTAAAAAGCTACGATTGTGAAACAATTATTTTTTTACAAAGAACAAACTCTTATGTTTTTTTAACAATCATGAGACCGTGCGTGAGCACGACTCTATGATTCCCATCCCACACCCTTACCCTGGCTCAGCGCACTTTAGCGCCCCACCCCAGAAAGACATGCAACCCAACATACACACCACACACCATCAATGGACACGCCGGATTTAACTTATTCAGAAAAATTTCCGACGGGCAGAGGACTCGAACCTACTACCATTGGGAGTCTAGTTTCAAAGCCTGGGACTTTAACCACTAGACCACCCGCTGGCTCTATACTCTTATGTAAAATTTATCAAATAAATTTGTGCAAAACAAAATATTATAATTATGTAAAATTTTACACATATTTTTGTGGAAAAGAATACATTGTTTTCTGAGGTTTAACCAATATTTCTGTAGACTCACGTTAAATGTAACAAATTTGTTTGTGTTGATTTTAACGCACTGAAACCTTGTAATTGTTTAACAAAATTAGTGCGGACTTTAATTTAAAAAAATGGTGTTATTATTCTGTTAAATTTGAAACAGTTTTTCTTACTGCGTAGGGGAGATGGGGGTTACAGGTTCCGGCCCTCAAGAAAGTTGTTCGGTAGGCCACTCTTGTAACCACGTCAGCATCCTTATTACCCCGATTACTATCAAGTCTCTTCGTCCAAACGAATGAAACAACATTGTCTCTGTAGATATCTTGGAGAGCTTTGTCCTGAGGTAATTTTAGAATTATTCAGGTGCCATAAGGTAGCTCTACTGTCTACATACCTCATGAACAATAATAAAATAAGATAAACAACTTAATGTTTAGGTGCCGCAATATTTAGAGACTTGACTGACATATTTTTTGTTTGATCTCTGGTGTCCCCTAATCCTAAGCAATTTTTTCAAATATAAAAATTCGATTATTTTACAAAAGAATTAGAATAAAATCAGCGCCAGTTTGTTTTTCATTTCTCGTTGAAACTCGTAAATATATTCCTTAGACCAAAGCATGCAGTCTAAGACGCGTGACTGAATTATACAGAACGTGTTACCGTTAAAACAATACGGCCGCTGTTTCACACGAAACAAATAGTAGCCCATCTCTAGCTCTATACGTTTGCAAAGTTAACGAAAATCGTGTAGCCAGTTTTTGATCAAAAAATAGTAGCATCAGTAATAAATTTTTTAGTCTGTTATTGAAAGAAATTATGTTAGAGATGCTGTGTTAGACGCCATGTGGGCGGAATGAATACACATTTCCGATTCGCTAGAATCATAAAAAATTAAATTATATCAACATAAGTGACAGCAAACGTACACTTTAACTGAAAGCAATCAATATACTGAGCCGACGTGCAACGATCGCATTTGTTTTATAGTGATACATCTTTCCGAGATGTAAAATTTAGTCGTTTTGTTGTCGTGAGACAGTTACTGATTTAATATATAGAATATTGTAGTTAAAATTTTAAATACGTTTCTGCACTAAACTCAGACTTGTGATTGTTTTTTGACGTTTGGTTCATGCAGCTTCTAATTTAATTTGATGACAAACTTAATTGTATATTACTATATTTTGGCACACTTCCAGTCTATTATAAAAAAATATATAAACAGATTTTTTATTAAGTGTAACATTGTACCATTAGTTATTGCTTGTAAGTACTGCTGTCACTGGAATACTAAACATTTTTCATTAAAATCATGATCTAGACAGACTTCTACATCTAAAATCTGTAGGGTTAAAATTGTAATCTGTTTTTACTCATGGCTTCTTGTTTAAAATAAACTGAAGAAAAATACTGTGTATATAATTTCTTGTACCTAGTTCCTTGATATTTTGAATTGATTAATTACATAAAAGTTGTGTTTCTTTGTTAATACCCTTTAGTAGTGAAATTTCGCAATAAAACTATGAAAGTCGCTAAAATTGGTTAGAATTTATAATTTCTTGAGGTCTAAACTATAAGCAGCTGTTGTTATTGCGTTGTGTAAGTAAAAATCAAAATGGCGATGGTAATATTTATTTTTCTTATTAATAAATATAGTTACAATATATGCTTACTTAATATAGTATGAAATCATGTTATCATAAATGCCCTTCAAATGAAAATTTACTATCTGATGCTTAATATCTGTAACCGGATTGTGAACTGAAACTTTGTTGCCCGGATGCGCCGTAGTTCCTGCTTGGAGCGGGAGCTTGGTATTGTCCACTTACACCACCACCTGAGTGGGGAGCAGAAGCTTCTTCGGCAGCATTCAACTGCAAAGACTTAAGGATAGCTTCAGGGATTGGTGGAGAAGTAGGCAAATGGTCTCCGCTAGGTTGGAAACCGTTTTCATCGGCAATGTAGTTGACAGTGTATGTAGCACCATCGGGTCCAGTATAGGAGTAAGATCCATGAGCGGAAACAGCTGCACCTTCAGAACCGGCGTTTTTCAATTGTCCAGTTTCTTGGGCTTGAATGCGGTTTTCGGTTTCGTACCTTTTATGAAAATAAACAAAAAATAACACACTGCATTAATTATGTTGTTATTAAAATACATACTGATATGAATAGGCTCCAAGACCATCGTTATCGTTATCGAAACGGAGGATTTTTGCTCCAGCTTCGGCTGATCTACCGTAACCACCTGCATTACCACCTGGAGCACCGTAAGCTCCAGAAGGAGCTCCACCAGAACCGAAAGGAGATCCACCAGCTCCTCCCCTCAATGGACCGGACAAGAAGCTGCCGCTACCACCTGCACCACGTGCACCTTGGGGTGGTAAGTAAGTGTTATCTAACCGGGCGGCCGATGCGACGGCTATCAAACAGACAACTAAAAACTAAAAAAAGAAGATATATTAATTCACTGCACAAGTACACCACCCTTGCTACACTTGATCTCACCGCTTGCATGTTGGTTTTGTTGATATCTCGAGTGAGGATTGAATGTGCTGATTGTGAGAATTGTAGGGGCTTATATACCTTGCAATGAGATGAATTCGGATGATACACTTCGTTAATTAAATTTTGAGAGCATTTCACAAGTACTGGTTTCAAGGTAGTCTTCATACTGATCTTAATATCACATTTGCTCATCTTTATCCGCATGACTTACAGTACGTAAAAAATGAGAGGTGTTATATGTTATTAATTGATGACCTAAATGTAAACTAATATGCAATCACTTTCCTTCGTATGAAACTGAGTTTTAGTAGTCAACATTTGCACATGATTTAATTATACGTTTTTTAATATTAGCGACCACCTTTTGAAACAAAAATGTGTACTGCTCATAACCATAATTAACTTTATGGCATTATTAGTTGATTATTTATCACTAATTAGAAGCCTGCTACGAATGATGGTCTGTTTTAAATGTTCTCTTTATGGGACTTTATTATATCTGTTAGACAGCTAGAAAAATTGTAATTAATTATTATAATTCGACTAACGCCAATCTACTGAAATAAAAGAAATTAGAAATGGAAAAATAAGTTTAACCAAAAATCTATAACGGCGTCCAAAGCTTTTAATCTATGGTTCTTAATTAAAATAAAATTCCATCATCGAAGGTCTTTTGTAGGAACTTTATCAAGTAATTCTTGCTTTTATAACTTACTACTCTAATTAAAGTAAGGTTCTATCTTCAGTTGCAAGACGCAAGGGTCATTATATTTATGTCGAAGTTAACCTTGTTATAGTATAAATAATGTTGCGTGTCAGTTTCCGAAGTGCTTTCGATTTCGTTTTTTTAGTAATATGATAAAAACTCTTAAAAAATTTTTTTTTTCAAATTTTGTATATTTTTTTGGCTGCTTACGGCTTTAGCTATTGGGGTAGTACAGTCTGTATTCCAACATGCCTGACTTTAGGAAAAACTCTTAAGAACGCCTTAGTATAAACACGAATGCTGTTTGGATAGATCATTTCCCGATTATGAAATGAAGCTAAAATTCTTCTTTGCCTAATTATTTGATGGCGTTGCTATGATCAAGAACAATGAGTATATTTCGTATGAAGTTTTGTTTTCGCAGTGGCTACAATATTACGAACCTCACTTCAAATTTTCTCACAAATAATTTAATTAGTAATTCCGTTTTTCTTTAGAAACTTGAGTTGATTATGAACAAGTTTAAGATAAGATAAATTCAAGGGCGCGACGTGTGAGTGAAATTGTTCAAAATTAACTAGCACGAGTTACTTATTAAATCAAGCATATTAAAAAAACGTGCTAACGTTGGTTTACAGTGCTAAAAAATCCGTCAAACTGAGTGCACTAACATTGGCGACATTTTGTTTCTCCGTATAGAAGGTTGTACTTCGGAAGCTTAATTAAAAAATTTTTTTTAACGTTACATCGTGGTGTGAATAACTACTAATTATTTTTAAGTAATCTCCTATTTACACTTGGAATCTGCCCTAAGACAATAAACGAATTTTACAATTAATGTGCCAGGCAACAGCTGCCAAGCAAACGGAAGGTTAGTACGCTCACATTAGAAGCCTAATTACTAATAAGTACTAATAAGTATATGCCTTTTTCTACCAAAATCGCGATTATACATCGGTAATTTTAGTATATGTGTGTTTGGTTTCATTTTATAATAATTTAAATGTCTCAAACCTTGTCTTTGGGCCCACAGAAAGTAGAAATAATGTAACAACATTTCTATTTCATTTATATTTTCTGTATCATAATTTTTAATCCAGTTTGTCCTGTTCAATGTAACTATTATTATATCTTAGTTTGTAAAATGTGCAGTATAACAATCAGCTTATTTTTTAGTTTGTTAAATATATTTTTTTTTGATTCCTTTTGGTTGATTTTGCCTAAACTGTAACTAACGCTTCTTTAAATATAATTTTGTTCTCTCTTTTTGCCTATGTACTTTCTTACAGTCTAAAAATCACTCCCCTGATTAAATAGTTATATAAAAAATTGATATTCTATATATATTAAATCCGGATCCGTTCCACCTGTCTCAAATTTTAGTGGCGTTTCAACTAACATACGCTGGCTTAAACGCGGACAGCACGCCGGTATATTAATAAATTGTATATTCGATTAACATTTTATAATAACAATAATATCATACCTGCCTACTAGATTTAGTAAAATGAGCAATGGCGTAAGTACTCTAATAAAAATTTACATTGACTTTCATAAATCGTAAGTTGTGCTGTTTAGAACGCTAATATTTCATAACAGTAAAAGAAAACGAACAAGTCTGTTTATTGCTATTTACCTGGGTTAAACGTGACTAAATCGCGGACATGTTCCAACAACACAGACAGAATAAACATTTATACGATGATTTGTTGGTTACACTTATTAAATTATTATTGCTGCAAGAAGAGTAGCGCAACTCCAGAAAGTAGTAACCTGAACAATAAAATTTGTTTGTCTGTTATTAAAATAGATTATATAAAATAGGCTGTGTGAGATACCATGTCGGCGGGATAAATACACTAATACCAACAGAAGTGACAGAAAACGTAAACTTAATATATATAAAAATATCATATGCTATACTAGGTAAGATCGGCAAAACAATGGCAGCCAAAGCCCACTTGATGCTATTGTTTGTATCGTATGTTAAAAGATTTACAAATTTAACTGCAGCTGAAAAATAACAGGAAAGATATGTGGGAATGTTGTTTTCTTACCTAGAATTATTTTATTACTTTCAGGTATTGGTTTACCATTAACAAACAAGATGTTTTTATTTTATTGCCCGTTGTTAGTGTAACCCTTTTTGAAGAAGGTACTATTTTGGCTATCTGGAGTCATTGACGTGGCATCCCCGAGAGGCCAGAACCTTGACACAGCTCACGGAGAGAGCATTTAGCGTTTGTCTGTGTTACGCAATATTGTGTAATGCAGTTAATAAAGTTGATGTTCTTTTATGTCTTATTGCTTTTAATAATTAAATATTATTATTATTATTATTATTATTATTATTATAAATACGCCGCGTTTAGTTTTGTGTCTTTTATAACAATTCAAATTTGCTTATCTGTATTTAATACCGTAAGCGTCTATTGTACAAACAAATATGAGCCACGTATAATGAACATGTAAATATGTACGTCTACTGGAGGAGGCCCCTCGCCACTAAAACTTGAGACAAGCTTAAGAGATCCGAATTTAGTATATAGAAGACACCAAAGAAGAAAGAGGAAAATAATTTTAAAGAACCAAGTTTTATTTGTCTTCGTATTACGTTTGAGAATAACACACTTAAGTTTTTGTTTCCTGGTGACAGTATACATAAAAATTATGTTGTATATAACTACATGAAGTACAAGAAAGGTATAAAACGTTATTTACAATTTTGTAAGAAATTAGGCTTTTCGCGATCTTTTTATTAACTCGAAAAGACGTAACAAATTAAAGAAAATTAACAACAACACGTCTATTTTAATTTGCTGTATTAATCAAAGCTGCTGCCAGATAGGTTCTAGTAATAATCCTAAAAGTAGAGATGTCTATCAATTTTCCCAGCTTAAGTCAGTTGCGCTGTAAAGAAGTAAGAAAAAATATTATAAACTATTGGTATTTACTGCTACCGCATTTCAACCGAGATAAATTACTTCCGAAATATTTTGCAACCAAATTATTGCTAAATTTAATTCAAGATGAACTACCTTCTATTCCACATATTTTTAATGTTCGAGGTGTTTGGAAATTTGAGTGTTTTGTTTTGTAAATCGTATGAAGTGCCATAGTTCTTGATGCACTTAATCCCGGGTACAAGTTAAAAAGGATCTTTTTTCCTTGAACATTCCTAGAATGATTTCTGGTCCGGCATTGATCAATAAACTATCGGTTATTCTTTGTGTGTATTTAAACATAAATGAAAAGACAAGTCGCTAGAATAAAAATATTATTTTTTTTTTAATTTTTCAAGCGTAGTTAAGAATTGCATCGGTTTCACAAAATATCTAATTCTAAAATTTTAATTTCTATAGAAGCAGAAACAGTTATTTATAACTGTAATTGTGGAGTAGCAGAGCACCCGTTTCTTAATTCGGTGGTCGCTAGTTTGACTCCGGCCGTAGGTGTTTGTAAATTGCTAAATTAAGATCATATGGTCTAATGATTATGAAAAAAGACGCACGTAAGCCAACATAAAAAAAAACAAAATGAAAATTTATTAAACTGTTTCATCGGAAATAAAATTTGTTCTAAATGCTCATTATAAAAACGTCTACAACATTTTGTCTTTAAAACTGATTTAATTAATTTACTACCGCTTTTACAAGAACGCACGTGTGTTTTGGTAGACGCATTGAGGTTCACAGATGTCACATGAGTAATTGCTGTCTAGCAATACAGTCAGAATAAATTTCAGTTTATGTAATTAAGCATCAGACATTGAAGGCCACTGAATACCTACCTAAAATGTGCAATTAGTGAAACTACCGATCCTTAAATTAAATAAATTTTTTGCTGTTCTTAAAGAAAATGCCGTTTTTTTGCATCTTGGCCCAATTTCAATTTAATTTCTGTCAGGTAATTCTTAACTTAGGAAAAAATTGGTATTTTAAAATCTGCTTAAATTTAACAAGATAATTTTTACAATTTATATGTAAATTTAATAAATATATGTCAGGAACGTAGATACGTAACACAGATGTTCAGCAGCAGTAAATCCTCACCTGAAAATTTTAAATTATAAATTGCAGAAAGTTTGGATATATTTTAACCTGATGGCAAAAATTTATTTCTTGCGTTTAAAACCGTTTATAAACTATTTTAAACTTGCAAACGTACACCCTTAAACGAAACTCTAATAGCCTCTCTTACTAATTTAACAGATTTATGTAGCTACACAGCTACATAAATTCATTTAATGTTCGCGACGACACAGCAGTGAAATTGTGACGGAACTACTCCTTTCAAAATTTCTACGTTTATGATCAAACTTAATATCAAGAGCCATTGCAATTTTAGGCATCTTTTGTAGGTACTGATATTGAGTTTAAGAAGTTCGTAGATGAATAGCAGCAACGTAAGTTAGTTTTCAATTTTGAAGGCAACATTTTCATTAACTTCTGCACGTAGGAAGGTGTTTGACAAGAACTTAGTTTATTAACTTAGTCAGGAATGCTCAAATATTGTAATTGAACTTACAAGTAATACTCCTAAAACATTAATTTTCTAAGTTGCACCCATTTAGCAATATTTTAACAAAGACAGTTGATGCTAATTTAAACTGCTATAATATCAATCTTTTAGCATTTCTGTTTTACGCGCGCAAGTTCTTACTGAAGCATTATTAATGGATTGGAAATTGCTGAAATTGTTTACCAATGCAATGGTTTAATTATCGTACATATCACATTAAGTGATTAGTGATGTGAAGCGTCCAATGTAATGCATTAATCAGCGAAGAACGCAGTAGTGGTGTATTATTGGATTTGCGTTTATACGCTTTGTTAGCTACGTTAATTCAAGAAATGCTTCAAAAACCGCCACCTGATACGTGTTATAGCTTTAGCATTTTGACTTTACTCTCAGTTCCAGGAGAGAAAAGTATTAACTTCACGAAAACACTTTTTGGGACTAGAGGAAGCAAAAAAGCTGAAGTGTGGACTTTGAATGGAGTTTCCCATACTAGATATTAATACTTGCCGTATTTGCAAAAGTGTAAATTTAAAATATAACGTGGTACATTTCACCAGCAAGCTATATAAACAACCCTCCATTCCATCCATTTAAATTCATAGAAAGCGCCACAGTGAAATTATAGAAAAATATTTAATTGTAGCCAATCTTCCGGTCTAACAGTCTACAAAGTTTAAAACAAATCATGTGGGCAGTTTTTGAATAATTTTTTTTTGATTATGTTCATAATTTTGAAGAAGCGTTATTGCAATCGTTTTCAGATTTTTTAAATTAATTTTGTTTTTTATCGCATACCACCCACAAAAAGCTCTCAAAAAAGTTGTACCTGATGAAGGTCAGAGAACTACTTTTTAAATAAATTGGCGTTAAATTCGAGATTTTTAAAAAGTTGTAGCGGCCGCCTTTTGAAGCTAGATAGTTCGGTAAAATCGTTTTAGATATTGCCTTAAGCTCTTCTCTCATTCCGCTATATGCTAGATTTCTAAGTAAACCATTTATCTAGGCAACCTTACGATGTCGCATACCGTATAAGAATAGTAAGAACGGAATTGCTCGCCCTACAGCTAAGTAGATGCGCTTCGGATTTCGGACTAAAAATCAATCTAAATGGTTGATTTAAAGAGGTATCAAAAAGATGCAGTAAATGAAAAGTATATTTTTTAAGAAGAGCTAATTGATAGGCGTAGTTAAAATGTTGTAAATGCCGCGTTTTGTTATTAAAAAGTGGTGTTTTCCTCTTAATTTAAAAAAAAAAATTTTTGCTAATCTTCTCTCTCTTCGGTGCCGTCTCAAACGAGGTTGGCAATCATCATTTTATATCTTGTTCTATTGTATGTAGCATGAAATAAAGTGGCCGTGTTCTGCTCTGTCCATTCTTTTATGTTTTTAAACCATGACTTTTTCCTTCTTCCTTGACCTCTTTTACCGTTTATTTTTCCTTCTATATAAGTTGTAACAGGTTGTATTCTATATGTCTTATAATGTGTCCAAAATATTTACCTTTTCTATTTTTCACTATTCTGACTAGTTGTACCTCTGATCCTATTCTATTTATCACTTCTTCATTTGTTACTCTTGCGGTCCAAGGAATTCTTAACATCCTTCTATAAATCCACATTTCGAAGGCTTGTATGCGTGTTTGAGCATCTTTTTTCAACGTTCATGTTTCACATCCATATAGTATCCTTGGTCAAATGTAGCAACGCATTACTCGCAGTCTTATTTCTAATGACAGCTTTAAGTTACATAATACATTTTTCATTTACATAAAATTACTTCTAGCTATTTCTATTCTTTGCTTAATTTCTTTTAGGTGATCCATCTTATTGTTTATGTTTCGTCCGATGTATTTATAGTCTGTAACGTTTCTGATATTTGTGTCATTTATTCGTATAGATGGATGCAAGTCATGTGATCTAGAAAATACCATGGAGCTTGTTTTTGCGGTATTTATGTTAAGGCCCATTTCCTTACTTTTTACGTTTAAGCGATCCATTAAAGTTTGTAGATCTTGTTCACTGTCTGCGATGACTATGGTATCATCTGCGTATCTAATATTATTTATAACCGTGCCATTAATTTTTATTCCTTCGGGTCTGCCGTCTAATGTCTCTTGAATTTTTTTTCCAAGTATATATTGAATAATAGCGGAGACAGCACGCATCCTTGACGCACTCCCCTTTTTATATCTATAGTTTCTGTTTTTTCATTCTCTACTTGAACTGCCGCTGTTTGTTGCCAATATAAATTTCTGATAATTGTTATATCTTTTCCGCCTAAGCCTATTCGATTCAGTTCTTCGATCATTTTTTTATGTTTGATTCTGTCGAAGGCTTTTTCGTAGTCAACGAAACAAATATATAGGTCTTTTCTCATGTCTAAACATCTCTCTGCCATAACAACTAGTCTTAGTATGGCTTCTCTGGTTCCTAGCCCTTTCCTGAATCCAAACTGGCTGTTACTTAGATTATCTTCGCGTTTTGCTCGGATTTTGTGATATATTATTCTAAGGAACACTTATAATGTATAGCTCATGGATTAATTTAAAAAAAATTTTTTGCTAATCTTAATAAAGTACTTCAACCTGATAAAAATTTATAACAATCGGCGTTTGCATTTTTAAATAAATAATTAATCAATTTCAAATTTTTCAAAAATTTCTGGAAGACGTCATAGTCAAATTTGGGAAATTAGTGAAAATTTATAGTTCATTGCAAGCTTTACCGGTTTACAAAGTTAAAAAAAACCCCTGTAGACAGTTTTTGAAAAATATGGTTTTGAAGATTTTAAAAATTTGAAGCAGCGCCATTGCGATCATTTTCGGATTTTCAAAATTAATTTTACTTTATGGTATACTATCTACAAAGGACTCTCAAACAAATTGTAGCTAATCCCAATCAGACGACTACTTCTTGAGTAAATGGGCGTTAAAGTCGCGATTTTCAAAAAGTTAGAGAGTTCGGTAAAAAAATTTTCGATTTGCTTTACGTTCCTTTCTCAGATACCGTGCTCGAATTTCCAAAATTTAATTTTGAAAAAAAAAACGCTACCAAAGAAACATGTCTAACAACGTTTCCGGTTTCAGATTTTTTTGAAAAGCTTAACTAGAACTACAATTTTTGATAAACCTCTTGATTTAAAATTTAATTCAAATCGGTCCAGTACTTTTGCCTATAGAGGCCTTACACACCCACCCACCCACAGACAGACATTTTTTTAAATTCATATTTTTGGGTTCCTTGGGCCCCAAAACGTGCATTTCCGTTAAAATTTATATTTCGAATATTTTCATGAAATCAATACTTCCCTACACCTAGTGTATGGGAAAGTTAAAATGATTACTGGAAAATGTCTGTCTGTGACTTGGTGGTTGCGAGTGTGAGAGTTTGCTGCCTTTTATTAATAATAACAATATTTATAATATGTAACCTATAATTTGGTTCATATAAGTTAGGAAAGTATGGCCGGAACGGGAACAGGAAACCAAATTTTTTTTAATATATTTTGAATTTAATGCCCAATTACTCAAAATAACCCATCAATACAAATTATTATATTATTTAATAGACTTTAATAAGTATAATCATGGGATATATAAATAATTTTGAAAATATAAAAATTGTAACAATGCTAGCTTTCAAAAAACTATTCCTCAAAACTGTCCACACCATTTTTTGCCACTTTGTCTGCCGATATAGCTTGCAGTAAATTACAAATATGTTGTTTGCTAATCTCTCCAATTTCATGAATGTTTGAAAAATTTTAAATTAATTAATTATTTATTCAAAAACGCAAACATTAATCGTTTGAAATTTTATACAGTTCAATAGACTATTTAAAGTAGTTTATTAGAATAAAAAAATTTAAATCATTTAAAAATAAAAAAAAGGGTTCGAACAATATCATAATAAACAATAAACAGCAAAATGATTCACAAAGGAGAAAAGATAAAGCAGAAAAACCACCTTCAAAAAGAAGACCGAAGGTAAAAATAAGAAACATCAGAACTACACAAAATAACTTAAGAACCGGGTGTACAAAAAACCAATACCGAAATTCAAATACATTCTAAGAAAAAACAAAGTACAAGCTAATATATCACTAGATGCCATAGAGGTAATAAACTTCTTAGACAAATGCAAGCAAAATCTAATAGTTAAAAACAGAATGATGGGAAGGTACTAGAAAACAACAGCAAGAAAGACACAAAATAGAACTTTTGTGCAAAATCAAAAGAAATTTTATAGAACGCTGAAAACAGTAGAAGGAAAAGAAGAAACACCGAATCCGAAAATGACATATATCAAAAAATATTGAACAACTTATTGGAAAACCCTGTGGGACAAAAAGAAGGGACATAGAAAATATGGCTTAAATAAGGAAAATGCAAATAACTGAGGAAGATGTAAAAAAAGTAATCTGTAATAATATAATAATAAAAGTAATAAAATATATATAACTGGAAAAGTGATGAAATAGCTAATTTCTGGTAGAAACATTAGACGTCAGTACATAAAGCAGTAGCCAAAATTTAAATATTCTTAAAGAGAATAAAACATTGGTGTTTTAACAATTGCGTTAAGTGATTATACAGTTTAATAGATGTTATAAAAGGTCCAAATTGTGTATCGTTTTTCTAACATGACATACTGCCTGTAGTGTATATAAGCAGTGTACAGTGAGAATGCCATGATTTTCAAAGTATGGTCAACAAGAAGTAGTAGGATGCAACTTAAACATAGTTCTAATAATTATTTTTTGGAAGATCATCTAGCAGCACTACGATTAGGATTGGGTGCATCGGCAACGAGGTAATTTAAGCACCTATTTTCTAAAATCTAAAGAAGTTACAGAGTCGCAAACTTAGAGACTACATTTGGATGCCAAAATTAAAGGGTTAATGCAAAAAATACATTCTTGAGTTATTTCCACATTTAATATTTTTTCGACGTAAAGACTGAATTATGTTGTATTATTGCAAAAATAGGTAGATATATACTAATCTGAATGAGTAGTAGTGTTCGCATATAGAATTTCAAATTTTTAATGCAATATTGCCAAAGTCATCGACAAAAGAGTGATTGGAATGTTCCTTCTTCCGAAAACTGTAACTCCGAAAGGAAGCGTTTTCGAATACAAGTTTATAATAAAATATTTTCTTGTTTTTAGATCTATGTTCAATACTTGTCTCATTATTTTGAAATACCCAGTATAAACTCAAGATCCGAGACCGACGTAGATTACGTCGGTCTCGGATCCTTCTCTGCAAAGCGGTACACTTAAGTTGGTTAGAGGAAAATTTTTAACACAATTTAAACCAATAATGCTTCCGAAATTTTAAAACTACTGCTGTGAAAATCTACGTCCTGCTTAAAGCGAATGAAGCATAACGATTAGTTTCGGAATTAATTTACATAATTCTGGATCTCGACTACAAAGCTTATTAAAGTAGGTAAACTTATGTTAATTACAACTTTTTCCCGCTTTTGCTAATGTAATTTTGTTTCAGTATAATTATAATTTAGATTGAACATCAGAGAGATCTGTTCTTAAAATAGCACAATGCTAAGTTCGTTAGAAACTCGTTATTTTAGGCATTTTAAATTTATGAAAAAATCTTTTTTGTTTTCTAAGCAAGTTAAAAACAAATTTTCCTTAATTTTCTAGGTGACTTTAGTAAAGCTGGAATTTATAAATAAATTGCTGGTATGACGACTTATTGGTTATTGTTTACATTTTAGACGGCAACTGCCTATTTTGCGTCATATTAAACTAGGGAGATTTTTAGGCGCTTCTGTACTTTTGTTTGTAGAAGCAGTAACATATTCCAAATATTCTAAAACCGTTTCAATACAAAGAAAGAAGTAGAAATTTATTTGTTAACCATAAAAATTAATTTCTTTGCGTTAAGAAATTGTTATAATATTTAAAGTTTCCTCCTGTTCATATCGTGTTTTTATTAGAAGTTTAGTTTAAATTGTATACGCCAATTCATACCCTACATTTTAATATGTGTGTGTATATTTAAATTATAAATTGACTACTTAATAATTTAGATTTGGAAGCGTAACAAAAAATGAAATTGTTAACCAGTGACATTTATGGTTTATTGCTCTATTGTATTTGGATTTCTATATATTAAATAACTAGACAGTTCCTCATATAAAGTGACTCAGTTATGTCTGGAAAATAAGTAGTGGAATTTGTGCTTAAATGTTCTTTGTTGACCTTTTGTATACTTTGACACTCCTATTTAATTTTAGAGCAATTACTTGCACTAAAATAAATAATAATATAATTTAATTATTTTCAGTTACTTATTTATTTTTACATTTTTACCTTTGCTACAAAAAATAAATTACAGAATAATAATATCTATGCGGTAATTTTGCACTATTCATCGTAACTTAAAATCTAGTACCGGTAGCCGGATTGCGCGCTGAAACTAGGTTTGTTTGGTGCAATGAATTGTCTGCTGAAGGTAGGGGCTTGATATTGAGCTTGTGCTTGGGATTGGGCTTGGTATTGGCCACTGTTGTCTCCGGAGTCGTACTGAGATCCTCCGTGAGCAGCATTGAATTGGATGGACTTGAGAATAGCTTCTGGAATTGGAGGTGGAGTTGGCAAATGAGCACCGCTGGGCTGGAAGCCGTTTTCATCAGCAATGTAGTTCACCGTAATTGTTACGCCATCATTTCCAGTGTAGGAATAAGATCCATGAACAGAATTGGCTTCATTAGCAGAACCAGCGTTTTTCAGTTGGCCGGCTTCTTGGGCGCTAATATGATTTTGGGTCTCATACCTGAAATTAAAGAAAATTTTCTTTTAAGAACAAAAACTATTTCCTTAAAATTTAAATATTTACGCGTAAGAATAGCCGCCAAGTCCATCATTGTCGTTGTCGTAACGCACGATTCCAACTTGTGGGCCTGAAGAATAGGTCTGGTGATATGCACCAGAAGCGGCAGCAGCAGGAGCAGGGGCTGCTGGAAAAGATCCTCCAAACTTGAACGCCGAAGAACCGCTACCGAAAGCAGATCCTCCAAATCCAGCACCTGACGATGCTCTGAATGGGGTTCCTAAGAAACCACTACCACCAGCTCCTGAAGCACCTGCCGGGGGCAAATAGGTGTTCTCTAGTCGGCCGGCTACGGCAGCGGAGATCAAACAGGTAACTATAAACTATACAGAAATACCATTACAGTCACTGGAGCGCAAGTAATTGATCACAATTTCTCACCAATTTCATGTTGTTGTCTTAACTGAAGAGTGCGATCGAATGATGTCGACATATACCACCCGGTTGCTTTTATACTGCATCTTCAATGATGAGCTGGTTTTTGATGATACATTTTATTTAATTTTGGGATCATTTCACAAGATGTGGTTTCAAGGCAATCAAGGTAAAATTGTGCAGAGTTCCTGACTGAATGAAGAAAGGTTATAAACTGTAACCTATTGTACTAATCTATGCGTTATAAAACTTGCTCACATAACAGAAATAGTTCTATGTACTCGTATTATATTACATTACATTTCTGCGAAATGTCAGACTATGAAAATTCATTTGCACTGAAATGTTAATGTAATAAAAGCTTTGTCGACATTCTCATGTCACGAATACAATATGTGGATTACAAAGCACGTCGAAAATTGAATAAACCAATGTTAATACACAAGAACTATAACTGAAATTGCTATTTTTTATGTAATTTGTGTTTTATAACGTATTATAAATTACTACGTAATATTTAATCAAGTAATTACAAGTGCGAATCTGACATTACAAAATTTTTTAGATGATTTAGTATTAGAATTTGATAAACATCTATAATATACTTCCTGTATTTTATTAGTTAAGTTATTAATTTATTAGTTTTCTAGCGATCGTGTTTCGTCGCGCCTACTTAGCGTGATTTACCTTAAATTATCCACTGCTTTGAACAAATATTAACGCTATTTTAGGCTAATTTCAGAAATCTTTAATATGTTTTTTCTTTAAAATAATCTACACATTATAATTAGGTGCTTTAAAACAAAGCAGGTATTTAATTTTCCCTTTATAAGCGTATGAAAAATAGGTGACTATATATTTTACAAGTTGGTGTTTGTATGTAACGTAAAAACTCGGAAAATATATATTATTTAGAAAATAACAGGCGCTGCTGTTCTTGTTCTGATTGAAAGATTTAATGTATAACCAGATTCGTAAATTTATGAATCTCAATTTTCCCACTGAAATTATTTGCATGTAATGTTACAGTAAATGGCAGCATGTAAATATGAGTGCAATGTGTAAATACGAACATTGAAAATAAAAATATTTAAAAATATGGAAATAAATGTATTTAGTTTGTTATCAATGTGTACACGTTTAAAACCCATTGTTATATAGCTTCGCTTCGCCAATTAAAAGACAAAAAACTTAAATATGTACACAATAATTTATTGCAAATAAAACAATTCTTAACTTCCAGGAGTTTTTTTATTTTAGCTTTATACGTATTTCAACGTGTTTACACATTTAATGAACTTCAACGAAGTAAATCTCGAAATTATAAACACATAATAAATTATTTGAATACAAACAAAGTATACATCTAAAATAAAAATGATATTTAAAATTTCAACTTTAGACACAATCCTAACTTGCTTGCAGCAACGAAATTAGGTCTTCTAACACTTTTTCCTTTTGTGGCTGGTTTTCAACTTGGATTTCTGTGTTTTGCACAATAAGTTTGACCATTAATAATGAGTTAAGTGTCACTGCTGTGATAAATTAAAAACGCAAAGGTTAGTTGAAAATTTTAAACAGCAGTGAGTGTAAGTGACAGCAATTTGTTCTTTGCCAAGTAAAAGTTGTACAAACTTGAATACAGGCGGCAACTGATTGATGGTGAAATTTTAGTACCGATCTTTAGTTATGGCCGAATTCATTCGATGTTTGATTACGTTTTCCCGTGTTACTGCGTTTTTACTTTCGTATACTTTCAGCATAAAAAATGAAAATTTTTGAAAGCGAGATTTTGATGGAAATACACGTTTTGGACTTCCAGGAAATCAATAAGTGGGTATTTAAAAAATGTCTGCCGTGAGTGGGTAGGTATGTATGTGAGTATGTGTGCGGTGCATAATAACTACCTACCGGAGGGTAGGATTTCGATGAGCTTTGGATCTTGAGGTATATCAAAAATTCACCGACAAAATAAAAACTATTCCAAACTGGGAGCGGAAGTTAGACGGGTTTTTTTGTGTCATTTTTCCGAAAACATATTTTATAAATATGAAAATGGAATCTGATAGAATACTTTAGAGAAAATCCAAGGTTTTTGTTTTCAAATTTTATAGCTTTAAAGAAGCGGCCACGAGTTTTTAAAAGTTTTGACTTGAGCGCCTTATTACTCAGAAGCAGGGTGACAGATCGCGTTAAAATATTTTGTCGTAATAGCTCTAGAAAGACAATGTTAGTGTGCACAAACATTTTCTAAAAGTTAAAAGCTATAAAGTGAAAATATACTTTCAGTATAGGGAAGTACTGATTTCATAAAAATCTTTGAAATCTTTGAATGCGAATGTGTGCGATGCATCATAATTACCGAACGGATGGTCCGATTTCGCAGAGTTTTGGAATTTTAAGAAATATCAAAAATGTACCGACAAAAGGCGTTTCAAAAATCCGAAACCGGAAACGGAAGACATGTTTTATGGTAGCATTATTTCCGGTACCAAATTTTATTATTTTGAAAACGGAATCTGATAGAATACTTTAGGGCAAATCCAACGTTTTTTTTGCGAATTTTTAGCTTTAAAATGGCAGCAGCTACAAATTTTTGACAATTTTGACTTGAGCGCCTTATTACTCAAAAGCAGGTTGACAGATCGCGTTTAAATACTTTACCGTAAGAGCCCTATAGAGACAAAATACTACTGTGCACAAAAATGTTTAAAAAGATAAAAGCTAATAGTGAGAATTCGGTTTTAGTATAGGAAAGTATTGATTTCATGAAAATATTCGAAATAGAAATTTTGACAAAAATACACCTTTTGAACTTCCAGGAACCCAAAAAGGGGGTATTTAGAAAATATTTGGTTGTGGGTGGCTGGGTATATATGTATGTATGTAACTACCGACCGTATGGTCGGATTTCGAAGAGCTTTGGAATCTTAGAGTATATGAAAATTCACTGACAAAACAAGCTTTTAAAAGAATCCGAAACCGGAAGCGGAAGTTAGACATGACTTTTAATAGCATTTTTTCCGGAAGTTTATAATATAATAATAAATTTAAAAACGGAATGTGATAGTACTTTAGAGCAAATTCAAAGCTTCGTTTCCGAACTTTCTATCTTTAAGACGGCAGCCATTACGAATTTTTGCAAAATTGTGAGTCTAGCGCCTTATTACTCGAAAACAGATCGACAGAGCGCGTTCAAATATTTTATCACAATAGCCTTATAGAAACATAATGTTACGGTGCACAAAAATGTTTGAAAAATCAAAAGCTATAAAGTTGAAAATATCGGAAATTTTCTTAAACTTTCTCAAAAACTGGCAACACGAATTTTTCTAAATTTTCTAAGCTTATTGAACTAAGCAAGAGCTACCATTTGGTTTGTGTCCTAGCTCGAAAATCTTATTTGACATCTTCTATGAATTCTTGAAAAATTGAGTTTTAACGCCTATTTACCCAAAAACAAGTTTCTTGGAATTAGAATTAGATCGGAAAAGGTACACAATGTTACGAAGTAGAAAAATGTTTGCATGCAGTCACGCACGCACGCACGCAAGTTAGCACTCACACGCACAAACGCGCGCGCGCCCGCACACCCACACACAAACAAAGCTGCCGTTCAACCTTGACTTCACTATTTGCTCTTTGTCAGTAGATGAACGAGTGAATAAAAATCGATGTAGAAAAAAGAATTATTTAAAATTTTTACCCCATACGTTAACATATCAAAATTGAACATTTTGTTATAGTATTTGATAATTTGTTAATTTTGATACAAATATTTGTTAAATTTATAGGAATATCATCATCAGTGATGTACGCCCCCTTATTTTTATTAGAAACACATGGCTTCCCGTTTGCTACCTACTATTAAAACTAACTCAAATAAACGCCTCCGTCTTAAAGTTTTAAACTTCAAATATACAAAATATCTGTAGAGTAGCAAATTCAATTGTTTTCAGAATACAAAAGTAAATGTTAAAGAGCTGCTGTTAATTTTTTGTATGAATTATCTCATTTACGTATTTGTTATTAAGTTTATTGTTAATAATGAGTCAAATTAGCAAAAAGTTAACACTGCATTTATGTTTATTTTTTTGTCTATAATGGATAAATTTCGGTCTTTTGTTATTTAAATTTCAATGTCTTTATCAGTTTTAGCCACAATTACAAAACAACTATTTTTAGGTGCTCATAGAAACAGGGCTTGGTTTGAAAAACGATACTTGTCTATTTAATTTATTTGCACTTAAAAAGAAGAACGACCTGCTTAAGAGTTGAACCTGTGACCCGTGTTCAATTTTTTTAATCTGATATTTAATAAGAATTTGTATAGTGCGCAATCTGTTATTATTCAGCAGATTAAACATTTTCTAAAATTTAATAGATGCTCCAAAACGTGGGAGTGTTATGATTTATTTATGCATCTGTAAGATTTGTTTTAGGCGGTCAAGTTCCAAATTTGCGTTGGAAACAACCTGACGACCTGGTATTTTAAGCTAACTTACATAATAAGTGTGTAATGATTTTAGGCGGTTTGTTAAATGTTTATTGCTGGTTGGATGGGTAACGATGATCTAATAATCAATCTTGTAACGACATCGGTTTGTCCCGAAGTGATTTGTGTTCGTGCATTAAGATAAATGGCAAAGAACCCGAAAGGTTGGGCAGTTGGAACCTGAGATACCATATTGTGATAATTGCATCATCAAACGAGGTTTCATTATTTTAATGCGATCAGTAAAATTCGTTAAGGTTGAAAGGCACCCGTCTTGTCGTTGTACTTCAACGAAGCATTAGTTTATAGATCTACAAATAAATTTTTGTTACAAGGTGCTCGATGTCAAATTTGATTGATTGATGTAATAATTAGATACAAAACAGGATCTGTATTTATTACTGTAAAAGCGAAACAGCAGCAAATTGTTTTGAGTAGGCAGTGAAGGCAGAAGTTGATTGTTGATAATTAGTGCATAATTTAGATCCCATACAATACCATTTTTTTGCTATTTCTCTCTGTGTACTAAATTTTTATCAAAATTAAAAAGGCGAATGAAAATTACGCCAATGATTGTGTTAGAAAAACCTCTAAAACACAAAGAAAACAGACAGGTTGTTTTTGATGTAATTTTTTACAGATCTAAATTTTGAAAATTTGACTATTAGATCGAAAACTAACTAAGGTAAATCTAACGAATATACCCCAGATCCTTTAGTTTTACAATAAAAACTGCTATGACTGTTTTGAAAACTTTACTTAAATATTAAACGATAAATTGGGACGAAATTTGTTATTGGAATATAGAAGCACAATATTACTGCAAAAGAAAAAATTTAAAACCACAAAAACTGTGAAGTGAAGCAATTTTTAAACTTAAAATATTAAAAAAACGACCAATTGCGTTAGAATTAAAAAAATTCCTAAATTTTCGAAACAGCGAAAGTCGTATAGTAGGGGACACATGGGTGGTACGAAGATTATACTTGCGCAGATCGGCTATTCGACATGTGTAGAATACGAATCTAAGGTTATTTTTCCGAGCGCGTCAATATTGAACTAGAGCACTCCCCCCCTTCCTCTATTTTTTGTTGCAGTAGCAGTCGCCCGATTTTATGCTATTTTGTTTCTTCTAGTTACAACCAATTTTTACCCATTAAATTTTTCAAAATCCATTTTTCACGACCTTGTACCATGTATTTGGCGATTACTCAATTAAACTGTTCAGGTAAACAGTCAAAAGGAAACTTCTTAGTAGTGTTTTCTTAATAGAAAGTTGATCTTTTTGTTATTTAACATGTGCATACTGATTATGCAACCGAAATTCTTAAATTTAAGAAACAACAATAATGGTGGAGGGTAGTTAAGTTCAATAAGAAAATCGCGTTAGCGCAGGTTGATACTTAACATGCGTAGAACACGAATCTAACGTTCTTTTTTGAGCGCGTCTATTTTGAAGTAGAGCACTCTTCCCCCCCCCCTCTTTTTTAGCTGACTAGGAATTACCAATCTTTGAGCCAAATTTGGGTTTTATGCGTTAAGGCGTCTGGACTGTAAAGTGTATACAGACGCACAGACAGACACCTCCACAGCGTCGCCTTTATCGGTCTCTCAAGGCCCTAAACCTGCTTAGTAGTCAGACTAGTTAGGTGGAAATTGTTTGCGATAAAAGTACCTTTTTTTAGGCATTACTTGTATATTAGCCAGTAATGCCAAAGCAAAAGATACTAAGTTGAATGATCACATTTGCTCCAAATCTTACATGACGATTACAATACCTTCCTCTATAGCTATCGGACAGACTTTTACGAAATTTCAAAAATTGGAAATTAATAATTTTCTGTTTAATAAATGAGAAGCAATAAAACTTTCCTGAAGATAAATTATTTAGTTATAGCAGAATAGAATTCTGACATTAATTTAAAATGCAGTCATATTCGAGGGGGGGGGGAACTAATTTCACCCTTCTTTTATTTTTTGATTATTATTTTTTTGTTTTTGTTGTTCTTGAATCCTAAACATTGTTTTTCTAAAATTTAAAAATCGATATTTTACCTGAATTCTTGTAGACGAATTTTGAAAATATTTTTAGCTGTTAGATGCGGGCGTACGCGGAGTAAGTATTGCAATCTTATTATATTAATTTTTGGAGTTACAGCGGTGATATAAAAATACGTTTGAAAATATTATAAGTAACAATAGTAACAATTTTTGAAGTAAATGGAAAGTCCTGGCGAAGTGCTTCGTTAATTTTTTATTTTTCTGCTTATCTTTTTATTATTTACTACCTACGCATGTTCTCTCAATTACGCAAGTGACCCAAAATAATTCTTTGCAGGGTCACAGCACTTTTCTGTTTGACATACAGAAATTTAACGCGCTCCACTTGTTTCAAACCCGTAAATGGCCGAATGATCTTAAAAGCGGTCGCTTTTTCGGGAAAAGTGATTTTCAGTTAATGAACTTTACCTTTTAATGTAGCAGATAACCTAGCAGTAGTATACTTATTTTTCAGAAGATGTTCCAAGAAATTTAATTTCAGAAGTAGTATCTACATAACAATATATATTTGAAAATTTTATTGTTCGTAATATTGTGGTTTGGCTAGGATTTTATTCATAAAGAGTTTAGCTTAATTGTTAGTACACAATCACAAATATGTACTTTAAACAGCAAATAATCGATATCCATCTTTAGGGATATTTGTTATTCGTACCCTAAACCGGTTTTCGGTAGCAAAACAAATTTCTTAAGTATAGAGTTAAGCACTTAACAGTTTTTAAGAATATCTACTTTCAATCTTTCAATAAGGTCCAGGTTTAAACTTAAGTGTCAAACCAAATCTAATTTCATCGAAATCTCCATATTTTATTTACTACACTTTACAACACAGACTCCCTAACTTAGAAAAGTCAATTCAAGTTTAATAAATTGGTAGTTACACTAGGATGAAACTGCAACAAAACGAGATTGGTCCGCCAAAAAAAAGGATGGTGTACTTCAGTATAGACGAGCGACAAAGGAGCTCAGATTTGTATTCTACGCATGTCGAATAGCCGATATACAGAAGCGCTGTCTTCCTACCACCCCTCAGGCACAGCAACCTTAAATTATTGGTGTTTTTAAAAATTTATAATTTTCGACTTCAAAGCGGATATGGAAATGTTAAACGGTAATTGGAACGACCTCCCATTGAGAACATGCTTACAGAGTGGTTTATTTAGTCGTTTACGTGACCAGTTTAATTGAATAATTGCCAAAAAAACGAAATCTTCCAAAGCAGAGGTGGAAAAGTACTTTAAAATCGATTTTCGGCTTTCAGCGGATAAACATTGTTTGTAATTACAAAATAGCAGTAATCATAAAATCAGATAACGTTTGCAAAAAATAAAAGCGGGGGAGTGGTGCTCTACTTAAATATAGACGCGCTTAAAAAAGAAGCTCAGATTTGTATTCTACGCATGTTTAATAGCCGATCTGGGCAAGCCCAATCTTCCTACCATTTTTTGGTCACCCCAACAATCGATTATTTGTTTCTTCACAAATTAAAGAATTTAAATCAGTTTGAACATGTTAAATGACAATCAGAATAACTCTCCATTAAGAAAACATCACTGGACGGTTTCCTTTTGGTCGTTTACCTGAACAGTTTAATTGAGTAAACGCCAAAAAACTGTATAGAACATGAAAAGTAGGTTTTATGATTTCAACTAAAAACACAAAATATCAAAGTCGGGCAATTGCCTCAAAACATAGGAGGTGGGGTTTTGAAATTCAGTATAGGCTCGCTCGAAAAGAAACCTAAGATCGTATTCTATATATGTCGAATAGCATATTGGCGTAAGTGTGATCTTCCTACGCCTCTCTTTGCTCTCTTTGTGGTCGTTTACCTGAACGGTTTTATTAAATAATCGCCAAAAAAATGATTCATTACACACACTGTTAAAAAATCGATTATTTGTACTTAAAAAATATTAAAAGTCAAAAAACTTCAAAACACTCAAACTTACCATAATATTTAAAATTTTAAGAACCACAAAATTTCTGAAAATTTACTTTTTTCAAAAATTGATAGATCTAGTTCCCAGGTAAAAATGAAATTTGAAGAAACCTAAGCCATGTTGATAAGGAAACCTAAAATTTAAAAATTGTTTAACGTCAAAATTTTTAGTATGTGCTCAATAATTCTTACTTTAATTTCCGCCGGGAATTTTACAAGCTTTTTCCTGGATGGACCATGAGCAAAATTTCACGTGTTACCGGTAAGCTGTGGAAGACGATGAGTGAAGAGGGACGGCAGTTATATGAAAATCGGCCATTAATGATGCCGCACAATGGGGTTACCGAAATCTTTATACAATGTTTGTCCAAAATTTACAGTATGGTTTTGGGTAAAAACATTTTTTGAAGGGGACGAAATATAAAATTTAAATTAAACGTATAAATTTTCCATAATAAATCGTTCATTCTTTTTGTCAAAACATGTAAGTACTTAAATAAATAATTTTATTTGCACAGAGATTGCCAAATGTTTTTAGAAATATTGTATGCTTCTTAGATATTTAATTATTTGTGACATCATATTTAGTATTTCTGTCTGTTTTCTATAACAATGTTTTCAGCGTAATTGTAACTATACAATTCTGTTCTAGATCTCGCAATTTTAGTCATTTTCCCAAACAAATAGGATCAGGTTTTAAACTTTTAGCTGACAGGATAAGTGACGATGCTATAATAATAGTTCAGTTAATGATTCAGTATGATCCTGAGTGAATCCAAATACTTTAAAACCTAGAAATGACAAGAAAAAGAAAAATGAACTAGAACCCAAGAAGTATTCTCCTTTAAAATTTAAACCGCTGTGTAGGCCAAAAGAAACATGTATTGATGCAAAAGGATTTAGCAAAACCACAAGGTAAACACATAATAGGTATAACTAATTTGTAACTAAGTAAATTGTTTCTTAATCTTTTTTAGCAATTTACCACAAATTTCAATCTATAATAAAGTGAATATTGAGAAGGCTTCCTGTTTTCAATCAAAGTCATTCATCCTGCCCACCAGAAATATCATAGGCCAATTCAAGGTGGAAGGCATTGAATTACCAATACCTAAACAAAAATCAACAAAACATTAAAATGAATAATATACATGCCAAAAGTTAATAAAAATGTGACCTACAGGAAATACAATACTGTACAATAAATTTGGTTGGTTTGTCTTGATTGCACCATTGATTGAATTTCTTAACCATTGGCTACAATAACGCCCAAAACCTAAAACTATAATATTTTAGCGCTAATTTTTGGAAACAACTGACTCACTTTAAATAATATTTGTAACGTTAATTGCAGGGCCGGATTAACTATTGGACCAAGGTGAATTTTTGGAAACATCTCCGGAGAAACGTTTAAGATAAAATTCTGCAATTTGGTATGTGGATGTTATTTAGGATATCCAAAAACTATCAAGTGCACAATGGCGTAGACAGAAGGGTATAGCACCAGGTTATTTTTAATCAAAAAATTATTGCATTAAAGGTGGGTTTATACAGCTTTCACCAATAGCACACCAAATAACTTTTGCTTAGCCAGTGATAACCATTCTTTCTTAGGACCAGGACTAAGGCAAAGAATCTGTATAAACCCACCTTAACTTATTTTCAAAATCTGAATCAACTCTGTGAAAGACTTCTTTAAATGACGCAAAAAAACGTACACTTGTTGAAAGTTGTTAAATCCTACAGTTTCCAAGACAAGTGTCCTTTTTTGCACTTTGAAAACATCTTTTAGAGCAGCAATTTTGTGAACCAACAGAGTAGGGAACAATTTGAAACGCCAATATGAAGGTATACAAATTCATTGAGTATATTTAGTAATATTTTCTTATTTTTATTCGTCAATTATGTGCCCAAATGATCAGAGTCTCTTGCATGAACCGCCAGTCACAAACGATTGCATTGCATTGATTGTAATAATTACTTGTGGTGCAGAATACAGGGCGACAAGTCTGCAATACAGAGGCGTGGATTTCATCCTTCATTTTTCCACATAAATCTCCTTCTCTAGCGGCTTGTGGGTGCCTCACAAGTATGTAAATATGTTGCTATACACAGACATATACAATTAAATCAACTTTTGTGTTGAAAGACAGTTGACTAGCCATTACAAACATTGACAACTAAATGTTTTCAAATTTCAACAACATTTTCCCTACTAAGCATAGCGCCCCCTATAGTCAGCTACGAAGGCGGATATCCTGTGTTACCCTTCTGTGCACTTGATATGAACTATGAACATCAGTTATTTCTGGATTAAATTAAATTACAATCACCGATTAAACAGTAGAATTGTATCCTAAACAGTTTTAGAGATTGCTCCCTTCGGGTGTCTATTTCAACACCCTGGTCTCTTTAACAAACCATCTTAGGACACATATGATCATATGCACTTTATTTTTCTTATTTTTGAATAAGGAATCCACAGTACCGATGTTGACATACCCCATGTAGACACCCTGAATATTATTATATTTTGGTATAGTTTAATAGTTATTTAAGTAACAAGGAATGTAAAGACGTAATAACATCGAGGTAGGTAAATACGAGCCGAGGCTTGTGGCTTGTGTCTTCGAGTCCTTTGCTCTTGAAAGAGCCTGGCGACTTTCTCTTTTATGCCTGTTGTAAGCAGACTTAATGAATCACACCCACATAGGGGAGCTCCTGTTTACCACGGGCTCCGAATCGCAGGAAGTGCAAGCACTTCTCCAGAGAAAGTTTTCTTGGCAGAATATAATGAGTACACAAAATATTTAATCGAAGCTCTTCTTTCATTCCTTAAACAACTAAATAGTAATCAACATGATTTTCTCAAGATAATAATAAATAATAATAAGATAGCATATAAAGTGTGATAAATCTAAAAATAAAGCTAAAATACTTTTAACTTTTTTGTTGATATAACCCGTTGTAGAAGTTAGTTCTAACTTTATCAATTTATAAGACTTGGAAAGTAAAACATTTTATTTTAAGAATCAATAGATACTTTATTAATATAAAAAAATACCTATCAATTAGGTAAGAAAATTTGCATTAGGTACTAAAACTTACTGCAGTTACCCTTTTACTTATAATACTTACATACATGCTATTGAAATTATACAGGATGCTCTGTTGTGTTATGACAATCTTTATGTAGAGAATACTACATCCTAAAAACATATCTTACAGTAACTAATTTTTAATTAGTCACTTGTTCATTCTTAAAAATCTTTGTCAATGGGTTTAAAAATACATGTTTAAAATTTCATTATCATAGGATCATCCTGTACAAAAATGTCCGATATTTTACTCAATCTTTTTTAATCAATAAATTGAACTATTCTTTCTTTTAAAAAAGTTCTGTATCCGTTTTGATTCTAAAAGTAAAGCGTAAATAATAAATCTTTTTATAATATTTATAAGGCACATTTGTCAAAACCTTTTCCTTCTCAACAACACAAGTTTTGTATTTTAACAGTTTAAGCGCCACACACGGAATTTTCAAAATTTGCCATAAAAACGAATAACGGTGCAATTTTAACTACTTGCATACAGCAAACTTTTTATAGTGACGAGTGGTCATCATACATGCTAAAACAGACGATGATGTAAACACTCGACCAACAGCAAACTAGCAATGTTTGATACATACAGCGGACACTGGTGTCTACTATGGCATGAGCGGATATTCCCAAGTTCGACACCGGTGTCTGCCATGGCCCTTAACCTGTTAATCAAACACAAATTGAAATAGCAAAGGTTTTTAAATTTTGATACTAACAACAGTTACTACAAACTAATTAATTCATGTAAAAATTATACATATGTATAGGAATATAATATATGAAACAACTACTTAAATTTAGACACAAAATGGTAACATTATTTATAAACTTAATAAGAACATTTCTGTACTTTTGCACCACGTACCATTAAATTATAATTTTTTATGGTATGCTACTAGTTACTGCAGAATGTGGACGTACTCTAATATTCAACAAGCCTGGATTAACTTCCATATACCTATAAAACATATCATTAAAAAAATGTCGTATGTTGCTATTAATATTAGCCATCACCATATATCACGTTTTCTTAATCGTCCCATAACAGCAGGTTTAATGCGAGATTTTCCCTGGTCACTTCTTTTTCCTTTTCCAGTTATAACAAATAAATTTTCACATTTTTTATTTGATCCTTGCAACAGATACAAAGATACACTTATGTTTGTATCAATAAACATATCTAGTGCTGCAATGGCTTCTTTTACGTAAAGATAATGCAAATCTAAAGTACTGAAATTTTACAGCCTCTGAGAATGTTCTTGCAAAAATGCAGATGCGGCTAAACCATTTGCTTGATCATATAATTGAGTATGAGTTTTTGCAAGATCCGAGTAAAACTGGGCAACTTGATATTGCTTGCTTTGGAAAGCTTGTTGTGCCCTATGTATGAGTTCCTTGTGTTTCTGCAGGTGCTTGCTAGCTTCTTCTCGATATTCGTTTGCTGTTTTAGGTACATCAGGTGCATTTACACTCTAAAATATTTTAGAAAAATTATTCATAGTGTTATTCATTTAAAAGCGGCCATTGGCGAACATTTTTATTTGATCAAATACATAGTTCTCAAGCAAAGTATAAGATCAAACAAACTTACCAAGTCAAGTTCGATCATAAATGTATGAAGCACCGTGCCCAAGGTGTAAACAGTACTTCTCAACTAAGAAAAATAACGAAAAAAATTCGAATTTCCATTTTCAATTGGCTGCCACTACGGCATCCAATCTCAAAACAAAAATTGAAATTCGGGTATTCGAGACTCTGGAAGTGGTATTTAGGATTTTCAAATTATAAATATATTTCCAAACTTATGCGGAAAAATATATGATCAATATATAAGAAACCTGGGAATGTAGAATTCAAAAACCATTCGAGATCCCGAGATTTAATGCCCTAGCTGCCACCGAAAAAACAATATTTTTTAAAATATCAACGTGTTATTTTTTTCACAGAATCGGATAACCATTTTGATTCTAAATATAAAAGTATAGAGGCAATATTGCATGAAAACTAACCGTTTTCGAGTTATTCACGTTATTGTGGGATGTTTTTAAAAATTGTTTTGATGGTCACCTATAAAAACAATCAAAATACAAAAGAAATTTAATTAAAACAGTCGGTGTTCAAACTAATGTGCTGATTATTACAGCAATGTAAATGATTAACAACACTTTGTTTCAAAGTCGCTAATATTTGGAGTGTTATGGTCCTGTTTTTTCATCTTATATTTTATTGCAAATCTACTAATGACGTAGGAGCAATGTTTTTGAAAATTTTTAAAATTTAGAAAATTTTAAAATTTTTATAATACGTAATCAATTTTAAAATATTTTTAAAATTTTCAAAAATTATTATTTATTTGAAAATTTTTAATAAACCCTTAAATATTTTCTAAATTGTCATAAAATGTAATTAATTTCTAAAAACTCAAAATTATCATAATTTTTAAAAATTTTGAAATATCCAAAAGTGTACAAACTTTTCAAAATTTAAAGTTTGCAAAAGTTTCGATAATTTTTTTAACTTATAAATTTTTAAATATTGCATTTTGATTTTTTCAATTAATTTAGAATTTTTCAAAAATTTTTAAAAGAAGCTAAATTTCTATTTTTTCAAAACACATCCGGTATAAATATGAAATTTGAAACTTTTTCAATAAAATTTCGAAAAATTTATTAAATATTAGAAACAATTTAAAAAAATTCAATAAACTGGAGGAATGTCCCATGGCGGTTGCTCTACAGCTTTTTCGTTAGTTGTTTGTTAATATTAATAAATTATTGCAATTAAATTTAATATTAAAATTGTTCAACCGCAACGAATTACTTGCTAATATGATATTTTAGTTCGTACGTAGGTCCTGCAGGTAGGCTCATCAATCAAATCAACAAGTAATAATGATTGGATTAGTAACAATATATTACTTTAAAACTGAGAGGACTTTAAGATGAAATTGGCATAACAGTTAACTCTTCTTTAATCTTTAGTATACAGAATAACATATGTTTCCAAATTATACAAGAATATGTCAACATAATAACCCAACTGACATTTAATATACACCTGTTCGAATTAGAATTTTATTGGTGAAACATTTGTAAAACTAAATATATTTGATACAATCCAGGCACGTTACTTTTCTTTATATTAAGAAACATAGATTTATAGCTATAAAAACGTTTGTAAAAAAGAATTTATATCCGTTCCTAGCACAATAATTAAGATGTATTTTCAATGTCGTTTTTGTGGAGAGTTCCTGTTCATTTCATAACCGATTCTATTACAAATGAAGTTGATATTTATTTGAGGCATTGCACGCATTCCAATAGTGTGACGTTCTATAAGTCGATAACCTTGCTTTGCATCTCGCAGCGATTTCACCTATAATAATTAGCGTGATGGATACCCATCGTACATGCTTTTCTTTTTAAGAGCATTGGTAAAGGTCAGTTGTTTAGTGTATTACGATCAGGTTTGTGTGGTCTTCTTTATTTAAAAAAATCTTACAACGTATAGAAATTATTGGGTCAAGTTCTGAAATAAATATTGGCTTTTTGTCAGATACTAGCTTAAAAATAAAATTAATAATATATAAAATTAAAAATTTAAATCGAGTTGAATAAAAGTTGAACCAAACAGTTTGCTGAAGAGTTTAGAATTAAAGTGCTTGCACTTTAAAACTTTCCGATTACATTTAAGGAGAATCTATAGCAATATATTGATTACAAACTTGCATTGTTTTGAATACCGCTGGGAATTCACTTTATTTGCATAAAACCTGCACAACGCTACTGACTAAGATGGTATTTTGTGCAGGTGATTTATATCCGATTTGTATAAACAATTTGACAATATGATCCTAATATATTTCCATATTGATTTAATCTATTTAGATGTGAATAGTAACATAAAGTTTATGTATGTCTCTATATTTTGAATTGATTGTGTGGTAGGTACTTGATGAAACATTATTAATAAATATTCAACTATTTAAAATTAATTAACACTTAAAATCAAGGCGGTGCGACCGAATTCTAGAAATAAGCATTTTGTACATCTTTAGATTTTTAGTAAGTTAGTATTGTAAACTCCTGAAGATAACCGAGATGGTTGAAACTCGAGTTGAGTAAATAAATAGCAACAAATTGTGAAACAATTTACCAAGTGTTTTATTTTATTAATATACTATTAATTTTAAATAGTTGAATATTTATGTATGTATGTGTTAGTTTATCAAGGTCAATGATAAAACTGAATGTGAAAATATAGAAATTTCTAAAATATATTTTATTTATAAGTTCGAGCCTTACTTCGGTGAAGTTCATTTTAATTTATGGCAAGTAAAACAATTCTTAACTTCAACAGGTCTCAATTGTAGCAGTTGGTGTTGCTATATAAATCTTCATAACTTAATTTTGGTTTTCTAAATCTGCGTCAAGATGACTTGATTTCTTATTTCAAAACGTCCAATAATGGTGAATTTAAAAGATCAATTTGCTTGTTTATTAAAGGTATAGATTTTAAATGTTTCTGAATTCCAAATCCCTCTAGTATATCCAACTTACGTTTATCATCACAAAAATGTAAACATGTTATAGTGTTATTACATGTCATTAAATGATTGTGTTCTATAAGTATTTAGTATAATTGGATGTACGTGGGTATTTATATTTGTAACAACGTACGTGTTTCTTGTTTCTAATATCAAAGTTTCTAATTGTTTGTCTTATATACACCGAATTACAGTGCGAGCAATTTAATTTATAAATGCTTGATTTTAATAAATCGTCTGTTTTTTCTTTAGTAATAAACAAGTGTTTAAAATGTTTTTTTGTTGTTTTAAAAGTATTTTTTATTTATTTGTTTTGTTTATAATTTTGTCAATTTTTCATTTGAGTTAATAAATGAATTTTTAGTTCTTATTAACAGCTTGCACCCAAAAACAACATTTACAGTAGAAACCTAACAAAATAGGTCTATTGATTTTTTAGATTTAAACATACAAATTAAATTAAATAATAAACTTAAATATTCTGTTTGTAGAAAACCTACACAAACAGACATTACAATACCACACGATTCCTTTAATCATAAAACACATAAATTATAAGCATACAGGCCCATGATACATAGGTCTTTAAAGGTTCCTTTAGGTAAAATTAGTTATAATAGAGAAATTTGATTATTAAACAAATTGCATACAATAATGGTTAAAATACTCAACTTATAGATACAACAATTAAAGAGAAAGATTATAGATTAGATATTCAGAAAATTTATCCAACTACTTCATCAGATAGAATGAAATACGAGTCAATTCCATATTTTGGCAATAATTCAGAAAAAAATGCCAAAATCATAAACAAAACAAATAAATGTAAAAAATCTTTTAAAACAACAAAAAACATTTTAAACGCTTTATTTAATGCTAAAGAAAAAACACACAATTTACTAAAATCAGGCACTTATAAATTAAATTTCTCGCACTTTAATTCGGTTTATATAGGACAAACAATTACAAACATTGATATTAGGTACAAGGCACACGTATCTTTTTTACAAATATAATCACCCACATAAATCCAATTATGCAAAACATTTACTAGAACACAATCATTTAATGACATCTAATAAAATTATAAAATTTTTACATTTTTGTGATGATAAACGTGAGTTGGATATATTAGAAGCATTTAAAATTTACAAACATTTAAAATCCGTACCCTTAATGAATGAGCAAATTGATGTCTTAAGTTCACCATTACTGGACATTTTGGAATGAGAAATCAAGTCATCTGGACGCAGATATAGAAAACCAAGATTATGTTATGAAAATGTATCGTTCCTATAGCAACACCAACGGTTTAATTTTAAAATCTTTCTGAAAATGATATGTTAACATGTGGATATACGTATACGGCTAAAATAAAGACTTGTTAAAGTTAAGAATTGTTTTATGTAGAATAAATTCTAAATATAACTTTTTGAATCATCTAAAATAGACGTAAACGTTTTCATTTTCCTCGTTTCTGTATTTAAACACTCATATTGGGAAAATGTACCGTTTAAACAATTAATAAAGGAATAAAATTTTGTTGTGTAAATATAGAACATAATAAACGGAATAATGCGATTTTCGTGGGAAGTTCTTTATACCTTCCTATATTTCAGTTTGCTATAAATAGGGTTATGTTTGCATTATTTAGACTGAATCGTCCTTTTGTATTTTCAGGCGTGGGTTTTTCAACAGGTATTATTTTTGACAAGTGATGGTACTGCGTCAGCGAAACATTTAAATTCACGGAATAATTGTGTTCTATTCTGCAGGTCATAAACGATTAGAATATGCTACGATATTTTATTTAAAATATAAATCACATTACACAGGTATTGAAAACAAATAAGCGGCGGCGTTAAATACTCAATGTAAATTATTTGCATCTTACTAGTAATAGTAAGTAATAAAATTTATGATAGTTACCTAACAACCAAAATGAAGTTAGTTATAATTACAGATTTCTATATAGGTTAGTAGATATACGACTGCTATATAAAAATGCTTGCGGAAACCCCTGCTTCAAATTATAAAAAAAATCCGTTTTTTATTTTAAATTGAATTATGTAAGAATTTATTAAAGCGGATGAACTGCACTAGGCGCTGTTACTTTAACAGCTAAAATGGTTTTTGTAAATTTTTTTGTTCACAATCAAGTAGTAATATGTCACTTTCCGGCTTTTAAAAAGTTAGAAAGTCATACATTGTGTACCTAGCCGGAAAAGTCTATTCCGGCTAGCTGGAAAAGACTTTTCCGGCTACTTAAACGTCACTTTTCAACAGCTTAAATGTTAGTGTCATTTTGAGTAGTCGAATTGTAATAAAACTATCCACAATGAAGATAATGTTTTATTTAATAAAAAACTGAACAATAACTTATTAAATTACTAAAACTACTCGTACACTCTAACTATCAGACATAATATGCGTTAAAATGATAATAGTTATCAAAGCAAATAATTTGAAAACTGTACTGGCAGAATAAATAAAAATGTTGACATGTTACCTAGCAGCACTTCCACAGATCTCTTTGTTAAAGTAGACCAATCAAATTATGATAAAACTGTCAATAAACATTAATGGAAATTATGTTTAAAACTTAATAATTAATTAATAACTGATTGTGAATAAAACTGATTGTGAATAAAATAGTATACAAACCTCGCTGAAAAGTTTTCCTGTCTCGAGAATTAGTTGACCGCGGCGGCGCTTCGCGCCTTTGTCAACTACCATATCTCTCGACAGGAATGACTTTCCACCTCGGTATGTAATATACCATTAATGTAATTCTATATCCCGAATTACTGACTGATCTCATTAGAAGTTCGGCATAACTATTATTTTCCTAGAGCTACTATTATATTTTTATTTTGTGGGAGTCTAGGCTGCAATTTATGGCTGTTTGAGGCCTCGCATTAATAACGGGTACGATTTTCCTTATTTTACAGATCTTTAGTTTCTATAGGGTGGAGGTGCAATTTAGGGTGTTGCTTTAATGAAGGGACAAAATCCAAATATGTAAATTTTTGAAAAAATAAATCATTGATGGTGGCGTGACTGGGTGGTTGGTAGAAAGACCGCGCATGTGCAGATCGGCCATTCGACATACGTAGAATATGAATATAAGGTTCTCTTTTTAAGCTCGTCTATAATAAAGTAGAGCACATCTTTTATGATATCTGGCATTTTGTAATTGCAAACAATATTTATCGCTAATCGCTAAAAGTCGAAAAATGTTTTTAGGTGAGCAATTATTCAATCAAACTGTTTAGGTAAACGACCATACGGAAACACCCTATAGGTCTTTTCTCAGTGCGAGGTTATTTGCAATTCGTAAATGTTAAAAAAAACAAAAAATCGATTAGGGGGGTGGTAACCAAGGGGTCGTAGGTCGATCGCGCTTGCGCAGATCGGCTATTTGACGTGTGTAGAATACAAACCTGAGCTTCTCTTTCGATCGAGTTTATATTGAAGTAAACAACGCTTTCCTACTTCTCTTTGTGTTTTACAGGAGTTATCTGGCGAAAACCACACCTGCCTCTAGCTACACTTTGTATAACAAGAAAGGTAAAAATGTAGCAAGACGCAATTTTGTAGAAGGTTAAACTCAGTGTTGTGACACTTTTTAAACTTAAGCATTGTTTTGCATTTTATTCTTAATGTAAGTTAAAACAAACTAGACAAACAGCTGTTGAGTCTAACGGATGCTTTGCACTTGTGCACTCCATATCAGCTCTTGTCGAGTCTAATTAGCAGAGTTCCTAGTGTGCTCCAAACAAAACCTGTTGAGTCGTTGGGACGTGTTAGTGAACTTCAAGTGGGCTTTCGTTAAGTCCAAAAGTCGATAGTTTATTGTGCATTCCAGACACTCAGCCGTTGAGTTTAATAAATGATCTGCACTTCTGCACTTAAAATTAGCTCCTATTAAGTTCAGTTAGCAGAGTTCTTAGTGTACTCCAAACAAAGACCTGTTGAATCCTTGAGACGTCTTTGTGAACTCCAAGTGGGCTTCCGTCGAGTCCAAGAGCCGATAGTTTAATGTGCATTCCAGACAAACAGAAATTGAGTCCAATGGATGTTTTGCACTTGTGCACTCCAGATCAGCTCCTATCGAGTCCAATTCGCAGAGTTCCTGGTGTACAATGAAAAAAAAACAGTTGTGTTTATTTTCATGGCGTACCTGTTGGTTACTAATAGTACACAGGCTGTTTCAAATTCGAGCCGCACCATAGGGATCTCGCTTATTTGAAGATTTAGAGAGTTGATTAAATAAAAGCAAAGCTGCCAAATTTTATGCCTAACAATAATCTGTAAAGAAATTTAAAGTAGTCACTCTGGTTTTTCAGATATTCGAAAAAAACTGAAATTTCGGATTTTTTGTTTTCGACTGTAACTCATATATCATTTATGCTACATATTTCTAGTTAGCGCATTATTAAGACACTTTTTATGCTGAATCTAAACTTTTTATCAGATTTGGTGTAACTGTTACCATTGTTCATTTTCGACTGTCTTTTTTTACTTATGGTCGGCATTTTAAATTTTTTCTTATTTGAATAGAGTATTTAATTTTGATTTTAACGATGTGTTACACTTTGCATTTTGTTTAAGTTTTGAGTATTTTATTACAGAAAATAGAAATTTCGTAAGAGTGTCATGGAAAGACCACGTCATTAATTTTATTTTGAAAAAATTCTAGTAGGCCATGAACTGATGGAAGTAAAACAAAACACTTCTCTTATTTACTTTTACTTTCACATTACATTAAGTATGCGAAAATTTCAGCAAACTTTGTTTTGAGCATGTACAGCAGGTTAAGTTATTTTTTACAAAAGCAAATGAATGACAAAGTCTCTAACATACACAATTTACTAAAAATTCCACTTGCAGTTTTTATGTTTGCAACCGACATAACAAATTTAAATAACACGAACAATTATTAAATAAATGTTCAAAACATTTGACAGTTGACACTTTTGTAAAACATGCTCAGAATCTCGTCTAAAATGAACTCTCTAATATGCGTGTTAGTAACTGTGTCATTCATTTGTTTTTGAAAAAATAATTTCATCTGCTGCCTACGCTCAAAACAAAGTTTCCTGAAATTTTCGCATATTTAATGTATCTAAAAGTAAAAGTAAATAAAAGAAGTGTTTTGTTTTACTTCCATCAGTTCATGGCCTACTAGAATTTTTTCAAAATAAATTAAATTACGTGGTATTTCCATGGCACTCTTATAAAATTTTTATTTTCTGTAATAAAATGCTCAAAACTTAAACAAAATGCAAAGTGCGACACATCGTTGAAATCAGAATTAAAAACTCTATCCAAATACAAAAAAATTTAAAATGCCGATCATAAGAAAAAGAAACAGTTGACAGTCGAAAATGAACAATGGTAACAGTTACACCAAATCTGATAAAAAATTAGATTTAGCATATAAAAGGTGTCCTAATAATGCATTAACTAGAAATATGTAGTATAAATGATAAATGCGTTATAACCGAAAATAAAAAATTCAAAATAACAGTTTTTTTCAGATATCTGAAAACAGAGTGGCTACTTTAAATTTCTTTACAGATTATTGTTAGGCATATAATTTGGCAACTTATTTGGCTCAATTTAACCAACTCTCTATCTGTTCAAATAAGCGACATTCCTATGGTGGGGTTCGAATTTGAAATAGCCGTATAAGAAAAAAATATATAATAAGTTGTTGCTGCTTTAGTTGTTTTGCGAATTTAATAATGTTGATGCAGTGGCGGACTGGCCCGGGACGAGCCCCAGTCAGGACGACCGAATGTTAAGATTCAACAAAATATTGGGTTAGCGATATCGGATGGCGCTTGCGGGCACGCCTGACGAAGGCATTCGACATAGACCTTTGATACTGGTGTTTCGATCACAGTGCTTGATTATTCATATTTGTTTTTGGTTTAATTCCATTCTTTATAAATAAAAGCTGCATCAACTTTAGCGTGGTTTATCATTACGTATATTTACTTCTACAGTTTTAATGTGAATGTGATAAATATGGTGCTAGTATTTAGGTATCGCTGTAAAACAAGATGATAAATACATTCACTAGAATAAAATTAATAAGAAAATACCTAAATTAGTTTATCATTGTTCTTACAATTTTTTTGTTAGGGTTGCAATTTGCTTAAACTACCCTGTGTTACAATAATCGCTAATCGCTTATTTAGAATAAGTTTAGTATTGTTTAGTGGTATTACGAGAGAAAAAATCGTGACGAACAATAATACGAAAAACCCATTCAAAACTACAGAATAATGGGATCAATATTGTGTCAATATGTTGTGTATTTTTTAGAAAAAATGTAATTGTTTAATATATATATATATTGAATAATTAGATTTGGTGTGATAATTAATTATATTTCGATTATAACACGATAAAATAAGCTGCAAAGTGTATAAATGCTTGTGATTTCTGATCCATCAGTTGTTCGTTACCTCGTCTTCGACTAAAAAGTAAGGACAAGTTCACACTAAAGTCTGTGGCTTAATGAAATTTTTTTAAAGTACGTTAAGGAACTGAGACAGGCATGGATCAGGCGCGTCACATTGCTAACAGCCACGAATGATACAGGCGCTGACGCCGGCCACACTTGAGCATTCGCAGTTATGTTACGACAGAATACTCAAATGTAGACAAGGCTTTAAATACTTTGACAAATTATCTACCAAAGTTTAATAAAAAATCGTAAATGCTCATGTCAATTACTGAATAAAGGCTGAGCGTATTGTCAGATTTGTTGGCAACCTGTCAGGATTATTAATATGATGGAACAGCCTTTTGTTTATGAAGCGGCGTGCATTGTAAAACTTTCTGTATTATTGATAGTCGAGAACATCATCAAAATAACGTGAATATGGGAAATACAACTAATGGAAATGAAAATAAATAGAAAATCGTTGACAATAGTCCAGCTGTAACAATATTTTTTGTCAACTTTTTACCGTTTGCTGCTTTGACACAAGCAAATATATTTTGTTGACTTTAAATATTAGTATCAAGTCTAAAGTAGTGGTAAAGCATTCATTGCTTTTAAATTAAATTTATGCAGATTATGACCTACACACCTCTGATTTATATCTGTCGTGGTTCATTTCATACATGTAGGTTTTGCTTTGAAAATCCAGCTTGGTGATTAATTTTGACACAGGTCACGAAAAGCTTGTTACAGAGCTTAAAACTTTAGTTAGTTTTTGTAGTGTGCTGAAAATCAGATAAAGCGGGGTAGTTATTCTGAGCCGTTTTAATGCGGCGATCTAATTTAAATTACTTGAGGAAGGCCAAAGGATTTAATATGATTTCGTTTTATACATTAATTGCGTCGAATTATTGCTAACTAAATATGAATTTAAATAAGTAATTTTGTAAAACCAGTATATTTCTGAATACATTAAAGGTAAACATTTTTTAGTAGTTGTAGAAATTTTGTGTTATTTATGCGCTGCTTCGCGATCCTGCAACAAAACCCTATTTTGATGGTAAACTCGTCCATTTAGAATCAGCTCACAAAGACGGTCCATTTATTATGTTTTGTTGTTTTGTAGGGTCATTTACATTTGGCGTTTAGAAACTGCGGTTTAGTGATTTTATCGCCGTTGTATAAATTTCTCCAGCGCTAAAGCTTTTGTGGAATATTCCCGACAAATTGCCCTATTTGTAATAAAATTTTATGCAAAACAAAGTTCGAGCTGTTTTTGCTTCGATAAAGACGCAATTTAGTATAAAGAACAATCTAACGGGATTCCATTAATGCTCAACATTGAATATTAACGTTGTTCAAGTGTAGTACCCAGCGAAAGGTAAACAAACAATAATTATATTGTGTTTCAGTACATCTATAATGTTGTGTACGCATCTTCAGCGTGTAGCCCGACCTCAAGGATGTTCCAGATTGGGGAATTAAATGCCATGCAGATCATTTAAGCTAAAAATTAATTCCGTGTTCTCGTTCTTTGTGCTCTTGAATTTAATGTATGTCCCCTTCGGGTGTGCTTCTTCAATACCACGCAATATATTAAAGTCAAGGATGTTTATTACAATATCTTTTTGGTATGATTTATGATTATGTAAATTCGGAGATTGCACTTGTACAGTAATCGTTAATTTTTTCTAAAAGTATTTGTGGCGGATTAACAATGACACGTACTTTTGTATTCCAAAATACCTTCTTTTGTTCTCCCTCGTTTATATTCGCATTTGTTTTTGACATCTAAATAAATTACTTAATTTATGTAAATATTTTAATTGTTTTATTAAAGCCGATTCCGCAAGTGGACTTAAAAGCTTTGACGAAAAGCGTGTCTCACTGTAATGCAATTGTTTATTAATTTGTAAGATTTCTATAAATTTAATAGCAAGATTCATTGTTCAGTGCCAGTGATGCTATTTAAGTCTGGCTGAACTTTAAAATAAACACAATATTTTAAAATATTCACAAATTTATTAGTAGCATTATCAAGTAGTCTTTTTTTATATAGGCTTGTTTTTTCCATTACGTGTTAGGGCGACCTAATAGAAATTGATATCCAACTCGGTTTTAAGTTTCTCCATATTTTAATTAGTCTGTCTTCTACTCGAGTGACGTGGTTATTCTATTCCCTCCTTTTCTTCTCACAAATTTCACTATATCTTCTATTTCATACTGCTAACTTGCGCCTTCATATCTTATTTTATGTAGTCTTGTTTTACATTTTAATAAGTAGTATTAATATATGTATATACATCAACACTGCGGGCCAAAGCGTACGCCAAACCCTTGGCATTACATTTACTTGTCCATTTACTCATCCATCTATACTTTGTGGGGGATTCCAACCCCACTAACGACTGCATGCCGCGTTGTTAATGCGACACCCGGGACCACCTATTAGGGTGCCATTCTGAGAGCACCAAGTGCCGTGTTGACTCGGCTTTCGGACACCCAATCAAGTACTGACTAGGCAGAGGTATGCTTAACTCTACTGATCGCACTCGAACGGGCATTCTAACTGTGCCCACTCGGTACTCAAGTAGTATTAACAACAATTAGTAAAAATTAATAATTAGTTAGAAGATAGCAATCAAAAACAATTGCGACAATACTTTCTTTGTTAGAATACCGTATGCATAGTTTTGGCCCCGCTTTGGCATGCATTAACTACAATATTTATTTTGCTGCTACACACAAATAACGAAAAAGCTTTTTAATTATATTTTAGTGGATATGTCGCAGGCAAATTGGTATTTCGGGCAAATAGCTTATGCAAAAATAGCTTCATACTGGGCAAATATGAATACTGGCCGTAAGAAAGCTGATCATGTCCACAGTTGTGCGGTTAAATACGCGCCCGCAAAGGCGCAATTATTTAGTTATAGAAATTCCACCTCTTCTGGGCTTCTACGTCACCTTAGTCCAGTTCTAGCATGTTATTTTCTGGGTGTGCTTTATTTTCGTCTCAGATGCTGCATTCCAAGAGAACGTGAGCTGCGCTCTTGGGTTCCCCACACTCACAGTTTACTTCCGTTTCTGGTATTTTCCGGAATTTTGCTAGCGGAACAGCTCTTCTAGCTTTAAGTGTGGGAATGAATTGTCTTGCGTGGTGTATCGTCTCTGCCGTTGATCATTGGTGCTCCCATCTTTCCATCAATTGTCCGCGTGTTTGCGACTTTAGTAATCTTCCGAGTATTAGGTCGTACTCCAGATTTCCGCTCACATCCTGCGCCGCTTCGTTTGCTAGTCCGTTCGTCCCGTTTAGATCCTAATCGCGCGAAAGCGTCTCTCTTAAGCTTTTACACTACCGCCTGGAGTTTCATCGGTTGCCTTATTATGTACCTTCAGGCGTAGTGTTCCAAAATTATAAAACATTCTTCGAATTTGCTTTGGTGGCTCAGGAGAAATCGCAAATAGTTCCTGATGGTGACGAGCTCGTACTGAAAGACGAAACTCCAATCCGCCAAACTACGCTTTCTCGAAGTGGACTTCCTCTCCGTGTCGTAAAATGGAAAATGCCTCCCCCGATTTTCTGTCGTCCGTCCCTGTAGCAACGCGCCCTTTGATCGCTGCTGTCTTGGTTGTCGTCGATTCCGAAAGCGATTTTTCGCCAGTCCGGCATGTGCACGATGTTTTTCATGCTTACAATGCTTCTCACCCCCCCACGCTGCTTGGTCCCAAATATAATTCTTCTCGTAGGTGGTCACCTCGACCCGTCATCAATAGTCTCTTGCAACAAAAATTCAATTGACAGTAACACGATCAAAACCAATCCTTCGTAGACACATTGCGGTATGCTGGCGACGCCTATAGCATCGCTGGTAGTACCGCTCCTTCGTAAACGGCTTGCAACGCTTCCCCTCGAAACTCCCATGTTAAGTGCGTCGCGTCGCCGCTCCTATCCCACGTGCGATTTACCTTACCCTTGCCGCTTGTTGCTTTAATGAGCGCGTGCCACGAAAGCTGGTTGCCGATCTCAATACTTAAGTATCAAACGCGATCTTTGCAATAAACGCGATTGTGTTAAATTTCTTCCGGCAAAATACCCTTTATTTTACGTTTTTTGATACTTTTTCGTCTGTGGTGATTGTACTGAATAAGCACGTACAGCCCGAGAACTTGCGTGAAAATGAGTCCGTCATAAGAGTTCAAAATATAAATATCATATGATAAAAATGTAAATGAAGACGGTGTATGGAGAAGTTGCACAAATCAAGAACTCAAGGAACTGTATAGGCAGCCAAAAATAACAACCATCGCAACAGTTCAAAGGTTACGATGGCTTGGACATATCGTAAGATTGCCGGAAGGAAAAGTTACCAAAATTTTACTAGATTTTGCAAGTTGTAGCTTACTACTAATTATTTTTTCTCTGTTGATGCTTAGTTTTGCCTAGATTTACTGAGTTAGTAGCAGTTTTTAGAAACATTTAAAGCCGTCTGTCTAAAAGACGCTATTACTTGGGTCGTCCGTCACCTCATATTTATTTTGTCTAAGCATTTTTAAATCTATTGGTGATAGTCTGATAGTTGGACTAAATGACGGAGTGTTTCACAAAAAAAAGCGAAATTGGAGCACCGCCACCGCGTTAACGCTACCAATCTGGAACGGCATCGGCAAATTAGTGGATGTTTATTCACTAGAAGCCTTATTTTCGTCTTATAATAGGGGACTCTTATGACGTACTTATTTATACGTAAGCTGTCGTGGTAGTACCTTTTTACGTTTATGTATGATTACATTTACTTAACGCAAATCAGGATTATGCTTATGAATAAACGTACATTGAAACGAAGTCCTAATTTGGCAGTTTTTGTTGAAGTTTATACTGTATGATCAACAACATTTTATGCGAGGGTTGGCTATGAAAGCAAAAAACGCATAGAAGAAATTAATTCATACAGTTCATACATAATTACTAGGGTGGGCCGAAAAAACTTTTATTTGATTTATCACTTCTGATAATGAAAAAAGTGTGCCTTTCAGGCCACTTATTAACCAAAAAAAATTTGGTCAGTTTTCATAAAGTCCTTGAGGGGTCGCGGCGCGCCGTTGCCCAGTGAAGTTATAATTAGTTTATGCATGTTATCCGTGAAGTGTGTACTGTCAGTGGCGGCATTGTTGTGTAATACGTTAGACAATACATTTCAGTGCTGATTTCATTTTTGTGTTGATTATTATACATACAAACTATTAAATAATATGACATTACGTCAAATCAAAACCAGGAGTGACTAGAACTGTGCAATATTTGGTCCCCCTGAGGCCTTAAGCGATCGTATCTTACCCACATACGAAAATGTGATGAAATATTATCAATATGTTCGAAATGATATGAAGCCAACTGCTGCATCCAAGGAACCTACTGTAGCAGAAATATCGGAAGTAGTATGCACGAAATTAGCAAAAATATGGGAAAAAGCATCTATTCCAGTTCTACCTCGAGACCGTATTCTTCAAATGTTACGCAATTATTGGAAGAAGTGCAAAAATTTAAAAAAGTCGCTGAAAAGTAGAAAAGAAAGTGCCACCTTTCAAGTTATACTACGCAAATTTGTGAAGGCAGGCCAGACAAAAGCAAAAAAAGCTGATCGTGTTACAAAACATCATCTACAACTACAACAGTCATCAAACGCCACTAAAAGAATGTTAGTCCAAGAACAAGACGATTCCAATTTGTCCAACGTCGCAGTCTCTGCAATAACTTCGTCTCATTCAGCAAAACAGCAAAAACTGAAATCATCACCTACTAATGCTAAAGATCTATCAATTTCAGAAATGTCTAAGCTAACTGGTGAAGATCTTACCATTGAGGTATTGCCAAACTCCAAGCCGTCTCAAATGAGATTGAAACTGCCATCGCTAGCTATGGCTTGTGATAGAACTTGAGTTTCATCTCGATCTGCTGCAACTATCGCTAATGCTGTATTGCATGATGTAGGATTGGTTACTTCCGAAGATATGTCAAAGGTGATAGACAAAAATAAGATACGACGGACGAAAAGATCGAACTTAGATTAACCTTAAAAAAGGCAGAAGATATTACAGAAAAATTAAAACAGAAGAGCATATTTCGCTTGTTTCAGAGCCAGGTTCCATTTATCTCGGACATGTAGCTCCTAAAAATGGTTCAGCCATCTGAATTGCGTTGGACGTTATTAAATTCCTTAAAGATAATCAAATCAGTTCGGACAATATTTGTGCAGTTGGATGGGATGGGACAGCAGTCAACACAGGGCCTAAGGGCGGAGTTTTTTAATTAGTACTCGTAGTAAGAAAAATAGTTGTACCGGAATTTGAAAATTTAATTACTATAGAGAACAAACATATTATAAAACATTTTAAGGCCCTTGCGACCCCTCAAAGAATGCTTGGATCCAAAAATGCTTTTGCAGGGTAAATATGGTGGGCAAAAGGTACCGTTTCTTTGCTATCAGAAAATAATATTCTTAATTTTTATTTTTTCCCTATGATTTCGGCCCACCCTAATAATTACCTCTTCTGTGTTTACAAAAATATCTTATACCATACAGATACAGGTATAGGATGTAGTCTAAGAGTCAGCTACTACATAAGATCAGATGCTGCAGGCAGGTATACCGTTCGCTTGAGTGATGTCCCAACGAAGAGCTTTTATGGTGGTAGTAGGTTTGTTGGAAGAAAAATTTTTACGCTTTACAGTTCATATGGTTCTAAATACTCTCAAGATAGTAACATTTTGTGTCCCAGGAGTTTTACAAAGCTAAACGTTTTGCTGATATGACAACTTATTGTTGAGTAAATAGACGTTAAGAACAAAACTTCCCACTTACGGTTCGTGAAAAAATTACTCAAAGCATCTGGTTTTATTTTTTTTAAGTATTTTCTTATTTTAGGCAATGTTTATCGTTGCAATTTCAATATCAATTATCCTTCTCTTGCCCGGTTAATCTGTTCACTTGGATCAACAAAAATCTACCAGTGATTTTTTGCAATAAAAAATTGTTGTTATAGTCGTTTAACAGGTAATACCTTCGTACCATAGTAGAATGTTTCTACTTTATTCTCCTTATTTTTTTGATTGTTATTTAGTTTCATGATTTCTAACATTTCCAAAATACGTAAAAGGGGACGAAAATATGATAATCATGGGTGATTGAAAGTGATAATAGGAGAAGGAAAAGAAGGAAGAATTGTAGGGAATTACGGACTAGGAAGAAGGACTGATAGGGGAGAACGTTTGGCTGAATTTTGTGAAAAACACAAACTAGTAATCGCTAATACACTATTCCAACACCATGTAAGGAGGCGGTATACCTGGAAGATGGCAGGGGATATAAACAGATATCAAATCGACTACATATTAATTAAACAAAGATTAAAAAACCAAGAGATTGCAGAAGTTACCTCGGACCAGAAATAGATAGCGACCACAACCTCGTTATCATGAAATTCAGATTAATCCTAAAGAAATTAAAAAAGGAAGAAGCAAAAAATGGGACCTCGAGACGCTACAAGATGAAAGAACACTTAGATACCTACAAAAAAGGTAGAACAAGAGATTACAAGTAAAATAGAAACAACTGTTAACAATGAAAAGAACTGGGAAAATATAGATAAAGGAATAGTAAAAAATGTGAAAGAAACTATCAGAACGAAGAAGAAGCAGAACAGAAAACCCTGGATAACCACAGAAATAATTGACCTGATAGATGAACGCAGGAGGTATAAAAATATAAACACAGAAAAGGGACAACGAAGGTACCGGGAACTTAGGTAGGAATAGAGTACAAAGAGAAACCAGAGGAGCAAAAGAAAACTATATAAAAGAAAACTGCGATGATATAGAGCAAGACGTAAAGACTGGTAAAATGGACAAAGCATACAGAAAAATTAAAAACATGGTTAGAGAGAGGAAATCTAAGTGTCATGGAATACAAAACAATAATGGAGAAATACTAACAGACAATAACGAAATAGCAGAAAGGTGAAAAAGATACTTATTAGAAGCATTATATAAAAATGACAAAGAAAACCCCGTCGACGAACTAGTAATAAATGCGAACGCAGGAGAAGAAGACGATAGGCCAATACTAAGATCAGAATTTGATAAAGCTAGAAAAGACCTTAGCACAGCAAAGAAATGTGAGGAATACAGAACAATAAGCCTCATAACACACGCATTGAAAATTCTCATTAAAATTTTACAACCTAGAATAGAGAAAAGAATAGAAGAGTATTAGACGAAGGGCCAATTTGGGTTCAGAAGAAACACAAGAACCAGAGAAGCAATCATGGCGCTAAGAAGAATAATAGAAAATATGATTGAAAAAAACAAACAAATATACTTTATTTATAAATTCTAGCTTTATATAAATATACATTGCTTTTGTTGACGCAAAAAAGGCCTTGGATAGAGTAAACTGGAGAAAAATGTTTGAAATATGACAAGGAATAGAAATATAAGGAAAAGAAAGAAGAATTATACACAATATATATTCAAATCAAACAGCAATTCTAGAGTATGAGGGGAAGGGGAAGAAGCGAGAATTAGACAAGGTTGTCCGCTATAACATTTACTGTTTAATGTGTACATAGAAAAGCTATAGACGAACTGAGAGTAGAGAGAAACGCAGGAATAAAAAGACAGTGTAACAAAATTGACTCGATTAGATACGCCGATGATATAGCCTTACTGGAAGAACAACTGACACAATCCATGAGAGATATGGACAAGCTATTTAGAGAGGAATATAGTATAAAAATAAATAAAAAAAATAACGAAAGTAATGGTGTGTGGAAAAAATGAACCAAATATAAATAATATTAGTATAGACAACGAAACGATCCAAGAAGTCAACGACTTTCCATACCTTGGTAGCATAATTACGAAAGGTGGAAGAAGTAGAATAGAAGTAAATAACAGGATAAACCTAGCAACACGAGCCTTTCATAAGAAAAAACAAATACTCACACCGAAAACATCTCCTTAAAGACTAAGAAACAGTTTATTCAAACATATACATGGAGTATAGCGCTACACGGATGCAAAACTTGGACAATAAGCAAAACCAATAAAAGAAAGCTAGAAGCATTTGAAATGTAGTGTTACAGGAGGGCTCTAAAAATCAGCTGGATGGAGAGAAAAACCAATGAAGAAGTTTTAGCACTAATGGGAGAAGAAAGGAAAATATGGAAACATTTTAAAGACGGAGAGACCAAATGATAAGACATGCAATAGGAAGAGAAGGATTACTAAAAACAATTATAGAAAGAAAAGTAGAAAGGAAAAACCCGAAACGAAGACCCCGTTTGCGATATATATATAACAAATAATTGAAGACACCGGAAGCAGAAACTACCAAGAAATGTAAAGAAAAGCTTCGAATAGAGAAGAATGGATTGTTGCGACAAAACAGTCTGAGGATTGAAACCTGAAGAGGAGGAAAGTATTTCCAAATCAATACAACGTTTAACAGTTAATTTCTCAATCTTTTTTTTAATTTTTTTCTTCTTAATAACTAATATACATTTTTGACGATTGTTCGATAAACTATTCCGGTAGATTACTAAAAAGAAACTTTGGAATTGCTTTTGTAATAAAAAGTGGTTGGTATTGTCACCTACCGTATTCATATCCATTTTGAAACTGAAATTCCAAAACGTTATTTTTATGGTCGCTGAAAATTTTCCTACCAAATTGGTACCAAAGATTATAAAACTTAAAAAAAAGAGCGAAATGAGGTGGTTATTTGATTTCCGCAGAACACGAATCTGAGCTTCTTTTTAGAGCGGAGCTGTATTTAAGTAGAAACCCTCTCTCCATTAACTTTAGGCAGACCTATCTCGTTTCTTTGCGGTTTAGTTTTGTGCAATTGCCAATTACACACAGACACAAACATACAATATGACGACTTTTTCGACTCCAAAGATTTTGATGAGCGAGAAAGTGAAAAGCAGCGGATGTATGCGAGAAACCTTTCGTGGCGTTCTTCCGACAGTTGATTTTTATTAGACTCTTGTATACATTAAATTCGGAATCCTTCCTGCCTCACCATTTGCTGCATTTACACATTTCTTACAGTCAACGGCAGTGCCGCAAAATATCAGCATTTGTTTGGTGATTTTTAGAACGAGGTTGTTGCGCGTATATTTAAAGAAACCAATCTGCCTATTTTATTTTTTAACATATTATTTTCAATTTAGTCAGTGCCCTTGGAAGTTTACTGTAGAGATCAAAATAATAGTAAGATGGTATTATTACAGTTGATCAGCGATCTTGTGAAAAACAACAAAGAAAAATTATCTTTTTTTTGTCTTGTGTTTTGTATGTTTATGCCAATTACATGCGACGCAGCAGATCGTGGTGTAAATTGCTTATGTACTTTCTTGTACTTTTTAATCTTTCAGGGTGTAAACGTCGAGATCTCGATCCATGACGTTGAATTCATATTGATGTTTTTATCGCCATAATCGTAATTTTGTTTATTTAAACCTACGTTACATTGTACAAATTTGTTGTTGATTACTACAACTGCGGACACAATTCGATTTCTGTTAATTTAATTTAGATTATTTCTCTATTTATTGAAGTTCTGATTTAGGTAATGAGTTTGAATTATGATAGGGTAAGTATAGTTATTAAAGTTTGCTATTTTTTTCATGGTCAATATCACTATAGTTGAGATAAGTACATTGTTACATAAAAACGCTTAAACAATTGGTTAATACGCTTTGAATCGAGAAGAACGTCAATAATAAATAATCCAGTTGTTGCTCAGCCTATTAGAGGGGTAGTAATTTAAAAACTTTAAAAAATAAAGGGCAGCCACTGATTCTAAAAGAATTCAAATTTACTACTTCAATCAGAAGTTTAATAAATATAAAAATAATCCAAATTAAATCAACACAAATCAAAGTAACCCCCCAAATATTGTCGCGTATTTAAAAATTAAGTTAAACACTATATTCTTCTATCACTCATTAGCAATTTAGCTAAAACAGGAATATTGTATCGGCCCCGTTTTTTAAATAAGGGTGTAGAAATGGTCGGTTTTCAAAAATTTATAGAAGGTGTCACAGAAAAGTTAGCAGACTGGAACATTAACCAAATTGTACCTGATTTATAGCTCTACAAAATTAAAAAAACGTATGGCCAATTTTTGAGCAGTATGTTTTTGAAAATTCGAAATTTTGATATTTTTTTCAATTAACCGTTTTAGTAGTTCTAAAAGTTCTAGTACTTTGTAACATTTTGTGCTTTTAAAGCATTTTTAGTATCAAATTTCATCTCGGTTTGATTCCGTTTTTGAGTTAATAGGCGTTAAAATACAAATTCTCAAAAATTTATAGAAGGCGCAGGAAGAAGTTTGCGAGTTGGGACTAAACCAAATTGTAGTTTAATTTTAGCTCTATAAGCCAACAAAGTTTTAAAAAAATTGTGTTACCAGTTTTTGAGCAATATACTTTTCAAATTTTTGATTCTTTTCACTTCATAACCTTCAACTTTTCAAAATTTTTTGTAAACAGTAACATTGTGTCTTTATAGAACTATTACGGTAAAATATTTGAACCCCGTCTGTCAACCAGTATTTGGGTAATAAGGTGCTAAAATCAAAATGTTCAATAAACCGTAGCAGCCGCCATTTCTAAGCTAGAAAATTTAGAAAAAAGCATTAGTTGTGCACTGAAGTCTTCTATCGGATTCCGTTTAAAAATTTATAAAATTTGGTTTCACAAAATAATGCTACCAATAAAACGTGACCAGCTTCCGGTTCCGGTTTCGTATTTTTTTAAGCCCATTCCCCAGACAAATTTTTGATATACTTCTACATTCCAAAATCAGACCATGCGCTTGAGAGTTATGGAGCGCGCACACACACACTCACACGTACTCACACAAAATTAGAATCAAATATCGTTTTAAAACAGCCCCATGCACTTCTTCTCTATAATAACATTTTTTTAATAATAAGATTTCCCAAGAATGCCAGCTCTAGTAATGATTGCTGTTTCTAATAAAATTGTAATAACTCTTTTTTTTTATTTAATATTTTTGGTATATCAATTGTCTGTTATTGAAATGAATTATACACAATGCAAGAGTCCCTTGTTGTTTTACGGTGAAACAGTTAGAGAATTAATATAGATTCACGCACAATAAATCTGCGTAGTATTAACTTTTCAATTGTTTTCACATCAGTAAGTTATTATTAAAAAGATTCGGTATAGGTCTCACATAAACTCATTTAAAACATACTGACTATTCTATCAACATTCTTGAGAGTAGACTTTCAGAAACTATATATGAAATTCGAAACTGTCTCAACTTTACGCGACGACTAGTTATGTTCATACATTTCGACACGGCTTGTTTATTTGTTTATTATTATGTTTGCCGGTTTCAATGTTTATGTTAGTCACGTAAAGCGACGCGACACTTGATTTCAATAGCTTGCATGTTTTAAAAGAAGTTATCAAAAATTCGTTGGGGCGTAGGCCACGGATTCTGCTGGTTTAATCCAATATTGCAGTTGTGTTAGTATTTACTACGCCGTTTTAATTTAGTTCAATATTAAATATCACTGAGGATTGCTTGCTATGATTTAATATTGGGGTTACATTTGCATTTGTGCGCGTGTGATGTGCTGGTTTTGATGCATTGAAGTTTTCATAATTTAATAATTAATCATTAGTAGTTTTGCATTAAGCGCTTGCTTACGAATTCTAAATTGTCGCTTTTAATATGCATATTTTTTTAAATTATTTAAAAAAAAATTACAATTGGGAATACTTTGTTTCAAACGCCAACAAAAATCTCATAGATTTAAATTAAAAATAAAATTGATAGCGTTTTTAAGCTCGTAAATCTTTTGTCATTTAACTAAATTTGGGAGTAACCAACATAAATATCAACCTGGTTGAGCTCTTAATTTAGAGTATTATTCAAAAATTAGCCCTTCGCTTAGTTCCTCCTACTACTTTCATTTTTAATACATTTGTAAGATTTTCTACTATGTTTTAAAGTACAAAGTTTGTATTTATAATATAAGTAGGAATGTCTCAGTGGTACTAGCACACTTTGAATTATGATGGTATTATTCAAACACGTCTAGAAAACCACACTGCTTATTTCATTTTCTTCCTAATATTATAAAGTATCCACCAGCGAGTTTACTATTCAGCCAATTTTCATTTCTATTACACTGGTCAAGTGGTCAACAAAGGTTTTTTTTTCTTACACTTTAATACATGTATCGTATGTACTTTTTCATGCTGATGCTGAAAACATTTTTAATTTTCTTCTACCACGGTAGAATTTTGAGAAACGTTCAATAATAATTTTCTCCTAAAATATAATTATTAATTTAGTGGATTTGTCATTTTTTGTTTTACTGCTTTAATGTTAAATACTAAAAGAAATCCTGGGTTGCCTGGCTTGTTTGGACAGGTCTGAACAAGTTTGGGCATGTTTTCTACGTCACAACAACTGTAAGCCACGCCCCTCTTTCCTTTTAAACCATATATATATATTTTGGAAATGCGTGGATATGTTATTATGCGGGTGTATAAGAAGGTACAGAAGGATTATTACGAGTATTAAAATTGAATTGAGTCAGTTTGTGATAATCTGTTGTGTTTTATATTGACAATGTCTCGTAAGTGTATAAATGATCTAAACAGTTTTTGTTATGTTTGCGGAGAATTAACTATTCAGCAGCTTAAGCGAAATATTACATCCACAATAGAAATAGCGTACTACTACTGTTACTGTTAAAATTAAATATTAATACAAATCTCGGACTTCTAGAACTTGCCGTGCGCGTTGTGCTGTTACTCTAAGAAGCTGGTTGAATGGTAAGAGCACTGCTATGCCGTTTGTGGTTTCTATGATTTGGTAATCACAAATGCAAATATGGCCCTTAGTCCCCGGCAGCACTTCAATGTGCAGAGGGTGCGAAGAATCCCCGGGCGTCAAATAAAAATAGCAACGTGGAACGTAAACAGCTTATTTCAATCAGGCAAATTAAACAATGTGCATCAAGAAATGAAGAGACTGAAACTTGACATACTAGGATTAAGTGAAGTAAGATGGCCTGGTAATGGAGAATGTCAAACCGAAGATGGCGTAATGTACTATTCAGGCGGAAATGATCCAGACCATAGACATGGAGTTGGCATAATAGTCAGAGGAAATATTCGAAGGACTATTAGTAGTGTCGTAATGCATTCAGAAGGAGTAATGCTCATTCAATTACAATCTCACGCTGGGAAAGTTATCATCATACAAGCTTATGCTTCAACAGCAGACAAAAACGATGATGAAATAGAAGATTTCTACAATAAGATCAACGAAGTTCTGAAAATTACTAAAAAACATGAAATAACTATTATTTTGGGTGATTTTAACTCAAAAGTAGGGGAAGGTAAAATAAGTGACTGTGTTGGTGACTATGGATTAGGCACTAGAAATGAGAGAGGAGAGAGACTCATCGAATTTTGCCAAATTGAAAATATGGTTATAACAAATACTTGGTTTCGGTTACCAAAGCGGAGGCTATACACATGGACGTCCCCTCGACATAGGAATGATAATATTATTAGAAATCAGATAGATTTTATAATTATAAACAAGAGGTATAGAAATTCTGTCATATCTGTGAAGACATACCCAAGGGCTGACGTTAATTCCGACCACAATCTATTAGTAGCAGTAATGTCAATAAGACTAAACAAAATACCTAAAACAACAAATAGAAAATCTTATTTGGACCCAAACATCTTAGGAGACATTACAATAAAGGAACAAATAGAAACAGACATAAACAGAAACCTGCAAACTATTAGAAACGAGAACATTGAAACAGCAGATGTAAATAAAAAATGGGAAGGAATTAAAGATGCTATAATGGACGCAAGTAAAGAAAAGCTGAAGAAGTTGAAACCCCAGGCAAAGCAAAAATGGAAAAGCTGATGGATATAAGAAGATAGTATAAGGGAAAAAATGAAAACAAGTACAGAGAAACACACAGAGAAATAAAGCAGAAAATATTAGAAGCTAAAGAGAGATTTATGAAACACATGTGTAAAGAAATCGAAGATCTGGAAAACAAACATGACTAATTTGGCCTTCACAAGAAAATTAAAGAAATAACAGGGGTAGGAACTAAAAATCGGAACGGAGGAATTAAAGATAAAAATGGTAACTTGATATTAGATCTACCGTAAAAACTGAAAAGATGGCAAGAATATATAAATGAACTATTTGAAGATACGCGACCTAGTTTAAATAGCAATAGCGAAATAGATATGGGGCTTAAAATTACAAGAGATGAAATCATACATGCCATTAAAATGTCAAAGACATAGAAAGCACCTGACGAAATTCCAATGGAACTGTTAAAGCTAGTCAGTGAGGACAACATAGCGATTCTTGTCGATCTATATAACACTATGTATAAGTATGGAACAATTCCGAAGGAATGGCTTAAATCGATATTTGTGCTACTGCCAAAAAAAGTAAATGCTAAAGAGTGCTCAGATCGTAGAACAATAAGTCTCATGTGCCACACACTAAAAGTGTTCCTTAAAATTATACACAATCGCATATATAAAAAACTGGAATGTGAGATATTTTAAACGCAGTTTGGATTCAGAAATGCATTAGAGACTAGAGATGCATTATTTGGACTAAATGTTTTATTACAAAGAAACATGGATATGAACAAAGACGTATACGTAGGATTTATTAATTATGAAAAAGCGTTTGATAAGGTAAGACACGAACGCTTAATTAAAATCCTTAGAGAAATCAATCTGGATCCCTGGGATATTCGTATAATTGAAAACTTGTACTGGCAACAAAAAGCGGCAGCACAGGTAGACGGTGAATTAACTGCATATTGTCTCCGGGACTATTCAATCTGTACTCACAAGCCATTATAAATGAAGCATTAGATGAATCGGCGCGGGGCATAAATATTAATGGTAAAATTATAAATAATATTCGATACGCGGATGACACTGTGGTTGTGGCCGAGAATTTAGAAGACCTAAAAATCTTATTAGACAGAATAAACACTGTAAGCACTAATTATGGGCTAAAAATGAACATCAAGAAGACAAAGTACATGGTAGTAAGTAAAACACCCCCAAGATTAGCTAATATTAATATTACCATTAACAACGAAGTCGTCGAACGTGTTGACAACTACAAATAATTAGGAACCTGGATAAATACAAACAATGACCAAACACAAGAAATTAAGGCAAGAATTGCTATGGCTAGAGCGGCATTTATTAAAATGAAAAACCTATTATGCGACAAAAACTTGAATCTTCCTCTAAGAATTAGGCTCACAAAATGCTATGTGTTTTCGATTCTATTGTATGGAGTAGAGGCTTGGACCTTGAAGAAAAACCATCTAAAAAAGTTGGAGTCCTTCGAATACTGGATATATCGAAGAATTCTGAAAATACCATGGACGGCGAGAATTACTAATGAAGAGGTCCTAAATCGAGTAAATAAAACAACGGAACTAGTTTTAAACATTAAGAAAAGGAAACTCGAATACTTCGGCCATATCAACAGAGGAGATAAATATAAAATTTTACAACTCATTATGCAAGGTAAAATTTCGGGCAGAAGATCTGTGGGAAGACGTAGAATGTCATGGCTGAGAAACTTACGTGAATGGTTCGGCTGCACTTCACTAGAGCAGCAACGAATAAGGTGAAAATTACCATAATGATCGCCAACCTCCGGAGAGAGTTGGCACCTTAAGAAGAAGATGATGATTTGGCATGAGCAAACGGACCATACGCCGAACGGCTACTTTTGCTGCACCAAAATCTTTGGGTTTTCTGGCAAAAATAAGAAGAGAATTGCTTATCCCAGTTTGCTTTCTGTTACTCGTCCAGTACCTCATTCAACAGTATTTCTGGTACCAACATGCCTAAACGTTTAAAAAAAATAAGTTGATGCAGAAACAGAAGGAGCAGCTGAAGAACTGTCAAACAATGATGAGGAATTTTTACCATATCAAGAAGGCAAATCTCATTTTATAACTCAATTAAAACTAAAAGACCTGGTTCGAGATTTGAATTTATCAAAACCCAAGCAGAGATAGTAGAATCAAGATTACAAGGATGAAAGTTGTTAGCTTCAGATACGGGTATTTCAGTATATTGCAATCGTCAGAAAGAATTGCTACAGTAATTCTCAACTGAGGAGAGTCTTTGCTTCTCCACTAATATTGACAATTTAATGCTCGTATTAGGCTATAAACACAATGCAGAAGAATAGCGTCAGGAGGGCACTTATAACTACTAGCGTCTATTCAACGATGCTTCGAAACTGAGCTTAATAGCTGTTCTTCTACACAAAGAAAATATTTACCCTTCACTTCAGTTCCTGTTAGACATGCTGTTTACATGCAGGAATCCTATGAAAATATGGTATGCCTTCTTGACAAATAAATTAATTACGGAAAGTATAAATTGTACATCGGTAGTGATTTAAAGGTTGTGGCAATTCTGCTTAGCTTACAACTTGGATACACGAAGCGTTGTTGTTTCATTTTTAAGTGGGACAGCCGAGCTGTTCTCATTATAATGTTAAACAATGCCCGCAAAGAGAGCTGCATATTCCTAAGCAAACGAACATAATCCAGCCCGCACTAGTTGAGCGTAATGAAATATTCTTACCACCGTTGCATATAAAGTTGGATTTGATAATAAACTTTGTCAAAACCATAAACATTAAGAACATGGATTTCAATATCTCAAACAAAAATTTCTCAATATCTCCGATGCAAAAATTAAATAGGGTATTTTTGTAGGACCTCAAATTAATCTATTAATGCGAAATACAGAACTTGAAGAGACTCTTAGCGACTTTCAAAACTATATTTCTTAAACATTAATAATAAAAATACGGAACAAAGGTAAAAATAATAACAAAATTATTATAAACGCTGTAAAAAACCGGTTTATTTCATACACAAGAAACACATACGTCATAGGGTAATAAATCCAAGACGCAACAAAAAATTAGAAATGACAAGCACATGTGTTTTCTGCACTGATCATCCCCTAATGACATCCCAAGATTTAAAACGTTTTAATCTGACATGTATGCATGGGGGTAAAGGTAAAGCAGGTAATATATAAAATCAAAACCAATGAGTTGTGTTGGGCTACACATTGTTGCTTTATAAAAGTATAACAAGATTACATTTTGTAAAATGGGTGCCCTGTAAGTGGAATCTTGTAAAAAAGTAATATAAGTGATATGTATCTTATTATGTATAAGTTAACATTTTATTAAATTAAATAAATTGTCAAATTGTATGTATGTTGCACATATTTTGCATCAACATAAGTTTAAACTAATAGGTATCTTTTTCAAAACTATTTTCCTATTAAAGGAATTTCAAAAATTAAATGAAGGTTGGTGGTAACTTAAATATTGGCGCAGAACTTACCTGCAAGATTAAAGTGGTTTGAAAAAGCTGATGCAGAAAATACATGCAATGTTATGAGAGTAACATTTTTAGCGTGGAAAATACTGATACCTGAAATTATTGCGATTGGAAATAATGCGAGGGTTGACTTGTAGAATTATAACAAATTGTAAGACTACATTTATGAGAGCCTCCTAATATGCTGATAGATATCTGCAGTATTTATGTAAACAGTTGATAGATTATTAACATGGTATGCCATCAATGGATTTGGTGAAATACTGTCCTGTTACCACTATTTAGTGGTAACAGGACGGTGTCCCCGAACATAATAGTTTGAGGATCTTTTTTAGCCAATTTATGATTTTATTTGGATAACAACTTTAGCAATCAACTAACGTTATGGTTTTAATGCAACGTTTCTAAAACGCAGATGAGTTAAGAGATAAAACACGTAGTGTTGCGCGGAGTGTGTTATAGCATCTTAACAATGTTATAATTTAAGTTAAATTAAAATAAGTTGTCTACGGAACTTTATTACAATAGAAACTTGTTTTAATGTACATGAAACAAATGTAATCACGTGGGAGGTGGAAGTGGTCTTGAGATAGAGCCCTTGCTTGCCAATGCTCATTAAATGAGGATTCAATACTAGTCATAGTATTAAAAACTTTGGAGCAACTAAATTGCAAACGGAATAATTCACTACTGTAACCTCACACCCGAATTTTGGATAAAAAATGTCAGGTAAATTTGTAGTCCTAATTCCGATGTGAACTACAAAGCAACTAAGAGGAATATAATATAACAAGCTGTTCATTTGGATCTAGAACATTTCGCCTAAGGACCACAACGCCCAACGCTTTAAAAAACTCACAATGTCCAAAGAGTGTCCATAAAGCACAAGAGACATCCTACTCCCGACGGCTACAATGCCCAAAAGTAGCTAGAGACACAATGCCCAATGTGCCCATATCGCCTAATTATTCAGGAGGGCCATAATGCCCATTACGACTATAACACCCAAACTATTTCAAGTCTATAAAGCCCATTGTGTTCACAACGCCTAAAAAGGCCCATAATGCCTATCTCCGCTCGTGTTAAAACGAGCTTGTCAATCAGAACTCATGAGATACACAACATCCAACATTCCCGCATCTAGGGTTTCTAACCCCCCTGTATTGAAAAGAACAAGTCTAAAAGGTTGTTTGGTCCAATGTTTTAAGAAACATTGTATTTATGGATTTTGAAGAAAATGGGCGTTTTTTACTAAAAAAATCTTATACCAAATTTTTGCTGGAGCTATCTGGTGAATCAAAATTGAGATGTGAGTCCAGATTTCAGGCAAAATAGACTTTTCTTTTTTAGTTAGACATATGTACCTTTAAAATTTAAAATATCGTATATAGATTTCATAAGAAATGGGTTAATTTAAACTATTTTCTTTTTCACCGCATAAAAGTGACTAACGGTAATTTGTACGACCCGTGTCTCAAATTGGCTAAAAGCAAGTCTTACGACAATTTAATACCTTTCTATCATTTCTTTTGTAATTTTCGTAAGTAATTTTAGAGGAAACAATATTTTTTAAAACATGCCAATAATGCGGGAATGTTGGGCGTTCGATAGCTCTAAATTCTCAGTCCATGGACGTTGTGTGTGTGGAGTGTGTTGGGTTGCATGCCTTTTCGGGTGGGGCATGTTAGACCGGTGAATAGCGCTAAGTGGACTGAGCCCGGTAAGGGGATGGGACGGGAGGTAAGGAGCTGTGCTCACGCACGGCCCCATGATTCTTAAAAAAAAAGAATATATTTTTTTGTTGATCTAACACTTTGTTTGGTATATGCTTTTTTCATTATAAACCACTGCATTAATTTTGACATATAAGTCTCTTAATCATGCTACCTGCTAATATTTTGTTTGTTTGGTATTATTTGGTTAGCACTTTAACAAATCTTCCGCAATTTAGTGCATGTATTAAAGATTCCTTTAGGTATTTAGCTACCTATTTAAAATTGGTCTGCAGTTCAAGTGCGTACATACACTTTGTCTTTTGTAGAGTAATAATAGCCATTAAGTGGCTGATTGTTTAAGCGCAAACGTTTTTAATTATTTACCTGAAGATAATAATAAAAGAAGTAAAAAATTTTAATAACATAAAAAATAGGAATTGCTTAATGTTGAGTGTCTACACACTGATAAATTTTGCACCATAATTCTGAATCACGCTGCGTAGGCTCGAGGAGCACGTTTTGAAAGTTTAATAAATAATTTAACGGTAAATTCATTTTCACTTTATTTTAATTTTTATTTTCAGCGGATTACATTAGACCTACCGCTATTTTCATTAGCCTCAATAAAATTGAAAACGAATCAGCTGATTGAAGAAAAATTTACAATGAGATGCAACTAACTCGAATCACCTTTCTATTAAAAATTTTGTATCTGTGGGCGTTCCGGCGCGCCGGTAAAATGCACATCGATTGTACTGTTAGCTCGAGAAATGCTTTGGTGCAACTTGAACGTTTTTGATTTGATCTTTCTAAATTGAGTCTGTTAAAGGTTGGTAGTTTCCTATAGATCGCGATAACGTACTATCTACTTTAAGTGATTTATTCGCTTCTGCCGTTTATTAAAACTCATTGCTGTTCGCCAGCACAATGTTCAACGACACATCCTTGTCAAAGAGTGTTTTGTGGTGTGCTATATTGATCGATAATCAGAACGAAGGACTTAATTTGGCATATGATAAGGGACTATTACTTTATAATTAATGTTCAAGGAATCTCGGGTGAAATGTGTTGTGACAAAACCTAAGTGATGTTGAGGAAAATGAAAAATGGCAATAAATTCCTATTTCAGATTTATTCGTTGTTTTTATCTTTCTCGTTATGCGTATAGCTATAGGAAGGTAACATAATCGATTTCTGGGTTATAAAGCAATACGACCTTTCAAGCTTTATTCGCTTCCGGCTTAGTCGCCGATATCCGCAATATACCTAAAAGAAAGATATTTTTCACTAATAAGCACGTTTTAGGGTCTTCGAAGACCGATAAAGCGAGCACCTGTGATGGTGTCTGTTGTATGTGTTTGAGGACGTGAGTGCAAGCGTATGCACTATGCATGTGGGTACGCGCGCGAGAGGGAGTAGTTAGTTGTGTACACTAGGGTGGTTCTACGTTATACTTAGTAGAAAAAAAAAATTTCATTTTTTGTTGTCGCACCCCCGAAAGTTGTTTCAATGCCGAAAAAACTAACCTATAAAAAATTTGAGCCCAGTCGAATAATATTAACACGTGCCACCGAGCCCCGGAAGTTCTCAAATTGCGGATTTTAATTGAATTCGCCTATTATCAAGTAATATCTCATGAACAGTAAGTCTTATCGAAATTTTGATAATAATATAAATAAAAGAAAATTTAATTTGCTACAATTTTTGTTATATGCGATTTCTCCGCAAACCTATTGGATGCTCAAAAAATATACGTAAAGTATTAGAAAAACGTAAAAATATTTAAATTTTTAATTTCTAAAAATAATAATTTTTATTTTCTATTTATAATTTGAAAACAAATATATGTATTTACCAATTTAAAAAAAAACGAACAATAAAAATGAATTACCGAAATTACATAAATTTAAAGAATTATATATACATACTTAAGATGAAACCAAATACAGCAAGAAATATAAAATAATGAAATATACATATCACAATAATTACTTTTGGGTTGCTAAAGAAGCTTTACTCGACTCCGGATATTGACGCCGATAATCACTAACAACTTGTAGCGAGTACTGCTTTTGATCCTCTTTTTTGGTAATTAAGCTGTTATATTCTTCTATCAGTTTAATACCGCTTTCCGCAATATCATTTGTGACGTGAAGACTTTGTACTTTTTCCAAACCTTCTTGGAAACCTTCGTTCACATTCCATTCTGATGGTTCTAAGTTCAAGAATTCTTTAGATATCTTGAAACGATCGAAAAAGATAACAGATTCTGTTGTAATAAACTCGTCGATATCTTTTTCCAGATATTGTAATGCATCATTCGGATTTGATATAATACGTTTGTTACTGCCTTCTGAATCTTTCTCTTTTGAGTTAATTGCTTCTACCATTTTTTGTTTTGTTTCACAAGTCACATTTTCGCTAAAAAATGACAACGCTGCTGCTTCATGATTCAAGTACCATAAGTGGCCGCAAAATTTTGTTAATGTTGCTCGTGATATCTTTGCATCTATCGCTTCATATTTAATTAAATTTTTAAGAAATACTAAATCTTGATGCGGTGCCTCAGCAGCAACAGGTGCGCCAAACCATGCTTTAATATATAATTTTACTAAAAAGATACAAATATCACGGAGTGCAATTTCGTTTATTTTTATTTCTTTGATTTGGCCGCGAAATAAAGACATCTTTAAGCTATAAATTGCCTTCATCATCCAACGAGCATGATGCATTGCTCCTGGGGCGCGAAAAAATATTCGTCGTGGAGGTGTACCACCAAGAAAAATTATTGTTAGTCCTAGGAGCTCTCGGTAGTCCTCTCGTGGCTGCTGTTTGCGTAATTGATCCATACAGAATGAAAGCATCTCATGTACTACATCTTGTAGTGCTTGGCTAATAACTGAATCATTTATTCCCGGTTCAAAAACTGTAACGTTAATTGTACTCCACGCTTGTTGAAAACGTTTAAATATCAGTACATCTGGACCTGAAGTTGCTCCAAACTTTTCTTCAAAAGCACTTCTCGGTACAATTTCGTAGATATGGTGCCTGCAAGGAAAGTATAGGATGTCACGTTCAAGCAATTGTTCTAATATTATACAGGCTCCTTTTAATCGCCCTGTGTTAGATGCAGTCGTATCACGACACAAAGCTTGTACTCTATCTGTAATACCCCATTCTTGGAGAGTTTCATAAACTGCTGTAGCTTGATCCTTACCAGTACTAGATGTTAATGCAGGGATACCAAGCAATTTCTGAGACCCTTTGAACGATGAAATTATAGGTAACCGGTCAACATGGTCTTTTCCTGTTAATGCTGGAAGAATTTTGCCGTCCCAGTGAACGACAACTACATCCTTTTCAGATAAACTGAATTCAGCTCGAAGTTTTTCAGCGTATTCTGTTCTCAGTCGTTCACGGCTTCGATAAATAGATGATCGCCTAGTTAACAAATTATTTACATCTACTCCAAATGCTTCTCCAGCTGCCATTAAAGACAAACAAAGAACCAGTGTTTGACCATTCGACTCTGTTTTTTTTTCGTAACTGATTCATAGTTCAATATAGTTAAAGTAGGTAGAAGATTGTTATTACAGAACGACAAACATTTATATGTCACAAGATCTATTTACTTGTATTATCAAATTTTAGCCTAAAATTGAATAAATGATTGAAATTTACTTGCAAATTGTAATACTTCTACATTTTCAAATTATTAATAAAAAAAATTGTTTTTTCACGATTTTTTTACGTTTTTCTAATACTTACGCAACTTTCTTGAATATCCAGTAGGTTTTCGGAGAAACTTCATATAACAGAAATTGTAGTCAATTAAATTTCCTTTTATTTATGTTATTATCAAAATTTCGATAAGACTTACTGTTCGCGAGTTATTACTTGATAACAAGTGAATTCAATTAAAATCCGCAATTTGGGAACTTCCGGCGCTCGGTGGCACGTGTTAATACTATTCGATTGAACTCAAAATTTTTATAGGTTTGTTTTTTCGGCATTGGAACGACTTTAGGGGGTGCGGCTAAAAAAAATCCGAGATCGCAAAATTAGAACCACCCTAGTGTACACCCTAAAAACCAAACGCCGAAAGCAGAGAGTCTTGTATAGGTTCAAAAGTTTGTTAGTCACACAAGGACGATAAAAAAAGGTGTAAGTCGTTCTCTACTTCAGTATAGGCGTAACTCCGTACCAAATTGCCGAATAGCATTTTGAAATCATCCTTACTATCAATTTTTCACGTTTTTGCCAACTATCAAAATTTCGGTTTCTAACTCGCTAAAATTCTTATTGAAAAACAGTGAAATAAAAAAATCACAGCTACAACTTTATAAGCAAAAAAATATTACAGCTACGAATACAGACCAAAAGAAATTACATGCCTAAATAATTGTCGTCTAGTTTTTAGAAGAAAAAACAGAAATGTTCTACGAAACACTACAAAATACTTTAGACAAGATCAATAAAAACGACTGTATAATAATTGATTGAAACCTAAGCGCAAGAGTAAGGGATATGCCAATAGCAGATGTGATTGTAAACAATGGCGAAGAAAAACTAAGCAACAATGGTAGAAAACAGATACATTTTCCAACTTATAATGAATTACGCATAACTAACATATTTTATCGCGATAAAGATATTCAGAAATGGACCTGGTCGTACAGAGGAACCAAGTCAATAATCGACAATGTTCTAACTAACAAGAAGACAGCAACGCTGTATAAGATACTCGAATAAATAAAAGATAAGATATCGGGTCTGAGCACTTTTTGCTAATCTCAAGAATAGCTATACCAACAAAACGAAAAAACATTAGAACGACAGGCAAACAGCCGGAGTGGAAAACCTTTAAGATACACTTATTACAGGACTCACGTATCCGGTATCTGTATCAAACGCGAATAGGAAATTTATTACAAGGAAACAATAATATTAATTAAATGGAAAAATATATAGCACACTCTAACGCAAGCAGCTCTTGTAGTGCTAGGAGAAAGACACAAGCGATATAACTCTAAAAAGTTAAAAATTTGCAAGGATGAAATAAAAGAACTAATAAGTGTAAGAAGAAACCCTATTTAAAATACCTTTTACAAGAAACACCAGAATCGAGAACAGAATATAAAAGTACTAACTGTTATAGTAAAAATGGGTGAAGCAGGTCGCTGGTACTTTCCCATACTTGTTACGTTTTAAATATTCTCGGGTCAAGAAGTGATTGAAATTTACTTCTAATCTAGCAGGTAAAAGCTTGCTGCAGACTCAAGACGTTGGTTACGTTTACATTACGTTTTTACGTTTTAAATGCTTGCGCGTAGCTGAGTAAATAACATTGTTTTTACAAAAATTAAAGTAAGCAAAAAATGGGAGAAACAGGTCGCTGGTACTTTCCCATACTTTTTACGTTTTAAATATTTTCGCGTCAAGAACTGATGGAGATTTACATCTAATTTAGCCGGTACAAGCCCGCTGCAGACTCAAGGCGTTGGTTACGTATATACGGGCGGCGCGCGTTCCTACTACGTAAAAGGCGCTAAGATAGTTAATGCGCTCACGAAAATAGTTATAACAACTTTATTTACACAGTTATCAAAACCATGCAAAGAATGAAAATTTTTTTTTGTTAGAGCTAATTGATAGACGTAGCTAAAATCACGTAACTGCCGGAAAACACGTTGTTGATAATAAAAAATATCGCTTTTTTTCTTAATTATTAAAACAGTTGAAAATTCTTGCTGATTCTAATAAATTACTTTAAATAGTCTATCGAACTGATAAAAGTTTATAACGATCGGCGTTGGCGTTTATGTATAAAAAATTAATCAATTTCAAAATTTTCAAAAATTCCTAGAGAGCGTCAGAGTGAAATTTGGGAACAAGATTCTACCGCACTGCATATAGATTAGGTTTTATATGTTATCCGTCAGATTTATGTGCTACGAATATATTTATAATCTTTATATTTAGCTAGGATTTAATAGGACATATCTATGTCTATGTCTAAACTCTCTGCAGCAATGCATTGAGACCCTGTTTCAGTTGCTTCGATGAATAACTCAATTTCGATAAAATTCAGATACGTTCACTTTCGGTATTGACCAATTCATGTAAGACACGTATATCATATTTTACTCATAAAAGACGTATATACAAAAACACCAACCTTACTTTATCAACAAATATTTAATTTATTACACAATATTGCATGATGCAAAAGAATGTTATAAATGCTCTCTATACGTCTGCACTGCCAGTCGAGTTCCTAGCCTCGCCGGAGCAACGGCACCAAATAAGTAACACATTAAACTAATAACATGCAATAAAAAGTGCCTCTGCTCTGAGGGGTCATTTTTGGTTTACGGTAAAAACGTCCTTGCGGATCGCTTTATGTGAATAAGAACAAATGTAAATTTAGAATTATATGTAAATGTCTAACAAGATTTTTTTTGAGCGTATTTATTAGATCCGAAAACATTTTGAAAATTTCTGTTAAGGTAATGGGTGTCCAGAAAGTCTTTCAGTCCTGGGCGGTTATGGATTGTATAACGTATGTCTTTGGATATCTTTGTCGAAATTCTTGTTTACACGCATTGATGGAGTAATTCCAATTTCCCTTTTCTGATTGTTGACCATTGCGAAAATAAGATTTCACAATAAAGGTTTTTTGTTCATTTTATAACAAGAAATATGCAGAAAGTTAATAATTTAAAATAAAAACCTTTTAATTTAAATCGACTTTGACTTATGTCAAATAAATTAATTAGATATGACTGAATAAAAGACATGCGTTATACAATCCATAGCCGCCCTGACTGAAAGACTTTCTGGACACCCGTTACTTTCCCGAAAATACGGATAAAGTGATACGTTTAACTAACATCTTTGTGCCTGCATGTAATGGGATTTTTTGCGGCTATGAACGGAAGTTTTTTGGGCGTTTTTCCTGATTATTTATCAGGGATTTGTTTTTTAATTTTTTTTACGGGGCTGCTTTTTTGGTAATTGTATTTAGTTTTTTTTAGAATTTCTCACGGATTTTCTTTCCGGGATCAGCGGTCAATCCCGAAACCAACTCAGCGGAGGAAGCATTTAGAGGTACAAAAAAAAACAACCGAGTGGCGTAGCCCACGGGTTCTGCTAGTATCTTAATCTCAACAGTATCTGTAGCAATCAAACCTTGGCACAAATCTACTCAGGATAATGCTACGCAGCGGATTTATGAAAGGGCGGTATTCCTACTGACCCCAATCACCGGTCCACAATCGATTCCTCCCGTGGAGCTACCCTCCATAAAGAAGGAACTTCGGAAATTTTTTTTAAAACGCTAATTTAAACAGTTTAATTGAGTATTCGTCAAAAAAAACACGACAGTTCAAAAGGTGTTTAAGAGGCGAAAAATCAATTTTAAGATATTAACGAACAAGCATTTGCTTATTCATTAGAAAATACCAAGTATCACACAGTAAGGTAGGTGGGAAAGGGTGGTCTAGTTAAAACTTTAGACACACTGGAATAGAAACTTCGGATTTGTATTTCTACCACCTGTTGTTCAATTATTTCGTAATTTCGACTTCATTCAGTATAAAGGCGTTAAATAACCGTGAGAAAAATAGTTAATTAAGAAAAACAATTCTTGGGAGTTTTCTTCTGTGATCATTTAATTAAGCAGTTCAATTAAAAAATCGAAAAAAAAAACGGTAGAGAATAGAGCAATAACTAACATCTGGGAAATACCCTCAAGTGCAGTCTTACGTGAATAAATCAATATTTCCGAATTGTCTTTTTATACATTTCCACCCGTATACAATAAAAATATGTAAAAATGATAAAAATTATCTCTTTTTTCTAAACCGATTGCGCTGATCCAACCTCAAGCTCATCCCTAACTCGTTAAAAATTAATATTACAGAAATGACGAGAATCACCCCCTTTTCTAAAGCAACCAAAAATAATAGTTCAAAAATGACGACAATCGTCTTTTTTTAATTATCAAACATCATCAAGTACATACACAACCCCTAAAAATTGAAATTTTAAAACTGCAAAAATTATCATCATTTTACAACAGCATAACCAAACCATCTTGAAGTGCGCCTCCATATCCTAAAATATAAAAATTTCGCAATATGGCAGCATTCATTCTTTTTAGAACGATAGAGTTGGAACCACCCTGTAGAGCACCCTCAACCCAATTTTTGCTTCACACTTGGCGTGAACAAGTGATATGATAGCAATACGTTTTCTTTAAGTAAACGCTTCTGGAAGGTTTGATTTTGGTTGGTTATCTGAACCGGTTAACATCACTTCTACAGTGGAAATATTGTATAACAGATTAAATCAGAGAAAAGCAGAAGCAGCGACCGAGCAACGTCTCGTGGCGGTTGTCCGTCAGCTTTTTTATGGTTTCATGATGCTGAAAGGCCGATAAGGACGTTCCATATAAAAGCAAATCGAGTGTAGCTATTTTTATTGAACATTCCGGTGCGTTTTGTATGTTGTCAGTAATATATACATGTCACCATTAAAGTTACGACACCTAATTTTTTTTGAATGCTGGAAAAACAGGGCTGTAAATGTGGTGTACTATGAAGTTACTTAATTTTTTTTTCGGAACAGTCTATGGATTTATAAAAATCGCTTTCATCTTTCATCCAACAATATTTAGCAGTTTTACATTTAATTTTGTTTTAAAGATTATATTCTATTTCAAAACCACAGGATAACAGTCAATGTTTCTGCATTATGTTAAAAGTCAGATCAAATAAATACTTATAACATAGATTTTTGAAAACGGTTGAGATTTCACAAAAGATAAAATATTGCAGCTAATTCTTGTAACATTGAAACAACTTTTTTCACAATTACGTGTTTAGAAAAGAGTTATCTTATATACTGACTATTCAAATCCAGATGCATTCATACAAAATGGGAATTAATAACAGACTATTTAAAAAACTACACACATTTCTTTGTTGTTATTAAGCCGCGCAACACAGTAATAGCAAATTTAAATCACTGCAGTTCCATTTAACATACTAAATGTTTTGAGTCTTTCATGTTATATGAAAATATTAATCGTTATTTGAATTACACAGTTATTTTTGATCACAAAATTTTGGATATATATAGGAAAAAAACGCTCTTAGATATTTTAATAGAATTGGGAATTGTCCATCAATCGGTGTTAACTGACAGCGGATTTTATTAATTTTAGCAAGCAACCCTCGTCAGAATTATCCTTTTCCAAAGATCCGTTTGAAAAAACACAATCTTGAAGTATGGGTTAACCCTTTCTATTTTGCATGTGCTTTTGTTACAATTGTTATGCGAAAGTTTATACACATATTAAATGCCGGAAGCCATAGAGAAAATTTTACTTACGTTTTATTTCCAGATCTAATTTAAAATCATCTTTGGAAACCGCTGTTAAAAGTAAAATAATTTTGTACGATATATACCGTTTCCGTGTCCTAAGCTACTCATTTTGATAAAGTGAAATATTTGTACTAATGTAGCAAACCTGAACATTGCATGTTAATATCGCTAAATGCTAAAATGTAACTTCTTTTAATTTATATATCTCAACATAAGCTTTATTCTCTTAGGATTGGGGCTTTGCCTGGAAATAGAGATTGATGAGATGAGGCGAAGCTTCACTGAAGCTCCCCTGCAAATGACCTAATAAAAGTTCTTCAGTTTTGTGTCCATTTTACTCATCCTGCTCGATCCCAAGTGTGTCGTTAATGTGATCATATTTGTTAACAGATGTTAGAATAAATAATAACGTGGTAACTCATTATGAATCAAAATCTACGTAATAAAAAATTAATAATAATAATAAAACACTTAATGTTTGTTTCCAAATTTGTTGTTATTTATGTTTATTTACTCGACGCATCCTCACGGTTATCTTCAGGAGTGTATAACTTTTATGTGTATTATTATTAATACTATTAACTTGTTAATTGCGTAATTTTGAATATTACTATGAATTACCTGTGTTGTTATTTTGCACTTTTACCTGTATATATTAAATTCCTAACTGTGTCACCATAACACGACGACGTACTCTTTGCATTTCCACTCAGTTTATTGATTATTTATAGGGAGTGGTTATGTTTCACTCACTACTGTTGCTATAGTTTAGTTATTTTTGTCTTACTGGTGGGAGAAAATAAACAGTAATATGTCCTCAATTTATTGTAATAAAGTTAAAACATCAAGCATGTTAAAATTGAAAAAAATTTATTTGTTTGTTAGAAGTAAGAAATAAAAATTTCTCCGGCCGCAATGCAACTGCATTACAAATTTACATTACAACCGATTTCCTAAAGTTCTAAAATGAATACCGCCGTCTCATGTTTACGTGCAGCTGAAATTAACCGACTTAATATCATGTACTGACGATTTTCGGTCTTTTTCTAAAATTGGTTAAGAAACAACAACTAAAACAAGCTAGCAAACTGCTGCGTCTACCAACTCGCGTTTACGAAAAGCTAGCTGAACTTTAGGACATACGCTTTTCTACTTTCCTATACTTCTAGTTTTTATTTCACGAAAAATTTTGAATTTTAGATTTTGATGAAAATACAAGATTATGACCTCCAGGAACCCAGAAAATTGTAGAAAATACCTGTCGGTGGGGAATAGGTGGATGTGTGTGGTGCATCATAACTCTCGAACAGATAGTCCAATTTGGCTATTAACATGGCTATTATGCAGCTATGCTCTCGGTACAGTAGTAAGAATGGTAGGATGTCATTAAGTCAATGTCAAGGCGAAAAACATTAATATTAAAATACTTTTGATATATTATAAGTAACAATATCTAAAGTATTGGAAAGTCTATTAGAAGTACCTCGCTCAGTTTTTGGTAGCTTTTAAAAAATAATATCCATTGCGCGCCGCTTGAGTTGCATAATCTCAGCTGCAGCCGTATTCCTCTTAAATTGAGACAGGCAGAAAGGATCAGGATTTAATATATAGAAAGAATTTTATGAATCGTTATATAATTCACAAAACTAGGACTTTGATCCGCCGTCCGCTACGTTACCTACTTAATTAGCTTATTTATAATTAAAACAGAAAGGAAAACATCGTGGGTCATAATCCACGAGTTCCATTAGTTTTGCTTTATATTAAGATTATTAACATTATTCTACATTCTTTTTATGTTTTCATTGTTGTGGTTGAAGCTACGAAATCAAATAACAAGCTGTATGGCAACAGCCACGAAACCTTCTTCGCATACACCCGTTGTTTCTGTTCTATTCTCATGTTCAACGTATTCCACTGTCGAAGTGACTTGTTTAGAGAAGCAATAAAAATCAGACCATCCAGAAGCGTTATTTGTTTAAAGAAATCATATTATTCTCATTATATCACATCATGCCGAGGGTAAAGCCGAAACTGAGTTCGAGTGCACTACCCAGTGGCTCAGAGGTGCTTTTTTTAAAGGGTCAATTTTTGTCATTTTTTAAATAGGTTTTGTACAAGTTGGGGTGCACTAGCCGGTGGTAGTTTAAAAGTGTTACTTTAATGAAGAAATGGGTCACGTAATTTTTATAAATACTAGCTACGTATCTAACTACACGTAAGATTTTCTTCTACATATTGTAGATTTTAGCATTTTTTTGCCCAAAAAACTGTACTCATGTTGAAAATCTCTAAATCTAACAGTTTTCGAGATACCATGCTTTTCTAAAATTAAATTGCCTTGGAGGTCTAATAAGTGTTTTCTTAATACGATAGAATAGAATAGTTTCCACAAAACTTTGAGAGTAAATTCTATAAACATGCGTCCATAAAAGCTGCTTATGAAATTAAACCTATGGAAGAGGTAATACTGTTCCCACTTCTGTAGACTGCAACTTGCCTGGTAACGAAGCGTTTTTGCGCAAATATTTATAGGAACTTTTAATTGTTTTCAGATTCTTAATCTGTACTGAAAGTGCATCCCAACATGTTATCAATCATCCTGTGTGCATCGCCACATATAAACACAAAAATATGCGGTGATTCCTCAACTGCAACTTGTATGTCACCATCCCAGTGGCAGAATTACCAGGTCGATGACCCAGTATTATGATTTCCTTGTCGACGTGACATCATAGTAGGACAACGACAAATATAATAGTGACTACTTGTTCAGTGAAAGCTGCATTTGTATTCATTCAAAGCGTTCAGATATGCAGTAATGTAGTTTTTGAGAATATGGAATTTGTAAAAATTTTGTTTAATGAGACTTTATCATTTAATTATAACTTTTTGCAGACTTGCAAAACGCATTGTTTGATAATGTAAAAGATTTTTTTACAGAATTTATGTTTTTTTCAAGTATATTATATTGGAATGCTAGTCTAATGCTTAAGTTAACATGCTAAAAAGTACTAAATTAGATAACCTAGATTTTAATGTTTTCATGTTTTTTGCGTATTTCATGTGTTTTAATCCTGGTTTGTACAAGCTACCATTAGATATTTAAATCTTAGGTTAGAGATGAATATTACGCAATGTTCATTGTGATCTGTATAAAAGGCAGGAGTCCTTCTGAAATTTTGTAAGATAATCGCTATCCGTACCCAAGTAAATAATAAACTTTTGAAGCACTTAATAGTATATTATAGACCAAGGTAGAGAAGACATTTTTCTCAGCGCAGTTACTTCGTTTTCTTCTAATTCTATTACATCTTTATACTTTACTACTGCTATTGCCTAGTTTCACTAAATAATTGCAATAAAAATTAGTACTCTATAGTATTTAGGGAAATATTTGGAGTAAGCAATAAAGTAGGAATTCACATGGGTGAATTATTAATTTTATCATGCTTTTTTTAATTACAATGCCTTACAGTCATTCCATTCCATAACTACATAAACTGCAGCATTCCACCGTGACCCATGCACATAATAAACATCAAATCAAGCACATCAAATTGCTTTCAGAACCAATTTTGTGTTTTCGTTTTTTTTTGTGTTTTTGCTTTGCAAGAAGATTTTTGGCGGCCTTATTGCTGTCAAAACTGAGTCCATTGAAATCTGTTTTTTTTTCGAATTTCTCAAGAAAATCAAAACCAAGTTTTACCGCTTCGTTGCATTAACGATCGTTTTCCCGAAGTTGAATTCCATAACTACAGTGCTCGCTACAGTGATAGTCTGTGTGAAGATATAAATTTTCAGACTATATTAAATATTAACCTTTTCAATATTGCAATGAATAATGAATTATGGAAAATATGATCGAGAATAGTTGTCACTATATTCTTATAATTCTTGAGTTATGACAGTATAATATAATAGTATAAACAAAGTCAGGTTAGAATAGCATTGCGTGCGGATTTTAAATTTTGCGCGTAAACGTCATTTTTTAGTAACTATGACTTGCTGCGCCATCTCTCCGCCAAACATTTCGTGCAGCCCATATCAAACTCGAGTGACAACACCATACTTCCAGTCATCTTGAATACATCATTTGAGCTTCTTGAAATATGTCTATATTGAAGTAGGGCATCCCTTTTCACTCCTTATTTTCTGATGTAACAACATTTTAACTTTTGGGTTTCAAGTTGACTGTATATATACGTATTTTGCAAAGGCTTTTGATAAAGTATCCAACCGAGTGCTTCGCAGTTAATTAGAAAATTATGGTCTCAACAATTGAAATGTAATTTTTTCCAATTCATATTTAATTCTCGCAAGACTAGAATCAAATTCAACTATAAAATGTCAGATGATTTCTACTCCACATCTGGTGTACTACAAGAAAAGTTAATGGGCCTATACTTGTTTTTACTGCTTATTAACGACCTACCTCTTGCGATTGAGCATTCTGAAGTTTTTTGTTTGCCGACGATTTGAAATTTTCGACAAAGTGCAAACACAAAACAATTGTCTTCATATTCAAAATGATGTAGACGAAGTACTCCAGTGATGCAATAAAATTAAGCTAAAATTTAACGTAAATGTATAAAGTTATAACTTTTAGTAAATTAAAAAAACATGACTATCTTACTATATCGAGTGCGAATCTAGATTGGTTTCCAAAAAAAGTGTAATTTTTACTAGCGACCTCCAATTCAATTAACACATTGCAAAACTAGTGACATGTTATAAAACCCTGGGGTTTATTATAAGAAATAGTTACAATTTTTGTTACATTCCTACATTTTATACCGTGTATAACTTATTAAATAAATCAAAGCTTGAATACGGCGCATCCAATTAGACACCGAATACTTTCAAATATTCTGATATGGTAGAAAAAAATCCATAAAAGATTTGTACAAATCTTATATTTTATAGCGACAAAAAACTAACCGTTTCTTATCTCATATTTAGATAAATTGCATTATTTGAATATTAGTTAGAATTTAAATATAACTAGGTTAGGAGTAAGAAGAGATATTATTAACTAATAGTATTAAAGATACCTCAAGATAGATTAAGAAACAGTAATATTTTCTTCTCATTACTAGATTATTCTTCGCCTTTATCAAAAATTTTACTATTCATAAATAAACTGTATTTAGCAAGTGAGTCATTTAAAAAATTTATCCGATTACCCCAACTTCATTCGACACAATTAAATATGCTTTGTTCCCATATTGACAAATTAGAAAAAAATAAAATTATAAACAAAACAAACAATCATAAAGTAAGCTGTAAAGCAACTAAAATCGCATTGTAATTTTTTTATATATGCAAGACAATTAGAAATTTTGATATCAAGTATAAAGAACAAATACGTTGTTACAAATACAAATGCCCACATAAATTTAATTACGCTAAACACTTACTACAACATGATAGTTTAATGAAAGCTAATAACACTAAAAAATATTTACACTTTTGTAATAATAAACGTAAATTAAATAAACTAGAAGATTTTAAAATTCACAAACATTTAAAAACTGTACCGTTAATGATTGAGCAAATTGATTGCTTAAATTCACCTCTATTGGACATTTTGGAATAGGAAATCAAGTCATCTGCAGACGATTACCGAGATTAGTCAAGATTTATTGTTGCTATAACAACCCTAACTGTTTACTTTTTCATATAACCTTTGACAATGGCATGTAAACATGTCGAAATACGTATAAGGTTAAAATAAATAAATATTGTTGAAGTAATAAACTATTTTATGTATACTCAATAAATCAAACTTCTTATGCTTTAAAGTCTCAGCTTCCGATTTGTTGACGAATGCAATACGAGCTTATTAATTAGGTATACTTCGTCGAAGAAGGTAGATAATACTGTGGGCTTGTTTAGACGGCTTTGAACTTTACGTTAAAAGAAGAATTAATTAAATTTAAAAGCAATGTTGGTGACTTTTTCTGAAAAAAACACTATTCCTTTTTTTGATTAAATATTTCTTAAACAGTACGGTAACATGATCTATCACAATTAGTTGTCATTTTATTAAGAAGGAAATTGCTTTCTATGTGTTCTGAATATTTTAATGACGTATCTGAAATACCCGCTTGTCTATCATTTAAATTTATGAATTACATTTTTACTAATACAGTTATAATGTTAAACAATATTTGCATTATATAAGCAATGGTAATTCGTTGTCATTATCATATACATTTAGGATAAAATGATGGCAATAATTTATATCTAATACGGCTGCATTACGTATGTACATTGTTTTACCACTGTAAATATTATTATAAAAATGGGCGAAGCACGTGGTTGGTACGTTTAAATACTTTTTACGTTTTAATAATTTTCGGGTCAATAAGTGATTAAAATTTACTTCTACACGCGGTACTAAGACATCTGAACGCGATCCACACTGGAGATTACCTGCTCAGGTAAGGCGCTAAATAATGTGCTGCGGACTTCGTACCTAAAATCGTCGTAAATAGTTTATTTGAAGAGTTATCAAAATTATCGAATAAATGTCAAAGATGTTTTTAACTAGAGCTAATTGATAGGCATAGTTAAAGTCACGCAAATTCTGGAATACGCGTCGTTGTAACCTTAATTTTTAATATAGTTGAAAACTCTTTTTATCCTAATGAACTACTTTAAATAATCTATTAAGCTGTTTAACGTTTATAACAATTGACGTTTGCGTTTTTGAATAAAATATTAATCAAACATAAATTTTTGTAAAATTCCTGGAGGACGTCATAGTTCAACATAACAGATTTTATTCCAAAGGAATTGTATCGTGGGTTTATAAATATATTTATTATTCCAATGGTACGTTACAGTACATGTGTCTTTGTAGCCAGCTAGCTCTAAACTGAATTCTCCTTACGCTTCTACACGTACACTACATCTCCCTTTATTTTAAATTAACAATCAACTATTTCCCAAATGCAAACTAATGAATTACTAAATTAATAAGTACTAGAACAACACCACAATATTAAATAAAATCAACTGCTTACACAAGCAAAATAATGAATTACTAAAGTAATAAGTACTAGAACAACACCACAATATTAAATAAAATCAACTGCTTACACAAGCAAAATAATGAATTATATTAAATAGTGAATTAACACTTCTAAAAATCAAACACCACATCACCATAAAAATCAGGCATTCGTCGATGTCTTTTTGTTTCTATCTCCGGCGATTGCTTTATTTGCTGAGACTTTGAAGTTGTATCAGCTGACATCAACGGTGAAGACCTGGGGGTGGATGGTGATAAATTTCGCTCTGGTAACGGCTCTAAAAATCGTCTATTTCTTCGGATCCTTCCTTCTTCCATCTGAACAATATACGAACGTGGTTCATTCGACTTTTCTAGAATTGTTCCTTCTTCTTTCCTGTCTTTAATCCAAACTCGTTCTTTTTTTTTCTAAAGGACGGAGACCCTGAGGTCGCACTCCGTGACGTCTATCATAATTTATTTTCTGAATTTCTTTCTCCCTCAACATTTTCGTATATGCCTCATTGTGATGTGGAGTCCGTGGTTTCAACATGTGATTAGTCATCGGAATATTTTCTCGTAAAATTCTTCCCATGAGAAGCTGAGCGGGCGAAAATCCGCATTGTAGGGGCGTATTCCTATAAGCCAACAAACCTAGAAATGGATCTTCAGATTTCTCACAGATATGTTTTACTAATTTTACTGCATTCTCGGCAAGTCCATTCGATTGTGCATAATATGGGCTACTGGTAATCCATTTGAAGCCATACTTTCTCGAAAAATCTAAAAATTTACTGGAATTAAACTGTGGCGCATTATCACTTCGTACAATTTTAGGAATGCCAAATCGGGAAAACATGTTTTTAATTTTCGCAATTACAGTTCTACTCTTTGTATCGCAAAGACGTGTCACTTCCGGAAACCGGCTATAATAGTCTTGTACAACTAAATAGTTTTTCCCGTGTAATTCATACAGATCCGCTGCGATGACACACCACGGTACACACGGCAATTCGGGTTGCAATAATGGTTCCGCCTCCATTGGTTTTGCTTTGACACATGTTTCACAGTTTCGGATAGTATCTTCGATGTGTTTATTTATGTTAGGCCACCAAACAGTTAACTTAGCGCGAGCCTTACATTTATTAATGCCCAAATGTCCATTGTGAATTGCTTTAAGCGTTTCACGTTGCAATGATGACGGAATCACAATACGGTCTTTATACATAGTCAAATTTTTATGTAATCTGTAATCCCCCTTCTGCCGATAAAAGGGAAACACGTTCACTGGACACGACTTTTTATCAGGCCACCCGTTAATGATATATTTTTTTATAGATTGTATTGCCTCATCTTTTAATTGAGCACTCACTAAACTTTCTTCAGTCATGTCAATAATTCTTGTAGTATCATTTACAATCTCACTAACGTAACTTATGCAATTTTCTTCGAAGATTATGTCTCCGTCATTGTTACCACACGTAAGAGGTGAACGAGATAAAGCGTCTGCGGCATGGAGTTCTGTTCCAGGTACGTATTTTAACACGTAATCAAAATCTAATAATTTCATTGGAAATCTTTGCAAACGTGTATTTAAATCATTCATCTGTTTTGTTGCAAGTATCACAAGAAGAGGTTTATGGTCTGTTAAAATTGTAAATGTCTTGCCTAATAAAAATTGTCGTAATCTAACACATGTCTGCACTATCGCTAACGCCTCTTTCTCAATCTGCGCGTATCTCTGTTCTGCAGGCGATAAAGTTTTCGAGCAAAAGAAAACAGGCCTCCAGCTTTCCTCGGGTTGTTTCTGCTCCAAAACGCCTCCTATTCCATAAGATGACGCATCAGTTGATATTCTGGTTTCATATTGCGTACTGAACATGGCTAGCACCGGGGCACTTGTTAATTTTCTTTTCAGTAAATCAAAACAATGTTGCTGAGTTGAAGTCCACAGGAACGTGTTGTTTTTATTAAGGAGCTCCCTCAAAGGATGAGTAATATCAGAATTTTTTTTTAGAAATTTAGTAAAATAGTTGATCATTCCTAAAAATTTCCGAACATCGGCTATATTTTTAGGAGTAGGATACTCCATTATAGCTTTCATTCCTTCAGGGTCGGGCGATATCCCTTTCGTAGAAATAATATTTCCTAAATATTTCACTTTAGTCGTTGCAAACTCACATTTATTTAAATTCAATGTAATGCCATTTTCATTCAGTACTTTTAAAACCTTATATAGAGTTTTATCATGTTCATTTCTATCAGCTCCAAATATTAAAATGTCGTCAATGTGTACTTTAACAGTTTTTAAATTTAAACTGGATATTATGCAATATATAGTTTTTTGAAAAGCTTCTGGAGAACTCGTTAAGCCAAAAGGTAAACGTTTATATGCAAACCTCCCAAAAGGAGTAATAAAAGTTGTATATTTTTGTGAATCTTCGCTAAGTTTCAACTGCCAAAACGAAGAAGAACAATCTATTTTTGTAAACAATTTACCTTTTTGTAACTGTGCAAGAGTATCCTCCACTGCTGGTAATCGGAATCATTTTGCCAACAATAGTATAGTAATGGACATATTATACAAAATACAACAATAGAGTCAAAGTCTTGATTTAATGCAATTTCTTGCACAGTCCTTTCAATTTCATTACTATCACAAATATAACACTCATTGCCTTGTCAGTTTTTACAAATAATGGACCATTTAATTCCTGCTTTTCGGCAGCTGCATCCGCATGATAATAAGTTATAATTTTTGTCTGGTGCTGCTTCTAGACGCGTTGTTATTGGCTCATAAAACTCAATTTTTTTCAACCCCATTTGTCAAGATTTTTATTTTTTTTTGTTTCCTAGTCATGATTGAATTTAGTGGTAAACCCTAAATGAATGCTGCTTAGCTGCTTCCACTGTAGGTGGCAATGATTCTAGCTTTGCGTTTTGTTTTCGCAGAATTTTTTTTTAAATTATCACGTCTAGGCTGATTTAGAGTAATTTTACCACTCTTATCGCCGTATAACATCAACAATTCGCCAGCTTGTTGTACTTCTTCATGAGTAGAATGAACATTACCAAAAATTTGAATAACGTCGCTCAAATTTGACTCTTTTTCTAATAACTTAAAAATTAGTTTTTTTTCTTTACCAAATATTGCACTAGTAATGTCACAACCACTGAACGCATGTGCTAAAAGCATGTAATTTTGTACAGCAGCAAATTGAGATTGTAAGCTTGAGGAATTAGAAACCTTTGCGCATTCGTTCACAAAGCGTAAACTCACACTGCTGGAAAGCGTTACTCGGTTACTGGTTAACTCGGTCAATTTTTAAGGTACGGAGATGAAAAGAAAACTAATTAAAGGCAATTTAAATTTAATAAGCTAAAACTTTTAATAATTTTTTTTTGTAAAAATAACTACTTTTTAGGTTAGTAAAGAAAAACCGATTTTTACCCCTTTCAATCTCTATAAAAATAATTTCTCCACCCCGAAGTTTGGTCAGGAAAACGGTTTTCAAAAAAGTATGTGTAAATAAAGTTAGATTATTTAAATTTTAGGGCGGACAAGGATTTGATCTTAATGTATTTTGTTTGCCAGGACAATAATACTTAATCGGCTTATGCCTGTTAGCTGTTTGTAAACCCATACAAACTAACGTTTCGCAAGACATTGCAACTTATACCTTCGGAGTGAATAGAACACCAAATTCAAATTCGATTTAATTCATCTAAACAATCGCCCTGTTTAGGCAGGCAGGTTCTACGAACAAAAGTTGCTGCAAATTTTAGAGCAAATGCTTGTAAAGGCAGACGAGCTACAAGTCGCTCCTTACTTGATTATGCTGAGTGTAGTTCCCAAATGACGACGCGGTCTAAGACGAAAAAAATTGTAATATTGACATTTCGAGAAACCGCAAGCCTCAAAGAATACGTTTAGTAACAATTTCTAATGTACAGGAAACTGCAGGCAAAGCGCTTTGCTCGTTTTTTTTAAAATGTGTGTGTTATTTTAAAAAATAATTTTTGATTTGCTAATAATACTCTTTTTAGTTACACGTAAAGTAAGAATATTGTTTTGTCAGTCAGTACTATGTAGCTAAACTAAACATATTAGTAAAAGTAGCATCAAATATGCAAATTAATATAAATTTGCCAACAAAAATTACAGTTTTTAAATTTATGATTTACATTTAAATATTTAATGAATAGGTATTTGCCCATAAGTGTTAGTCACTTCAAGCAGACCACCGTGTACGCTTGCCTTGTTAGCATAATTCTGTCTTAAAATTAGAATTCTTTTTGGTAGAAAGGTGATTATTTTACAAACACAACTACCCAATGGTTTTATCGTCGCATTTATCAATTAATTTAGTGCTATAGAATTGGATACACACAGGTACTAATAACACCGACGTACATGTTATAACAACTCATAATTAGGTTCCGTATAGTATTGCTAAATAAAACTCGTTTCTTTTTCTGAATCTAGAACACAATTAAGTCGATTTAGTGACTTGGTAATATATAAAAGGTTGTTCTTCAATTCGGGGCTGTATGCTAATATGTACAAGGCAGAATTTACGATTAAACAAGTCGCAATTTGGTTTTAATTCAAATTCAGGAAGAATTCGCGTATGGAGACGTCCTGGTGCAGCAGAGCAGCCACGACATTTTCTCGTTTTGATTGAGCGGTCACTGACGGCAGAGCGATATCAAAATAGTGTACTTCAATCTGTTATCCTTTCTATCGCCAAACATCGTTGATCCTCAATGTCTCTCAGTGCACGACAACACAAGCCCACCTATTGTTTGTACTATTTCAAGGCGGTTGGTTGCTAACAATTTGGATTTGAGCTTTGGCCTGCCCAATCTCCAGACCTAAGTCCAATGAAGCATTATGAATATGCTTAAAAAAGAATTCTAATGAATCTAAAGCACATTTCGACGAAATCTGAGCTGTTCAGGCATCTTCAGCACTACTCAAACAGCATTCCACAAGTTGACATCGATCACCACATCAAGTCGTTGTCATCAAGTGATGTTCAAAAAGTGGTGCGCTCTCTTAAATTTAAGATGTGGCAATACTCGGTATTAAAATTTAAATTTTAGTTCGATTATAAGAAAAAAATTAATTACAAAAAACTAGCGTTTTCTTTTAAGCGACACTTAGACACATTCGAAACTCTATTTTCAAGCTGACAAGCGTTCCGCAGTAAGAAAAACAAGTATAATATATAGTCACATATACACTAACAAAATACGTTGTTTCGCCTCTGTGGCCGAATTCCACGAAACGAATGTATGTATTATAGAAGGTGTGGCTAATGAGTTTCCATACTTTGTTTATGAAAAAATAATTTTTATACTTACTAATTAAATTAAATTAGTCTCTTTCAAAGCGTTTACCCCCAGAATTTATATTTTTGTTTCTATCATCGAGCGGTTGCTGGAAATAGCCGTAGAAGTTTTTTTTGGGATATTTTGCAAAACTTGTCTCACACTTGATGGCACGCCTTTAATGTTTTCAAATCGACAGCCTTTTAAAAGAATTTTAATTTTTGAAATAACCAAAACACGCAGCTATATTATTATTATGGCGGGTGGTCGATAACAACAATTTGTTTGACAGCCAAAAGCTATCGTATAGATAACGCTGCGTGGACCGGCCCGTTGTCATAATCCAGGATCCATAAGTTCTAATTCCAAAAACCATGATCTTTTTTACAGCCTTGCAAAACGTCTTCAAAATCGTAAGGTAGTATACCTGACCAATTGTTTTTCTTTCTGGAACAAGCCGAGTAAACGACTCCATTGATATCCGCAAAATTGGTCTTCCACAATGGTGGTTATCCTCGACTTACGACATACTTGGGCTCTTGACAATACAATCACTATAAGTAGTTCTTAATAATTCAAGAGTTTCGATTGCGGATTTATCTAGTTTCATGCAAAATTTCATGTTAGTTCGCTGCTCGAGATTTCGTTCTATTCTAAACCGCCAACTTAACTTGAATGCATCTTGACTGCAACTTGAATCGTATTGCTTCAAACGTGTTGAAACTTGCACTGTTATCAGTCAAGTATCCCGTCCATGTACTATCATATGCTTAATCTTTTTAATCCTCCCAAGTTGAAAAATAAGATAATTCTGGAAACACATTAGCTACACTTCGTAATTATCTGTTCCTTAGATTTTTTGCTGTGTGTATTTGTAACACGTGTTGGGTTTACTTTTGCAGGTAACCAAAGTTGTACGTGCTGTCTATCACTCTCACTGTTGTTGAAATTAAAACGTTGTGCATAAGTATTTTTGAAAAGAGAAAAGTAAAATTTTCTAAAGTATTGGAAAATCCACGAGAAACTGCTTCATCCTGTTATTCTTTTTTTAACAGGCATAGTAGCTACAAACACGAGCATCATACTTTGCTATACATTACTATATGTACATATATGTGAAAAAGTAAGAGTTTATTGCGTGTGTTTTACTTATAAATCAAACAGATAGAAATAAACTACCAACAGCAAAATTCCCAGAGGTTTCTTTCCAAAAAGAGGTTGCTGCTATGGTTATTTTACCTCGTTATTAAGGTGGAAGTCGAAAATGCGGTATGTTAGAAAAAATGAAAAACCAATGTAGTGGGGTTTAACTGAGGGGGGTAAGAATACTTCGTTTGTGCATATCAAGTATTTAGTACCCGTAGAATACGAACCTGTGCTTTTTTTGTAGCGCACTTATATTGAATTATATTGAAATAAGTTATGCCTCGCATTCCGACATTATGTTTTAAAAAATTGACAAGTTTTTTGCAATGTTTTCTAATTTTCGACAATGTATATAAAATTAGATGCCAAAATCTATGTTTGCTTTCTGACATCATAGTTTTTTTGACGATTACTCAATTAAACTGTTACAGATAACATGTAAGCGACCGAAAGCAAATCTCCTAGTGTTTTATTTTCTCAGTAAGGGGTTATTGGTTATTGGTAGTAGCAATTGCAGAGCACGGTTTTGTGAGTCCCTGAACACCCCGGCCAGTAAGGCCTATTGTGTTTCTCTGCCTTTGCGTTTTGATTTAGGTGAACAGGTTAAAACCCTTTATTAGGTTTAGTAGCCTGTGGACCAGATCTTTTTCCGGTATGCCTACCTGTGGGTCTATTTCGCCCAACAGGTTGTGACGTCGGCGGTTTAATGCTTCACATTCAAAGATTACATGAGAGGCAGTTTCTTCCTCTTCATTACAGAGTCTGCATATGGGTTCTTCTGTATATACGCCCATTCTGTGCATGTGTTTCCTTAGACTGCAATGACCGGTTAGTAGCCCCGTCGCAATTCTAAGATTATTTCTGTTGAGTTTCAGTATTTCAGTTGTTAGAGTCTGAGATGGTCTTCCCATCATCCGTTTGCTGTGTCTTTGTCCTTGCACGTGGTTCCAATATTGTTGGTGTTGTTGTTTGATCCACTCAGTTATTACGCCACGTGATGTCGCCTTTGTGATACCTAGTACTGGTTCAGGACCAATAAAGGTTGCCTCAGATCCTTTCCTCGCTAGTTGGTCTGCTTTTTCATTGCCTGCTATGCCCTTGTGACTTGGTACCCACACCAGTGTTACTTGGTTGTGTTTTGCCAGGATTTTCAGGTTTTGCAGGCATTCCCAGACTAGCTTGGATCTTATCTGCTTTGATGCTAATGCCTTTAGGGCTGCCTGACTGTCAGTGAGTATGTGGATAGGTTTGCCTTTGGTTTGCCTTCTCAAATTCTCACAGACACAGGTTCCCAGAGCGAATATCTCCGCTTGGAATACCGTGGTGTTTTGCCCCAGTGAGACATGCATGTTGTGCCTTGGGGTTTCGCCGTGTATTCCAGCACTTGACCCGTTATCTATCTTGGACCCATCTGTGTACCAGATCAGCCCTCTTGACGGATTCTGTTCTTCTCTACGACGCCATTCAGCCCAGTCCATTTGGATTTCAAATGGTTTGTCGTATGAAATTTTTGGAATCATAGTGTCGCTACCCATGTTTAAAAGAGGGTTTGCGATATCATTTGTGATTCTGGTGTGCCCAAGGTTATTCTGGGTTTTCCAGTTAATGTTACATGTCAGTCTGTATGCTGCCATCCTGGCCTCTCCCCTGATGAAAATGTCGAGGGGGAGGGGCTAGGTTTAGCATTATTTCCATGGCTGCCGTGGGTGAGCTTTTCATTGCTCCCGTTATGCATAGACATGCTAGCCTCTGAATTTTTGTGAGTTTTGCAATTGCCTGCTTTTGTTTGACCTTTGGCCACCAAACCAGGCAGCCGTAGGTTATCATGGGGATTACCACTGCAATGTATAACAAGTGCACCATGTGTGGCTTTAATCCCCAGGTTTTTCCAACTGTTCTCCGGCACATCATTAATGCCGTTTTACATTTGTTGGTTATGTTGTCTAGATGTTGATTCCAGGTCAACTTGGTGTCTAGGAACGCGCCCAAATATTTGACCTCTCCTCTCATCTGTACTACTTGGTTAAAGAGAGTTGGCAGCCGTAGCCCATCCAGCTTTCTTTTGTTAGTGAAGGGGACTAGTGTTGTTTTTGTAGGATTTACCCTTAGATTTTCCTTTATGCACCACCCTTCAACAGTTTTTAGAGCTCTTTGCATGAGCTCTGATACTGTATTGGCATATTTCCCCACTATGAGTATGACGATATCATCCGCATACCCCTCTGTGTAGTAGCCAGATTTGTTCAGTGAGACTAGTAGTTCGTCTACAACCAAGTCCCAGAGCAGGGGAGATAGGACTCCGCCTTGAGGACATCCTCTGGCCACAGACACCTGTGCTGTCTCACCTGCCAATGACGTCTGAATCTGTCTGCCTTGTAACATGGCTTTCATCCACCTGCATAGGGTGTCTTCAACTCCACGGTTACTAGCAGCTAGTATCATTGATTCAAATGAGGTGTTATCAAATGCACCCTCTATGTCAAGAAATACAGTTAATGCTATTTATTGGTTGGTCAGTGCTGTCTCTATTTTTGAAGTTAGCTGATGTAATGCGCTTTCGCACGATTTTCCTGCTTGGTATGCATGCTGATTAGGGTGTAGTGGCCTTTCTATTAGACAGGTTTCCCTAAGATGCTTTTCAAGCAGTTTCTCCATTGTTTTCAACACAAACGATGATAGGGATATAGGTCTATATGCCTTTGCCTGGGCGTATGAATTCCGCCCCGGTTTTGGTATAAAGACGACCCTTACTTGGTTCCATGCTTTTGGCACATACCCTAGTGCCAAGCTGGCTCTATATATTTTACATAAGATTGGTGCTAGGTCTTGTTTGCCCTGCTGTAACAGAGCAGGGAATATCCCGTCAGGACCAGGAGATTTATAGGCCTCAAATGAGTTAATTGCCCAGATGACCCTATCATACGTTATTACCCTATTGGCTATCAGCCAGCTGTCCCTAGATGCTCTACGATAGAGTTGTTCTAGGTTTTGCTGGTCATTGATAGGCTCAAGGTTTACGTTCATCGAACCTGGAAAGTGCAATTGGAGTAGGACCTCCAGTGTTTCCTTACCATTGTTCGTATATTCCCCTGTGGGTTTTATAAGTGTCCCCAGTGGATTTATCGGGTCCTTTGCCATGAGTTTGTAGAGTCTGGCTCCTTCAGATGTAGATTCTACATCTTCACAGAACTTCCTCCATGAATCTCTTTTGTAAGGGGTAGTTTTTATGGTTATTTAACATTTTCATACCGAGTAAAACAGGAAAACTTTTATAAATAAAAAAACAACAGATATAGCGCTAGGGCAGGTCGGCTGTTCAATACCAAAAAAGTACGACGCTTTTTTCGAGCCCGCTTAAATTGCCGTACCCTTTCCTACACTTCTTGTTTTTTAAGCAGTCTTCTAGTTTCGTGATTTTTGGTGTTGTTTTCTAATTCCAAGCAATGTTTATATGCTGATATATTTAAATCTATGTTTTACATTTGGAAGTTCGTCGTTTAAACTCTTTAAGAAAGTGTTTAAAAATAAAATCTCCAGGAGGTTTTCCCTCTATGAAAAGTTATTCCTATTGTCATTTAACACGTTGAAGCCGAAAATCCTAAATCTTTGCATGCAAGATAAATCGTAGAAGGTTAGTGGAGGTGGTAGAGACATCGCGCTTGCGCATATGTCATATTTGGTATGCATACCTATCTGAGTCTCTTTGCCTAATGCGTCTATACAGGGTGATTATAACAGGAGAAACGCACTCCGAAGATGCGAAAACAATGAAAAAAGTTCCACTACCTATTAACTTGGTTACAGACACGCTTCCTTATAAAGTTACAGGAGATGTTCTTCGACAATTTTTGCTGTAGTTACACTGGAATTTTTAAAATTTTAAATCTAAGCATTATTCATTATAAACAGTATTTTCAGTAACATTTGTTTGAATGAGTAATTGGGTGATTCATATCAGAGGAGGGTGTCTGGCAGTATTTTATTTTAATAATTTTAGATCTTTACACGGTTGGAATTAAAGATTATAAAATCTTATTCTCCATATAAACATACACGAAATGGTTGCTATGGTTGCAAATCGCTAAATCTAACAATTTTCAAGAAACTTTAATTTTGGTGAAAAGTCAAGTTGTCATGAAGGTCTGAGTGTTTATTGAATGTGCAAAAATAGTAGCTACAAACTTTGAAGATAAGTTCTACACGTAAAACCCATAACACGATTTTCTAAAAATATGGGTCTGGAAACGCTTCCGCGAGCAGTTGAAACCTCTGGAAGAGATAAAAGAAATGATTAGAACTTTTCCACTTCCAGAGACTGTAACTTCCTAACTAAGCGTTTCTAGACCGATGTTTACAAGAACACGTTTTACTTTCCTATACTTGCAGTATAGAAGTTCTGGGTGTCTTTCTGTGGGCGTATGGGTCTGTGTATGTGTGTGGTGCATCATAATTGCTAAACGGATTGTCTGATTTCCATCAGCTTTAGAATGTAAGGGTACATTTATCGACAAAATAAGCTTTCAAATAAATCTCAAACAAGAAGCGGAAGTTAGACACGTTTTTTGGTAGCGTTTTTTTTTGCAAACGAGTTTTTTTTTAAATCTAAAAACCGAATAAGATAGAAGAATTTAGAGCAAATTGATTGCTTTCTTTAGAACTACGTCTTCTTGAACATTTTTAATTTGGCGCCCTCTTACTTGAAAACTAGTTGACAGATGGGTTTCAAATTTTATATTATAATAGCCCTACAAAAACACAATGTTACTTTTTAAATTTTGTAAGTTTATAGAGTTTAAGATGAGCTACTATTTGATTTCTCGGTGGCGCGCTCTTTAAATTTTTGAAAATTTGGTGTTTAACGCCTATTTACTAAAAAAACTAGTTATCAGATCGGGATAAAATCTATAGTAGAAAAGCTTTACAGGTACACGTGTTACAAGTTAGAAAAACTTTTGAAATTACTAAAATTCTGAAGCAAAAACAACATCAAAATTTTGACTGCCTCAGAAAAATATGCTCAAATATTGGGTAAATGATGGTTGTTAAAACTTTATAAGCTATAATTTAGTTCGTGCTCGCGCTAATTTTTCTGTGACGTTGTCAATAATTTTTGAAAAAAAAATGCATGCATCTTTGTTTAATAAATAGGAGATAAAGAATTTCTGTTTATGCTAAGTTGCTCACAACTTAATTTCAAGGTGCAGCAATATTTAGGGTAGTTAATTCTTCCCCTGACATTAATTTTCTGGGGAATAAATTTGCCCTTCCAATTTTTGATTTTCATAAATCATCAAAAAAATGTTTTTCCTACAAAATGTGTTTTTTTTAACACCCAGCCAACGCATAATATAAGTGAGTTGACGGTGTACGCTTGTAATCGGTACGGGTTAGTGTTTCTCTCCGGTAGAATGTGTCTTATAAGTGTGTGAAAACTGTTTCTTGCGAAAACACTTACACCATGGCAACACGATTTTACAAAAACAATGAATTATTTTGAAAACTGTTGGGTTCACCGACTTTCAGCAAGAATTCCTTTTTTGTGCAGTTTGGTATGAAGAATGAAATTTTCTAACCAAAAATTTAGGAATTGGTTATATTTAAAATATTTTGAAGAATATATTTTGTGATCCCTAATATGCGACCCCCCTGTTGCACGTATTAACGAAAAAATAAAAATACGAAGTCAAGTTATTCATGCACAAGTAAAAAGTTTTTAGTCCTACTGCTGCAAAAACTGCTGACCAAAAGTTATTAGACTGTTTGGAGGTTGCAATTATGTAAGAAAGCCTTTCCGGACCTGTGGTTATTGAAACGTTTTTAATTGTTTTCAGATTTTAAACCCGTCCTAAAAAGCCTTTCACATGCTATGAATCAACCTGTATTACAACAGAGCATCCTTTGCTCACCTCACGGATTTTATATTATCTGATATTTTCTAATTACAGTTTTATGTTTTAAAATCCTAAAACCGATTTTTCAATTTGCTGCGATTACTTAACTAAACTGTTCAAGTAAGCGATCAACTGGAAGGAGTTTGACTTTTAACGGTTTTTCTCAATGTGTAAAATGTGATATATTTCGTGTGTCAAATCCAACCAATTGTTTTTCTTGAAAATAAGACTGGTTTCGTGGGTATCGTGTATTCAGTATAAACTGAAAAACATAACTCTCTCCATGGTAACCATCATACAAATATAAAGTTGTCATTGTCATCAACACCGCATGTACGCTGTTTCAAGCATATACACACCTATACGCACATGCACGTGCACTATGTACATGCACACGTACACGCACACGCACACAGCTCTAAAACAGATATTTGCATCAAAATTTCTCAATCGAATTTATTTACGATCGCAATATATCGTATTACAATACTGAAAGTATGGGAAAATAAAAAGGTAGTAATTGTTTCACCGTTATTAGTGGAATGATAGTTTCCAATTAATTCGTTCCAGTTACAATGTTTGTGGTTTGTTAAATGAGCAGCTAGATTATTAATATTAAATGTTCTGTTTAAAGCTGTGGTAAAATTTATACATAATTACAATATAATGTTTGGTTTGTCGTGGAACAAATACCATTTATCAGATTTAGCATTAATTATTACACATGTAAGTATTTAAATTTATCATACATAATGTTTATTACGTTTCTAAATAAAATGTAGAAATACCTGATTCGTAACACAAACGTTTGTAAACTCAGCTGTTTGTTAAACTCAACAAAGTCGGTAGTTAATTAAATTAAAGGAAATTCATATTTTATTTTAATTTTGCGGCAACTGTAAAGCAGAATAATGTTTACTTTGCTTTTAAAAAGCTGACCTTAGTGTGTATACGAGTATTAACTTTGTTGTTTGTTAATGTTAAAACTAATTAAAATACGATGCTATTTAATTGGTTTCAAAAATAAGGCATTTTAAAATGTTGGATAATTTATTAGAAAACTATATCAATATTCCCAAATTTTGCAAAAGCAAAAATATGTAAAGAATTTATACGTAGGTGGATGTTTTGGTTTTAATCCGATTAATAAAAAACATTTATCTGCTGCTACATAAATTATGGCGAGCATTAAATACCAAATTGTTGTATAATTTATAGACTGGTTATCTAGAACGGTGTATCATCTGTAAATGAATTTCCGTGTTGCCTATTTTTGAATGTTTGATATTTAACGAACCACTTGTTAAACTATTTCGACATAATAATTCAATTTTTCATAACCATATGCATCATTATTAGCAAAATCTGCTATAAAACAGGCAATTTTGTTTTGAAACGTTAATCGTAAAATGTTTGTTCCAATATTTAAAGTTTAGCTTTCTAAATGGATAAATTTGATATTAAAATTCTGGATTCATTTTTAAACTTTGAGAGAAAATAAAATTGAGATCTTCAGTGAGTTTATAAACAAAGGTAGGTTTTTTTCTATCATTAACACTACGCTATTTATATGAAGTTTTACGATTTTGATGAAGCCAGCCTCAATACTTTTATTGACTTGCTTCTTTGGACCTTATTTCCTGTTGAGGTATTTCTGAAATAGTTGAACATAAATGTTTTTAAACCCAAAATTTAACCTTTTTTCTACAAAACATTATTTAGTTTCAAATTGAGTTTATAAATTGCCAAATAGTTTATTTTCGAAGATTGCCTGGACTCTTTCCTACTTTAATATTTATCAGTAAATTAGCGATTTTTCACACCCATATAATAAAAATTAGAAATACATATTTCATAACAATTTCTTACAAATAAATTGGGAATAATGCGTTGGAATATTCCTAATACGAATCTGTGGCACTATATTCGGATGCTCTAACCTAGAATATCTTCATGGTCAATTAACATTATTAGTAAATAATGTAATACTTTAGTAGCATAATGAGAGCCACAGGTGGGTGCTAAAGGCCAGAAACCGTAATAATATTTAAAATGTCAGAATATGAATAGCTTAAGACATTCCATATTATGGATGTCAGTGTAAATTGTAAAAAATGCCGTTTGGTTGAAATATTTCAAACAGACGACCTAATGAGGTAAACTAAAAATGAGAATTTATGCTTTTAATTTCTAAGAATGAAAAAGATCTTATTGTAGTATACACATTCATCTTGGTTATTAAGGACGAATGAAAATTACGTAGACATTCCTGAAATATTGCCGTAGTTTGAATGAAAATATCAGGCAAGAATTTTCTTTATTGGACTTTTTGCGATCTGAAGTTACGTTCAATATTTGGCATCTCTCAATTAAGAAAGCCGCTCGTGTTCATAGTCATGCTCAGAAATTAGTGAGGTGCTATTATTAAGTTAGTTTAGAGAAATAACAATTATTTTATAGAACAAGGAACAACAAACAACAATAAATAGTTTTTTACACAATTTTGATTATATGTATGTATCAAAATATAAAAGAATTTGTGTTATCGTAAAATTAAATAAAATTGTTATAACACATTGATTATACGAAAAATTTAATATAATAATAATGTTAAAAAAGATGTTTTGAAATTATTTAAATATTCCATTTTTGCAATCAATTCAGATGACATAAGTATTATGTTTTAACCAAAAACAAAATTTCCGACCAGAAAATGAATTTTTTTTATTGTTACTTATTATTTTTTAATAGCTAGTGGCACTTAAAATTTTTAGATTTCTCGTTAAAGAGTACTGAAATCCGCTTTGGCTGCCGTTTTGCAGATACAGGTCATAAATTCAATACCCATAACCTTTCACTTCTAAAGGCAAGTAAAGGATATAATTTATAAATAAATATGTTAGAAGCAATTGAAATGAAAAAACACGAAAACGCCCTTTTAAATTTTGATTTGTCACCCTTAAATAACTGTTTACTAGATTTAATTTAAACTTCAGAAAACTGACCTGCAAATTTCACCAGTTGTCCTTTTTTTGCCCTTAGAAGTGTAATTGGATACCGTTATCTCATAAATCACAAGTCCGTAAATGTTTCTTAAATGTTTCTTAAAAAATTTCCGTTATGTTTGCTTCAGCCTTAGATTTTAGAGTTAGTTAGCATTTGCTACTGTAGATGATTACATCGTAATCGAAATGTACATATAGCATGATCTATATAATAAATTTATGAAGAAAGGCTTGAAGTTTTATTTTATAATTTATAATATCTTCATATAACTCACAACATTGATTGAAAAAAGCTACACATTAAAATAGTATAATTATACGATAATTATTTAATGAGCACCAAGTTTTCAAAATACGAAAAACACCAACCTTTAACTTAATGAGTAAATAAAATTAAAGAAAATAAACTGTCAGTAGTGTTAAACGTTTCATTATAATATGTAACTAATAAGTTGTTTTTTTAATGTTTTAAACAGCATTTAATTTTTTTTACCTAATTAACCGGTGCGCAGGAGCCGCTGCCTGTAGGCCAACGGAGAGCGTTCCGAAAGCACGTTTGATACATTTCTACAGCCCAAACTATTAAATTTAGAAATATATTACTTAATCTCTTCTAATTGATAAGCGTAGAATATGCGTGTGTTGGGTTTCGAAGGACCATACTTGTTGTAAACTGATTAAATTAAATGCAACGCAAGAGAAACACTTGAGTGGTTTTTACAATTTTGTTTACTACCAAACCTACCCTTAAGAGCTACATAAGAGCTACTGGTGAACTGTCTCGCCTTGCAGGGCCGAGGTCTTCAGCTTCGCTATTTTACCGCCCCAGAAGGGGGTTGTTGTGGTAGGGGTTGCTGTTAACTTGGTTGCCTACAGTGGCGTTAACATACCGCCCCCTTTGAAAGCACGCAGGCTTTCAACACAATGTAAAAAATACAGTTATACTACACACAAGTTAACAATATATGATACATGAAAATAAATCTGTAATAAAATCTATTGTTCATTATTAAGTGGTAATAAACACACTCGGCTCATTGCACGTTTTACTATACCCCGACAAGTTTTCACTGACACCACACGTATCAAATTATCCCTTCCAGGATGCAACTCTACAATTCTTCTCAGCGGCGACCGTTGCGGAGGCACGTTGTCTTCAATTAGGATCACCATGTCCCCGATTTTAACGCATTTCGCTGTGCCATTTGGACCGCTTTTGCAGCTCAACCGGGTATTCGCAGTACCATCTTCTCCAAAAATGCTGGCGTATTTGCTCTACACGTTTCCAGCGTGTTAAGCGATTTGGTTGAATTTCCGCGATGTCCAGACCCGCGAATGTTGTTAACGGCTCGCCAATAAGGAAGTGCCCCGGAGTTAACGCTATCAAATCATTGGGGTCTGAGGACAGGGGGGTAGGAGGTCGGGAATTGAGGGAAGTTTCTATTTTTGTTAAAAGAGTGTACATTTCTTCGTATGTTAACAGCGCGTTTCCTAAAACCCGTTTGAGGCGATTTTTTACCGCCTTAATATTTATTTGCCACAGTTCACCCATATTTGGGGCTCGCGGTGTTATGAAATTCCACGAAACATTTAAGGGAGCTAACGTGTTGGAGACTACGTTTTGAAAATTTAAATTTTTGTTATTTAATTTTCTTTCTATATTAGAAAATCTTTTTAATGCTATTTTATAGGAAAAACTTAAATTCACCGAATCGTCTTTAAAAGGAAGTTTGGCAATAAATCTGCCATTGGCACATCTGGACATCGTTTTTTTTTAAATGCGTTTGGCAATTTAGTTCGTCCTGGGTCAATATTTTATGGTCGTCTGCTTGAGGCTCAAATTCCCAAAACCTTTTTAAACCGTTGTCTAGCTAGCTTAAGCTGTTGATGGCCAAATTACAACGTACCGACGATTCATTAGGGATGCTTATGGTACTCCCAATAATCCAACCCAGATGTGTTTTTTGAAAAACGGGCCCCGGTGAAATGTTTTGTATCTGACCGACACACAATAGATGCCAGAAGATTTCTATACCCAACAATAAATCAATTTCACCGCCTACATTAAATTTAGGATCAGCCAACCATATGTTTTTCGGTATTTCTAACGAACTTATGGGAAACGATTCATTTGGCAATTTTTCTGTAATTTTAGTCATTACTAAACATTGCAAATTTGCATGAACTCCATTGTAACGAGAATTTATTGTAATCTCGGCGGATTCCGTTATCGTGCTCATTTTTGTATTTATTCCAACTATGGAAATATTTGTGTTTTTAGTTTTTAATTTTAATTTTTTTTTATTAATAAATTTCGAAATAAACCAAGATTAAGACCCGGCATCAAGCAACGCTCTGCATTCGTGAAAGATACCTTTAGCATCCTTAATATAAACTAGCGCTGTTGATAACAATACAGTAGCGTTTACCTTAAGAGCGCAACATGTGTTTACGGACGCGGTATTTGATTGGATCAAATTTACCTGTTGAGGTATTTCTGCATTTACCTGTGCTTCCGGAAGGGAATGTATCAAAGAATTATGCCTTTGTTTACATTCGTGGCATATTCTGTTAGAACGACATTCCGAAGTCGTGTGATTACTTTTTAAACAAATATTGCACAAATTGAAATTTTGTACTTGCTTAATGCGATCGGGAATTGACAATCTTAAAAATTCAACGCATTGGTATATATTATAGGATATCTTCCTACACTGCATGCATTGCGGTTTTTCAGTTGCCGTATAAACCGCTTGTCGAAATTTCTGCTCATATTGATAATTTGGTTTGTTTATTTTATAATTTTCCTCAACAGGTTTTACTGGGGTATCTACAGATTTTTGAGTGTCTGCAGATCTAAGATTTTCTAATCGTTTTTCTAAGCAGTTAATTAAATCTGTTAATTTTGGAATTTCGGACGTTAAAGTTATCTGCCACTGACCTTTTGTGACGTAATCTAATTTTTCTGTTATTATAGGCACTAGCAAAGCGTCCCAAGCTTCAACGGGCAAGTTAAAGATTTAATAATGGCTAACACATGCTCTTGAACAGTTAATCTTTTGTTTTCATAACGTTTTTTCAAAATATCCCAAGCCGATGCATAATTACCTTCGGATACCGGGAAACGTTCTACTGCACGCAAAGGTTCGCCTATTAAGCAAGATTTGAGGTAATGAAATTGTTCGCAATCATTAAGACTATCATTTCGTTGTATTAGCGAGTTAAAAGTGTCATAAAACGAACTCCATTGTGTAAACAAACCAGAAAATTGCGGTAAATTAAGTGTCGGTAATTGTTTTGTATTTTTATCCGACACATCGCTCCTTGTATTGGTCGAGCTATTACTTCCAGAAGGACTAGCCGCATTAATTCTATTAGACGCTGTGTGTTGGTCCAAAATTGATTCAATCTGCGAAATGGTATCAAAGTATAATTTTTCAAACTTTGCCTGGTCGTCCTCATCGACCGAATCCGGATTTAGAATTTCAATTTCTACTTGAACATCGTTGAATTCTTTTAGAATAGATTGTAAATAGGGAAGTCCTGTCTTTAATTGACAAATATTACCGCCTTGTTTGAACTCGCGGACGCGTTTGCAGTTCTTGTTAAGAGTGCTTTAATATGACCGCGTTTAGCAATAAGTGGCGCTAATTCTGCCATTTTACAAGGAAATGTACTTTCTCCCAATTTACTTTACAAGGAAATTTCAAAGGAAAATAAGAGGATTACTGACCTTAGTTTCCAAGATTCGATAGCGGTTGTACTCTTCCTTGAAGGCAGCTGATGGTGCTCATTATCCTTGATTAAAATGTTGTAGGATTTTCCAAACGGCAGCTGCTACTGCTAATAATATGCTGAATTCGTAGCTAGTGGTGTCGCTAGAAATGTTGCAGAATCCCCGAACTGGCAGCTGAAGGTGCTGGTGTTGCTGAGGAATTCTTGGAATTGCAGCTAATGGTGCTGATTATAATTTATTTCTTTAAACATCGACACTCGACTGCTTCTAACCGTGCTCTTATTAGAGAGTAACTTCCAGCTGATGTGCTGATAATCTGAAGTTTACCTCGTTTCTTCCGTGCGCTGTTTCTTCGATTTAATTTATAATTTTAATAATTCGGTGTTTATCCGGCTCGAAGGACCAAACTGTTGGGTTTCGAAGCCTTGTTTCGAAGAACCATACTTGTTGTAAACTGATTAAATTAAATGCAACGCAAGAGAAACACTTGAGTGGTTTTATAATTGTGGTAGGAGTTGCTGTTAACTTGGTTGCCTACAGTGGCGTTAACAGCATGGTCAGGGGTTTTAAAAGTAATACGCGAAACAAATTTATAAGACTTTGGAAAAACCTCTGGCTTAGCTCAACAACAAAGTGATACTGAACGAAATGATGTATATCAAATATTGCAGTTGTAGTTGTAGAAAACTGGCAAAATCGTGCAACGTTTTACGTATAACACAATGTATTTGAGTACGCCCATTCTTTCTGTTGACTTATTGCTGGCCCAACGCTCCAACCCCCTATCAGGAGGACCAGGTGATTTTTGTTTATGGTTTTGCTACCACTAGACTGGATGTCTTCCTTGACTAATAAGCTCAATCTGCCCCTAATTCTGCCGCCATTTAGACCTTGCACGTTTTACTTTCTTCGGTCTTGAAAGCCGTTGACCGGTTTTCACCATGTAACCCTAGGCAGGGGCCCTTATTAGGAGCTATCATCCGGGCCAGATAAACTCAGGTTTTTTTAACGAGATGGTTACTCCTCTGCCTCCTTTTTTTAAATCCTGGCTTGGGACAGGCAACGGCGGAGTTGGTCTTTAGTTTGAATGATATTCCATAACATAAATAATCAAAATGAAAAATTCAATCAAACTTCACTAAATTTGATGAAATGTAACAAGATTTTATTTCCATTATTTAATGCTTTTATATTCTATAATAACCAATAAACATACCCGCTTAAGCTATCAGTATCATTAGAACTTAATTATAAAACTACTTTTATTTGCATTACTTCTGAAGGGGGCTTGTCTTCTCTTTCCTCTATTTCCTAGGGCGAATATCTTTTCCAATCTCCGGTGTTCGTTTATATACAAATTTTAGACAAATAAAAAAAAATTACTTTAACTTAACGATCACTGACTGGCTGTTGCTTCGGCTGTTACTACATATTAGTATTATGATCTTAAAGTAATTGTTATCTTAAGACTCTTATTATGTGAATGAAAGTAGATGCAATTGTCAATGTACCGTCTTTCGGAGGAGATGTAAAACTGCAGGTTTTGTGTGATAGTTGTTTGCGGTTAGAAAAACTCAAGTTGGTGATAAGTTTTAGTATCAGAAATAGGTCCAGAGTAAGTATGTATATAAAAAACAATTAAATGTATTATAGCGCATTCGTTGACTGGCTTGGCCTGTAATCTCAACTGGATACACAGGTGTTCTACATAGATGGGTTAAGGTCAAGAGCCTATTTATGGTAATTTGGTGTATACGGCAACCAATAACCATTTGCGATTTATTATTTTCTAGGAGGAAAGGCATAATAGAGTTATTAGTCACCGGTTCTTGTTTAGCGGGTCTGATGGCAAAATTAGTGACACCGCTTTATTTATATTTTGACTTGAGAGTGCGATCAAAAATAATATGCCCCTAGAAGATCATGAATGCTGCACTGCCTTGGCATACCTATTAAATAAAGGAGAACACGAATCGGTTCTGTTAAAACTTAAACGTACCAACGCTGACGTCATATTTTACCGTATAGGTGCCATAGTACGTATAAACGTATCTTTTACTTTAAATACGTCATTAATCTGTACTTACGATTTAACAATGACTGAGTGCTAATAATTAAAATCCCATATTTTATGAAAATACTTTTTTAAAAGTTTTAAAGTGACACATGACTTACTAAATTCTAAAGATTATAATCTATGAACCAATAAAAATGCTTTATAATGAAGTATTTAAAAAACTGTAGACAGATTTTTGTGTCTCTTGTACAAGTTACGATTGTTAGTGTGTTAGTTGTGAAAATTTTAGTGGTTGAACATGAAAGTTGTTCAAAACAAAAGGGTCCAAGGAAATGTTAGAGAAACGGTTAGTGATAACTATTTTCCGACAGTCTATGTTTCTAATCAAAGTCATTCGATAGGTCATAACAAATTTGTAAGACCATAACCTCAAACAAATTTCAACTGTTGTTTTTAAATTTACATGCTATGGTAGAGAATGCAAAATGTATTTCTAACGAACGTTACACTCTAGGTAGTTATAATAGTATCAATTTATATTAATTTCAATTTCAACCAAAGTTGTGGCTGTAAATTGTGCAGATTAAAGTTATAAATTGCTGAAAGGAAAGTTGTATCAAAGGACCGTATGCACCGTGTACTTATTACACCAAAGTGAAACTTGGTACGGTTGCGAAACTTCAAATTCCAATATTGCTTTAGAAATAGGTATATTTTCGTAATTCTGATTATTCAGTTTGTTTCACGTTTCATGAACACACATTGATGTGGTTGCTACTTTTTAACGTAACAACAAAATTTCTAGTTTTTGTCAGTTGTACTCTTATTTTCATGCGTACATACCAAACTTAAATAATCAAGTCAGTCTACTATGATCAGAAGAAATAGTGAAATATTAATATTTTATTTATAAGTCGAGCTTTACTTCGTTGAACTTCATTTAAATTTATTGTAAATAAAACTATTTCTAACTTCAACAGGTTTTGTATTTTAGCTTTATACGTATTTCAACACGTCATTTTGAAAAGCAAGATTGCTTTTGAAAATGACGTGTAAACACGTTGAAATACGTATAAAGCTAAAATACAAAACCCGTTGAAGTAAGTTAAGAATAGTTTTATTTACAATAAATTAATATTTTGTTTTGCGTCAGAGACGCTGTACCATGTTTTTTGGAAAAGTTGTTTAGAATAAAAAAAATACCCCAGATACCAGTGTTCAGAAGAAAAGTTTAATTTTTTGTTTTAATTTTACGGTCGAGAATTTAATTCTTTAGATTTTGTGAAAAATGCCATAAAAAGTATATTATTTAATAAATTTAATAAATTTAGAATGTATGCATAAAAATATGCGTCTTAAGGTGTTGTACAACTGACATTATAGCACCGCGGGCATTAATGGCCTTTTAGAGGCACTTTACTTTTAATAGCTTGCTATGAATATTTTCAAAAATATCAAAATGTACAAAAATTTTAAAAAGTTTTGAAAATATTCAAGCATTTTCCAACATTCACAAGATTAAAAAAAAACATTAGATTCGTATAATACACATGTCGAATAGCCGATCGGAGCAAACCCGATCTTCTTACCACCCCCCAGGGGCAGCCACTAAGAATTTTTCGATATCTCTAAAATGTAGAAATTTCGGCTTCAAAATCGATATGCACATCTTAAATAATAATAGGAACAATTTTTTATTGCGAAACTATCTTCTGGGAAGTTTCCTTTTGGTCTTTTACCTAAACAGCTTAATTGGATAACCGCCACAAAAACGGCTATCAGCAAATTATGAAATCGATTTCTGATTTCAACGAAAAAATATTGTTTATTATTAACGCAATTACTAAAAACCAAACATCTTGAATTTTTTTAAATGGTTTAAAAATTTTTTAAATTCTTACAATTTAAAATTTCAAAAATTTTCAAAATTTTCAAAAATTTTCAATTTCAAACATATCTATACAATAATTTTCTAATCTCATTTTTTTTAATTTTTACAAATTTTCATTTTTTTATAATTTCTAACAATTCAAGTACTCCTTCGTTTGCAGATTGTTACCATGATTCAAAATAAATAAAAATATACAGGATGTTACATTAAAATAAGAAAGTCATGGTCACTTTCGGCGAAGTCAGTAGTGCTAAATAATTGGTAATACCATGAAGTAATTGAATTACAACTACATAATATGTCATCTTATATAAACTAAATTTAGTTGCACTTCTGCTTTGCAGGATAGTATCTTAATCGATGGTAAAATGTGGAGGCACGGCAGATATAAACAATGTAGAAATTAAACATAAGATTTTTCAATACGCTTTACAACATTTTTACTACTTGACAGAACCCTAAACTACGCCCCTGTAATAACTGTCCTCATGTTTATTTCTTCTAATTATTTGCTTGTGTAACAAAACTGTTTAATAAAATTGCACACACGGCCCAGAGTCCTTCTAATTTTTGTGTGTAAATATAAGCGTGGTGCGTACATAATTATTTTTTTAAACATGTGAGAATCCAGACGAGTGCCTCGCCAAACATAGTTTATTAAAATTCAGAGGACCACAACAGACAAAGCAAAGTGGACAAATATTTAATTTTAATATTAAATAGAATGCTTTATTTTACTTCAACATTAATTATTTATATTAACCTTAAAACGTATTTTGACATGTTTACATTCAATTATCAAAGGTAAACATGTAAACATGTCGAAATATGCAAAAGTGTAAAATAAACAATTATTGTTGAAGTAAAATAATAGTTATTTGTGTTACTAGTGGGATAAAGGCGTTATTATAACACGAGTTTGAATGTTGCACGATGAGGTCGTAGACCGAGTCGTGTAACGAAATGAGTGCTATAATGACACTGTATCCGTGTGATATACAACATTTTATCTACGACTGCTCAAAATTTGTTAAAAATCGAATTTTTGGGTTGAAATGATATTTGACATTTCGCATTAATTTATTTGTCAGATCCCTTTTAAAATACTTTTGTTTTAAAATCAAAGGAGCGCGATAGAATTTGTTCAATATTATGTCAACCAGCCCGTTTTCTTATAAATAAAGCTTCAGTTTTGTCTGTGTACATAAAATGAGTTAGGTAATGAAGCTATTATGTTACCAGTGACATAATGAACTTCATTACCTAAAGCAAATGAATGACACAATAAGTCCTTATCCAAGCACTCGTAGATAAAGTATAACTTATTATTAAAATTTAATTTTAAATCTGAATTGAGAAACATTAAAACATCACATAAACTTAGACAAACACACAATAGAGATTGTGCTACCAAAACGTTACAGCTGTAAATATCAAGTACTAAATTTATTATACGGATACGTGGACAATGATATGCAGATTCAAGAGAAGCAACACAATTTTGTTCCAAGTTTGTATGCATTTTACGGTTTTTTTATTTTAATTGTTTTAAAAAACACTGTAATTTATCATTGAGTTGTACTATAAAAATGCGATGATTTTCTGAATTTTTGCGTAAACAACTTATAGAGTAGCTTGTTTAAAACAAGAAAACATCGTTTGAAAAGTATATACTTAATTTATATGTCAATTGAAAAGCTTTCGAGCTTTTGGCGAGATATCCTAAAGCAACATAAATTAGAAAAGAGGATATTTATCAAGTTCAGATTAGCTTGCGTTCTGCGGGTCTGAATTCAGCGAACAATTTTAATCCCAGCTTTTAACCCAATAACGTTGTCTTTTCGTACGTTCGCAATAAAGGTGATGTGTTTCTCGACAAAAAGAATAAGTATTGTACAAGTTCGTAGCTCGGAATTTTTTTATATTCGACATAATCAGGAAGAAAAATAGCTGTCTCGCTAAACTCATTATTCTTTTAAAATTGGATTAAGCAAATGCACATGTTGTAGTTAGTTCTGGTTATAGTAAATCGAAATTACTTGTGTTTTATAAAGTAATTGTGAAAATATGAAAATGGAATTGCATTTATTAATGTTGATTATGCTGTTTGTATAGGGTGCTGAAAAATATTACATCTTGCTGCTTGACGCCACTATAGGGTGTCAACGAAATCATTAGACAGCCCGTAGTTTCTCGAGTTTTTGAGATTTGGGAACGGAATTCTGAGCAAATACTGTGATTGATTGATTGATTTGAAACGGAGAGGGTTTGTTACGCCCTTTAATACTGCGTCCTCTTGGGCCTATTGTGTATCCCCTTCGGTCGCTAGTCGCTGTCAAGTAGATCCGTCCCCTTTAGCAGGTCTAGGAGTTTGTTGATCAGACTGGCTGGCGGTTGTATCTCATTGGGGTTGATGCCCTCAAAGATTTGGAATCTTCTGCGAGCTAGAGCTTTGCATTCGAATATTATATGGGAGGCTGTTTCTTCTTCCTCGCCACATAGTCTGCATATGGGATCTTCATTATATAGCCCTATGTTATGCAGATGTTTTCTGAAGTGCCAGTGTTCCGTTAGGAGTCCCGTCACTATTCTGATGTGAGTCCTGCTAAGTTGCAGGACTGATTTTGCCAGCTTATGGGGATGGCTGCCCATCATAGCTTTGCGTTGTCTCTGTCGAGGTGAGAGTTTCCAGTGTTCCGAGTGTTTTGTTGAAATCCATTCTTTAACTGCTCCTCTCGCTGTCTTTTTAGTTGTGCCAACCACAGGTTCAGGCCCTGTGAATGGTGTTTCAGATCCCTGCTTTGCTAGTTTATCTGCATTTTCATTTCCTTCTATGCCTCTGTATCCCGGCACCCACACAAGTTTTACCTTGTTAGAGTTTGCCAGTTTCAAGAGGCTACTAAGGCAGTTTCAGACAAGCTTTGACTTGATCTGGTTTGAGTTCAGTGCTCTTAAAGTTGCCTGACTGTCAGAGATGATAAGGATGGTTTTGTTCATATACCCCCTTCTTATGTTCTCTTCTATTGCTGCTAGGATTGCATATGTTTCTGCTTGGAATATTGTGGTAGATTGGCCCAATGATATAGAGGTGCTATATCTTGGTTCTCTACCTATATTCCAGCTCCGGTTCCGTTGTCTGTACGTGAACCGTCTGTATACCATTCTAGGCTTTTTTACAAGTCTGGTGGTTTTCCTTGTTGCCATTCTTCACGGTTTATCCGTACTTCAAATGGTTTGTAAAAGGAGTATTTTGTTAACATGTAGTCCGTACCCATGTTTTAAATTGGGTCGCATACTACAGTTGTTATTTTGGAGGGTCCCCATATTTGTTGGCTGCTTCTCTAATTGCCCGTGCAGTTTCAGCGGTATGCTCCCATGCGTGCCTTGCCTTTGATTATTAGCTCTAGGGGAGGAAGTTGCAGAGGAGCTTTCAATGTTGCTGTCGGAGTACTCCTGAATGCTCCAGTTATACAGAGACAAGCCAGCCTTTGAACACTAAGAAGCTGGTTAATTGTCTGTCTTTGAGTTACTTTTGGCCACCATACTAGTGAACCATAGGTTATTGTTGGTCTTATCACTGTTGTGTATGACCAGTAGACCATTTTGGGTTTTAATCCTCATTTATTTCCAAAGGCTCTTCTTGCCATCATCAAGGATGTTTTTGCCTTATTGGTAGTTCTCTGTAAATGTTGGTTTCAAGTCAACTTGGTATCTAAAACTACACCCAAATATTTGACTTCCCCCTTAATTTGCAGAGTTTCTCCAAAGAGTTCGGTGAGTTTATGCCTCCGTGGTTTCTTTTTCTAGTAAATGGTAGGAGACTGGTTTTTGCAGGGTTTACCGTAAGATTTTCCTTGTTGCACCACGTCTCTACCTTGAACAGAACATTTTGTATTATTTCTGAGATTATAGTGCCGTGCTTACCTTCTATAAGAACGACTATGTCATCTGCATAACCAAGGGTGAAGTAGCCTTCGGTATTCAGATTAGTGAGGAATTCGTTTATAACCAGATCCCAAAGTAAGGGGGATAGTACCCCTTTTTGTGAACATCCCCTAATTACTGACACCTCCATCTTTGCACCACATATTGTGGCTTGTACTTGTCGACTTTGTAACATGTTTTTTATCCACCTACACGAGGTGTCGTCAATACCATGTCTTTTAGCCGCTTGAATCATTGATTCAAAGGAGGTGTTATCAAAGGCTCCCTGTATGTCAAGAAAAACACCTAGGGCGATTTCCTTGTTTTGTAAGCAGCGCTCTACCTGTTAACAAAAGCACTTTCACACGATTTACCTGGTTGGTAGGCGTGTTGGTTTTGGTGTAGAGGTTTCTCTATGAGTGCCCCTTCCCTTATATGCCTTTCCATCGTTTTCAGAATGAACTACGATAGACTTATTGGTCTAAATGCCTTGGCTTGGGGGTAGGAGTTACGACCTGGTTTTGGTATGAAGATCACTTTAACAGGTTTCCAGGCTTGAGGTACATGGCCTAAAGCCAAACTAGCTCGATATAGCCTGCATAACACGAGTATCAGAACTTGCTTCCCCTCTTGTAGCATTACAGGGAGGATGTCATCAGGTCCCGGAGATTTGTAGAGTTTAAAAGAGTTAATAGCCCAATTTATTCTTTCGTGGTTTATCACGCTACCTTCCAATTTTCCCGTACAGCTCTAGAAAAAAAGTTATTAGGGTTTTGAATTGGGTTTGGCTGAGTTATTAATACCGATCCCGGAAAGTGACTTTGGAGCAAAAGCTCCACGGTCTCCTTACCAGTAGTAGTAAAGTTTCCTGTGGTTTTTTTTAACGCGCCTACAGGATTTAAAGGTTTTTTAGCCAAGATGCGGTGGAGTCTTGCTCCTTCAGATGTGTTTTCAACATCTTGACAGAGCCTTCTCCACGAATCTCTCTTAGCGTTCCTTACCATTTTATTGTGTTCGGTGACGGCTTCTGAATATTTGTCCCAATCACATGTTGCTTCAGCTCTATTAAAGAGTTTTCTAGCATTGTTCCTCATTTTGGCGAGGTCATTGTTCCACCTTATTGGTGGATATAGTTTTTGGTGGACAGTTATTTTGGTATGAGGGTAGAATAGATTTTTGTAGTTGGTCTGCTAGAGCCTCAATTTCAAAACTGTTATTGTGAACAGTGTTGATGTTGGCTTCGATATTTGCCTTTAGGTCTTCCCTGTAGGCTTCCCAATCGGTCCTCCTGGGGTGCCTGTACATAAGCAGTTTTTTCAACATCGGATATTTCAAAATGAATGTGCCTGTGATCTGAGACAGATGGCTCATTAGAAACATTCTATTTTGTTATTTTCCTACATATTTTGGAGGAACCTAGGGTTAGGTCTATGACCTCCCTCCTAACAGTTGTTACAAAAGTAGGTTCGTTGCCCACATTCATTACATGTAAGTTATTACTACAAATAAAGGTTAATAAAGACTCATTTCTGTTATTCGTATTGCTGCTGCCCAAGACTATATGATGAGAGTTTGAATCTGCTCCTATCAAAAGTTTAGTTGGTTTTATTGCAGTAATTCCCTAGTCGTTCCAACTCAGGTGTTGGTGGAGGTGTTGGCGAGTCATAAGGGAGATAGGCGGAAGTTAAAATAAGCTTCACTGTGCTCCCTTCTGACTGAAAGTTGGTACTTATCGTAGTTAGATCTCTGGAACAGAAATCCATCATGGTGGTAATTCCATTCCCCACATAGATGCACGTTCTAGGTGTTTCTACTGATCTATCATAAATTAACTTACCTCCGGTTTGGCCAAGTCCCATTATCCTGCCCTTGGAGACCCAGGGTTCTTGGATTAGGGATATGTTGACTTTGCCAGAAGCTAGCAGACGTGAGAGGGTCGCCGAAGCTTCCCTACTGTGCTGTAGGTTGGCTTGAAGGAGTTGGAGCATCCTTAGGCAGATTTAGTGGTTTGAACGTCACTTGAGTTAGCCCCAGGAAAGCCTGGTATTTGCTGCTCTTTAGTGACGTTGAAGACTCTTCGTCGATTTCCAGCACCAGTGTTTGTCCAGATGATTCCACTCGGTTGCTCACGACTCGCCATTCCTGTGTTTTTAGCCCCTGATTTTGGGTCTTTAGGAAGTAATTTTGCAGGATTTGTTTTGGAGAGCAGCTTGGGCACCCACAGCAGAACTTTCGTAGTGCGTAGGATTTCCTTTGCCGTTTCCATCCTTGGATTTAAACCTTGTAGTGGCCTTAGGTTAGCCAGTTGGTTTGTTAGCCAAGCTGACGGCATCTCATAGGCGCATGTGATGGTTAATGCGCCCTTTTCAAGATGGGAGTTCTGGGGTCCAGTTCCCTCCCCACGCTTGAGCACTTGTCCCAATAGCTCCGTTTGGATTTTTGAGCTTGTTCTTCCGTGAATTTTTCATCAGGAAAGTTTTCAAGAACTACTGCCATCTTCACTGCCTTCAGAGTTTCGCTGAAGGTTTCTGCCATTGCTGGCACACCCTTCCCTCTGTCGGCATCAGTTCTAGGTTTCTTGATGGTTTGCGCCCCACTACTAGAGGGTGTACTGCCATCAGAGCGATATCTCTTTACATAAGGGGTTGAAGTGCTCTCTGTCGCCGGAGATTGGCTACTCCCAGCTTCAGTTTGCACTTTACCCTTATGATCTTTTGATTTGGTTTTTCGGATCCTGGGTCTTACAGGTTCCCCAGCAGCTATCGCTTCCTGGATCCTTATTTTCCTCCTTTGAGTCCCAGATAGTCTCTTGTTCTTTTGGGATTTTGGAGAGGTTGTTTTTGGGAGGCTTGCTGAGGCTTCCTCTCCAAGTTCCATGGGAAGAGCAGGGTTTGGTCCAACTGGTGGCACCTCCTTGTAGCTGATCCTATGGTTGTAGGGTTTTCTTCGGTTGGAAGTTCCCCTATATATATATTATATATATATTTGCGAGTAAATAATTCTACATAAAATTTTCAATACATCCTTGCTTTACATAAAATCATTCAATACATCATTGTTGATGTTTCTCGCATGCCCTTTTCCATACCTCTCGGTACCCTCCAATGTTCTTCATTTAATCCTCTATTTTCCACAGCTTCTGTCACGCCTTGCATCCATGTTGTTTTTGGTCGCCCACGCTTCTTCTTCTGTTTGGGATCCATTCTAGCATCTTCTTTGGCCATCTTTCATCCGGCATTCTTTTTAAGTGACCATACCATTTCAGTTTTTTTCGTTCTATTCGCTCTACCAAGGTTTCCTCCACTTCCATCCTTCTTCTGATCTCGGCATTTGGAATCCGGTCCATCTTCGTCAAACTACAGCTGCGTCTCCAATATTCCATTTCAGCGCTAATAGTTTTAGCTTGTCTTTTTGTCACTTCCTATGCCTCTGCATTATACGTCGCTATGCTTTGGACCATTGTGCTGTATATTTGCTTTTTTGTTTTTACTGATAATTTGTTTCCCCATATTATTGGGTGCAGTTGCCTAACAGCCGTCCTTGTTAAGTTCATTCTCCTCTTTATTTCATGTTCACTTCCTCCTAAATTTGTGAAATTTGTGCCTAGGTACGTATACTTTTCCACGCATTTTATTGTGCCATCCTCCAAAACCAAATCTTCACCTTTACCTCCTACTACCATATATTGTGTCTTGCCGATGTTGATCTGAAGCCCCCACTTGGCATATTCCTGCTTTAACTTTTTAAACATATAGCTTATGTCAATGTCATCTTCTGCACAGATAACCTGGTCATCTGCGTAATGCAATGTGTGGATAAAGTCATCATCCACTTCTATCCCCATATTTCTGCAATGCCGTTTCCAGTTTGTCAACGCCTGTTTTATATATATCTTAAATAATGTCGGCGCTAAACAGCACCCTTGTCTCAAACCTTTTGTGACGGCAAAAGATTGTTTTGATATCTTTGCCCCTGTCTTTATTTGGCATCGCATGTCGGTATATAATACTCTTACGGCCTTTATGTATGTTGTCGGTATGTTTTCAGTTAGCATTACTTCCCACATTTTCTTTTGGCGTACGCTGTCATATGCTTTGCTTATATCGATGAACACCAGATGGGTCTGCAGGCCAAATGCAAGTCTCTTGTCTACGAGTTGACGCAGCGTATAGGTGTTATCTGCACAAGATCTCCCCGCTCTAAATCCACTTTAATCCTCATCTTCTTTTAATTTTTCTTCTATACGTGGTTTTAAGATTTTTGCGTATACCCTTCCAATTGAACGTAATACTGTGATAGGTCTGTAGTTTGAACATTCTTCTTTACTTCCCTTTTTATGAAGGTTTGTAACATATCCCCTTTTCCAATCTTCAGGAAGTGGACAACCATTTAGACACATATTGAACAGTTTGGATAGCTTTTCGTATAGCTGTTCTGGTGCATTTTTTAATAGTTCCATACAGATTCCACCTGGTCCTGACGCTCTACCATTTTTAAACGCCTTTACAGTTCTTCTTACTTCTTCAGGTGTAATGATATCTATCTGTTCTTCATTTATTGTATCTGTAGTCTCATCCTCATTTTCATGCAAATTTTCTTGGTCTTCTTTAAACAGTTTGCTATAATATTCAATCCACCTGTCCTCTGCTATGGGCTGAATATTAACTTTGCTTCTTTCATTTTTTCGCAAGTTTTTTATGAATTTCCATGACTCTGTATTTTTGGTGCCTCCCATATATCTATCAATCTCTTCACACTTCGTTTGCCATGTTTCATTGTTCTTTTCCCTTATGTACTTCTTTGTGTCTCGGCTACTTCTTAGGTACATTTTTCTGTCTTCTGTGTCTTTAGTGTTTAACCATTTCTGATAGGCTTGCTTTTTTTCCTTTATTAACCGTTCTGCTTTTCCGTCCCACCACCATGGTTTTCCTTTTACATTTATCGTCTCTTTTATACCTAAGCTCTCGTATGCTGCTTCATGTATATCCTTTTTTATTTGATTATATAACTCCCGTAAGTCCTCAGTTCCCTAAGTTCCCCTAAGGTTTCAAAAATATTTTTACTTCGGTCCATATTAGTCCCACGAGTAATGGGGAAAGGGTGGTCAGCACCTGCGGAGCCCCTGCACAGGTGTAAGGCTAAATGCAATGGGGTTTCGCCTGGTTCCCCAAGGGCATCGTTCGACACACTATCACCCTAGTGCCATTTAGTTCTCGGCACGATAGCTTTCACCTTAACTTTGGGATTTATTTCGAGGTTTACTCCTCTAGATAAAATAGGATAGGATAAAAAATGAAATAAGGAAAAACGGGATGATAAAGGTATGTTAGATAAAATTAAAACCAGTGCCCCAGATACTGTGAGTACACCATCATTAATTTTTTTAATATTTGAGCCTACTTGATTGTAAATATTTATTTAAATCTAATTTAAATCTAAAGTGCTGTAACCGGGCTCAAATCATTCTAAGCGACGAAGACGATAACAAAGAAATTGAAATGTAATTTTTTAAGAGTATTCTGGTGCAGGGGTTAAAGACTGGACGTTCAGTCACAGAAGACCAAAACATTTCTTTAAAATTCAATAAGTAAACGAAAACGATAGGCGTACTCAAAACCATTAAGTTATACGTGAAACGTATTGGAAAAGAGAACTAATTTTTTAAATAAGAATTTAGAAAAAGTTGTAGTATACTGCAATTCTAAAGTTTTTTTATTCAACGAATGTTTTCCGTCCTTTATAGTTCAAAGTTTTCTTTCGTAAAACTTTGTCGTTGTATTAATGAATTTACACGTTTTATTCTTATTAATTCGTGGTTGCTATTTTACATTTCGATTAAAAAAAATTTTTACAGTTTCATAAAATTGTTACGTGAAGTACTTTTACCATGACCATTCCTATTCTACGCTTATGAACTCTGATTTATTTTATTTACTAAAACACAAGCGTCAATTCCAGTTGACCAAATAAATAATAACTTATCTACACATGCTACATAAAGTGAAACATATGGATGTGTTACCATTCCAAGCTCGTAGATAATTTGTTTACAATTTAATAAATGCACGAACTATATATGTAAAGAAATTTTGTCAGAAGTTGTTATTAATTATTTGCCTCGTAATTTAAATGCTGATTAAATACTAGACTAGAAATCCAGATTATAGTACAGGCATTAATATTTAAAAAACTCATTTTTTTGTAAATTAGTTATTTTTGTCAAACAACACTATTCTTCATACTCTAAATATCTTAAAGCAGATTTTCACCACAAGTCCAGTGATGTTCTCAAATCCAAAATCGGATTGACATTAATCTCAACCTAACCATTTTTTTTGTGTATGAAGTTTAAAGAATTGAGGACTAAAAGCCCGCTACGCTACCTAATTTATTTGATTATTTGTTGTTAACAAAAGACAAAAGGCATAGCTCACGGGTTTTTATGTTAATCGGGAACATTTCCACCTAGCTCAACGTATAGTGGTACCTTACTACTAGAAGCCACATATTTACGCGTTTATTATATAAGACGCGTATTCATTGGTACAGCGGACCGCTTTAGATTTCGGTAAAAATACTTACTTTAATCGCTTATTTATTGTTACCGTAATAAACGGTACAGAATTCGTCGTCACTAACCGTTGAGACAGAGAGAAGAAATACGTATTTAGTATAAGTCCGCTACCCTCCTTATTTTATTTGCCAATTTATTGTTAACAAAAAACAGAGGGCATAGCTCACTGGTATTTATGTTACGTGTTCATTATATAAGGCGCATATTTGTTGGTACAGCGGAGCGCTACAGTTTTCGATAAAAATAAGCAAAATTTATTGTTTCCGGTTTGTGTGTATGATTAGAACATAATCTGTCGATAGCTGGCAATCTCACGTCAGACTCTTCAGGGAACACACATGTTGGGTTACGGATCCATTCCATCGGGCTAAACTTTTACTTATGGTAGTAACAGCGACAGATCAATAGCAAAATAGACGCTAAATAGGAGTATAAATACAAAATATGGAACATTCCCATGATTACTTAACACTTAGTATTTGAGAATATACAATACTGCGAGAGGCATTCGGTACATGTCGTGCAACTCTACAGAGCTTATTTATTACATTTTAAAATTAAGTTGCTAAAAAAGCGTGGGCTGTAGACTACGGGTTTCGCTAGTATTAAACAATAACACAACTTTAATGGATTTTTAATGAATTCACTCCATTGTCTTGGCGTACACTGTATTTAGTACCACATCGTATAGGATTCACACTATAATTCTTGATTCAAATTTTAACTATCAATAAGTAAAGAAATATAATAGTATTAAGTACCCCCATTAGGAAATTGCTTGTGGACTAATAAACGCGAGCACTTCTAACGCTGAAAACACTTCTGAAAAATAAAAATGTAAGAAAACGACCGTTTTTCTTGCCATTTGTTCAAAATCAAGTGGTTGTGTTCGCGGAATAAGAATTACAGTAATCTTTTCATTATATAATGTATATTGAAGACTTATAACTACAAAATGGGACAAATTAAAGTCAATTTTAGTCAATTTAGTTACTTAGCTTAAAAGAGAATTAAAGATTAAAGTAAATGCTGCTTTTTGCCTAAATTTGCATTACAAATACGTCCACTCAACATCATTCCACAAATGCCTCTAATTAAATAAAACAAAATTACCTACTTTCCAGGCTTTTCACTTCAAAAAAACCGAAACGTCTCGTATAATTAAAACAAAAGAGTTTTCAATTCTTAATTGTTTGAGTTTTCAATTCTTAATTGTTTCTGAATGTTAGAAAGTTATTTATGAAATACGAAAAATTATTTTAAATGCATTTTAACACAACACCGCCAGATCGTTTAATAAATTTTGAAGTGAAAAACAATTTTAAATTGCCTTAAGGAGCTGCGTGGTCACCGTTGACAGGTGACTTGATAGGTTTGAGTAAAAAAGTCATACGAGTATAAACATGCGTCTGGAAACGCTTCTTTGGGTGTCTATAGGTGAGTGGGTGCGTAGGTGTTTCGGTGGGTGGGCAAGTTCATTTCTCTATTTAAAGTTACAGGTAGTTCTTTGTAACGTTTTCAACCGGAACCGGAAACGGAAAAGTAAGCATATTTTTTTGGTATCCATGTATTTCTGTCACAACTGTTTTGAAATTTTCAAAACATATAGTAAGTGCTGTAACGTTAAGATGAAAACCGCTACAAATTTTTGGAAATTGGTGACTTATTAATGTCTGATTACTCAAAAAACTATTCAATCGTAAAAATGAGCATGTTAAATAATAGGCCTTTTTATGAAAAACCACGTAATGTAAAATACTTTTTTATACAACTGATATTAAAAATGACACTTTTAGTTCAAGTTACCCGTGTTAGAAATTCAATTTTATAAGGTAGCATGTTAATAGTATATTATAATACAAGTGTATAAGCAAGCCTTTAAAGCACGCGCGACGGGTTTAAAAGCACGAGGCAAGCCGAGTGCCTTTTAACGGAGCAGTGCTTTAAAGGCTTTTATACACGTGTATTATACGCTATTTTTTATTATACCTGCTGCACTACAATCTGAAAATTATAAAAAAAAAGACATGGAAATCCCTTTTTTGAAGTAATCTGTGTCATTAATCGTTGATATAGAAACGGTTAGCAATTGTTGTTTTGTGGCTAAGTATATTATAAATTTGTTGATTTGTGAAGTTTGTTTCGACTTTGTGTTCATGAATTACAAAATGATCGAAAACATGGATATTTCATCCGAGATTAGAATGTTAGCCGAACAAGCTGAACAGCGATTAATGAGCTGATTAAAGCTTCTGGTTTACAAATATTCATTTAAGTAAATAAAGATTAGTGTTCTGAGTACCTGTGTATTTATCATTGTTCAAAATCACGCTTTTTAGTTTCAAAAACAGAGATTATGATTCAGGTATAATCAAAAAATATTTTAACACTAGTAAAAAAAGATTTTTAACACTAGTGGTAATTAGTTTATAATTTATTTATAAATAGTAACACACATTAGAATTAGAACAATTACTGATATTAATTCCTTGGGAAGTAATTAACGAATTTCTCGTTGCCATTGCAACATTACTACGACTGCTGCTTAGCTAATGCAGAAGAATCTTCAATCGCAGATGAAGAATCGGAGCTGGTAGAAGGAAAAATATTGCGAGCAATTTTATCTTTATTTCCAATGGAATCCACGATGTACCACTCGGCAACAGTTGATGATATCCATCCCCCAAGTCGTTTTATTGTTGTAATATTTGCTCCTGAATGTGCTAACAAAGATGCGGACGATCGTCGTAAGCAGTGGCCAGTAAACAGTTTCGCATCTGGTAATTTCAGAAATTCAGCAATCCAAAGGTATTTATTCCCACTGGTTGGACAATGCATTTATTGTTGGAATATTTTAGAAAAAAGCGACGATGAGTAACATTAAGTGGACGTAATGCACAATATTTACGGTAATAAGTAATGTAACTTCCAATAATACAAAAACTGCGTTGAATGTTGGTTTTAGTATCCGATATATGTACCAACAATGAGTCTTCTAATTCTTCGATGTCATCTACTGTTAATTTACTAATTTCTTCGCGACGGCATGCTCCATATAAACCAAAAATTGTTGCAACTTTTACCATTAAATGTTTGGTATCTGGACCTTTATTCACAAATCTATCGCTATGTTCCCTTGTTAGAATCTTCGTTTTTTTGGACGGTATCCTACACTTTTTCGTTTTAGGAACGCTATTAGCTTATAATATTTTCCTATGTCCACGTCGTTCTTGATATGCAAACCAGCTTTATCATCGAAAAATTTTCAATAACAAATTCGATTTCATCACAATCCATTTTTACTTTCCTATACTTTCAGTATAGGGAAGTATTGATTTCATGCAAAATTTCAAAGTAGAGATTTTAACGGAAATAGTCGGGGGGGAGTCCATGGACCCCAAAAACGTAATTTAAAAAAAATGTCTGTCTGTGGGTGGGTGGTGGGTGGGTCCGTTACGCTCCGTATCTCCGGAACGGCTGGACCGATTTTGTTGTGCTTTAGAATGAGGGCGTTTTTTCAAAAATTCACCGCGAAAATAAGCTTTTAAAAAAAACCGAAACCGGAAGCGGAAGTTAGACATGTTTTTTTGGTAGCATTTTTTTCAGAAACTGAATTTTGGAAATTTTAATTTTAATAGTGGAGATTAAAGAAGGCTTTAGGACAAATTAAACTAATTTTTACCGAACTCTCTAGCTTTAAAATGGCGGCCGCTACGAATTTTTGAACATTTCGACTTTAACGCCCATTTACTCAAAAACCAGTTATCTGATTGGAATCAACTACATCTTTCTTGATAGCCCTTTAAGGGTACTATACCATGAAATTTAATTAATTTTGAAAATATAAAAACGATCGCAATGCCATCACTCCAAAATTTTGGAATTTTTCAAAAAAATATTTCTCAAAAACTGCCCACACGTTTTTGTTTAAACTTTTTAAGCTGATAGAGCTGGGAATCTTCTACAATTTGTTTTTTTTGCATTGCTATAATTTCACTGTGACGCCCTCTATGAATTTTTGAAAATTGAAAATTGGTACCTTTTTATTTATTTAACGGGGGACAATAAAATATTTCTGTTAAAGCAATATAGCTCATCATTGATAGCAAAATCCAAATATCATAATATTTTTTTGATACTTTAATATTTAGGGGGGCTACTGTTTCCCCTCCCCCCCAAAATTTACGCTACAAAATTAAAAAATTGATTTCTTCTTTTGTTTGCTCTAGGAGAATCTTTTTACAAAAAATCAAAAAATCGAATTTTTTGCCCCATAATAATCTTTTTGTTCTTAGAACAATTTCACATACTTTCTACAGCAGTTGTATTCTTGTACTAGTCGTTTAATGTTCAGTGTAGGCTAACTTTTTATTTTAATAGATAGACTCGCAAACCCAGAGCAAAGTTGTAAAAACACGGTAAAAAATAACTTTTTAATAAATGGAAACGTGGCATTTTGGCTTTAAAATCAGAAAGGTTTTGAAATTCTAAATACAAATTAATAAGAGTAATTTCTTGCAAAAAATAATACTTCTCGAGTTATTAATATATTTTCAAATATCAATTTCCGTGCTTCCGTTGATTCAGTCCGAATATTTTACCCAACCTTATGCTTGCAGCGCAGCGGTCGGTCTTTCTTCAACCGCTTCAAAATGTTACAACTTATAAGAACTATTTACTTTAACTAGTCGTGTCTAGACAGGTGTATATAGAAAGTGTTGGAAAATGTAAAACAATGTATTTAAATGTATAGGAAAGTCCAGGCGAAGTGTTTCGCTAATTTTTACTATTGCAGTATCAACGAACTGTGTTAAAGAAACGCGAACAAAACGCCTTCTGAAGTTTCTAATAAACAATGTTTCAATTGTCACTGCATTAACGTGACTACATCACGACATGATTTTCGTGAAACTATTTAAAATAAAAAATATGAATTCGTTTTTAAATTAAATACCGTGTGTTCAAAAAGTAATTACATAAGGGTTGGCCATGGAAAATACAACTTCTGTCTTTGCATGCTTTAGAATTTAACTGTCATTACTCTGTCAGTGTCATTACAAATAACAAATTACAAGCTTAACCTAAAATTTTAAGTAACATCATGTTTTGTTTGTTTAAATTCTAAAGCATGCAAAGACAGAAATTTTATTTTCCATGGCCAACCCTTATGTAATTACTTTTTGAACACATGGTATAAACAGTTGTATAAAAAATAGTGTACGATGTACATGTTAAAAGTAATTTTATTTTGTTCGTGGGGGTTGCTCAACTCGCTATCGCTCGTTTCGCAAAATTCCCCACTCACAAAATAAAATCTCACTCCTAACACTTATATCGTAAATAACTATTGTAAATATGAACGTTGTAAAAACGGCAAATTTTCAAAATTTTGGAAATTTAAGAAAAACCATTTATCCAATAACTGTTTATGTTATTTTTTAAAATGCTCTAAGCCGATAGAAGTTAGTTGTAAAAAACTACCTATTTATTTTTACTAATTTCTCAAATTTTACTCTGAAGCTCTCCAAGAGTTTTTGAAAAATTGAAAACTGTATAATATAGATTTATATAAAAACACAAACGTCAATCGTTATAAATTTTAAAAAGCTGATTAGACGACTCGAAGTTGTTCATTATTATAAAAAAACTAAACAATTTTACAAATTAGTAGTTAATTCGATAGTTTTTAATATTAACAACGCTTTTTCCGATAAACAAATAATTTTAACTACGCTTATCAATTAGCTCTAGGTAAAAAATATATTTCTCATTTCTTACATATTCTAAATAGCGTTTCAAATAAAGTATTTTTAACGAGTTTAAGTTTGAAGTCGGGGTTCAATATCTAACGCCTTGTGGTTGAAGGGGGTGGACCAGTTGGATCCTGTTTGAAATCTGTTGCACCGAGTGTAGATGTAAACTTCAATCACCTATTGGCACGAAAATATTTAAAAAGTAAAGAGTACGGAAAAGTACTAACGACGTGTTTTTCCAACTTTTTTCAGAATATTATAAATCATCACACGTGGAGAGCTTTTCTTTTAAGAACTCTAATATCTATACAAAAATACACAAAAATTCCACTTGCTGAATGTCACCAAATCCAATTACCTTAAAGATAATTGAATTTTTGTGAAAATTCGAGTTGCCATGAGAATCTAGATATCGAAAGCAATATTTGGGAACAACTAAACTCTTAAATTGTGTCTGTAAATCAGAATGTTTTTAAAAATATTAAAATAGTTCCATCTGAATATTGAATTATGCCCTTAGTTTAGCAGCTATATAAAAATCTGTATGTATACTCCGGACCAATAATCCCCTAATGACATCCCAAGATGTAAACTCTTTTATCGGTCAAGTATTTCCCTTATCAATATTTAAACTGTACGATAAAGTGAGGTGAATAAGGGGTGATTAAGGGTAGGAGTAAAGGTAAAAAAGATATTTTTCGGAAACAAAACCAATAAATTGGTTCTCAATGATAAGTGATTGCGGAGTAAAATAATCCGCTACCACGAAATGTAGAAAAATCGGAAAGGTAACACGTGCAAACAATTTGTGGAAGTTCTAGTGGAAAAGCTGTCGAAAAATACTCGTACTGAGTTTAAAGAAACTGCACTAGAAATGCAGAGTATACAAAACGTAATAATTACAATGCCAATGCTGTTACCATTAGCAGTGCCGAAGTATGTCCAAGATGTATACCGTCTGTCTATAAAGTAACCCCCCTATCCTCAACTAACTTTTGAATGACTTTATATTTTACCACAACACTTGGTGTGCTTTAATGGGAAATTAAATTTTGTATCATTTAAAATGGCGGCTGTTTAATTTTTTTTAATGAAAAGGGGGTCGAGCCACTCCCTATTTGAAAGGTCGTTTAGTTCTTCGTCTGATCCTAGAGTTTCAAAAAAAAATTTAGCCTTAACAAAATGGCGGATTTTAAACAAATGGACTCACCCAATTCAATATTGTTTTGATTTTTATATACAGTAGTCCACTTTTTCATTTGTAGGACAAAATGTTCTCAGAAATATCTTAGGTGGCTAGAAATAATATTGAAAACGTTATGTTACAACAAGACGGTGCGCCGCCTCATTATTATAGGCCTGTTTCTGACTTTCTCAACGGACATTTTCCTGGAAGATGGATTGGTATAGGCGGGGGCCTGTAGAATAGCCGGCTCGCTCCGTAGATTTAACCCCCTTAGATTTTTTTCTATAGAGACATCTGAAATCGAAAGTGTACAGAACCCGTCCAGAACCAATTGAAGAACTGGAGCAACGCATTACAGAAGTTTGCAGAAATATCACTCCAGAAACTTATGAAAATGTAAGGCAGGAATTTCATAACCGACTTTTTATGTGCCAAGAAGTGAATGGTAAACATTTCGAACACTTAATTTAATTTCTTCTTGCTTTAATTCTTTTTTTTTTAAATAGACTTCTTTATCTTCGAACATTGTCATTTTGTTATGACTGAATATTTTTCTTTAAAATTCTGGAATCAAGGGCAGAACTAAAAGACCTTTTAAATGAAATTTTACGCGACCCCCCTTTCCTTTAAAAAAATTTTAAATAGCGCCCAGTCTCCATTTTGAATGATATAAAATTTAATTTAATTGTTGGCAAAAAATAGTATTAAATTTCCCATTACTGCACACCAAATTTTGTGGTAAAATATCAAGTCGTTTAAAAAATCGTTGGGGGAGGGTTTATTTTATAGACCCAGTATATAACAAATTATATAACACAATTGTGAAAACTGTGTTATGTAATTATGCTTATTCACAATCGAAAAGATAAAATTCTTTAAATAAATTGATAAGTTTTATATACGTTGCACATATATATATTTTTTTAAATAAGTTTTTGTCAATAGGTAATAGCTGGTGCGAAATATACATTTTTTCATCCTTATAAGGTTAAACTTGTTCAAGAATTATCAGAAGATGATTTTTATAGGAGAATTCAGTTTTGTGAAGAAATGATGGACAGGTGCAATAACGATCCACAGTTTGTAAATTCTATTATCTTCTCCGACGAAGCCACATTTTCTTTAAATGGAGCTGTAAATCGACACAATTCCCGTTATTGGTCGCGACATAACCCACATTGGATGGAAGAATTACACACACAGTATCCACAAAAAGTAAACGTGTGGGCGGAAATTAGAGGAGACAGAATTCTTGGTCATTCTTTCTTTGACACAAGCAGAAAACGAAAACGGAAAAAGACTAAGTGAATTCTGCAAAAAACATAGCCTTAAAACGTATTAAATGGCTTTTATCAACACAAATTATTACATAAGTACACGTGGATACAGCCAACGAAAAAACTCCAATCAATCATTGACTATATTATAACAAACCAAAAGTTGCCTTGTACATGATGTTCGAGCGCAACGAAGAGCAGAATGCAGAACGGACCATCTTTTACTAAGATCACGACTATACTTTCCCTATTCAAGCGTTCAAGAACAAGCAGAAGAGGAAAAAAAAGAAATAAAAATTCAAGAGTCACAGTACAATCTCGAAACCCTAAAACATGCCAGATGTATTGGTATATAAACTAAGATTGGCAACAAAAATGTTAACCATACCTGAAAACGAATTAACACTACCTCTGTTGTGCTCTGAACTTTAACGTTACACTGTACGTTAGTCATTGTCTTTTTGGTGAGCCTAATGAGCTTTACCGGTATGTTTAAGTCTCTCATGGCTTCAATAATTTTTCTCTGGAGATGCTATCATATGCTGCTTTAAAGTCCACAAATATGTAGTAAGTTGTTATTCTGAATTCCAGAGTCTGTTCTAGTATTTGTCGTAAGCAATAGATTTGATATACTGTGGACTTGCTTTGCCCGGAACCCTTTTTGGTATTGGCCAATAATCTCTCATGCAGTACATTAGCAAATATTTTGTATCCAATATTTAGTAGCGTGATACCTCGATATATATAACATGATAATTGGCACTCTTCTTTGTGAATTGGGAAAATGGTTCTCTTGGACCATTCTTGCGGTATTGTTTCAGATTTCCAAATTTCGGTCACTAGTTGATGCATCTTATTTTGTAGTAGTTCTTCACCCTTCTTAAATAACTCCGCCGGTATATTGTCTGGTCCGGCGATTTATTATTTTTAGTTTTCGGAATGCAGATATTATTCCCTCAGGGTGATTGATTTGGGTCTGAAAATGCTTGTGCGCTGTTCTGCTGTCTTTGATTTTCATGGTTCTTTCCCTTCAATTTTCCTCTTCATTTAGAGTGTTATCAAAATGTTCTGCCCACCTGTCTTTTTTGATTTTTTGTTCTTCGTTTAAAAGTGTAACTTCTTTGTCTTTGCATGTATTCGTTCTCGGTTTGAAATTTCTTCTTTCCATATTTATAGCCTTATAGACTTTCTTGGTATCTCTCTGTGTGTGCTTAGCTCTTCTAAGTATTCCCATTGTTTGGACCTGTAAGCTCTCTTCTTTGCTTTATGAGTTCGTTTCTCTTCTCTTCTTTTGTTTTTGTATTTCTCCCGTGTTGTTTTGATACCATGTTTTTGTAACGTTTTTTGATACGTTTTGTTTTTTTTCCGTAGCCTTCGCGCAGTCATCATCAAACCAGTCATTTTTTCTGTCCGGTGTTTTCATTCCAGTTATTTCGTTAGCTGCTTTTTAAATTTGTTGTCAATTCTTCCTGGTGTATTTCTGTTAATAATGTTTCTAGTCTTTCATTGTAGGCTTTTTTTATATTTTTGGGTCCTTAATTGCTTCTGTATTGTATTTTCTTTGTTTTCCCTTGGTGTCATTTTAACGTTCGATATCCGTGCCCTTAATCGTCTGCCCACCATAAAATGATCTGAATCGATGTTAGCCTCGCAGTATGATCTAACGTCCATCACGTTGTTTGAATGTCTATTTTAGATAAGAATGTGTTTAATTTGGTTAAAAGTGTTGGCGTCTGGGGACTTCCAAGTCATTTTGTGTTGTTTATCTTTATGATTAAAGAGTATGCTAGCTATTCTCAAATGTTTGGATGAGGCAAAGTTGATTAGCCTCTGTGTATTCATGTTTTTTTTGTGTAGGCTGTATTTACCGATCGAAAGGTGTCTTCTTGTCCAATTTTTGCATTTAGGTTACCAATCACAATCTTGTATTTTTTACGCACTAATCGTAAGTTTCTTCTAGCTGTTCATAGTAATCGTTCTTTTCTTTAACAGTTTTATCTTCAGTAGGTGCGTGAGCACAGATGATGCTGCAATTAAAAAGTTTTCTTTTTATTCGTGTTGTGCATAATCTCTTGTTTTTTGCCTTAAAATCGATTACCAAGTGTTTGATTTTCTTATGCACCAAGAAACCTGTTTCGAATATGTGCTCTTTGCTATGGCAACTGTCGTACAAATCCTAATTTCGTTTGTGCTTTACGCTAGGTATATAAACAACACCACAAAAGGCATTTGTTTGTAGGTGTGTGTCTGTGATGGCCCAACTGAACAAATGATCGCTTTAGTTTGCATCTAGGTATATCTGCTCAGTAAGTCAGTCAGCGGGTTTGGCGTTTCCGTCCCGCCACTTCCAATCTATCAGTTCCGTTCTAGTATTAGCATGGTTTCTCCTGCCGACAAAGAAATTTCACTGCAAAAATGTGCGTTTTGAAAATTGATGTAAATAAACTATCTACATCGTTAAGCTAAAAACAGTTTTGTAAAATCTAATCAATGAGCGTTTGAAAATGAATTTCATTTATTTCAAAGATGTAACATTTATTATGTAATAGCCTAATGGACATTGTGAGTACAAATTTAATCACATCCTTTAAGTTCAAAGGTTGCTTTTTATCAAGACCTTTTAAGTCATTTTCTGTTCAGACACGGTTCACTCTTTTAACAGTAAAGTAAATTTAGTAAATCGTTGTAAAATGCGAACTAGATATATGGCTAGTTTCTTATACCTACCTCGATCGATATTCTTCACTTGAAGGTTTTGCAGAACGTGTACAATTTAAATTGATAAGTGTGAATTTAGGGGTTTCTATTTGGAGATGATCTAATGGTTGCTAAGGCATGGATGTTGTTGCCTGTAGATTTTATTATCGTGCCAAGTTACAATAATTGGGGTTTCTAATCTAAGAAGGGCTCATTACTAGATTCGGTAAAGAATTACGACGTGAGTGGTATAATGTAGACTTACGCAAACAAAGTTGACTTGCCAAACTGCAATTTATTTAAAAGTAAAGTTTAGATACTTACAGTGTCCTATATTTTACGTTTACTGAAAATGCAAATTATGGCTAAGCTGCTAAAAGTATGTTACATGTCATTCACCCGATACCTAACAAATTAATAAATTAAAAAAAAACATTATGTACTATGAATTTATGATATTCAGTAATCTTGAACAATAAGCGAAATGTTTAATTCAAGTAGAATGCGGGAAAACTTTCTGAAATTTCCGGAACATATGCTTGATAGGCGAACTTTACGGCAACAAGTTAATAAATTAGATATTTCGTATTTCTCGGTTGCCCGGTTACATTTATATAAAGTGCAGGGTTGCTCGTTAAAAGTTTGTTCTAAAATGAACAGTTGCGCAGTATTATTGAGTTCCCCAAAGGGCAATAGCTGCTCACAAACTCATTTATTTTTTCTCGTTACAGAATTATCTGACCCAACTCAAAACAGAAGTTGCTTTGATTATATATTTAACATTCAGACAGTATTTATGATATAAGCAATAATTATGATAAAAGGTTCTGCTTCACTATACTTCTAGTATTAGTTATAAATACGCTTTCGGATTTGTAGGAATCCACATAAGTGGTTTATAAAATGAAACATAATATGTGTGCGTTTGTGCGTGCGCGCTAGCGTGTGTGAATATGTGTGGAACAGGCAGCGGAACTGGTATCATTTTTTTTCCATTTAGAGTTTTGTAGAGACAAATCTATCAAGAACAACTTAGAACCGCCTTGCTGGCTATCCAGATTTCTAATTACCAAAATAACTGTGTAAACAAATCTACTTCGCTTGGTTTACTAAAAAGCTTCCTGCTACTTTTTTTTTCTATCCTACCGAGTCAAACTATTTCATTACTTTTCATTGCAGAAGTCATATGAAAACGTTGTTGTTATTGTTATAAATTTCGAATACGAATTATGCATTCAGGTGAACGACCAAAAAGGAGCTTTTAGAGGTATTTCTCAATAGGAGGTTGTTCCTGTTGTCATTTATTAGGTTTATTCCGATTTGTAAGTAGGAATCCATACATTAAAAAAACAAAAATAGATGGTGGGGTGACTGCGGGGGGGGGGAGATCATGTTTGAGTAGATGAACTATTGGGTAAGCGTGGAATACATAGCAGAGCTTATTTTTCTAGTGTTTCTCTATTCATAAGAACACCTTTTTCCATTTCTGTTTTTTGAACGAGTTATCCAATTTTATAATATCCGTGTAGCTGTGCTATTGCTTATGCGTAGAACGCCTACGTATCTAACTTTTATTTTGAATACGTCCATACTTATTAAAACACCCCTCCCAATCTCCTTGTTTATTGCAGAAGTCATTTGGTTATTTGATATCTGACATTTTGTTATTGTAGGCAATGTTTATCCGCTCAAAATCGATGTTTGGAAGTAGGTAATTGTCAGCACTCAGACACGCACCCAAATACGCAAGCACGCACGCACCAACACATACGCAAGCACACACGCACGAACAATCACACACAAGCAAGCACGCACGCACGCACAATCACACGCAAACACGCACACACGCACGCTGCACACACGCCACACTCGCACACGCGTACACACGCACACACCATAAAAATACTGCTTATTAGTTATTAGGTATTCTCGTACAATTACAATATATACTTATATAATCTATATACAGATTTAAAATTAGAATTTAGGATACCGTAGAAATTTGTCACTCTTCTTAAAATAACATTGCATGCAATTGAATAGCGAGGCTAAGCCCTTTTTAAATAAACGGAAATTTTATTAGCAATGACACTATTACGATTTGATTTATCTTATTTTATTTATGGTGACCCTTTGTACATTTCTATTATTGTGGCCGTTTTCAGTTTAGTAATTTTCGATTATTCTACTGTTGCTTTTCAGCTTTCCGTTTAAATTTTTCGAGTTCCTGGTTAAGTCAAGGATACTTAAACAGTTTTTGATAATCCACTATTACCTCTACACAGTGGCTAGGATAACCCCGGCCACTTTTCATGCGGCGGTCAAGAGATGGCGCTTTAGTTAAGAAAAATTAAATTAAAATACTGGCAACAACGCAGAATCCAAAACGTTTTAGTTATTAAATGCGCCCCATATTAAATCAAAACAACTAAAACGTCTTGGTTTCTGCGTTGTTGCAACAATTAGTAAAAAAATTCTAACATTTATGAGACGAAATATTGTTGGAGATTTATATTTTTGATACATCTTGTCTCAGAGACGTTTTTGTAATTTTTGTACTGCGACGCCGCAGGGACGTTGGGAACGTTGCTTACGCACTTCTATGCTACTAGGGCACTCTTATCTATCTAATTTTCTATATCGTATGTACCTAAGTATCTACTTATTGACTTGGTTTAGTGAAATTTATTTTGAGTTTGATATCTAAGGTTGTAGTTTTTGGACAAATACTTTGGATTCCTGTACATAAGATATATCTGCCGGACTTTATGGGTATGTTTTGATGATGAAAGAAGACTATAAATCTGTAAAGAGAACTAATTTGGAAGCGAGGTTTTAAAGATAGTGGTGGATTCTTTGGTGGATTTGGTGGTTGTCCGTTAAGTAAATCGAGCAAGTCCGATAATTACTCTTCATTGTAAATATTTGTATTCTATAAATATTCGCTAGTTACCTGTAGCCGAGTTTGATGAAATTAGTTAACTTGTGATATTTATCTGCTGCCTCACATGTACAAAAATTTTTATTATAAAATTTTAGAGGTTATAAACCTTAAACTTTAATTCATTTAATTTGTTATATTACTGACGATTTGCATTGTTGAAATAATTATTGTTTACACTGTGTTGGTTAAACTTGAAAACAAATTTGATTTTCTTGTACAAAAAACTATCTTGTTGTACATTTTACATTATTAGAAATAGAGCATTGTTTACATCATATTGCCTAACTGCCGTAGTTTTTACCGTATAAATAATTTGTTGCATTATTTCTAAATTTATTAGTTTACATAATTTTAAGCTGTTATCGGAACAATTCAGTGATTTTTTTCTACGTTTGTAATTTATATTAATTTGAACGCCTTAGGATTTTTTCTTCTTTAAGCAGTTACAAGACTTGCAAACAATTTGCTCAGACAGTTGAGTGACCCTTATTATTGTTACCATCATAGAACACGTACAAAATTTACGTAACAACACGTTATTAAATTTATGCTTGCAATCGGTATTAAGTTATGCCAACGTAATTAACAACTTATATACAAAAAAATTTAACAATGTGTGCAGAAAAAAGTTGTTTAGTAACCACTACGACGCCTTCCTCGTTTCTGTTTCTTTCTTTTCCTAATCTCTGGTTCAATTTACTTTCCATTGTAGAAATGATGTTCCCCTGTTCATAAGCAATTACTTAATGGAAACATAATTCTTTGATTATATCACGTCTTCATCACAAGTCTGAAAGCGAACCACTTAAGGGTAGTTTCAAAATGTTGCTTCAATGAAGAAGACGATTCTGGAAATTTTTAAAATAATATATTTTTAGGGAGTTAAGAGATGTTGCTGTAATAAATGGTGCGATCCTCGACATTTTTGTTATGTTTCCAATATTCAAGAGTTGTTGTTATATTGCTTTAATAAAGGGAATTATTTGAAACATTTTTATAAATTTTTAATTTTTAGAGGGGGGACTTGAGGGTTACTTTAGAAATGTTGCTTTAATAGAAGGAATGTTTCTCCTTATTTCAATAAATTATAACAGAGATGATTTTAATCAATTTTCCAAATTTTTATTTTTAGGTTTTCCCCTACTTAAGGGAGCTTTAGTAAAGTTGCACCAATGAAGGGGATAATGCTTGTCATTTTTTGAATGATTTGCTTTTTTAAGGAGTTTGGGGTGAACTTGTGGGTGAGAACATTATAGAAATGACAAATTTAAGTCTGAAGTCACGTAAAGGTATTTCTTGTTACTAAAAAAACATGATTTTTGATTAATTCAAAAATAGCTGATATGCTCTGTGCAAAAAACTAATGAATTGCGATTTTTTTTAAATCGTTACTTTTGTTAACACTGCTTTTAGTATAAACTTTTTTGTTTGGGGTCGTACGGTGTCTGCAGATTTTAATATGCTTGATTTAGATGGCGATTCATAGCAATGATTTGAAAAAACGCATATACCAAAAAGTTTTTAGTAACACCAAACGACAGCATCATTAAATAAATATTAAAAAAATAACAAGTAACGTGCTGTTGAAGCAAACTTTATAACGTTCTAATAATTTTTATGTTTAAGACGTTTTCGGTTTAAAACTGAATCACCATTTATTTAATTATTCGGTTGGTTAAGTGTGTTTAATAAGAAACTAGAAAAACAATAAATGTACAATTTGTCGAATAAATAATCTCAAATTATATTAATGTTTGCTCTGTTAGAAATGCATAACATTGCAGAAAAGATCACATCCTGTACACCTTGTCAATTAGAGTAGCTTTGCGGATTCTTCTTATCATTTGCAGCACAGTTTCAATATTGTTTCTTCTGAATACTGTAATGTTAAAACTAGTTTAGGGTGAATTATTTAATAACACCTATTTTTCGTCTTAAACATTCTTTTGTTTAAAACAGACTTTTTATTTAAACGAAAAATATTTTTTTAACAAAAAAAACCGTTATAAACAAAATCCAGTACAATACAAAAAAACGCGTTCTTTCAAATCCTTATAAAAAGTTGTTCTTATTGTCATTTGCACACATTCATACTAAGTGTAAAAACAAAATCTGTAAATTTGCGTTATAGTAAAAAAGATGGCGGGAAAGACGTAGGGGTGGTAGGGCTATCGCGTTTGTGCAGTTGGGTAATTTAGTGTGCCTAGAATATACAATGTGTGGATCTTCCTCTTGTTATAGGCCAATGGCCTGTTTAATACCCGCAACTAGTGCGGGTTCTGTGAGCCCTCTTTGCACGTATGCCGGGCAGGAGGCTGGCCTTACCCGTCGAAAGGAGAAGAAGTTCCACTAAATGGTTTACGATTGCCAAAGCTGTTAGTATGACAACCGGGACCGACGGCTTAACGTGCCCTCCGAAGCACGGTTGGTTGCAGATATACCCCTATATTGGTCACCCATCCGAGTGGGGACCAGAGCGGACAGTGCTTAACTTTGAATAACGTATGACCGGCATCCGCAGTTCTCCGCCGTGTGGATAAAGTATGGAAAACAGTTGTTTTCAAGCAAAAATTTCAAAAACAAATATTTTTGGGATGTCAAATCCTCAGTTAACTGACATAGATAGACTCAGAATTTTATTCTAGTTCCGAATATGCAAAAATATACAGGATGTTTCATTTAAAAAAAAGGTAATGCTATTTCTGGTGTAGCTGGGAGGAAAAATTTTCAGCCTATATAATGCGTTTTCATGAAACGTTCTATGAAACAGACTAAAATAAAATACGCTTATCATAAATAACAAAAAAAAGGGAATGTGCGATGTTCCATTAACACCAGGTGTACAACTTTTATATAAAGTTTATAAAATTTATAATCTATCCGTAATCCGATATAATTATTTGTTTTTTACCGGTAGGTTTTTACCATTGGCGGTATGATAGCTACACCACTAGAAAAAAAGCAGACAGGAGTATAGTTATATGCAAATAATTAAATGACGTTGACTCATAAAATAAATTTTAATATATGAAATATTTTCTAATTTATTTGTGTATGATTTTAACCTTTTCCCACTTCTGCATATTTTAAACACTGTTACAAATACATGCATGAGTATATTTTGCATGGCAATTAATTTTATTCTAATTTAATCGTTGTTATTATCATTAATTTATGAACTTCTTTTTGAAGTTAATTAACTGCAAAGCATCTTATTTTGATGTCGATGGCAATGAGTATTTGTTTAAGTTAGTAATTTAATTAGGAACAGGTTTCTTTCTAATTGGTTGACAAACATTTTCCATTAGAACATTGCTAATTTGAAGATTGTAGCTTTCGTTATATAAAATGATTAACATCAACAGTATTAAAATTAAGCTAGACATACTTATATACATAACTTATTTCGGTAGGTCAGTATATGTAGTTTCCGTAGACGTTTTTGTACTATTCTATTAAGGAAAACATTTGTTACGATTTTAATTGCCCTAATATCCGGTCCTTTTAAAAGTGGGTTTTATTAAGGAGTTTACATAAATTGTTTTGTAGCACCTGAGTTCCATTCTTTGCACTTGACTCTAATACATATACAGTATAGTGTGGGCGGTAAAGTTGCAACACTGATTATTATTAAATACAGAAACATAAATCACATAATAGAAACTAATGGACTAGTTCTCACGGAATTTGAGCATAGTACTCCTATACTTTTAGAAACTCTATAAGAAATTAGAATTGAAATCCTTCGAAGAGCAACTTTTGTGAATTACGAACGTAACAATGCGAAGAATGAATTTTCGAAGCACTAATTTATTTTTACTTTCCCGGAAACGGAAGTCAGACATGTTTTATTGACAGAATTTTTCCCTAAAAACGACTTTTTTAAATATGATAACAAAATCTGATAGAAGACCTTAGGTCAAACCGAATACTTTTTTCGAACTTTCTAGCGTTAAAATGGTGCAAGCTATGATTTTATAAAAAAACTAAATTAACAAATCGGATTAAAAATTTTATAGTAATAGACCTGTATAGGCACAATATTGCTGTACACAAAAATTATAAACTTTAAAGTGAAAATAATTTCTAAAATTTTATAATTTTTCAAAATATATTGCTCGAAACTGTCCGCACGATGTCTTTTCAGTTTAGTAGGCTTATAGAGCTAGAGATAGGATACAAGTTTTGTCCTAAGCCGTTTATTTCACTGTGGCGCTTTCTATACATTTTTAAATATTCTGACTTTAGCGCCAATTTATCAAAAATCGAGGTACCATATCAAGATGTAATTTAATATTGTAAATATTTTGAAGCTACACAATGTTACTAGTCACGAGAATGTGTAAAGCCACGAAAATTCAGAAGTGCAAAACTTTCAAAATTTTGACATTTTCCAAAAAAGATTGCTCACAAACTAGCCACAGCTTTTGTTTTTAATTCTGTAGGTGAATACAGCTAACAATGGACTATAATTTGGTTTGCGTCCCAGTTCTCTAACTTTTCGGTAATGCCTTCTATGAATTTTTGAAACTAAAAAATTGAGGCATTTTTATTTAATGAAGGGGAAACGACGATAATTTTTTCCGTTTTTGGTTTATTTAATTATCGTTTTTTCATCAAACATTTAAGACAATAGAAATATACAATTTCGAGTAACAAAGCTGTGCAAACAAAATGCCACAGACGAAAGGAAATAAGCTGGTGGGAAAAAAATCCACGAAAAAGAAGCTGTTGTAACTTAGGTGTACTGACCCAGGCGACAAATGCCTGGACATATCCCTGTTTACAAGTACCTACACTCTGCGGCCTGCGCTCTGCAACCTGCGCCTGCTTTGAAGTGCCGGAAAATGCTGAACAATAATGTTATTGCAGGTACGGAAAGTAACAATACCTGAAATATGAGAAAGTGTTCATCATTTTTTTTTATATTTCATGTTGTAGTTACAAGTTGTATAGTTACAACTTATAAGAATTCTTTGAACAATAGCCTATTAAGAAGCCACTGCAATGCTAAAATTAAGTTGCGACAATTCAGAAAGTTTTATTATCGATTCCGTAGAGATAAATCTCTTTCATTTTGATAGCGGTTTCGTTTTTATCGCAGTTCTAGATTCTTTTTTAGCACTGGCTTAACGCGGTGTCGTCACAAAAGTTGAGATGGGTTCGTTTTTTATAGGACAGGTATTTCGTGAAAAGTGATATGAATTTATAGTAAACCTTTGTATTGAATTTGTTTATTAAACTTTCACAATACAACAACAGTGCAACACATCCTCATTTTTGAGCAACTTAAAAATTACTTTTATTTAGTTGCCGGCTATCTAAACTTAATAATGTGAACTTTAATATAACCGGTTTCAAGAAACTCGTGAAGATTTTATGTAGCCTACTTTAGAAAAGTGCATGTCTAATTTTATACATGCCAATAGTTGAAATATTAGCAATAAACGTATATTCCACATAGTAAAATGATACTTGACGCTAGTATAGTATAGAAATGTAGGCTATAGCATATAAACTTTTACTATTCTGATTGTATATAGTCTAATTTATACAACAAAAAGATTAAAAAAACGGTGAATACTTGACATTATAAAAATATTTATGTATAACACCAGCGATGACAGGACGAGCTTATTTGGATGATACCGTATTTGGAACACTTTTACTTTCAATTAGTTTAAGGTCAGATGAGCCTCTAGCACCATCGTTACGCTTCATTCGTAGCATCAAACATCAATGGTATTTAATTAATTGGCGCAGTAAAAAATAACGATCTCATATTTATTATTCCTTACTTGGAGCCTAAAAAAGAAAAATCAAATCATGGGTATAATTTGCATTGATGAGTTCATTAAAATTATGACAGCAAACAGTTACTTTTACCTCATTTAAAGATGTACTACCCGCAAAAATTATAATTGACTTGCTATTTCATTTTCGTGTTGAACGGCAATTGAAGACGAAGGTTCCTCGGACAGTGTTGTAGCCATAATCGTTAAACTGGTGTCTAAAATTTAGAAAAAAGCTCATTTTGTAGCCAACATATTTCAAAATTCCTGGAAGAATGCGCCAAAAAGTTTGAAAGCTTTTAATATAATAAGAGTGTGTGTGCGTGCGTGGTTGCATGCGTGCGTGTGTGCGTGTGTGCGCTTGTGAGTGTAAAGCGTGCGTGCGCTTGTGAGTGTAAAGCGTGCGTGCGAGCGAGCCTGCAAAAATAGATTCTGATAGAGGATACTCTCACAAATTAAATTTTTTTTTTCCAAACAATCTAAAATCAAATGACGGCCGTTATCTATTCGAAAAAAATTAATTTTTATGCTTGTTTATTTAAAAATATTTAAGTTGTCAGGCAATAAAATTTATGCGGTAATAGCACTAGAAAAGAAGACAGACGCTGTTATGTAAAAGTACTGCAAAAAAATTAAAACTTAAAAGTATTCAAACAATTTTTTTTCAAATACTTCTCACGTTGTGTGTTTCTTTAAATGTTGTAAACTTATAAAGCGAGAGACGAGCTATAATGTTGTTTTTATTCAATGTGTTCTACGTTAGGCGTATGCTATGAATTATTGCCATCTTATAGTAGAAGTTGTTGCTAGATTCTTCATAAAATACCTTTTCAAATATAAAATTTCTTGAAGTTTGCGAAAGCTCAAGCAAAGTACTTCGCTTATTATTCGTGATAACAGGGTGTTATTCTTATGGCTTATTGTATCTTCGCTTTCAGTATATTTTTTAATTATTCTTATTTTAATAACAATACTGCTTTCACACTTACTTTTTTTTTAATTATTCGTCTACATTATGAACATAAAGTTTAAAGCTATTATATTATGTATTAATAGCAAAGTTCGCGATTTTAAGTCTTTTAGTGCTTATTATTGGAGGTTTAAGTCCGAATCTTTTATTATTCTTTATTTGGTATTCAGAAGAATCTTTGTATAACAATCATTCAAATGATAAGGTGAAAAGTCGCACAAATAAAGTTAGAATAATTCATCTCTTTGCATTTAAATTCAATTATCGAAAATTTTCGTTGAATACATTTTTCGAACTAAAGTAGTAAAAACATTTTCAATTAAAAAACTCTACAGTTAAAGGTATTATTTAATAAATACGTCGAGTTTTACGTTTGGTAAATCAAAGTACTGTGTTTTGTAATAACAGATTTTAAGGAAACTTCAAAATTATAAAAATTTTGATAAAATGTCTGTCTCTACGTGTCTCTGTGTGCGTGCTATCTGTTGATGTCATTTTTGCTGACGGCTGCCGACGTTTTGTCTACGGTCTACGACTATGGGTACTGCTGCTGGAACACAACTGACAAAAAAGGTGCAGGGGCTGGATACTAGCGTCTGGTGAGTTCGAGCAACAGCCGATCCTACTTGTTATTCGAACCTTCATGACTTGCCTGTAAAGCTATCGCCCGAACTCGCCGTCTGCAGAGATCGTAACCTTCCTTAATCACATGCACGTGTTTTAAAATTTAAAACGTCAGTTGTACGACTACGTTTTTGATGTTTTGCTTATATGAATTTTAAAAGGATTTAATGTATTTGCGGATTCTGAGAGTACAATAGCTAGAAGGCAGGCCAGAATTTTAGTGTTGTAAAATTGGATTTTGTTTTAATTCTATGCTCGAACAAAGCCGAACCGACTGGACGCTTTAGTCGAGTGTAGCGTTCGTATTCGGAGACTCCATTGCTGATCTGCCGCTTTGCTTCACCGATGTAGTCTTCACCGGAGGATTGTAAAGTAGGTACCTTGTCTTTGGTAGAAGCAATGCGGAATGTTTTGAAACGGGTATGAAAACATGCTTTCTGTTTTGCCGTTTAAGTAGTCTGCTGATGCGGTCGGTGGTTTTATGAATATAAGGTAAGCATGCTGTAGAATTAGGCGGTCTGGGTGTAGTGGCTTGTTGTACAAAAGTGGGTTGAGTTGTTAGGCTAACAGCGTGTTAAGTGCCACGCTTGTTGTAGTTGTTTAGTGTGAGAATGGTCGATATATGGTCAAGTTCATGCTTAAGAGAAAAAGGTTCAAAAATGGTAATAGATGGGTGTATTTAATGGGAGGGGAGACTTAATGACGAAACGTTTTTGTGCTGGGAGAAGTTTGTATTTAGATAAGACAAAAGTGTTATAAAACTTCTTGTTCAAACGCTTCCATACAAATTGATAGAGACGACAGGGGATAACTCATGGCAGCACCTGAAATTTGTTCATAGTATTGTTCAAAGAAAAAAAAATTTATAGAGGTTAAACATTTTTCTACTCAAAAGACAAATTTCTGGACTGGTTGTTAGAAAAAAGAATATCTTGATTTAAAGAATATGAAAGGCATCGTGGGTAGGTACTTTGGTAACAAGGTATTCCACATCAAAGCTGAAATATCTTGGACACTTATGAACAATGTTTGTAGGGTTAAGTATTGCTATGAGATGAGCCTCAAAATGCAGCCCCAAAGTACATACCTTACTACAATTTTTTAAAGCCTGCAATTACCAATTATTTTTAATAAATTTTGTTTAAATGACAGGGTGGTTATTAAGCTTTAGAAAGAAATAGGGCAAAATGAAATAAACAGAAATATACAACTAAACATCACGTTACAAAGGTCTTTATTAAATGTTAATTTGAAGTTATACTAATTTATATGGGATCAAGTCATTTTAAAATTCTACTTTGCGTAAAACAGATACTTATCTTAGTTTCTTCGCCATTACTGTTGTGGTCCTTGACTTGATAACCGTTATCAAATTCTTCTTCTCTGGTTAGATGATTTAGAAAAACACACTACTCGGCTCCAAACAAACAATCTTATTACCATTTATTCATTCAAGATCGCTAATATAATTTTGCAGTTTTTTCTACTGTTGCCTCAAACACGTATTGGATTACTGTTATACTATCTTACTTTTGAATACTTTCAATATAATAATCCGTTGTGTTATTGAACTAGAAAACACTATTTCCATTTAATCAGATTCGTTCTCCTTCTCTTTTAGGAGTCTAAAATTCTTTGTCTCTAAATATTTAACTATTAAAAATTAATAGTTTATTAATAAAATAAAACTCTTGGTAATTGTTTCACAATTTGTTGGTTTTTATTTACTCGACTCGAGTTTCAACCATCACAGTTATCGTCAGGAGTTTACAAATAAAACTAAAACTTAAAACCTAAAGATGTACAATACTACCCATTCTGTTGTCGCCGATTTTAAATGTTAACACGTGTTTTTATGCTTTGTATACTGTAGGTTCAGGAGGGGAGCATAAAAACACGTGTTAACAATTAAAATCGGCGACGACAGAATGGGCAGTATTGTACATCTTTAGGTTTTAAGTTTTAGTTTTATTTGTAAACTCCTGACGATAACCGTGATGGTTGAAACTCGAGTCGAGTAAATAAAAACCAACAAATTGTGAAACAATTACCAAGAGTTTTATTTTATTAATAAACTATTAATTTTTAATAGTTAAGTATTTATTAATACCGTTTCACCATGTTCCTCCCACACAATCAATTCAAAAATTCTTTGTCTCTGTTTACAAGTCGAGCCGTAACTAACTAAAAGTTCTCTTTCTTTTTTCCTCTTCTCTTATTCTGCCATTTTTCTAAACTAATAATTCTCATGATCAATGAATGTTCTATTTCACACTTGTCCAAGTATCACAACGACCGACGTTCACATTCATAACCCCTAGAAATGGCATTTAACGATGCACATAACTGACCTAACCTATGCGATGCACTAAAAAAGTAAAATTTAAACTTCTTATATCTTAAATCATTTGAACATTTATAAACTAATTCATAACTAAAATTAACATAAACCATAATCGTACCAATCTGATTGTGTTTCTCTATCTTTCAGTGAAGTCAAACTCCACAGATGTTAAAAAACGTGAATGATATAAACTAACCACATTATTTGAATTTTAAACAAGAAAGTATACTAAGAATCCGCATCCCTGAATTTAAAACTTTGAAATCAATAACTTACTCTCTTCGCAAATCTGAGATTGTAAAATAAAATGCAGCAAGCATTCTAAAGACTGCTTTTAAGGAAATACAATACTCCAGTCCAAACAACCTAGCTTTAAGGTGCCATAGCAGTATAAACAAGTCAGTTGCGCTTACATAGGATTTTAGAATTTTGTAAAAGGTATTTGGGTAGATTGCAGGTAAGACAGTTGATGGCACCTACAATAGGGCGGAGAGGAATGTTACGAGGCTGTTTCAAATGAAATTTGGATTGTGGCTGTAGGAAATGCAAATCGATACTCTGTTGAAAATAAAAGCTAATTTAATTACTTAATTAGGGAAGCCGTTATGCCTCTAATAACTTTATAAAGCAATTGCGGCAAGTAGTTGTATCAGTAGACGGTCAAGACGGTATATCAGCTTGTTTTACAAAATAGGAATATAAAAATAGGAAGAATTGCCTCAACAATAGGAGTAAACATTGGTTCAGCTCATAGTATTGTTTCTACCTAGTTGAAATTTCATACAATTCGTGCATGGTGGGTCCCTAAGCGTTTGCTTCAACGTGGCAATGCTAATTCTCATTGTGCAAAGATTAGGAACTAAACAATTACAAGACTTGATTTTAAAGTGATTTGGCATTCGCTGTATTCTCCATAATTAGCCTCAAATAAATACCATCTCTTTGGAGCACTAAAAAGGCAATTAAGCAACATGTACTTTCCGGATAACGATATCATGAAAAAAGCTGTAAATGAAAAGTTTCGCAAACAGCCGAAAAAGTTTTTCTCCCATGGAATTGACGGACTAGTTAACAAGTGGAAAAGGTGTATCAAAAGGAAGGGAGACTATGTAGAAAAATAATACATGATTTGTTGATTTACAGAATAAATAATTTTTACAGTTTAAATCCGGATTTCCTTTAAAAGAGGCTCGTATGTTTATGCATTTCAGGAAGACCGAAACGTCGCGTCGCAGTCGGCAGTAGCAGAACCGATTACGCGGCTCTAAACCGGATCCCAAGATGCCATTAACGGAGGCGGAAGTCTCCAAATTAGATGATAAGTGTTATTTACAAATTAGAACCATTTTCTCAAATAATAGACTGCCTAAGTGAATTGATTTTCAGTTTGTAAATACAGTGATTCATTATCAACTTGGTGTCTTACCGCTGTATTAAAGTTTCGGTGATTTATTATAGAAATTTGATCGTAGAGATGTTTAACTCGTAAAACATATTTAAAAATGTAAAGATAATAATATAATAACTTGTCCTAAATTTTACTAAAAGTAAACTTTTAGTGAAATTTACGACAAGTTATTATTATTAACTTTACATTTATTATAGAGAAATACTGTAATAGGAAAACTCACAAAAGTTACCAGACCAACTATTCTTAAAAGTAATTTGTTACTGTTTTGATTTTATTTTATAAAAAAACAATTTGGTTTTATCTTACTTTAGTTAATAGAGTCTATATCATAGAGGAAATTGCACAGTTGTCATGTTTTACATAAAATTAAAAATGCTTTGAACGTGTTTGTAGCTTGTGCTAACATTAATTAAACTCATTAGAATGGATGTCACATGCAATCGGATGCAGTCCTAGTTAGTTACAATGTTTTGTGTCTGAAACAAACGATAAAACTTGAGAAAATTAATTTTGTGTCATTTGCAACAAGGACACTGTTAACAAAAAATTAATTATTTAGTACGATTTTGCTAACGTTTTACGTAGAGTGCCTGACAATCTGAAGTTCTCGCTAGAATTTAAATAGAATAAACTCTGGATGTCATTACTTCGAAATGTTAACATTTTTCACTTGTGTGGAGTGGCAAAACGACGTTCTTTGACTATTTGTTACATCTAACTGTGTTTGTAACGCATGTTTTCCGTTTTATCAAGATAAACTGCATTTTCCGGGTGATCAATATGTGATGTAAATCATAACCGGTTCGATTCTTGTGCATTCCCAATGTTAAATAAATCACATTAAAACCTTAAACGCTTGGATGAGTGGTGGCTACTGGTTTTCACTTATCGGAGTTTAGTGAATGTTGGTTTTACCGTCAGAGTTGCGCAACGGTGTATTATTCTAATTTTTACGTTATAAATTAAATCGTTAGTTAGTGCGTGAACAGATGATTTTCAATAGTCCTTGATATTTGTACTAATAGATCGTTTCCAAACAGCCCTGCTCCAGTTATCGTTTGTTTGCAGGAAACTACCTCAATGAATCATTTAAAATTTTAACTTCAACAATGCTCTTTCTTGTTTTGTTTTCTAGTATTTCAAATTTTACATAAGTGAAATATGGTGCATAATTTTACCTATAATTGTGTAGACCGAGCGGTCATATTCATTGTTTCTGGCGGGATAAGATAGCGAGTCAAATTTTAAACTCTTCGTGAAGATGCACCGCACACAATTGTTTTAATTATGGGTGGTGTGGCATCTTGAAAACGGGCGTAAACAACACTATTTAAATTTAGAAGAATTTCCAGCTTGACTACGTTGAAGTTTAGACGTTTATATAGGTTCAACATAATCTTGCATATACGTGCCCAATCAAGTGGGGTGCAAATGCAATTATCAAGTTTTTGTTATATTTGACTTAATTAGACCATCTATCACAAACTGCATTTTACGGTGTTGTACACAATCAAATTTGTTGCAATTAATTCAATATTGTGTACTTTTCCTATATTTTTTGCTATTACATAGGTAGCGCACCATCCCTGAGATCCTCGAGAAGGATGTAAATACACTTCCACGACAAAAGAAATGTATAAAAATACTTAAAACAACAAATTAAATTAATAGCATGATTAAACGAGTAACTAACAATGTACATAAAAAATGTGCATGGAGTGCAGTTGCACCCCAGTTGGACCTATGAAAGTTAATTTATTATAAATAAAGTAATTAATAACTTCAACCGGTATTTATTTTAGTCTTATACATATAACTAAACAGATGTGGTTTTGTACGAGCAAAGAAGCGTCACATTTTGGTTGTTTACATCTGCAGTTGACTTGATTTCTATTCCAGAACTTATAAAATAGCAAATTAAAAAAAATCGTTTTGCTCATTCGTTAAAGGTAAAGCTTTAAATGTTTGTGATTTTCAAATGCTTCCAGTATATCTACTTTACGTTTATTATCACAAAAGTATACAGGGTCGCTATTATGTATGGGACCAAAGCTCTCCTGGTCAAACGGTTTGAGATATGCATTTCATATTTGGTATATGTTAATTTGAGGTCATTTTGCATATTCTAAAAGAAAACAATTTTTTTTGCATATAGTTTTTAAGCGCGGCCGCCATTTTGAATTTTTAAAAATAGAAACCCAGGCTGTGTGATACATCAATAGAAAGCTTATTTTTTTCTCTTTTCAGAAATTAATTTTAATTACTGTTTGTGTTTTGTTTATTTATGACGTTTTGTTAATGCAAAAGTTACTAGATTCGTGTAAATGTGCAGTGGCGAATTAACCAAGTACACCAGCTCAAGTAGGCAATTAATATGCAAAATAACCTCAAATTAACGTATACCAAATATGAAACGCATATCTCAAACCGTTTGACCAGGAGAGCTTTGGTCCCATACATAATAGCGGCCCTGTATAATGTTAAAATAAATACTTATTGAAAGTAATAATTTTTTTCTTTCTAAGATATTATTAATAAAAGCTTAAAAACTAACTTAAACTCGTGATAAACAGTAACACAACAAAGCAAACTAAAAATAATATTCTACAAAACATGCCAACATTATTTTGTTTTGCGGCGCGCACACATTTAGCACTAGCATGACCGCCCCCGTGTGTAGAACACTAAAAATGATGCGATTTTAATATGTTCGGTTTACTGTATGTAATTTATAAGGTGGCAATGGGCCTGCTACAATTCTTTCACTACTGATATCTGGAACTGCTTGTGAAGCTCAAAAAAGTCAATCTAAATATTGTCATTGAGGTATATTTTCATACAATGGTGCCTAAAAGCACTGGTCTACTCATTTTCTTGATTTTTGCTGTTGGCAATTTTGTGTCATTTTTCTTCGAATCCTTTGCTCTCGAAAGAGCGTAGGGACTTTTTCTTTTATGTCCGTGGTGAGCGTGCTTAATGAAACACCCAGACATAGGAAACCTACTGTTTAATGCGGGCTCCGAACCCCAGGAAATGCAAACACATCTTTTGCAGAAAAAGTTTTCTAGGCATACTATCTCGCTGGTTTGCCATTGCCTTGCGAGGGATAACAATGACTGTTAAAAATCCAATGTTCTGGTACTGAGATTTGAAACCCAGACCCCAAGCATAGCAGTCCAACTCTCTAACCGCTAGCCTGCGAGAGCCTCTCTTTTGTGTAATTAATTTCTTAAAATTTCTAATATTAGATTTAGCAGTAGCATTTAGTATTTAACAAAAATATCGGTGTTTTATTACTTTTATGCTCGATAAATATTAAAAGCATTCTTCTCAAAAGCAAGAAATCAACTTAGAAATAAATCAAAAACGACAATACTTAAAATTGAATAATAAAAAACTTGACACGTACTTTACATGTATTTATTAAAATAAAATTATTTATCCACAACTTACATATTATAGAGGCATAATTCTACTATTGAGAGGCGTCTTATGGTATTAATAAAACACATGGGTCTTATAATTAAGTCATAAAACACGTAACAAAATCAAACTATATTAAAAGTTCCTTGTTAACATTTATTATATTCACATTAATAGACAAAATATTGTCGGTTTTTACTCACATTCACATTGATATTATTTGTATTTATGTGGTTTAATCCGTTTAATTTATCATTATGACCTTTTTGACAGTTTTGATTAGTGACAACTTGCTACTCTGATCTTTCATATAATTTAATTCGATGTTTCAAAATGATCAATGTCGGTATTGGTTATTGGTTATATAAAATTTTGTATTGCATTTGTGGATTACCTGCAAATAATAGTCTGAAAATTTAAACACTCGGCCTTGCGGTCTCGTGCCTAAACTCATAATCCACTCATACAATAAATAACTATTCCTGATATTGTTTAACAAATTTGAATAATCGGATAACCACTTTAGATCTGTCATAAATAAACTATACATCTAAGTTTTGTACAGGCCAAGTTTCGATGCGCAGTGTATGAGTAGTTTATTATTCAGTATAAAATTGAAAATTTTGTATGGTTTTTCCTATTATGTGCTAAAAATTTATACAGATATGCACGTTTTACGTTCCGAGAATACCTTAAAACCAGGTTTCCTCATGGGGTCTGTGTGTGTCTCTTTGCAGTTACGAAATACCAGGCAATAAAACCAGATAACTTTTGAAAAAATAAACGGATGGAGAGTGGTGCTCTCTTTCAGAATGGAAGCGCTCGAAAAAGAAGATTAGATTTGTATTCTACACATGTCAAATAGGCGATCTGCACAAGCGCGTTCTTCGTGCCATACTCTGGTAACTGTCAATTTTTTGACTTTTTTTTAATTAGTTTTGAATTTCGACTTGAAAATCGGTATAGACATGTTACATGAGTATAGGAATGACCGCCCAGTAAAAGAGAACTAAACGATGTTCTTTTTCGGTCGTTTACCTGAACAGGTTAATTGAATACTTGTGTAAATTTTGTCAATTTTTGAAAATTTTGGATACTTTGTAAACTCTAAAACTTGTAATAATTTTGACTTCTTCTGAAAATGTTTGTAAATTAAGTAAATTTTTGAATGTATAAACTCTGAAAATGTTTGATAATTTTGAATGAACACCTTAAAAATTTGGCAACATTTATGCATATTTTGAAAATTTTAAAATTCGAAGTTTTTAAAAATTATTAGAAATTTTGATAATTTTGGAAATTTGTAAAGTGTTTGAAAATTTTGAACATTAGAACGGGCTTATTTTACCCAAAGGCCGGCGCTACTATCGACTGTTCATGTTACTTTCATATCTACTTTACAATTTATTAAGTAGTGCGCTGTATATACAATTTATAACATTATCGTTATGTAAGGATTATAGTATTGCTTAGAAAACAGAATGGTCGCATTAATTCAACAAGTTTAACTTCAAGGCAAGGCCAAGTCGGCGCCCGGTTAAGCCAAAATAAATAAATAAGCTTGATGCATTACGACAGAGCATTGCTGCTACTGCAAACTGTACAATAGTGTTTTAATGATTGTTCAAATAAAACTTTGAGCTTTGTTTTGGGATATTTTGCTTTTCTCCTATATTCTTGTACATAGTCTAAATACATATAGATACAAGAAGAAAAATAGAGCTGTATTATGCACACTTACTATTTCAGGAAATAAACGAATTTACGGAAATCATGTTCATACTTGCCGACTTCTTGCATATTTCAGAAAATGTAATAAAACTGAATGCATTAATAACATTACCATTTACAATTTAAAAACTCAAAACGTTAGAAGCGTCAAATGTCAAAATTACAATTTAAAACGGTCATGAACCAGGGTCAATTTGAAGGAATTATCTAATCACCCTCGGGTAAGGCTTTACCATTTACAGTAAAAAATCCAAGATTTCAGATAGAACTAATCTTACCTAACCGAACCTACCATACACAGTCACCGTTAATAGGAATTAATAAAAGACATTCATTTATACGGTTAGACGAGTTTCAAATGTGAACATTAAAGTTTAAAACACAAATGAACGGGGGCCAATTTAAAGAAAAAGTGGGTATATTTATTTTAAAGATAAATTGATGTCGATCACACTTGTAACTAGAAAATAATAAACATTCACATGATTATTTAGTAGTTACCTATGTTCAGTTCAGTCGCTGAATTATTTGAGAATATACTACATATACTGCGAGACACATTTGGTGTATGTCTTGCATCTCGACACAGTTTATTTATTACTTTTAAAGTAACATTACCATAAGAAGTAAGGATCGTGAGCCGTAGACCGCAGGTTCCGCTAGTCCTATTGAGAATCACATAGGAATAATTTTTAAGAATTTGAAGCAGAGAGCTTATTGCGAGGAATGTCTCGTGGGGGTTTCTCGGCAGGTTTTTTATACTTAAGTACGCCTGTTATTGAGGTATAACAAATATTCATGTTCTGAAATGGAAACCATCATCGGCTTTGATTTAGTTAAATAGGCAATTTTGTATGCATTCTAAATATAGAGGGTGTTTCAAAAAACATTCGTTCAGACACGGATTCCTTACCTAATAAAAAAAGACACAACATCCGATAAATATGTGTCCTTAACAACTTATAGAGATTTCGGGAACTAGAGGAGATACAAAGTTGGTTAAATTAGATAAGAGTTGCCTAATTAGGGGAACAATTTAATGGTGATCTTGTTTTTCTCGAAATACTCAAAGCTTACTAGATGCAAGCTGAAAACTGAAAATGTAAAATTTCTTTAACGTAAAATACCAGGTTCGTATTAAAAATAGAAAACTCTTATAAATGAAAAAGTTGTAGATCTATTGAAGCTGTATGAAGAAAAAACAGTTTCCCTACAGCGTTTTGTTTCCTTATTTTATAAATGCACGTTCGTGAAAGGTGTATTATGTGTTTTTAAGTACGTTAAAATTGACGGCATCAATAAAATAGTTTTCGAAATGCTCGTTTTCAAAACGGAACTGCTTTTGTTAACAATTTCTAAGTTTTTTTCAGATTTGGCTGACATATTTCTTGTCGTTGGGGTAGTTTTAAATTCTGGTATTTCGACAAATCCGAATTTTATTGCTTTATGACTAACTTCCAAAATTCCAGTTCAGAAATGTAGATTATAGAAAATAAGTGAGCCTCAAAACATGATTGTAAATTATTTTTGACTACTAAATTTAAATGTTTACATTTTCATATTAAGGAAATTACATGATACTTATTTGTTCCTTAGTTGTTTTATTGAGTTCGTATTGCAGATATGTGTCAATTATACAGAACGTGTTTAACCATTCGAAGTTTGTAGCGACAAACTTTTAATTAACACTTTCTTTATATTAAAATTAAAATTTATGAAGCTGTTACTTAAATGAATTAAATTTGTCACCGTTTTGCTAGCAGATTAAATATAGTAAATAATAGGGTAGAATAATGAGATAAATGCTTATATGTTTTTCCTCCGCTTATTCACTGGAAAGAATTGTAACTTTATATATATAATACGTCATACAGCAACGATTTCAAAATGTAATATCTGATACCAATAATTTGATTGATATTCAACTCTTACTCAGCGTAGATAGGCAACTTTAATTCCCAGTTGGATAAAAACTTTGCCTATGTGTTTCTGTATTCTGAAGTGATAACGAAATACATGTTTGGTAATGTCAATTATAAACTACTTTTAATTGTTGAAGCACATCATGTCAACACATTTTATGACTATACAATGTAAACACCAAAATAACAAGAGCGGTGTGGTTAATGCGCACTGGTATGTTTTCAGGCCGGAAGAGAATAAAAGTCAGGAAATTTCATTTTGTGATTGCTTTGAAACCTAGTGTGAAAGTCTTTGCTTTAAAAATCCAATTTCAGATAAACTTTATACCTAAGATTCCAGATATGTCGGACAAACCGAATTGCACAAAAGACTATAAATCTATAAAATAAATTACATTCACTGTGCAGTTAACGCTTATATTGCACAAGGATGACTTATAATTTCTTGTACAATCTTATCGAATATTTCATCCATTGCATATTTCTAAAATAATTTTCATTACTTCATCCCGCAAGTTTTTGCATTAGTTTTTGAAATCTTGAGAAAATCTTTATTTTACCCAGCAATCTTCGTATTTTCTTAAAGGGATGTAGCCTTTTATGGTGTGCTTTAGAAAACAGGTTTGTTTTCAAGATTTATTAGCTACATTCGGACAAAGAAAAGCTTTATGCCTTTAACATTAACTCTACATCGTGTGTTATATACGAGGCGCGTTTAAAAACTTGTCAATGTTTGGTCTTTTTGTAATATACCCTAAAATTGCAGTTCAATCTGTCAAATAGTGTTCGAGTTACAGCTGGTCAAAACGAGTGTATCGAGTGATTTGCCTAAAAGTGAAAAACATTGAGCACCGAACTATTATTAAATACCTGTTTAAGAAAGGTTTAAAGCCTGAAGCAAGCCATGAAGTCATAGTTAACACTTTGGGTGCATCTGCACGTTCGTACTTTATAGTTAAAAAAGGGCAGCGCTTTTTAAACAAAGCAGAGACAGTCTGGAGAAGGATCCGCGATGTGGAAGGCCATCAAGGGCAGTGACGGCTGAAAACATTGATAAAGTCCGTGATGTGGTATTGACGAAGATGCGTAGGATAGTTGAGGTCGGGGACATCTCAACTGAACGGGTACATCACAATTTAACTCAAGAATTGAGGTTAAGTAAGGTCTGCGCAAGATGGAAGCCGCAATAGCCCACTTCGTAAAAAAAACGAGTTCGGCGCCAAATTTTCCAGCATTGTTTGGACCGGTTTTTGGCGAGCTAAAGCGATTTTATGCCGATTTATCACTACAGATGAGATATGAGTTCATCACTACACGTCAAAGATGAAAGAACAACCAAAACAATGAAAGCATCGCGTCCAAGAAAGGCAAAGAAGGTCGCTTTGGCTTCCAAAGGGCCAGACTATAATTGAGGCGTAGTACGCTAACTTATTGGACTGTTTAAAACAAAAAATTATTGATAACAGACCGGGTTTGGCGAAGAAAAAGGAGCTCTTTCGTCACGATAATTCATCGCCTCACACGTCCCGAATTGCAACCTACAAAATTAAAAAACTGATCTTCGAATTAATTTCCCATGTATAGTATTCTCAAGATTTTACTCCGTCGGACTACCATCTGTTTCCAAACTGTTTAAGACAAAAATAAGTTGTAAACCTAGCTACGAGTATATACAAAAGTGCTTCATTTCGGATTTTTGGTGGCTTAAAGTAGATATTGGTGGAGGGCTTTTATTTAAAACCTTTAAAGCGATTTAACCAACTATTTAAAATTTGGCAAAAATATTTTATTTTATACAAGACATAGTTTCACCAATTTTAAAAGCCCAACCACCAACCAGTGATGTAGATACATGAATAGGCGCCATGGATTTTCTTAATTTTCTTTTAAATTGTAATATCTTTAAAAAACTGGTTAAAGTTCTGAATAGCTTAAATACAAATACAAAAACATTGCTTGTGAAACAATTACCAAGCGTTTTATTTTATTAATAAACTATTACTTTTTAATAGTTAAATATTTATTAATAATGTTTCACCATGTGCCTACCACACAATCAATTCAAAAAAACATTGCTTTATTGTATTTGTCAGACTAACTGTTACGAAGATATTTGACTGTAAAGTCGTAAAGTGTTTCATGTGCATAAATTGGGTTAAAATAAAAATTGAATAATCAAAAAATTAAGCGTTGGTCTGACGAAAAAAGTAGAACATATAGTTTTAGTGTATTTTTGTTCTAGTTATTTAAATCTATAACCCGTTTTAGGAAAGATTACAGAAATAAAATAAAACTTAAGAAAAGGGTGGCGCACCTTAATGTGTCTACACCACCGTTTCCTAACTGAGCTTTTTTAAATTGGTGGTACTATGTCCCGTGTAAACTACTTTTCGTTCCAAATTTCAAAGTATATTTCAAAATAAAAAATCTATAGTGCAAACAGTCGTTAAGATATAAAACGAAACTGTTTCATTAACTTTCATTTTAGGACGCAATAACCCTGAAAGGAAGCAATTTTGTATATAGGTAATCCTAGTTAACTGGACGTATTTGCACACTCAGAATCTACGGTATTATTTATGAAAACTTTTTTAAAAGCACTTTGTTTGTACAATGCATTCACTTAAGCAGTTGCATTTTAAACTACTCAAAAGAATTAAGGGATCAAAATTTCAAATGCTTGAAGTTTTTCTAGGGCCTATGGCATTTTAATAAAACTTGGTATACGCATTGTCGAAGGAAGCATTTATTTTAATGAGATGCTATAAAAATTGGATATCATCTTAACATCTACCACATCATTGAACACTGTAGCTGATATAAGGAAGATATACCTTCTGACAAAAGTGACCCCTTAATTCTTTTGAGTAGGTATATAAAGTAAGTGTGTTTACAATTAGATGAAATTATCGATACTGACTCGCTACTTTGGCTGGTATCAAGTATCGCTACCAGTATCGAAAAATATCAAAATATTGAAATATCGAAAGTACCAAAGCATCTAAAGCACCAAAAGTATAGAAGTATCGAAAGTATCAAAATATAGGAAATATCGAAAGTATCAAATTTGGTTTCACATTTTTTACATGGCATTAGAATTGGCCTTTGAACATTCTTTTTCTAATAACTTTTTTTTAATATTTCATCAAATAAGGCAATTTTTCTTCAATTTATTTAATATTATTAAATTTCCCGCCAAAACTGAAGTCACGGACCTGTGTTTTAATCAATTTTCTTGTTTTCTTGAGATGCAGAAACGATTGCAAAAATCTGTTTTTGAAAATTTCTAATAGAAAATTTTCCCCATATGTGGCAAACATTTTGTCGGTCACTGTATAAGTAATAATTTCTTAGGTATAAGCCCAGGCGGAGTGTTTTGCTTTTTTTTTTATTACATTTTACAGATTTACTGACACCAACATTACACCTACTACTAGTACTTGAGGGTAACACTAATAATAATACTTGTTTTGTTTTGTTTTTAAATCAACACATTTCGAATGTTTATTTTTACTAATATGACATATAACTCATTTGAAAGCGTTTATTGGCATTCATTCGATCTTTACACACGGCACAATATACAATTTTACAGTCTGTTGCGAAAATGCAGATCTCGTGCACGTGTATTCGACGTAAAATAGAAGAAATGCTGTCGTTTATCCATGATTTTACCACAACATTTCGGAGCTTAAATAAGCATATTGCATATATAAGAACAACTAAGTATGTCCGTTTCAAAGTAGAGTTTTCCAAGAAGCGCCTATTGATGTTAAGTTCATAGTAACAGTAAAAAATATGCAACCGTAATTGATGTTACAGTTTCTGTAACAGGCTGATTTACAGCAATCATAAAATAGCATTTAAAGATATATTTGTAAATTCTAAATTTTGGATAGATGCAGTAACTAGAACAGGTGAGATAATTTCTGCAATAAAAAAATATAAATGGGTGCCGAGCACGCAAGTTCTAAGAGAAACTTCTTAACGTGTTCTCACTGAAAGTGTTTTTTGAATTCTATGATTTAACAGAAAACAAAAACGGTTTCAGTTACAAGTCTGGTATTCAAGTCAATTTCCAAACAAATAATTTAGAAAGTCCAAACAAACATGTATAGACCTTTACATAAAAGAGAGTCTGAAATGTTACAGTAAATTCAAATGTAAAGATTGTAACAATAGTTTAGTAAGTTTACTCGTAAATCCTGATTTATAAACAGAAGAAACTTATTAAAAAATTTTTAATCGTTTATTTACACGTTATCATTTTTATATTACGTTACATATATTCATTATTTCTTTCCATGTTTTATGAATGTTGAAAGAAAATGTACAACTAACTAAAGTTATTTTTCTATGTATACAGCTTCAAGCACTATCAAGGTTTACGCATCGATGCGGCACAAAACGTGCACAGTGTTTTGTTAAAAAATTCATTTTCATAAGATCAAAGTTATGCCCATGTATGATATCTATTTTTTGGTTAAATATATTTCTGAAAGTTTATTCTTAATGTTGTTCGCTGCATGTATATGTTAAAATCCACATATAAAAAAATTGTAGCTTAGTAAAAAGTTTACAACACAAAAGCAAAAAGTCATATTTGTAAATTTGCTGGACAAAAATATTTTTCTTTTGGAAATTAAAATGCGATTATAGACAGCGCCGATGCAGCTTCTTTTAAACCAAACAATAATCAATTAGAGATATACTTCTCGAGATATTACGTTATAATTGTAAAATAACGCTTAATTTGAAAAATTGGCGATATGGACATTTTTTATAATTAAGAAAGTTCGGTACCAGATAAAAAAGTTGTAAATGCTAATTTTGTATAGCAAATAAGATATTTAACATGAATATGTCAATATGATCTACTTTTACGCAAAAACCATTTTTGTGAAGAAAGCGAAGCGACGCTTATACCGTTGGTCGAATTTACATGAAAATTTAATCCAGTTCTAATTTACTTTCATATAGAAATGGTGTTACTGTTTCAAAAGTGTCGATATTTAAATTGGAACTGATTATTTCCTTGTTTTTGTAGAAACGAATTATACAATTCGAAAGTAATTCAATCTTCAATAAAATATATTATGAGTCACATCTCTCTCTCTAGATGTGCTCTCGGTAGGCTGGGTATATAAGCAAAGCAACAAAATACACACTTTTAGAGATGTATGTCTGTGATGGCGCAACTAAACATCGATCGTTTCAGTTTGCATCTATTCGACCTCACTTCCGTTCTGTGGTTGCTCCTTCCAGAGAAAAAAAATTGTATGTATTTTCAAGTTAAGGCAGACCTTTAAAATTTACTTGGCTACTTACAGATAATTTTTCTCATAGTCCATTACACATTGCGAAGCTTCTTGCAATAATGTTTTGGTTGCTAGTAATTTATACAGATTTTTTGCATATTTTAATATTATTTAGGAGACAGAGTCAATTTCTGCATTTTGCTGAGCTTTTTTCAACCCTTTTGTATTACAAAAAGAATGTAAAATACGAGTGTATTTGTATAGATTGAGATAATTTCATTCAAAATGATATTTACATAAAATTACAATAGCCTATAAGTACCCCCAAAATACATTACAAACTGTAAAACGTTTGACAACGGCGTTTTAATCACGTTTTAGTAACGCTTATAGTCGGCATGCTGGTGGCAGTTTGCAGTAGCAACAAAGTTTACGTTGATCATAAAATTCACTGTACAATATTCGCGCGGAGTGTAGATGATATAAGGTATAAAGGTAAAGCCTAGGAGAGAGGGAACGTAACCCTCTCCAATGCGTAGGAGTTTGCTAAAATTTACAGTCTGCAGTGCTTTGATTCTGATATAGTAAAATAATTCAGAAACACTGGACTGTTTCGCAATTAATCTGAGATCAAAGAAACATTACGATACTTGTGTAATGTAGTAGATATTGTTTCCAGTTAGAAATTTATTTAGCCATGTTAAACTTCAAACCGAATCTTAACTCCACAGCATATGATAAATTTATGACATTTGACATGTAAAGGCATAGATTAGTTAGGCATTCAGGTTCATTTTCAGGTCCTTTTGAAGCTGTGCTTAAGCTTTCTCTTCTCTCTGGATATAGTATACTTAATAAATTTGTCAACTTCATCTTTGTTTATGTAGGTATAAGCAAATGTTGCCTCTGCTGTTCCTACACTTTTCGTGTTTACGATTCATGTACTACAATAGGATACGGTAACCGATCATTGTTACACCCGTTTATTATACAGAATGTAGACATAAAGATAATGCGGATATTGTATTATGTTATGATCAAGCATGGTAGTTTAATCTAATGCAATTAAATTCATACTGATTTTTTGGGTGCTTATGTATCCGTGGGTATGGGCATATGTCAATATGTTAATACTTATTTTTAGAAACATCGTGCCAAAGTTTGCTGCTAGAAAGTGAATATTAAAAGTGTATTAAATATAGAAAAAATATCTTTGTATTCCGTTTGAAATCTTTTGTATTTACTTTTGTTAATGAATATTTATACCCGTCTGAAACTAACATTGGAAAAATTAGCAAAAATAACGCGCCACTAGCAAACTAAAGGAATATCAAATTAAATAAAAAAATGTGGCAGTATTTTTGAATTGAAGTTAAAATCACTAATTGCTAATACAGGTGACTTTGCTTAAAGATGTTCAAAAACACCGAATCTACTTGGTTACATTAAACGCTTTTCCTATGGAAAGAAATGTATAATGTAACGAACACGTTCTTGAATAATAGATACAAGCTGTATTTATGCAGTATCACTCTTATTTCTTCTTTGAGCACTTTCTAAACCAGCTACATAAGTTAGACGGATCGGAAACCACTTTACAGATCTGAAAGACATTTTGTGTAATATTCAGTCCCACAACCAGGGACGAAATAGTCTGATTGAAAGATACACAACGCACGAGCGGGTGTTTCTGAAACAGGTGATTTGATATTAATAAAAATGTAAATCTAGGCGTTCTAAAAAATGTATAGGCACGGTAACCTTTAATAGTATATTAAAACACAAGTTGCATAAGGCATTGTCTTAATGTATGAGTCCAAGATTGAAAAACGAGGGAGCGTAGCGACCGAGTTTTTCAATGGACGAGTGCGTCAAGACGCCTTATGAAACGAGTTTTTTATACTATTTTTTTCTATTGAGGAGAATTAATGAAAAAACGTTATAAAAAATTGCTGCGATCAAATTTGGTAAATTTAGTATATATAAGTTGGCAGCAAGTTTCAAATTTGATCATGAATATATCATGAATACCAATTTTTGTTGGTGAAATTTTACTAAAAACAATGCTTTAAAAGACTCTCTTAAAACACTGTTTTTTAGCTAAAACAGTGCTTTAAGAATAACCTTAAAAAACCGAAATAGAAAAAACAAATTTAAAATTGAAAGTGATAATAAACTACGTTTTTTTTTATTGGTGCCCCATTTTACCTATTTAAAGCACGCCTCAGCGTGTTTAAATCGAACTTTCAAAAACGCGCGTTTTTTAAAGTTACCATGGCAACATCAACAACTCGCGAAACGTGAAGTCTAAATGACAATTTTTTGATTATTGATCTGACAGGAGTACCTTGTAACGTCAAATAAAATATTACTAACAAATGCAAAACCTGTATTCAAACATTATTTAACAATTTTAATTTTATAAATGAAAATGGAAAGTAGGGTTAGTATTGTTTGAGATATTAATATTTCGATTTTTTAAATCGGAGGAAATGGTATTTAAATTAATACTGTTAACATTCTCAGAACTCAATGAGGTTGAACTTCCATTAATGGCACTCCCAATAATGTTTGAAGATTCTTCTTATTGCTAATGCTCTCTTCAACATAACCAGTCGCCACAGCTGCCGATTTCCATCCTACTTGTCGTTGGATTTGATGTATTGTCATGCCACTATTTGCCATAATGGTAGCGGACGTACGTCGAAAAGCATGTCCCGTGTATTTCTCAGGATCATCCAATTTAAGATAACGTGCAATTTGCAAGGGACATGATCCAAATGTATTAATACCAACCACTTGACTGGTACATTTCCCCTTATCATATCGTAAGAAAACTCGGTCTGTACCTACATTTTGGGGGCGCAATGATAAATACTGCTTCACCAAACGCACATAACTAATTGCTTCACTGTCGGCTACAGTAAAGCGTCGACCCTTCACTGTCTTAGACGGTCGGATAGTAATAACCAATATGCTTCGTTCTTTTTTGATATCATGTAAGCACAAATCGCATAATTCACATCTTCTACAAGACCCAAAGATACCGCAAATGGCTACCACCTTCAAAAATAAATACGTAATGTCCGGTGCATCTATGAAAAACGTCCGCAAATCATCTTCATCGAATACATATGCCTTCTTGGCTACGTCATTCTTACTAATTGCCTTCATGAATGCATGCACTTTTACAAATGATTTTATATCGACTCCTTTGTTTATCCTCAACAAACATTGTAATTTCGAATGGATAGCGCACATAGTCGACGTCTTGTACTGCTCTGACATTTTCTGAAAGTAAGCAAGCACAACTCGTTCATTTATATCTGTTACCTTTTGCTCTTCCATCCATTTGATGAACTTGTCATATTCTTTTTTATACGCATCATTAGATTTTTGCGGTATTAACCGCGATTCTGCTTTACTATTTAAAAAATTGATATTAGAATTCATTTTTAAGCAGTGCGGTGACAACAATTAATCTTTGATGGCAAATTGCAAATTAATTTCTGTTTTTCTCATTTCCATGACAACGAAAGGTATACTGATGTCAGATCACGAATTCAACCATTTTACATTATTAGTTCTTATTTCCATTTTTTGTAGTAATAATACCAGTATTTATGATTTCAAAGTGCACCAATATAAAAAAATAGCGTAAAGTATTCGTGGATAACTGGTCTTTAAAACACTTGCTCTATTTCGAGCACTCCGGCTGCGCCGTCGTGCTCGAAAAATCGCGCGTGTTTTAAAGACCTTTTTCATCCATTTATACTTTAATATACTATTTTTTATACAAGTCATCGACAACAAAATTTTGTAGATGGGAAAAAAACCTTTGATAGAGGACGTCACACATTTTTAAATTAAATACTTGTCGCCAATTTGGTAGCCAATTTTAAATAACTTGGCATTAATGTTTGTTTATACAAAAAGGAATAAGCACATCGACATAAAAAGCGGCATAAGAAAATAAATTGTTGTGATTTCAAAGTATATTTTGAAATATTACAAGCAAAAGCAATTTTTCGAAGCAATGAAAATTAGAACTAAATTATTTTTGTGAACTGGGCATACGCAATTTGTTAGCTAATGTAATTTACGGTGATTAGTGCGTTAGTGCCGGCTTCCAACATTTTGCCGCCGGCATGACGTCATCGTCTCCTGCAGCCGTTTAAAAATCACAATTTTGTGTTCTGTGGCATGTTCTGCGCGGAGCACTGCCGTAGAAAAATGCAGTGAAGTTATCTCTGGTTATGTTTTAAGAATTTGGTTTTACCGCATAACTGGAAATTAAAGTTTATATATACAGAGTGTTAATGAATTGTAGGGACAAACTTCTAGGGCTTGCAAAACACAACAAAGCAAACAACTTTTGTTAATAAAAGTGTGGTCAAAAGTGTTACCTTTCAGGCATAGAGCTTCTCAAAGACACTTTAAGGAGCGCCTAAATGTAGGCAAGTCAATTTACTACCTACTATTTGTTTCCATAACGACGGAAATTAATACAGGATAAATAAAGCCCTCTTTCCTACTTTTCAAATTCAAATTAAATTTAAAATAAATTAATTAACAAAATGTTTCAAAACTAAGCAATAGAAAAAATCAAAATTACAAAGCAAAAATCAACTACTTGATGAATTTACAATAACTAATTCAAAAATTAACAAAATTATAGTAAATGTTCAAAATGTCGCCTCCCAACTTCTACACACAAAGCACATCTACGAAGTAAATTCCTGCGCACCGTTCCAAATATACTAGAAGTCTGTTGAACTTCTTCACATGCAGCAAGAATACGCGTTCTTCTACAGTTTCAACTGGGGTAGTATACACTAACGTTTTAACATGACCCCACAAAAAGAAATCAAGTGGGGTCAAATCAGGAGAACGTGGAGACCACGCCACATGCTCTCCTCGACCTTTCCATCTGTTGGGAAAAGTGTTAATTAAAAATTCTCTGACTTCCGCCGAAAAATGAGCAGTTGCACCATTGTGCTGCAGCCACATTTGAGGTGGAACATCTTCCAAAAGTTCAGACAGGATATGCGCAAGAAATTTGAAAATTGCTCCTGTTAACCTTTGGGGTAGCAGATATGGTTCAATGAGTCTATCGCCAACAATCCCGGTCCAAATGTTCACTGAAAATCTTTGCTGGTATCCTTTTTGAACCACAGCATGGGGATTTTCATCGTCCCAAATGTGGCTGTTTCTACTGTTGAATATTTCATCTTTCGTAAAAGATGCCTTGTCACTAAACAGAACGTTTACTTGGAATTCTGGATCAGAACGAAAAAAACGAATTATAAAAGGCACAGAAAGAAACGAATGCAAGAAAAGTCAAAAAATATCACAAAAATATCGAATTGTGTCAAAATTGACGTTATTTGAATGCATGTATGTCTAGATCATTTTTTTTTCAAAATTCCGTGTGACTTGTGCAAAATAATTGAAAATGCAATTTGGGTTGCCTATTTTCAGGTACTTCTTAAAGAATCTTTAAGGGGCTCTATTTTCTAAAAGGAGACACTTTTGACCACACATTTATTAACAAAAGTTGTTTGCTTTGTTGTGTTTTGCAAGCCCTAGAAGTTTGTCCCTACAATTCATTGTATATAAAATTTTTCAAAGTAGGTACTTAACTAAGATGTCCCCCAAGTCACTATTTTCTGCTTTGACACCGCTCACACTTGTACACTACACAAGCTGAAAGGTTTGGTTCTTTTGAGTCTTCTCTTCAGGTCAGTGTTGTCTAGAAGCTGCAGCACTTCAGAGTTCACGCACGTAGGCGTGGAGTCTCACCTTGTGTTTTGCTGCGATCTTTTTGATCTCTTCTCTAATTGTTGGTACCTTCAGGTCTCTGTATAGGTGGTCACTCCTATAGTACCATGGGACATCCGCGATGTTTCGGAAAACATTATTTTGAAAGACAACTTTTTTTATATGATTCTTTATTGAACATCCCCAGAGTTGGATCCCCTAGGTCTAGACGAATTTTATATTTTGTACAGTAGTAGCTTATTATGTACTGACAGCTGCGATTTTCTGATAATTAGCCAGCACATTTTTCTATATTTAATGTCTAATTCTTTGTTTTTTTAACGTGCTCCCTCCATCGCAGGTGCACGCAAAAATTTATTCTTAGGTATATTGCTTTGCGGCAATATGGGATAATGGTATTATTTATTGACATCGGAATTTGGTCATGCTGCCTGTAGGCAAAGACAATATGCACCGACTTGTTCTTACTGATTCTTGTTCTCCTGTTTTTAGTCCAGTCGTTTCTCTGTAACATGCTTCTTGAAGTTTGGTAGTTGTTTCATCACTATTTTTGCCAATAGCCAAGATAGCTGTGTCGTCAGCAAAGATGGCAATTGTTACATTTTCTGTCTAAAGGATATCGCAGGTGTATAGCAGGTAGAGAATTGGCCTCAACACTCTGCCTTGAGGCACCCCTGCTTTTATTTTTCTATACTGCAATATTTTTACTCTTGTTTGACCCCAAACATTCTTCCAGATATGTAGGATTCTCATATTTTAGTGTACTGTTTTGGTAATGCATTCTTAAGCTTATACACTAGGCTCTCATACCAAACATTATCATAAGCTTGGGCTACGTCTAGGAAGATGCCTGAGCATATATTTTCTCTTCGTATACCTGTACTATGATGTCGGTTATTCTGTAAATTTGATCTATTCTTCAATGTTTGTTCCTAAACCCAAACTAAAATTTAGGTATTAGGTTCTTGTCCTCAATGGTTGGTCTTAGTCTCTTCAACAGTAATTTTTTAAATAATTCTGAAATAATAGCCAGTAACGATATTGGTCTATATGATGATACTTCATTGGAAGGTTTTCCAGGCTTGGAAACCATGGTTATCTCCAGCCATCTTTCAGTTATGACCTTCAAGTAAATTTATTATTATCATTTTAGAAAAGCTATGGACATTACCCCGCAGAAAGAATACTGTCGGAGGATACTAGGAAATTGACCAGATCTCCTTATGTTTATGTTTTATGTATTATTTTTATTATAATTTTTCTACTATACTGTTTTATTTTGCTTAGATGTTCTCAGTAGAGCGCTTAAAAATAGTGTAAACATTAAGAAAATGCTTAAAATAAATTTTAGGGATTGTCTTTGTTTAACATATTATGATAAGGTGCTGATTTGTTTATGTAAAGATAGATTTAACTAATGTTTATCATTTATGTTTTGTTTATGTTTTATTAGAATTAATCTAATCAAAGGTTTTATTTTGTTTATTGAATTATTTATTGTACATTAAGAAGAAGCTTAGACTAATGTTAAATAGTTCCCTGCTAAAAACGCTGATATTACTATCCGGTCAAATTAAAATTTACCGCAAACATCAGTAAAGTTTACGTTACGTTACACGCCACCCACCGGCGCGCGAGTCACTGCAAATGTAATGAAGCGTAAGGCTTTTTACAGTCCTAACGCTCTGTGTGAGCCCGCCCGTTAATAATTTTTTTGGTTTTGAAATTACCACTTATTTATTAAAATTAATTGCAGATCAGTGGGTGGAATAAGACTGCAAACTTATTTTTTAGATATACTAATGTTTAGGGGGTCTGCTTCTTCGCCATTTTCTAACATTTTGGCTAAAGAATTTTATTTTTTACCTCTGGCTTTTTTTATCTTTTTTCCGTTCTGACGTAAAATGTTTTTTAGGAACTCAGTTTTTGCTTGTTACTGGATACGCAATATTTTAAGAAACGTTCAGACAAAATACATTATCGAATTTTTAAATGAGCAAAAAGTGCTGCTTTGCTTCGAAAAATCAAACACAAAGTGTAAACGTAAATCGTCTATTGTGCTGTGTCGCTAGTTGCTATAGTGACTGGCTAGAAAAATAGAAATAAAAAAGTTTTCTTTTTATATCAAGTCAGTTGTTAAATTTTCCTAAGCAGGTGTTTATCGCCACCCGTTACCGCTCACTTCATTTTGCGCAAATAACGAGAAGTAAGTTAGAATGCTTTTCACATGAAAATTATTTTGTTTTAACAGATATTATAATAAACAAATAAATAATCTGTAAAGCATTATGTTGTAGATCTTATGAAACTGCATTTTGAAAATAATTTTACGACTGTGTTTTGCTTTGGTTTCGAGATAACACAAACATGAATTTTTTATTTGAAGACTATTGAAAAGCTTATTTTTCCCTATGACACACTTGAAACCTATTTCCTTTATACACAAAGAAAGTGGTGGGTTTAGATTAATATCGATCCGATTTTGGATATGAGGACATTATTGGATTTGTAGTGAAATTCTGCATTTATACTTAGTGTCTAAGAAATGGTGCCATTAGAAAAACATGACTAATTTACAAAAAAGTGATTTCTTTAATAATGAGTGCCTGTACCTACCAAACTACTCGTAAAGAAATTATGTTTACGTTTTTTGCATATATCAAAAACTCTAGAAAATACTAATGATTCTGTTGACACCCGGTTTATAGAAATTATTGATTACACAGTCCAACAATTTTTACTTTTTTCTCTGCTGACTATGATCTGACACTTGTTATTTACTAAATTTGATACGCTGATTTCAAAACGCGCACTCATTTTTCTCTATCACGTTAAGTTTTTGTTGTATAGCAAAATGAAATATAAAAAAATAAAATCGAAATTCCTAAAAAATTATTGCAATTTCTTCATTTTCTTTTTTAAGTAATTCCCCGGGCGCCGGGGATATTTATGAATGACCTAAGCAAAATTCGATACTTCCCCGCGATGAATGATATCGAGGATTTTTTTAAACGACCTATGCGTAATTCGGTACTTTCCCGAGCAAAATATCCCGAGGCTATAAAAGGCTGGAGATGCAGTTTTACGTTATTGTTTATTCGTTATTCGGCTGGCGATCCGTTCTAAAGATTCAAGTCGGCAACATGTCTAGTAGACAAAATTGTTTTAACAGGCCAGATTCTTTTTGCTATATATGTGGAAGCTTCACTGTACTCAGTCAAAGAACGAACATTAGTGATTTTGTGAAGAAAGTGTACTTCGCCTACTTTGATATAAAACTTGGTGATCAAGACAAGTCTTGGGCTCCACACAAAGTATGCAGGCCCTGTGTGAATAATTTACGACAATGGATCAAAGGAAAGCAAAAGAAACTAGCATTTGGTGTTCCAGTGATATAGCGAGACCCGAAAAACCACGTAAATGACTGTTATTTTTGCCTTGTCCAGACTTCGGGTTATAATAAAAAAATAAGTATAAAATGACATACCCAAGTCTTGAATCAGCAATCCGCCCGGTACCTCATTCAGATGAAATACCAGTACCAGTTTTTAAAGGACTTCCTTCACCCGATTCACCAGATTTGGGCCTTTCAGAAAAAGTCGTCAGCTGCTAGCCTCAAGATTAAATGAAAAAAAATATTACTGAAGCACGGTACGAAAATAACATTTTATCGCAACAAGGAACATGATTTTTTACAATACTTCCGAGTTAAGAGTGGTTTAGTTTATTGTCATGATGTGTCAGGTTTGTTAAACGCAGTAGGTGTGACATCTTATGATCGACATGAGTGGCGCATGTTTTTGGATAGTTCAAAAAGAAGTCTAAAGTGTATATTACTTCACAACGGAAATTTATATGGGTCACTTCCCTTTGGCCATTCACTGCTCTTTAAGGAAAAATTAGAAGACACTGAAAAAGTTCTAAAGTTAATACAATATGGTGACCATAACTAGATCATATGGTTAGCTTATTACTTGATCAACGTGCAGGATACACTAAGTATCCCTGTTTCTTGTGTCTCTGGGATAGTTGGGGTAGGGACAATTATTTGACTCAGAAGAACTGGTCAGTAAGAACATCTTTAAATGTTTTAGAAAAAAATGTCATAAACCAGCCTTTAATATATAGAGAAAAAAACACCTTTCCTCCCCTCTACATAAAACTTGGTTTCATGAAGCAGTATGTAAAAGTTCTAGATAGACTAGGTGACTGCTTTAAGTACATTTGCGAAACGTTTCCAAATCTAAGTTACGAAAAAATAAAAGCTGGGGTTTTTGACGCGCCGCAAATTAGAACTCTGATGAAAGATCCGCATTTTACTAGCTCTATGAACATTATTGAGAAAGATGCATGGAATCCTTTTATGGCTGTTGTTAAAAATATTCTCGGGATCAAAAAAGACCGAAAATTACAAAGATCTTGTTGAAACATTGCTTAAAAATTTTTATCGCCTTGGCTGCAACATGAGCATAAAACTTCATTTTCTCAACAGTCATCTTGATGAATTTCCTGAAAATCTAGGTGACGTAAGTGATTAACAAGGTGAATGGTTTCATCAAGACTTACAAACTATAGAAGAGCGGTACCTAGGAAGGTGGGACACTCACATGATGGCCAACTACTGTTGGAGTATTCAAAGAGAATGTCCAAGTATGGAGCACTCCAGGAAATCTAACAAACAAAAATTTCGTCGTTGAAAACCATGGTAATTTACTATTTTGAGTTAATGTTTTTATATTTGTCTGTTAACCTGTTACCTTTTAAATAATACTAGTGTTACCCCAGCGTTGACCGACCCGGCGAAATGCTAAGTCACGTGATGCATTAGTTCCAATAATGAGACGCGGCGTTGGTGTAGATGTCGCCTCAAGTAAAGCGCGTCTAGCAGACTTTCATATATATTATAAATTAAAATAATTATTATTGAAAAATCGACATAGAATAAAAGTATAAAAATGTTTTACGTTCCATTTGAGGATAGAGACCTTTCATTGAAAAAAAAATGGTCCATATTCGTGAAGCGGTAGCCGCTTGAGGAACCTGAGAAGAAAACCCTTTGAGCTTTTATATATGTATGGATTGTAGTATACATACTTAATTCATAAATTTGTTCGCTTCATGTATCATTTGTTTCCTACCCAGTTGTTAAAATCAAAAATGCGAAGTATGCTTTAGAGCAAAAACTTGACGGGATAGGCAAAAACCAATTTGAGTTTTGGATTCAGCGCACCAAAATTAGTAAAGCAAAGCAATCTCAGCAAGTTTTGTGTTGGCCTGTGTTATCGATATTAACGATATTACCAATATTGTCTGTATATCGATATTATGAATAAAAATTCAATATAAAGGAAATGAATTTAAAAGTATATTAAGTAATAGTTCATATTTTAAGAAGCTGTTTTTTTCTTTTCATTTCATGGCACGGCGAAGTAGTAAACACGTTTGTTTTGAATATCTTTTAATTTAAAATTAAGTATATCAAACTATGTACCGCTAAAAAGAGAAGAAAGGTAATATTGTTAATGTTATTTAATTCAAAGACTGTTTTATTAAAAAAATGCAGGCTTGTGTTATGTGTATTTCGAAAACGAAACAAAATCCAATCGCGTAAATAAATTTCTAGATCCCTGTAGTGTACATTATAAAATATACAGTCTACAAATTTCGAAGCTTTTCACATTGAACGTGAGAACATACGATTTTTCCAGCTTTTTAGCATATTTAGGTATACATACTTGCTACTTCCTAAAAATATTTTTATACTCTAAAATTTCCTGTTATACCTACATACTTTTGTTTGTGCTATATTATATTTAATTAAAAATGTAATTACAAAAAGACACTGAAGAATGTTGCGGAACTGACTTTCATATTCATAAATAATTATCTCACGTTACATTTGCAATTGCTACGCATCCAATTGCATATTGTCTAATGTATATTACACTATTATTTCAATTAGCTAATGGTTTGTCTCCATTAAGAAAACGGTCAAGTCTGTCATTCCCGGATGCCTCGAGACAAAAGCAAATCAAGCTTAATAAATGTGTCTAAAGCAGCATCTGGTTAATATTAGCAGAAAGTTAGAATTACTTTTGCAATTACTACCCTTAATACTATTGTAATTTTGAAATACTAACCCATAATGATCTATTTCTATGTTGATTTAAAACACATACAAGGTCAACCTAAATCAGATATTAATTTATGCAGAATATGCATATAGGAAAAAAAGGGCGTACTTTGCAATAATGTATTAATTAACTGTCACTAGTGATGGATGAACCAATAAGGGAGATAAGAGTATTTTAGGAACATTAGAGATTCTCCAGGCCAACAAATTATATTGTGCGTTGCAATAAAATCAATACGTAGTAGTGACACGTGCCGGCCTTAGGTTTAATCTTAGACATTGAAAGGCAAGAGGAATATTGTAATGAACTGAATAATGAAATAAAAATATTGAAAAAAAAAGTGGTTATGAAGCTGAAATTTAATGTAAAAAGCGAACGTTTAATTATTTACGTGCTTAATAGTTAGTACTACGACTGTAGTCTTAATTTTCATTTTTAATTTCAAAATTTTCATGCAATAGATTTTACTTTACTAAGACTCTATTTTTAAATTGAGCATGTTCGATGTTTTAGAACAAATCTACAAGTATTGGTCTCATAATGGCTATTAACTGCGAATAAACTAATTTTTCTCTCTTTTTGGCTTCTTTCTCATTACAGGCTGGCCGTTTTTAGATTTCAATATTTTCTTTTTTTCCAGTCACCTACGTCTAATTTTTTGGATTTCATTAAATTTTTTGTATAAGTTTTCCATTTCACGACTGATCTTCATCTTCTTCTTTTACCTCGTGGTGGCCAGTTTGCTATCTTTTTTTGGCCATGTTTCTTCCTTCATTCGTTCGACGTGTCCGTACTATCCTAAAGCCCTGTTTTCTATTCCTCTTATAATTGATGCTTGTAATTCATTTTTTCTCCATATTTTATCTCTCCGAGGGTATTTCAAACATCTTCTCGTATAGTTTAGTTCCACTGATCTTATACCCCTTGAGTTGTCTATCACATTTTACTGAAATACGTTACTATACTTTCCACTTTACTTTATATGATATTTCTCTTAGTCTCTTTTGTGAGGTTTGGCTCTATATGATCCCATGTACGACTCTTCTGCCGTTTATTATTTTATCTTCTACATCCTTTTCTATTTTTCCTGTATTCAAAATTATCGTTCTTAAATATCTATATTCTGAGCATGCCTTGATTGTGTCACCTTCTATTTTTTAATTTTTATTTTATTTAACTGTTTTTTCACACACATGTATTCTGTTTTCTTGAAATGAATATTTAGCCTCCACTTTTCATACTCTTCTCTCAATTTTCGTAGCATGCATACCACGCCTTTTCCTTCCGGTGTAACGACTATTTGATCTGCAAACATTGACGAATGCATTATTGTACGAGTATCTCGCATAGAAATTCTTCCGCATTTCCATTACCACATTTCCAATGCTTGTACTACATAGATAATAACAATATAGGAGAAAGCGTGCATTCTTATTTCAGCCCCTTTGCCACTTCCATTTTCTTTGTTATTTTTTGCTTATCTTTTTCATTGCTTTAGTGTTATTGTTACGCTTGATACGTAACTGATGAGAATATTAATTCTCATCCTTCAGGATCGCAGTATAGTTTTAGAAACCCAAGTTTATAGATGTATAAATATTTATTTAAATATCCCTATAACTATTCTACATTATTACTACTGCTAACTTATCTAAATTAATGTAATGAATTAAAACTAACTTAATAAATTAAAACAACTTACATATATAACATGAGGCGTACTGACACCATCTTTCAATTGATTGGACTTCTCCCGAGTAATGCCAGACACAGACTAACTAACTAAAAACTGGTCATACCCCTTCAAGGGTCCCAGTGTCCTCCCACTTAATTATATTAAATTATTACATGCCAACCTTTGATTGGCTTTCTACATTTTATTGGTATCAGCACGACCTCAATATTTTGTAATAACCCTTAGCAAACTTATTTGATATTTCTTAATTTTGTATGACAAAGTCGACACTTGCAGAAATGCAGTTTTGACATCAGCACTTGCAACATAATTATATGCGCAATTATTAAAATAAGCAAGACCTAAATATTAATGGAATTCTTTGAATATTTGACTTTAAGTATTTAATTATTTAATAATTTTGAATATTTAATTTTGGTTCGTAACATTATTCCCCCTTTCGGCAAACGTCGACCCGACGTTTATAAGTTTGAGCCGGTTTACATTGAAAACTTAAATACCAACTTAAATTAAAATAAATTGTCTCTATCAGTTATACCTTATAATCTAACACCTTATTCACTTATTGTTTTATAGTCCCACACCACAATTTTAATGTTCACATTATAACTGTTCCAAAACACCAGTTAGCGTCACGTGAGACACAGCCACCTTCGTTAAGTGCTGTCATTTCACTACGCATGACACGAAATAGTTCATAGCTGCGCGAAAGGTTCCTCTATATCTGTGATTTGGCCTGCTGGTTTGGCGATACTTCAAAACATGGCGAAACTAGTTTGCTCCAAATGCTTCTTGTGCGATGTACAGTGTAAAAACAACAACTCGGTGATGAGTGTTGTTGCCCTTGAATCTGTGAATTTTACAGGAACACAGTTTGTTGGTAAGAACACGAATACTTATTTCATTATTCGATAGCCAGCACATTATTAATCTGTTTTTAGTGGTAAATTTGCTGCAGACCACATGGTGGATGTTGGAGTATCTAGGATGAATTGGATATATTTGTTGTCAAGTAAGGAATAAATGCATATTGATGGATAATTATTTAGACAGGATAATTAGAATTAATACATGGAGTTTTTTAGGTAAAGGAATTGAAACCATCAAATGTGCTTCTATCAGCTGAGTATAATGTGCTGCAACTGTGGTTCTAATATTGTTGCACCTGCTACGCTGGACCTAGGGCTTGCTCGGTGGGTGACTTTGCCATGTCTCACAAAACTGGTCTTTGCTCGTTGCTTATGGTGATTCGGTTTGGCTTGTGGTGTGGTTACATGAAACTGAACGATACCAGCTTTAATCGTAATATTAGGTACGTATATAAACTTAATTGCTAATCTTTATTTATCCTAAATTAGAACTTATTTAAAAGAAATGTATTTAATGTAGCATTATACTAACTTAATTTTCAAAAAAAAAAAATTTAACATTGGGTACATACATTTTCATTTAATATTCGTTGTTAGTTTTGTTTGACTATTTACTTTTATTTTCACTTTAAACAACTGCACTTGATAATGTAACTAACTATTCTTGAACACATTTTTTCATATTCTCCAAATTAATTAATTTTCAGAGCAATACTTATTACGTTAATTAATCGTTAAACTCAGAACTTTAATAAAATTAACTCTCAATAATCTTTACTATATCTCAAAGCACATATTTAGTGCAAATTACAAGCCCACACACGTGCGTATTATGCACCGTGGGATACCAATTTAAAAATCGTTTTTAGAGACCCATACTCTTCTTTCAAGTTCAACTTAATAAGCAATTATTGCGGTTTGTAAGCTTGCGAAGTACAACACATTTGTTAATTACTTGGCAAGATACTATAATGCAAGCATGATGAGAGACCTTTAGCATAAAAATATATGAAAATTTACTTGCTGTATACATTAAGAGATTTCAAATATTGTGGGTTAATAAATATAAAATAATAGAAAAATAGGAAAGTTTAAGTAAAAGGAGTCGAGGATAGGTGCTTGCAAGCAAAGTTGTAGATCCGTAATAATTGAATTCTCTTTAATGTAAGATTAGAAAATACTTAACTTTAACAGTTGTCCTTTTCTGCCCGAACTGTTGGTTTGACAGGTGACAGGTATGAACTGCACTAAGGTATCTTATTCATGGTTGCTTCAACTGAACTTCCTCTTACTAGTGAATATAAATCTTCTTTATTTTCCAACTCGATAACACATCTGCTTCTTGGGTCTGAGTTTGTGATTTCTTGCCTCTGTTTTTTCTCTTCTTCATTACACTTTGTTACATTAAATGAAACTTTTGCTCGAGCTTCAAAATCTTCTTGTCTTGAAGTAAATAGTCTTTCTTCTGTACCCTTATTTTCATCTTCTTTTTCTTCTTTTGGTTTTCTATTCTTGCACTTTTTTATAATTTTATGTAGAAGGTACCCAAAAATAAAACATAAATATAATAAATGTTGTGCAGGTAACAACGATAAGGACTTCATGATGTACTGATTTGGATCCATTGTGGCCTTCAACTGTTGGAATAATAGCAGCAGCTAACGGTGTACCACGTCGAAACAAATATATTATAATAATGGACATCACAATGTTCCATGTGATGATCGTAGAATTGCTAAGAAATCCAAATGTGTCCGTGAATGTCATCGGAACTGAACCTTGGAACATGGCAAAGTTTGTCAACTCTGTAAGACAAATCTCACCATAAATGTATGTGGGCGAGTCAAGGTTCTACCCATACCTTACTCCGGGAAACATCGGACTACCGTCCGCAGCCACATCCACATCAGCAGCCATGAAATTTTTTATATCAAAATTGTTAAAAATTACAAAAAAAACAATTTACACCCTAAATAACTTCATATCTATGCTATCCTAGTTTATCTAAATATCTATTGTAATATTATATTAAATAAAGAATTATTCTGTCCTATGAGTTTGTTTTTTCATAATTCGAATAAATTGACCCAGTTTCTGTTTTTTAATAGCTAATATATGTTCAAACTGATTACCTAAACGTATTATATTGCAGGAATTAACCTAGTAAAGCAACTGCTGAACTGCAAAATTCCTGGGTGTCAAGTACATTGGCCTTGCAACTGCTTGTTAAATGCCTACTTGTATTTAAAAATAGATACTAATTCCCAATTAGCATTTCTAATTAAAAAATCAAGGGTTTCATTTTTTGGCATTTGTGTTAGACCCAAGGCAGCCTAATAAAACTTGTTATGCTTAATAATCCGGCAACCTCCACCACTTGTTACGCTTGATACGTAACTGATGAGAATATTAATTCTCATCCTTCAGGATCGCAGTATAGTTTTAGAAACCCAAGTTTATAGATGTATAAATATTTATTTAAATATCCCTATAACTATTCTACATTATTACTACTGCTAACTTATCTAAATTAATGTAATGAATTAATAAAAAACTTAATAAATTAAAACAACTTACATATATAACATGAGGCGTACTGACACCATCTTTCAATTGATTGGACTTCTCCCGAGTAATGCCAGACACAGACTAACTAACTAAAAACTGGTCATACCCCTTCAAGGGTCCCAGTGTCCTCCCACTTAATTATATTAAATTATTACATGCCAACCTTTGATTGGCTTTCTACATTTTATTGGTATCAGCACGACCTCAATATTTTGTAATAACCCTTAGCAAACTTATTTGATATTTCTTAATTTTGTATGACAAAGTCGACACTTGCAGAAATGCAGTTTTGACATCAGCACTTGCAACACAATTATATGCGCAATTATTAAAATAAGCAAGACCTAAATATTAATGGAATTCTTTGAAGTATTTAATTATTTAATAATTTTGAATATTTAATTTTGGTTCGTAACATTATGATACAGTGCCCTGTGGTTCTAATTCATTTTTCTTTAATCCCCAATTCTTCTCATTGTCTGTCATATTTGTACATCTTGGTACACAGCCATAGACCGTTTGTAAATCCACAACCGTCATATGTGTCTCTACTTTAATCGCTTTATTCTTTTCTATAACCTTTCTTACAGAACCTATGTTATCGAGGCATGAGCGTCTTGGTCTAAATCTATCCTGTTCTTGCTAAAAGCTTGCATATGTTTTTCTATCTTTTTTTTTAATTGAATTTTACATCTACTCTGGATAAGTATTAAGCAAAAGAGTTGTTGGAGTACAAGACATTGAAGGAGATAATCATCCATTGATGTTACTCCTATATATATTACAGGTTAGTGTACTATGGTATGTATTGTAATTGTGGAGAGTATGTTTTATTGCAACAATAAGTCGGTTGGCCAAATTTTCTGTAGTCTCCTTGGAATTTCTTCGTTTGAGAGGTGGCCCACTAGCTCATTCGGGTGTCCGTGAGTTTTTGCGTGATAGTTGGTATCTCAATTTATTATTTTTTCGAATAATCGTGCCATCGTGGGTAGGATACAAACTCCACGGTAGTCATGGCAATTCGTTTTGTCTCTCTTCTTATGTATTAAGATTATGTGAGACATATAAGATTGTAGTGGGATGTCTTCATTGATTTCTATCTTTTTTTTTCTTGTCTTTTTATTTTTCTACTACCACTTTTCTTTTTTACAGATAGAAGTTCCTACTACATGCTGTAGTCGAATCCACATTCTGATTGTCTACATACTTTCAATGTTTTAACGAATATTAAATCTATAATTGATATGAATCTAGTGTACTTATGTATCTATTTATGTTGAAAGAAAGTATTGGCTATCATTAAGTTATGCTCTCCGTATAGTGCGAGCAGCCTTCTTCCATTGTCGTTCACTATTTCCTCTCCAAACTTTCCCACTGCTTTGCCGTTTTCTTTTTTCCCGATTCTTCAGTATATGTCTCCAAACAAGAAGTAGTAATTTCTTTAGCAAATGAACCCCATTTGAACCTGTGAGTTGTTAAGCAAAGCCATAAGGGCACAGATTTTATGGGATTATTGAGCAACGCTAATATTGCCAATTCCAAGGTCATCCGGCAGTTTAGAAGCTGCAACAGCAGACTAGAAGCATGTGATTAGGTAAATCGCGTGCAAATAATAATTATTACGTTACAAAACTAATATCAATAACACCAAAAATTATCGATTGTCTACGATAATAACATAGTATTGTTTGCGACAAAGAAAAAAAAAACAGAAAAAAAAGAGATTTAATGATTTAAAGTAAATACTTTAGAAGGGTCAGTTTTAATTTTGGTAATTTACGAGCTAGGAAGGCTGGGAACTCCCTGAGTGAGTAATTTCGCCCAGCTCTTATTATCCAATGATCTTCAGAAAAGCGATTTCAAAGTTACTCCAACATGTAGAAGTTCATAACAGAATTACGTCTACAAAAGGCATCACTTACTGTAAACTAATAGACGAGGCACTTATTTTAGATTACAGCATTGTTTCCTCTATATTTGTCATATAAGGTAATCGGTTCTGTAGGAAAAAAACAAGCAAGATAAAAATATATTTAAAATAAGAAAACTGCCATGTATCATTATGTTTACTTACTTTATTAAACCTACTAAATTTATTATTATTCTTTGAAAAATGATTTAACAGCGTCAATTGCTGTTTTACCTAACGTGATGTTTTAGAAGAGTAAATTACCTAAAAGTAATTCCCACTGTTGAAATGTAAAGTTTGTAATTCAATCAAGGTTTCACTAAATAGTAGGCACAAGTATTTGAATAGAAGTTTTGGTTTCATGAAAACGCGCTGGTGGTGTTTTAAACGGATCTCAACCCACGCTGAAACACACTTCTTTGGAGAAACTCGACTCCCACCCAACCTCCCTCATACTTTCATCAGGTATATAACTTGACGACCGGTTCAAAATGTTTAATTATTATTTAGGAATTATTCTGTCAGAATTTTTATAAAATTATTTTTGACTAGAACTCTGAACCAGCACAAACCGTTTTGTTTTAAAAAAAAAGTAATATTTCGATGTTGTTTGAACTGTTAAACTGCCAGAGATCATATCTTGGTTAAATTGGATAAAACTGAAAATGTGATACTTCGGTTTTGCACCACACATTTTGATAACGTTGAAAAAATAATATTTCGCTTTTATACGAAACGTTAAACATCCAGGATTCTTAATTTATTTTATTTTAACCGCTGAGTGCCAGTAAATATTCTTTATTTTATTTTGACCGGCCAGGTTACCAGAGATCTTACTTTTTTTGCAATTTTAAAGCAGAATAGAATACTTCAGTTTTACTTTTACCAATTTTTACCAGAATGTTTTTTATATACCGACGACAGGTTATGAGAGTTTTACTTTAACTAACCTATGAAGTCTTAATTACCTGATAATTTTGATATTGACAGGAGCTTTCAAAGGTAGTTTGCAGCTATTTTTCACTCTGCATAATTTCAGAAACCAGTTTAAATTAGTAAAACGTATTTGCAACGCATCGGTCCAAACTGTGACAGTTGGACGTTAAATTTCTATGTCAAACGATTAGCGATTAGCACAAGCTTCAAAATTACTTCAATTGTCAATTTCTAAGTACATTAAAGCCAGTTAAAATATACTTTCTGAACTTACCTGAGAAATTTACCAGAAACACACCACAAACTAATTTTCTTTATCAGATAACCAAAATACCTGCAAAGCCGAGCCAGAGTGTGGAAACAGCGCATCAAGCAAATATCCACATTATAAATCACATTATTTTATTACAGACGGCCGTGGACTTCTTGTTCTAGGGAATAAAATTACATTTTGTGTGTTCAATACTTCCATTTTAATTATAGAAAGCACCGAGGTGAAGTGACAGCCATTTCAACCAGACAACGCATATTAAGAAACATTCGATTGGTCCTTCGACAGCTGTTTGCATTTCATAGGTAGAAAATCAATACTCTCTGTTTTTAACCAATCTACAGCCAGAGAAAGAAGCGTACTTTTTTTACTAAAAATCAGGCATTTACAAACTAAATTGTTCGCATTGTAATTCAGTTTATATAGGCCAGACAATTAGAAATTTTGATATAAGGTATAAAGAACACGTACGTTGTTACAATACAAACACCCACATAAATCCAATTACGCTAAACACTTATTAGAACACAATCATTTAATGACATCTAATAACACCATAAAATGTTTACACTTTTGTGATGATAAACGTAAATTAGATATACTAGAAGCTTTCGAAGTTTTTCAAACATTTGAAAACTGTACCGTTAATGACTGAACAAATTGATCTCTTAAATTCTCCTCTACTGGGCATTTTAGAATAAGAAATCTGCAGACGATTGCCGAGATCGAGTCACCAAGTTCTATTGCTATAACAACACTAACTGTTTACTTTCTAATATAACCAATGGCATGTAAACATGCCGAAATACGTAGAAGGTTAAAATAAATATTGTTAAAGTAATTAAGTATTTTCTATACAGATAATCATTAAATATGGACTTTAACGAAGTAAAGTTAGCATTTATAAATAAAGCAAATGTCTGTTTGCTGCTTTAAAACTTGCGACACCTAGCGAACTAGATGGTATTAAATGTACGATCCAGGAGGGAAAACCGTAGAGTCTGTAAAAACACAGTCTTCTGAGAAATTAAAACTAAAAAAGTATTCCCTCTTTTGAACCCTATTCGTGAACAGAGTGCGTGGCACCCGTTTTAAATGTAACGAAAGTAACTATCTTAACAACATAGTCTGTGATAGTTTAAATTATAACGCATTTATCTGTAAATGACAGCTTTTTACAAAGAAAATCTTATTTGAACTCTACTGACGTTATGCGTCACTGTTCATTTTAACATTACCATGCACATTGCGATATACAGTGAGTTTACATATCAGCTATGTATACTTTTATAAAAAACATGTCAATGGATTGTTTTACTACAATCTATAGGCAACCAACTGTACAGAAAATAATAGAGAGAGAAAGGTTATTCCTCATAGTGTGAGGTTAGGTTCAATGAGTATGTTTATAAATAAACGCAAAATTATTTGAATATAAAATTTTTTGAAATAAAACTATTATGTTAAAAACATAAAATATCAACAATACACAAATTTTATGCTAAATTCAAAAAAAAAACTAATTGCTATTAATTTGGCATTAAACAATTTGATTACTGTTTCCACAGCAGACTATTCGTTTCAAAAATTGAAGCTTTGAAATGTAGTGTTACCTACAGATTGCAGTAAAACAATGCATTGACATGTTTTTTTATAAAAGTATACATAGCCGGTATGCATACAAAAAAGAAAAACTCACTGTATATCACGTGGATCATGTCTTGATTAATAATAGTATGAAATTTTTAATGCAGGAACAAGAATTTTTACTATACAAAATCAATATTCAGAATAAAATACATACATATTCTGATACTACTATAAAACATTTAATGTCTCGTTAAACAATGATTTCGTCTAGAACAATTCGAGTACATTGTAATGAAATTCTCTGGTTTCGAAGGAAACCGGCAAACCTTTAATATTCCAGTAGTATCCTACCATTTCAAGAAACACAAACAGATGAGTGTATTTACCTTGCTATTCAATGACTTGAAAACGACAATCGATCGTGTTGGCTATTCCTATATGTATAAAATATTGCGAAATACAATTGATTTCCCAGTTGCTCTTCGAAGAATACTTTATTTCAAATAAACAACGTAAATCAGCAGGAATAGAATTTAAATAAACTTTAATAAAATTACTTCAGAAATAGCGTATCAGATGATAAAATAGAAAATAATGTAGCACAAAAAATATTTAATTATATAAACTACTAAAATGCTCGCAATATTAAAGAAAAAAATAAATTTGAATTGTATTATATATCATGCTGATAAAAGGCACAATTAAACAGAATAGGGAACAAACATCCAGTTAATATATTTTTCAAAAATTAGTTTATTCCATTTTGTTGAAAAATTCGTAAACACATCATTAATGATAATGATATTGACGAAAATAACGTTTCGTCTTGGATGTGTTAATTCCTGCTCAAAAGACAATTTTAAGGTAATTTTTATATTTTTGAATAATATATCATTCTTTTTGATTCGGAGAAAAAATATATTTTATTGTAGAAAAGTTATTTTTTTATCAATGTTATTAATGTATTTACGAAGTTTTTTCAACAAAATGGAATAAACTACTTGCCAACAAATATAGTAATTGGCTGCCTTTTTTAATGCCGTTTAGTTCTAAAATATTCTAAAAAAACGCTACCGCAAAAATTACATTGCAGTAATCGTGTTCATAATTTTCACTACCAATAAATTTTTATAATCACTTTTAACAAAATTGTTGTGTTTTAAGTAAGTGCTAAACTAACTTGTAGTAATTTAGACATTCTAGTGACATGATTTAGTTATTGTACAATTATAATCTACTCAAAATTTTATAATAATTAAATAATACGTTAAAACTTTTTTGTCAAGCAAAATTATAAATTGTTTTAATAATTGTGAAAATAAAAAACAGAAAAATTGGAAGACAGTGGTGGAGGATTGTTCTACTTAAAAATAAATAAAATCAGATTGTAGATATGCATCCTTACTCGGCTACTAACCTTGGTACATACCAACCGTTGGATACAATGACCAGCGCCAAGAACGTGAGATCTAAGAACCATATAACAAAACCTTTAGAGACCCAACTAATTCTGGTGGCTGGTACATAACCAAAAATACAACTTCGCACTATGTTTACTAGAAGACAGACTGCCAAACGTATTATCGTTATTTTTGTGCCAGTATTGGCCGGCTTTTATAGCTTTCCTTATTTCATGACGATGCACGCATAAATGTTTTGCCGAAAAACCACAAGGATTTCTTCATCCTACTGCTGGAAAACTTGTAGCTTTTCAATCTCTCCACATGAACTGTCTATTTCCATTAGGACCTAAAAGTTTTACTAGACATAATATACCGTCCTTGTTAATGTTGGCGCTTTTACAAAGTTTTGGCCTTTATTTCCAATTTTTATTTTCTATAGTTTTACTATAGGGAAGTGCTGATTTCATGCACATATTTCCGTAAAAACGGAATTTTATAGAAGACTTTCTTTTTCTAAAAAATGCACGCACGCACACACGCACACACGCACACACAAACACACGCACGCACGCACGCATACACGCACACACGCACACGCGTACTCTTTGATTTATCGATCTGCTCTCTTTGTAGTAAGTAGTTAAATAAATGAAAATATTCTCAAAAAGTAATGACTGTTATTTGTACCTGAAAGCTTTGGCATCGTGTAGTATGTTCTTATAGTGTTATTGTTTCAGCTATTCCTACGGTAAGGCAGGCGAAATGCATTGCTCGTATTAAAGTGCTGTTCAGAGGAAGTTAAAGAATGCGTAGGTCGCCCACGCGAGTAACTGCAGAGGTAGGTGCCCGCTTTAGTGATATTCCTATGCGGGAACTGTTTGCTACGTGGTGCATTGAGTTTCATACAGTTATGTTACACCTCATAGCCAGAAAATAAATGACTAAGAGGAAACGTACATGCGTACAATCAGTCTAAATGAGCGAATCCATTGCCACATATTCAATCGATCCTTAACTCAACTATACATAAGACAACGCAAGGTACTTCTTTAGTTATTAATTAGAAACAAAAATCTCTCACTTATTATCAGGACCATTCTACACGATGCGATGGTGTGTTTTCTTCCCAGCCCGCCATGATCAGCTGTGAGTTGGCCACCACGAACGACCTCAAAGTTTAAGATCAAGTTTCAAAAACTGCAGAAGAGCAAAAATAATATTTTGAGAAATGTCGCCGAGATACTTTTTAATTTGAGGAAGGTGATTTTGTGGTTCCCATGTCACTCCTGCATCCTGTACAACTAGATCTTGGTTATAATGAACTGTATGAAATTATGGCTGATCTGGGCAATGCTCGCTTTAGTTTGGAGAACCTTACAATTAATCACAATATTACTCAATTCTTCTTCTTCTAATCCTTCGTGCCCTTTCGAGCGTCGGATGGTGGTCTCTAGTCCTTTATCCATTTCCTCCACCTCTTCCTGTCTCTCGCTATTGTTCTAATCTCCTCCAATGTCACACCTTTTTCTGCTGCTACTTCTTTAATTTGGTCCAGCCATTTCTTCCTAGGTCTGCCTCTTCGTTTCTTAGGTGGCTTTCCTGCTTCCATTAGTCTCCTTGCAATTCTGCTTGGTTTCATTCTTGTCATGTGTGCGAACCAGTTCAGCTGCCTCTTTTTTATTTTTCTCTGTATTGGTTCCTGTTTGATAATTTCTCTAATGTCCTCGTTTCTCACTCTGTCCCACTTCGTCTTTCCTGCCATTCTCCTAAGGTGTTTCATCTCCATGGCATTTATTTTAATCTCGTCCTTTTTTCTAAGCGTCCATGATTCACTAGCATAGATAATTGTTGGAAGTGTTATCATATTATATGTTTTCTTTTTTACCTCTAAATCTATATCTTTGTGGCCTAGTATTGTTTTATTCATAGTGTAGTAAATTCTTGACGATTTGTTCGCTCGGTTTGCCAACTCGGCGTCGATTTTTCCGTCTTCTGTTATTATACTTCCAAGGAATTCAAACGTCGTTACTTTCTCCAGTTTCTTGTTTTTACATTTTATGTCCTTATTGTTTTGGTCTTCTTTTTGTTTCTCATTTACTATCATGGTTTTGGTCTTGTTTATGTTCACTTCCATTTTTATAATTTCTATTTCTGTCGTCCAAGCATTCACCAGCTTCTGCATTTTATTCCTAGTACTTGAGATTAGTACCACGTCGTCTGCATACAGTAGACTGTTTAGTTTTATTGCTTCTAAGTTTTTATATCCAATTACTGTGTCCAGGTGGGTGTATTTTTCTTTTATTCTCTTGGTTATCTTGTCCATAATAATTATAAATAATAGAGGGCTTAAGCTGTCGCCCTGCTTGATGCCTTTCTTCATTTCAAACACCTCCGATCTCTGTCCTTCCAATTGTACCCTCGCTTTAACTGTTCTATAAGAACTTCTTATTGCTCCTATCAGATTCTTATCCACTTTCAGTTCCTTTAAGGTCCTCCATATTTCACTTCTGTCTACTGTATCAAACGCAGCCTTCAGATCTACGAAAGTTAGATACAATTCTTCTCCTTCTTCTATTTTCCTTTCGATTATATTTCTGATTATGTATATATTGTCTCCTGTTTGTCTATTCTGTCTGAAGGCTGCCTGTTCTTCTTCTAATATTGGTTGTATATGGTTCCTTAATCTTTTCTCTAAGATTTTTGTGTACATTTTAAAACTAGTTTGGGCTAAACATATTGGCCTGTAGTTTTCGCATTGCGATTGCAATCCTTTCTTGTAAATTGGTACTATTAAGTTGTTTTCCCAATCCCTCGGTATTTTCTGCTCTTCCCATACTTGACTGCAGATTTTCCAAAACCATTCTGTTCCTCTTTGGCCCATCCATTTTAGCATCTCTGGGGATAGGTCGTCCTCCCCGCTGGCTTTACCTATTTTTATTTTTTGGATAGCGTCTTCTACTTCTTCCCTCTTGATTGTTGATATTACTCAATTAAAAAACATATTATCTTTTGCCCAGCTCGGTAGTCTTCTGATGACGATAGTTGTTTAATTAATGCAGCTCTCGCTCTTAACACTAAGCTACGGCCGCTACCAATGCAGCGGATCCGGATTCGATTCCCGGCCCGGCTGTTCTCCCTCGCAAGGCAACGGGAAACCAGCGAAGTAGATTCTTCCCCAGAAAAACCTCTCTGGAAAAAAATGCATGAACTTCCTGTGGTTCGGAGCTCACGTTAAACTGTAGGTCTTCTATGTATGTTATCTATCGCCGCGCACCAAACACAGACATAGGAAAGAGGTAGCCAACGCCCTGAATAGGGTATGGCACTATAAGAAGAAGAAGAATGCAGTTCTAACCCATCTGTCAAGTAAATCACTATTGTTTAGACGATTTATGGCTTTAGTCAGAGGTTAATAGCTTTTGTTTGGGCGGTTTATGGCTGTAGTCAGGCAAAAGACTGTTAGCGTGCCTTAACATAGGGCAATACATTATATTAAGATTTGAATAAAACATATAAACTGTTGCATAAACGCTTTATGCGACAGTTTAGTGTAGCAAACATAACAATACATTATAACGATGATACAGGACTTGGGGATGGCTCAAAGTTTGTACCCCAACAACATGTTGCAGATCCACCTTCTACTGAACCTAAAGAAATTAACTCGGCCGTGTTAGCACCGATAAGAAATATTAAAAATCAAACGTTATAGTTTACATCGACGATGAATGGCGTGATCGTCAGTTTTATGAAAGCAACCGCATTATGTCTAAACAACTGAATATTGGACAGTCGTAAAAAAGATGGTCAACTTACTTCAAGCGAAAACCTTGGCAAACTCGTTTGTATTTCTATTTGAGAACAATTAATAAATATTTCTTTGTACTTAAACTGTGCGATGTGTAATTTATCCGTACGGTCGCTGTTTCTATTACAACTAGGAGGTGGTAGGAAGATCGCGTTTGCGTAGAATACGAATATAAGTTTGTTTTTTCGAATCCGTCTATACTGATGTATAGCGCCCCTCCTACCATTTTTTTTATCAGTCTTTTGAACCTAATATGGGTTTCCTGCGTTAAGTCGTCTCTGCTATAAAATGCATACAGGTGTACATACACAGCGCCCGCTTTAGCCCTAAATAGTGTATATTATGAAAAAAATAGGCTAAAATGGTTTTCCATGAAATTACTGTAATTTTAGGCATAACTCGTATATTGGTAACACTGAAGCGAAAAAAGCTTAGATGAAAGATCGAGTGTCCTTGAAACTGGTTTCTATACTCCGTATAGAGTGGAAAGTAAAAAGGAATTTCGATAAGCGTTAAATATCAACATCACAGTAAATTGGTGACGCTTTATATGCTCATCTACATAAACACTGTACGTACATTAATACTGTTTTTGTAAGATAACTCTTGAAATTTATAACAGGCGTTTAAGGTGACGAACTTACAAGCTATAAAATTAATTAGCAAATTACCATAGTTTAGCTTTCTTAAGAAAGCTGCGACGATACTTCATTATTCATGTTTAAATAGTTCTGATAATTTTTATTGCTTTAGATTTCATGCGGCAAGAAATATCAAATTATAGTCAACATATTCAAACTGCCTTACATCAAGGCAAATGACAAAAATCCCAGAAGCTACAAATGCCGTTCCGCGAGTAGCGCTAATAAAACACTTGCAAAATTAAAAAATAATAATTTTGTAGTTAGAAAATTACGCGAATTTACATGTTCTAGAAGAGAGCACTCTAACAAAAAAATTGTCGGGCAACCGCCACGGGACCTTCTTCGCATTTATTAAAATTTTTGTGGATTATTAAATATTTCAAAAATTGTGAAAGTGTTAAAAAATGATATATTTTTGACAATTTTATATAAATTTAGAAAATGTTATAGAGCTATTGAATATTTTTCAAATTTCAAATTTTATACTAGATGTTTTCTGAGAATGTTAGAAAAATTTAGTTTGAAAACTTTGAAGTGTGAAAATACTGAAAGTTTAAAAAATTTTGAAAGAGTTTGAAAATTTAGTAAAAATAAAATTTTGAAATTATTTGGAATATTTAAAAATTTCAGTAAATTTGAAAATTTGAAAATCTGAAAATTTTTTATAATTATGAAGATTTTTGCAAATTTTCAAAATTTTTAAAAAAGATTACAAATGAATTTCAACTTCTGTTACACCCTTGGAAGTCTTTTTTTGGCAATTATTCAATTAAACTAATAAGGTAAACAGTAGACGACCAAAAGGAAATACCCCCCACACTTTGTCTCAATGGGAAGTATTTCCACTGTAATTTAACATGTCCATACCGATTTTGAAGTCGAAATGACTGATTTATGAAAAAACTAAAAAACGGTGGTGGTAGTGACCAGGGGATGATAGAAAGATTGCGCGTAAGCAGATCGGTTATTCGACATCAATATAATACAAATCTGAGCTTCTTTTGAAATGTACCATTTTCTTTAACCTAAATTGAATTTTCTGGGTTAAGGCGTCTGAACTATAAAGTGTATACAGACACGCTTACAGCACACAGACACACAATGTATATTCGTCAAAATCTCGAAGTCCGAAATTTTGACGATAACAATACCTTCCTCTACGAGGAAGAAAAAAATTATGTACATTAAATTCGGCATCCAAAAACAATAGTCAGCATTATGAGAACCAATTTATACTAAATCTCTAACTGTCTCACCATAACAAAACGACGGGTTATTGCATCTTGGCAAAATTTAACACTATACCTAGACGACGGCCCCTTCCATATCCACTTAGTTTGTTGAATGTTTCTAGTGAAAGTTTATGTTACTGTCACGACGACTGTTAGTATGATTTTGTTATTTATGGCTTGCTATAATTCTAGCTAGACGAAAATGTGTATTTATCGCGACGATATAAGCATCGCGCACAAGCACATTTTATATAACTTCTTTCAATAACAGACAATTAATACAATAATAACATTGCAAACAGACCATTATAACAGTTATCATTAGTAGGGGTGCAAGTTTTTTACACTATCCTTATTAAAACGCCGTCAGAGAACCGCCACGAAAAAAGTGTTTGCTCATAAATTAAAAAAAAAACTTTAAAAATTGCATGCGTGACGAATTCCACACTCCATTTTCCTACATATTGGGAGCTCAGTGGCCATAACACACGTTCTGGTATAAAAAACTGCTGCGTGTACTCTACTATTTCTCTAATTCAACAACAAGTAGCTGAATCCGCACGTGTTTGTACTTTTCCATACTTTAAGTATAGAAATGTATTTTGATCGCGAAAATGTTTGAGTCTGTGATTTTGAGGGAAACACAGAATCATAAAAGGTCAAGAACCACGTGACCACGTAACATAGGCAACCCACTGTACAGAAGTAGCTACCCTGCTTTATGAAACTAAGTCTGACAGTTGTAGCAATTATCATTGGCGTAGCACAGCGGTCGGCAAGTAATTTTAAGTGGGGTCCGGATACTATTGAAAATTTGTATCGAGGTCCAGAAAAAAAAACTCATAATACTTACTAGTTTTAAATTTTTATTTTGACTCATTTAAGTAATTATATAAAACACAATAGGTAGGTATTCTTAAAAATTAATGCGAGAAATTACACCTGCGGTCTTGAGCCAGTTTTTTATGGTTTGGTTCACGCGGGGAAGAGCTAATGCGAAGAGTGTCTTCAAGGTGGGCGTCCGTTAATCTCGAACGATATTTGTTCTTCAAAAAATTCATTTTTGAAAAAGATGATTCACATACATATGTGCAAACATAGTAACCAGGTTGATAGCTAGTTTTTTGCAATTTTCATACTTTTCTGAAACATGTTTACCCCAAAATTCTTCAGTGGATGCAGTTTCATACATTTGCAAGGAAATATCTTCTTGCAAGTCAATTATCTCCATTTGAAGTAAAGGCTTTGAAAGACTGAACAACTTCGCAGCCACGTTAGTCCATTCTCCCGCTGCAGCAACTTCATAAGGCGATTTAAGGAATTGAGACAGCTTCCCTATCTCTGCAAAGTCTTGGAATCTTGCAGCAAATTCCTTCCCAAGATCTGATATAAACCTTAAAAATACTGCAATGTCTTCTTCAGAGTTCTTCTTTTTATATTTAAGAATTGTTGGAAAATGAATAAATTCTTGACTTGCAATATCTTTTTCAAAGATATCCAGCTTGCGACGAAAAGCAGACACACTTTGTATCAGATCACATATTAATTTTCCATTTCCTTGTAACTCGGTGTTAAGCACATTTAAATATTTCAGAATGTCTTTCAGGAAAGCCACAGCTAGCGTATTGCGCTCGTTTGTTATGAACTCCAAGTGATTCCTTGCTTCCTGCGTATCCAAGTTTTGCAAGAAGAAGTTTACTTCTTCTTTTATTTACCAGAAACGTTCAATAACTTGACCTTTACTTAGCCAACGAACATTGTTGTATTGCAGTAAGTCAGAATATGCCGAATCACATTCAGAAAGAAACTCCTTGAACTGTCGGTGCTGAAGAGCAGAACGAGACCTCATAAAATTGATCAACTTGACCAAGCTGTTCATTACTTCTTTCAGAGTAGCACTAAGTTTTCCACAAAGGGCTGTCTGGTGAATTATGCACTGATAAGATATTAGGCCTGCATTCTTATTCCTGATTCTGTTTACTAATCCTTTGTCTTTGCCAATCATCGCTGGGACCCCGTCACTTGAAAGGGACACCATTTTATCATAACTATATTTGATTTTGTTATGAATTCATCAAAAGTCTTGAATGCATCTTCTCCGCGAGTCTGACCTTTAAACGGCAATATTGCTAGCAATTCTTCCCTGAACGCTTTACTTTCAATGTCAAAAAATCTCACGAAAATAGACATTTGTTCATAATCAACAATGTCACATGATTCATCAAGTGCTATGGCGTAGTAAGGTGCCTTCTGCAGAAGTTCGAGCAAACTACTTTTGTTGTCAGCAGCTAAAATTTCGGTTCTTCTTGTATTACTTCTTGCCGACAATGGAATACCTTGAATTGCGGCGACAATATCCTTTTTCTCTTAAAAAAGTGCCGTGGCCACTTCCAACATGCATTCTTTTACTATCTCAGAGTCTGAAAATGGCTTCTGGTGTTTATTAAGCGTCCAGCACACACGCAATGCTGCTTCTGCGGATTTTTCTTGCTCGCTCATGCAGCGAACTAGTAAGGCCGTGCTTTTTTTGTAAGAAGTTAGATATGCTTGGAGTTTTTCTTTACGAGCTTCACTGCCAAGAGGAAAGTTTTTGTGGAATTGCTGATGAGTTGTTTCGTAGTGTCGCTTTAAATTGGCACTTTTAACAATAGCGACAGTTTTGTTGCATATGAGGCAAACTGGAACCGGTTTAGGCCTATCAGGAAGCGTAAAACAATATTGTTCAGTCCACGCAGCCAGAAACTTCCTATTTTCACTGTCAACTTTTCGCTTTTTAGGATCCATATTGATGTAGGTACGAAACGTTTTAGTACACGACAAATTATAACACAAATGAACGAATGCTCCTCACAAGATCGCAACGCAACTACCTAATTCTAATAACTGACGACGCGACGCTGACGTGTCGAAACATGCCGGCCAGTACGCTCCCTCCCGCCTGCACCCTCGCACTCCAACGCACTCTCTTGTGCTACACAGCACAGCATATCAACAGCTATGTATCTACCTACTAAAACTTGGACCGCCAAATATTGTTAAATAACTTACCTACCTATTCAATTTAATTAATATTTTTATATAACTAGTTTTAGTAACTACAACTAGGTAAGTTATTTAACAATATTTGGCGGTCCCAGTTTCGACCTCCCGCGGTCCGCCTGTTGCCGACCCCTGGCGTAGCACGTACAAATTAGGGCACAGAAAACATGTTTTTATAAAAAAATTAATTTGGCGAGTCACAATTTAAAAGCTCTCTGTTAAAACGTTTAATAAAGCCAAAGTAAATGATAAGATTTATTTAAAAATATTATTGTAGAAAAACATATTTCATTTATAAATTACAATAGCTGCTTAAAATGAGTGACATTGCTTTGTAAACACGAGCTGAATCGTCATTGTTCAAGTTCTGCACGATTCGATTTATTCCCAATAAATAAAATCATGATCAATGTCTGGACACAACCCCAAATGAATAACACCAAACCATTCCAGTATTAATGCATTTAATTAAACAGATAATTTCTGTCAACAGGACAATATTATTCAAGAATATAACTTACAAGTCTACTTACATTACAGAATGTAAAGAGTTCATGATGACTCGACGAGGACTTCTCACAACCAGAATGTTATCTAGCTCTAATGCTGAATACTGAATTTAGACTCAGATTGCGACTGCTACTGCGACTCTCAATGTTTCTAGTTTCTATATATAGAATATCACATCACATGAACACATTAAGCCATGTGTAATTCTATACAATATTAACCTTGGCTTTATATAGCAAAACCTATTAACTTTTTATGATCAATTTAATATTCAACTTCTTGTGATAAGAATTGTAAGCTTGTGTTCATTTATGTAACGTTTGTATGAAACTTAGAAATGTTTTAGAATAATATTTCTTTTTAGGCTGAACTGCTCATGAGTAATAGTAGAATGAGATTCAGAACTTAATTTTAGATGCAGTAATATATATGGGGGTTAATCTTCTCCTCCCTCCCTAATTTTCGCGAACAACTTTGTCAAGAGCAATTCATATAGAATTACAGCTATCTCTAAATAATTCATAACACTAAGACTACGATCCACGGTCCGCTAAACTACTAGGCAAAACAAAGTAACACTGGTGTGGGTGCCAGGTCATAAGGGCATAGCAGGCAATGAAAAAGCAGACCAATTAGCGAGGAAAGGGTCTGAGGCTACCTTTACTGGTCCCGAACCAGTACTAGGTATTACAAAGGCAACAGCACGTGGAGTAATAACTGAGTGAATTAAACAACAACACCAGAAATATTGGAACCATGTGCAAAGACAGAGACACAGTAAACTGAAATACTGAAACTCAACAGAAATAATCTTAGAATTGCGACGGGGCTACTAACCGGTCATTGCAGTCTAAGGAAATCCATGCACAGAATGGGCGTATACACAGAAGAACCCATATGCAGACTCTGTAATGAAGAGGAAGAAACTGCCTCTCATGTAATCTTTGAATGTGAAGCATTAAACCGCCGACGTCACAACCTGTTGGACGAAATAGACCCACAGGTACGCATACCGGAAAGAGATCTGGTCCACAGGCTACTAAACCTAGTAAAGGGCCTTAACCTGTTCACCTAAGATCAAAACGCAAATGCAGAGAAACACAATAGGCCTTATTGGCCGGGGTGTTCAGGAACTCACAAAACCGTGCTCTGCAATTGCTATTACCATAACCAATAACTTAAGTAGCTTATTTATTATTTAAAAAGCGTGGAGCATAGCCCACGGATTCCGCTAGTTATATTTAGTTTTCTGTAGATAAAACTACAGTTAACTGTGGATAATATACAGTGTGTAAATTAAGTAACGCATAAATTCATTTACTCAGCTATTAGCAATTATTTAGAAAAATGCTGGGACAGGTCAATTTTTATTTTCATTTTGGCACATTTTTGAGTAAAACTATTTTTTTGTAAACTTCAAAATGGCGGCCGTGCGCCATCTTGGAAAACAATTTTAAATAGAAAGGGGGGTCTTGCGACGGCTCATTTTAAAGCTATTACTGAGGAGAGTACAGGTGCAAATTTTCAAATATTTTTATCCACCCAAAACAAAATGGCGGCCTGTCAAAACTCTACTTGTTTACTTGTTGGAACAAAATTAGAAGTTTAATGTAATAATGAATAACAATTTAACCTATTTATTATTGTTGTTTTGGTCCCCGTCTGCCTATCCATCTCCCTGGAATGTTTCATTTAAATAAAACTGGTAAGACTGGTACTAAATCTAGATACCTAGAAGCGAAAGTTTTTGTAAAAAACAAAAAATAAACAATAATAAATAGGTTAAATTGTTATTCATTATTACATTAAACTTCTAATTTTGTTCCAACAAGTAAACAAGTAAAGTTTTGACAGGCCGCCATTTTGTTTTGGGTAAATAAAAATATTTGAAAAATTGCACTTGTACTCTCCTCAGTAATAGCTTTAAAATGAGCCGTCGCAAGACCCCCCTTTCTATTTAAAATTGTTTTCCAAGATGGCGCACGGCCGCCATTTTGAAGTTTACAAAAAAATAGTTTTACTCAAAAATGTGCCAAAATGAAAATAAAAATTGACTTGTCCCAGCATTTTTCTAAAAAATTGCTAATAGCTGAGTAAATTAATTTATGCGTTACTTAATTCACACCCTGTATAGCAAATTGAAACCTATTACTTCACGCAGTTAACTCGCTGAATCGTAGTAAACATTAGCTCTAGTTTACGCTCTATTTGACGAAGCCATTGTTTACGGCATTTCAGACCACTAAGATATTTACGCTGCACCGAATCGTAGTAAACAGTGTCTGTTCAAATCGCCGTTAATATTATCCCACACTTTACTGAGTTTGGGAATACTGATGCTCTGTATAATGAATCAACGATAAACAAGGCCAATATTCGTGCGTGTATGATAAAAACAGGGCGAAATTTAAATACTTTTTATTCAAATTTAATTCATACAACCGCAGTTTATCATCGTAAATGATTTAATCAGTAATGCAAAAAAATGTTTTTAAAAGCGCCCCCGAGGACGCAAAATTTACAAAAAAATACCAAACATTCTACTATCTCTTAAAGTGGTGATTAACAAATGGAGTACTCTTTGTTACCGTAATAATTTTGAGAAAATAATAGAATTTGGTTTCGATTTTGAAGACACTTCAAGTTCCATTACAGATTCATAAATATATTGAACAAACCCCCACTTCCAAAACGATTAATTAATTACAAACTGGAGAAGTATCGCTAAAAGATTCACTTGAATTGCTAAAAACGTTTGAAACATCAATTAGTTTAATTAAATGCGGCATTGATAAAACTTTTACAAAATTTTAAATTGTTAAAATGTTATTAATTTTCCAAAAATGTTGAGAAAAGCAGCATTTATAAAGTATACAAAAAGCATCTGGTATAAGATATGAAATTTAAAATATTTTTTAAAAATTGTTCAACTTTTTCTAAATTTTCATAAAATTGTCAAAATTGTAAAATTTCTAAGTATTCTTTTAAATTTTAACAATTTCAAAAAATTTTATTAAATGCGAGGAAGATTCCGTGACGGTTGCGTACTTTATTAAACAATATGTAAACTGCAGATCACTTTCAAACGAACTGTTGGATACCTCGATAGGTTGGAATTGAACTGTCGTTTTTAGACGTTCGATTAAGGAGCGCACGCAGGGGGGGGGGGCGTCGTGAGGTCCGGAGCCGGACGTCCTCCAAGATTTGATAAATATAAATATTTTAATGAAAATATTTTGCATCGAACTGCGCTCAACGAAATCTTAGTCTGTAAAGTTTGATATAATTATATGATAATTTATATTTTGATTAGTAAACTGCTTTATATCTTTCAGTTGATTTAATAATAATTCTGACCGCCCCGTATAATATATCTATAAGCGCCCCTGCTTTGGTAAAATACGCTTTACATATATTATATCTATTGTGGTTCTACATAATATTGTCAAGTAGGTAAGCAAACATGTTTTTGGTATTTTGTTGCTTTATTTTTAAAGTTTCAAAAACAGGAAAGACAAATTTCCAGGATTGTAAATATAGAAGGATAAAGATAAAATATTGCCTACATCGGTTCTTTATAAAATAATATCAAAATGCGAGCCTACATAAATGTACTGCCAGGAGCATAAAACGGTTTTAAATTTAACGGGTTGTTTAACAATTACCAAGTTACCCGCTTTGACGACACTATATCTTAGTGATTTACAAATTCTCTTTTAACTTGAATATAAACAAATTATATACCGACCAATTTGTAATTAAACTGAACAAACTGTGATGAATATCGTATCTTTATATTATTAAATATATCCAACAGCATGGAACTAAATATTTCGTTTTATTCAACTTGATGTAATTTTCATTTAAGGAAACGAGAAGATGCAGAGATGATTTTACAAGCTATATTATATTACCTAATTCAGAGCTAAGCTAACTGTTCGCAGAAATTAGACGAGACCGGTGTTTGCCAAGAAGAAAAGCGGAAAGACAATAACTTCTTGAATGATTAAGTGTTTAAACTCTTCCCTAACTGACGGCTCTTAAAAGCACAAATGAAAGTTGTGATCTTTATCTTTGTCAAAATTAACGTAAATTTGTAAGGCTTTTCCTAAAACAGTATAATAAACTCAGTAAGAGCCATTGATATATTAAAATAATTGTAAATACCCTATAAAACTTGTAAAAAAGAATCCATCTCAAAGTGGAACTCAATAATTAAACAAACTGAAATAATTATTGCCGAGAATACTTATTTTATTTACTTTTGTTTCTTTCCTTCCCAGTTCTCTTGTTTACACTTTATCAAAATTACTTGCAGAATTTATTACTGCTAAAACAGCTTCATTTATTTTGATTTTTTTCTCAAGAAAGTTAAATATTAATGTAGAGTTAATTTTGCATCTTTTTGCCTCGCCTTTTAGATAAAGACTCAATTAAGAGAACTGTGTTTTCGTATTTTCTTCTGTAAAAATATAACTTATCGTAACAATAACCTTGCGTAACCCTCCTAGTCAAACAACATTGTTGTAAAGAAAAACTTTGTTTTCGCATTTAATTGTGTGAACATGTAACTGATCTTATCTATAACCTCGTCCTCGCGTAACCCTCCTAGTCAAACAATGTTGTTTAAGAAGAAAACTTTGTATTCGCATTTTCTTCTGTATTAATATAACTGATCTTAACCATAACCTTTCGTAACGTCCTAGTCAAACAACATTGTTGTAAAGAAGGACACCGTTTTCGCATTTTTTGTGTAAAAATATAACTGATCCTATTCACAATCTTTTGTAACCCTCCTAGTCAAACAACAGTGTTGTAAAGAAAAACTTTGTTTCTGCATTTTCTTCTGTAGAAATATAATTGATTTTAACTACAACCTTGCGTAACCTTTTCAGTAACAACATTGTTTTAAAGAAGAACTATGCTTTGTACTGATCATTTATTATTTTTACTAAACATTTACCTCTTGATTGTGTATTTATTGTATTCGCTGAAGGGCTATTACTATACTGCACGTGTATTTTTTTACTGACGGTTTTTACTGAACTAAAGTACTTGACGTTTCAACACAATACTGTACAGCTTAATTTGTACTCCTTTTCAGAATGACCAGTTAGTATTTTTTTGTTCCTGTAATATAATAGAATGTTTCTTTAAAATTCGTGTGCATTTCCCGGAAAACACTGTTTCCTTATGTGCAGTATAGTTTTACAAGATGCATTCTGTGCAAATTTAAATTTTCATGCCTCCCACATTTTTTTCTTAAAAGGTTGAATTTGCCATAAGATATATAAAAACTCTTAAGCGTTTAACCAGCGATAAAGAACGGCGGAATAGTATGACTATGTGTATTCCGGAATTATTTACAAATGTTCTTCCTAGTACGGCAACTTTCTTAATACCTTCCAGTTGTATTAATATAATTATTATGCAATGTGTAATAATTACTAACATGGACTTCATTGAGAAGTCGAATATCCACGTAAAGAAATTATGTTCTTTGAAAATTGGTGTAGGCTGTAGGCAGTTGTATTTTTACAGAATCTGTTATTCTTTATTTTAAACTTCAGTTTACGCTGCGTTTCTCTTTAAATAATTATTATTGCTAAAACAATAACAAGCAACGGGTAATCTAAAGTTTCCTGACAGTTAAAAACGGCATATTTTAATACTTTCTGGTAATTCGGTAGTTAGGACAAAGAAAAAATGTGATTTGACTAATTTATGCGAGATCAAATTTAATGTCAGCATTTTTGTAAAGCACCTTTCTTACAAGTGCGCGTTGAAATAACGAGTGACAGTGTCATGTTTGTCTACTTAAAAGGTGCATCACAAAAACACAAAAATTCTCGTTTTATTTAGAGAGTGGGTTGACAGATGCTCGGTTCCGTTCAACAGCGGAATATTACGAATTGGTTTTGCTTCCCCTCCTGCGAATTTTATTTACATACATTATCCGATTTCAGCCACGACGAAAAGGAAGCGGAAAACATTTTTGCTTATCTACTTTATATGCATTTATTTATTTTATCTAACACTAACACCTTATACTGTTTCTATGGTGCATTTGAATTCGTTTGTTAAGTTAACTATTAAATACATCGTTCCTTATAAAATACGTCGTCAATGGTAACGTATTTTATAGCTATTTAAAATACGCTTTAACGAAATAACAATACTTTGTTGACTCGTTACCACAGCACACATAACATTCCATAGACAGACCTATCTAATAACTCAAACAAAATTGAGTTGAAAATGACTAAAACTAACAGACTAATTATGATATTCTATTAGTGTTAGATAAAATCACGTGTTTTATAGTTTAAAAATCTCGGTCTATTAAATCCTCGCTCCCTACGGTCGCTCAGATTTAAACACCGACCTCGAATTTTAAACCGTCTATAAAACACTTGTTGTCTTAATAGCTATTATTTTACCTTACGCTGTTTGGTTCGATTATTGAACAACTGCGCAACTTTATATTATATTCTTTGAGGCTTTCGCGGTTTCTCGAACTGTCAATATTACAATTTACTTTCGGCTTAGACCGCGTCGTCATTTGGGAACTACACCCAGCATAATCAGATAAGAACCGACCTGTCGCTTGTCCGCCTTTACAAGCATTTGCTCTAGAAGTCTGAGCAATATTTGTTCGTAGGCCCTGCCTGCCTAAACAGGGCAGTGTGCTTAGTTTATATAAACCTTGGGGCGGACAAGGATTTGATCCTAATGTATTTTCTTTGCCAGGATAATAATACTTAATCGGCTTATGCCTATTAGCTGTTTGTGGAACGCATACAAACTGACGTTTCGCAAGAAATTGCAACTTGCATTTTCAGAGTGGATAGAACACTGAATTCAAATCCGGGAAGTGGAGGTATTTAAACCTCTTTGAGCCAGTCGAGCAGAACGGCGGAGTGCTGGTTGGCTGTCACCGTTGAGCAAAGACGGATCCGGTGGAGCGTGATCGTGAGATCGATGATGCTTAGGAGTCCTCAGAGGATAAACTACCGGAGTCTAAAACCATCCTCCCTGTTTATGTTGTTAGGTTGTTTCTCAATTTCAATTGCTTTACGTATGATACGAGAGAAGTAATGAGGTACTGTGGCGAGTACCCGAGCATTGTCAAAGTCCATCTTATGCTCAGTTAAACCAGTATGCTCAGCCACCGCAAATTTTGTGATGCGTTTGTGTTTGCAATCACCTTTGTGCTCTCGCAATCTTAACTCAATGGAACGACCAGTTTGTCCGATGTAGTTTGAGCCACAAGAGCAAGGGATGTTATAGATCCCGACTGAATTTAAATTTGATATTTGATCCTTTGCCGATCTGAAACCGTTTCCCAAAGTTTCATTAGTCCTAAAAACTGTCTTTATGCTGTACCTTTTAAGAACATGCCCAATCTTATCCGTAATGCCTTTACTGTAAGGTAGAAAAGCTAAGCCTTCCGGAGGTGCCAGTTCCTCCTTAGCCTTGGGCTGTTCCGCATTGCGGATTGCTGTATGAATTTCTGTGGCTGTATAACCGTTTTGTTGTAACGGCAGCAAGAGGTGAGTTTTCTCTTGTTGTAGGTGTTCTGCATCTGATATTCGGACTGCTCTGGTTGTTAGAATTTTTAGCGCAGTTGCTTTCTGCATCGGGTGATGATGCGAATTTGCATTTAAATACCTGTCTGTATGTGTTTTCTTTCTCTAAACGTGCCCTGCGTGCCCCAAGCTCTCATCTGGTTTACGTGTGACATGTACGTCTAAGAATGGAATACTGCAATTTTCCTCTACTTCCATTGTGAATTGGATATTATTCTGAATTGAGTTTAGGTGTACTAGAAATTGTTATAGTGTTTGGCGTCCGTGAGACCAAACGACGAAAGTATCGTCTACATATCTAAACCAGGATTTAGGTTTAAGATCAGCTGCTGCCAAAGCTTTAGTTTCAAAGTCTTCCATGTATATGTTTGCAATAACAGGTGATAGCGGTGAACCCATAGCCGCTCCTTCAACCTGTTCATACAAGTTACCATTCTAGTTAAAAAAGGTGTTTTTCAAACATATTTCGACTAATTGGTTTGGTTTATATCTGTAGGTAGTTTATCTCTAGCACGCCATCTACCGGTACTTTTGTAAAAAGAGGGACAACGTCGAAACTGACTAAAATGTCTCCTTCACACAGCCGTAAACTTTTGATCTTGTTGACAAAGTCACAGGAATCCCTTATGTACGATTCTGTGATGCCACTAAGTGGGCGAAGCTAAGTGGCTAAGTATTTTGCTAAAGCATGTGTAGGAAAATTTATAGCACTCACAATAGCTCTTAGCAGAACTTCCACGTGTGTATTTTGGGTAAACCATAAATACCAGAGGTGATAGAGTTTTTGGGTATGATGCGCTGTTTTTTCGTAGTGTCAATAGTATCAGAGCATTTCATAGCAGCAGTAACTTTTGAGATGAGAGAGTTAAGCGGATTGCGATTAAGCCTTCTGTAAGTGGAATCGGACAATAGTGTTTCCATTTTTAAGTTATAATCTGAGGTGTTCATCACAACAGTAGCATTGCCTTTATCTGCTCTAAGTATGAGGGCATCTTTGTTCTTTCTTAGTAACTTCACTGCTTTTCTCTCATTTTTACTGATATTGGAGCGGGGCGGCTTCGCTCTTCTTATTATACTTGATACATCCTCTCTTATGGTTTCAGAAATTGATGTAGGTAGCTTGTGAATTGCTGCTTCTACGCCAGATACTATATCTTCCACAAGCATGCGCTTGGGTGCTACAGCATAGTTAAATCCTTTCTTGATGGTTTTAGACTCAATAAAGCTTGGACTCCAGTAGTTTATCCTCTGAGGACTCCTAAGCATCATCGATCTCACGATCACGCTCCACCGGATCCGTCTTTGCCCAGCGGTGACAGCCAACCAGAGCTCCGCCGTTCTGCCCGACTGGCTCAACGAGGCTTAAATACCTCCGCTGCCCAGATTTGAATTCAGTGTTTTATTCACTCTGAAGATGCAAGCTGCAATGTCTTGCGAAATGTTAATTTGTATGGGTTCACAAACAGCTAATAAGCATAAGCCGATTAAGTATTATTGTCCTGGCAAACAAAATATATTAAGATCAAATCTTTGTCCGCCCCAAGGTTTAAATAAGCTAAATTTTATTTTAAACATTTAATAAACCTTCAGATAATTTAAAATAAAATAGTAAGAGAACAAACGCATTTATTTGTGAAACATAAATATATATAAATATATTTTTCTACTTCCATGTTTCAATTCAGTTATTAAGTGTGCGCTGTCTATACTAAAATGATACAGATTTTCATTATGAAATGACACAAACTGACCAATAGTAGCAAAGCGTTGTTTAAACTGACCAATAGCAGCAAAGCATTGTTTTTGATAACCATAGTTACAAGAGTTGTTGACAGTTAACATCGCAAAACAGCTTGAGTTTTTTTTGCATAGTAAAATTTTTGATGAATATTTTTTTTAAATTTACTAGTCGTAGAAAAGATAGTGTATGCAACTCTTATATAATGGCTCGTTTGAATTACGACACTCGCTAACGCTCCTGTCTTAATCTCACTCGTGTATTAATAGCTTAAAATAAAATCATCAATTTGATGTATAATATACTATTTCGACGTCAATAAATAAATCGTCAAAAATACGTTTGACTCCAAGAAATTGCTTTTTGACGCCATAAATTATTTTTTTATGCCAAAAATATATTTATTCACGTCGAAAAATAGTTATTGACGTAAATATTGTATTTACTAACAAAAATTATTTATTTACTTCTTTAATTCATTTCTTGAAGTCAAAAAAATCATTTAGAAACGTCTAAAATTTATGATTTAACGTCAAAGTTAGAGTCTGTGAGGCCAAAAATCCAATATTAGGTTTTTTAGTCTGCAAATGACTTATTTAATTCAATTGTTTAATTATTAATACACTAAATGAAATTTTTGACGTCAACAAATAATTTTTTTTTGTGAAAGATCCATTTTAACATCAAAAAATTATTTTTGTTTGTATCGGTGTCAAAACTTCAGTTTTAGACGACGGAAAATGTCGAAAATCTAACGGCTTAACTGGCTTAGCAGCGAAGTCTTAGTCGGTTGTCACACCGATTTGTTGTTGAATTCAATTGCTACGCGAGTGTGCTTTATGCAAGGTTTATACAAAAAATTGTTTATGCGTTCCGCCCCAAAGGGTTTTTTATGCTGTAATTTTATGATTAGCACATTAGTTATTTGCCCCGGTGCTCTTTAAATCCCACATCATTATTAATTGTTGTTCAGTGTGCTTTGACAAACCGGTGCGGATATTCAGAGATACGTAAGTGCCCCCCCTTTAAGCAGATTGCTCACTTGCCAAAATGTTTTTTGACGTCAAAAATTAGATTTTTGACGCAAATAATAAATTTCCGAAGTTAAAAATTGAATTACAGGTTTTAAACGAAAATATGTTCAAGCAAATTCGATGATTTTTATGCATCAAACACTGAATTTTTGACGTGAAAAAGGACAATTGCAACGTCCGAAATTTAATTTGTGACGTGTAAAATTCAATTTTTGACTTTATAAGATATTTAGCGTGTTTGGGAAATTGTAATTTTTTCGATAATTTAAGTTAAAAAGTGAAACGGTGTTCTATACAATTTGTATTAGCGTTATTGCGTTTTCGTCATAAAACTAATATTCGCTTTCAAATTAGAATATGGATAAGGCTTTTAAATTTGAGCTCTAATTTTAGTAGCTTTGCAATGAGTGTATTTAATTTGAAACAGAAAATCAATAAATAATATACAATTTAAAAATGATCAAATTTAAAGAAGGGATATTGTAACAAGGAAGCAATATACAGTGTGCTCATATTTAAATTCTGTATCTTTTGAAATGGCGGCTGGGCGGCATTTTAAATTAAGAACTCGAGTGACACTTCATTTGAAACGTTTTTTAAATCTGCGTCTGATTCAGTTCCAGAAAAAATATTCATCCAGAACAAAGTGACAAGTAATTGAAAATAAATTTATTTAAAAACTAAGACAAAAACTATAAAAAAGTAAATCAAATACGTTTGAAATGTTCACCACTGACGACTTAGCGATGAAAAGTTTGTTACGAAATTCTTCCTTTACATTTCCATAAGTTTCTAGAGTGATAATTATGCAAACTTGTGTTATGCGCTGCTCCATTTTAAAAGATACAAAATTTAAATATGAGCAGAAATGTGGTATTTAACCTCAGTTTAAAGAATAAACAATTTGGTTCTGAAATATAAAGTCGTTCAAAAATTAGCAGGAAGAGGTATTGCTTTATAGACACACTGTACATTTAATTGTGTTTAGAGTAGTTGTTAAGCCGCTCATGCACAGCTATCACATTGATCACTCGAACGTTTGAGTCCTGCATTAAAATTTATTGTTCAAGAATTTATTTTTTATAAAAATGATAATCGAGTTTGTAGTATAAATTTACGTTTTACTGCATAATACGTTCTGTACTATGTTAATTTGCTACTCTTAAATATCGTTTAGGGTAACAAGCAACAAGCAACAAGCAACAAATTTGTAGTTGGGCTTTGGTAGCATAATGAATTTCTATACCAAATCTGAATAGAACAAAAGAACAATAAAAGCCAACGTCGAAGATAAATTCTTACAGGCATTTCATTCATCAATTAAGAAATGGTGGCAGTTGAGATCTATTCAGCTACTGTAGAAAGAGACATATTTTGCACAGTGAAATATCGATTTCAATTTACCATTACCAAAAACAAAGGAAGATGACGGATAGTATTGTCAACCGCTTGTTCCATACTGCGAATAAAACATCTTCTGTTTTTTGAGTTCGTTTTATCTTTTGCTATCCTATTATTCAATCAAATTTTAACATTTATCCCTTTTTTGCTTTGCCTTTACAAAATTATAAATTTATTTGTCAAGTTCACAATGAGTGAATGTGTTATTTACATAATTTTTAGTAAATCAGAACTGTAGCTATAAAGACATGTTAATACACTCCACTTCTTTAAATATACTTATTTTATTTTACTAACAGGAATTAGCTACTAGGCAAAAAAAAACCCAACGTGAAATTATCTATTTATAATGTAAGCTCCTTAATATGTTTTACTACTGTAGAACTTCCAAGTTGGCTTGTAGCCAGAATGCTTTATAGTTTAGATTGTCATCTTTTAACAAGTGAGATGGTAAAACAAAATTCTCTGACTTTAGAGTAAAGTGGAAATTGACTCTCTAGGTGACATTACCTCATTTTATATTTTTTTCTCGTTTTCAAAGTAATGCGATGCAAATTGCGATTAGTAAAGTCAGCAATTTTATGTTTTGTTTCCAAGGCATTGTGATGCAATGCTTTCATTTTTAAAACGTCAAAATTTTTTAAAACGTCAAAAATTTAAATATTTTTGAAAATTGTACATATTATTCTGTTGTAGATAAAATTTTATAAAGAACACATGACTAAAGCGTCTTTTTTTGATTTCGCAGATTTATATCACTCGCTGACGCTCGTGATTTAAACTTCTGCTCGATCAAAAAAAGTTCCACTTTGCTCACTTGTCCTATAAATAATTATTATCTACAACAGTGAGTAAAGTGACCACTTTACTCACTCCTAAGAGTGAGTAAAGTGGAAATTTACTCTCTAGGTGACATTACCTCATTGTATATTTTTTTTTTCGTTTTCAAAGTAATGCGATGCAAATTGCGATTAGTAAAGTCAGCAATTTTATGTTTTGTTTTAAATGCATTGTGATGCAATGCTTTCATTTTTAAAGTAACACCCCCCCCTCCCCCCAACTAACTTTTGAACGACTTGATATTTTTTAACAAAATTTAGTGTGCTGTAATGGGAAATTAAATACTATCTTTCAGACCACATTAGAATTTTGTATCATCCAAAATGCCGACTGGGCGCCATTTTGATTTTTTTTTAATGAAAAGGTGGATTGAGTGAAACCTCGTTGGAAAGGTCTTTTAGTTCTACGTCTGATCCTAGAGTTTCAAAGAAAAATATTCAGCCATAACAAAATGACAATGTTTGAAGATAAAGAAGTCTATTTAAAAAAACTAAGAATTAAAGCTTAAATTAATTAAATTAAGTGTTCGAAATGTTTACCATTCACTTCTTGGCACATAAAAAGTCGGTTATGAAATTCCTGCCTTACATTTTCATAAGTTTCTGGAGTGATATTTCTGCAAACTTCTGTAATGCGTTGCTCCAATTCTTCAGTTGTTTCTGGACGGGTTCTGTACACTTTCGATTTCAGATATTCCCATAGAAAAAAATCTAAGGAAGTTGAATCTGGGGAGCGAGCCGGCTATTCTACAGGCCCCCGCCTACCAATCCATCTTCCAAGAAAATGTCCGTTGAGAAAGTCAGAAACAGGCCTATAATAATGAGGCGGCGCACCGTCTTGTTGGAACATAACGTTCTCAATATTATATCCAGCCACCTGAGTTATTTCTGGGAAAATTTTGTACTGTAAATTTAAAAGTGGACTACTGGATAAAAAAATCAAAACAATTTTGAATTGAGTGAGTCCATTAGTTTAAAATCCGCCATTTTGTTATGGCCGAATATTTTTCTTGGAAACTCTAGGATCAGACGCAGAATTAAAAGACCTTTCAAATGGGTTGTTACTCGACCCCCCTTTCTATTTAAAAACAAATTTTAAAATGGCGCCCAGTTGCCATTTTGAATGATACAAAATTTAATTTTTGACTAAAAAATAGTATTTAATTTCTCATTAAAGCACACCAAATAATGTAATAAAATATCAAGTCGTTCAAAAGTTAGTTAGGGTGGGGTGGTTACTGTATAGACAGACGGTATATCTTGCTATTAAATTAACACGCAAAATCTCTTTTCAGACATCAGGGTGTGCCATGGCACACCCGCAACACCCCGTATATACGGCTATCGGCTATTGCTGTAGGAAGGTTATTTAGTCGTCTTCAAGAATTTCGTATTTATGCTGTCATCGATGTTTTGTTCGCTCCTGGCGGTCGCGGCAGCAATTCTTTCATAACGCAATAGCATAAACCGGCAACCAGACCAACAGAAATAATGTTAGAGAAATTTAATCACAGAATTAATAAAATATAAAACCATTACATAATTGAAAAATCAAAAGCATTAAAAAAATTTAATTTTTAATTTTACAAAATAGATATCTCCTGTTGCTGTTGCTGGTTAATAAATCGATTTTTTAATCTACCGAAACAATATTAAGGCTGATTACACTGAAAATCACCGTATTAGGTTAATTGTCAGTCAAATCAGATTTTTATATGTTAATGTGTCTAAAATGCAGGAATATAATTGGCTCAAAACCTGCTTCAGTTGTCAAAAATTTGATTTTATTTGTAGTTGTTACGGAAATGTGCGCGATAGAGTTATTTGTATTAAATCTAAAATATTTCTAAATTTCGAAACATTGTAAAAAATTACCAAAATATGAAAAACTACTATGCAACAGAGATTTAAAACATTGTTCTATGCTAAAATTTTGATACATATTAACACTACAAACAAAAACCATAGTATAACTTACTTTGTCAACTAGAAATATTTAACGATGTAAGTTTAATGAATTTCGCAATTGTTATTAAAATTATCTAAGTTACTGGCAAACGATTGTTCATTTTTCTTACCCCTTATCATTTCAAGTGATTAGAAAGCATTTCAACCAATAACGAATGAAATCAATAACAACCCTTTTTACATTTTACCCTTTTACTTTGGCAACATTTTTAATTAGCGAATTACTAAAGAAGTCTTTAGTTTCACAGTTGATTAATTAAATAAACGATTTTAAAAGGAAGTTTTTCACAAATACAAACTTTGAAATGAAAACCGAATTACACGCCTTTTTAACATGCTCAAACGTATTTAATTTTTGTAACTGTTTACTTGACTTTCTATTGAATTAATGTTTACGAAAGTTAATGCTTTTTGCTTGAAATGCCCCTTTTGATGTTAGGTAATCTACTTCGGAATATTAGTAACGTGGCAGGTACGGTGTTCGTCACATTAATTATTCAAAAATAACATATTTACTTTGCGGGCGATAATCTGTTTTCACTTAATTCTGTGACATAATTTTGTAATAAACGTGTGTTGTGTATTGGGTATATTTCTTGATATATAACACCAATTAGAAACCATTGATGAGATACGAAATAAATCATCTGATGGAATTCCGCAATCTAATTTTTCTAGAATGTAGTCTAGCAGGCGCGGATCTACGGAGGGAGCAGGGTTTATAGGAGCTGTAGCTTTATATAAAACAATTGTATTAAGAAACATTTATAAATTTCCAGCTTTTAATGTCTAGCAAAATTTTTGTTACTAAGATAATCCAGATGACTTCAAGACTGTGCTTTTTAGTAGAGACTGTCGATGTTACAGTACTTCTAAATTTTACTCGCATTAGCAGTTTTGCAGGTGTTGCGTGGTTGTATGTTGTTACTTTCCTATACTTTTGGTATATCTGTGCATAGGTGAATTTGGCGGATTTCGATGCGCTTTAGATCACAGAGGTATATAAGATATTATAGCTTACGTATAGCAAACATCTTAACATCCATGAAAACACAAAATTTTTTTTATAATTCAACCGACTTTGTATCTTATAGTTTCTAAGATCCCAATGTAGATTAAAATTAAAGTGGACACTCTGTACGGATAAAATCACAGAATATCCTAAAATGTTGGGTCATAAACTGGTAAGATTATTTTTATAATAACAATTAAGCTAATTCATAATGTGGGTAAAGAAGTTATTAAATATTACTTTAATATTTTGGCCGCTTAAAGCTATAAAATGAATAAAACATGCAACACCAATAAGTAGTTTCATCCTGTTCGTTAAATGCGCAATTTCCCTTGTTCTAAGCTTCACCAAGCAAGAAAATTTCAGTTAAGCCAATTCGGATTACACAGGAAACCTGCGAGCTTTACAGGAATTTGTGATGGGATTAATATAAGTACGACTTCAGTATCCCTTTTATATGTCTGTAAAACATTCCTATCGTTGCTTTCCCGTTACATGTTCTTATTTAAATTGTGTAAAGAGAAGATGATGTAAACTTAGAAAGGTTTTCATTTTCCCTTATGCTACAAATTTCCTGAAATCCCTCGTCGTTTTTGTTGGGCTCCCAAAACTGTCATGCAGCAAGCAACACGTCAGTAGTTGTGAGGCTGTAAAACCTCTGCATTACCACAAGATAGTCGTCAGATGGTGTGTTGCCGTTGTATAGTGTCGTCTCGCGCGGGATTTAAGTCATTTTGCTTGCTTTCGTTCTTCTAGATTTCCAGAGTATCTTGTAGCAACTCGGATAGCTCGTATAGCATTTAATACATTTCGTCTTTTCCTTTAGAAACCGTTTAAGCAGATTTATGTATACGAAACAAAACTTAATAAAATTTATACTATGAGATAGCATATCTACATAGTGCGAAATTAGCTTCCCATTACATTTAATTAAACTATTATTAGCAACCTACTTGCACAAGAAAAATACGGGTAAGAAAGGTTGCTTATAGAAAACCAATTGAATAGTAGGTATTAGTAAAGTGTAAAAACTAAACATTTTATAGCAGACAATTCGAATTAGCGTTTTTTGACAAAACACTTTTGTCGATATTTTTTCTTAGAATTTTTTCCCTAGATTATTATACGAGAAAAACTATGATTGGTATTACGATATTGAATAAAGTAGATAAAAGGCTGAACTTGCTAAATACATTTTAAAAAATTAAAACTGTACGTAACTGTACTGTGTAGCAGAGGATTTTACGCGAAAATTAGATTTTGTTAAGATTTTGATACAATTATAGGGACATCCTCACTCCTTAGTAAAAAAGCGTTAACCCGAAATGGCTGCCGTTTTCAAAATAGAAGCTTATTGTCGGCCCTAAATCACTAAAATATTTTCATTAAAAATGGTTTAATTTGTACTAATTATAAATATTTCCGTTTAAAAGATATCTCAAACAGTTATGAAAAGAGTACTCTTAAATAAAAGCGCCCAAATGTAATTATTAACAAAACTATTATTGCATGATCATAAAAGAAGATTAATTGTTCTGTAGCAGAAAATTGAGTAATCGTATTATTTGATATTTATGTCTACGTTTTAAAAATCAGACAATTAAAAATAACTACATATAATAAATGCTCAGGAAGCTTTTTATAATTTTATCTAAATTTCGATTTTCTTGCCAAAATGTAGTATTCTTTGTGTAGCTGCCTTACTAAAACAAAGTATTTTAAATTTGTTTTTTTTTGAGCAAATCTTGAGAAAGACTTGTAGTGATCATTACAAAAAGAAAGAAATGTGTACCGAACACGCAAGTTCTACTCTTCCTATGTTTTTAAGTTTATTATTGTACTGCTCTTCGCTTAACATAAAGAATAGACCGAGATAAGACCAGAATAACCAGCTCGAGGTATCGGCGAATATGATCGTAGGTAGGAGTAAAATATTTTGGCTAATCATACAATAATAAGGCGCAAGTTATCGTGAAGCAATAACAAAACAAAAGAAAACACAAATTAAATTAAACCAAACACACACAAAAGTACAATGTAACGCAGTATGTATTTATTTGACTTAATACCACAAGAAAAAATTAACAATCTGTTTAATTCCCTAAAAAGGGTCCAACAGAGCGTATGTTCCGTATATAAAGCAAACAATTTATTGAACTCTCGCAGCACCTTTTTGGTAAGTTGTCTAAGTCACTGTACTCAAAATAACGGTTATATAGTAAGATCACTCTGTAGATGATTTATGTAATAATAAATATATATATATATATTCTGTATTTACAAAGTTTATTTTTAAACAAAATTTCTGAACTTGAACGCTGATAAGCCGGATCGCAGATGAACGTGTTGCTACAAAAAATAAGTAAGCTGGACTCACCAATACCTCGCTTCGTATCGGGGACGTATGACCCTCCAAAATAGATGCTGGACCATAATTTACCAGAATAGTTAAAAACTATTTCGTCCGTAATTACTTAATGGTTGTATCAAGAAGTTGAATTATCTGTTGTTGTAGAACCTTCTGGATAGAGCAACTGGTTTAGAAAGTTTCAATAAAAACGATTTAAAAAGAGCCTTAAAGACATAAGGAGCAAGATAACCCCTCGCTCGGAAATTGCCTTATAGAAAATAATAAAAATACTTTCTAATAACAGCACTAAAATTAATTTACGATGATTATCTTCCAGTGGATAGACAACTTCACAACACAATAACTTTAATTATTTAAATAAACAATTAAAGAAACTTTTAATGTGGTAAATAGTTTTTCATCAGTAGGTAAATGAGTAAGAATTTTCATCCACAATTCGTGCAACCTTATTGTGCGGTAGAAAGATAGCAAGTGCGCTCAAATATGGAAAAGAAGATATCAAAAATATTGGATCGGTAACATTGCAAAACTAGTTTCCCTACAATAAATCGCTATCAAACTTATTTTAAAAATTCGGCAATTCTATTCTTGTTGAAGTAAAAACAACTAAGTACGAAAACTATTTAATTAGAGTAAGTAACCAGCTACTGACAACTAGAAAACAAAATAAACCTAAAACTTAGGTAGCAAGACTTTAGATTGCTACATTATTAACGACAAAAATATAGAAATGGTAGTGTTGCACCCACAAATAATAAGACAACAACTGTACAAGAGTACTTTTTCTACGTTTTCAAAAGTATCTATCTATAAAGTGTTGTTCAAAAGTATAGAACAATGGTTCTGGTGGCGCAAATATTAATTTTACCCACAAATATTTTAGGTAAAAATCTTTTATTACACTTTATCTACCTTTCTGCGTACATTATTTTTTTTATCAATGCTGTAAGCACCGTGACACGATCGTTAGTTATTTTAATAAAGCACTGTACCTATTTTTTGCATTCATTTATTTAGGAATTGTCTCTTTTTTTAGTGGTATAAAGTTTGTATATCAAAAATTTTACATATTCATATACATATCAAACACACGCCTCTGTTTAGGCAGGCAGGGCCCGCGTACAACTATGGCTCAAACTTTTAGAGCAAGTGCTTGTAAAGCAGACAAGCTACAGGTCAGTCTTTACCTGATTATGCAAGGTGCAATCCCCAAATGACGACTCGGTCTAAGCCGAAAGTAAATTGTAATATTGACAACACTTACCATATTAGCAGGCCCCGAATTCAACTAAAAGCCTATCTCAATAACAGTGGTGAGTTTTAAACTTATAAACCAGGAAAACAATAGACTGAGTATGCATCCAGTCCTCACTCCCAAAATGTGTACCTAAAAAGCAACCATCCTATGAGACTCGTTTGGTTTTTTTAGTGCCCATAAGTTTCTAGAGATTGGCTTTTGAGCAGGTTGCTAACAAGAATTAGCTGGGACACAAACTATAGTCGATATATCAAAGTGTTAAACATGGTTATGTTATTAGTAAGTAAGTGCCAGTTTCGCAACGACATATTGACTAGTTAACTACTATTATGTAACGTATTTCTTACATTTCTTGTATATGCGTGCGATAAGTTGGGTTAACGAATTAGGATTTAACATGTAGTGAAGATACAAACCATTTCACTTGTTTTAAGATGAAACAATTTGCTGTGAGGTGAGTACAAGACTCGTAAGATGGCCGACTTGGGTACAGATATTTAAGCAAGCATATTAGTCTATTGTTTTTCTAAGTTTGTGTTTAAAGTTAATTTCTCATTACAACCAAAAACAATTCAAAGAATAAAATTCATTCCAAAAAGGGGACAAGTTAAGTGTTGCATGCCACTGTTTGACACCGCATATACAATATTGTGTAGGATCGGCAAATCATTGGCATTCAAAGCCTGTTACTAAAAGACATGTTGACAGTACTAGCATTTTTTTCTTTTCTTTGTTTTTAATAGTTAAAAGATATCAAATAAATTTCAAGACACACTATTGCGACTGCCATATGCTGTTGTTGGATTCAGGGCCTGCTAATACTAGACAGTTTGACTTATTTTTAAACTTTGTCATATAAAAATGAATGAAAGCAAAAAATTGCTATGGTGCTGTTTAAAATAAATGACGTCCGTATTACAGTGATTATAGCATTAGTCAAAGGACGTTTTCAAGTATGGAGAAAGATACATAAGAATGTAATAAAAACATTTTATTTCAAGTAGGTACATTTTTTCATAAAATCAATATTTACGCCACCAAAAGCATTATTTCATACTTGTGAACCATTCTAAATATTAAATTTCTTCCTGTCGCACCACAACACGACGATGGGCATTTACATCGCCACTCAGTTTATGGTTTGTATTCATCGAATGTTTATGTTGCAACCAACACTGTTGGGACGTCTTCAAGTTGATTAAAAAAATTGAGCGGCTTGGGCTTTTTGTGGCTTAGATGAACTTGAGTTTTTTCAACCTCTAATCCTAATCCAGAATACTGTGGTTATTTATGGCCTAGTTTAATTCTGGCAGGTCGGAAGAAAACTGACATCTAAAAATTTGGTGTATTTATCGCGCTGACATGAGAATCTCGCATTATTAACAATTTCTTTCAATAACATGCAATTGGTATAATAAAAGCATTGCCCACAGAACATTATTAAAATTTTATTAGCAACATTATTATTTACTTTGACTGGGAATTTTAGGCACCTTATTATTAAAAAGCTGTTGAACAGCTGTCACAATCGCGAGCTTAAAATTTATAAAATAAACATATAAATACCCTCAGAATTTTCTAATTTATATTGAGGGCTCCTGTTACAAAAACAAAAGCACAGATTTACCTTACAATAATTAAAACAATCGCAAAATAGTTTATAAAACTAGCTGAACTCGTGGACTACGCTTTCCTCTAAAACAAATAGTAGTAAATTTATTGAAAGAGATATAATGATATAATTAATACACTCCGCAGGTATTCGAATCCGCAAACATAATAAATAACCTGCGTCGAGATGTAGGCCTGTTACTAAATTCCCGACCGCTAAATTTTGAGTCAGTAGGAAGGAATCCGGATTAAATATATACATCTAGACTAAGACTTCGATTCCCTGCTTACTATGCTATCTACTTAATTCGGTTATTTATTGTTAAAATAAAAGAAAAGGAAAAGCGGGGGTGTAGCCCACGCATTGCACTAGTTTCATGTTAATGTTCTAATGCCGTTCTATTGCCGTTGGGTTGGCTACATTTGAGTGGGCTTGAGGTCGATGAGGTTACGTAAATAGAAAGTGGGCCGTATGTAAACTTTGCAGCGTATAAACACTGATTGTTTATAAACATTAGAAATGTTTACATTTTCAGTGTTATTAATGTAACACAAATATGGTCCAAACGATCTTCTTGATTACGTTGTGAGGTGTTAATGCAGTATAACAGTGATTTTCCGAGCTCCTGGTGTACTGTCATTCAGAGGCAGTGTTCAGAAGATTGGTTATATGTCTTTCTATATTTTCGCAAAATGCAATTATCTCAAAACCCGTTGGATTTAGCGACTTACCCACTTCTTAAAAGTATTGGTGTGTACTAAATAGTTTTTTAAAGTCAAAAGTTAGAAAATCTTGAATGTGTAAGAACTACGTTACTGGAGAAGTCGAGCACCTCCACACCACTACTTAATGAATTTAAACAAAAACAAGTAAGAATATAAATCATTGTTAGCAACATTATATGCTTAAAAACTTTAATTTAAATATCTTAATTGATGTCGAAAAATTAACGGTTAACTTATGAATAAAATACTTTTACTTTAACAATGTTTATTTATTTAAACTTTACACATATTTCAATATGTTTACATGTCGTTCTCAAAGGTAAGATTAAAACGTAGACAGCAGGTGTTGCTACGACAACAATATAACTGGATGACTTGGTCTTGGCTATCTACATCTGCAGACGACACAACGTTTACACTTTTGTGATGATAAACGTAAACTGAAATTTAAAATTCACAATCATTTAAAAACTGTACTTTTAATGAATGAACAAATTGATCTTCTAAATTCATCTCTATTGGACATTTTGGAATGAGATATCAAATCGTCTGCAGGCATAGATAACCAAGATGAAGTCATCCAGTTCTGTTGTTCCTATAGCAGCACCAACTGTTTACTTTTTCATCTTATCTTTGCAAATGACATTTAAACATGTCGAAATACGTAAGTTTTAAATAAGTAAATATAGTAAAATAAAGTATTTTATTCATAAATCAATATAAACTTCTTCGAAGTAAATCTAGAACTCATTGTTAATGATTATAATGATCCAACTTAGGAAAGCTGCAACCCTGTAAAAAAAGTGTCTTCCGGCTCATATGTTTATGTAAAGTTGTTTTAATGTTTGGATCCTGCAAAGTGAAACTTCTTTGCCGGCGGGTGCAGCGTGGAGTGAGTGTGGTATACAAACCATAACGGAAACGCGCATCGAACTGTAATATAACGTGAAGGATACGCGGTCGCAATCATATGTAAGCACGCCCTCATCATTCTCCGGTGGGTTCTACGCGTTTACGTAAGCAGGAAAAGAGAAATAAGGAATACTTTGTTGGTAATAGAATCTCACATTAAAATATGCTTAAATACTAGCGCTGCTTATCTATCTGTTATGGCACGCGTATTGTCTAAGTCAAAATTCGTATTTGGGGGATTGAAGGGCTGTTAATTACGAATCCAGAATTTAAATTATAAAATTTGCATTGCAAGGATTTTGGGGCTGTTAGTTACGAATCTAGGATCTACATTATTAAATTCACGATTGCGCATTCAATATGGCGGAATTATTTTGTTAAATTATCGATCAAATAAAAAGCTGATGTGTGGAGTTTGAGTGAACTCCGCCATACTAGATATTAATACTTACCGTCTTTGCAAAAGTGTAAATTTTATAATCATAACGTTGTACATTTCACCGACTATTAGATTTCTAAGAAATCAAGCTATATAGCAACTCTCCATTCCATTCATCTAAAATTATACAAAACGCCACAGTGAAACTATAGCTTTCAGAAAAAAATAAAATTGTAGCCAACCTTCTGTTCTAACAGTCTATAAAGTTTTAAAACAATCGTGTAGGCAGTATTTAAATAAAATTTTTTTAAAATTTTCAAAATTTTAAAGAAGCGCCATTCCGATCATCTTCAGAATTTCGTAATTAAATTTGTTTCATCGTATACTACGCACGAACGGCTCTCAAACAAGTTGTAGCTGATGCCGGTCAGAAGAACACTTTTTGCTGTATGTTGGATTTCTAAACAAAAACAATTAATATAGGCAACCGTACGATGTCGTATACCGTATAAGAACAGTAAGAACAGGACCGCCCGCTCTACGCGGATATCGGATTGCAAACGATATAATGGGTTTATTTGCCAAAACTATGCAAACAGTGAAAAGTATATTTTTTAATTAAAGCTACTTGATAGGCCTAGTTAAAATCACTCAACTGCCGGACAACGCGTTGTTGATAATAAAAAGTATCGTTTTTCTTTTTAATTTTTAAAATAGTTGAAAATCCTTGCTCATCCTAATAAAGTACTTCAAATAGTCTATCGAACTGATAAAAGTTCATAAGGATCGGCGTTTGCTTTTTTCAAAACATAATTAATCAATTTTAAATTGTTCCAAAAATTCCTGGAAAGCGTTAAAGTTAAATTTGGAAGATAAGTAAAAAACAAATTTGTAGTTTACTGCAAGCTCTATCGGCTTAAAAAATTAAAAAAAAATCGTGTAGGCTGCTTTGAAAAATATTTCATTGTAAATTTTTTAAATTTTGAACACCGCCAATAAGATTTTTTTTAGATTTTGAAAAGCTAAAGCTAGAGAGTTCAGTAAAAAAGTTTTCGATTTGCCCCTAAGTTTTTCTCTTAGATTCCGTACCCAAATTAGCAAAATTTAGTTTTAGAAAACACGCTACCAAAGCAACATTCCGTTACCGGTTTCGGATTATTTTGAAAACCTTAACTAGCGCTACAACTTTTGATATACCTCTTGATTTAAAATTTTATCAAAGTCGGTCCAGTACTTTCGCTTCTAGAAGCGCCACACATCCACACACCCACATACAGAAATTTTTTAAAACCACTTTTTTGGGTTTCTTAAGCCCCAAAACGTGTATTTTCGTTACAATCTAGAATTCTAGATAGCAACAATTTTCATGAGTTCAATACTTCCCTATACCGAAGGTATGAGAAAGTAATATACCGAAGGTATGGGAAAGTAAAAAATCGTATTCGAGGGTGTCTTGGGGCCGCTAATTACAACTCCGACATCTAAATTATAAAATTCAAGATAGCGGTTTCAATATGACGGAATTATTTCGTAACGTTATCCGATGTGCTTGCACATTCGTATTGGGGGTGTTTTGGGGCTGCTAATTACAATTCTGACATATAAATTTTAAATTTAAAGACGGTGGATTTAATATGACGGAATTATTTCGTAACGTTGTCTAATTTGTATAAAAATTGGCACTAGGGTTTTGGAGCTGCTAATTTACAATCCATGATTTAAATTATAATATATTTTCTTGATAAAGTTATGCGAATTGCACTAAGATATACAAGATAATAATAATTACATATATCAAGTTTTAATATAACTCGCTCACGCGCATTAACGTTTTCATAGCGATTGCTACAACTAACTAGAACACGACAAAACCGTTTTCGTTTTAATCATACAAATTAAAATTCACTTTTAGTAAGAACATACTAAGAAATTTTACTTTGAACTTGCTTGTTCGGCACACACTTCTTTTTTATAAACAGCCAACGCTCAACGGAAACAAACGAAACGTTTGATTATGTTGTAAACGCTTTTAAGCTGTACTGCAAACCTAAAGTTGCGGCTGTTTTTAATTTCCATGCATGATCTATAATGAAGCCCCAATTCGGTTGAACGGGTTGTATGAATGTTGAAATTTGAATACTGATAATTTTTTTAATTCAACATACAGGGATCAATATAATATCCATAATTGCGAATTGCCTATCGAAAACAGTTTTTGAAATTTTAAAGTTCTTTTTTAGAAGAAATAATACCTAGCGGAGGTAATACTTCGCCTATGTTTAACTAACACTTCTTATTACCTAGACTTCGGTTTCGATAGCTTAACTTGTATTCTTATAAAGGCTCCTAATTTAAGCCAGTCCTTCAAGTTACGACTTTGCCCTTATTTCGTGAACGAAGACAGTGGATTGATTATAACTTGGTTAACTACTTGACGCGCTACTAGCAATCTAATCCTATATGAAACTGTTAGAACGTTTTAATAAATTATCTTGTAGAATCAAAAAATGCACTTTTTTTAGTATTGTAAACGCAGATGAACTTTGCCCTTTTTTTTAATACTGATTGTGTTACCTGCGTATGTTATTGACATCAAAGCATTCCCACTATACTACCGGTGCATTGTAAAAGGGTGTGTGAAGAAATTGGAAGGTATCATAAATACAACAAATTGCACATTTAATTTAATTTATTTCAGAAATTTTATTACGTTAATTTAAATTAAGTACAGATGACAATTTAAAGATGTACTTTTATTATTAACAAAACAGTTCTATAAATTCATTTCGATTCGCCTTTCAACAATTATTTATCACACTTCAATTTACTTATTTAAGTATACATTACAACACACTATATCTATTTATTCTGTATAAAATAAAGACATCTATTTGAAGCAAATATTTTTCTACTCTAATATTCAAACGTATTCTGTATTGTACAGCCTATACATATATTTTAACTATTGAAATTTAATGACGAAATGCGTTCCATAGCATTGGGCTCAAATGCTACGGAACAGCAAATTGCATTTATTTTGCTTTGCGCTGTGGCTTGCAGGGAATGCTTGCTTATATACTTGAAACTATGTATTAAGTACGTACGGTACATAAATTTATGTTAATGACAAATAAGTCTTATTTACACTAAATCAGTCTTATTTATATGTTTATTAGAGAAGATCGTTTAAAGTCATAATATTTGCCAATCCCAAATGTAGTAGCGCAATTTTAATTATTTACTCCAAACAAGGTTTGCTTCGATGATAATTTATTCTCTCGTATTTGTTTTAAAAGAGATGTTCAACATTTCGTTTCGTTAATTACAGAGACAGATCTGTGGAATATCTCATTTAATAATAATTACTGCTAATAAGCGTCGCGTCATGCTTGCATAAATAATAGTTTCTTGAAGGCTCTCCGGAAGTCCAAATTAAATATGGTGTATATGATAGGATTTAGCGCAGAGTTAATATAACCGAGCCACGTGATAAAATTTAATATTCTGCGAGATGGGCAACACATCGGACAGAAGGGCACGATAACATACATTAAGAAAAAGGGTAGCCAGCATACAACAAATACCCCCATAATGATTCCGAGGGTTCGTGCGGCACGTCTTTCCTTTGAGAGCGATATGCGTTGCTTTTCTTCGATGAACTGGTAGACCACCCCGGGTTTCTTTACCGTCGGTGTGGGCTCGTTAATCACCACCTTCTGATCGCAATTCTTGAAATGCGGCTTGTTCAACGAAGGAGGCGTGGTGGAAGTGGTTGTCGATGAGGAAGTAACTGCTACATTTTCCGAAGTGCACGGATTTGAATTGCGTCGCGTTGAGCTCGGCGAATTTTCCGGATTATCTGTAAAAGAGTCTTCGTGTATAAGTACGGGCTTTAAGTAGGCATTGTTCTCTTTTTCGGAGCTCTTCTTCTTTTTCTTATTTTTCTGGCGCTTTTTATCTTTGCTTTTTCCATTAGTGGTAACATCAGAGGAATTGGGATGTTCATTGTGATTTGTTTCGCTGCTCACGGATTCTCTATCTCGATTAACTTTTATACAGTCCTTCCCGCTTTGAGTGCTGACCTGCGTCTTTGCCACCATCGCATTTATTTTGGAAGCTCGTGCCCTTTCTCTCAACCTGCGTTTTGTGGCTATGAATATTTCTATATAAACTATAGTCATTATCAGTAGCGGTATAAAAAACGATCCTAAAGCGGAGTAGATTACGTAACCTTGTCGCTGTGTTAGTTGACACGGTTCGTTTAAAAAGTCTTCAGTTTCCGGCCAATCATTCCAACCGATTAAAGGTGGAGAACTGATTATTAACGATAAAAGCCAAACACCCCCAATCATTAAGAGTACTCGCTTTAATGTTCGTTTCTGGGCGTAGTTTATAGGATCTGTAATGGCCCAAAAGCGATCTAACGCTATCGCACACAAATTCAGAATGGAAGCGGTACAGCACATTACATCAGACGTTAACCACATTTTGCAGACATGAATGCCGAACAACCATTTTCCAATTATAGCATACGCCACATTTAAAGGCATAACAAGTATCGCGACCGTTAGGTCCGCTACAGCAAGCGACACGATGAAAAAATTTTGTACAATTCGAAGCGGTCTGTGAGTAAAAACGCTAAGTATAACTAATATGTTTCCCACAACTGTCAAAAGAATGATCAGAGATAGGGTCAAAATCGTTAAAAGAGTTTCCCATTCTGGTAGAGAAGATTCGAATCCCAAACTGATATTGTAGAACTCGTATACTTCTTGAGAGCAGCTGGAATTCTCGGCCATATTGATGACGACAAAGGAGCCTTCTGTACGTTCACTTACGTGAACGCCTTATCTGAAACAAAATGGAATTGTTAGTCTGCGAATACATCAGAGAGATTACTTTTTCATGAGGGAAAAGAGCTGCCGTAAGCTTAATCCTTTTCCGCTAGAGCAGGCGTTGCTTCTATTTAATTAACGCTAGCGATTCAACATATTTATGTCATGTTTGTTTTTAAGCTGCAAAACATGGAAAGGCTTTTTAAGTAAAATGCGAAACGCAAACCGATACCTTTTATGTTTCTTAGTTAGTTTTCCCGATAAATACAGATTTTTAAAATAATAAATACTTAAGCGATGTATTTTTTATTGTCAATATCATGCAGCATTGGTGTAGAAATGAGCGCAATGGCACAGTAAATTAATTTTCTAGAAATACTGCCACTTTCATCTGTAGGTACATAACACAAATTTTGAAGCAGTTAAATAAGCTGTTAGAATCTAGCTTGCCTTCGAGAAGCACTTAGGAAAGGCATAGCGCGTTTGGGTGACCACCTCGCTCGGCAGATTTATTGGCGACCGATAATTATTTCAAGGGGTTTCTGAAGGATAAATTAAAGGGACGCGTCCACCTAATTTGAACGAATTCGAGAACTTAATAAATTTAAAAATTCGCAGATTGGCGAAATAGTTTTAAAATGTGTAACAAACAACGTTGCTGATAGAATATAGCAGTGCGTTGAAATGGACAATGAACACTGAAGAAAGGTAATTTTTTTTAAGTAATAATATTACAAAACGTCCATAATGTAATAAACATTGCAATCCGTATGTGTTAAGTAAAACATTGTTACCGCTTCATACTTTACATACAGCTACTTAAAAACTTATAGATGTTTTTGCCGCACCCCGTAGTTGAAGTACCTTAAACATAAAATAAATACAACTAGCAAAGGTAAGCTAAACTGAAAATAATTCCGTAGAACGCCTGTTTAAATTTGTGAATGATGGTATGGAAGCAGGCAGCGTAAAGTAATAATGTATAATGTGTCGTTTAAAACGCGTAAATTTGTCGAACGGTTTCTAAGATTATACAACCTGCGTCGACGCGCATATTTCAAAGTTACAAAAAAATCTTAGGGCGTAGCTCACGAGTGAAGTTAGTAAATGCGAGTTGCAGCAGTTTGTTCCAAGCGCGTTTTTTTACTGTAACTCGAGCTATCAATATTTGGGTAAAGTTTAGTTTCTGTTCTTAGCCTGTGTATTTTTAAACATGAGCGTAATGTCCTCCGCACACTATAAACAAAAGCTAATCGGTTCATGCCATCTCACAGCTAAACATGAGGTGGCCGTATATTTTACAAAAGTAAGAGCAAAAATCGCTCCTAATTTAATTGTATCTGTTTGTCCAATTACTACTTTTACTTTTACATATTTCCAAACTTAATATATGTATAGTTTAGCGTGCGTCGCAGCACAACTTAATAAAATGCAATAAATGCGGATTTAGGATATAGATAGATAGATTGCAAATAAACAAATCTAAACATGGTAAATGAGTTTTTGTGCATGGGTTTAGATTTGCAAATTGAAATCAAAGTAACTTAATTTCAGTTCGATTTTAAACTTAAAAGGTTAAACTTTAAAATAAAATTTCAAGTCAATAAATCCCAACATGACAAAAGATTTTTTCTGCTGAATCGATTTAGTTTTTTTAAACCTTAATCCAAATATAATTAATTTTAGTCCGATTTAAAACTTACAGTTGGAGCTTGAAACCATTTCAAGTCACTAAATCCATTCGTAGCAAGATTTTAAACAGATAAAACTGAATATGGCAGATAACTTATACTGCGGCACTAATTTATACATTTAGCAATGCTGTTATCTTGCTAAGACAGCGTTGGAGTGACTGAGTTTGAACAGTGTTGCCGCCCGTAAATTTTGAATTGTACTGCCAATTGTATAGAATTGTACTAGTTTGTACTAACTGTACTTTAAACGGGCGACTTGCATTAATTCGTATTGTGTACACTGTCTTATGCTTATCAATTGGAAGTGTCGGACTTCTAGCACCGTAAGCTGGTTGAATCTATAAAAAACTGCAACGTCTCGATTAGATTTATCTAACTTCTGGCATACCTACTATACCTATAAATACACCCAACAAAGACTGCATCCAGTTTCCAATTTGGTTAATAATATTACCCGTGTTTGTATTGAATCAAATATGTTATAAAAAAGTATAAGTCGAGTGAGACGGTTGAAAATGACATTCTTGAACGTTAAGCAGTTATATAAAAATAAGAGCTTTTTACACAAAATGCTTAACAAACTTTAGGAGTACTAAATTTGTACTATATTTGATGGAATTTCCTAAAAAGCGTTTTGTCTCAAATTGTACTACTTATGTCTAGTGCAATTGTACTAGAACGGCAGCACTGAGTGTAAACTGTGAGCGCAGGTAGAAGGAAATTATTAAAGCAAAGATCGGCCGCACACACGTGCACCCGAAAACCGACCCATCCGAACAAGTGCCTTTAATATACATTGAAAGTTGAATTTGAATTAACAAACAGAAAAATTGAAAGTTAATGTAACTAACCAAAAATTTTTACAGCTGTCAACATTTGACAATTGGCTTATATTAAGTATTGCCAACTTTAATACTTCGGTCATGGCCTGCTCTGAATCATGTTTTTACGACCACTTATTTAGCAAAAGTGTTAGAAGTAGTTGTACTTGTAACCGGGGTGCGAATGTTCACCGTATGTTTGAAAATTGTAAACCATATTACTGCAATTTAATAACTTTTCGCGCTACGTTTTCAACTTGAAAACAGAAATTTCACTATTGAGCATGTGAGTAGATTTGTTGATGTGAAACACTCAAACTGGCCAGAAAATTACTTGAAAGCTATTGAGTTTGGTAATGTGTTTGTGAAACCTATTTCCACAGTTGCAAAAGTACTTTAACTTGGATCAATTTAATTGCCATTGTTTGGAAACTCTTTGAATTTCACATAACCGCTAATATTTACACTGTTATTGTTGTGTTTCTACTAAAGCTTGTTTACTTTGCTTTTGTGTTATTCAATAGTCATTTCTATTGTAATAATAGACGGGATCTGCGATAATTGTCTTCTTTAAACAAGTCCCATGTGCTTCCTATACGTCGTTTTTCTGAAAACATTACCTTTTCATTGTTTAATTATGTTAATGTGAAAAACAGAAAGTTTGTATTGAAATTTTTCAATTTGCCGTAATAAGCATGTACGCAAAGCTGTTTAATGTTCAATTTTAATGTTATTACATCTACTATTTTTAAAAACGAATCCTATTTCAAAGGTGAATTTTAGTACAATATCAACTAAACTCACTTATAACATCAACAATAATTACTTTTAAAGCTATAAAGTATTTTACTTAATATCACTATGAACTTTAACGAAGTAAAGCTGGAACTTATTAATTTCGTGCAATGCGTTGAGGTGTTTCTCTTTCAACAATTGTAATGCTCAAACTATGCTTAAAGGTATTTCTATATAAAAGAGAATGAAATAATATTGTCAATAGCTGTATGGGCTATGCGAAGTTGTTTTATTCTGCTTGCCTAGAAATTGGTTTAAAAAGTGTTTTTAAACAAGGTTAAAACACTCAATTGAATTTTGTTCGTCATAAGCAGTGTGCGGATTTTTAGTCTAGTATTTAGTCGATATTTAAATTGTGGGGCAATCAATGAAATAATACGTTCTGCCATAATTCCTTTAAATATAGAGATAGTTGGCATATACAATTTTAAACGAATTATTTACTGGCTTCAAATAACAACACAACCATATTTTTGACCTTATGCAAGCTTGTTTAAATACGTATTATTCATATGTCTAGCTGGTTTAATATTTTTTGATATTTTATAACGTAGTTGATAAGCGTAGAATATGTATGTGGTGTTAAAAGTAATACAATAATCAATTTTATAAAACTTTGCAGAAATATTTTTGAGTGCAGAACCTCTAGCTACGCTCAACAATAAAAGTTGCACTGAAGAAACGATAAATCTCAGATATTGCAGTTGTAGTTGTACCAATCTTGCAAAATCGTGCAACATGTTTTTCGTATAACAGAATGAATTTGAGTACGTCAATTCTTTTTGTTTATTTATTAAATTTTAACGAAATTGTTTGCTGTTCTGGGACTAAAAGTCCGGTCGTTGGTTATAAGAACAGTAAAAGTGAAATATGGGTAAACATAACTTTTAATATACTTGACAGTATGTTCTCATAACTTTTGTTTCAGCATTGCTGATTTTAATGTCTTTTCGGGGATATAGTAGATCCTCCTTTTTACGACTCACAACTTTAGGACCGGCGTGACCTGTTTTATGATCAGATAATGCATTCAGAAATTCAGTTATAAATTCACACCACTACAGTCAAAAAAATGTTTGATTCCTGTTAACTACAAATTAGTTTGTGTAACTAAAATATTTAGTGTTTTTATTTGTTATGGATAATAAGAAGTTGAGCCGTTTTAGTTGGTTTTACTAAAAATAAGTTCGTTGCATTAACCTGCAGTTCTTATTTAGTAAATATAACAAATTCATGTTGGTTGTTGCTACAAATAGTAATATTTCTCAGAACAAAGCATTTTGTTTGCACACACAATAAATTATGTTTGTTTACAGAACAAATAGTGTTATATGCTGCATTTGTTAAAATTACAAAACTGCGTTTATTTGTTGGATAGATAAATAGACAAAAGTATAACGGCATTCATTAAAACATTAGAAACCGTTGAACCTTGGCAAAATGTAGAGATTTTTTTTCTTAATTACATGTTATCGCAAACATATAACCACTCAGTTCCTACTCAGGATGTTTACACTACAATCTAATTGGTAAAATGCTTGCCGATCTCACTTTTTGTATTATTGATGAATAATGTATTAAATGGTGGTGTTTAGGTGTTGGAATATTCGGAAATAAAGTAATATAGAGTTTATGATGCTCACTAATCAAACATTCCAATTTATTACATCACTTTTTGTTATACATTGGTACTGATCAAACTCCACAATACTTATCCACCAAAGAATATAATTTCACAATTTCGCCTAATACACGCTTTCCTCCGTCAACAAGTCAGAGCGAAATAAACACTCTTCACAGTTTCTGCTGTGTCTGCAAAATTATTTTATCACTAATAGAAAAATTATTTGTTATGCAAACTTTTCACACATTTCGAGCAACCAAAAGAATGTGTTCCACCAACAATTTATTACATTCTTTTGCGGACTATCCGCGATTTGCTCAAGTTTTAAAGAAATTTTGTCCACAGCATTAAATTCATTTAGATTTGGTTATCCAAACAAAATAACTTGATTTTACAGCTATTTTTTATCAACTAAAATTTGCTAAACACTATCTTCTTATAGTGCCATACCCTATTCAGGGCGTTGGCTACCTCTCTCCTATGTCTGTGTTGGGTGCGCGGCGATAATTTACACAGACAGACATAGGGGATCTACAGTTTAACGTGGGCTCCGAACCACAGGAAGTGCATGCACTTCTTCTCTTTTATTATTTATTGCCTACTATATTTTATTCTATTATATTTTACATGATTTTATATTTGTATAAAATATGTATTGTTATTTTTCAATGCAACTGGCAAAGAAATAAACCACATATCTCTCATGTTCAGTGTCCGGACTTTCAGTCCCAACGTAGCTAAAATTTCGTGAAAATTCAATAATGTAAAGTAATGACGTAGTATTTATTTTATCGTTTATTGTATTAAAATGTATTGGAATTAATTTTGACCGAAAAACCAGTTATCTATAAAACCAGATTTCATGCCGTGACAAACCTAGTTCCGTTCAGCAGTTCTAGTGCAACAGTTCTTCTCCAACTCTCAACTCCAGGTCTACACTAGGACAACCAGTTGAAGTGACCGATTCTAACAGATATACTGAATAAGTAAATTTGAGCTATTCTGGTGAATTTTGTATTCACTTTATTATATTAATTATCTCTTATTCTGTTCTCTCCTTCACCTTTACCTTCTCTCCCTCTCACCTCTTCTCTCGCTTTCTCACCCCTTTTTGTCACTCCCTCTCCCTCCACAACTCTCTCTTTCTCTTTCTCAATTTCCCCCTATCACTATCTCTTAATTTCCCCCTATCATTCTCCCCCCCCCTCTCTTACTCTCCCCGTCTCTCCCTCTGTTCCACTCCTTCTTTTCTTTTCCTCCTCTCCCGCTCCCACTCTCTCTTGCGTTCTCCCTTTTTTATTTCTAACCTGTCGCAGCCGTTTACCGTGAGGCAGAGCCTTTCTCTCTTTTTCGCTTCTTTCTGATCTGTCGCGGACAATAGCTACGAGACATATTTTTTTTTCTCTCTTTTTCATACTAGTCTGTCGCGGTCGTTTGACACGATGCAGACGTGAGCCACGAGGCAGTTCGTTTATCTCTCTTATATCCGTCACAATTCCGTTTGACCGATATACTTGTCTTACCCTTGTGCTTTTAATTTCATTAACGTTTAGACCAGAACGTCTTATTATTGCGTGTTTACTTATCTGTTGCCGTATCTTAGTTGTTACCGTAGATTACTGTATCCTAATTGGTACCGTGGAAATTTGCTGCCGTAGATTACTGTATTTTAATTGCTAGCGCATGCTACCGTTTGCTGCCATAGACTACAGTATCATAGTTGCTACCGTTTGGTATCGTAACGTGCTTGCTACCGTATTTTGTCTGCTATCGTTTGCTACCGTACAGTTTCCGTATTTTGCTTGCCCTGTATTGCTCCGCATTTTCTTTTTCTATATAGTCTACATTACTTGGCTTGTAGTACCTACCGATTTTACTGTAATTAATTGATTTTTTCGTGTAAATAGCTTGTTGCCTTATTTTGAACAATATATGGTTCAATCCTTTAGTTAATTCGCTTGTTAACATTTTATGTTCAGGAATAGTTTAAGTAAGTAAAACTATTTAGACCTCTAAAGACCGCCATCTTTACTGCAGTTACCCAAGACTTAAACTTGTTACGAGGGAATCGTGACAACCGACTGGGGAAGAAAGCTTCCTCTAAAGTGCAGTCACACTGAAGAAAAGTCGTCTTCAAAAATTCAGTCATCCTGGGGAAAAATCTTCGTTAGAAGTGCATTTTGCCTAAAGAAAGTCTTGGCATTGTGAAGCCCGTTTAGAGATTAAACTCCATTATAAAATCTAAAGCCCAAGCATTTCACCGAGGTTGTACGCACAAGCCAACGTATAATATCACTTGCAACACTGACCCCGTAACAGAAGAACGTCGCAAAACAAAGACAGGTTGCACGACTTTGCAAGGTTATGGTACAACTACAACTGCAATATTTGAGATACATCGTCTCGTTCAGTGTTACTTCATTATTGTTAAGCTAGGCCAGAGGTTTTGCACTCCTTATCTTGAGATCAAAAAAAGAAAAAAAGCATCGTGAAATGGTTAAAAATGAATGAATGAATTAGATGAAGAAAGTAGAACGATTAAAATGACATATTTATAAAATTGTTGCGTGTAATACCTTTAAAACTCGTGACTATTCATATTCTACAGTTATGAACCCCGTTTTATATTATTTTACTACTACACAAGCATCAATTGCAGCTGGCCAAATAAATAATAAGTAACTTAATAAGCTCACATAAAGTGAAACATATAGTTGTGGTGCTGTAATAATCCCATAGATAATTTGTTTATAAGTGCAAAAAAACAATTACTATATAGTCACAGAAATTATGCGGGATATTATTATTAGTTTAATGCCTCATACTTTCAATACTGACTAAACATCCGGACACCGCGTCATGTTCAAGATCAGGTTTTCTTGTAAAATTCGTTATTATCAGCTACAGTTCAGTTTTTGTAATAGTATCGATAGTAACACGCATTGTGTAGTAAAGGTTATTGTGAACTTATAAATTTTTTGACATGCTAATACATACAACATAAATAGGAACGTGTTCATTTGTACTCAAGACCATCAATCCTGTTCATAGCCCACTAATACACTAAATTACAGTTGAGTACACAAAACAAAGGATGTCCTGTAACCTAACCTTACTCATAACTTAATTGTCTGAAGCGATACAATACAGTACCTACATGTTGAATTGAATTACCGTCATTAAATCACAGCTCATGCAGTAATGTTCAAAGGTAAATTAGTCTAAATGGGAACCTTTCACCACACTAATTATATTGAACACTAAAAGAAATAAAGCATGCAATATATAGAGTGTGCAAAGAAGAATGTATTATGTAAAATATGAATTTTTCTCATACAATACACAGATGCTTTTATACAATAAAAGATGCATTTATACAAAAAAATTGATCTCTACAATCTACGTTAAACGTGCAAAAAAGACGCTTTTACACAATAAATGAAAAGTATTTACAAAAAGAACTTTATTGTACAATTAAAATAGATTACTATCGAAAAGTTAAAACGTACAACAAAAATTATTATTGCTTACAAAAGAAAGAATGTTTGTAGGTTAGGAAGAATTCTATTTTCACAGAAAATAATGCAAGCACAAGGGTTTTGCTAAATAATAATGCTGGTTTAGACGGTATACGCAAGGTTATTGTTAAAAACAGCTGTATTTTTTTAAGAAAACAATGCGAAAACAAAGTTTTGTTGTGAAAACAATGTAGCTGGACTAGGCAGTGTACGCGATGCTATTTTACGAATAAAGAAAAAGATCCTTTTTTGTTTTTTGACTTTATTATACAATGTTTTGTCAAATTCACCTTTTTTTTGACAAAAAAATATTTTTATCACATTTTAACGTTATGGTAGCAGTTTATTTCTCAACCGTTTGTAGATATTAACTATTTAGTGTATAAAATCTTCTTATTATTGTACGCAAAAAATTTCAGCCTTTTTCTAACCAAAAAATACTACCATGTTGAACTACGCGGTATACGCGATGTTATTTTACGGATACACTGCTTTCTGTAAAAAATTTCTTTTTTAAACCAAAAATAATTTTGTGCTAATTTTAAATTTATGGTAGAAATCTATTTCTATTGTATAAATGAATCTCTTTTTGTAGATGTCTACGTTATATTGTACAAAAACATCTTATTAATTATTATTATTGAACGCCTGAAAAATCCTAGCACTTTTATAATAGAACAAAAAACTATCATTTCAAGGTAAATTAATAATAACTATGGCTCACGAGTTTTGTTTAACTTAACAAAAAGTTATAAATACATTGTGTTCTGATGTTAGATATCTTCTTAATGTATTCAGCTGTATTTTTTTTCTCACAACATGGAAGGAGTTAGCGGTTGTGGAAGAAATACAGCCCTTAATATGCGTAACTGCTAACTAATCATGTTAGTGTTTATTCTTTGGGTGTAAATTTGCAGTCTAGCGGGTGTAGACACAGACGTAGTTCAGGGTCACTTTTAATTAGTGTATGGATTAGATCCTGCATAAGAAAATGAGGGGGCGACATATATAACTGTAAAAAGTAAGAGTATAATTTAAACTGTGAAATATATTTGACTACTTATACAGTAATTCATTTAAGTCGATGAAGTGAGTAGGTTGTTTTATATAGTTAAATGTGTCAAGCGATTTATTTTGTCGCCCGTACTGTAATCTTCACGTGCGTGTTTCTATGACATCATTCTAATCAAGCGTTAGTTGTACCACAGATAAGGTTAACACTACAGATATACGGTAAATATGTGAGCTATTGGCAGCTTGTTTTATATGATTAATAATCTGCAAAAAGATGGCGCTACAATGACAATTTATAATGAAGTCACAGATGACTGTAATTGTGCAGATTACTTAGCACATATTCAAACCAAAAGTTAGACAGCCATCTGCCATGTTTAATTGTCAAATCGCAATTTTTCGTAAATAATTAATATTGAAGCAACTTCTACTTAAAGTACATTCATGATGTGACAGATGCACTCAAATCCCCGATAAAACAGTTTCCAACACATTTCAACAGTAATAAACAAATAACGATAGCAGCGCCCTAAAATTGGTCTGGTGCGTTGTAGCCAAACTAACGCTAATTTCGTCTCCAAATATGGGCGGACATTTTGTATAAAGGGTCGTATATCTGTAGTGTTAACCTTATCTGTGGTTGTACTAAACTATAGATAAACCAATTCGATCGCAAGACTAACAACATGAATACAGTTATTATGAAGCCTCGATGTGCAATGTGAACACTTTATTATCAATAGTGTTTGATAATTTTATATTTATTAGTACGTTTAAATGTTATTATTCTACTACAAAATTATATATTCAAACTAGCGTTCTATACCGCACAACAATATAAAAGACAACGTACATTTGTAAATTCAAAAGTTTAAACCTCATACGCAGAGCAATGCTTCCACAGCGCAGCTGAGTCTGGTTTTTAAATGGCTAGCTTAGGATTGCGTTCGAACTTCCACTAATCCAAACAAACTTTGCAAAGCCAATTTTCTTCTTTGAATCGAAAACTACTGCTTCGATAGGTAGACATCCGCATTTAATAGATTGCATCTTGAAAACGCATATATCTTCTAGAGAACTAACTTATCAGTAAAAACTAATTATAACTTAAACTTCGTCGAAATTTGAACCACTAATATGACTGTTAGTAAGCTTTATTGTAGACCGGTAAAAAGATCCATAGCGCTATGCCATGATAAACACTGAATGAAAAACCGCCGAAAAAATTTTTCTTTCAGACCTAAGGCTTCTGGAAATGCCAAAAATTTAGAGGAAAGAAATTAATAACCAGTGTAATAACTTATTTTATCAGTAAACATTTGCTCTAAACAAATAAATTGTGTAAATGTATTCTTAAATGCAAATTTATAATTTTTAGTTTTTGTTTTAAACAACAGATTTTCATGTGGTAACTGTGTAAATAAATTTGATTCATTCGCTGCATTTAAAAATTTCCAATTTGAAATGACCGTCCGTTCTTCATTCATTCTCACTTTCTCCATTTTAAATATATTGTTTTCCAAGATTACCTATGTATTATTGCCTGTGGCAACAAAAAACATTGTAAAACTGTTAGGAACTAATAGTTTTTGCAAGTTTTCACTTTCAATTCTTATGTTTTGCTGAAAGACCATGTTGAGAAGAAACTTTTTTCAACAGTGTTGAATTCAGTTTTCATCGTAGTACAGCGTTATGGATCGTAGCTACAAGCTTTTTGGAATATTCTGTATAAAACTCTCCTGATACAAAGTATACAGGGTGTTAATGAATTGTAGGGACAAACTTCTAGGGCTTCAAAACACAACAAAGCAAACAACTTTTGTTAATAAATGTGTGGTCAAAAGTGTTTCCTTTATAAAATAGAGCCTCTTAAAGATTCTTTAAAAAGTACCTGAAAATAGGCAACAAAAATTGCATTTTCAATTATTTTGCACAGGTCACACGGAATTCTGAAAAAAAAAACGATCTAGACATACATGCATTCAAATTACGTCAATTTTGACACAATTCGATATTTTTGTGATATTTTTTGACTTTCTTGCATTTGTTTCTTTCTGTGCCTTTTATCATTCGTTTTTTTCGTTCTGTGATTTTTTTGATAATTATTTTCTTCGTTATTTTCGTCATGTTAAAACGTTAGTGTATGCCACCCCAGTTGAACCTGCAGAAAAACTTACGGCGCGTATTCTTGCTGTATGTGAAAAAGTTCAACAGACTTCTGGTATATTTGGAGCGGTGCGCAGGAATTTACTTCGTAGATGTGCTTCATATGTAGAAGCTGGGGGGGGGGGGGGCGACATTTTGAACATCTACTGTAATTTTGTTAATTTTTGAATTAGTTATTGTAAATTTTTCAAATAGTTGATTTTTGCTTTGTAATTTTGGTTTTTTCTATTGCTTAGTTTTGAAACATTTTGTTAATTAATTTATTTTAAATTTGATTTGAATTTGAAAAGTGGGAAAGAAGGCTTTATTTATCCTGTATTCATTTCTGTCGTTATGGAAACAAATAGTAGGTAGTAAATTGAGTTGCCTACGTTTAGGCGCTTCTTAAAGAATTTTTGAGAAGCTCTATGTCTGAAAGAAAACACTTTTGACCACACATTTATTAACAAAAGTTGTTTGCTTTGTTGTGTTTTGTAAACCCTAGAAGTTTGTCCCAACAATTCATTAACACTCTGTATAATATATAAGGTTGGCAAAACCCTACAGACTACATCCCTTGGTTCAGAAAAAACACTTTTTTTGATTAATATCAATTTTTAGGGTTTATTTAATTAAAAATCTCAATATTTACAATGTAAATGATATTCGTATAATATAAGAGAACTTCAACATGATTTATATTTTTCATATTCGTTTTTAACAAATACAATAAACATATCGGCGTTGCTTTTGAAACTTTCAAGGAATATTGTTGATTGGCCAAAGAAAAATTGAAAATTCCAAATGAGCTAAAAGGTCATTTTCTCATTTTATTTCATAATCTTTTTTATTCAGAGTCGAGGGTTGTCTACAAAGTTTAAATTTCCGGGTTTATCCAAAGTAATGTTATAATTTAACCAGTTTTAAAACTTTGATTTGATTGAAATCATTATGCGGTAAATTGCGATTTAAAATTTAATCTATGTCAAACTTACCCTGAAGATCTTGTATTGTAGTATTGAACTTAGGTATTTATCTCTTGTAAAGTTGTTGCCCTATTATTTGTGATTATTACACTAATATTTTTATATTTTCATCAATAACAAAAAATTTAGAATCATAATTCATGTAGAATGTTAGAAATAGGACAAACTCCAGAGCCTCGATCAGCCTCTGACCTCCCCTTCTTTATGTTCCACCTATACTGTGCGCACGCATTGCGTTTTACTAGAGTGGACGGGGAATTGTATTATCTACGCTAGTTAACAGTGACCTGAGAGAAATTTAACATAATAGTATTCTTAAATACTATGACTACATATCAATCTATCTATCGATTAAAACGCAGATCCCCTCTACATTGTCGAATATGTTATTGAACAATATAAACTTTAAAGTTAATGCTACAAGAAACCTAACACTAAAATAAATACGCGATAATATTAATTACATATATTAAGTTTCAATGTAACTCACTTACGCGCATTGGCGTTTTTATAGCATTCCTATAACTAACTCGAACATGACATAACCGATTTCATTTTCTGCTAAATCATACAATTCAAACTACATTTTTATTACAAACTAGCTAAGAACTTTCAATTAGAACTTGCCTGCTTGCCACTCAGTTCTTTTCGTGGGTTTCTTGAGCCTCAAATGTGTTTTTGTTAATATCATCTCTAATACCATTTTCATGACATCAATACTGTAAGTATGAGCAAGTTAAATATATGTTCATTCTTTCAATTGAAACAGTAAAACAGATGGCACCAATTCTCAGAACTGCGGGCATGTTTTTGTAATATATGCTAACTTTTTTTTTTAATTTAATTATTCAAAAACAAACATCTGCAGTATTATTTTTTTACATTAAACCACGCATTATATTTTCACAGTTAAACATTTAAAAATTATTCTGCTCGTTTTAATTTCTCCGCAAGTGGGTATATCTTGTATTACGTTTTTATCTTCGTAATTACATTGCACGCTCTAGTTGCTTTAAATATCCTTTTGGTATGCGTACAGCTGGGTGGCGTCAAAAGGAATTTTCTGCGTTTTTAGCTTTGCAAAACGTGTAAACGTAAAAATTAAAACGGTAAATCTATAGAACACAGTTTTACATATACTTTATTTTTCTTTTGTCACAATTAATCTTTTACAGCAGTTTTAATTTTTACGTTTCCAGCATAATCCAGCATAATTAAATACAGTTTTAGAAGTTTTAGCTTTATTTCGTCAAACTTTATATTATTGTTTAAATAAAATAACTAATAACTTCTACAAATATTTATTTATTATAACCTTGTACATATTTCAACGTGTATTCACGTCATTATCAAAGTCAACATAAAATGTAATAAGTTAGTGTTGTTATAGGACTCTATGTCTACAGATGACCTAATTTCTATTCCAAAACTTTTAATAATAGCGAATTAGACATCTGCAGACATAGATAACCAATACCATCCATTTCAATCGTTCCTGTAGCAATACCAACTGTTTACTTTTAATTCTTCCTTTGATAACGACGAGAACAACGCGTTGAAATACGTATAAGATTACAATAATTTAGTATTTGTTTAAATAATTACTTTGTTTATACATCGAATGCAGTATTATTTATGATTTTGTTGCCGATAGTATTATCGTTAAAACTTTATAAACTAAATGCTACTCTGTTTCGTAACCTTTTTCGGGGCTTACTAGGGGCAGGTATCGAATTTTGTTTTGGGTATACTCGCCGATAAATACAAAGTGTACATAAAAAAAACATAATTTAACGCCCAATATTCACAACATACACAATTTTACTAACGATTACACGGTGTGTGCATGCGCGCGAGTATGTGTTAGTGTTTACAAAGAAGACCCCTGATGGACATATTCAATGACGATAGGACAACCCTCCTATTGAGAAAAACCTGGGAGAGCTTTATTTTTTTTTTATTAATAAGTTTAAGCTTTACTTCGTTGAAAGACTAATTAATATAAAAAATATAGTAAATAATAACTCCAAAAGATACTTATTGTAATCTAATACTCATTTTAGCAAAAACAGGCGTTTACAAATTAAACTAGACAATAAGAAATTTTTATTTTAGGTACAAAGAACATATACGTTGTTACAAATAGCAACAACCGCATAAATCGAATTAAGCTAAATACTTATTAGAACACTATCATTTAATGATATCATAGATATACGGAGGTATTTGAAATTAACAAACATTTAAAACCTGTACGTTTAGTGAATGGGCAAATCAAAATCTTAAATTCACCATTATTGGATGTTTCGGAATGAGAAATCTGGTCATCTGCAGATATAGCAAGGTTACTTTGTCAAATTCTGCTGTTCTTACAGCAGCACCTACTATCTACTTTTAATCCTAATACAAAAATCTGTTGAAAGAAGTTATTAATTATTATTTTATTTATATTCTGTTCGGTTACTTAGCTAAATAGTTTAATTGAGTAAGTGTCAAAAAAATGTTTTCACGCTACCGGCAGTGTAAGTAGGCCTTACATCCATAGCTACAGGGATCGTAAGTGGCTGATAACATTCGTGTACTAGTTACCCTTGACGACGGAACTTAATAGTGTCACTTACATCCCTAGGAAAATAATGTTGATTTTAACTGTTCGTTGATATGGTAACAAACACAGACAACTTAGAATAATGGGGCTTTTAAAAAATAATTCCGATGACAGCTGTCAAAACGAACTTTTAAAAATATGATTATATTTCTATCTGTAGGCCTACTTACATTGCCGGCAGCGTGAAAAATTTAATAAGTAACACGGAATGTATCGACTAATAACATCCTCGGCAGGCGACAAGCTTCGGCTCCGCCTCAGCTCGTATTCGCCTACCTCGGATGTTATTACGTCCTTACATTCCTTGATACTTAAATAACCATTTAATATCATAAAACGAGATAATTTCTTCAAAAAATAAGGGGGTGGGATGCTCTACTTCAATCAAGACGCTTTTATATTCTACGAGTACCGACACTACCAAGTAACGGATCTGCACAAGGACGACCAATTTAAGTGTTATAAAAATATAGCAACTTTGACTTCAAACTTGGTTTGCAAGTGTCGAATGACTCAAATCCTTCATTGTAGTAAAAAAAATCTAATAAAACATTTCCTTTTGGTCACTTATCTAAAAAGTTTAATTGATTCTCTAAAAAAACAACAAAACCAAAAAATAAGAATTTTGAGATCTTAACAGACGAACATTGTCTACGATTAGCAAATACCAGATACCATAAAACGAGATGATTTCTTTAAAAGACTAATAAGGGGGTATGGTGAATTGCTCTCGTTTAATACCGGTACGTTTGTTATAGATTTTGTATTTAAAAAATGCGTAACAGCCGATCAACACAAACGCTATACCATATTACTACCCCCATAGTAACATTTCTTACCTTTCAAAATTTCGGAATATAAGCTTTAACCTCGGTTTAAAAAACCCTCGTTAAAACAAAACCCGCAAAAGGCTTCTTTATGGTCGCTTACATAAACAGTATAAGGCAGTAAGTAGTCGCCAAAAAAAAGGGTAGGGATTAGGAAAAAAAGGAACAACTCAAAAGTAGCTTTACGTGCACACCAAACTCCTAAATAGTCCAAATTTTAAAAATAAAATCATTTCTATTTTTAATAACACACTTGCAAATAACCCACAAGTGTACCCTTAATATCTAAAAAATGAAAATAAACCCTTTACCAAAGTAATAGTTCTAAACCACCTTCAAGTGTATCCCAACCCATGAAAAAGTAGAAATTCTAAAACCACGAGATAAGGCAAAGTTACAGTTTAAACAAACTTTTAAACAGTTTAAAATAATAAAGATTCAACAAATAAAACTAAAAACAGAAACATTCTTCAATTTTAATGATTCGCTTTTTTGAATGATACCAATTACATCAAGTGTTTGTGTGTGTGCTTGTGCGCGCTCGCATTTCGTCCGTACGCGAGCGCGCTTTACGTCTCGCGCGCGTGTTGCATCCGTGCGTATATGTGTGAGTTCATATGTCGTACTCTCTTTCTCTTCAGAATATAGAAAAATCCATAAAGAGTATACGCCACCCTGACAACAGAATGAAACCTAAACTACGAGGTAACTGATTTAAGTGTCACCCCACTATTATTTCTTCAACTATTAAAAATATTAAAATTTGTTTTTTGTAAAAGTTGTTAATCATTAACTCAAATTATTACTAATTATACTGGGTGTTAAATAATGCCTGTATAGCATTACAGACCCTAAAATACTTATAATTTTTGTAATGTAAGAGTGTACAAATTTTATATCATTGTAACGGAAAAAAAATCTGCCTCATGGCCTAAGAAAATATTTATGTTACACATTAATAAAATTATTGATAAAGTCACTGGTCAGTCACTTGACAACACAGACAATTTTCTAGTATTGCATAAAGTACGTCATTAAGCAACAAACCACTGTAGTATAAAAAAAATTTATTATCTCAATAGTCCTGAAAGTACTACAGGGCGTTACACATTTTGCACGTTAGACAATACGAGCTTTTGTTTTGTTTTCATAGCACACCTATTTTCATTTTGAACTTATAACACAAAATAATCAAAAAGACACAAATACCATAGTAATTTGAACATATGGTAGACCAAACTATACATCAAATCAAAAGATAATTTAATTCCATGCTTAATGGTGTTAAAAAATACTAAGTGTTCTATTTGAAAAACAAAAGTTATTGACATATGAAGTCTGTGCAAAATAGAGATAATTGTACGTTTTTGGAAACTAAAATATTAATTAATTAATATTAGTTCACAAATGTCAAAATTTTTGAAATATTCAAATGCCTCAAAAACTACTAATTTTAAGATAATAGTACTTTTATACGTTTAAATTAGGAATTAAATCTGTAATCTAAAATCCAAGGTGTTCCATTCAAAACAACAAAGTAATATGTTGTACGGGCATAATTAAACACCTAGTATAATTGGTCAAACTTACTGTTATGCAGCAGTTAATGATCAACAACTTAAAAAAAACAATTAAATATTCTCAATAGTTTAGAAAATAATAGTGGGGTGACACTTAAACGACTCACCCTGTATAATCAAAGCTTTTGTAAAAAAAAATGTTAACAAGTAACTTTTCTAACAACAAAATATAAACTAAAATTGCAAAATTAGACTTATTTCAGAACAAGAAACGTTGGCAAACGCTTTTGCACTGTACAAGTGCAGGGTGAAGTGGGGAAGTTAAATTTGTAAGCAAATTGTATAAAACGTTGTCGTCATTGTTGAAAAATTAGTAATTAAAAGTTTAATAGCTTATTTTAAAGTTTTCTTTAGTTCATCATATTTATGAATCCGTTAATAGCTGACTGCTTCCAACAATATCTCCAAGAGCTAATTAAACCAGACTTTTTGTAATTGCATTATGCGCTCGTAAATTAACTGCCATTTCGAACTTCCCTGTAAGGACGTTGTTTTCTTAAGAATTTACATAATTACATTAAAAATTCCATTTCGTAGTCATATTTCCAGCTTTATATTTACTTAGTATCGCCGAAAATAAATTATTTCGCTTAATGAAGTTCTGGATGCTGATCTTTAGCACCTGAAATTTATTTATGCGTCGGTTTAGCTCTCCAGTTTATGAAAACAATACTTCTTCATAACTTTCTTATTATATTTCTAGTATTTAGCATTATTTATTTTTTCAGTGCAATTCTCTATGATGTAAACAAACAATATCAGTATTTCAAACTTGCAAATTTGCGATATACATATATATTCCAACGTTAATGAATTTCGCTTGAGTACACTAATATAAAGCTTTTGCCTAATGACTTGTTTAGTCAGAAGGCCCAGTAACTCAGGTGCTATGATATCAAACAGTAGAAATTGTTAATTAACATTCGAGCTTACCTATTGGTCTAGACACAGAGAATACCGTATGATAAATAGGGTCACCTGTTCTTGATCATACACTATGCAGTCTCTGCAGCGTAATTTGCAAAAACATATTCGATTCTTAACACCAATAAAATGGGCATGCAGTTTTTCTGTATTTAAATTTCTAACAGGTATATTTGTAGATTTGTTCATTATTTTAAAATTTTCAATTTAGCTGTGACTTCGCTTTTCTTGCAAAATGCAAAAGTTAACGTTAACTCTTTTGTGTTGGCTCTTGGTGGGTAGAAAGGAAGAAAAGTTACAAATTGTTTTACTAAAATAGTCTCAAGTAGAAACCACAAAATAAATAACAAATTTTAAATAAAATACACTATACAGGGTGTCCTAGAACTCGCGGAGGAGCTCTTAACTTTAGATTCTACTCTTTAAACTGACACTTCTTTACCAAGAAAAAATTTCTACCCTCAATGGTTTTCAAACCGCAATGAAATGTAGCTGACCAATAAAAGACGGTTTATTAATTGAAGATAGATGCAGAAATATTAAATGTATGCGTTTCTTAGGAACCAAGAATAATTGTTAGATTTTGCAAAAGTTAGTATAAAACATCTGGTCAACTTTAGTTTTTAACATGAATGGCATTTAATCACTTACCCACATGCAATATTCCTGATTTGAACGCCGCAGGTTTGTGATGTCTTGAGACAATTAGTAACCAGTTAAAGATTAAGAAGACAATTTAAATGTAAAAAAAGGAAATACAGCAATAAAATACAATACAACACAATACAATATCACAATAAGTGTTCAAAATGTCCACCACTAACTTGAACTGTCACGTTGAACGTCTGTCACTAAGACATTGAAAATCTATAGTCAGCCAAATAAAAATTCGATTTATTTTATATGACGCTTTTAGTTCAGTTACCATATAAACAACCTTTTTTACTTTTTCTACCTTCACGACTAGTTAATTAATTCTTCTGTGATTGATGGACTTTAATTAGCAATAACTCAAAAATTATTCTAGTTGGAAACATTTTCCATGAACAAATCGAGTCTATTTAAGGAAAAGAATTCACAGTTAAGAGCCCCTCCGCCAGTTCTGGGACACCCTGTATACAGCAAATTACGAATCCTGTCTATTTCAATAGCGGTTATTTAGGTACCTACAATACGTATGTTACTGCTTCTTTTGCCATCATGATAAACTAACTAGATTTAAAACTTGCCCAGGAGTTCGAAACTCCATAACAACAATTTTGGCTCGATTACAGTGACTTCTTCTTCTTTAGCCAGCCCTTTTTGCCCCTAGGGCGTTGGGTGTCGAAGTCTAATACATTTAAATAACTGGGAAAATGTCGGTATCGATTTATCTACCTACATATTTTTTATAGTGTATGAATCATGATTGGTTGACAAATAAAATCAGAAAAGCGAAACAGCTATCAATTTCAATTTTGAGAGCTATATTTTCTCCTACGAATAGTAATGAATCGGAAAGGTCACTAAACACAATTTGGTGGTACAAAACATAAGAACATTACACGAGAAACGCTTTTGATAAATTTATTGGATTTTGTCTTATTGAATTTCTTTTCAGAAGCTTTTATGTAATAAAAAAATTGACGAAGATAATGCACGATTGTTTGAACTTAAGAAAAGTATCTTTAGCCAAACAACACAACAAAAGGAATATTTATTATGAACCAAAATTATTTATTTAATCATTGGTATTACTTTTGCGTTCTACAATTGTATTAGCTAAACCTAAATCTTTATTGCATGTCATGGTTTTTCTGCACCACAGTTTTAACTATATTTTTCGCTTGTAAAACGTGAAAAGTTTCGCAATAAAGATATGAAGTTAATATAAGTTTAAGACAATATGTTCTTATTATATATTTGATGAAACTTTGTAAGAAGTTTACTTTGATAAGTGTACAGATAAAATTCACAAATTGTAGAAAAAGAAACGTTTGTAGATGAAAATCCTTTATGTAGAAGTTACTAATAATATCAAACGATAGATTGGTTAAATATTAAAATCATTTTACTATTTTATCTTGTGGCAGCACTATATATTTAAGTTATGCTTTTTCTAAAGTTTAAGACTTTAAGAAATAAATTAACGTTGTATCGAAGCGACGCGACGAGTTCATTATCATAAGCAATGTGTCCCAAGATTATCCGAACATATGCAGATAACATGGGAAACCAGAAAATCTCGTAGAATATCTCCCTGAAATGCTCTCGTCAATTTTAGAAGTCATAACGATGAAGAACGCATATATCCGTATTACTCGATAGAAATTTTGGTAAAGCATTCGGTTTAATTACGGTTTAAATTAATTGTTTTACTATTGCAATAAACAACCTTGGCTTACAAGTCTGAAATTACGTCACCCGCATGCGTGTTTTTATAGCGCAGATAGCAAAGGGACGTTTAAGGCTTAGCCGTTTTTTACTGTTTTTTAAATTTCTAAATATTTGTTCTATTTTATAAGAACTAATTATAATTTTTGAATAGATTTTGTTGAAAATCTTTGTTAATCGACAATTTTCAAAATTTTAACGCTTTCGAAAATTTTCTAATTTCAATTCTCTAAAATTTTCAAAATTTCAATTTTTTACAAAAATTTCAATAATTTTCTAAATTTCTTAAATTTTTTGAAGTATTTAAAATGTTTAAAATTTTTTAGTTATTTTAATAAAGTATAAAATTTTAAAAAATTCCAGTCAAAACTTTTTTAAAATTTATAAAAGATGTAAACATGGTATATAATTTATTTGAAATATTTCGAGAGGTTTAAAACTTTTCAAAATTTCTATAAGATATTCAAAAGTATCGAAATATTAAAAAAAATTTTAAAGATGCGAGAAAAATCACATGTCGGTTGCCCTTCAGATTTATATATTTTTTAGGTTAATTTTCATATAAACAACTGCTTATATTAAACAAGTAACAGTACCTAGATATATAATTTTACAAATAAAAAAAAAGACGAAAGAATTTATGTTTTATTATTTGTTCCGAACAATGATAACAGCTTTTAGTTTTCCGAAAAGTACCTTAAGTTTTTTTATATAATAAAACTGCACCGAACAATAAACCAAAAATTAAATTACTCATTTTATTCCCTAAGGCCCAGGCGTAGTTACGTGCCTAGATTTGAGTTAATTCGCTGAATAGATTAACATCGCTTCCACCATAGAAAGTATTGATTGAATAAGGGAATTTTAAATACAATTTTTTCAATAATCAAATAATATACATATACAATAATATAATATTATTTAGTATAATATAAAGAGCGTGCTTATAACATATATAGTGTTAACATTGTTGATAATGTAATGTCAGTAATCCAAACATGGTTTCAATTACAAAATGCATTTTTACTTATAATCAAATTAACAAGCAGTTAGTTAAATAGTGCTTATTTTATTCGAAATATTATTTGAAAACGCGTTAACTGAACTGCTAGCTAGTCACACTAAAATAAATGCGATCCTACAAGCTGCTCTACCGTTTCTTTATTGTTAAATAGGTTGGAAAGATGCCATAACAGTTTTATTATTGTAATAATTGTCTTGACACTTTTAGAGGGTTAAGATGAGCTAGCTATAATTTGGAAAAAGTCACTGTATTAGATACTCTAAGAGAAACTTCATGTAGCACCTGAAAATTAAGTTTATGTATCGTGTCTTACGTTAATATCTAGAAAGTGTATGAAATGAAATTACGTGAGCACTTACGCGTTCAGGCAAGCCGAAATATTTCTTTTCTCGCTGTTGGCACTAATATGAGCAAGCCACGAAAACAATAATGGACAATAAAAAGAGGTGTATTATAAACAACATACTTTAAAAGTAGAATATATTTTATTCTATTTAGAATATTACGGTTTATAGTTTTTTTTATTATTATGATGCATGCATGTTTACAATCTACTCTTAACATTTAAGTAATAAGTAAATGTTGTGAAGTTGTATTTGACATGAGGGGGATCCAGCCATCGCTGTCCTCCCGGCGGTATATTACATTCTCTCTCTCTCGTCGTGTAACTGCATGTCTGAAGAGTCGTGACTTGTGTTAAATTATTTAAGAGGTAGTGTGTATTACTTTCTTCTCGTATTGTCTGTCCTCTACATCTCCAGTATTCTGTTGTAGGGAAGCACCGGTTATTTTGTCATCAGGTCCAACCAACGTTTGGAAGATCTTCCTCTTGTACGGCGACCTTCAATTTTACCCTGTACAATTAGTGTTTATAGGTTATCGTTAGTACGTCGAGTTGAGTGTTTAAAGTACTGTAAGACTCTTTTCTTCACAACCGTGTAGAGCCGGGTTAGAATTTTCACTTCTTCTATGACTAAAGCGTTTGTACGGTACTCTACCCAGGATATACGAAGCATTCTTTTCCAACGCCAGAGTTCGAAGGTATCCATTTTCTTTTAGTCAACTGCCGTTGGTGTTCACAATTTAGAGGCATAAAGAGCTATTGAAAACACTAACGTTTCCACAAGACTGATTTTAGTTGCAAAGGCAATGATTTTGTCTTTCCATATTTATTTAGTTTTGTCATTGCTGACCTTGCCATGTTTAGTCGTCTGCTAATTTCAGCGATGCTTCCACCATCTTTACTTATATGTGAGTCTAGATATAAAAAGTTATCAACTATTTCGATGTCTTGAAGGTGTGGCAGATCTACTGGTAAGTTGTTTACTGTATTAGTTATCATAATCTTTGTTTTACTTCTGTTAAGTTCAAGTTCCAGGTTTCTATTTTTGTTTCCTATCCACATCTTCGGCAATCAGGGTAGGGTCGTCCGCATAACTGAGGTTCATAATTTTTTTGCCCCCAACAGATACGACCCTATTCCATCCTTTCATGCATTTCCGCATTATGTACTTGCTATATACATATTAAATAGTAAGGGCTATAATATACAACCTTGCCTAACCCTTTTGCCTATTTTAAATGGGTTTGATAAATAATTATCTATTCTGATCTTTGTTTTACCTCTATCGTATAATTGTTTGACACGGAAGACCAGGTGTTCAAGGGCGCTTATTTCTATTGGTATTTTTTATAATTTAGCCTACCGCACGCAGTCAAAAGCCTTTTTATAGTATATAAAACAGAGATATGCAGGCACATTAAATATTCTCCGTTTTTCTTTAAGCTGGCGTATGTTGAGAAGTTAATCTCTGGTGCCTTTACCTCATACGAATCCAGTTTTTCCTACTGGAATTTGCTAGTCTAGAAAAATTGTTAGTCGGCCATGTCAGATGTTTATTATTATTTTGCTTGCGTGCCAAATCAGAGCTATAAGTGCGATAGTTATCACAGTTGCTAATAGAGCTTTTGTTTGTGAAAAATAATAAATATCGAATGAGTATCTGTATATAAAATCCTTAATCACTTTAACAATATCTATTTATTTAAACCTTATACGTATTTCGGCATGTATAAGGTTTAAATAAATAGATATTGTTAAAGTGATTAAGTTTTTTTTTATACAGATACTCATTAAATATGGACTTTAACGAAGTAAAGCTGGAATTGATAAATAATAAATATCGAGTTATGATATGATGTTACAGATCTTTGTAAATATTACTATTCTTTTGTTCCCCAATGCTTTAATCAGCTCTTCGCTGATTTGGTTCTCGCCGGTGGCTTCATTTTTGCCCAGCTTACTGACGGCACGTGCTACTTCACTAAGGATAATATTTGGTTGTAGTGAATATTAGATGTCTGTGAGTGCGTCTGTATCTTGTAGTAGTTGTTCTTCTTGATATATTTGTGTCACTATTTTTCTCATATTTCTATAATTCTATTAATTTTGCATAACTTGTTTCCTGCAGAGTCTTCAATGATCCATGATCTCGGTTTGAATTTTCTTGTGATTTCTTCGACTTTACGCAATAGGTCTCTAGTCTCATTGGGGTTATGATATTCTTCTGTTTCTTTGCAGATGTTGCATAAGTATTCATTTTTACCTTTCCTACTTTGTTTTTGTATTTCTCTGCTGAGTCTTATATTCCTTTTGTTCTTCTATTGTTGTCAAGCCTGCCGTTTTTATATGTTTTGTTTCTTTGCCACAAGCTCCCCTGTAGAGCGTTGTATTTAGTGCTTCTTTTGCATTTCCCATTTAAATTTCTTGATTACAAGATCTCTCATATTTTATTGGAATCATTTGACTTATACTCTATTGTCAATATTACAATTTATTTTCGGCTTAGACCGCGTCGTCATTTGGGAACTACACTCAGCATAATCAGATAAGGACCGACCTGTAGCTTGTCTGCCTTTGCAAGCATTTGTTTTAGAAGTTTAAGCAATATTTGTTGGTAAGCCCTGCCTGCCTAAACAGGGCCGTGTGCTTAGATTATTTAAACCTTGGGGCGGACAAGAATTTGATCTATTACTGAAAGTATCAGTTATAATTAACATGTAAAACGCAAGGCCGGATTGCAGTAAATGTTTTAAAAAGAAACTAATATGCCAATAAATTGTGAGATATAGACAAAGTGAATCTACGCATTAACCCTTACTTTTTCTGCAAATCTCTCAATACAGTTAAGTGGTATATAGGTTCGTTGTTGTTTCGCCCCATCACCGGTCTAAATGTAAATTTTAAATGAGTAATTCTGAGGGGTTTTTGTCTCCCTAGTCCTTATGGGCAGTTCGCTGCTGTATAAACCTAATAAATCCGCTTAACACTCTAAACAATTACTTTGCTACTGCAAGCAACATTTTATTTCACGCAGGTTTAAAAAGTTACAAAGAGTTTTGTCGATGTTTTATTTTCGCAGAGGTCTTAACATTTAATTTAAAATGAAACAAGAATTAACACTGTAGCTACGGCTACACATTAGTAGCTCATACCTCTTCGCTTGCTTTTGTAAATTTTATTAACAAACTCAAACAGAGTAAAATTGTGTTGGCGTTATTATTACGAAAGTCCATCGGGAAACAAGGGATCTGGTGAATTAACAAAACACGGACAGCTATATTTGCGGTCTTGGATTAGCATGTATTAGTCTTTAATGTGGAGAGACTAAAAAAATATTGTATGTGGAATAAACTGAACTTTCAGCAAAAACGGCAGTTTAGGTGATTGAATTTCATACATTATAGTAGCAAAATTTTAATATTAGTGCAATAAAATATGGGCAGAATCTATTTTGTGTTGATGCAAAAAAATACAGTTAATGAAATTGATAAAGAAATACGAATAGATACTAGATGTGTCAAATTGTTGATAAGGCTATTTGTACGTCACTGCCTAATTCGATTGGTTGGTGGTAATAACAGGCGTTCACAACAATTCTTGAGCTTATAGGCTACTGTTCCTGACACTGGAAACTGTGAGAAAATACAGCTTAAACCGAATTTCCCTACTAAAAAGTGGCGTACAAAGTTGACGACGCCAAACCGTTTAAAAACGTGGATATGATGCTTTCGCCAACGCCCTGTAAGGGCATGGTACTTAAAGAAGAAGAAGTACAAACTGCTTTGAAGATACCGTAAGTCGGTGTGTAAAACTGATAGTGAGACGAAAATGGTTACCGTAATGGAAGGTAGCGGTTCACCACCGAAAAGTACTGCAGAAACCATCAATGTTATTAGAGTAATAATAGAACGTAATCAAAATTAGTAGGCTACGCCACGTAAATTGTTTCATACCTGGCTTTTGCTCTTGAGTTCGTCTAGGGAATGAAAACTGCTCCCGGAAAGATAACCTAGTGAAAAACCGGAGGAAAAAACCAAAACGTAAGCCCGGAAAAAACAAACAAAGATATTTTTTAACAATGCAGTGATCCACCAGCAAGAAAATACACGTACTTTTGCTTAGCGGATTTACTTTAGTAGTTGTTTTCTCTGGGAAATTCTTTTCTCGGATTTGTTTGTTCCGGAATGTTTTTACTAGAGCTTTTTTTCGGACTCGCACAGATCGGCTATCCCATATACGTAGAATACAAATCTAAGCTTCTTTTTCAAGTACCTTTATGTTGAAATAGAGCACCCCTCTCCATACCCTTACATTTTGAAGCAGTTATCTGCTTTTATGACATCTAGAATTTTAGAACTGAAAACAATTTTTATTCGCTGAAAGCTGAAAATCGATTTTACAACAAAACGATCGCACTTTATTGGTAATTACTGTTCAGGAAAAGGAAACCCCTATAGGTCTTTTGTTAGTAGGGTGTTTTCTATTGATATTTAACATGTTCATGCCGATTTTGAATTCAAAATTCTATTTTTTTAAATAGACAACTTATTGTGGAGCAACCAGGGGGTGGTAAAAAGAGCGCGCTTGCGCAGTTCGGCTATTCGAAATGCGTAGGATACGAATGTAAGTGTAGCCCACACCTCCCCTTTTGCGGTGCAATATCGCTAGTTTATGATTTCATCCCATTGCAATTCCCAATATTTTATACCAGAAATAAATTTTTTAGGTTGGGGAGTCTGGACTGTAAAGTGTAGACGGACATAAACACCATGGCGGAACCTGGTTTTTCGTTATTCTCAGACCATAAAAGTACACATCCGTCTAAATTTCACTTCCAAAATTTTGACGTTGCCTTGTCATAGCTATACTTTGTATAGTGACATAGGTAAAAACGTTTGTTAGATAGTTTAACAAGCACAAAATTGTATTAATATAGCACGTTTTGTATACAATTACTTACAATTTGCATTTGCGTCACAATTAGATTTTGTTTATTTATTCGTGAATTTAAAGAAACATTTTTTTTCTACGGCAACTAAGAACAATTAATAAATACATAATGACATAATATTAAAGCAATTTTGATGAAATTCGGAAAAGTGGTGCAAAGGCATAGGTACATATTACATATTCTATATTTTTACATTTATTATTTTATATCCTTTAGTTTTGTAATTGTAATTGTAATTGTAATTGTGCAATAAAATCCTTTAACTATCAAACGTAATTACTTCCAACCGTGAATTGTTGCAATGTAAATAGGGTTACTTTAAGTAGGCATTTTTTATATTCTGTGTACGGATATATTCTTTTTAGACATTTAATTTTTTGATATATTACAACTGTATTGATTTCAGAAAAAAACAATTCGTTTGCCTTTTCTTGACTTCTTTGGAAGACGAGATAAAGTCAAAAATTCTTGAAACTCTACTCTTAGCTATTACAACTTTTTCTGATTCATTGAAGAGAGGTTCGTCGTGCCATTAAGCAATTTCCTGAATATAGAAGCAGAATTATGCATTATTATAGCTAGCTACTGCTGGCTCCCTTCGTAGATAATGATGGTATATTGTACAATTTGAATGTGCTGTAATTAAACTAAATGTATGCAATCGCGTTCCTCCATTGTTTGGCCAATCCCTTATGCAAGAGAAATCGAACTCGAATCTGAGCACTGCCAGTAAATTGAAACTCGTTCAGCAAACACGTGCGTTTTCCAAACAGGCTTCGAGTAAAACATTCTCTCGCTAAAAAATACAAGGCTTTGAGAACGGGTAGTTAAAATTTATTACCTTAATACTAACCAAGCAATTTTTCAGTCAGCTTTCCTACGCTTAAATCTCGATACTTTCCTGGTTTGCTAGAGCTTCTTGTTATTTTTCAAGCACAAAAATTTCAAAATAATTTATCACATGAATTAAACACTGGAATGCCTTCTATCGGCATAAACAAGTAAATTCAATTGCCGGAGCTCTTTGCATTTGTACATTTGCAAAAAGCAAGTTCTGATCAAGTGGGTGCGAATGTATCGGTCAATTTATTTAAATAAGGTTTCAGCAGGTATTGCAACTGACAGTATTTACCGATTTTCCTTCAATTTCACTATTTACTGAATGTATACACTCTATTCCTGCAACGCCAACGGTGAAAAGGAGTTTTGAACACGAAACGTTACTTCATCAAATCAAGGCGCTTAGCGTTTCTAGTGTACATTTTTGCAAAACAGATTATTATAGAGGAAAGTCAATATAGGGTAGGTGTGTCTAATGCAACACAATCATGCAACTTGATTACTATTTAATGGGCAATCTTTTCAGGTAAAAAGAATATTAATTTATTTTGCTGCAAATATATGGCATTAAATCAGCGTTAATAAGGGCAAGAGAACAGAATTAAATTAACTTACATATTTGTAAACAGCTTCGTTTAGCATTGAAAATAAGTGTTAGAAAAACTAAGGATTTGATTATGTAAATTGGACTTTCCGAATTCCGAAAAATGTTTGGAGCAATAATGTATTCATGAATAGATTTATAGCGGAAATATTTTAAATTATTTGTTAAAAGAAGAATACGCCAAGGAATTATTAAGGGTATAAAGCTTATTTACATTATCATTTAATTATAAAGTTCTAATAATAACATAATTTAATTTTATATTATTAAAACAAGTATTTCTTCAAATAAAATGCCTGACAAAGCTTTATTAAGCTCCAAACACAGCAAGACTCTCTTTGTAATATTTACTCTCAAAGAACATTTAATATTTCTGATAATATAATATAGACCTAATTCATTTTGGCAAATAAAATTAACATCATAATAAAGAAAATAATTATACATACATATATGATTTGTACTTCTGCAATGCATATCGTGCTTTCGATACATTGCATTAAAATTTTTAAATTAATTAACAAACATTTCCTTTAAATTGGGAAATTGAAATCTAATTTGTTTGCTTCAAAATAACAATCAATAATATGTTATCACGATTTCTAATAAGAACTACTAACTGGAGATTACAAACATACCAAAATCAGCTCCTAGCCCAAATTAATCAACAGTTATTTATTTTTATGTATTTATGTAGGTGTGTACTTCTAATGATAATGCCATTTTTGAACTGTAAATAACTTGATTTATTGTAAATAAAACAATTCTTAACTTCAACAGGTTTTGTATTATAGCCTTATACATACGTATTTCAACGTGTTTACACGTCATTATCAAAAGCAAGATTAAAAGTAAACAGTTGGTGTTGCTATAGGAAGAATAAATCTTCACAACTTAATCTTGGTTTTCAATATTTGCGTCCATTCCAAAACGTCCAATAAAAGTGAATTTAAGAGATCAATTTGTTCATTCATTAAAGGTATATATTTTAAATGTTTGTGTATTTCAAATTTTCTAGTATATCCAACTTACGTTAATTATCACAAAAGTGTAAACATTTTATAGTGTTATTAGACGCCATTAAATGATTGTGTTCGAATAAGTGTTTAGCGTAATTGGATTTATGGAGGTGTTTATACTTGTAACAACGTACGTGTTCCTTGTACATAATATCAAAATTTCTAATTGTTTGTCCTATATAAACCGGTCTTATTTCAACGTGTTAACACGTTGAAATACGTATAAAGCTAAAATGAAAAACCTGTTGAAGTTAAGAATTGTTTTATTTATAATAAATTAAAATGAACTTCAACGAAGTAAAGCTCGAACTTATAAATAAATAACTTGTGCTTCAGCGTATAATATTTTATAAAGCAATTGCTAATGTAGAACCAAGAAAATACAATACTGTTAACCAAGACCCTTTTGCTAAACTTCATACGTTTGGTTTTTCACGATTTTACAACCGCTAAAACTCTGCAACGAGAGATACGATATTTCATATGCATCAAGAGCTTAAACGCATAAGTAGCATTTGCAATCTTATTGAGAGATACTTTCCAAGCGGATTTTCCTCGGTTTTACACTTAATAGTATCTTTTTGTTTGTTGGCCCGGCAGAATTTTTCCAAGATCATTACATGGCATTTCTAAGATCCTTCTGGAATTTAGAAACTGAATACTGTTCAAGTTCTCCTGTTACAAAAAAAAAACATTAACAAGAAGAAAATAAAACGTTCGTCATTCATATCACTTTATATTTAAGGAACTATAGAAAATAACTGCCACCTACTCATTTTATTGACATTGTACAAATTGAAATTCATAATTAGGTCGGTATCGAGGCAAATCAAGTAATAGTAAATGTTGTTTAAAGATTTCTTTATGATTTTATTGGTGATATCAAAATTCCATTCTTTTTATTTTGAGTAACTTTAGAGTAAAATCCATGTACATAGTGCTCAGTTGTAGTAAGCAGTTTATTTAAGTTCTAGTTACTAACGTTACAAACAAATTTTGTTAATAAAGTGCAGTAGTTAAAGAATTGCTAGTATTTTAAGACACGATATAATTAAGCAATTTCATCATTTTGGCGTTATGTTAGTAAAATAAACGTTAATGCCAATTTTGAAAATAAATATTAAAACTAATTAATTTGTTTCGGTTTGAAAAGTATTTAAAACGCTTGTAATATATATGTATTCATTTCTTAATATATTCCCTTCTTTATCTTGTACATATGCCACACTTGCTCTTCTCTTGCCACTCAATTTTCTTGTTATTTCATATAACGTTCGTATATCGTTATTTCTTGCTGCATGCCGTTTCGAATTGCTTTAACATTTCTTCCTGGTACTTTCTTTGTCTATTCTTTTGTATTCAAGAGATGGGTGGAACACTTCAAGGAAATATACGTACAACAAGATCTAAAACAATAAATTGAAGACAAAGAAGAAAAGCAACCACTGAATATAACAACGACGGAATTCAATAGGGAAGAGGTGAAAAGTGCAATTAAACAACTGAAAAACAGAAAAGCTGCAGGAGTAACTAGTACCACAGCGAAACTACTAAAGGTCGTTCTAAACACGTCCACAGTAAGCCTACATTCACTTGTAAATAAGATTTGGAGAGAAGAAAGTATACCGGAAGAATAGAGACAAAGCCTAATAGTGAAAATACCGAAAAGGAGGAACCAAATGAAATACAATAACTGGAGAGCGGCCACCCTACTAAGTATAATGAGCAAAGTCATGACCATAATGATGCTAGAAAGAATGAAGGGGTAAATAGACCAGGCGCTGAGACAGAACTAAGCAGGATTTAGAGCAAGAAAAGCATGTACCGACTATATAAGTACTATGAGAATTACTATGGAACAATCACTGGAATAGCAAAACAAGCTATATATAAATTTCATTGACTTTGAAAAGGCATTTGATCGGGTACACAAAAGGAGAATGTGAAAAATAATGAGGCAATAAAGAATACCACCGAAATAGTCATAACACTATTTTACGAAAAGTATATAGCGAAAATTTTGCATAATGACAAACTAACTGAAAAAATAAGCATAAATACTGGAGTAAGACAAGGCTACATGCTATCACCAACTATATTTTTAATACTCATAGAATGGGTAATGAGGAAGGCTACTAAGAATAAAACAGGTATAAGATGGAACGTCTTCAATTAACTCGACGACCTTGAGTTCGCTGATGACATATGCTTACTGTCAGAATAAAGACAGCATATGCAGAAGAAAACAGAGTCGAAACATAGAAATACAATAGAAGTGTACAAAAAATACAAACATTTAGATATAGGTGCCTTAACAAGATAGTGCGAGTATTCTGACCAAAACGAATAACGAATAGAGAAGTGTGGCAAAGGACCAAACCAGAACCGATAGATAACAGTAAAAAGATGGATATGGATGGGACATACATTAAGGAGGAGTGAGAACGACATAACAAGACAGGCTCTAGAGTACCAACCAGAAGGAAAGTGGAGACAAGGCAGGCAACAAGATGACATGCATAGAGATAAAGAATAAAGCAAAGAGAGAGAAAGCTGAAAGAAGATTGTAGAAGCTGCGGTCGGAGCTACACCGCGAGTGAATTAAATAACAATCGGGCACAAAATTATGAAAACTTGTTGCGTAGCAACTTCTTCTTGGAGTGCCGTCTTCATTCACTAGAGATTAGCGACAATCCTGGTATACTCGTCCACCTTGAGCGGCCCTTAACATTGTATGAGCGTCTTAGCCGGTAGTCGCTACTATTTTTGAGCTAGGAATATTTGTTTCTTCTAATTCCGCGGTTGATTTCTATCTTTCCGTCCATGATAAGCCTTAAAAACTGGCATTTGACGTTACGGAAAATATGGCCGAAGTAAGCAGTTTTTTTTTTATTTTATTGTTGGCAATAGTTCTCTATCTCTATGCATGCGCCTTAATACTTCACTGTTGGTAGTGGGGTCTGTCCATGAAATTTTAAAAAGTTTTCTAAAACTCGCATTTCGAACACTTCTAGTTTGTTTAAGGTGTTAGCTTTGAGTGTTCAGGTTTAGACATCATACAGCAATACAGAGTGAACGTAGCACTTTGTGAAACGGTATGGTAATTTCAAACTAAGGCTTCAGTTACACAATAAACTTCTCATATTGAGAAATGTTGCTCTAGCCTGTTCTATTCTGCCGCGTATTTCTGTACCCGGGTCTACGTCTTTTGTTATTTAACTGTCAAGATATTCAAATTGTAAAGTTTGTTGTATTTTCTTTCCATACACAACGATATTTGCTGGCAGAGCCGGTGTTCTGCTAATAACCATTACCTTGGTTTTTAATGAGAGTTGGTCTCCTTCGGCTGTTACTGTGTTAATTAAACGCTGCTAGGCTTCTGAACTATCGGCTATTATTGCGGTGTCATCCGTATAGCGAAGATTATTTACTACATGGCCGTTTATTTTGATTCCATCGTTTGCTTCCTGCAATTCGCGGTAAAAATAGTTTCCCAGTATAAATTAAATCTGTTTACTTTTAATCCTGCGTTTGATAATGACGTGTAAACACGTTGAAATACGTATAAGGCTAAAATAGACAACCCGTTGAAGTTGAAAATTGTTTTATTTACAAAAGATAAAATACAGCTTTGCCGTACCCCTCCTTCAATTGGAATACTTTCAGTAGTGCCATTTTCAAGCCTTACAGATGCGTTCTGGTCCTTGTAAATATTTCTTATAAAATTTAATCATTTTCGTCCACTTCTTTGTCTTGAAGGAATCTTATTAATTCTGCATGGTTAACACAGTCAACTGTTTTTTGGTAGTCAATAAAGCATATGAAAACATCTTTCCGTTGGTCTCTGCATTTCTGAAGTAATACGGTAAGGCTTAAAAATGCTTCTCTAGCGCCTTCGTGTAGCAAAAAGTGTTAATTTGAAAATACTTCTCAGATACGAAAAGGAATATCTGCCAGCCAAAAGGGTCGAGAGGGAAGGAAAAATTTAGCCCCTTAAATAATCTTGCATTTAAAAATTAAGTTTTAGTATTCAGCTCAAATGCGCGTGTTTCTTCGTTCCCCGTCACTGAATACCGTTTCGAGATTGATTAGGAAATATAACACGACAAACAATAGCAAATTTTTAAATCTTTTAGAAAAAGAAAATTGGGATACTCTGTATGATGTTAATACTGCGATCGATAAAAAAATACAACATTTTTACGACATCTTCCTAGATACGTTTCATAAAGCTTATCCATTAACTCGTTCATCAGGAAAAAAATCCAAAAACTGGATTACTCGTGGTATAAAAACTTCTTCGAAAACGAAAAGAGAGCTGCATATAATATTAAAATTTTTCCTAATTCTACATTACGCGCGTATTATTTAAAGTATAGCTTCCTTTTTAAAAAGATCTGCAAAGCAGCAAAAAATGCATGTCCAGTGTATAATCTCACGTTCTAATAATGTCGCTAAAACAACATGGAAAGTAATTAATACAGAAGTCGACGCCTGTTTATAATAACATTAACATAAATATAAACGGAACTACTACAGAAGATCCATTGCTTGTTTCAAATACATTTACCGATCATTTTGCAAAATTTGGCTTCCACTTGTATTGCAAATATTTTAAATAACAACAATAATAATACTGCCATCAATAAGTTACAATTATGAAAAATAAATAACGCTAACTCTTTATATCTTACCCCAACCACTCCTCAAGAAATTCCAGATACAATACATGGCTTAAAAAATACAAGTGCTGTAGGTTTTGATTATATTCCAACTCAAATAATCAAACTGTGTTCGACTAATATTTCTAAAATATTGTCCTACCTCGTCAACTCCTGTTTTAATTCTGGTTACTTTCCCCAACAATTTAAACTTTCTAAAATTACTCCTCTCCACAAGAAAAATGATAAAACCTTAGTTCAAAATTATAGACCAATAGCTATACTACCTGTCATATCAAAAATTTTCTAAATTGTTATTAAAAAACGGTTAAAAGATTTCTTTGAAGCTTTAATTACCTTTGTCACAATCAACATGGATTTGTACGCGGAAAATCAACATCTACTGCTCTGCATAACATATTAAGTGATGTAGTGCTTGGCCTTAATAAGAACGAACTAGTAATTAGTCTAAATTGTGACCTGTCTAAAGCTTTTGATGTCGTAGATCATGACATTTTACTAGGAAAATTAGAGTATTATGGAGTTCGTGGAGTTCCCCTGTCACTCTTAAAGTCATACTTAACCGGCAGACAGCAAATAGTTGAAATTAGTTATCTAAATAGCTACAATAATGAAATTCAAAAATATTACTCATCCCCGTCCAATGTTCATTATGGAGTACCGCAAGGGTCAATTTTAGGGCCATTGTTATTTATATTGTTATATTAGTTTAAATAACGCACAATCTTCCAAATTTGTGGGAATACTCGATGGAGAAAACATGTAGACGAAGTTATTGGCAAAATTACCAAAGCTACCTTTTGCCTACGTAGACTTAAACCTATTTGCGAAATATCAACCCTCCGCACCATTTACTTTGCCTATTTTGAATCTATACTTAGATATGGGTTAGTTTTTTGGGGAAACTCAATTTACCTTCCAAATATTCTAAAATTGCAAAAGAAAGCTCTGAGAATCATCTTTGGCATGGGCAGTAGAGATAGTTGTAAGCCTGTCTTTATAGCACAAAGCATCATGACAATATTTAATTTATTTATTTATGAAAGCTCTCTGTTCGTATTCAAAAATAAAAATAATTTTCAACAAAATTCAGATATTCACAATCATAACACAAGAAATAACTTATTACGAGTTAACACTGCTAAAAATGCAATTTATTTTAGTTCCTACATGTTCCACTCCGTCAAATTTTTCAATAAATTACCTCTTTCCATTAAAAGATTAGAAAATTTAAATCAGTTCAAAACTGAACTAAAACTGTATTTAAATGAAAATGCTTTTTATACGCTTGATGAGTTCCTTAATATGTAATATAGTCATCTACGCTTCTGCGACCTATCTAGTGATATTACCTGTGATATTATATAAATTGTATTAGTCATGTTTATCTAAGTTTGTATGTAATAATCAATTGTATGTAATCATCTGTACTGTAAATTTAATTATGTAATTATTGCTGTAGTACCGTTTCAACGCCACTGGCACTAGAAATAAACTATCTATCTATCTATTAACTCATTTGACCGTTTTCAAGCTGATTATTTTTCAAAATTTTGACAATTACTGGCTCCTTGCTCTATTCTCTTCTTCTTCTTCTTCTGTGGCGAAATTTTAGGAGCAAATGTTTATAATGGCGCAGTAGTTAAAGATCCTTGAAATAACGAGTGATGAATGGTAGTCGCGAGCCTGACAAGTTGCTGAGCAGTAAGTTATGTGTGTACGCTTAAGTGTGGCATGCGTAGTTAAGTAAGGTATTTAGAATACGACTGCATATTGGCCAAATACAGCTTTAGGTAGTTCATTAAGGTGGGACTAATTAGAGATTGTTAAAGTGACATTAGGTAGGTGTGTTGATGTGCCGACTGTCTAGCCCGTGTACTACCCTGCTTTACGAATGCCTCGGAACGACTAGAGTACCTGTAGTACCGGTAGACGTGTATATGTGGGCACTAAGGCAATTAACCTGCGTGGGCTCTAGGGCAGACTAGGGTACCTAATAGCACTACCCTGTAAGGCTCTTCTCTTTAGCTGTAAATGTAGGCGTTATTGTTATGTTTACAGCTGAAACTTGCAAAGAACCAGAAGATAAGATAGGAGCGTCCAGGTGATGGATAGGCAAAAGGAAGCGTCCCCTCTTTCATTATATGTTGTCTTTAACGTACCTGCCAAAATTTTCAAATTTTTTATTTTTTTTTTTAAATTAGGCAACTATTCAAAACGATGAAAATTAAAAAAAAATTCGTTTCGTTTCTTCACATATTCAAAATTGATAACAATTTTTAGTTTTTAAAACTTTCAGAAAATGTTCATCATTTTTACTGTTTATGCTGAAAATTTTCAAAATTTTTAAAATTGGGAAAATGTTGAAAACTTAAAATATTAAATAATTGTCAAAATTTTCAAAAACTTAATTAGAAAAATTACTGTAATTTTCAAATGTTCCAGAATTTTTAAAATTTTCATAATTGTATAAATTATCGACTTTAAAATTTTTATAATTTATAAAATTTTCCATAAAGAAATCTTCTACAGTTTCAATAAATACGATGGCGGTTGCCCGACAGATTTTTATTGATTTTAAGTAAAAATACAAAAATGCCTTATAACTTTGTAATGTTGTATTTGACCTAGAAAAATCGTATAGTTTAGTTCGAATATACGATTGCAATATAGGTGAACAAAAAAAGACTTAAACATAAATATTGTTTATTTTTAGAGGAAAAACTATCGAAAAAGTATTAAGTTTTCTTATACAGGTTTTTTTTTATTTTGATTTGTTCAAAATTTGGCATCAACTTACTAGGTACCTTATTTTAACAATATACAAATAAAGTTATATGGAAAAGTTGTTAAAAATTGCATTTTATGCTTGAATTGTAAAGTTGATAAAAATTGGCCATTATTAATTTTATAGGCATTATTGCTCTATTTAAGTAGGTCAACCGTCACGATGCGCGCTTTTTAAAACCACCGTTAACACGAGAATCAACTTGTCGCGATCAACCGCAGTGGAACCAATCTTTAACATATTTACAAGTTAAGTATTAAAATCAATTCCTAAAACCTATTTTAAATAACTTTTTTTTTGTTTCTTTTCCTAGTAGCGTACTTTGTTGATGTAAAATTTAAATAAATCAAAATAAAAAACCTGTTTAGGAAAACTTAAAATAGTTTTTAATATATGTGCTCCTAGAAAAAAAACTAATTTTTTTAACAAAAAAATGTTCGTTACACCTATATGCAGTTAATCTGGAGACACCCTGTATATTATTATTACTATTAAAGTGACAGCGGCACAACGTCGAACGGGCGGCGCGGCGGTCACGCGTGCTTGTCTGAACTTTTACCTTCACACTAATAATGACTAAACCACCGTTACAGCAGGCGGTGGTAGATTTGATTTGTATCACGTGATTTTCTTGCTGAACCGGGTAGGTTACATGAAACTTGGTGTGTTGTGCGCGCTTACCAGAGAGCAGTGGCGGTCCGTCCTATTAGGCAGAGTAGGCAGTGCCTACCCAAAACTTAAAAAAAATCAAATTCTAGCTTTTAATAAAAAAAAAGTTACTTTTGCACAGTTTTACTTTTTAACACCACCGCGTAACATTAAAAATTAAGCGCTAAATAAATAAACCGTTGCTTTTAAACACAGTTTTGCCGAGCTTATCGGGCCAAATGATTTCAGCTACGACACAATCAAGCAATCTATTATTCTTAATACGTTTGAATGAACATTGATACAGATAATGCAATTATCAGATGGACAGATGCAAAGAAATAGTAGGGATTTTAAAACGGAATAAGCACGGCAAAGGTACGGCCTCCTTATTATTTTACTTGCGCCGGTCCGCGGCAGTTAGTTGCAGCTTGCAGCTAGTGTTTATCTATTTCATACGTAGTTTGCAAATTTGCGGTAAGTATGGACATTCTAGTCGACCAGCCTTTTAAACGAAAAATTTAATGGATACTTTGACAAAAAACAAAAAAGAATAAAAATCATGGGCGATGTACTTCAAAATTACTAGGACCGTTTCAGACAGACAGTAGGAAGAAATTTAGATCGTTCAATACTGAATGGTTTAAAAGAATAGACTGGCTAAGTGGTAGCGATATTGAAACTAAACTATTTTGCTGGAATTGGTTATTATTTTCATCTAGATCTAACCTCTCAAACGTATAATCTGAAACAGAATACTCTGTTTCAAAAAATCTTTCAGGTGCAATTAAAAAACGTGCGTCGACCAAAGAACATTTATCTGCAACTGTTAGATTAAAATTATTTGGCAAATCACGCATTAACTTAGCTTTAGACAACGGTTTACGTTATCTAATTAAAGTGCATAATGACAAAGTGAAATTTAATAGAAATTGTATGCGTAGAATAACTCACTTAACAGCAGGTCTTAGTAAATTGGAGTTGCCGTTATTTGCCTTTCCTTCCTTTACAGACCCTTTTAGAAGTGTTTACAAAATAAATGTTTGATAAAGATAAAACCAAGTCATTTCCATTTAAACCATTAAAAATTTGTTTTTTATATAAAGAATCTTCGCGTTAGCTCTAATTTAAAATTTCATCACAAGCACCTTAGTACAGATATTGATCACGTTTTTTTTTTATTTAAATTAGAGTGTATGGTGGTTTTTAACACATTGAGATTTTTTAATGCTTTTAGCGTCCCCTGGAGCCCAATTCAAAATTTAATCATTTTTTGCTACCTAATTGGAAAATTTTAAATACACCTGCGTTCAATCGAAAACAAAGAGTGTATCGTAGTAATCGCCTTTAAACAGCATTACTCTAGCTTTGTATGTGTATGGTGTGATGGTACTACACGAGATAAGGGAAATTATTGGTAAGCCAGTAATTCATGATGCAATTCGCACTTGTTGATACAAGCTTATCTCAACAAAACACGTTTTCCCAATCCGATGAATGACATATTACAGTCCACGCTCAACTGAAAGCAAACAAAACTATTTACAAAACTTATATGCTAACCCTAACGTAAAAAGTCTTTTTTTTTGTTTTTTTGAATCCAATAACAATAATTATTACGGCCACCCTTAAAAAGTATCACTACTTCTTTCTTACAACCTTCTACAAAATTACACCCAACAGATGTTTGGCATATTGCAGAAAAATGTTCTGTTCATTAATCATTTTATTTCTCAGCGCTTTTGCAGTATTACAATTCTTGTGCTGATATCATCTTTACTCAGAAAGTCTCAATCATAAATGTTGAATATATTATTACGAACTTAATTCACAGAATTTCTGTGCTATCACAGCTATCAAATGTTTAAGAAACTGTTTAGATCGTTTCGTTTCGATTCGTAAAGCAAAAAAAAAGGCATTTGAATTTTTAAGGAACTTGAATTTGATTTATTATATCGTTCGAAAAACAAGTCTACTGTAACAGAATTACTTCACATCAATCTCTGTACTAAAATAGTAAAAAATTATGATTGTTATGAAGCAAGGCCTGAATCTGTTCTAGCAAAACATATTTATATGCATTGTCTCTAACGGCACATTTTTGTGTAAAATGGGATACGTCTCTTTCGTAAGCACGTTTATAAATCTAACGAAATTTATTAATATTTTGAAGTTGAGCATTTCTTTACAGTATAATAACTATCAAATGGGCGTTAAACAAGATTAAAGTTCAAGCATAAATATCGATATTAAATATTCGTAGGATGGCTACGCTAAGTAACGTCAACAAATGAAAAGTGTTAAAAAGGTTTAATATACGGCACGTTAATAGAACAAGTATCTATAGAATGTTGATATGAAAATCATCAGCGACTTGGTGGTAGAGGTATGACTATTTGCAACATGTAGAAATGTAGAAATTTACTTGTCTGCAGTTTAATATTGTAAGAGAACGGCAATATAGAAGTTTTTGCACTTAACTAATAAAGAAAGTGGCAATGCATTAAAATTATATTTCATGTGTCGGTCTCAATTACAATATATACCACTTCTGATCATCAGACGTCTCAGAAAGTTTAACACTAAACAAAAAATGTGCCGTCTTCGCTTTTGTTATGGTGTCGCCAACTTGACTTGCTTTTGAGTGATTTGGCTAATTTTATGGCAATATTAAGGAGAAAACATAAGAAAAGGCAATATTTTGTTATGGTAAAGATGACGAGAAATTGAAAAAATGTGAATCCACATCCGTAAGCGAAAAATTAAAAGAAACGCTAACGCAGAAAGAATAAGAAAAACGCTTGTTTATTTAGAACAGATGTCGAACTCGGGGAATCAAAAGAGTAAGTAATTTTGTCCTTAACTGAGTTTTACCGCATTTATTATTAACTTTTCAGCATTTAGTCCCACTGCTAGTTGAGCTATGACTGGTAATGAGTTCAAACGTGGTTGTAATTTAAAGCTGCCTGTAGGCACGATTAGTTACTTTGTTTTGATTGCATCGCGTCACGTACCATAGCATCCTTTGTTTGGTCTAAGCTTACATTACTTTAATAACCAAGGAAAATTGCACAGCGGTAAGCGTGTCCGACTTCATTCGAGAGTCTGCGTTGGTTACTTCGGCACGGCCGACTGTCCTGGCTCAGGTTTTTCTGTAGTTTTACTGGGCTACAAGGTGAATACTGCGACAGTACTATCCACGGAACTCATCTATTATTCAAATGCCTTGTCCCCACCCATCCTTATCTGCCATTCTTGGATAAACAGGCGCTTAGAACTCCGGTGCGGAGTCCGAAAGACCCCTATAGCGATCCGCCTCTTCGCGGAGTATACACAAACATTGAGTTTTCCTGTTTTTTTTAATCATTACAGTATACAATTTTACATTAATTTAGAAGCTGACTTAACACCTGGAGCAAAACAAATTTCAAAATACATAGTACACTATCTCCCTCTCTAAAGTAGATATACATTTATTTGAGATGATTATCTGTATATAAAATACTTAATTACTTTAACAATATTTATTTATTTTAAACTTATACGTATTTCGGCATGTTGACATGCCATTGTCAAAGGTTATATGAAAAAGTAAACAGTTAGTGTTGTTATACCATTGTGAATTCACAAACATTTAAAAACTGTACCGTTAATGAATGAGCAAATTGATCTCTTAAATTCACCTCTATTGGACATTTTGGAATAAGAAATCAAGTCATCTGCAGACGATTACCGAGATCGAATCACCAAGTTCTATTGCTATAACAACACTAACTGTTTACTTTTTCATATAACCTTTGACAATGGCATGTCAACACGCCGAAATACGTATAAGGTTAAATAAATAAATATTGTTAAAGTAATTAAGTATTTTATATACAGATAATCATTAATTATGGACTTTAACGAAGTAACGCTGGAATGTATAAATAAATTTATTTGAGAAATTCTAGGGTATGCGGTTATTTGGAAAGCGAAGACATCTAACACACGTCAGTTATTAATAGGTTTAAGCAAGTGCCTTCGGAAGGAGTTAATAATGATGCATTCGTGGCAGATCTGTCAACTAACCAGCTTACAGCTTGATAGCCAATTGGAAAGTACCAGAACGGGCAGGGGAAAAAAATCTGAACCAGGTAACACTAGAAAGTCTAGAAAAAAATTTTGGTCAGCAAAGACATAAGTCATTTTTTTCGATGGTCTAAACTTATGTTATAAGAACAAAAAATTCAATGTTTACAAAATATCAAGATATAAACAGCAAAATTAAAACAAAAACTAATTATAAACAAAATTAAGCAATGATGCATAAAACATCAACCATTCTTTTGTACATACATTAATTTTCTCACTTCCTTTTGGAATTACAAATAATCTCTTCTTATAAAAGTCATTAGTATCTTGAACAATTTTAGCAAACTGTACAAATACAGAGAATTAACTTAAAAATATTAAGTTTATGGATGATACACAAGAAGAAAATAGACATCATTAGCCAGGTATTTATTCTTATAAAATTGAAGTTACTAATAAAAGTAAAACCAAAAAACAACAAAATTATGTTAAGCTTTCCAACAGTAACCATCTCCAGGCTTTAATTTCATTTTGGTAAATTTTTAAATCGATTTAGTTAAAAATTATTTTAGATTTAGAAGTAAAAAAGTAAGAATATAAGTGAGTCAGATCATGCGGCAAGTGGCTTATACCAGCAATCTTGCTGCAAGTTTTAAACTATTTAAAATTTTTATTTTAGCTTTTTATTCTGTGCTTTTTTTTCTGTAGCTTTATTGCCTGCATTTTTTCCGTGACTTGTATTTCATGAATGTCTATTCCTATTGAGGTAAATACCCATTAATTCACTGATTACAGCAGACTGAACTAAAACGTAAAAATACTTCGCACATTTAACAATAGACCAATCAGTAATAGGACTGATTCATTTGTCGTGGCTATACGTAGCATAGATTCATAATTTAGTTATGCTGTTGAAGAAATTCATTTTTATGCAAAAAGCGAGAAATGAAAAGTTGCAAATCGCTTTAAATATCTACATTGCATCTTGAGAACGAGACATAATTTACAGTAACTCTATTAAGCCAACTTACCTATTAAAGTTTGATCGTAGTTACAATGAAGATCGTTCGAGATGATTACTCCCCTCCCTTCTCTGGTTCCTACAATGAATCCCATTATTAAGCCAATTCTAGCAATCCTTTTTTTGCTTCCAACTAATGAAGTTTGCAACACCACACCAGCAACGAAAACATTACATTTTGTATTTGTAAAATTATTTTACTTTTATACTTTCAGTAAACGAACTGTAGGGAAGTTTTTTTAATAAGGTAAATTTGCTATAGCCAGATTAAGTAGAAAAAAGCCTTTTAAAAGTTTCCATACTGCAAGATTTATAAGTATATATTTGAAATAATAAAAGTAGTTCTATTCACGTAGGTTTAAAAATATACTGAGGTAGGAATTATAAATCATTTTACCAATTTATTCTCAGTGCTGCGTCACGTTTTGGAAAATGCGCATTCGCTAAAAGCCTTTTATTATGGACAACCCGTTATTTTCTCTTGATGGGTCTTAGAAAGGGTACGTCGCTGCAAAAGAAATATACTGATTACGAAAGATTTTAGGTTGTTGGTCCTAGAATATATTATACTAAATCAGGCATTTTGGCCTTTAAAACGTGTATTTTATTTTAAAATGTTATGTTTATAATGGTTCATAAGCGTAACTGGAGGTACGGCAGAAATATACACAATAATTTCGTGTTCAAAAAACCTGTGATAATTCAGAATTTAAAAATAAATCGGCTGCTCCTTGACAGAACGGCATAAGAATGCATTTGGTATCGGAAAAGCTGAAGTACGCGCTATCGTAGGTTGTATGGACGTATGCGTCAAAAAATTATTGGAGAAGTTGTTTTGACTGTAAAATAAATAGCCAACATTCAGCGATTCCCGTCGTAATTCTAATTAGTTTTACGGTTAAACGCGAGTTGGGCATTGGTGCTTCCATAAGGAGTGTTCGCTATGTTTTATTGTTGGTTGTATAGAAAACAAGGTAAGATATTAAAGTTTTAAGCATGTTAATATTAATATAAAATACTTGCGGCAATGCTGGGAAACTTTAAAAATGCGTTTTATAACCAGGAATATTTTTAAAATAATGAAAATAAAACCAGGTCCGTTACGCTACTTGGTCGGGTATTTCACATAGAGTGGCATACGCACTATTTAGTATGGGATTTTAGTAGCAAACTCCATCATTTTTTATAGCTTTAAGTAATATATTTTTACCAATATTGCATGTAAGTAATGTGGTTTATTTCTTAAAGTTTATTAAAGCACGCTTTCTTTAATATCTTACTCTGTTTATTACAGAAACATAATTTTATTTTTTTAAATTTGGTGCTTACGCTTTTGTCGGGCTTTGAAAATTATAATTGCATTGTCATTCTATTCTTTCGTATTCAGAAGAAACTCCACGACATCAAGAGCAAAGTTTATTTTAGAATTAGCTCTAAAGAAAGAAAGAAAACGCGATAATAACGATAATAATACAAGAAAAATCCCAGAACCTTACAACAGAATTTCTTTCAAATAAAAGGTTTCCAAGACACGAAAAAGCTAATGATTTGGAAAAAACTGAAATGCGACGAGGAAAAAAATTAACAATCAGTAAAATAAATAATAACACAAAATTTTAAAAACTGTCTGAATTTTCTTATGCTGTAGGTATTGAAAGTAATCTTCGTATATTCAAAAGTATCCTTGCATTACCGTTTGAGGCTCTAACATTGTTTACAATCTGATCCCACCCTTCTTACCATTGCAAGGTTACTGGGAGCATAGCTGCATAATAGTATTATAAGAATGTACAACATGCACATGATATTGAAATGTAAAACGCCGTGCACGCTGCACACATTTGTTACCTGCGGCCACTACGTTTGTTTTGGTAGATTTTTAAAATACAAAATAATATCGCAACACTTTGCGAAGTTACTCGAAGCATGCACACGCGGTTGCAATCCGGTACATCAGCGCAGAAGCTTAGTCCGCACTTCAAAGCTGTCATAGTATTTAAAAATTGAATACGCCTTTTAGGAGACAAAAAATCTGTTTTAAAATAGATAGGCAAAATCGTAGTGCAAAATTTGGATGAGAGGAAGAACATTATTACATCTAAATATTGCTTCAACTGGAAATTAAGATTATGAATCTTATTCTACTATCACCCATGAGGGGAAGGACAGCAGCTGTAGCCCAATGGTAAGCGCGCAGGTTACTAATGCAGCGGATTCGAGTTCGACTCCAGGCTCGGTCGTTCTCCTTCACATGCTAACAGAAAGCCACCGAGGTGGAGTTTTCCCCAAGAAAACCTTTCCTGTGGTTCGGAGCCCACGTTAAACTGTAGGTCCAGATATAAATCTGTCTGTGCAAAATATCTGTCTCTGCGCACCCATAGACACAGGAAAGATGCCGCCAAAGCCTTGAATGAGGTATGGCACTAGAGAAAAAGAAGATGTTTGCGAAAAACGTTCCCTGGGATATAAAGATCACAAAAAAAGGATGAGCAAGTTGGTCCTGCAAAATTTGTGTGAGACGGAAAACATGATCGCCTCTAAATATTGCTGCAATTGAAAATTAATTTATTAATCTTATTTTACTATCACCTATGAGCAATTTAGCTTAATCTCAAATTTATAATCGTTCCTAGTGTATTAAAATGCTCCTAGATAATTAAAAAAATAGTGTAGCCAATTTTTAAGCAATACTGTAATAAAAATGTTAAAAGTTTGGAAATTGTTTTACTTTACAATTTCCAGTAATATTTAACATGTGTATTTGGGTAACCCTAGGGCATTTACAATATAAAATTTATCCCAATCTAATCGTTAAATTCTTTTCCGAGTTAATAGGCGTTAATGTCAAAAAGGAAATTATTGGATTGGGAAACAAACCAAAATGTAGCTCTATAAGACTAAAAATTAAAAAAAAATTAAGTGGGTATTTTTGGGCATTGTGTTTTGTAAATTTCTAAAGTTTTGAAATAGTTTTTTCTTTATAGTTTAAAAATTCTCGTTGATGATAACATTGTGTCTCCTTAAAGCTACTACAATACCAAATGTCTTCTTGATCAGCTGTCAACTCGTTTTTAGTAATAAATTGTTAGTCAAAATTTAAATAAAATCGTAGCAGCCGCCATTTAGAGGCTACAAAGTTCCGAAATAAAGCATTAGCTTTACCCTGACGTCTTCTATCAGATTCAGCTTCCAGATTTGAAAATTCTGGTTCGGAATAGAATACTACAAGTGAAAGTCTACCTTCCGCTTCCGATTTCGGATTCTTCAATAGCTTATTTTGTTGATGACGCAAATCAAAATCGGTCTATCTGTTCCGGAAATGTGAGGCATCACACACAGATATACCCAGAGACAGACATAATTTAAAAACCATAGTTTCAGGTCTCTGAAGGTTCAGAACATTATTTCTGTCAAATCAATACTTCCTTATACTGAAAGTATAGGAAAGTAAAAAGGAAGTGGTGTGATGAACTATATAAGCACATAAAACAAGATAAAGTTAATACTGTACGGATGCGTGAAACAAGCGCACAATGAAGAACTAATAACAATGCACCTGATATCCTAAATTAGACCGATGTAGAAAACTATGTTAATAAATAAACAGATAAAATGTTTTTATACTGTGATAATTAGAGTTGGGCAAATGCATATTTGCATCTTTTTTCCTATTGATCATAAAATGTTAATTTTTCGTATATACACGTTTCGTGATGTTTAGTGTCATAACAAGTAAATTTTATTTTGCATATTTGGCATATATTACAACTTTACGGCATACGGCATATATTAGTGCATATTTTAGCTTTTAATGGCATGAAAATGCATATTCTAGCAAAAAAAAATAAAATTTCAAATAAATTATCAAATAAAATATTCGTAGTTCTTAGAAGAAATTGCACAATTTCTTTTAGTGAAACCACATGAACCCTAGACTTTCTAAATTTCCAAGTAGGGGTAGAGGAAATAAAGGATTAACTGACAAAGGTTGCATTATTTGGGTAGGTCTTATTCCTTAGGTACAAATTTCTTTGAATATGATATTTGGAAATTTTTCTTATACTTATTCTTAGAAATAGTTATTTATAATTTTAGTGCTTGACTAGTTCATTTGTTGCCTTGACAGAGAGCTGTAAAGTGTAATTGTCCAGTCTATACCCTGATAATGCCGAAAGTTGCTAGTTAAAAAACGATTTAATTAAGAAGTGGTTGAAGCCGTATACATGTTTTAAATACGATGGAAGTGTTGTGTTGTGCGTCATCACTGTGAAAAAGAGGTATTTATCCGTTTATTTTAATTTTAAATTTAAAAAAACTGTTTACTCTGTTTAAAGTTAAAAACAAGCCAAAACAGCGAGTTAAAAATTTAATACTAATTTGTTATTTTATTTTGTAATTAAGCAAACAATTTAAGAATAAAATTAGAAAGTTTTTTTTTGTGATATTGCAAAGGATATGGCACAGGCCACAGGGCACATTCAATTATTTTCTTTTGTGTAAGCTGTAGTAAATTGTACTTAAATATTGTTTTTACAGATAAACGTAAATAAAAAGTTTCAACTTGATCAGTACGTAGCCACCGGTCCGCATCAAAAAAAGAAAAAATAATACAAACGAGCCAAAACAACAATTATTGCTGAACTGCTTAAATAAGAATGTCAACAATTTCAACGACGATTTGTGTAGAATGATGGTTTCATGCAACATTCCATTAAATAACATGGACGTTCCCGAATTTAGAAATTTCTTAGAAAAATATACAAAACAAAACTTCGTTTCGTGAACAGCTTCCCGAACGTGCATTCCAAAATTATACGAAGAAAATCTTCAAAAAATAAGAAACGTTGTTTCGAATAATTGTATTTGGTTTAGTGTTGACGAAACCACCGATGCTAAAGGAAGATATATAGCGAATTTTATTGTAGGTGTTTTAAACAGCAGTCCTTCTTCCAGTTATTTAATTGCTGTTAAACAACTAGAAAAAAACAACCATTTGACAATTTCACGTTTTGTCAATGAAACCCTTTCGTTACTTTATTTGCCAAATCAAATACCACCAGAAAGGATTTTATACATGGTGACTGATGGTGACTGATGGTGACGGATACGTGGTAAAAGCAGGTCAAAATTTAAAAATCTTCTTCCCAAATTTAATTCATGTAACTTATTTGGCCCATGCGATGAATAGGGTGGCCGGAGTGGTTAGAACTGAGTTTTCTTTAGTCAATAAATTAATTAATAACGGAAAAAAGGGTATTTTAAATCACCACTTCGCGTCGAAGTTTACAAAGACTTGCTTAAAGATGTGCCCTTACCTCCATAACCAATTCTCACCAGGTGGGGAACGTGGATAGAAGCCGCTCTATTTTATTGTAAAAATTACAGTGAATTTAAAAATGTTGTTAACACCTTTGATTCAACTTGTGCTCAGTCTATAGCAGATTGTCAAGATATTTTAAAGTGTCCGGAATTGCAACCTCAGTAAGTTGCCCTACATAAAGACTCATTTTTCGGAAATTCCTAGCATCATTAATAAATTAGAAACACAAAAGCTGCTTCTCACTGAATCTTTAGAATTAATCGAAAAATTTCCTTTAAATGTTGAATAAAAGTAAAAATAAAATATGCAAAAACGTTAGCAGCAAAATGGACGATTTAATTCAGAAAAACAGCGGACTTTCAACTCTGAATTCCATAAAAAAAAATTTAAATGGAGATTTCTTAAGCAATGGCCACAATGACGAATGTTTTGCAGTTAAAAATTCACATTTATTTAAATATTGTCCAGTAACTTCTTGTGATGTAGAAAGAAGTTTTTCCAGCAACAAAAATATATTGGAAGATAACCGGCAAAATTTTCTCGTTGACACCATTGAAAAGCACATGATTATTTATTGTAATAAATAGGTTGTGTTATTTATTGATTTTACTTCTACCTGTATTTTTGTATATGCAAATAAAAAATGCAGTTTTAACTGAAAATAATAATGCGTTTCTATATTATGTAAGCCCTTTTGATTTTTTGAATGTTGAGTGTTTGTAACTAAAAATAATGAAAATCATTAATTGTATTTATCTTTTTCTTTCAGCGAAAAATTACATTTGATGCAAAACGTGCTTTAACTCATATAATAATTACTAGTATTAAACTGCAGATTCAAATAAATATCAGATTTTCATATTAGGCACTAAATAAACAAACTAATTTTTTTTAGTGCATATCGCAAAAGGTTACTGCATATTCTTGCATATATAGAAGGTTTTATGCGGCATATTTTAGTGCATATATTGACGGTTTTATGCGACATATGTTGGTGCATATATGCACTATCTTTACAGCATATTTGACCAACTCTAGTGATAATCAAAGACGCACGATGGGTTAGGTTAGGGTAGTTGACTATGTCATCTAATACAAATGTTATCAAGCCCAAAAGCACTAAAATGGCGACTGCCTGCTCAGCAAAACTGCTTGGTCTATATTTTTGTTCCCCATCTGTTACTAAAACAACAGAAAAAGGAGATTTGGAAAACTTTTAGCCTTGTAGTAGACGGAAATAGTTAAGTGCAAGATTTTATACAATGTAAAAATTGCCAACTATACTATTTAATATACGTCGAGCAAAACAGGCACCTCGCACCTTAAGAGACACAAATGCAATAATAAAGCTTCAACATCGCAGGTTTTAATAATGCCTGCTTTTGTAGAAAAAACATCAATAACAGTAAGTTCTTCTGGTGAAACGAAAGTTGCAGAAAAATGCGTTTTTATGTGTTGTAGAGACATAAGACTGTTTGAAACAGTGACGGGGAAAGGTTCTTAAAGTTTGTATAAGTATTAGATCAAAATTGGCACGTTGTATGGCAACGTAAATGTTGAGAACATATTATCACATGCTACAACAATATCGAGGCATTTGAAGTTGGTTGCAGAGAAGAAACGTCTTAAAATTTTACCCGAAATAACGGAGGTTATGGAATGAGAATTTTGCGCAGCAACTACTGATATGTGGGCTTGGCGATTTTAAGAAGAATACTTGTCATACATTTTCCATTTAAGATTTGAATCTTAATTGTGAATTAAAAAACAAAATGTCATTTACCTGCGATTTCCCATGCGAGGAAAAAAGAAAAAAGATAATATACGGAACGAATTACTATGAAGATTTATGAATTTGGTTTTGAAGGTAACTTATTTTCGCGGACCCTGGAGAATTAGATTCCGGACCGGGCCTGTGATAGTAGATTCAGGGTTGGCTCGGGATCGGGTCTGTAGAAGTAGATTTAGGGTTGCACAGGGCCGGGCTTTTCATCATTTACATATACAATTCGGAGCTTGATCGGACCGGGTCTTAAAAAATCAGAGTCGGGCCAGACCAGGTCTTAAAAATTTGGCCCGTACAGGGCTCTAATAGGCTTCAAAAAATGAAATTTATTGACGTTCTAGATTTTGATACAATTAATGACATTACAGAAAAAAGAGATGATGCAACACAAATAGATATCAAAACATCGCATAATTATACCGCATCATATTCGTTGTGCAAGTCACACCCTAAATCTTTTACTAACTGCCAATGCTACCCAAACCACAATTCCGTTGAATCATTGAGATTGAAACCTAAAAATAATGCACAAATGCACTTTATTATGGAAATGTGCTCGACATCCGAAAAGTACAAAAATAATAAATAAATATACCTATTAGGGAACACATTAAGCTATCCCTGCATTGCAAGGGGAATTTTTTTACGATTCCTCATGCATATTCTTAAAGTAAAAAAGCTAATATCTTTATTAATTTATCGGAGTACTGCACTATCTTAGAACCTATCGTAAAAAGCGTCAATTTATTACAAAATAAAAAATGCACATTTTATGGGTACTTTTTACCAACTTTAGTATCTCCTAAAGTAAAATAACAAAAAGATATATTTGAAACATACAACCATATTATTATTTTAGATAGTATACTTAAAGGTATGTTTGAAATATTTGCATCATTCTATTCCCCGAATGAAGAAATCAATTAAACAATTATTGCCGCAATTACTTGCCCAAATATAAAGAGATGGGTTAATGCGTATGATGATCTGAACGTTAAAAGTATATACAGGTTTACAATAAATAGAATATTTAAGTTTATTATTTTAATTAATTTTAATGTGTAAATCTAAAAAATTAACAGACCCAACCCACACAAACAGACATTACAATATCACACGATTCTTGTCATCATAAAACACATAAATTAGCAGCATACAAGTCCATGATACATAGGGCTTTAACGGTTCCTTTAGGTGAAATTAGTTATAATAGAGAAATTTTTTATTATTAAACATAATGGTTATAATACTTAACTTATTGATACACTATACAAAAACTGGATAGAAACACGTAATATGACACTTGAAGCCATTTTGGTGCTTTTTGGATAAATGGCATTTGTATGAGATGACTACCCTGACCTATCAAGCTAACCTAACCTATCAAGCGACCTTGGTAATGACGACTACAATGATTGTAACACAAATAAAATTGAGTGTAAAAAATACATTCAAATCGTTGTTTACCAGCTTCTACACTATATAAATAACGTTTGTGTTGTTAAATTATGACGGAGAAATTTGTTAGGTAATTAATAATAGTAAAGAAAGATTTCAAAATTGTGGTTCCAGGTTTAATCTTCTGCCTATCGAAAACTACGATATATATAAAAAAAACTTTGTTTTGCTTTGTATGTATAGCGGAAAATTTGCTACGATGCAAAATTCGAAAATATAGTTCTACATAAATTTAATAGTTTGGGCTGTAGATGTCGAAGTTTATCAACAGTGCTTTCGATACGCTTCGTTCTCCGTGACTACAGAAATCGGCTCCTGAGCACCGGTTAATACAAAATAAGTAATCTAAATATTGAAAAATTCTAAAAAAATTACATATTATCTACAGATTACACAAAACGTTTAACATCTTTGAAGAAATTTTTTAAACATCTTCGTAATAAATAAAAGATTAAAAAGTTGAATGATTTTGTTACCTCGAAACATTACTCATTAAATAATTAATTTTTGATTTTTACAACAATGTTTAAAACTTAATGAAAAAATGCGTTTAAAAGTGTTAAGCGTTTTTTTAAAGTCTGCAACTTTTTATGAAATTTTTAACAACGTTTAGTTATTTTTACCTAATTATTATTTATTAACCGGTGCGCAGGTAGAACGGAGCGTTCTGGGCTCTTTTGGGCAATTTCTACAGCCCAAACAATTAAATCTAGAAATATACTTCTCAATCTCAGTAGCATATTTTCCGCTCTGCAGAAAAAGTAGAACCAAATTTTTCGATAAATATATTACTTTTTGATAGGCAGATGATTACAGCTCGTGCCACAATTTAAAACCATTTTTTATTGATGTTAATTAACTAACAAATTTCTGTCATAATAATCACCACAAACGTTATTCACGATCATATAGCATAAAAGCTGGTAAACAATGATTTAAATCTATTTTTTGCACTCAATATTATTTCTGTTCCCCAACTAACCACACTGTACTATAAACGCCTTAAGAATTTAAACTAAGCAATAAAATATAACATACGGTAAGTAACACGTAAATTTGGCGTAAGCGCTACTGTAATGAGTTACATAAACGACGCAACCACTAAATCTTGTACTTTTCGCTTCGGTGCAAAAAAATGTATTGTGTTTATAATAATTTTTAGAAAGAAGATCACACAAAGGCATTTACCGCTGAATAACGAAAAAAATTAAATACAGATAGACTCAATTTTACGGCACTTAAATAGTATAATGTAAAATTGATCAAAAGGCGCCTACAGGGTTCTGTCGTAGAGCCGTAAAATTATAATATAAAGTCATTCACGAATGATCGCGTAAAAAACTAAATTTTGAAACGCGTTTTTAGTGAAGCTACCGTCTTTACTAAAATACAAAGAAGACAGATTACTAACACAGCTGTTTGTCATAAAGAAAAGAAATGAGAAACTTGATTGATTACTAAAATAAAATGAAATAAATTAGGCCTCCCTTGCAAACATAATAAGAATTTTATTGTGACCTCTATAAAACAGCGCTAAACGAAGAAATTTCAGACTAAATAAAGTTTAGCTAAAATATTAGGTTGAAATATTGAATTTTCTGTTCATTACAGTTGGCAATCGACGATGCGTATAATATAGGTAAGATTTAATGTTATCTAAAGGATGATTAATATTTTGCAGATATTATCTATCCTTAAATATATCGTTATATGTTATGGATAAGAAACTATATGACAAAACAAAAAACTGTTGTTGAATCAAGCTACATTGTTTTAATTTGATATCAGGATCTAATTATATATCCATAAAGTGACACAAACAAGATAATATTTTTACACTGCCTTCCTGGCAAGAATATAGCATACATTTATTCTGCACGGGGTGCATTTCAGTTGGTGCACTTACTTCTGTTTGCAATTTTATTTTAATACAGTTTTTGTGTAAAGTAAATAAGAATGTGAAATACGCTCAACTAGAAAAGCTTTTAATGGAACTACAGTTTTTTATATAACGTACTAATCATACTTTTAAGCCCATCTACTTTAAACTCAAAAAGTTGGTGTAGTGTCTACAATTCCTGTAATTAAATTCCTTAGTAATTATCTCTTGTTACAGTCGATTCGATGCGATTAAATAACAAAACGATTTCCGACAATAAATCACAAAGAAATTTTTTAATTAAAAAATAACTCCGGATTAATTGCATGAAGTAAATAACGCAGAAAACAACGCTCGGAAATGGGACTTTCCAAAGTTTTTTTAGCATTTCAAAAAACTAAACCCTGGCAATTCAAATAAGGAACCTGAATTTCTCCTTTGCGGAGTCAGGCAAATTAATCAGTCTTAGCAAATTGTATTTTTATTTGGTATCCTGCGTAACAGTCCTGCTTAAAAAAATATACGTACACGAGGTGGCCATAAAGTGATCGATTGCCGATTAATAAGTTCAAGTGCCATTAACTTCGAGAGTAACTGTCGAATTTCGGCGTCTTCTGGGACACGTGCTTTATTTACAGTGACGTTTGTAGAGTTGGGTATTTTTTCCACTTGAGAAATCCTTGTCTAATGTTTGACCCAAAAAAAGCATTTGATAAATTGTACAAATCTGTTTGAACAGGTAAATATCTACTTTTGAATTGTTACCAGGGGATTTTGCTTAGCTTCTACCCTTGGATATTGATATAACACGTTTTTCACTTCAGTTTTAAATTCTACAGCTATTACGAGAAGCATTGTTTTTAAGGTTTTTGGAGTAGCTTATGAACATGATAAGTTATATATTAAGCAAAGTGTGTTTTTTTGTTTTTAGAAGCTCAACGTATAACCGTAAAAGTATTTGAAACAATGATACTTATTTTGCTTTGAATTTGTATAGGATAAAATTACGTTTTGCAGTTAGCTTGTAAATTAAACAGTTTTTTGTTTCAAGACGTATAAAAGCATTTTCTAATTGAATTGAAATGTTTTCAAAAATATTGTGCAAATTAAAATTACCTTCATATTTGTATTGTAATTAATGAATTTGTAACAAAAATGAGGAAAACCTCTTTAGTTCTCACAAGGACAATTATTTGTACTTTCAGATGTACATTTCGGCTGCTAAGCATCCATGCTCACGCTGAAAAACATGTATTAGTTTCTCCAACAAAAATAACTTTGCTAGCTTGTATTTGTACCAGTTGCAATATTTTTTGTAATAAAAGCATACATTTTTGCTGTTATTACAAACCAAAACCAATAGCTTCAAACTCGCATTAGTTAGATAGACAAATATTATTTGCAAGGGTATTTCTGTTAATACAACAAATAAATTTGCTTAGACCAACAAGGTATGAGGCGCGCGCCGTTCAAAACAAAACTATAACAGGTGGGGCAAAACAATGCGTTCTGTTTGCGAGATTATAAGAATTTTGGGCGATCATAAAAGAAGAGTTAAACACTAGGTGTGGACCAAATTCCATTTTTTTATTTTATAAAACAACTGAACAGCACATGTGAACTTTCGATACATTTATTTTTTGCAACAAAAATTTGAAATTTGGTACTCATAATGTTTAATTTTTTTTTGGCCATCTACTATACAATTCCACATCGATATCTCAAATTCAGCCAATGGAAAGCTTTTAAACAGAATACTTTTTTTTGTCACACTCGGTATTTTACAAACATATAAATATTCATTTAAAAATATATTTATGTACAAAATAACACATATATGTTAAAAAAACATATATATTTTTAAAATAGTATTGTCTTTAACAATAACAACCGTGTCTACTTCTTATCGGGACATTCCTATTGAGCACGCATTCAGTTAGCACTTTTTTAACAATAGGCCGTAATGGCACAGGTGTATATGCGGGTGTATACGGTTGTACCGCTTTTTAGTGCATAAATAGTTGAGGTTCGAATGTAGGTTGGGACCAAATTTTTTTTTAATTTTATACTGCTTTTGTAACAAAAAAATGTAGCTTTTTACTGTTTACGCAAGGTTTAGGTTAATAGCAGTTATATTTTTAAAGAAAAAATACGAAAAGTTGCATTCACTCACTGCTTGACGGCATACCAACTGCGCAAGTTCGACCGTGCATGTATATTAGTGTGTTTTCACTAACATTCAAAGTTAATGACGAAGCGAATAATTGGGTTCTAAAAACAACCATATTGATAGCATGTAGCAAATATATTTGCTAAGGTTGCAATTTCTTAACGGCCTTTTCATTTCATGGTAAGAAGCGAACAGAGTTAGTCGGTGATTTGTGCGTATTTAAGTTTTTTAGTTCAACATGAGTGTTAGTGATTTATTGCAAGAATGAATGTTCGAGGACTTGATCCCAGTTTTTTAAGGTACGTACGAGTAAATTCGCAGTAGTTACAGATTATATTTCAACAACCAGCACTAATATTGATTAAATGGTGTAAAACTGATTACACGTTGAAGCCATCTTAAACCTATAAAGAAAACACACGATTTTCTTTTAATGATGATTTATTTCCACAGTTGATTAAAATGCGAAATTTAACAATTACCCACTCACGTATTAAATTTTCACTACAGGTGCAAGTAGGTAAAGTATGACGTGAAAGCATTCCTCAAATTATTTAGGTGAAGAGTTAATGTTACATAATAGCTCACACAAATAACAGTAAAAATATTAGAATCACATTAAAGAAACATTGATTTTTGTTAGCTGTCTCAGATTTGTTATTAATTGTGTTATTTATGACTTATGTGAACAGATAATTATATTGCATGGTTTCAGGATAACAGTAGAAACATTTCAAGACATATCAACTAGCATAGTCCAAATGTTCCCAACAGAAATCAGGGTAAGGTTGTTTCAAAAAACGAGTAAAGTTCTAAAAATAAATTATATTTATTTTTATAGGAGATCTATTTTGCTATAAATAAAAAAAATATTCAAGGAAAAATTGTTCAGGAAGTATTATAATATGCGCAGACAGTTTAAAAAAACGGGATTACTCGCCATTAATAAAGAATCCCCTGATGTTAATTTTGATGGTGGTGATAATGGGGGTATGTTATGTTTAATGATAAGGGAGGTATTGTATTTTAAGCGCCGACTTTGATTATAGATGAAGAACAAAACGATGCTCTCACGTGGCTACGGAATAGTACTGACCCCTGGTCTCAAGTCCAAAAATTTTGGAATGCTACATTTTGTTTGCGTAACAAGCATTTAACAAATGAAGAAGGTTCGGTGCAATCTTACATGGGTTTGTATCCGGCCCTGAAGCACAGGCTGGGGTATACTTTGCTGGAACAGGATTTTAACAAATTATATCCGGACAGCGAACTAAAATTATATTCCAATTGGCTAACATTTTCCGAAAATATAGTTAGATGCGCGAAAACCTTAAAGATACAACGATCAGCCAAAAACTGGCTGAAATTCACAACGATACTAGAGAGGGTAATGACAATGCATTTAGTATTAATCTTATTGATTTAGCCCATTTTTAAAATTTAATATAGATAGGAAAACCAACAGAAAATTATTTCTTCTTCCATACTTGATGAAGCCTGTGACAATTAAGAAAAAAGTCGGTGGATATTGGAAACCCTCGAAACTAGAAGTGCAAGAAGGTTTTATTATTCATCTAAAGGTAACTTTATCATGCCTTACTTTTAGAATTATAAAATTTTTAATTTACCCTGTTCAAAAATTATTAAATGTTTACTATTTATTATTATATTTGGCAAGTTTGTTTACGTTATGCTATTTAATTCCCCTTTACAAGTGATCAAAAAGTAATCCAATCGCGGTCGGTTTTGTTAAAAATATTGTTCGTCCTAGATTGAGTCATACTTTGGTATTTTGGTAAAGTGACATTTAAATGTGTATGCACTATTAGCACTATTAGACATACATTTCTTTTCGAAGTCTACCAAACTTAACAACTTTGTCGTTTGGGTGACAAAGTGGTTAGAAATGGGGATTCGTTTTAAAGGTGGATCACTAACAGCGGATACGGGAAAAGCCCTCATTCAAAGCACAAAAACAATTATACAAATTATGCAGTATTCTATTAACAACATAAAAGCAGAATATATACTACCTGGAAAATTTCATTATGACAAATTAGAAAACCGATTTAGTATGTATAGACAATTTAGTGGTGGTAATTAACATGTTAGTGTTAAGCAAATAATGGATTCCGAAAAATAAATGTTTGTGTGGAAATAAGTTTTTAGAGCTATTTGACAAGATTATTTGCATTCTATGCAATATACTGCTATCCAATTATAAAAAAACGAAATGATTTTACGATCAGTCAAAAAACAGCTAAAAAACCGATAAAACAAATGGAAAAGTCAATACTTTTAAATAAGTTGTTAAAATATTTTTCTGGATAATGTTGTAAATAATACGTTCTCTACATTTATTCTTCACAGTTTATATTCATTTTTACATATAAACGTATTCTATTATTATTAATATTTTGGTATTTAATTTTATGCTTATTTGTGTGTTAATGTTTATTTTATTTGGGTAAACACATTTATTTTGTTATACGTATATGCAAATGTACATTTGAAATATAGACGTATCTCCATAAGTTTTCTTACTTTCTTGCTGATTTATTTAATAACGCCTAGATCATAATACTAACGCTACAACAAGAAATTAAAATTACATGTAATACAAATAATGGATTATTTTTCCATGTTGTAATTGTAACATTAACGTGCTATTAAATAATATTCATGCCATTTAAAGCGCGCTGAACAGTACGAACGATGTAATGCGGCAAGGTTTTCAGCCCACTGACGACACCGTAGCGGGTTGAAACGAGCAGCATTCCCGCCTATTAACTAGAGACCGCCGCGCCGTGGTCCAGCCCTTAATATCAGACTTTTCTGTAATGAAATTATCAAAACTTGAGCAAAAAGCAAACTATGATAGTACATCGTTACAATCAGAATAAAAAATGCCACGGTAAGAAAAAAAGATTAATAGGCGAAAACCAACAATGGTATCAGTTCAGTTATACCAAATCTGATAAACAAATTAGATTTAGCGAAAAAAATCTCTTAATAATATGTTAAATAGATAGAAATCTGTAATACAAGCGACAATAACTGTATAGTTAAAACAAACAAAAATGATTATTTTTCGATTCTTTTTGAAATTAAGCAATCAATATAGCTTCATCTAATTTCATCGATTTTGTATCTCAAATAAGTGAGATCCCAATAGTTAACTCGCAGTTTGATTCATTCTGTATACCTTAGCGGAAGGTATTGGTTGACGGGGGTAGTATTTCAAACACTACTAGCAATATCTCAAGGTAATTAATGGGAATCCGAGGCAATCCTGCAAAATCACTGGCAATTTAGAGTAGTCTAGAGGTAATTATGACAATCCGAGGTAATCTAGAAATAATTTAAAGGTAATCTAGACTAATGTGGGGGTAATCACAGAGAATATTTCCACGGTACATGCTTCGTTCGTACGTTGGACACCTATACGAAAATGTTTTTTTTTTAATTTATTAATTTTATAATGGTCCGACAAAAATGCTTGGTAATGGACGAATAGTAATAATTAGATCAGACGGGATACAAATAATATAATCAAAGAGTATAAGATATTAAATAGGCAACCGCACGAGTAGCATGTTTCGCTACTGAATATACCGGGTGATCGTAAAAAAATGATTCAGAGCAGGCCATGACCAAAGTGTTAAAGTTGGCAATACTTAATATAAGCCAATATTGTCAAATGTTGGCAGCTATCAAAATTTTTGGTAGATACATTATGTTAAATGTATAACCAAAAATTTTTTAAGCTGTCAACATTTGACAATATTGGCTCATATTAAGTATTGCCAACTTTAACACTTCTGTCATGGCCTGCTCTGAATCATTTTTTTTACGATCACCCGGTACCAGTACTACAGAACAAGCACGAATTTCACCGAATGGATCAAACTCGTGTTTTCCTTTCTATCTACTCCATACAAAAACACCCTTCAGGTTTGTTTCATATGTATCCCTTTCTATAGCGAGTAATCATCCCGTAGGTACTACCTTTTTTTAATATTTACTACATAAAAATCAGTATAAACATGTTTAATAACGATGTGAACAACGTTCCGTTGGGAAAAAACTTATAGGGGTTTTCTTTGCTCGTTTACTTGAACAGTTTACTTAATTAATTGCCAAAAATCGACCATCATTCATTTCTAAAATTAATTTAAACTTTTATCTTTGTTTGGAATTCCAAAATACCCGATTTCATAAAACTATATGATTCCTTTAAAAAATAAAGGGTGAGGCGGGTTGCAGTACTTACATAAAGGCGCTCTAGAAAAAGAAGCTCAAATATGTACTCTCCGCATATCCAATAACTTATCTCTGCAAGCGATATCCCTATTACCCCCTAGTCACCCCTACCAATCATTTATCGATTTTTAAAAATTTTCAAAAACCGATTTTGTTTCTAATAAAACGATAAAGTATTCAAAGATAATTTGAGGTAATCAAGGGATAATCTGTGATAATTAAGGGTCAATTCGGGGTAATTGATAAGCAATCCGAAGTAATAAAAACAATCCTAGAAATATATATCATTTTGACACGTGGGTTACCCCCCGGGTATTGTTTTAAAAACTTATCTGTAACATAACCTTTTTGCGTTCCAAGAGCACTAAATACACAGTTAAATGTGCGCTAATTAAAACGCGTAAAATTTTAGAAAGCGTTAAATTTACAGGAGATTATTTACATATTTCAGTTAACTGTTCGATACTCTTTCAGTGATTAAAGTCTTGAACATTTTGAGGTGTTACGAATTTACGTTCAACAACCAGAGTACGCAACGGTTGCATACCAACAAATTAACAAAATTTTTCTTAAACAAGTACATACACAGAATTTTGCTTAAAGTTAAAGTGCGTAAAATGTAACTAGTGGCAAAACTTCGAAAAACTTGAAATATTAATACTATGTCTATTTTAACTATAAAGAAAATTACAATTTTCATTTTAATTTAGAGTACGCTGGAGTGAGTGAGTGGCAAACTCACTATACACACAGTACTGATATTGTTAGCGTTGATTGAGGGAACCTCAATCAACGTTGTTAGTTTGACTCACCAACTCCGGTCATTTACTTGCTGGCTTCATCACAGTCTGAAATATGACTTCTGGCAATTTTGGTTTTAGTCTATAGATGATATTTTTAGCTAGACTCCATTTAAAAGGCTGGCGACCCTTCTTATTTGAAATTTATCTGAGAGCTCCATTTTAATATCCTCTGTGATTGATGTTGGCACGTTTTTAATGGCCAGATATAGCTTAGCATTGCTTCGATCTCGATAGGTGTGGGAATTTTACTTGGCTATCTTCATACAATTTTGTGAGCATACGATAGTAATATGATAATGAAGATGGATTCTGAGCATATTACCAGCACAACAGAAAACTTATCAGATAAGTTTATTTGTTAATATTTTTTGACACTTCCTTGATAGCAGGTAATATCATGCGGTTATATAGGTGAAATTTTAGGTTTAGAGCTGCTTCTACTAGCAGATTGCTGCGTTGTAGCGTCATCTTGAGTAATATCTACTGGCAGTGATACGTTTATCTGCATAAGTGAATAATCTGTAGTTTGGCTCTTCTGCCATAGGAGATGTGACAGGTCGTGTGTTAGAATTATGTTTTGCGGTATCCTTGTAACGTCGATTTTGTAAAATTGCTTATTTCACGTAATCGGCGAAATATTCCCTGAAAAAACAAAATAATTGCCTAGTTCGTGAATTATGCAGGATTTTTCCGATTAAAAGAAATAAGCAACAATTCGGGTTCTGTTTTTAATTTTTAGGTTAATTGGCAAAACAGATAGTTTAGGTGCATGTAGTGGATTTTTAAACACGTTAAAAGAATAAGATTTTTTAAAAAGAGAATTAAATTGATTAATCCTAAAACAATCGCAAATATTACAAAGAACGCGCTATCTGACCAACACACGGTCGGTCACACGTGCGCCGGCTTCTAAATTGATAAGGCTCAGCTTAGCACCATGTATTAATAATAAATTATTGACTACCAATAATTTAACAATTAGAAGTTCAAATTTTTGCAGTTAAAGCATACGCACGCTGCAGCGATTAACCACTAGAACGAAACTAATATCTAAGACTAACATTAAACTGAAATACTCGTATCTCTACAGAATTATTGAGCTCGCAAGAAAGGTCATTACATAATTTTTTTTCTGTGCGGTTAAGCATAGTTATATATTATAATTGTACTGCAGTATACTAGGTCAACCCGTGGTTTACACCGCACGCTATTTTTGGTAACTTTTTTCAGAACGTAATAAATAAGGTGGGTTGAGATGCAAGACATGTACCGAACGTGTCAGGCAGTATTGTACACATTCTGAAGTCCGCGACTAAACTGAACTACTTAGTAATCATGAGAATGTTTATTATTTTGTACTTATATCTCTCCCAACCATGATCGACAGCAAATACTCTTTAAAATAAATGCACCCACTTTTCCTTTGAATTGGCGGTGTTCCCTGCGTTTTCAATTTTAATTTTCACATTTGAAACTTTCATTACTGTAGAAGCTAATGTTTATCTTTGATTCCCATTAATGTTTAATGTGTACGGTAGGTTTGGTTAAGTAATGTTAGTCTTATCTAGAATCGGGTTTCTGTTAACTATAAATGGTAATTCAGTAGCTCAGGGTGATAAAATAATTGTAGGTAATAAAAACAACAAGTTCAGGTATCTGCCCTCTCGAAATCCTAGCTGCAATGCAATTTCTAACCCTAAGTTGAGTTAAAAATGATTAACGTCCCGTGCATCTTGCATGATCTGCCGTATATCTCCCTCTTAAGTCATTTTTGGTACCTAGATGTCCACGATTACGCCGTAAGTAAAACTGTAGCAGAATGTAAAGGATACGTGAACCCAAAATGTGTGCTACCCTCGTAGTCTGATGTGGGAATGTCAGCTCTTGATCTGTTATATTCTAAACTTTATTTCAATTAATTGTACATAAAAGCAAAAACTTTGTTAAGGGTAAGTAAACTAGCAATTGGTTACTACGAACGCATACGCCACTTTCAAATATTGAGTTTGGTTTTCCCTTAAGAAATGACTAGTTTGGATGGCGTGTAAAGTGTATTTGTTTTAGGAATGCAAAAACCCGTGGCAAAAATTACGCGATAAGCCTCCTATATGCAGGGTATAGCAAATTGCTTGTTAATTAGTGGGATTTCACTTGTTTAAAGAGGCACAAAAACCGTAAAATTAGAGCAAAGTTGCGAAATGCTGTGCTCATTAAAACTCTAAAAAAATTAAAGCTAATTTAATCAGTTTATGATGTTATTAGAATCTTATTGTCTGCTAAATCTATTTTTTTTAATTAAATTTGATTTAGCTACTACCATTGTTGTCTTGATTTTTAACCTAACTTCAACAATGCATCGCACTTTTCATTTGGTTAAGCTTTTATCACTTTCTTTCATAAAATAAAAATTAAAATACGAGTGCCTTGAAAATATGACGCCTTTTAATTCATAAAAACCAATCATAGTAGGCTAGGAACTGAACATAATTATGCAAATAAAACAAAGCCCTACTTGTATTAACTTCTACAGCTGCAAAAATGGAACCAAATCATTTGCATATTATATTAAGACAATACTTTAAAAGATTTCTTGAAATTTTCATATACATTTGATGCACGCTATGATATACGCTATATTTTTAGAAACAAAAAAAATGTGCTCTCTTACACGACCAGCAGTTGCTATGATTTGCATTTGAAATAAGAAACGTATACAGGCTATACACCCCAGGTAGAAAAATAACGATCCTGGAATAGTTTCAAATGCGTAACACTAGAACATGAAACATACTATGTAACGTTCCAAAGCCGTTTTAAAGAGCGTACAATGTCCTACTTCAGAAACGTCCCAAAAACATTGTTGAAAGTTTTCAGTTCAGAAAGAACGTTCTAGCAGAGACGTTTCAAAAATATTCTTGAGGCGTACTAAGTACATGTTCTAAAGAGGTACTCGGAAACTTCCCGGCTAGAACATTCAAGTCGAAATACTTCAAAAACAATTTTGGAACGTTCCAAACATGTTCCAAAGAAGTACTCAAAAACGTCCCGGGTGGAACCCTTAATACTGTTGTAAAAATTGTATCAGAGGCGTTTTCAGAACTACAATAAACCGTAGGATTATTGCAAGTTTTAAAAAATTCTTGAAACACGTAGGGAATGTACCTGGTACTAGTCACAACTACAATTAACTAAAATGTATAAAATTACAAAACCAGTAATAGTAACTATGGTTTATTGAGCATAAAAATAAAATATAAATAGAGGTAAGTTAATAACATCTGATTTTATTAAATACAAAAATTGACATAAACTAGTAATACACAATAACAACAAGCATTTATTATACTGATCCTCTTCTTCCTGCTCCTTCTGTTTTTTAGTCGAATAAGCCTTGTGGATGCTCCGCGTAACTAGTTTGAAACGGGCAGTTTAAATGGGGTTTACATCAAGGCGGGGTGGAATTTCTTGAGCACAGCTATAAACAGAAGTTATTTAAAATTTCCGTTTCTTAAATTATCTGCAGTTTGCTAACACAACAAACTGTATAAGCTTTTAAACACAAAATAAAATAGCAAACACGGAATTGAGTAAGAGTTTCATTTAAATCAATTCTACAATTAGTAAATCTACATTCTAATTCATTAAATAATTAGCAAAACAGTTTAATGTACCTTCAGTAACTGTTTAACTTTAATCTCTCATGCTACAGTTTTGGTTTGCTGGTGTTCAAGAACACTGCCGACAATGCAGGATCATAACCGTTGCCAGGCATACTGTGTCATCAACCACTTATAATACAGTGTAGATTTATTATCACAATTTAAAATAAAACAAAACCACTTACCTTATCATCACTGCAAGACATTGTGTATACGTAATTTAAAAAATAACTACAGAAAACAACATAACCTATAACTTGACATTTATCAAAAACTGTTGGTAAGAATTAACACGACTTTTATTTCACAGCCAACATAAATTATGAATTTTTTTAAACATGACTCTAGATTCACACAATAAAAAAATAACTAAACTTGCGTAAAAAAATTGAATCAATGACACTCTTATCTAACACTTATTATGATCCATAAAACCGTGACCGAAGCCAAGCTAACCTGCCAACGTAACCACCGCATAATCAAAGAATTGCATTGCGCATACGCAATAACGCATTTGAAAGTTCCAACACAGCACGATTTTTAAACATCCTAATAGAACGTTCTAAAGATAATATTTGAAATATCTCTGCGCAGTGTTTCTTTTGGAACACAAATGTGCCATTATTGGAACGTTCTACATGTTACCGAAATGTTCCATTCTGCCTGGGACGTTACTTAAAAATTAATTCGTTTGCAGCATACACGCATCTGCCTAATTAGAATAGTGAATCAACAGGAAGCAGCACAAATTCGTTAAAATACATCGCAAGCTACAGTACAGAAATGATCACTGTTGTATTATGCGCACGCGGAATCGATACAATGTATTTTACAAAGAATAACATTTTATATTTTGGGTTCCAAAGCCGCAAGGACCCCCACAGCTCTGCATCCGTGGCATTTCATCACTTACACCACCCCCTACGTCACTGTTAACACCATTGATTTCAATTTAGACTTCTTCAGCTGTTACGTAATGTTTTATAAAATTTGACTGGTATGAACTAATATTATAGATTTGCTAGTATACTCTACCTGTGACTCTACCCTGTCTCGAACCCACCAGTCAATATCATTTCAGAAACTAGGATGGTGATGACGTAAATTAGACTAAATATAAAACAGAATCGAAATTTACTCCCCGTGAAGAAATTTCACAGATTAAGAAGCTTGTCTGTAAAATTTGACACTCTTTTTGTTACTATGCAACAAATTATCGTATTTTGGCAAATAAAATCAAAGCTCCATATAGTATTTATAGTATTGGTGCAGCTTTTTCCGCTAGTGGACAATTTCACGGCGATTAATAAAATTCAGCCAAATAAAAGTAAAATGTAAAACCAATTTGTTCAACCCTGATTCTGTTTTTCACTTAATTATTGGTTAACAGAATCCCTCCCCAATATGGATTACATGTTCGTCAATGTCTGGATAGATTGTATTCAAGTAATTGGTAGGACTTATTGAGTGGCTGACGAAAAATGTTTTTTTTACTATAGCAACTGTTAAAACGTGCTATTATTAACTAAAATTAGAGGGAAAGTAGCACTTTACCATCAAGGGTAGATAAAGTAGTACTTTAACAGCAAGGATAGATAATAGTATATTAAAAAACAAGTTTCATAAGACATGATTTTAGAGCACGCGTCCAAGTTAGAAAACAAGCCGCTTGCGGCGAGTTTTCTAATGGACAAGTGCGCTTAAATGTCTTATGAAACGTGTATTTTATACTATTTTTTCTATTTTGGTCTAAAAAAGTTTAAAATACCTTATTTTATATTTTAATTTAAAAATATAATCGATTAGGAATTTTTTTTGTATTTTGTTTTGGTTATGTGGTTGTTGGTAACATTTAAAACGATTTCAAACAATTCAAACTACTGTCAAATTAAAATTTAGACAAACTGTGTTTGAAAGTGATATAATTTTTAAAATACCTAAGATTTGAAGATAAGATGGAAGAAGAATTATCTTGCACCCCACCCGAGCTACGCAAAGTAGCGGAAAATACGCTAAATAATCTTAATTTTTAGAACTTGCAATTTGAAGGTTATGTTTATAACGCGTGAAGGTTTTGTTGTCACAAGGTTGTTACCAACCTAACAAAATAAAATTTCGAATTCTTTAAGGAGTTGCTTTATGAAATCCAAATGAGTTTCATACAGTAGTCAGTAAAGAACCAAAATAGAAAAAGTATTTTATTTTTAAACAAACTCTATAGCAACCAAAAAGTTATTAAAGCCACCTACTCATGTTTTCGTGAAACTGTTTTTTTCCTGACACTTTTAAATTAAATTTATCATTGATTTTTCTTCATTTTTTGGTCTTCTTTAACAATTGCTATAGAAAAAAATGTTGTATTCCACACGACGATAAAATTTCATTATCTTCTCGATGCTTATTAGCGTCTCGGCTGACGCCTCGACGCTAAAATCGCTCTCGAATTTTATCATCTTGTACAATAAATAACTATTAATTCTAAACAATATCGTTTTAAAAATTTAAAAAAAATCAATTTTCTTCTCAAAACAATTTTGTTTTCTGGCTATAGTACGTGTGCCCGCAACTTGTTAGCCCCCCCCCCCGGATATTGTTAATAATGCTACAATTCCTTATAGTCACTGTTGGTGCGTAAACCACTGAAATTTTTGAGAATAAATATGGTAAGTAACAATTTCTAAAGTATTGGAAAGCCCATGCTAAGTGCATAGCTTATTTATATGATTTCAGAGGTCACAATGAACACGGTGTTCCATTTGAAGTAATACATGTGGAATAATTTCAGCTGAAACCGGAACTACAAAGAAACTGTAATTTACTTGAAATAATAGGAATTTATGTGTATAACGAATTTCATTTGTGTTATATATTCTTTGAGGCTTTCATTTGTGTTGTCTTAATAAATAAAGGTTGAAAGGGGAGTAAGGCGTGCTTCGTTTACATGCGGTATATGATTCGCAAACAATAGCTTCATTCCAACCTATTAGAAACTGTAGTATCGCATTGTCATTATCATTTAAATTTAATATTCATCGTAAGAATGTACGAAGAGTACTTTAAGGTAATTTTTTCACATAGAGTATTTTCCGCTTATTTAACAAATTTGCTGGTATTTCAACTTTAAAAGCAACGTTGTCGTAAAAGTAATAACATTTATCGTTGAAAGTCAACATCCCGACAAGACAAGACCGCAATTTGTCCTTCGAGGATTGGCCGACACTAGAAATGTGAAATTTTCGTCTCGGAATTTCAAAACTAAACGCGGATTCGCTATATTAACCAGCGCGACGAGACTCATGGCAATACTAAACACAGTACTGCAACTACTAAATTCTATTAAGTGTATATTTAGTTTAAACATAGACTTTTGACATGAAGCTATATCCAATTTGCATTAATTAAGTGATTTCAAAGACATTATATAAAAGCTAGGAATTACTAACTTTCGATAATTGTTACAATGTATTCCTGAAACACTTAGCGCCTAAGGTGTTACGTATAGTTCAACTTTGGTTAGTCTTAACATGGTGTTAATTAATAAGCCTTCATTAAATAGTACGTAAGGTTATAACTTCCAAACTTGCATAAATTAACGTAAACTTATCTTCAACTTTAGACACTTAGACTGTTAGAGCATCCTACCCATCGTTTAGAAGTAGCGACATTGTTTCAAAGTGTGTAAATAAAATGGTTTTCTTAGTTGTTGCTTTAAGAGCCAGTGAAATTTCATTGACCGTGAAGTACCAAATATCCCATAATCCTGAAACAATTAAATTCCATTATGAAGCAGGATACCGCACCTGCTGGCACAATTCCCAATGCTCGCACTCAAACCCACTCGTGTAAGTGTATTTTAAGGGAGAAAGTAAAGTAAATTTTATTCCAAGAATGCTAGAAAGTTGGCGAACCAACAGAAGTGTTGAATTGCTTGATAAATGACTTTGTTCAGTTTGGCAAGGGTTCAACAGGGTTGTGGTCGGAAATCAGGAAGGAAACGGCGCGTTTAATATTGGTTGAAGATTACAGCTTACAAGAATGGAAACAAATGCAAGAAATGATAAATCTATGAGGTAGTTTGCTTTATGCTAAGATTATTATGAAAATCTTGTTGAAAAAGTGTAGTAAATAAACTCTTACGCACAGTCTTAATTATTAAATAGATTTAGCGTACAAGCACAGCGCAACTGAGAAGAATTAATTACTGTTTGATTCATGGTTATTTCATTTTTTACACATTATTCCAGTTCTTAAAATTTATAAATTTTTGATTGTAGGTAAAGTTAGGGGCATAGTTTTAATTTCCAAGTTAGCAAACACGGTTTAAATTAATAATTGAAGCTTTGCAGGAAGTATTTCGGTTTGGTTTAATATATCTTTTCACAAGCAACAATAAAAAAGAGTTGTAAACAGTTTGATTACTTCTATTTAATGTGAACAGGCTTTTGTTAAACCAAATGTTTTCATTAGCTGTTAAAGTATTAATTGCACCAATTTTGCCGACGATCTGCCAAACAATTAAGCTCATACTAACAATTTTTATTTCTAAAGAACCGCAATATTTTATAAAATCGCTCTGTAATCGAAATTTTACAATGAAGGGCATACCGTATTATCATAAAATATGAAAAATGGCAATCATTGCGGAGCAATGGTTGGTGTCTGCTTTTTTTTCGTCAAAGCGGATGATACATTTCTCATTAGAAACATAAAAGTATCTTTTTCGTAAGAAAGTGTATAGAGATAAATTAAACGTTCTATCTTCATTTAACTGTTGCAAATGCCCTTCAAATGTTTTGCAGATTATAGCAAATTTTTCATGCAGCAGAAACCCGAGATGATTATAAAAATAAATTAAAGAATTGAGCCTTAAAACGCTTTCAAGTAATCATTTCAATAATTATAAAAAGTAGCTTGCGTTTTGGTGTTACAAATAAACATTTACGATATCTTTGCGGCTATAACATACTTCGCTGTGGTTGACTTCCTTTGGAATGTTTTTGTGTCTGCTGGTTCATCAACCACATTAACAAGTGAATAGGATTTTAATAAACTGCTTCCTAAAACCAACCATAATAACTTTTGTTTAATAATTAATATACAGTTTTCGGCAAATAAAGCTAATACGGAAATTATTCTGTTCTGTTTTTTTTTTAATAAATAATTTACATGACTAGTAATATTGCTAGTTTTTGTAGTTACAGAACATAAAGCAGTTTGTATACCGACTTTATTGATTGCAATATAGCTTATTTCATAAACATTTTCATCCACTGGCAGTAACATACTAGTATTTAGTTGGTTGAATATCTCTAATTAAAAAAAGTTCTGAATAATTTTGCAGTTGTTGTTCCTGCGAATGACTAATTTAATGTTTGAACATAAAAACTTAATTTTTAAATTAATATTTTAATTAAATCTCAGGAATGCCTACTGATCGTCAAAACATCGACTCAGTGATTGTTGTTTCTCTTTACAAAAATCTCAAAATAGGCTATTCCTGTGCAGTTATCCCTTAATTGAACATTGTCTCTCAGCGTACACGCTTGCTTCCAGTTATGCAAACGCGACCCACCAAAATATTCAAGGCATGTTACCGAAGGATACTCCTATATTGCTTTAATATCCGTTTGGTTTTTGTTTTATCAGAAAAATATAGTATGTGGCATACAAGGGGGCCGGAACAGCGAGAAAATGAAATTGGGATAGTCTTTGGCCTAAATTCTGTATTTTCTGAAGCCACGCAAGTTTGCTGTTTCTTTTATTAAACTTTATAAATTTTTTCTTTTAGAACATTAGATAGAATATGAAATTTTATACAAAGAAACGAAATATCTAACAGAAATACAGCCAACTTCTTCGCAATTTTGTAACATTTTCCAACTTTTAGAAGCTGGGCGTAACTTTCAAGAATCTAGATCATACTTCAACACAGCAGTCTTACTAGAAGGTAAAGTATGTTATAAAAATTGTAAAATTTGGAGTGTGAACGTGACTACTGTACCTAAAATACAACTAAAACTCTACAATTTCGCCAAGTAATGGACTTTTGCTGTACAAAAGCTTCAGAGGTTTTTATCGATTTATGGTGCAGAAATGCTTCTCTAGAAAATATATCCTTATAAAAATGTCAGTTAAAAGTTAGGTTTAAATTATAGTGTCATTTAATTTAAATTCCAATTTCCCGCTAGACTTTTATGGATAAGAAAAATTTGCATACGAAGATTTCGTGTAAATTTAGGTAAAATGCAACCAATGATTAAAACCTCACATGGAGATAGGGCAACGAAATGTAAATTGCTGCTAGATTGTGACCGAATCCAATCTTGAAGTAGATCTGTGCATGTTGTGTTATATCTATAAAAAGAAAAAGTGTTTTCTAAAACCAGTGCAGCTTGATGCGATTTTTTCTTATTCTGAATGTTTCCCATTAAGAAAGAAGCCAAACTGAAAACTGAAACTGAATATAAAAAATTCAATGCGTATAATGATTTCAATTTGTCGAACAAGATTTATTTTATTATTTTTATATAGACAGTATTCTGCAATATGTGTCTAGTTATACTTGAGGTACGAAGTCAGCCCATGCACGTCATAAACATTTGATAACGGCACAAATTTATTGCACCTACCCTGCAATGTCTATGTACTATTCTGTATCATAATTCTAGAGTAAATCATACTTCATATCAAGAGCTGAAAATAGGACTAGTGGAACCAGTGGTCTAGACTCCACGGTTTTTTGGTAACTTTTCTTTAAAAAATAATAAATAAGGTGCGTCGAGATGCAAGATACGTACTAAAAGTATCCCGCAGTATTGCATACGCACAGTCAGCGAGTGAACTGAACATACGTAACTTGATTTTGTCGGCGAAGTGAACCAGACGTGTACTGTGTGCGCTCTCTAAGATTATTTTGGATTTGTTGATATTATTACGGGCAAGAAATTGTAATCAAAAAAATGTCTAAATGTGATAAGTGCTACGTTTTACCGCCAGAAAATGATTTTGTCACATGTAGCGGCTGCAATAACAAAATGCATTACATGTGCTCAGAAATTCGCGAAACTAAATGGAGATCAAACTGTAGTGATTGGACAGTTACTTGACGCTGTATCGCTTGTAAGAATAAAATAGAAAAACAGAAAAACGTAGACTTCATTAAAGAAAATACAACTAAATTATCCAACCCAACAATGGAAAGTGCAACGACTGAATCGCTAGGTCAGCTGATAAAAAAATAAAAGGTAGAAAACAGTCAGATGTAATTGCAGATGAAAGAATATCCGAAATCGATTACATTCTATAGTCAACAAAACGATGACTACACTAAAACTATAAAGAAGATAATGAAACGGAAAACCAATATTATAATAAAAGTACCAAGAGCAAGAGGTCAGATGAATTGAACTTGAAGATAATAAACTTAGCTATTAAAGAAGATCGTCAATATAATACAAACCATAATCTAATAATTGACGGAATTCCATAAACAAAAAAAGAAGAGAATCTACTTAACATTGCTCTACAGATGGGGGAAAAGGCTACATTATCTGTAACGGCAGGTGACATACAAGCGATTCATCGCATACCATCGACAAATAACAAAAAATGAATCGTAGTTCAGTTTGTCAATCGAATGGCTCGAAACAAGTGTTTAAAAAAACTGAAAAATCTACCTGGTCAACCTTGAAGGATGTCTACACTAACCACCAAGCCACTGCGCTACACCGTTAAGTGAAGAAATTGTATGGTGATACGTTATTGAGCATATGAGACCCTATTATAAAATGCTGATGTTCCTGGCTGAACATGAAACGGTGAAAAACATAGAACGTCAAGTATGTATCGTTTAAAAATTCTAAATGTTACACATCTTTCTCTCTACTGGCTACTCCGCATAGCGCCACGCACATAGCCGAGTCGCACGCCGCACCGAGCCGAGATGCACGCAACCCTCGCGCAGAGCTATCTCTCACTAACGAAGATAATGTAGTCATACGTTATAAGCGCTTAGTTGCAAACGGAAAAGCAGGCACATCCTCACGCGCTCCGTTTCTTCTTGAAAAAACTGGTGATTGCTTACGCTTAGTTGTAATCTTTTATTTACTGTTATATCATTGTATTATTTGTGTATATATCTGTATTTACAAAGTTGATCTAATAAATGGCTATAGATTTTATTAAAATCTTTCTTTGAATCTTACGATTTAGCTCTGAACCGAAAGTATTCAGCCCCTCTTCAAGTGGGACGAAACCCCTTTAATTCTGTTGAAATATTACAGACAGAACCCTGTCTCCCATAAGTGGCATCCAACGTGAGGCCGAGTTTACTACGGCAAACGACCCAGTGCAAATTAGTGAAAAACCAGAGCTGAGTTTTCAGGACTGAAAATGGAAAACGCACAAGGAGGAGAACGACCAGTACAGTTAAGTATAAAACAACTTCAAACTTTGATAAAAACCATCAGCCAGCCAACAGAAGCAAGCCACTCCAAGGTCATTCTCGAAATGCACGACTAGCTTCTAGGGCTCAATAGACGTCTTAGAAGCCATAGAGGTGTAAAAAGTGTGAAACGACCAGCGACGCGCACACGCTGAAAGGCATTGTGATGCTCTTAGAAGGACAAGCTCTTGGCATGAGGCAATTGATTTACTAAAATCCACATACGGTCCAACACGCCCAGTATACCAGATAATAATAATAATAATAATAATAATAATAATAATAATAATAATAATATCTTTATTACCCTTTGACACAAAATAGTGTGTGGTAAATGTCAGCATAATCACAAAATAAACATAAACAATACATTTCAAAAAAAATAAGAATAATTTAGTTAGTTTTTTTAGTAAAAACAATAAACATACCTAATGCTAAATTTGTACGATGGGCTTAAAAAAAAGATGAAACAAAGATAGGAATAACTCATTTGAGTTAAGGAAGAAGAAAGATACTGCGCAAAGTGTTCGGAACTAAACAAACTGACACGCAAAACACAGAATTGTTCATAGCCAAAAAATAACATATAGAAAATATCCCGCTGACAGAGAGACTCACAGAAAGTTTTCAAGTAGACATGGTTTACGGACTCTTCACACCAAACCTCAAGAAATGAGTTTAACGGTCAATGGTGACCGTTTGTTGAACTACTAGCAAAGACGCCGAAGATTGAGAAAACACCCAGCATTCAGAAACCTGATGCCACCAGATCAGGAGACTTGAACCAGTCTAGCAAGAAAATGCGGTGTGAATACTGCAAATTCTAGAAGCACAGCAAAGAAGAATGCCGTAAGAAAAACCAGGCCGAAAATGTACCAGACGTAAGACCGTCAACAGTGCAACCAGCACACTGAGGATATCCTGTTTTAGATGGAGGAAACCTGGGTTTACCCGCAGCAATTGCTGCAAATGCAGAACCCAATCCACCGACGTAGGACTCTTCATTACCGATGTCAAGCCAAGAGTCCCCCCCCCCAAAGTCTCAAAACCTATTGTGACCATCTCCATGGGAAACGACACGAGAAGAGCCTACCTCCACACGGAGGCAAAACAGAACGTCGCAGGTCACACTCGCCACAAAAAAAAATCTGGCGAGTAAACCTTGCGATGGTTGAAGCCGAACCATTGCCCCTCAGCTCAGGTAAGATAAAGGTTACCTACTATGAAAAGGATCGCCTCGAGCGGCTACTCTTAAAGAAAGTACGCCGGCATCTTCAAATCTGGGGAAGAAGCTACTTCCCACGAAATACATAGAATCGACACAGGAAACACAACCATGTACCAGTGCTACCATATCGCCTACCCACAGTGAAACAGGAAATCTAGAAGAAATTGACCGGATGCTGCACCTTGAGGTCATGGAAGAGAGCGAATCTGGGTGGCCCGCGCCGGTTGGGTTATTGCCGAAATTCGACAATTTAATGCGTGTGCATGGACTACCAAAAGTTGAACAAACTTACTAAAAGTGATCAGTACCTCCCACCGCAAATGGATGACCTGCTACATACGGCAGGGGCCGATATCAATAGCGCCCTCGACTTGGAGTGCGAGTATTGGCAAATCCCCGTGAACAATAAAAACAAAGATAAAACCGCGTCCATTACACCGTTCGGACTGTTCCGGTTTCACCGATTGCCATTCGGGCTTCGAAACGCGTCGGCGACCTTTCATAGAACCATGGATACGTTCCGCATTTTGGTGAGTTTTAATCTTATTAACCTGCTTGAATGAAAACACATTTGACATAATCGTGTGACCAGAAACATTTCAAATAACTAAAACAAAATACTTCAAAATACCAAACTTTACTTTGTACTATATTTCTGGAAACAAACAGAAACGATGGTGTAGTTGTTTTTATAAATACTAAATTAAATGCTAATACTATGAATATCAAAGTATTAGATATACGTAGTGTCCGCATTTAATTAAAAAACTGTAAAAAAATTAACTGAAAAACAGTTCATCGATCTTGTTTCAAAAACATCGTAGAACAATCTATTTCGCGGAAATCTGTTGATACTTTCTTAAATAAAAATGTAAAAAATGTAAGATAAAATCCACAAAAATAAAAGGTATCAATTCAAAAACCGTAAGCGGAAAGCAAGGATTACTGTAGGTTTAGCAACAGCAATAAATACCCGGGATAGACTGAAACAACTAGTAAATAAAAATAACACAAATAGAATCTTACATTATTATTATAAAAACTATAGGAATATTTTAAAAATGTGTTTGAAACTGCTAAATAATGAATAGGTATTATGCAAATAAAATATTAGAAAATTGTAAAGATGCAAGAACTATGTGGAACGTTGCCAAGGAAAGCCTGAACAATGGTAGCTGCAATTCCTTTGAAATAAAATCTGTTAATAAGTATGAAGTAAAAATTCATAATTCAGTAAATATTGCAAACATTTTTGATAACCACTATATTAACACACCTAAACAAATAGCGCTAGAACTAACTAATAAGCCCGTAAAAATGTATGCCGATTTTACGCATAGCCACAATCCCAAAACCTTTTACTTGAGCCCGGTATCGCAAAACAAAGTAAAAATGCATATAGATGCGTTAAAAATCGAGAAATCCGCTGCTATAGATGGTATTACATCACAAAATTTTAAATTCCTGAAACAACATATACTTGATTTATAATTTCCAGCTTTACTTCGTTAAAGTCCATATTTAATGAGTATCTGTATATAAAATAATTAATTACTTTAACAATATCTATTTATTTTAACCTTATACGTATTTCGGCATGTTTACATGCCATTGTCAAAGGTTATATGAAAAAATAAACAGTTAGTATTGTTATAGCAATAGAACTTTGTGACATATCTTGGTAATCGTCTGCAGATCACTTGATTTCTCATTCCGAAACGTCCAGTAGAGGAGAATTTAAGAGATCAATTTGCTCATTCATTAACGGTACAGTTTTTAAAACGTTTGTGAAGTTCAAAAGCTTCTAGTATATCTAATTTACGTTTATCATCACAAAAGTGTAAACATTTAATGGTGTTATTAGATGTCACTGAATGATTTTGTTCTAGTAAGTGTTTAGCGTAATTGGATTTATGTGGGTGTTTGTATTTGTAACAACGCACGTGTTTTTTATACCTAATATCAAAATTTCTAATTGTCTGGCCTATATATACCGAATTACAATGCGAACAATTTAATTTGTAAATGCCTGATTTTAGCAAATCGTCTGTTTTTGATTTTGCATTAAACAAAGTGTTTAAGATGTTCCTAGTTGTTTTAAATTTTTAATTTACAATTTTGAAAATTTTGAAATTTCAAAGGATTTTGAAAAATTTCACAATTTTTTGGTATTTGTAAATTTTATAAACTGAAAATTCTTTTGGTAATTTTGGAAATTTATAAAATTTTTACATTTTATAATTTATAATTTCAAGCAATTAGTTGATATCTAAAATTGATTTCATAACTTGGTGAATTTTGACGATAACAATCCGTTCCTCTAACGATCAAGGTAAAAACTCTGACGAGCAAGGTAAAAAGGATCTCCAGTTGTATCCATATGCTTGGAGAGTAGAATACAACATTTTCAACAGCTCTTGTGATTTGAAAAACCTTCCTTTTATGGTGTACGAAACACACAAAGAAAAATTCTGTGACAACCATGGACGTGGTGTACACTTGAAAACGTTAGGTGACGATCGAGTACAAAAAACGGTTCTTTTCAGAACTGCAAAAAATATCTCGAAAAAATTTTCCTTAAGAAAATAATAACTTCTAATACTCATAACATTAAAGCAATCTGGTTTGCAGTTTTATTTTATAATACTATTAAATTATAAATAATGTAAAATTTCTGCAGCCAACAATACAGAATTTTAAATTCCGAAATATTAACGCAAAATTAGTAGAGCTGGTTGTTTAATTTATGGTATAAAGTAGGACAATATGCAGTTTATATTCCATAGCAAGAGTTGACCATAAATTTTAGTAATCGCGCGGTATAAACGTAATAAATTTGTAAATGCTGGTGACGTGCATTGGGTAATTCCCCAATTATACACACCGTGTTCACAAATTATTTACCACAACACAAATTATAATTGCAAACAAACTAATATAACAAAAAAATAATGTTTATGTCATTTAAAAGAGCAACTCAAACAGTATAAGCTGTGTAGGCTCCCCATGGCGCAAAATTTAAAACCGTTTAGAATTCCTACGTGTAACGAATGACGTGTACATTGAAATGCTGTACATTTTTAAATTGTTCTAATATCAAACTGTTTGCTGATATCTCTTTTAGTACTTTTTTATAACAACTTTAAATGTGGTCAATAATTTGCAGACACGATGTATATCTAAAATATCATAATCTTTGGACGTCCATAAACTCACACACTTCTTTGGTAAATGCATATTAATTATGATTACTACCACAAGAATCCCTTGCTAAGTGCTTTAGAATTGCTAGAACTTCTATTGCACTTTAGCGCGTCCGTACAATTTGGGGTGGTTGCCAACCAATGTTAAAGTTAATGGTTCGTGAATATACATATCAGTAAATTTCAACTTTACTATTCCTCTATGTGCAGAACTTGCAAATTTCTCAACAATTACAATTTCTAATTTGCAACCTTGTGGAGAATGTTCATTGTTATGGTCAAATGCACAAATGGTGCATTGTATTACTATTGTACTTTGCGAAATAGCCTACTTTCGGAAATTAAAATACTTTAGTTTTATTATCATTGAGAATTAAGGGGTTAAACATGGAGACAATAACTATTGAATCGCAAAGCAAGTGAGAATTTTTACATTTCAAATAAGAGTACTTGCACAATAAGTAAATGTGAAAAAACGCAGCATTAATTTTATATGCTCTATATGCGCACTTTTTGTAGAAGTCGTACGGATTGCCAAACATTTGCATTGCTTGAATAAATTTTTTAAACTTAACCGTTTATATCATTTGAGAATGAATTTCGTAAAGCACTGAAACCATTTTTCTATGCACCTGCACGTATATGACGTAAATCTTTGTTTTCATAAAAATTGCGCTTTTCTTTTTTCACGTTATGAAAACGGCAGCTTCAGCGTTTAGCACAATAAGCGTTGTAAACCATTTTGTTTCGTTAAACAAGAGCTAAAGCATGCCACGAGAATATTTCCCATACACAATACACATTTTTTTAAAACTTCCTTTGCCGATTTGTACAACATATTCAAGTTTTACTTTGTTATTTCAATGTTTTTTTGCTTATTAGTAAATAATCTAGTTTAAATATTATAGTACGTACATTTATATCAGTGGCATTTCATAACCGAGTTGTTTTATGCCTTACAATCCGCGGTGTTTCTAATTAATTTCCCTTCAGTAAGATTTAGAGTCTCTGTGCATTTATAAAATTTAATTTAGAAACTTCGTACTGTGGCTTTGAAACGGATGGTAGTGAGCCACAAACAAATGGAGAAACCGCGAAAACCGATGCTCATCCCAAACCCTAATCTCAAACAAGTTTCACTGTGCACAGAAAATTACAAATAAGATTTAAAAATAAGTGAAAAGAAACCACGAAACATAAGGGATTTAATGACCTTTGTTATAAATGATCTTTGGATTTTTTTCTCTCTTGCGACTCTTCACCGTATTAATTTCATTATTTTACCTTAACAATTACCATGCACCTAAACTGGCTTATGTAAGTATTTTGCAATTTCCCTCAACATCAGACTAGTTGATTTAACAGAAAATAATAATTCAACACTATGGTCTTGCATAAACAAATTTGTTCATTCAAAGACGGTTTAATAATTATAATAATCAATTAAACACTGCATTAGAAATTACATAAACTATTTTATTTATACTCATTAAATTGTTGCTAATTTTTCAAATAAAATTGGTTATTTAGAGAGTAGTTAAAACGTGTACATTATAACAATAATTTTTCAAAATTTAATATTTTAGTGAATTAAACCCGACTAATATTCTTTATTTTCAACACCTAATTTTCTTACTTTATGTGCAAATATGTCAGCAAAGTACTGCAGCATTTTTGTTCTTTTTCTTCTTTTGATTAACGAACTGTCGTTTCAAGCTTTTCAGGAATGTTTATTCAAACTTCCCCGGAATCTGATTCCCGCTATCATTCATTCGTAATTGCGGGCTCCTTAGGGTTTTCGAGGAAACTAACTCCTGCAGGACGAGCTAATAAAATCAACTTATATATAACTTAAACTTGATAGATATATCTGTCAGTTAACTCATACGTCTCGTTAATTTGTACGTTAAATTCTCGTTAATTATACAGCGCACTGAGCTATGAAATGCCGCATTACACGCTACATGACTACAGCCTAATTTGTGGAGTAGTGAGACAACAAGATATAGTTCATCGTGATAATCATCATAGTTTACATAGAAACTGTATCAGACGTTTAGAAATATAAATCTTAATGTTACATTTGGGACCTTGGGTAGATTTAACATTGGAGTCAAATAACAAAATTTACCTTTCTCTTCCATTGATATTTGTTAATCCAAAAAATCAACAATCCACCTCTGTTATTGTTTGTTTTGTGCTGTCAATACTTATATCATTACAGTGGCTGAACAATGTTTGGTAGGGCTCTGGTGCAAAAGAGATGTATAGTGGGCCCTTTAAGCCAGCAAAGCGAATTAAAATGTGACGCACCTAAAATTTTTCTAGAGAAGTAGGCGTTTATAAGCACCGAATGATAAACGAAACATATGTTTTATTATTATGCTGTATTTTCTTCTTCGAAGTTTTAAATTTTTATCAAGAAATAAAATAACGTGGTATATTAAAAAAAACTTACGTTTCACAGAAATCTTTCCCTTTCGAGCTTTTTTCTATACAAGTGCTGTAATTAATTTTTCAATATTTACAGCAAAAAGAGGTATAAGAAAAACAGCAATAAGGCACAACAAAGAAAAATACCCGGGTATAATATAGAAACACTGATACAAGATGATGACACAAAAATCAACTACCAGAACAAAATAAATAACATGTTAAATAACGGGGAAGACAGGAAAAGAACGAGAACGATAGAAGATAGGTGGCACGAAATAAAGGAAAGTGTGAACAAGGCAGCAAGAGAAACCCTTGGTGAAAGACAGAAAAAGGCATGGAATCAATGGTATGATGAAGAATGCAAAGAAGCACACAAAAAACAAAAAGAAGCAAGAGAAAAGATGCTGCAAAGAGACAACAAGACAAACAGCTGAAAACTACTAAGACAAGAGAAGACAAGCACACTACATATGCAGAAGAAAGAAACGAGAATACGAAACAAAACATATAAAAGCAATGGAAAGAGAATATCATCAAAAGAACAGTAGGAAATTTTATAAAGACCTAAAAAAGCAAAAGAGAATATCAAACAAGAGCAAAATACATTAAAGATAAACAAGGAATGATGTTGGGAGACGAAGAAGAAATCATGAGTAGATTGGAGGAATTCTTTAAAGAAGAGTTAAACGTGGAAAATACCGAAGAAGAAAAAGAAAATGAATAAAAACTGCCTGAGCACAGGCAATTATACGAACCCCATATAAACATCGAAGCTCCCACTCCAAGAAGTAGAAGAGATAATCAAAGCATTTAAAAATAACAAAGCACCAGGAGAAGACGGATTACACGCCGAGCTGATAAAATATGCTGGAGACAAAATGGCCCAAAAATACATACACTGATTAAGGAAAGATGGGAAAGAGAAAAGATGCCAAGAGAATGGAATAGTGCCTTGATCTGTCCGATTTTCAAAAAAGGCGACCAGCTAACATGTGATAATTACAAAGGCATCTCCCTACTTAGTGTAGTATATAATATCATCACGAGGAGTATAGCAGAGAAAATGGAACAGTATATAGAACAAATGTTGGGAGATTACCAGAGTGGGTTCCAAAGAAATAGATCTACATCGGACCATATTTTCACAATAAGAAGAATCCTGGAGAAGTGTTATGAATACAACATATGTACATCAACTCTACATAGATTTCCGAAAGGCACATGATAGTGTGAAGCGAGATTACCTGGAGACAGCAATGAGAGAATTGGGGATACCTGATAAATTAATTAAAATGACAATGATGACACTGCAATACACGCGAAATAAGGTACGATTAAGGGGAGCCATGTCGCAAGAGTTTGAAATAAACAAAGGCCTCAGACAGGGAGACCTTCTATCAACATCCTTGTTTAATATTAAAGCTATGATCTACAATCCCGGAGGTTCATTGTATAATAGAGCAGTACAATATCTGGCGTATGCAGATGACGTTGTTGTACTGGTAAGGACAAAAAAGGCGCTCACAACCGCGTTTACTGAATTAGAAAGAGAAATGGAGAAGGCAGGACTAAAAACCAACGACCAAAAAACAAAGTATGTGCTGCAGACAAGAGACGAAAGAAGGAGACAACCAGAACCAGAAACAATACAAGTTGGGAACTAGAATTTCGAAAAAGTGGAGCGATTTAAGTATCTAGGAAGTATACTAACGGAAACAAATACCACCAAGGCAGATATAGCGGCAAGAATCTGTGCAGGAAACAGATGTTATTACTCCTTGCAAAAATACTTTAAGTCCCGCATGTTATCTAGAAATGCAAAACTGAAGATAGAACGTTGTGGAGCGGGCCAAGGCTCTTTGAAGAGCTGTAGTGCCAAAAAGAAGAATATTTACAGTCCTATCTTTTTTATTTTTGATGGAAATAATAGACAATCCACTGAGCCTTTCAGAAGTCATAATATTTCTCAACTAATTTTTTATTATTTTTAATTTGGAAAGAGATCGTTCAGCACTTGCCACAGTCACAGGAGTCGTTAAAAATAAAATAAGCACTGTAGTGACCTCCTACAAAAATCACGCACAACATACTTTGTTCAATAATTACTAGTTTAGCTAGTTCAAATACTGTTGAGAAAGAATTCATTTTTGAGTTTAAAGAACTTCTTCTCTAGAAAACAACTGTAATGGAAGCGCAGAACAAAGGTTTATTTTGTAAAAACTGACTAAAGTTTGGGCTTTTTCATATATCATTTTTGGTAGCGAAAATCAATTTTGACGGAAATATAAGTTTTTAATTTATTGGACACACTTTTTATTCTCTCACATCTACTGCAAAGTTGAAGAATTATAATATTGAGAGGTAATAGTACAAAATTTATTCAAATACAAAGTCCAGAGACTAGCCAGTTCACGTACAAACACTTTCAACAAAATTAAAATCAAGACTGAACTGAAAATCAACAACGCTTTCATTATGTATTATATATCCTTTTATTTACAGTTTTGGAAAATATAAACATTTCAATAGCTTTTAATCAAACAAGAAGTCTGTTAGTCAGCAAACCTGTATTAAAACCATCCGCTAATGCGGCCCTGAGGCCGGCCAATGCGCTTTATGTATAAGTTATGGGCCTGTTTTGCTTAATATAAGCAGATCGAATGAATAGAATCGAATAAAACAACTGCTCAAACTTTTAGAGCAAATTCTTGTAAAGGCAGACAAGCTACAGGTTGATCCTTAGCTGATTAAGCTGGGTGTAATCCGCAAATGACAACGCGGTCTAAACTGAAAGTACAAAAATTGTAATATTGACAGTCCGAGAAACCGCGAAATCCTCAATGAATATATTGATCTCCTTAGTATGTACCAAACTTATTTAAAGAAAAATATACATATTGAAATTTTAAAGGGCGCTTGGAGCCCCCAGAAGACCTGGGCCCCAGTGCAACGCACTGGCTGCACTAATAGAAGGTCTGCCACTGCATCATTATATCGCATGTTAAAAAAACCATCTCTCGTAGGCCAGGGAGGTACCACTGTACTTATGTTGAGACTTAAACCGCACGCGTAGGTACTTTAGCTGTCTTTTTTTGTGTAAAACTGATTACTGCTATAATTTTTCAACTTTTCAGTTTTTTCGCCGTTAAACAACAAACATTGTTATTTTATAAAAGATTATCCCAATTTTGACAAAAACAGTCTCTATCTAAACTAAACATATTTTTTTGTCTAACTAACTTATTCAACTTGTGATGATTTTTTTCCAAGAACACAAAGCTTTCATGGTCGAATCGTACTTTCGTAATACATCAACAATCCTTGGCGTACAGTCTTATTCCATTCACTACTGATTAGAACTAGTTCTTGCTGAATATGATCAGTTTTGCTTTATTTTAATTTGTGTGTAAAACTGGTTTCTTGAGAGAAACAAGTTTAGACTGGAATATGTTTTTTTTTTTATTTCTCATAGCATATTTACAATCTGTTGCATGAACAATAAGTAAATGTTGTGATATTTGCTTAACCTAATTAACTAACTACATATAGACATGCTTAGAACAATCCAGTGATTGTTCTTATCGTATAATTATCTAACTAATTGTGTAAATTTGTAAATCAGCACTTCAGTCCTATGTAACTGTAGTCACTGTATATTTAAACAAACCTGGTGGGCAGGTCTGAAGGCTTAAACCGCTTCAACCGTTGAGTGTCATTGTTGTGTGTTAGCTGAGTGGCTAGCACGTTAGGATGAACTGTAAAGTCTAGTTCTGTATTTAACACCGTAATTTTGAATTATCTCGCGCACTGGCTCAATGTTGAGATCTTTTTGTATTATATGATTTGGCACGTACCAGGGAGCGTTAACGATACACCTGAGCACTTTGTTCTGAAAACGTTGCAGAATTTCAATGTTAGAGGTACTGGCAGTACCCCATAACTGTACACCGTACGTCCAGATTGGTCGGAGGATAGATTTATACAGTAAGAGTTTATTTTCTAGTTTCAGTTGTGATTGTCTGCCTAGTAGCCAGTACATCTGACTGAATTTGATGCCAAGTTGTTTTCGCTTCGTAAATATGTGTTTTCGCCATGTAAGCCTTCGGTCTAGATGCATGCCCACGTATTTAACTTCCTGGGGAATCGGGGTATTGTTAAGCGTAACCGGTGGACATGTACCTCTTCTCGTAGTAAACGTGATGTGCGATGATTTTGTGGTATTAACTTGAATTTTCCACTTTCTCATCCAATTCTCTATTAGGCGTAGGGTGTTTTGGAGGTTTTCAGTTGCGACATTCGGGTTACTATCTGAAGTTAATATTGCTGTGTCATCAGCATAGGTGGCTATGGTTGTTGTGTTTGTTGTTGGTAGATCAGCTGTGTATATTGTGTATAGACTGGAATATGTAAAACAGCATTGAAAGAAGATTTATAGTTGTTTCTACATGGGATGATATCCACAAACTTAATTGCTTAATACCGATGATATGTTGACAAAACCAACAAAGGGTGACAAGCGTATGTCTTAGTTTTTAGGGATTTCGAGCAAATTCTCTCTTTATTTGCATTTTTTTCGCTTTGTGAATATTCACCGATATAAATTTAATGCTTAAAAGTAAGGTTCTGTTACAACAAACATTCTTCACCTAAACATTTTGCTTAATAAGCACCTAATCGGATGAAACCGTAAAAAAACAAGTTGGTACGTCAAGAAGAGGGACAGTACCTGGAGTTACTTCAATGTGCTTGCAAAAGGAGCTCACATTCGTATTCTATGCATACGAACTAGCCGAATGCCAAATATCCTATCTTCCTACCGACTTTCAGTGAGGTCCAGTCACCCCCGCTAACAATTTCTCGTTATTTTTAAAACTGACGAATTACCATACTCGGTATGAACGTGTAAAATGATAATAGTCGCAACCTTCAAATAACCTTTTGGCGACTAACCTCAACAGTTTAACTGAATAATTTTTATCAAAACTCAAATTTGAAAAACTGGTTTTGACATTTCAACGAATAAAAATTGATTGCAATTAGAAAAAAATACTAGATATCATAATACCAAATGCCTCGAAATTAAGGGTCAGAGGGAGTGGTGCTTTACTGCATTAGAAGGCCACTAGAAAACCTCAGATATGTATTCTGCCCATACTAAACAGCCTATCTGCGCAAGTCCGATATTTCAAACATCTCTGTGATAATTTGTATTCGCCAACATTAATTACTGTATTTTTGAAGTAAAATAATCCGCCATTTGTTTTTTTTGATAGAAAATACTAAATGTTTTTAAATTTGATGTAAAAAAAAATTCAAACAGTACCAAATACATAAAAAATTTAATAGAAATGTTTGAGTTGAAAAAAAATTATATTATTACGTGTTATCCGAGTCAAAAAATTATTAGGGAACGCTAAAGGCATTCATCGCACAAGTTGCACACAATATTTTTTCTACAACTGTATTCCAATAAAAGAAATCGGAGTAAAGTTGTTTTAATTTTCAAAGAAAATGAAAGTGTTGACGTTGCTGCCATGGGCAACGTTAAAAACAGGTATTTTGAACGCTGCTATGGGCAACGTTAGAAAAACAACCACCATTAAAAGAAGACGTATTTTGACAAACAAAAACTAACCTGAAAAAGTTATTTTTTTTGACAGTTGTATAAAAGTATTTTAAGTTAGTTTTTGTTTGTCAAAATGCGTTTTTTTTAACGGTGACTGTTTTTTAATGTTGCCCAACAACGTGAAAAAACAACATTTTTAACTTTACCCATGGCAGCGTGCGCTAATAGTTATACTTGTTGAACTAGGCAAAGAAGTAGCAGATTTACTGCCGCGGGTGGCATTTTATAGCTGAGGCAACGAATCCAGGCAAGCCATTAAATACGCATTATTGCCGTTTTGAATATATAATTTTTCTACCGATTTGTTAAAGTTAACATTAATTTTGTAATTATATTTAATTTTGTCGCCGTCATGGTAGCCATAATGTTGCTATGTTATGCGGTTGCCATGTAAAAACAAATTTGAGGTGTATAATTTCATAAATGTCATTCTGCTTGATGTGAATATCAGAGCAACCGCTTTTAATGCCTACGCTATTGACTTTTAAAAGTCAATAAAATAAAACTTTAAATGTCAATTGGCAAAGAAGCACTTGACCGCACGCTGCTATGACCAACGTTAACAATTCCATTTTCGTTTGCAATTAAATTGAAACGATTTTACATCGATTTATTTTATTGAAAAACAGTGGTAGAAAAAAGAGTGTGTGCAACTCGTGCAAGAAATACCTTTAGCGCCTTCGAATGATTTTTTGACTCGGCTAACGTTTCTCGTACGCTAAAGTATTGTTTCGCGCACTAGTTGCAAAAATATCTAACTGTTCAAAATGTTTTAAAAATTGTCACACGATTTCTGGTTTAGTTGTTTAAATTAATAAAGCTAGGGATGGACTATCATTTAGAGATTTTTCCAGTCCTTTAATTTCTCCGTATAACACCTATAAATGTCTGAAATAATAAAATTTTTACACTAGTAGCAAAAACCTTGGATTACGCCCCAAGTTCTTTTGATAACCTTTTTTTTTAAAAACGCACCCTTTTGAAATTAATTGACTAGCTGCCTTACTTAAATTTTACATAAACATTGTCTACAAATACTGATAAAAATAATAAATAATATGTGTCTAGGTGCAAGAGCACGTCTGGTTAATGTAGGTATTGAATGACATGCGAATGATAGAACGGAAGTAAAAGAACGGAGTCCATGACGCCTAGATGCAACCTGGAGCGATTAGTGTTCAGTCGTGCCTTCATAGTCAAACACCCCCCAACGAATGTCTTTTGTGGCTTTTGCTTACATAGGAAAAAAAATGTGCGAAACACTTCGCTTGGACTTTCCTATACATTTAAATACATTGTTTTATATTTTCCAACACTTTCGATATACATCTGTCTAGACACGACTAGTTAACGTAAATAGTTCTTATAAGTTGTAACATCTTGAAGCGGTTGAAGAAAGACCGACCGCTGCGCTGCAAGCATAAGGTTGGGTAAAATATTCGGACTGAATCAACGGAAGCGCGGAAATTGATATTTGAAAATATATTAATAACTCGAGAAGTATTATTTTTAGCAAGAAATTACTCTTATTAATTTGTATTTAGAATTTCAAAACCTTTCTGATTTTAGAGCCATAATGCCACGTTTTCATTTAAAAAAAAGTTATTTTTTACCGTAGCCGCCATATTAAAATTGGAAACTCAAGTTTTTTTCTTAAATACAATCGAGAAGAATTTGCCTTACAACTTTGCTCTTGAGTTTGCGAGTCTATCTATTAAAATAAAAAAGTTAGCCTACACTGAACATTAAACGACTAGTACAAGAATACAACTGCTGTAGAAAGTATGTGAAATTCTTCTAAGGACAAAAAGATTATTAAGGGGCAAACAATTCGATTTTTTGATTTTTTGTAAAAAGATCCTCCTAGAGCAAACAAAACAAAAAACCAAATTTTTTATTTTTTTACGAAAAAAATTTGGGGGAAGGGGGAACAGTAGCCCCCTAAATAGGAAATTATCGAAAAAATATTATTATATTCGGATTTTGCTATCAATGGTGAGCTATTTCACATTAACAGAAATATTTTATTGCCCCCCGTTAAATAAATAAAAGAGTACCAATTTTCAATTTTCAAAAATTCATAGAGGGTGTCACAATGAAATTATAGCAATGCGCAAAAAAACAAATTGTAAAAGATTCCCAGCTCTATCAGCTTAAAAAGTTTAAACAAAAACGTGTGGGCAGTTTTTGAGAAATATTTTTTTGAAAAATTCCAAAATTTGGGAGTGATGTCATTGCGATCATTTTTACATTTTCAAAATTAATTATATTTCATGGTACATTACCCTTGAAGGGCTACCAAACAAGATGTAGTTGATTCCAATCAGATAACTTGTTTTTGAGTAAATGGGCGTTAAAGTCGAAATGTTCAAAAATTCGTAGCGGCCGCCATTTTAAAGCTAGAAAGTTCGGTAAAAAATTGTTTGATTTGTCCTAAGGCCTTCTTTAATGCTTAACAAGTTTAAACAAAAACGTGTGGGCAGTTTTTGAGAAATATTTTTTTGAAAAATTCTAAAATTTTGGAGTGATGTCATTGCGATCGTTTTTATATTTTCAAAATTAATTATATTTCATGGTATAGTACCCTTGAAGGGCTACCAAACAACATGTAGTTGATTCCAATCAGATAACTGGTTTTTGAGTAAATGGGCGTTAAAGTAAAAATGTTCAAAAATTCGTAGCGGCCGCCATTTTAAAGCTAGAGAGTGCGGTAGAAAATCGTTTGATTTGTCCTAAGGCCTTCTTTAATCTCCAGTATTAAAATTTTGAAAATTCAGTTTTTGAAAAAAATGCTACCAAAAAAACATGTCTAACTTCCGCTTCCGGTTTCGGTTTTTTTAAAGCTTATTTTGTCGGTGAATTTTTGATATACCCCCTCATTCCAAAGCACATCAAAATCGGTCCAGCCGTTCCGGAGATATGGAGCGTACCCCCCCCCCCCCCCGACAATTTCCGGTAAAATCTCAACTTTGAAATTTTGCATGAAATCAATACTTCCCTATACTGAAAGTATAGGAAAGTAAAAAAAATGAACAATATATGCGCGAGAGATGTGATTTATAATATATTTTTGTAAGAATATTTAAAATTGTATTTACTTTGTACAAAACAACGGCAATATAGTTCTCAATTTAAATATTGACATTTTAAAACATTAATAACACTTGTATATGAAAATAAATTAAAAATGCATGTATACGTTTGTCTCACTAGTGGATCGAATTGGGCTTGAAAACGTTGCGTTTTTTATTCGATGTAGAACCAAATCAAACCGACATGTTCTTGTTAAATAGGTTGTTTATTATACAACACGGCCATTTACTTACTACCTTTTTAACCGGTGCCAAACTTTATTGTTAATAAAAAAACGCCCCAATCGCCAATTTTCAAATTATTAGGGCTTTTTAGCAAATATTACGTAAACTCTCGAGAAGTACTTAGAATATCGACCCGATTATTACTTTCTTTAAAAGCAGATGCATCTATGATCTCATTTTAGTCTCCGGAAAAAAATATTTTTTGCCTAAAGAAATTACCAATATGACTTTTGGTTTTCGATGTAGTAAAATTTTTACTAAGCGAGAAACTTCTTTATTTGTAGATTTTAGCCGCGGTTGTAAGATAGCACATTTTGTAATGTTACCCTACGGAGCAATTTGTGCATACGATTCTATATTAATTAAACTCTAAACATTTCTAAACAATTTAAACTTTTCCCCAAGAACTTGTGAAAATATTTTGTTTTACTAATTAAATTTGCTGTAGCTTTGATGAGTATTTTATTGGTTAATCGAAATTCTGGGTGTGAAAATAATAAAACTTTATGTAATGATATTAGTTTTAAAACTCAGTAATTAAATGAAACAAACAAAAACGAAGTTGATTATCCCTGTGGTGGAAACTATGTCATCATAATTAATGTTATGTTCACGAACGGTATTTTATTATACTTGCTTATTGTTAGGGCAGTAGTTAGATATATAATTAGTGCAATTATTGTAATTGCGGGTTTAATAATTGCTTCTACTGTTGATAGATATAACTTTCGTTACTGCTAGTTGAATGGTGTAGCTTTGTCCTACCTACTGAAACATTATATCTGGTTATTAATGTTGCATCTGTGGAATTAAAATCATACCCAGCGTTTATCTAACTACCGTCTAAAAACTATTTAAGTTGCTCTGCCTACTAAACAAAAAAGTTCGGATTCATCATCCCTAATATAGACATAATCAATTATCAAAATCGTTACTACCTTTTATGACCTTCTTCTTCTTCTTCTTTTTCAATCCCATTTATGCCTTACGTCGTTGGGTCCTCGATTCATTTTCTGTAGTTATATTTTTGCCTCGCCAAAACCCTGACTTCCTGTATATTTTTGTCTCGTTTCCTTGCCAGCTCCTTGATGTTATCCTCTCATGTAACTCCGGGCTCTTCCTTTTTTCTTTTGCTCTTCAGGCCTTTTAGCAAATATTTTTTAGAGGTTTGCGTCTGCTCCCACACGAATAAAGTGTCCATACATCTACTATTGCTTTTGGTTGAGTTCCTCTCCTTGTTTCTAATTCTGTTTCTTCTCGTATTGCCTACTACTTTCCCTAGATACTTTATTTCGGATGCCTTTATTTTTGATGACTAATGCCCATGATGCTGCCCCGTACAGTAGTGTAGGTGTATATTGTTTTGTATAAACGCAATTTTGCTTTGACACTCTATTTTTTTGCTTATAAAAGGGTTATTTATTTGTTATTAGATTTTATTTGCTTTGTATATTCTGTGTCTAACTTCTTCTATTTTTCATCTTTGTTGATGATCGTTCCTCGATATTCTATTTGATCTACATACTCCAGTTGTCTGTTTTCCATTTAAATGGCCGTTTTTATTACTTGTTCTTCTCTGGTAATGCGCATTATTCTACTTTTATTGATGTTAATCTCCATCCATTTTTCTTCTAAGTTTCTTTTTCAGGGGTCTATATTGTTTTGAAGTTGTCGCGTGGTTCCGACTATTAGCATATGTAAGCATATTAAAGTTTTGTATTATTGAAAAGATAACAAATAATGCCGACATCAAAAGTATGGTGCCATTAAAAAAATAATTGATGCAATTTCCGGTTAAAGAATAATACAAATAAATATTATACAGACAAGAACCTATTTCTATGTTATAGCGGTCCACTGTACAAAACAAATGTTCGTTATAAAAGGGTCGCGTAAATATGTGGGTTGGAGCAGTAGGAACCTCTCACTACTAAAATTTGCGACACGCGAAAGGGATCCCGATTTAATATATGGATTGTTAACTGTGCAATACAACGTTTTGAGGCTAACATGGAAACAAGTATCTCTTGTCAAATTTAGTTTTATTTTTCACATAGCCTCTTTCTAAGTCGATACACTTTTTCCAGCGACGCTCCAACCTCTTGAACCAGTCCAAATAGTAGTTGGAGTCTTGCTCTGCCAAATAGGCGTCTACGGTTGCGATGATCTTCTCGTTCAATGAAAATCTTTGTCCTTCGAGCCAAACTTTGAGATAAGGAAACAGGAAATAGTCGCCATAGGGGCCAGATTTGGTGAATACGCTGGGAGGTCAATCAATTCAAACTGCAATTTGTGAATTTTGGCCATGGCGACCGCTGAAATGTGCAATGTTGCAATGTTGTCCTAGTGTTCCGCTGAAAATGGGGCCGCTTTTCGGCAACTGCTGCTTTCAACTGGCCCAACAATGATGCACTAGTACTATTTACTATTTAGTAAACTTTTTCGATGTTTGCGGTGGTGGTCGCAGTTGTTGGCCGTCCCGAACGCTCATCAACCATGATGGTGCGACCACGTTTAAATTCAGCAGCCCATCTTTTCACGGTGGCAAATGATGAGGTACAGTCTCCGTAAACAGCGTCCAACTCGGCTTTAATTTGCGTAGGCGTATTGCCTTTCAAATGCAAGAACTTAATCACGGCACGATATTCGATTTTGTCCATTTTTACAAAAACATACACATCGATTGATACAAACGACAACTGAGCGTCCAAAACGGCTGAAATTTTTACAGGTATCTTCCAAAGCATGTACAATTGTAGTGCCAAAATAGTTTTGACCAGTAACACCATCTTCATGATGAGGCTCAAAACATTTCAGACCGCCCTCGTAATATTCTAACCATAACCTTTTTTTGTTTTTCTTTAAAATTTTTCAAGTGATTTAGTGCAATAAGTAACCAATCATTCAAATTAAATAGTGTATTTCGTTAATAAGCAACTGAAGCAAAATGCTGCATTGATTATTTGAGTAGTAAAATATTAGCTTTCTGGTATACATTTAAGATAATATAAGCTGTCTTGATAAATGCTGATTTTCCTATTTTCTAAGAAACCTGAGTTTGGTTTCACAAATGTTCGTATGCAATTATGTTAAAATTTTGTACTTTTAAAAAGAGGGAAAGTATACGGTGAAAAAAATGATAGATGATATTTACATTATATCTGTTCTCGAAGTCGCTTCAACAGTCTGCAGCCTTAATTTTCAGAAAGATATTGATACTCGTGAACAAATACAAAGACCTGCTAATAAGCTTCTACATTTTCTCAAATTTTTGTCTTATGAAGTTCGAATACCCAGGCCAGGGCTCTAAGCCTTAAAAGCTACGAGGATACCTTATTAATACATTTAAGCTGATAAACACTTTCTCAAAATAGTATCTTTTTGTTAATTCACAATGTTTATCTTCAAGGGCATACTTTTAAGCTAATAAAAGAGCGTACAAACAAAATGTGTCGGTACAATTTGCTATCAAATAGGTTCGTAAACGTTTGGAACGACTTACCTTATGGTGTAAACTAATGGTACCAACTCTTTGATGAGAGTGTAATCGGCAATACGCCGATTTCCGGTTAAACCGGAAGTGTTATAAAAATATTAAGAATTTCCATATAAAGCACCGATTTCATTATACAAATACTTTTTACAATTACTTGAAGATCTCCACAAATACAAAAATGATACTCCGTGAGCGGTTATCGTGAAACACCATCCATAACTGATTATTGAAAATAAATACTTTCCCTACTTATATATGTGAAAATAGCAATTTTTCCACGGCTTACTCTACATGAAAGTGATATTTTTTAACTCTAGAGATGAAAATATTTTCACATCTAGAGATGAAAATAAGAATGACAAATTTAATGGAAAGAATGCATTTATTGCTATGGAAACGACTTTACAAACAGTATTTCGGTAAATTGCATTGCGACAGTTCGTTTTGAATTAAATTGAACTTGAAAGTTTTGAACTTGAAACTACAATATCGTAGAAAAAATAACACTTCCTACTCGAGATGAAATACGTTTTTTTCGTTCGTGAACTTGCCCCACTCGCCACTAACGCGGCTCGTGAACAACTGTCCACTCGCAAAAAAAACGGTATTTTTATCTCTTGTTGCAAAGTATACTATTCTTCATGTTAATGAACAACTAACGAAACAGCTTTAATCACTTTTTATTGTAAACACAAAGACAAGTTTAAGATCAACTAAGCAGCGTTGATACATGTTCTGTTTTTTCCCTCTAAGAAAATAGCATCAAACGCATATGATGCCATTTAAAAATTAAATATGAACAATTTTCGGTTAAATTGGAAGTTATATAAAAATATTAGTGGTATCTGCAGAAAGCACCGATTGCATTAAATTATTTTAACATTTTTTTGATGAGTATCTGTATATAAAATACTTAATCACTTTAACAATATCTATTTATTTAAACCTTATACGTATTTCGGCATGTTTACATGCCATTGTCAACGGTTATATGAAAGTAAACAGTTAGTGTTGTTATAGCAATAGAACTTTTTTACTTATCTTGGTAATCGTCTGCAGATGACTTGATTTCTTATTCCAAAATGTCCAGTAGAGGAGAATTTAACAGATCAATTTGTTCATTCATTAACGGTACAGTTTTTAAATGTTTGTGAATTTCAAAAGCTTCTAGTATATCTAATTTACGTTTATCATCACAAAAGTGTAAACATTTTATGGTGTTATTAGATGTCATTGAATGATTTTGTTCTAGTAAGTGTTTAGCGTAATTGGATTTATGTGGGTGTTTGTATTTGTAACAACGTACGTGTTCTTTATACCTAATATCAAAATTTCTAATTGTCTGGCCTATATAAACCGAATTACAATGCGAACAATTTAATTTGTAAATGCCTGATTTTAACAAATCGTCTGTTTTGATTTTGCATTAAACAAAGTATTTAAGATGTTCCTAGTTGTTTTAAAGCTTACTTTATATTTATTTGTTTTGTTTATAATTTTAGCAATTTTTTCTGATTTCTCACCAAAATATGGGATCGAAGCATATTTAATTGTATTGATATAGGATATTCGGATAAATTTTTTGAATGGCTAATTTATAATCTTTTTCTTTAATTAATGTATCAATAAGTTTAGTATTATAACCATTACTGTATGCAATTTGTTTAATAATTGAATTTTCTCTATTATAATTAATTTCATCTAAAGGGACCGTCAAAGCCCTATGTATCAGGGACCTGTATGCTGCTAATTTATGTGTTTTGAGATTTCAAATCAGAGGATAGCAAAAAAATTGCGGGCATATGTCAAAAATGTTTCCAGGCGTTCGTGCGTTTATCAGACTGGAAACTGTATAAATTCAGGAATTGTTCCGACAGCAAAGTTTGCGTACACTGCAACACAGACATTTCTGCGCTCTTGTATACATTTCAGATTCTGGCATAACAGAACGTTACATTACGAGGCTCAGGATTCATGTGTTGGTGCAACTCATACGAGAGTTGAAGTGGAACTTCAGAGTGCAACGGGCGCTGTGAGGTCACTTTTCTGGTGCGAAATTTAAACGAGAGCACTGGGAAATGCCTTGATTTCTTTCTGGAATATTTGCAAACACATGTTTATGCGTAACAGATTAAATTTAGCATTCTTTGGTAATTCATAATGTGCATTTCGTTTTAACTAATATTATAACTAGGGCTGGAATATATTGTAATGACCCGATTAGCGCCATAGGGTTCGTTTAGAAATCAAACATTACATGTTCCAAACTACATCTTTATTCCATCAATGCACAAACATGAATGCATCTAAATTCCATATATTTAATACAAAGTTACTTATTAGTTATGTGCTTATTAAACAGAATAAGTAGTATTGCACATTATGGTGGACTTTGTAAGGCGAACGAACCAACGAAGTATTCGCTGAATGTTAATTATTAAATTAACATAGAAAACAATTTAAAATATTATTTGATTCATTTACCATTACATCACCCACCGAAAGAAAAAAATATTTTTTCAGTTTTATTTCTTTTTTTTTCGTTAATTTTCTTCATAATATAACTTAACTCTATTTTTATGACATTCTATAATCTTATTATCTATACTTAAAACTATATTTGGAGGCCTCTCTTCTATAACTACATATGGTCCTTTATACAAAGGTTCGGTTTTATTTCCCGAATTATTTCTTAATAATACCTTATCTCCTACATTATAACTTACAGAACTACTTTTTACATCATATCTTTGTTTTCTTTTTACTTTTGAAACCATTAGGTTATTGTGAGCATCATTACATGCTTGTTGTAAGCGATATTTTAGCTCTAAGGGATAGTTGTCAAAATTGTAAAGTGGATCAATATGATTAGAAATATTTGAAGGCAATCTAACTGTTTTTCCGAAAACCAATTCATGAGGCGTGTACTTTGTTTCTGTATGGACTGTGTTATTATAAGCAAAGCACCAGTAAGGTATCCAAAAACTCCACGTATCTGGATTTTTAGCAATTTGTATCCTTAGGTAAGCTCCTAAGCATTTATGAGAATTTTCAAGAGAACCTAAAGTTTCATGATGATAAGCTGTAGATTTTAGTTGTTTAATTTGTAATAGTTTGCATGTTTCTCTTAATGTGGAATTCAAAAATTCTGTACCCTGATCACAAACAATTTCTTCAGGAATACCGTACCTTAAAATAAAATTTTCTACGAAAGCTTTGGCAACTGTTGTAGCTTCTTTATTTTCTAATAGATAACCTTCTACAAATTTACTTAATTCACATTGTAATGTTAAAATATACCGTTTGTTGTTCGTATCGGTTTCTATTGGACCTACGATATCTAAAAAAAATTTTTGAAATGCAGTTGAAGCTGTAGTTGTAATTGACATTGGTTCTATATTGGGTTTGTAATGCTTATAACGTTGACAGTCATTACAATTTTTTACAAATTTTTCGACATCTTTTCGTAAACCTGTCCAAAAATAATATTTTTTAATATTATTATACATACGATTGATTCCTGCATGTCCTCCCGTTGGTAACATGTGGAAATCGTTTAATACAAGTTGTCTAGTATCGAGATCTGATATGGTTTGAATATCTTTAATAATTGATATTTTTATGCTAGCATTTCTTATTTCGTGGGTACCCTTTAAAATTTCATTTAATAAGCGCGCGCATTTTTCATTTTTAATTATAACTAATTCCGGAATATCATACTTTACACAAATATTTTTCAGGTCTCTCAACAGTGCGTCTAGCGCTAATGTCGATCGAGCATCCTGTTTCATATAAATTATTTGTGAATTCTTTATACATATCAGTCTCCCTACTTTATAATCGTAATGTTTACTTTTAATCATTTTATCAAATTCTTTGTCTGAAATTATACGTAGTTCGAAAGAGTCTTTAGGACGTTTTAAAAGCTCCACGACTCCAGGGTGATCAAGCCTTTCGTCTAGAACCGATTTAAAACTCCCATTGACGGTTTCTTTGATTTTCCTACTCTGTGCTCTTGTTATTGCATACATTGTTTCGCGTACAGCAGTATTCATGTTTTTAAGCTCGTCCGAAGAATATTCAATTCGCGATAAAGCATCCGCTGTAACATTATCTTTACCCTTTATGTACTTAATTGTGAAATCATACTCCTCGAGCACTAACCTAAATTTAGTTAACCTACTTGAGGGATTAGTCATTCCAAAAAGATAAATTAATGGTCTATGGTCTGTAAAAATAATAAATTTGCGCCCATATAAATACGGTCTAAAATGTTTTACTGCCCACACTATAGCTAAAAGTTCTTTCTCTATGGTGCTGTAATTTTTTTCAGATTTGTTAAGAGAACGACTTGCGAAAGCAATTGGTTTATCGTCTCCATTTGAGAGCACTGCTCCTACAGAATAGCCTGAAGCATCGGTTTTCAAAATAAAAGTGTTATCTGGAGCAAAATTAGGATATTGCAATATAGGGGGTTTTATGAAAGAATTTTTCAGTGTTTCGAACGCTTCTTGACACTCTTTAGTCCATGTAAATGGAACACCTTTTCTTGTCAAGTTATTTAAGGGATGGGCAATGTCTGCAAATTTTTGATGTATTTCCTATAATAATTTGCAAATGCAACAAATCGCTTAGTTTCATTTGAGTCTTTTGGTATTGGATATTGCTGAATGGACTGAATTTTTTCAGGGTCTTGAGCAACTCCATTAACCGAAATTATATGACCTAAATATAAAATTTCTTTCTTTAAAAATTCACATTTATTAGGGTTTAATTTTAAATTTACGTCTCGTAATCTTTGCAAAACTTTTGTAAGATTTCTATTATGATTTGTTAAATTATTGCCAAACACAATTAAATCGTCTAAATAAATAAAGCAACTTTCGTAATTTAAACCAGCCATTGCAATTGTCATTGCACGAGAAAATGCACTAGGACTAATTTTTAACCCCATTGGAAGCCTAGTCATTTGGAACATTCCACGATCTGTTGTAAAAGCTGTATATGGTCGGCTAGCAGGATCTAATTCAATTTGATAATATCCTTGTGATAAATCGAGATGTGAAAAATACATAGCGCCGGATAAGGAATCTAAAATTTCCGTAATGTTTGGTAATGGAAATTTGTCATTTTCAATTTGTTGGTTTAGCAATCTATAGTCAAGGACGACTCGAAACTTTTTAACACCTCCTTGATCTATTTTTTTCGGAACAATTAAAATTGGTGCTGACCATTCCGATCGCGCTTCTTCAATGACGCCGTCTTTCAACATTTGATCAACTTGCTTATGTACTTCTATTTTTTGTGTTTGCGGTATACGATAAGGTTTTACATAAACAGGTTTAGATCCTTGTTTTAAATGTATACTTTGTTTACAAATATTAGTTGTTGTTAACTTGTCGTTTTCCAAATGAAATACGTCAGCATATTTAGCACATACTCTTTGGAGTGAATGTATTTCGTCTGTGTTTAAATGATTTGTTTTTATTAATTCTAACAGTTTGTCTACGCGATTAACTGATGCTACATTATTTTTGCTGAATTCAAGTATTTGATAGTCATTAAATTTTTCTATTTTAGGTTTAAAATTTCTAAGTTTAATTTCTTTGTCTCTAACATTAAGTATTCTAACCGGTATAATATTACTATTTGGTGTAGCTAAAACTCCTGCAACAAAAATTCCTTCCCCTAATTCTTCTGGCAAAACAATGCAATCTTCGTTAATGTCAACCCAACAGTATTTAATTACTTCGCATCGCGCTGGAATTGTAGTAAAAATTTCGTATTTAGATTGCATAGGTATCGTAATTTTTATTTTATTTATCCAAAAAGAAAATACAAACTTTTCATAATCTATAGTAGCAGAATACTTGCTAAAAAAATCTGAGCCAATGACTCCTTGCATATCATGTGCAAAACTATTTGTAATTAGAAACGTATGACACACATTTGTATTGTTTACCTTTAAAGAAATATTTGCTGAACCTTGCGAAATGGTAGATCCTGAGATTCCTTTTATTTTAATTTTCTTTGAAGAATTAATTACTTCATTTTCATTTAAATAATTCTTAAAAATAATACTTACAGATGCACCTGTGTCTAACAAAAATATTAACTCTTTCCCACCATATTTCATTCGTATAAAATTTAAACCATTATTTAAATTTAAAATTACGGGATTATTAATGTCATCATTATGTCGATTTGGGGCCTCGAAAAAATTCGACAGCCGGAGTTGATTGAGAAGAGCTAGTACTGACTGTTGCGTTTGGTTCCTCGTTTCCTACATAAAAATTTCTTTGACTGCTATTTCTAAAATTGGTGTTAGGGCCGTTATATTTGTTTTTTCCTTTGAAAGAGGGTTTGCAACTACCTCTATTATTATTACCTCGACCTCTAGAAAAATTATTTGAAAATTGTCTACGATTGTTTTGATTGGAAAATTTTAAATTAAAATTTCCACGATTATTATTGTAATTATTTCCTTGAAAATTTCTGCGATGTGGACCTCGCATGTGATACACCTCAGATGTATCCTGTCTAGGTATTTCTTCATCTTTGGCTCCACGGATAGCTTCACTTAATTTTGAATAATTGCGCGCTTTAATGATGGTACGCAATTCAGAATTTTGTAAACCATTAGCAAAAGTATTAACAGCAATTTTTTCGTTAACATCTGTTAGAATTTTTAAAGCATCGTTATTTCCATCAGCTTGAGCAATTGTTAAATCTACAAGTAGTTCTTCGACTGTTTTACCAAAATTATCAATAGATTTTCCACCTTGCCTAACGGTACTTAATTTAACTGACAGCGATGAAGCAGATTTTTTGGTTAAACAATTAGATTTTAAATCTGTAATTAATTCCGCATTTGAGGGATAACTATTTTTCAAACGAATTTTAGTACCTACTTTCTGAAATTCTAGTTTTTAATAGGTACGTAAGTAGTTAATAACTTTTTCCCATTATCATCTAATAATGCGTCATATAACTCAATGGCATCAATTAATTGTTTTGTTATATTTTCTGTACCGTCCATAACCGGTAACAGACTTGCAGCAGTTTTTAAATCGAATTTTTCTGACATTTTGCTTTCGTCACCAGAGCAATCTGAATCTGATAATGAACTTGTATCTGAATTTAATATTTCTGCTGTAAATTCGGATTGCTCAGTACACGATTCCTTAAGCCTAGAATCTAAAATTACATTTATGTTTTCAAAATACTTAATAATAGCATCTACGTAAGTTTTAACTTCTTTTATTATACTTGCCTCATGCTGAGTCTTATTAAATGATTCCCTTATATTTTGAAATTCTACTTTTAATTTATTAATTTTTCTAAACTTACGATTCGTATAAAGAATGTTCTTACGCCTATTAATACCATCTTTTCTTAAATTACGATCAAACACTCTTAGTTCTTCCAGTAGGTTCTGAAATTCGCGCGGAGCGGACATGACATCTTTGTAGACGATATGGTGATAATACCATTTTCACTTCACTATGCACTAATTTTAATATTACTTTTCACACCCACGCACTTTGTACCTTTTATTTTTCACTTAACGTTCAGTACACTTGTTCTTGGCTTCTTGAAATCTCCTCTCGGATCTTCTTTCGTATCGTCGCTTTGCATCGAGACACAGAGAACCAGAAAATTATGATTATGGCCATGATTAAAACCACTAATTCGGCAATTTCCTTAATTGTCCATGAAGAACCTGCTGTGTTATTCTTCAAGCCACCACTGTTTCCAGCTTGTGCAATTATTACTTCCTCCTTCGATTGCGATGATCCCATTTAAATAGATTTTATACACACTTAAAAACTTAACTGGTAGGGCTTTAACTGGTAGGGCTTAACTGGCAGGAACTTAACTGGCAGGAACTTAACTGGTAGGGTCGCCATGTAATGACCCGATTAGCGCCATAGGGTTCGTTTAGAAATCAAACATTACATGTTCCAAACTACATCTTTATTCCATCAATGCACAAACATGAATGCATCTAAATTCCATATATTTAATACAAAGTTACTTATTAGTTATGTGCTTATTAAACAGAATAAGCAGTATTGCACATTATGGTGGACTTTGTAAGGCGAACGAACCAACGAAGTATTCGCTGAATGTTAATTATTAAATTAACATAGAAAACAATTTAAAATATTATTTGATTCATTTACCATTACAATATACGCATTTGCATATTCTTTTTGTATGTAGTAAAAATATGCTAAGTTAAATTATTACATATTTGATCCACATGTGAACTGCATATGTAAATTTGAAAGTGCATATAAATGCATATTTCTAAGGTTTCCATAAATGTATACATAATTTTGGTTACCAGAACAAATTTGCATATTTTTAAACTAATTTGCAGTTAAATTTTCTAATATATAATGCATTGTTTTTTATTCAAAAATGCATTTAAAAGCATTATTTTGTATTATTTTAAAAAATTGTTAAATTGTGGTTTTTAGAGATTTGTGTCTTTTCTATACACATAATTAAAAATCATCAAAAACAACAAACATCAAACAATGCCAAAGTGAAATTTTCGAAGTACTTATGGCAAATGTAACCATATAAACGTCTTTAGATTTTCTAAAAAAGAAAATATAAGACGTAACTGACTAATAAGTATTCATAGGGAACATACGAGGGCGGAGTGAGAAGAAGTCTGGTAAAAATGAATTAAGGAATAATTTTTTCGCCCAAAAAAGAATTTATTTTCAACGTGTTTTAGGTCGATACACTTAATCTAACGTTTTTCCAATTTTTTTATCCCTTCCGAATAATACGATTTCTCCAACCCTTCAAAATAGGCGTTAGTTGCATCGATGATCTCATTAGAGCCGAATCTCTCTCCGTCGAGCCATTTCTTCAAGTTCGGAAACAGTCGCAGGGAGCTAAGTCTGAAGAATATGGTGGATGTAGAAGCGATTTGAAGCGCAATTCATGGATTTTGGCCATGTCAACTATACACTTGTACACCCGTCGTGATGGAAGAGAACTTTTACCTTTGCCAAATGCGGATTTTGTTTCAAAACGTTGTTGAAACGGTCTAATAAGTTGCAGTAATACTTGCCGTCGATTGTTTTTCCATTTTTAAGGTAATCGATGTGGATTACGCCGCTTGCATCTAAAGTAACCGGTGGCCATGACCTTAGCTTTCTTCGGCGCAGGTTCGCCCGTATAAATCTACTGTTTAGACTGTTCCTTTATCTCTGGTGTATAGTGATGAATCCATATTTCGTCCACAATTAGGAAACAACGGAAAAAATCTTTTTGTTGCGCCTGAATATTGCCAAACCTGCCCCTGAATCTGTCACACGTGCGTTTTTGGTCGATTGTGAGCAAACACGGCACCCATCGCCTGTATAGCTTTTTCATATCCAACTGTTTGTGTAATATATTGCGCACACGTTTATCTGAGATGCGTACCACCTCAACTATCTCGCGCACTTCCACTCTGCGGTCTTGCAATTCAATATCAATACAATGTGGATTTTGTCAATCGCTTCTGGTGTGGTAGCCTTATTTAGGCGTCTTGACCGTTCGCCATCCGTTGTACTTGTACGACCACAACGAAAACCAGCAAACCACTTGTGAATTATTTGAATGGATGGTGAAGAGTCCCCATAATATTTATCAAACTTTGTTTTGGTTTGCGTATTGGTTTTTCCACGTAAAAAACAACGTTAATGACTGGGATTTGCGATTGTGACGCCCTCTGTGAAGTTTTACCAAACTTCTCACTCCGACCTCGTATCAACACGAATGCCAATGCACGAGTTTGTTTATATCCCAGAAAACTTTACATTATGGCAGGAGCGGGCGGAAAACTCGGCGGTACCGTATTAACTGAGCTTAGGAAATTATTAAAATTTACAGATAATGTGTATCTCCCAATGTTTCGAAATAAGCCCAGTTATATATCTATAACGCATAAATTCAGAAATTAAGCACAAATAATTTTACTTTTAATAGGCGAACAATTGTAAAATGCATTTTTAGATTGCAAAAATTAGGCAGCTCTTACAAAACATCTCTATTAAATAAAATGTTTAATTATAAGGATATTTATCTTTATGAAACATGCGTAGAATGCGGAGGTTGTAATTGTAATGTAGTTGATAAGTGTACAAAATTCTTTTATTGTATTGTTGAATAATTACTCAAAGGTCAGCCGAAATAAATAAATAATATAATAATAAAAGAAACTACATTTGTAATATGTACAATTTCAATCTTTGTATTATTTTCGTCCTATAAAATTTTTATTTAGATTATTTTAAAGCTGCCATTAAATCAAAAGTTTAAAACAGAAATATCAAAAGTATTTATTGGCACTGATGTGTATTGTAATCTAATTAAATATATACTTGATAATAGAATAGTTAGGGTTAGTGGCGGCTGGTACAGGGAGCGCAACAGGACACTGTGCTCCCAGCTATTTGTTACAAATCAGAATTTTTTTTATTTTTTTTTTCTTTAAAAATTTTATATAATTGAAAATTTAAAACGAAAACATTATTGAGATCGTTAGTAGCACGAATATACACTACCCGCCAAAATAAAAGGATCAAGCATAAATACTTTTGTATAATTGCTTTTATCTCAGTTATCATTACAAAATTCACCCACCCACAATGATTTGACCGTCATTATATCAATACATCATGTCTTAAGCTTTAGGAATTGCAGTAACACAGCTTTATACAGATCAATGTAAGAGTTTTATAAATTCTTTTAAATCGGTTTTTAAAATTTTAATAACAAGTGAATTGTTGACAGTTGTTGAAAAACAGTTTAAGTCATGGCTGATACTGGATGAAAATGGGTTTTAAGATAAATAAAAGTTTCTTAGGTGGTGGTGTTACTGGAAGAAGGTTAAACGCAACGAGATGTTGTCGAAAGGCTTGGAATTGCTTAGTCGGTGGTTTGTATGGTTTCCCGGAGATGCAGAGAGACTGGTACGTACAGCAAGAGACGTGGCCAAGGCCATAAAACAAAACTACACAGTGTGGAGACCGATATTTAGTAACATCGGCGACAAAACAAAGGTTTCTTACCGCTAGATCCCTACAAAATGATCTTCGACGAGTCAGAAGAACCGTAGTCAGCTGCATGTTAAAAAGATTGCATGAAGATGGTATGTTTGCTAAGGAACTGCTACTGGTCCAATATTATCCCGGCGCATCGTAGAGACCGACTAATGTTCGGCCATAACCACTTGAATTAAAGAAATCAACAATGCACCTCGTTATTGTTCACAGAGGAATCGCGAGTTTGTTTATCTACAAATGGTAGAAGTGTTAAAGTGTGGTGTAAATCTGGCAAACGGTATGCTCAATGTGTATTCCGTCAAGTAGACAAATACGGTAACGTGTCAATCATGGTATGGGCCAGTATACGTTTAAAAGTTCGTACGGATCTCGTTGTGGTAGATGGCGGGTCATTGACTGTTGCAAGATATAGTGACAATTTTATCTTACCACATGTGCAGTCTTTTGCTGAACAGTTTAGACATAGGTTTGTTTTAATGCAAGATAATGCCCGCTCTCACGTTGCTTATATTGTTATGGAAGCCTGCTAAAAGTTCCAATCTGAACCCAATCGAACGTGCTTGGGACATGTTGGGCTAAAGAGTTAAGTTATTACCAGGAGCTGCAGTAATTTTAGAAGAGCTTAGAGAAGTACTCGTAGAAGAATAGAATTTGACTCGACCGACTTGGTAGAAGTATACCTTCTCGAATGGCAACTTGTGTAACCTCTAGGGCCTAGGTGTGAAACACTCGCTACTGACGATTAAGTTAGTTGTTTTTTAATGTTACGTTTTTTACTCGTTGTCTCTTATCTTGAGAATATTTTTGTGTGTCTTTTTATAATGCAAAACTATTCGATTTTGATATTAAATACTGTTAACAATGTATTTGTAATTAATGCCTACAAGTTTCATAACGTCAAATGTAGTAAAAGGGTGTACTTATTATTTTATATACTTAATCCCTAAATTTTGAAGAGTAGGTAGTCTGAATTAGTCTAGTTCGGATTTTACAACTGCATCACACAAAATAAAACAAATGGTTTAGAACAGCGAGTATAAGCGGGACATATCAAAAGTGACATCCCAAGAGGAACTGCACGCTGCAGTGGGAGGTAAGGTAAGACAACGTTGCAACAGCGTCACGGTGGTAGTAATAGAACATTAAATTAAGTTGACATTTGCTTATATTTGGGGATAATGTAAGCGTCCGTACCTCTTTCATTAAAATGGTGTATGATAATGGATGTAGTTTCTAATCTGTATGTTATTAGAGCTATATATTTTATAATTTGTAGTATAAACATTACGGGAATTGGTGACCGTGGTCTAATAGACAGCTCCTCCGTTGGGGATAAAATGGGTATTCATTTTATTATTACGTTCTGCAAGACGACAGGTGTTTACATTTTTATTTTGTTTTAATCACCTTTGTATTTTATTGAATTATACGTTTTATTGAAAATTATATAGTTCAATTATCTCGGCATCTTACAATACACAACAGTGACGCGCTTGTGGAATAGGTTAAATTGTTAAAAATAATTTGAATAATACGGATGATGTCGGCAGATAGTAAACGGTGTCTTTTAACCCTAAAATGAGTCAACACTTTTGCTAAAAGAAACGCTGTGTAGGAAAGTAGACTGTGATTTAGCAATGTATTCAATCAATAAAAATTTTGTTACTATGTAATGAAAATTGTGCAGTTTACGCTTTGCTGCCATTGTTTTTATTCAGAAGACGGTAACTCACACCAACCGCACTATTCAACTTGTGCCGCCACGATCTCCGCATTCCGGCGTTACTTCTCGAATGGCTCAGGCTAACTGGTATTTGGCTAAAAACTGGGAAACCGTCCACACTAGAGCAAGTGGTGTAATGTAACATTGTTTGATGTTCGTTAAGCAGCCGACAGGAAAATGGATATGGATCAAGCGCGTCACGTTGCTTATGGACGCGAATTATACAGTGACATGGTCTACATTTACGCATTACTGTTACGTTAGATTGTTACGTTACGGCAGAATGTTCAAACGTGTAGGCTTAACATAATATGTTTTGGAAAGATAGGCTGAGATTGTTAAGGGCATAAGAATTAAAAAGTCTCGTCTGGTATAAAATTGATTACCGTATCAAAAAACTAAAATTTTAGAACATTTCCTGAAAGAATAATAATTGTCATCCAATATACATTCACAGAAAAAAAAAGGCTGTCGGACAACCGCCACAAGACCTTCCTCGCGTAACTCTGCTGCGTCCTTCCCTTTTCTCTGTTTTAAAAAATCTTGAAAGTTTCTAATAGTTTTTATTTTTAATCTTGAAAATTTTGATACTTTCGTAAATTACGAAATATCGAAAATTTTAGTTTTTAAAATGTTGAAAGCTAAAAATTTTTATATTCTGAAAATTTTCATTTTTTTCTAGATATTCTTCAACATTATAAATTAGGCCTGAGTAGAAGTATTGTATATAATAAAAATATTGGTTAACTATACAGGGTTGGGCTGCGGATCTACTAAAGGTAGGATTTTAAACTTGTTTTCAAAAGAATCAGAGATTTTTAAAATACAAATTCAATTTATTACTAAATTAGAAAATTTATTAAAATAATGAAAGGCTTGGACTTAGGAGTTAGTTGAGGTACTTAATTTAATTAACTACGTGTGTCAGTCTTGTTGTAATTTAATTGTAAAACAAATAACTAATAATTTTAATATATTTTGGTTAATTAAATTCACTGGTTTTAATAGAAATTAACCCCAACTTCAAAGTTGTTGTCCAGAACCCTTACCGCTCGGTGCACCTACAATCTACAACTACAGTCTAGCCCCTTGGCTTTTCAGCCGATCCTGAATTGCGCAATATCATGTAATATTGGCTCGCATATGTGCGAGTGTGATATTTACATCGACATTTGCATTGTTAAAGCCGATTTTTTCATTGCTAATAAATTGCTTTCAATAGAAAACAACAAAGCCTTTTTTTTAAATTTATTACCAGACTTGCGTGTTAGTATGCCGTCAATCAGTGAGTGAATGCAAATTTGTCTTCGTATTTTTTCTTTGAAAATATAACTGCTCTTAACAAATAACCAGGCGTAAACAGTAAAACGCAACAACAGTGTTTAAAAAAAACTATAAAATAAAAAAAATTGGTCCCAACCGAGATTCGACCCCGCAACTACTTATGCAGTAAAAAAGTAGTACGACCGAACACACCCGCATATCTATATCTGCCACTACGATGTTGTGGTTTACACACATTTCAGCTGCATGCAAGTCATGTGAGGTAGGATCGGCAGGAAATGCAAGGGGCTAGACGCTAATCAATCTACATGCGAGAGCGAGAGTCAATACGATACAGCTTGCAATTTTGTTTCAAAACACATACAATACAAAATGTAAACAGATAGAAATTTTTTAGTGACTCAACAAACACGCACCTAGCTTCTACTCCATAATATTTTTTATTTCTTTTAACATCATAGCACATAAGACATAATCTATTTGTTTACAGGTAATTCTTTAACTTTAGTTCACAATCTTTTCCCATAAAACTGAAAGAAAATATGTGTATTAATACAAAAATTGCCAGCGGTCGATTTACAATATTGTTCCAACGAAAACTTTTAGGTGTACAAAAGCGAGCTGGGAGTACGCATAATTGGATTAAAAAGCATACGTTACTTTAATGTAACTAGATAAGTTAGAATTATTTACCCTGAAGTATCTACAAAATTTACCAAATTGAAGGGTTTGTGTATTAAAATATCCATCCATCCATACATATATAAACGCACAAAGGTTTTTTTTCTCCCCTTCCTCCAGCGGCTACCGCTTCACCAATTTGGACAATTTTTTTTTAAATGAAAGGTTTCTATCCACAGATGGAACATGAAACATTTTTATATTTTTATTCTACGTCGATTTTTCAATAATAATTATTGTAATTTATAATATATATGAAGGTCGGCTAGACGCGCGTCACTTGGGGCGCCATCTACAATAACGTCGCGTGTCATTATTTGAACTAATGCATCACGTGACTTGACATTTCGCCGGTTCTGTCAACGCTGTCTGTCAGTGCATTGTGTGCTGGGGTAACACTAGTATTGTTTATTATCAGTAATGCTTTCTTTATTAATCGCGGATCTCGGTGTCTCTAAGGCGTCAAAGGGAGGAGGATCCTAGATTTCCTCTAGGAAATAACCGAAAATACTTGGATTTTGTTTTCTACATATAATATTTATTTACAATTGTTAAAATGTTTGTATTACAATTTACACAATTTTATGAATTTTCAGAATTTTTAAAGTTGCGAAATGGGGAAAATTAGGAAATGTTAAAAAGCTGAGACGTTTTAAATTTAAGAAAATTCTAAAAATGTTTTCAATTTTAATTTTAAATATAAAAAAAATTATGAGTTTGAATATAAAAACTAAAAATCTAAAATTATAATAGGTTTCATAATAAAAATTTCTGACCATACTAAAAAATTTGTACGATTTTAATTGGTAATTTAAAATATTTTAAAGCCTTGAAGTTTCTAACATTAAAAAATTCTCACTATTGTTGAGAATTTTTTAACACTCAAGTCTCAAAAATTTTCATAACTGCAAAATAAAAAATTATTGAATATTTTCAAGATTTTAGAAAGTGAATACATGTTGTAAATTTGAATATTATTAAAATTTTATGATTTTTGCATTGTTTAATCGTAAACAATATTTATATATCAGTCGAAATGTCTAAATCGATTTTAGAATTTGGCGATGGTCGTTTTCTAGGGGCGATTATCCAATGTCGCAAAAGAAAACCTCTCATATGTTTTTCCACAATGAACAATGGTTCCAATGCCCTTTACGATGTAAACACACCAATTCTAAAGTCGAAGTCCACAAATTTTTGAAAACACTATACATAGTTGGGGGGGGGTATAGGTGGTAGACAGATCGCGCTTGTGCAGATCAGCTATTCGTCATGCGAGAAATACGCATCTAAGTTTTTTATTTTGGGCACATCTATAGTGAAGTAGTGAGCATTTATTCCCCTCCTAATTTCGTGAAAGAGACATATTTTTAAACAAGTTTATACCGATTTTGAAGTCGAAATTCTAAAAAATTGAAAAAACAAAAAATCGACAGTGGATGAGACCGGGGTTGGTACGATGATTGTGCTTGCGCAGATCGGATATTACACATTCTTAGAATACAAATCCAAACTTGCTTTTCGAGCGCCTCTGTAATGTACTAGAACACCCTCACCTTGTAAAAAATGTTTATATGCTGAAAGCCAAAAATCCGATTTCCAACCACTTATACAACTTTAGCTGATAGCATTGACTATACTCTTGATCGCGAGAAAATATTCTATAAGTTTTTTTTCAAGAGGAGTTTGTCCTTATGGTCATTTAACGTCTCCTTACCGAAGTCGAAATGAGTACAATTTAAAAAAAAAACAAAAAAAAATAGTAGGAGGGTTGGTAGGACGATTGTACTTGCTTAGATCGGCTGCTGGGCGTGCATAGAATACAATACTGAGCTTTTTTTTTCCGAGCGCGTCTAGATTGTACGATAACACCCCTATTAACCCTCTTTATTTTTTGCTGGTACTTTTCCATACTTTTTACGTTTTATATATTCTCGCGTTAAGAAGCGATTAAAATTTATATCTAGTCATCTTCAGCTGGTACAAGCTGTCGCTACAGACCCAAAGCGTTGGTTACGTTCAGCGCGCTCGCCGACTACGTAAAGGCGTTTGGTAATGCGCTCTTGACCTTGGAGCAAAAATGGTTATAACAACTTTATTTATAGTTATCAAAAATATTCCAAAAATAAACAATATTATTTTTATTGGAGCTAATTAATAGACATGGTTAAAATCACGTAACTTCCGAAAAACGCGTCAATTTCAAAATTTTCAAAAATGCATGAAGGGCGTTAGAGTAAAATTTGGGAGGTTGATAAAAAACAAATTTTTAGTTCATTGCAAGCTTTAACGGCTCAGAAAGTTTTAAAAAATGGTGAGGGCAGTTTTTGAGGAGAAATGTTTGGAAGATTTCCAACAATTTTGAGAAGCTAGTATATTTACAATTTTCATATTCATTAAATGTGTGGTCGTTGCAGAGCACAGACGTATGTTAAATGTGGCTGAAGTAGTTCAGTAATATTGGCCAAATTTACGAGTATTCGGAAGAAACAACAAAATAAAAGTGAAAATTAGTGGATTTAGTAGGGAAGAAGAGAGTTAGCAGGGAGTATAGTTTAAATAACATCAACAAGGCGTGGTACAAGTAAAACTAACCTCAAATAGTGCTGTAGTTAATAAGTAACAAAGCGACTTTGGACACACCTGTTGATATAATCGTAACAAAAACAAACTATGAACTGTTACAAATGTGACGGTGAATTACCACCGGAAAAAGATTATGTAGATTGTAGAGGCTGCAAACGAGGGTTCCATTACGAATGTGTTGGAATGCGGGAAGCGGTATACAGAAAAATGAATCAAGATAACAAAGCCAGCTGGCGCTGTATGAACTGCAAAACCAAAACTTCATCAATAAACGATAACATAGAATCGAAAACAGGTACTATGAGCACGAATATGAACGTGAACATAGATGAACTGAAAAACATGATAAAAAGTGTCCACCAGGCAGACATTAAAACGGTAACCGATAATATAAAGATGATCAGCGAGGAAGTAAAAACATGCAAGGATTCAGCCAAATTTACTGGGCATATGCTTGACAAATGTAACGAAATCATGAAAGAAGTAAGGGACGAAATGAAATTACTGAGAGACGAGAACCGCATATTAAAAGAAAAAAACAAAACACTGGAAGAAGAAGTAAACAACCTCAAAACTGCAATAGAACAGGATCGACAATACGCACGAAACAAAAATCTGCAAATTGATGGTATTCCGGAGGCGGCTAAAGAGGACCTTCCCCAGATTATAAAAAATCTAGGCATAGTAATCCAGCAACCAATAGTAAACGAGGACATACAAGTCTTGCACGGAATTGAAACAGCCGCTAAAAAAGCAATAATACCAATTATAATACAATTCACAAATAGAACCACCAGAGATGCTTTTTTACAGAAAGCTAAATCCAGAAAGCCCAACACAAAAGATTTATTTGCAGATCTAAAGCCTACCCCAATTTATATCAATGAACACTTAACACCTTACTACAAAAATCTAATGTTCGAAGCGAAAAATATCAAGAAAGAAAAAAATTATAAATACATCTGGTTCAAAAACAGCAAATTGCTTATTAGAAAAGAAGAGAATTCCAAACCGATACTCATTAACAACAAAAACGACCTAAAAAACTTATAATGTGCGTTGCAAAAATTGTAAGTGTATTTTTTTGTGTCCCCAATGGCTCATCTGTATGAAGACCTGAAGACATGGTGTTATAGTGACAATCTAAAGGAAAACATTTTATGTGGAATAGTGCATGTCAACATTCGAAGCTTAAAGAAGCACTGGTGTGAATTTCAGGCGGTCATTCAAAGTAGGTTAGACGTGCTCAATATTATAATATTAACAGAAATTAACGTAAATCAAATGGAATCTGAAATATATCATATTGAAGCATTTAATAAGTATGTGAAATGTATGGAAAACAGAAGAGGAGGAGGGGTATGTGTCTTTTATCGAGAATCACTAGTGGTGCGTGAAATTGAATCAATCTTTAACAATGCCGAAACAATATGCATAGAAGCTACAAAAAAAATTAATGGTAAAGTACTTTTTGATTGTATAATAAACTGTATCTACAGGCCACCAAATACAAGTGCCATAACTTTTTCCGCTGAATTAGAAAATTGGTTAGGGAATCTAGAAATGCATAAAAACGTTATGATAATAGGAGACTTAAATCTTGACCTTCTAGATTATAAGAAAACCGGTGTTAAACATTATATTGATACTCTGGGAAATTTTGGTATCATACAAACTATCAATTTACCAACTAGGGAAGAAATCGTAGACGGCACAATCACATCCACCTATATCGACCATATCTGCTTACGGCACAAAAATGATAATTATGAATCCTTTGTTGTTAACTGCAAAATTGCTGATCATTATTTAACAGGTATAAATTTTTTTAAAGCCACGATCTTGCAAAACCCTGTCATTGAAACAGGTCTTTTTATACTAGATCACGATATGATATCACGAGTGGACTGGGACTGCCTTCTGCGAATTACAAATCCCTCCGAATTGTATGATAAAATTGTACATACATTCTTAAACATTTATCGATTTGCAACAGGGGAAATTAAATTAAGCAAGCCGAACACCAAAAACATTTGGATTACAAATGAATTACTTACCGAAATAAATATAAAAAACAATATGTGGAAAAGATGTAGGAAAGAACGTGAAAACAGAACCTTGCTCATTGAATATAAAAGATTTCGAAATTGTCTAAATAAGAAAATTATAAAAGCTAAAGCTGATTATTATAAAACTACTATCGAAAAAGATAAGTACGACATGCGCAAAACGTGGAAAAATCTAAATGCTCTCTTGGATAGATCGATGAATGTTGGAGAATCAATAACAAAAAATTTTAATATTACAGACTCCAAAGAGGAAGTTGTTACTCTGGCAAATAACTTTAACGATTATTTTGTGTGTGCCGTGAAGAGATTGAGAAACTCCCATCTGAATGCTGTTGTGCCTGATAACGCATTCGAACAACAGCTGCAATCAGTCTTTTTATCTTTCATGAACGAAATAATCGATTTATGCACAATAGTTAAAAATATTGATGTACGTAAGGGTGCTGGATACGATAACATACGCGCTAAAGATATTGTAAACAATTTAAATCAGTTGAAAGAGGTATTTTTATAACTTAATAATAAAAACAGGTGAAATACCGCAAAAACTAAAAATTGCTGTAATAACACCTATTTACAAAAGTGGGAAGAAAAACGAAATCAATAACTATCGACCGATATCAAATCTATCCATTTTAGACAAAATACTGGAACGTTATGTAAATACAAATTTAACAGCATACTTCAATAAATATTCACTACTAACAAAAACTCAATACGGTTTCCAACAAGGTAAAAGTACTGTAGCGTTGCACAAAGATTTTTGTAATGAAGTAAATACAGCATTAAATGAAAAAAAAGCGGCGGCTTGTGTGTTTCTCGATCTTTCCAAGGCTTTTGACACCGTAGATCATGGGTTGCTTATAGATAAACTGAATGCACTTGGAATCAGACGGGCTGTAGCTGCGCTGCTGCATAGTTTCTTAACAAATCGCAAACAAACAGTAAAAATTGGAAACTTTTTTAGTACATTAAAACCTATTAAATTTGGAGTTCCCCAAGGAGCCATTTTATCTCCCTTATTATTCAATATTTATGTTAATAATATTTCGGCTATAAAAAATCTAAAATCGCACATATTTCAATATGCAGATGATACCGCTTTATTATCAATACATAATAATGAAAATGAATGCCTAACAAATTTACAACATGACTTAAACTTAATTGCTAAATGGCTAAACGAAAACTACATTTTGTTAAATTCCAATAAAACGGTATTACTAAAATTTGGGAACAAACAGTCACAGCAACAAATTATAAATCATACTAATTTTTGCCCAAAAAATCAACAACTCAGTAATACATGCACTGGTTGTACTCCGCTGCAATCTGCAGATAGTGTCAAATATTTAGGAATTATATTTCAATCAGATATGAAATGGACTAAGCACATAGAATCAATTTGTAAAAGACTCCGACAACTTGTAGCTAAATTATATCAATTACAGCACTACATCCCGATAAAGCAAAAAGTTTTATTGTACAAAACATTAGGTGAATCGGTTATCAGATACGGTGTAACAGTTTACAGACATACCTACATAACACACTTGCAACCAATAATTAAACTGCAAAATAGCGTGCTAAAATTAATATTGAACTCAAACTACTCCTTATTAAATACTTACCAAAAATTAAAAATTTTAAATTTACCAAGCTTAAGAGACTTCATAATTATACTAAAATATTATTTTTCTAATGTGTACAAATCGATAAAAAATACGCCGTATGAAATCCGACCTTCCACTCAAACTTACATTGCATCTACATACAATAATTTCTATGGAAAAAATTTGAAACAATTGTTAGGAGAGCTAATTTTTGGTTACTAATTTCCTTGGCAAACAACAAAGACACGTATGAGGCTAGTTCAACCCAAGATCGTTTTACATAAGCCCAGCTTCACACATTCCTTGTAACCGGGGGTGGAGTGTTGGAATTGAGTCGTGCAGGCGCCAATGACCGACAAGGGTCGCAAAGAAACGGCGTCACATGTAGAAACATGAAACAAAGAAAAAGACTCACCATCTGTCGCTATCTGATCTACTGTTGTTTAACTCACCGGGGGGCCCACCCCTCACGCCTTGGCAGAATGGATAATTCACAGGACTTCTAACATCTAATCACACTTTGATTGGCTACATCTCAATGGTAATTACTTCCAGGTTACATGCCATTGGGCAATTAATCTTTCTTGTTAATATACAAATTAACACCTGTAAACCAGTTTGCACTGCTGCACCCCCGAAAGGGTCAATAGGGGTGGATCGCCAAACCGCCTATGTCAAGTGGCACAGCGGGAATTGCATAGCGCTTATCGTGCCACAGGATCCAAGGTTTTTAGGCCTTGATTAGCAATTCCTTTCGCCAGCCCGTGGTTAACCACACTTGTACAAGTACACCTGGCCAAAACTCGAGAGCTCTCACCTTCCAAACAACACAGATCACCGTAGCTACATACCAGAACAGTATACTGATCATCTACTAATTAACCACTAGTGCACTAGATTATTTTACAGATAAATCACACAGATTCCATGCAGAGCAAAACAAAAGCATGCTAAACCACTCTACATGCAAAACCAATCTGCCGATCTACCCCAGTTCAGAGCACATGCGTTTACGCCCCTTACTTAAGCCGGGTTATTTATGTATCCTGCACCCCTTGGCCGGAGTCGTATCTTGACCCAAATTCTCAATTAGTTACGCCAGTGGAATATTACGTGAATTTATTAAGACAAAACTTACATTTAAAAGCTACAATACAAAGTCATACCACCGAATACTTAAAACATAAAGAAAATTATACACCAAGATAAATGTATCCCTAACATTCGGCCAACCTGCTTAATCGCGTCCTCGAGATTTTTCAACATCGCTACTGGAAATCTCCAAAACCACGCCATCTCCGCCGCTCTCGTAGTCGGTATCATCAGATACTCCACCTGTAGGGATCCAAGGTTTCATTTGGTCTACCGCTACTACGTTAGTGTATTTTGCTCTTTGGCTTCTAGTGGGCCCAGGCATATCTTTCACACAGTAACAGTCGTTTGGTAAGACTTGGCCGACTATCATCGGACCATCGTATAATGGACGCAGCTTTTTACTTGTCCCATCGCTAGTAGGTCTCTTTCTAATGAGTACGAGGTCTCCTGTCTCATAAATGCGTGGATCTTTACGCTTTTTGTCAAAACGTCGCTTCTGTTTTTGTTGTTCTGCAACGATACGTGTGGCTACGGCGTTTCGTATGTTTTGTAGATCTTCGTGCACGGTAGATCCCGCCAAATTTCCCAACAGTACATTCTCGGTGCTCGTCCGCTGCTTATAACCCATTAGCAATTCACTCGGGGTTTTATTCGTTGTTTTGTGGACGGTATTGTTGATTGAGAACTGGACTTTTGGAACGCATAGGTCCCATTTGTCTTCGTCTTCTGCTGTAGTTGCTAAGGCGGTTTTGATGGTTCTATTACATCTCTCAACTTGACCATTGGCTCGAGGCGTAGAAACTGCATTTAACACGAGCCTGATCTGGTGCCTGTCACAAAAGTTCTTAAATTTTCGAGAAGTAAATGCCGGGCCCCGATCTGAGATAATTCTCTTGGGAGTCCCAAAGAGGCCAAACGATTCTGAAAGGAACCTGATCACGAACCGTGCCTTCGTCGATGTAGTAGGTTTTATCAGAACGTATTTCGTAAATGCGTCTATCATAACAATCACGTAAAGGTTTCCTTCAGTGGTTTTCTGAAACGGGCCCAAATGATCTAGATGAACAGTGTGAAATGGTACTGGATGTTTTGCTATAGGATGTAGGTAACCCTCTCGTCGGCCAGCGGGAATTTTATTGTGCAAGCAAGCAACGCAGCAGGCAATGTACCTTTCCACATACTCCTTCATTCTGGGGAACCAATAGGTGTCGCATGGACTTTGGCTGTTGTGGTCATGTCTGGAATACAAGGACGTGCCCTAGCTAAGGAATGTTTAGGGTGTAAGGTGATATCCTGTGGAGATATATTAATGACGGGAACGTATGTGTCTTGCCCTTTTTCCACCGACAAGATAGTTTTGGGAATAACGTGCTCGTGTCCGGATTGCGCTCTTAATGCAGCCTCGACATACAAGTCGTATTCCGCCCTATGAATTACCAACACATTTGCTAGGTGATTGGGGGGGTACTACTGCCGGTTTGTTTTTGCCCACAGCGCAATCTTTTTTTTTTTTTATTTGAGTCACTCGAGGCGCCAAAGGTCTTCCATCTTTGTTCAGCAGTCGTAAGGTGTCGCTATTTTTAATCACTAGGATGTTGGGTCGTTTAGTTAGTGGTTGACCAATTAAAACGGGGATTTCTTGAGCCGAATTTGGGACCACTTGGGCTTCCACATTCTCGAATATCTCGTCAAAGTTAATTGTGAACGTTGTAACACCCAGCGTTTCGAACCTTCCGGACCCATAACCCGCTATCTTCGCGAATAGTGTTACAACCGCTACCAAATTCGACATACGCCCTAGACGACTTCCCGTTAACTTTAATGTCTTTGAAATATTTTAAATTGTTAGCTGGACCACTTAGTTACAACACTGCGCTTGAATCTGCGTTAGAGAGATTTGGGCGTGGCTTATTTACAGATTTAAAATGACAATTAACTGCTTTATGACCGAAAGCACGACAACTCAGGCAGCGCGGTACAGTACAATTGGTCCTGCGATGGCCTGTGGTTCCGCACCTATAACATTTTAATTCGGATTCCGTGGAACGCATTGGTAGTGGTTTAGGATGATCTAATGGGCGGGAAGATTTTGGCTGCCATGATTTGTCACCAAGTGACGTTGCAGCACATGTTTTTAGAAAGTGCGATAGTGCTTCTGGAGTAGAGTGGCTTCCAGCCCTTGCAGCAGCTTGCACATTTGCATCGGTGATACCACCTATGATGCATGACACTGCGTCCTCGCCGGGTATTTTACAAGTATTCAGTAGCGCTAGCTTTTCATAATAGTAATTGATATATGTTTCCTCGACGCGTTTCTTTCTCCTCATCATTTCTTCGAGTTTCGCGTAGTAATCAACGCACGAAGGGAAAGATTTCATTAAAATTTCCTTCCACGCTCGCCACGAATGATTAAACGAGCTGAGACTTCGATACCACGTCTCAGCTAAACCCGTTAATCTCGATATGGCATGGTAAATTGTTGTTTGCTCCGTCCAGTTGTACATGGCTCGGAGCTCATCGATTTGCTTGCACCACCTTTCGATCGATTGGTTTTTGTCTTCCGGATCAAACGGAGGAACCACGTTTTCCCGATAACGCTGAGAGGACTCAGGACGAGGCGCGCTAGTAACGTTGAAGTTCTACAGTCCGCGCTAGTTGTTGAACAACCCCGGTAAGTTCAGAAATTTGGGAGCTAGCCCCGGATTCCTGAGAAATTCGACGCCGCTGCGGCATTAACGCGCGCTGTTCCAGGAGCGGACGCTTGCATGTTGTTACGCGTTGCTTCAACACAGGGCGCCGTCGCATCGTGACTGGTTTTTTACTACTAATTTGGGCACGTGTATTGCGACGATTAGGCCCTTTTGAAGCGTCAGCCATTCTTCAAATCCTTAATTCGGGAAGAATAAGCGTAATAATTGTTTTAGAGATTACTTAAACAATTTAACTGACTTTAAATTAGACAGGTGTCGTTTCATCTATTAATTACCATATTTTGTATTTAATTACTTCGCCTTTTATTTTAATCGAACTTAGTTTGCGGGCCCATGACAAGGAAAAATATGTAAAATATTTTACAATAATAAATTGGATAGAAAATAAATTACATGGGCCGCGTAATATTATTAGTAGGTACCGGATAAAAATGAAGTCAATTGTTGCCGCTAAAAGCTGAGCCAACAATGACACACATAACTTAAGCGTCGTTACAGCACTGCTACTGTAAGTGACGCTACTATTTGCATTTCAAACACCGCCTGCGACAATTTTATAATGCAATACACAAATATATTGTAAATAAAATAATTCACAATACACACATAATCGATAGCAATAATTCTACCACCAAAGCAATTAAAAAAAAATTACAAATATGTGAAATCATTATTAAATTAGTGTATTTAGTAGCTTTTCTTTTCTAAAATTTGCGTAAAAACAAATAATTATTTTTGGTTCAGTAAATTCGACACCTGTCATGCTACATTTACAGTTTAAATTGGTAAAGTATTAATTACCTTAATTCGGTTGGAATAAACAACACAAAATAACACAAATAAATCGTTTTCTTTTTACACCACTGCACAACTCAATTCTCAAACTCCGGCGCCCCACACCTGACTGTTAGGAGAGCTAATTTTTGGTTACTAATTTCCTTGGCAAACAACAAAGACACGTATGAGGCTAGTTCAACCCAAGATCGTTTTACATAAGCCCAGCTTCACACATTCCTTGTAACCGGGGGTGGAGTGTTGGAATTGAGTCGTGCAGGCGCCAATGACCGACAAGGGTCGCAAAGAAACGGCGTCACATGTAGAAACATGAAACAAAGAAAAAGACTCACCATCTGTCGCTATCTGATCTACTGTTGTTTAACTCACCGGGGGGCCCACCCCTCACGCCTTGGCAGAATGGATAATTCACAGGACTTCTAACATCTAATCACACTTTGATTGGCTACATCTCAATGGTAATTACTTCCAGGTTACATGCCATTGGGCAATTAATCTTTCTTGTTAATATACAAATTAACACCTGTAAACCAGTTTGCACTGCTGCACCCCCGAAAGGGTCAATAGGGGTGGATCGCCAAACCGCCTATGTCAAGTGGCACAGCGGGAATTGCATAGCGCTTATCGTGCCACAGGATCCAAGGTTTTTAGGCCTTGATTAGCAATTCCTTTCGCCAGCCCGTGGTTAACCACACTTGTACAAGTACACCTGGCCAAAACTCGAGAGCTCTCACCTTCCAAACAACACAGATCACCGTAGCTACATACCAGAACAGTATACTGATCATCTACTAATTAACCACTAGTGCACTAGATTATTTTACAGATAAATCACACAGATTCCATGCAGAGCAAAACAAAAGCATGCTAAACCACTCTACATGCAAAACCAATCTGCCGATCTACCCCAGTTCAGAGCACATGCGTTTACGCCCCTTACTTAAGCCGGGTTATTTATGTATCCTGCACCCCTTGGCCGGAGTCGTATCTTGACCCAAATTCTCAATTAGTTACGCCAGTGGAATATTACGTGAATTTATTAAGACAAAACTTACATTTAAAAGCTACAATACAAAGTCATACCACCGAATACTTAAAACATAAAGAAAATTATACACCAAGATAAATGTATCCCTAACACAATACTACATTCCAAAACTGTTCAATGAATTTCCCCATAAAAATATTACAAAAATATCCGAACTTAAACGAAAAGCAATGGATTGGCTTATAAGTCGACAAAGCTATTAAATAACGTTGAAATTAAAGAGCCTGCTCGCCACTCACTAGTGATCAGTAAAAATTAATAAGGAACACATGTTCACAACCTGCAAAAAGCTTCTTATAGTTTCGCAGGTACAAAATATGAGAATATAGAAATGTTATAGATAGGATAATTCCTATTAAGGTTTAATTTAGTTTATTAAAAATTTATTTAAATATCATTTATTTTTAAGATTTGTAGGTTAAATTTTAATACAGATAGCGATTCATTTACTATGAGACTTATTTGTACACTGTATTTTATATTCCTATCGTAATAAATAATTTAATTATATATTTTCATAAGTATTTCTACATCACTTGATTATACCTTCTAAATACTATCGAATAATATGACAATTTGTAGTGATTGAATATTTTCAAAAAGTCGTTGCGGTCTTCATTTTAAAGATACAGTATTTAGAAACATCGCATTTGATTTGTCTTTAGATGCATTACAATGCCTTGCAAATTTCAAAAAACTGTTTAGAAAATAACCTACTCCAATAAAATAGGTTCAATTTCCGTTTCCGATTCCGATTCCCATTAGCTACCTTACAAAGGACTACCTGCAACTAAAAAACTTCCGCATACCAAATCTTATAAAAGTCAGGCAAGGGGTTCTAGAGATATAGGGAAACGAACATATTTACGCACCCACACACCCACGTACCACAAATCGATGTGGAAAGAGCCATGGATTGATAATGAAATTTTTAAGTATAGCTTTATAGATCATCGAGTGTTAAAATTATGTGCTTCCGCAGATTAACCTAATTTTTTTAACACTGACGTTTACAAGCACAATTTGAAAGTGCTTATGAATGCAATTTTAATTAAAACCGTGTAGGTGACGGTATTTAAAACATTTTCATATTTTGTGTGTGCCGGGTTAGTCTGGAGGTGGTTTAGGGAGAAAATACGCTAACTAACAAACGTTGTTTGAATACTTGTAAAAAGAATACATTGGTCGATTATGCAAGGCTTAGCAAAATTAATTTTGTACGCGATTGTTGTATTTTTAAACCATTTACACAGACACAATTACATTTACGAAATTATTAAATTTAAGTAGAAGGTTAAAATGATTACGAGTTACCTCATCGTGGGTATACGCACTTCCTCTCCGAATTAACTAAACTATGCTTAAGATTTATTGCAAATAAAACAATTCTTAACGTCAGCAGGTGTTTTATTAGAGCTTAATACCTATTTCGACATGTTCACATGTCATTTTCAGAAGCAAGATAAAGTGATATGCCTATGATGTCTATATGTATTGTCTCTATTCCAACCGCTATAAACATTTTCTTGGTAATTTAAGTATTCTAGAACTAATTATTTCTCTTGTGTGCTTCTTATATTAATTATGATGATCCTATATACAATTAATGCAAAGATGACCGGCGCCTAAAAACGCACGTTTTGTACAGACATAAATATATGTAAATTTCAGATATTACTAGTATATTTACACCAACGTTTTGGTGCATTTAGGTATATTCTTTCTGTATGTTCATTATTGACTTTTGTTTCTCTTACAAAATTCGCTTAGGTACCCAGTTAAGATACCAGAAGTTTAGCTGTCACAAGATCCATATTAATTCTATTTTATTACTTAAGATACGCCTGAAATTATTTTTCGTTGGAAAAACAATAGTGAACTGTAGTCAAGCTATAGCTTAGTTCTAATGCTCTGAGCGATTAAATCCTAGTTCAATTCTAGGAAGCATCTAACTAACGTTTCTGCGGCCAGGTAGTCTGTCAATCCCCGGTCAAGTATGTGTGATGAAAATCCAAGGTTTATTTTATTAATAAGTTAATACTTTATTTATGAAGTAAAATCAATGGTAGTTATTACTAATTTAAAGCATGATTCACAATCGTTACAATATTAGTGGTAAGACACAAATCCGGTAATATTAACGTTTATAAGATTGTCTGAGTATTTGGGAAGTACAAACTAAATTATATATTACATTTTATATATAGGTAACAACATTTATCTGAGAAAAGTATTCAAAGTAAAGAATCTTGAGTGTTTTCAATTCGTCACCGGTAATATTTTCGAGAAATTTAAAAGGTTTGTAATTTACGAAGTTAAGTTGCTTCGAGAAAATAAACTAAATTAATGGTATATCCCTGTTTCAAAGAAATTTAATGGCCTAAATATTGGAAGTAAAGCCGTGCTCGTTTCCTTCAAATATTATCTACTGTAACGAGAAACGTATTTTTATCGAAGAGAAATTTAATGTGAACCTCAAAACAAATAAATGTAAAAATTACCTGCGTAAAATAAATACTTGACCTACTGCAACTGTTTAATTTGTTTTCATATGAAGTTATTGTTAAATTATTAATTCGCGCAGCTAAAATACTTGATGAATTTGGCTTCTATTAAGACAAGACTAATTTTCACACTAAACATTTTGTGGTCCTCAAAGCCAGACAAAAAATTAAACAAAAACCGTCGGTTACATTAATTCGAGTGCTTAGAGTTTTGGTGTTCGAATCATCATAATAATGTACGTTTTGTTACCAGCTTAAAATTTCTGATAATCACTTCTTTAAAAACCTTTTATCAAAAATTTATATTTATTGTAGTTGTAAATACATCGTAATATAGAAGTTTTAAAGTATATATATAGCATTAGTTTTTCCTTTTTAATTACTACACAGGGTGTCCCACATTAAGTGTCCTAAAACTCAACAGCTGATACACCATCCAAAAATAAGCAGAAAGTCTCAAAGAAACATGAGCCAATGAACGCTTTGTTTTCGAGAAAACCGTTTTTTCCAAATATCTCTAGAAAGACTTTGTATTTACTAAGAACATAGTCACGTTCCTAAAAAGATTACGTTTTTTAACTGAATGTATTTTGGGGCTTGGTACACCATTCAAGATTGAACAAACATCGGCTTAAACTAGCATTTTGTCATTGAGTGCGTTCAGAGGAGCTCAGCATCACATTTGCTGACTCAGCAATACTATATAATCGTCGTTGCTGATCTCCTGCTGCAACAAAGCAGATTAGTAAACATCACTGAACATTAAATATTTACTAAGTTGTTTGTTGCGGCAGGCGTTCAGATCGTATTTCTGAGTCAGCAACTCAGCTGCTGAGGTTCTCTGAACGCACTCATCATTTCTCAAAAGATCACCAGTTTTTAAGTTTAAACTACGACTATAAGGTCAAAAAACTTAACTAAAGTGTTGGGAACTCATACAGCAATGCAAAAAGTCGCATCCATAGCATACAACTGTTACAGTTGTGGATCAATCAAAGACATGCATTTTTTTGCTAAATACTGTTGATTAGATATTTTGTTGGTATGAGCTGCGTGGTGGAAAGCTGCGAATGCCGGTCGGTATTCAAAGTTAAGCAACAATCCGTCCGGTCACACCTTAGATGGGTGACCAATATTAAAACTACGAACATGCAGCTGGCGGAGGCTTGGAATCCACCTTAAACTGACGTCCCGCTGGCGCATAATACAGAAATGTAAATATGCCCCGGTGTCCAAGTGCAGAACTACCTTCGGGTCTCCATGCAATTAATCCCATACGAATTTACTCATCTTGTTAGACGCACTTGCGGCTTATAGCAGTTTTAGATCTATATATTAAAACCCTAACTGTCTCATCAAAACAAGACGACAGGTTCTTACTCTCTAGATAAAATATTTATGATTTTGAGTTAATGCATCGGTTATTTCCGAATTACATTGTATATATCTTATACGCGTTTATTTAATCAACGTGTTAGGACTTTACGCAATCACTTGTTACTTGAATAACGCAAATTAGAAACTGTACAATAGAGCGTGACAAACATTCATATAAACTATTGATTTTATCAGATATGTATTTTTACACTAGGGAACATTTCTTTGAATAAGTGAGGAGAAGGTGATTTTCTATTTTATTCCTTCAAAAAACCTAATTACAACCGAACAAGAGTTAAAAGAAATTGATAATCTTACGACTACTTACGATGGAATGACAATATTGTTATATTTTTGTCATTTAAACCCCAAAGGAGCCGGCCTCGAGGCACCTGGTTAATACAAGGGCATAGTTATGAGCAACATAAATAGGTGGCAAAATTTAAAAAATGGTTTTTTAAATGTTTTTGTCGATTTTATCGAATATGCAAACAACCTTCGTCAAATTATCGAATGTAAGTGCCGTCTTGGACAAAATTTAGTAGAATATTGCTACTATAAGATAAAGTTAGTAAACAAAATTCTCCCTTGAGAGATCCTGAACGCATATCTATCGGACCCATGATGCTATACATTGGACCAATGCGTATACGTACAAACACTTTCAATCTACCGACCTACTTAGGTTTATCCATCGGGATCCTCATATGCATAACATAAACAGACCTTATGCAGATGGAAAAGAAGAAAACGATTACCAAATATTTGCTCAACGAAAAATGTGCGGATTCTGTAAGAAAATGACACATAGCCACTTGTACCCAATACCAATGTTTAAAAACAGCTCATTATACTTCTAAATTTTGTGTATGCAGTGGCGGATCAGGGATTCTGCCGCTTACATATAAACTTATTTCAGTACCTATCACATCTACCAACTAGTATGAACTTATAAAACAAAAAAAATACTATAGTAAGTTGAGCACTTATAACTATCGCTAGTTATCGAAACACATATTCTTCGAAAAATAAGCGTGCTACTAAACTTCAAACCCAGTGGCAGCTTTAGGCGGTAGGCAAGTAGGCAACTGTTTAGGGCGGTACAATTTTAGATGCAAAAGCCAATTGAAAAAAAAATAAAAACAATAAAATGTAATTTAAAAAAGATAATAAAAGCATATAAAAAGATAAGAGAGAATAAAAAAGAATTTTTTGTAATAAAAGTATATGACAGCCTACGATCATTTCGCATTTTTTTGGTATTACACTATTCCGTAGCTGCGCAAGCTGGTGCGGTCCCGCGTTTGTTGGTACGTTGCTGTTGACAGTTTGAACTGAGATACAAAAAATTTGTTAAGTGCACCAAAGCGTAAACTGTATAATTATACTTTCACATATACATACAGTTATATCCAGCTAAGGTGGAACATGGCAGTTTAACATGTAAAAACTGAATTAGTTGTAGATTATGTCCCTAGAAAAATTTTAATGTTTGCAGTCATCCTAAATGGAAAAATAACAAATAATGCTTTCCACAAAATATTTCATAATAATAAGTACGCCCGTAGTGCATTATTATAATCCGTTGTGAAATAAACCTTCGGTTGTCTTGGTGGCGCACAGGTAGAGATAATGCTTTGTGCGCTATAGATTATAAGTTCAAACATTAACAATTCTTATTTTGTAATGCTACATCACTGCAGTTTCTAACAAACCGCAGTTTAACAAAACTAATCAGTTGAAGCATGAAACGTTAATTGTAAACTATTTACCACCAGTAACATTTTTTAAACTGCGGTTTGTTAGAAACTGGAAATACATACTATTAAAAAATAAGAATTATTCGTTTTAATTAAGGTAATATAAACCTGATACAATAATTAAAAAAAAGGTAGACCACATAAATGTTTGAACTCATAATCTCTTGTTTACAAAGCGCAATCTCTACTTGTGGGCTACCAAGACAACCGAGAGTTAATTTTACAACTGATTTTATCAATGCAATTATTAAATAATTTATTTAAAACATTATTTGTTTCAACGTTTTAACAAAATTGCCATTACGTGATGTAGAAAAATGTTACTTTTTTATTTAGGATGACAGCTAGCAATAAAATTTTTCTAGGGGCAAAATACACAACTAATGCAGTTTTTACATGTTAAACTGCCATGTCCCACCTCAATTGAAATTCAATGAATAAGGATTTTGCTTTTCCTTTTGTTATATGTAACTTCAATTAAGTTTGTACGCTGTTCGTTGGTTTCTTAGCTATTTCTTCCTTCATAGAGCTTATGAGGAAGGGCGGCTTCATATAAAATTGACTAGGGCGACAAAAAGTCTAAAGCTCGCTGTTTAAACCTCAAAAGCGCGCAGGCTACGGGGACACCCTATTCGAACATTTAAGTTTTTAAATAATCATTATAAAGTTTCTCTAAACAGTTTTTTTGTTAATTCAAAATGTACTGTCGGAAGCAGTTGAAAGTTAAGCACTCTTATTTGTCTGCGATTTTAGCTATAGTATTTTAATGTTGTAAAGCCGGTTTTCAACAAAGTTTGTATGTGTAATAGTGTATGTCTTTTTTATATTAAATCCCCAATTCTCTAAACATAACACGCCGACGGGCTCTTACGCCTCGTGACACAATATTTATGATTTTGAGCTAAATTTTTTATGTTGCTGTCACATAGAGCGGCGCAAAAGAGTGTTAGACAAAAGTCGGCGACCTTCATTAATAAACTTGTGTTTGCTATGGCAAATAGCACATTCGTAAATGTCAAACGCATCGATTATTACCGAATTACATCTTAGACGTGTTTGTTTATTCAACATATCAGTAGTTTGCACAAACCCTTTTTAACCGAAAAATGCAAATCAGAAATTGTACAACAAAGCGTGACGCAAATTCATATAAATTATTAACTTTATCGGATATGTATATTTACACTAGGTAACATTTGGATAATTATGGGACGCAAGCAAAAAATTATAGATATACTAACAGTCTGGTACTATATTCTTTGAGGCTTTCGCGGTATCTCGAACTGTCAATATTACAATTTACTTTCGGCTTAGACCGCGTCGTCATTTGGGAACTACACCTAGCATAATCAGGTAAGGACCGACCTGTAGCTTGTCCGCCTTTACAAGCATTTGCTCTAAAACTCGAGCCATATTTGTTCCTATACCCTGCTTGCCTAAACAGGGCCGTGTCATTAGATTACTTACACCTTGGGACGGACAAGGATTTGATCTTAATGTATTTTGTTTGCCAGGACAAGAACACTTAGTCGGCTTAATACTTGTTCGCTGTTTGTAACCCATACAAACTACAGGTCGGTCCTAACCTGATTATGCTTGATGTAATACCCAAATGATGACGCGGTCTAAGCCGAAAGTAAACTGTAATACTGACAGTCTGGTACTAGTTTTGTGTCTTAGTAGTTAGACTAATATTTAAAAAAAAAATTCTACTATATATCTTAAAAGAATCTGATAAAGCCACAGAAACAGAACATTTATACATCTTACATTTTTCTTTACTTTAGGTACGTAACACGTAACGCATTTTTCGTGTAGATAATGATGCATGCATTCACATTTTAATTTTGTGTTAGCGGCATGTCAAATAAACATAGACACTTATAACACTAAAGGGGAATTACACTAGTAACGCCCTCTATTATGTGCGGCGAGAAAAAGTTGCAAAGCAACAAACCGGCAAAGTTGCGATCGGAACCTGCTAAGCAGGTATCTGCGATCGCACCGGCCTCTAAGCACAAAACACAGAAACGCCCGTGTGGCAAGAAATAAGAAAGAAGAGATTTGGTTTCAATTATGGCTAGAATAGACCACTACATGTTTCGTTCTTATTTGAACTCGTCAGGTGGACATAATTCTAACCATAATTGAAACCAAAAGCAAACAAGCAGATATATGCCAGAAAGTATAACACTAAAGGGGAATTACACTAGTAACGCCCTCTATTATGTGCGGCGAGAAAAAGTTGCAAAGCAACAAACCGGTGTTATCCCCTTTAGTGTTATACTTTCTGGCATATATCTGCTTGTTTGCTTTTGGTTTCAATTATGGTTAGAATTATGTCCACCTGATGAGTTCAAACAAGAACGAAACATGTAGTGGTCTATTCTAGCCATAATTGAAACCAAATCTCTTCTTTCTTATTTCTTGCCACAAGGGCGTTTCTGTGTTTTGTGCTTAGAGGCCGGTGCGATCGCAGATACCTGCTTAGCAGGTTCCGATCGCAACTTTGCCGGTGTGTTGCTTTGCAACTTTTTCTCGCCGCACATAATAGAGGGCGTTACTAGTGTAATTCCCCTTTAGTGTTATACTTTCTGGCATATATCTGCTTGTTTGCTTTTGGTTTCAATTATGGTTAGAATTATGTCCACCTGATGAGTTCAAACAAGAACGAAACATGTAGTGGTCTATTCTAGCCATAATTGAAACCAAATCTCTTCTTTCATAGACACTTATAAATGTATTCATGAAGTACGAGTTTGCGCACTATTAATTTTACAACTATTTTTACATCAGTAAGTAAATATGAAAACGATTCACTAAAGGTAGCACACAAGCATATTAAAAACAAACTGAATATTCTATTTTTATTAACTTTTCTCGTGAGTAAATTTTCACAATCGATGTATGTAACATCCGGAACTGCCTCAACTTTACGCGACGACGGAGGCGACTATGAAATTAAAAACAAATTTTATATAATTTGTTTTAATAACATATTTAGGTGCAACAATATTTAGAGGCGTTATTTTACTCTCCCAGCCAACGTTTTAGAAACGTTTTTTTTTTGGTTTATGGTTTTTTTAATCTCAAAGAAATTTGTTTCAATAATCTAAAAAATTAAGTACATGTCCGAAAAAGCTTATTTATTATTTTATTAAGAAATTACAAAATCGGCGAAAAGCGAAGCCCATGGTTTTTGCTAGTATGCATTAATTGTTGTCGTATGTCTTTTACTGCTGCTAACGAATAACAGCGTCTTCTACACAGAAACCTTTAACGTTCAATAACTTATTACATTACACAGAAACCACAGTTTTACATCTCCTCCGAAACAATGCATATCTATCTATGTCGCTGGTTCAGCTCAATACTATAGGATCAAAGTACGTTGTCTGACATTTAATATCCATGAAATAAGAGCAAACCACGTCGCTGGTGGAAATGGTAGGGCACTCAGTCACCAATGCGAGAATTCTCGGTTTAATGCCCATAAAATCCTCCTTTTTAAAATCATTTTTAATATTTCATTCAACATTTTCACTTCCTCGAAAGCGATCGAAGTAGAAAACATTTAATTTAATGGAAACTGAATCTGAAATAATCAAATTGGTGAGCGCCATGCTCTACCTCACGTCTAACCCCAACAAACATGTGGTTTGCTTTTGATAGATAATGAGATAGGCAGATACATTATACAGTGAGAAAATTCTGTAAGCAACCTATTTTGATTCTAACCGAATTACAGCATGCCTGAAATGCGATGGTTCACATAACCTAAAACATTCTGTATAACTTCCTAATTTTACTGCTTTACAATTCATACCTGTTTATTTAATAAACCAGAGATGACAAATTATTACTGTTCGAGCTGATTTGCTAATGAATGATGGTGGAATAATATTCTAAAGTTAATATTATGCTGCAGCAATATTAAGGGCGATAATTTTTGATCTCCCGCCCAATGTTTTGGTAAAGATTTTTTTTGCTTTAGGATTTTCTTTAATCCTAAAGAAATTTGTTTCAAAAATTTAGAGAATGATGTTTTTCTCATAAAAACACAACATATGCGAAACGGTGGCTATGGCTTGACTCGTTTTTACTGCATATTATGTCTTGTTCGCTTCGTTGTACGACTGATGTCTTCTTATCCTTGTGTTATGCAGTGAACAAATGGAATGTATTTGTATAACAAGTTGCACTTGCCCTGTTCGGATTAATTAAAGCACGTACAGTTTGTGGTGATGTATAACCACTACTATGTGCCATGGGATTGTGTGGCCTTTACTACTAGAAAAGTTTGTGTGTGATTTATGTTATTGTCTCTATCCAAACATTGTAGTTGCTATAACTAATATGTTGTATTATTTTATAATGTGTTCTTTAATCATAAGCATCCGTTTCCGAAAAAATTGAAAAAATACGATTTTGTGCTTAATTTCGCGCGGAGGCTGAAAATATTTTGGACTACTAACAGAATTTCTTATAACCCTGCCGACTACTCCCTCAAAATTTAAAGACTGGATAGCCAACACTTATATCATGTCAGAAGCATAATTCTTATCGTATGTTTGTACTTGAACTTTATATAAAATGCGTTTGAATATGCACATGTAAAGAATAGGTAAGTGCTTTGTTCATATTTTTATAACGTTTCTTTCGTGCGTAAAATTAAATATTGCAGTAGTAGACGGAGCTTAAAATTACAAAACGTTGTCAGCTGCGTCACTTTATGTTGCCTTTTAATTACAATATCTCCGTTGTATTTGTGTTTTACTACCCACGCACATTATATTTTAGTTTTCAAATTGAATATAAACGATCAATATTATGAGCTGTCTAGAAGTATTCTTAGTGTCATTTCCTTGATATATTATATCTTTGACGTTATGCGACTATTGTGCTTTTGACAGTAAAATGGTAATAAATGTTTTGAATGAATAAATAATTCTTAAATACGGATCCTTTCTTACCCGTTTTTTGCTATAAATGTTGTCTCTTCTTCTCTAGTGCCATACCCTATTCAGGGCGTTGGCGACCTCTCTTTTATGTCTATGTTTAATGCGCGGAGATAGATGACTCTACAACCCTACAAATCGTATTATTATAATATTACGAATTCAAATTTAAAATTTTGTAAAGGAAATTTTGATTATTATTTAGGTCTTGCTCACCTCATTAAGTGCAAGTATCCATACCAAAACTGTATTGCTGCAAGAGGCGACATCGTCACAGAACTAAATAAGTTTGCTAAAGGTTCTTATAAAATATTGTGAAGTGAAAAATCTTACAGCCACTGAAATGTTACCGGTGATAGTAGGAGGTATGTTTTCAAGCATTATTGCTGAAATTTTGTCAAATTATTACAAGTCTTGAAGTTGGAACTTTAAATAAAAAAATCATCATTGTTGCGACAAAGGCTTAGCCGTAGGTGCTCATTCTTGTCAGTGTACTTTATTTGGCCTACCAATATTCATGCGATGGCTATTGTTCTTTGTGAGTTAGGTGTGGCATTGAGGCGCTATTGTAAGGAATTTGATAGGGGTTTTGGTTACGGCTAGACGCTTTTTTAGGGTGCTATTACCCATTTGTACGTAATCGATCGCTATTATTGTGTAAAATTCTCAGGCGCTTAGTACGTGGCTCTATTCTTCTTCGAGAATTAGGCGTAACAGATAGGGCGTTGTTAGGTTGTGCGCACGAATAATTGATAACCCAGAGCTTTCCTGTAAAGCGTGTTTATTTATTTACGTAACTTGTACAACTCTTGTCATTTATTAGCAGTCCCAAAAGCAGTAGAAAGGTAAAACTAGAAAGAACAATTAGATTGGCAGTTTTATTCTCCAAAACTGACGTTTAAAATCCAGATACTAAGTTCACACATTCACAACAATCACATTTGCACCACAAAATTAAATAAACAATTTTAAAAGGCTTACTGTTGTTTAAAAAGCTCAATATCTCATCCTTTTAAGCTCTTCTTCTTCCTCTTGTTATAGGCCAATGGCCTGTTTAATACCCGCAACTAGTGCGGGTTCTTTTAAGCTCGATAATGACAAAGTAAATCAAATACCACCTTCAAATAAATCACAACGTAGGTCCGACGCCGTTTATTGCCAATAAATAAGTAATCAAGCATTTGATTAATTTAAAATTTCACTATCAAAATTTGTATATAAAAACAGGTATCTTTGAGACTACACGATCACAGTACGTCTCACAGTGTTAACGTAAGATAAATGTACGTTTTTATTAATTTTAGATAAGTTTAGTACAAGCCTTAACGTAGAATAGTGATAAAGTGTTTAAGTGTGTGCAATAAACTACGTTCCGACAAACACTTCAGCTTTCAACTTTACCTTAAGGAATCATTTGATAACAACAATAGCAACTAGATAACAGTTGACCAACGTTTGCTGCATTTGTGGGTTTAGCTACTTATACATGAATTGCTATTCCCTTCCATTTGTCTCTACTTTTAGTAGAACGGAGGGGGTAATTAACACATTTGCGCGTCCACAACAGAAGGCATTTACGTGTGTATGCAATAGACTAGCGCAGTATTCGATTCAACAAAGAACCGCTTTCTGCTTATTGTTTTGATTAGTATAAGTTTGAACGTATACAAAGCTTTTATTTAAAAACTATACTTTAATCCAAGCAGAAGCACAAATTCCTGCAATTTCTTAACCTAAACAGCGCGGTCCACGCATGCCGCTCTGCGAAAGTGAATACAGTTGAGTCCCACTTACAAAAATGTGTTACAATTATTAGACATTCCTTAATATATTTAGAAATAAATCCAAATTGGACAAATATATACTAAACAACTCATTGCATTGGGTTGCAGACGTCGAGCCGTGGCTGGAGCTGACTCCAAAATAATATATAATTAAGAATTATTGCTCAAATTAAGACCGCCGACGCCTTGCTTATCTGAGAATATCGCGCCAAGGTATTTATGAGGCAAATATAAAATATGAATCAATTTGATATCGTTTCTATTAATTACAGAGACAGAGAACATTATTAATGTTATTGTATTAGAAACAGCATTTAAGCTAGGATTGGAATTTTTAGGCATCATAGTTAACTAGGAAAGCGAAAAGGTAGAAATAATACCATTTTAGGAATCAAAAGTTATATTTTAGTAAAAAAAAAACATCTTATTGAATAAAAAACATTTTATTAAATAAAATTATATTTCAAAACTTAGAGAGCACTCAAAATGATAAAGCAGCTGACCAAATGGTGGTAAGTAACTAAACGAGCTCGCATAAGGTGTATAGGCATGTTTCTGTAATAGTCACGTAGATAATTCGATTAAAATTGCTTTTTCTTTTCTCTTGAATAAAAATTACAGCTTATTTAATATCATAAGTAATATGTCTACGGCTTTTTACTAAAACATTTTGTCACTGCTGATTTTCACTAGCTAAAAACTAATTTTTTGGTGCGACCAGAAGTTGCTAGTTCTAACTGATTAAAAGGGAATTTAACATAATTGCACACAATTCAAAATTTTAAAGGAAGTATAACAAAAGGCGTGTGAAGCAGTATTAAACAAACACCGTTTCTGGTACAAAGGCATGCCAATGCAAGAGGTAATTCCGCGTTGTAGAGTAGATCTGTCCACGTAAAAGTTATCAAGTCTACGTTGGTTTTTGTCCAACTTAACTATTATTTGCTTGACGCAGAAAATCTTTTTGGAAAGTAACTATCTAGATCAAGCAGATATTTCAAATATATATTTTAGAAAACGTGCTTGGGAAGTGTCGTCTTACGTATATTTCGTTATATTTTAACTGTATCTATTTCTTTGAAAATTTTCGTTCTTAATATTCTTCAAAGTACAATACTGAATATTAATTAGTGTATCACTAAATTGCATCTGGTTTAAATGTGTTAATAAATTATCCCTAAAAGAATAAGGTGAAATGCGGAAATCTAAAATTTATCGGAAATCGTTTCTAGCTGATGGAATGGAACAAAACTTTCGTTTCGTTTTTCCCAAATATAGCTTTTGCTCAAACATTTCAAAGTTCTAAAAATTGATCCATTATCGTAAAACTTGCGTGGCAAGAATTCTTTTAGTTGTTTCTTTTGCTTTTAGCGTGCCAAATGTGCATGTGGTTATCGTTATATCTTTCAGCGAGTAAGTGATATGTAGGTAATCTGCAAGCGTACAGCTGTCGAACATTTCAGGAAATGCTTACTCATACGTTATGTATCAACTAGAACTACTAAAACTGCATCTATTAAGGAAAGTTGTAGAAATGTTTAGCATGTTTAACGGGTTGAACATAGGTTGCACATATAATCTGATTCGTTGCGATATATTATACTACCCGTTTGGTTATCGATTTGCTAGAGGGAAACCATTAGCGAATTAGAGGTTTAATAGTAAAACCTGTGGGCTGCGCCCCCGCTTTTTTGTTTATTTTGTTGGTAGTGCTGCAGGCCGCGGATCAAAATCTTAGTTTAAATTCTATAGTAACTCCCGATCCCTTCCTTTTGTCACAATTTTTAGTGACCGCGCATTCAGTAACATGCCTGACATCTCGACACAGGTTATATCATTATACTTCTGTCAATAAATTTATCACCATTGTTTGTAAGAGAAAAGCGTGACGTAGTCCACGGGTTTAGCTCGTTTTGTAAATTAATTTGCAATTTATTAATTTTTTGTAATCATAAACTTTACCTAGAGCTCCCAATATTTGGGATAATGAATTGTGGAATCAGCAAACATGATTGTCCACTCTTGCAGCTACCAGACATGCCTACAACGATCCAAACAAAGTATGTTTAAGTTGGTTTGCATACTCTAAGCATTCGCTTGGTTTTAGTATTAGAAGCAGACAGACACATATTATTATACAGAAAAATTAATATTATGTTTCCGTTATAGGCGTTGAAATTCGTTGATTTAATTGTAATTTTGTTAGACTCAGTAAAGCTTGGACTCCGGTAGTTTATCCTCTGAGGACTCCTAAGCATCATCGAGTTCTCGATTACGCTCCACCGGATTCGTCTTTGCCCAACGATGACAACCAACCAGAACTCCGCCGTTCTGCCCCTGGCTCAAAGAGGTTTAAATACCTCCGCTTCCCGGATTTGAATTCAGTGTTTTATTAACTTTGAAGATGCAAGCTGCAATGTCTTGCGAAACGTTAGTTTGTATGGGTTCACAAACAACTAACAGGCATAAGCCGATTAAGTATTATTGTCCTGGCAAACAAAATACATTCAGATCAAATCCTTGTCTGCCCCAAGGTTTAAATAATCTAAGCACAACACGGCTCTGTTTAGGCAGGCAGGGCCTACGAACAAATATTGCTTAAACTTTTAGTGCTTGTAAACGCAGACAAGCTACAGGTCGGTCCTTACCTGATTATGCTGGGTGTAGTTCTCAAATGACGACGCGGCCTAAGCCGAAAGTAAATTGTAATATTGACAGTTCGAGAAACCGCGAAAGCCTCAAAGAATATATGCAATTTTGTTGCCTATTTCTTTGCTTATTTATTTAGTCAGCATGAATAATTGTTTGTCCAATTACTGCCTTTATTTGTTATATCATTTCCATCATACTAATATTTGTATTAGCACAGCTCGCGATAAACATCTGCTGTTTCGAATAAAATTGTAATAACATTCTGTGCTTTTATTATATGAATTGTGGACTATTGAAAGAAATTATATAAACTAGTGAAACTCGTGGACTATGTCTCTGCTTTCTTGTTTTAATAATATCTGTAAGACAAATCAGCGTGTCGCTTGGTCTGACCTACAGCTCTCCGCGATAGCGGTTTTTTTAACTCAGCAGCAAGCCGTGCAGGCAGCAACAAACAGAAGCTAGGCGCCGGCGCGCAACGCAGTCAGAAAGTTGAGCAAAGTGGAAGGGTGGGCGTTTAATTTGGAATGAAATTAACAGTTTGAAATTAATTTATAACGGGATTTAACTAACAGGGTTGCATAACACATTTCTTCTACATGCGCTAATGAAGTATGACATTAATATTAATCACACGAAAATATATAAAAGACACTGCCCTCAAAGAACCCATCAAAAAAACTTTCTGGGTTATTCGATAATTTCATTGATGACATCCGCAACCTCAGCTAATCAACGAAAATGTTCTTCTATATTAACAAAATTTTTGTTTTTCAAAGCATAATATTTATATGGTTATATTGTGTTATTTTTAAGAATCCCCTTTGGACATACGCACAAGGTACACAAAATTTTGAAAACAGTTCGTGCACACCGCAAAATTTTTTATTAGGAACTTTCTGAAAACTATTATTGAAATAACTTCAAACCATTTACATATGTTATTTTTATGCTGATATAGTAGTACATAATCTAAATTTAAAGTGATTGTAATAAAAGATTTAAGCAAGATTATGTTATTTAGTAGCAAAATCTTGAGAGATTGCAATTCACACAACTATTTTTACTGTTATTTTAACACTTTTGTCAATTATCACTATTGTAAAGCAGTTAATTAATTATGGATACTTACAACTTGAGAGACTTTGAAGCATTTCTTCTTTGTATCTTTATTGAAGCGCCTTGGCTTATATACTGAAAAATAAAATTATTAGTTAGTAATCCATAGTTAAAATTTAAATTAGATACTAATAATTTAACATTTTTCTATTACGTTACAACCTCTTGTCATTAAATAGTGATTTAATTTAAAGTACTGATTAAAAACAATTCATTGTGTAATTAGATCTTTTGACGTTCTTACGCAAGTTGTTCCAAATAATGAAGAAATAAGGATTGGTCATAAATTTGATGAATAATTATGCAGTACATAGTTTACTTAAATTATGGAGTAGTAACCTTCATTTTCAATATTTAATCTCTATATAAGTTTCTACGATATTAGACTTTCCAATAGTGCAGACTACATATTTACAAGCTATTATTTTTTATAAAATAAAGATATTTTTAATTTTTAATTAATTTTCAAACTGTATAAAAAGCCCTTTTGAAAGACAAAATTTGCCAAATCAGGTATTTGTTTATTTATTCCAACTTCATCTACAGATTAATGCCCAATTAAATGAAACAAACCATAGAAAAATAGATTGTTATCCGCACGCTTATATAAATTAATAAACACAAAGAAAGACAAAATTTGCCAAATCAGGTATTTGTTTATTTATTCCAACTTCATCTACAGATTAATGCCCAATTAAATGAAACAAACCATAGAAAAATAGATTGTTATCCGCACGCTTATATAAATTAATAAACAGCAAATATACGGGGTTAAATCTGACTCTGCGGGGTTACAAGTTATCACGCAATCTGTTAGTGAACCGAGAAAACTCACTAAGAAAATCAGCCAAGAAATTCGGCTATACTTTCCCATAAAGAGAAATAATTAAATTTTATGTTTTCAATTACATTTTATATGATAACGTTCTAACAGTGATATGTAAGTATATAAGATAAGAAAATGCCCCCCATAAGCCGCACCCTGACCGCGTCGATGTTTCATTAGTTAAAACTTTGTTTAGAGCCGGCTAGCGATGTCAATACAACTGCAGCTAAAACCGCTTAAGTTGTTTATAGCAAAACTTTTTTTTTTTAATTTAAAAAAAATATATTTCTAGGACTTAAAGAATAATGCGATCACGTGTTGTGCGGAAATTACAGAAAACCAAATGTAAGAAGGTATGAGAAGTCTGATGGTAATAATAACAAATCACAGAAATAAGCAGTACTTATAATAAAACAGACTAAAGAAATGTTATAACCATTGATTGCTTAGAAGGCCGAAAAATAAGTCGTCTCCTGTCGCAAATTATATACACAGTAGTTCCAGATTAAGATTATTTGGTTTGTCGGGCTGAGGAATATTTTGGAGCGTGGTTTGGCTTTATTATGAAACTATTATTTCATAATTTAATAGAGGGAATAGCGAAAGCGATGCAAGCGACGTAGGCATAGCTTGTAGAATCGTTTCAAAGAACATGTGCCATGTGAAAGAAAGAAGGTCTCTCAGAGAACAAACGAAATGAGGAATACAATAGCCAGGGGCTTGAGAGCGCGTTGTTCCGTTTTCCTAGAAACAGTCTCGAGTGCAATGGGCGTCGCTCGTTAAAACGTTCACACTCCCGGTATCAGCCATCTATTTTGCCCTAATGCTGGACTGTCGACTGTTGACTTTCTTTCACATCGAATTCCGTATGTTCCGTAAAACGATTGTACTTGTATAGAATAATACAATGTATGTAAGCAACCAAACAGTTGCGCAACTAAAAGTTGTCAGTACCAAATTGGTGGTTGGAATGTGCTGCCAGCAGAAGCTAACTAGCAAAGCAGTGCTTGTCAAAATACAAACATAACATAAGCTTTATAAAAAGACGTGCGAAAAACAAGAAAGTGTACAAAACAAAGACTAACAACTACTCAGAAAATTCTTATTATTATTATATACAGGGTGATTTTGGGAACGGGGCCACTATCGCCAACTGTTTTATTTTTAAAGATACAAAGTTGGTTAAAATAGGAAAAATGTCTAACTTTTTCTTCTCGTTATGATGGTGAAAACAAAAAACCAATTGCGCATCGCGTTTCCGAGTTATTTGTTAAAATGACTTTTTTTTAAACGAAACACCCTGTATTTTTTTATATTTTTGAATTGCGCATTTCACTGTCTTTAAAATAGTATAAGGTCAAACTATAATTAAATTAACAAATAACGCCATATTTACTTTTATTAGTTTAACATCATAATCGTAACAGCAGTGAAACAAAAGCTACTTGTTTTATGGTATAGGTAAAAATATCATTAAATTAATATGCACAAGAGTAATTATTATAGTAACTATTCAAATTGGGCACTATCATTATCTAGACAGCAGTAAATTCTTGAACTACAGTATTCGAAGCCCGGCGTAGCATTCCGTGGGCAATGTTTAAAATGCATTTGTAATGGATGCAACTGAATCTCTACACTGTTGTGTCTATCTCAATAAATATCATCCTGTAGATATCCCTAAAAAAAATTAGCCATTTATGCCAGGTGACCGTGGGGGCCAATGTACATCTTAAATGTTAAATAAAATTAGCACAACTGCTAAATCTCAAAATAGAAACAATAAAACAAGCGAACTCTACCTTTTGATTCACGGCTGTTATTAAAGTATTAAAAGTTAAAATATGGCTGTCTAGATAATGATAGTGCACAATAAGAGCAGTTACTATAATAATTACTTTTATAAATATTAATTTATTGATATGTTGACCTATACCATAAAACAAGTAGATTTTGTTTCACAGCCGTTATGATTATGTTATTAAACCATTAAAAGTTAAAATATGGCGTTATTTGTTAATTTAATCATAGTTTGACCTTATACCTTTTTAAAGAGAATAAAATTTGCAATTCAAAAATATAAAAAAATGCAGGGCGTTCCATTTAGAAAAAAGTCAATTCAACAAATAACTCGAAAAGGCGATGCGCAATTGTTTTTTCGTTTTCACCATCCTAGCCAGAATAAAAAATTTACAAGTTTTTCCTAATTTAACCAACTTTGTATCTTTAAAAATAAAAGTTGGCAATAGTTGGTCGGTTCCCAAAATCACGCTGTATTATATCAATTTTAATTTTTTGTTCAATGTTTAGATTTTACAAACAAAACATAAAAGTTTTTGAAGAAAAAAAAATTAAACATTTAAAAGGGGGCCCGGGCTCGATCTACCTCGGCCCAGTAGTTAATCTAACCCTGCGATAGTACAGGGTATTTACTAAAACAAACTGACATTAAAACTGAATTTTTGCCAGAAGCAAGAATAAGCCAGATTTCGTTATAGTTATAAAACCTCAGATCAATTTAACCAAAAATTGGATAGGAAGGAAAAATTAGATCCCCTAAATAAAGCTGCACGTAAAAGTTAACTTTAGAATCCTATTCTGTACTACTACTACTCGTAAGCAATTTAGCTTGAACAAAAATATTTTATCATTCCCCATATGTTAAATAAAAAGTTATAAATGTATTAAATAAATAACGCGTGTCCAGAAAGTCTTTCAGTCCTGGGCGGCTACGGATTGTATAACGTATGTCTTTGGATATCTTTGTCGAAATTCTTGTTTACACGCCTTGATGAAATAATTCCAATTTCCGTTTTCTAATTGTTGACCATTGCGAAAATAAGATTTCACAATAAAGGTTTTTTTTCTTGCGTAAACATTTTATAACATAAAATATGCAGAAAGTAAATAATTTAAAATAAAAACCTTTTAATTTAAATTGACTTTGACTTATGTCAAAGAAATTACTTAGATATGACTGAATAAAAGACACGCGTTATACAATCTATAGCCGCCCTGACTGAAAGTCTTTCTGGGCACCCGTTACTTTATAATTTCAACAATCGGTCTAGGATGTTTCGGCGCCGGAGACTCGGCGCGATCTGTTCGTCGCTGTTAATTCGGCGCCAGGAAGTTTCGGCGATGGGAGGTTTCCGCGCGAGGCCGTTTCGGCGCCAGATCGTTTTAGCGCCGGCTGATTTTGTGCGAGGTCGTTTCGGCGCAAGGTAGTTTTGACGCCGCCGGTTTGATGCGACGACATTTCGGCTCGAATACATTTAATGCAGTTCGTTTGGAGTTATTTATCAAATTGTCATGTATGTAAGAGGCAATAATAAAATCAATGATAATAACAGATTTTGTGTTTTGACATACTGTTTTTTGCTTTATATTTATTTTAATCTTATATAATACATTAAAATTTAATACATAATACTATCAATGTACATCAATCAATGTATTAAATACTACTATTAAAATACGTATAACATAGATTATAAATAAACTGCATAAACCTAAATGTATTCGCTCCGAAATGTTCTTGCGCAAAATTTGAGGCGCCGAAACGGCTTCACGTCGATACGAACTCGTGCCTAAACGTCATGGCACCGAAAAGTCCTGACGCCGAATCAGCGTTGCCAAAACGTTTCGTTCATTAAAAGTGCAGTTTTAAACGTTTCTAAAATTTAAATGCCTGCAGCATATCTAATTTACGTTTATAATCACAAAAGTCTAAACATTTTATAGTGTTATTCGATGTCATCAAGAGATTGTGATCTAATAAGTGTTGAGCATAGTTGGATTTATGTGGGTGTTTATATTTGCAACAACCTACGTGCTCTGTCTACCTATTGTAGCAATTTACATTGTAAATGCTGGTTTTAGCAAATCATGTTTTTTTTAGCAACATATACAGTGTGTCTACTTAAGTTGGCAGCATACGGAAAACTCTTTTATTATTAGTTTTATTAAAAAACGTTATTCTTCATAAAAAGTTCTGCATGGTCCAAAATCAGATGTCAAATTTTTTCAGTCATATACGGGGTTTGTCAGAAAATATGAATTTTGCACATCTTAGTAATAAACAGTTATGTCTTATATTCATTAAAAATTTGATAACCTTTGCTCAGCGATTATTTATGATTTTATACTGTAGATAACACTACTTTAAAGTCGTGTCCTCACTTGCAACTAGTTTTCGACGATTGTTACTGAATTTATTTTTAACATCTTCATACGTTTTGAATTTTTTCATAATTTTCATTACAGTTATATTGTGTACATTTTTGCCTGGATATCTGTTATTAAATATTTCAGCTGCTTCCCGATACGTTTTATAATTGTCACCCACAATTAACCCAATTTCTATTTTTACTTCCAAACTCAATATCACCGACATTTTTACTTATTTAGAATTTTAAAGTAATATTAGACGTTCAATGACAGACATGTCACTGTCATGGCAACTTTAATTAAAAATGTATTAATATCAATGTGCAGTAAATGTATCACTGTTGTAGGGTAGAGAATGAGAAAAATTACAAAATCATATTTTTAACAATAGGTAGACATGACTGTATATTTGAACCTAGTTTTCAATTCTGAATAACTTTTCTTTATAACAGTTTTTGATGTGGTCAAAAATAAAGGTACTTTATTCTTGAGCAAAGTTCATATTTTGTGACAAACCTTGTATATGACTAAGAAAATTTGACATCTGATAGTTGCGTTTTAGAGTTTGGACCATGCAAAACTTTTCATAAGGAATAACCTTTTTCCTAAAACTAATAATAAAAAAAGTTTTCCACATGCTGCCAACTTACGTAGACACACTGTATAATATTACAAATGTTTTGAGTTGTTTTAAACATTAGGTTACATTTATTTGTTTAATTTATAATTTAGCAATTTCTTTAGATTTGACGCCAAAATGTGGAAGGAAACAGTGTGTTTAATTGTATCCTAAGAAATATTTAAATAAATTTCTTGAATAGAAAATTTATTTATTTTTTTCTTTTCTTAGTGTATTAATAAGTTTAGTATTATAACCATTACAATTTGATAAATGACTCAAATTTCTTTATTATAATTAATTTCATCTCAAGCCCGGTGTATCATGGAGCTGTATGCGTTATGATTACAAGAATCGTGTGGTATTGTAATGTAACAAAGTGCATATAGTAATGGTTATAATATCACACTTATAATTACATTAATTTAAAAAAAAGGTTAAGTTAGCTATTCAAAAAAATGTATCTAAATACTTCAACCGATACAATTAAATACGCTTCGATTCCATATTTTGCCGACAAATCTGAAAAAATTGATGAAATTATAAATAAAACAAATAAAAGTAAAGCCATTTTTAAACCAACTTAAAAACTTTGTTTAATGCAAAAGAATAAACAAATGATCTGTTAAAATAAGGCGTTTACAAATTAAATCGCTCACAATGCAATCGGTTTATGAGCCAAACAATTAGAAATTTTGATATTAGGTACAAAGAACACGCACGCTGTTACCAATATAAACACCTACACAAATTTAATTACGATAAACACCTATTAGAAAACAATAATTTAATGTCATTTAATAACGCTAAAAAATGTTTACACTTTTGTGATGATAACCGTAAATTCACAAACATTTAAATACTGCACCGTTAATGAATGAACAAATTGATCTCCTAAATTAACTATTATTAGACGTTTTGGAATGAAATATTAAGTCGTCTGCTGACGTAGAAAACCAAGATCAAGTAATGCCGTTCTATTATTCCTACAACGACACCAACTGTTTACTTTTTAATCTTACCTTTGACAATGACATGCAAACATGTCGAAATACGTATAAAACTAAATAAATAAATATTGTTAAAGTTCAAAAGTATTTTATTTATACATCGATATGAACTTCAACGAAGTAAAGCTAGAACTAATTATTGAAAAATTATAAATATTTGATTTTTAAAAATAGGGTTTCACCAAAACAAGAAATTTTGTCTCGACAAAATCACTTTTGTTTTGTCTTGAAATGTCAAGTCAATAGTTATTTAAGTATCAAGGAATGTAAGGACGTAATAACATCCGAGGTAGGCGAATACGAGCTGAGGCGGAGCCGAAGCTTGTCGCCTGCCGAGGATGTTATTAGTCGATACATTCCGTGTTACTTATTAAATTTTTCACGCTACCGGCAATGTAAGTAGGCCTACAGGTAGAAATTTAATCATATTTTTAAAAGTTGGTTTTGACAGCTGTCATCGGAATTATTTTTTAAAAGCTCCATTATTCTAAGTTGTCTGTGTTTGTTACCATATCAACGAACAGTTAAAATCAACATTATTTTCCTAGGAACGTAAGTGACACTATTAAGTTCCGTCGTCAAGGGTAACTAGTACACGAATGTTATCAGCCACTTACGATCCCTGTAGCTATGGATGTAAGGCCTACTTACACTGCCGGGAGCTTGAAAAAATTTTTATTTTTCATGTCTTTGCTTTCTTGATCTCAATTCCTGGTCTTGATCCGGGAGTCTTGAAGTTTCTTGGTACGGTATTTCCGACAAATTGTTAGGGTTTCGAAAATGTTAATTTCTTTCTAACTTGTGCAGTAACACAGTTTAGTGTGTAGCTAGAGCTGCAATCTTTATGTAATAATTTTGTATCTAATCAATGCTTGCTATATGAGGTTACTTTTTTTTTACTCAAGAAATTTCTGACAAATTGTCTGAATCTTGAAAATTCTTGAGCAGTAAGTTTTAATATTGTTTTAATATTTTGAACATCACTTTTGTCTTGATTCGTGACTAAGAGCGTAACATAAGCGTACGCACAAAACCTGGTTGCTATGGTCTGTACTGATTCGTGCTTATTTTGTTTATTGTTGACAATTAAAATTATACATCTGTCAACAAATTTGATTGTAATTACAACAATATATAATTTTTAACCATGGTTAAAATGTTTTGGTTTGTGACTGCAATGCTGGTTCTTCCTCTTCATTTTCTCTTTAAAACGCGCTCCGCAGTTAGAACGAAGACAATTTCTCACGTGAACATTGAAGAGGTAACTGCCCCTTCTGGTCCTATTTTATTGCAAACTTGTAAATTGGAGATATCAAAGTTCGTAATTATGTCTGAAAACCCACCTCACACTTTCTCTTAACACTGAATTTTTGTTAAACCAAAATTTAAACGTTACCGACCGTCTGCGCCGAATTTATTGCAAAGTTGAATAATTGAGTAATCATAGTTCGTTTGTAATATTTCCTTTAAAACTCGTCAAACAGTTTGGTTCATACCGAAACTTAACCGACTGGCTAATTTATGGCGAACTCGTACTATTGACAGCCATTGTTCGTTTGTATTAAAATTTTGAATTCCCGAAATATTTGTTATTTTATCAATTTTCTGCAGAAACTATACCACATGCTGTGTTATTAAACTTCGTTGCTCTACAATTTTATTTACTCTGCCGTTAATATCATTTTAATTCCCTGAGATTCACGAATTTAAAACGTACATATTAGTCATAATATGTTTTTGGTTATGTTATACTAATGTAGTTTGAAAACCCTGGAATTATTTTCTATACATGAATTTCCGGACATTCACAATTTTCAATTTATTGCAGGAAATTAATTGCACAATAGTAAACAAATTTACTTACCAAAAATTGCATTACTAATTGAGTATTTGTGGAACTATCGACGGATACTTCAATGTAATAACTGAAATACACTATAACCGGAATGTTGATCTTATACAGGTGATTCAACACTATTATGACAGGTTACGTTGCAGTTAAATCATACTAGATATGTTGATATGCTATTTACATTCCGAGCATTGTTTGTTTAATTACCAACATTAAATTGTCAAATTATAAAAACATTTAATAAGTCTGACTAAATGAAATAAATAAATAATAAATTTCCTCATAATTCTTGTACATATGTAATTGTGGGTCTATCCAATTTTAAACAAAATATCTAGATCATGATTACAGAAACACGACTATATGTTTGACTTCATGCGAGATCGCTTAGTTACGTATTATTTATTTGGTCAGCTGCATTTGATGCTTGCATAATTTCAAGTGAACTGATAACAGGGTTTTTAAGCTTAGAATATGAATGGTCATGGGTTTTAAAAGTACTACACAAAACAATTTTATAAATATGTCATTTTAATCTATCTACTTCCTTTATCTAATATCATTTATTTCCCTATTTTACGATAATTAATTTCTTCCTCCATCTTAAGATATGCAGTGCAGAACCTCTCAGGCCTATCTCAATAATAAAGTAACACTGAACGAAACGATGTATTTCAAACATTGCAGTTGTAGGTGGAATATCGTGCAACATGATTTACGTATAACCTAATAGATTTGAGTACGCCTTTTTGTTTTTGTTCACTTGTTGAATTTTAATGAAATTTTTAGCTGATTTGGGACTAAAAGTCCGGACTTTGGTGATGATGCACTATATGCTTTAATAAGCCTAAGAAACACACTAAGGATATAATTACAAGACAATTAGGTACTTTCAAAACATGGGGTTAGCCAACTTGAGGTATGTGATGCTTTCCTGTACCGTGAAAGTTTTAATTTCTGATCGAAAAACATGCACTTAAACAAGTTATGTTATTTGTCTTTTACGTACATTTACGAAAGGGGTGCAGTACTAAATAGAAATAATAATTGATCATGAATATCTGTTGTCTTAATCTGTATAAAAGCCAAATAAAAAATAACATAATTTTTAGCTAAAAACATTTAGAGACTAAAATACAAGAAAGCACGACATAAAAGGGAAAATTTAATATAATTACTGCGCAGCTCGTACAATTTTCAGTTAATACTATTTTTTCTTGAATATAATAACAATAATTTAAGCTACAAAGAGCTCTCTTGTGGTGCCCCGTAAACATTGATTTTAAAAATTAACCAAATATAATTTACATAAATTTTTTCCTTAGTTACAAAGCGTATTAATTTGATATCTTCTAAACATGTAATCTTTTACTTTTTCTCTCTAGAATTTCTTAATTTAATTTAGGGCTATTATTTATGTGGCTGGATATACACCATAAAGCTTCAAGTGAGAGAAATAAGCGATAATGAAATTGTTACCCTAAGGAATTCCTGAAGCCGCAAAGTTTTTAATAAAGGAAAATAATGGATTACTATGTGAAAATGTTTCTAAAGTTTTAGGACTGTATGTATTTCTAGATTAAATTTGCTACTGCGCTAATAAATGATGTTAATGTTATCGTTTTCGTTAGTATTGATTTGTTTTTGAATACTTTAAATTTTATTAGTTTATTACCAAAGAAAACAAACAACTGAGATACGAGGGTAACGCTAAAATGACTGAGAATCAAAAAAAATCTAGTAGGCCAAGAAAAACAAAATTTACACATTTATTTTACATATTTCTCTATTTTGCGAAGTTACGATAGTTGGAACCGAAGCTATTCAGTTTTTAAGTAGTCTTTTTGCTGTAAAAATGAAATTAAGCAAAGAACATTTTAGAATCATTTTGCCAAGAAAAAACATAAAAGTAATAGAACATCCACCTTATTCGCCTGATTTAGCGATGTGCGACTTTTGGCTATTTTATAGGCTTAATAGAAATCTACAGGGTAGAAGATTTTCGTCTGGGGAAGAAATTGATACCGCAATTAACGACCATTTTGAAGGTATTCCAAAAGAATATTGGTTGGAGGCTTTCAAGAAGTGGAAAGAAAGAATGGCGAACTGAAGGGAGTTACTTTGAACATATTTAAAATAAAATCCTAAAAAACATTAACCGTGTTTCTTATTCTCAATAATTATGACGTTACACTCGTATTAAAAAAATCGTTGAAGGAACTTTGCGTTTCATGTAACTTTCTGGAGCTTTAACAGTAGAGAAAAGAATACTATACCGTTATTCAATAATTTAAAATGTTTAATCCCACAGTTTAATTATTGTATGGATTTAGTCAGCTTCCGAATATAATAGTGTTTATAATAAAAATTGTTTATGAAAATTTTATTCTACATAAAAAATAATTTAGGAATAGCATTTGTGTTGGTAATCGATAATTGTTTGTACATATACATTACCTTGCTGCTAATGTGAGGCGTTAAATCAAGCTATGTTTGATGGTTGTCAAAATCTTTCCTCTCAATTTGCCAATTATTAAATGATATTGATTTATTTTTCTATACTATTTAAAAGGGCAATGAGTAGAGTTTCGGGATTTGTTTCTAATTTACTTTCTTAACTACTAAATGTACTAAGGGCTTTGTGTAAATGTGGCAGCTATATAAAAGAATTAGTGTTTGAGGAAGGCCGACAATTTGGCTGGCGCCGATGGGCTAAAATTTCGAACACATTTTTTTGTCCACGTCACGTTCAAGCCGCCTAACGGTACTTTCAAGTTGACCGACAGGAAAGAAGAATGGGGTACACACAACACCTACCAGGAGAGATAACAGCCCGCCGTCCGTTAAACAGAATCGACCCATGGGTTGAAAGGTGACTTAAAAAAAACGAATAAACGATTGAGAAAACGATTTAAGTGCGAGGTTTGTACTTAAGTATAAGTTTGTGACGTAGTGTGTTTCGGTCACCAAACAACGCCCAAAAAAGGGTAAATTAAATCTGTCGCCAAAGTTTCGAACCTACGGAACTGGCAAATCGGACTAGCCAAGCGAATCACATCCGCAACCCAGTACGATACAAGGTTAGAAATACCAGCGCTCGCTCCAGATCTACTGCTAATATTGCGGCTACGGCAGTCCAGCGCTCGCTCCAGATCTACTATTAATATCGCGGCTACGGCAGTCCAGCGCTCCACCGCCAACCACCTAACAGTTAAGTAGTATATAAAGATATTAGTATCACCTTTTATTTAATTTTGTATACTTCTTTGGCCAGGTAGAAGCGATAGGTGTTTGTTGTTGTTGTTGTTGTTGTTTATGACATAAATTTATATATTTCACTCACTTTTAATTTGCAATAAGAATTTAGTAGTTATTTATTCGATCAAGTAGTCTCAAACTACATCAAAGGAATAACCCGTATAACCACACAATACAGAACCTATATCGAACCTGTATTTAAATCTTTAGTCGATACAGGCTTTCTGTACCCTATGGATAGCGCGACGATAGAGATTACATATCGATTGGGTATAGTTGTCTTTACTAACTCTGTATATAAGATGTAAAGCTCCTGTACAGACAACATATAGTTAAAGTACAGATGCAGTTAAGATTGCGTATAGAGCACATGAAGGTACTGTAAAGATACGATATAGGTTTTTAAAGATACTATTCCGATGCTGTATCGTCCAAATTAAGGTGCGGTATAGATAATTCAAGCAATTAATTTTAGATAAAAAAAAATATTTTTTTACGCGGATATATTTTCTTTTATAATATTTTATACAACCCCTCTGTATTTTTTTAGCTAATTTCATTTACACTAATGTATTTATTGATAGATTTTTAATCTTAAAAATGCGCTGCATACTTTACCTTAGCGGGGAATCGAACTGGCCATCTTTGGTTTGTGAGTCGGTCTCCTTGCACCCTGAGCTAATCTCGCCTCTTATAAGATTCGACCGCTAAATGTTTTAAGAGTATTACAGAAGGTTATGATGGACAATATGATACAAATGTACTACCAAGAATTACAGTTAGGGTTAAACCGTTTTTTTTGCAGTAAAATTTATAGTGACGTTGCATAATATCTCGTTAAGGGCGTATAGTATGCTTGGATAAAACGTGATTAACAGGGACTACGTAGAAAACGCATTGGACGCTTAATAATAAAGTTAGACATTTTTGTGGGCTCTTGAAATTTTTAAAGTTAAATGTGTTTCATGTTTCTCATTTTCTAATTTTGTTTTTTACATTAATTTTAATGTAGAGTAAAATCATTTTATAAATAGTTGGTAAAGTGTATCGTTTGTAGCTTTGCTAAGTTTTTAATAGTATTAAAATTTCAAGAAACACGTGAAAACAGACTATTTTGATAGAGTAAAGTATTAAGAAAAATAAACAGTGAAGAATTATAGGGGATAAAATATAAAACAGTTTTAGTAGGTTCAGACATTTCGAGAATCTTACTTCGAAATAATTGATGTCTTTGTATTATTTTACCACCAACTATTTTAAAGTACATTCTTTCTGAATTTCTCGCCATTGCTGAGGTCAGAATTGTAATTTCAAGAAAAAAATATCGCGTAATATGTCCATGTTGATGTCGGTTCGTACTTTGTACTGCTGGCGCTGGGATAAGCTTTAAATATCTTTATCTTTTTGGTGTTTCCAAACAGGTCTGTTTATAAACCCCCATAAAGGTTTACAGCTAATCTTAAGCCATGCATTGTTTAACGTCCGGCTTGGTTTTAGGTTTTACCGTTAAGAAAGTTTCTTTGCAATTGAGTCATTCTTATTGTGTTTCGCTGGAAAACTTTTAGCCGATGAAATATATTTATTTACAAATTTTTTCCAATTACATGTTCAAAAACACTTTACTTCTAGTGCTTTAGGTGATTTTTTTGGCCTTGGGGGGGGGGGGGGGGGGGGGGTAATTACCCCTACTACCCCACCCCCCGTAAATCCGCGGTTGGACGTTATAAATACAGCAAAACTGAGAAAATGCTCTCTGCTGTAGGCACATCAAAAGGTATAGTATTGGTTATAGGTGTAATAACAGTTTATGATGAAGGTTATCATTTTATTTACTTGTGGTTTATAGATATTGTGGTAAATGATCCCCCTATCGAAAATAACTCCACATTGGAGACAGCAGCCTTGGTTAAGGATTATGTCATAAATTATTATTATAATTGAAGGAAGCACACAAATCTCCAAGGTTCCATCAAATTCGTAAACTTTAAATTCTTGATCTTGTTGATGCGCCATTTTTAACGTTTTTATACACAAGGCCAACAAATAAAGATAGTGTTTAGATTGACGCTATACACAGCGGTTTTAGGCTTAAGATAAAACTGTAAAGACAGGCAGTATATATTTAGCACAGATTCGATAAAGACAAAATCGGTAATTGCGCTACAGGTGCATGAAGATATTGTAGAGATTTGTTAAAGGTACAACTGTAAAGACAATCAGTATATATTTTCTACAGATCCGATAAAGATAAAATCCCTGCTTGAAGTACCGGTACGGTATAGCATAGAATAAGATGTGATACAGATGTGATAAAGATAAAACTGTACTGGAAACAAGTATAGATATCATATAGATGCGGTAAATATTTAATCTATACAGTTAAGGTATAGGCTAAAGTACAGCTCCAATACATATTACACCTGTATCACGTAATCTTTACCGCATCTATAAATATCTCTATCGCCTAGGACATCTTTATAGATTTGGTTATACGGGAAGAAAGGTAAAAAAAGTTGCGATTACCAGCTGGGAAATTTTCCCAGGATTCCGTTACCCGAATCGCCTCGAAGACACGAGATTGAGCTAGCTGGAGGGCATTTATAAGAAAACCTCAACTAAATTCATCTAAAAAACATAACGTTACAGTAGTACAAGCAGCTGGACGAGAAATGCTCAAAATTGGGTACATAATCCTGCATTTTCAGTAATATGGATGAAAGAGGTGAATGTAAAAACAAACACTGCTGAATTCAAATTTATGTTAGAACATGCTCCTAGGAATTGCGCAGTTGTCAATAATTTGGTTTCTAACATTTTTCAAGACATCAAAATGTCAAAATTTTATACATTAACTTTACACAAGAAATTGCGTTTATGAAATTATATTGATATTTTAATTTGTAGCAGCTAGTTTTCTGATTATAACACTGCCTTATGCATTTGCAAGTTCCTTTGTGTCAATAAACTCCATTACCTTGATAGCTGCGTGCACTATACTTACGAAACATAGTAAGTATAAAACTACAAGGCAACTTTTCCCCCGTGAAACGTTTGCGTAAACTACACCATTTGTAAATAATTAATTGATGTAGTTTCACCAAACTTCTCTATTCTTAAATAGGAACTGGAACGCTGATCATGTGATCAACAGGTCCTTCGAGAATAGTTATGTAAAGTCTACATCAATTATTCATTAATCAAAAGTTTACTTAAAAAAATTGCACATGCAAAATTTTACATTAAAGTTTATACTTGCTATGTCACGCAGGTACAGTGAGCACCTATAACAACCCTACAGAGAAAATGAAATGAGGTGTATTATATGAAGTGTTAGTTATCTTGTTTATTCTTTGAGGCTTTGGAGGTTTCGAACTGTCAATATTACAATTTACTTTTGGCTTAGACAGCGTCGTCATTTGGGGATTACACCCAGCATAATCAAGTAAGGACCGACCTGTAGCTTGTCTGCCTTTACAAGCATTTGCTCTAACCCTTTGAGAAATATTTGTTAGTGGACCCTGCCTGCCTAAACAGGACCGTGTCCTTAGATTACTTAAACCTTGGGGCGGACAACGATTTGATCTTAATGTATTTTGTGTGCCAGGACAAAAATACGGCAAGCTACAGGTCGGTCCTTAATTGATTATGATTTTGAAGTCAAAATTTGTATATTTTTGAAACAACACAAACGCAGATCGGCTATTTGCGCAAATCAGCTATTCGACGTGCGTATAATACATATCTAAGGTACTCTCTTTCAAGCGCTTCTCCCCGTTTTTTTGTGGATCAATCTCGTGTTATTGCGGTCTCATCCCAGTGTGACCACCGATCTATTAAACCTACAGTACCTGTCTCTAGCTGTACTCTGCTTAGCGAGAAAAGTAAACAATTGCAAGTACTTGAATGGATTAACTGTTTTATAAATGGGTGTGAGGCTGTTCGTGACAATTAAGGAAGAAAAATTCAAATACGGCAAGATGCGTACCTGCTGTCACTAATCGTATTGAATCTATTATCAATGCAAATCGGTAAATAACTGCCTCTAAAATAGTACATGAAACTAACATTATGTTTAATGGCAGCAGGAATGGTCTCCGTTGCAGTTCAAAATTGTTGAACCAAAATGAAGAAAACCCTTTTAGTTCTCACAAAAATAATTGAACTATAAAAGTGAGAAACAAACACTACGCCGGAGTAGAAAAACAGAACGAAGCAGATAAGTAACTTACAAAGCAGTTAAGTTACTTACGCGTCTCGTGACTCTGATATCACCAGACGTAAGTTACTTATCTGCTTCGTTGTGTTTTTCCACTTCGCTGTAGTGTTTGTTTCTTACGTATTAATTCATCTAAGATGGCTGCTTAGCAGCCGAAATGTACATCTGAACGTATTAATAATTGTTCTTGTGAGAACTAAAGAGATTTTCCTCATTATTGTTATAATTTTTCTCACAATCGCTCATTTTTTCTCATTGTTGAACCTTCTCTTAGTGGAAGAATTTCATGACAATTTTTAAAACGATTAGCTCATTCAAATACCTGCGATTTCTTGAGTATACTTTTCTAAAGCTACGGGCTGAGTTAAAATTTCAGCCGGTTTGATGCTTTCATTAACGAGAAATTTTAGCCGGAAATTATATTGTAATATGCTGTTTCACGGTACAGTTGACATTTACATCGACCATGTTGAATAACAAGTGAGAAGTTTCCATGACAATGGTTATGGATTGTTTCTTGTTTATTAAAATCAAAACTCAACAGGCTTTACTAATATTTAATCAAATGAACAGCACCTATGCAATTGTAACCACAACCAAAACTAAAAGAGATACTGAAAGCGGTTTCCAATGTAAGCATAACCTAACATAAATCTATTCAAGTTTTCAGAAACGACATTGTGGAGTAATTCACATGGTTGGGTCTTTGTTATGGCAACTTGTAGTAACTCTTTTAAAATTACCGAAGTTGATTTTACATTTTAATCTTTTCGGAAATTTTTAATAAATATACTGCAAGAATTCGATTGTATAACAGATTTGACATTTTTAAAATTCAATAAAGCAGATCACAAACAATAGTTTGCAAAACTTGCACATGGTTTTAACGGCATTGCATTTCTAATAAAATAAAATTATTTGATCGCACGGTACTAGGATACTAGCTAAATTGTATACATATACTTACACGTAGCCAAGCACTTAATCGTTCAGAGTGCTATCGGACGTATATATTTGTGTGTTTAAGATGTAGTACACCTATTAATTAATATTTCCAGCAAGGCTTCCAATTTAGCAATGTGCAAAACATATCAGACTAAAGCAGTTGTACAAGAATCATTGTCCAAGGCCACCTATCAACATTGGGAATGTTATCCGTGTTTCGAATACGTAACAACCCCATTAATCGTTGTAGTGTATTGTAGGACATCCATTAAGCAAATTGTTATGTATACATATTAGAACACAGAATACTACTGGAATAACAATATTTTTTAACATGTAGTGGGATGTGACAACAGGTATAAGAAACACTAGTACAATATAATTTAAATAAAGCTCTAAACTTTCAAACTATGTGCACTCTTATCTGAAAACCATGAGAATAATAAATAACTGACCTATAGACGCAATTTGGTCTCTATTGTAATTTTCAGCTACCTAAAGTGTTTGCAATTTTTGTATTTTTAAACGTTTTCTGGAAACCACGTTTAAATTGCGGCATTGTTATAAGACTACAAATTAGAATTTAAAAATTGGTTCGTTTCTCTTGCAATAATGCATAATTATAAGTTCAAAAACAACTAAAACACAGAAAACTAACATAAATATTATTTTCCTTCTATTATCTAGGTTAAATCTACATTCGTACCAGGAATCACTGTTTTTCTGGCAACTAAATTGGAGGTTAAAATTCAGCACTCAGCGTACAACGTTTTGATTTAAAAATAAATGTCGCTGCATATGCAATGTATTTGTGAAACGTTAACAACTACCAAAATTAATGCTTAAAAAATTAAACAGCGACCAAACGTTTTTTTCTATTTTTAACTAAGCAAATTTTTCAATACTGTTCTAATTTGACTAAGACATTCAAACAATTTTTAATATAAAAGTTAATGCATTTATATTTATAAATTCAAGGTGATAAGAAAACGCGATATTGTAAAACTTATTTTTATTTATTTGTAATAAAGCAGAAAGCAAAAATGCCGAGTATAATGTTTATTAATGTTTTTTATTATAGAAAAGGCAGAAAAAATGAAAAATAAAATACACATTACATAATATATTATAGAAAATGCTGAAAAGCAAAATACACCTTCTATAAAAACAAAATACACCTTCTATATCTATTTTTCATTAAAAAAAATACACAGAACAAGTACTCACACTAATCATGCACAAACATAAATTATTGCTTATTAGTGTATGAAACGCATTTAACAAAATGAAGACGAGAAATTTCGCCTGCTTTATATGCTTTAATTTTTTCTTCAATGAAATTCTGCCTGCGTTTAATAATAATAATAATAATAATAATAATAATAATAATAATAATAATATATGTTTATTTCCATAGAACTACAAAATAGTATCGGAATTGTCAATGGTAACATAATAATAATTACAGTAAATTATATCTATTGTTCAACCTATTATTTATTATATCTAAAGTAATTATATAATTTTTTCTTAAATAAATTTATCATTTTTGTAGGAAAAAATACTCCTGTATGTTATAAAAACAATTATCTATAAGATCATCTTTGAGTTTCTTTTTATAATTATGAAATAAACTAAGAGTTTTGCTTTCTTTGATACTGCTAGGCAGATGATTAAAAATGTTAGCACCTAGGCAATCAGGTGACTTTAAAGAAGCACTCAATCTACAAAAAGAGACATAAATATCATTTTTGTGCCTAGTATTAAAACCATGCACGTCGTTAATCAACATAAATTTACTTCTGTTTTGGAAAACATAAATACTTAATTCATAAATTAATATGCAGCTAATTGTCAAAATTTTTAATGTTTTAAAAATATTTCTTATTTAACATTATGGTCGTGCTGTTGCGCAGGTTGGTTCACACTTTGCAGTTTCACATATGTGTTAGTTTGAATGTCATTTAATACGCTATTAAATATAAATGTTGCTATGATATTTAGAGGTGTTTGATTTGTCTGGAGTATTGTGATTCCTGGAGAGCAGTTTTTGAAATGCTTGCTGCAATTCTATTTGTGATTGGAGTTTTATGTAAGGTTTTGATACTCTAACTTATAAACTCAGGGTTGCGTATTTTTGCTATAATTCTTGTTATAAACTCTAATAATTGTTATTTTTCATATGGTTTGTTTTTACTGAAAGAAAAGAAAAACACAACAGATTGATACGAATTTTTATTTATGTTAGTTGTAATTATAATTTAGTTCAGAATTGTTCAAAAGGTTTAATTTATAAGAAGTTTTAGAGTTACTTGATTTGTGCGTCGATAAATGTCAGTTTGGATGTCAGTGACAAATGTCACAAACGTATAAAAGGGCTACTCATGGACATGAGATTTATTTGTTTGTTATAAAAATGAAAATCAAAGAAGGAAGACAAAAGATATAAAGAGATTTTGTTTAGTTAGTTACGGCTCGTCTGTGTAAATAAATACAGAGAATTGAGATCCTCTGGAAGAAAAAGAGGAAAAACGGGTCTAAAAGTTATATAAAAGTAATTACGAGAATAAAAGAGAAAAATACAAAGAAGTAACAACGAATTATAAAAAAAACCAGAAGTATTACAAGTAAAAGGCGATCGAGGAAGTTTGTTCGTTTGTGATGATGGTAAAACCAATTTGGAAATAAAATAAAACAGAGCAGAAGAAGATTCAGAGTAAAGGCGAGTATCTGTAGTTACTTGAGAAACCAGCAGAGCGAAATAGAAGTTGGACACTCAGCGTTTTGCTCGAGCGAAGAATATCCTAAGAAGGAGACGCTAAGATAAGTGTTTATTTTTAAAAAGGGACGACATTAATTAATAAAAACTCATTTGATTTTTCGGAAACCACATTTAGAAATTCATTTATTAAGGAAATGAGGCTTCTTCGCTGACATAGGTGTCTACTAGATAGTCGGCAAATTTTCGAAGTCTGTCGTCTGTGAGTTGGGATTCGGTGAAGTCAAAAACGAAACAGTTAGGCACTTCTTCTGGATCTAAGTATGGCATTCCAAAAATATACTTCAGCCATTTTCCCACTTCGCTGTCTTTTCTGTTTTTATAATCTGTAGAACGACCAAGGGTTTGAATTTTTCGATACCATGCTTGCATCAAATGAAATTTGCACCCGGATATCTTACTTGCTGGCCATACCACACGAACTGGTTTGTGTATAGCTTTTTCGAAGTCCACAACAATTGATGGCGGAGTGAAATTTAAGTTCATTTCTAAACACTTTTGTTTTAATATTCCGAATAAATTTTGATATGTTTTTGCTTCTTTATTTGGAAGAAGCGCAAAAACGAGTGGTATATAGTGACCATTTTCAATTATGTGAATAGTAAACAGTTGATAAAAGTGCTTGGTACAAAACGTAAATGTACCATCCATATATATTTTCAGTGCACCACACAAAAACTGCAAGTTTATACGACAAGAATATACTATTATTTCTTTCTCTGGATCGCTTTGAAGAAGAAATGGTTCACCCCTGATAGTTTCCACTGAAAGTTTTTCTACAATTTTCATCACTTCGCCTCTTGACTTTGGAACCGGTGGTTGTACTTTTCTTCGACTTTGATAAATGTTAGTTTTTATATATTGCACGTCACGAATCGTTAAAGTGTTGGGCAGTTCTGACTGTTGCTTTAGTTCGGAATTAATTATTTTAGATGGTTTTTCATTTAAGTCGTCCACAGCCTTTCTCTTCACAGAATTAGAAATAATTTGTCTGTTTAATTTCCCTAGCTCTTCTTCATGATTATGCACGAAATTACTTTTTGGAATTAAGCGTTCTTCTCCCAGTGTGTATACTTTAGCCCGACACGTCTTGTTTGTGCATCGCCAGTATGTTTCGCCGGTTTTTAATTCAGAGCATTTTCTAAATTTAAAACTATTTATTAACAATAATTCACTGTTGCGTTCATATTGAAGATCGATGTTCATTTGTCAAAATCTGTAGGAATACTAATAACAACAGCAGCATTTACTTGCAAGTAAACAGTTGAATTAAGATTACAAAGAATAGCTAATTACCTACAAGAAAGTAAGTTAGCTGAGGGCTACATGTATTTGTTATCATCTCAGAAGATTAAAAGATTACGCGCAATTCGTACCTACCTGTACGGGGCACTCCGCGCAGTTCATGGTAGGTATTAACAGGCTCAGGTAAAAATCCGTGCAATTCATGTCCGCCGCAGAGTTGTAGTAATATCTGTTTTGCTAATTGTACTTTCAACTAGTTTTTTTTTAATAAAAATGTTATTTTATTTATAAGTTCTAGCTTTACCTAGTTGAAGTCCACATTTATTGATTATGGGTATGTAAAATACTTAATTACTCCAACAATATTTATTTATTGTAACCTTATCCGTATTTCGGCATGTTTACATGCCATTGTCAAAGGTTATAGAAAGTAAGCAGTTAGTGTTGTTATAGCAATTGAACTTGGTGACTTGATCTCGGTAATCGTCTGCAGATGACTTGATTTGTTATTCCAAAATATCCAATAGAAGAGAATTTAAAACGTCAATTTGCTCGTTCATTAACGGTTCAGTTTTTTTAAATGTTTGTGAATTTCAAACGCTTCTAGTATGTCTAATTTACGTTTATCATCACAAAAGTGTAAACATTTTATAGTTTTATTAGATGTCATTGAATGATTGAATTGGATTTATGTGGGTGTTTGTATTTGTAACAACGGACGTGTTCTTTATATCTAATATCAAAATTTCTAATTGTCTGGCGTATATAAATCGAATTACAATGCGAACAATTTAATTTGCCTGATTTTGGCAAATTATCTGTTTTTGATTTTGCGTTAAACAAAGTGTTTAATATGTTTCTAGTTGTTTTAAAACTTACTTTATATTTATTTGTTTGGTTTATAATTTTAGCATTTTTTTCTGATTTGTCACCAAAATATAGGATCGAGGCATATTTAATTGTATCGGATGAAGTTGGAGTACTTGGATAAATGTTTTGAATGGTTAATTTATGATTTTTTACTTTAATTAACGTATCAATAAGTGTAGTATTATAACCATTACTATATGCAATTTGTTTAATAATTGAAATTTCTCTATTATAATTAATTTCATCTAAAGGGACCGTGAAAGCTCTATGAATCAGGGACCTGTATGCTGATAATTTATGTGTTTTATGATGACAAGAATCGTGTGGTATTGTAATATCTGTTTATGTAGGTTTTCTATACACTGAGTATTCAAATTTATTAGTTGAATTAATTTTAATGTTTAAATCTAAAAAGTTAATGGACTTATTTTGTTCAGTTTCTAGTGTAAATTTTATGTTTGGCTGTTAATAAAAATTAAAAATTCATTAATTTAAATGAACTATCAAAACATGCTAAAATATCATCAACATAACGAAACCAAAATATAACTTTCTCATAATGATTTGATTCGAATATTCGATCTTCTAGATTTTCCATAAATATATTAGCTAAAAGAGGTGAAATTGGACTTCCCATGGGTAAACCATCTTTTTGGAAATCAATTTTATTATTAAAAGTAAAATAATTTTGATTTGTGCATAGTTCAAATATTTAAATCAACTCAGTCCGTTTTATTAATTCAACATTTTTGTTAATAAGAACATTATTTAATAAAAGAATACACTCCTGGAAAAGTATTCGGGAATACATATTAGTAACATCAAAACTAACTAGCTTGCTTTGTGGTGGTAAATGTAAGTTAGATAACTTTTTTATTAATTCGGAAGAATTTTTAACTGAATATTTTAGTTTATAATCAAAACTGGTAACCCTATTATTTAGTATTTTTGCTAGCATGTGGTTGGGTGCATGTATGTATGATACTACTGGTTTAATGGGGATGTTGGGTTTGTGTATTTTTAATAAACCGTATAGTTTTGGTGGTTGTGGATTTGGATTTATTATTTTTTTTGAAAATCTGTTAAACAGGCAATTTTCTAATGTTTGTTATAATTCTTTTTGGTAATTTTTGGTGTGATTGCTATTTAAAGTTTTTAAGTTTGAATTGGTTATAAAATCATTAATCAAATCATCAAATCATTCTGAGAAAGTTATATTTTGGTTTCGTTATGTTGATGATATTTTAGCATGTTTTGGTAGTTTATTTGAATTAATTAAAGAATTTTTAATTTTTATTAACAGCTTGCATCCAAACACAATTTACACTGGAAACTGTACAAAATAAGTCCATTAACTTTTTAGATTTAAACATACAAATTAATTCAACTAATAAATTTGAATACTCAGTTTATAGAAAACCTACACAAACAGATATTACAATAACACACGATTTTTGTCATCATAAACACATAAATTAGCAGCATACAGGTCCCTGCTACATAGGGCTTTAACGGTCCCTTTAGTGGAAATTAATTATAATAGAGAAATTTCAATTATTAAACAAATTGCATATGGTAATGGTTATAATACTAAACTCATTGATACATTAATTAAAGAAAAAGATCATAAATTAGCTATTCAAAAAATTTATCCAAATACTCCAACTTCATCCGATACAATTAAACATGCCTCGATCCCATATTTTGGTGACAAATCAGAAAAAAATGCTAAAATTATAAACCAGACAAATAAATATAAAGTAAGTTTTAAAACAACTAGAAACATCTTAAACACTTTGTTTAACGCAAAATCAAAAACAGATGATTTGCTAAAATCAGGCATTTACAAATTCAATTGTTCGCATTGTAATTCGATTTATATAGGCCACACAATTAGAAATTTTGATATTAGATATAAAGAACACGTACACGTACCCACAGAAATCCAGTTACGTTAAACATTTACTAGGACACAATCATTTGATGACATCTAATAACACTATAAAATGTTTACACTTTTGTGATGATAAACGTAATTTAGATATACTAGAAGTTTTTGAAATTCACAAACATTTAAAAACTGTACCGTTAATGAATGAGCAAATTGATCTTTTATATTCTCTTCTATTAGATATTTTGGAATAAGAAATCAAGTCATCTGCAGACGATTACCGAGATCAAGTCACCAAGTTCAATTGCTATAACAACACTAGCTGTTTACTTTCTATAACCTTTGACAATGGCATGTAAACATGCCGAAATACGTATAAGGTTAATATAAATAAATATTGTTGAAGTAACTAAGTATTTTATATACCCATAATCAATAAAACTTTCTTTGTTTAAAACAGTCTTCTCAAATATCCCTCCAGGAAGATTTATCCAATCCCTATCTTTTTATTGGCCAAGAATCATCAAATTCTGGATTTATATTGGTCAATTTTTGACGAATGACAGGTGAATTGAATAGTCATTAATAATACAACAAGTGATTCTGATTTGCGACATCACTCACATTAAGTTTGACGCATTTTTGGTAACACTGAGTTAGTCGAAATTTGTCGGGTGTTTCCGGTGATCGGCGCTCTTAACATGGTATTGTTTTCTTGTTTTCAAATGTTTTGTAGTGGCGTCTTTTTGCAAACTTTTTTTTTATTTTGACTTTCTTATTCACTGTTGCTGTAAAATGTTTCAAGAATCGTTCGTTTTAGAGGAAAATCGTTAAGTAATATTTCACAAAAGTCAGTGAAAGATTATCCGAAGCTTCTGTGGGTTTAATCACATATTAAACAGCACCATGCAGTTTAATCAGTATAAAACAAACGCCATGGGTTCATTTTAGAAAGAGGAAATTTGCCATTGGTTCAATGAAATGTGCGTGGCATAGTCACGAAAATTCCATTGATAATACATAATACTAGACGATATTTGCGATTGTAGCACCCAATAGAAAAGTTTGATACGATTACATTAGACGTTTTAAGTTTTATTATCAGTATTACCATGAGTGGCTATAACTTTGTAGAATAAAATTTGTATATGTCGTTGAGCAATATTTTGCTTAGCAACTGACGCCAGACCTTTTGACAAGACAAAAACCCGAAACCCTAAAGCGCTGTTTTAACAAAATTATCAAAATTTCTAGGTTCAACAAAGCTAACACTCATTACTACGTAATAAGTGTTTGTAATTTTAATTCGTGTTAGACCTGTTGACTATTCCACTTAGGCAATCAATTTTACAATTTATGAATTATTGATTACAGCATACGTTATTAATTGACAAGATAACAAAATGCCGTATTCAACTAAAAAACAGGCGCTTAATGCTTGCAGCTAAGAAAATTCTAAGCAACGTCCGTCGTATTTTATATCCTAGAGGCTTTCTTCAGCAACCGTACTCGACGACTAGTAGCTCAAAGAAGTTGCGAGTGCTTGGGTAACGCGCCAATCATGTCAGGGGTATAATTCTGACCTTAGAATGCAGTAACTGTTAGATGTAGAATTATATCAATTTTATTGCATATAGAAAACATGTATTTGAAGTACGAGAAACTCCAGGCAAATGCGTTGCCCATTTTTTTTTCAATGTGTTTGACACACCACAGTTAGTAATAAATTACTACACTCTTACAATTTCCTCTAGGAAACTTGTTTTGAATGCTATTAACTTAATTGCAAACTAGAAATTTACAACTCTAAACTTGCAAATGATTAAGCTAAAATTTGAAAGGCGTAATGTGTAGTGATAATATCAAATCAGTGGTGAACAAAACATTGACGCTTTTAAAATAATTGCATACTTGACGCTACCGCAATTAAGTAATTGCCTCGTACGTTGTTCACAAAAATAAAACAAAATAGTAATTTATTTTCAAAACAAAAAGCATTTAATAAATATATAACTCTAAAGTCAAATGCTCAAAGCAGTATTGTTTGTATTCAACGAGATACTATGGTTCTGTGTTTTAATTAAATTTTGTGTATAGAATTACATATTTTGTAGCTTATTCATACATTGTATGAAATTGCATCAAACTGTTTTAAAATAACCAATTTCAATAACTCTCATATTCATATTATCTTGCATTTAATGAGCCATACATAGTTGTTTCTATCAATATCAACGACAGAATCTAACAAGTAAAATAAATTATCAATATTACAAGCACATTGAGCTTTTTCAACTTCATAACAAAGAAAAGCGGTTAACGCCTATGATAAACCGCTGCGTCTCGTTTTATTTGCATTGAGCTTTTTGTTTGGGTAATCAATTGTTAATCAACTCCTTTATTTGATACTATTAAAATTGAGTACATGCTGTTTGCGTGCGGTAGAACTTCGGTATAGGCTAAAAATGTCGAAGAAGGCTGTAAGCAAATTTCGGAATACTGTGCTTCGTAATTGTACCATTAAAAACCAATTTCTGTGGGCGCATATGATATCTACAACATGTGTTCAAACAAAATCGTTTTCTTGGGTGGATTGCGAAAACGCTTTCGGGTTTGAATAGCAAACAGGGATTTAAGTTGGCTGTTGGTTGCTGAAAACAGAGTGCTGTCTCAATATATCAATAATTTTACGATTCCTTCATTTTATTTTATTACAATACTATTATTTTACTGTAATTTACTAGTTTAGACACTTTTAAAATGTAAATTAGCAGAAGCTTCGTATTGCGTTGCTTTAGTGCGCTTTGCTAGCTACAAATAAAACGCTATTTAGTTCAATAAAGCTGCGTCGTTTGTTTAAGAAAGCTGAAGTTTTTTAAATGGGTTGGGGTTGTAATAAATTTCGTTCCGTGATTGAGCAAGAAATTTCCCAAAATTTCCTGATAAATTTCATAACCTAAGCGCGTGAGAAAATGATATATCGTTTTCTAACCTAAACGCATAGGGTCTTCGCAACAGGTCATTTGTCATTGTCCTTTGTGTTCGTAACAAACTCCAAGCAACTTTCGTATTTACACTTTGTCACAGTAAATTCATTCAGGAAATATTTTGTTACAACACATTTTCTGATTCCGTCATATCTCATTCAAATTTAAATTCCAAATTTTAGGGAAAATTAAATGGATAATCGGCTAAGAAATGTTTTTGATATAAACAACTCGTATTTTAATTTAATATTTTTAAATTAATTCCAGACACATTTTGTTTTCTACATAACGATCTCTCGTTTAAAAGTTCTTTTTTCAAAACGATAAATTTGAGAGGTTAGAGAGATATATATTTGTATATAGGTTTTAAATATATAACAGGGATTAGAATTGTCGAATACAGAAGGTTAAATTTATGTCCAATTTTCCATTAAAGCTGTTCAGCTGCTGCCTAAATTTTTATTGCGGAATTTACAAATCTGAAAAGTTAATGCGCACAAAAAGATTTATTTTTGTTCTGTAATTATTAAGAGTTTCCCATTACACATATGTTTCGGTATTTAAACAATATTTAGATAGATTTCAATCAATTTGCAGGGTGAATGTAAGAAAGAACAATTTTCTCAAAAACACAGTAACGTGAAAATGCCCTGTTGTATATTCAAACAAAACCATTTAAATAATTCTATAAACTTTCATAGATTTTTAGAATAACTAAATGCACAGCTTTGAGATACTAAAATTTAAAATAATATTTGTTTATGTATTTAGCTCTAAATTTTTGACATCACAACATTTAGCACAGTAGACTACAGTAGAACATATCTATATATTAAATGCGTAACTGTCTCACCATAACAAGACGACGAAATCGTGAATGCTAAAAAGATTTTATCAATATAACAGAACTGCTCAGTTTACTGGTTGTTTCCAGAGAAAGTTTATGTTGCTGTTACTTATGTTGGTATAATTTGGTTATTTATGGCTTACTTTAACTCAAGCGGGTTGGAAACGTGTATTATCGCGCTGACAACACACAAATACATACCAGAAGAGAACTTCACCATCTATTGTCCTTCAAATTGGGAGCTCAACTAAGTTCCGCTTATTACTAAAAACTGTTTACTACAAATTCTAAATGCTTCTGTAAAAAACTACACTTTTAGTGATGACGCATACCGTAGCTTAGATACTTATGTTTGCGGGTTCCGATATTTATGTTTAAATCACGTAGGGTCATTGAGGACAGAGAGCTCCGATGTCGGCGGAATGTATTAATTATAATATCATTACATTTCTAATTTATATAAATAAGAACAAATTTAATTTTAGAATTATATACGAATATCTAACAATATTTCTTAGTACGTATTTATTAGTTCCAAAAACATTTTGAAAATCTCCTGCACTTACCAGGAAATGAGAACAAGAGATAAGTTAAACCAATTCTTTTTCCGCTTTTTCATAAGGAAACTTTCTAGGGCTATAGCAGAATTATTTTTGGGAGGAATTTTATTCTGAAGACTTTAGGGGGTTTTTCTTTCTTCAAATTTTTTAGGGGTATTTTCTGGATTTTTTTCTGTTTTTTTCCGGGTCTGTTTTGCCGGGTTTCTATTCGTTTTTTCACGGATTTTACTTCCGGGAGCAACTCTTATTTAGATCGACTCAGCGGAAGTAACGTTCAACAAGAGCGGCGAGCGCCAGGTATAAAGTTACCAAAAAAACATCGGAAATCGTACCCCACGGGTTTTGCTACTATATACTTAAAATTGTAGCTTTAGGAACTGGAACACCTACTTCGTCGATATGGCATCATTCGTAGAGCCCAGATGTACAAGCACTACAAAATTTAAACAGATACATTCATTTTCAAAGAAATAGAAGTTAATATGATACGCTGTAGATTAAGTTAAGCTATGTAAGTAGTGTCGGTAAGTTTGCATTTTATTGCTTATAAAATTGCAAAGATACTGTTTTAAATTATCTGGAACAAATATTGCTTTCTGTCGATAAGAATGTGTTTGTAGCGAAGTCTTAGAAAAGTTTACGAGCTTTATATTAAGCTTTACTGAAAATCCCAAGGATCAAAAATTCTAAAAAAAAACTATTAAAGTTTGAAAATGTCACCATAAAAACTGACAAAAAGGAAAATGTATGAATATGCAGTTTAAGTTATGCATGCATTGCAATATACGCACTTGTTGTTAAAATATACATTCATATACAAAATGAAAGTAGTATTTTATTTATAATCCTGTAAAACAAAAAACAAAAGCAAATAAAATCTGCATTCAAATAGCCAAACATATGCAAATGCAGATAAATCTGGCCTTTACTGATCGGTATTCATAAACATTTTTCACTTAATTTTCAAAAACTAAGTTTTTAACTTTTAAATAATACAAGAGTATTTTACTTTTAAACTGAATGTGCATAAAACTTTGCGTTGCTTCTAATGTTTAACTAAATGAACTTTTATTTTTTAGTTTTAAGTCCTATGCTAAAGATATTAAAATAAAATGTATATAAAAGTTTTTACAAAGTGATACAAAAAGCTTGAAAATTATTATAAACTACATTAAACATAATGAACCATAATTACATTCGTAAGTTAATATTGCACTAACATTTATTATAATTGAATTAGAAGATCTTCAATTTTAACTTTTTGACAGAAACGAACGTCGTTTTTTAATCTAAAGAGTTCATGAATCAATTCGGTTTAAAGGTAATATATTTTTGACGTCATCGTATTTTTAAATTCCAAATAAAATTTGAATAAAATTTTGCCACCAGTTATTACATAACCGTAAGGGTATAAACGAATATACGTTCTTTCCTACAGAAAAACATTTTTGTAAAAGCTTTGGGTTGCCAAGTTTTTTAAATTGATACGTTTTATAGAGAGCAGCAATATAAAACGTTTTGTGGAAAGGAAGCTGAAAATCTTTATTGCTCCACTGACGTTTTCATAAAAATTAGCCCGGAGCTTAAGTGCATGCATGGTGTATGGTTTTTGATATAATCAGCTAAGCTCCCCTTTAAATTATTTAAAAACACTTAAAACTCGGCTAAAACTGCTACTAAAACAATTGAAATTATTTTTTAATACTTAAACCGTTTTAAATTGGTTTCAACTAAGGCGAACATCATCAGAAAAAACATTTTTTACGAATTGCGAAAATCATGTCGATTGCCTTTATCTTTAAATTTTAAATTTTTGGTTAAAATCGTTTAGTTCTGTGTAATCGAATCAAAAAGAAAAAAACTAGAAGGATTTAGAAATAAATTGAATTGGAGTTTGGATGATTGCAGAGTTTCTAGAAGAATTCCAGTTACATGCGGCCTAGAACCGCCACAATGATGTCCGGTGCGATACTGAATTGTGCAACTCGCTCAGGATTTCCTCCCACTGCATACAGCTCTATAGTATTTAGTTATCTACAGTTAAAAATGTAATAAATAAATAGAAATATGAAATAGTTTAATTTTAACGCCTGTTTGCTCCAAGTTGAATTAGCCCTAAGAGGATACAATATTGTTAATAAATATGTAAAGTAATTGGGGAAATTGCAATAGGTGATAAGTGATGGTAGAATGAGACCTAATTTCAAGATGCAGTAGTGTTTAAAGGAACTAATCTCCCCTCCCCCTTGCTGACGACAAACTCTTATTTATTATTAGTGTTCTGTAATTCCAAGCAGTAATAAAACAATCTTCCTCTTGCCATACCCTATTCAGGGCGTTGGCTACCTCTCTCCTATGTCTGTGTTTGGTGGGCGGCGATATATATTTTCGCACAGACAGACATAGGGGCCCTACAGTTTAACGTGGGCTCCGAACCACAGGAAGTGCATGCACTTTTTCTCCAGAGAGGTTTTCCTGGGGAAAAATCGACCTCGCTGGTTTCCCGTTGCCTTGCGAGGGAGAACGACCGGGCCGGGGACCGAACCCGGATCCGCTGCATTGGTAGGCTGCGCTCTTACCACTGAGCTACGGCCGCTCTACAATACATAAATAAAACCTTTTTACTTTTATATACATCCAGTATATAAGCTCATAATGCTGGGGATGTGCTACAATTTGGGAAATTCCCCAAGGGTTCACAATGTTATGGACTAGGAGAAGTTTTGGAACTACAAAAACTGTGAAATGATAAAATTTCTCAATATTGACAAATTCTAAAAATTATTGCCTAAAAATTAACAACATAAGTAGTTTTTTAAAATTCTATAAGCTCATAGAGGTAGGAGTAACCTTCAGTTTGTTTCGTGTCCCAGTCTGCTAATTTGTTTGTGACGTTCGATTTTTAGCTTTCCTTAATCCCAAGCCACTTTTTGTAAAAAATCGATCTTTTTTCTCATAAAAATGTGAGGTTTCTAAATAATTAGACATTTTTACAATCAGCTGCCGCAAACCGAGCAGACAGCTTTAAGTAATGCAAACAGGACCAACGGCATTACGCTGAAGCAGCAGCAAGCAGTGAGGTGGTGGCTATGGCATAGCTCGTTCTGAGTGCACGTCGTATTATGTCTTATTCGTTCTGCGACCGGTATCTATACTTCTGGGAGACTACAACGTTGTGGGTAAACACTTTTGAAAACTCCAAACGAACCACTTTGCGCATTTCTTACGCTAGTTTTATGTGGACTGACAATACTATCGGCTTATATTCTATTAAAATGACCTTGCGGACTGCAAGCGAATGAAAACGATGCAGTTAACGCATTTGTCTCGTGAACTGTATTCTATTGCAACTTATGTCGTGGGCAACAAGGTTCTTCGATATTAGGTTAGTTAGGTTATGAAGTAAGGTTGTCTCAATATCTGACAGAGCCGTATTGGTTCCAAAAATGGCGGCGTTCAAGTAGTATTTTTGATCAAAGTCTGCTAATGTAAATCAGAATGGCTAATGCTACATTGTCGCACTTTGAGTTTGAATGATGAATTACGTAATATAAATTTATGTATATTAGACTAACAACTAATGTACTTTATAACTTTTAATAGGTAATACAAAAAAAATAGAAAATAAGCAAACAAAAAAAGTGAAAACAGATTCTTAAATTATGTTTCCAATTGTATACTGCATCTATTTTTCCCCTTTTGGAGTAATTAACTCTAGTTTAAAATATTGTGGGAGCTGTATGAGGTTTTAATTTTATTTATCCATTTTTTTTAACTTAACATTGACGTTCGCCAAAGTGAAGTTGGGAAAGGATAAAGAAGCTACAAAGTATGTGAATTTTTGATTATTAAAAAATATAAAAGTTAATAAAATAAAATAACTTTAATTTTAACCCAGAACAAAATTTACCATTTTTACCTCTTTTGGAACAGTAAATAGTCTCATACTATTGCATGAATGCTTAGACCAGTTTGCGGTACTACATGGCATTTCCAAAAACTTCTAATACCTGGAAAACTAGGTTTGTAAAAAAAACATTTTGGCATAGCTGTCATTCGCCGTTTCAGGAAAAAAAGCAACAAATAAACTATGGACGCCTGTGTTTCGGGCCCAAAAGTGGCTGTCGTGAGATGGCATGTTTTTTAACCAACTGACATTCACAGACCTTGATGGGTAACACTATTAGTTTGAGCTAAGACTTTATATCGAGGGGTTTTGAAAATATACCTAGAATTTAGGTATTAGTAAAGTAAGAAGAAATGCAATTGAAGCACTTTTCGAACTGTATTTCTTCATATGCTCGTTCGTTACCTCATATATTCCGAACGATTGAACCGATCGTGATAAAAATTTGTATGGGGAATTATATCAAAATGTCATTGGAAAAATTAATTTTAAAAGTCCGGAACCGCATGCGGAAATTAGACTCAAACCTTATGGCAATTGCAATCATTTTTTTTTCGAATATTCTAGCTTTAACACGTTGATTGGTATTGTCTTCATTTTTGTCGCTGATATTGTGTTAAATGTTGTTATATGTATAAAAACTATATTATGTGGTCGAGTACGTTTAATGAATCACATGTGATTCTTAATGTACTTTTAAGACATGGCCTGATTAACCTACACAACAAATCCTTGCTATATATTAGAAGTTCTACAAAAATTAATTTTACAGTTTAATTCTACAAATGTAACAGTTAGAATTCGTGAACGTAGTAATAGAGAGTTCTTTTTGACTTGATCGCCGTTTTATTTAAAAACGACTTGGGCGATCGGAATGAAATTTAGCATCGTAGAACTCTAGAAGGAGAAAACAAATTTGGCAGTAATGCATTTTTAATATTGCTTACGATCTAAGGTAGCATCTAACTGCGATAGTACAATAGGATTTTATAAATTCAAGAGGGCCTTTATCAAAAACTGAAATGTAATCGTTACTAAGGAATTGGTTTTCAGTTTATTTATAAGTTCGAGCTTCACTTCGTTGAAGTTCATTTTAATTTATTGTAAATTAAGATTTATTATTTTATGCGTTTGCTGTATGTACTATTGACAGCGATTACATCGTTTTTTCGAACTTGGCTATACAGTCACTTACGCGCAGGCGCCAAATTCAAAAATTACCAATATAAAAATAGTTAAGAAACTGAATAAACATTTATTAACATAAAATATCTCCCAAATAAAACACAAAAGTAATTATTAACTAAATACTTATTATAAATAACTAATAACATAATACTCCACATAAAAATTAACACAGTTAGGTAACTAGAATCTTGTTATCGAAACTGAGTCTTGTAGATACTCACATAAATAATTAAAATTATGTGTAATGCATATAAAAATAACATTATAATAAATTAATAACATATAACATAATCTATTTTTTATTCCAAATATTCGCATTAAGCATTTCCTTACCTGGAATAAATTGTATACAGCCTCTTTTTTCATTTGATTCTTGTTTGGTAGCAAAGTGCTGCGACAGTGTTACGTTTTAACATATTGCTGCAATAGGTTTTTATATGTTAATGTTTTAAATCGCTGAAAATTCGCTCAACCGAGGCATTCGAAAACGAAAAAATTAAAAGTAGCGAAATTACTTTTTGTAGAGTTTTGAATATGATATTCCTGCTGAATTTTTTCCGTGGAATATTTTTATATAGTAGTCTTCTGCACCCAGTTCACCATGTAATCGCAATCCAGGATAGTCTAAGATAGTCTCTTCATTTATTATCTAAGATGTAGATGTTAATATATTGTTTTACTATCAGAATACGTTTAATAACTGTTTTCAGAGATTTAATTTGAAATGCATGTGCTACTTAAGAATTAACGATAGCAATTACAACAAAGGGCGCCAGAATGGCGGAGTGGTTAGGGCACTTGTCTGCTACGCGGAAGGTCTTGGGTTCAAACCCGAAGACTAGATGCCTGGCGGGCGGCCTACACAGTCGATTGTTTAAAATTGGGAACCAAACCCCTCGAGGGGCGAGGTAGGAGGTGAGAAAAGACAGCCGTCTAAGGCGTGGTGCTTACCACACCACCCCGTACTTCATATAAGAGTGCGAGATGGCTGGGTATCGGAAGCGATGGTCCGGTGGCCCTGACCCACCGCATTGCAGGCCAAACTCCTCATTGGAGTGTAGTGTCACCGATTTTACTTTAATTACAACAAAAACGGGGTCCGAAAAGTTGAAACGTTTTTTGATTTCTGTGACTAGTTTCAGGTAAAAACTACGGAAAATTTAAAGAAATTGATCTAATTCCCCTTTAGATACTGTACCCTAAATTCCCAAGTAAAGTTTTTCCATTTGGAAAAATATTCTTGGGATGTTATGATTTAGAGAAAATAAATCTGGGGATTCAAAAGATATATATAAAAAATTACAGTATAGAATTATTAAAAGTCTCTCAGTTTCTGGTCTTAATTTATAAAGCAGAGGTTTTTCTGACTACATTATTCAGTCCTAACACGTATGACATGAAATCCAAATATATTTTAGTAATTTTATTTCTGTTGTCTAAAAATAAGTTTTCTAATAAATCTTTAATCGATCTAGGTAATTTTAAACAAGCTTCAGATGCCGCCAAATGAATCATATGTCAAGAGCATTTCACGCAAACAATTTCAGCAATATTTTTTGTTAAAAGAGCAAAAACTGGCTGATTTCGGCCGACCATTATATTCGTAGTATATGTTGAAAATCAAACAAGATTCGTAAAGGAAATATTTTTTTCTAAAATGTTATTCTTCAGGCTCGTATATGGGTCATGTCGTTACTTTATTAGATACATTTAAAACATATATAACTGCGAACGAACATTGTTTTATGTCATTTTGATTCGTTGTTTCATCCATAATAAGAGAAAAAACGAACCCTGTTCTTGCCACAATTCATATATTTGATATTTTAAATTTTACCTAACCTTTCTCTTACAATATTTGAGGCTTTTGTTCTCTTTATGAATGTTTTTGTTTCGCAGTTTGTGAATCGGGAAAAACTTTGAAACACAACGGATCTAATGTGTCGATTGATAGAAATAAAATATTGTTTGTAGCTAATAAGTCACAAAATTTTAATTTTGCCCTTTGTGCTGCCTCATCTACTGGGTTTCTAATCAACACTGTAATTGTGTTTGTTGTTGCAACTTGCCTCGTATTAATTCTATGCCTACCCGTTTCACTAATGTCGTTTTTATGAGGATTTATATTAGTTCGACAAACCCTGCAGTAAGCCAGTTCGTTTTCATTTCTGGTTGTAACAGGTTATTGCAGCCAGTCCCTATACTCGGAAATGTCAAGCCAGGCGAAGCAAGATTTGTTTGTCCGTTTTTTGGTAGTGCATTTTTTGTTTCGTTTTTTTTGACAGTTTGAACAGAACAAGAGGCTTTAGGTTCAGATTCAGTGGTGGTATTGTTACTTAAAGAGTCGTAGCTCTTCGTCTTTGTTATCGCTGCTAGCCACTACCTAAAATACAGAATAATTTTACTTATTTTAGGTTTTAGATAATGTAAAAAATTGTAGTGTTTACCTCTGAAGAAGGTGGCGTTGGTTGTATTAACCAACGATCCATGCTCATTAAACACAGCACATAAGCACACATCATATTAAAATAACTGTCACAGTCCTACACGCACCAATTAGGTTAGGTTAGCTACTGTTATCATTAAAGGGGAATTACACAAGTAACGCCCTCTATGGTGTGCAGCGAAAAAAAGTTGCAAAGCAACAAACCGGCAAAGATATATTCGGAACCTGCAAAGCATGTATTAGTGATCGCACTGGCCTCTAAGCACAAAACACGGAAATGCCCGTGTGGCAAGAAATAAGAAAGAAGAGACTTAGTTACAATTATGGTTAGAATAGACCACTATATATTTCGTTTATATTTGAACCCATCAAGTGGACATATTTCTAACCATAATTGTAGCTCTCTTCAATCTCTTCTTTCTTATTTCTTTCCACAAAAGCGTTTCCGTGTTTTGTGTTTAGAGGCGGGTGTGATCGCAGATGCCTGCTTTGCAGGTTCCAATTACAATTTGTGTAATTATCTTTTAATGTTATACTTTCGGGGATATATCTGCTTGTTTGCTTTTGGGTTCAATTATGTTCTCCTGATGAGCTTAATTAAGAACGAATCATGTAGTTGGTCTATTCTAACCATAATTTAAACCAAATCTCTTCTTTCTTAGCTATTGTTGTCAAAAGTTAAACAAAATACTCAAGCAATCTCTATGCGGGCGGCATTGGTAGCCAGTAGCGACTAAGCGAGATCGGTAGTACAGCTTGTGACATCACAATTACAAGCGAAGTTTCCGACAAATTCAGCAACGGTAAAACTATTACGTTTTTCATTTTTACCGGCAATATTACAATAAAACAGAAAATTGTTTAAATATCCGCATTTTACCCACATATGATCAATACCCGAAAAATTAACCCACATATACCTAAAACACTCGTATTTCGGGCAATTACTCGCACATTGGCAACACTAGCATACAGTGACCTACCACGATTACCATACATTCTAATACCCTAAATAATGCTTCGTGGCAGGTTTTGCTACATATTGTCGCCTATTAATGCAGCTGTTCGAGTTATTCTGCGTTCGTTAAACAAGCCCAAAGAAAATAGTCTACAGGGTTTAGTTAGAGGATGTTGGAGCCCATGCTATAAAATAATTGCAAACAATCGATCTTGCAGGATATTCCTGATTTACCCATTGTCTTAATTAAGTTCAATAGTAAACACAAACTCCATCTGGTTATACTGCTGCTTGTTGCTAACGACACATTCGCTAACAGATCTTCTAGAATGTAATTAAACAGGTTTTAATAACTTTGTGTGTTTGAACGATCACAAAAGATATGTGGCCCAATGATAGTATTACCTAAAATTCCCGCCCAAACGTTCACAGCAAAACGCACTTGGTGGCTCTTAGTTGTTGTGAGTGTGGATTTTGGTCCGCATTGATGGTTATCATAACACTCCATCACAAGTAAAAATTTCTATACCCGCTCACACAACGTTTTTATAAAATTATTGTCATTTCGTTGTTGATTTAGCAATAATTGACGTTAAGCAGGATAGTAGTACTCAGCATTAAGTTCTGCAGCAGCGTTAAAATTTCCATTCGTTTTGCCAAAAATGTATTACAAGTGAAAAACGCGAAAAAATTTAAAGACGAATGTAAACTACAACAAACAGAATCGGACAGAAAGAGAATATGAGAAAAAAATTAGATTAAAATATTTGAGAAACTGTTTTAAGAAATTCATAGATTTTGTGTTAAACGCCCAATGTAATTCTTAAGTAGGTGTTCATGTTCAGTGCACCTGTGAGAAACTGTTTCTTGTTGTAATAACTGTAAATAAATTAGATTTCAGTACTTTTCTGTGACTAAAAACGGATGGTCAAGTGGTCACATATTTTGAGCTGTGGTGTCATAATTTGTTTAAGGATTAAATGGATAACGTCAACTATCGGAGTTCTAAAGCAAAGAAATCAGTGTTTGGTGACTACTCTAAATTTTGGGTAATTTTGTTATCATTTTAAACTCTCAAAATTATGTTAAATGACGTATTTGTAATGTAATTGGAAGTGCGCAACGATTATACCGAATTCTCCACAGGTAATCAAATACTAATAGTTATACATAAACACAACGCTTTAAGTTCGTTTTTTCTTAAAACGTGAACACTGTTTTATCCATATGGCATTATATTTCTCATGTGTATTTACGTTACGTCGCGTCGCTACCTACAAACACGATTTACTGCCCTGTAACGATTTATTGGTTGAAATCTAATAAACTCCGAACTTGAGAAATATTGAATTACAATTTTGTAGAAGAACTACTGCCAATAAAATCATATAGGCACGGGTTTGAACATAATAGGTACTATAAAGTAAACCACTAAACTGTCGGGTAATCGCCACGAAACCTTCGTGGCATACGCCCATTGCTTCTTGTTTTAACTTTCCTATAATTTCACTGTAGGGAAGTATTGACGTAATATATTTTAAGTATTTTGTTCTCCGGGAACTCAAAAAAACGTTTAAAAAAAATGTATATCTGTGTGGTTATTTGATCACCTTCCTACGTTATAAATTTATCTTCTGTTATGATAATGATGTGAACAATAAGCTACACAAATATAAAATGATATGTGGAACAATAAACAAAACATTAGTAAGTAAAACTAGAAAGGATACCAAACTAAAATTTTACAAAGTAATTACAACACCTGTTGTATGAAAGCGAAACCTGGATCCGATCTCAAAAAGATAAAAGTAAAATTCAAGCCACAGAAATGAAATTTTTAAAAAGAGTAAAAGGATGTACAATACTTGATCAAATACGCAACGAAAATATACAAAGAGAACTAAATATGTATTCCATAAACGAACGAATAGAAGAAAGTAAAGAGAAATGGAAACAACACATAGATAGAATTGATGACAACAGAACTACTAAACAAACACTGGGATACAAACTAAAAGGGAGAAAAGAGGTAGGAAGACCCAGGAAGAGATGGCAACAAAGGTGAAGATGGAACAGGCGTAACATGCCTAATCCATGAAGTGAATAACAAGAAGAAAAAGAAGTATATCTGTGTGTGTGTGCAGTGTTCTACTTCATATAAAAAGTGTAAATGTGGCCCATAACAGAGCGTTATTGCCATTTAAACAGCATTACACATTTTTACTTGTCTACACTTTTAATATAGCCCCACGTTTCACTATTTCATTGGTAGTATTTACTGATACTATCCTCACTAACCCATCACTTCCCGGATGAATGGCACAAAATCTCCTTAATTTCCGTTTAAGTGCAGGGCGATTGTTATCCTTCAGTAAGACCAGCTCCCCAATTTGCATGTTTGTGTGTTGCTCGGCAATTTGATTTGCTGCTACTACTCACCCACATACTCTCGGGAACATCTTATAGAAAAATGTTAAGTCATCTTTTGCAGAGGTTCAAATTATGAAAGGCGATTAATTAAAACGTCTTTCATACCGGCATTAGGCATGGTAGTTATGCGTCATCCCAGTATAAATGTGACGGTGTTAAAAGGTCAAAGTCGTCGGAAGAAAAAGTCATAGCATATAGATAAGACGTGAGTTTATAACTTTTTCAATTTGCGTAATTACCGTTAAAAATTTAAAAAGTTATTGAATTATTATCCAATGTCTTTTTTAAACGATGTTTTGTTAATTTAACTTCCGCCTCCTACAATCCCCCAAAATAAAGACTAGCTGTATAAAGGAATACAGTGCTCATTGCTTGTACTGTGCCCCAAAGTTTAATTATTCTTTTAATTAAAAAGTTACCCAAATTTCTTTACTGAGATGTGGCACCTATAAAATTGATGCCATTATCAAAGTATATATGCGTCAGTTTTCCGCGTCGCGCCTCAAACCTACACAAAATTGCCAAAAATGCTTTACCAGTCAATTCGGTTACTGTTAAAATGAGTTGCCTAAGTAGAAAAGCAAACCAATACGCAAATGTATCATTTTAAAACAGTTTTATTTGTCTATTTCGGGCCTTTACGATAAATGGCCAGCATAATCTACAGCCGTTGCATAAAATGGATACGTCGTAGGTACCATTTTATGTTCTGGCAAATACCCCATTAATTGATTTACTTGCATTGGTTTACAGCACCGTATGCATTCGGCGATGGACAACTGCTCCAGTTTAATGACACCCCGCATTAACATAGAAAACAACTGCATGATGGCTTATGACAGGTAAGAAGAGATAAGCAGAACTGAGCGAAGTTAATGTGCATTAAGGTTGGGTCATTAATTTTTTGCCTTTTTATTAACAGCTATTTGCATTTAAACCAAGAATTACTAAATTTCTTATCGGCCATTATTATTTCAGCTTTCCAGCCTCAGACTTTTTGAAAGCCAACAAAAGTTAAGCAATTTGGCATAACCAATAAGTTTTCTTTAAAAACATTTTGTAATCTTTATCAGCTTCGATCGAAAGTGTGTTCTACAATGATTTACTATTCTTCAATTATTTAGCATTTACAGGTATTTGAATATACATTATATATCTCTGGTTTATGTTATTTTACCAGATAAACAGAAAACAATTTACAAATCTGTGTTGCAATTTATAGAAACCAACTGCGAAGACATAAGTCTCAATTCCAGACTTCCCAAAATATAACCGATTTTATGCTGTATGGAATAATGAAGATATTGTAGGATGTCGCTTCCACTAAAAACAGTCATGGTGGCGGAAGAACTAAGGTTATCGACCAATTAAAAAAAAAATTACAGTAATTGGGAAATTCGCTACACTTTCGGGCTGCTGTTTTTTGGTCCGAAACAAGCTGGTAAATGTTTTACATAAGATTTAGTTCCAATTCAACTACAAGATTCTATGGTGACGAAATTCGCGGATTACCTTGTAGAAACATACATTGACGAAGAAGACGCGAAATTTGTATAAAGGGTTGGGACTGCTGCATCAGATTCGATGTGTCGGTCAACCAATGCGTGTGAATCCTTCCACTTGCCGATAATAGGGCGCCATGCAGCTTTAACCTAGGGATTGTGGTACCTACACATACAAGTAATGGGCGCAACTCTTGACCGTGCACATAGTAAATTAAGCAGAATAAAACCCATTCGACTTTTAACTAGAACATATACACATACACACGTCCCATACGCAGCCTCGAAGCGTCTGAGAACGCATATAACTGAACTCGAAAATAACCAGAACTCGAAATGTATCTTGGTATATCAACTGTTTTTAATATTGTTAAAATGGTTTTGAACGTTATTATTGCGATAATGGTACAAGGTTTTATCAATCCCAAAGAATCGAATAATTATGATACTGATTGCAAAATATTCCCTCTTGATGACCCTTACGTACGAACTTAGATCACATACTTTGTATTTCAAAATATCTGATGCCGGAGCCTGTATTAAACCCATTGTTTTCTTATTTTTAATATCCGTAATGTATAATTCACCCTGTGATACTGTGCTGAACAAACTGATACCCTTTAAAACCTATGAATTATTTAATTTTCATTTAATTTGTAACATGCTGCTTCCAATACAATTTTCACTTCTGTGTGTAAATTGATGTCATCTGAAATGCATACTGCACCGGTAAGCAGGTCATCAACATAAAAATCTCTTAGAGTTGCTTCCGCCCATTAGGGTTTTTGCTTTTATGATCGTAAGCTACCTGTTGTAGTGATCTTATTGCCAAATAAAAATAAGAAGCCGAAGCGGTTTCATAAGTACCCGTGTGTAGTGTAAATGTTCTGAAAGGCCCGAATAGTTTTCTCGACATAAAAAACTATACATATCCTATACATATTTTCAATGTCTGCACATAAAACGTTTACATACGTCCGAAGCCGCAATAAAATATCAAATAACTCCTGGATTACATGACCTACATGTTGAATATCATTTAGCGGTACATTATTTGTTGTTCCGTCCGTGAAAAACTGCCCTTAATTTTATTGTTGAGTTATTTTCCTTTAAAACTACATGATAAGGTGTAATGGTTTAATTATTACCACCGTTCTAGAAGTCATTTATTTTATTTTAATACCGTTTACACCATCTAGTTGTGTATGTGTGAATACGCTTAGATTTCGGAGTGTTTCTGCGAGTTACGCATGTCATAATTTTGGCGATAACTTGCGCGAACGTTTTCTGGGCATTCGTTTTGATTTTTGCTTGGTCCTGTGGACTGAACGTGGTTTCTTTGGTCTTTAAAGTTTTCAAGATATTTTATTAATTTTTGAATGAGGGTTGAATGTTAAAAACCTCTTTTACTTATTCATTATTCTAATGAAGTCGTATTGTTTTAGCTCTTTTCTTTCATATTATATTTGAGCTGTGTAGTTCGATTTGGTTGTCGATTTGTTTGGATGTGTGACAAGATGGAGGCTCGGTTTTGATGGTGTCGAATCGAACTGCCATCGCTTAGTATTTGCCTCATCTGGAAAGATTGCTATGAGGTTTGGTTACTTTTTCATCGTGGAAGAGTTGTCAAAGCGTTTCATGGTGATATTTGGGCAATTCCCGTGAAGGATGACTTGTTTTGCTGCGTTTGGATGGTCCATTTTTGCTGTTCTGAGGATCGGAGGAGTGCAGTTCTGTGGCAAGTGTTTCAGTAATAAAATTTCAAAAGAATGTTTATTAATTATCAAGTAAATCAACGCAAATCACTTTCACACGCTAACTTAACTTGGAAGCAGCTGATAGGGATTAAATATTTGATTACAGCAAGATAACTATTATTTGGGTACACCTGTTACAAGTTTGTATTCTTTTAAATTGTCCAAAAGAATAAACTTAATCTATTTTCCAAAGTCTTTTATGATAGGCTCGCATTTTACTAAATTTAAACAAAGTTGCTTGTAACAGGGCTGTAGGGCTTGAATGTGTTTTGGTTTGTATTATTGTCAGCGTTTAATTACCTGATGTGAAATATATGCATATATTAAATTGGTATTCATATTTAAGCAGTCAAGTACTTTCTCGTAAAATTTTGTCGCTAGGTAATATTGGTACTTTCTCATGTTATTTTTATAAATATACGTATTTTGTTTACTTATTATTTTTAACTATTAATTATTGCTGCGCTGCTCTCCGAAGTGGTTGGTGATTTTTGTTTTTTTTTAATAAACATGCATAAGTGCATTTATGACTTTTTGAATTATACCTTTCCTTTAATGAAACATATAGTGATCAATTTGAGCGGAAATTTTGTATTCACGCTCTAGTTCCCTCTGTTGTGAGGTCGGGGTATTTATTTATTTTAATTTTTGATATAGCCACTTTGTTTATGTTCGAAATTTAACTTTTTGTGGAATTAAATAATTCTTATTTTAAAAAAAGTGGTTATAGAGGTAATACGCCTCTTTTAAACCTAAATTTGGGTTAATTAGTTGCGTCAAGTGCCCATAATGTTGGTAAAACTTACATATTGCTGTTTTAGGGTGTCATTTTTGTTTAATAACCGTTCTGAATTAAAAAAAAACTCTTTCTTGCCGTTTTGAACGAGTTACTTAGAACAGTTGTCGGTTTTTAAAGGGTATTGAAATTACAAGTCTACCCTTAAAATTCTTTTCAGTCGTTTCTATGAAACGCTTTTTACAAATTTTTTCATTAAACGATAAAATCCGTTCACATTTAACCTCCTTTAACTACAAGAATATTTTAAACTGATCCAGTACGTCAATATTTTTCGCAAAATTACAAATGGGATTTTTTGACTTCGTGTGTTTGTAACAGAATGGACCAGCTGATATCCACCCTAATGTATTTTTTTTGTAGTGTTGGTTATTTTCTCCAAACCTAATGCTTCCAGGAGACATTAAATCCCAAAAGACATTTGCCTCAAGTAATACTTCAACCTTATCAGATTTATGAAAATTTGAATTTGCTAATTTAATGCTAGATTTAATCTAGTTTTTACCTATTACTGATAGATTAATTTCAGTTCTTGTTAGCTTTTAATTATTACATAGTTCAGTGGTTACAAAGCTACTTTCTGATCCACAATCTAATAAAGCCCGTTAGTATTTCTAATTTCCCCTTAAATCCTTTACTTTCACTACTGTCGATCACAAGACCTGCTGATTCTTTATGCTACTGCAATGTGCTACAACCGCATCCTCATGAACTTTAGTTTCTGCTGAGTTTGTACTAGTTGTACCCTGATTTATTTATAAAGTAAATGGTAGCTTTTATAGCAAAACACACTAATTAATGTTACACCGTCTTTTTCTCTATCTTTTGATGTTAATTAAGTGGTAGTTGATTTTAACTGTTTGAAATTACGTTTTTGATTTGCATACATCTTTTTAATTTCTTCATCTTCCAGCGTTTCTAGTAGCTTACACCTTCCCAAAAAAAATTATTGCATATCCTCTAATTTTAGAGATTCCTCATTTAATTTAATTTGACCAACTAATTTGGTCGAAATTAAGTATATTAATAATGTACCCCAATGTTGAACCGGTTGGCCCAGTCCTTCTAGTGCCAGTAATGTTTCAAAAAATCATGTAATAATTTTGTAATTCATATGTCATTTCATGTTGAACCATTGGTAAATTACATAAAGCCTTTAGATGATTGTTTACTAATAGCTTTTTACTCTTGTACCTATCGCATGGTAATTTTCAAGCTATTTCATAATGTGCCCCGCTTGTTTCTAAAGACCTAATTACTTGTGCTGCTTGACCGTGCAAGCAGGACCTGAAATAAAGCAGCTTCTGTATGTTAGTTAAGCTTTTGTTTGAATAAATAGATAAATTAAAACAGTTTCTATATTCTAACTAATTCTCGCGAGAGCCCGAAAATTTAGGAAAATGCATTGTTGGTAGCGCAACGTTATTATTCTTAGAACTAACAACCGAACCACTGACTCCCAATGCCCTGCCATTTTCATATTCGTTTATAAAATTGTTTTGCCTTTACAATTGCTGCACGATACGCAGCTCCCTCGCCGTATTGTTCCAATAAATTTTCGTCGTCCCCAATCTGTTTTTGTCTTTTTTATTTTACGTAATTAAACAAGCCTGTAGTTATCATGCCTGCCTGCTTGCAGTGGACTGTAGTATCTGTGTTGGGTTTTTCCAGTCACCCCTCCAGACCAACCCTTGCGCAGAAGAAAGAATTCACGTTAAGTCATGACACCGGAGAAAACCTTTGTCTTCATAGAAATTTCATATAAGTGGAGGTTGGAGCTGCACTTAAGGGTGGTTCGGAGGAATTTTTTTTGTAAAAGAAGATGATTCTCATTCTACTAGAGGGTGGCTTGAGGCTATTGTTTCAATAAAAATGAATTTTTTGAACTTGATTTCTTAGGAGTTGGGGTACTGACTTGAGGAATATTGAAACAAGAGATGATTTTCGTCATTTTCAACACTTGTTTTTTTTAACGTTTATAAGGGCACTGATGGGTAGTTTGGAAGTGTTGATTTTAAAAAGCGGACGATTGCAGTTGTTTTTAGAAATTTAAATTATTAGAGGTTGGGGTTAGAATTGCTGCTTTAGAAAAGGGGATGATTGTATTCGTTTTTAAAAGTTGTCAAATTTAAAAAATGGAGAATGGGCTTTGAGGGTGGTTTAAAGATGTTGCATTCGTAATTATATAATAAACTTGTATTTATTAGAGGTTGTTTCTAAAATTTGAGTAAATAAAAAATTGACAGTGGCTGCTTGGGGGTTACTCTAATTATTTTTTAATTTTTTCTGATTTTATGTTGTATGGTATTTTCTAAACGCAGGCAATGGCCATTTTTGAAAAACTTAAAATCTAGTTTTCGCCTCCTGATCATCTTTGGAACTTGCTTTTTTGCGATTACTGAATCAAACTGTTCTGATAAGCGGCCTGAAGTAAGCTGTTCAGTGTCCATAAGGTTTTCTCTCATTGGGATGTTCCTGCTATTGCAATTTAACACGAACATACCGAGTTTGGAGCAGAAATACGAAATTTTTAAAAAACCTGGAATCGATGTTGTCTAGACAGGGGATGGCTTACGCAGATGGGCTAGTTGTTACGCATAGACTGTGAACCTGAGAACGTTTTTCAAGGGCGGCTCAACTGAAGTAAAGCAGCTTTACCCTTACCCTTTGCTAAAAAACTTATCTTAATTATTTGTGGTTTCATACTATCAGTGTGATTACTAATCTTTTGAACATAAATTGGGTTTATTTTAAGGCGTCTGGGCTGTAAAGAGGCTACAGACATTTACACACAACAGTGCAGCAATTTTAGGGTTTCTAGGCGTTTTGGTCGTAATGTCTAGCTGAAACATGTTTGTCATAAAAGTTCCTATTTTTAGCCGTACCTCGTAAGCCCAAAACAAATAAAACTACGGTGAAACGTCGCTTGTATTCGAAAACCCAACAGCGATCACAATACATTACTCACCTATACTTCGAGTAGCTGCAAGTAAGGTAAAATTACAAATTTATTGAAAAGAAAATGTATTTATGTATTTTAAAGTTTAAAAATTAATATTTTGTAGTGACATTTAGTATGTCTCTCCATTGTGGTTTCAAGTCAGGTACTGTATACAAGTACATGTGTAAACGTACTCTAGAAATATTTTCTAAGTTGCTTACCGAATGATCTATACATGTTTGTTACCCACAATCATAATATTGAAAGCAAGCTGATCGTTATAATCGTGCGTTTGATATTCTATCTTTGAAGTAACTCACTAAAACCTGTAGCTGTTTATCGAGAAAGGATCGCAGTTCTAACGCTAGAGATGAATATTAAATTTTCTTAGCCTAATGTTCATGTTTCAAAGTGCATGTAGTAGACTGTGTTTCCTCCAACCAGGCGTGGTATTACGTGCTTGCAATGTTTGAACTAATAAATGAAAGCAAACCTTCGCTCAATAGTAATCCCCAGTAATCCTCGTTATTCGATCAAAATTGAAAAGAGCGACGAAGCGTTCTGTAATCACTCGCTAGCAATTTCACATTGCTGTTGAAATTCGGTTCGTTTACCCCTCAGGTACTGTTATATTCAGTTTTATTCATTGAAATAGATTCAATATTCAAAGTTCTGTTGCTTACAGCTATTGTTTTATATTCTTTGTCAAAGAGAGAACAATTTGTCGCTTGGAAATGGCTGTCTTACATAGTTTTTGTCATTTTCTCCCCCCTGAAGAGTTTGGCAGAATTACAAAGTTTTTCCGATGCTTGCGTTGTAGCAGCTCTCTAGGAAATCTAAAACGAAGAACGCGACAGTCTTAATTTTGCATTAAATAAAATAAAGGCAGTAAATGCAAAACAAAAGATTCGCACTGTTTCTATTTTTCAATTGCTTATTTGGTCGATAAGAAAATCTCACTAATGTATTTTTTTAATAAACGACCTGTTGTACATTTTGAAGCACTGAAATTAGTGTTTATAGTCAAACCCAGCAAGTGCGTATCAATATAAATGTACTCACCTCTAAATTATCCTCCAAATTCTTTCGTTCCGCAAAAGGATTACCGTTGTGGGTACCTGAGTACTAATGCACCTTTAAAAGTTTAAACATAGGTAATAACTACATAACGAAGCAGGAGGATTAAAGCTCATATGCTCCACGCTTAATTATCTCTTTTATGCATACAGGTCTCGAAATACAAAAGTTTCCCAATTACTTTCTAAACGTTTCAGTAGCATCTATCTTTGAAAATTGGAAATTCTACAGAAAAGCTTAAGTGGCAATTATTTAAATATCTTTTTCCCCTTTAACCCTTTAACTTTATTAGGTTAGCGGAAAACCGGCGATCTGGTAAGCTGTGGGTTTCGGCTCAATACCACCGCCGTAAGAAATTTTTCTGTGGGGCAGAGGAAATAAATTGCCCCGATATTGTTCAGACACCATATAACAATAGCTACTGAATTGTCTATAATTACTAAGAAATTATTTCTATTTTTATTCACCGCACAATTAATATAGTGACTATCTTTCAGACGCCCTTGTGAGCGCGTGCATCCTTCCTTTAACATTTACTATCTGAACCCGTGGGCTACGTACTACGCTTTTTGGTACTGTAAAAAACAACAAATAAGCTGTGTCGAGATGTGAGATATCTTCTTATGATTATTCTTTAGGAGTAAATTCCCGACCCAGCGAGACTGACATCACATAATCATTGAAATAAATGTATTAAAATTATAATTATATTTTTTGATTGTATACAGTATTTTTAGTAAATGTACCCACTTTACCTTAAAATCAGCCCTGTCAGTCCGTACAATACAACAGTATTGTAATATGTCACTTTTAGTGTTGGGCAGTGGGAAATTTTCATATAAAAACTTTCCATCGGAAACTAAAAATGGAAAGTTTTTCAGGCAACTCAAAATCTATGTTTTTCTGACATTATAACCTATGTCAGTAGTAAATTTTCAAATAAGTTTACCCTTGTACGTACTGATTACTGGTTGATTTTACCCTGACGACGAGCAAAGGCCTATTTATGAAGAAAGTACCGATAGTGAGTATAATGACTACAAAGAAGAAGGCAAGAGCGAGACTGATATCAAATAAAAAATAATCAATATATTGTACTGTTCTTAATAATTATTTGAATAAATATTCTTACTTTTTGTTTTAATTTGATTGGTATTTATAAACTAAGCTCTAAATCCTCGAACAGTAAAAAATGTTCACTTCAACTATTTCTGCAATTGCAACTAGCAATTAAAATTAGCCAAGGTATAATACTTAATAAAATTTGCATACTCCAGACTAAGAAATATTCAATGTTTTCTTAAGTTTCCATACTTTGGAAAGTTTCTGTGGAACTTTTCCATAGAAACATTCCAAGAAATATATTTCGAAAACTTGCTAAACTAGTCACTTTTATGTTACACACGAATTTTAACTAACAAGCATTTCATGAATTTTTAGTTAAAACTCTCATGAAGGATTATTTTACTCCGAAACGTTACGTTATGAAAATAAAAGCATAAATTAAATAGTTGTTAATGCATTTTACCGCAGCCCACACATATTTGCGAAAGCTCACCAGATCAAATTGAATCAAAAGTCGATATTCTGTCTTAATGTACACCCGCCGCGCGTGGCTTTGTTTGCGTAATCTGCAGCCGTATGTGTCGTTCCTGGAGATGGTTTAGATAATAATAGCAGTCAGCGGTTTGCGTTCCAATAATATCAATATACAGTGTAAACCTAATATTCTTATGAGCATCGAAATCTGTACTGGAACGAAAGATGTCAGTTCATAAGAATATGCACCTTATACAATGGACGCGTAAAGATCTGGTATCTAATAGTGTCGTCACTAAAAGTTGAGATTGAATCAGAATTTGTTATACAAAATAATTCTTAAATTATTAAATGAAGATAATAGTAAAAAAAGTGTTTTCTAATTGATTTATAAATCTTGCAAAACGGGAAGAAGATTGTGTAATGTTGATATGTTTACTTAATTTTTGTTCTTCACTTCTTCGTTAACGTTATAAAATACGAGTAGAATTTATCGCTTTAATAATAACTTGAATTAAAAATGAGTGAAGCATTTTGCCTGGACTTTCCTTTCTTATACTTTACGAATTGGTACTCATATATACAAAAGCATCAACGTTATAAACGCATACATCGTCATCGCCGTAAACCAGCTAGAACGACCGCATATTAAAAACATCATTGCCGCAGGCAATGGCCGCCGTATGACCATGCTGTAGCTAAATAATTTTCTAATTTTTTGTGAAAAACGATTGGATTTATATCGTTTTTGAAAAAAAATTTCTTCGGGTTTAAAGAAAACCAGAGACGAAAGAGCAAATTTGTCAGCAAAAAAAGGTGAAACAGAAATTTTATTATCATTCCCGTTTAAAAAGGTGGAAATGTTGAATTTTTAAAAATCCATAGAAAGTGTCACAGAGAAATTAGCGGATAGGGCAGGATCGAAATTTTCATCGTTTCTAACATATATTTAACTCCATCGTTTTTATCTATCTGATTCCGAAGTTTCAAATAGTTTTTGACTCATAAGGCAATTAAATCATGATTTTCAAAACGATCGTAGCGGCAACCATTTTAAAGCTGAAAACAAAACATTGCATTTTTGCTAAGGTCTTCTATTTCGGGAGGCCCGTTGGAACACCGCCTGCACCACCCTGGATTACCGTGACGGCTCCAAGTTCTGGAGTCGTTTCCGTGCCATGACGGGGCAGCGGTCGGTAGCTGCAAGCCACCTCCAACACCGGGGGGAAGTGATTGTGGACGCTCAACGGCAGGCGGACGTCTTCGCCGACACGATGGAGCAAGTCCACCAGCCACCCGAGGACCCCGTTTTCCGCGAGGAAGCCCGCAGGAATATCGACTGGAGCATCAACGGTTTGCATGTGTCCTACCCCCTCTACCTAATCCCCCAAGCCCATCCCGATCCCGAACTAGCTTACGACATCCTCCAGGCCGTCTCCGAGGGGGAAGTTTGCGCCGCGATCGCTCGCGGCAAGAACTCCGCCCCCGGCAACGACATCCTCACCCGGCGAGTCCTACGCCAACTCCCTCCATCCGCCATCACACTCATCACCTTGCTTTTCAATTCATGCTTGCTTTCAGGTTATTTCCCGGCGCCATGGAAGTCCGCCACCGTCGTGATGATCCCGAAACCTGGACAGGACCGCACGGACCCCTCCTCCTACCGCCCCATCGCCCTCCTGAACGTCTTGGGAAAGACTTTCGAGAGGACTCTCACAGACCGCCTCGCCCACTTCCTGGAGGACCTCCACCTCATCCCGGACCTCCAGTGCGGTTTCCGCCCTGGCAGAAGAACGGCCGATCTCCACCTCCGGCTGCAGGCTGACGCCGTCACAGCTGCCAACGCCGCACAGTGCACGCTGTTCATCATGTTGGACATCGAGAGGGCCTTCGATTCCGTCTGGCACCAGGGGCTTTTGGAGAAGCTCCGCCGTACGGGAATTCCTATCCCTTTCCTCCGCCTAATCCGGATCTTCCTGGATAATCGGTGACACTGTGTGCGGGTACGGAATTGCACTTCCCGTCCGTACTCGCCCCGTGCCGGCGTCCCTCAGGGCTCCATCCTTTCCCCCATCCTCTTCATATTCTTCTGCCACGATATCCCGATCCCCCGAAACCCAATGGTGCGGCTAGTCCAATATGCGGACGACACCGCCCTTTGTGTATCCACCGCTACCTCCGCCCGAGCCTCCCGTCTCCTGTCGGCCGCACTCTCCAGAGTCGAACGTTGGTTTCAGCAATGGAGGGTTAAGCCGAATCCCACCAAGACCCAAACCATCTTTTTCCGCTATCCTAACCTCCACCTCCGTTTCGACCCACGCAACGTCCAACTCACGCTGTGGAACTCCCGGCTGAGACTTGCACCCACACTTTCCTATCTGGGTCTTGTCTTCTCGGCTACTCTCAACTGGAACGTGGAGGCTCGGCGGGTTCTTGACAGCGTGCAGAGGCGCAGCAACCTCCTCACCTGCCTCCGCGGCGCTTTCCGCTGCCACCCCCGAACCCTTACCCACACCTATAAAACTTTCATCCGGCCAATAATTGATTTCCGTTTTATCTGTTTCAGCTGCGTCGCGGGCTCCGTCACGGAGAGGCTACGTCAGAAGGAGCGGGCCATCTGTCGGAGAAACCTCCGCCTGGGACCAATGCACCCTTCGGGGAAAGTTTGCCCTCGCGGGGATAACTCCGATAGACGCCAGGTTGGCTCAGCTGCGTGGCAACTACGTTGCGAAGGCCGTGACGCTACAACGAGAAGCCACCCTTAGCGTCCTGCGGACACCTGTCGAGCGCCGTAGGAAACCCAGAAGAAAACTGAGGCACCCGCCCGCAGCCCTACTCGTGGACGCAGAAGACCTTCCCCAGGGCCTCCAGGGCGTCATCGAGGAAACCCCGTTGGCATTCCGCTAACGGGTGAAGACCAGGACCACTCCAAGCTAATCTAATATTTTATCTAATTTTTAACCTAACTTAATTAATCATCATCTAACTTTGTGTTTTTTTTTTTTTGTAACCTAAAGTCAATTTAGCCAGGCTGAAGAGGAGACAGCTCCTAAAACAGCTTTTGATATGTAGTATGGACAGATTAGTCGTAGGCTTATTTTTAAATATGCTATTATTGAATGATTTGTATATACTATGTATTAATAAATTTCTTTGAATTGAAAATTCTATAGCATGTTGTTTTCAGATTTGGAAAACTCTGAGTGGAAAAAAATTGTACGAAACCTAACTTCCGCTTTCGTTTCCGGTTTTTGATTTTATTTAAAACTTTTTTTCCGATTAATTTTTGATAACCCTTACAATCCAAGGCTCATTGAAATCGAAACATCCGTTTACGAGTTAATGAGCGCGCGCACACCTTCATCCACCCACCCACCCACAGTTAGATATATTTTTTTAACCACCATTTAAGTCCAAAACATGTATTTCCTTGAAAATGTCGGTTTAGACAATTTTCATGAAATCAATACTTTCCTATACTGAAAGTATAGGAAAGTAACAATAAGGAAGTATCAATCCGTTCGTTGCAGTTATTACACGAAAGCAAGCTGTGAAACGTCATAAAACTTTCGCACTATGTAATTTATTATGGCTGTTAACTTGTAAAAACTTTTAGAACTTATGTGTGAAACTGGAAAGCTTACTGTACAATTTACATTGCTGGTCACACCAACTTTTGCTACAAACTAAGTAATTACTATTTCTATGTCATTTAACGGAACACGGTACGTTTTGTTAGCGTTGTAGTTTTAGTACTCTTGTTTTGTTGAACCCACATCATCTACGTACTATTAAATCATCAACAGTACACTAATAATTATAATCATGTATAGGGTGTCCCAGCCAAATATCCCAAGCCTTATAACTTTTACTTTATAAGATACGGGTTTGAAGGCTAAAAAAATATTTTAAAAATAAACAGTAATTTCTAAAGTGTATCGCCGTTTTCAAATTTTGCTATTACACAATTTTGGTTTTAAATATTTTAGTTGTTTTTCTTCAAATAGGACCATATATTTTTAAACATTTCACTGGAAAGAGAATATGTTCTCTTTTAAATGATGTACATTTTTAAACGAGATTTTTGTGAAATTCGTTAAAAAATTCTATATGAAAATGAAATTCAAACATAAATATTTAACTAATAAAAATATTAATAGTGCAGTAATTAATAATAAAATAAAATCTTGGTATTCGTTTCACAATTTGTTGATTTTTATTCACTCGACTCGAGTTTCAACCATCTCAGGAGTTTACAAATTTGGCTTTAAGATTGGTAATTGCAGTCAGATGAAACTGCAAAAAAATGAGGTTGGTTCGCCAAAAATGGGGGAGGGAAGGTGTGCTCTATTTCAAAATAAACGGGCTCGAAAAAGAACCTTAAATTTGTATACTACGCATGTCGAAAAGCCGATTTGCGCAAACGCGATCTCTCTATTACCTACCATTGATTTTTCGTTTGTTTAAAAATTTACGAATTTCTGCTTCAAGATAGGTATGAGCATGTTAAATGACAATAGGAAAAACTTTCCATTGAGGAAACATCACTGAAAGGTTTCCTTTTGTTCGTTTACCTGAAAAGATTAATTGAGTCACCAAATTATGAAATCGATTTTGAGATTTCAAAGTATAAACACTGGTTGTAACATATAACCACTGGAATGTTTCAAAAATGGGGGGGGGGGGGGGTTACTTCAAATTAGATACGCTGAGAAAAGAACCTTAGATTCGTATTCCATACATGTAAATGTAACAATTTCGGCTTCAAAATCAGTTTGAACATGTTAAATGACAATAGGTATTGTATACACTTAACAAATACTAAAAATAAAAATTTCTAAATTTTCAAAATAATTTCCTAAACTTAAAATTTTTTCTAGTTTCAAAAAATTTCAAAATTTCGCAAAATTTTCAAAACTTTAAAATATTTCAAAATTATCAAAATTTTCACTAATTTGCGAAATTACGTGAATTTTAAAAATTTCACAAATTTTCAAAATTTCAAAAATGATGCAAATAAAAAATGTTAACTGAAATTGCTTCAAATTTCAGAAAATTTCAATATGCCCAAAATTTCAAGTTTTTTCAATATTTTCAATTTTTTGTTGGGTCAGCCTCGGGGTCAGCTTCGATATTGCTTCATAGTCATAAGAATCATATTACCACGAAGGAATGAGATCACCGGCCGGGCTCTAAAATATCCCGGCAGGAGAAGTTAGTCATGTTAAAGCTACGTTGTTTGCAACACGCGTATTATGATGTGAATTAATCCCTGTAACTTTACAAGTTAATATAATTATTGAATGTTTTGGGATTGTTTTCTTACATTTTGTTAAAAATTTGTATTAGATTTTAAAATTCTGAAAATTTATAAATGCAAGGAAGGCCCTTAGCGGTTTCCTGGCAGCTTTTTATCATCACTTTTTGATTTTCAATTTTTTAAATTATCCTTTTTATTTAAACCTTTGTTTTCTATGTGTAAAATGTTAGTATCTGCATGTTTGAAAAATAGATTGTTTGTAATGCAATGTTGGGAAATGGCAGATGATTGTATTTAATTGATCTAGTGTGTTCTTTGCGTGTTGTGCTAAAACTGTGGCCTGTTTATGCCATATTGTACATATATTGCATCACAATTCGACCAGTCTATTTGATTTGTTTGAATAATTTTCTATTTTGTGTTTATTGTTCACTAGATGTTTATCTAACAAAACAAGAGCAACAGTTTAAATAAATTAGAAAATTGAAAAAATTGAAAAGCCTAAGTAACAGCAAAGCATAGCAACACATGTGTTAATACTTAAAAGCAGGGCGGCGACGACAAAATTCTACAAATTAATTCGGTAGTTTATTCGTAAACTCCTAAAGATAACTGAGTTGGTTGAAACTCGAGTCTGGAGATGAAAATCAACGGACTGTAAAAGTGCTTTATTACTATTATACTATTAATTTTTAATAGTTAAACAATTTATTCTAAATGTTTCACCACGTGCCTACCACACAATCAATTCAAATTAGAAATTAAAACATTTTAAATAATATTATCAGTAGTATCAAAAGAAAAAAATTACTGCATTTATAATGATGATATTATGCTCGCAACTTTTCTGAACAATTAATATACATTAAATAATCAAATATGCTAGGAAAACCGAGAATACAATTAAAAAATACCATTTAATTTCCAACTTGCAACGCAGAACATTTTACAAAATTTTAAAAAAGTGCAAACTACATTAAATTTACCCTTTTCAGCATTTGTTAAATGTACCAGGTTATTAAATTCAAATCAGTAACGATCGATAAGGCAACCAATTTCTCGATGAAGAAAGTTTGAACTGAATTCCGTAGACTACAGTTAAACTAAAGCGTGGCATTTGTTTATTTCTACAGATTGCTACGATAATAATATGTACATGCTTTTTTATTTCATTTTTAATTAGCATTATTCAAAGGTTTTGGTTTTTAAATGCGTTATGCAAGATGAAAATAATATTAAAAGAAATATAATCCTATTAACGCCGGGTATACGGTCCGTTCAAAAAATTACGAGCTTATAGCGCTTCTGCTATTTACTTTACTATTTTTTTTCCATTAAATTCAAATATCAAACGCCATCTTGTACTCCCGGAAATAAACGGTAGTGACATAGACTTTACTTTTTCAAATATAACACTCTGTATATTGTCTCTAAGTTCAATCAGATAATTAAAAGAAACATGTGACGTAGAACTGTCAAGCTAGTTAATTGTCGTATTTGAATCACTACTTCTGTGTTACTGTTAGTTACTGTTCTTAATACAGTTATTCAAATTCGACAGTAAAGTGTTATTTCATAAATAATGAAATTAATCAAGCGTTGTTTGAAATGCACAAAACTTATATTTGAGATGGAAGAAATAGTGCTGAGGCCGCGGGTCGTGCTTATACGTGCAAAGCACAAAATATTTCTCAATTTGCATCATTACGTTCCTAACAAGAGAGCCATGTTTTTTTTTATTTCTATGATTGAATCCGTGAAAACTGTGATTTAGAAAAGTTCACAATTTCCAGTTTTATTACATTCCAACATCGTTATTTTTCATGATGAAATTTTTTTGAAAGACTCATTATTTTAGTAATAAAAAGTTCTTTCATAATATTGAACAATATACTGCTCCAGGTCCGAATCTGGTAGTTTCTAATCGGGAGGGTTTAATTACATTTCTCAACACCGGGAGCGCTCAGGAACACGTTTTCGACTGTCGGAAGAGCTGGGGGGAGACTAAATTTTCTTGCTATGTTTGAGACACAGTCATTTATATATACTTTACTTTTTTGCACAGAATAGCACCACTACAAGAAGACGAACTGAGCGAAGCGTTTCGCTTGGACTTTCCTATACGTTAAGAAATTATGTTACCATATTTCAAAAGTATGTTTGTAAATTTGTTTTAATGTTTTACGCAGTAACAGTGACTTGTAAGGCGGTACCAGTGCTGCCACAATACCGGTTCGGCGAGTAAAAGCCTACGCTGGTAACTTGTTAGTCATACACGCCGTGTCCTAGTGTGCAAGACGTCATATGAGACAAAGACATAATACTAAGCCGCCACCCCACCTTCTAGTCTACCAACTACATGATAAGCTCCAAGCTGTAGGTACGTACCCGTCTATGCCTGCGAGATTCTCTTATTGTATTAAGAAAGTTTCCTTTATAAGAAAAAAATCGATTAATCGAAAAGCAAATTCGTCCGCCATAAACATGATGAAAGGGATTTTCAAAATATTCATGAAAGGCGTCGTCGCAGCAATGATACGAGCAGACTGGGACACCAAAATGTCGGTGTTCTTAGCCTTATGAGCCTAAAAAATTTAAAAAACAAAAAACAATTGTGTGGTCAAATATTGAGCATTATTTTTAATGTTTCATCATCATCATCTGACATGGAGGTGACTCGAAGGTCGAACCTGGATTACGCCAGGCCCACCCCATGGCAGTAGGTGGGTAGGGGTTTATGTGATAGGTTGGGATCGGGTGGGGTGTTGAACAGCGTTAGCATGTCTGCAATGCATACCGCAAGACACCGCTGCTGCAACACAGGATAGTTAGTAGGCTACGCATCAATAGGTGTTTTGAGCACGTAACCAAGACCGTTACACAGTTATGCAATTTAACTTAATAACCTTTGATGTCAAAGTTGCACATAATTCTCATGTCACATATCGTTCACATTGTTCTAAGATTACACATTGCCAATATCTTAATTTTTTAATAGGTCATAAACTACTTAAAGGTTACCACAAAACTTGTTTAAACTTTATTACAACTTAATTGTATAAGGTTCCAGCAGTTCGATTTTACTCCATTCTATTTTAAATTTCCCCTTTGCAGAAAACAGGTACATTCATCGTTTTCTTTCTCATTAGTATGTTCTTCGTCATCCTTCTTTGTTTTTTCACCCTTCCTCATCGTCTTTCTGTCTCCTCTTCCCTGTTAGCCTGTTCTTCCCTTTCAATCGATTCTTAATACGATTCTTCAATCAGTGTGTATATTCTTCTAGTCTCTCTTCGTTTATCTTCTTTTCTTCTTACCCATTGCTCCCATATCTGTTTAGGTATGCCTGTGTTTTGAATGTCCTGCTGTAATGATCTGTTTACCGTATATCATGGTCTTCCGATCTTCTTTTCTTCTGTTTGCATGGCATAAGCTTGCTGTAGAGGATGATTGGCATGTCTTCTCAGAATATGTGCCCAATATCTAATTCTTGATGTCCATTTCTAGTTTTCATAGATCCCGTTTCTTCTTTGGCTATGATGCTGCCGTAATGGTTTCTGAAACCGTCTGCTAATGTCCTGTAGGGTATTTTTATTACCTTGAGTGGTTGATTGTTGTCTGCCGGAGTGTCTGTGGAGGTTGGACCTGCTTCGTAGTGTATTTCTATCGACGCTTTTATAATTTCTGTGCTGCTGCTGTTGATTCGGCTCTTCCTCAAAATTCCTATTTTGTCTTAGTTTTTAATGTTTTGGCAACATTTTTTGAAAATTATGTATGCTCGTTTTTAAGTAATAAAGCGTCACAAAAAAAAATCGTAGAGGCGGGCCACCATTTTAAACATAGTTAGTACGACCAAAAAAGCGTTGGATTTGTCCTATAGTCTTCTATCAGAACCCGCTTAGAACACAAGTTCCTACTTTCTGAGAAAAATGCTACAAAAAATGTGTAAATTCCGCTTCCGATTTCTGATTCTGTTTTTAAAATCTTATTTTGCCGATGGTTTAACAACAGATTATTCATTATATGTCATAATGTCTCATTTCACAGTTTAATTTGCAGTTGCTAATTAATCAGATTTTATTAACACTGATAAAGCTACTATTTATTTATCATGCTAAACTCCAGTGGTGTACCGTTCTGAAGGGATAATATTCTTCTTTGATTTTGTAAATAATGTTTTGTACATAATAAAAAGACATTCGCTATTCATTTAATCTCATATATGTTAGTATTGTAAAAATAGAGCAATAAAATATTGTATATAAATTTTAATTCACAGTATTTCAGTTGTTGTCAACGAAACTTGGCTTTTGAGCTATTCAGAGTAGTTCAACCTTATCAGCTCAGGCAGTGACTAATCAAGTGAAAATTTACTCGTTACATCCTAATTTATTCGATTGTACATTTAAACAATTAAAGTTTCTAAAGGGCTTTAATAATGGCTTCTATATACATGAGTTGAATTATCGATAACAATTAGTCAGCAACATTTTTGCTTGACGTAGCTGACATACTGTTGCTGTTTGTCAATTAATCTATACCAGTGGAACCCGTGGGCTATGCCTCACGTTTCTGTGAAATAATTAATTAACTACTAAAGTTGCAATGTTCAAATTTTGAAAATATTTCCACTTAACAGTTTTCATTTGAAAAAAAATTTTTTGTATAGTAATATTGTGTTTCTCTGCGGTCGTTGTAATACCAAAATTGATTCCGATGTGATAACTTGTTTTTGGGTAAATAGGCGTTAAACCCGAAAATTTACAACACCATAGCCATTTTAAAGCTAGAGTGCTGAGAAAAAGCTTTAGATTTTACTTAATATTCTGTTCTTACATTTATGAAATCCCGTTTATGCTACCAGAAATGCTACCAAAAACATGTCTAACTGCCATTTTTCTGGTATACCTAACTTTTCGTTGAACCTAGGTATAATCCTGGAAGTTCGCGTTACACACACGTACACATACAAACCGTCATTTTTCAAATCCACTGTTTTGTGTTTCTGGAAGGCCAAAACATGTATTTCCGTCAAATTGTCATATTAAAATGTTTTGACATTACAATACATTTCCAAACTGGAAGTATAGGAATGTATAAAAGCGCACGGATTCAGGTTGTTTTTCTTAAATGAGAGCTAGTAATGTACACGCAGCGTTTGCTTTACGCGTACATAAATGTTATGGCACCTTAGTTCTCAATATGTTAATCAATGGAGTGTAGAATGCGTAACGTATGTGGCACAAAGTAGCAGCCTCAGTAATAATATTTGTGTTTGTTAATAAAACACTGTATAATACTCAATATTACTTATAAACTTACCGTTATAGTACATTATTTTATCGTGTATTTATTTTAATTTTAAGTAAAATATAGACAGAATCGGTCGTTCTATTACAAGCAAGTATTAATTGGTATAGCCTATTGTCGCTTAAGAAATAAACGCCTTGTATAGCAAAAAATAATTTACGATGATGCATAACCTTTTAACAAACAACTTTTGTATTGTTCTTTTTTTTGTTATGTTATTAAATTTATGTTTTTTTATAATTTAGTGCGCTTTATGTTTATTGTTTCCTAGCGGATGTTTGTAAACTTCTCGGCATTAAGGAAGTATTACAAGTAGACAAGCATCCAGAACGAGATCTCTGCTCACTCAATTTCGTATTTGCATGTAATAATGAACTGGCGGAATGTATTATACGTCTATAGCTTAAATACAGCGTACAAAATTCTATTTTTATAGTCCAAAGTTTAAACACTATTCGCGTTTACATATTAGATTTAAATATCACTCATCTTTGTATTTTACCTTAGGTAAATTTTTAACTTTGAAACTGTTGCGTTTCAACAACAATACGCCCACGCGAACTGACATTGGACGAAACCTCTCTTCCTACGGACGTCAATAATCAAAATTTTCCAATAAAAAAGATATTCTTATATTTCTATGTACAACGCGTTATAATCATACGAAAGGTTATTCTATGTTAATAACATACAAAAAAAATTATTACGGATATATTTGTTGGAAACAGAAACAACGCATAGTTATTCAATACACACTTCTGAGTTACCTATATTGTTGAGGAAAAACTCGTACGTTTTCATTCGATTTGGTGAGTATTTACGAGTTTGACTGCTCGTCAACAAAGTTTTATTAGTTTTTCAAGATTGTTTTTGTTTTCTACTGTCCACCACAAGTATAAGAAAAATCAATTCGTAAAAGAGTATGTTTAAAAGCATTGGTTAAACTACTGTTTACTTTACTTTTAGAAGGCTGTTTCCGTCCTTGCTTCACACATATTACCTAACATTAACTGAATTAACTTGCGCACTAACAGGGATTAGGTATACCAAGTGGTAACGAAAGTAGTCCACCCCTTTAATTTTTTTCATTAAATAAGGAAATAACATGTTGTTAGGTTGTATGCATATCAAACAACTTATATGAGGGTAACTTCAATATTTTTGCACTTCCGGCTTTGCCGGAATCATACTCTGAGTACTCTGAGTACGCTGTTGTAGGTACTTTAATTGTTTTTCTGATAGTTGAAAGTTTTGAATTGCAATTATTAACAGTACCACGAAGTGCTACAAATTTTTTCTATGTAGTTACTTTAAGGTTACTTTAAAAGTCATTATTAGAATATAAAGTTCATATTTGTAAATATGTGGAAATAAAAAGTTAAAAGAAAATATTTGTAAATCTATCGCAAACGGATTTATTGTAATTATTTTATTCAACAGTAACATTAATTTAGTATTTTAGTCAAAATTTCAACAAAATATCAAATTATGCGCGTCGTTATTATGGCTGAAAAATCCTCTATCTAAAGATCACAATGTGCAAACATAGTTCCATTTGTTCCACTCATTCCAGCAAAACGATAAATAAAAAATTAAATAGACGTCATATAATGTGATTACATTTGAATACATAACAATTTCCCAAAATTTAATTTCATTATATTAATAAGACACCCGCTGGTCTATTTTTTTTTTGTAGAATTCATTACCTAGAATTTTAAGGTACATTAAAGTAAACTTTTCTTAAATTTACTTGAAAAGTAAAAGTATTAAAAATAGTTTTGAGTATATCAAAATTTATTTAAAGAACAAAATAAGAACCTGAGAAAGTATATAGTTCGGAATATCATGACAGAGGAATTACAGCAGTAATGCCCTCTAATGTGCGGCGAAGAAAGTTGAAAAAAAAACGCTAAGCGAGTATCTACAACCACTACCGGCCTTTAGGCAAAGCACACGTAACGCCGCGTTGCAAAAGTAAATCAAGAAAAAGATTTTGATTTCAACTGTAGCCAGGATAGACCACGACATGTTTCGTTCTATTGAAACTCATCACTCATCAGGCAGACTAAAACCTAGCTACAGTTGAACACCCAAATATAGGTTTGTTGCTTTACAACTTTCCTCGCCGCACATTAAAAGGCATTACTGTTTTAATTCTCCTGTCATGATTTTGTATTTTGGGTATATTTCTGACTGTCGGTTTTGGTTTCAACTGTAGCTGCGTTTGATGATTTCCAATTGATCGAAACATGTCGGGCTATATCCTAGTTATAGTTAAAACTAAAATCTCTTTCTTGAGTTGATTTGAAAAACTTTTAGCTTTGGTTGATCAAACCAACTATATCAGCAACTTTTATACATATTCATGAAAGTACGATTGTTTATGTTTCAGAAGAAAAGTGATTTGCCATTCATTTGTTAGTTTATTATGTATAAAATTTATAAAGCAGGTGGTCATGTACTTTTTGTTAGGGTTAATTCTAAATAGCAATACACGTATTGCACACAATGTAAATTGAAGTATTTAAATTAATACTTAAATTTCCGTTAATATAATAATGGCATCTTTTGCCAAAAAGTGCTTCTTGTTACCAAAGCAATGGGGATACTGTTAAAAGAAGTAATGAATAAACTCAAATACCAACTATCATTTTATTTTAGGCATAGGAAAGACATAATCGGAGCGGTACCAGAAAACAGAAGAAACCATACCAAACGTATGAAGCGCCGTTTGGGCCAAAAGTAAAAGTCTGGTGGAGAAATAAAAAAATTGTTGAAGGTTAAATAGAATTGCTTAAAAAAATGAAATATGTAATAGAAAAATAAACGCAGAGAAATTAAAAAAGTGTTATGCGCTAAAAAATTATATTAAAGACAAATATTTAAACAAAGTTTTTTCTGTAAAAAAGTGTTTTTTTTTTATAAAAAATGTTTCTTTTATAAAAAATGTTTAATCTTGTCAAACCGAGTAATAGAGAAAAAGAATATATACAGAAACAACCAATTTACCTATTAATAACGAGTATAGTTTGTTTTGTAGAATAAAACAATTATTATTCTGTACTGAAATTCTTTTATTCCTTATTGAATTTTTTTTACTCTTGAGGAGGTCAATCGCCGACAGTAACGAGGTTACAATGTGACAACGCTGCACTCGTGTCTACCCGACTCCTGATATGCAAATACATAATAATGCTGTTTTTGGCAGCAAATCTGAAATCGGATTAACTTCTTTACGACCGGCAGTGTCGAATTCTTGTGTACAGTATTTACCTGATAAATGGTATTAACCCTTGATGAAGTAATTAGAGAGAAGTTAATCGTATCGAAACGTGTAGCGTATATGTAAATTTCATTGGCCGCCATGTATATCATATGCATTGCATTTCAAGAGTCGGAGAGTTACGAGTGCAGCGTTGTCACTGCCGGGAAAAGAATGAAAGAATTTCAGTACAGTTTAATAAATTTTGTAGTCAACAAAAACAAACTACACGTGTTGTTAATAGATAAACGCGTTCTCTCTGTATACATTTTGCTTTTTGTATTTACTCTGGCAAGAAAAAAATTTTACGAAAAAAAATTATCAGTTTACGCTAGAAAGAGAAAAATGCTGAAGTGTGGACTTTGAGTGGACTTTCCCATACTAGATAGTAATACTTACCGTATTTGCGTACTATTAATAATTAAATCGTTGTACAGTTCACCGAATACTAGATTTGTTCTAAAAAGTAGCTGGAATTTGAATTTGCGATACTCTGTTCAATTGGTTTCCGTACCGTAACTCTACCCATAGAATCAGCGAATACCTGCACGAATGCAAAGTAAGCGCCCGTTTATCAGTAAAAATAGATTTGTAGCTCAATACATGCTCTATCGGCTCAGCAAGTTTAAAAAATCGTGTGGCCAGTTTATGAAAAATATTTTTTTGATAATTATCAAAACTTTGAAGCAGCGCCATTGCGATCATTTTTGGATTTCCGAAATTAATTTTATTTCATCGTATACTACCCAGGAAGGGCTCTCAAACAACTGGTAGCTGATCCCGATTAAACAACTGCTTTTTGAGTAAATGAGTGTTAAAGTCGAGATTTTCAAAACGTAGCGGCCGCCATTTGTAAACTAGAGAATTCGGTAAAAAAGTTTTCTATTTGCTTTAGGAAAGTAAAAATAAAGCCACCATCTTTCTAGACATCACGAATACTCAAAAAGAAGAAAAGCTGAAACACAAGTGGTACAAAAAACTATTTAACACATCCAGATACTCAAATTACATATCAAATCATCTCTTAACACACAAGAAAACAGTAGTAAGAGGTTTAGCCAATAGAGGAATAAAGCTAGCAAAGCCGAGCAAGAGAAACAAACGTAGCAGATGAGAAACATTCTAAGAGAAACAAGTAGCCGTAAACGTAGTGGAGAAAAAATAAAGACAGCAGTAAACAGACATTACGAGTATTACGACCACAAACAGAAACGGCGCATTACATCTCTATCCCATACTAGACCACATTTCCGAAACTCCAGCTAAGATACTGAAAAAACGTAACATCAATGTGACTAACAAACCATTTCGCACTCTCCAACGCAAGTTGTACAACAAAGGAGAGGTGAAAATTAAAAAAAACACGTAAACGAGCGAGGTTTACCGAATAAAATGGAAAGAATGCAGTGGCACATAATTAAACAAGGCGTCCTAACGATGCGAAATTCTTTAATAACACCTTTGTTAATTAAGTTATATTATAACAATAGAAACAAATGTAAATGTAACAATAAAGTTTTGCAAATTAAAAGTGTTAGAAATTTGTTTAAAACAAGTTTTAAATAAATGTCAATCTAACCACACCACACAATTAAATTTGGACTGGGAAATAAGGCAACCCAACATTTCAAACTTTATAAAATTTTTTTTTTAAATGTAAACTAATTAATAGCCGTCGTTAAAGCGCTTAACTTCCCATTTAATGCGTTGTAGAAATTGAAGAGTATCGTTTTTTTTTCTAATATTATAGTAATTCTAATAAAGTACTTGAAATAAGCTGTCAAACTGTTTAAAGTTTTTAACAAGTCGGGTTTGCATTCTTGAATGGATAATTTATCACCTTCAAAGTTTGAAAACTTCCTGGTGGGCGTCAGAGTGATATTTTGGAGATTAGTAAAAAACAAATTTGTAGTTTATTGCAAGCTCTATTGAATCAGAAAGTATTAAAACAATGAAGTAAGCAGTTTTTGAGGAGTAATATTTTGAAAATGTCCAAAATTTTTGAGGAGCTACTATATTAACAATTTTCATATTATTTAAAAATATTCTTACATCACTTAATTATACTTATGAAGGGCTATCAAATAATATGGCAATTTGTATAGATTGGATATTTTGTTTTTGAGAAATCGGGCATTCATTTTAGAATTTACAAAAATTCGTACCGACCTTCATTTTGAAGATTCACTACAACACTCAAATTAAAAAAAATGTTTATTAAATAATCTATACCAAAAAAAAAAGGTCTCCTTTCCTTTTTCGGTTCCGATTAACAATTTTACAAAGAACTACTACGAACGCACCCACCCACAGACAAATATTTTTTAACAACAACATTTTTGGGTTCCTGGAACCCAAAAACGCGTGTTTCAGTTAAAATCTAAAATTCGAACATTTGCATGAAATCATAACTTTTCTTACTTTAGTAGAAGTATGTAAAAGTAAAAAGCGCAACACTAGATAGATGTTGCAGAAAAGGAAATATAAAGAAAACATCAATTTCAGAACTGACGCACAGAACCTAAATAAAATACACAACGTATTTGGTAATTAGGAAAACAATAAAATAACTTTATAGTACACCACATATACGTAAACTGAAACTATAAGTAGCAAAATTTCAATTGGTGTTAATAGCGAACAACGTGCATTTTCGCCTTGATCCGTAGTAGACCGGCACGTTCGCCGGGTACTTATGTAGTAACCTTGATTTAGATAATGATAAGTAAGTTCTATTATTTTTAATTGTGTTGCAATCTTGAAATATTTATGTTATTAAATGTTTGTAATAATTTTAGAATTGATTGAATAAAGGGATCGAACAAAGCACAAAATATCTCAAGAACTTTTTAATTCTATTGCTAACCGTTAGCCCTAACTGCTACTGTTAATTTAAAAACAACAATAAAAGGTATGGGTGTGTAGAGGTAATAGAAAGTTTCGTATATAAACATTTACGATTATAATTTTACTTAAAGAAGAAATTGACTAACTACATAACTTAGAAACAAACTTGTCGGATTGTTACTATTTCAGTGTCTCTGAATAAATTATACAATGTCAAGTGTCAACTAATCTTTGCAGTGTCTCGAGTAATATTCATAAAAGTCACGGAATGTATAACACCGTGGGGTTTGCGCTAGGAATTGCATTATTTTGTACCTTCTATTTCCATTATTCACAAACGTTTTGATATTCCAAAGTAAATTCAGCAGACATCTGGATAATTTAAGATACACGTTTGAGCTAGTGCAATTCAATGAAGATCAGAACATAATGAATTTTAAACCTTAGACTTTCAGCAGATTTGATGCTGTTTCAAACAATGTTTTATTTTAGTGTTACCAATTGTTCTTTCTCTATTGTAACTTTTACTGAAGAATATAACTGAAGCTGAATAAAGCATACTCTCGCCTTGTTGAAATGACAAATTTCATTATACAAATGTACGCTGCTTGTTAAATAAGACCGACTATGAACTGTAAATGTTCTGCGTATACTGGAATTGTAGCAAATTCTCTCAATTCTGTAAATCAACACCGGCTTACGATGTAAATATACACAATGCTATTACATAGTTATTACTTCCTCCTCGCAGGTGGTATTAGGCTTGAGAAATACAGTGAATGCTTCTAGTTTCACTTTCAAATTATATTCGTGGTGTGTTAAACTTCCACTTTCCGTTATGCGTAAAGAACCTGCAGTATAGAAATAATAATAAAGTTAAAACGCCCCCTTTTCATGCATAGCTGACCCCAATCAGAAATACTTTGATCGCGTGTTATTTAACACGAACAAACACAACATTAAACACACAGATTAATTTAAACATATTTACAAAGAGTAAACAACAAAACAAACAATTATTTAATTTGAACAAATCAGTTTTACATAAACAAATTAATTAAAAAAAGCAAAAAACAAGGACTCTGCAGCGGTATAAGGCAGATGGATGTAACGGATATATAAGAAATAAGATGACCTAATACGAGAAACATGAAAATTTGAACCAATAAATGAACAAATGTGCTATTTAAGAATGAAAAGGCATTGGTATAATTACTCCCTATTGTCTGTACATGCACCGACAGAAGGAAAATATGAAGAAACGAAAAACGAATTCTATGACAAAAGAACGCAGAATTAATGAAATGCCAAAACAAGATATGCGAATAATTCTCGGAGGTCTAAATGCCAAAGTAGGAAAAGAATAGACCCTCCGACCAAACATAGGAATTCACAGCCTACACGACAGATTAAATGACAAATGTCTACGGTCAGAATATTTGATGATAAGAATATACAAAACAAACATGGGTGTCAAACGATGTGAAAACCATAAACCAGATAGATCATGTCCTGATCGACGTAAGGCATGGTAGCAATGTATTGAGCCGACGAGGAGCTGATGCAGAACCGGATCATTTTCTTGTGTGAAAATAAGAGCCAGAATATCTACGGAAAAGATAAACGATAAAAATGAACATATAACACAATGGAATACTGAAAAGCTAAAAGAAGAAGTAAGAAAACTACAATATCAGACAGAACTTGAAATGAACTACAAACATTACCGGAATCCAGAGATGTAGAAAAATTATAAGCGAATCTCAATGAGAAGACTGTTAAAACAATGGAGGCGACTATAGAAAAAAAAACCAAGAAAACAAATAGGAATAAGTGGTATGACGAGAAATGTGAAACACTACTCTTGGAGAGATATAAACAAAATGCTAATGTTACAGTACCCAACAGAGAACAATATACAAAAGAATAACCGTGTAAGAAAAGACACTAAAAAATAATAAGAAGGGAAAAAAAGAGAATTTAAAACCCATAAGCTACAAGAAATAGAAGAAAACAGAAGAACAGACTGCATGACCATTTTACAAAAAAGTGTCCAACATCAAAAAGGATTTCAGGCTTCGGACGGAGAATATCCTTAAGGCAGAAAATGGTGACCTGATTATCAATAGAACTAAAATCGTAGAAACGCTTGGTAATTGTTTCACAATTTGTGAAACAATTACCAAGCCTGTTATTTTATTAATAAACTATTAATTTTTAGTAGTTAAATATTTATTAATAATGTTTCACCATGTGCCTACCACACAATCAATTCAAAATATTAAAGTATAATATTACCAATACACAGAAAGGGCGATCAAATAACGTGTCAGAACTATAGGGGTATATCATAAACATAATACTAAGCCAGATCACCCCTCTTGCATAGGAAATCATAGGCGACTACCAGTGTGGATTTCGGGGTAACCTATCGGTAACAGATGAACTGTTTACAATCAGACAGCTGTTAGAAAAGAGTTGGGAATATAATAAAAATTTTCACCAACTTTTCGCAGATTTCAAACGGGCATACGACAGTATTAGGAGAGTTAAATTATAGGACGACATTGCAAAGTAAGGTGTACTAAATAAACTAATACAGCCAGCGAACATTTGGGTCGAGGACTCACGAAGTAAAGTCAGAGGGGTACAACTATCTTAGATACGTTTGATATAAACTGCGGACTAAAACAGGGCGATGCACTGCCACCTACCGTATTCAACGCAACTGATACTGGCATACGCGGATGACATAGATGTTATAAGAGAAAGCATAGTAAAAGACAAGGCAGCTTTTGTGAGGATGGAAAAAGAAGCAGAAGAAATACAATTAATGATCAATGAAAACAAAACAAAATACATGCATGTAACTCGACAAAATAGAGACAGAGTTAGACAGAACGTGACAATGAATGAATATAATTTTGAACATGTCAGTGACTTCAAATATCTGGGAGCCATCATTAAAGCAGATAATAACATTATCGAAGAAATTAAAGGATGAATACAGAATGCAAATAAATGCTACGGCGCAGTACAAATAGTATACTATAGACCAAGGTAGAGAAGACATTTTTTTCAGCCGAGCAGAATTATTTTAATAAAAAAATAAGTTGCGAGGCTGATAAGTCTTCTATACCGTGGTTTATATATTATTTTTTTACTACTAGCATTAAACGATATCATTATTTACTTTGTTTTAGAGCCAAGAAGATAAATTTCTTTCCTAGTGGTTAGTAATATTTCATTTTTAACTACTGGTTAAAAATGAAAACAATTGGTATCTAGTATTCACATGCCTATTTAAAATTATAAACTTTCATGTAAAAATCTTTTGATTTTACTGGTAATAACTGTTCACCAACACTTTCTGCACCTTCCCTAATTTCAGGAGGAGTGCAGTTTTCACTCAAATCATCAAAATTGGACATTTTATAACCACTATTATAATAGTATATATTTTACATAAATGTCAATTGAAATTAACTATTCTCTTGTTTTCAAGCAAGGCTACTTTATTTTTGGGCATATTTGCATTTGTAATTTTATTTTTTATTAATGTAAAATCAATTAATTATAAAAGGAATAAAGGTGCTAGTAGTGGAAAAAATAATATATAAACCACGGTACAGAAGACTTATCAGCCTCGCAACTTATTTCCCTCGATGCTTCGCATCGAGGGAAATAATTCTGCTCGGCTGAGAAAAATGTCTTCTCTACCTTGGTTTATAATATACTATTTTCCACTACTAGCACCTTTATTACTTTTATAATTAATTGATTTAACATTAATAAAAAATAAAATTACAAATGCAAGTATGCACAAAAATAAAGTAGCCTTGCTTGAAAACAAGAGAATAGTTAAATTCAATTGACATTTATGTAAAATATATACTATTATAATAGTGGTTATAAAATGTCCAATTTTGATGATTTGGGTGAAAACTGCACTCCTCCTGAAATTAGGGAAGGTGCAGAAAGTGTTGGTGAACAGTTATTACCGGTAAAATCAAAAGATTTTTACATGAAAGTTTATGGTGAATTTAAAGATTGGTAGCAATTGTTTTCATTATTAACCAGTAGTTAAAAATGAAATATTATTAACCACTAGGAAAGAAATTCATCTTCTTGGCTCTAAAACAAAGTAAATAATAATATCGTTTATTGCTAGTAGTGGAAAAAAGTTATTAAGTCAAAAACAATTAAAAGGGCATCGAAGAAACACATATATAAAATTGTAACACCAATAGTATTGTACAAATGCGAGACCTGGACGATTACCAAACAAAATGAGGTGATGCTTGGAAGATTCAAACAAAAAATACTAAGGAAGATATATGGACCATATAAAGATCTTAACACCCAACAGTTTTGAATAAATAAATATAAAAAAGTGACAACTCCGTACAGAGATCCAGATATTGTAAAAGAAATAAAATCCCATCGTCTCTGATGGACGGGACACGTACGTAGACAACCAGAACATAGTACCATAGCGCTAGTAGGGCAACAAGTACCAATAGGGAAGAGACCTTTAGGCTGACCACGTCAAAGATGAAGAAAAAACATCGGCTCAGATTTAAAAACAATGGGCATAGAAAATGGACAAGAACTTATGATAGTAGATAAAACCAAATATAGTGGGAAATAGTAGCATCAGTTAAAAACCCATCGAGGGTTGTAACGCTAAGGAGTTAGTAAGTAAGCAAGTAGAGAACAAGGTGCTCGAGCTGGAGATTCAAAAGATTGCGAACCGCATAAAAACCGGGCTGGGATTTACATGTTCTGGTGGTGGTCCTAGCAGGTAACATTAATCATGTTAAAAATCGAATGTGATAATTTACTTTATCTACCACTGCTTGAATAAGGACTTATTATGTCATTCATTTGCGTAAAGTTTTGAAATTCATTATCGCACTAGTGAGATAAATTATTCGTTACCTAACTCATTTTATTTACACAAACAAAAATTGAAGCTTTGTTTCTAACAAACTGACTGGTTGTCATAGTATTAAACAAATCAAATCTAACTCTTTCCTTTGGTTTTAAACCAAAAATTTTAAAAGTGATATGCTATTTGCAAACAAATTAATGCGAAATGTGAAATATCATTTCAAGCCAAAAAATTTCAATTTTTAATAAATTTTAAGCAGTCGTAGATAAAATTTTGTATGACACACGGGATAAAGTATTATTATAGCACTCGTCTGATTACAGGACTTGGTCTAGGACCACGTCGTGCAATTTTCACACTCATATTTTTTAATAATGCTTCTATTCTACTAAGAACATAAATAACTAACACTGAAACGTCAAAAATGCATTGTATACTATAATTATCTTTACTGCACCTATGGATTTTAGCTTAAGGAGTACGAATCTGCATACGGAAAATGGCTAAACTGCGATAAATGTCAAGATTTAAAATTTGGAAATTCTAGTGCTGAAAACCACGGTTAAAAGCTTGTTTTGTAGAAAAAGCTACCTAAATATATTGAAATTAATGTAGTATATTATAATACAAGTGTATAAGCAAGCCTTTAAAGCACGAGGCAAAGTCGAGTGCTTTTTAACGGAGCAGTGCTTTAAAGGCTCTTATACACGTGTATTATACGCTATTATTTATTATACCTGCACTACACTCTGAAAATTATAACAGAAAAGGGAAATTGAAATCCTTTTTTCGAAGTAATCTGTGTCATTAATCGTTGATATAGAAACGGTTAGCAATTGTTGTTGTTTCGTTGCTATGTATATTTATTATAAATTTGTTGATTTGTGAAGTTTGTTTTGACTTTGTGCTAGTTTACAAATAACTAACAATGAGCTGATTAAAGCTTCTGGTTTACAAATTTCAAACAACACCAATTGTACGTTTCATATTCATTTAAGTAAATAAAGATTAGTTCTGATTACCTGTGTATTTATCATTGTTCAAAATTTGTAGGTGAATTTGTTGTTACCTAGGCAACTTTAAACACCAGTGCTTTAAAGGCCCGATTTTGCACGCTTTTTAGTTTCAAAAACAGAGATTATGATTCAGGTATAATAAAAAAAATATTTTTTCCACTACTAGCATTAAACGATATCATTATTTACTTTGTTTTAGAGCCAAGAAGATGAATTTCTTTCCTAGTGGTTACTAATATTTCATTATTAACTACTGGTTAATAATGAAAACAATTGCTACCAATCTTTAAATTCACCATAAACTTTCATGTAAAAATCTTTTGATTTTACTGGTAATAACTGTTCACCAACACTTTCTGCACCTTCCCTAATTTCAGGAGGAGTGCAGTTTTCACTCAAATCATCAAAATTGGACATTTTATAACCACTATTATAAAATATATATTTTACATAAATGTCAATTGAAATTAACTATTCTCTTGTTTTCAAGCAAGGCTACTTTATTTTTGTGCATATTTGCATTTGTAATTTTATTTTTTTATTAATGTAAAATCAATTAATTATAAAAGGAATAAAGGTGCTAGTAGTGGAAAAAATAATATATAAACCACGGTAGAGAAGACTTATCAGCCTCGCAACTTATTTCCCTCGATGCTTCGCATCTCGGGAATTAATTCTGCTCGGCTGAGAAAAATGTCTTCTCTACCTTGGTCTATAATATACTATTTAGTAAAATTTTATACTGTCTTGAAACAAAATACTTTATCTACGGCTGCTTGGATAAGTACTTCCTCAAGGGGGAAAAATGTCGTTCATTTGCGTTAGGTAATGATTCATCATTCCACTAGTGAGATAATGGATTCATTACCTAACTCATTTTATTTACACATACAAAACTAAGCTTTGTTTATGAGAAAACTGGCTGGTTGCCAAAGTATTAAACAAATCGAATGTATCTCGTCCCTTTGATTTTAAAACAAAAGTATTTTAAAAGGGACGACATTTGCAAATAAATTAATGCGAAATGTCAGTTATGATTTCAAGCAAAAAAATTCGATTTTTAACAAATTTTGAGCAGTCGTAAATAAAATTTTGTATGTCACACGTGGGATAATGCATTATTATGGCACTCGTTTCATTCCACGGCTCGGTCTACGACTGCGTCGTGCAACTTTCTAATTCGTGTTATAATAACGCTTTTATTCCACTAATAACATAATAGTATATTATGTATACCAAAGGACTGGAGTACTTCATTTAATCCCGAGTGTGAAAGTTTATTGCCAGAGCGTAGCGTAGCGGAGCGAGGGCAACAGTCACACGAGGAATTGAATGAAGCACTTCAGTCCTGTGGTATATACGCTATTTTTAGCACTTCCTAATAATTTGAAATCAAAATAGTGTAAAGTTTAAAATATGCCGGGAAGGTGACAATCCAGCTTTTTAAAATGTCAAAATTAAAATCGTAGTTTGTGATGGCGACAATATACATACTCGGTAATTTAGCAATTTATATACGTCTTAGCAATTTATATACATTTAATCCCTTGAGAATTTTGAAGATATTGAATCCCTCCGGCGTGAAAAGTGACACTTCAGTGCTCGAAAAAAGGAATCAAAGTAGTACTTTTACTACCGGAAGTGCAAAAAAAACTATTACGCGACTGTTAATGTAGCCAACCAAATAAACACTAAGAAGCGTATAAAAATGAAGATTTAAACAATTTTCAAGCAATGGCCAGGCGATTTTAATGCAGTGTTTTTAAAACTTTATACTATTTCATTGAACTGGTAACATTATGATAAAAAGATAATTGAGAAACGCTGAAATGTACCGCATTGCTAAGTTTCCTTTTTAATTTTATTAAGAAAGCATTTTTTTCAGATAAAAATCGTAATGTTGATCGGGAATTAGATAAGCACATAAACATAAAAAGCGAGTAAGATGTCCGTCGCTATAAAAGCTAAAGTGAGATACCCACCACGAGAAACATTGCTAGGTTTGATGCCCTGATAATAAGAGATCAGTGATTGACAGTAAGACAGATCTATTACAGTCCTTTTGCTTAACATGCAACAGAAACTTTCTTTGGTGTCTGCTTTAAGGGGTACCGAAAACGCTACTAGAGAATGCAAACAGACAAGAACAGAATATGCAAGGCACCTTTGAATACCATTCCGTAAGTGGATCGTCATGACTTTTTACGCTAGATATAATACACGGTTATGTTATGCAGAAATATGCTAACAGTGTGCGACGTTATTAATGCACAAATGTCATGAGATATTACCGTGGTATTTGGGCAAGTGGGTCTCTGTTCTAAGAGAGCATTTGCTGCAAAATAGAAATTAATTCATATATCACCTTTGTTTCCTTTTATGTTAGGCCACGAATACATCGATCAACCCTCGTAATTTGGAGAATGAACTAAAACTGCGATGATCAATGTATCTTTTACTACAAGTGACTTCATTTGTGATAAAGTTATCGCTTTATTGAATTGGGATGGCGCAAATAATTGAATTGTAGCTGGAAACATAGAAAGTTTATATATTTCATTTTATTAGAAACTTTCAAGAACTTTATTGGCATTTTCGATTTAATACAGTTTTGATTGAGCTAGTGAACGAAAAAGTGGATACACAAAAAGTTAGCGAGAGAAAATGTACGCCAGTTGTATACATTTAAGATCATTTTTGCGAAGTACAAAAAAATTTATGAAATTTTAAAATATAGTAGTCTGGGATAGCATAAATATTTTTATATTTATTCGTTTTATATCTGATGTTTATGAAAAGCAAATAAAAGTTTATTTAAAATAATTATTATAAATATCTAGGCGATTGAAGTTAAATATTAAGCGCCAATTTGTTTAGTTCTTTATAGGTATAAATTATACTGCAGACATAGCTTCAGTTGATTTTACTTTCAATAAGAATTAAAATTATTGAAGCGTAAATTTTTTATTTACATAACACAACAGATCTAAGTCAAGTGCCCTAGCAAGCCTCTTTCTCTCTATACAGGGTGATTTTGGGAACGGGTCCACTATTGCCAACTTTTTTATTTTTAAACATACAAAGTTGGTTAAATTAGGAAAAACGTGTAACTTTTTCTTCTGGCTATGATAGTGAAAACGAAAAAACAATTGCGCATCGCCTTTTCGAGTTATTTGTTAAAATAACTTTTTTTTTTAAACGGGATGCATTGTTTTTTTTGTTATATTTTTGAATTGAAAATTTTATTCTCTTTAAAAAAGTATAAGGACAAACTATGATATAAATTATTAACAAAAATCATAACAAATCGCCTAAACAATAAATTTGAATTCTACCAACCGCTTGAGCAAGCACGATGGACCATATACAGTCAATCCGCACAGTAATAGAAAAATGTGCCGAATACAACATTCCCGTGCACTTGGCTTTCGTAGACTACAGGAAAGTATTTGACTCCATTGAAATGTGGGCCATTCTGCAAGCTATGGATAACACCCGAATTGACTCAAGGTATTCAAATCTTCTAAGATATATTTACGAGAATGCAACCACGCAAGTGAAAATAGACGAGGATATGGTTACTAACAAGATCCCAGTACAAAAAGGTGTTCGCCAAGGAGATACAATATCCCCAAAATTATTCACCTTGGCACTAGAAGACATATTTAAAAAACTGGCATGGGAAAATAAAGGTATTAACATCGATGGATCATTTTTGAATCACCTAAGATTTGCGGACGATATCGTTCTCATAAGTAACGATGGAGATGAATTAAAAAATATGTTAGAACAGCTGAATCACGAATCTAAGCTAGTTGGTCTTGAAATGAACCTAGACAAAACAAAAGTTATGAGCCAGACCGAAATACAGATCAATATAGAAAATACCGACCTCAAAATAGTAGACGAGTATATATATCTTGGGCATACCATTAAATTAGGCAAACAAAATGAAACAGTCGAAATAACAAGACGAATACGTTTGAGTTGGGGTGCATTCGGAAAATTGAGCTACGTCTGAAAAAATTCAGAAATTACGATCAATTTGAGGCGCAAGGTGTATGATGCATGCGTCCTACCTGTTATGACATATGGCATGGAAACACTCACGCAAAAAAGCGCTAATAAATTAAGAACTGCACAGAGAGCAATGGAGAGGGCCATGCTTAAAATCAGCTTGAGGGATAGAGCAAGGAACGAAGAAATTCGAAACAAAACCAAAATTACCGATGTCATATAACGTATAGCTGACCTCAAGTGGAAATGGATGGGACATGTAGCACAACAAGAGATAACGAGATGGACCAACAAAATTGTACACTGGCGACCTAGAACAACAAAACGAAGTATAGGGCGACCACAAAAGAGATGGTTGGATGACATCAAGAAGATCGCAGGAAGAGAATGGTTCCAAAAAGTTAAAGAAAGAAAAACATGGAGAGACATGGGAGAGGCCTACGTTCAGGACTGGACTAATATAGGCTGAGAAGAAGAAGAAGAGAAGATGATTAAATTAACAAATAACGCCATATTTTAACTTTTAATGGTTTAATAACATAATCGTAACGACGTGAAACAAAAGCTACTTGTGTATAAGAATAATTGTGATAGTAACTACTCTTGTTGGGCACTATCATTATCTTGACAGCCATATTTTAACTTTTAAAACTTTAATAACATCATCGCAACAGCCCTGAAACAAAAAGTAGAGTTCGCTTGTTTCATTGCTTCTATTTTGACATTTAGCAGTTGTGCTAATTTTATGTAACATTTAAGATGTTTAAGATGTTGGCCCTCACGGTCACCTGACATAAATCGCTATATTTTTTTGTTTGGGGATATCTACAGGATGATATTTATTGAGATAGATACAACAGTGTAGAGATTTAGTCGCCTCCATTTCAAATGCATTGTAAACATTGCCCACGGAATGCTACGTCTGGCTTCGAATACTGTAGGTAGTTCAAGAATTTACTGCTGTCTAGATAATGTTAGTGCCCAATTTGAACAGTTACTATAATAATTATTCTTATACATATTAATTTAATGATATTTTGACATTAAACCATTAAAAGTTAAAATATGGCGTTATTTGTTAATTTAATCATAGTTTAATCTTATACTTTTTAAAACAATAAAATGTGCAGTTTAAAAATATAAAAAAATACAGAGTGTTTCGTTTAAAAAAAAGTCATTTTAACATATACCTCGAAAACGCAATGCGCAATTGTTTTTTCGTTTTTACCATCGTAACCAGAAGAAAAACTTACACTGTTGTCCTAATTTAAGCAACTTTGTATCTTTAAAAATAAAAATGTTGGCAATAGTGGCCCGGTTCCCAAAATCACCCTATATATGTCAGGTTGTCGATGGACCTACGAGACGAAGGAGCGGGATTCGACAGCTTAAAATATCTCTCACAATAAGAACAATGGTTAGTTTTTCAAATAAGAATAACTTCATGGAGTAAAAATAAGATACTTTTTACATAAACAATATCTATGTGTTTTAACCTTATATGTATTTCAACAGGTTTTTCGTGCCATTATTAAAAGTTATATTAAAAAGTAAACAGTTAGTGTTGTTATAGCAGCAATAGAACTTGATGACTTGATCTTGGTAATTGTCTGCAGATGACTGGATTTCTTATTCCAAAATGCCTTTGAAACAAACATTTAAAAACTGACCGTTAATAAACAAGCAAATTGATCTCTTAAATTCACCTCTACTGAACATTTTGAAATAAGAAATCAAGTCATCTGCAGACGATTACCGAGATCAAGTCACCAAGTTTTATTGTTGCTATAATAATGGCATGCAAACATGTTGAAATACGTATAAAGTTGAAATTAGGGTTGTTTTACTTTTAAATGAGAAGCCGAAAGTTTATTTTGCGTACTTAAATAAACAAGATTGTGCTTAACCTACTAAGCAGCAAGTCTGGGGTCACATAAAGCGTAGCCACTGCCCACTATACGACTAGTTGTGCATTACTGCATTAATACGTGCGTCAGGATTTAGAAAATTCTAATTTCAAACCATCTGGTGCTCAGAAGTAGTCAACGGTGTAGGAGTCTTTTTATACCAACGAGGAAGACGACGAGGTAAGAATGATTTGATTTTTAATCATTCCGATATTGTTTTGTTCCTGGTCTCATATTAAAGAAAATAATTAATTTATAAAACAGAAAAAACGTATCCACTGTCGCGGTTTATAGAAATATTACTCAAAAAACAGGCCAAAAGTAGCTATAAAATGCGATTATTTTATAAATGTGTTATATGTCAACATTCTAAGGCCTGCTAAAGATATTAATACGTCCGACATGCATTTAGTTTTGTCCTATTACTCGAATGGAGTTATCAAAAAACGGCAATAAATAAAAAAGTTTTCAGTCTTATCAGGAAATTTGAAGAAATCGATTACAGTAGCCAGTTGCGTATCATAGAAAAGCTAAGAACGAAAAATTGGTAATTTTTACTGAAATATAATATTTCGGGAGATATTGAAAGGACTTAGTGAAACGGGGTAAAATTATTTTGTTGTGCAAACGAACATCTATCCTATTAGGTAAATTAGCAACGGTATGCCATAAGGAAGGTAATGTTATCCTTAAGTATGCAAGACTATAAGGTGATAGGAAATATTTGACATACTATCGGGTAATCCTGCTTGTAATATAGTTCACTCAAACCTTACGTAGGACTTGGATTGGCAATTAAACTCTCTGATCAAATCTGGAAAGTTGAAATTTAGTTTATTTTAGTATAAACGAAGAGAGTGATCTCTCGTGACTAATACGACTTTACAATCCTAATAAAAAAACGTAATAATGTTGTGTGCACAAATCTTTCTACAAATGACTTCGATCTAAACGGTCACTCAATTAGAGCTTATAATTAGTTTATTACCTGCTATAAACAGCAGAAAATTGCCACCAACACAAGATGTCCACAAGTTGCTGGCAAACACTTTAAAGACTTCGAATTCGTCAGTATTCACATTTAACCACTGTTTAAATTTAACAGATAGTGTAATAATCGAACTTATTTAGTGTGTTAATCGTATTACATTACAGACACTAAAAACTGATAGCAATTGATACTTCCATCTTTTCCTAACGTTGTCGAGGTTCTATAGCCTGCGAAGAGTGAGCTGCAAACAGGGATTCTAGTGGAGAGTCGTTCCGCAGCAATACTGTTTTTTAGCAGCTGTAAATCAATGTTGTACCTAATATAGAAACTTTATTTAACTAATTACACTCATATATCTTAAAGATTATTATTATATTTATTTGCAACAAATCCTGGCTTCTGAGCTAACCGAAGTAATTCAACCTCTCCAAAACCGCCAATTCAGAGCAAAGTTAACCCCTTACATCCAGACTGCAGAGACTGTAAACCGGAAAACTAAACTACACAGCACTTTGTAGCGGGGGTGTTGAAACTAAAGTAAGTAGTCTCAATCCGTGGTTTCTGAGGAGACAGAATATGACCAAACTCCAGCACGCGAAGAAGACATGAAATAATCAACTCCAGGCACCCTACGCACTAGAATTTACTGATGTGACCACGTGTAACTAGAACCACCTGATATCCAACGGCTATTTTAAACCTGGCGCCGGAATTTAAACTTGAAAGTAGGCTAAAAAAACTTTTAATAACCGACTCCAGCTACCCGGCGCACTAATAACTTGTCGCATTCAACATGAAAACATCTACCAACGCGAAGTGAGATTACTATTCCTATTCATATATGTATAGCATTATACTGTGGTTGCAACTAAGAATATTATTGAAACAGAGCATTCGGTAAAGCATGGTTGAGTTTAGAGGTTCAGGAGCAGGCCGTGGCGAGGACCCGAAAAATTCTAAGAAGTAGCAAGAGATTCTGGTAAAAGGATCAACTAACACGACGGAGAGAGGCGATACGGGTCAAAAGGAACCTTGATAAAAAAGATTTTATATTATTTTAAACGTCGCACTCCCAAACTCTAATTCTGAAGGTCTTAAATAGCAACATACCATTTCAATTGTTTAAACTTCTAAATAAATCAGATTTAAGTTTGATTTCAAATTTTCATTTAAGTTGAAGGTATAAATAATATCGCATGCAAAAGTGTTCATTTGAAATGATCTATATTAACATTTGGTATAATTTGATCGTCCAAATGTTTCTACCATTTTCGTGAGATTTACTGAAGAATTACTGCTCTTGCTGTCTTTTTCCGGTTGCCTCTTTGTTCGCTGCGCGATTGGAAAGGTCAATTGCTTGTTTTTTAATACAGAGAAAAATGCTTATCAAAATGACCTGTAATTTGATGTCTTGATAAAGTATTCTAAAAATAAAGATATGGCAGTATAGCAAACAGATTACCCATACAATATCGACTAAACTAATTTCGTATATTGAGGTTTAGAGATTAAAAATATTTACTGTTTTCAATTTATGAGCTTATTCTAATTTCTTTATATAGAGAATCAAAGTGGGCTAATAAACTGAATTCAGGTTAAGAAATATGTTTGTAAGAAACTCTATGTGAAATGATAAATGTTGAACGTAAGTGAGTGGTGAATTGATGCTGGAAATAACACAATAGAGCTTTTTTGTCATCTAAGTGTGTTGCTATTGATAGTGCTCATTAGTTTTATAAAAACGCTCTGATTAGGTGACTGGAGAAGGCAACAAAAACGGAATGTCATTCTTGACAAAGAACTACACATTTATTTCCAAAGATATATTGTTCTGGCTTGGAAAGGTTTCTCTTTCAGATACCTAGTTAGATGTGAAAAAAGAACATTATTTTGACGACCTTTCGCACGAAGTTTCTTCGTTCAGTTACTGCTTAATTGTGTGGGACAAAAATGTAGGTCTGGGTTAAGCCAAAAATATATTTTAGGTTAACACGCTAAAATACGTATCATGATATAATAAAATTAGTGAATAACAGGTAAAGGACAAATTAAATGTTAATTTATTGACTGGAAGTTCGTACTTAATACAATGGACTAAGCTCCTTGCTACGTAATTTGAATAACCGATTGCCTTACCGGCACCTATTAGATCCTATCATTTTGCAGCACTAACAAATCGGTGTACTAAATAGATGAAGTAAATTATAGTGTACGACGTTATCGGAGTAATTTGTAAAATTATATTGGATAGCGTTGCGTTCAGCAATTACCATTTATTTCTAGTAAATAATAAAAGCCCAGACACGTAACAATTTCCTAAAAAATGTATAATTCATTCAAACTAATGGTGGATGGAAAATTTATCAATTCAAGTTTGTATCTGCCAGAAAATGCATTTTCAGACAGAATAACACTTCTCAAAATTAGTGGCTCCCGAACAATTTTTACTGCATCAGAATATTTTCACAAATTTTAAATCACAATTTTGTTAGTGATGCTTTTCAATAAAATGGAAGCTTTTGGAAATAAAAACTCGTTTACGAAGAAGCCAAAAATAATAGACGTATATTACAACTTTGTCGATAAAAAACCAATTAACTTTGCTTGTTTTGACTGTTACTTTTAAGTGCTGTTTAAAAAGTTTTGAGTCTGAAGAGATTTGGAATTCACGTCGTTAATATTCAATGAACTTTCGAAAACGGCAACTGACTGAGAATATTCATCTGTGAAATTAGTAAGCTACTCTTGTTTTTCGAATGAATAGCTAGAAATTGAGTTTTACTGTTTCGTTTATAGAACGATTAGTACCTATCTGATGGTAATAGTGTACACAGCGTTAGGAAACTAAATTCTTCTTTTCTCCAAAAGCCTATGACCAGCACAAGTAACTTACTGATAAGAATGTCTGTATCTAAGAAATAAGCAACTACAGAATACTTGTTTTCTATTTTCTGAATTAATTGTGCAACCTTAAAATAACACAAAACATGTTCATTAAATAAATTTCATTTTTGCACTGTATCCTTTATAACCTTGTGGAATTCTTTAATTACCTTATGATGCAAAAATTGGAAAGGAAGTAATTTGCATACATATTCTGTATCTATCTGTAAAAAACAAACAAAATACAATTAGCAGCTGAAAAGTGCTACAAATTAAATATACAAATACGTACAAGTGTGTATAAATCTTGATCAAATCTATAATCAAGAATATAAATTTAACTTTAAACCGATTTCAATGGAACTCAAGGAGATGTGAAAGCAGGTGTGATGATCCGTCGTAGAGAGTAGACGTGTTCACAGGTTGCTCCTCAAGCAAATCTGAAATTTATTAAGTGAAAAATTTGCGGTTATTTTTGTCATCGAATAAGTTACTGTGTTCGAGATGCCAGAAACAAGGCGAGAAAAAGAAAAAACCTTAAAGAAATAGTTAGTCAGGCCATAAAAACACTTCTTGAAAATGAAGAGTTTTTAGATCTTTTAAAAATTAAAATGAACTCTATTGTGCAAGGTGCGGTTGATAAAGTATTAAGTGATTACGATAGGCATTATAATGAACAACTCTTTGTTCTGGAAAAAGCTAACGTTGATCTCCAAACGTAAAATGCTCGAATAAAAACTAGAATCGACCACCTAGAACAATATTTTCACAGAAATTGCATTCGTGTCTTTGGCATTCAAGAAACCCCAAATGAAAAACCAGACGAAATAATTATGAATCTTTTTAAAAATAATAAATTCGTAAGCTATCGTGACAGAAGAATAGTGTGGCAAGATAAAAAGAAATTAAAGGGTACAGGCATCACTATACGTGAGGATTTGTCGCCGGGAAGACTAGAAATCTGGAAAAAAGCTGTAGCCAAGTTTAACTATTGCAATGTGTGGACATCTGATGGTAGAATCTTTATTTATTTCAATAATAAATATCACACGGTATCAAATATTATCGATTTTGAAAATATTGCAAATTAATTGCTATTATATGCTGTTATTTATGCTTGGGAGTATATACCTAGAATTTTTTTTCTCTCCTCATTTGCAATACACATATGTTTTTCTTTCGCCTTATTATGCATTGTATCGGCATTGTAGTTTCAAAAATATTTTAGTTTATGTAAATAGTCATTAGGATTTAGTTTTAAGTTGATAAAAATGCCAATAAATCTTGATTTAGGTAAAGATCTTTAAGAATATGATAATTTCGAAACTATGGAGATTGATAACAAGTTCGTATGTAGGGACCTGATAAGCGAAAATGATATTAATATACTACAGCTAAACATACTTAGCATTGCAAAAACTTTCGACGAATTTTCAATATTGCTACACATGCTCAGTGAGGAATGTTTTGATCTTATTATCTTAACGGAAACCTATCAAGTAAAACATAAAAATTCGAATCTAATTTGTTATTGTAGCAAGGTATATAATTTTTATGTTTTACTTGGCACCGACTTAAAAATTATAAAACAATTAATAATTATATAATAAACAACAATTTCTTAATTACATTAAACGGAACAACAAATAAGTATTAAACTGTTGTATAAAAAACATTTATTTTTTGCTTTTTAGTTAACTTATGTCACTTTTGTGTTATTTGAAGTCGCTTTTCTTTTTTTTTAAGTTAATTATTTTACAATTTTAAGTGATGGGTAGACCTAGTAAGGATGCTTCTCGAATGAGGAAATGACGGCTAGTTGAAACGGAAGAAGAAATACGGAAACACTAAAAAGTCGGTTAAAAAAATAGATTTTGAGGAGTATCTTCGAAGTTCAAGCTCCAATACCAATGAAATTATAATGGGACCACCTTGGAACTATACTGAACCCAACACAAAAGAATCATTAAAATCGGTTCATAAACAAAAAAGTTATGCCCGAATATACATAAAAAACAAATTTAAAAAAAAAACATATATACAGACGAATTGAGAACCTCCTCCTTTTTTTGAAGTCGGTTAAAAATTCACAAAATATTTTGATTAAAAAAATTCGCAATCAAATATTATGTATCAAGTGTGTAGTGATATTGGTATGATATCGAACTTTGTGCTTATCTTCATGATTTCGAAAAAGATCAAATTTCTTCTTTTTGTAAATTCTCTCCATACGGGTCTTATGAAATGGTGTGAGGTAGAAGCATTTCAGCACACAAGCACTGCTTAGGCAAATGCTTTCACCTTTCTATTATTATTACATTATTACGTTAAGTACATTATTACATTACATTATTACATTCAATGCAAATTTTCTTTTCCTTTTCCTTCGTTTTCTTTTTAGTGTACCTAAATGTACCTTTATGTACCTTTTTTATTCTATTAAAGCAATGTATAAGTCTGATATAAGAACACTCACACATTTGGCACAGGCTTTATTGTAGGAGGATAAAACAACTAGTAATAAGCATCTCGCCAATTAATCGAACCTGCTGCATTATGCGTAAAAGCGGAATTATTCAACATGAGTGTTTCTATGATACATTGAAAAACGCGTGTGACAGGAGCACTAAAAATTGTAGTAGGTGACATGAATTCCAAGTTTGGAGTAGAGCCAATACTGTATCCCTACAAATGAAGACACAGCCTAAGCGAAGAAAGCAATGACAATAGACTAAAAACGGTAAACTTTGCTGCATTAAGAAATGTGATCGTGGGTAGCACTAAGGACACAGGACACAGAGGCATAGAAGGAAATGAAAATGCAGATAAACTAGCAAAGCAGGGATCTGAAACACCATTCACAGGGCCTGAACCTGTGGTTGGCACAACTAAGAAGACAGTGAAAGGAGCAGTTGAAGAATGGATTTCAACAAAACACTCGGAACACTGGAAACTCTCACCTCGATAGAGACAAAACAAAGCTATGATGGGCAGCCATCCCCATAAGCTGACAAAACCAGTTCTGCAACTTAGCAGGACTCACATCAGAATAGTGACGGGACTCCTAACGGGACACTGGCACTTCAGAAAACATCTGCATAACATAGGGCTATATAATGAAGATCCCATATGCAGACTATATCGCGAGGAAGAAGAAACAGCCTCCCATATAATATTCGAATGCGAAGCCCTAGCTCGCAGAAGATTCCAAATCTTTGAGGGCATCAACCCCAATGAGATACAACCGCCAGCCAGTCTGATCTACAAACTCCTAGACCTGCTAAAGGGGACGTATCTACTTGGCAGCGACTAGCGACCGAAGGGGATACACAATAGGCCCAAGAGGCCGCAGTGCTAAGGGGCGTAACAAACCCACCCCGTTTCAAATCAATCAATCAAAGCACTAAATTTGACCACAAACATATTCATAAAGCTACGTGGACAACCCCAGACGAGAACACTTCCAACCAACTAGACCACTACGTTTTCTAGATGTCAGATCCTATAGAAGCGCAAACGTTGACTTTGACCATTACCTTGTCGGAGCAAAAATCAGAGCGAAAATATCCAATAAGAAAAAATAGATTACACCACCAAACAGGGTTTAATACAGACAAATTGAAATTGGTAGAGGTTGCTGAAGAATATGCTAATAACAGTAGCAGACTATTGCTAAAACACCCACCTGATATAGATATGAGATACATAAACCAACAATGGGAATGATTCAAATCCATAATGAACTTAGCAGCCAAAGAAACACTAGGAAAGATGCGACACCCACGAAAGAATGAGTGGTTGGACGCCGAATATAAAGATGCAACAGATGCAAAAAAATAGGACTATGTAAAAATGTAACAAAGGCACCGAACACGGGCCTCTATAAAAAAAATAGAGTAAGAAAAAGAGAAAAGGAAAGGGTGCATAAAATAAGAAAGAAAAAGATTTAAATAAATAGATATTGTTAAAGTGATTAAGTATTTTATATACAGATACTCATTAAAAAAGAAAAAGTATGAAAACGACCAAATTGGAGAAAACCTAAGGACCAGAAAATAAGTTTCTACAAAAAAATTAAAAAATGCGACAGCAATTTAAACTAAGACTATCAATGTGTAAAGAGAGAAGAAGCAAGAATGCCAGCAAAAAGGAGAAAGCTCTCGAAAAGTGTGCAGAATACTTTAAAGAACATTTAAGCAAAAACAATGAAGAACACGCGCAAGAACAGAAAAGCCAACCCACTGCAGACGAAAAAAAAAGCACCCTAACATTATTAGAAGTCCAAGAAGCCATTAAGAGGCTAAATAATAACAAAACCCCTAGATGTGAAAATATACCATCCGAGCTAATCAAGTACGACGGAAAACATCTGAACAGATATCTACAAAAGCTAATAGCCGACATATAGAACAGCGAGAAGATACCAGAGGAATGGAACATTAGTATTATATGCTCATTTCAAAATTATATATAGCAGAATACTAAATTATTCCGAACAAATAATAAGCAACTTTCCATGTGGATTTCGCAGTGGCAAGTCAATAAACAATTAAATTTTCTCACTTAAGCAAAATTGAAAAGACGTCAGAATACAACATAGAAACGTACCACATATTCATAGATTTTAAAGCCGCCTAGAATAGTATAAAAAGAGAGAAATTGTACAATGCCATGGAAGAACTCGGAATCCCACAAAAATTAATAACACTAACAAAACTTGCTTGGTAAAAATACAGAATGAGACATCTCAACAATTTAAAACATACAAAAGGGTAAGACAAGGTGATTCACTTGCGTGCCTCCAGTTTAATATTGCCTTAGAGAAATTCATACGAGACTCAGAAAATGAAACATGAGTATCAATATTCAACAAATCGACGCAGATATTAGCACATGCCGACGGCATCAATATTATAATCCAAACAGCCAGAGCAAACAATGAAGCTCTTGCTCACCTAGACAGAGAAATAACGTTAGGTTAAAGGAGAATGAAAACAAAACGAAATACATAATTGTATTGCGCACGAAAGAACGAAGAAATAGAATGAAGCAGAATGTGACAATAAGAGAGCACAATATAGCAGTAGTAAGAGACTTCATGTACTTAGGGTGACAAACAAACGACAAAAAAATGAAGAAGAAGTTAAAAGAAGAACTTTGCTAGCGAACAGGTGCTTCTATGGATAAAAAAAACAATTAAAATCCTACAATTTTACAAGAAAATCTAAAACCAGCATATATAAAACCCTAATACGACCCGTATTAACGTCTCAGAAATGTGGGAATTAAGCAAGTCAGAAGAAGCACAGCTCCTAGGAGTATTCGGAAGACAAGTCTTACGAACTTCAGATGGCCCCGCGAAGGAGATTCAACCGCGAACTGTATGAATTATATGATGACGTCGACATTGTCCAGATAATAAAAATTAGGCGACTAAGATAAACAGGCCTTCTTAGAAGAGATGACGCTAACTCGACCAAACGCACTTTATTATCAAAACCATGCGGCAGAAGAACTGCTGGAAGACACAAACTCAGATGGCTGAATGCCGTAGAAAGGAACCTGAAGAACATGGGAAAACTAAACTGGAAAGCCGTAGCCTACGATAGGGACAGATGGAAGAAACTACTCTAAGAGGCCAATCCCCAGGCTGGGTTGTAGCGCCACTGATAATATTGATGATGATAAGTCTGACAGATATATAAAATTAAATGCACTACACTTGCTGAAATTTGCATTTATTAGAAACAGTAGATTAAATAATCAAAACATTTTTTACTTTATCAATTTTTAAGTACATTAGCCCTATTAGTGAGTGGTGACAATCAGCTATCGGTGCTTCCGACATCGACTGACATCTATATCTTTACTACTGTATTTAATATTGTTACCCTGTTAAACTCTACAAAACAAAATTGAATTAAAAACTAGCAGAACCCGTGGGCTACGCTTCACGCTTTTTTGTAATTTATGTTAAAAGAAATAAGATATAAATAAGCGGTGGCGAAACATCGCATACCTATTCATCTAAATTACAATTTTATAATTTCATTAAATACAATGAACCTATGCGGAACTAACGAATTAGAAGTATTCATGCTGTCATCTGCAGCTTAAAGGTGCAGTTGCCGTTCTCACAAATGTCTCCGTTGCAGTGAGTTACAGCTGTCGAGAGACGTAGAAAGAAAAAAAAATTGGTGTCGGTTAATTCCCTATGAAGGGGTGGGCTGCTATAGGGGTTTTTTGAACTCGGCGCCGTAGTTCTAAGTCCTTCTTCAGCCGAGAAAGGATAGTAAAGACGGGTCATAACAAAGTGATTTACTAAAGGAGGTTTTTCCGCGGAAACTACTGTCCCAGTATTCATACTTTTGGCTCAGGTCAACCGCGGAAAAAATCTGAGCCAGGATAGGACAGTCGTCCGGGCCGTAATCAAATCCAGCACCTCTTTAATGAAAGGCGGGCGCGTTAACCGTAAAGCCACCTTTCTCGCTAAAGAGACGTGGTGGGTCCGTGCAAATTTATAGGTTAGAATATATATGAAGTGCTCATGCGCATTACAGTAAATAGTTGCAACTGTTGCGTAACGTGTATGACACCCTATAAATTACTAGTAGAAGGAAATCCCGAAGAACTACTCTACGCACGCCTATTTTGCCTTTTCACGGCCTATGGAGGTCGGCTATGTGAGTCTTAAATTAACATAGGCGCGGCCACTTTCTTTGAATGTGTCCTTCTCCGAGTTTGTTATCGTAATGGCAGCTGTCAGCAGATTATGTGTCACTAATACAAACAAACAGTAGCAACGCAAATTCAATTATCTGCATTGAAAACTGTAGCGGCCCGCTGTGCAAAAGAACGTGTGTTTTATACAGGGTGTTTCTTAATAACATGCTAATATTTAAGGGGGTTATTCTTGGGTCTATTTTGAGAAAAAAACTTCATATGAACATATGTCCTAAAGGTCTTAACTTTTGAACTACAGGGTGCTAAAGTTTTAACATCTGATTTAATTTATTTCTTTGTGCGTTCAGGGTAATTTTGAGTTAGCATTCCAAAATGTATTTAGATTACTTTAATTTTATAATTTTACCGTTTAAAAATTATTCTCTTAAATAAATTTTTGTTTAAAGTTACATAAATTGGTTTTTGTCGTAAGTGGTCTAGCGAGATGCAAATGAATGAATTTTATTTTTTTATGCGAAAACCGTACGTCGAACGAAAAAAAATCAAGAGACCAGATTTGCTCAGAAAGGAATGAGGATTTCAAAAATAATTTTTACTTTAAGAAAAAGCAGTGGCGTATCATTTTTATCTTTAAAATGATTCAGTGCAAATCCCGCACGAACGCCACTGGCAAGAGTAAAAAATTATGTTGTACAGCAGAAAATGCCTTTTGATGCGTAGAAAATGCGTACTACGTTTCACAAAAATATCTAGGGTCGTACCAAAGTTATCACAAAAAAAAGAATTTTTTCTTAAAACTTTAGCACCCTGTAGTTCAAAAGTTAAGACCTTTAGGACATATGTTCATATGAAGTTTTTTTCTCAAAATGGACCCAAGAATAACGTCCTTAAATATTAGCATGTTATTAAGAAACACCCTGTATAATATACGCGTAAATATGTGGGTAGCACATATTTAGTAGGGAGGCCCCTCACCATTAAAAGCTAAGACGGGCGGAAAGGATCCGGGTTTAATGTATAGATATTCATTTCGAGATTTATTTGCTGCATGTGTTGTTATCATGACATCGTTATTTGACTACAAGATGTTTTAGGAGTAATGCAAAAATACGAAAGATATGTTTACATGAATTACTATGGGAGGTCTAGAAGAGACGCATTTATACAATGTACGCTAATAGAGCTCGCGTTTACGTCTATAAGGTATTTTAAAACTTTTGGGTTTTCACATACAGTCTTAAATACGTCATAATTTGATTTTTCCCAATCCCCATTAAAACTGTAATAGCACATTTTACTACAAGCTGTTTTAAAGTTAAAATATTCGTTGAGTATTGGGAAAATGAACATACTTAAATATCATTTAATTACAGTATTATAGAATAAAAAATTTTAAGCAAAACTGTCATGTATCATGCCAAAAAAGAGCACGTAAATAGAAATAGCCTGTTTGTCAATTGTTTGAAAAAAAACTACGAGTTTTACAACCTTTTAATTAAACAGTTGTTATTATTTTAATGAGCTATAAACGTTTTATATAATTATTAAAAAATAATATTCCTTAAGCTGAATTTCTAACTACAACAACCCAGTTCGTGTACTTGCTGCATTTGCTAATGGTAGATTGTGGCTTTTACAGGCCGTGACGGCCCATTGCCCACTGCATTTGCTAATAGACTTTTTATTTATTAAAAGTATGTGAGGCTTCATACAGAAAACAGTTTTTTCTCCAGATTATTTTAGGTGTTTTCCTTGGAAGTTTCTTTATTAGTGCTTTATTCGCGGTGTTCTTTTGTTCAGGGCTTTTTTCCTTCGGGAAATTTTTCGCTATGATCTTTTTCCTAGACTCGTCAATCGTAAAATGTGTTAATTACCAAAACCCTTTAAAACCTTCCCGCTTTACGTTATTTATTTTATTCTGTCTTCGTCTAAGCAGCTAAATCAAAGAGCGGAATCTGAACCACTTTAAGCTGAGCGTTGTTCTTTTTTGTGTCGAAGTTTGCTTTTGATGGTTTTACATGAGCATAGTTTATAAACGAGAATGTTACTTACTAAATCTGCCAAAGTTCATACAACGCGAGGGTGGAATAGAAAGTGATTTTATTTGCTGGTACTCTTTGATGTTGACGTAATTACTGCACATAATAAGCAACTCGTATTGCTTAATTTGTTTCTGGCGCTTCATATGCTCTGATTAATTTCAGCAGTCCTCAAAGTAATTAGTTTAAAGTCTCTTGTGTTCTATTAGTGTTTTAATTAAACTGCAAGAAGTTCTCAAAACATGAGAAGGTTATGTACCACTAATATTCAATACAATACTGTATTTTACTTCCATAATAATTATTTATTTTGCCCTTATACGTATTTCAACATGTCATTGTCAAAGGTTGTATTAAAAAATAAACAGTTAGTGTTGTTATCGCAACAATAGAACTTGGTGGCTTGATCTTGGTTATCGGTGTTTTCAAATGACTTGATTTCTCATTCTAAAACATTCCAATAAGAGCGAGTTTAAGAGATCAGTTTGCTCACTTATTAATTACACAGTTGTTAGATATTTGTTAAGTTTAAATGCATCCAGTATATTTAATTTACGTTTATCATCACGAAAGTGTAAAAATTTAATGGTGTTATAAGATGCCATTGAGTGATTGTGTTCTAATAAGTGTTTAGCGTAATTCGATTTAGGTGGGTGTTTATATTTGTATGAACCTACTTGTTTTTTGTACTTAATATCACAATTTCTAATCGTCTGGATTATATTAACCGAATTACAATGTGAGCAATTTAATTTGTGAATGCTTGATTTTAGCAAATCATCTGTTTTGTATTGTGCATTGAACAAAGCGTTGAAAATGGTTTTATTTAATTTGAAAATTGCTTTACATTTATTATTTTTATTTATAATTTTAGCAATCCTTTCCGATTTATCGCCAAAATATGAAATCGAAGCATATTTTATTGAAGCTCATGAAGTTGTTGAAATAATAACATGCACCCAACCACATGCTAGCAACAATACTAAATAATATAGTTACCAGTTTTTATTATAAACCAAAATATTCTACTAAAAATTCGTAGCCTAGCTAATATATTTATAAAAAATCTAGATGATTAAATATTTTAATCAAACCAGCTTGAGAAAGTTATATTTTGGTTCCGTTATGTTGATGACATTTTAGCATGTTTTGATAGTTTATTTGAGTTACATACTAAGTTTTTAATTTTTATTAACAGCTTGCACCTCAACATAAAAATTACACCAGAAACAGAACCGCAATCTATTAACTTTTTAGTTTTAAATATAAAAATTAATTTAACTTATATACTTGGACACTCTGTTTACAGAAAACCTACACAAGCAGACATCACAATACCACGCGATTATTGTTATCACAAGACGTACAAATTAGCAGCATACAGGTCAATGGTACACAGCAATTTAACAGTCCCAATCCCTCGAGAAATTTCTATTACAGAACAAGCTGCATATAATAATTGTCATAATACTAAACTTATTGATATATCAACCGAACAGAAAGATTATAAGTTAGCTATTTAGAAAATTTATTTAACTGCTTTGTCAGATGCAATAAAATATGCTTGGATTCGGTATTTTTGCAATAAATCGGAAACAAATTAGTAAAATTATAAATAAAACTAATAAATGTTAAGCAATTTTTAAGATAAATAAAAACATTTTGAACATTTTGTTAATTGCAAAAGGAAAACAGATGAGTTGCTAAAATCAGGCATTTAGAAATGAAATTGTTCGCATAGTATTCAGTTTATATAGGCCAGACCATTAGAAAGACTGATTTTAGGTACAAAGAACACGTATGTTGTTACAAATACACAGAGCCGGCGAAGTTTGGTATAAATTCGATAAAACATTTTAGAAGGAATTGCACAAAAAATCGTCGGACAGGTCAAATTTATTTTTTAAAATGTCACTTTTTTCCGCTATTAACTTTTTTTTGTGTGTTTTTAAGCTGCGTCGTCATCGGTGATATTTTTAAATTGAAACTCTTAGTTTTCTTTGCGCATGTGGATAGAGCACATTTGTTGAGTACGAAAATGTTAAAAACGTATGACCTTGAAGAGGAAAGTTTTTGAGATAATCTGTCCCAAAGTTTCAAAAATGTTAATGTTAACGTTATTACAGTAAGCCAATCATTTGTTAAGGAAGCGCTGGAAAAAGAAGACGGTTATGACAGTTATTAGGATCTAGCACGTGTTGCTCGAAAGTCTGTTGATTAATCATTGTCTAAATTGTATTCCAAATTTATTTTTATCTTGTGAACTATTTGAAAAGGACCCGTCGTTTATCTGAAAGGAAAAGAATCGAAATTTTTTAATGATCGGTTACGGGGACTGTACTCGCCCGCAAGTAGAAGTTAACTAATACCTCAACTGGGAATAAATTACGTATTGAACCGTTAGCAAAATAGAGAAAAAATGTTTAGAAGTGGGTAATACGAAAGATCGCCTTAGAACTGGTCGTCTACCAGTCCAAGAAGACGTGTAGTTAAATGTTTTACTAAAGCTTCAAGAAAATCCCCATTTAGAAAGATATGTTGAACTTTTAAGGGACGAATTAGTCCCTGCATTTGCGGTGTTTTACCCAAATGGCGGAAATTCAGATTTGCCCAATAACACAATATGGTAACAGCAACCACTCCATTTTGCAGAATATTTAAGCCAAGTATTTACTAACCAATGAATTGATCGCAGGAAAACTATCGAATCGTCCCCGAGATCTCCAATATCACTCCCCTTGATTACTTTTTATAGGGCTATTAATTTTTATTTATTGAAGTCGTTGATTCGAATAAATTTTGTTGATTTTCAAAACTATTTTTTCTTCAGCGCTTTCCTGATAAATCATTGGTGTACTCCACTGAACTATACTTAATACTGGAACGCGCACTGGCGGTCTCTGCCATAGAAAAGAAGCGAGCCGAGAGAGATAGCGCGCAAGGATCATTCCTGTCCTTTTCGTACCGCGTTTCGTACCGTGTTTCAAAAACGTGAGTAGGACAGAGATGATCCTTGCGGCCCTCTCTCTCGGATCGGGCTGGCGGGCCGAGCGCGCGTTCCAGTATAAGTATAGTTCAGTGGTGTACTCTAATACATTTTTAAAACTTTGGAACTGATCATCTCCAAAACTTTACAATAATTTTGTAGAAATGCTTATTAGTATGTGTGTAGTGTTGGATAGTGGGAAACCTTCATATGGAAACTTTCCATCGGAAACTATAAAAATTTAAAGTTTCTTGGGCAACTGGAAAATTTCCAAAATAATGGAAACTTTATATTTTATTCACTATTTAGTACAAATGAAATAAATAATGTGTCCGAGATGCATCAATGCGTTTACTTATGTTTTTATGACATTGTTACCTATATCAGCTGTAAAATTTACAGATAAGTTTACGCTTGCATGTACTGATACTGGTTAATCTCACTTTGGCTGTATTGTATTGGCCCATATAGCGTCATATTTGTTCTGTCTCTCCCTAAAATAAGTCAACTCAATATATTAATTACACTCTAAATAGTATAACAGTATAAAAGTTCACTTTAACTGTTTTGCAATTGCAATTTGCTAGTTGCAACTATAGACTAAGAAATACTCAATTATTTTCTAAGTTTCCATATTCTGGAAAGTTTACGTAGAAAGTTTCCATGAAAACATCCGAGAAAATAAATTTCGGAAACTTGCCTATAACTGTGTTCTGTGTGACGCTGCAAACCCCAAGCTTATTAAATTTCTAACTAAAACGCAGATATTATTAAAAGACGTTGTTACAAATCAAATCATCTAAACTCTCTGCTACAAAATCAAAAATTGGGATTAAACGCTTGTTTATTCAGAACCGTGTAAGCTGATCGGTTCGAAATTGAGTGTCGTAATAATCCAATGGTGCAGGTTTAATAGGCACCACTATAATAAATCACAGCATCACGATCGTCTTCAAGCGTGAAACCAATAAACATGAATTTAGGCCAGTTAGAAGCATTAAGGGAAGACAAAATTAGACGGTTGAGTACAGGTTCTAGTTCTAGTAATTGACAAGCTACGGTCTCTGTTGCTTCGTCAACATTTGTGAATTAGAGCGCTAGCGCCGAGTGATTCTCTATTTTAATCCTTTAATAAACCTAATTACATTCAAACCACGGTTAAAAAAATTTGATGATCTTGCGGCTATGTACGATGGAATGACAAAATTGTTATATTTTTAGGGGTTGATAAACCGCAACAACCGCGTTCGACAGCTGCTAGAAGGGCATAGGTATTAGCAAAATAAGTACTTGGCAGAATTTAAAAACAAATGTGCCGAGCACGCAAGTTCTAAGTGAAACTTCTTAGCGTATTCTCGCTGAAAGTGTATTTTAAATTGAAGAATGTAACAGAATAGAATTCAGGTGGTTACCTGCCGGCAACACACACTTTACAAAAAAGATAGGTCGTAGTTTAAGACACGGTTTTCCAAAGCGGTGAAACTGAGCGTAAACATGAAATTTTTATCAATCTATTATTTTTTTTTTCATATAAAAAGTTATTAATGTCAATATTCAAATCGAAAAGTGCGTGCGTGCGTGCGTGCGTGTGTGTGTGTGTGTGTATCTGATGGCACAACTGAAGTGAGCATTTCATCGCATTAGTTTGCAGGTAGGCAGATCTGCTCAGTAGGTTGGTGGGGTCCGGTGTTTCTGTCTTGCACTGCCATTCTATCACTTCTTTTCTAGCATTCGCGTGGTTACACGTGCCGAGAAAGAAGTTTTACTTCAAAAAATTAACTTTATTATCGAGTTTGAAAACAACCTTTGTCAAATTGTCAACTATTTCGGATATTAAGGAAACATGGTTTACCCCCCTTTTTTTCTTTATTTATTAAGTCAAAAGAATGAAATTTGATAGAGATAATATACCTATAAAGTTGAATTATTTGATGGTAATAGTCATTTTTACCACTTCCGATTTCGCCGAAAATGACCATAACTTTATTATTTTAAATGCGATACTATAAATTTTTACATAATTAAAATTAGAATAAAATGCTGCATATGACTGTGTACTTCAATGGTTCTTTTGACAATTTAAACATTTTTATTTCACTGTTTTTTTTGGTTTGCGTGAAGAGTACCATGACGGGTATAAAACTGTTCCTATGCAGCCAGGAGTTACCATAAAACTGTTTATTATTGTTTGCTGTCCGTATCCGTCGATCCCGGGCGCTTTAAAAATTCAGTTTTTTGAGAAAAAGTCAGAAATTTCAAATAGAACAATACTAGTTCATATTGTTTTTGGAAAAAACACTTCCTAACGGTTGCAACCATACCCATAATTCGATACTTGATTACATGTTGTTAAACAAAGACGTAAGTACGGTCAACTACAGTCGTTACATTTTTAAATAAAAGAACATCACAACATTCAAAATAAAAGAGAAAAGCAGTTTAATAACAAAAACAAATACAAATCAAGTAAACAGTAAATAAACAGTAACTGAGAACGTTTTACATAAAGCAATGTAGAAGTGAATTTTTAATTTAGCGCGTGAATCAGTTTAAAACATTTGAACGAACAAAAGACGAAAAATAGTTTATGTGCACATTACATTATACAATGACGAAGCCATAAACTATAAAAACTGTTCAAAATGTTCTCCACGGTGATTGCTGCATAATACGACTCTTTCCACTGTTTCACGCATAACTTCATTTGATTGTTCTAAAGTAATATTGTTTATAGCATTAATTACTATATTTCCCAGATCTTGACGGGTTGTCGGTGCAGTTCGATGTACCTGATTTTTAATATTACCCTACACCAAAAAATCTAAAGGTGTTAGATCAGGTGAACGGGGAGGCCACCTAATAGGACCATTCGTTCCTATCCACATTATATTGAAATTGTTTTTAAGAATTCAACGACATTTCTTGCATTATGAGACGGCGCTCCGGCTTGTTGAAAGAAGATGCCTTGCATATTGGCTAGCGGTACTTTCTCATTTTCAATTTAATTTTTCAGAAAATGTAAGTAATGGACCGTAGTTTAGTCCTTATTTAACAACTAATTAAAACCTAATTTTATTGATTAATATATATATAAAAATAATAAAGTATCTAGTTATGAGTACCGTTGGAACCGTTAGGAAGTTCTCTTTCCGAACAACAATATGAACCAATATTGTTCAATTTAAAATTTCTAACTTTTTTCAAAAAACTGTTAGTTGGAAGTGTTAAAAACTGTTAATACCATCAAATAATTGACTTTTATGGATATATTACCCATACTAAATTTCATTCGTTTATATTAATAAATAATGAAAAAAGGGGAGTCCACTATGTTTCGTTTACAATACTGCGGAACGCATTCGGTACATCTCGTGTAACTCTCCACGCAGTTTATAAATTACACTATAAAAAGAAGTTACCAAAAAAGCGTGGTCGTAGACCACGGGTTTGGCTAGTATATATTAAATCCGTAGCTGTCTAACCATAGCAAGACGGCTAAATCTTACATCTCGAAAAGCTTTATCACTATAACATAACAGCGCGTCTTTTTCATGTCGATGCAGTTTATTGAGAACTTTATAACTATATGCAAATGTCTATGAACATTTTTAGTGCGTATTTTATTAGTTTCAAAAACATTTTGTAAATCTCTGTTAAGACACTTCCCTGGAAATGACAACAAGTGATTAGTTTCTTTAATTCATTCTCGTTTTTTTGAGGTTATTTTTCGGGGGTTATGATAGCATGTGAAGATTTTACGCAGATTTTTCTTTCGCCAAATTTCGCAGGGGTTTTGTTTTCCGGGATTTTTTTTCTAACTTTTTTCAAAAAACTGTTAGTTGGAAGTGTTAAAAACTGTTAATACCATCAAATAATTGACTTTTATGGATATATTACCCATACTAAATTTCATTCGTTTATATTAATAAATAATGAAAAAAGGGGAGTCCACTATGTTTCGTTTACAATACTGCGGAACGCATTCGGTACATCTCGTGTAACTCTCCACGCAGTTTATAAATTACACTATAAAAAGAAGTTACCAAAAAAGCGTGGTCGTAGACCACGGGTTTGGCTAGTATATATTAAATCCGTAGCTGTCTAACCATAGCAAGACGGCTAAATCTTACATCTCGAAAAGCTTTATCACTATAACATAACAGCGCGTCTTTTTCATGTCGATGCAGTTTATTGAGAACTTTATAACTATATGCAAATGTCTATGAACATTTTTAGTGCGTATTTTATTAGTTTCAAAAACATTTTGTAAATCTCTGTTAAGACACTTCCCTGGAAATGACAACAAGTGATTAGTTTCTTTAATTCATTCTCGTTTTTTTGAGGTTATTTTTCGGGGGTTATGATAGCATGTGAAGATTTTACGCAGATTTTTCTTTCGCCAAATTTCGCAGGGGTTTTGTTTTCCGGGATTTTTTTCGTTTCTTCTTCCGGGTCTCTTTTCCGAACGTCTTTTCGGTTCTTTTGGCGGTTACCAAGAAAAACATCGGAAAGCGTAGCTCGCGCTTTCTGCTAGTTGGTGATTAATTCTAAATGAAATTTGAAACACAAATGCATTGTATTTATATCTTAAGAGCAGTTTTAATACCTTTTTTCATGCAACGTCTTCTAAATGCAGTTTAGTGAAAAAATCAAATTTAAAGGTTGGTTATAAACCATTATTAATAAAAATAAAAAACGTTGTCTCCAAAGACCACTGCTAACGTAAACATAATTGTTATCCCAGCAGCTGGGAGAGGGGAGAGCTTCCTTCTTTAATAATGGAATTAGGTATAAGAAGATTCACAATACTGAACCATATTATGTCCTGAATATTCAAGTTGTCGTGTGCTGTGTCGAAAATATGTTCTATAGTTTTGGTGTTTCAAAACAAATAAATCACACAGAAAGGCAACGTTTACATCTCCAACGAGAAGAAAAAGACTGCGAGTCCTGCATTATTACTATGCCCGTCCTTCATTAGTGCACTTGTGGCTGAGGTTGTGTGTCTATTATTTTGGATGGTGTTGCCGCAGGCATCTGCCCTTGGCTAGCCATAATTCATAATTTTAGGACAACGGCCGCACCACAGCAGCAAGCTGAGAACATTATAAGGGATGCTTAATTTTGGCAAATTTTGTCATGCGGACATAAACAAACTACATTTTGGTATAATTGGGGCTTAATCAACCCCTGACTATATGCTATACTGTTTACACTGTGAATATATCATTCGCTAACATGTACTTAATAAACCTTCTTTTAGCTCTTTAATCCTTGATATAACATACAAATGTTTCATACACAATGATGTGCAATAGTGAACGAGAGTTACGCCATGGCGTTGATCTAGAAAAAAAATTAAGCAATAATGTTGCTGCAGCTATACAACAGGAGAGATGTACAGAAAGATGTTCTGGAAACAATTGTCCTTTATAAATCTTTTCTGGACGAAAATAATATCAGGTTGGTCAAATATTGGCGAGTCTCGACACCCTGATCGGACCACACAGGGACACTGACAAACGCGACACCACAGCGGGTTTTCGGAAATTAATCCTAAAAAAGTCGCAATGAACCAAGGGAGCATAATAATAGACATTCATTCATATTCGAACCCTTGAATTAAATATAGAGCATTTATATGCAGTTGTATTTGTCAAACTGTAACCTCAGTTCTCATAACTAAAATGTAAAAAGTGAAGATTTAATAAACCATAAATTAATAAATTTAAAAATTTTAATGATAGTACTACTTCTCAGAAGTCTGGCCACAGCAGCTCGTGGAGCTAAGCTTGAGCTGTGCTCTATTTGGTATTTAAGCAGGTAACTAATTTAACTCCGCTAACAAGATAAATATCAAAGTTAAGTCGGATTATAAGCAGCGGCAAAAGTTTATTTTATGCGTTTGTGTTTTACAATAAATTTAAGATAAAATATTTACAACTTTATTGTCCTTTTAACTAAAACTAGGGGGTAATGCATTTAATGAATATTATAACGATATGACATTTTAATGGGAGGAACAGAGCGCTGCATCTTTTTACGGAAATTTAGAAGCAAAAAATGTGAAAACTACATGATATAGCTCTTTACCGCCGTCTATTTGCTTAATGAAGCACTCGCCGCGTACTTCAACCAGCTTTAAAAAGGCCGCCTCTGCGATATTTTTACGTGATCAGATTCCTTTCAGTGGCTTCTATGCAGATTTTTTACAACGCACATAAATAAATATTATAACATTTTAGGCATAGTATCGTATAAAATAATCACAGCCATTAACAACTTGCGAAACACCGCACATTAATTTTATTATTGGCTGGATTAAATATAATCTCTTAATACACACGAATATTAATTACAGTTAGTTTATCATCATCCATCATAAAATAACCCACACCCATGTCATAAAATAGTCGAATTTAATATTATTTAAGTGGAAAGTTTGACTCATTTTATGCCATGTGCATATGCAGTTAAAATAGCTGTTTTTTAGCTCCATACAAAAAATTCTTTCTACGTGTTTCTGAAGATTTATTATGGTCGACAGTTTCGGTTAAATATAGCCGATATTTAATATTAGAGGGAGTGAAATATGAGACACGTAGGTTCAGAAATTAAAATTTATAACCCAAATCAATATGCGAAAAGTGTTTTATGTGGCGAGAATAGTTGCAGAAGAAGAGCCATATGATAATTACAACCGATAGAATCATTACATTTTCATTGCTACAAGATCGTAATGTTTCTAGCGGTTGTAACGTTTAATTCATCTCCTCTGAGGGGAAATTTTGTTGCATGTCAAATACGATAAAATTTTCCCATTTCATTTAATTTTTCAAAGTTGTTACTAATATTTTAAAAAAGTGGACAATTTGCGACCGTTTTCTTAAAAAAAATGTATTATTATTTAAGCACGTTTTAAGTATCTTCAAGCAAGGGATACACTTTTTTATTCTGCAAACATTTAATTTGCCATTTGTTTACTGTGAATTTTAATTTCATTTAAAACCACGTTCAAAACATACTTGATTAATTAGTTAATCAAAATGTTTTCCTAATGCTACAAGGTAAATTTTAAAAGTGGAATTTGAGTAGAACGAAGTAATGCTCTAGTAAAAATTCTGCTTAATCAAAACAGTATATTATTCTGCATAGGTGTTTTATCAATAATAACAAAAATTAGAACTTCATGTACTATATTGTTATGACTACAATTACTGTGGTTCGTTAATATGCTTGACGTTTTTTCGTACTCAAAAATTAATGGTTGCATTAATGGTGGCAAACGGCAGGGTCGCTACTGGAATTTTGCTTTCAGCATAAACCTGAACTCTAGGGAAAAACTAATTATTTTGTGTTTTGACGTGACTCGTCCTAAATTCAGCTGCGCGTTAGAGCCAAGTTGTGAATGTTTATATTCATTAGAATCTCATAATAATCAACTCAAACGTTTTTATTTAAAATTTACAGGTACAATATTATATATAAAACAGCGCTACAGGCCAGAAGGCCTTTGGCTTATTTTCTCTACTATTTTCCTCCATTCCTTCTTTTTCTTGGTTTTCTTCTCCCATTCTTTAATGCTGTATCTTTTCAAATCTTCTTTTACACTGTCCCACCAAGTCTTTTTAGGTCTACCACGTCTGTTTTTACCACCTGTTTCACTTTTGAACGCTTTCTTAACCGGGTCATTGTTACTCATCCTCTCCACATGCCCTAACCACCTTAGTCTACTTTGTTTTACTATGATTCCTATCGATGTATCTTTATAGCACTCCTATTATAGTTCTTTGTTTGTTCTACGTCTCCAGACCCCGTTTTCACACACTCCTCCGAAGATCCTGCCCAGCACTTTTCTCTCCCAACTTTCTATCTTCTTTTCACTCTCTGATGTTGTGGCCCATACTTCACTTGCGAAAGTCACCGTGGGACGTATTATCGTTTTATACACTCTTAATTTTGTTTTTCTTGATGTGATCTTGTTATTAAATATACCTCTCCAACACCCGATACTTTTAGATCCTGCCAGGATTCTTTTTTTAATTTCGTCTTTATAATTACCTTCGCTTGTGAACTCGACGCCTAAGTAGGTAGCTTTGTTAACTAAATTTAGTTTTGTCGTCTTTTCCCCTTCAAGTTTGATGTCTAGATGCTGGTTCTGTTGTTGTTTTTCATTACCTAGAATCATATATAGTGATTTTACCGGATTTATTTCTAGCCCGACCTTGCTTGCTTTCATCTGGAAGTCTCTAACTAAGGAGTTCTTCTCTGGTCCTGCACAGGAAAACCACATCATCGGCATAGGCAAGGCATTGAGCCGAGCTTTTTAGAATGTCTCGTGTTTGGTCTACATAGCTCTTCCTTATTATATTTTCTAAAACTATGTTAAAAAGAGTTGTTGCTAAGGGGTCGCCTTGTCTGAGTCCTACATTGCTCTCAAACGTTCTGGATTCTTGATGTTGGAAGCTCACTTTATTTGTTGTTGTCTGTAGGGTCATCTTGACTAGTGCTATTAATTCTGTATGGATCTCTAGGTCTATCATCGCTTGGATTATATGATTCCTCTCAATGGAGTCATACGCTTGCTTAAAGTCCAGAAAGACAGTGTGCACTAGTATGTTTTTCTTGCTGCATTTCTCATGTATCTGTCTTAGGATAAATATGTTGTCCACCACTGATCTTCCATCCTTGAAACCGGACTGGTAATGTCCGATCTTGTCGGCTACTTCTTTCTGTAGACGTTTGTTTACCATATTTGCTAGTAACTTGTATGTGACATTTAATAGGGATATCGGCCTATAGTTCCCTGGTATCGTCTTGTCTCCTTTTTTTAATATCGGCCTTATAATTGCAGTTCTCCATTCCTGGGGGATCGCTCTGGATTTCCATATATTCTTTATTAACTCAAACAGTCTTTTTCCTAGTGCCTCGTCCGCATTTTTTATTAGCTCATTTGATATGTCATCTGTGCCAGGGGCTTTATTATTTTTCAATTTCTTAACTGCTTCCAAGTACTCCTCCCATGTGGGTAGATTGATTTCTCGATTCTCGTTTTCAACGTCTTGCATCCCTTCAATATTGTGTCCTTGTTTTACCATCATTTTGCTGAAATGTTCCACCCAGATTCCCAGTATTTTTTTCTCTTCCAGGCATAATTTTCCTTCGTTATCTTTTAGTCCAATTGTGGTTTGGTAAGATGTTTGTTTTTCACTCGACAACTTTCTGTAGAATATCCTCGAGTTCTTATTCTTCTGCGATTCTTCTATTTCAACCAGTTTTTTGTTTAGCGTTTCTCTCTTCTTCTCTCTGCACAAACTATTGGCTTTATTTCTTAGTATCTTGTACTCCTCCTGAGCTTCCGCGGTTTTCACTTGTAAGATTTTAATTTTTGCTTTCTTTTTTTCTTTTACTACTTGCTCGCATTCTTCATCAAACCAGTCATTTGACAGTTTTTTCCTTTCTGTTTTTAGTACTGCGGCACCTTCGTATATCGATTTTTTTATTATTTCCCACTGTTCTTCTATATTCGACGGGAGTACGCTATTTTCTACCAAATTTTTTGTCCTTTTGCTGTACTCTTCCTTGATCCTGCTGTTTTTTAGAAGTTCCAGATTCCAGCCACTTCTCTTCGTTTTTTTCGTAGAAGCATGGTGCGTAACTTCTCTTAATCTGGCTTTGACTAGGAAGTGGTCCGACCCTATTTCAGCTCCTCTGTACTATCTCACCTTATCTATTGCGTTCATATTAACCTTTGTCACTAGTAGATGGTCTATCTGGTTTAGGGTCCTTCCATCTGGGCTTGTCCATGTCGCCTTGTGTATGTCTTTTCTTTTAAACCAGGTGCTTCTGACAATCATGTTCTTGCTTGCTGCGAAGTTGACTAGTCGTTGACCATTATCGTTAGTCTCCGTGTGTAAGCTCTCTTTTCCTGCCACATCAGCCACCCATTCTTCTTTTCCAATCTTCGCATTGAAGTCTCCTGCAATTATCTTTATGTCATACCTTGGTAAGTCACTTAGCACTTCTTCTAATCCATCGTAGAATTCAGTTTTTTCCTCCGGCTCTTTATCTTCAGTTGGAGCATGCACGTTTATTAGACAGTACTTCCTCACTTTCCCTCTTATTCTCAGATAACTTAATCTGTCACTTATCACCTTGTAATCTGTCACCATCTCTTTCAGGTTTTCCCTTATTAGGAAACCAGTTCCTAGTCTATTTCGTTCTCCTCCACCATTGAAGAAGATGTAATTCTCTATCTTCCTTGATGAGATTTCCTTTATATTTGTTTCTTGTACTAGCAAAATGTCCACTTTGTACTCTTTTGCTTCTTTTATCAGTTGTTTCATTTTTCCCTCTTTAAGTAACCCTTGTCCATTCCAGAAGCCTAGTTCCAGTCTTCTTTTGTTTTCTATTGCTTTATTTTTTATAACCAGTCTCGTATCCATTTTCTCGCCTGTCTTTTTTATCGTTCCTCCGTCCTTCTCAATCGTACTTAGTTTTTTGGTCCGGGAACTTCACTTCTTTTTAAGCTTCCTCCTTCCTCTTCACTCGATTTAAAGTGGGTTCCATCAATTTCAATTTTTTTGTACCCTATTTTGGTTCTCTTTCCCCTGGCCTTTTCCTCTCTTGCCACCTGTCTAATCGTGGCTTGAATTTTTTGTTCCTCTTGTGTTAGGTCACACTCTATATATATTTCCTTACGTCCTAGCCTACTTTAATTTTTTAGTATCTCTATTTTTTTCTCGAAACTTTCCAGTTTTGCTACCGTGATCAACATTTCTCTTTTTCCTACTCCGTAAGTCTCTTCTATGTCTGCCTCTACTCCTATTTCATTTTGTATAAAGTCTTTTATTTCCTGTTTGGTATTTTCCTTGCTGAAATCCTTCCCTCTTATTATTATATTATTTTTCTTTTCCTTTCTTTCTTGCTTCTCTAGCCTTTTCTTCATTGTCTCTATCTCATTTCGTAGCTCACCTTTTTCCTTTTTCCATTCCACCTCCTTTTTAATTGCGTCTTCCTTTAATATTCTTATTTCCTCCCCAAATTTTTTAAGCTGCTCGTTTATGCTACCCATGGCTTTGTTAGTACTACTGGTGTCCTCCTTTATTCCTTGAATTTGCGAGGATAACCCCATTATTAGCTTCTCTAGCTTATCCATATCTGCTTCCTCCCTTTCCCCTTGTTCTTCTGTCTTGTTTTCCTTTCTCCGGGGTGATCTTGCAATTTTTTTGCTTTTATTAAGCAGTTCTATTTCCTTCCCTGCTTGATTTTCCTTTTCAAGTCTTTTCCTTTTATTCAGAAATTTTGCTATTGAACCAGTACTATTGCATCTGTTCCTCTCACCTGACATTTAGATTTGGCTTCCTTCTAAAAAACCTTGCTCGGCGTCAGAGATGTTTCGCAGGTCGCCCCTTCGGACGAAAGCACCTCTACCTTCTGATCTGGACTGTATGGTGTGTTGCCTATACTTTGTCTGCGTGCTGGAGGTCCTTTATGTGAATGTTATTTGCTTATCTCCCCTTTTGACTGTGCACACTTGCGATTTTGACCTTTAATTCGCAATCCTATAACCTCAAAGTTTTGTTTTTAGTACTTTTTACTCACGATTTCACTTGTTTTCTCTTAATTAACTATTTCCTCTGCTTTCTACACTTCTCCTTTTTACCCTTTATCACTTTTTCTGTGTTTCTACCCGTTCGATAGAGTCCAATTTGGACTTTAATATCGGAACTCAGTGTTTAACTTATTCCTAATGAAATCTAATCATGTTGCCACAGGTACAATATTAGTGAATAATAATAAATAGCAGATAACCGACTGCAAAATAAATGATATTGTTTTACGTTTGTTTAAATTTATACGTACATTCCAATAGACATATGACAATGTGGGCTGTACACCTTATTTACAATATTGATGTTTTATTCAAATAGATCGTCACTTCAAACAGTTCATTTCTGATTTGATTATCATAAAGCAATAAATATGGATCATATTTATCAAAATTTAATTTACTTAGCTCAGCACAAGGCTGTGAGAAAACTTAATAGATCCCATTGTGTGAACAACCATTTTTTATTTTTAACAGAAATTTGTTTTAGTTTTCATATTTGCGATAGGTTACTCAGGGACGTACAATATGAAATGAAATGGCAATGTACGAGTTTGTGACCTATATGCGGGATCTGGTACGTATTGTACATGTCAGAGTTTAAATACTGTAGTCTCCTAAAATTACGCTATAAGCATTGCTTCCAAGGACAATGATCAAATCAAAAGCTCAATTTAAAACAATTCAATATGTTCAATATGAAATGAAATGGCAATGTACGAGTTTGTGACTTGTATGCGGGATCTGGTACGTATTGTGCATGTCAGAGTTTAAATACTGTAGTCTCCTAAAACTACGCTATAAGCATTGCTTCCAAGGACAATGATCAAATCGAAAGCTCAATTTAAAACAATTTATAAATTCTACAATCCTTATCATTATTACAAGCGAACTTCGATTTCTGCAGTATTCAAACTAGTAATAACATCCAGCATAATCAGTGAGATCGGTTGTCGGTTTCTAATAACTTTAAAACTATTTGACGGGTTGTACAGAAATAGTTTAAACGAACTTTGATTTCCACAACATTCGAATTTGTAATTACACCAGATCAAGAGGACTAGTGAATTCGGCAGTTTAAATATAAATTTTTCCCTTTTTTTGAGTGCAGAGCGCGTTTTAAAGGGAAGTAAGCCCGAAAGGAAACTACCCCTACTCTTCATAGAATGTCAGGGTACGCACTTAGATTTGAAATATTTTGGAAGAATAGGTTAATGAGTTAGTTTACGTTAAAATCTAAAGGTTAATGAACTAAACTAAATTATTGTTTAATGCCCAAACTAAGTTCGTTGCAGGTTTCAATTAATTAATTTTTGACACAATGCATTCTAAGTTGTTATTTGCCATTATATTATAAAGCAGTTTGCAAAATTTTTTAGTATCTGAGCCGTACATTTCACGTCTTAAAAATATATTATTCGTATGAAATTCAAAGTGATCAGACGCAATGACATGTTTAGCGAAAGGGAATAAATACTCCATTGCCCCTACAACTTTTCTCATGTGTTTAATAATATTAACCACACACCTCGAACAAAAATTTTGACTGTGTTAACACAGTTTGCTGCATTTAATTAAGAAATTTTACACTATTTTCAGATACATTTTTTGTTTCCAATTTTAAAAGACATTTTGGTACAAAAGATGTAAATGTATGAGTAGTTCCGGACAAATCAAGAAATACCTCTCATTATGTGGACGAAAAAGTGAACAGAATACTTCGATACCTCACCAACCCAACTTACTGCTAAGACTAACAATTACAATAACCAATAACATACAGAAATTTATTAGATAAGCCAATAGACTAAATAAGTACCAAATAAATGAAACAAATTTATGAGAATAAATTGCGCAACATAAAAATTCTGTATTCAAATTAAAAAGAAATAATTAATTATGTATATTGTGTTCCCTAGTCAGGAAAACTAGCAAAACGCAAAAATGTATGGTAATATTCAATGTTTTGTACAAAATCATATAAATTGTTCAAAGACTTTGTATACGGATATAATAAACATTAAATCGTTTGCAAATCTTGTAACTGCCTAAAGAAGAAAGAATATGGCAAACAGTGAAATAAATATAAAATACAAACTTTGAATATACCACTGAATTAATTCAATAATAGCTTTATTATAATCTTAAAATTATGTAAATCGATAAATTTTAGATCTAATGCAACAAATTAAATAAACTGTATAAACTACGTAAGTTACGCTATGAAATAAACGTTGCAAATTTTGAAATAATGTCAAATGTACAATAAGATGGTTTCATATTGCAACATAAACTTTGTTATTAAAATTAAAAGTGCTAGAAGTAAACTAACACAATGTGAATGATTGTCATATCAACAATGCAAATTTTAAATAATCAAATTAATTAAAGAAATAATAAATTCAATGCGAAAACAACAAATAAATATCCCAAATTAACTAAATTCATGAAAACTTAGGTACAGTAACTTAAGTAGCAAAAAAAAGTATTTAAATGTATACAATCAAAATATTCAATTTTGACCATAACGAAGCTCAGTTTATTTAACGGAAAACCATTACATATTTACCAAAGAAGGTAAGGTAACGTCTAGATATCTTGACAACTTGGCTTTCAACTGAATCATTCTTATAGATTTATCATGTCTCCTTTAGGGTCACCAAAACATACTCAGAATAACCAATATTTTATGTACAAAATTTAAAAATTATGTACAAAACAGCGACCTCACTACCAAATCCAAAATATTCTACAAAACAGACAAATACTTAGATATTCATAACCCATAAAGTCAAAACTAAGTGAAACCGTTGATATTAAATTACCTTCGGTGTTGGTGTGCTGCTAATTAGATGAATAAAAGCTTCCAATATACGTAATAATCGGCTTTAAGATTTATGATTTAAGATAAAGTTTACAAATCCCATGAAGGTCTCTGAGACAAGACTTATCAGACATTGATAAAGTATTTAATAATAGACAGTTAAATCATGCAATGCATTTACTAAAAAAGCATAATGTGCCAAGTCGTCGAATTCTACGTATTAATACAAAACATACAAGGCAGAAAATATACACGGCCTTGTTTAGACAACCACCACTTTGGCTCAAACTGTTTTAACCAATGCTTACAAAGACAAACAAGCTACAGTTATAGACAATAAAAAGGACCAACGAAGATTATTGTACCAATTTACAAGTAGTTACCAGAAATTTCTTAAAACTTAAGGTACCAGTAAGTGAAACAAAATATCTAACAATAAGTAAACTCGCGGGAAGAATACTGAACAAGTTGTGCATTGTTTGTATCTATTACGAGTAACCATTACAAGTAAAAGAAACCTATTTGACGAAGCAAGACAACCAGCATTTAAAGTCGCAATAATATCCGCATGTCTGAATGACACCATAGGGAATAACAAATATATTTGCATAAAAAAATCAAAAGTACAATAATATATGAACTTTTGGTGAGACAGTTACGAGAAGAGATGGCCTAAGTAGCAAAGATATAAGAAAGTAATGCGAAATAACTCAATAAATGAATGGGAAGAAAGAAAAAACCAAGAACGGGACAAACATATATCGAGAATGGCAAATTATAAGTTAGGGCAGATTGCCAGTTCCCCAAAAAGACAGTGAACCTGGTCACCCCGCATGCGGTGAACTGTTAATAATTTGGATAAAACGAGCTAAAGCCTAGAATAAAAGACGAAGAAGAAGTGTTTATATTCCCAAGCTAAATTGTTCGCGTTTTTCATTACAGCAGGTTTCCCCAGTCTTAATACACTTGAAGCATGAGAATGTAAATGAAAATAGTTTTTGTCAACACTAATATTAAAAAAGTTACGCAAAAGTAAAAAGTTATTTTGTTATTACATTCAAAACATATTCATGACTGACTAAAACAATTACAATAGCAAAACTTCAATAGATGTTTTATATGTGCTCAATTACTCCAAGAACATTATTCCTAGAGATGTTGTTAAATTAGATCTTTAAACCGTCTTTAGGCTCCCGTGGTAATTTTAAACTCCTGAACTTCTAGATTGAAAAACCAATCACTATTACGAGCACCTACCTCACACTCTCAGAACTTTTCCTTTGTAATCGATTCTACAGACGGATTTAACAAAATCTGACAACACATTAATTGGTTTGTTGGGAATTTAACTTCCAGCGTAACTTTTTCTTGGTTCATCAGAAAACATCGGTGGCTAACACATTCCACATCAATGCATGATATTGTTTTATCAAATTTTAATGCGATTATGTTGGAAAACTGTACGTTGTTTTCAACAAATCATGTCAGTGCATGTATTTGTACTCCCGTTATCCTTTTTTGTTGTTAGTAGATAAGTATAACCGTTTTATGACAGTTATAATACTAAAGCTAAATATATTTTTTCTCTTCTACATCTATTGTGAAAAACATACACCTGAGGTGTGCTAAAACCAGCAGTGTTGTCATCCACAAGTCGAGGCTCTACTAAAAGACACGTAACAAGATCAATAACTAAGTGATTGATATTCAGATCAATCCGTCGTAAAACGAAGTGAAGGAAAAGCCCCAGTTATCTGAATGTTTAAGGTTGAATTCGTAAATATATCTTCCAAAAGGGAATTGGGAGAAATAAAATTGGCTGGTTAAAAGTCAAATGGGATCAGTTAGTTGGTACCCTTCATTTAATATTAATTGCAAAGAACCGCTTCGGAATTTTTATTTCTGGACCGTTAAAATTAAATATTTAAATAAGTTCCTACACATTTAACGGAGTTTAAATATCTTACAATTTATCAGAGTTCTTTTTTTCTAAATGTACAGTTACCTGTTGACTATAAAGCGGTTAATTAAACCTGCTGATTTTCTATAAATTCTTTTAAACTATTTCAGAAAAAATGTGAAAATGAAATATTATGTATAAAAACCTCGCATATAAAAAATATGATAAGTCTCTAAAATTACTATTTGATATTTAAAAAATTATAGAAACGTTTCTTTTTATAAGTAGATAAAGAAAACTTTCGTTTTCATTAAAATTTTCAAATTCGTGGTTTTATTGAAAAAGAATCAAGCACTTTGCAGCTTTACAAATACAAAAAAAAACATTATTCTAAAAATTGTGACTGGGTAGGTGGGAAAATAAGTTTATAGGAGTCACCCGAACCTCAAGCAAATGTAAGACATGGCTTTTGATATTATATTTAAAAAAATTGCATTCGTGAAAGCAAGTTTTGATAAAAGCTATTGAGACAAATCAAATACTTTTTTTTCAAACACCCTAGTTTAAAAGTAAAAAAGAAAGTTTTGTATTTTTATATCCTTTTTTTATTAAAAAAACGTGTTAGAAGAGCAACTTAAAATCTGATATCATAATAGCCTTAAAAATAAGCACCAAATGGTAAAACACTAATGCTACAAATTCAAGAATTATCAGCATTTAATATTAAATTTTTAAAAAGGTATTGGAAAAAAATACGGACGAAACGATTTAAATTAAAACAGTGCTAGAAACAAACCATCATAATTTAAATTTCTCCTCGTTCTTCTTATTGATCTAAAATGCTATGGATGTTTGAAATTTCAAAATGAATGCATTTACATTTAATAAACAGGTTGTAATAATAATAAAAATTTTAAGTTAGATTCTCTACAGTCGCCCCCACCCCCATTTCTGTGCTGAAGTATTTTATTTCCCAGATTTTAGTGTTCTTTGATTCCAATCTATATTTTCGAATAAAATTTACTCTTATTTCCAGCTTTCCGGCTGCACTTGTGTTGTTATAAGCGGTATATGAAAAATTGCTAATTATTTGCCATAGCATCACGAACGCCTTTAGTATTAAGATTATTCTAATTTTATAGTAACTGTTGAAGATATGGCGTTCTGAAATTTAATAATTACGAAAATATAACTGTAAACATTGTCGAATTATGAGAAAGTTCAGGTGGGTCATTTTGACCATTTATTGGTGTGTCTTCAACAGATCAAAATATATATAGTTAGTTCAAGAAAAATGGACCCTGTAAAGATTAATAAATTTTCACACATACCGTCTGTTGTCACAGCTTAATTTAGTTAAGAAATCTGACCTCCAAGAAATATAATACAATCGTAAATTTATACTTACAGTTAACTTAAGTAAGGCGTGATATAGTTAAAACCACAAAGAACAAAGCAAGCTAAATTTTGAAGTTAAACGTTTGAACGAGCAGGAAGAACAAAATTACCGATAATTTTTCATTTTCATGTTCAAAAATAAAATTTTTATCTAAAGTTTCTAACATGACCTTTATAAGCTGCATTTAATTTCAGTAGAGAATATTCTTAATAACACAAAGATGAATAATTGCTTTGCCAGAAAATTGACAGAAAATATTTTATTCAGCAAGGGAGAACAATTTAATCAATCTAGGCTAAGAGTCAAGTTTCTAAAACCTAAGACCTGTTCTTCTTAAAAATAACAGGATACGATAGACATAGTGCATATGCTAGGCTTCTCTCTAAAATAATATAAATATAACGTTGAAGCACAGAAACATTTTAAATAGAATATATATGGGTGCCGGACTTTCGAGGCTCACCTTTGGGATCTCGCTTATTTGAAGAGATACGAGGACAGTTAAATTACGGAAAAGTTGCAACATTTTATGCTCAATAATATTCGAAAAGAAATTTTAGTTGTCTTTCTCAGTTTTTCAGAACACCGATAAAGCTAAAATTTTGGATTTATTAATTTCGGTATTTGTCATTTAATAGTTCTTGTTAACGCGATACTAAAACTTTGTTTGTGCTGAATGTATGTTTTTGATCAGATTTGATTAACTGCTACGTAGTACTGTAAAAATTTTTATTTCTTGTCAAATTTATTTTTAATTTATTCATACTTAAATGGAATTATTTTATTTTGATTTCACCTTTATGTCAGACTCGGCAGTTTATTAAGTTTTGGGCTTTATAAGGGTACCGTGAAAGCTCACGGCATTTATTGTATATAATGAAAATTTATAGTAGACCATAAATTGAACTTTGGTATGTAAGTAATATAAAACACTATTTTTATTTAGTTTTGCCGTTTAGATCTTTACTAAACGTTTTAGCTTAATCACGTCGCATCCAAGCCAAGAAAATCTCATACATTCACAATACACGGAAAGTCACCCTCTTTCTCAACAAACGTTTCCAAAATACGTGGATCAGAAATAATGAATCTGTAGGATGACCCAAAAGATCTGCGAATCTCATTAGATTATTTTTGTATTCACTTACATTTCTATGAAGTCCGACGTAAAAAGAACTGCTATTTTTCTGGATATTGTACTAAATATTTTCTGCCGAAATTAACCAATTTGTATCGAAACAAGATGAATCTCCAAAATATAACTATTTTGATTAGTTGAAAAAGACATGATTGTGTTAAATACATTTAGCCAAGATTTAAATGTAAAAGTAAATAAAATAGTGTTTCATTTTATTTCTATACCAACGTTTTATCACAGCCTGCTATAAGATCCGAATCCTTTCCACCTGTCTCACTTTTTACTGCAGCCAGCCGGGCACCCGCTACTAGAATCCGCATCTATACCCGTTAATTATATGAGACGCATATTCGCATGTACCGCTGTGCAGTCTGCCAGTTCTGTTTCGGAGCCAACCTAAAATTGTGTTTGTGTTGATTGATAATGACCATATCACTTGTTATGTATGTATATTTGTATTAAATAAATATTTTGTTGCTGTGTAAGCTTCGCTTAAATGAATTGTTTAAGTATGTTGACAAAATTTGTTTATTTAATGAATAGCTTTTAATCGTACATTATCTTATACTGAGCCTGAACCTGAAGTTTGATTTTATTACTTTGATTAAAAAATTAATAAAAAATACTCGAAAAAATAGTACCAGTATTAGGCGTGACAACCGAAATTGCAGCCATTAAAACCAAAACATTAATACAATAATTTAAAAACACTTAAATTAGGCATTTTGAGCAATGACCAATATGAATGCAAGTAAAAAACTTTTTTTAGAACGGACAATAATAATATTCACACTTAGGGGCCTGTAATCTACACAAATAGATATTTACCTAACAAGGCCCGATAGCAGCTGCATTAACTACATTGGCGTAGTAACGCCACTGAGGATGATTTCAGGCGTCCTACGCTTTGATACAGCTTATTTGTTATTTATTAAAAAGAAGTTACCATAAAAGTGTGGGGCGTAACCCACGGAACCAGCCAGTGTTAATTAATTGATATTGGCATTCCATGGAATTCTAACGGCGTTATACATATTTTTTAATATGCCGAAAACTCAAATAAAAATGCAAAGTGTAATACATCGTTGAAATCAGAACAAAGAACTCAGGTATGTGAAAATAAAAAACGTGGCCCATCTGAAAAAAGTTTGTCAGTGGAACGTCGGACTGAATTCTAATAGATTCCAAATAATTTCGTTTATTACACAACAACGTTAACAAAATTTTGTGCAGTGAATAAATTCATAAAAACTTGTTACAAAATGTCTACTTTCTTGACAACTCGTAGACCAAACTCTAGACAAATTATAAATCATTGTGAAGAGTTAATCATGTTTTAAGTCCTTAAAAATATACAAACTATTACATTTACACTACACTCTTTTCTTTACAAATAATTACAAGGAAATTTATTAGAAAAGATATATTGATGTATCTCATACATTTCGCTGGTATCGCAGCTTTATGGCATCGATTACACTGCTTGAGTGTTACATAAACATTGAAAGACGTACACATAATAAATAAGGTGCGTTGAGAATGTTACTGAATACGTCCTCATTGAATGCCGAGACAGAGGGCAAAAGATATGAATTTACTGTAAGTCCGCTACGCTACCTACTTTATTCGCTTATTTATTGTTACCAAAAAACGGACGTCATAGCTCACGGGTTTTCATGTTAACCGGCATTCCTTCCACCTAACTCAACGTTTAGTGGGAACCCCCTCCCCAATACTAGAAGCTGCATATTTACGCGTTGAGTATATAAAGCGCATATTCGTTGGTATAGCGGACCGCTACAGATTTCTATAGAGATACATACTTTACTCGCTTATTTATTAAGAAAAACAACGGAAGGCATAGCGTACGGGTATATACGTTCATCGGGAAACCTTCCACTTTACTCAACGTTTAGTGGCGAGGGGCCCTTGCTAGTAGAAGCCAATATTAACGCGTCCATTGTGTATAAGGCGCATATTTGTTGTCACGGCGGGGCGCTACAGTTTTCAATAAAAAGAAGCAAAATTTATTGTTTACGGTTGAAGTGTATGATTGGGACATAATCTGTCGATAACTGGAATGACCACGTCAGACTCCTCTGGGAAGTATCATGTTGGGTTACGGATCTCTTTCATCGGGCTAAACTTTTATTTAGGGCAAGATCAGAGACAGATCAGTACCAAAAGCTGGAGAAAAATGCAGTTCAGATCTTGCAAACGATGCCGTGCGTGAAGATAATCATAATTAACTCAGCTCAGATTTCAAGAGACATTGGTAGATATTTAAAAATGTTATATTACTTAAAATTATTTTATCGCCCTTGGGTAGTGGAGAACCATTTACAGTTTCAAAACACAAAATTTCACATGACACCAATCTTGCCTTACCGAACCTACCATGCACAATCACCATTGATAGAAATCAAAAACGGACATTCATTTCTGCAGTTAGAAGAAGTTATAATGTAAAACTGTAAATTAAAAATACTAATAAACGGCGCTAATTTATAAGAAAAGTAAGTACTTTTAATTTATAGATTGTTTGATGTCGATCACGCTATATAGGGATATAAATACAATATAATAAACACTCAGCATGATTGCTTGGTAGTTACGTAAGTTCAGTTCAGTCGCCGACTTTCCGCATTTGAGAATATACAACACTGCGGGACGCATTTGGTACTTTTCGTGAAACTCCACACAGCTTACTTATTACATTTTAAAAAGAAGATACCTAGAAAGCGTGGGTCGTTCGGTAGTGTACATATATTAAAGTTGCTGGAAACCTGAATTGATGATTCTATTAGGAATTTTAGTTTAACTAGCATATGACCTTTTTCAATATTTGTAGCGTCTATTAAGATTTTTTTAGTTTGCAATTTGTTTATTAGAGTTTTCTGTCAAACTAGTTACTTTAAAGCATTAGCATGAAGCAGGATTTGGAATGTTTTATAACTTTCGACTGATCCAAAGATTGTTTATATTTTCGATCTCACTCGTTTGAACAACATAGTTAATGACACAACAATGCAACACGAAATAAAATTGTTACCTCGCGAGTTACGACTTCCAACTTGCTTAGCATCTGACATTAAAATTATAAGTAAATCAAGAAGTTTGTCTGTAAATAACAAACAATTGGCAATCCTATTCTAGATATTACCGACAAAAACCCAAATCAGAATCGAGTTCTTTGTAAGGACAACCTGGCTGGCTTGTAGTTGTACCTTGGTATCTTTACACGCAATTAACCTAGCGCTTAAATGGCAAAAATGATAAACCTTATGTTGCAACATTAATTCAATGTTCATTTTAACCTTTTCAAGTGCTTTCTTATAAAAAGTATGTTTGTTAAAATTACTGAAAGAGATTTATACGCCTTTTGTTTTTCTACCTTACAACGTCAAACAATTTATAACAAAAATTGTAAAGGCAAGAGGAAACGTGGCAATACACAAAGCACAAAGAAAACTAATGAAGATGGTTGACAGTGTGTGGATGTAGGTTTGTAATTCAAGCTTTCAAGTGTATAGCGGCAGCGGAAAAGGGATACTTACTATATGCAATACTGAGTGCGGGAAATATAATTATTATTACTATGCCCCACTCTTACCTTTGTCTCTTTAGCTAGAAATAATTACAATTGCAAGGGATTCTGCTGTAACATAAATGGGCTTTGATGTTAAACTATCAAAGAAAACAGAGAAAACAATTTTTTATATGAAAACTTGAAAATAAAGCTGTGAAATTAAATTTTCGCGTTACAAATACCTCAGAACTAGCTTCTTGAATAGATGTTTTTTACTTATTTAAATATACACGTACGTATGACGTAGTGTATAGGGAAAGAATATTAAGGGCTAGTCGTCATGCAGAATAGATTTTTCGCGTAAACGAAAAACAATTGTGTCACCCCACACTTTCCTCTACGCTTACTTTTAAAGTTTCAGTATAGAACGTTCCTTTTCTCATAAAGAAGAATCGGGATTACATAGCCAAGTTCAAGTGTAGAGATAAGCAGTTTCACATGCATTCAGCTTTTGGGAAACAATGTTGATCCGCCCGGAAAAAGAGGCGAGGAGGGTGGTACTCTCAGATACTAAAATGAATGTAAACCAACAACATCCTCTTATTCGTCGACACACAAATATTAGTTTTGCAAACGACATATTTTCTTTCCCAGTTTTCTTTAAACTTAAATATTTTTCACCGTCAAAGTGAACTTCAAATTGTGTTAGCTGAAATAGAATATGCACCATAAAACAATGTAATTGCATTAAAGAAATTTAGTGATTCGCGGTAATTTTGTAAAAAATATACCAAGGAAATGTAAAAACAAAAGTAGGAGAAATTATTTTAATACTTACGACAAAACAGTTAGATGATAGTTGAGTTTTTCTAAAGTTAATAAAAAAAGTGTTTATGACATAACAAAGTTTACGAAAATCGTGTGGCCAGTTTTTAAGCAATAGCTTTTGGCAATGTCCAAACTTAGAAAAATAATTTCACTCAAGAGTTTTTTTATTTGTAAAAGAAATTAGTTTATGCTGCAATCTGTTTACATTTATATTTGGAATAATTTAATGCGCTTTATGATTATGGTTTTCTGATGTTTGTGAACTTCTCAGCACCAACGGAGTATTACAATTACGAAAAGGAACCATGCACCCAAAAAAAATTTCTGCTCACTCAAGTTTTGTGTTTGCATGTAAAAATGAAAAGGCGGAATATATTATACGATTAAAGGACTTACATACAGTGTCCAAAAATCCATTTTCATACTCTAAAGATTAGATAAATCTTATATATTTGAAGATAGAAGATATGCGAGGAAGGAAGATGTTATTATACTTATTATTTCTTATTGAGGCAGAAATCATTAAAACACATAAAAAAATGTTTCAATGTGATTGTAGTTGAACATTATTTGGTATAACAATCGCAATAGGTATTTCAACTGAAACCACGAAAACGTTTTGTATTTCAGTATAACTATAATAAAAAATAATTGCAAGTATTTACTGTTCTACGGGGTTACCTTCCAAATGCAGTTTGTTGAAGATATAATTTAAATTAATAAATACTAATTATTACCAAATATCCATAGATCTTAATTGTCCTTTCTAAAAGATAATGTATGCGTGCATTACTAATAATAAATAAATGCTTAAACAATAATTAATATTAGTCTTGTAATGGAGTTTCACAGCAACGTTAATCATAATTGCTTCTACATTCCTTTTGGGATTTGCATGTCAGAACTGTAACTCATAAATAATAAGTTGCGTATTCATCATTTGTCTATTTTTAACACTAAATAAAAAGCAATGGAGAATAAACCATATTAAATTGTTGTATGAATTAATAAATTCACCAGTGTCTGACTTTGAGAAGCAGTTCAGGTTCTGGGTCTATAACGTTAGGTGGAAACATTCGAGTTTGCCTATTTCATTTAGCGCGCGTATGAGTTTAAAACATTTGAAGAAACAACAGAGGAAAAATAGAAAAATAATTGCGCCAAACAGTGACGACAGTGCTAAGGTTCAAATCCCGCTCAGTACCAATTATTTGTTTTATTTTATAGGAGCTAATTATTATTTTTCTATTCCCATTTTTTAATTTACTTATCAAGTGCATGTACTAAAATGATACTCATTTCGATACAGACTTTCGTTTTGAAATTACCCAAACTGACCAATAGCAGCAAAGCATTGTTTAAACTGACCAATAGCAGCAAAACTTTGTTTTTGGTACCCATGGTTACAAGAGTTGTTGACAGTTAACATCGCAAAACAGTTTGAGTTTTTTTGCATAAAAATTTTTTTTAATGAATATCGTTTTTAATTAACTAGTCGTAGAAAAAATAGTGTATGCAACTCTTATATAATGGCTATTAATACACTCGTTTAAATTACGACACTCGTTGCCGCTCTTGTCGTAATCTCACTCGTGTATTAATAGCTATCATTATAGATTCGTTGCATTTTTGCATTCGTTACTATTTTGTACTATATTTAGTTAACCAGAATTTTTAAATTACACGATATATTATGTTTAACGAAATCTTTATTGAGGTCATCTTTGCATAATAAAGTATTTTACAAATAAATACCTTCAAACAATATTTCGGTTATTTCACAAATGTTGATATAGTGATCATGCTGATCTAAAATTTTAGATGATTCAACTGAGTTTATATCAGCTGATTTAAACATTTCAGGTTATTTCACTGTCAATATTTATTAAAAATGTGTTATTAGAGATGACTCAATAAAGATTTAATTAAATATACTATTTTCAGTCTTAGCTCAGCAATTTTTTAACATAAAACAATATTTAGCTCCTATAGCATAAAACAGATAAAAAGAAATTTTAAAAAAATTTAAAAGAAATTAGCGGTAATCGGTTTGTTGACAGCGCTATTTAGATACATATGCAAACTTGCTTATTGCAAACGTAAATTAACTAATTTAAGCCGTACCTAATGAAAGCCAACGATTACCAACATTTCTACCGAATAATACAATAATATGCGTTTTAACACTCAGGGGAGCATTTCAGGGAGATACTATACGAGATTTTAATTTCCGTATGTTATCTGCCTATGTTCGGCTAGTCTTGGGACACGTTGTATAGCATTACTAACACTAACATCAGTATTTATTTAGTAGATGTAATAAAAGTTATAATTGAATCTTGTTAAGCAAGATGTTTGAGAAATGGTAGAAGTAATATTCATGGAAGGTCGTCGACGTACGATAACAAAAATATATATTAAATACGTGGCTTGTTAGCAGCAGCCACGGTCAAGTGGTTTGATTAGCGAACTGCCAAAGACCAAGCGCTAGAATGTCGGAACGACAAGAGCAAGAAATCAATTTAAACTTCTCCGGTTCCATTGTATTTCGGAATAGAAGCCAGCTTGGTCTCGATATTCTGACCGGGTGATAAACATGCGCAAACGAGCGTGTATTTGGGTTTTGCTATGCCCTCTTGAACCGTCATATGGCAATTTTAAGCTTAATTTCCTTCGTTACAACCTCATTTGGAAGTGCAGTATCATGTATCACTACCTATTCACAGAATCAATGTATACATCAGCTCCTTTCCATTTAATATAGATACACTATCACAAAACCGAATCTGCCTATTTTCTTATTACTTCATCATGCAAATAAATTTAACTAATCTAACTTTTAATCTGATTCGATATTTTCATTTAATTCTACATAATTTAGTTGATATATGGAATTTAACCTATAAAGTACGTCCCAAAATTAGCAAGTAAAATAATAGAATGCATTTTACAAAAATATAAATTTTAAAGCTTTCACAATTTTTGTTCATATTTTTCATCGGCGAAGAGTTGTAAAAATATACTATTGCTGTCAGTTTTACGACTGATCTGAGCCTGATCTAACGTTGTTTTCTGGTTTATCCCAAGTGCATCGTTCAACAGCTTGAAAATCAAATGCTATGACACGCAATCCGTTCACGCATTTTTATTACTACTGTGTGCTATGGTAAACTTAAAATTATTTATGTGGAAATGCTAGTGCATTTTCCTGTTGATTTTACTTACCAAAATATTTTCATTAGCAGGTGGTTCACAACCTGAAAGAACAAATATATATTTATATGGTATATTTAGGGTTTTATTTAGAGATAACATAAGGTATTAAATACCCCGCAGAATTAAATTAATTTAGACACGATAACTTCTTACGTTTTCTCATTTGACGTTATAGTACTAGTACAATATCAGGAAACTTGACACAATAGAAATTATACCATTTCCGTGAACAAAAGAACTGCATAAATTTAGCACTATGAATAACGAGTACGTTACCATTCGTTGTAACGATATTTCTACAGTAATATTACAAAAGTTTTTAATTTATACGTATAGTTGTTGGTTCGTCGTTCACGATGACGCAGTGGTCTGGCATACCAGGTCGCGTCCATTCCAATCCGATTTCAAATCCAAGATTTATATTTAAAAGAAGTCGGACGGATGGCGAAGCATAAAAGCCTTGAAAATGAGATGCTACGTTTTCTAATCTTTAATCTTTCTGCGTTAACAAGTTAGGGGCTTACAATACTTTTATATATCTTTAAGAATAGATTGCTTTAGGTTTTCGTTGAATTTGTGGTATAGAAATGTAAGAAATACAAACCAAAATGCCGCGAAATAATTGCTTGCTATAGGTATGCGAATACGATATGAATAATAGTTTGTAACTGAAAGTACAGTTAAAATATTTGATTTGAAAACTTTAATTTCATAAAACACAATACGATATTTTAGTAAGTACCTACAGGAAATTAGATTAATGCACAAAACAATCATTGTTGTGGTATATTGGCTTCGCTTAATTCTAATTACACTAGATTTCGGTTATTGTATTGCTTCTAATGAGAATTTCAAAGGAGGATTAATAGTTTTGCTTGTTAAGCTTTGCCTGATTCAGCTTCTGTTAGGTAGTTTTGAGAGTTACACCCCAAACCGCCAACACTTTTCACATTTTTGTTGTGAAATTCGTTAATTGTGCAAGCTGTATGCTGCTGCGTTAATGGTATTTCTAAAGTTTTTTTTAAACTTACCACCATCTCGCTATGGCAGGAATTTCCCTGCGTATTACTTTATAATTGACAGAGTATGGATGATTTTCTCTGTTGTCTTTTTTTAATTAAAGCATAGTTTTCCTGGAACGTCATGAAGTTTTATTATTTTTAATTAGTTTATTATTTTTATTTTCTAAAAACATATTGCAATTCGAATAACGTTCGTAATGTATTTCACGAGACCATTTTGTAAGGAAACAATATACAGAGTGTCGCAGCCAAATCGAGCCTTATAACTTCTTTACTTTACAAAATTCAAGATGAAGGATTCAATATGGCTGAGTTATTTTCGTATTAAGAATGTTAACTTAAAACTTGGGTGCTTGGTTCACATTTGTTTTTTATTCGTTGACATTTAGAAAGTTTTATAGATTTTGACAAAAATCGCTTTTAAAAGAATACGTAATTGGCAGTCCCAAAACTCCTCTAATATCCATTTTCTTTAAAATCGGATAATTTTATGAAATAATTCCGCCATATTCTATTCGCTATCTTGAGTTCTATAACAAGCAGCTTGAATTCGTAATTAGCAGCTTCAAGTCTCTTCGAATACCGATTTGTACGAAAATCGAATAACTTTATGAGATAACTTTACAAGAGATACTAATTTATTTATTTGAAGTTTAGATGTCCAGATAATTGTAGATAAGGGCATGACGCATTTTTGTATCTGTCTCTATGAACGATTTGTAGCTCTACGAAATATGTATGTTTCGCCAAAAAAAACATGTGAGCGCGCAGAACCCACTTCCCAAGCGTATGAGTATTGATGAATGGAAGCAAGGCCAGCAAAGATACGCGGGAATTACCAATGCGCATTCAACGCGCATAGCTTTAGTCTGGGAGTGATTGCATTTCCGCGTCAGTGCGTGCGCATTTGTTCACAAGAACAAAAGCTAGTTTTGTCGGCAAAGAAGTTTCACTTCAAAAGTGTAAGTACTATTAGCAGTAATATCGTGTTTAAATTAATCTAGTTAACAGTAAAAATTATCTGTAGCTATAATGATCTCATTATGCTATAAATTAGTTGGCAATCTATTTGAGCAAGATCAGATTTAATTATCAGGTAACCTAGGAAAGCCTGTCGAAATAATTAAATCAAAAGCACGCTTTTGTTGAACTGTAACCTATGCAATTCGGTATATATTTCCTTCATCAATCGTTTTGTTGTTGTTGATTAAATATACCAACATGGTACATTTAACAAACGCTAAACCAGTGTAAATGCTCTTTTATACCTAACCTCTTCAGAATATGTAAAATTTACCATGTTAGTAAATTAAATAAAAAAAGAAGTTGTAAAGTAATTTGAATAAGTTACAGTTAAACAACAGTGCAGTGCAACGTTTATCTAATTGTTGTTTCAGATATTCATAGGCTAGCTGATAATTTGAAGTAATTTTGTTCAAAAGGATTGCAACTAAGTTATAACGTAATGCTATTATTATAATTTCTATATTTTTTTTATTAGATTAATTAAACAAACCAGATTAGTACCGAGATTAATATTTAAAACCTTGTTTTATTTTCATTCAGTTTCTACATAACTAAAAAAAATATTAAAAAAAATTGCGATGCAGTCATATTAAAACGATAAATTGTTAGAAGAAAAACTTTCTGTTTGAATTATCTTTCGGAAGAAATTAAAATATTAACAACAAAATTTCAAAATGATGTAAATTAAGAATGAAATACTAGTTAAAAAATTATTGTTAATTTCGATAAAGCAGTTGACATTATAAATAATAGAAAATAAAATTGCATAATACACTGTACGTGAACACCATTTACAACTGTAAACTTGATAGTATGGCATAGCTAAAGAACGGAAGAACGTATTTAATAAAATAGTCATAAGCAGTTTCCGAATTTGTCTAGTATTTAGTCAGTATTGAAAGTATTAGACTATAATTTAATAATAAATTCCCGCATATTTCCTGTAAATCTGCTGTTGCTGTGTCTATGCAATTACAAACGAATTATTTACTTGATTATCACGGCGGTATGTTTGACCTATTGCGAGCTCATTTAGTTACCTATTATTGATTTGGTCAACTGCGATTGATGTTTATGTAATTTTGAGAGGAATGATAGCAAGGTGCATAAGTGTAGAATATGAATGGTCGTGGGTTTTAAAAGTACAACAATTTTATAAATATGTCATTTCAATCTATTTACCTTGTTCATCTAATACCATTTATTCCTCCATTTCACAATGTTTAATTTCTTCTTCCATCTCAAGATACGAAGTGCAGAATCTATTTGGCCTAACTCAATAGTAAAGTCACACTAAACGATACCACGTATCTAAAATATTGCAGTTGTAGTAGTCACAACCTTGCAAAATCGTGCAACATATTTCACGTATAAGTTAATAGACTTGAGTAAGCTCATGGTTTCTGTTTTTTTAATAATTATTATATTTTAACGAAATTTTTTGCTGTTTTGTATGGACTTTGCTTATAACCAAAGTCTGGACTTGAAGTCCCAAAACTGCAAAAAGTTTCATTAAAATTTCATATGTTTATCATGAGCGTACTCAAATCCATTTAGTTATATCTAACACATATTGCACGATTTTGCGAGGTTTCTACAACTACACCTGCATGATTTAAGATACGTCGTTTTGTCGACACTAATCACAAGAATTAGTTTATACCTAAAATCCGGTTTATAGTTGTCCCATACGCATTAGCATTCTATTAAATGAGTTTGCTTACAAGGTGACGTCCCTTAATTTTTGTAAAATTAAACTATCAAAAATTTACTACTCATATAAACTTCTGTTTACTATATAAATCAACGTTTATGTACATTCGTGCAAATACATCTATGGTAATTTACCAGAGCGGCTAATTAAACAAATTACTTTTCCAAAATCGGACTATAGTTCGGTGGCAACGGAACCAAGCCCATGTGCTGAAACGTTTGCCTGAATGGTAAACGGAAAAGTGAAGTCTGAGCATGCCAAAATCGGAGCAGATGCAAAATGTTCTCTAGTAATGCGCAGGGCCTGTTCGCAGTTGTTATTTCAGGTAAATGTGTGGTTTTAATAGAACAAAGCCGTTAAAATTGAAGGACGCAATTACGATTGAAACATTTAACACAAATCGACCGCACCAAAGAGCCATTTCGACGTGCAACATACCTCCGACACAAACGCATATGTAGGCATAAGCAAAATAGCCTGACCTTAGCGGGGTCAACTAAGACCGTTGGTATTACCGACAGCCCAGGTACAATCTTACCAAATCAACACTGAATGGTAGGTATAACTTCTTTTATAACAAATCCTGTTCGAACGTTCGACTACTAATAATATCAGCAAGACAAGCGCAGACGTTAGGCTATAAATCGACTCCATCAATATGTTTCTGCCAAGTTGCGGAATAATTGCGAAGACCAAAAGGCATCCTTCGAAAATGAAATATGTTTATTTTTACAACAAACTTGACAAACCGCCTACGGAAATTTGCCAGAACGCACATTTAATATAAAAAATTGCTAAGTAAATGTATACACGAACTTCGTCAAAACTGAACGAAATGGGGTAAGCTTCAGAATTGCTAACTTTGTTTAAATGGTGATAATTTACGAAAAATCAGTAGGTATTATTTGTTCTATATCGTGACGATGGAAGACTATGACCAAAGTGGGATGGAAGGTTCAACAATATTTTCCTAATTATTAGATCTAACTACTTATCTATATAGATCAAAACAAAAAGGTATGAAGTAATAACGCTTTAGCGGCATCCAGTCAGCTATTATCCGGAGTTCAATTAAATGAGTACATCCAAGATTATTACACAAGACGCGCAATGATGACCGTGTTGGCCACAATGCCAGCAAATAATCGCCGCATCAGAACTGGAGGCGGCACCAGTTTCATGTAGAGAATCATCAATGGTCATCATTCGAAGATTATCTGAGTCGACGATACGCTAAGTCGAGTTCAACCGTACTCTGACTTTTATCTGAGAGGTTTTTTGAATTTAGCAGCGTGTTGACGTGCTTCCTCTAAGATTTTACAAATACAAGACAATTCAAAAACTAAAGTTGTACTTTTCATAGCCAATTGAGAATATAAATAAAGCTGTCAATTTTGATGAATGAGGTTTAATCGAGTACTTTTAAATGGAGTTGCTTCACATTCCACTTCGTGTTCCCAGTTGTTTTTCAAGCATTATCAATAACTCTACTTTTACATGGAGTTTACAGCAATCGACAAAAAAACGATTCCATGAAAACTATAAAAACAGTAACGGATTTTTAAGTTCCTTGAGTGCGCTTGCTATTTTCTTTTTTCCATAAGCCAGCTTTATAGTCAGCGTGGGAAAAAGCTTAACGTAACGCAAGTACGAGCTGATTCCAGTTCTAGATCGCATCGCAAATCGACGGGTGGAAATTAAGTGCATTCCCTCAAAATAAGTTTGAATACATTACAATCAACATAAAGCTCGTCTACGCGTTTGAACCATTCGGGTTTATTTCAGATAATTCTGTACTTAACGAACCTGATTGTAAAAATGTTGAAACGTTGGCGTTCGCTACCAAAATTACCGTTTAAAGACGAGCATCATTAACATTAGGTACGAAATTACTTTCAAGTGCCGATAAAAATTTTGTTTCTAAATTGTTTATGAATTCCAAGTAACGATTAGTAAGGTCGCCCTTTTTTGTTATTAACACTGCATCACTGTGCGCGCTAGTTTTATCTAAACGACCGTAAACGTATAACAACTAAGTGTAAATATGCTTATAGGTTTTCTATAATAGTATCGGAAAAGGAACTAAGTTGGCCCTTGAGTATAGGACGTTTATTGGTACAAATTAGCAACTGTTTTTTAGTATCATTGTTAATTCAACAGATATTCACGTTTATTCAACGTTTTACCTTAAGACGACCTCTCAAACGTTTACGTTAATCACGGACATTTGGGTTAGTTACAGTTCCCTTCGATATTTAACTAATAATGTATATCATCAACTAACGAAACGATCGAGATTCATGGTAACATTGAATGATAAAGCAAAGAACAACAGCAACAAGAAATCTTTGTTAGTAGAAAATCAAGATTAATAAAAAATACCTTTCGAATAGATTAAAAAAATCGGTAAACAGGTTAAGTATCCAATACTACAGCATTTCCTGCCCAAAAATTCACTATAATTATAATTTCTACTTAGTGATCCTTATGAAAATTTAGATATAGAATTATTTCACGGAATAATTTATTTATTTATTTATTTATTTATTGTAAAAGAACAAAACAGGCGTTAACGCCTAATTACAATGTCCTTATATATAGCTATACCTTTAAAATGGTTATATAGTTATGGTAACACACACAAAAAAAGAAAAGATAATAAAAAAAAACAAAGTTAAAATGTAATCACATATAAAAGATCATGTGTGATTTACTGCTCATAGGCACACAAATCAGGATGTTGCTTGACAATTTCTACCAAGACTCGCTTAAACTTATGAACGTTATTCTCAAAAACATCAAGAGACTCATTCTTTATGATTATTTTTTCATAGCATAAACACATTTTTACGATGGGGGACGATTTTCTTATATTAGTTTTATATTTTACATTAAACAATTTCCTCGTTCGAGATCTATAGGCAGGGACATAAAATGGAATTTTTGATCTTAGCGCCATACAATCTATTTTGTTGTTTAATAACTTGTTCAGATACAGAACTGTCATAATTACACGTCTTTGAGCCAATTTAAGGATTTCAAATTCACTTCTAATACCCTGGTACGAATCAAACTCAGGATATCGTCTATATTTTTTATAATATAGATACTTTAAGAATTTATTTTGCACCGTTTCTAATGTTTGAGAATGAACTTTAGCACCTGGGTCCCATACCACGACAGCAAACTCAAGTTTTGATCGTATCAAGGAACCGTACAGGACAGTGAGAGTATCAGTATTATTAAATTCACTACATATTCTTTTTATAAATCCCAAATTTTGCATGCATTTGCTAACAGTCTTATCAATATGAATGTCAAATTTTAGATTATGTGCAAAGTATATTCCCAAGTCACGAACTGATGTGACCCTGTCTAGTGTTGTGCCATTCATTATATAGTCATTCTGAACTGGCTGTTTACTCAATGTATAACTCATTATCTTACATTTATCTACATTAAAATACAATTTGTTAGCCATACTCCAATTTACAATGGCATCTAGATCTTGCTGCAGATAGACTACATCACCTGCACCACATATTTTTAAAAATAATTTTAGATCATCAGCAAACAGCAGACATTCGCAATGTTTAATTACTTTTGGAAGGTCATTAATAAATATTAGAAACAAGAGTGGTCCCAAATTGCTACCCTGTGGCACACCTGATGACACACCAAAGCTTCTAGATTTGTAGCCATGCAAATAAACCCACTGTAGCCTACCTTGAAGATAAGTTCTGAACATTTGCAGAGCCAAAGGAGAAAGACTAAAATTAGCTAATTTTTTAAGCAACAAGTCATGATCCACCCGGTCAAAAGCTTTTGCAAAATCTGTATAAACTACATCTACCTGAGCAGAGTCTTCAAATGATTCTGAAATATAATCAACAATTAGTGATAGATTTGTTTGTACAGATCTTGCCTGCATAAACCCATGTTGCTCTGTTGAAATTGTATTTTTTACATGTATATATAATTTGTTGTAAAGAATTTGTTCAAAGATTTTTCCACACGAAGACAGAATTGAAATGGGTCTATAATTTTTTATATTACGCATATCATATAATAGTAGCTCTCTAAATATATCCCAAATATGGATAAATGTAATATCTCCCAAGATGATACATTTAACGTGCAATGTAGCCACATCAACAAAATATGAGTACAACGCCCTTGATTGCGAGACAAACATTTTTTGAGAGAAAAGTATCTTATCCGGACTGTACATTCCTGTGAAAGTGAGTAATTCAATGTTTTACCGCATCTCGTATTAGCGCCACATAACACAAATTTTGAAAAAAATTTGAAGTGTAACCTTTTGCAAACTTTTGAACAAACCCTGAAGTGCAAGACACATCAGCCCTAGTATCTAGTTTTAAAAAAACTTGTGATAGTTTTATTTACTCGTTTATTGTAAAAGGTGGGTATATTTCATTTTCTACGCAGTCGATAACAATGCAGTCAAGAACCAAATCGGATGCATCCGTTTCTGAATCTTGTGGTGATTCGCCACTGTCAACACGTACCTCACCAATAGCTTCTTGTTTTCTGCACACTTTGTCAAAATGGCCGTTAATGTTGCAGATACCACAAACCGCGTTTCGAGCTTTACATTGTGCACCTATAGCTTTACGATAATTAAAATTTTTATCAAAATTTAAACCAGTCTTCGTTTTTGACTCGTTAGTTGCCTTTATCGCGTCTACATTACTGGACGTTGCTTCATTTTTAACAGTTCATTGCTGACATTTAACAGCTTTCGATTGCTGAACCTTCTGTATAGCCTGTTCAAGAATAACCTCTGCGTCCAGTTCTACTGTCTCTGACAACCTACTATCTCTAATTCCTTTTACAATACGATCACGAATACATTGTTCTTTTAACTGTCTATAATGACAGTGTTTCGTTCAACTGTCTAAACTTGTAATGAAACTATTGACACGTTTGCCTTCTTGTTGAATCCGTTGGGTAAACCTAGCCCTTTCGTAAATAATTTTTTTTTACAAACTGACTGTCAAAATGTTTAACTACGACATCATAATCGTCAGCCTTATCCAAAAGAATATTAAACCATGCTAGAGTGTTTTCTGCCCTGTGCCCTGCCCCATGGAGTAAATTAAGCATTTGCCTGGGTTGTGACCATATTGATGATTTAACTTTGATGCTATTCTATACCTTCTTTTTCGACTAGGCCATTCACTCACTTGAAGAGAAAATCCCTTCGGGGGAGGCCCTTGGAATTGAAATAACTGATAAACTTCGCACAGGACTGGTTTCTTTGTACCGAGTTTACCCTCAGACGCAGGGGTCTGTTGGCATGTTGTTTTTTAGTTTTCAGCATCTTTTACAAAAATAATAGATAGGTTCGTTGACAAACTTTGCACGTTCAACCACTTTAGAGCTTAGTTTAAACTGCCCACCCAAATTTATTTATTACCAAAACACACACCTGACACCATGTAGTATGTTACTATACTGACATCATACATTCCACGTCCATTTACCACGACTACCACAGTTTCCGTAGTATGCAATATTCAATTTGATACTGCAACATATATGCCTCAATCAGAACGGGACGGCACAGCGCTTCTTAGCCACAATCTACAAACACGAGCGGTCAAAATATGCACTTGATGTTGCTGTTTTAACTAACATACACTAGCCTAATTGCGGACAAGGCGCGCCGGTCATTTATTACTTGCGATGTGTGTTCGATTAATATATAATAATATTATACCTGCCTACTAGATTCAGCAAACTAAACAAAAGTGTAAGTACTCTAATTAGAATTTACGTTGACTTTTATAAGATGAACTGTGTATAACGCTACTATTTCACAACAGTAAAGTAAAATTTAAGGACTTCATATTTAGTATAAATGGAGCGATTTGTTTATCTATATTTTGCCGAAAGAGCATGATCGCATACAAAATGGTATAAATCGCAGACAAGTTTTAACACCACAGAGAGAATACACATTTTTAGAATGCTTTGTTGGTTACACTTATTAAACTAATATTGCTGTGCGAAAAGTGTCGTAACTTCAGTAAACAAGCACCATTTGAGGATCCCTACCGTGTTCACTGTTCACTTTATTTAATTTAATTATTTTATTTTTTTGGCTCACATCACCCAAATGGATGCGAAAGCTAGACATATTTTCTAACAGCATTATTTGGTATAAACCAAATTTCCCAATTCTCTAAAACGCAATCAGATGCAAAACCAGGAAATAAGTAAAACTTTTTGTTTCGAGCTTTCTCGCATAAAAATAGTGGCTCAAACCATATGTTTGAAAATTTACCTATCATATCTATGTAACTTTGCTGATCTAGCTGATGTGAGAACCAAAGCTTTATTTATGTAATTAATGGCAGATTCATTAAATATTCGAAAAATTAAAAAAAATGGTTTTGCATTATTAATTTTTATAATAATTTTTTCAATATTGGAATCTTTAAGTTACATCTTTTATGAATTTACTTCAATCGATAAATGTTTATTACGTATTTAAAGTTTCAAAATAAATATTTAAAAACTTCGTTTATGAAAATATGAAGTATTAACATGCATGTGCGTGTGTATACAGGGTTATTCAAAGTCACCCCCCCCCCATTAGGATATCGCTTATTAGATGAAAAAGAGAATCAGTTAAAGAACAGCGAAACTGCAGACTTGTATGCTAATTAACATTTTAAAACGAAAATTGACCTAACTGCGGTTGTTTCGGGGTATAGGTAATAAACGAAAAAAATCGATTTTTGCTTTTTGGCGTCATCTTCTTTGTTAAAATTTCAAAATACTTTTCTGAAGCAGCATTTTCTTTTGCATATTATTATCTAATCAGCGTTGATATATCACGTTTTGTTTTTTTGGAACCATCATCAACTTCGTTCATTTAAATAGCGGCAGTCTTTTGTTTCGGCGCCATTTTGGAGCTTTAATTTTTCTGATTTCAAAAAGGTGTAACAGTTTAGTATTCACATTTTCTTTTCATACAAAAATATGCAAATTAGGAATTTATCATTATAGATCAAGGTGTACTACCTTTAAACAAAAGACGATGCAACTCTAAAACAAAATACAAACTAACGCTGTCACTACAACAAGAAAAGCAAGTAATTGTAGTTTAACAACCTTGTGAGTATTAAGTGTCGGCGTAATATGCAATTTAAAGCAATTTAAAAAAATGATTTTCACAAATGAAGAGAAACGTGATATACTGTATATTATATTTTATATTTCCAATAGATATGCGTTAGTAACCAGCAATAGCTATTTGGAATTGTATCCAGAAAGACGACAACCAAAGAGAACATCATTTTTAGATTAGGACAGAAATTTAACCGAATGCGGCTCGTTTAATAAACCTCAATAACATTACGGAAACAGAGTTTTCTAAGATAATACTGACAATATTTTACAAGAGGTTTGTGTAGTTTCTAACTTCTATTTATAGTTTAAGTGCAATTGTCACAATCCTCCTAAATCAACATAAAATATGGTCGAATCTAAAGTAGCACAACAGTGTGAAAAGTGTTAAAAATTAACCAATTTAAATCATATACAATTCATATTTGCCCGTCGGTCGTTACGACCGGGCGATAACCTTAAGCGCTTAGGACATTGTTTAACACAAAAAAAAATCGGCAATAATAACAATTTTTCAAATAGCTTTATATGCTCAGACGAAGGTAAATTTACAAATCAAGGGTTGTTTAACCAAAACAATTAACACTAATATGTCGCAGATAATCCTATAAAGAGTATAGGGAAGTAAGGGATTCAAGTGCGTTTGGGATTAACTGTTTGAAACAACTTAAGTGAAGAGCGGTACCTTAATTTTTTAGAACTCGGTTTATGGAATATTTGGAAAACGTTCCTTTACGTCAGTTACGCCGCCTATGGTTGCAGTAAGATGGTGCTGCAGCCCATAATGCTAATACAGTTAGAGAGTTCCTTTATTAAAAGATTCCAATTAAATGGGTAGGTAATAATGGTGTAGTAGAATGGTTAGCCAGGTCTCCGGACCTATCCCCTCTAGACTTCTTTTTGTGGGAAACTTTAAAAAATAAAATTTTTATAGGTAATATTATAATATTTTGGAAGATCTTAGAGCAGAGACCATTAATGGTTTTGCTTCGTTTCAAAGAAAAGAGATTCGTAGAGCATTACACCACATTAGAAGAAAAATTCATTTAGGTTCACGCAAAAATGGGTTTCATTTTAAACACATTCTGTAAAGATGGCGTCAAAAAACCAAAATTAATTTTTTTTGTTTGTTGCTGCCCATATCTCTGAAACAGCTAGGTTTTTTCAGAATGTTAATCAGCATAAAATTTCCCAAGTTTTGCTGCAATTTAACCGAATCTCTATCTCTTATAATAACCGAGATCCCAATGGTAAGGGTCGAATTTCACATTTTCACACCTGGCCAGCCTATTTATTGATTTTAGCGAATGTTTATGTAACTGTCACGTAGGGCGACGCGTTGGCTACAAGTTATCAAAAAAGAAAACGTTGAACAAGAATCACGGGTTCAGCTAGTATAAATTGATTAAATAAGTATACAGCAATACTAATTACGAACGGTACATCAGATATCAAAATTCGTTTAAATTAACATCGCTAATACAATAACTACTTAAGAGGCAACCATAAAAACAGCCGTAAATAAACGAATTAACAAATTGGTTTATTTTCACTACAAAAGCAGATGTAAATACAAAGTCAACGGTTTTCTCAAAGCAGTAATACAGGACTAGCCACCTCAACAAACAGATAGCAAATGCGTGTAATTAACTGGATAACGTTTACGAGCAGAAGTCTTAGTTGATAAGTGTTTAATTGATTTCCGTAGTTTACCACTACAATAGAGAAAATCTGAAAACGATCGCAATGGCCTGCTTCAAAATTTTGAAAATTTAAAGTAAAATACTTTTTAAAAATCGCCGAAATTTTTTGAAACGATAAAGTTTGCAGTGATTTTAACTACACATATCGATTAGCGCTATGTAAAATAAAATAAAAAATGTTTTTCATTCGTTGCATATTTCTGATAACTCCTCGAATAAAGCTATTAAATAGCAATTTTTGTCTGACATCCGAAGTTGAATTTATAATTATCGTAGGGCGCGGCGCTTACCTTGCTTTCGTGCAGTTAAGTTGCTGCTACTAGTCGTACAGTTACGGTACGGGAACCAATTGCACAGGCTATCGCAAGATCAAATTCCCGCTGCTTGTTTTCTTAGAAATTTAATATTCGGTGAACTGTACATCGTTATAATTATTACAAATTAACTTTTGCAAATACGGTCAGTATTTTTATCTAGTATGCGAAAGTCCACTTGAAGTTAATACTTAGCTTATTTTTTTACCTATACAGACAATTGCCTTTAATTTCAACATTTAACTAATTAGGATTGCTACTAATTATCATTAATTCTTTACAACTTTCACTAACTATTTTTCTCATGATATACAGACCTATACTACGTCTAATTTACCGTTTCAGTCAATAGAAATGTTTAAACTGATATTTTCCACGGTCAACTATTTATCGGGATTAATCCATTCACAATATATGGACCAATCTCTATCTCGCATTTGCGTCAAGCAAAAGTAACACTCATTGCAATGCAACAAGTTTACTTTATTTAATTGGATTATTTGCTAATTTACGCGTGGTATAATTGTTGGTTATTTCACTTTTACTATAAGGAGCCAATTGGAATCTACAATTCATAAAAATTTTGTCAATCACATTCGTTATTAAATGCTAATAGACGAGCAATCCGTTTTTAACTGAGAAAACAGGACCTTGATAGTTTAAACTGAGAAAATTCGAAGTTAATTCCGTCATACCCTAGCAATTTTCTTCAGAACAAATTAAAGATACTGTTTGGAAATATGTTGCTTTTTAACAACCGCACTCGAGGGCTGCTGACTGAACGAAGTTGTAACCAGTAATTAGCTTACAAGCCGATCATGTCGGGGCTATAACTCTGATCTTAGGGGTTAGATTTTTTATCATTTTTATTGAAATTAAATACATATAGGCAAAGTACTTCCACCATGGTTTCCAAATGCAGTTACCCATTAAAGTGAGTAAATTTAGGGGTAACTAGAAGGAATTCATGTTCTACAATACCTTATCGTGCAAAGTAGAAATTTGCAATCCCTCAAACTTCTTACACGATTCAACTAAATTTTGACAACCGTAATGTGCTTATAAAGATAATATCAAATCAGTGGTGAACAAAACATTAATGCCTTTAAGCAAATTGTATATTTAAACTACCAAAATTCAGTAATTGCCTCGTACGTTAATTTTATTCCAATTATCAACAAAAACATTTCTTAAATAATTAAAATTAAAATTAAATGTTCAAAGCAGAATTGTTTGCATTCAACAAGGTACTACGGTTCTGTTTTTAATTCAATTTTTGTATAGGATTACATATTTTCTAGTTTATTAATACCTTGTGGGACATTTCATGATATTGGTCAAGAAAATCAATTTCAGTTACTCACATCTTTCATTTAATAAGCCGTGTATTTTATCAACATCAATAAAAAAGTTTGACAAGTAAAATAAAAGCAAAGTTTTCAACTTTCAATCGGACAAACTAAACTGATAACACCGTGCGTTGCAATGAACCCTACGCAAATCAAATAACGGTACGCGAAACATGGAACTCGTTTGCGCTAAATTAGATTAACTTAAAAGGAACATAATGAACTTCAAGTGAGATTTCGGAACATGAAAGTAAATAAGGTAAACGTGAAAAGTGGAGATGCACTTCGGGATGATTTAGAAATGCTGTTTTAATGAAAGGGATATTTTTTCTCATTTTACAAATTTTGATTTTTAGAATTTGGGGTATTCTTGAAGGTGGATTGGATGATTTGCTTTAATAAAGAAGACGAGTTTCTTTATTTTTACAAATATTAAGTTTGTAGAGGTTGTGGACGTACTTGGGGGTGGTTTAGAGATTCTCGTCATGTTTAGAGTTTGGTGGTGCACTTTAGGGTAGATCGCAGATCTTTCTTAATTTAGGGGCTAATTTCAGTCATTATTAAACATGAATAAAAATAATTAATACAAAGTCTTTAGGAAATAATTCACAGCAATTACAAGAATATTTTTACAAGTAGGGAAACCCATGCCGTTACTCTAATCACACTCTTACTGCTACCCTGATTAAAATTTACTCTCGAGGCAAACCCTCATCAAAGAAACCCAAAAGATAAGATAAGATACTTTATTTAACCGCTCTACATATTGAATACATTTGCAGCACGTCCGGATCTAGATATATAGATATAGATAATACTTATACACTAATATAAAAATGTATATTAAAAAGTACTTCACATCAGTCTTATTACACAAAAAGTTACAAACTAGGCAAAGAAAAGGAGTATCTAAGTACTCTTCAACATTGTAAAAACATCGGTTGGTACAGTAATTTTTCATCTTGGATTTGAAACAGTTGTAATTATTCAAAGTTTTAATAACAGCAGGTAAATGATTGTAAAAATTTAGGTTCAGTGAATTTTTCTCTGACTTACAAAGTCTAAAACGGGAATTCCTTAGTGCGTTACTAGAACGTGTGTCATGGTTATGGAAGTCGCTATTAACAGTAAAAGAATCTATGTTTTTATGAATTTCGAGCAAGGTAACATACATAAATATAGATGATAAGGACATTATACCAAACTTTATAAATAAAGGACGGCAATGTTCCCTGCTGTCTACATTTCCAAGAATCCGGATTGCTCGTTTTTGAAGACGGAAAATTCGTAACGCATGTGTTGAGTTTCCCCATAAAATTATGGCATCACTGATGAGAGAATGAAATAAAGAGAAATAGGACAGTCTTAGAATGTCAGTGGTTACAAGTTGATTTAAATTTCGAAGCAAGAATATAACGCTCGATAGTTTTTTGCTTAGATAATCAACGTGAGATGACCAGTTTAAAGAACTGTCAAGCACTACACCTAGCATCTTGACGTTGACTCCAAATGCTAAATTATTGACAGAAGAAAAGGTAAGTTTTGTCTTGATTAAGTTTGAGTTTGTTGGTACAAAACCAATTTTCAGCTTGTTTCTCGCTTTGGACAGACAATTCAGCCAAATTATCGATGTTTTTAGCAGAAGACAACAAAGTGGTGTCGTCAGCAAATAACACACAACATTTGGGAAGCATGTAGTGATAAACGTCATTTATAAAAAAATTAATAGAAGAGGACCTATGACAGAGCCCTGAGGAACACCATGCACTACTTGTTTGAGAACAGAATTTTGGTTGTTCATAGTAACACACTGTTTTGAAGATAAGATCTGAAAAATGAAAGTGATGAATTTCTTACACCATAAAAACTTAGTTTCTGCAGAATGACTACATGCGAGACACAGTCAAAAGCCTTGGAGAGGTTGCATAATGTAACACCCGTGTGTTTACCTTCCCCAGGGCTCTCAACTACGTAGTTAACCACGTTTTGAACAGCTTGGGTTGTAGATCTGCTGCGACGAAAACTAAATTGGCATGGATTGAAGAGAGAGTTATCCTCAAAATACTGCACCAGTTTAGCTTTTAAAATTATTTCAAATATCTTGGCAAAAATTGGAATAATAGAAATGGGGCGGTAATTGCCTGTGATATTTAGGTCGCCTTTCTTAAAAATTGGTATCACTTTTGTGACTTTGAATTCTTCAGGAAAAACACCAGATTTGAAGCAAGCATTTATAAGCTTGGATAAAGGAAAAGCAATTATATCTATTACTGCTTTAATGATTGTACTGTTCAAGTCATAAAAATCCATGCAACTTGAATTTTTTAAAGAAATTATAACATCACAAACCTCCTCAGGTGAAACACTCTCAAGATTAAACAAACAAGTTGGCATTGGGAAAGCAAATCAGTAGGATTATATTCAGTTTGGAGAAGTGACGCAATTAAGTTACTGGCTATAGTAACAAAATAATCGTTAAAAAGATCAGGTGAGATATAGGGGTCAGGTTTAACTGAACATCCCTTATTTCTCTCAAAGTTAATTAGTTTCCAACTGTTTTTTACCTTGTTATTAATATATCATGTATTTAATTATCCGGGCAGCCACATTATCTCCAAATAGATAAGTCATGAAATCGTTACTATTTGCAGTGATCTGGTAAATATTAAACGTTACACTTATACAACTGCGGTAATTATCCGCCTTGATCAAATTTTGTATAACTTGAATTCCCATGTATTTAGTTAAGTAAATAAATAGCCATGTGGCATCTTAATTTCAAAGTAAAGTTTTAATATACCTATGTTATTTGGCAAACAACATTAGACGTGCTTGTTCTGTGAACTTTGAATTCCTAACACATCTATTTAAATACATTCTCACTTTAAACACGTTAAAATCACAGGTATATTTAGATTTCAAAACTGTGCTCGGTTATATCGCAATGCATGTGCATTTGTTTGGTGACTGGGGTTCCTGCAGCCAACCTTAATTTTTGATTAATTTTAATTTAGAAATATAACGCTATTTTTTTTGTAAAATATACACGAGGTAAATTGAAGTGTACACTGTCAAAAACGGCTGCTTAGAAAATAACTTAAACGTTTGTGAATGTCGTTCCACAGGTTTTCGATATGTACTATAGCAAGTACGTATTCATATATTTTTATAATTTTCAAAACGAATTAAATAAGATAAACCTTTAAAAAATTAAGAAATCTTATTCGAAATATAATATACATAATTATGTGTCTGCTAAAGGTAGATTCAGCGGAGCTGTGCAAAATATGAAAATATGTTTCTCTCAAACTTCTCTTTTTCAGTTCAAAAAAGTTGTTTTTCTCTATTATTAATTATTTTTCTAATAAATACATATGTAGGAAACTTTATATATTTAGAAATAGTGAATTGCTAAAACAACCAGTTTTATTATCTTCCAGTTTTTAAAAGCCATAGCCAAAGTTACTGCAAATAACAACTTACTAAATTATTATCCGCCCGTTGTAAAGTTTCACCACTTACGTCACACAATTAGAAAATATTTGCTAAAACCAACAGAAATACATTTTACGTGTCAGACTAAAAATTTTAACTCAAACATATAACTTGTTTTTCATCTGCATAACACGGTTTTTAGTAATTATACAATCATCTGCTACATATGCACAAATTGACGTTTGGAAGAATAATAACATAGGTGAATACATTAACTACAATACAAATACAAAACATTGAATATCATGAAACAGTAAAACAATACACGATACATCAATAATACAACTGAATATGAATGTACGTTAGGTATTCTAATTATAGCAAAGGGTCGCGGAACAGTTTAGTCCGTGGAAGGTTTAATTCGAAGCAGACCATTCAACTCGCGAAAATTCGACAGGTGCGACAACGTAATATGCAAAACAGAAAGTGCCACTGATTGGATTACATGATTTCCAGTAAATTTAAATTTGTGTTAAAGTAAATCTGGAATACCTCTACCGTAAAATCTGCTGACCTTTATGTTAACAGAATGAAGCCATTTCAGAGTCAAGGGTGCGACAAAGGTTGTCACTAAAATAGATGCCTACCAATTAAAACATATATTATTAATCGCAACACATAATTTTGTACCGATTTACCGTCATTTCAAACCATTATAACATTATAACAGTACAAAATTTTATGCTTGCAAAAGTAATGAGTAAGTTTTTTTAAACATCGTTAAATACATGTAATATGAATACATGATACAAAATGGTATTTCATAAATTATTACCTTATACTTACTCTCGCGAGGTTTCAAAAAAGTAAATAATAATTATCATAACTGTTTTGCCCTAAAAATTAATATAATTTGCATATACTACGATGCTAAAGCCTTTCTTTACGCCGCGCCGTTAGAAGTACGAACGTTGTTTCCAAAATACCAACTATTTTCAAACAATTTGAAGTAACCTAATACTTAATAGTCTAACAGCAGTTAATAAATTAATGTATAATATATTAACATTTGATATCAATTGCAAATGTCAAAATAAATATTAAAAACGTCTTTTGTCGAAACCAAATCATAAAATAACCAAGAAAACATGATGCTACCAACAAACGTCGCAGTTGACCATCTGTATATTAAATCCGTAACTGTTTCACCATAACAAGACAGTTAAATCGTGCATCCCGGAAAGATTAATCACTATAACACAACGGCGGTCCGTTTGCCTGTCGGTGCAGTTTATCGATTTCTGTTGGTATAATTTGCTGATTTATGCCTTACTTTAATTAGAGCGAGTCGGATATGTAAATGATTTATCGCACCAACAACAAATAAAAAGAAACATACAAGACGAATTCTACAATTCATTGGTATAAAATGGGAGCTCGACTAAGTTCCGCTTATAACTTAAAAGTGTTTACTACAAAACTGTTTACTACAAATTCTTAGTGACGACGCAGTCAGTAACATTTGCCTTACAACTTGCGGACCAAGTTTATTATTTACTTTAGAAACACGTAGGGTGATTGGAGACATACAACAGACTAGCGTCTGGTGTCTTCGGTTAACAGCCGATCCTGACTTGCGCAACTTCGTCTAATATTGGCGCGTATTGTGTTAACTTGTCAACGCGGTTGTTTGTAGGAGTGTAATATTTACATCGAAAGTAAAGCAAGTTAATGAAAGTGTAAGTGTAAAGTGAAATTGCATTGTTAAAGCCGATTTTTTTCATTGCTAATAAATTGAATTCAATACAAAACAACGATCTTTTTTTTTTAAATTAATAAAATGCACGGTACAGCGTAGAAAATACAAAACGAAAGTAACTTCTGATTTTCATTTTTTACAAAAAGGAATGTTAAAAATATGTTTTTAAATTTATTTTGTAGAGCTCTATAAAAAAATAATTATTAAATAATAATCCATACACATATATAAGCACTAAGGGTTTTCTTCTTCGGTTCCTCCAGCGGCTACCGCTTCACCAATTTGGACCATTTTTTTTTCAATGAAAGGTCTCTATCCTCAGATGGAACATGAAACTATATTTTTATTCTACGTCGATTGTTCTATAATAATTATTTTAATTTATAATATATATGAAGGTGGGCTAGACGCGCGTCACTTGGGGCACCATCTACAAAACCGCCGCGTCTCATTATTGGAACTAATGCATCACCTGACGCATTCAGACGGGTCGGCCAACGCGAGTCTGTCAGTGCATTGTGCGCTGGGGTCTCACTTGTTTTTATTTTCTATTGTATGTCTTTTTTATTATTTAACTTGTAAAGCAACATATACAACTGACTTTTTCAATTTTAAAACACGTGCGTGTGATTAAGGAAGCTTACGATCTCTGTTGATGGCGATAGCTTTACACAGAGATATAACCACACAATTAATACATTACATACAGTTGTGTACTACCGTCTGGTATCTTGGATTAACAGCCGATCCTACCTCATTCTAACTTTCATGACTTGCGCACCTCCTCGGCATGCAGCTGGAATGTGTATTTATATGAATAGGAGCGACCTGGAAGTGATTAGTTCCGCTTTTTTAAATGAATTTTTTGGGGGCTATGGTAAAATTGTTTTTTCTGAAAATTTTACGGCGATTTTTATTTCTCCAAATTTTTTACGGGGCTGTTTTTTGGATATTTTTCAGTTTTTCTTCCGTTTTTTTTTCTGGGCTTCTTTTCGGTTCTTTTCACGGATTTTATATCCGAGCGCAACTTTCAACCGGTCATCCCCACCATCGATTTTTGTTTTTTTAAATTAAAGAATTTCGACTTGAAAATCGGTATAGACATGTTAAAATGCCCCTATAGTCATTTCAACATGTCTATAAAACCTCATCTTAAGAAAAGAACTAAAGCGTGTTTTGTTTTAATCGTTTACCTGAACAGTTTAATTAAATATTTGTCAAAAAATGACTATAATTTTTGCATAATTAATTTTCGGTTTTCAACGAATAAAGCCTGATAAGTCTAGCAAAAAATAAGGTGGGTAGGAGAGGGCTGCTCTAGGAGGGGGGAGGACTGTTCTACTTCAATACAGACGCGTGCAAAAAGAAGCTCAGATTTGTATTCCACGCATGTCAAATAGCTAATTTGCCCAAGCGTGATCTTTCCACCCCCCCCCCCCCCCCCCAACCCCGGTGGCCACACCAACGCCTTTTTGTTTTTTATAAATTTAGGAATTTCGATATCAAAATTGGAGATATTAAATCACAGTAGCAACGACCTACCATTGAGAAAATACCTATAGCCTGCTTTACTTTGATCGTTCCTGAACAGGTTAATTGAATAATTTGCTAATTATTGTTTTATAAAAATACAAAATTTTTCAATTTCTGACAATTTTCAAACAATTTTATAAAATACAATTACAACTTGAAAAACCGGACGCTGCAGACGTTTTTGTGTGTGTCTATATACACTTTACATACCAGACGCTTTAACGCGGAAAACCCAAATTTGGCTTGAAGATTGGTACTTGCAGTCAGATGAAACTGCAAGAAAATGAAGTTGGTCCACCAAAAAAATAGAGAGGGAATGAAGTGGGCTGTTTTCGAAATAGACGCGCTCCTAAAAGAACCTTAGATTCGTATTCTACGTATGTCGTATAGCTTATCTGCCCAAACGAGATCTTCCTATCATTCCTCACTACTCCCCATCATTGATTTTTTATTTTTTCTCAAATTTACGAAATTCGACTTCAAAATCGGTATGAGCATGTTTAATGACGATATGAATAACTTTCCATAGAGAATACATCAACTAGAAGGTTCGCTTTAGGTCGTTTATCTGAACAGTATAAAATTTTTGAAATTTTTCATTATCTCTAGAAATTTTCAATTTTTCACAATTATAAAAAAAATTTTCTTCATTTTTTTAAATTTACAGAATTTCCTAAACATTTTAAAAATTTTCCAAACTCGTAATTTTCAAATTTTTAACATTGTTCAAAACTTTTTATATTTTCAAAAATTTTACATTTTTCAGTATTTTTTTAAGTTCTAAAATTTCAAAATTATGAAAATTATTAAAAATTTTCATAATATTGTAATTAGTAAAAGTTTGAAAATTTCAAAAATTTTCAAATAGTTCAAAATCTAAAATAAAGATTTTTTTGCTTCTTTTTTAATTTTTCTAGATTTGATTTTTTTCAAAACATTTTTAAAATTTGTTATAAAACCAATAATTTTCCAAATTTTGAAGATAATTAAATTTTAAAAAAATTTTAATAACTACAAAATTTTTATAAATTTTAGATTTTTAAAGTTTCAATATTTTCAAAAATTTTTAATTTTCAAAAATTTTGTTTTCAAAAATTTTCAAAATGAGTAGTAATTTAACAAATTTTAAAAGACAGGTTTCAAAATTTTTGAAACATTTTTTTTTAAGGAACCTTTAAGGAACATCCGACATGAAAAGTTTTTCGAGAACATTTTGGCACATTTCCATAAAATGGTCAAAAATTTAGAAATATTGTGTAGCCTTTCAACAAATTCAATAAATGCGAAGAAGTACAGGGGGCGGTTGCCCGGCAGCTTTTTGAAAATATGATTTTCCAAATTTTGAAGATGATTAAATTTTGAAAAAATTTCAAAAACTTCAAAATTTAAAATATTTTTAGATTTTTTAATAGCTTTAATATTTTCAAAACATTATTTTTCAAAATTTTTATTTTCAAAATTTTTAAAACGTTACGTAATGTAAATAGTCGTATTCATAATTTTGAACTTCCAATAATTCCTAGAGGGCGTCAGAGTGAAATTTGAGAAATTAGTAATAAACAAATTTTGTAGTTTATTGCAAGCTCTATCGGCTCGGAAAGTTAAAAAGAAAATTGTAGTAGGCGTTTTTTGAGAAATTTTTTTTTGAAAATGTTTAAAACTGTGAACCGCTAGTTTAATCACAGTTTTCATATTTTTCAAAATATTTTTGCATCACTGGGTTATGCTTATCAAGGTTTATTAAATAATAAAGTAGTTTGTATTGATTAGGTATTTTGTTGTTGAGTAATCGTGCAATAAAATTAAAACTTTCAAAAATTCGTAGCGGGCTTCATTTTGAAGATACAGCATTTAGAAAAGAAAAACAGCTGATTTATCTTTAGATGCACTACAACGCTATGTGTTCAAAATTTTAAAACAATTTAAAAGAAAAATCTATACCAAAAACCAGATCTAATTTCCGTTTCCGGTTCCGGGTCCGATTAACGACCTTACACTTCCATACACCAAATCTTATAAAAATCGGTCAAGGTGTTCCGGAGATATAGGGAAACGAACTTCAATTTATGGAAAACCTATCTCGAATACCCTCTATAATACTATATCTATACGCGAGAAAAGAAGAAAATATTTCCATTCTCAAACAAGTGTTGTTTACAACGCTGGACATTATAATATTTGTATAAATTTTCCTTATAATTTATTACAAGTAGGATTTACATTGACAGCTTTCGCATTAGCATCCAACTTTAGTAATTCAGTTTACTATAGGCCCTATTGTGAATTTTTGTGGTAAGCCTTTATTGTTTGTTCAAAATTTAAATAAAAATGTAGAGATGTGCACATTTTGATGACGAAGAGTAGCAGGCTGCCTGCTTATTTGTATTTCCAGTACACGATAAAATTTTATTTTCTGTACACAAGAGATTTCTTTAATATTACTTGACGTTAAAGAGAGAACAAACGACACAGCAAAGTAGGTATTTACAATCATCTTCATCAGATATCTATTTCAGATTTCTTATTGTAAGCTCATGTTCTACTGATTACATTATTCTACTATGATTAGATAATATTAAAAAAATAGGTTTGGATTTTGAGATTATAAGTTGCATAAATGAACGAAAAAGGAAATGGTACTTGTTGAAAACTAGCAGGCAGAAAATTAAGTCATCATCAAAGTACTTCTACATAATATTAGTTGATATGATTTATTTTACACACGTAAATGTACGAAAAGCTGAGCAAAGATAAAAACAATTACTTTTTCTATTCTAATAATTTAAAGCATTTAAAATTTTGTTTTCAATATTGGTACAAGAAGCCGGACTTTTTTCTCATAATAGACTTTTAGAGCTTCTATTGAAATCACTTTTTCATTACGCTTTCGATGCAAACCAATTTCTCTACACAAAATGAAACGTAACAGCGGGCGCACCTCGGTCGGTACATAGAATTAATAAAATAGACAAAACAACTATTTTTACTTTCTCATACTTCGTACGTACCGAAGTAAGGAAAGTTATGATTTCCTGAAAACTTTCGATTTTAATTTTAACGGAAATACGCGTTTCGGGGTCCAAGGAAGCCAAAAAACTGATTTTTAAAAATATATCTGTATGTAGGTGCGTGGGTAGTTGTGTGGGTGGGTGGATGCGTGGGTGCGTTCGTTTCGCTATATCTCCGGAACCTCTTCGCCAATTTTTATAAGAATTGGTGTGTAGACGTTTTTTGGTTGCAGGTCGGAACCGGAAACGAAATTAGACCTGTTTTTGGTATAAATTTATTCTAGACATTTTTTTTGAAATTTTAAATACATAGCGTTGCAGTGGATTTAAAGACAAATCAAATGCTTTTCTTCCAAATGGTATTCCTTAAAAATGAAGACCACTACGAATTTTTAAAAATTTTAATTTTAATGCACGATTACTCAATAACAAAATATCCAATTAATGCAAATTGTTATACTATTTGATAGCCCTTAATAAGTATAATTAAGTAATGGTAAAATATTTATGGAAATATGCAAATTGAAAATATAGTAGCGGCTCAAAATTTTCGACATCTTCATAAAATTATTCCTCAAAAACTGCCAACAACATTTATTTTAAACTTTCTGAGCCCAAATCAGACAAAATTGCTATAATTACAAACAAAACAAATTAATATAAAGTAGGTTTTAAAACAATTAAAGACATTTTAAACGTTGCTTAATGCAAAATCAAAAACAGATGATTTGCCAAAATCAGGCATTTACATATTAAATTCTTCGCATTGTAATTCGCTTTATATAGATCAGACAATTAGAAATTTTGTTATTAGGTATAAAGAACACTTACGTTGTTATAAATACAAACACCCACATAAATCCAATTGCGCTGAACACTTACTAGACCACAAACATTTAAAAACTGTAACATTAATGAACGAGCAAATTGATCTCTTAAATTCACCTCTATTGCACATTTTGAAATAAGAAATTATTAAGTCATCTGCAAACGATTACCGAGATCAAGTCACCAAGTTCTATTGCTATAACAACACTGCTTACTTTTTAATACAACCTTTGACACTGGCATGTAAACATGTTGAAATACGTATAAGGTTAAAATAAATAAATATTGGTGAAGTAATAAAGTAGTTTATGTACCTATAATCAATAGACAATGCACTTTCGGGAAGTTACGTAATGTTTTACTACACCTATCAATAAGCTCTAATAAAAAAAAATTATTTTTTGCATATTTTTGATAACTTTATAAATAAAGTAGTTACAACCATTTTTGATCCAAGGTCGTGAGCGCATTAACTACATATCTTAGCGCTTGTACGTACACGGCGGCGTGCACTCCGTACGTAATCAACGCCTTGAGTCTGGAGCGGGAGCTTGTACCGGCTGGAGATGACTAGATGTAAATTTTAATCACTTTCTTGTCGCGAAAATATTTAAAACGTAAAAAGTATGGGAAAGTAGCAGCGATCTGTTTTGCCCATTTTTTTCTTTTTCATTAAAGGAACGGAATCTTAATAATAGTATAATAATAACGTTTCCTGCTCTTCTTGTTTAGTTCTACCTTGTGATAAATGTTGACATGATAAACATTCTTACTCCGTAAACAACAGAACTTCCGTAAACTTTACAGATGTGTTGGCTTATAATCTGTCGTCAGTGATAAGCATTAACAGCAGAAATAGACGGCGATAAAAATATATTGGGGTTTACAAAGAATCGTTGCAGCAATAATAATTATGTTGGCATTGTTTAGATATTGAAGTATCAGTTGGTACCCAAATCCCATTAGAGAATATCGCTGCCACTATTCCCTTGAAATAAAACAACCAACATGTTTGTTGTCAATTTTGTAGCTAGAGGTTCTGAATATTTGTTTAGTGAATTGAAATTCATTTTATTCAGCTTAGATAACTTATGTTATTACAATTTATTATAAAGAGTAATTGATGAAACGAAATCTAGTCTATAAAGTAAGTTTGTAAAACCCGATATAAAAATAAACATGTATTATGGCTAAAGTAACACGGTTATGTACTTCGTACTTTATTTTACAATTAAACTCAAAGTTTCAAGTTAAACTTCAAAAATAATGCATTTTAAATTTAAGATGAATTACGATTTTATAAAGTTAACTTTTTGAGATAAATCACTCACCCAGAAAAACAGCAACAGAAAATCTTTTAATTTAATTTTGTTTAAGCACAGATAGCAGCAGTATGGTTGCAAATCTCAAATCCCGACTAATGACGGTAATACGATCCGCTATCACAAGAATCTTTTGGGTCATATTCACCCAACAAAGTTCAGAAATTGCTTTACAACCAGTCTGAATTAGTGCACCTGTAGAAGTTTCAATCGATGAGTAGTTGTTAGACCATTATGAACAGTTGCAAATTTCTACAAACTGTTTAAGTTTCTCATATACTAAATACGCATGTAAATTTAATATTAACCCCTTGATAATTACCGTTAAACCGCCAAACTTGTCACTTCCAAACACTGAACAAGCACGTGAGACAAACTTTGTCGAAATCAAACTGAGCAAGCGGCAAACAAGTCGAGTTTACCTCATGCGCTTCATAGTTGCTAAATTAAGATACACCTTGTTCTAGGTAACCTGCTGAATAAACTTGCGCTTGTGACGTATACTGGGAATTTCATACAGCCAGGTATTTTATAAAAATTGCTCTAGAAGCACCATCTACATGTATAATAAAAAAAAAAACTAAATTTTGAACTGATTTAAAAAATGTAGATGTAGTGCCATAATTTATTTCACTGGAAGTGTTTTACTTTGATGTTATTTGCCTGCTATTTTTAATTAAAATTTCTAACCAAGTAATCACATGTACGTACGCAAAATTAAAAAAAAAAAACTTTGACTTCTTTGTAATACGCAAAATAGACTAACAGCGAAAAGTTTTATATGGTTTTAAAGCGAAAACAATTCTGTACAAACTAAAACAAAAAAATTATTTACGTTGCTATTTTACAAAATATATAACAGTAGTAAAAAAATATAGTTGTAACGACAAAATGTAACCAATATAATTTGCCATACTTTTGCCGGATCCTGTACACGATGTTTACTTTAGTTCCCAATGGAATACTATCAAATTAACTATGTATCAATGAACATGTCTACATTCGGTTTTTTCGAGTATTTTATTTATAAGTTTCAGTTTTACTTTGTCGAAGTCTATATAGCGCCAAATACCTCCTCATGAGTGTACTACTTTGCCAAATAATATTCTTATTAACAAAAATGTTACATTATTAAAGCGGACTGAGTTGATTCCATTATTTGAATTTTGCACGAATTAAAATTATTTTACTATTAGTAATAAAATTTATTTCCAAAACGATGCATTACCCATGGCAAGTCTCTTTTCAGCTCTTTTAGCTAATATGTTTATTCAAAAACTAGAACATCAAATATTCGAATCAAGAAATCTGAGAAAGTTATATTTTGGTTTCGTTATGTTGATGGCATTTTAGCATGTTTTGATAGTTCATTTGAATTACTATAATGAATTTTTAATTATTAATAATAGCTTGCATTTAAACATAACATTTACACTAAAAACTGAACAAAGCAGGTCCACTGACTTTTTAGATTTAAACATGAAAATTAATTGAACAAAAACAGACACTACAATATCACACGATTTTCGTCATCATAAAACACATCAATTAGCAACATACGGGTTCATGATACATAGGGCTTTCTTTAGATGAAATTAATTATAATAAAGTAATTTCAATTATTAAACAAATAACAGTAATGGGTGTAATACTAAACTTAGTGATGCAATAAAAAAAAGATTATAAATTAGCCATTCGAAAAATTTATACAAATACCCCCAACTTCGTCCGATACAATTAAATATGCTTCTGTCCCATATGTTGGTAACAAATCAGAAAAATATGTTAAAATTATGAACAAAACAAATAAATATAAAGTAAGCTTTGAAACAACAAAATATTTTATTTTGTTTAATGCAAAATTAAAAACAGATGTATTGCCAAAATCAGGCATTTACAAATTAAATTGTTCGCATTGGAATTCGGTTTATATAGACCAAACAATTAGAAATTGTGATATTAGGTATAAAGAACACGTACGTTGTTAAAATATAAACATCCACATAAATCAAATTACGCTAAACAGTTACTAGAACACAATTATTTAATTACATCTAATAACTATAGTCCGGATTTCTACTCTAGTGTTTATTCAGTATTTAAATTATGAGGCAATCAATTAATAATAATTTCTGGCATAATATCTGTAAATATACACTGTGTCCATAAAGTAACCCCCCCCCCCCCAACTAACTTTTGAACGACTTGATATTTTTCTACAAAATTTGGTGTGCTGTAATGGGAAATTATATACTATTTTTCAGACCATATTAAAATTTTGTATCATTCAAAATGGCGTCTGGGCGCCATTTTGTTTTTTTTTTTAATAGAAACAGGAAAGGTCTTTTAGTTCTGCGTGTGATCCTATAGTTTCAAAGAAAAATATTCAGCCATAACAAAATGAGATTGTTTGAAGATAAAGAAGTCTATTTAAAAAACTAAGAATTAAAGCTTAAATTAATTAAATTAAGTGTTCGAAATGTTTACCATTCACTTCTTGGCACATAAAACGTCGGTTATGAAATTCCTGCCTTACATTTTCATAAGTTTCTGGAGTGATATTTCTGCAAACTTCTGTTGCTCCAGTTCTTCAATTGTTTCTGGACGGGTTCTGTACACTTTCGATTTCAGATATTCCCATAGAAAAAAATCTAAGAAAGTTAAATCTGGGGAGTGAGCCGGCTATCCTACACGCCCACACCTATTAATCCATCTTCCAAGAAAATGTCCGCCGAGAAAGTCAGAAACAGGCCTATAATAATGAGGCGGCGCACCGTCTTGTTGGAACATAACGTTTTCAATATTATTTCCAGCCACCTTAGTTATTTCTAAATGAATAAGTGGACTACTGGATAAGAAAATCAAAACAATTTTGAACTGAGTGAGTCCATTGGTTTACAATCCGCCATTTTGTTATGGCTCAATATTTTTCTTTGAAATTCTAGGATCAGACGCAGAACTAAAAGACCTTTCAAATGAGGTGTCACTCGACCCTGGATAAAAAAATCAAAACAATTTTGAATTGAGTGAGTCCATTTGTTTAAAATCCGCCATTTTGTTATGGCTGAATATTATTATTTCTATTTTTAAAAAAATTCAAAATGGCACCCAGTCGCCATTTTGAATGATATAAAATTTTAATATGGTCTGAAAAATAGTATTTAATTTCCCATTACAGCACACTAAATTTTGTAGAAAAATATCAAGTCGTTCAAAAGTTAGTAGGGGGGGGGGGTTACTTTATGGACACAGTGTATAGTTGGTGCATATATTTAATTGTAAACGAATAGCATGTATAGATAAGTTATTATTTATTTGGTCAACTGAAATTGATGCATTTGTAATAGTAAAATAAAATAAATCAAGGTTCATAAGCGTAGAATATGAATGGTCATGAGTTTTAAAAGTATTTCATGAAACAATTTTATGAAACTGCAAAATTTTTTTTTTAATTGCAGTGTAAAATAGCAACCACGAATTAGAACATGTAAATTCATTAATATACAACGACAAAATTCTACGAAAGAAAACTTTGAACTCTAAGCAACGGAAAACCACCGCTGAATAAAAAATAATTGCAGTACACAACAACTACTTTTTCTAAATGCTTATTCGAGAAATTAGTTATATTTTCCAATATGTTTCACGTATAACTTAATGGATTTGAGTACAGTCATGATTTTTGTTTACTTATTAAATTTTAAAGAAATTTGTTGCTCTTCTGCATTTGAAATTCACAAACAGTTAAAAACTGTACCGTTAATAAATGAGCAAATTGATCTTTTAAGTTCACCTATATGTACATTTTGGAATAAGAAATCAAGTCATCTACAAACGACTACCGAGATCCGGTCACCAAATTATATTGTTCCTAACTGTTTGCTTACTAATATAACTTTTGATAATGGCATGTAAACCTGCCAAAACACATATAAGGTGTAAATAAATAAGTATGGTTGAAGTAATAAAGTATTTTATATATACTCAATTTTTTAAGTACATATGTTTCTCATTCGTTCCCATTTATTATTATCCACTAAGTAAGATCTACCTTTTAAGCCTTAAAATTTAAGGTGTAATTATACCGTTTAGAATTCGCGTGGTACATACATAATTAAACCTTTGTTTTATTGCTTAACCCTTTCAAGGAGTTTTCTAGTGCTTAAGAAACATACAAACAAGGGAATAATTTAGCTGACTACCCTGTTGTTTTCTTACTGCCTTTTGTCTTAGTTTACTTAAAAATTTATGTAATGTGAGATAATTTACGCTTATTTCTGCAAGTGTTCAGTTTTGTCTGTTAATGATACGTTTCTTTGGAGACTTTTTTAGTTTTATAAGAAAATAATTTTCAATGAAAAGTTGGTGTCTACCACTCTCAACCGTTTTTTGTACTAACCACTAGTCTCCACTGCTATTTCTTCTTGTAGTTTTTAAGTGTACCTTTACAAATGCCTACTTTGTTGACAGGTTTTTCATTCAACGCTTTCCCTAAGTAATACAACAGCGTCCGAAGCACTGTGTTTGTGTCATAAAGAGCTATACATTATCAGCCATGGAAAACTTCCATAAGCTTTTATTCATGACTGCGGTAAACATATTCTCTTTGTTATTGAAAACATTTAGAAAAGTACTCAGGAGGAGTACACAACATAGTATCAGCTTCTTTAAAAATTAATATTTTTTAGAACACGAATGTATAAAAGGTGTCCAAAAGTAATAAACGACGACGTCGATTTGAGTACAATAAATTGCTAACGTAACTCAAATAATTATTATTCATTATCCGCGTAACAGCGGCTGTCTTGTTGCAAGGTAGTAAAACTGCTTTTGTAGATATGTTACGTACGTTATTTAACCTATGTGAATTTGACACGAAGAAGCTTTGTGTTAGACGTTTAAGAATTTTAAAAGAGCAAATTTTACAATTCTAAACTTTCTTTTATATATTCTATAAGACTTACTAGTTTCTAATAAAATGTACTGTTCTTATTTTCGTTCAAATAATTGTGGTTTCTTATTATTTCAGTCGTATAGGAAAACATTGATTTTGGGCAATTTTTCGATGTTAAGATAATACCAAAAAACATGCTCTGGGACTAAAACAATTCAGACACAATTCTGTTCAGAAAATCTCTGTTTATTGTTGAGTGGGTGCATGAGTGCGTTAGTTCGTTATTTACTTAACCCATACCCCCCAAAAATAGTATTTAAGTTGTTAGACTAGTTTTTAGATGCATGAATAAAATGCTTTATATTTGAATAATATTCATATTATATAAGTATTGTTGAAACATAAAGTATTTTATTCATACATCAATACGAACTTCAACGAAGTAAAGCTAGAACTTATTAATACATTTTTTAAGATAATTATTACTGCCTATTCTCATATAAACTTTATTCATGTAATACTTAATTTTTCATAATTTATGTTGCAAATTTCTTGTTAGCCGTTTAATCAATAAATCAATAGGGTTTTCCGTCCAATATCCATTTAATTTGTATGAGTAATTTTCTCGGTATAAATACTTACCTACTAACTCCATTCCACTCCTACCTACCTTATCACAAAAATGAGTAATAATTTCAATTTTTAAGTGAGTAAACATTGAAATTATTGTTACAGTGATATGACAACATTAATCTAGAATTAAAACCATTACTCGTGTATTTTTAGATTGAATATTCAATAATTACTGTAAGCGCTTTGGCTATCTTATTTTTTTTCGTAAATAGTTATTGTTTGTTTAATGCAAAAAAATACAAGTTAAAGTCGGTGGCACTACACTCCAATGAGGAGTTTGGCCTGCAATGCGGTGGGTCAGGGCCACCGTACCATCGCTTCCGATAACCAGCCGTCTCGCACTCTTATATGAAGTACGGGGTGGTGTGGTAAGCACCACGCCTTAATTCCCTCATCCCTCGAGGGGTTTGGTTCCCAATTTTTAAAAAGCGACTGGGTAGGCCGCCCGCTAGGCATCCAGTCTTCGGGTTTGAACCCAAGACCTTCCGCGTAGCAGACAAGTGCCCTAACCACTCGGCCACTTTGGCGCCCTTTGTTGTAATTGCTATGGTTAATTCTAATTCTTGCTTAAAGGTAGCTTTACACGGTGCCTCATTTCGTGCATCTTGACGCATGCCTTTAAAGCGCAATGAAATGCATGCCTCTCTGCATGCGTTAATTTGTGGCGCAGAGGCCGTTTTTTGAGAGGCAAGGTGACGCGAGTAAGTCCCGAGTCTGGTGGGACTCTCTTTGCACTATTCGTGCAGCACATGAACGTCATGGAGTGGAACAACGAGAAAACTCTAAACTTCATCGAAGCATATAGACAATTTCCATGTTTATGGCGTTCCATTGACGTAAATTATAAAAACAGGGTAATTAGAGGCGATGCAATACGTGAATTAGACGAAAAATACGGCATAACCTCAAAAATGATTTTAAGTAAAATCAAAAGCTTACGTTCGTACTTCCACAAGGAACATGCGAAAACAGTTAAGAAGAAAAGTGGTAGTGGAGTATATGAAGTTTACAAAAGCAATTGGTTTGCATACTCTAGTTTATTGTTTATTTTGGACGGTGATACTCATCGAATCGGAACAGAAACTGAAGATTCCCAGGAGAACGAGGGCGACGATTCTAATATTGAAAATGAAAATAACACTGAAACAGACGTACGTAATTACTCTTTATTTCATAGGATGTATACATTGGAAAGTTATGTAAATTATTTGTTCGCAAATTTATCCTGCCATGAAACACTGCCTTCCCCTGAGACAAAATAATTCATGAATTCTTCTCGTATTAAGTGGGCATCATGCCCTGCTTTTCGTGGAATTCTCCTCAGGTTAACCATGCCGGCATCTCCTTCAATGTCCCTTCTCCATGTACCTGGTATTACTTCTCCTGTATCCACATTGTCGTAGTCAAATGTCCCCTGCGGTGAATACTTTCTCCTCGAGACAGAATTCCTTCTCAAAAAATTGTGTAAATAAATGCATGTAATAACAAGTGTTTCCACCGTATCTGGTTTTTAATGATATAGGTTTTCTAAAGATTCTGAACACCGCCGCTAAAAGTCCAAATCCATTCTCCACAATTCGTCTAGCTCTTGAGAGCCTGTAATTGAATATTCTTCTTGGGGATCCGTTCGGCACATTAATGGGAAACAGTTTCATAATATTTGGTATTAAAGCAAATGCATCATCTGCAACCAACGTGTAAGGCACTTCCAAGTTCCTGCCTTTAAGACTTGTTGGTTTCGGTAGATTTAATTTATCATTGATCAGCCTTGTATGGAACGAAGTACCTTGGAAAACACCAACATCAGAGAGTCGTCCCTGACATCCAGCATGAGCATACATAAATTTATAGTTTGCGTCGACAATCGCCATTAAAACAATGCTGAATGTTCCCTCGTAATTGTAAAAAGAACTCCCACTGTTAGCTGGGCATTGCAATAGAACATGTTTACCGTCTAGGGCACCAATGCAATGCGGGAAGTTCCACTGATCTTCAAAATCTTTGGCAACTTGTACCCATTCCTCTTCTGTTGAAGGAACCTAAAACGATAATTTCTCGGATTAATTTGTAGTTTTCTTTTGTTTTTTTTCAGGTAATTGAAGATGTACCAGAGTCAAATGTTGAAATTAATGAAAGTCAACATTTGACGTCAAACCTAACTAAACCTGCAGTATCAACACCGAAAAGAATGAAAGGGAAAAAATCACAAGTAGACGAAGCTTATGATTTCATGAAAGAAGTCAAGGATCATTTAAATACACGAGATGAGTTTTCACACTTCGGAGAAGTAATTGCTTTTACAATCTATCGCCCAGTTTGAAATAAATAAGGTAGTGTTTGAAATGGAAACAAAAATGCTGGACCATAGCGGTCAACACGGAAATTATAGTTTCAACATTCCTTCATTACATGGTAGCATGGAAACTTACAACAATCGTGCTACAACTCCTTTTTCTACTGGAGCAAGTACTTCCTCTAGGTCTACATGTTATGCCTCTACATACTCATACACTTCTACACCAGAATTGTTAAGTCCAGATTCCGAGTCTCTTGCTACCAATGTTAATACACCAAACATCCCATTGTTGCAGCTACCAGAATCTAATACAACAAACTTTGTTTCATCAGTGAGTTTCTGCTTTTTCAAAATTAAATCTGCAAGTAATTACGTTCACAGAGGTGCCTTTTATTTATAATAGAATTTAAGAAACATTGTGTTTTATTATTTTTTAAATATATAGACTTTAATCTTAATATTTTTTGTTGTTTATTTAATATTTTTACCTGCTTACCTTAACATATCCTTTTAAAACTGCATTTATTGCTCTGCACACTTCAGGAACTATAAGTGAAATTAATGAATCGGATATTCTAAAGGTGTACATTAAGCTCCTATACGAATCACCAGATGCCAAGAATCTTAAACAAATTGCAAGCCTTATTTTTGCAGAAACAGCTTCTCTCATATTGGTATCTTGTTTGCTTATAATTGGTGCGATCATTTGGAGTAATTCTTCAAAACTAGTTGTAGACATTCTAGTAAAGTTTTGAAAAAACCAGTCACCATCTAAGACCATTTTCTCCAAAAAGGGGTTGTTATATTTTCTTTTCAAAAATTCTCGGGTCCATTTTCGTTCACGTTTTTTAGACTTTGCTATTATAATAAATGCAGCACACACACCTCCAAAAAGTTCGACGTCCATTTTGCAATGCACAATGAGACGCATTCTGTGTAAATATTTTGAGGCATGACGAAAGGGGCATGCACTTTTTGCCTCTTATTGCATGCGCAGATGCATGCAATAGCGCATGCTTTGCTGCACAAAATGAGGCACCGTGTAAAGCTACCTTAATCACCACACCTTAGACGGCTGCCTTACTTCCCCCAGCCATCGAGGGGTTTGGTTCCCAATTTTTAAAAAGCGACTGGGTAGGCCGCCCGCCAGGCATCCAGTCTTCGGATTTGAACCCAAGCCAAGTGCCCTAACCATTCGGCCACTCTGGCGCCAAGAATACAAGTAGAACGCACTTTATATCGTAATACATTGCGAAATATACGTATGTACATACTATACTGATATCAGACTACATAAAGTAAATCCACGTTACTCAATATTTTCAAACAACATTTTTTGAAATCTAAGTTGCACAGTACAACTGGCTTTAAATTTTGACGGCTGTTCTCTTCGTTTGATGATGATTTGTTTTTAAAGTGAAACTTCTTTGGCGGCGGGTAAAACATGCGACCTTCTGTAACGGAAATGATTTAACAGATTGGCGGCTATCTGTCCCGCAAGTAAACTTCTAGATTCTATGTTGCTTTGCTTATTATAGCCACCCTACGAACAGCACATATTGTGGGAGATGTGATTTATAATTTATTTGATTAAAGGTTGAATTACCTTCAACTAATATTTCCTTTCTACAATACATAAAAATATCATTTTCAATTAAAATTTCGACATTTACAACATTAATAACATTTGTATGTAAAAATAAATTTAAAACTGATGAATTTTCCATGTAAATTAAGTAAACGGTAAAAGTAGCTGCCTTTAAGAAATTTTGTTTTTCTGCATACAACTAGATCATATCGACATATTATTTTGTGTTAAGTACGCTGTTCGCTGTACAAAATGGACACTTCTACCTTCTTGACCAGTACCGTACTTTTTTGTTAATAAAAAAAAACCAGATCGCCAATTGCCATTTTGTATCATGATCTTTATTTTGGCCTTCTTCCTGGTCTTCCTTCACTTGTTATCCATTCTGTTATTGTCCTTATAGTTAAATCTTTCTTGGTTATTGGTGTTCTAGCCATCGCGTTCTTTTAGCGTTTCTGTATTTCACAATATTCTCTTGTTCTATTTCTCTCAGTAGTTCGTGGTTCGTCTTGGTTCTGCATTCTTTATCACTGATTTTCCTTAGGGCAAGTATTATTTTTAGGATTTTTCATTCAAAGACTATTAGTTGTTTTTCTTCTTGTTTTGCTGGACGCACAACATGTGAGAACAGGTCTTGTTAAGCTTTTGTAAACTTTCGTTTTTGTTTTCGTGCTGATCTGTTGGTTCTTCAATACTCTTATTAGCATAGCAAGCTCAGTTTCCTGCTTGTATTCCTTCTTTAATTTTTTAACTTCTTTCGTTATTATTGCGTACTTGTACTTTTAGGCGTTTAAATTTGTTTATTTCTTCAAGTGTGTACTTATCTATTTTTAAAATCTGTCTAATACTGTGAGTATTTTTTTGATATTTCATATATTACGTATTTTTTCATTTATCTTTAAATCTGCTTTACCTGCTTGGCTTTCGATTTCTCTATACTTTCTGTTTTATCCGCACACGCGATTATCTGTCCCTCCTTGTTTATTTATTGTGTCTAGACAGTTTGTTTTTCTTACTATATTTTCTAAAACGATGTTTAATAATGTGGCTGAAAGGGCATCTTATATCTGCATTGATTTCAAGGCTTTCCGTTTCATCTTCGAAAGTTTTCACACTCGCCATTGTCTTCTGTAATGTAGTTTGGGTTAATCTTAGTAACTTGAATGGGAATTTCATTTCTCGCATTATGATTAATAATTTACTTTTACTGATTTTATAAAAAGCTAGTTAAAAATCAATAAGTAATATATGTAAGTCTATATTTTGTTCGTAACACTTTTCTATACTATGTTTTATTATGTGTAATGCATCTGTCATTGATCAACTACCTCTAAATCCATACTGATAGTCACCTATTATTTTCTTTGTGTATTTTTCTAATATCTTTTGAATTAATGCAGACAGTAACTTCTAATGTACGTGTAGAAATGTGATAATTATGACAATCATCTATATCTCTCCTTTTATGTATTGTAGTATTTTTACACCATTTCTCCAACCACTTGGTATTTTATCATATATCTCTTTTATTAAGTCGAATACTACGGATTTAATAAATGATAAATAATGTTAGGGTTAAGTTTAATAATGAATAATTTTTATAGTGTAATTTTCAAATGTAAATTTTGTCTTAAATGATATACACATAATATTCTACTGGCGTAACTAAATGAGAATTTGGGTCAAGGCGATTTTGGTCAGAGGGTGAGGAGAACACGCCTTAAGTAAGAGACGTGAACGCATGTGCTTGAACTGAGGTAGATCGTTTTGCATGCGGAGTGGTTCAGCATGCTTTTGTTTTGCTCTTCATAAAAACTGACCTATCGAGTTTAGGCCACGTGTACTTGTACAAGAGTGGTATAACCACAGGCTGGCAAAAAAATGTTAATCAAGGCCTAAAAACTTTGCATCTTGTGGCATGATATGCGCTATGCAAGTTTCGCGATGTCACCTGACATAAGCGGTCGGTCCCATCCCTATTGATCCTTTCGGGGGTGCAGCAGTTCAAACTGGTTTACAGGTGTTAATTTGAGTATTAACAAGAAAGATTAATGGTCCAATGGCCAGTAATGTGGAAGTAATTACCACTGAGATGTAGACAATCAAGGTGTAATGAGATGTCCAAAGTACTGTAAATTATTTATTCCGCCAGGACGTGAAGGGTGTGGGCTCCTCGGTGAGTTAAACCACAGTATATCAGATAGCGACAGATTGGTGAGTATATTTACTTTGTTTTATGTTTCCATATGTGACGCCGTTTTTTTGCGGCCTTTGTACGTCATTGGCGCCTGCACGTCTCAATTCCAACACTCTACCCCGGTTACAAAACACATGTAACGCCTGGTTTATGTTAAACTATTTTGGATGAAGCATGTTTTTGTTGTTGACCAAGAAAATTGGTAATCGAAAATAGCGCTCTTACCAATAATAATAAGTTTTCTCAGAAACTGCTTCGCTTTTGTTGTATATTTTGTGTTCTTGTTAGTACTGTTCTTTCTCTGGAACGTTTAGTAACTTCTTAAAGTATTTTTTTCATATCGTCTTCATCTTCTCACTATCACCTTCTAAGTTTTCTTCTTTATTATTGCCAGTTATTTTTGCTGTCTTTTCTTTATGCCCGATTACTCGCTTTGCTGCCACTTGCAAAGTATTATTTATATTATTCCATTCCTGATTTATTTTAGTGTCTCTTGTCTTTTTCTCTATTTCCTGCTTTACTTCTGTGATATACTTTCTTTTGGGTATTGTTTTGTTTAGCTGTTAAATTGGCCAGTTTTGACTTATTTTCTCATTTAACTTGCCTTGAGCTATTTTATATGGCACTGTAACTACTAAGAAGTGATCGATATCGGTGTTTGCGCCTTTATCATTTCTTGCCTTATTAATTGAATTCCTTTTTAGTGTCAATTCTATTGCAACTGTTTCAATTTCAGTAAATTCGTTTCTGGTTTTTAATACCAATACTCATATATATGGTTTAATTCCTGTGCTATGGCACTCCGATCGTTCGTAACCACTTCACTTTGTTCAAAAATATTGATAAATATTCGATGTAATCGTTTTCTATATAGACCTCGTTATTCGATTTAATTCTATTTTCAATGTATCGCCTATGTCTTTGTTATTGGCTTTCTCACACACACTAATCGCCCCTAACGCTTTCCACAATACACAACTTTAAATACTTTAATCGCTCGTAATGTTCACTTTTTCATCGTTCTTGATTACCACTTCTGTAGTTCATCTCTCGATTCGTTTAATTCACTACTGCACGTTTTGTTATTAGAGGGGTTTTGGGGCTGCTAATTATTAATCAAAGATATAAATTATATAATTCAAGATAGCGGATTTAATACGACGGAATTATTACATATCTGTATCTGATGTGCACCAAGATTGGTATTCAAGGATTTGTAATTATCAGCCCTAAAGGCTGAAATACAGAAATTCTGTCAAAATCTCGCAACAGGAACCAGAAGCAAATTCGAAGTTAAGGGTTATATCTTTATCCCGCAAGAAGAATAAGATATAATTGAGTGTATATATATAAATAGGTAAGTATTTTAATAAAATCCGATTTACAGCACCACTTTCTCCTGAAATTAAACCGCGGTCTATACTTTTTGGGAAGATACAAAATATAGTATCGTAGATAATTTTAATGTTATGCTGATGGTCAACGAGAACAATCGAGCTTTTCACTATTTCAAAAGATAGAATTAAATAGCAAGCTTAATTGTAATAAAATAAATCATTTTCCACTATTTTATTCTTAGTTTAGACACCTATGTAATGGCATGGCATGCTGAATGAGTAGGGATAAATCACGTATAGAGGCAAAGACCGTCTTCATCCGTTATACCCAGAACTTGCTTTAAAATTGGAAAGAGAATGTGAAGTGAATCTGTAAGGAACGAATATTTAAATTTGTAAAGGAGTTCGATTTTCATCTAAAGCTATCGTATTTCATTGCCCGGCAATATATGGTCTGGACGTTTATGTCTAAACAGATTACTTTAATCTGCATGTGAGTGTAGTTGGAATATTTAATTTATGTATTACGGCAGCACAGCTTTCCAAAATCTATAAAATTATTCAAACTACTCGAAGCAAGAGCTGATATTAGATTTCTACCATATTTATATGTAAATCCGCTTTTGTGCACGCAAATATTAAAATAATAATCTCATACATTTTAATTCAGGTTAGGATGAACATTTAAACCACCGCATCCTGGAGACAACGAGCGGAAAGTATGTAAATGTAAAATGGGCCACTCTTAAAGTTGAGTTGAAAAACGAGATTTTAATGAAAACCTCTATTATGTACTTTAATAACATAAAGTTGTTTCCTGTATAATGTTGTACTTTATAGGTCAATTATGCATGTTTTTGCAATTTTATATAGATGCAAAAATAATGCTTCAGTTTTATTTGAAAGCCTGAACATCGCTAATAAATACGTCCAGTAGTAAAAACCTTTTGAGTTATAAATGCATTTTCTTAGATTTTTGCTTTTCCGATGGGTGCAACATACGATTGTTGAGTAAATGTGGCGCACGCACCATAACGGAAATGCGCATCGCATTGTAATGTAACGTAATGGATACACGTTCGCAATCATTTGTAATCAAGCCCTCATCATACCCTGGTAGGTTCCACGCGTTTACGTAGGCATGAAGAAAGAAATAAAAAAATACTTTGTCGGTAATATAGTCTCATATTAAAATATGCATTCATACTAGCGCTGTTTATCTATCTGTTATGGAGCTCCCATTGTTTTTTTAAGTGAAACTTCTCATTCGAGGGGTTGTAGGGCTTCTAATTACAAATCCAAAATCTAAATTATAAAATTTAAGATGGCGGGTTGAATATGTCGGAATTATTTATTTATCCGATTTGCATAAAAAGTGGTATTCGTAGGGTTTTGGGGTGCTAGTTACGAATATAAGATCAAAGTTATAAAATTCAAGATATCGGATTCAATATGGCAAAGTTATATCAAAACATTATCCGATTTGCATAAAAATTGGCATTTGAGGGGTTTTGGGACTGCTAACTACAAATCCAGAATCAAAATTATTAATATTTAAGATGGCAGGAGTATTTCAGAACGTTACTCGATTTGCATAAAAATTGGTATGCGAGGGATTTTGAGCTGCTAATTACGAATCCAGCATCAATTAATTCAATTTTTAAGAATTCAAAATGGCAAATTCAATATGGGTGAAGTATTTCACAACATTATTCGATTTGTGTAATAATTGGTATTCGAGAGGTTTTGAGGCTGCTAACTACAAACCCAGGATCAAAATGATAAAATTCAAGATGGCGGATACAATATAACGGTATCCGAGGATTTTAGGGCTGCTGATTACGAATCCAAAATCTCAATTATAAAATTCAAGATAGCGAAATTATTTCGTAACGTTGATTTGCATAAAAATTGGTATTATATGAGTTTTGGGGCTGTTAGTTGCTAATTCATAATCTAAATTTAAGATGCTAGATTCAATTCGGAGGAAGTATTTCATAAACTTATAGGATTTTCATAAAATTGGTATTCAAGGGATTTTGGGGCTGGTACTTACAATAAACATGTATCTGAATTATACATTTCAAAATAGCGGAATTATTTCATATTGTTGTTCAATGTGCACTAAAAATGGTTATAGAAGGGTTTTGGGGCTGGTAGTTACGAATCCAAGATCCAAATTATAAATTGGAAATGGCAAAATTATATTATAACATTATCCGATTTCATCATCATCATCTGACATGGACCTGACTCGAAAGTCGATCCTGGATTACGCCATTAAATGGATAAGAATTAATGTGATAGGTTGGGATCAGGTGGTGTGTTGAACAGCGTTAGCATGTCTGCAATGCATACCGCAAGACACCGCTGCTGCAGCACCGAGTAATTAGTAAGCTACGCATCAATTGGGGTTTGCAGTACATAACCAAGACCGTTATGCAATTATGCCATTTAACCTAATAAACTTTAGTATCAAAGTTTCACATTCTTCTCATTTCAATATATCTATTGTTCTAAGATTACAAATTGGAAATGTTTTAGTTTCCGAATAGCTCATAAACTACTTAATATTTACCCCAAAACTTGTTGATTAATGTTTATTACCACTTAATTGTAATGTTCCCGCAGCTCAGTTTTACTTCTTTCTTTTCTAAATTTCCCCTCTGCAGTTGACACGCATATATTCATCGTTTTCTTTTCTACTGTGGCGTGTTTCGTTCCTCCTCCTTTGTTTTCTTTCCTTCCTTACCGTTTATCTGTCCACCTCTTCTTTGTTAACCTGTTTTTCAATCGATTTTAGATTAAATTCTTTAATCGGTGCGTAAATTCTACTAGTATTTTTCCTATATCCCCTTTCCTTTTTGACAATTCCTTCCATGTCTGTGTAGGTATGCCGGTGTTTTGAATGTGCCGCTCCATTGATGTGTTCCACGTACACCATGGTCTTCCGATCTTATTTGCTTGTTTGCATGGCATAAGCTTACCGTAGAGAATGGTTGGCATGCCTTCTGAAAATATGTGCCCAATATCTAATTCTTGATGTAGTGAGTTTTTTAGTTATGGTTTTTCCTTCTAGAATTGTTTCATGTACCATTAAACTGTTTTCTTCTTCTCTGTTTAATTGAAATAGTTTGAATATTTTTTTTTCATACTTTGTGCCATTCTGTTGGCTTTCGCGATTGCAGTCGTTTTCAATCCATATAAAGCAGTTGTAGCTATTATGAAATTGTATATTATCGTCTGAATTCATTCTATTAAATTGTGTTTTTAGATGAGAAGAAGAATCATGTGTGTGGCTTGTTGTGCTTTGGTTATTCTTCGGTTTACTGTCTCCGGTCGTGCTAATGAATCTGGTAGATTAACGCATAGGAACATAAGTTGTCGTGTTTGTTTTAGTTCACTGCTCCCTATTTTCAGTATGTTATTGGCTGCTCCTCTATTTTTTTCTTCGTCTAGGGCTCTTACCATCGCTTCAAGTCCGCTGATATTTATTTCTACTGCTGCCTCGGCTAAGTTTGTTATCAGCAAAAGTCTCCCCGCGTCTTCCTTCTCTTCCGCTATCATTATTAGGTCATCTACATAAGCAAGAATCTTTGGCAGGTTACGGTTTTCTCCGATTGGTGATGATGCCATTTGTGCAGTTGTTTTCTTTAGGACCCTGTGCAATAAAGCAAATAGTCTAGGTAGGAGTAGGCAACCTTGTTTAACTGCTTTCGTTTTCTTATATACTTTTGTTCTTTGTCCAAACCACTGCAACATCGTATTTTCCTTTAGACATGCTGTTATGATTAGGTTGATGAGATAAAACGGTGTTCCTAAGTCTTTCACGGCCTCCAACATGTACGAGTGTTGTACGGTATCGAATGCCGTTGTTAAGTCGAGGGATATTAGTACCGTGTTTTCTCTCTATTTTATATCTAATATGTGTTTCGTTACTTATGCATATATGATCCTCTACAAATTTGTTGCTTAGGAATGCTGCTTGTTACGACGGTTGTTCCGGGGTTCTTTCGTCCAGTACTCTCAATAGGTATTTCACGTATATTTTGTAGTCTACACTGCAACGACTGATTTTCCTGTAAGTTGTTGTGGATTTCAAGTTTTTAACTTTTGGGTGAGGAATTTGCATGGTCTTAATCCATTCCGTTGGTACTTCATTACGTATCCATATTTCTTCTATCGTTTTACATACTGTTTCTGTAAAGGTTCTTGAGGTGGCTTATTGCAATTTCACTTGTACCAGATCTATTCCCGGCACATTTTTTTTAGTAAATTATTTCTGTATTTACCTCTGTAGTTGAATGTGGCCCCAGTGCCCAGTGGTCCGTTTCTTTTATTTGTAGCTGGGCATTTCTTGTTTTTCTTAATTCATTTTTCCAGTGTATCATAGGTATGAACTCTCTTCTTGTTGCAGTATTAGCTCTCCTTTTTTTTCATGTAGTTGTATGTATTTCGTAGCCTTGTTTCCGGTGGATATTTGTTTAAATTCTGGAAGAAAGTTTTGCACTTTTCTGTTAAGTGTTGCTCCTGGGCCTGTCTTTTGTTAATAGTTGCTTGCCATATTTTTTTAACTGAGCGTTCATGTTCCTGTTATATCTAAATGGTGCTTGTTGCTGCCGTGCTAGGGCCTTTCTTCCTCTAAGGGTTATTGATGACGATGGTCACATATGGCGGAATGATTTCACACCGTTATTCGATTTGCACAAAAATTGGCATGTGACGGTTTTGGGGCTGCTGATTACGAATGCATGATCTAAATTATAACATTCAAGATGGCGAAATTATTTGATAAAGTTATCCGACATGAAAGTTGGCATTAGATAAGTTTTGGCGCTGCTAATATAAAATTCAAGATGCCAGATTCAATATACCGGAATTATTGCAGAATCTTATCCGATTTTCATAAAATTGGTATTTGAAAAATTTTAGGGCTGCTAGTTACGAATCCAGGATTTAAATTATAAAATTTAAGATGGCGAAATTATTTTGTAACATTATCTGGTTTCATCATCATCATCATCAACTGACGTGGAGCTGCTTGTAAGTCGTTCCTGGATTACGCTAAATGGCTAGGAATTTATGTGATAGGTTGGGATCGGTTTTAACGTTTTAATATAACTCACTTACGCGCATTAACGTTTTTATGTCGATTTCTACAACTAACTATAACATGACGTATCCGTTTTCGTTTTCCGTTAACCGATACAATTTAAAATTTACTTTCAGTGATAAGACGCCAAGATGTTTGTTTTATTTAAAACTTAGGTGCTCGGCACACAGTTCTTTATTTGTTTTAATAGAATCGCAACAGTCCATATATTTACAGCATTTTTTTTTAATCAAGAATTACTTTGAAGAACATGTAAACATGTAAGGGTGTAGAAAGTATATTATAAAGACGTGGAAAGTTTTATGCGTATCAATATAAATGCACAATGCATTTTAAACTCTTTCAAATAACCCTATTTCAGAAAGTTTAGCACAAACGCAAAATTTTCTAGCTACTTAGAAGAAAGTTATAACACTCAAAATATATTTACATTGAGATATTGACATACAATTAGTTTCAGTTTCAGTTTTGGCATTTATCGTTATATCAGTAATAAGGTAGATAACCTTTACTAATTGAGCTTGATCCAGGTTTCGGAAATGTCAGCCACAAAATAGGGAAAATGTGTCTGTATGGTTCGATGCAACAAGTGGACTGTGGGCGGTCTAGAACACGATACACCATTAGTCTGAACGCTTGAACACTTTGGTTTATATAAATTTCATCCACCTTTTCGTGCACCTGAATTAAACCGCCAACGCCAAAGATGTTCGCCAAAGCGTAAATTGCTGAACTTTTTAACGACTAGAATTTAACCTCATTACATCATGGCGTTTGAGATCTGTTACCAGGTTTTCCTAATTTACATTAAAGTAAAATTCCTATCCACAACTTCATTATTTAACATTTTGTTGTTGAAATCTAAAGGATTATTTAAAATTAACTACGTTTTTATAACCCAACTGTCTATACTAAATGATAGTATTCACACCTTTCACATGTTCATGTAACATAACCTTATGTCTCGAGAACTATATACTTTGTTCCTACATTTATATTGATACAATTTTTAGGGTATATATTAGAAGCCAAAAAATTTTTTTTCTGAAAACATTCACTTTCCTGTATGCCCCTATTCGTACTTCAAAGGCTTTCTAATTACTCATCCTCTTAGTGTCTTCTATAGTCTATCACCATGTTTGTTTGTGGTCCGGAAATTTGTTCATCCTAGATTTCTTATCCGGACTTTTTTCTTTTCATACTTCTTTCGATTTTGTTGTGCTTTATACGTATAAAATGTTTCTTGGTAGCTTAACATGTAGAGGTTTTGAAAGACGCGAGAGTTTTCCTACTTTGTCTATATCTATAAACAGGTCAACAAGCATTGTAAATAAATGTAACAAACTAACTATTGTAACGTAACGCCCTTGGACACCCCAATTTTATTATTTATTTTACAACTATTGTTATTCTTTACACCGGTATTGTAAAATGCTTAGCTGCCCTTCTAACAGTAGCGGTGACACATTGTTTGGATTTTAATGTATCTGTTGTTTTTACACAAGCTCGTATTTGTGGGTTAAGGTTATTTCCTGAATGCTACATATGTTTAAATATTAGTGTTTTAGCACTTGTTGCGCTTGCATGATTTGGTTCTGTAATTTAATTATTCAATACTGTTTGGTCCGTTTATTGTTCTTATTTTTAAGAAATATGGTGAAATATTTAACACCACATGTTTGTATGTAAGTGCGTATTAAATTTCTTTAGGTACTAAATTCAAGTTAGCGCTATACTTACGCCATAATTTCTTAGAATTATGATTACTCGAATAATTTTCATTGTTCTTGAGCCATGTGTAAAAATTATGTTAAATTATGTCATTTCTTTCCCAAGTTTGGCTTTAAAAAGACACGTGATTATTTATTCTTAAAGCAGTCATTCATGAAACAGCAGTCAAGACACTTTCTTTATTCAACCGTTTTAACCATTCTAAGAAGTCAGACACTCCTCATACCTACATGTTCCCATTGCGCTCAGCATTTGAGGTTCTACCTCTGGCTGCTTGGGAACTTCTCCATTCAGACCAGAAATTCTTCTCAAAACATGTGTGATTACTCATAACTCACAACAATAAAATTGGGAGGACCGGGCTTATAAGCTGCGATTCGACTGCTCTAATTACAGTGACGGCTTCCTAGAAAAGAAGGAACGATGACGAGATTCCCAAAGCTATCACGCTTGAGGTTTTATCTTTAGACGCTCCTGGGCTTCCCTACTCCGCCTAATGCTTGAGGTTTTGCCTTTGGCTGCTCGTGGGGCTACGACTTCTACCTTCTAATGACTATTATTACTAACGAGGGTTTCCCTTATTTTGACTATCTTGAGAACACCAAGCAGCTTTCCCCGACTAAGTTTTCTGCAGTTTTCCTGTTCTGAACAGGTGAATACCGGTAGTAGATATCTGTACGTCAGCTGCAGCTACAATAATTGTGAGAAAATACTATTAAACAACTTCAATAAATATATTGAACTATTCTTGTGTTTTATTTCTCAAACTTGCTACTATATAAAACCACACAATGTACGGCGAAAAACCACAACGTATCACACACCCACGGTACGCAACGAGACACTGTAAAACCGAGAATCCATCCTATAATAATTATTGGTTATAATCTTGTTTTCTTAATATCTTATATTTGTTAAAACAGCCACCTGCTTATAATTATGCTCGTTTGGTGAGTTGCCAGAAATTTCTGACTATAAAACAGTTTGGCTGGTGATAATTCCGACTCAAGAAGACCAAAGTTTGGGTCATCGCATTAAGTCGGTACTTGGACTGTGATATTGTGTTCAAACTGGAAAGTTTAGGAAAACTGTCTTGAAAATTGTCTAAAATAAATTGCGTTTTGTATCTGTTCTCAATGAATAGTATACACCATCCCTTGCAAATATGTTGTTAGGTCCTATATATATCCTATATATTGCTTTAGAAGTAAATTAATGTTTGCCAAATATCTTTGCACAAATCAACGCTTACGGATGAGATCATCCGCAGTAAGACTGCCTGTATTAAACATTCTGTCTTGCGTGAAACCGTTTTTCAAAGCAAGTTAGCACTTGTTTACTAGTGTTTGTATCTGTGTGAAACAATGTAGTTGTCTGGTGTATTAAATATTTGTGATCCTTTTAAAATAAAGTTGTTTCAAATTACCAACTCGATTGCGTATTTCCAAAACATAAAACTTTTATGCCACTAGTTATTTATAATGCTTCTCTTGACTCGCTTTCATACAGAAAGAGATACATGTTCGTGTTTAGTTTAGTGTCATTCTGTAGGCCATTAACTTTTATAGAAGTTTTTCCTCCTAGACGTCGTGATCTTCGTGGATCGTTGAGCCCTCTGCTATTTAATGTTATAATGGTCAAAATAATAGATAAAGTAAAGAAAATAAATTCAGCATACACAATGGAAAACTAAAAAATTAAAATATTGTGTTACGCAGACGATGCCGTCATTATCGTAGAAAGCGAAGACGAATTTCAGATACTTCTTCATGCATTATATCTGGCAGCAATGAAGTTCAGCATAGAAATCTCAGTGGAAAACATAAAAACACTCGTTATATCTAAAAAACCAATAAGGTGCAAATTAGCAGCGAATGACAGAAGAATTGAACAAGTGGTCTTTCCAATACTTAGATGTAGAGATATCCAGCAGCAGAAACTTAAACGCGAAAGTAAGAGCGCAAGTTAACAGATCATTATATAAGAATGCCTGCAAGACGTGGTGTAGAGGAAAAAATACATGATACAAAAAACTGAAGTTAAAAGTTTTAAACATGTGTCCGCTTTGTAATGACTTATGCGACAGAAACTAGAGACGAAACATAAACCACGGAGAAGTTACTACGAACAGCTTAAATGATGACTTTGAGAAATATAACGGGAACACATTAAAGGACCAAATTAGAAACACAAGAGTAAGAGACGAGTGTGAAGTACAAAACTTTGTTAGATGAATTCGACAAAGAAAAAGAGACTGGAATGACTACGTAACCAGAATGAATGAAACCAGACCGGCAAGGATAACCAGAGATGCAAATCCAGGATCCCGAAGAGTCCCAAGAAGACCGCCACCGCGATGGAAGGACAGATGGACCTCCACATCCCAAAAGGCATGGTTAGAAGTAACAGTCGGTAGACCTAAAACAAGAGGAAGAAAAAGAAACTCTAACGTAGCTTTTATGAGAGAGCAAAGTAAAAGCTTTTACTATACTACAGCAGCGACAAGATGTAATTTGAGTTTCCGAAAAATGTAATTAAATCTTGTTTTAATATATAGAATTCAATCCTTGGGTTTAAAGAAAAATAAACTTTTTGTTGGGTAGTACTTCAGAACTCAAAACATTTTTATTAAAGTTAGAACAAGTTTCGCACTGGCATTGAAAATGTTACTTAGAGCAAAAATAAAATAACATAAAATAGCCATTATGCTAAAATAACAAGCAGAAGTTATTAACCATATCTGTGGAAAGACCCTGTATTAATTAAACACTCGTCTTGGCGTTTTTGAAAAGTTCCTCATAACTGCCTTAAATATTGAAATTTTATATTCCATTTAATTAACTTTCCGTAATGAAATATTTTATCAGGGACGGAAACTTAATATAACTTCCAACATTAATTGAAACCACTGAAAAAATCTTGTATAAACTTTTTCACTTTTATGTTAAGAATTTCAAAATTTCAAAACTTGCTTCAACTTAGATTTTGATTTTGAGTACCCGACAAATGCTTTGTAAACAATCTAAAATGTATTAATAATTAATATTGATTAGTCGTAGAAAATATCAAAAACTTGTAGAAATATTATTAACTAAAACCGGAAACCACATACTAACGCAATTTTTAATTTGCTCTAATAGCAGAAGATTCTTTAAAATCGTAATTTGTCGCCAACCGAAAACTTTCTGTAACAAGCCAAAAAGGTTAGTTCCAAATCTTGTTAATGATATCCAATCAATCTTGACTCACCATTACCAACCAACGTTTAATACATATCTGAGTAATTAAGTCTTGGCTTCCAACAGATATTTTCATGCTCCGTTTTACGGTTACAACTTCGTGTTGCTGGCTTATCTTATCTTGGCAGTTCACATCATGGATGGTGTCTATCCGGAGGTTTTCTACTTGCCACGCAGCTTAGGGGTACGTATATAAGACGGTAAAATATGACAACGTTTTTATTAGTTTCCGCTTGAATTCACAAGGAGTTGCTTACACTAAGATTGACTTTCATTACTTCCATACTTTGATGTAATAGGAAATATTCAATAGATATGTTATCTAAAACTGTTTCTGATAAAAGAATAGCAATGGGGGTGCTAAAGCCCCTTATACGGTTTTCAGGTATGTGTATGTAAGTATAATTATTTTATATACTCGGTAGTATTTTCGTTTTTTATAATAATTTCGATTGGAAAATATAAAGAAATAGACTAAGAAGTAATAGATAAATACAGTTTCCTTTAATAAACAAAATTGTAACTGCATAGGCAACTTATGGTCACATGTTTGGTTAAATTTATATAGCAAGTCGCTTAAATTTAGGTTGATGTGTACGAAGATGCATTGTTAAAAAGTACTGACGTAAACTGCAAGTACATAGCTTTCGCTGTTTAGCAAATTTTAATAAAATTGGTAAATTATTATACTGCGATTTATAAACAAAAATTTTTGATTAGCTAAATTTACCTTAACAAAAAATAATTTTTGGAACAGGTACATTTAAATCAAATTTTTATATGGATACGTACAGGATTACAGGATACTGATTTCTTCTAAATTAGAGGACTAATTAGACTTCTGCGGGGACTCCAGAGCCCCTAAATCGGCATATATCGATAAAGTGTAAAAAAATAGTAACTTGGGCACACAGACAGAAACTTAAAAGAATGACTTATGTTTTTGCTATTCGATGTTATTACTTCCAGGTTTTTGCAAAGTAGAATTTTTATTGAATGAAGAAAATCTACTAAGGAGGGAAAGCTTCAGCATGTGAGAGCAGTTCAAAGTATTGCTTTCTACGGAATTTTAAAAGGGAATTACTAAGAGACATTTGGAAACTCTTTATACATATATACATGACTTTAGTGCATAACAGGCAACACAAGAAGCCAACATGTGGCGATGAAAGTTAGGTCTAAAAAACTATTTTTAGGATGCAGAAAGTTACGATTATCGACATATAAGATTTATTTTTTACTCTATTTGCTTCTAATACCCTAAAACAAAATTACTTATGATTGATTTAAGGTATGAATACAGCAAAATTCACTAAATAACACTAAAATGAGTTAAAAGTTGTCTGTGACGGGAGTTTACTGGGATGTTTCGTAGGCACGTTTTCTCCTAGTAAATTTTCTTCAGTCCCTACAAGGCTAATCGATTTCTCTCCGGTTAATTTACGTGCGATCGTGTGGGTAGGCCTTCACAGAACTGGTCGTAACACAATTATGATGATGATAAATTACTCTGGAAGCTGTACTGTAGTGTAGTGTATTTAAATAAGGTATGTACAAGTTTAATTGTTAAATTCTTTTCGTCACACTTATTGTCAAAATATAGGATAAATAAAATATAAAAATTCCACTTGCTCCACCCAGCCACTCTCAGCCTACAGGCTTACAATTAAAATAAACAGAATTGGCAGTTTTTCGGCCAATCAAAAAAAATTATATCGACAATTCCACATTTGAATTATATCGACAATTCAACGTGTGGTTTTAGCGACAATTTTGAAAACATTTGAACGTATTTATTTTAGACGAATATAAACGTAACAATAATTATCTAGTTTGTAAACGTAAAAGTACAAGTGCAAGTTTAATGAAGAAGCAATTAATCTAAATGGAGAATTTTTTAATACAGACATGTGCAAATAACCACTTGAGAATTTGCAACACTTATTTTGATGTAGTACCACAGTACAACTTCTATCGAAGCCCTAGAAACGAAAATAGCTAAAACTGTTAAAACCAAAACCAAAACTTCTTAATTTACGGAAGATATAAAGAAATTGGCTAAATAGAAAAAGATTTGCAAACTGCAAATGGAACCGCAGATACCTACGCACGATATAATGAAGTAAATGGACAAATAAGAAGAATAAAGTAAACCTCCTGGAAAAGATTCTCGAGCAGTATAGAGAATGATTTCTACAGAACACAAAAACAGGCATAGAGAATAATAAGAAACAGTACAGCTGATATGAAAAAATATGTACAGGTAAACAATATTGACTCGGCAAAATGGTTAAACTTCTTTGAAAACTTGTATTCAGAAATAACAGACATGCCAAGCGAAAATCAGCATAGAGGAAAAGTGTAGTGATTCCAATGTTCCAAAAAACTAAAAAAAAAAGCCAGACAACTAGCGTAGCTTACCATTGCTAAACTTCACTCCTAAATTAACTACAAAAATAATAAACGAACGAATTAACGGTGCCATAACGTCAGCAGATAAGCAACAAGAGTTTAGGAAAATAAAATCATGTATAGACGCAATTTTTGTAATACAGCAAGTAGTAGAGAAAGTGAGTTTAATAAACCAGTCTTTATGTGTAGGGTAGATTAAGTAAAGGCCTTTGACAAATTGTTACTAAAAATTAATACTAAATATTGTCATATAAAAATTAAAATGAAAAAAATTACAAAAAGATTAATTAAACTCATTACAGACATCTACTCAGACAACAAGGTAATGATTAAGGTAAATGAAGAACACAATGGTCCTGCTATGCTGTGACCGGAATACGACAAGGGGACTCTTTAGGTTCTTTATTTTTTAACATTATGATGCATGAGATAACTGAAGAGATACCAACCAAAATAACTATAAAATACGAAGTGTTGATTTAAAAATAAAATGTTACGCCGACGATGCAATGTTATTTGCGGAAACTGTGAATCAGCAACAGAGACTGTTCACGAAAACCATGCAAACTTGTGAAAAATATAATATGAAGATATTGTGGTGTTTCCGGTGGCGATAAAAATAAAGTAGTCGAACCGACAGATCAAAGAACAGAAGTTTACGACTTAATGCATTTACTAGAAAAGTACCAACAATTTTACTCTGTTTCGCAGGTAGAATCGATTATTCATAGTTAAGCTTTTGTATCACCCACATTTGCAAATAAAGTACCTTATATCTATTGTGTGTTTAATTGCCTTACCACTTTGATACGTAACAGATATCAATAAAGAAGACAACATGTGTGACCAGAACATAGGTAAAGAGCCTGTAAGATGTAAGTTACAAGTACATAAAAATGTGATAAAACATGTGTTTATCTTCAACTACCTAGGAATAACTATAGCAAGTTACGGAATGCTTAAAAGCCAAGTCAAATCTAAAGCAATAATCGCCGCTAAAGTGTCAAGTGCATTAAATAGAATAATGTGGAACAACACGTAAATACACTCTAAAGTTAAAAGCAGAATATACGAAAGTGTTGAAAGACTCATCCACCCAACTTACGTAGTAGAAACGCGAGAAGGTACACCAATAACTAGACAGATCATGGAAAAGACAGAAATGAAGTCGCTGAGAGAAATAACGGAGAAAACTACAAGAGATCGTATACGAAACGAAGACATATAACAATTAATCCTAGGTGCAGCCATCTAATGAATGGATAAAAACACGAAGACAAGCTTGGAATGGCCATATTTCCAGAATGGAAAAAATCCGTCTTGTAGGTTTGATGAATGTCAAATCGCCAATGAAAACCGGAAAGGAGATACAGGGACCATTTATAAACTGAAAAAAATAAGCTATTGGCTTAAATAGAAAAATGAAAAAAAGAAGAAGAAAAGTAAAACCGCCTCCACACCAAAGCAGATTGTGATTTTCTCGTATTCGTAGAAGTAGTAGATTCAATTTCTTCTTCTGTTTCATTCCCAAATATTTGTGTAGTACGTTGAAAAACACAAAATCACTAGGAACATTGCTCCAAATTAGGAATTTCCAAAAAATTAGAAATTGCCAATCGAAATATTTTGGCAGATAACAAAACTTTGTTGTCTATCTTCACAAAAGTCAAGTCGCTCGTAATTCAATTTTATGACAATAGTTTTAAAAATCATTTTTTGTTTACCGAATAGTCTCCCAATACCATTTGTACTAAAAGGTAAGTAAAGAATTTTTGTGGCGGAACCGCCCATCTACATTGCGCCTTCAAATAGCACTTGTGATACTCCTATAAAAATTGTTAGCTTTTGGTATTCGGGGTATCATAAGTAATAATTTTACAAAACTCATAAAACTTCTACCAAAAACGTTCGATTCCAATTTTGGATTTTTAGAGCTTATTTTGCCGATAAAACTTTTGATATATTCCCACATTCTGAAGCTCATCAAAGTCGGTTCAACACTTTGGAAGATATGAGGCACACGCACACCCACACACACACACACAAACACACAAACGCACCAACTCAACAACTTTATTTTAGTTCCTGGATTTCTAAAATATGTATTTTAGTCAAGATTCTGATATCAAAAGTTTTCATGCAGCCTATAATTACTATCCCTAAAGATACACTCTCGTCCTCTGCGATAAGTACGCTACTCATATATTAAAAAAAAGCACCAAATAATAACAAAGATTAAAAATATGTACTACATGTATTGATTATTTCCAAACAGACGCTATTTAAAGGTAATAGCTACAATTTTTTGTCAGGCTCGCGTAAAACCCACGGGGAAATCTGTACTCGGAAGAAGGAAGCAAGCAATACATTAATAAAGTAACCGTATTATTAATGCATTAAATTTTCAGGAAGTTAGGTGAACCCAAGTTAAATTTATCCTCCGTTGGTAATCTAATTAACGGTAATTCACGATTTCAATCTCAAAGCTTTTTCACTAACTTTTTACGAGTTTTGCCGGCAGTAGCCCAAGGTAAATTTATCTTCCAGATGTATTTCGATTTCTTAGTTGCAAACAAGAACAGTATCTTACTCGAATATTCAAAGTGTTTTGAATGGCTTTAAATATTCTCGGAAACTTACTAATTGCAAAGCCGTCAAAGTTTAATTACAACGGTTTATTCTTCGACGTTCATTAATACTTTTAAATATTAATTATGTATTATCTGTAAAAGTTATGAATTATAACTTTCTAATCAAATGGCAAATGGAATTGTTACTGTAAAGATGTAAAATAATTCAGAATCAAAGTTTACTTAATTATTATCCAATATTCGGAAGAAATACTGCAAATGATTACAAAGTATAGTATTATTAACTATTGTCCTCTATACAAGTCAATGCTATGAGAATTATTAACTCTTCATATAATAAAGTTTTTAGTTGAAAAATCTACCCAACATATTATCAGGTGCAAGTATATAGATCGTCGTATAAAAGATAGAAAGTGGGTTAAATAAGATAAAACCTAGTTAGGGAAGCAATGCAATGGTAATTTAGTTTTTTTTCTGCTAATTTTGGCAGTAGTTGCTTTAACATTTTAAATTTTACATGTACGCACTACCCGCTTAGTTTTGTTTACTTACTCGTTTTTGTTTGAGTAACAAAAATTAAATAGGCCACTGTAATACATTTTTAGTATTAAGTAATTGGTGGTTCACTCAAATTTGGGCTGAAAGGTTTGCACTAATCAATTATGATTGTCGTCACTATTTTTACAATTTACTGCTTTAATAAATAGGGTAATTGGAGATATTTTAATTTTATTATAAGTTTTGGGAGTTGGTGTACTTTATGGTGGTTTAGTAGTGTTCCTTTAATGAAGGCGATTATCCTAGTCGTTTTTATACAATTTAAATTTTTTTAAATTATTCTAATTATTTTTATAAATGCTCATTTTTGAAGGATGGGAATGCATTTGATCGTCATTAAGAAGTGTAGTTTTAATACAAGGAATAATTCTCTTCATTTTTATAACTTTCAAGTTTTAAGAGTTCTAAGTGCATTTTAGAAGTTGCTTCAGTAAAAGGAACGAATTTTTTAGAAATTTGGTGTATTCCGAGGTTAGTGCGCACCTAAGGTTAGTTTTGCATTATTACTTGATAACAATAATTTTCATTTTATTAGATTTTAAATTTTAGAGTTTTATTAGATAGGTTTATAGATATTTCGTTAATAAAATTGATGATTGTTGTCATTTCTATAGTTTTAGGGGTTACGGGTGCACTTTATGGTAGTTAAAAGGTGTTTTAATAAAATATACAATTCACATTATTTTAAATTAAAATTTTCTTGCACCTAAGGGTGGTTTAGAGATGTTACTATACTACAAAGAGGATGATTTCAGTCATTTTTATAAACGTTTAATTATTTAAAAATAGTTTGGACAAACTTTAAGGGTAACTTGTAAGAAACCTTTTAGGCCTCATGTTTATAGGAGCACTCTTTACGGTTTTGGTGTTTAGAATTACAATATCAAGTAAATAATAAACCACGTTTTAATGAAATTAAGGGTTTAATTACTTCAAATTTAAAGTCTGTGCCGCCAATTTAACCTTTCGTGCGGTAAAATCATCTGATATATTCAATACTTGCACATCGTTGTGCAGCGCTATGGCCAGTTGCGGACATTGCAGACGAAAATTTAAGCAACCCGATGAAATTGTACTTTGTGAAAGATGGTGTGAGAATTACGATTATTTTTATCTAAAAAGCTCTAAACTAAGTGGTGATGATAATTGTAAGATCGTGATTACTCGTAAAAACTTTGGCCGGTTTTGCGACATTTGTGTGGAAAACAAAAATACCGGTATATAATAAAACTAATATGAGGTATTAGTAAAGCAGAGCTATATAAAACACCAAAATTAAAAGCCAGAGAGAAAAAACCTAATAATCAGGAAATATTACTAGCACGAGTTGACGGATTGATAAACATCAGAAAAAAGAATTTAAAAAATATTTCCATCAGATTTTGGAGACTCGACAGGAACTCCAAGTTTCATATGCCGAGAAACTAAATTAGAAAAAATATGATGTATTTATTTTAATTACATCCAAAGATACCAATTAAAAAAATCAAGCTTAATTAAAAAGTATATAAATCCCATCTCAATGGCAGCAACGGAAATTAAAAGGATTAGTCAAGGTGGTGTGGTTGTAGAATTCAAGAACGTAATAAGTAGTAAATAGAGTGAAAGAAGGAACAACAGCTAAGCTAGAAGACTACTTTATTTCAATACCCAAGCAGAAATTACTTGCAGTCAAAATTGGAGACCTTAATGATAAACTTAATGCTGTGGAAATGCAAAAAAAGGCTCTAGCTTAAAATAGTTTTACGTTTAAAAATACATACAAAGTGCCCTTTTAAAACTCCAAGCCTAATTTTTTTAAATAGGCAACACACAATACAAGTCACTGCGACTATTATTTTAAAACAAAATATATCTATAATTAAGATCAGGACAATCATGTTTGCATTAACTTGACAGTTTACTAATCAAATTCGTTAAGCCACATTACTTGAACGGTGCAAAACAAAGATTATTGATCACTAATCTTTGGTGCAAAATGTATTCCAACGCTGACAAAAAGGACATGCTTCCAATTCTGGGTGAATGTCAAAAACAGGCGAGTTCTGCCAGTACTTTGTATGCGCAACGTTTTCCAGGTAGACGAATTCCAACAGACAAAACATTTAGAATGCTTCTTCTGAATTTACAACAGTATGGCCAATTTTCAAAACCAAAAGTAAGGGCACGGCAAGTTACGGTTGAACATAACGAAGTAGCTGTAATTAAAATGGTTACGGATAATCCCCATACAAGTCAAAGAGCGATTGCAAATGCCTTAAACATTAGCAAAGGTACTGTTTTCAATATTCTTAAGGCGAACAAATTTCACCCCTACCATGTTTATACCATACACCATCTTGAAGATAGGGATTATGAGCATCGTGTTCAGTATTGTCAATTTCTTAGACGGCAATTAAACGGCAATGCGGAATTTTTAAGTATGGTATTATGCTGTGATGAAGCGAGGTTTTCAAACAGCGGCATGGTTACATAACTGCCACTATTACGCCCAAGACAATCCCCGCTGGGTCAGGATAACTCATTCTCAGAGAATTTTTTCTCTTAATGTGTGGTGCGGTTTTATTGGCGATTTTGTAATAGGTCCACATTTCTTTAATGGAAATTTAGATGGGAAATGTATATAAATTTCTTAATTAATGAACTACCGGCTCTCCTCCAAACAGTTTCTCAAAACGTACGGAATAGCATGTGGTTTTTAAATGATGGTGCACCTCTGCATTTTCATAGAGATGTTAGAAATTATCTTAAGCAACGTTTTGAGGGACGCGTAATTGGACGAGGTGTATTGCATCCTTGGCCTGCCCGTAGTCCCGATTTGACTCCGCTAGACTTCTTTTTGGGGAGCAAAGTAAAAAATGATGTCTATGAAGTGCCCATTCGAAATGAAGAACATCTGCGCGAAAGGATAATTCAATGTTGTCGCTCTTTCACACCGGAAATGTTAGCTCGTGTCAGAGGTTCGATGCGTAGAAGAATTATACTGTGCGAAAACGAAGGGGGAAGGCAATTTGAACACCTGCTTCGTTAGTTTTTGTACTATGTTCCTATTGAATTATTGTAGTTATTGTTGTCAAATATTAAATTTGAGTTATTAAAGTAACCTTAAATTTGCACTTACTCATTAGTAGATACATGTACTGTAAAACAACTCTGATCTCAATTTAAAAAAAATGGTAGAAACGCATAGTGATCTGGGGGTTGCATTGTGTATTGCCTATTTAAAAAAATTTAGGCTCGGAGTTTTAAAATGGGCACTCTGTATATTAGTATTGTAAATCTCGCGAAAGACAATAAGAACCGTAACTGCTACTTTACTTATACAGAAGGAGACGGACTTAATTACACGAAAATATTAAATGAGCAAATACTCAACTTACTGATGAAGAGATTTATGATGCTATCGGTATTACTAAATGTTTTAAATGCAACCTAAACAATTAATTGCAAAAAGAATCTATTGTCCCTTAATGTAATACGGAACATCAATTGTCAGACTGAAAATCCAGAGATACAGAGCCTAAATGCTCGAACTGCGTGGCAGACAACAAACTTAAAATAAAATTTGATATCCACCATCAAGAATAGAATAGAATACCCGGTATATTAGAGAAGTATAAAACAAGAAAGCTGTAAAATTGGTTTTATAAGGCATCGCCAAATATAAAGATCAAATATAAATCCCGAGGAAAATAAGGTATCGGTTTTTTCAATTTATCACCAAAATATAAGAGCAATGCTAACTCAACTTTCAGGAACAAACTGCCAAGCACTGATTATAATATAGTCATGTAACCGGAAACCTGGCTAAGTGAGTCTTTTTTAAATTCAGAATATTTTAGCAGCAAATACACTGTTTTTAAAAATGATGGAAATTATGAAGGACTGTTTTGTTTAAAAAGCGTAGCGGTGCAAGCTGTACTCAATAATTTATAAATAAAATTAAAAATAGAATAAAAAATAATTGATAATCGAATTTAAACGATCTATGTTAAAAATTGTAGTGTTAACAGGCACAAATAAGAAGGGCTCTAGAAATGAGAAGATGGATGAAGGGCAAGGATTGTTTTATACTGTGATCGAAACACATGAAACGACACAAGCAAGGGTAGCATGCGTAGTATACAAAGAGTATATAGACCAAATTTTAGGCTAAAAGTGTGTGTCAGAAAAGTTGATGAATATTGCAATTAAAAAGCAAGGAAATGAGTTTTATACAGTGATATCAGCATATTGGTCGAAGGAATGTGACAGTAAAGAGTCAAAAGGAAAATTTTGGGAAGAAATGCAAATGGTGAACGAAAAGAAAGAAGAATTGATAATAGCGGGTGATTTAAATGGAAGAATAGGTAACAACGAGAAAGATTCCGAACAAGCAATAAGAAAATTTAGTGAAGCAGTTGTGTACAGTAACGGCCAAAAACTTCTGCATACTAATGGTTTAACAGTTGCTAATTCATGGTTCGAGCATAAAGACATACACAGATATACAAAGATAATGAAAAGTGAAAACGAACAATCAATATTGAATGAGTATCTGTATATAAAATACTTAATCACTTTAACAATATCTATTTATTTAAAACCTTATACGTATTTCGGCATGTTTACTTTGGTGAGAAATCAGAAAAAATTGCTAAAATTATAAACAAAACAAATAAATATAAAGTAAGCTTTAAAACAACTAGGAACATCTTAAATACTTTGTTTAATGCAAAATCAAAAACAGACGATTTGTTAAAATCAGGCATTTACAAATTAAATTGTTCGCATTGTAATTCGGTTTATATAGGCCAGACAATTAGAAATTTTGATATTAGGTATAAAGAACACGTACGTTGTTACAAATACAAACACCCACATAAATCCAATTACCCTAAACACTTACTAGAACAAAATCATTCAATGACATTTAATAACACCATAAAATGTTTACACTTTTGTGATGATAAACGTAAATTAGATATAGTAGAAGCTTTTGAAATTCACAAACATTTAAAAACTGTACCGTTAATGAATGAGCAAATTGATCTGTTAAATTCTCCTCTACTAGACATTTTGGAATAAGAAATCAAGTCATCTGCAGACGATTACCAAGATGAGTAAAAAAGTTCTATTGCTATAACAACACTAACTGTTTACTTTCATATAACCTTTGACAATGCCATGTAAACATGCCGAAATACGTATAAGGTTTTAAATAAATAGATATTGTTAAAGTGATTAAGTATTTTATATACAGATACTCATTAAATATGGACTTTAACGAAGTAAAGCTGGAATTGATAAATAAATCAATATTGACCTAATTCTAGTCGATAAACAAAAGAAGGGCGGCCTAAAGGATGTCCGAGTTAAAGTGGGAATATGAATTGAGTAGTGACCACTATTTTGTGGAAGCGCGAATACGTGGATAGACCACGACATGTTTCGTTCTATTGGAACTCATCAGATGGACGCAAACCTAGCTATAGTTGAAACCAAAATCTTTTTCTTGATTTACTTTTACAACACAGCGTTTCGTGTGCTGTGCCTAGAGACCGCTAGTGATTGTAGATACTCGCTTAGCGGGTTCCTTTCACACTCATATATCGGTTGTTGCTTTGCAACTTTTCTCGCCGCACATTAGAGGGCATTACTTTTGTAATTCCCCTGTCATGATTTTGTTATATTTTGCTAATGATGTCATCGATTTTTTTAATGGAGAAAATTTTTAATAACTTTTTTTTGTAGTTCTTGAATTTTTCTTAATTCCCAAAATACAAAGATCGCCGCAAATACTTAGTGCTACCCTATCATACAAATTATTGCTGCTACTTTTAGGTAAGAACTCTTAAATGAATTCACAATTAGCATTATTTATGATACTGTCTCTTTTATGTTAATGTCTACTTGCATTTTCAGCAGATGTTTAAACGTGTTTAATTATATACCAAAATTTAAATATTGTAACTTATATTCTAAATCCTATAATAAAATTTATTGTACTGTTTAGTGAATATTTTTCTTGAAACGCGCATTACTATTTTAGTAAATTCTATTAGTTACTGAGAAATTTGGCAATCCAATAACAAAAAAGCTTGTTTAAAAATTATACTATAAAGCAACATAGAATACTGTATGAGATTCATTTACACTATTTTTAAACATTGTTACAATTTGTGTTAGGGTTTTGTACGCTTAGCTCAAATCGCTGTTGGTTGCAGATCTTAATATGGATTTGGCCTATAATTAAAATCAGTTATAAATATCGAAAAACTGCCTCTGTGAGCAATAGTGACTGTGCACACTAGTAGCGACCCGCGGTCACAAAATCCCTTTTTTCGTATACTAGTTGCGTACCAAACCAAACCAACCGCACAGTTAAAGACAACTTAGCCCAGAGGATTAATGCAAGCCACCTGTACCTGACTGTTATCAGTTGGGTAATTACTGCTGAATCACCTACGATTTAAATTGTTTTTAGTAATGTTACCTCAAATAATCTTTTTTTTTTTTTTTTAAAGAATCATGAAGCCGTGCGTGAGCACGACCCCATGATTCCTATCCCACCCCCTTACCCGGGCTCAGCGGACTTGCGCTCTTTCACCGGTCTAACATGCACCCCACCCCTGAAGACATGTAACCCAACATACACACCTACATACACCATCCATGGACCCTGCGGATTTAACTTGTTCAGAAAAATTACCGCCGAGCAGTGGATTCGAACCAGCTGCCATTGAGAGTCTAGTTTCAAAGCCTGGGACTTTAACCACTAGACCACCCGCCGGCCCTCAAATAATCTATTTAGTCTTGAACTACCTTAACTGAAAATTGCGATTTGGAAAATGCAGTCAATAGTGTCGGAAATATTGAGTGAGAAGGGAAAAGTTTTATTAATTGTAGACGGTTTCAAGTTCAGATATCAAAAAACTTTGTGTGATGGGACTAAACGGTGGATGTGTACAAAAAAACATGCAAAGCGTATGTTAAAACGAAAGCTGAAAGCATAATTGAGTAAAGTGTTTTATTGCATAATCACGAGATTGATAGTGAACAAAATTAAATCGACAAAAATTAAGTAATTCCTTAAAAAGAAAGGAGGAAGATGATGTATGTGAAAAACCGTCAAAATTGTTACATCGGCAGCAGCAAAAGGAAAATGCTAGTACTGTGACTGTTGTAGAAGTAAATCTTATTATAAAAAATATATATAATTGTCGAAACGAGGTACTACCACCAATTCCAACAAATATAACCGATGTTCATGACGTTCATGGCACGCCATGGCGTTCGGGACGCAACTAGTATGCAGCCTATAGTGATCATTAGTGCTTTACCAGGATAACTTCAAACGCCTGGTTAAGGTAAGTAGTAAATTTAAATATACAGTACATTCAGTAAAAACCCCTCCGTGCTACAGGCTTTATTATACATTTTAAGCCAATAAAGCATAGATCAGATTAAATGACACCCACAATTATAGATTTTGTCAATATTCAATTTTTTATAGTTTCAAATGTTTCGGCGCAGTTTTGTGGCGCAGTAGTTAATATTTTTAAATTAGTTGGTATACATTTTTTCACTTTTATGGTAGAGCGGCAAGGCGGAAAAAAGTCTCCAGTCAAAAGTCTACGGAAATAAGTGGTCAGAAAAAAAAATCTCCGGAAAAAACGTCTCCGGGAATAAGGTAAATGGAAAAAATCTCCAGGAAAAAAAGGCACCGGAAAAAATCCCTTGGCAAAAAGTCTCCGGAAAAAAAGTCAAAAAAAGCGTTGGATGTTCAAGCCCCGTATAAGAGTCGATTAAAATAGACGACTTCACCTGATTTTCATATACGGTAAGGTTAGGTTACTTGTAATAATCTAGCAATTCAACTAGCCCCAAATTTACCAATATAATCAAAATATAAGCTTTTTAATAAACTCACTGCCAACGATGAACACTATAAACAAAATGCAAGTTTATCTTATATTTAGATAAACTTATTTTATATTTAACACGTTTCTGTGTTTTTATGAGCTTTGCTTTTTCTTTGAAGTTTTTCAGGTTTTTTCCCTAGAGACTTTTATTCCGGTTGTTTTATTCTGTGACTTTTTTCCAGGAGACTTTTTTCCCAGGAGACTTTTTTCCGGTGACTTTTTTCCGGAGGCTTTTTTTCCTAGATTCGGTAGAGTGCCTTCTTCGTTTTTCAATCATATAAAAATTTCACATACATAAATGAAAAAAAAATTGCAGTTCTCAGTGAATCGTAATAAAACGAATATAAGGAGAGAAAGAAACAATAAATATATGGAAACAAAAGAGCATCGAAAGTGTCTAGTTAATTTTCTATTTTTCATTGTTTTTTCGCCCCGTTTTCGTTTTATTACAATTCATAGAGAACCTGACTGAAATGTTGTTCGCGTTTTTTTTCAAACATCTTTTATATGGTTGAAAAAGAAGAGAGCCCTGTACCACAAAATGTAACAAAATATACTTATATCATGCTATTTAAAAACATTGATGACTGCAACATAAACTCAAAACAGTAAGGCTATGCTGCAATAATTTGTATGATGGGGTAGCACTAAGTATTTGCGGCGATATTTGTATGTTGGGAATCATAAAAAATTCAAGAACTACAATAAAAAGTATGATAATAATTTAATGCATTAAAAAAACGGGGTCCAGGAAATTTGACCGAAAACAGTAGACAACAGTAGAAGAACATTTAACCGAATGGAAAGTTGATCGAAAATATAATTTTTTGACTGTTTAATGCATACAAGCTGGAAGATTATTTTGTACATCGAACTCATTGCCGGATATGACTTAATCGTAAACATATTACCCTAAAGAAATTAGTTGATTGTAAACTAATGACCAGTAATTAAGATGCAAGTTTAACGTAAGGAAACAATTTCATAAGTATTTTAATTTTAATGGTATTTGTGCTTATGACAATTAGGGGTATATATAAGGAATGGGGCGATAATACATTTCATTTTGCTTATATTTGTGCAAGAGTGAGAATCGAAGTCGTGAAATGGCCCTCGAGTTTGTAACTAGTGTAAAGGGGGACAGCGTAAATTGTTGGTGGGCGGTTATCTATTCTGCAAAGACAAGGAAAATGAAAAAAATTATTGGAAATGTGAAGATTACCGAAAAATAAAGTGCGGTGCTCGTATTATTACGCAAGGTGACGACATTCTTAAACAAAGTGGCACGCATAACCATGTCGCCGACGCAACGCATGTCGAAAAAACCAAATTAATGAACAATATATGTAACATGGCTAAAAATACTCAAGATGCACCACACAATATTGTATCGACTGCATCTTTTGGAGTTAGCCAAGCTACAGCAGCTATTCTTCCAGCAGTGAGCAGCATGAAGAGAACAATTCGGAATGTGCGGACCCGGCATGAAGCTGCCCCAGCTTTGCCTGTCAACCGAAGGGACATTGTTTTTCCAGAACAATACAGAATAACAAAAAATGGGGAAGAATTTTTGATGTATGATTCAGGACCAAATGACGATCGGATACTGATTTTTTGTACACGGCGAAATCTTCAAGTGCTTGCTCAAGCTGACCACTGGTACGCTGACGGTACGTTCAAAACTGTGCCGCATCTGTTCTACCAACTATTCACACTACATGAATTAAAGAAGCATGTTGCGATTCCTTTGGTTTATGCATTATTACCGGATAAAACCCAAGAAACCTACCTTTGATTGTTACAGCTGCTAAAAGAATTTCTGCCTGGAGTTTCGCCACAGACAATACTTACTGACTTTGAAACTGGGATGATAAGTGCATTAGCACAGGAGTTCCCACAATCGAGACATCGTGGGTGCTTCTTTCATTTCTCACAGTGCATTTTTAGGAAAATCCAAACGGAAGGTTTTAAGGGGAGGTATGAAACGGGCGCAGATTTTGATTTGAAATTACGATTATTACCCGCAATAGCATTTGTCCCAATGGCGGACGTTGTGGACGCTTTTGAAGCATTGGTGGAGGAAGATGTCTTACCGCCAGAAGTCCAGCCAATTATTGATTATTTTGAGGATACCTGGATAGGCCGCCCCCAAAGACGCCGAGAGCGCCGTTTATCAAGATTTCCTCACGATCTATGGAATTGTTTTGACGGGGTGGTAGAAAATTTACCAAAAACAAATAACTCAATCGAAGGATGGCATCGAGGATTCTAGCAGCAAGTTGCTGCTGATCACCCAAATATTTGGAAGTTTGTAGAAGCCATTCAGAGGGAACAGAGCCTACATGAGCTTCAGATCGAGCAATATGTCGCTGGAATGGAAGGCCCACCTACTCGAAAAAAACACCGTGACTGTGCAGAGAGGATAGCTCGTTTGGTAGAAACTTACAACCCAGAGAACGTGTGTGAATTCTTGCACGGCATAGCGCACAATCTAAGCTACTGAATCAAATTATTGCAGTATTCGATAAAAAATGTATTTTTAATTGTTTTTAATAATTTTTGTAATAAATAATTATCATATCCGGCATTGAGTTCGATGTACAAAATAATCTTCCAGCTTGTATGCATTAAACAGTCAAAAAATTATATTTTCGATCAACTTTCCATTCGGTTAAATGTTCTTCGGTCAAATTTCCTTTCGGTCAACTTTCCGTTCGGTCAAATTTCCTTTCGGTCTACTGTCTTCGGTCAACTTTCTTTCGGTCTACTGTTTTCGGTCAAATTTCCGGTAGCGAAAAAAACGATGACATCATTAGCAAAATATAACAAAGCAAAAATTTAACAAATATCGCTAAAATGTAGTTTGATGTTAAACAAGACTTTGAAATGTTTTGTTTTGTTTACAGCAGCAGTACATCAACCACCAATTAGTTATAAAAGCATTATTGTTTAGCTGACAATAAGAACGAAATACTATAAAACTTTATAACGTACAGTATACTAATAAGAAATGTTTTCCTGTAAGATATTTACATATTTATCTTTACAATTACACAATTGAATCCAGGTATAGTACCTGTAGACACGATGTCGGAATTTTTAAGCCGCGTAATTGTGTAGCATAATATGCAGTATAAGAACGCATTAAAAATTATGCAGTGAACGTTTGTCGCGGGTTTCTATAAAACCAATTTTGAATATGAGAACGTTCCACTTTTTAAGGTTTCTCTCAAAAAAAAGATGATTGTAAATAACTCCAAGCAGCATTATTAATAAATCAAGTGGACGTCGAATATGCGGTAATAATTGAATTAGCATGTAAAAATCACAGATTCAGACACAGATTAATTACTTTGAAGGTATTTACCTCTAGTTCTTGATAAAACCAAACGGTAATAAATAATATACAAAGCGTTAGAATTTAATTATGCTACGCACAAACGACGATGACATACTGTTTATAGAAACCATAAGTTTTAGCATACTTGCTTAGCGTAAAGTTGCCGGTCAAGACAGTTTTGTCTTAATTTCTCGGACATGTGTTGGTTTGCTGGTTTATTATTCAAAGTACTAAAGAACACTAACAAAGTGCTAACGATTGGCAACAATTTTTTCGTTAGTGCTTAATGTGTGCCTGCTGAGCGAGAAGTTAGCAGGCAACTATTTTTTTTAAATTACTCACGTATGTGTTTGTTTGCTGATATTTTAATTAGAGCACTAAAGAGTACCAACGAAGCAGTAACGATTGGCAACATTTTTTTTGTTAGTGCTCAAAGTGTGCCTGCTAAGCGTGAAGCTGGCAGGCGATTTTGTTTTTTTTTAATTACTCGGAAATGTGATGGTTTGCTGGTTTTCTTGGTAGGGCACTAAAGAGCACTAACGAAGCACTAAGGATTGGCGCAATTGCTGTCGTTAGTGCTTCATTGACCTGCCAACTTCACGGACCCGCTGGGCGCAGACGAAAATTTGTGCAAGAGACAGGAAGGAATAGAGAAAGTTTTGCGGGTTTAAAACCCCAAACCCCGTGTGAAGTGCAAGAGAAATACGAATAAGTATTTGGGGTTATCAATTTCCAACCCCAAAATGAGTCAGAAATGTACGAAGCCTGTATGAGAAGTCTGGTAGCAAGCGAAAATCTATTACTCTCATCCAATGTCTTTATTACGGAAGATTTTAACATCCCAAAGACTACCGGTGCTAATTAATCGTTCAGTAAGGGCAACTATAGATGCAAAATTAATGCATTACTTCGATGTATAACATAAACTCAATTAATTCTGTGATAAATTCAAGACATATTTCAAATACATTTTAAAGGTTTTTTAATTTCTTGAAATCAGGTAAAGGTGCACTAGGCGATTACATTTTCAACAAGGATACTAACCTGGAATCAAAGGGTTTAAAAATGTAGCGGATGTGGTCGCATATTTTTTAGATTTTTATTATTTACTCTGTTTAAAAAGCACTCTTTATTTTTAATCTGTTAGTTAACAAGAAAACCTGCCTAGATTTGGGTAAAAAATCTGAATCCTTATTAACTAACATACATATGTGGAAAGAAAACAAAGAAGAAATACTAGAAGCAATAAAACTATTAAACCCTAGGTGAGTAGTTGGACAAGACTATGCGGGGTGAATAAAAAGTAAGGAACATCGATGCTACAGCCTTAAATAATAACTTTATGAAAAAAAATTTCTAACAAAAGTTTCCTAAGCTTTTTGCCACAATTTGGCGTTTTTAATTTTTTTTCAATTGTCATATGTTTTAGCTATGACGTCATCGACATTTTTTTTAAATGTCAACCTATACTTTTTATGGCATGGCCAGTTAGTGCTTTTTATTCTCTATACAGCCATGTAAATATATCATACAGTTACATGATAAAAATTTTAAGAAAAATCACCATCAACATTTATTTTTGTCACTGGCAACATTTTTCATCAGGTACACTTATTGCAAGATAAACAAACGACAATAGTAGGCAATTGTTTGAAAATGTTTAAAATTAAACAAATGCAAATCTGCAATGTCAATGCGGTGACAGTTAGCATTAATATGTGTATAAAATTTAGTCTGTGTCCTGTGTTAAGTACGAATTTCTAATCATGGTACGTTTAACAGAAACTTAATGTATCGAAATTTTGATGATGATCGGGTACGGTGATAACAAGAGAACTCACGACGATGTGTGCGCTTTATTTAATACTACTGTACATCCAAATCGTGAACCTGTTACGCAGTCCACTGTAACCAAAATTAATAGAAAATTTAGAGAAACGGACCACGTCAAAGATTTGGATAAAATTGGCCGTCTAAAAATAGCAACAGACGATCAAATGTTGGACATTGTTCTTACAGTTTCAGAAAATCCTCATATTCCAACTCGACAATTAGCCCTGGATAATAATATTAGTCAAGGAACTGTACTGAATATTTTACATACAGAAAAATTTCATCCTTATAAGGTTAAACTTGTTCAAGAATGATCAGAAAATGATTTTGATTGGAGAATTCAGTTTTGTGAAGAAATGATGGACAGGTGCAATAACGACCCACAGTTTCTGAATTCTATTACCTTCTCCGACGAAGCCACATTTTCTTGGAGCTGTAAATCGGCACAATTCCCGTTATTGGTCGCGACATATAGTGGAGCGGATAGAGCTTATTTAAGGAGAAAAAATTTTTGAAAGTATAAAAATAAGGGACCGGTGTCAATTTGTTAATAACACTTTGGAGTATCTAAAAATGAAAATTACAACATTTTTTGTTGGTACTAAGAAAAGTTGTAGCTATTTAAACCGAAAAACTAATATTTTCTTTTGAGGCACATTCTAGCTTTTATTTCGAAAACCGTATCATCTAGAGCAATCGGTCTTTTTTTCATGTTGTAGTGCATTATTTTCTGTATATTTTGATAGTAATATTACCGGCGTTTTAATTCTTATTTTATTATTAAATCGCAATTAATTAAGGAATTCAACATAACGCATTACTTTAATCAACTCTAAAACAAGATTTCACGAGACAGATTTCGTTTTTTTCTATACCAACAGATAATGTGAAGTGTGTGCATCATTTTATCTTCCACGACTTTTAGTGACGTTTCAAAAATAAGGTCGAAAAAAGCAGAAAAACTATGCCGGTGAGCCATTTACTGGCGAGATAGAGCGAGAGAGCCTTATACCACATCGTCGCGTGCTAGAACGGTATCGCGCATGTTATTAACGCAAGAGCGCCTACCATCAGTCGTAATTGAACTTGTGCAAAGGGTTTGTTTAAGTATTAATTTCGGAAATTTAATGGTTAGTACTGACTTCTACTATACATATTTAATAAATTGTAAGTTTCATTCGGGTCAATGTATTTTAATAATGGATATAAATTTGTGTATTGTTTGCTTGCTATAAAAGTGTCGCAGACAACAGATTTGAAGACATTGTAAAAAAACCTAGAATTGCTGAAATTAAGCGGATTATTTACTCTGCTGCTAAAAGAAAGGATGCAGTGCTTACTAAAATAATTACGGAAATAGATCTATTGAGATCAATGATGCATAATTTTAAATACCACAGAAATTGTTTTCAAACATATACAAGTACTTACAATATTCAAGCTATATTTCCAGACAGAGAAGTAAGTTTGATATTAGGAAAATGTGTTTTATTTGCAACAAAAGTGGCACTGTTAAAAAAAAAGAAATTGACGTCGAGAGCCACAGGGTCGGGAAAATCTACAAGAAATGGGGGTTTAGAAGCTGCTAAATCGCGAAATGATCATGAGATGATAGGAAAAATGTATTTATATACGGACCTCTTTGCATTGGATGCAAAATATCATCCTAATTGTAATAGTCGCTACATAAGTAAACGGAACATTATAAGTACTCAAAAGAATCAGAGAAAAGTGTACAAAAATCAGAGTTGCCTGCAGTAAGAATCCACTATCATATGCCAGTAGTTCACCAAGATCTGATAATTTCGAAGAATCTGACTCAAAAGTAGTAGAAAGCGAACTAAATATTTTACATAAAGCAGCACAGATATTAGGAAAATCTCTGGCAGATGTTGTAGTTATCAAGACTTAAGAAACTACTTATTTTGCACCTCAGGAAGTAACATTGGAATACTGCAAAAAGCAAATACGGCAAGAGATGTTACATTTTGTATCATTTGTCCTAAACGACGAATCTTTTGCAATAGGGACGCTTTCTGGTCAAGTTAATATGTCAATTCTTGCTACTTGTAACGCCTTTTTAGGGAATTATAATAACAAACGTACACTTAGCAAATTTAGGAGAAAACTTTTGTAAGTAGTTATTACCAATTTACGTGTTAACTGGATGTAATACAACTAGCTCTTTTTATAAAATTGGGTAAAAACTGTCTTCGATGTCGCTTTGAAAAATAAAGAAAATTTATCTGCTTTATGCAATTTTGCATTAGCAACGGCAGAAGACGCTGTAAATATAGCAAGAAAATTTGTAGTACTTTTATACAAAAGCCCCGAAGCTATTAGCCTAACCTAAATGATCTTCGCTATAAGTTTACATTAGTTTCAAAACCGTCGGCACAAATACCCCCTACAGAGGATTCATTTTTCCAACATGTTTTAAGGCATGTGCTTATTTTTTTTAACACAAATTATTTATACCATACAACAAAATCTTTCAGATGCTTATTACAAAGCAAAATTTGGCAAATGAGCGACACAGCCATGATACCTGAATTTAACATTTCTGAATACGGGTGGAAAATCGAAAATGGTATTGTATCACCTGTACTCATAACCAAGTAACCCATTCCAGAAATTATAAGGAATTCTTTAAATATAGATTGTAAAGATCAGAATTTTATTACTCAGAAATGTCAATGTTTAAAAGAAAATGTGTGCACTCCTCTGTAAATGTAAAGAATGCAAAAATGTAGAACAAACGGAAGAACTGGAATTAGAAGAAGATTTTTAGCTGGTTCGTTATAGTAATTAACAAATAAGTTTTTTTTAATGTTGTTATTATTATAATAATAAATACTATTATAATAAAACATTTCTTAAAAACATATTTTATATAAATTTGTGTAAATTAATCTTTTTATTGTATCTTGACAAGTGCTATGCAGTCAATCATTACTAAGCATCACATAACATAAATACGTTTACACAAATAAATAAATATTTAAGGCCCGGAAAACAAAGCAAGCGGCGAGCGGTAAACTACATGTGCGATACCGTTCTAGCACGCGACGATGTGGTATAAGGCTCTCTCGCTCTGTCTCGCTAGTAAATGGGACAACGGCTTGGTTTTTCTGCTTTTTCGGACCTTATTTTTGAAACATCACTAAAAGTCGTGAAAGATAAAATGATGCACACACTTCACATTCTCTGTTGGTACAGAAAAAAACGAAATCTGTCTCGTGAAATCTTGTTTTAGAGTTGATTAAAGCAATGCGTTATGTTGAATTCCTTAATTAATTGCGATTTAATAATAAAATAAGAATTAAAACGCCGGTAATATTACTATAAAAATATACAGAAAATAATGCACTACAACATGAAAAAAAGACCGATTGCTCTAGATGATACGGTTTTCGAAATAAAAGCTAGAATGTGCCTCAAAAGAAAATATTAGTTTTTCGGTTTAAATAGCTACAACTTTTCTTGGTACCAACAAAAAATGTTGTAATTTTCATTTTTAGATACTGCACAGTGTTATCAACAAATTGGCACCGGTCTCATATTTTTATACTTCAAAAAAAATTTTCCTGCGTTTTTCAGAGGTCTATCCGCTCCACTAATAACCCACATTGGATGGACGAATTACACACACAGTATCCACAAAAGGTAAACGTGTGGGCGGGAATTATAGGAGATAGAATTTTTGGTCCTTTTTGCTTTGATGGCACATTAAATGCTGATCGGTATTTGGATTTTTTGAGGTTGGAACTTGTTCCCGTGTTAGCTGTTTTACTTCCAAATACAGAAAATCCGGACACGCCGAACGATAGAATTTGGTTGCAACAAGATGGTGCTCCACCTCATTATGGCATTCACGTTCGTCAATATATAGATGGAATTTTTACAAATAGGTGGATAGGAAGAAGAGGACATATTGAGTCGCCAGCGCGATCTCCGGATCTAAACTCGCTTGACTTTTTTTATGGGACCATCTTAAAAGTACAGTGTATACAAACAGACCAGACAATTTGGAAAATCTAAAAATTCGTATCCGCGAGCATATACGAGCAATATCACCTGCTACAGTTCAAAATGCAGTTCGAGAATTTTCTTATCGTATTGCCCACTGTCAGGCAGTGAATGACGAACAGTTTGAACATTTGCTTTCTTAAATTGATGTTAAATATGATTTAAAACTAGTTTACTAATTTGTGGACCTGCTATTGTCGTTTGTTTATCTTGCAATAAGTGTACCTGATGGAAAATGTTGCCAGTGACAGAAATAAATGTTTATCGTAATTTTTCTTGAAATGTTTATTATGCAACTGTATGATATTTTTACATGGCTGTATAAAGAATAAAAGGCACTAACTGGTCATGCCATAAACGGTATAGGTTGCCATTTAAAAAAAATGTCGATGGCGTCATAGCTAAAACATATGACAATTGAAAAAAGATGAAAAACGCCAAATTGTGTCAAAAAACTTGATAGGACACTTTTGTTGGAAACATTTTTTCGTAAAGTTATTATTTAAGGCTGTAGCATCGACGTTCCTTACTTTTTATTCACCGTGTATATCACCATTCATCTTAAAAGAATGTGCATACCGTCTCGATATTCAAATATTATATTTTTCAAATCTAGTTCTAGAAAAAAATATTGTCCCAGAACGATGGAAACTTCGATTCATAGTAACTTTGATTAGAATTATCGATCAGTTGTGATGATACCTGTAACTGCTAAACTATTTGAAAGAGTTATATAGTAATATGCAAGAGACGCCAAGATAATATCTATGAAGCATATAATTGTTAAGAAGAAGCCACAACAACAAACCTAATGCAGTTAACACACTACATATCTGTCGAAGATGGACCTCAGGTTAACATGTGAAACGAACTTTCAGGATAAATTCAGAATTTGAAAACAATGCAAAACGTCTGTATAAACATGAGCCCGAAAGCGCTTCTCAACGGAGTTATAGCCTCCTAAGGCTAATCTAAGTTGCCCAATAAATTTTTTTGTCAATAACTTTCGCGGTACTTGCACTACAATTTTAAAATGGTATATTTGAGCATTACTCATTTAGCTTAGTATTTAGACTATTTTTTATTAAGTGCACTAGAGGTATCTTGTCATTTAATAATTACTTCTAAATATTTTATATCTTTACAATTTCTGAATTGTTGAAGCTGTTCCTACTTTCAGTGTTTGTAAATCCGTAACAAAGCGTTTCTAGACGCATGTTTAAAACAACCTTATTCATCGTTTTGAGCTTACCTTAATAACAGTTTGTGAAAACTATTTTGGATCTTGAGGCAAGACATGATGTAACAAAAACATTTAAAACCCTTGAATTTAGCGATGTTGAACAACAGTATATTTTTTGTATATGTTTGTGTAATACATAAGGTTTTATAAAATTATAACAAACACTTACAATATTGCAAACATCTAAAATATTTTTTAAGAAAATATTGCGTAACACCTCTACATAACACATCTCTCATGCGTTTATTCAAACAAAAATTGGTAGAAATACGAACCTAAATGTTTAATACTAAGACATGAAATTTAAAACTTTTGGTGCAATTACTGCGACAGTTTTCGACAATAAAATGTATCAAACCGTTCCATCTTCAGGCTGTGTAAGGAAGGGTTTCCGGACGTATGTTTTTAGGTAATTTTTTCAATATCTTTCATTACTGATTCTGAATCTGATCCTGAAAGTGCCTCCTACATGTTATCAATGACTCTGTATATGCCAATTTTGCAAATGTTTTTGATAAAGTATCCTACCAAGTATATTTATACAAACGCACGACCTCAGGCTATCCAACTATAATTTTTTTTAAGTTAGGACTAAGATTTAATAATGCAATCTCAAATAATTTCCACCGCATCTCCGATGTACCAGAAAAAAACATTTTTGAGCCATGCTTGGTAATATTGCTGATTAACGATCTAGCCTTTGTGATTAGCATTCAAATTTCCTTTGTATTGTAAGGATCTAAAGAGTTTCAGCACGCCTAAACTATTAAGTGAAACTAACAGAATCCTTGGAGTTCGACCCCCGATTTTTTTGGTAATTTTATGCCCGGCTCTTGCCGCGCCGCTCCATATATTTTCCCAGTTAAGGGAAGTCGGTCTCGGGAATGCGAGCTGTTCCCGAAAAAAAAAATCACATGCAAAATATCGAAAAAAAGCGGAAGAAACGGCCCAAGAAAATAATGTAAGAAAAAATAACTCTCCTAACAGAACTCTAGGAAACACATCTCAAGAACATCCTAGCATAGTCTCAAAAAAAGTCCTTTGCACTAAAAAAATTGTTAGAAAATTGCATATAACTACAAAATAAAACTAGCCCTTATTCATATAAATCGAATAAAAAGAATAAAACGCGTATCTGTTTAAGTGAAAGCTCTTTCTTAGTTATGCAGTGATTCACCATCTAGAAAATACACGTACTTTTGTATAGGGAACGCGAACTGGGTTCTTTTTTAAAAAACGTTTTCTGCGTAAACGGAAAACGGCCCCTATACGCAAAAGGAAAGTTAGGGGCCACTGTAAAACATATTTGTATTGTTTTATGTATATAACGCAGGCACGCATAATTGGTTCCGATATTTATAATTTCCAATATTTATGTTAGGTGGTTGCGTAAGTACCAGAAGTACGCTTTCATCGTTCTTTTTGTGCATGAAAGCATTTGCTTGTTGCGTTATAGGTTACTCGTTTTATTAGGGTGGTACTTTAATGTTAGTTGAATATTATTTTTTTTATTATCAAAAATAGTCGTATAGACTGTACAACTGAATAAAAGTGAACGCAAATTGCAATTCAGACAGGCCGGGCCACTCCTAGCTATAGAGCAAGGCTGTCGACCGGCGAGTCTGATTTGTAACGAAATGCGAGGTTCTTATGAGCGAACAGGCACACAATAATCCAAACAACTACTTTGAATTTGCCTTTTTAGCGTATATACATAAGCAGTCGCTTATACAAAAAATGGAAGCTTTATGTAATAAAGGCGTACGTATATGGGTTGTAGTAGTGGGGCCCCTTCACCACTAAAAGTTGAGACTGGTGGAAGGGAGCTGAATTTAGTGTATTGATAAGATTAAATGTTCCCCAAGTTAGAGTTTTTTCACAGTACAGAAATATTACTATTTAGATATTTATAATTTCTTTGTGAGGAAGTGCTTCTACACCCATGTATATGGAAATTTTTATTTGATACGTAAAAACCAAAATACATTGGCAACAGGTAGGTACTTAAAATGTAAAATACAAAATAGTATTTCTATCACTTTTGAAAATACAGAAGACTTTCTTTACAATTACTTCATTACAAATTATAACAACTAAAACAACTTTAATATATCATAAAATAATAAAAATGTATTTTAAGAAATTGAAACATACAAAATACTTCTGTAAAAGTCTCTGAAATAGAAAAAGCAAAATACATTTGCACCGAATATTTAAAATATAAAATACATTACCCAAATAATAATGTATTTCAAGTGCAAATATTTCCAATACTGCCCAGTATTGGATGTGTCAACAAGGTTTGTACAAACGTTTTAGACTTACTCTGGTTGTTATTGTTAATACGATTTACTATGGCAATTGCAGGTTTATCTGAATATTTTGTTGTTAAGAACGAAATTAAGACCAATATGACAGGTTGCGTCAATGTTGCTGAATTTCGCTGTATACTATGTTGTCCACCTTAGTTTTATGACTATTAGAAGGTAGTCGTTCTAGAATGCGTCTTTGTATGCATTTTTGTTCGGCGAATCATAGCAAAATTCATCACTGGAAGCGTTTGACGAAACCATGGACACATCATCTCTAATAGTTGTTACCTAATTTGCAACTAGTCAAGTTTGAAAAGCTATTGGGTATACTATCGAAATGTGTTGGAATTTTTATTCAATCTTTAATTTTAAACCTCAGCGCCGTATTGTTTTGACTTAAAACTACAAGGCCTTTTGACTGGTCTATATTAAAATCACGATAGTCGTAACATCCACACAACAAAGCGTAGTTGTCTAAGGAAAACAAGTGTACTTTTTTATATTGTCACTCCATTTCAGAATAAAAACACAGTATACTTATTCATACAGTAGCGAAAGCAAAGCTCATTTATGGTAATTATAGCACCAAGCGGCGAACAAGTTACACTAAAGTCTGACAGCTAACGGTAGTAGTGTTTCTCTGCTTTTTGAACGTTATAAGAACAATCTTCAAGTTGTTTGCAAGTGTTTTTATAAAAATTTGATTAGTGATATACCAATCTATTATGAGAGCCTCGAAAAGAAGCGCATGTTCCTCCGTGAACTGAGAAAACAACAAAGGAAAGAATCCTAACCTTAGTTTTTTTACATTTCCAAAAGATCCAAGAAGGTAATAAATTCTGATAAATATTAATACATTAAAGTTTGACTTTCTCGTCGTTCTAGATCAAAACAGTGGGTTGTAAACTGTAGACGTGAAGATTTACGTAAAAAGGAGGTGGGATATATGAATAAAAACTGCATTTTGAAGTTTCGCAGTTTATAAATGTAGAGAAGAAGAAGTTGGTTCACAGCGCAGTACCAACAATGTTTCAAATTAAAAACCCTTCCAAACCACTTTTGTATAAAAGAAAACTACCAACGCTTTGAATAATAAAGCCTGGTTAATATAGGTATTATTTACTGTTTAATGTATAAATCAAAACTTATTTTGTTAATAAATCATATTATTGGCATTATCTTTCTATTATTTAAAAACCATTATATAATGTAGCTTGTAATTTTTCTGTTTTGCTTATTAAAAATATGGTAAGAACAACGAACTGGATTGGAATTTAAAACCCGCCATAATTTAAACGATAGTTTAACTTGTCGACCGCTTGGAGAGCCACTAGTTACAGCTTACCAGGCGTTATATGGGCGCTTTCGCTACTGTGTAAATAAGTATACTGTTATAAAAACTTAAAATAAAATAACATAACATTTGAGCTTCCTTTCTAGTTTAATTTTTAACACCCATATTCGGAATATCTAAGATTCTTTCAGCTTTAAAAAACTAGTATGTGAGACCGTGTCTGCGCTCTAGATACATTGAAAGGTAGTATTGAGTATCGTAAAACGGTTCTTGGAACAGGCAAAGTTTTCAAAGCTTTAAGACAGTCCTGGAAATGGGAAAAAGTTCAACCAGAGAATTGTACCGGGAATTGTTTAGGTTTTTTAATGAGCATATAAAGCAGTTGTGGAAAAAGCAAATACAATTACAACTTAAAGGCAACGTCCTTTGCTACCTGGAAGTGTCTGCGCAATTCATGTACTGACTACCTGCAAGATGGAAGTGATAAAAGGATTACTTTAAACGCAATCCATATGTGCTCGTGTATGTTGTTACAATGCACGTTTATTGAGAAAAACTAAGGTTTTCCACTTTTTGAAAACATATATGATGAATGATGATAGTGTACAATTAACCGCCTGTAGATGGCGTTAATGTTGTCAGCCTTGCTAAACGTACGAGAATTCCGTCTTCACTTTACCTTAACATAGTCTTAAAACGTACGCAATCTTTAAAGCATGTATGAATATTTATTAAGAATTTCTAACTATGTTGCTTATAGAACATGCACCGCTCGAGAGTGTGTGTATACGTTATTTAGTAATAATACTTCAGTAGTACTACCTCCTCTTTCGTTTTATTACGCATTACATTACGCTGCGCTAAAACAAAACATTACTATGGCATAGTTTCAACCTTTTGGTGTCAAATCTGCTTACATATGTTATATCCCACTGTTGTATATATACGGACCACTTTCTTAATTAAAAGCAAACAGCGGCTATTTTCTACAATTATTAGTTTTGTGGGAACACGTACAGTAACCAAACTGCTAGGGTTTGCAGAAAATTTGCATATGATGGTGGCTGGTGATGCGTTTTACATTAGAGCAACTAAATAGAGAAAATTATTATTATGGTAATAGTAGTTTCAAGCTTTGCTTTGTTAAAGTTCATTATTAATATAAGTGAAATAAAAGTTAATCAGTTTCGCAGACATGTTTAAATGTCGAAATACATATAAGGGTAAAATAAATATCTGTTGAAGTGATTATGTATATTAATGACTATTACTGCTATTAACTATTCTTTCAATTTAATAACCATAAAAAGTTTCAATGCGAAGATACTGTACTTGTAGCTAATATTGCTCTATGGAAATTATTATTTTCTTTATTACTTTTGCCACAAATAAATTTATAGACACATAGATGTGGTGTATCCGTCGTTATGGTGAACGTCTTGTTGGTCGGCGTAGAACTCTTCTATTAGGCAGGTTTGAGGTTTGAAGAAGCAGTTGATAATCATCAGCAAAAGAGAGTATAAAGTAATGTGTCAAAATACTTCACCTAAAATCGAATACTAAGAGCGAACATTTACGGAAATTGAATAAATAACACTTGTGGCTCAGCAACTGAAGAAAAAGAAATAAAAAAGGTACTGGCACAAAGTAAATGTTTTGTATGTTTACTTCATTTGTCTTATAAATTAAATATTGGAAAATAGCAGCTTCGACAGAAAGAAGAGAAAATGAAGTTGAGTGAAAATAAGGAAATAATTTAGAAGCACTTCAAATATATCGCTTCTGGTACAAACAAGGTTTGTATCTTTTTTTAAAAGGCGTAAATATCTTCCTTAATTACTGGCATAGATTACTAGAACATTATAAGAAAATTCTACGTCGTTTTACAAACCATCTCGAACGGTTTCGAGATTGACAACGCTAAATTTAAAAATTATGTCTTGAAACCAACTAGGGTTTACGTTTAAGTACTGACGGTACTATATGCCAACAACTGTACACCAAACATTAATTCATAGCACAGAGGTAATATCATTGGCAATAGTTCTGATTGAGTAACTTCTGGAAAAGCCTAAGAAGCCAGAAATAAAGCTATAATAAATATCGGGAAAGATTTGTGCGTAAATGATTTAGGAGACAAATTATGAAAGATCTTTTTAATTTCCTTGTGGTTTCCTCGTATCAGGTTATTAGATATTGCGTGTCATTTGCTTTTCTAATTAATGTTAATAAATTTAATTTGTTTTTGTACCAACTATCTGCAGATTTTCCACGTTTATATCATTATTTTAAATTGTTCTTTTTTAATAAATTAATGTCTTTTCATACTTTATGTAGCTTTAGTTCTGAAAATATACAGAATAAATAACTGGTTTGCATAATTTTATATTTTAGCTTTTACTAATATAATTTAATTCTGAGTAACAAAATAAGAGCCAAATTACCATTCTGATATTTGACTATAAAAAATGTGATAATTCAGTTAGACGCTCCGGTTGCATATGTACAATGTTTACTTCGTAAGAGTTGTCTTCGTTATGGGACCAGAATGCGTTGGCATTCCGGTAATACAAACAAAGCGTGCTTACTCAAAAATGGATCTTTGCTTACTCCCTCTTTTCCCAAGTTTCTTACTTGCAAAGAATAGTAAACTGGCCGAATGTATATAGGAAACTGATATACAGCTTACAAAGATCTCACTTCGTATGAGGAGCGTGTGAATTTTACGTAATTCATATATAGAAGATTGAAATGTATATAGATGTTCGTACTTCATACAAATTGCTGTTGTAATATCGACTAAACTGGATGTGGGCATGGTAATAAACTACAACAGCGAAGGTCAAGGTGGTGTTTAGTTTGTTAGTTTTTGTACCAATTTCAACTGTTGGGTAGTAATTTCTGAACGCAACTGTCTGAGTAAGGCTAAACCAACATGTTTAAGGTCTCTTGTGGAATAAAGATACAAATTCAAATGTGAGGGCTTAACATCACCTCATACAGATTAAAAAGTTTGCATTGCTAAAACAAAATAATGTTCAATTTAAATTTTTGAATTAAGTACAGTATAACGTCGGTAATTCTGTATTTCTAATAAGTACATTAATGCAATTTGCTGTAGTAATCTTATAAATCCAAACAAAAAATTTACACCCAATGCTCAAATAAATCACTTGAATGCAACATAGTTTAACTTTCAAGGAAAGACGTACGTGTCATTCAAATATTTTAACCGTAGTTTGTTCAAAACTTTGTATCTGTTATCGACTGTTTGATTGTGAAACATCGACATGTGCTGCGATTGCTATAAGCAACTAGTTAAAAATGTATTGTTTTTACGCCCCCCTTAGTTCAAAGGAAGTTATATCGTTTAATAAACTTTCTTTCATGTTCGTAAAAGAAATGAAGTCGTACACGAAAATAAATATTTTTTTTGCATTCAACAAATCTTTTTTTAAAGAAAAACATATGTGATAAAACATTAATCTAACACTTGGAAAGGTATGAGCATTTACTCGCACTGTTTTCTCATTTCATCGCTAGCTAACAATGGCTAATTATGGAGCATCACACCTTCGGTTTCAGTTGTATAATTCATAATAAATTTTATTAGTGTGGTAATAAGTAACAATTAGGGTACCCTAAAGTGGTTGTTATATTATGCGAAAGAGACAGTTGCGGAAAGTGCTCACGCCCACCAAGTTTCATAAAATCATAATAAATTTTCTGCCTAATTTAATTGACCTCGTCTTTGCGGTTGGAAGCTAAGAGCTGCGTCAAAGGGTCTAAACATTGCTTTAATGTGAGGGTCGCCTTCGCGTTATATTGTCGCTAAGCTAGGAGAACACCCGGTTTAATCGTGTCAGGCACGATATTTACTCCGTATTAAGTTTACATTTGATAGAATTTAACACGTGCCAGAAAACTTTATAGCGCATCCTGTAAATCTGGGAGTTTTAATACCTTGCTGCGCTAGATAATCACTTATAATGTATTGGTTGTACATCGATTACATTTGTTTGCAACGTTTTAGAATTTGAAAACTCAGCTAATGCCAAATGTGAAATCCGAAGGGAAATCACGAGAAGGTCTTCGAACGTCCGTATAAAAAGAAGGCACGCCGTTTCACAATTCCATTTAACAAAGTTATAAACTTTAAACTTCTGCTAGCTTTTATTTATGAAAAAGTATACGCTGGCAAACTTTAAAGAAGAAACTATTTATAGGGCGTTCTTCACCTTTTATTGATTATTATTAAATCGTGATAACTTTAATAAACCCGAGTCGATCGTTTTTGTTATTATGTATTTTTCAATTTACTTAGTTCCTGTACCGCTTCATGTACTAGCAGTTTATAATTTTGAAACTACTGCACCAAACTGTGTTTTGTAGTCATGCGTAAAAACGTTATATCACTATTGAACTTTGCAAATAAGGTAACTTTGTAGACAGTAAACATCATTAGTATTGGTAGAAATGCGAATTTATTTCAAGTTGGGATAAGAAACGAGAAAGAAAATACGACAAAGGTAAACTAAGTCTTTGTGAGGTCTACAATTTTTTTAATTTAATGTATGGCTTCAAAATTCTCATTCAAGGTACAGAACAGACAATTTAAATTACAAATAAACAATTAATTTTGACAATAGCAGTGAAACAATAGATTCCGATTAATAATACCTATCTTTGATGTATTGTGTGGTGTTTTGTAAATTAAAATACGGATGAATTGTTTTAATTCAATAACGGAATTTAAAATTTAGTTACATAATTGGAAAACAGTATAAAGGAAACTCTTGCATTTTGTAAAATATGGTAAATGTAGTTATTCTGTTAGTTTAGTTATCATCGCTATGTAAAAGTATTCTGTGCTTCATTATTTTAATGTAAGGTAAAAAAAATCCAATTAAAACTGAATCCACACAATCCATCTCTTTATCAACTTTATTTCTAGAAACAATGTAGATTCAGTCAAATCAAACGACAGCGTATTAATAACTGTAGAATAGTTTCACATTGAACAGGAAGTATCTCGGTACGTTTTATTATAAATTGTGGGGATATCGTTATTTGTATACATATATTAACTCAAGCGACAACTAACGAAAGTTCTATAAAAATATTTACTAGCTGCAGATAATATTTTCAGTTCAATAGTTTCACTATTTTTGTAAATTTGCGTATATTTTTCTCAATACTTTTAATTAATTTTTAGTACCTGTTACTCGTAGGTGTCGTTAGTGATATGCAAACCCACATTAGCTGTCAATGTAATTCTGAGTAAGAAATCCAACAAGTTAGAACCTGATCAGCGTAGTCTTATTAGTACGAATTTGGTTTTCATGCGGTTAAAGCGATTGCATTGGTGCTTGAAAAAAATGCATCAAACGGGTATAGAAACTATGTGTCCTGTGTTTGGTGCATCAAAAACATTCAAAGATAATGTGTTACCTACATACGCAAACATTATAAAATATTATTTGTTACTTTGTTTAAAGTTACTAGAAGAAAATAAAAAAAGAGCCAAGTTTAGCTTCCGAGTGTCAGAAGCAAATAAAAGACTGAAAATTATTATGAGGAAAGAGTCCTATTTCTGTAGTTTCGGACTAATAGATTTTACACAAATTAAAAGATTATCACAAGAAATACAGGTCAAAAAAAAAACCTTTGAACTACGATGGTAAGAGGAACTGTTCCAAAAAAGTAACTGATTTTAGAGACGCTGTCGAGAAAAATCTTTTTGGCATAGCTATTTGTAAATGTAAAGACTATTCTTCTTGTGTTTGTAAAATTAAAGTACCTGCTGCCAAGCGAAAGCTTTTATTCGACCAACGGACTACGCGGGGAATGGCAATAGGTAAAGTCGACTTCGAAGCAAGTATCAAACTTCAGAAGAAGTTTGAACGAAAATCTAAGGAAGATGAGAGTGAAAGGCATAATATGTCACCTTCCAAATTAGTTGATCTCGTTGCGCTGACGTCCGATCCATCAAATAGCGATGCTGATAGTAAGGTGAATATTTTAATTTTAGTAACAAACTATCCATAAGTTCTACTTCAACTCAAATGTGAACAATACTACAAAATCTGGCGGAGGCTTGTAATAAAACAGGAGTTTCCGATAGATCAGCCGCAATTTTAGTAAGTTCGGTCCTGCAAAATATAGGAATTATCACAAATAAAGACTCTTTCAGAATAGTGGATTGGAGCAAAATAAGAAGCGAACAAACAAAATGCCGCAGTAATCTTAAAAAAAATATAGGGACAAAGCCGACTGCTTACGGAATTTATTTTGATGGACGAAGAGACAAAACAATGATACAGAAGAAGAAAGGAGAAAAGTTTAGTAGAAAACTATAATTGAAGAACATATTGTGTTGGTATACGAACCAGGTTCAACTTGCCTCGAGCACGTCAATATTCGGTAGTTCCGCAAATCAAACGTTTCAAGTTTCTTACCAGAAAACGTCGATGTTTCTAAACTAGTGGCTGTTGGATGTGACAGAACAATTGTCAACTAACACAGGTTCTAAAAGAGGCAATGTACGACAACAATGAGAAAGATATAGGAACATCGCTGCAATGGGTTATATGTTTGCTCTATACCAATGAATAACCTTTACACCAACTATTGCAGTATATGGATGGAAAAACCAGTGGCTCTAAGGGCTATTCTGGAGACATTGTAAAACTGCTTGTAACTTGTGAGAACTTACCTGTGGTTAATTTTAAGAAGATACAAGTGCATTTGCCTTTAGTTACTTTAGAAGAATTGAGTACAGATCAGAAGCAGCTTTACAAAATTTGCCAAAGAATTTCAAAAGGAAATTTTAGTTTAACCTTATTTTAAAGGGAACCTGGAAAAATAGCCCATTCTAGATGGTTAACGACCGCTAACAGAATTTTAAGATTATATGTATTAACTATCAGTCTATCCGAAAACTTAAAAGCTGTAACACATTACGTAGTCAAGGTATATGCCCTAACATAGTTTGAACTTAAACGTGGTTCTTCATGTAGAGATGGTACCAAACATCTCTTTGGAATTATCTAAAAATCACGGTATTTACTTTGCGATTTAAAAAAGGTAACAGATACAAATATACAAAGAAATAGATATTTTGGCCATCCAGAAAACATTCTGTTGGCTATGTCGACAGACGGTCGTCAGGATGTACGTGAATTAGGACTAAGGCGTATTTTGAAATGTAGGACATAAAATTCGAAGGCAGAGGCTATTCGTGAGTTTAAGGTACCCCAATTTAATTTTGACGCAGAAGAGTATATTGATTTCATCAACTGGCAGTCTGTTAGCGCTACCGAACCACCTCTAACCGCTAATATTTCTGACCAAGAATTAAATGTAATGTTTTTAGCAGTTCCGAATGAAATAGATTTCTTAAAATTTCCATGCCACTTGCAAGCTGTCGAACAATGCGTAACATTAATTACAGAATCATCAGCTGCAGTTTGTGGTTGTGGAGCAAGGAATGGGTTTATAGGAACAAGGATAGCATGTAGAATAGTTTTGCCCAAATTTGAAACAAATACTCAATATCTTCAAGTTTTCAAAAGCAACACATAAGACGTGAATAAATGTGTTATTATGTTATATTATTTAAACATGTTAGAAGCTAACAAATTATCCATACATATATAAAAGCACAAAGGGTTTTTTTCTCCGGTTCCTCCAGCGGCTACCGCTTCACCAATTTGGACCATTTTTTTTAAATGAAAGGTCTCTATCCACAGATGGAATATGAAACATTTTTAAATTTTTATTCTACGTCGATTTTTTAATAATAATTATTTTAATTTATAATATATATGAAGCTCGGCTAGACGCGCGTCACTTGGGGCGCCACCTACAATAACGTCGCGTGTCATTATTGGAACTAATGCATCACGTGACTTGACATTTCGCCGGTTCTGTCAGTGCATTGTGTGCTGGGGTAACACTAGTTATTATAAAACTATTATGATTACTATTAATATTATTAGGTACTATTATCAATATAGGCGACACTTGGCGATACCCTAACTTACATAATATTCAAGGGCATTTGGACAGCTCAAGATTATGTCGCATCAAACCCAAATTTAGCACAGTTACTTAAATCCACAAAAGGAAACTTTTCCACACTTGGACCATTAAATAAAAAAATATCAATAAATATCACCTCATTTCACTTCACCCTAATGTATAAAACTGGATGTGAATTTAGCTACAAAATCAACACAAAAAGAAGGGCGAAACAGGTTGCTGGTCCTTGTTTATCTATTTTACATTTTTAATATTTTTTAATAAATGACATTGTTTTAAAAATTAAAGCAAAAATAATAATTTAAAAAAGGTAACGCCCACGGTGATTTGAACTTAGGACAACTTGTGCAATACGACGATGTCGTGTATCGTAGTCTACGATAACTTTGGCTAAATCTCATGGGAGCATGGTAACAGCCAGAATGGGTCTGATTAGATGCGTTTCGGACATCGGACCAAAAATCGCCATAAATAATGTATTAAAAAAATTATCAAAAGTATGCAAAAATTTAAAAATATAATTTTCTAACGAAAGCTTATTTGTAGGCGTAATTAATATATAATCAAAAATATCGTTTTTTTTTTAATTTTTAAAATGGTTTAAAATTATTTTTTATGCTAACCAACTATTTCAACTTGTCTATTAAACTGCTTAAAGCTTACATAAATTAGCGTTTGCGTCGTTAATTAAATAATTATTCAATACCAAATTTTTCAAAAATTCGTGGTGGGCATCATAGTAAAATTTGGGACATTAGCAAAAAATACCCTTTTAGTTCATAGCAATCTATATAGACTCAGAAAGTTTTACAAAATGGTGTGAGCAGTTTTTGAGAAAAAATCATTAAAAATTTTAAAATTTTTGAAAAGCTAGCTTTTTACAATTTTCATATTTCGAAAAATATTTACATAGCAGCATTATAACTATTAAAGGCTATTAAATAATATGACAATTAGTATCTATTGGTAAGTTCGTTTTTGAGTAATAGGACATTAAAGTTAACATTTTCTTACATCGCAGCGGCTTTCGTTTTAAAGATACATCATTCGGAAGAAAGCATTTAGTATGCCTTAGATGCACTTTAACGCTATGTTGTCAAAATTGTAAAAACGCGTATACAAAAAATTCATCACAACAGACAGACATTTTTTTAACACCACTTGTTTGGGTTCCTTAGATAACAAAACGTGTATGTCCGTTAAAATCTGAAATACTAAAATTTGAAGGCAATCATTCCTTTTCCTACGTTAGTGAAAGTATGGGAAAGTAGAAAGATGCGTGTGTGTTAGTGCTGGCAAAAGAAACCGATTTTCGGTTAACCGCGGTTTTGGTAAACACCTAAAACCGGTTGTCCGATTTAGAAACCGGTTGGAAAAATGGTTTATATGCCGGTCTTCAAAACTGTTTTAACTGCTTTTAGCAGTGTCTTAAATCGATAGACATCTTTATTAGTAGAAATGAATTTACAAATCGCATTGTACAAATTATTTACATATATGTTTATGCTTTAAGACATTGAAAATCTTAAGACTTAAACTTATTGTGGCTTTATAAGTTTATAGTTATAGTTTATAGAAGTAACATAGCGATATTTTTCGATCATATAGTACATAAAATTTATTTACATTGATCATAACAGGCAACGTATTTGTACTTTGCGCTAATCAACTAGGTAGGTATAACCTTTGTAATTTTAAATATTAATAAAATTATGCAAACTAAATTCAACAAGACAGTTTCTGTACTTCAACGTTTTGTGTGTGGTTATTTTTACGTACTACTTAGTTAATAGTTACATGGTTTTCACGACGAAAATGATGTAAAATTTATAAATTGTCGTAAAATATGCGTACATAAAGGTTAAATTATTAATATTTGTGAAAACTTTTTACAATTTCGTAGAATTTGCCGTTAGTACTCATATACCAAAACAGCCTAATGGCGGGTTAAATTCTACTAATTGATTTCTAAAAACCTTTTAGGATTTGATCAAAACGTTTTTATTCGTGTGTGGGCAAATCTTCAAACACTTTTATTATTCAGTTTATAAATTCTTACAAGATCGACTATTAAACATTCTTTTCAGCGGTTTTATAAGGGTTTGTAACAACAGATTTTCAAATGTAAATCGCTTTATAAACTGTTTTAAATCTCAATTTTATAAATTAACTTGCAATTCCGTTTGAAAACCGCTTTATAAACCAGTTATATTTTCCCAGCAGTGTTTTTTACTATGCTATACTTGTAGTATAAAGAAATTAATTTCATAAACATTTTCGCAATCGACATTTTGGCGGAAATACATGTTTTAGACCTTCAGGAACCCAAAAGAGGTTTTTAAAAAATGTCTTTGGGTGGGTGGGTGGTGCACCATAACTATTGAAGGGATGGTCGGATTTCGAGAAACTTTGGAATCTGGCAGTATATCAAAAATTCAAAATCGGAAGCGAAAGTTAGACAGGTTTTTAAGTAGTAAATATCAATGCTATGCATAAATGTAAACATTTTAAAGTGGAAAGTCGATTCTAAATTCTGAAAGTTAGTTGTCCCATGCTTAAAAACTATTGTTAGATGTTATCAAACAGAAAACAGAAATTAGAATGTTTCGCATTTATATAGACATGTTTGTTAGTTACTATTTCTGCTTCATTTCCCAGCTAATATTGTAAGTACGAATAAACGAATTTGCATGTTAGCATGAATAAAAATTATCTGATAATGGTAATAATACTGAAATCTTAAATGACCAAAACAAAATAAATGAACATGTAATAAACATAAACAGAATTTTTAAAATATTATAAACTACTTTAAGTAATAACCTATTAGAGTAAAGTTTATACAGGGTGCCCATTTTAACGTGTAACCCTTTGACCCCACAGAATAGGAAACACACACTGCAGACTATAGGTTGCTATATTATTAAAGCAACAAAAGCAACCGATTGTTCTCAATTATAAAATATTGTTTTGATAGTACAGCAACCTATGACATGCAACATTTGTTGCCTACTCGGAAGAGTAAAGGGGTTACGCCATAAAATAGGCATCCTGCATATTTATGGAGCTATTCTGCTGGAGATAATCTGAATTTATCAGTGTTGTAAACCACAGTCTCGATCAAAACTACCGAGGGATACTTCGATTTTGTGCCAAACGCTTTTATGGAAGATTAAATATTATTGCAGCTTAAAAGTTTTATATTTTTACGCTTTGGTTAACCTACACTATTTAACAAATTATACATTTTAGGTAACTTTTATTTATTGATTTATTGATATAACCTGAAGTTTATACAGGGTGTTTCTAAAAGATTTGGTCAAACTTCGGACGTATTTTCCTTACAAAAAAATAGTGTACACGTATTTTTTGTTTTTAAAATTTCGATTTTTAAGGGGGTTACGGGCCCCCTAATGGTAGTCCCTTAAAACAATTTTTTCGGGAGTATTTCAAAAAACTCTCCACCGCGACCGCTTAAAAGGAAATATTGGTATACTCTTATTACTTGTCAAATTGCGTATTTCAGCAGCAGTTCGATTTTTAAAATACTACTGGAGGCGTGCGTATGTGATTAGACTTTGGAATTTGATAAAATACGTGAAAATAAGAGTTTCTTACTAAAACTTTCGAAAGCCGTTTTCGAGATACGGGGTGTTGAAATTTCATTTTGCGTTTCATTTATTTTCTCTAAACAGGCTACAGGGAAGTTAATGAAATTTTCAGGGTAAATGTTGATTACTCAAGACTAGGCATCGTTCACAGTAACTCTTATTTAAATTTATATTTTCAAAGTTTTTTTATATTTATACGCTGCGCCACAAAAAAATAAATAAAAAACAGGAAACGGTAAATTTACATAATTTAAATAAAAATTTATTGTTATTAATTAAAACAGATAGATATTAAAGTTTCAGTTAATGCTTCAAATAAAAGAAGGTTCTCAAAATGCCCTATTTGAGTAGGAATAGACGCCTCAGAGCGCTTCCGCATGCTTTGTCAAACGCGTTCCTTTTGGAAGTGTTTCTTATTGTTCCTCATAAGTCTACGATACGTTCCTAGAGAAGCTGTGCATCGTGGAACTAATGCAGCGTCAACAAAAGTTTTAAAATATCCCCACCAAAAGTAAACTAATGGATTGCAGTCAGAAGAACATGCAGGCCATGGAATTGGTCCCCCTCTACCATTCTGTCGGACAGGATAAGTATTGTCGAACATCAACATCGAACATCGACCTTGAGTTAGAACGTCATCTAGCAATGTGGGTAACGCTCCTTTCAAGCAATTTCTGTATGTTGGGCCATTCTAAATAAGTGGTAGGAAAAATGAACCGATAATAATGCCAGCCCAAACGTTGGAAAAAAACTATTGTTGATGCCAGTCCTCTATCATTGCATGGGAATTTTCTTGCGTCCGCTGATGGATGTTGTAAAAATTCATTGCAGCGTTTCTTGAAAATTTTGTCTCGAGAGTACTCGACAGTTAAAATCCGGTTCAATTCCACGCTCTAGGAACAACTGGCTAACTTCAATTCTATGGGGAAAATCAGCTGGTAAACGAGTCTAACTCGCTGAACGTGATATGGGTACAGCAGGTGTCTACGAAGCAGCACTTACGGGCTACAATTATCGCTAAAACATCTGATTGAGCGTAAACAGTATCGTTCCATTATACGCAAAATAACATACTTAAGTTTTTGATCCAAGTAACTAGAAAATAATAAATTCAATGCCCAGCATCGAACTGAGGACCGCTGCCACGCCAAGCAAGATGTCCATCGCTCTATACCACCGATAGGTACTTGTTGTACAGACACATTTGACACACACTTATAATTATATAGTTCTGTACTAAGAAAGTCAGTGGAAGGATGATTAGCTAGAGGTTGGGGATTTAGACGCATCTTAAGGTATATATCAGACAATTATGGTAAGATTCTATAGTTTACATCTATGCACTTGTTATGCTTGAACCAATTTGAGTCATCATTTTATTTTGTTTTAAAATTGATTATATTCTTGTGAATCACTCTGTAGAAGTTAACAAGCTCATTACTTGTAATTAAGTATAGTGATTATTTTGAACGTTTCAATTGTAAAGGTCTATAGTTTATTAGTATTTATGACACTTACCAGTAGCAGAGTAGTTCTGACTGGAATGTCTGATGTGCAAAACCTGGAAAAGGTTAGAGAATATAAGTTACTTACTGCAACCAAAATAATTTTAAAAAATCAACAAACTCAGAATGTTCTAAAAATATAATATTAATTTTGAATAGATAAGCACTTTTAGGACGTATTCTCGTATACAGTGTGTATAGTTATTATACCTGAGTTTACCAAACATAAGAAAACTTTATATAAAATCAAACATACGCAGTCCATTTTACAGCAAAATTGCGAATAAAAAAATGTTCAGAATTAAAAACTGCATCTAATTCTAGTTTTAAATTTATTGTAAAAGTTTTCGTTTTATTAGGAATTGTAAAAGAAAAATTCTAGAATTATTGTGAAATAATAGCGGGCGAAATAGATTCCTGGACTACTAGTTACGCCACTAACTACACATTCGCAAAACTCTTCAACGCGGGAAGCCATAACTTCACGGGGCCCGGACGGGCTGACTTTTTTAAAATTTAGTTTATACAAATTTTGTCATTTCCATATACCTAATGTAAGTAGTAGGTAATATTGAATATTACCAGTGTGGGGTTGCCAGTCCCCCATCGGGCGCCTCCCCAGCTGGCGGATAGGAGAATGCACACCAGATATCGTGTGTACTGGGGAAATAAAATACCCGGGGCGGACCAAAACTAGCTGACATCGGGCAGCAGCATTGTCAGTACGGCATTGAGGCAACGAAGATGGGATTCGGTGTGGCTCAATGGTGGTTAGTCTGAGGCGGCATCAGATATGAATTTAACCGGCTCAGATACTGCGATGAGGAAGGCAACGGGAAACCACCTCATTATTATTATTCCCTAGTATATTCATTATGGTAATCACAAATGCAAATATGGCCCTTAGTCCCCGGCAGCACTTCAATGTGCAGAGGGTGCGAAGAATCCCCGGGTGTCAAATAAAAATAGCAACGTGGAACGTAAACAGCTTATTTCAATCAGGCAAATTAAACAATGTGCATCAAGAAATGAAGAGACTGAAATTTGACATACTAGGATTAAGTGAAGTAAAATGGCCTGGTAATGGAGAATGTCCAATCGAAGATGGCGTAATGTACTATTCAGGCGGAAATGATCCAGACCATATAGGCATGGAGTTGGCATAATAGTCAGAGAAAATATTCGAAAGACTATTAGTAGTGTCGTAATGCATTCAGAAAGAGTAATGCTCATTCAATTACAATCTCACGCTGGGAAAGTTAACATCATACAAGCTTATGCTCCAACAGCAGACAAAAACGATGATGAAATAGAAGATTTCTACAATCAGATCAACGAAGTTCTAAATATTACTAAAAAACATGAAATAACTATTATTTTGGGTGATTTTAACTCAAAAGTAGAGGAAGGTAAAATAAGTGACTGTGTTGGTGACTATGGATTAGGCACTTATCGAATTTTGCCAAATGGAAAATATGGTTACAACAAATACTTGGTTTCGGTTACCAAAGCGGAGGCTATACACATGGACGTCCCCTCGACATAGAAATGATAATATTATTAGAAATCAGATAGATTTTATAATTATAAACAAGAGGTATATAAATTCTGTCATATCTGTGAAGACATACCCACGGCTGACGTTAATTCCGACCACAATCTATTAGTAGCAGTAATGTCAATAAGACTAAAGAAAATACCTAAAACAACAAATAGAAAATCTAATTTGGACCCAAACATCTAAAGAGACATTACAATAAAGGAACAAATAGAAACAGACATAAACAGAAACCTGCAAACTATTAGAAACGAGAACATTGAAACAGCAGATGTAAATAAAAAATGGGAAGGAATTAAAAATGCTATAATGGACGCAAGTAAAGAAAAGCTGAAGAAGTTGAAACCCCAGGCAAAGCAAAAATGGATGACCGAAGAAATTTTAAAGCTGATGGATATAAGAAGAAAGTATAAGGGAAAAAATGAAAAAAAGTACAGAGAAACACACAGAGAAATAAAGCAGAAAATATTATAAGCTAAAGAGAGATTTATGAAAGACATGTGCAAAGAAATCGAAGATCTGGAAAACAAACATGACTCATTTGGCCTTCACAAGAAAATTAAAGAAATAACAGGGGTAGGAACTAAAAATCGGAACAGAGGAATTAAAGATAAAAATGGTAACTTGATATTAGATCTACCGCAAAAACTGAAAAGATGGCAAGAATATATAAATGAACTATTTGAAGATACGCGACCTAGTTTAAATAGCAATAGCGAAATAGATATGGGGCTTAAAATTACAAGAGATGAAATCATACATGCCATTAAAATGTCAAAGACAAAGAACGCACCAGGCCCTGACTAAATTCCAATGGAACTGTTAAAGCTAGTCAGTGAGCACAGCATAGCAATTCTTGTCGATCTATATAACACTATGTATAAGTATGGAACAATTCCGAAGGAATAGCTTAAATCGATATTTGTGCTACTGCCAAAAAAAGTAAATGCTAAAGAGTGCTCAGATCATAGAACAATAAGTCTCATGTGCCATACACTAAAAGTGTTCCTTAAAATTATACACAATCGCATATATAAAAAACTGGAATCTGAGATATCTGAAACGCAGTTTGGATTCAGAAATGCACTAGAGATGCATTATTTGGACTAAATGTTTTATTACAAAGAAACATGGATATGAACAAAGACGTATACGTAGGATTTATTGATTATGAAAAAGCGTTTGATAAGGTAAGACACGAACGCTTAATTAAAATCCTTAGAGAAATCAATCTGGATCCTTGGGATATTCGTATAATTGAAAAATTGTACTGGCAACAAAAAGCGGCAGCACAGGTAGACGGTGAATTATTTGACGAAATTGAAATCAAACGTGGGGTGAGACAAGGCTGCATATTGTCTCCGGGACTATTCAATCTGTACTCACAAGCCATTATAAATGAAGCATTAGATGAATCGGCGCCGGGCATAAATATTAATGGTAAAATTATAAATAATATCCGATACGCGGATGACAGTGTGGTTGTGGCCGAGAATTTAGAGGACCTAAAAATCTTATTAGAGAGAATAAACACTGTAAGCACTAATTATGGGCTAAAAATGAACATCAAGAAGACAAAGTACATGGTAGTAAGTAAAACACCCCCAAGATTAGCTAATATTAATATTACCATTAACGACGAAGTTGTCGAACGTGTTGACAACTACAAATATTTAGGAACCTGGATAAATACAAACAATGACCAAACACAAGAAATTAACGCAAGAATTGCTATGGCTAGAGGGGCAAAAATGAAAAACCTATTATGCGACAAAAACTTGAATCTTCCTCTAAGATTTAGGCTTACAAAATGCTATGTGTTTTCGATTCTGTTGTATGGAGTAGAGGCTTGGACCTTGAAGAAAAACCAGCTAAAAAAGTTGGAGTCCTTCGAATACTGGATATATCGAAGAATTCTGAAAATACCATGGACGGCGAGAATTACTAATGAGGAGGTCCTAAACCGAGTACATAAAACAACGGAACTAGTTTTAAACATTAAGAAAAGGAAACTCGAATACTTCGGCCATATCAACAGAGGAGATAAATATAAAATTTTACAACTCATTATGCAAGGTAAAATTTCGGGCAGAAGATCTGTGGGAAGACGTAGAATGTCATGGCTGAGAAACTTACGTGAATGGTTCGGCTGCACTTCAGTAAAACTTTTTCGAGCAGCAACGAATAAGGTGAAAATTACCATAATGATCGCCAACCTCCGGAGAGAGATGGCACCTTAAGAAGAAGAAAAATATTGAAGTTACTATGTATAGTCGTGTTGATAAAATTAGTTTGGCTTAACACTTTTATTATTTTATTTTTCAGTGCTCATCATTTATCAATGAATTACGCCCTGGTTGTTTATTTCATGTCGTTGGTTTTGATTTGTACTTAGTTTGTGCTTGACACATCGGCTTTTAAAATGTTAATGATTATGTTTATACGATACGAGTTCCAATGTTACTGGTTTAGTTTTAGGACAGAGAGAATTGATTTATTATGTGTTCGGAGTTTGTTAAGAATTGTTGGGTTCTGTTCAAGTAAGTTCATTGTTTTAATTCTTAAAAACCCTACGCTTCAACATTAGTGCTAGCTTGTGCAAAGCAGTACAGTAGATATAATATTGGATAGTAAATTGAAACAAAATAATGTAACATATTAGTATTATTAAAAGTAGGGGGGCCCGGTAAACAAAATGACAGGGGGTTAAATTGAATACGGATCTCTTCCATTTCTCTCACTTTTCGAGACGACGAGCTCCTCTACACAAAGTCATTTCTTTACAAGTGCATTATATAAGGCGCACATGCGTATGTATTGAGTATTCGATGCAAATAAGAAAATTGAATTTACATTATTTGTTTGTATTGTTAAAACATAATCTGCTGCTATTTCTCGTTACGCTATCAAATTTCGAAGAGGAGGCATTCAAACAGAGCGACCGATAGTCGTCGTCGTCATATCCATTTACGGTTTAGGTCCTTGACCTGTTCCGTCTCACCAACGCTTTCTTGGTCTGCCGATGCTTCGTCGGCCCTTAGGATTGTAACTTTTTATGGTTTTTGAGATCCTCGTTTCATCCATTCTGTCAAGTGTTCATAAGTGATGTCGTTTCCGAGGTAGTTGAAATGTGAGACTTGTTCTAAGGATTTGTCTCGTAACATAATTTTAGTTCTTATTGCTTTTTTACCCCAGTGCGTCATTACTTTTGTTTTTGTTGTGGAGATTCTTCCGTTGTATTTTGTTACTATTTTATCTAACAGAAATACCATCCTTTGTAGGTCATCCTCGGTCGGGGCTATTACTACCATGTCATCTGTAAAGAGTAGTATATTAAGGCAGTAGTTTGCATTCATGTTTATTCCTTTTGGAGCTACTTCTTTCCATTCCCTTGTTACTTGGTCAATATATATATGTTAAAAAGTGCGGGTGAGAGTGGACACCCTTGTCTTAAACCTCTATTTGTAATTTCGTATTTTTCTCTTCCAGATATTTTAAAACTTGTGTTATAGTAACAACTTTCTATCATTTTTATTAAGTGTATAGGTAATCCTTTGTTTTTGAGTATACTCCATAATTTGTTTCTATTTACATAGTCGAACGCCTTTTCTAGATCGACAAAAGCAAAATGCGTTTCTTGATTTTTTTTCTCTTCTTTTTTCTATTAATTGCTGTAATATGAATGCATTATCTATTGTGGATCTCCCCTTTCTGAATCCGTTTTGTTCTTTAATCAGTATCGTTTCTATTATTGTCTGTACTTGTTTAGTTATTATTTTGGAGAATATCTTATATTCAGCATTGAGTAGGCTTATGCCTCTATAATTATTAGTGTTGTCTCTATCACCTTTTTTATGTATTGGTTGTACTATACTAATATTCCAGCTTATTGGTGTTTTTGCTTGTTGCCAACACATATTGAATAGGTGTAGTAGTCGGTATTTTAGGAGTAGGCCTTCATATTTGTATAATTCTACAAATATCCCACCTGTTCCCGTGGCCTTTATGTTTTTGCTGTTATTTAGTGCTTCGTCTAGCTCTTCTTTTGTAAAGAGATCTACACATGCCCTGTACGTTTTTTTTTTGTTTTTCCAACTTTGTTTTCGTTATTATCTGTCAATAGATCTTTATAGCATTCTAGCCATTCATTTTCGGTAATGTTATTTATATTCACTGTGTCTTTTTCTTCTTTGTTTAAGTGTTTTATTATTTGATATACTGATTTTTGTTGATTGTACAAATCATGTTCTAGATCATTTAGAAATTTATTCCAACTTTCTCTATGTGCTTTTTGTGTTATTCCTTTAGCTATGTTTCTTTTTGTTTTATAATTTTGATGTTTATCTTCATTTTCTTTGTCTTGAATCCACCTTAGATACGAGTCTTTCTTTTCTATTATCGCTGTTTTCAGCTCGTCATTCCATATTCTTAGTCCCTTTTTCTTTGTCGTTTTTAATCTTCTACCTAAGGCTTCTCTAGCTGCTTTCTTTATAGCATCTTGTATGTTTCTTGTTTCTATTTCTATATCTTCGATTGTATTTTGTTGCATTAGATGTTGATTTAATCGGTTTTGGTACAGCTGTCTTATGCTTTCGTCTCTTAGGAGGTCTATTTTGTATTTGTATTCTTGTTTGTCAAACAAGCGGCCGATAGTATAATGTAAAAGTCACATAGGCTGACCTCGGCAAAGCCACGAGGCAGCGATTTTGCACGGGTGGCCGGCCGACACTTGATTTCAACAACTTGCGTAGCGTTGTAGTTAAAAATTAATTAAAAACCTTTAGCAATTATATGTCTCTCTCTCTCATCCAGCTTCTCCATTTATCCAGTATTGGATGTAAGCCTTCCCTTTAACTTTCCATAATTCTCGATTGAATGGAATTCTTCCCCATGTTTTCCCCGCAATCTTCTTAATATCATCATCCCATCTCATTCTTGGTCTGCCTACACTCCTCCTTCCTGTCCACGGTCTCCACACCGTAATCTTTTTCGCCCACCTTTGATCGGGTTGTCTCATCAGATGGCCAGCCCATTGCCATTTCAATTTGGTAACTTTTTCAGCGATATCTTCTACCCTGGTGTTTCCTCGTATCCACTCATTGGTCTTGTGATCTTTAAGGCTTATTCCCAACATGGATCTCTCCATTGCTCTCTGACAAACTTGTAGCGAGTTAATTATAGCTCTTGTCAGCGACCATGTTTCCGCGCCGTATGTGATGTTTGGAAGAATACACTGATTATAAACTTTGGTTTTCATGTATTGTGGAATATCTGATTTAAGAACGGTTCTTAGTTTACCGAATGCGGCCCACCCTAATCGTATTCTCCTTTTAACTTCGTTTTCTTGGCTCCTGTTATCAAATCCAATATTTTGACCTAGATATATATATTCAGATACAACTTCCAATATTGTGTCCCCACACTGTATTTGATTATCGATCAGTTCAAAGTTTGGCATGATTTTTGTTTTAGAATAGTTTATTTTTAGTCCAATCTTTTGGGTGGCATCTTTCAATTCGTTGAGCATACCTTGTAATTCTTGAGGGTTCTCCGAAATTAAGACAATATCATCAGCAAATCTCAAGTGTGACAGTATTTCTCCATTTATGTTAATTCCTTTAGCAGACCAATCGAGGGTTTTAAATACATCTTCAAGGGCATTTGTAAAAAGTTTCGGCGAAATTGTGTCACCCTGTCTTATGCCTCGTTTTATTTTCACAGGTTCCGTTTTATCAAAACTTTGAATAGTGGCTGTGGCATTTTCGTATGAATCTGCAATTAACTGTATGTACCTGCTGTCAATTCTACATCTCTTCAGTGAATCTATTATAGCCCATATCTCTACACAGTCAAAGGCTTTTTCAAAATCCACGAAGGCCAAGATTAGTGGTTTATTGTATTCATTTGTTTTCTGTATAAGTTGTCTGATGGTATGTATGTGGTCGATTGTGCTGTATTTTCTCCGAAACCCTGCCTGCTCTGCTGGTTGGAAGTTATCTAATTGTGTGGTTATTCTATTTGTAATAACTTTGGTAAATAATTTATATAAATGTGATAAGAGCGATATAGGCCTATAGTTTTGCAGGTCGTATTTGTTGCCTTTTTTATGTAATAATATTATCACGGAGTTCTTCCATGTTGAAGGTATTTTACCTGTTTCTAAGCATTTGTTGAAGAGGGTTTCTAGGGATTTTAATATTTTTGGGCCGCCATATTTTAGCAATTCAACTACTACATCATCATCTCCTGGCGCTTTATTATTTTTCATTGTTTTTAATGCACACTTGATTTCATATTGACTAATTTCGGGTATATCTTCTGTGTAATGTTTAGATAATCTTGCTCTTTGGTCATTATGATTTCTCGCAGGGCGATCAATTTTAGTATCGTATAAATCTTGATAGAACTTCTCTATTTGTTTCAATATTTCCGTCCTGTTTGTTAATATCTTGTTGTCGTCACCCATAATTTTTAAGATGTTGCCGGTTGCACTAGATAATTTTGACCTAAATACACGAGTTCCTTTATTGTTTTGTATTATATCTATTATCAATTTATTATTAAATTTTGTTATGTCTTTCCTAATATTTTTCCTAATTGTCTTATTTAGTTCCTTTAATCTCTCGTTGTCTCTATTTGTTTGTGATAAAATATTTCTCCTTTCTTCCATAATCTTTTTCGTTTCTTCGCTTATTTTATCATTTTTGATTTTTGGAATCTTTCCTAATATTTTGTTGGCTGCTTTAGTAATACTATCAGTGATTTTTCTATTAAGTTCGTCTACTTGTATTACATCGTCAATTCTTAGTATATTATCAATTTCCGCTTGATATTTTTCTTCTTTGTCTGGTAACCGTAAAATATTAAATCGATTTTTAACTGGATGAACCAATTTTTGTCTTTCATTTTTTGTATTTAGTATAACTTTACACCGTACCATTCTGTGGTCACTACCTGTGTAAAATTTATTCAGCACGGCGACGTCTTGGATTATATATATTTTATCCGTTATTATGTAATCTATTACATTTCTTGTTACTCCGTCAGGACTTTTCCAGGTCCATTGTCTATGCGGTTTCTTTTGGAAGAAAGTGTTCATTGCGTATAGATTGAGAGTTTCCAGGAAATTTATCAGTGTTTGCCCTCTATCATTTCGCACTCCTACTCCATATTTACCAATACAAATTTCTTCACTCTTTCTTGTACCTATTTTTGCGTTAAAATCGCCAATGATAACTTTATAGTGTGTGGGGTTTGTGTTAAGAGCGGTTTCTATGCTTTCGTACAGTTCTTCTATCTCTTCATCTGGATGTGTAGAAGTAGGCGCATATACTTGTATAATTTTTATTTCGTAACGCTTTGATATTCGAATCGTTATGTAGATTACTCTAGTTGATATTGAGTTAATTTCTACTATATACGGCACCATTCTTTTATGGACTAAAAAGCCCACACCGTGTGTGTTTGTGTCTTCGCCGTTATAGTAGAATAAGTGTCCTGATTTGAGTGTTAGCAGTTCTTCACCTTTACGTCTGGTTTCACTTAGTCCCAAAATATCCCATTTGATATGGGAGAGTTCTTCTTCTAATTCTGATAATCGATTTTCCGTTGATAGGGATTGGATATTGTACGTTGCTATGTTCAGTTTTTTGTAACAGCCTGTTGAAACCCGGGGATTCTTAGCACCTCCTGTACTATCGTTTATCTGACCGCTGTCGGAGTCAGGACGATTTGTACCGCCGGGGACTGGAGGCCTGACATATTTTTGACTGTTCATGTAGAATAAGGGAGTTTTGGCATTTATTCCACCACGCTTGCCAGGCGGGTTGGTGAATTTTGAAGCAGCCGCTCCTCTGGAGACAGACGCTGTTTGTGGCCGCTCATTATGAGTGCAGACGCCACGAATTTCGAAAAGGATTCTTCCGTCACATCTACCGTTGAGATGAGAATTATATGTATTTTATAAAAATCGACAAAATTGCTGGATTAGCGGTGAGTCGGAGAGATAGAAGTTCGGTAACTACCCCACATATCAACATATCTTTTTTCATAAATTTACTTACAATTTTTTTTAAGATGTTATCAAAAAAAAACGTGAAACCCAGCCCACGGGTTCTGCTAATGTTATATGAAATACAAGCCTCATTTTTATTTAACTTACCAGTTGGATTTTTATGTTACTGAAAATATGTCAGTGAAGTGAAGAGCGGTTACAAAAAACCAAAATTCAACTTCTTTATAAACTTTTTATTTCTTGTCAAATACATCAAAGGGAGGAATATGACGAATGACACATTATTAATTTATTTTGTAAACATTCCGTTGGCTACGACAAGGCTGGCGACAAATACAGATTTCAAAAATAAAATGATGAACAAAAATGCTTGGAAACCGATTTCTGAAAGATTAATACGCAAAAAATGTAACAAATATTATCTCATCTGTGAAGCTACTATAAAATTTCGAAACACCTTACAATTATTTTCTTAATAAAGCAAGAATAAACGCCATTTCTCTCCTTCATGTAAAGTAGAAGTTAAATTGAATTAAACTTTTGCTAACATAATAAACCTGCACATTTATTCCGTTTGGTTTTAATAAATTTGAATTTTAATAATGGATTATTACAGGAAATACGAAAAAGTTTAATTTGCAAAATAGTTTTATTCTGACAGTAACTTGCATCAAACAAAAATATAAATGTTGGTTTGAAACTGGCAACTATTTAAATGTTCATGGTACAAAAGCCCGTATTTGCGGTGATTATTTCGCTCATATGGTATCGATAATGACTACGTCGTAATTACCGTTATAGCAGTTATTGGAATAGTTTAAGCCGATTATTTTTGACGTACAAAATATAATTGGCAGTGCTACCATAAGTGGATTTAACATTTTTAGATAAAATTTATGAATATTGTTAGAATAAGTTATATTTTACTTAGCAACTAACACCAGACATTTTGAAAAGACAAACAAAAATTCAAAACCTCAAAACGCGCCGAGTGTTCTTCCAAAACGGTCAAAACATCCACTGTACTTAATTAAAAGCAAAATTTTACGAAACAGTAATGTCTGTGAAATTTATCTTGATAAAATTATAACCACGAATGGTATTTGGATAGTTTATTTTACAATTAGGAATCGGAGTCACATCGTTTGTTTTCTTAATTGTTTGGTGTCGTTGCAAGCACAGTCACTAGCATGTTATGATCTACCTTTAATTTTTGAATATTTTTCGTCCGTTTTTTGCAGTGCTATTCTATTGGCTTTCGTGATTGCTGTCGTTTGCAATCTATATAAAGCGGTTGTGTTTATTATGGAGTTGTACATTATCTTATTTATTCCTTTTGATAAATTGTGTTTTTGGATGAGAGGAAGAATCACGTGGGTGGCTTGGTGTGCGTTGGTTATTCTTCGGTTTACTATCTCTGGTTGTGCTAATGAGTCTAGTAGATAAGCGTCTGGGTAATTAAGTTTGCGTGTTTGTTTTAGTTTATGGCTTCCTATTTTCAGTATGTTACTGCTGGTTCTCTATTTCTTTCTTTGTCTGAAGTTGTCATTTGTTCAACAGTTCAAGAAGTCTCTCCGCGTCTTCCTCCTCTTCCGATGTGATTATTAGGTCATTCCCATAAACAAGACCCTTTGGCAGGTTAAAATTTTCTTCGATTGGTGATGGCGTCGTCATTTGTGCAGCTATTTTCTCTCAAACCCTGTGCAATGCTATCGTAAATAGTCTAGAAGAGAGAGGGCATTCTTGCTTGACCCCTTTCGTTTTTTTATATACTTCTGTTCTTTGCCCGAAGCACTACAACATCGTGTTTTCCTTTAGATATGCGGTTACCATCCGGTTGATGAGATAATACGGTGTTCCTTAGTCTTTCAGGGCTTCCAACAGGAACTAGTGCTGTACGGTGTGGAATACTCTTGTTAGGTCTAGGGCTACCAGTACCGTCTTTTCTCCCTCTCTCCATCTTTCATATAGTATGTGTCTCGTTACATATATATGATTCTCCACAGAACGGTTGCTTAGGAATGCTGCTTGGTGCGACAGAATTTTCAGGGTTATAAGTAGAATTCGTTTTAAAAAACAATAAATTATTGGGCTAATTAATATTTTATAATTTAAGTTAGCTGTCTTTTAATAAATTAATTAATTTTAGTTTTTGTTTATGCTGTAAGTAGTCTAAGATTACATGGCGCCCACTATTATTAGTGCGAGAACAACACAAGTGCCAAATATTACATTAATTTATCCTCCTCCCACTTTCCGATAAGAGTTAATCTCAATGCAAAGGTAGACAAAAACCACAATCACTCCATAATAGTAAATAAGGTTGGCACCATCGAAACTGTGCAATAGACGTGAAAATCAAAATTGCAGAAAACCGAAAATTGAGAAAGGAATACGAAAGGGACGAGACTCCCTCATGACAACTTTAAGTTGAACACGACAAACAAATATTAAAAAATAAAAGTCCTTATTCGAGGGAAGCACCAAGTTAAGACTTAATAACCGGCAAGGTATTGAAAGAACTGTCAAAATTAGTGCATGTAACATCTACGCTACAAACATGTCCCAAGGCAACACTGAACAGTAATAAATTTCTCAAACAGAATATTGTAAAATATGTAGGTACGCATTTAGATCGTAGATTGTCCCTTAACGTGAAAAACGCTATGTTTACCCGTTAAAATATTGAAATTGGTTTTCTAATTTTTATTTAATTTTTTTTTCATTACTTAATCAAACTGTTCAGGTAATCGATCGAAAGCAAAACTTCTATAGAAACATGCAATTTAAACTGTTAATACCCAGTTTAAAGTATATATTCGCGCTTGCGCTTATGAACTATTGGGTATACGTACAATAAATATCTGATCTTCTGTTTCTACTGCGCTCATTTTTTAATAACATAAATAAAATACAATGGTATGCTATCATGCAGGCGGTATTTTCTCATTTACTCATACTTTTATGGTATGAAGGTTTTAAAATAGGCATAGAAACAATCATTCAATGACATCTAATAACACTATAAAATTTTTACACTTTTGTGATGACAAACGTAAATTAGTTATGTTGGAAGCATTTGAAATTCATAAACATTTAAAATCTGTACCTTTAATCAATGAACAAATTGATCTCTTAAATTCACCGTTATTAGACGTTTTGGAATGAGAAATCAAGTCATCTGGACGCAAATATAGAACACTAAGATCAAGTTATGAAGATTTTTGTTCCTATAGCAACACCAACTGTTTACTTTTAATCTTGCTTTGAAAATGACGTGTAAACACGTTGAAATACGTATAAAACTAAAATACAAAACCTGTTGAAGTTAAGAATTGTTTTATTTACAATAAATTAAAATGAACTACAACGCAGTGAAGCTCGAACTTATAAATAAATAGAAACAATATCCCATTGAGAAGAAAACTCTGGGAGCTTTCCTTCTGATGGGTTATCAGAACAGTTTACAGAGAAACTGCAGCGAGCGAATGCCAGAAGGGTCTCGTGGAGTTTGACTAACAGCTTTTGTTGTCATGACCGTCTATACGGTGTATTTAAAAAAACTTCGTGGTTATATTTCGGAAAGTAAAGGTTTTTACAATACAAGAACATTTTCAAAATTTACGTAAAGAAATATCTTTATATATACCATACATGTTTCTTTAAATAATTGCAAATAACTAAGTTACAAGCAAAGCACAAAAATCGAAAATTAAAATTAAATTCCTCAACTTTAACTGTTCGCAGTAATTGGTCTTGACGTGCTGCATATATTGAATCATTTAACCGAATTTGTGTCTTGTAGTTTCCGAAATCTCCAAATTGAGCACGATGTCTGGAACATCCTGTATAGTGCAATATTGTTTCCTATTTTTTAATGTTTATATTATCCGCTAATACAGCTGTGCCTAACAAATCTGCCACGTTCAGGTTAATTTAAAGTTCTGATATTCGCTCTGTGAACGTATTACAGATAACGTAAACCCCATTACCGTGTTTAATAAGGTATTGTTAATATTTACTAAATCTGCCAAAAGCTTACATAAAACTAACGTTTTTTTTGCAGAAAACTTCTACATGCTATTCAACATGTCTCGCAAAAAATAATTTAAAGAAGACCTGGTATTCCTCTGAACTCTGGTAAAACGCTGAATTTGTCTGTGAACTTCAATAACTACATGTTAATTAAAATACGTTTCCGTTTTGTTCAATGGAAATGTGTGGGAGTTGTTTACATCAAACAGATCTATAGATTTTAATAAACGCTAAAAATAAATATAATCGCTTGTTATTGTAAAATCGAGACGAATTAAACAGATACATGCCTAGATTACATGCTATATGTGAAATTATTCAGCTTGTGAATGGTAGTCTAATTGAAATAAAATGTAATGAATTTAATTAAAAACCGAGATGCCTCGAGAAGAGTTGAGTGTCGTAGTTAACGGAAAAACGCTTCTACACCTTCTTCTTTTGGAAAGGCGTGGTGCGCGCTATTCAATTATTTTTCTTTGCAGCGCAGACGAGTACACTCGATTTCAGTAAAAGACGTGTAAATTAAAGTCTTTATATTCTCTTGGTACACTGTAAAGAAATCATAATGAAACGCAAATTTGCTCCTTTCAATGAAGAGTTCTCTAAACTTGTCAGGAGCCATAATTATATTTCTGCTTATTGTCGTGTTTAACGTCTTAAAAGTCTAAAAAACCTCTAGACTGTTAGTTGTATGAAATATCCTTAAGTTCTTAAGTCTAGTAGTTATTTCAATTTAATTATGAATTATAAGAGTTCTAAAATTTAATAAATTTACAGAACGTATTTTACTCTGTAATTGCTAGATTGTTTTCACAAAGTTATAATATCGGCAATAACAACATTTTAATATTAAATTTAAAAAAAACAGACGCCGGCGTTGTTCTTTCAAAATTAAATATGTCTGTTTACTATTGCTTCCAAATCGCTATATTTGGTTATTAAATTTACTTTGACTGTTTGACGTTAAAGTGTTCTTGTATGAGGTAAACACAAATGCGTATGATATATTAAATTTGTAGAAAGATACATATTTAGTTTAAAAACTTGTGATTTATATATAAGTTTTTCTCGGAAATTGCTTTTTTTACCGCCCCGCGTCCCACCACCATTGGCAGGGTAACTTTATTACTCCTTTCAGGAAAACCTAAGGAATAAGCCTTTTAGATTACAAGTAATCAAATTGTAATTTTTAGAAATAAGACCTTTAAAATATTTCATAAGAAATGATAGTTGAACTTCGAGCACTTCTAGTATATCCGTCATTTTACGTTTTTTGCTTTGAAGTTTTTTTTGTGAAGTCCATCTAAGTTTCAAAATTTCCGTAACTTTTGCGTCTAATTACGCTTCTGTAATTCACAACTACAGCAATAGTGTAAGGCACATTGTAAATCGAGCCTATGTAAGATACATTACCGAACAGCATGAAAAATTCATTACATTTTATTGAAATTATATACTAGATAATGCCCGACAGGGTGTAGCAAAGGCATTTTGTCAAAGAATGTGAAAACGGAAAGCTGCTGACAAGAAATGCAAATATTACGTCCTTAATCTTGCAAATGACTATTTCTCGTTGCAAATGAGACCTTTTAAATCCTAAGATTATTCTACATGCGCATATATAAAATATTTACGTAATCTTTGTGAAGTTTGACATGGTTTCAATTGCTCTTTGTGTTGATATTCAATGGTGCAATCAAAGCTCACTACAACTTGAATAATGTTCTTACCTAACCTTTCATGTCGGGTTATATTTCAAAGTTTGACATCTATGCTATGGTTGTTATATCATCTTATTTCAACTTAAAGGAAATCAAATTTCCTTTCTACATATTCACAGCCAAATGTCAGGTATTCTCAAATTTGGAGATACTCTTTGATAGCATATGAATACTTCAATACAAGGTGATATAGTTTCCTTTAATTTGACACAGCGCAACAAATGAGTAATTAAGGATAGCACGTTTGCTTTGTCGTCAGTTCGGCTGTGTCGTATTTTCCGACTTTTGTCACGTGCTTCTCTAGTTGTATGAACAACACATATATTTGGGTTATACGACAACTAATTTTAGTTGAATTTTATTCGAAAGTAATCAAACCACATTTAGAGCGTTGAAAAAAACCTTAACCAAATTTTATCCATCTTTCTATATATAAAATTCGGATCCTTTTCACTTGTCTCAGTTTTTATTGCCGCTGGGGTTTCGCAGCAAGCCAGATTAGCAAGCACCGATTATATAGGGCGCAAATTTACACGTTAATGGCTGTTAAACCACTGCAATACTTAGTACTGATTGACTACTCACCGTCAAAATTAGTCGGCAACCGGTCTGATGATAATGACCGGTACCTTAACAGCGTCGGGTGTGCAAATTCACTAACGACACTTTGATAGAGAGCGAGCAGTCATAGTGCACCTCACCTAGGGCCCAAGTCCTAGTACTAAGGATTGGGAGTAGCTTAAACTGGTAGGGGCAGCAATGCTGCGGCAGGTGCTTGCTACGAAAAGTCCTACCTGTGAACTTGACTGGTACCGCGGGGACCAAGTCCGAGCCCGCGGAATAATATCAGCCCCGTATTGGTACGGTGTAGGACTCGTCGTTGCAGTGGTGAGCTTATGCAGGCTAGGGTCGTCTTGGTGCGATTCTACGGGTAAGCTGCGTTTCAGCTCGGGTACTGATTTGCAGAGTCAGTAGAGATTTAGGTAATCTCCCCCGACCAGTGGGGACTTATGGCTCGCAGTCTGATGTCAAGACTGGTAGCTTGTTCTCGTTGAACCGCTGCTAACTAGAGCAGACGCGCGAATTAAGCGTAACTCAATCCGGTCCGAAGAAAAAGTTGGCAGATAAAGCTCACGCTAGGTTCCGCTACGTTAAACTAAATGGGTTTGCAGTAATGACCGCCCTACATCGGATTTGTTAGACCACTATAGTTAGAGGAATTAATTAGCCAATTGTTTACAGGGTATGGTTGGCTGACTGTGCGGCGAGCAGTGATTTGCGTTACGGGATCACAGTAAGCGGACGCGTGCAAAACTCGGTTACTAAACACTTTTAATGCGCAACACTAAAATCATTCCTTAACAAAATTAAACACATTATTTTGGAAAACAGATAATTATTAATATAAACATGCTAGGAATCTGTATATATTACACTTTTTATTACGAAAACACCTGCATAGGAACACCACCTATATCTTCGTTATTCTAATAAGAATGGTCGAAGTGCATTTAAAGTAAACAATTAAAACACGTAGCCGATGCCGCTGTTTTAACTAACATAAGCTAGCCTAATTGCAAATAAAGCACGCCGGTATTTTATTAAATTTCGGTGTAACTTATATTGATATTTTCTAGTAACTATAACATTATACCTTCCTACTAGATGCAGCAGAATGAACAAATCTGTAAATACTCTAATTAGAATTTACGTCGTCTTTTATAAGTTGTGTTGTGTAGAACGCTAATATTTCATAATAGTAAAATAAATCTAGCAAGTTTCTTATCGTCTATTTTGATGAGTTGTAAGGATAATCTTATATAAACACGTATAAATAATCGCTGACATGTTTCAACAACACAGAACTAATAAACGTTTTTAAGATGCTCTGTTAGTTACGCTGAATAAGTTAATATTGCTGTACGAATAGTGGCGCAACATCAGAAAACCAAAAAGATGCGCAAACTGAAAGCCATATCTATTTTATTTTATTGATTTGTCTTTATTCTTTATATGTATTCACGAGGCAAGTATAAAAAATAAAACCAATTCATATAATGTGTTTTTCATAAGAACAATTCATATCATACTTAAATTAATTTTTCAAATTTTTACAGCACATGTCATCCCGATGGCACTGCGCATGGCGGTTCCGCAATTCTTATTCGCAACAGCATCTCACATTACGAGCTACCCAAGTATCAAGCAGCACATCTCCAAGCTACTAGTGTACGAATCAACGCCCCACCTTGGTCTTACACAGCAACAGCCATCTATTGCCCTCCTCGTCATGCAATTACGCCAGATCAATATAAAAACTTCTTTCAAACCCTGGGCCATAAGTTCATTGCTGGGGGTGACTGGAATGCAAAACACACGCACTGGGGGTCTCGACTAACCACTCCCAAAGGACGCAACCTGTTTCGAGCAATGAACGACAATAACTATATACATCTTTCAACTGGTAAACCCACCTACTGTCTCACCGATACTCAGAAGATCCCTGACCTGATAGACTTTTTCATAGCTGCAGGAATCTCGAGAAACTACTTTCTTGTCGAAGAAAACTATGACCTTTCCTCAGACCACTCTCCTGTCATTACTACCCTTGGCACAGAAGTAATACCAAAACCTCTAAATCCTACTCTGGCCACACAATTAACAGACTGGGAGCAATTCCAAAAATATATTGAAGATAATATTAACTTAAAACAGCGCATAAAAAAACCTACAGATCTAGACAATGTGGTACAATACCTCACTGAATTTATTCAAAAAGCAGCATGGTTGTCCACACCGAAATCTACTGTAATACAAGCAAAAATTAACAACGTACTCCTCCAAATTCGAGAATTAATTGCTGAGAAAAGACAGGCCAGAGGAAGATGGAACCGATCACGTAATCCTGAAGATAAACGTATACACAACAGACTGACCAGAAGACTCAGCAAATTATTGAAAGAACACCAAAACTCCTGTTTTGAAAATTACATTACGAAGCTAAACAAAGAAGACCACTCTATCTGGAGGGCCACAAAGACTTTTAAGCGTCCAAAAATAAACATACCACCAATACAAAAACTAGATGGCACTTGGGCACGACCTGATGAAGAAAAAGCTGACGAATTCTCTCATTATCTGTCAGAGGTTTACTCACCATTCGATGCAGTGCCAACTGTAAACACTGGGGAAATAGTAAACTTCTTGGATATTCCATGCCAGTTGTCACCACCGATCAAGCCTTTTGCTCCAACTGAAGTAAGTACTAGATTTAACGCACTAAAAAAACACAAAGCGCCAGGGTACGATTTAATCACAGCACAAATTCTAAAGCATCTCCCAAAAAAAGCTGTAGTTCTTCTACTGACCACTATCTTCAATCGGATACTCAGCCTGTCTTACTTCCCCATACAGTGGAAATACGCTCAGGTCCTAATGATACTTAAGCCGGGAAAACCATCACATTTACCTAATTTTTATTGACCGATCAGCCTGTTGCCACAGCCAGGAAAACTGTTTGAAAAGCTCCTACTACGAAAACTTAAAGAAGATTTAGACATGAATACCCTGATACCAACTCACCAATTCGGATTCAGGGAGCATCATCGCTGGATGAGGACCCCTACATGCCACAACAATCAACAAATTTACTTAATACTCTTATGTATTTACTAGAGTAGATTGTAAATTAGCGGTTCTATCAATTAAAAAAATTTTTTTTTATTGTTGTATGAACAGTAACGTAGGCAGCCTTTAAGGTCCCCTTCTTTCCCCATTTTATTTTATTTTTTTATTTTTATATTTTTAGCTCACATCACTCAAATGCATGCAAGGATTTATAAAAAATTGGTCAATTAAGTTAGTTTTAAATAAAAATCCAGACCGAAAGCGAAAGCTAAACATATATTTTTAGTAGCATTATTTTCTTAAACCGATTTTTTTAAATCTGAAAGCGGAATCGGATAGAAAATCGTGGGGAAACACCAAACTTTCTTTTGAACTCTCTAAATCAAAAATAGGGGCCTAAAAAGATTTTTTAACATTTAGCTGCCATTATGTAACCTTGCTGATTAAGCTGATGCGAGCCAAAGTTTTACTTCTGTAAATACGTTCAGATTTATTAAATATTCGAAGATGTTAAATAAACGTTTCTGCAGTTTATTAACACCTGTAATGATTTATTCTATACTGGAATACTTAAATTACATTTTGTAAGAATTTACTCCAGTTGATGAACATTTAATAAAAAGCGAATAATTTAAAATAAATATATCAGAACTTATTTTCATTTATGATTTGTTAACATATGAAGCATTAAGAACCGTATTTTCTATATTATAGTAAACACGATGTGAAAATTACAAACAATTTATAACAGTAGATCTTAATGCAATCCATCTATAGATAAGTTTTTAAGCATCTCGAATAGCGAGTGAAATGTTAGTTGATTGGGAGGCATATTGACAACTTTAAGTATCCCTTATTCATTAAAACGCCCATTTTGTACTGTAGTGCTTCCTGCTTTAAAATTTGACAAAATATTTTTTTAATTGGTAATTGTTATTACAGTCGTTAAAGAAGTCGTCATAGAGAAGCATCTATACACACCCCTTAAATAATTAACATCATGCAAACTGTAATTCTGACAAAGAAACGTATCGTTATTAGACAGAAGCAGGCAATTCAATTTTTACTTGCTCATAGTTCAAATATAGAAAATTCTTCAGATTTGGAAACATTAGATTTGAATGTTTTAATAAAAATAAAAAACCTAATTAGTTTGCATATTATAAGACATAATGAAATTAAAAATAATAATCCATACATATATAAAAGCTCAAAGGGTTTTCTTCTCCGGTTCCTCCAGCGGCTACCGCTTCACCAATTTGGACCTTTTTTTTTCAATGAAAGGTCTCTATCCACAGATGGAACATGAAACATTTTTATATTTTTATTCTACGTCGATTGTTCGTTAATAATTATTTTAATTTATAATATATATGAAGGTCGGCTAGACGCGCGTCACTAGGGGCGCCATCTACAATACCGCCGCGTCTCATTATTGGAACTAATCACGTGACGCATTTAGACGGGTCGGCCAACGCGAGTTTGTCAGTGCATTGTGCGCTGGGGTCTTACTAGTAATTTTCTAAATTTACATAACCTTTTTTCTGGAAAACTGGAAATACGATTTTTTTTTATATATAAGTTAATATAGTTAGGGATAAACCCAATAACCCATTTTCTGTGGTATCTTCTATCAATTTTTGAAAATTAGTAATGGATGGTTCTTTGGTGAATAAACTGTAGATATTAAAAAATCCGCGTCTAAATGTCGGCAGACCAAAATCACAATTACTATAATAAAAGTTAAGGTATAATATAATTTTTTTGGAAAATTATGATTACTATGAATTTTTTTTAATATCATAAAAAAATAATAAAACATATTAAAAGTGAAAATTTTTGAACAGTTTGGAAATTTTTCGACATATTCCCGTATAACCAAATCTATAAAGATGTCCTAGGCGATAGAGATATTTAAAGATGCGGTAAAGATTACGTGATACAGGTGTAATATGTATCGGAGCTGTACTTTAGCCTATACCTTAACTGTATAGATTAAATATTTACCGCATCTATATGATATCTATACTTGTTTCCAGTACAGTTTTATCTTTATCACATCTGTATCACATCTTATTCTATGCTGTACCGCACCGGTACTTCAAGCAGGGATTTTATCTTTATCGGATCTGTAGAAAATATATACTGATTGTCTTTACAGTTGTACCTTTAACAAATCTCTACAATATCTTCATGCAGGCTATATCGCACCTGTAGCGCAATTACCGATTTTGTCTTTATCGAATCTGTGCTAAATATATACTGCCTGTCTTTACAGTTTTATCTTAAGCCTAAAACCGCTGTGTATAGCGTCAATCTAAACACTATCTTTATTTGTTGGCCTTGTGTATAAAAACGTTAAAAATGGCGCATCAACAAGATCAAGAATTTAAAGTTTACGAATTTGATGGAACCTTGGAGATTTGTGTGCTTCCTACAATTATAATAATAATTTATGACATAATCATTAACCAAGGCTGCTGTCTCCAATGTGGAGTTATTTTCGATAGGGGGATCATTTACCACAATATCTATAAACCACAAGTAAATAAAATGATAACCTTCATCATAAACTGTTATTACACCTATAACCAATACTATACCTTTTGATGTGCCTACAGCAGAGAGCATTTTCTCAGTTTTGCTGTACTTATAACGTCCAACCGCGGATTTACGGGGGGTGGGGTAGTAGGGGTAATTACCCCCCCCCCCCCAGGCCAAAAAAATCACTTAAAGCACTAGAAGTAAAGTGTTTTTGAACATGTAATTGGAAAAAAATTGTAAATAAATATATTTCATCGGCTAAAAGTTTTCCAGCGAAACACAATAAGAATGACTCAATTGCAAAGAAACTTTCTTAACGGTAAAACCTAAAACCAAGCCGGACGTTAAACAATGCATGGCTTAAGATCAGCTGTAAACCTTTATGGGGGTTTATAAACAGACCTGTTTGGAAAGTCTACTCACCAAAAAGATAAAGATATTTAAAGCTTATCCCAGCGCCAGCAGTACAAAGTACGAACCGACATCAACATGGACATATTACGTGATATTTTTTTCTTGAAATTACAATTCTGACCTCAGCAATGGCGAGAAATTCAGAAATAATGTACTTTAAAATAGTTGGTGGTAAAATAATACAAAGACATCAATTATTTCGAAGTAAGATTCTCGAAATGTCTGAACCTACTAAAACTGTTTTATATTTTATCCCCTATAATTCTTCACTGTTTATTTTTCTTAATACTTTACTCTATCAAAATAGTCTGTTTTCACGTGTTTCTTGAAATTTTAATACTATATATAATCTAACGTCGTTTATATCTGCTTTTTTCCACTTCGCTTGTAAGCGTTTCGGCATCAGTTTATTAAAAACTTAGCAAAGTTACAAACGATACACTTTACCAACTATTTATAAAATGATTTTACTCTACATTAAAATTAATGTAAAAAACAAAATTAGAAAATGAGAAACATGAAACACATTTAACTTTAAAACTTTCAAGAGCCCACAAAAATGTCTAACTTTATTATTAAGCGTCCAATGCTTTTTCTACGTAGTCCCTGTTAATCACGTTTTATCCAAGCATACTATACGCCCTTAACGAGATATTATGCAACGTCACTATAAATTTTACTGCAAAAAAAACGGTTTAACCCTAACTGTAATTCTTGGTAGTACATTTGTATCATATTGTCCATCATAACCTTCTGTAATACTCTTAAAACATTTAGCGGTCGAATCTTATAAGAGGCGAGATTAGCTCAGGGTGCAAGGAGACCGACTCACAAACCAAAGATGGCCAGTTCGATTCCCCGCTAAGGTAAAGTATGCAGCGCATTTTTAAAATTAAAAATCTATCAATAAATACATTAGTGTAAGTGAAATTAGCTAAAAAAATACAGAGGGGTTGTATAAAATATTATAAAAGAAAATATATCCGCCAAAAAAAATATTTTTTTTTTATCTAAAATTAATTGCTTGAATTATCTATACCGCACCTTAATTTGGACGATACAGCATCGGAATAGTATCTTTAAAAACCTATATCGTATCTTTACAGTACCTTCATGTGCTCTATACGCAATCTTAACTGCATCTGTACTTTAACTATATGTTGTCTGTACAGGAGCTTTACATCTTATATACAGAGTTAGTAAAGACAACTATACCCAATCGATATGTAATCTCTATCGTCGCGCTATCCATAGGGTACAGAAAGCCTGTATCGACTAAAGATTTAAATAAAGGTTCGATATAGGTTCTGTATTGTGTGGTTATACGGGTTGTAGTATACAAATTTAGAAATTAGGAAATAAAAACTTTAAAAATTGGTGTAATTGAAATTTATTAAAAATTTTGACAACTTTTGTAAAATTTTATAATTATACAGTGTGCTTGAAATTTCCATAAATTTCTGAATTTTTTTTTATTACTGAAAATAAAAATTATAAAATTTTGAAAAATTTAAAAATTAAAGAAGCGTAAGAATTTTTAATTTTTTTTTTAATTTTGATAAAGTTGTAAATAATAAAATTTTAGAAAATCCGGAAATTTCGAAAATTTCAAAAATTTTGGAAAATTAACACAACTTCGAAAATTTGAATTTATTAAAAAGTGAAAATCTTGGTTATTTCGAATATATTAAAAATTTTGAAAAGTTGTTTAAAGACCAAAAATTTTAATAAGTTGAAAAATTTTTAAACAGATAATTTTGGAAAGTTTTGAAAGGTACAAAAAATTTTTTTATTTTATCAATTTTGGAAAATTTAAAATTTCGATATATTTTGACAATTCTGAAATAACTCAAAATGTTTGTTTTTAGTATTTGTTAATTGTAAACATTATTTATTTGTGAAATCTAAAATCGATTTCATTATTTGGTTTTAGTCTTTATTTTGCCGATTATTTAATTACATGTTCAGGTAAACGACCATATGGGAACTGTCTGAAACTTATTTTGAAATATTTTGATAAGCTCGCTTTTATTTCAGCTCTATCTACATTCTTAATAAATAATGAACTTGCAAAGGCAACGTTTTATTATAAAGGAACTGAGAGAAAGGTAAATACGTATTATTTACATGTTCTTCTCATCAGACAAAGAATTTTATTAATAAGTAAATATACACATTACAGCGATATGAATATTTCTTTTTTTCGTTGATAAATGTTGCACTTATGCTCTTCTTTTATAGTTCGCGTTTTAGCGGTTCAACTATAAATAAAAATAAGAATATAATATGTATACTTTAGCTTATAATTAACTATTCTGGGCAATTAATCTTTTGTTAATGATATTTAAATGTTATAGTAATTTATTCGATTTCGAGAGCTATACTTAGCTTCATTTTTTTCATTGCTGTATTAGTTATTTACGTCACTAGTCCGGGAAGTGACATATTAAAGTATGAGTTTAGATATTTGCGGACGAGGCGACGAAAGGAGCCGAGTCCGAAATATCTAAACGAATGCTTTAATAATCACTTCACGGACGTGTATCGTACAAAATTTTATTTCATTACTGCCAAAACCATTTTTTATTTGAATATTTTCTTTTTATAAAAACGTCATTTTTAAAATTTATATTCTGTCAAATTAAACATTCGCTGTTGGTATTTCTCGTTGCTTAGCTACAAATAGATGTGTTTGATGATTTTTTCTCCAAGCAGTCCGGGAAGGGCTACTAAGCAACACTTCCCGACCTTGGCCTGTAATGTGCCATTTCCCGGACTCAAATCAATGACGTAAAGTGGTATATAGCGTACAGTATGAAATAAATTTATTTTACAGCATCCGTTAATAAGAGAAAATTGTGTCTAGCGGTACTGTGTCTTGCTTGAACATTACGTACATGTTCAAATGTGCCCATGTGCAAGATAAAACAAGCCAAGACGTATGCTCTGTCGAAACGTGGTAGGCAAAAATAAACACAACCGTAAAACTAATTTTTAATTTAAAAAAAATTATACCAAACGAATAATTTCAACCCTACTTTATCAGAAATAACGCTTTTAGGTTTTTGAGATGCACTGTCTAGAAGACGTTTTGTTAGATTTTTGCAAAATTGTAGTATTGACGTATATAGATTTTTCAGTGCATTTTAATTGCACCTTCAATGAATTAACGTATAATATTTTATTATAAAAACCAGAAGGTAATAGGGAAAGCGGATTAATGCATCCACGCTTGCTTGAACACTTTGCAATTATAGATCAACGTGAACTCCGTTTGTGCATACTCAATTGTTTAGCATAAATTCCATGCGTTGGAAACATTTGATGAATGTTAGACAGACAAGTGTTTAATCAACACCATGTATTTTCGGGATTACAGATTGCTGAAGTTTTGTGTGTTTCCCAGAAGCACCATAACTAGTTAATTTAGTGCATAACAGTAGCACCGTGTTATTGATTTTGTGTTGCTAGGTTCGAAAGCTAATACATGAAAGAATTTACATGAACTTGTGCAATTAATATGCAGTGTGTTTCAGAAATATCAATTAAAAGCTTGAATTGGTTTTCGTGAAAATTCAGCTTGGCCGTTGGCGTTTTCTCATAAGGCGACGCTTACAGCGCACGTTTTCAATAGCACTAAGTTGTCCCTCTGATAGCAAATTAAAAAATCTTGAATATAAATTGGGTCAGGTAACCCTTTATTTGAAAGATTTCTCTAAGCAACTGTTGTATAACACGTTTTTTAATATTTGCAGCTCTTACAAGATAGTTAAGTCGAAGAGCACGATGTTAGTGTAGACATTGCTTTTTGTTAAACTTTTGTTTTGACTTGAGTTTGAAGAACATTAAGGCTGTAATTGACTATAATTTCAAAAAGAGTTACATCTAATAAAGTGAGAGGTCTAAAATGAACGCAGTGCAAGAGGAAAATACTGTGTTTGCAAATATAAACATCGTGTCGAAATTTTCCTTTAAACATCTTGTTAAAGAAGCTGGTATCTACATCTTTGGCATAAGTACGCAAAGTATCTATTAGAACTAAATAAAGTGCGCCCTTTTATATTGGCACTGGTTGAAGAGCTCCAATTATCGTTTTTAGATACGGATAAGTTCGTCGTAACTGAAGACATTACTGGCATCACTTGCAGCGCATTCTCAATATGTCGTAAAATAACTTTTGGTGTGGTGCCTCGAATAACCCTATCATTAAGCCTATATATTAAATCTGTACCTCTTCCACCTTTCTGTTTTTACGGCTACCCCAGGCCCCCTCAGCAACAAGCCATGTCTGCACGCATTGATTACATAGAGCGCATGTTTTCATGTGCTAATGGCTACTAGATTACTACAGTTACAGATATAAATTAGTCAATAAATTTACACGGTATACTTGGCCGACTGTGAAGCAAGCTCCAAAAACATTAGCGTGCGATGCATGATCACGGCTAGAGGACGCGTGCATAATAAACAATTCATATAACAATAAAATAAGTTGCTCCGATAAAATTACCCATACTACAGAAGATTGGCTACAATTTGATTTTACAATTTGGTTTTACCCCGAAGCATATATCAGCTCTCAAAACAAGTATATGACTGTGGTCTACAGAAAACCATCACTGCTTTGACTGCATTGTAAACAATGCTTAGCAGTTTTAACATCCTTTGTAAATTTATGCTATTTTTTCAACATTTAAATTGTTCTTTTCACAGCAAGGTTGTAGGTTAGGTAAATTTGATTATAAAGCATTTAACAGACATTGAGTATGCTTTGCAATATGGCTACGGCGATCAGGTTTCCTTTGATGGCACATTTTACTAATTGGAGAAACATTCGCTTGAAACATTGACTAACAAAATACGATGCGATAGTACTATAACACTTTGTTTAGAAACAACCATTTTCTCGTTTTCATGAAAATATGAGCTTTTACAAATATGTGTAATTAATCATTACATAATTGTTCAGGAAAGTGATTAAAACCTGTATGGCTCTGCCTTCACAGTGTTAACGCGCTGATTAACCTCATGCATTTCATTTTACTCTGAAACATGTCTTAATTTTGGTTAACCGCCTCACGCAGACGTATATATTATTGCTAATAACAAACGAGGAAACATTTTTTTCAGTTAGATAATTGTTTATGGAATTCTACAAACAAAATAAATTCGGAAGTATGCCAAACATTAACCGCTTTTGGAGTATTTTCTAACAAAATTGTGGAATTATTATTATTAATTAATGTATTTTATTTTATTTTAGTTGTTTAGTTTCCATAAGAGAAAAATTTTCTTAATTCAAATAGTTTAATACAAAATTAAATTAAATGTTTAATGCTCTGCCTTAAAAATGTTTACTCCTTGCGTGGCTCCCACAAAAAGTGTTCGTGGGCTAAGTATCTTTAAACTGGAAAAACCTTTGTCTTGCAATAAAATCTTTTTATTAAGAAAAAAATTACATTTTCCCGTTAACTTTATGTAGGGCGACTATTCTCAGCAGTTTCCTCAATATCCAACCTCAGTCGCGCTGTCATTTAGAATATAACAGGATCGACTACAAGAATGCCGTTTTTCATTTCACTAAGCTTTTTATTTTATTTTGTTACCAATTCATCAAAAAGAAAAACAAATCAGTCATGGAAAATGCGTGCAAGATTTCTGTTTCTTTTCACACGCTTAGTCACGAAGTTCCATATTTTACGGGCAAGTTTCGTGGTGATAAAAGTGCCCGTAGCGTGAAATATTCCTTGGACAGAAAAATTTAACGTTAAAGGTCTTAAATAATGATTGTTATCTTAATACATAAAGTTAAAATTATACGTTACTCTCTTTTTCAATGGACAACGTATGTAACAGGAAGTTGTATAAAATTCTGTAGCGGGCTGGTACATCACATAACATTTATTTTAATATTAATTACCTATTGTGTAATAGGATCACGAATATTGTCTCAGTTACGCAGGCTGTTAGATTTAACGTGATGGATTAGTAACTTAGTTGTCTTTAGGGATTACATCCTGCATCGTACACTAACTCAACTATAACCTAATTTGATGTAAAATAAGATAACCCGTATCGCTTATGACAAACAAGGGTATGTAAATGGAGTTTTGTGCACAGTTTAGTACAACATAATGTTTTATTGCTATTTTATTCCACTCAATTAAGACAGATATAGCATGGAAGGTACTACGTTTGGAATTTATAAGCATAAGTTACGAAAGCCAAGTGCTTTCAATTCCGCGTAGCTCCATCTTTCTCGTGCTGTTTTAGATTCCTGTACAGGTCATAATTGCAACTTCAGTAATAACCTTTATTTAGAGCTTTTGGCTATATATACATGTGTGCGTTGTTGCTTTATTGTTGAATAAAATTGGTTACAGATTCCTATTTACGGAGTTATCAAATTTATGTGCAGATGCATTTTATGTTGCATCCATAGTATACATTTGATCGAATATTTCATATTTTAGTTAGTATTTTTTAGTAAGTAAGCAAATATAGCAAAAAAACTTCACATGGATTCATTAGACCCAATTCATCCAATTAGTTCAGCAATACACCGCAAGGTAACACACAACATTGAAACTACAAAAACCTAAACAATTCGATGAGAATATATCCGTATCATTTGTACATCAAACTTGTGATTTAAAATTTACAAAGAAGCGTAATTCAAAAAACATATTTCTTGAAATAAAGATGTAGCTGAAAGTCATTGAAGATTATATTATACAAACGTGTTCTAGCATCAAGCAAAACAACATGAAAAAGAACACAACTTTCGTATATGTTATCGGATTACCTATTTGTAGCGATCATATTTCAAAAGCTCGCGGTTTTGAATAGATTGACTTGTTTTAGAAAAAAATAAAAACACATAACTTCATTGTTTATATCAATTCAGAAAAGCTCTAAAATTATTTGTAGGACAAAAGCTAACTACAATTCTACAGCATATAATAATTACCTACTAGAAACGGTCGATATCCAGCATGCACGCTCAGTCAAATTTCACAACATAATAATAATTTGGTAAATTCTAACCGGGTGTTTTATTTTATTACCTATTCGGAAATTGTTCTAGAAATGAGGGACCACTTAGCGCTAACAAAAGTTTTCCTCGACTTCACTGATTTAACGCTAGCGCTTATAGTGCAACAGTCACATATTCTTCCAAACATCACTACGCTTACATCTGTAGCGTCTGTCCCTGGATTTAAACAATAAATCCATTTACCGCTATAGTGATAATATTTGTTAATGGTATTAACAAATGATTGAAAATTACTAAAGTAAATTAAACAAATTATGGTTGAATGTATTTAATTATTTCTGCAAATACATAAAGTCGCGCATTATCTATATAAATCTCAACAATCCGATGTGAAGAGAAGTTTTCACTGAATAATTATTAATGCAAATATTTCAACAATGTATCGGTGTAACTTATTGCTGTGGTATTAACAAACAGCCGTATTTGTTACAATTTATTTCATAGAATGAAAGTTAAATATAAAAATGTTGGGTTTCTAAATAAAATGCTGATTATATTACTAATTTACTATCTTCAGTACTCAATCGTTAAAGCTTTCCGTTCAACCTGTATTATGCTTAACGTTTTGTTTCACTGCACAGTAGTTATTCCAGTTCTCAACACTCATTATTTGTATGACGTAACACAGTCTCGTTATTTCTCTTGCATTCTGAGCTATTGTTCCTCTTCGATAAGTGTCCGCATTAGTCTCTCTAGTCGTAAAATGTGTCTTATAATCCAATTTCTTCTTTTATTTACTGTTTTCTAAAATGATCGTGTGTCTTCCGCTCTCCTCCTTTGTTATTATTTTTATACATGCGACTTGAAACAATCTTCTGAGGCACCACATCTTGAAAGCGTCTAGTGTATCTTTTACTTTCTTTCCAAATCAGTGGTCCAGTTTCGCAATCATAGAGAGCAATGCTCAATACATATGTTTTTCATAAGAGCTACCTTTTCAATAGTGTTATACTTTTCGACGTTAACTGAATAATTTATAATATTATCATTATTATACCAGCAAACACAGTTCTAGTCTCGTTTATGTTTATCATATGTATGTACCCTAGTCGTGTAATATTGGACATTCAGTTGTTTTTGTTTTAACGGTACAAAATATGTTGCTGTTGTAAGTTTCAAAGTTCCAAATACGTTCCTCTGACGTTCCCAGCACGTGCCTGGAACGTAAGTTTACATAGCGGCGACGTGCCAGTGATCGAAACCTCGCGGGTACGTCGTATCTTACTCAGCTTCAGTTTTAGTGACATTAACTTGTAAACGCCATTTGTTGAGTCAATCGTTGATTATGTTTACATTCTCCTGTAACTGTGTGATTGCCATGTTGATATCGTTGATTTGGCTGATGATGGCAGTGTCATCTGCAAATATGGCTGAACGCGGAGATGTCCAGTTGAGGAATATCGTGCACGTATATTGAACAAGATGGGCCCCAGTATAGACCCTTGGGACACTCCTGCGTTAGCCATTTTTACTTCGGATATTTTAGAGTTTATTGCGACTGCGAACGTTCAGTTTTCAAAATATGATTTGATAATACATTGGAGGTAGCGACGCAATTCAATCTTCAGAAGTTTAAACAAGAGCTATTTTTGCCACACCGCGGTGCACCGCATTAATGGTTGTTTGATATCGAGAAATATGGCAGCTGAATAATACTTTTGTACGAATTCGTGTTTAATAATATCTGTGACGCGATTTAATTGATCAATCGTGGAGTGGCGACTCCTAAATCCAAATTGAAAATTTGGTAAAATTTAATTTTGGTGGATTTATTCTAGCAGGCCCATATAATATAGTGTTTTATTATTATTTAATTTTATTGATACCAGGGAAAAATTTTATTAATTTAATTCCATTTTTAGTTAAAGAGAGTTATACACTTTAATTTGTATACAAGTATCCGGCAACTTTGCAATATAATGACAGGAATATGTTTTCTCTAAACAAATGCTTTTGGAAGTTTATTAAGTTTATTACCTGAATATGTTAACCTGACTTCTACAATAGCAAGTAATGTAATAGATTTAATAAAAAATATCAGAAAAACAGCCAGTGTATGCGAGGAAGTTCTCGCGGCGGTTGTCCGACAGCGTGTTTAGTTGTTTTTGTCGATATAAGTCAACAATTTGGAATTTCATAGAGAGGCGGTTATGATAACATGTTTACTACATCCACGTAGCTTAAACAAACTATCTAGAAGACATTTTAAATTACAACTAAAATTTGAAAAAAAGTAGCTTAATGTTTCAGTATGGATAGATATTATTCCTTTTTGTGGTTGCTATCTCAGTTTTTTTAAAGCAGCCCATTTAGTTTCCAAATTGTGTAAAATTTTTGCAAACAGTAATAGTTATTTACGTCATTAGTCCGGCAAAACAGATATTACGTACGAACAGGTAATTAATTCGGACGAGGCAAAGCCGAGTCCGAATTTTATTGCGCAATGAGTACGTAATATCTGATACCGGACGAGTGACATAACGCATTTTACTTCATATTGAAACTAAAATTTAAAAAAATTCTAATAAACCGAATCTGATTCAAACTTCCGCCAATTTACACAAACAACCGCTAGTTGGCATGGCTAGAGAGTTGCTAGGGACGCTTAGTTTGTTTACTTTGACACATAGGTTAGGTCAGTTATATTGCTTTGACATTCGCCAATAAATTAAAAAGAATGAGAAGCATTCCGAAGAAATTCTGCGAAAATCTAAAGAAGCTACGGCTAATTTTATTGTCGTGAAGTCGGAAGGGCGGTATAAAAAGGAATATGACGTGTTTACAGCATGGCGGCGGCAAAACTCTTATAATGCTGAAAAACTGATGAGGATGTTATGTTGGCATATTTGTATGATTTGGTAAGTTTTTTTTGGCATTTTAAATATTTGTATTACAACTTCTTTAATTTCTAGTCTAAAAAATTGTGGAGTAAATATTCCATGGTAAAGTCAATGTTGCTCGTGTTTGAGAATATTGACATTTCAACATTCCCGAGACTAAAACAATTTTTAAAACAGAAATCAGTTGGTCACCAGGCTAAACAGGCACAAATTCTCAGCCGAGAAGAAATTTATGATTGTGTGGAAATTCCGTCACTCCAAATTAGTGGAAATGAAAACTGTACCATTAATTTTAATTTTGCCTTGCCAAAATGTTCTTAGTGTCTTGTTTGTTTTTTTATAAATTTGTTAATAAATTTGTTCTGCAAAGGTGGCTTTGAATTGAGTACTGTAAAAACCTACTGTACTGTAATAACGCGTTTTACAGTACAGTGCAGTATGACGTAAAACGGTCTATAACAGTACAGTATGATGTAAATACTATTATGTGAGCAATCTGAAGTTATTTTTTTTTAATTATACGCAAAAGAAGTATTTGCAAAAAAAACTATTGGACTTTAATACGTTAAATGACTTTTTACTTTCCACAATCCTTTGAAATACCTAATAAATAATCTCTAGGTTGTATAATCCATACATATATAAAAGCTCAAAGGGTTTTCTTCTCCGGTTCCTCCAGCGGCTACCGCTTCACCAATTTGGACCATTGTTTTTTTCAATGAAAGGTCTCTATCCTCAGATGGAACATGAAACATTTTTATATTTTTATTCTACGTCGATTTTTCAATAATAATTATTTTAATTTATAATATATATGAAGGTCGGCTAGACGCGCGTCACTTGGGGCGCCATCTACAAAACCGCCGCGTCTCATTATTGGAACGAATGCATCACGTGACGCATTTAGACGGGTCGGCCGACGCGAGTATGTCAGTGCATTGTGCGCTGAGGTCTCACTAGTACATCATAAAATAAAATTAAAAGTGTATTTTTCTTCTCCTAAATGTTTACTTTCTGTAGTGAAACTTCTATTCCGACGGGTACAACATGGATTGAAATAACAGAAGTTATGTAATGCATAGACGCCTCCATCTTTCCAGGCAAGCCTTTAGATTCTAGCGTAAATGCGTCAGTATCAGTACGTAAATGGTCTCGAAGTGGGTTGAACGCGTTGATGCCGGCCGAAGAAGAAATAAAGGAAGTAATGAGAATGAGCTTGTCTAGATGCAAACTGAAGCGATCAATGCTCAAGTTGTGCCATCATAACAACACAACTCCAAACAAGTGTATTTTGTTGCTATGCTTATACAGTGCATTTTTTTAAGTGTGGCCATAGGATTTTACATGCTAATATTTCGACCCCCTGTTAACTTTCATTTTGATGAAAATATCTAACTCGGTTTTGCACTAAAAGTTGTAGAATTTAATACAGTATTGAAACGATTTAAATTTAATGTCTAAAAGCAACGAAGAAGCTACCAAAAACATTTTTTAGATTCCATGTAATTTTATTTTATGCGACTTTAATTTTTAGTAGGCTGAATTTTTTGTCGACATTGAGATGCAAAGCTGCAAATGTTGCCGAAATTTCACAACTAGAAGCGCCTCTTATGTATGCCGTAATATTTGATAATTGTGTTGAATTTTTATTCCTGTCAACCAAAAATTACAAATGTCAGCGAAAAATCCAGGCTACTAGAAATTAAAAAGTCGTATAGAATAAAATTTAAAAAATGTATTTGGTAGCTTCTTCGTTGCTTCTAATATTAAATTAAAATCATTTCAATAAAGTAAAAAATTCTACAACTTGTAGTTCAAAAATAACTTGGATATTTTCATGAGAACGAAAGTTAACAGGGGGTCGAAATATTAGCATGTAAAATCCTATGGCCACACTTAAAAAAACTGCACTGTATACCGAGCATACGAACAGAACATATGTATAGTGAGAGATATAATTTATAATATAATTAATTTTTTTATTTCATTAAAGACTATTTACAATCTACTCTACATGGAGTATTAAGTAAATGTGATGACGTTTAAAAAGCTTGATAGGAGAACCCATCCATCGATGGTACTCCTGTAGTACTCCTTCCACTTACGGTGCTGTTAGCAGATCACGATTTGATTGAAGATTGAATTACTTTCGAATAATATTTCGTTTCTACAAAAACGAAAAATAAACATTTTCAATTGAAATGCTGACATTTAAAATATTAACAACATTTGTACACGAAAATAAATTAGGAATTATTGAAATTCCTATGCAAATTAAGTAACCGGTAGAAGTCGCTTACTTCATAAAAAAAATTTTCTGCAACAAAATAGATCATTACAACATATTTTTGTTAAGAACGTTATTTGCTATACAAAATTGCTAGTTACGATCTTCTTGGCGGTTGCCCTATTTTTTATTAATACAAAAATTACCACAGTGCTAATTTTCAAATACAACGTTTTTTAACACATATAATGTCTCGAGAAGTGCGTTTTGCACATCGACTTGATATTTTTTTGTTTAAAAGCAGATGCATCAGCATGTTATTTTATGTTCTTATTTTAATTTCGAAAAAACATTTTTTTTGCCCAAGGAAATTACAAATATGACTTTTTGCTTTCGATGTAGTACACTTTTTACTAAGCGACGAACTTTTTTTGTTTGTAGATTTTAACATATAGATGCATCGAACAAAATTAAATATACACTTTGAGAAATACTTTCAAGCAAAAAATAAATATCATATGGCTATGATTTTGATGGTATACATTTTTTATCAGTACGCCGCGTTCCGCACCGTATGCGTAAACTTTGATAGTGCTTGTAGCTTTATACATAGAAAAATAATTTTAGATAGTTATTAATAAAACACGGAAAGAAATAATACATATATGTGACGTAATATAAAAATAATGCTGTGTAAATAAACGAGTAACATTTTCTAAACAAGTTTCCCTTGTTTCTGAATCAGGAACTTCGAGAGACCTTACTAAACTATCGTTACACTTCTATTCACTGCAGCATTTCAGTCCCTCTTTTATGTGAAGGTTTATCCATGTTTGGCTTTTATTGGTATTTTTTAATCTTAAGCTTTTATTGCAAGAATTCTTACAAGTTTGCTTGGTAGATGTCGGTAATTTTTATTAGTTTAAATAGTTTTATAATTATTGGTTGATGCTCAAACGACAAAAACATATAAATTCAAATATTTACAAGGATGTTCTCTTCATTTTACGTTCAACAAAACTTTGCTGTTTTGCGTTTAAGAGTAAATTATTTATCAAAAAATAGCAGAAAAATAAGTAGTGTGATAAATCTTGATTGTATTAACTTTGGGCAAATTATTCATAAAAAGTAGGTTAATTTTCAACATTTCACGTAACTATTGAAACGTTTTTCACGTGTTTAGTGTGATATTAGAAATACTCATGAAATACTTTATGTTTAAGCCCCCATATTCAAATCTGACATTTGTTGTTGCCTGTTTGTGTTTGAACAATGGTCGCATTGTATTTACCTAAATTCTGAAAGTTTAAAAAGTTAAGTTTCCCTCTAAGGATTTTATTATGCCGTGGGCATAAATCCATATAATTCTATTAACAAACTCATCGATACGGTTTCTCTCCATTTTATTAGTATTGATTTGCGCAATTTAAAGATGTTTTATAAAAAATTCGATTAGAATTGCAATTAACGCATCAAAACTAAAATTAATAAGTTTCTTATGCATTCTTTTAAACGTTATCAAGTGCCGTAGATTTTAAATGTAAGCGGATCATCCATCGACAGTTGAAACATTGTACCGGGTGATCGTAAAAAACATGATTCAGAGCAAGCCATGACCGAAGTGTTAAAGTTGGCAATACTTAATATAAGCCAATTCTCAAATGTTGTCAGCTGTAAAAGTTTCTGGTTAGATACATTAAGTTAAATGTATTAACCAAAAATGATTACAGCTGTCAACATTTGACAATTGGCTTATATTAAGTATTGCCAACTTGAACACTTCGGTCATGGCCTGCTCTGAATCATGTCTTTTACGATCACCCGGTATATTCTTAAAATCGCAATTAAGGGAGAGAGGTGCCGTCCTTCATTGTTTATGTATTTCATAGCGTACCGATCCTACGCTCATTTGACAACAAAATTTTATACGTAAACAGTGTACATTGCGTTTTGTCACTCAAGCTAAATGTTTTCCAGAACATTAAATATTTGATATCGTTTCTGTTTCTGTTGTGATTATTAACAATATACAACATAGTGGTCATTCCTTCGCAATATTCAGTTGTTTTGTCAAAGTCGCCTTCATTTAATTCATGATATATCCGAATTTTATAAGGGTAAAACTTCACTACTTTGCAAATTGCGCCCAGTGAAATCCAGTTAGGTCGGAAATATGACGAAAGAACTCGTTGGCAAAATGTCCTAAAACTTTCACTTGAGCTGCTTTATTTATAGCTCAGGATGAGCTCTTTTTGCATTGGCAAAATATCAACTTTTTCCAAATTTTGCAACCAACTCTAAAACATGCTAGTGAAATATGCCGGTCCAGATGATATTCGTTGAAAGCAGCATCGGTTCGCTGGGTATCCTGATTTTTGGCACAGTAAATAAAAATAATATCGATCTGTTATTAGCTGGTGTAAGCCTTTTTTAAAATTAAACAAAATTTCAAAATTGCAAATTAGGGCTCACACAATTGCTGTGACGGCTACAATCAATGTTGGGATTTGCGTTTAAAAGAAAATGCCAAACCACGATCCAGGTGTTTCTGTACGTATTTTCTTTATCGGGCAGAAACACGAACAGGCTGAGTTACTTTAATATCTAACTTTAATAAAATATTTTTATTAGCTTACGCCTTATCGCCTTTTCTCTCTTTAAATAAAAATGAAAAATAATATCCTTTTTACAACAAACCAACAAATTTATTTATAACATCGCAAACAACTGCGGAATGCTTTTCATTTAATGTGAAAATACTAATAACCGGAAAGAACTAGTGTACAGGAATAAATAAGTTACGAAAAAATAATAGTTTCTCATTATCACCTTATCCTAGAATGCCCTATTCTATTTTGTATGTCTTCTCTAAAGCTTCTCCAATCAAATAGTTTGTGCGCAATTTTTCGAAAACGAATCCAACAATTTAAAATTTCTTTCGGAAAAAAGAAGCATTTTAAAAAACCATTAATTTGAGGAACCACAAAAGACATAGTGTTATTTAACTTTTTCAAGATGACGTAGCCGGGGTGAGAGGATGAGTCTTAACGCGATGCTAACTATGTAGTCTAGTCTCTCCTCTCCCCTATAGAAATGTGACTTTTACCATATTTTACTATTTTATGTAATTAAGGTGATATGTACAGTTTATTTTCGTATATTGTGTGCGGTAATGAATTCTACGCAGTTGCATTTGTAAATAAAATGGAATTAATGCAGTATACAACTCTTTACATCTTAAATGTCTAAAATTAATAAGTATTTATATATTAAAGGGAGATCTTCGGCTTGACTTAGCTTTCGGCTGCTAGCGTGCGCCTCTGACCCTTCCTTCATTAATCGTCTTTCGCCTGTGCGCAGTCACGCCACTCCCATATTCACAGTATATGTTCGAGTGAATCCTGTTCGCTTATTAACAGCTCATATTCGTTTGAAACGCGGCCGTCAAATGGAAAACATATTTTTGTTAAGTATACACTTGGACAGGTCTGCTGAGAGGGCACTTACAAAATGTGGTACAAAAATAGTCAAAAATTTTACTGCAATATGACATTCCTTAAAATATGTACAAGCAAATGCAGCTATTGTATGATGAACACTCATTGCTCATACATTAAATTTGTAAAATAAATACAGCTACCTCAGGTTGACGTGCAGTTCTTAGATGAAAGGTATCCATTTCAGTTTGTTTATAATCATCACAAACTTAACATGGCCCGCTTCGTTTTTAAGAAGAACTAGCCGAATCCGTACGCTTGCATTACTTTCCCTTACTTCCAATATGAGAAGCTGTGATCGCTTGTGCGTTACGAAAAATTTCAGAAACTACTGGATTGATTTTAATGAAATTTGATACTAAGAGCAACGTAACAAACGGCGACAAGTTAACAACTCGTTATGCTAATAATAATAGTTAAGTGCTTTTATTTTTCGTTATCCTACGTCTTTTTTTTAATGCAGCATAAAAGTAGTACCAAAAGTAGTAGCAAAAAAAATAATTTATTTACATAAAATTGTTAAGCATATCTAGTTATAACGTAGGTAAGTAATGTAGCAATCTGTTCATGTATATTGTAAATCCGTAACTGTCTTACCATAACACGGCGACGACCTCTCACATCTCGAGACAGTTTATTAGTTTGAGCGAAGGTTTTTGTATCAGTCACGTAGGGCGGCGCGGCACGTGTAAGAGCTAAATCAAACAGATCTCAGAGGGTTTCTTCGTAGAACCTTAATAATAGTATGACTAAAGTATGACAAGTAAAGGCAATAATTATACAAATGCATAATTACTCATACGGACAGAATAAGTAGGCAGCAACAGCAAAATTACAGTAAAAAAAATAACAAAAGTTCTGCAGCAAGAGCTAAACCATACACGGTGATTACAAGAAATAAAAAAAAATAATTACATTTGCTCCTTAAAGAAGCAGGTGGAAAATATTCTGTTTATAACATCCTACTGCAAACCTCAACACACACTCAAGAAAATAGTCTAGACCTAAATAGTAATCGGCGTTGTTCTGGTCATAAATTGAATACACGTCGAATTTAACTACGTTTTAACGCAACAAATTTTAACACTTACTAAGGGAACTGGATATTAATTCTTCCTACGAAAGACCGTCTGCCAGTCTGGTTGTTTGTAATACTACAACTGTGTGAGATCTTCGCCAATGAAGGTCTACTGTTCGTGTAATTTCCATGTTATTGCGGATCGTTTAACAGTTTTTACTGAATTTTTTATGCTTATCAATTTGTAAAAAAATCCAATGACTTATAGAAAATTACATAACAAGGTTCCTTTTCTTTGAAGTTGCTAGGATCAACCGTTTACGAGATAATTAAGCATTTATATTTTAATGCGTTATTCAAGTAGTTAAAATGAGTTTTCATATTTTTGAACAGTCATCATAAAATTAGTAGATAGACTATCTAACATTATGTAAAAGGTTTCAATGTTCGACCCTAATATATTTTATAGGAAACTTGTAAATTACTACAACTTATGACTCCTTCAATATTAAATGAAAAGCACTAAAACGGTAAAACAAACAGCAAAAATTGCTGTATTACGCTCCACATAGGCCACCCCAGGTTTACCAATTTAATGTAATTATATGAAACGTAAAGCTTCATTAGCGACCACATACAAAATTTTTATGTAAGTAGCTTAACGTTGTCCAAGTATTCGTTTACAACATAGCGTTCTAAATTAACAGTTTTTGCAGCTTGAGCTGTCAAAGCTTCCAATTTAGGAGGCCATGGTTTAAAATATGTAGCGGTATCTCCGTAACGAAACGATAATATTAATACATTAGGTAAGTTAAATCGACGTAACAATTATTAGAGTTTATAACAAAAATTATAGCAAACATACGCAACCCTGAGTTTAAAAGTTAGAGTATCTAAACCTTACAGTGTTCATAAAACTCCAATCACAAATAGAATTGCAGCAAGCATTTCAAAAACTGCTTTCCAGGAATCACAATACTCCAGACAAATCAAACACCTCTAAATATCATAGCATTTTATAGAGTTAGAGCAGTGTAATAACGAAAAATACGAAAGTTAAGTTTTTCTGCAAAATCTCGGAATTTACACATAAAGTTAAAACTGCTCTAACTTTTGAACGGTTGAAGATAAAACAGTAAACTGTCATATATTCTTGAAGGAAATTTAATGCTCTACAACTTCATTTTGGATAACTTTTTCGTAGGACGAAGGGCTGAAGAGTTAGCTAGTCAAATAAGGCAAAAAAATGAGGCAACATTTTTATTTCAAAATTAGTGGATTTGATAACGGATATCTCGAAACTATGCGAGCTAGCGAAAAAATGAATGCAATCAATCTTGTAGCACATTTTATCAGCTTTCATTTTGTATAAAATGGTCTTACTGCTAGGACGCGTAGTTTCCGAGATATAAGCGGAAATCCGAAAAAAGGGACCTTCTACGTCCCCCCCCTGCACCCCGCTCACCTCCTAGGAGTGGGGACTTTTAGTATGTTTACCTCCTAACTAGTCCAAACAAAGTCCCAAAGTCAAAAATTGTGTTCTTTCCATTTCCCTCTATACCCCCCTTTTGAGCATTCATTGACTGGACTATATGTAATTTCATCTAAATAATTCATTTAGTCCGGCGCATATGTGATGCAATTATGCACTTTGTGTCACAAGCAGGGACAAAATTCATTCATGTACTAGACACTTTAAAAAACATTTTTGACGTCAGAGGCGTTCGTGATAATTAGACAGCCTCAGGCGATATTAAAAAAATATGAATTTATAGTATGACTTTAATTTAGTTCAATTTAAGTCTGTCCTAGCTCCCTAATTTAATGCGCAAAAATGAAATGCAATATTAAAAATAAGAACGAGTGTTAATTTATGTTAAAACGAATACTGGTGGCCAACCTGTCAGAGCATACGCAAATCTGTAAAGCACGCAGCAGGCTATTAACGAGGATGAAGTTAAACTTCAGCTTTCATTGGAAGATTGTTTATTACATATTAAATAAAGTTATTGTACAATAAACAAAATTGATGAAGTAAAGTTACTTATTAACTAAATTGTTCGGCTTTATATGACTGCAAAGTTTAAACAAAGCCGCATGGCCAGTTTTTAAGAAATACTGTTTTGAAAATTTCAAATATTTGAAATTTAGGTACATTTTCTACAGTAGCTCAACTAAGAATAAAAGTATCTAAAAACTAACTTAGATTTTGGTTCAACTAGTCATACTCAGTCATTCTGCTCGAGAAAGAAATTTATCAAACCCCGTTTAATAAATAAAGAGGTGCTCAACATCAAAAAATTTCGTTTTAATTCAATAAGTAAACAAAAAGGACGGGCGTACTGAAGTAATACATGAAACACGATTTTGTAAAGTTGGTACAACTACAACTGCAATATTTGAGATACATCATTTCGTTAAGTGTTTCTTTGTTGTTGAGCTACGCCAGAGGTTTTGCACTCAAAAATATTTTTGCAAAGTTCCATAAAATTATTTCGTGTATTACTTTTAAAAACCGACACAGCTGGCCAGATTAATAATACGTATTTAAACAAGTTTCCAAGGTCAAACTTGCAGTTGTGTTGTTATTTCATAATTTAAATAGGTACTGACTAAATTTTAGACTAAATATGCGGACACTGTACACAAATATATTAATAAAAAAATTTCCACTATCAGCGCCTGTTGTGGGTTCTTCAAACTTTGAGTCACCAATTACCTAATTAGTTTCCCCTCCCCCTTCATATCACACACAAATAATTTTATAAGTTAATTTTAGTACATCAAACACTGCAACATCACTGAACAACACAATTAAATTCTGATGAATATTATAAGAATAATACAGGAAGAAATCTAGTGGGTTAGAGGGAGGTTGATGCGGATGCCTCCTACCTTCAAAATTTACTTTGCGGTTTGTTGTGTACATAAAAAGAAAAAATTTCTTGTCATATGATTTGCACAGTTCTTGTGCAAAATGGCCTTTATCTGCTGGACTTATAGCTAAATTTACGCTAGATTATTTAGAAAAAAACCAACAAACAATGTCAACTGTCAAGCCTCTGTATCATTTGTGTTTATAAAATAATAACAATATAAACATACTCTAACTCACCAATAAGAATCATAAATTAAACAAAGACTTATTTAAACAGTATTCAGGTGCAATATCGTTTTTTAATTCGGTTTTCTTTGAAATATTTTTAAGGAGTTCAAGAAGAATGTGAATCTGAATGTGAAGAACAAATTTAACAAATTTTACTCTGACGAACAAAAGACCAAATGTAACGAACTTCACATAACAGAAAAATTAGTCTTTCAGTTAATATTTACTTAAATTTTTTGGAAATTGAAAAGCACTGATTCTGCCACGTTCGTATTGTGACTGGATTTTCGTGAAAAGTGTCCCAGAACACCTTAAAGTGTCAACAAATCAAATTCTAAAAGTGATTTATTGAGTTAAAAATAGATTCTTTTTATAAAAAGGAAATCGAGGGAACTTTGCTTTTCTTTCAACAGAAACAGTTCAAACCTTAGGTTTCGCTTAAAACGCGTACTTCAAAAGTTGCAAAAATTATTTTCAACGTAGAAACAAATATAATTGAAAGTACTCACCTAGTAACAAGCGGGTGTATTTTAAGTTTTTCTTTCTCAAAGTTCTGAAATAAAACAAACATAATTATATTCAATCGTTTATATCCAAAGAAACGTTTTCGTTTTTTGACTGCTATCTGCAATATATTTAAAGGCAATATAAGTAAATAATAATTAATCACTTCCACAGATATTTATTTTCACTTAAGGAAGATCAGTTATATATAAACATTTTGAGGTTAACGCCTTTTACTCAAAAACGAAGTAGCTATGTACAGGTCAACGTAACATATACTTATCCATACATATATAAAAGCACAAAGGGTTTTTTCTCCCCTTCCTCCAGCGGCTACCGCTTCACCAATTTGGACCATTTTTTTTAAATGAAAGGTCTCTATCCACAGATGGAACATGAAACATTTTTATATTTTTATTCTACGTCGATTTTTTATTAATAATTATTTTAATTTATAATATATATGAAGGTCGGCTAGACGCGCGTCACTTGGGGCGCCATCTACAATAACGTCGCGTGTCATTATTTGAACTAATGCATCACGTGACTTGACATTTCGCCGGTTCTGTCAACGCTGTCCGTCAGTGCATTGTGTGCTGGGGTAACACTAGTATGTTTTAAATATGTGTAAAACATTTATATTTGCAGGAAAAACAACAAAATAGCAACTGATACTATTGGGTTATAAGCCTAGTTATAATAATAGCCCTAGGGAAATAATGTTACTAAATTACACAGTTTTTAAAACAATGATAAATGAAAATATTTCCAAGGTTTTGGAAATTTGCAAATACATTAAGCTGGAAAACTGTTGCACGTTTTTTTTGCATAGACTCGAAGAGCTATGGATAAGGTATAATTTGGTGTATGTGCTAGTCCGGTAACTTTTCTGTGATGCCTTCTAGCTATATCAAATTCTTAAGTGTCTCACCATAACAACACTACGGGATTTTGCTTCTCGAAAAAATTTATCACCATAATACTGCGGCGGCCTCTTGCAACTTTACTCAATTTATTGATTGTTTTGGGCAATTATTTCTAATTACTGCCACCGCTGTTGCTATAATTTGGCCATTTATGGTTTAACGATAAAGATAAACTTTAAACTGTAATAAAATTTGCTTTCAGACAAGGCAAAAATGTTTTGTAGTTGTTATAACTGGACGTTCTAAATACCGATAAAGGTCGACGTCGGAACAAATAAACAGTTTTCTTTAAGGAATTAAGAAATTTCTCCAGGTTTAGGTTAATATATTTTCGTTTGTTTATTAATGGTATGAAATAATGTTGCTCTAATGCAACTACGTTACAAATTTACATTACAAGCGATTGTATACAGTTTACAAACAGTTTACCGTGTTGCGTGTGTTTAAATTAGATTGACAATTTATGCTCAAGTTTCAAAACAGGATAAGAAATCATAACAGTAACAAACTAAAACTGCTGTATTTACAGGCATTTACGATGAACTAGGTGAACCCTACAACCTACGCCTTTTTTTACTTTCCTATACTTTTACTATACATTTCATGAAACATTTCTAATTTAAAATTTTTTCAGAAATACATGTGTTGAACCTTCGGGATCTACAAAAATAACGGAATCTGATAGAAACTTTTAGGGTAAATGATGTTTTTTTTTGGAACGTACTAACGTTATCATGGCCGCTGCTATATATTTTGATAATTTTGATTTTAACGCCTTTTTACTCAAAAACGAGTTAGCAGGGATTCAGTTTGGTACTATAATAACCCTAGGGTAGCAAAACGTCACTATGTAAAAAATTCTTTTATATTAAAGAAATTGTGGCGTAAACATTTTCAGAAAACATATTGCTCGAAAACTAGCCACGATTTCTTTTAAATTTTGTAGCCTGCTGCAGACAGTAGAGATATGCTACAATTTGGTTTGTGTGCCAGTTCGCTAATTTCTCTGTTACGCCTTTTACGCATTGTATACAATCAAAAATTTATACATGTTTATTTAATAAGCGGGAGATAATAATAGTTATTTAAGTAACAAGGAATGTAAAGACGTAATAACATTTGAGGTAGGTATATACGAGCCGAGGCGAAGCCGAGGCTTGTGTCCTGCCGAGGATGTTAATAGTCGATACATTTCGTGTTACTTATTAAATTTTTCACGCTACCGGCAATGTAAGTAGGCCTACAGGTAGAAATTTAATCATATTTTTAAAAGTTCGTTTTGACAGCTGTCATCGGAATTATTTTTTAAAATCCCCATTATTCTAAGTTGTCTGTGCTTGTTACTATATCAACGAACAGTTAAAATCAACATTATTTTCCTAGAAATGTAAGTGACACTATTAAGTACCGTCGTCAAGGGTAACTAGTACACGAATGTTATCAGCCATTTACAATCCCTGTAGCTATGGATGTAAGGCCTACTTACGTTGCCAGTAGCGTAAAATAGTTATTTAAGTGTCAAGGAATGTAAGGACGTAATAAGATCCGAGGTAGGCGAATACGAGCTGAGGCGGAGCCGAAGCTTGTCGCCTGCCGAGGATGTTATTAGTCGATACATTCCGTGTTACTTATTAAATTTTTCACGCTACCGGCAATGTAAGTAGGCCTACAGGTAGAAATTTATTCATATTTTTAAAAGTTCGTTTTGACAGCTGTCATCGGAATTATTTTTTAAAATCCCCATTATTCTAAGTTGTCTGTGCTTGTTACCAGATCAACGAACAGTTAAAATCAACATTATTTTCCTAGAAATGTAAGTGACACTATTAAGTACCGTCGTCAAGGGTAACTAGTACACGAATGTTATCAGCCATTTACAATCCCTGTAGCTATGGATGTAAGGCCTACTTACATTACCGGTAGCGTGAAATAGTTATTTAAGTGTCAAGGAATGTAAGGACGTAATAAGATCCGAGGTAGGCGAATACGAGCTGAGGCGGAGCCGAAGCTTGTCGCCTGCCGAGGATGTTATTAGTCGATACATTCCGTGTTACTTATTAAATTTTTCACGCTACCGGCAATGTAAGTAGGCCTACAGGTAGAAATTTAATCATATTTTTAAAAGTTCGTTTTGACAGCTGTCATCGGAATTATTTTTTAAAATCCCCATTATTCTAAGTTGTCTGTGCTTGTTACCATATCGACGAACAGTTAAAATCAACATTATTTTTCTAGAAATGTAAGTGACACTATTAAGTACCGTCGTCAAGGGTAACTAGTACACGAATGTTATCAGCCATTTACAATCCCTGTAGCTATGGATGTAAGGCCTACTTACATTGCCGGTAGCGTGAAATAGTTATTTAAGTGTCAAGGAATGTAAGGACGTAATAAGATCCGAGGTAGGCGAATACGAGCTGAGGCGGAGCCGAAGCTTGTCGCCTGCCGAGGATGTTATTAGTCGATACATTCCGTGTTACTTATTAAATTTTTCACGCTACCGGCAATGTAAGTAAACCTACAGGTAGAAATTTAATCATATTTTTAAAAGTTCGTTTTGACAGCTGTCATCGGAATTATTTTTTAAAATCCCCATTATTCTAAGTTGTCTGTGCTTGTTACCATATCAACGAACAGTTAAAATCAACATTATTTTTCTAGAAATGTAAGTGACACTATTGAGTTCCGTCGTCAAGGGTAACTAGTACACGAATGTTATCAGCCATTTACAATCCCTGTAGCTATGGATGTAAGGCCTACTTACATTACCGGTAGCGTGAAAAATATTTTGTTTAAGCTAAACAATCGCTATATAATTCATATAACTACGACTTCAATCCCCGGTCCGTTACACTAGCTACTTAATTAGTTTATTTATTGTTAAAAAACAGTAACAAAAACAGTGGGGCAGAGTCCACGGGGTGTGCTAGTACATTTTTAAGCATATAAATTCTATACACCTTTATTTAATAAACAGAGACGATAAAACATTAACCTAAATTGCTTACGATTGATTATATAAATACTTTTAAAAATATTATGATCGTGGCCTAGGTCTTGGTCTTTTATTGTCTGGCTGTCATTCTGTTGATGCTTTTGTAGCACTCGATGAGCCCATTCTTCTTATGTGACCATACCAACTGATTGTTTGGTCATTCGCTTATATTATAATGTTGGCTTGTTCGATTAACTTCTCTAACTCTAGCTCATTTTTCTTTGATACGTGCCTTATACATTTCTACAGTTTTAATTTAGTTATTCTGCCTGAGCTAACTTGGTTTAAGTTAACCTATTTGTGTAGTAGTTCCTTTTTCCTGCTTGTATTCGTGTTTTGATTTCTTTACTTTTTAAATTTTAATCAGTAAGCTGTGATTTAATGTACATAAAGTCGGCGACTTGCTCAAATTCTTTATTTTTAACAAAACGAAAATTTCGACCGTTTCGTTTTCATTGCAATATTTGTCTTTGCTTACTGCTACAGGAACTCCCTCACAAGATGTACGAAACAGTAATGAAGTTGGTTTTCACATCGTCTTTAAATGAAATACAAATCTGTTTAGATAGATAGATAGATTATTTGATTCATTTGGCACATAGCGTAGAATATAATTACATGGGTATCAATAAATACAAATACAAATACATGAATAAATATTGCAAGAAAATAATTAAATGTAATATCACGTCGCATAAACTTGCATAAATAACAGAACAACAATAACATAAATACAATACAACAAAAATGTCTTATAATACATCACACTTTATCACATCTTATCAAATTTATATCACAGCTTGATTAACAATATATGATATTCAATTGGTACTTGGTACATAAATTAATTTTTTTTTAAATTTGTTAAAAATTCCCCTACTGAATAAAAAGATTTAGATAACAGCATCGTTTTTAATTTACGCTTAAAGATGTTCTCATTTGTGATAATTTTTAGTTCATTTTCTAATTTATTGTAGAGTTTCACAGAATTACTTAAAAATGACGTGAAGTGAACATTGTTATTTGAATGCTGTGTTCTTAAGTAATTGCTGCGAGTATTGTATTCGTGAACTTCATGATTACTATTGAAAAGTGACTTATTTTTAAAAACAAATACAATACTTTCGTAAATAAACAGACTTACCGCCGACATTATTCCAACTTGTACATAGATCTGTCTGCATAAATCGCGGTTACCAATATTAGTAAGAATGCGAATAACTTTTTTTTGAGTTTTTAATATTTCGGGTAGATATTGTGAATTCCCCTAGAATAAAATTGCATATCGTAGTATTGATTCAAAATAGGCGAAATAAATTGTCCTTAGTGTTGAAGTGCTGCAGACTGATTGCAATCTTCAAATGGCAAATATTGCTCTATTTAATTTTAATTTAAGTATTTTATAGTGTGTTTGCCATTTTAAATTTTCATCTATATGAACGCCCAAAAGTTTACATTTATCCACGAATTTGATCTTTTTGTTCTGAAAAGTTATGCTGTTCATATCATTTTTTTGCTAATATTAAAAAGAATTATATTTGTTACATTTACTAATAATTTATTGTTATTAAACCAAGTTGTAGCTTGTTGCATAGTAAGAATTAATTTGGACTCTTAATTCCTTCGGACTCTCTGCAGAGACAATACTTGTATTATCTGCGTACATAGTTACTAGACCGTCTATGTTGTATGGTAGATCATTTACAAAAATTACGAACAACAGAGGTCCCAAAATGGAGCCTTGCGGAACTCCAGATGTAACAGAGCATGTGTTTGACGTATACTCGACACATTTTCCATTAGAATAACTGCTGATCTGCACAAATTGTTTTCTGTTTGTTAAGTGTGATTTCAGTAATTGCAAAAGAACGCCGCGTATTCTGTAATGTTCTAATTTATTTAACAAAATATTGTGATTAACAAGGTCGAAAACCTTAGACAAATCACAATTAATACTAGCTGTTAATTTATTATTATTTATATTTTTATATGTAGCTGATAAAATGTTTTGTAAAGCAGTAATTGTTGACTTTTTCAGTTGATATTCGTGTTGTTCTGAACAAAAGTAATTATTTTGTGTAAAATAGTCTACAACTCTATCTTTTATGGATAATTCAAATAATTTAGAAAATGCTGGAATTATAGAAATTGGTCTAAAATTTGAAATGTCTATATTGTCTTTAGTTTTTTAGAGAGGAATGACTTTAGCAGTTTTTAACTGCTCAGGAAAAACACCGGTTTCGAAACAGCAGTTAATTATGTAAGAAATAGGTTTGTGTATATGATCTGCGACTGATTTGATAATTTTGACGGGTACATTATCAATTCCTAAAGAGTTTGAATTTTTTAATTTAATGTTGTTTTGTGAGCTACTAGGAATGCTTTTTTGTAGTTTAGCAGCCAAACCTGAAAAATGTTGGTTGAATTTATTTGCGACATTTACAGGAGTTTCGATTAAATTTCCATTTTCTTTAATAGCAATATTTACTTTCTCATCCTTAGTTTTATTAATCTCCGTTTCTATCACTTTCCAAGTTGTCTTTCTAATATTATTAGAGGATGTTATAAGAGCGTCCACGTAAAAACGCTTTGCTAGTAATATTACAGCCCTATAAATTCGCGTATATTTCAAATAATATGACTTAAGAGCAGTATTTTGAAACATTTTGTTTATTATATGAAGTTCTCGTTTGGTTTTACTAGAAATTTTAATGCCCAATGTAACCCAGCTTTTATTATTTTCTCTATAGATTACTTTGACAACCGGAAAAGCTTTGTCAAAAGCATGATCAAAAATTGAATAAAATTTGGTCATTTTTTCATTAGCATCAGTGTCGTTATTGTAAATTGGTTGCCAGTTGGCTTGTCCAATTAAACCAATAAACGTATTTACGTTTCTGCAATTAAATTTTCGTCCTTGTTTAACAGTAAAAGATCCGTTCAATTTTTGATTGTTACTTTTTATTTGAATTATTTGCAAATCATGATCAGAAAAGGCAATAGGAATATTTATGGCTTTAATTTTATTTAAATTTAAATTTGTTAAAAAGTTATGTAAGCATGTCTTAGAGTTTTTTGTTACACGTGTTGGGACGTCTATTGTTGGTCGCAGATTGTAGGATTTAAGAACAGAAATAAAATCAGTTTTATTTTTCGACTCAACTAACAAATCAACGTTAAAGTCACCGCAGATGACCATATTTCTGTAACCGGAAAGTGAATTTATTAAGGAATCTAATTTGTTAATAAAAGTTGGAAAAACACCAGACGGTGATCTGTATATAACAGCTATAGCAATGTTTGCATCTAGTAGATGAATTCCACAGCATTCAAAATCTTTTTCCGTGGTAAAACTGTTAATAAAGTTAAGAGTTTGAAATTTTAGATGTTTTTTAATACAAATCAAAGTACCCCCACATTGAAATACATTGCGCGGAATTTTTTAGAAGGTTATAATCGGCTGTTTTTAGTCTCGAATTTTACAATGTAATCGAAAATGTCTGTATTTTTAGGAAATCCTACAATGTGACAAAAATTAGCGACGACAGATGACAGTAGCAATTTTGTCAATCTCTGCGACTTACAGCTGACAGCGCCGAAATTTGTTAGATGGCACTCCAATTGATGGAACATAAGTTAATTGCGACAGAAAAAAAAGTATTTAAATTGGTGTTTTTTAATAAATAAAATTTAAATAATCAGCTAAAAAATGGCACTTAAATTATCAATGGCTGCATACTTACATTGAATATTGAATTTGCCGATTCAACTCTGTTAATATTGATTATAAAATCGACGAGAAAGCGTATTGAGGAACAAGTGTTTAAACTGCCTAAAGTTACTGTGTTCGACTATTTAGCATTGAACTTTTAAGTTTTAGTAATAACCAAATAACTGTAATAATATTAAATAGTTAAATTTAAATTTATTACGCAACTGTAATAATTTATAGTTTTGCGATAACATTTCTAAAATATTTATATATTTATTCTTTGTTGGGTCTTTTTCACAAGCTAACTACATGTAATTGTTTTTAGCGCGAATAATACTTTGTATTTAAAAAATCCGTATAATGGACTGATATTAACAATGAAATTTTAATAACTAAATGAAAAAAGACATAGTTATACATAAACGGAGATTGAGACAGACTTGGGGGGAGGCAAGGTACTCTTAGCATCCTGAAAAAGAACAGTAACCTTCCAGTCTTTATTTTAAATTTATTAGGCAACTATAGTAATTTAAATTTTTGCGTCAACATTTCTAAATTATTAAAATTTTTTTGTAAAAATGTAACCTCCAATAAGTTTTTAAACAAGCTAACCACGTGTAATTGTTTTTAGCGTACAAATAATAGTTTGTATATATAAAAAAATCCCTATGAAGAACTGATAGTAACAACGAAATTTTAAGAACTAAATGGAAAACGAAATAGTTCTACATAGATGGAGTTTGAGGTAGGCTTGGGGGGAGGCAAGGTACTCTTCTCATCCTAAAAAGAAATAGTAACCTTCCAGCCTTTATTTCAGATTTAAAAAGGTAACCATTTTCAAACAATTTATGCACCTATCCTACAGCTTATTAATGTTTTGAAATCTAATTTCTTAGTTAAAAAGTCAATAATTGCATATTGTTACTGTTACCTGCGTGCATAGTGAGTGAGCACAGGTTTCAAAAACCAGACGATTAAGATATTACTCCTTTTTACTAATTATCAACAAATTATAGATATGAAACGTATCTTGTAAGGGGCAATTTGTTTATCTTGGATAATATTATTTAAAATGATCAACTAAAACAGTTTTTGTGATTTTTAACATAATGCGAAGCCAAACTATAAAAAAATGAAAACGTACTTTTGCAAAATTTATATTTATAGTTTTTGGTAATTGTCAACAACTTTTCTTCATAACTCTTCTTTTATATCTTTTTAAATAAGGACACTTTACTCGTAAATAATTTCGAATAATGGAAGTTGAAATAATGACACGTTTTAGGGAACGACAATACCAAAACACTAAATCTAGCCATGGTGAAAACCCACAACTTATAAAAATTAGAACTGGTTAAATGACTTCTACAATAGAAACTACAGAATTAGTTTTAATAATGAAAAAATAAAAATCAGCGAAGCACTTCATCTGGACTTTTCTACATTTAAGAATTAGTTATTTATCATGTCTTTAAGAGCATTTCGGTAATAACGACTTATGGGCCAACAATGACAAAATAAAATCTGTTTGTAAAATTATGAATAAGTCCGCCCTTAAGACACCTCAGGCACATAACTTTTTTTATTTAAAGAGGTGTACGACGGACGAAGCATCAAATTGTAGATTGTTAAAACTCTTCATAAATAGCCAACTGAAAGTCAAAAAACAATTGAGTCAAGAAATTGTTATTCATCTGCACCTGATTTATTAGAATATATTTTCCCCAATTCTAAGAAAAAAAGTCCCCGGAAAAAAAGTTACGGAAAAAAACTCCGTGAAAAAAAGTCCCCTGGAAAGAAAGGCTCCGGGAAAAAAGTCTCTTGGAGTAAAGTCCCCGGAAAATAGGTCACAGAAAAGAAGTCGCCGGAATAAAAGCCTCTAGGAAAAAAAATCTAAAAAACTTTAAAAAAGAAAGGCAAAACTCATGAAAACACAGAAATGTTTTTAATGTAAAATAATTTTAAGATAAACTTGTTTTCTTATAGTGTTCATCGTTCGCAGTAAGTTTACATATTAAAAAGCTTATATTTTGATTATACCGGTAAATTCAGGGCTAGTTGAATTGCTATCTTAATACTATTGGTACATACAATAAAAAAACTGAAGCAGTTTCGGGGCAGAAAAGCAAAATTGCCGACTTCCGGTTAGCTGAAAAGCTAACTTTTTTTGGTGACTTTTCTTCCTGGAGACTTTTTTCCAACGGATTTTTTTTCCGGTGACTTTTTTCCATAAGACTTGTTTTCCAAGGACTTTTTTTCCAGGGACTTTTTTCCTCGAGACTTTTTTTCCGGAAACTTTTTTTCCGGAGACTCTTTTTTCCGTGAACTTTGTTTCCGTGACTTTTTTCCCGAGGCTTATTTTCCGCCTACCATTTTCACCGCACACTTACGAAGATTTTAACATCGTCAAACAGAGCATCTCATTACCTTCAATTTGATGTTTAATACTAATATGATTGATTACATTATTGTTTCTTCTTTAGACAGGGTGTTCCGAAATTCTTGTCCCCTAATAAATAAATATATTTTACTTTTACGAATAAGACAAAATAGTTTCTATAAATGGGTTTTTGAAGAGCTACCGCATCTTTTCTTAAATAAATTTGATTGCTTTGAACTAGGTACTTCAAATTTGATATGAAAGCATCTTCAACGGGTTGCTTCATGCTCTGTAATTTTTATCATAATCGATTTAGAGAAATTGTTTATTTCAAGATTACCTGACTACTCCTCCGTGTAAGACATTTTTAAAAAGTTGTGTGATTTTCAAATAATGAATTGGATCTAAGGATCTAAAGCCTTATATCAGATTACGTTTACAGGTTCAGAAAACTTGTTTTCCTGATAAAATGCTACCATAAAACATGTCTAACTTCTGTTCTGGTTTTTAGAGAGCTTATTTTGTCGGTGAATTATTGATATACCCACAGATTCCGAAGCTCGTCGAAACACACACCGTACACACATACATACATACAAATCTCACCCTACAGCCACAGACAGACATTTTTAAAGCCACTTTTCTGGATTCCGGGAAGTCTAAAACATGTATTTTCGTCAAAATCTCAATTTCATAAATTTTAATGAAATCAATACTTATCTATACCTATACTTAAAAATATAGAAAAAGTTTGTGTTTACTGTGAACTCTTTGTGGGGTAAAAAATAAATCATTTTTCCGTCAATGAGTGTTAGTTCTTTTTCTATCATACAAGTACACTTAGTCTCTGCACTATTTTCGGTAATTGAAATAGTAAATTATTTGTTTTAAGACATTTGTATGTTTTTTTATTGATCAATTTTCTGATTAATATAAAATAAAGAATTATACAATCGCAGACATATCCTCATACTCCTAAAAAAACTGTACACAGACGCTTATAAACATAGAAAAATGTGTTCGTAGCCAAACGTCCTTTTGTTTAAAGTCCAAAAATGTTTGCTATCAAACGGCTTGCGTTCAAACCACCCTGCGTCCAAATATCAATGTTTGCGTCCTAACGGCCACGTTCAAACAACTACATTTAAAGGGTCTAGACGGGCCGAAACCTTCTTGTACATTCCGAGCTTTCTAGAAATATGAACAAATACATCTTTTTGTGTACAAAACGGCTAAATACTATTATAGAATTATCTTGAGCCTCATGTATAAAGTTATAAAATATAATCTAAAATGATTTAAAGAAACTAGAAGTTTAGACAAGTAATGTATTTGCGTAGTAGTTTCTTAATTAAAAGTTAGGGAAGAACAACTTCGCAGCTGCAAAAAAATTCATTTCCATTTTAGTTACCTAGGTAACATTTTGAAGTCGAGCTTTTACTTTTAACCACTAGAAATTTATAATCTAAGCCTTTGGGGAAAGGCTGTTTTGTTAATCAACTATAACAGCAGCGTCGTGACAATAACAGTAACGATGTTTCATTGCGTGCTTCAGTGCTAAGCTAGAAAATTCCCTTCACAAGATCCCCCAAACCCTTAAATAGAGTGCTTGGAAATACAGTGAATGCTAATTTATTAATTGTCTTAAACCCTCGTATTTGTTGTTTTTGTAGATAAAATAGTCCTAGTACACCACATTTTAGAGGTGATCCTAAATGAAGAAGCAGCTTCCTCAGTTTAGGTGTCAGAAGTTAACTAGCGTCGCTTTGTAAGCTAAATAGACGATAATAATCCCGACACATTTTAACTTATTTTTTTTAAATTATTGTTATACTGTTCTTATAAAAATCAAAATAAAGAAAAAGATAATTAAAAGAAAGTTTGAAATATTTCTGAATCGCTAAACATTCCTCGTATATTCACTTTTCTAAATTGGTGCTATAGAAACCAAAACAACTCTTATGGGGTATACTTAAAATAAATTTTTTTGAATATAACAAATATCGTAAAAAAAGCTGTTGTTGCTAAAAAATTGCTGACCAAAAAATGATGCTTAACTGTCGAACAGATCTAAGGTATTACCAACTAAATTACTATTTTACACGTAGGAGCATAAATTTCAAAACATGGGTGTATAAAGTAAAGTCGCTGTTTTTTTGGGTTTACGTATTATAGTGTTAATAAAGTGAGCTAGCTACAACTTGATTTCCTTGATATTTGGGAACGTATTGCACATTCGGTGGATTTTCATTATTTAGTATTCTCGTAAATTTTCAGAGCGTGTAGAGGTACTACGTTATTCGAATTTCTGCTTTGTAGGTAGTTCGCGTTTCCAAAAGTAACACGCGTCAATCCACAAAATTACGTAGGGTTTTTCATAAACGCGAGTATATGTCTTATTGAGATAGCAAGTCCATATCTGTACAATTATTTTAGTTTTAAAATACTGCAAAGCCACTTCTATTTTATTTATTTATTTATCATATTCTATACCGTATAATATGTATAAATTGAAAATTCTGAAAATTTAATTATGCTTGAACCAAGTAAGTTAAAATAGTTATAAAGCAAACAAAGCCGTTATGTAAATTCCAAATATTGTTAGTGGTCGCATTGCTGTTGTATCACGTAAAGTGTAAATGCGCTGTTTATGAATATTTCAAAACTGGTATAAATGTAATATTATTATTTTAAACTTTTTAGTGGACTCATTTACGGACTAATCATTATAACGGGTGAACAAAAATTATCGAACACTGGTTCTTCATCCGTAAATATTAATTTCACAGGAACGAGTTTGTGTAGGAACACGTTTTATTGAAGGTGTGAATTACTTTATGATACTGCACCTTTTGCGCCTTATTATAATAAAATATGTATCAAAAGGTTAATTGCTACGCATGAATGATCAGAGTGCTGCAAGTCCATGTAAGCATGTGGAATGCATAAAACACACCCTTCGGGAAAATTAATAAATGTAAAATACTATGAGTTTCATTAAGACTTTACAATAATTGATTAGTACTTTCATAGGGACTCTCCCACGGGAAAAGCTAAAATGGGACCGACGTTATGATAGACGCAAGCAGTTCTTAAGACGTGGTCGTACGTTAAGGGTGCTTGGTGTGAAATAAAGAGTGTTGCCAGTTTTCAAATAACAATGTAGCGGTTGTGTTTAATTGTTTGAAGGTCCTGTGGGTACCTGCGTATTAAGCAGTAGTGTTGTGATAATTGGAGGTACGAGCAAGTACCTGCAAGTAATGGTAGTGTGACCAATGTGGTGATGTAATGATATTGTTGTTGATAAGGTATCTGAGGATATAAACAGTAGGGATGTTGTAGCACCACTGTTTGATGTTATATTGTTGATGAGGTAATATTATTGTGATTGTTATTGTTGTTGTTGTTGTTATTGTTGTTGCTGTTGTTGTTGTGGTGGTGGTTGTTTTTGTTGTTATCAGTTGTAGCAAATAATTTATTAAGCTCGTATAGACAAGTACTTGTATTCTTGGAACCTCGTAGTTAGGCTTAATTGCTGGGTCCCTCGACCTGGTTAATTAAAAGAGTATTAACCAGTGACCCCAGAACTTATACCCCGAGGACGCCGAGAGGATGGCAAATTTTCCTCTTAGATTCCTTGTGGCTAGCCCGTACATTCGGGGTGGGCAAGTCCACAACTGGTGAGCACCTTGACATGAAAGTAATATTTCATTGATCGATTTAACAATTGGCTAACTGTCATCCGATGCGTTAAGCGTCCTATTCTTCTCTTACAGGTTTTCAGCTATGTTGAGATGGTGCACTGAAGAATAATGCTGTACTACACTCAAAAAGTTAACTACTAGATGCTACGTCGGATTTTCGCAGAGGAAATACCTCCCTTGTAAGTAACATATTTTGATCATGCTTTGCTACTGTAGTTATATATTTATGCTTTACTTTTTATGTTAATACTAGTGATATTCTGAATGATGAATGTTTAATCCGTCTGCAAGCACCATAATAATTACGAGAAGTACGTAGTTGTTTGGAACAAAAGTTTTGTCGCAAAATTATTACCACATTTTATAGCTTTTCTGAATTTTTTTGGTAGTCATTTCCTGAACAACTTTTTATAGTGGTACCATTTTGTAGCAATTTTATTCTGCTCTCTTTCCTTTTAAAAAGTTCATAGATCATGTAATGATTCTTTCTAAAAAAATTGAATTGGAAATTTGTCATTTGGATCAGTTTCACATGGCCGGATCCCTTCCAGCTGTCTCAGTTTTTACTTCCACCGGGCCCCCGCCACAATAAGCCAGGTATGCAGGCATTTATATTTACAAAACGCATATTTGAATGTGGTCTTGTCTGCTGGACCACTACATTTTTAGATGTTAATTGGCCAGTGGAGTTGCAGGATATAAGAAAATGCCAAGGCGTCCATTTGGAATTAAAACGTCAGCGGCTGTAGTAAATCTTAAATTTTACTATACTCGCATTAAATAAATACTCATACGGTGTAATTGTAGCTTAAGTTCTGTCTAGATCTGTTCGTATAATTTATTTTATATACTGGTTTACTTTCATCTTACGGTATCTTTACAAACAAAAAACTCCAAAGTATTGCTTACTCAAAAATTAATAAACGATAACATAAAGCGCGAGTAAATGTTTTAAAACGATTAATCATCCGTATTTAAGAAGATATAGTAGTTGGCTGTAATTTGACCTTCCAATTTGGCGGAAATATAAGGACGACCTGGAACGGCACATGTGGAAATTTCCGAATAGCATAAAAACTGTCACAGAATTAGCCTTTACAAAAGCATACCATGAAAATTTATTGCCCCACCGTAGTCACGAATACGAAACACTAAGTTAACTAATGCACGAAGCAACTAACTGCAATGAGGTTAAAAATGTAAGACAGCTGTTCAATGCAGCAAATAGACATTGAGATTGGAAGCGATAGAAAACAGAACTAACCGCCTACAATAACGCCATAAGAAAGTCAAAACACGACAAGTAAAGGAAGTACTGCGAGAGGCTGGATGACATTTCCAGCAGTGCAGGACGTCACAAAATTCTCGTGAAAGGTTCTAACTCCAGGTTTGGAACATTAAAGACCAACTTAGGAACGTTAACAAGAACTCAAAGAGTTACTATTAAGAACATACTTTTCCGGTGCTCGAACGCTTAACACTGCTAAGGTGAACGATGACCATATTATAGACATCCTTTAATTTAAGGCATCGCGTGGCAATTGGGTGTTGGCAACTCAAGTGGTAAATATTGTTAAAGTTAAATGTGCAGAGAATACATTCAAATCATTTAGATCCAGAGGGTCAGATGGCATTCTTCCAGCATTACTGCAGATAGGTTTCTCATATATTGCTTCACCAAAGTGCGCAAGTTTTCGGGCTAATATAGCATTGAGGTATCTTTCTAAAATGTGGCGAAAGGATAAGATATTCAATTATTTTCAAACCAAGACGTACAGTATAGACCAGGCTTAGGCATTGAGACTTATTAGCTTATGTTTGTTTATTCTTAAAGCGCTGGAAATACTTCGCACGCATGCACATACACACAGACATTGCTACAGCGCTCTATTTATTGGTTTTTTAAGTTCTTTAAACGTGCTTATTAGTCAAAATGTTTATGTGGCAACTGTTTGCATAAATGTACCTTTCCTTTGAACATAACTTGTATGTCGGCGACTAAATCTAAAGTGAAAGACCTTTGATGAAATTAGACATAAATATTAAATTCTTGAAGACGAATAATAACAAATTAAATGTTTTGAATATTATATTATTTAAGTTATTTTTACATAATTAAAAAAATCAAGTACAAAAGCTTGCAAAAGTTGCACCAAAAATGCCGATGACGTAATACATAAGTACAATTTTAACAATAATTTGAGAAACGGTATAATATGTGACAAATAGTTTTCCAAGAAACGTTACTACGTTGTTATTTTACGAACTGAAGCTGTAGAGTATATATTACTTTTTATTCAACATTAAAAAAGCAAATGTAAAAACAGCAACAAAGACACAACATGAAAAGACATAAATAATATGATGCTCTAGCGACAGATATTTCGATCATGTTTATCTTATAGGTTCATATACTATTCGACCATATTGATTAATGGTTGTACGATGACTGATTTTTCTGTTTCCTTAATGTTGAATCAACAAATCTGTGTTTACTGAAAAAACATAATAATCGTCAAGTTCGTGGAAAGTTTACCAATTTATTGCAGATAGTACGGGAAAATCTCAACGTTGTAAAACATATTCAATCGATTATGGGAAAGAACACTTAGTAGAGATATATGTTGTACGTGCGGCGATTTTCTAGTAATGCTTTTCTTATGGTAAAAAGCACGTCGTAGACGCATTTGTAGTACGAATGTCGCAAATCTACCTCAACATCTTCATGAATGCTTTATCCACTTCTTTTAAAATATCGATTCTGTTCCAAATTTATTTATTAATTTATTGTGTTTTATAATTAAAACATTCTAAAAGTTATTTATATATAATTCATATTTAAACATCTGGTACCTTCAGAAGTAGTTACGATATCCGTTCGATTTCCAGGTCAGGTGTGTTCTTTTTGAACGTTTCAATCCTTTTTTAGGTAATACACTGAAAAGCTTTTAAGTCCATCTATCGCTCTTTTTTGAACGAAAAATGTAGAAAGCTCTTAAAATCCATTGTCTTTTAAAATTCACGTTTGCGGAAATATATTCGTAATGGGAGGGAGGTATTTAACAAACCCACGTAAAAACCGCGTCTCACAGATAAAAGTCATTATCTTAAATACAATTAAATGGGAGAAGCGGCCGTAAAAAGATAAGTATTGGCTTTACTTGGAGACGAGAATAATTGTTCAAGCGAGTTGTGAAGCGTCTGCGAACGACACTGAAACTAAGCGAACTGCATCTTATTCATGGAAATTGATTCGCCCAACTCAATACAATACGATACTTCCTGGTGAAGACGTTTCATGTAAATGTAAATTGCACGCAGAAGCTTAAAATACCTACATACATGCATCGTATCGAACAGTTTTAGCGGATCTTCAAAAGCAAATTGCAAGCTGTGGCACTGTGTTTCTGACGGTTCGGTATTCAATCAGCAGTCATGCGGCATTAATGGGGGTGTTTCTATGCACTCTATTATCATTTCCTAACCGAATCAGTTAAAGTATGCAGTGGTTGCTTTTACGAATTAGTAATTAACAAATGTTAGTTCACTAATTAACTAATTAGTCAGTTTCTTTCTACCTCTATACAATTTGCTAAAAAATAATGAATATTTGAGATGGCAGATTACTTTTTACTTTTCTATATTTTTAGTATACAGAAATATCAATTTCATGAAAATTTTTCGAATTTGTGATTTTGACGGAAATACATGTTTTGGCCTATGAAATAAAGAGGTTGTTAAAAGGTGTCTGTCTGTGAGTGCGCTATTTCTGTTATTTTCGTAACAGTTGCTCTAATTTTGATGTGCTTTAAAACGTGGGGGTATCTAAAAGTAAGTTATTATAAAAAAAATTCAAAAGTGAATACTAACGTTAGACAAGTTTTTTGACAGCACTTTTTTCAGAAATTTAATTTTCTAAATCTGATAGAAGACCTCAGTGCAAATCCAACGTTTTTTTCCGAACTCTCTAGCTTCTAACTGACGAGTTATTAAATGTTTTGACTTCACGCCTTATTGCTCAAAAATGAATTCGGTATTGTAATAGCGTTACCGCGACACAATGCCACTATGTACGAGAATTGTTGAAACTATGGAAACTCTAAAGTAAAAAACATTTCAAAATTTTTAATATCTCCAAATAAATATATCTCAAAAACTGGCGTACACCATTTTCTTAAATTTTGTAGATACAACTAGGTATCAACTACAACTGCTTGGTGTCCCAATCCGCTAATTTGTCTGTCACATCTTCTATAAATTTTTGAAAATACATGCTTTTTTGTTTTGAGGGACGATAACAGTAATGTAAGAAAAAGTATGGTGTTGCAACTTCCAAAAAATTCATCTTTAGAGTTGGACAATCTCGGGACTCTTTATAAGATTTACGCATAGATGGTGCTCTTAACATTTCAAATTTAAGCAATATTTCAAATTTGGCGCCATTTGATAAGTCTTTGTCACTACTTGACACTTTTTGAACCTTATTTTGTGTACAACAATTGTTCATTAAGGTTAGCTTAATTAGTTAATTTCGTTTTTACTTTTATTAACAAAATATGCAAGTAAATGAAACATAAATTCAGCATTTTTACGTAATGTTTATAGATTATAGTAGTTACTTTTGTGGTGGTTTTTAGTTGAAAAAAAAAGCATAATTCACAAAATACCAACAACCAACATTATGGGACAAACAAGTCGCCACAATAAAATGGTGGTCTCATTTACAGGCTCTACTGTAGCTAAAAAAGCAACGAAAGTTTGCAATGCCATTACACGAAATTTGTAGTTCGTTACCCTTAGTTTACAGTAAGAGTTCCAAAGTAACGTGTTACTGGGCTCATTAGTTAAAAATACGTACATACGCATTAGTTTTATCTGCAGTGAACATTCTGAAATTTTAGTTGTAAATAAGTTTTAGCATATTAGAATGCTGATGAAACTTTGACTAAATAGTTACATTCACCTTCAGAACAGCAAATAATGATAAGTTTTTGTTATTGCCCTTTGATACGCCGGCCGCACGAGCTACAGTATTTTTGCATTTTTAGCCTATAATATTACCGTGGCCATAAATAAATAAAAAAAACTTCTTACTTGTCAAATTTATTTTAAAATAAAATTGGCATTTACAGTTCCGCCATCTGTTGATAAAATTTACAAGAAACCCTGAGTTTGTCAAAGCTTGGGGATGAAAACAATTGAATAGAGTGCAAACACCAGTCTTCATTACATCACTACGATAACCCTTTTTTGTTTGGGCTAAATTTCTCGTGAGTAAAAGTGAAATATTATCCAGAACTTAAATTTTAGTTCGGCAATATTAAGAGTGATTAAGCTTCTCTCTCCTACCTAATTTTAAGCTAACAAATTTCGTCTTTGGTTTCTGTTTAGACTTAGATAAATTTGGTTTCTAACTATAGTTTTAACGTTTTAGCCTTTTTAGCGCATAATTGAACTATAAGTACAACACAGCACCCTCGTAGAAGATGCTTATATATTCGTGACGCTTGCAAATCAGTTGCAAAACCTTTTGGTATGCGCTGCTTTTAAAGATAAAGTAAACTTAATTTGAATATCTTCGGACATAAAATTATGTTAATGTAAGTCAATCTGAGTTAAATTTGAAAATATGGCAAGTAATAATTTCTAAAGTATACATATAATCCTATAGATATTCATACTGCAAAAAGCAGCCAGTGTTCTATTATGCGCCACAATTGATAGAATTAAACCAAGTAAAGTTGTTTTCTCTTACAAAAATTAAACACATTCTCAACTCAACGTTAAAACAAATTTTGGTGACTCGCACAGGACATAACCGTTTCTTTGAAGTATTCGGCAAAGTAATAAAATATGACGGCATTACCGTCGCTAACTTATAGAGAACCAATAAATCAATTTACGTAACTTTATAATTATTTAGAAATTGATTTAGTATTTTGAGACGATAATGGGATTCATTCTCGGTTATTAGCAAACCTAAACAAAATGAAAGTTTGACTTTGCTAAGAACATCTTAAGTGGAAACCAACTTTTAACACATTTTGAAATATATTGAAGATTATAAATGACGGTTATTTGCAACAGTCGTTTAACTAAGCACGTCGTTTGAGTACGCAGAAAAACAGTTAAGAATGTAATAAAAAGTATCATAAAGAGTTTTGTTTTGTCAAACTAATTATCACCTGTGTCTCTAAAGCATTATTCTATACTTTTGAAGAACTCTGTACATACGCATATATGTATGTGCGTTACATACAGGGTTTTTATTTGTGAAGATAGAGGAACGCGTGTAATTTTCTGCATATTCGTTAATCTGCTGTTTCTATTTAAATAATTGTTAAAACTTTGCTTTCTTACTAGATTATGTAAAGATGACTAATTGGATGAATAGTGCATCAGTTCGTAAAACCGAGCAACATCTATTAAAATAAAATATTATTTAATTATTATAGTGATGCAGTGTACACCAGGTTCAGTGTATGCGTAGCCACAGACAATAAATTAATCCATGTATTAATTTATTGTCTGTGCCTCTCGCTGCAAATGCAAAAATTTCGACGCAAGACCAATTTTTACTTTCCTATACTTATTAATTTCATAAAAAGGTTCGTAATCGAGATTTTAGCAGAAAAACATATTTTAAATAACAAGGTACCTAAAAAAGTTCTAAAAAATTTCTGTGTGTGGGTGGGTGGGAGCACTTCATAACTCCCGAACGAATGGCCCGATTGCGATGAGCTTTGAAATATGGAGGTGCATCAAAAATGCATCGGCAATATAAGCTTTTCAAGAAAATCCGAAACCGGAAGCGGAAGTACGGCATGTGTTTTTGGTAGCATTTTAAATCTAAAAACAGAACCATTGCAGAGAAAATGTTTTTTATCTGAACCTTTTACCTTAAAATTCGTGGCTGCTACAGTTTTTTGATAATCTTGACATTAACTCCTTATCATTCAAAAATGAGTCAACAAATCGGGATTAAATTATTTTATCGTAATAACATTAATAGAGCCACAATGTATTGTGCACAAAAATTTTCGAAAAGATAAAAACTACGAAGTGATAATTATTTTCCAAAATTTAGGAATAAAAAAATATTTGTCAAATACCGATAACGCGCCTTCTATTACATTTTTTAGGCTAGTAGAGCTTTGGATTAGCTACAATTTGATTTGTGTCCCAGTTAGCTAATTTATCTGTGACATCCTTCACAAGTTTTGGAAATCGTAAATTCCTACCCCCTTATTTAATAAACGGGGACAAAAAAGTTTTTTTACACTAAATTGCTGGTGAGAACTTAATTTTTAGGCACAACAATATTTGAGCGAGTTAGCTTTCCCTCTCGCCGCAATTTTTGGTGGATAAATTTTCCTTTACAAAAAACTTTGAAAAAGTGTTACCGTACCACCAGTTGAACGAAGTACACAAGTCTCACAGCGCGACCGAACTACGCAGCTAGTTGCTAAAGCTTCACTAATGTCTTTCTCTGTAGTATATTCAAAATTTTTATAACATTTTTACATGAAGATTTTAGTATCGCGTACTACGTTCTTATAGTATTACTGTTATGCCGCTAACTATGCTCTCGGTGCAGTGGGAAGAATGATGGAATGATGTTGTAGTCACTGTTGAGGCGTAATACGTTAATAATAAAATATTTTTAAATATATGATAAGTAACAACATGAAATGTAAAGTATAGGAAAGTCCAGGCAAAGTGCTTCGCTCATTTTTTTTCAATCGCTTTCTTTTGATTTAATTTCTATTTTTCTGTTTTTACTGTGACATTAGTCTGTTTGTTAAAAACAAATAATTCAAACTTATTTTATCGGAAAAATTGCAATAAATATTGTAAATTTGTGTAAAATGATTACCAGCAATAATCTTCCGTTAAAAATAAAAACAATAAAAAATGTACGTAATATTTTTACACAAATTTATAATTGCCGCTTGTTCTGATAAAATAAGGTTGAATTATTTTATTACAAAAAAAACAAAATAATTAATGTTACAGTAGACGACAAAACAGATATTAATTAGTATGCCGAGCAAGCAAGTTATAAGCGAAACTTTTTAGCGTGTTCTCACTGGAAGCGTAATTTAAATTGAATGATTTAACAGAAAACAAAAACGGTTGTCATGTTTAAGTTAGGAGGCATAACTCGCTATAAAAACGCCAATATTCGTGAGTGAGTTACATTAAAACCCGATATTATTATCTCGTATCTATCTTACTTCTAAGTTTCTTGTAGGTATAACTTTTACGTTTGTACTGCTTAATAATATATTCAATGCAGAATAAATCCCCTATCTTGAATTTTATACTTTAAATACCAGTTTTTATGGCAATCTCGACTTTCACAGTTTACATACTTGATGTGTAATTAACAGCCCCAAAAACCCTCGAATACCCACTTCTATACAATTCGTATAACTTTATAAAATACTTGCGCCACATTGGGTCCGCCATCTTGAATATTATAATTTAGATAGTCGATTTGTAATTGGCAACACTGAAAACTTTTGAATACCATTTTTCAGAATTCGTAGAATCAACTAAAGCCAGCAAATATATTATAAACAATTGTAAGATGTATCGTAAGTGGAGGAGAACAATTTGAGCATCGTTAAAGTTAATACCAATGTGTTTGATATAAAACTGCTGAATTCTGTGTGAAATGTTTTGTATCTGAGGTTTAGCTTTTGTTGCTTTGTATTGTTTGCTTTAAAACTAGAAAATGTTTCTGAGAATTGTTTATAATACATTTACTGACTTTGGTATTTCTTCTGTTGTTTCTGAAAAATGTTTTAAAGCCATAGCCTCTTTATTAGTAAAACATTCAAATTATAAAAATCGCTGTAAATATATTGGTATTAGAAATAAGTATAACAAAATTTATATTTTTTGAACCGCAGAAATGCCTTTTGAATGACGTCTCCGCTAACTGTGGTTTACATTAAAAATTTGTTTTTGTGTAATCGGCATTAAAATTTAAATTTTCAAAAACTCCCAGCGGCTTTCATTTTGAAAATATAGCATTTGAAAAAAACGCATTTAATTTCTCTTTAAATGCACTATGACGCTATGTATTCAAAATTCCAAAGAACGTGTTTAGAAAGTAATCTATACCGAAACAACAGGTCTAATTTCCGTTCCGGTTCCAATTAACAACCTTACAAAGAACTACCTGCACTTAAAAAACTTCCACACAATAAATCTTATAAAAATTACGCAAGGGGTTCCGAAGATATAAAGAAACGAACGCACATACGCACCCACAAACGGACATTTTAGAAAACAATTTTTTTGGCACCTTAGACCTCACAACGCGTATTTCCGTTAAAATCTGAAGTTTGAAAATTTGCATAAAATCTTAACTTTCCTTACCTCAGTAGAAGTATGGGAAATTAAAAATCGGGCCATAACATATCTATCATTTTTTTGTATACTTCATACAATTAACTATTTTAGATTATCTAATAAGAAAGCGCAGTTCGAGCTCATCATTTTCAAAGAAATAAGAAATAATGCAAAAAAATTACACACGTTTCCCTATATTTACGAATGAAAGTCGACATCCCCTATTCACTTCATTTCTAAGTGCCAATTTATAGACGCATGGAAGCAAATATTAAACCGTAAAAAAAGCAAAATTTAAAACAAAATTTAAACTTGTGTACAAAGTTCATCTAAGAAACCATTATTGATTGTGGGGTACATTCCGGGATTGATTTTAGAAACTTCCAGGGAACCACCTTTTAAAAAGGGTACCTGCATGGTCCCGCAAAATCTTCGTTATTGAAGCAAATGTACCCCAGTGAACCCCTAGCTTCTTGAAATTAAAAATGTACAAAGATAACAACGAATCATCTCTTTTATCACAGTCACACATCTAATGCAGCCTCAAGTGCACCCCAACCCTTAAAAATTCAAAATAATGAAGATGACGAAAATGGTGGCAGTTATTGAAAAAAAAATGAGTATCTGTATATAAAATACTTAATCACTTTAACAATATCTATTTATTTAAACCTTATACGTATTTCGGCATGTTTACATGCGTGTTGTTATAGCAATAGAACTTTTTTATTTATCTTGGTAATCGTCTGCAGATGACTTGATTTCTTATTCCAAAATGTCCAGTAGAGGAGAATTTAAGAGATCAATTTGCTCATTCATTAACGGTACAGTTTTTAAATGAGCAAATTGATCTCTTAAATTCTCCTCTACTGGACATTTTGGAATAAGAAATCAAGTCATCTGCAGACGATTACCAAGATAAGTAAAAAAGTTCTATTGCTATACCAACACTAACTGTTTACTTTCATATAACCTTTGACAATGGCATGTAAACATGCCGAAATACGTATAAGGTTTAAATAAATAGATATTGTTAAAGTGATTAAGTATTTTATATACAGATACTCATTAAATATGGACTTTAACGAAGTAAAGCTGGAATTAATAAATAAATTGAAAAAAAAACACTTTTAAATCACCCACTAGTACACCAACTCAGTTTCGGTTTCACACTTTGCGTGACCACCTCAAATAATGAGAGGAATATCCTCTACTTAATCAAGCGCTTCTGGAAAGTTTGAGTAAGCTAAATCAGAGAAAAAAATCATTGGACGTTTTCGAAAACGCTCTGTTTGGTAACTTCCAATACTTTTAGGAGCCTAACCAAAAGATATTGTATGCTGAGAATAGTTCATCTTAAACTATTACAAAATAAATAGTCTTCTAAACTTGCTTATATCAAAAGAGACGGTTTATATAAGCTAAAATTAGTGCACAGACTCCAAATTTCCAATTAGTATTTGCAGAAACTAAAGAACTAATTAGTATTTACAAGTAGATAGGGCATAAAATTTCATTAAGCCAAAAGGTAGTCGTAGTTGGTTTCAAGCAGGTAGCCATTTAAATATTGCGCGCTAACAAAATTTGTTGTAACGACTCTGAGATGTCTATGGCACAGTGGCTAATAAAGAGCAGGTACTAGACTAATTAAAAACTTTTACAACTTTTATTAGGTGAACGGGTTATGAGATGAGGGTAAACCTTTCTTTTGAACCTTTCTCGAGTAGCAAGAATCGAGTAAAACAAAATGCTTTTTATCTCTTTTTTAAGTTGAATGGTTTCATAACTCCGCTAATTGCAAAATACTTACAACCTCTGTAGTAAATTGCAAGTCAAATTTAAACACAATATGCATTATAAGCGTATAAGTACTTCTCCTTAACATACAATTTCATAATATTTAAACTTAAAAAAAAGTCTTAAGTTGCTAGGCTAAAAACACCTAAAACTTGATTTAGATTCTAGCATGAAAAAACTACGCATAAGGAAGGCTGTAATGTTTTTTCATTATATTAGAAAAATTTCAGGAAAAACTAACTTTCAGTGATTTAAATCGCATCATAAGTTAATGACGTCTAGAGCTCTTTATCTTGTAAATGCCGGAGTTTTAATTAAAATTCGAAAGGCTTAATTACACTTATAATTTTCCCAGACTCGCCTTCATTGATATTTTGATTAAGTTTACTTTTGACTTTGTTTTTCTACAGGAAGCGGATATACAAATTCCAAAAATAAATCAAGCTTTGAAAGCTATCAAACTCAAATATTGATCTGCTTTTTCTTTCATGGTTTGACTTCTTCGCGCATCACTGTTGAAAACTGCCCTTTAAAAGTAAAAATAGATCGGATGTTATTTAGCTGTAAAGAAGTGAATGCAACAGAATAGGAAATTGGCAATTACCAACCTGACACTAACGAAAATAGCTGCCTATTGGCTTTCAAGACACTGCAGCTTTCTCATTTTGGTCTTTGTTCACTACGCAAAGTTAATCTGGCGACGACGTTAAAGCCACACTTAAGTTGAAAACAACAGCTGGAAAGTGTAAAAAACTTTCTTTGCAGACCATCAGCGTGCTAAATCACTACTGTCTAACCAGAATGGACAGAAACATCAAAGCCAGAAGAAGCGCTGTATCGTATCTATAAGCAGTAACTGTTATGCTTCATAGCGTCCGCATTTTTATTTTCGCTATTTTCCGCATAAGTGTACAACAAAATTTTTAGAACATTTTTATTTTCTTTATTATTTTAAATTCAAAACCGCATGTAGGATTTGGTACGGCAAAAATCGGGCTTTACCTTCTGTCGCCGTAAATGAATAACATGGAAAGTAGTTAGTGGGTTTTTTTAAATGAAAAAATTTAAAATTGTTTTTTGGCCATTTGTATGTATAAGTATCGAAACGAACATAAGTCATTCAATTGGCCACAGATCCAAACAGATAATCAACAAGTGATACGACAGATGCAACAGCAGATTTTGGAAAGAGAAAAACGGCTCCTTTGAGAATTGCAAAAGGTTCAGCAGAAGAACCGGTAGAGGGATGGCCGTTTAGAAAACGAGCAGTAGTCTTTATAGGCATGAGGCGGTCTTGCTGATAACGCTTTGAATATAAGTCGAGCAGAGAAGGGCGATATCATACGTGATATAGAAAACCAGATGTTTCTTTCGAAGAAAACAGAGCTGAGCGCTTATGGCAAACGATTGAACTTGAAATTAGAACATTTCAGAAAACTTTTGGTTCTTTAGAAGAAAGACTGATGAACCACCTGACAATCTTCCAATTTATTCAAAAGCACAGTCTGCAGAACTAACTATTGTGCTACCCGCAATGCAAGAGGTATTCATCCCTTTTCTCTGCGATCCTTTCGCTATGCTGCTTTTAGTTTCTGTTTTTAGAAGTAGATGGTCCGCCGTGGAAAACGTGTTCTTTGGATGACCAGCTTTCATAGTTCCTTACTTTCGTAGCAGACCATCAATTCTGTAATTCCGCTGCAACGACCAACAATGACGACATAGACGGAAGGCTCTATGCCTCGACCAACGGTACTTCCTCCGATGCACAAAAATTTTTTGACGACTTCGTCATGTAAATGTAATTCGGGTCAGAACAATTTAAGTGTCCTGTTAGTGTATTTGCAAGTTGGGAAGAGCGTATAGTAAGCTACTTCATCGAGGCCTAGTGCAAGGAAGAAAGCAATTATAATGTGACCCTCAAAGAATTTTTGATAGCCGCAAAGTCGATTAAACACTTCCACCACAATACAGAAAAATATTTATGTTGAGAACAGACCACGCTTTCTTACGGTGGCCTGCCAATGGTTGGAATGCCTTCAGCAATATGACTCTGAATTCGCCAACGACCCGAAGGAAGTCAGTGCTGATACTTTGTGCGGTAAACAGATCTGGTAGAAGCGAGACAACATCATTGTAGAGCGAGTCACATTAGCTCCACCTGATGATCTATCGTGAAAACATTCACAGAAGATGATCTTCGCCGGGACAAAAACGTAATGCCTGATGAAGTCATCCTGCGAATTTTTTCCCGGCTGGAGTATCAAGCAGGTCCCTATTGGGAAGAAATCCCAGATTGGAATACTGAAACACATGCACTGTTTGTCCAATGATATTCATTGTACTGTAGTAGCCTTGGTGTATTGTATATGGTAACTTAGCGACTTGGTTGCTATGTACATTAATATAAAAAACAATTCAATTCATAAAAGATTTTGTATCGTGAACTTCATTAAAACTTTCTCCTCCAAATAGTGTTTTATTTAATAACTACGAACCCAAACGTTATATTATTGGTGACCCCTCCGACAAGATTTGAACACGCAAACCTTCACAAACCGCAACATTCAGCTGCTACATCGCCACAGACCTAGGATCTTCAAAACCCCACTGAATTACAAGATAAGTAACGTTTTAAATATGGCTTTAAACCGTGTTTGTATTGACTTTCCCGAATTTAACATTCAGGACGTCGATTTGTTTTTTGTACTGCTAGATAAATTTTTCCAAGTTAATGCTATTGCAGACTCTGCAGCAAAATTTGATATATTGACTTTGAAGCTTCCCCATGAAGTATTAAGTAATATACGACGGTTAGTCTTAAACAGACCTCAGCGAGCCCCATACGAAGCTTTAAAAGCTGAACTAATTCGTTTGTATAACAAACCACGGAATATTAAGATAATGTCACTTTTGACAGGTCTCAAGTTTGAAACGTCATGTAACGCACTTTTACAAGAAATTCTTAAACTTTCTCATGGTTTACAACTACCAGACGAGTTCCTTAAGAACCTACTGTTTTCAAAATTGCCTGATAATTTAAAAATACCCGCTGCTTTACTTGAAACAGATTTGGAACTTCACGAATATTCAAATAAGATCGATGAATTATTATCTGTTGTGCCGAACAATATTCCTTGTGCATCAGAGAATGATAGGTTTGATCGTCTATCTAAGGAAATCGCTAACATTAAAAATGAACTTCAAAACTCGCAACCAAAGTTTAGATCAAATTTTCAAAATAACTCGTTTGCACCATCACGATTACAAACACGTAATTTTAATCAACGTCAGTATTACAATCAAAATACACAACCTACTTCCACTCAGCAACTTAATTTTCCCAATAATAACACGCACAATTACCAAAATTTTCCAAATTTGTGTTATTACCATGAAAGATTCGGTAATAGAGCCGTTAGATGTGCCGGTCCCCCATGTTCTTTTAAAAAAAACTAAATTCGGCCGTGCCAACATCACCCAGTTGGCAAAATTTGGCTTTTCAAGGGTGCAATTTAATTTTTATTAAAGATGTATTTTCAAACATAAGTTTTTTAGTGGACAGCGGTTCAAACTACAGCTTGTTACCAAATGCCTTCTTCCACAACCACACAACACGCAATCCTGCCTCTTTGATTTCTTTATTGGCAGCGAACCAAACACAAATACAAACTTATGGTTCTAAAACACTAGCTTTAAAATTTGATTTTTCAAATCAACCAATTACTTGGAACTTTATTTTGGCAGATATTGCATTTCCAATTTTAGGGCTAGATTTTTTAAAATATCATAATTTAATGTTAGACTGTGCTGTGGGAAGAGTAGTTGACCGAGTTTCTGTTAATCGATCTATGATGTTCGACCCGGAAATTCGTGAGTCATCCGTTCTTCCACAGACTGGTGGTAATTCACCTGTTCAACAAACAACCCCTCCTACTTCAAACAAGTCACAAACGATTATAAAACATTTAAACGAATCATCTCAACATTTAAACAACTCTTCTCAACTTACAAACAAATCACAACCATTACTCCAGCCAACTTCATCACAATCAAACATCCAACCAATCTCTCAATCATCTCTCTCAAACACATCACAACTAATCACACATCCTAATCAACTTTCCAATCTTCTTTCTTCTGAACTTAACGACTACCAATCGCCTTCTACGGTAGAAGCAGATGTTAATGCTCAAGAAATTTCTTATAACTCACTCTCTTTACAATCTTTATCACCTGAACGCACTCTTTACTATAACCTTCTTCAACAATTTCCTGCTTTAACAGCGGAATTCGACATTAACACCCCTATTAAACATAATATAGTGCATCGTATAAAAACTAACGGTCCGCCAATTAGTGCAAAGTGTCGAAGACTTAATCCAACACAATTACTGTTTTTAGAAAAACATCTGCATGAACTGTTACGTGCTGGAATCATCGAGCAGGCAGACAGTCCTTGGAGTAGCCCAATACATATGGTATTAAAACCTGATGGCAGCTATCGTGTCTGTGGCGATTACAGGCAGCTGAATGCGGTGACAGTTCCGGATACCTATCCAATTCCCTTCATGCAAGACTTTACTCACAAAATATATGGATCTACAATATTTACTAAATTGGATTTAAAGAAAGCATACTTTCAAATTCCTTTGCATCCAGATGATATGGACAAAACCACAATTACCACGCCTCTTGGTGCATATCGTTACAAAAGACTTAATTTTGGCCTAAGAAACGCTCCTGCTTCCTGGTCCAGATTCGTCCAGAAGATTCTTACAGGGATGTATTACATTTATTTTTACCTCGACGATATATTAATTTTTAGTAAAACCGCGTCAGAGCATTTGCGTCATGTAAAAATGGTTTTTGAACGTCTGACTGAATACGGACTTTTGTTAAACGTTGATAAATGTGTTTTTGGGGTTAGTGAATTGGATTATTTGGGGCACAAGGTTTCATGTAATGGCATACTGCCACAAGACTCAAAAATTGAGGCGATAAAGAACTTTCCAATACCAAACGATCAAAAAAAATTGCGCAATTTCATAGGCTTAATAGGATATTTTCATAAACACATTAAGAACTGTGCAAAAATTTTGGCTCCGCTGAATTCTTTAGTTATTCCGGGTAAGGCTTCCACGAAACCAGTTGTTTTGCAAGGTAGGACGTTAGAAGCTTTTTATGAAGCCAAACAGGCACTTATTGAGGCCACACTTCTAGTACACCCGCAAGAAGGAGCTGAGATCAGTATTTCTTGTGATAGTTCCGGAGATGCTATTGCAGGCGTATTACAGCAACTACAAGATGGTTTATACAAACCTCTCGCATTCTGCAGTCGATCGCTTACGCCTACTGAAAGAAAATACAGCATTTTATCACGCGAAGTTTTGGCTATTTATTTCGCAATTAAAAAATTTCGATATTTTATAGAATATAGGACTTTTCACGTGTATACGGACGATAAACCGATTTGCTCAGCTATCAAAAGTTCGTGCGACACTTATTTACCACGAGAGTTTCGTCATTTAGAGTACATTTCTGCTTTCACCACGGATATCCGATATTTAAAGGGAAGCGAAAATATTCCAGCAGACGCACTTACACGAGTTTCAGCAATTTTACCCGAATTGGTTGATTATGATGCAATTGCACATGCGCAGGTTCAAGATGAAGAATTATTACAACTTCAGTCGAATCAAAATTTTAATTTTGTCAGAGCACGTACACCAAACAATACGTCAATATGGATCGACACGAGTCGAGGATTGTCGCGACCTTACGTTCCATTGCCATTTCGTTTTGGAATTTTCCAGCGGTTGCATGGCATGGCTCATCAAGGCACTAGGACGATGCAGAAGCAGGTTGCTCGAAGGTTCTTGTGGACTGGTATGAGAAAAGACATTCGGGATTGGGTAAAGAGCTGTTCTAATTGTCAGCAGAATAAAATAACACGACACACGAAGACACCATTGCAACCTATAATCGAACCTGATAATCGTTTTGAACAAATTCATTTGGACATTATGACCCTTCCTCCTTCGAATGGTTTTAAATATCTACTAACAATAGTAGACCGTTTTTCACGTTGGCCCGAAGCAATTCCATTAAAGAGCACCACAACTGATATTATTATACAAGAACTTATCAATACTTGGATCAGCCGTTTTGGAGTTCCAAAGATTATTTCTACGGATAATGGTCCGCAATTTATTTCTGCAACGTGGGAAAATTTTTTGAAAACTTTGGGGATAAAACATATTAAGTGCAGTGTTCAACACGCACAGAGTCAGGGTTTGGTGGAAAGACTTAACCGTACGATTAAACAAGCAGTAAGAACGACGGGGATGAGCGACTGGATAGATAGATTACCATGGATTTTATTGGCTTTGCGCTCAGCAATTAAAGAACAAGTTCAAGTGTCTCCTGCGGATGTTCTATACGGAACACAATTGCGTCTGCCCGGAGATTTTTTTCAAGACGTAGATCTTGACGATCGCACCGAGTTAACACATTTTGTTTTTAAATTACGAAAACACATGCACAACGCCAAGTTCTTTTTCACTAAGATTTTTAATAATAGCAATACTTTCGTGGATCAGCAATTAAAATCGTGCTCACACGTGTATGTACGCAACGACAGTCATACGCTAGGCTTAAAGCAGAATTATTTGGGTCCATTCAAAGTGATCTCTCGAACGGAAAAATATATGGTATTGGAGGGCTTCGGTAGAAATGGAATTGTTTCTCTAGATCGCCTCAAACCAGCTTTTTTTGTTTAAATATTTTTGTTTAGATATTATGTTCTTTTTATTTTTGCACATTTTTTTCCCTTTTTGTTCTGTTTTTTTTTTAGTGAACTGAACTTTTTCGACTCTGCTCTTAGAACCCCAAGAATTGGACACCCACCTGAAAAAACTAGAAGCAACTTCAAGCTAATTTAATTCTCTATAATGTTCAATTAAAGTTACGTTACTTGTATTGTTTTTAAAAAAGATCAGAAGTTTTTGTAGCTAAGATAGCATGCGCTTCACGTTTGGTGCGTAGCTTTTTTTCTTCTGCAAAGGGGGGGGTATTAATGTAGTAGCCTTGGTGTATTGTATATGGTAACTTAGCGACTTGGTTGCTATGTACATTAATATAAAAAACAATTCAATTCATAAAAGATTTTGTATCGTGAACTTCATTAAAACTTTCTCCTCCAAATAGTGTTTTATTTAATAACTACGAACCCAAACGTTATAGTACCTCAAAAGCCGGGTTTTTGTACTAATTGGTAGAGTGCCAATACAGGAGAGGAAACTGGTGTTGAGACAACTTAATAATGGTAATAGTAGTAAAGACTTCAGCGCAAACAAGACGGTAAAGCGCAAAGACGAAAAGTCAAGGTAGCTTACAACACTACGTCGTTGGAATGTCATTTGAAAGGGTTGGTGTGTATATTATTATACGCGTTATTTTACCAATTGGGCGGAAGCCAACCAAAAAGTCTAAATAATAGTTAAAGTTTTAGTTTAGTGAAACACGCAACATCCAGATATGAGTGCCTAAAAATTGTTTCTGACCAAATATGAAATTTTAGAAAATGTCCTGTTCCGTGAAGTAGACTGTTACTGGGAGTTAAAAATACATGCACAACTCTCCTGAACCTCCAACTCGATCAGCCCAGCAAAAAGAAACGCGTAGGTCAAATGCATGCTTTAGTTAGAATGTACCTACAAGATGCGAGCGATATCATAAATGCAGTTTTCAACCTGGAGATTTTGTGTGTCTTTATAGTGTACGACGATGATAAGAATTAAGCCCAAAGCTCCAGAGTAATTGTAAAGGTTCAATAGGGTAAGAACGTAACGGATACCTGGTGAATGCAAGTATAAGGTAAAACTACGACATCCTCAATTAACATCAACTTGACGTCTTTATCGGTCTGCCGCGGCACGAAGTATTTCTATTCGGCAAAAACTTCATCGATTCGCGAAGGAAGTCATTTCTGTGTTCGTAACAACTGAAATTTGAAGTAGAATGCAATGCAATTTTTTGTTTCTTTTTGGATTGAGTCTACCAATCACTAATTTCACATCAAATACGACTTGCTATAGTAACAATGGTGGACAACGCCGCATCTTCCAAAAGAATTAACGCGATAATCCTAGGTGTGGTTGGATAAGAGTCTGAAAATAAGCAAGTGTTGCTACAATGTCAGTGGAATAACCTGATTTGATTGGTAGAAAGCTCCAAAGTAGAACGTCCTGATTGGTTTGATTACATGTGAGTGCAATAACCAATATAGATATAATTTATGCGCATTGATCCAAAATATAGAATTCTGAACTTGTATGGTAAACTTGTTTTATTTAACACGTGAGGTGAATAGTAGTGAATAATTCTTCCTAACATTTAATTCATCAAAATCGGACTAGCCGGTGCGGATGTATGCAGAAACAACTTATGATAGAAAACGATTATAAAGGGCTCCGGTAGACTAGTGATCAGAGTTTGAGGGTTTGGAGCTACTCTACCAAAAACGAGTACATTCATGGAACTTCCCAGAGTGTGTGTTTTTCTGAATTAAGGCGTGTTGGATGTAAGAGGTGGAGCCACCGTAAATAGTAAAAAGAAATTATATAAAACATTATGTACCCTTATCGCAATTTAAAGTTACATAAAAATCCCAAATTTAACCAAAAACCATGCGTTTTGAGATATCATTTTGGCATGATTAAATACGGTATGTCTTATTAAAAGTTTAAATGCTTGACCTTTAATTAATGTTAGTCGCACTCCGACCTACTTCTTAATTACTCATAATTATTCTTTATACATTCGGGAAGTTAAATTAAAACAGCGACCTGCAACGTGTCGGATTTTAATTGGACAATCCGGTATTCCTCAATGAATCCTTTGCCTACTTCTAAAGCAAGAATGGTGTGCCTATAACAAACTTATAAAAATGGCCAAGACTTATATTATTCACGGTATAAGCAACCTTTATAGAGATTTAAACTGCTATCATGCTACCCTACTTTGTTTGTTACGGTGTGTGCATTATTATAATAGAAGCAGGAAAGCCCGAGAATCTTAAAAATGTAAATTTATAACAAGTCCATTACATGCGTTTCTCTAGACGTGGTAGGTGCTTAGAAAATAAAGCTTCGTACGTTTAGGGTGATGATGTATTTTTCTATTTTGTAGTTTAGTTAATGTTCTCTGATGTACAAACTGCGCCATAATAAATGAGCACATTTATGCTTAAGTTATATAAACTCCTTTTTGTAAATTTATCTACCTTTAGTTTTTAAATATGTCTACAGAAAACTGCTATGACATTTTGTCTTAAATATTTTTTGAGCTAGGAGTTCTGATATAATAACAAATATTTCATACATCTACAAAAAGGTAATTACCGGAAAGTACCACTAATAAGTAAGCGGCCGTCGCTCAGTAATAAGTGCGCAGATCCGGGTTCGATTTCCGACCAGGTCGTTCTGTCGCACAAAGGTAATGTGAAACCAGAGAGGTGGATTTTTCCCTAAGGAAATCTCTCCAGAGAAGAAGTGCATCGACTTCCTGTCGTTCAAAGCCCACGTTAAACTGTAAGTCCCCTATGTCTGTCTGTGCAAAATATCTACACTGTGTCCAGAAAGTAATCTCCCCCCCCCCCCCCCAACTAACTTTTGAACGACTTAATTGTTTTCTACAAAATTTGGTGTGCTGTAATGGGAAATTAAATACTATTTTTCAGATCATATTAAAATTTTGTATCGTCCAAAATGGGGACTGGGCGCCATTTTGATTTTTTTTTAAATGGTAAGGGGGGTCGAGTGACACCTCATTGGAAAGGTCCTTTAATTTTGCGTCTGATCCTAAAGTTACAAAGAAAATTATTCAGCCATAACAAAATGACAATGTTTGAAGATAAAGAGGTCTATTTAAAAAAACTAAGAATTAAAACTTAAATTAATCTTGGCACATAAAAATAGTTTATGAAATTTCTGCCTTACATTTTCATAAGTTTCTGGAGTGATAATTCTGCAAACTTCTGTAATGCGTTGCTCCAGTTCTTGAATTGTTTCTGGACGGGTTCTGTACACTTTCGATTTCAGATATTTCCATAGAAAAAAATCTAAGAAAGTTAAATCTGGGGAGTGAGCCGGCTATTCTATCAGGCCCCGCCTAACAATCGATCTGCCAAAAAAATTACCGTTGAGAAAGTCAGAACCAGGCCTATAATAATGAGACGGCGCACCGTCTTGTTGGAACATAACGTTTTTAATATTATTTCAAGCCACCTGAGATATTTGTGGAAAATTTAGTCCTGCAAATGAAAAAGTGGACTACTGGATAAGAAAATTAAAACAATTTTGCACTGAGTGAGTCCATTGGTTTACAATCCGCCATTTTGTTATGGCTCAATATTTTTCTTTGAAATTCTAGGATCAAACGCAGAACTAAAAGACCTTTCAAATGAGGTGTTACTCGACCCTGGATAAAAAAAATCAAAACAATTTTGAATTGAGTTAGTCCATTTGTTTAAAATCCGCCATTTTGTTATGGCTGAATATTTTTCTTTGAAACACTAGGATCAGACGCATAATTAAAAGACCTTTCAAATGAGGTGTCGCTCGACCCCCTTTCTATTTAAAAAAAATTTCATAATGGCGCCCAGTAGCCATTTTGGATGATACAAAATTTTAATATGGTCTGAAAATAGTATTTAATTTCCCATTACAGCACACCAAATTTTGTAGAAAAATATCAAGTCGTTCAAAAGTTAGTTGGGGGGGGGAGTTACTTTATGGACACAGTGTATATCCGCGCACCAAACACAGACGTAAGGCGCGTTCTCATGATTCGATTTTAGTTGATCAACTTTAGTGGATCAACTAAAATCGGTCAAGTTTTTGGTTCACACACATCGTACATTTCAAGCGTAAAAATTGAATCGACTAGTGAAATAAAATGGCGCCAACTACAGAAACTGTCCGTGTAGGTGTACAAGTTATTACTAATTTATTGATTCAAGACCAGTCTATGGTTCCAAAGACAGTCATGATCATGATAAAGTTCTATAAATTTAAACATAGTACTTTCCGACCACTTCATTTAAATATTATACTATTATAAATTATAATAAAACTATAACATCTCGTAAAACAGCAAGCAGACTGCAGAATGCAACACAATCGAATGATTCAACTTGACTGATAAATGTTCACACGCTTCAAACGCGATTCAACTCGTCTAAAAGATAGTGGTTGACTCATAACTTGAACGATAAAGTTTGAATGGGTCAATCTTTTGTGGAATCAACTGAACTTGACCGACAAAAGTTGAAATGTATGTTCTCACAGCAATTTTCATTCGATTTTAGTTGATCCACTAAAGTTGATCAACTAAAATCGAATCATGAGAACGCGCCTGTAGGAGAGAGTCCTGAGATGCAATAAACAATTTATTGCGATCGATCTGATATAAATTATTCATGTCTTATCCACGAAGCTAGCTTACAAACTTCTAGTCAGAAAAACAGTAATTTCAATCAGCCTTTACAGAAACTTCCAGTTTAAAATTTCTTACTGTTTCTGTAGATATTTTTTGGATACTTATTTTTTAATCCTACACCTACTATACAAACCGCTGAGACCATATGGCTCCCGTTTAACATACACACGACAATACAAATACCCCTTGCAAGGATTTGCACCCCCCAACGGATCAAGCAACTAACCTACAAAGACCGGCTAATTCTAAATACTTAATACAGCACTTTTGCTACTGCGTTAAGTACAATGTCTTTCAAATTATACGGTAAAAATTTAAATGTTGAGACATGTAAAGTGCTTTTAAATTTACAATTTAAAATGTTGTTTTTATAAAAATTAGAATTTAACATTTGATTTTTTCCCCAGACTTCAAATTTTTATCGCACTTATAAGTAATTTATTAGGTTGTTCCGTATATCTTAAAGCCTGCAACTAAATTTCACTTCTTTTATCCAAATTACACAAATTGCAGAATTAAGTGATAATTTTGAATATTTGTGCTATGGTCATTCGGAATCGTCGCGTTCTCTCTCTTTTTATCTCTCACAGACGCATTTCTTAATTTCCTTTTTCATCTAACTTTCTGTAAAAAAAAACCTGACATGTTTGCGGTAACCTGATAACATTCTTTGCGAACATGGAAAACCAACCGCAGCCACCTATATCTAGTTATCTGCAACGGAAATGTTAACTAAGAATAGATATACTTACTTTCTTTTATTTGGGAATTTGTATAATATTTGTAAAATTAAATTTTCATAACATTTAACGATGTTCTTTACTAAATCAGTCATCAAACGATATTAATTTATTGCAATTGTAATTTATTTGTTTGTGTTATTTTCAGAAATTCAGTATAAAACGTATATCCTTGAGTTCTTTTAAATTACGCTTTTGATTATTTGCTATGCTCCGACATTAATACTTCATATAATTGTGTGATTATACGGTATATTTTCGAATATCTAAAATATTAATATTTTAGGTTGAAACAAGGTCTGTAAAAACAACAATTCTACAAGAAATAATTACTGAATATGAAATAAAACTATAACAGTATGTATATTTATAAATCAGTTTTTAAATTGATAAAATGCAAAATTTAATTTCAAAACAAAGGGGTGGATATTCACTAGTCATAAAAAGCCACGATCATAATTTGTAATGCGCATTGACAGCATTGAATTGAATTATCCATTCATATTTGTAAGTCTAACTGACATGAACAGACAGACAACTTGCAATGGCATAAAAGGTTTTGTTGGTTTTGATTTTGCAGCGTAAATTAAATCAGCGCCTTGGTCTTGTAACTGTTGCTCGCGTTTCTTTGGTGTGACATAAATCACTCTGCTATAAAGCGAACTCCGAGTATTTCTTTATAAACACTAAACTGAGATTTCGAACGCCTTAAATATGTAACTCATTATTGTTCTTATTTTAATAATTTTCTCCTTTGCTTAATTAGGCAACGTTTGCAAATTGAAAACATCTTAATATTTTTGTTACGATTTTCTTCAGAATATCCCTGATATTTAGCCAAATGTTCAAATTAAAAAGAAAATTACTAAAACCATGAGTGTGTAACTGCACTTGAAATAAAATATTTAAACCTGAACGTGATCACGAAATAGGTAACAACACTCAAATGAAAGAAGGGAGAAGAAATGCTTTTTAAAATTAGCAGATGTAAAAAATAAGCTTAAATTCGTATTTTGCGACGGTAAACTTATCGACTTAAGCAAACCCGAAATCTGAATAACCCGCCGTTTATCCCTCTCATATCGGTTTTTAGAGCAGTCAGGAATTTTGGAATTGCAACTTCAATTTTTGCATAAAAGTATGAACTGGCTAAGAATAACTTCAATCTATAGAATTTGGGTTTCATTCTGATCGTGTACCTGAAAATGTACAACGGGTCAAGTGTCAGTATTCGTAAGCACGGTATGAGCGGTATAGTAGCCCATGTAGTGATAAAAAACGCGATACATACTTTACATACATACATACATTTGTGGGATTTAGTTTGATAAAAATAAAAGCAATATGAAAAATTTTACTATGTAATGTCTTTTAAGGTATCATTATTATCATCTAATATTTAAACAAATCAACGGTCAAGTTAATCTTCAAAACGGCCAAGTTCCATGGACAAAAAGAAGTATAATGATCGGCTTTTAACAGATAAACATATTAAGATTAGAAGACGCCTCAAACCGAAAAAGGAGTTTGTTTGATTAGAAAGTAGCGGATGGAAGAGGTGGTCAAAGACTACTCTCTATATACAATACATATATGTATTTATTATCAGGCTTTAGATAGACTATGTTTATTTAAGTTTCAAACTTAAATGAGAAATAATTAAAGGAACATTATTATTAAATATTGCAATTGCAAAATTGTTTCTGGTGTTAGTGGACTAGTAAGTATTGAGAAATACAAAGAGGAAAGTTAAGAATAGGGAAGGAACTATTGCACTCTTAGCCCAGCAATATCGCAAATCGATTGAAAGTCATACGTATACAACTGCGGTCTAGTAGCGGTGGCGTTGGTATGACAACTAATTCACCAAAGAACTGACGGAACCCGTGCTCTACGCCCCACGCTTTTTTGTAACTTTTTTTGAAATGTAAAAGAAAACTGCGGCGAGTTGCAAGACATCTACCGCATGCATCCCACAGTATTGTAATATGCAAATTCAGAAACTGATTGACCATGCGTAACTACTAAGTAATTGTGCAGATGATTAATAACAATATAATAAATGTACCCACTTCTCTTTCAGATTATTATAGTGTTTTAATTTTCGCATTTGATACTCTTATAACTGTAGAAAATAATGCCCTTGATTCATAGTAATGGTTATTACTTATTATTTAAAGTAAATACGGTTAGGTAGGGTTATTCTTATCTGCAATTTTGTGTTTTTAAGCTGTGTATGGTAATCCATTACTTGAGGTCGATAATATAATGGTAGGTAGTCGAGCAACATTTCCAGATATCTGCGCTCTTGAAATTCCTGCTATAATGCAATTTGTAAACCTAATTTGAGTTAAATAGGTCTTTGCGTGCGGCCTATATTTCTCTCTTTCTCTTTCTCTTTCTTTTGGTACTGAGCTGTAGCGCATCCTGTCGTAAGAAAAATTCTAGCCTGATGGAAGAAATACGTCATCTTTATCGAAAACTGTGGAGGCCTTATATATTGGTCGCTTAAATATGGAGCAGTTAGTGGAGGGGACGCCTTACCACTGACCTATATACGACGAAAACTGTACATGCCATGCTAAACCAGAGCAATCGAATGTGGCGTATTGCTCGTCTGTTGTTTCGTAATTTTATTTTTTAACTAAGCTACGTTGGTATTGCTTTAGTTGACGCAGCTGTGTAAATCAGCTATAATTACGTTTTGCAATCTAACTTACAACACTAACAGATATTAATTAATACCAAACTTAATGCAATGGTGGCTTGTTCTGCTATTTCCTGTAAAAATGGAGAAAGACAAGGTGACAGGAAAATCGTTTTAGGGGTAAATGTTTTTCCTATTATGATATTATATGCTGTTGCGTTTCATGTTCTAAGTTTTCATATAATTGGTTTTAGATTGCGTTTTCTAAACCAATTGCTTTAAATAAATGTGTTGAGGCCGTAAATACAGCAGGTTCCAAAAAAAACAGTGTTTTGTGTTCGAATCACTTTAAAGAAAGCGACTTTGGCCAGTGGTGCAGTTTGTTGGTAGTTGAGTTGGTTCACTTAAAGGTAAATTTCTGCTTGCGAAATTTTAATACCCATATTACAGTAACGCAAAATTTGTAACATCAAATGTTACTAACTTACAGCCGAGCAATATGGCCGCTTTTTTGGTTCCAATTTTGAAGGTCGCGTCCGTATAGATGCTTGGTCTAGTATATAGGACAGTGAGCCTTACCACTAAAAGTTGATCCTGATCTAATAAGTAGATATTTCAAATGAATCCTTAAAACATGTAATTAGAATAAAAATATTTAATAAATCATTATAGATGTTAATAAAGTTAGAAACGTTTGTCGTAAATCTTTAAATGTGTGCTACATCTTAACGTATTTTAACAGCAAGCAATGAAATAACATCATACTGTAATGGCCGTGATTTCATAGAAAAAATTAATAATTTGTTCCCGCTAGAAGTGTAATAATTTGTTGGTTTAAAAAGCTTAGTTGAATTCGTGTTTTCTGTCATTTAGAAAATATAGATATATTACCAGAACACGGCCGGAATATATGTGGATCGAGCTCATTTAATTGATTATGTATTGACGTTCCTATTAGATTCGTATAAGAGAAATGCTTGCCGCGTCATTATTCAGAAAGCAAATTTAATAACTTATATCGACGTGTGTTGTTTTGCTTTTGCTGCCGAACTATTATTTTTTATTTTCTTCGGTTATTTTGCTTTAAACGTTTGTTATTTTCTCGTTTATTTATTTTTTCTCGTATTTATTTTGTCTTACCCTCAAAGATCTTTTTGCTCTCTGTCGTCAAGGTAGCGCCCCCGCTCTCATAGTAATAAATAAACTGTCTCGAGATGTAAAGGTCCGTCGCCGTTTTATGGGGAGACAGTTACCAATTTATTGTATAAATTAAAATAAACAAACAATAACTAAATAGTAAATTGACCTCTATAAAAACGATAATAAATAAATGATACAATAGCAGTGCACGTACTCTTTTTTAGACAAGAAATAACCCAAGACCAATATCCATAAATAATTTGCAGGTTTTAAGTTAATCTGTTTCGCCAAACAATTTTGAGGCAATAAGCAGCTCTACATTGATTTTACATTAGCAGGTGTACATTAGCACAGCAAATAATTGATGAAGAAGTCGAACTGCATTTTTTATTAGAACGTAATGGATAGTAAATTAATAAGTAATACTTTATGCGTTGTTTTCTAAATTGTAGGAAGGGTTACACAATTTTCAAATTGAAATAAACGTATCTATAAATTCCGTAATAATATAATAATAAAATACGGAAACTTTTCATAGTTTTCCGTAGAGACTATTTTTGAACGATAAAACCATGAAATAAAAAATCGGAAACGGGTGTTTTAGCCCATGATTGCTGTAGATTTATTATAAATTTAGAATAAATTAAAACTTAAAAAAGATTAAAATCTGGAAGCGTTTCCTTACGGAGTTACAATCTCCGGAAGATAGAGTACTCTAATAAATGCTTCATACGTAGAAGGTCTCGTAATAGTTTCTTCTAAATATTTTAAATGTTTAAAGTTTTAAAAACATTTATTCTTTATACAAAAGTACAAAAAAAAACGAGTTCTTGTTGAAAACCGATAAATCAAACAGTTTTCGAGATAATTCAATGTTTTTGACAAATCGACTTGTCGTGAAAGCCAAGTGTTTTTTCGAGATGCTCAAGCAGTTTCCACAAACTTTGAGGATAAATTCTACGCATCAACGAAAAAAGTTTTTAAACGCTTGCGTCTGGAAACGCTTCATTGCGGAGTTACAGCTTTCGGAAATGGGTACAGTTTTGTTGAAACTGTTGTCTCTTCTGGCCATTCCGGATGCTGTAAGTACGCAAAAAAAGCGTTTACGGATCCATTCAGGCAATACTTGGACCTTCATCACAACTTGATTTTCCACAAAAATTCAATTATTTCAAGAGAATCTTTTTTAAGTTTTTTAGTATGGAGAATAAGATATTCTAACCAAAACTTTAAATACTGTAACAATCTAAAATATTTAGAACAAAATATTACGTGGTCCTTCCATATGAGACACACCTAATGCACGTATTTGCTGCTCCATTTTCGAGAGGCAGCAATTCCGAGATGAAGCATTTACAGACCTTTGTTTACAGGAACTTTTTTCTTTGTTTTCAGATTCTAAAGTCACCCTGAAAATATCTTACATGTAAGAAATCAACCTGTATACAAATAGAATGGTGTTTTCCAATAAGAAATGCTAAAATTCAGCCATGTTCAAGTTAAATATTTATTGTTATTAGATTTTCATAATTGTGTATGTAAATAAACTTTTTATTGGGACACAATCTTAAAATTCGCTAGACAACTTAATTGCCAAATTTATTACAAAAAAGGGATTTTAATCAGAACAAAAAAAGTTCATTGTGAGTCCTATTTCCAAAATCAATAAGTTAATGGTTAGCGAATTCATTCAATTTCAGATTGATTGCAACAGTTTCAGCAGGAATTCCCAGGTGCAGTGTTTTGGTTACCTGAAATTTTTATTTACATTAACACATTTAGCAGAGTTATTCTCTTCAACTGATAGTGTGTATAGATAACGGAAAAGTCGATGATATTGATAATATACGACAAATAATAATAAATATTCCAACAACCACTTTTTGTACTCTTGAACAGTAAGCTGATGTTTTTCTGTGTTACAAACTCATCGCCAGATTTTCCCCCAGATATACCACAACGACAACAATTCTGTTAATGGTTTTCAGAAAACTTTGACAATGATGTATTGCTAAATTTAAGTTTCTTCTCTGACGACGCTTAGTTCCATTTATCGGCGTATGTTAATTCTTAGAATATGGGAATGTGGGGTACTGAAAATACTCATGTATTTATCAATTGTTTTTGGATTGGCCTGAGTAGAAGGTGACTCATAGAGATAAGACCAATATTTATGAAAAGGTACAGCTACGACGCGGCAGCAAGACATCGACTAAATTTTATATCTCTTTGTAAACCAATTGCCTGACGACTAGCTCCAAAACGGATTCTTTCAGCAGGATTTGACTCTTTTAGATTTCTTTGTGTGGCCATATCTGAAAAAATCTATTTCTACAAATCCAGCGAATAATTTTTGAGGAACTCCACAAAAGAATTCTTGATAAATGGAAACAATTAAGCAACTCACGTCAGATTCCATCAAATGTTAGTTATAATGTGAAAGGTCTCTTGTAATAAATTCTTGTTTTATAATTAAAGGTATTCTATTTTGTTTCATTTAGACAAGCAGTGTTTTTGAACAATCTTTTTCTAAATTCTTGACTGTTTTTTTCCTCAACAACTTACAAGATCGGGATTAGTGGAATACGATACCGTGATGCGAAAATCACTTATTGCCAAAAATAACGTTTCGTGTAAAATATTTTAGAAATAGAATATATTTGTTAGTGGAAAATAAACGTTATGGAATATGTAAAATATTGTATTTTGAAAAGTACTCTTATAATATTAGTGTAAATTAAATTTCTTATTTCCCGCCTGTTACGGAGTTCTAAAGAGTGGGAGAGGTTCCATTTCAATACAGACGTGCTAGAAACAGAAGCTTAGTTTCGTATTCTACATATGTCGAATAGCCTTTCTGTCCAAGTGCGATGTTACTACTCCCCTTTATCAATTTTTCACTTTTTCAAAATATCTGAAATTTGGCTCCATCTCGATATGAAGGTGTTAAATGACAAATAGAACAACTTTTCATTAAGAAAACCTTATAGGAAGCTTTGGTCGCTTTCTGAACAGTATAACTGAATAATCGTGAAATAAATCGAACTGGAAAATGAATTTTGAGCTTTCAACAGATAAATATTGTTTGCAATTAGAAATTACTAAATCTTAACTAGCAAAATTTACAAAATAATGAAAATGTCAAATTTTGTATGAACAATTCAAAAATTTTTGATATTAGAAATTTGGAAATCTTTCGAAATTGTTTGAAATTCTCAAAATTTTGATATTTATGTGAATTTCGGAAATTTTAAGAAATACTTAATTTACAAAATTTGCAAAAATTAAAAAAAGGCCAATTCTAAATTCCCCAGAGGCACTTAAAGTTTTACAAGCTGATATCTCTAAAACTATATAAAAGATGAAGCAACAAACTGGTTTTTGATTTTATGGAACGGAAGGGATAGTGCATTAGGCTAATAGTTTGTTTTGAAAATTTAAATATTTTAATTGACATACATGGTGGGTGTTTTTAAAAAAAATCAAAACTTGGAAATTTGTAAATTGAAAATTTTCCTAATTGTCAAATTTAGTAGATTCAAAATTTTTGGATATGAAATTCTAAAATGCTAAAAATTTTGAAAATTTTAGCCAATTAAAATATTTTCAGTTTTCGATATTTTCTAAATTTATAATTTTGGGATTTGTTTTCAAAACTGTTGTATTTCAACAATTTTAAAAAGTTATACACTTTCGAAAATTTAAAAATTATTTAGGTTTGAGATTTTTCAATAATTTCAAAATATTAAAATTTTTAATGAGTATCTGTATATAAAATACTTAATCACTTTAACAATATCTATTTATTTAAACCTTATACGTATTTCGGCATGTTTACATGCCATTGTCAAAGGTTATATGAAAGTAAACAGTTAGTGTTGTTATAGCAATAGAACTTTTTTACTTATCTTGGTTATCGTCTGCAGATGACTTGATTTCTTATTCCAAAATGTCCAGTAGAGGAGAATTTAAGAGATCAATTTGCTCATTCATTAACGGTACAGTTTTTAAATGTTTGTGAAGTTCAAAAGCTTCTAGTATATCTAATTAACGACGTAAAGCTGGAATTAATAAATAAATTAATTTTTAATAATTTTCAATTTTTTAGACTCGAAATTTTAGAAACATTTTTTGAAATTCTAAACTTTTTAATTATTTTAATAATTCTCTATTTTCAATGTTTGGCATCTTCGAAATTTACGGGTTTAAAGGTTTAATTTTTTCAAGATTTATAAATTGTAAAAATTTGGACTATTTTCAGTGATATTTTTTTTTCATTTGAAAACATGTCAAAAATATAACTTATCTTTTATTTAAAACACACTACTTGAATGTTCTTGTTAAATATTCTAATGAAATAATTATTTAACAGTTCAATTAGACATTAGAAAGAAGACAACTTTTTAATGATATGGAAGCGAAGCGGTCGTCTTCGAGCCATAGCTGCCAGATCATTTTAAAATTTATAAAAATAACAAAATGGGTTAATATGTATTTAACCCAGAAAATAGGAAAAGAAGCAGCAGGTTTATGCGAGAAAAGTTTCCTTACGGACAGCTTTTTATAGTTATGATATAACAACATAACCGCCTGACAACTAAATGTGAAAGTGAGTGTCGTCTGAACACCTACTCTAATTTTTTTAAACGCACGTAGGTACTTCTCCAAGGCAACGTGTCGTAATGTTGAGGCTTAAAACTATTGTAACATTTTGACTTCTAGCGACTTGCAATAAGGTCTGTACATGCACAATGGCCGTAATGTGGAGAGACATCTATAGACAGGACGCTTCTCTCTTCGTACTCGTTTGCATTTGTAATGTTCTTCTGCAGATAAATAGGTTTAGAACTTTTGAAATTTTCCTGAATACGTGTTTGTACTAACAAGAATACTGCAGAAGAGGTAAAAGGTAAGCACTTAGGATAAACAGCTTAAAGAATAAGACATTTTTCTCTCTTAAAAGTTTATAGCTTGAGACTTTATAAGTTGGAATAATGAAATCACAAGTGTCCTTAATAATATAATATTTGTGTGCAATATTAATTTAAAAAAAAATAGTAAATATCTATAGATGATGTTATTTTAAAACATATTTCAAAAGATGACAGAGAAAAAAGCTCATCCGGTTAATTTACAAGGATGTTTGCATTAAGGTCTTGTGAAATAATAGGAAGCTTATCGTTTGGAAATTTTACTACTCTGAACTTGGCGACCCATAAAAAACATTACTCTACCACTCCCGTTGTTCTCTACGGTTCTTTATTTTGTTAACGGGACGCGATGAAAAACATTTAAATTTGATATATTTTTGTAGAAATGATGTATGAAGGAAAATTCGAATTACGGATTGGATTTTTCATAAAATTCCGATCTCTATTGATTTCTTTTGCTTGATTTATTTTGCGAGTGATTATTCACCGAAGTGATTATTTGCAAGAGTGATTTTTAAGAAAGTGATTTTTGTCGGCGGGGTTTCGTTTAGGGTGATTATTGATTGGAGTTGTTTTTGTTGGCGTGATTTTGACCGGAGTGATTTTAGCGGGATATGGATGTCGTCAAGACTAAATTGAAATATTACGGGAACTAAAGTTCTAACGTAAAATTGTGGGTTATTTCTAAATACAGATATCTGTCACGAAACCACCACAGGACCTTCCTCGCATTTATTGCAATTTTTATTTTTATTTCGAAAATTCGAAAATATTTCGCAGACATCAACATTCGTCGTCACATACGACAACTCGTCGCAGAAAAACGCAAGGCACAAAAAAAGTGGCAGCGAACTAAGCAAAGACAAGACAAGACTCTATATAATAGGTTTACTCACCAACTCCACACTGAACTAATTAAAGTGAGGAATGACACCTTCCAGTATTACATCACTAACTTATCACCTATCGACCACACGGTATGGAAGGCAACAAAAAAGTTCAACAGACCGACAGCATCCATACCTCCAATCAAAAACCTAGATGTTACATGTGCCAGATCAGATAAAGAAAAGGCAGACACATTCGCCGACCATCTCGCTACTGTCTTCTCAACACCTCAACCGGTAGGAAACAACGATGACACCGAAATTGCCTTATTTCTTGATGTGCCTTGCCAAATGTCCTTACCACTCAGACCCTTCCCACCAGCCGAAGTAAGCCGTAAAATCAAACTAGCCAACCCTCGTAAAGCACCTGGCTATGACCTAATCGTAGGAGAAGTTTTGCAAAACCTCCCCCGAAAAGCTCTAGTGTTACTCACCACCATGTACAACAGAATCCTACGACTCAGCTACTTCCTCGCCCAGTGGAAACATGGCTTAATCATTAAGCTTCCTAAGTCTGGCAAACCCCCCACGCAACTCTCCTCCTACAGACCATCAGGCTGTTGCCACTCATGTCCAAAATATTTGAAAAGTTGCTCCTTACAAGAATCAATGAAACAGTAGACTTAGACCAAATTATCCCAAACTACCAGTTTGGCTTCCGGCAGCATCATTCAACTATTCACTAAGGACATCGAATTGCTAACACTATTATGGAGACCTTAGAGACTAAGCGCGTAAGTACAACGGTATGCCTAGACATAAAGCAGGCTTTCGACAAAGTCTGGCACACGGGTCTGCTTTATAAAATTAAACTCAATTTCCCAAGCTAGTTATACCTAACACTAAAATCATATTTAACTGAGAGGACCTTGCAAGTCAAAGTAAACAACACAACTTCTGAATACCATGAAATTACTTCCGGAGTGCCGCAGGGCAGCGTTTTAGGGCCGCTACTTTATACTCTGTATACTTTCGATACACCTACAACCGATAATACCCTACTTGCCATGTTTGCTAATCATACAGCTATTCCCTCGGTCAACGAAAACCCCATAATTGCAGCAGCCCACTTACAAACTCACCTATACATCCTACAAAACTGGTTTAATAAATGGCGCAGTCAATAGCGATAAATCCGCTCAAATCACGTTCACTAACAAGCGCATTGTAATTCTACGAAATAGCATCAACAATGTTCCCGTACCTCAGAAGACGGACATCAAATACCTTGGACTACATCTGGACCATAAGCTAACCTGGAGCACACACATCAAAGCTAAACAGAAACAAATAGACCTCAAAATTAAACAAATGAATTGGCTCATTAGTAGACGCTCACAACTCACACTTTCGAACAAACTGTTGCTATATAAATGTACTAGTGTTACCCCAGCACACAATGCACTGACAGACAGCGTTGACAGAACCGGCGAAATGTCAAGTCACGTGATGCATTAGTTCCAATAATGACACGCGACGTTATTGTAGATGGCGCCCCAAGTGACGCGCGTCTAGCCGACCTTCATATATATTATAAATTAAAATAATTATTATTAAAAAATCGACGTAGAATAAAAATATAAAAATGTTTCATGTTCCATCTGTGGATAGACATGTTCATTTAAAAAAAATGGTCCAAATTGGTGAAGCGGTAGCCGCTGGAGGAACCGGAGAAAAATACCCTTTGTGCTTTTATATATGTATGGATTATCAAGCCCATCTGGACGTATGAGATCCAACTGTAGAGCTGCGCTAAGGCCTCCTACACCAGAATCCTGCAGCGATGCCAGTCAAAAATTCTTCGCGCAATAACTAACGCTCCATGGTACGTCACCAATGAAACCCTTCACACCGACCTAAGAATTCCGTACGTAGCCTCAGAGATTCAGAGACTTGCCCGAACATACACATACAGTGTATATTGTAAATAGGCAACTTCTATGAATAAAAAAATTTTTTTTCGAAACTTTTGACAATTGATGGATATTTAAAAAAATTTTTAAATTCTGGAAAAAATTTCAAATATACAGGTCGTCTATTTTCACCAGGGCAGTATAGTTATCTCGGAAACTGTAGGAGATACATAAAGTCGATTAAATTAGATAAAAGTTTCCTAATTAGGGCAACAATATAATGGTGATTTTGTGTTTCCAAAATACCCACAGTTTACTAGATACGAGCGAAAAACTGAAAATGTGGAATTTTATTAACTTTAATATTGAAAATAGGAAAAATCATAAAAAAAAACAAGTTGTAGGTCTATAGAAGCTGTATTAAGAAAAAATAGTTTTCCACTTGTGTTTCGTTTTTTAAAAAACGCATGTTTGTGTTACATGTCGAAAATAAAACACAAACGGTTTCTTCATATAACCGTTGATCAACGATATAACTGTCATATCTACAGCTTTTTCTTCTTTTTTTGTTATCAATACATTTCTGCAATTTCACCGACTTTGTATCTCTTATAGTTTTTGAGATCCCTATAGTGTCATGGTTTAAACAGAAGACATGTAGTTTATAGCAAATGTTTTTAAGAAATTTAAAACTTGAAATTATACTAAAAATTATGAAACTGAAGATAATGATAATTTTAAGAATTTGAAAAATTTTGGAAATTTTAAAAATACTGAAAATTGCGGGAAATTTTGAAAACTGTAAAAATTTTAAAAAATATTGAAAATGTTTTAAAATTTCGATACTTTTCTTAACTTTGAAAGTTTAATAAAAATTTTAACAACTCTTAAAAAATTTAATAATTTTTTAAATAATGTTTAAAAATTTAAAACATGTCTGAACATTTTTAAAAATTATTGCAAATTAAGGAAAAAGTATATAGGTATTGTATTTTTTAAGATATTTTGAAATCTAAAAAATTATAAAAATTTGAAAATTATGAGAAATAATGAATTTTTGAAAGTTTTTAAATAATTTTTTAGATTTTCAAAATTATTATGTATACGTTTTCGATAATTTTCAAAATTTTAGAAAATTTGAAAATTATTGAAAATTATAAAAAAAATTGCTTGGTAATGAAAATTTTTAAAATTTATAAAAATTTTAAGTTGATTTTTTTCTATTTTGATAGTTTGTGAAAATATTAAATTAATTTAAAATTTTGAAAATTTTAAATAATTTTGAAAATGTTTGTTAAACAAAATTGAGTCGAAACTTTTTTGAATATTTTCAAATTTTCGTTGTTTTTGGTATTTGTTAATATTAACAATGTTTAATCGTTGAAATCTAAAATCGATTTCATTATTTGGTTATAGTATTTATTTTGGTGGTTATCCTATTAAACTAGTGAAGTGACCACCAAAGGAAAACCTCCCAGAGGTGCTTTCTCAATGGAAGATTGTTCCTATTGTCATTTAACATGTTCAAATCAATATTGAAGCCGACATTGGTACATTTTATGAGTATCAAAAATTCGTTTACAGGAGGGAAGTAGGTAGATCGGCTGTTCAACATGTGCAGAATACGAATTTAAGGTACATCGGTTTTAAAGTAGTCCGGGGCCCCCGCGATTTGGCAATTACCCAATTAAACTGTTCAGAAAAGCGACCAGAAGGAAACCACTCAGTAATGCTTTCTCAATGTAAAGTTGTTCCTAATGTCATTTAACATGCTCATGCCGATTATTAAGGCGAAATTCATAAATTTAAAAAACAAATTAATGGTGGGGAGCAAGGAGATCGCGTTTGCCCAGATCGGATTTTCGACTTCCGTAGAATACGAGATTAAGCTATTTTTTGGAGCTCGTCTATTTAGAAATAGAGCACCCGTCTGCTTCCCCATTTTTTGGCGGACCAACCTCATTTTCTTGCGGTACCATCCTACTGTAATTAGCCATCTTTGAGCCAAATTTGGGTTATTTACGTTAAGGCGTCTGGGCTGTAAAGTGCATACAGACAGACGCACAGATATCCAGACACAAACACCGCTGTAGCGTCCCTGTTATCGGTCTCTCAAGACCCTAAAATGCTTAGATTGAAAATGTTTGAAATAAAAGTATCTTTATTTTAGGCATAACTCGTATATATCGGCCAGTAAGCCCAAAGCGAAAAACTCGTTTCTGAATGATTGCATTAGCTCCAAATCTGACATGACGATCACAATACCTTCCTCTATAGCTCTACTTCGTATTGCGAGGAAGATACAAATAATTCTTTTCAATAACCTCGGTAGGTAAACATTATTAACATCATTTAATCTAAGACGAGATGCGATTAATAAATAATTCCGTTCTCTGCAAGGGATCATCCGAGTCATGCTTATAGTGGTCCTTTCAAGACATGTAAACTTACAATTTTTATTTAGTTGCAGTGTTGTTTGAGGTACCTACCTCAATCAACGGTTTCAGGAACAACCGTAAATCATGTTCACAATACCTCAAAGCTGAGCTCTGAACGCGCACTCATGGCTAAATTAGTAGAAAAATATGTAAAAATGTCATTTATAAAAATAAATCCCCAAAATCAGCGTTTTGCTGGGCTGTATCTACCAGTAATAGTGAAATAGGATTTTAAATTTAACTTTTAAAACAGTAATAGTTAGAAGAGCTAGTCCTCTTCCTTCCATACGTTTTGGTTGACAAATTCTATTATGTGGTATTTAATGTATATTCATCCTGAACAATAGTTTCCGCTAAATTCAAAACGTCCATTATTTTGCTACCTATATAACTACTATTTTTCTACAAACATAGGATTATTTATGGTAGGCGTCACATCACAATATGCCAAAGCGTTGAAAGCCGTAGCGTTAGAGTTACAAATTCTCTCATATTAACTGTCGGAGCAAGTGCGTTGGAATAAAATACTTGAAAATATGAAAAGTAGAAATTAACGAAGTACAGAGTACAGCTAGTGTTTGGCTGATTTTTTGGACTCTTTGGCGAGACGGTGAACTCGGAATACGATAGAATTTGTTGTGAAGCTACGTTATAAATCTTGAAGATAAGAGATGACAATGACTCTTGATTTTTGAAACTTTTGACCGCACTAAACTTCCTAAAAACGTAAAGCTTTTATAGCGGTCGAGAACCACGTTGAGCACGAAGTTGAAAGTTCCCGAGCCAAACAAACGCGGTGATAACACTCAAAACAACCGATTTCTTTTTTGTTAAACAACATTTGTTATAATAGCTCCAACAGTAATACTTATAAAATATAAGGTATTTAAAGTGTCCGATTAATCATAATTAATTTATTAACAATTTTAATATTCTTCAAATTATCTATTTACAGACGGTAGAGATACGTATATAATATGCAACAATAATACAAGTGCATAATAAAATTTTGATAATAAACTTGCGCTCGATTTTAACTACCGAAGTTGTGCTTCCTTTAAGCAACACGACTAAGTTTAACAAATGAGAACAAATCTACGTAAATTTCTTATTTACGTGTGCTATTTGGTAGATTATACCCCAAGATAAACACAATCAGTTGGCTAATAAAAACGTAACACATTTTATTTGAGAGTTAAATGAAAGTGGCTACTTACACTATAAGAGTTTGTTATTTTGTTACTATGGATAGAGATACAAATTCTGCGTTTAGTCATCTAGGCGAAACGTTTCGTGCTACTAGGCGTAGCGTGCCTTATTATTGCGAAACTTAGGGTTATGATTGGGTCACCGTTGCATTTTTATTAGCTGATGTTTGTTTGCGCAATATTATCAGCTGCAATATCCCAAGACCATCAAAAATAATTGGTTAATCAAAATATTAGTAAATAGTAAGAATGAGTTAATAAAGCAGAAACGTTTATAAAATATACTACCAGTACTAATAGAAACCTCATACCATCAAAATCATGACCACATGATATCGATTTTCGGCTTTAAAATATGTCTTATAGTTTATTCTTAATTTTGTTCGCTGTATGTATATGTTGAAATCTACAGATACAAAAATTTGTAGCTTGGTATAAATTTTACGATTTGAGCATATTTTAAATAACAAAAAAGTTTGTTGTCTGGTAAAAAGGTTGTAAATACCCATTTTGTATAGCAAATAACGTACTTAACAAGAATATGTCTGTGAGATCTAGTTTTACGAAGAAAAGAAATTTTGTATGAAGCAAGCGACTGTTACCGTTTGCCGTGTTTACATTAAAATATAATCAACTTCGAATTTATTTTTATATACAAATGCTATTAATGTTTCAAATGTGAATATTCAAATTAACAACGATATATTTTTTTTTGTAGAAAAGAAATATAATTTAATTAAATATATTATAAATCATTTCTCTTCCTTGAGCTGTTCGTAGGCTGGGTATACAAGCAAAGCAACAAAATTCACCCGTTTAGAGTGTCTGTGATTGGACAGCTGAATATTCATCGTTTCAGTTTACACCTTACTTTCTTCCCTCACTTCCGATTCTCTACTTCCGTTCCCTCACTTCCATTCCCTTCCCTCACTTCCATTCCCTTACTTCCGTCAGTTTCCAGTTTCCGATTTAACACCTTGGTTGCATGGATGTATTAATAGAATGATCTACGAAATACTATCTTAATTTTGAGTGTGAAGTTTTTCACTAAGTATTTTCAAAAAACAATGTAATTATTAACATGATTCAACTGCAAATGCCCACGACGTTCACACCTGCTTGACGTGAACAGTACAAATCACGTAAGAACATCGGAAACTTAGTCTTTATCTTTAGATCGAATAGGACCGGTCATAAGGTAAGCACTAGAATCAAACTGAAGCTACAAGTCCTGTGATTGAGTTTAGCACACGGTCCCCAATCTACTCACCTCAGCAGATCGAACTAACGCTACCGCTTCTGTGATAAAGTTTAGCACACGGTCCCCAATCTACCAACTCAAGCAGATCTAACTAACTCTACCGCCTCTGCGATTAAGTTTAGCAGACGGTCCACAATCTACTAACCCCAGCAGATCGAACTGAAGCTACCGTTTTTGTGATCGAGTAGCACCAACTCCCGCAGAGCAAGCTTTAGCTACGGTTCCGTGATCAAGCTGCATTATCCTTTGAAATAAAATTCTAACGACACTCGTAATTAACTCTCTTAATCTTGTACTAAAAGAATCCTCAACTATTTCCACCCCGTTTATTTTACAGAATTACAGAAGTCACGGCGAAGTCAACAATCCCGAGCCAGAAAGCAGAACCAGCACGTCTGCAGCAGGCCAGGGCTCCACCACCTCGATTGGAGAAGCGGTTCTGGACGCTCTTCGGGGACAAGGAATCACCAGGTGCCCTTAGCGTAGACCCGCCAGAAACAAGTCTCTTTCGGTCACCATCCACAAGTCTCAAGAACACCCCGCCCTGGAAAAATCCGGTTCCGCCAGTAATTAGCTCGCTTCCTACGACGCTTCCTTACTCGGCCCATGACAAAGAGAACTACCCCGCAGAACTTAGCTGCCCACACAACGGTAACAACCACGACGTCCTAGAACTCCACGCAGACCCCTGCAAGTACGCCTATTTTCACCGGTAATCATCCCCTGAACGAGTAATAAGAGTGTAGTAAGCCCCTGAACTTATTTTATTAACTTAATATTCGATCCCAGTTTGGCTTTTTTGCATGTGTTTAGAAATCTCCAGGTCGTGTTATTGACGGTTTAAGAGCATTTGTTACAGTGTACAAAAAAACCTTACAAAAATTAAACTAAAACCTCAATAAAATCAAGAAGCGAGAATTATAATAATGCACTTATGCTAACATTTTTACTGCTAACAAATGTAAAAAGAAACTAAAAGAACGTGAAGCATTGCACATTTCCAACATTAAAGTTTTGTAATAGTGCAAAATAAATTACTTCTTTTAAACTTGTCCCTATAAATTGGGGACGATCCCAGTGTGCCATTGCTATGCTGTTGGGACTAGCTACGACTAAAGTATGGGAAAATTCAAACAACGTGCTTTGCTCATTTATGGTAGTATCATTCATTAAAGGTAAGTATTGTGTAAGTATATACCTGTAGTTTTGCTTGGGGGTAGTTTTATAGTTTCTGTGGAGATGCACCAAAACGCATACAAGTTTTTAAATATATTTTTTTGTTTGGTTAGGAATAATTTATATACAATAGGTGGAGGTCTGCGATCTACCCCACTGCAAGATAATTACAAAATAACCTGAGGTAGCATATAGCTTATACTTCTAAAAGTGGAATTATTTTAATCTGCTAAAACTAACAGTGCAATGACAAGTTGTGTATAACAGTGGACAGTAGTAATGGTAAATTTCACGACAATGCATTATCCATCTAGACAACACCGTTTGATTTGATAGGCTAGGACAGCATCAAGCAATGAACCATATCCGCCCCCCTCCGGGCGGTGAAACCCTTCGGGACGCCGCGATCGAGATACGCTCGATCAACGCGCCTGCTCTTGATACGAGAAAGAGAACAAGCTACCAGTCCTGGCATCAGGCTGCGAGCCCTACCGATGGAGGAAGACTACCTAAATCTCCACTGATTCTGCAGATGAGTGCCCGATCTGAAAACGCAGCTCACCCGTCGAACCGCACTAAGACGGCTTTAACCTGCATATAGGCTATACCACTGCCACCACGAGTCCTACACCGTGACCAAATACGATTCTCCCGCGAGCTCAGATTTAGTCTCCGTGGTACGAGTCAAAGTCACTGGTTGGACTTGTCGGAGCAAGCGCGTGCCAAGCAGCGCTGCCCCTCCCAGTTAGGACCTCCCAGGTCTCAGCACTGGTTAGCTACGCACCGCCCAGACTGGTCGGAAACCGGCCTGATCATAGTGGCCGGTATCTTAACAGCGTCGGGTGTACATAAGTACGAACCCTCTGGGTCGACACTTAGATAGTGAGCGTAAAGTGCGCCTCACCCCTAAGGCCTTACTGTCTAATGCTGGCAGCTACGCTGCTCCATCCTGTGGGTCACCATCACCTGCCGGACCTCTACCACCCATTACTCACCTATTGACTGGCACGTGCGAGGCTACTCGGTCAGGGAGCGGGGTTCCCATTCCAGAGGGCGCACCACTGCTGAGGTGTTAGGATCCATCTTGAGGGCTAGGGTCCCAATTAAGGAAACCTTAAACCTCTCCGAAGAGAAGTGGGAGTACCAAGTTGAAATCACCGAAGTGAACGTTGCAACGCCGACCCCGCACAAGGTGTCTTTGTTCACGCTTTTCACATAGGCGAGGGTCCTTGACCGCCCCGCCGCATGTAGGCAACAATAAGTAATTAAAAAATTGTTATTTGTTAAAATTTTGCGAATTAAAAGTAAATGTCCCTACACAGCCGTTTACCGTTTAGAATACCTAGCATCGTGTTCAAATTACATTTAATTGATATTCTTAACACGGCCGACTGTTCGTTTTCATTTCATTAGTTTCTTGAAAATTGTTTTGAAAATCTTCATTTCCAATCGATCCTCAAGATATTCTATGATAAATTAATGTTACGCACTTTCTATAGAAAATCATGGTAATACAGAAGCTTTGTGATAAATTTAGTGAAACTAAAATCAATAAGTTTTTATAAGTAAATTTATTGAATACCAGAAGTCGATAAATTTGATGTTTTTCTGTAACAAATATTTACCATAATTTAAGTAAAATACTGCACATTGATAAAAGTAAATCCTAGATAATGGTACATAAAATTTCGATACACAACACAGCAAATTTTTGAAAATGTGTTATGTGGCAGCGCAAAACAAATTAAATTTGACTTTATTGGTTTAAATAAAAAAAAAATCATCTACTATGCTCTAGAAGAACAGCGCGTTACTAACGCCATGGTACGATCGCTTGTTATAGGTTTACGGTAAACGACAGTAAAATAATTTAAAAGTTTATTTGTCATTACTCGCATTCGCCGGGCATGAAGCACGTTTCGCTGGTATTTCAATATATTGGTCATGTTTCTCTAAAGAAAAATAAGATCTTTTATTTAATCGCAATGTCAAGTATTTCAGTATAAGGTGCTTAGGTGTAGGTATGAACATTGTCGAAATAACTTAAATAACTTTCAAACTTTACGTCTATAATATTTAATTTAAACAATAAACTAAATAAATAGGTTATACATCCTGCATCGTCGTTATTTACGAAATAGCACTTTATTCTAAAAGCTATGCAAACAAAACTCGAATCAGAATAAATGGTGCCAATTAGCTGTTGTGTTGTTATACGACTCGGGCTTTTATTTTGAAACATAACAAGAGAAATACGTCAGAGTAGAAAAAAGCATTTCATTATGACTTCGTGTTTAGAACATATAGAAAACCTATTAGTAGCTTGAAATATTACTCAAAATTAATATTGTTCAATGCTTAATTTTAATCTTACCAATTCTTACTAATACAAGATTTCCGAAACATACTATATATACGTCATACTAAAGAGAAACTCCATCAAACGTAATATAAATATACATGAAGCTACCGTTAACAAGAATTTCTCCTGTGTACGCAATTAAACAGAATACTTCACATAACAGACTTTCAGTGGTAAGGGGCCCCTACTACTCTAACCCACGTATTTACATGCACATTACATAAAGCTTATATTATTTTGTACAGCGAACGTTACCGTTGTAGATAGAAATTAGATCCTATGATTCACAATAATTTGGACCGTAAGATGCAAACGAGCTAGTGAGGGATCGGGTTCTGGAATACATCTTGCGTTATATTTAATTAGGTTATATCATCTATACGACCACTATTTTATAATAAAAACAATAAAATTTTATTAATATTCAAGAACTTCGCATATACTCTGCTGAAATAAATAGCATGGCCAATAGCTTATTTATTTATTCATTTAATACTCTTCTACAGGTACATGCCCAAATCAAGCACTATTCTATTACAATTAAAGTAAAATTAACAAAAGTTAATGTAGTAATAGTAATAAGACATTTCACGCAAAAAACAGATACTTTCATGCACAAAATATAACGGTAAACAATGATGACACTGCCCTTCTGTTAATCCAATATAAACATCGCAAACAGTTATTTATACCTTTCATTCATCTGTGGCGTTTAACGTTGCTTTTATGTATGGGATCCAATTTCGGTTTACCGAGACATCGGCCCTGGAAAAGTTCCAGAACAAAATCGCTAGGAAAACAATGCTGAAAAAGGAACTAAGCCAGTAGTTGTGGGAACGAACGTTCCCCAAAGCAGATAAATGTCTTTTTTTTTGTTAATCAATTTATATATGAATAAGGGCAAATTTCATTAAGGATTGATATGACACTTTTTTAAGCGATTTTTTTCTGGAGATTCTTTACTGGAGCTTATTTAAAAGGTTTTATTTTTTTTAATTTTTATCGAGGGCTGCTTTTGCGGTTTTTTTAAATTTCACGGGATGCTTTTCCCGGAAATTTGCTTTTAATGCAGACTGAATCTATCTATTATGTCCGGATTTCTTCTACCTACCTTAACTTTTGGTGGTGTAGAGTCTTCATCCCTACAACCTACACATTTACGCGTCTATTACATAAGGCCCATATTCCATTGTATAGCGAGCCGCTACGATTTTTGATAAATATGAGCAAAATTAAATTAACACCAGTACACCTTGACTAATTGTGTCGCACAGCCCTCGCTTTCAATCATTATTCGACTAGACACTCTCACTTGTGCTGGCAATGCCACTAAGAGTTAATAATAACAATAATATGTGACCAATATTGAAGTTCCACTCTGCTAAAATTAATAACAAGAAAAAAACGTAGGTAGTATAAAACATTTCACGCACAAAATTTCCGTTAGGCAGTTCCCTGGAAATAGAAAACTAACCTTTACCCGCCTTTTAAAAAAGATTTTTTCGGATCTATTCATAGTATTTTTTCTATATTTTTTTCTCAAGATTTTTTTTACGGGGGTTAATATTTTTTAACATTGTTTTCCACCACTGTTTCTTCTGAGGTGTTCTCTAGAGGCGCACGCCGAGTGTAAAGCTACCAAAAAGCAGGAGGTAGCCCACGGATTCTGCTAGTTAATACTAATACTCGAAATAAAAAGTAGAATTTGAGTTATATACAGTGTTCTTTACAAATCTCTAGTTTGAGTCTATAAAGAAGTATATTGTACATTAATTGTTATTTTCTTATACTTTGAAAATAGGGAAGTACTGATTTCATGTACAGTTTCGAATCCAAGATTTTGACAGAAATGCACACTTTGAACCTCCAGGAACCCAAAACTCTCAAATAGATGGTCCAATTTCAATGAGCTTTGGCATGTGGGGGTATATCAACCTTGATGGGGAAATAAACTTTAAAAAAAAATCCAAAACTTGGGCGCTTTATTACTCAAAAACAAGCTGACAGATCAGCTTTAATTTTATTTTATTGTAATAGCCCTATAAAGACACACAATGTTTCTATGCACACAAATTTTCAAAAAGATAAAACCTATGAAGTGAAATATATTTTCAGAATTTAAAAATTTTCAAAACAATATTACTCAAAAACCGGATGCCCCATGTTTTTTTTTAAATTTTGTAGGCTAATAAAACTGCGGATGAGCTACAATTTGGTTTGTGTCCTAGTCCACTAATTTCTTCATAACACCTTCGATAAATTTTTAAAAGTCTGAAATTCCTACTCACTTATTTAATAAACGGCGGCTGATAAAAAATTTCTGTTTAAACCAAATTGCTCATGAGTGATAGAAGAACTGAGTTATTAACCCAGTTTTTAGGATTAGCGATATTTGGGAAGAGAGGTAATTTTCCGCCTCTGATGTAAATTGAAGTGGAAAAAGTTGTTCTTCCGTTTTTGGTTTTCTTTAAAGTCAAAGAAACTTTTTCCAAAACATCAAATAATCTATTTTTTTTTTCGAAAACTGTTTCAGTGCTTTACTTTACATCTCTTGCCCTCCCTCTTTTACGCCAGTAAGAGACCTATGCACTGACCAAAGTACACAGTTACATGCTAAAACAAGTCGGCCTTTGCTTCACTACTGTCTCTCTTTGTAGTTACTAGTTAATTAAATACAAATTTTCAAAAAGTTTATACTACTATTTTTATTAATATTATATGAAAAATTTTGTTCATGCAATATGTTCTTACTTCTTATAATATTTTACTATTGTGCAGCTACGCTCTCGGTACAGTAGTAAAAGCAGTAGAATATTATTTTGGTCAATTTTGAGGTGTAAAACGTTAATCATAAAATACTTTTGAATATATGATAAGTAGCAATATCTAAACTATAGGAAAGTCCAGGCGAAGTGCTCTGCTTGTATTTGTAATTATAAATTAGACTTATATACAATCCTAACTCACATGCTATTTGCTACGTAGTAACTGCGCTATATATATTTTTGTCGATAAAACAACAAATTACCAATAATAGCCCAATTTTATTAACAGCCCTATGTAACATTAATGAGAAGAATTGAGAACAGTAAAATTTAGTGTAATCAAAGTGTCTGCAAATATTGAAAGAGACACATGAGGATAATATATAATCACATAATATTTTCATGTTTTTGTTAAGGTTTTGTTGAAGTGATCTAGTATTTATGTGGGGTATCTTTACCTATATTCGAAATAGGATATTAGCTCTACTTAGGGTGATTTGTGACACGAACAGTAAAATCCAATGTTTTTTTCTACTAACGAATCATAAATGTCTTCTAATTTCTTTTTATGATATATACAGTTTGTTATAGAACAAATATTTTAAACCTAACGCGGCAGTCAATTACGCTCATTTCTTTTAATAAACAAATGGAAAGAAACACTTCTTGTAATACTATACAACTTATAAATTTTCGTTACATTTTCATTTGCAGATAGAATTTTATACGCCATGTATCGGTCGCAGTTATAGTATTTTTCAGAAACGGTTTAAACAATATGAACTCATCTATAACACATGAAACACATGTCCTCACCTTTTTGATTAACTCCGAGTTGCAATAGATCAGGGCCCACAAGCTTTGTCTTTCAAGATTTCCAGCACGCATGTTCCTCTTTAACACAATATTGTCAAAAAATACCGCCGGCAAACCGCCACAACACCTTCATAGCATATGCCCGTTGTTATTTTAGTATACTTTCAGTATAAGGAAATATTGCTTTCTTCACAAATTTCTATTTTGAGATTTTGACGGAAATACATGTTTTAGCCACGTATAAACACAAAAAGGTAGTTTTAAAATGTATATCTGTGACTGGGTAGTAGTGTGTGTGAGGGTGGGGGGTACGTTTCGTAACTCTAGATCAAAAATTCATTGACCGAATAAGTTTTCAACAATAGATCAACCGGAAGTGGAAGTTAAACATCTTGTTTTGGTAACTAGGGATTAAGTTCTCCCCTCCCTTCCAATTTTCTGTGATGATATTTCTTAACCTTTTTTTTTTCACAATTAACTTTACTACGATTTTAAAATACACTTTTGCAGTGATCTATAAAATATTTTTTTAATATCTAGATACAGACACCCGACAAAAATGTATCTATATACAGCTGCAGCTACATTTTTTAAAGTATCTACATGGTACTATAGAAAAAAGTATCAATTATCTAAAATTAACAATAAATTACATTTTTGTCGGAAACTTTTATTATTGTTTAGCAAAAGTAGCGTTTCAAATGACAGTTTCAAATCAGACAGGCAAAAAGTATCTCCACTTAAAAAAGGATCTAGATACATGTATTTTGCAACAAAAAAAAGTATCTAAATCAGATAAAGACATAGTATTTTAAAAAGTATATACATACGTTTCTAGATACATACAAAATATCGAGATACTGTGTTTAAATACTAAGTAACACTCTAAGTTTCTAATTACATTAAGCATCCAATTACCGAGCTGATGAATAACCAATCCAAGTGTAAATGATTTACCTTTACGAAGCATGTAACAGAACCACAACAATGATATAAATGAAATTGTTAATTCATTTATTACAAAAACTAAAGTTAGGCAAAATAAATTCTTTATAGGTTAAAATTTTATCAATGTTTTGTTATTTATTGGCGTCAATTATTAAGCACATCTTTTAACGACGAAATAAAAAGGTAAACTTTTTGTTTTATTTTGCTAGATTTATAAAAATCAGAAAATATATCTACTAAAGCCTAAATTAATGAAATATTTCTTAGAAAAACAATGCATCTGAGTCACCCTACCCCGAAATATGATAATAGGATTCCTATCTTTACGACCAAGAAGAAAACCTTCGATACCGAGTTTGAAGCCAAAATTCCGACATTTTGTAAAAGAAAAGTTATGTTGATGGTAGCTGTTACCGGGGTTTTAACAATATTGCGGTTGTAAAAATTTAGTATCCGTAGCAGACTAATCTGCCTGTATAAAAGCAGAGCGCCCCCACTTTTCAATTTTTGAAACTGTAATCTAAGGATGTTAATTCATCTACCCGCAGAGAATGTGTATCCGCTAAAATTTTTTTTTCCTGTTTTCATAAACTGTTCTGGTATCCGACCAAAACGAAACCTCCTAGTGGTTTTTCCTTAATAGACAAAAATTGTTAATAATGGAAAACACTGACGGCAAAGGACTCGCGTATATCGGCTATTTGAAACTAGTACAGAATAGAAAAAGGAAAATTGGTGTCGGTTTATTCCCCGTGAAGGAGCGGACCGCTATAGGGGTTTTTCGGACTTGCGCCGAAGTCTTAAGCCCTTCTTCAGTCGAGAAAGGATGTTGAAAATGGATCAGAACAACGAATTTGGATAAAGAAAATTTTCCGCGTAAACTACTGTCCCAGTATTCGCTTTCTTTTTGATAAACCGGGGGAAAAACCTGAACCAGGACTGTTGACAGTGATCGAATCCAAGGCCTCCAATGAAAGGCGAACCGTTAACAGCAGAGCCACTTCTCTCGGTATAGAATAGGAATACGAGCATTTATTTAAGAGAAGCTTTTTTCTTTCACTCTGCTTTCTTTTCAAGGAACCATCTTGTTTTGAGATGTCTAGCATCATATAATCGCAGAAAATTTTCATCCGCTGAAATCTCAAAAGTAATGTTTTCCGACTCTCGTTTTTTTTTCGATTACTTACTCGCCTAGATTTTTTAATCAGGGGTTGTTCTTCTAGCGATTTGACACCTTCATGCATAATTTATAAATATTATTTGAAAATTTTTTAAATACGAGAAACCTATGATGGGGGTCACTGGGGGATGCCATGGAAGTTGCGCTTGCGAAGATCGGCTGTTTGGCATCCGTAGATTACGAGAGTGAGCGTCTTGTACAAGCGCATTTATATTGAAGTATAGCATCTGTCCCCATGCCTCATTATTTAGGCAAACTAACCTTGTTTTTTGCGTTCACTTGCCAATATTTTAAACATAAATTGTTTTTTTTGCTTTAAAGTGTGTGTGGTCTAAGTGCTTAGCCACGTGCGCGTACACGCACGTTCACACGCACGGCCACACGCAAATCGACACACAAGTGACACGCACGTCACAACGTATAAACGCATGCGCTCGCTTGCACACACCACTGCAGCACCCGCATTATCGGTTTCCGAATGCAATAAATCGTGCTTATTAGTCAAAATGTTTAGGTGCAATATGTTTGCCATAAAAGACAATTATTTTACGCATAAATCGTGTGCCCGCGAATATGACCAAACAAAAAAAAATACTAACAGATAACATAAGTAAAAGTTGAATTCTCTTCATAACAATATGCAGTAGTTCCAAAACCGCCAAGAAATGTCAGAAACACAACCGTCAGTGTTACAATAAATTTACCATAAAAAATAGGAGTGTTAGCATCCATAGAGTACTTATAAACGTTTAATAGCGACGAGTATAAATTTTAAAAACATAATATGTGATGTTAAATTTGACATAAGCTGTCAACCTTTAAGAATTCCATAAAATTATTATTTTAATATACAAATATAGTCAAGGAAATATTTAAATCCTGGCTGAAAAATAATATATCAAAAATATTTTGGTATTTGGGTCAGTGCTCGCTATTTACAGATCCCTTTATGTCGTATATCAATTTTGCCTCAAAGGTCTTTGTAGTGCAAGTTTGGGTTCGGACAAGGGTTGATATGTATCTAACATCAGATCACAAAATGATTCAGGTGTATCCAAGCACAGGATTAAAGATTAACAGCCACAGTATTTATAATAGTCGACACTAACTAATCGAGTAGAAACAATCATGGTCCAATCTACCGTTTAGTTAAAACTTTTCATAGCAGTACATGCAAACGTTATACGAATTTTAAAATTACATCTAATGATTTAGCAATCAATAGGTAATTTAATGTAAATTACCGCAATTTAATCATTTTATAGAACACGTTAATATACGTAAAAGCACGTAATAACGTCTTAATCTAACATGCGATTCTAATTAGAAAATGAAGTTGTTAATCTTCAGCTTTAGTTACACGCGTAAGGACATGTTATCGAATTTCGTATCCTTTGTTTAAATGAATTGCCTATACCAAAAGCTAAATCCTGTCACACTTTGCATCTGAAGTTAATTAACGTAAGTGGTTTAGAGTCATATTATCTTTAACGTATAAACTGGTACACACTTTAAAAGTGCAAATATTCATACATGCATCAGATTAAAAGCTAGGGTTGTAGTGCAGTTTGTATAATACTGCATTAACAAAGAAAAACGCATGTGTTATCATTAAATGCACCAAGAAAACAGAAATATATAGGAAAACAATATGCTGATAGAAAGTCAAATATACGTACTTAATATGCACTTAAAACAGCACAATATGCAAAATAAACTACAGTTATTTATTTAAAAAAATAAAATTAGATATGGTACAACAAACTAAACAAAGTTATATTTAGCTGACATAAATGAGGAGCAGACTTTCATAATGCATTATGTCCAGTTTTTCGACTTTTGAGTTATAGGTGGCGCCTCATTCTACATTCAAAGGGCTAACTTTTTTATATATGTATAGACGTTCAAAATGCAGTTTATACAGTAGAAAATAATATTTGAAAACCTCCTGGACATTCAGAGTGGTGTTTGTCCAACAAGAAATGACAATCAAGATGCATTTTGTCCAGAAACCACGGACACACCGCGTTTTGTTTGTCTGTGCGCTTTAGTTGCTAGTTTCTCTTAAAAGTAAGTAAGTTAAGCAAGTTCGTTAATTATTATTATCGAGGAATTATTAATGGAAATGAGCGAAGGAGAGCATATAGTGGGTGACAGTAATCGTGGTAGCCGTAAAAGACAAAAAAGTGTGACTAGTGCCCAAAGAAAGAAGGAAGTTAGGTATGTTTGTTAATATTCCTTGTAGATTTGTAGGTTAGGTTGGAAATTTTGTACTAAATTTCAAATTTTATGGTCCTAAAACATTGAAATTAATGAACATTATAGAAGTACTATAATAATTATTAACAATTAGGTACTCTAACCATGACCCAAACTTGGAAAACTTTGTTTTGCCATGTAATCACAAACGTGGAAATTTCGAATGCCGCAATATTACCCTGGAAGAAGTACAAAAGTGCCGTTCGATGTTTTTCAAATTTCCTAACAGAATTAAGCAAAATGAAAGAATTGCTCAATTAATTAAGATTGGGTTACCAAAAAGGAGTAGATCCCGGAAAGAAAATGGAAAATCACATGAGATGACTATACAATATCAGGTGGAAACTTCTATACTGTGTACGAGGTTTTGAAGTTTTATTTATTTTTTTTCAGATGTGGCTTAACCAAACGCTTGTAGAAGTATGTCAAAAGTTTTTCTTGGCTGTGTATAGTATTACTCAAAGGAGAGTAAGCACGATCGCCAAACAGGTCAAAGCTGGGACAGGTATTATTGAACATCGAGGTGGGGATAGACAGTCAGCTAGAAATTTACAAAAATGCAAGAAAGTGAAAGACTTTATTAGTAAGTTGAAGGGACGCGAAAGTCACTATGGCAGGGGAAAATCTAGGAGAATTTATTTATCCTCTGAATACAATATTGCAATTCTACTGAGGCTTTATAATCAAAGTATTGGAGAAGAAGAAAAAAGTTTCAAGGTTAATTACAAATATTTTAGCCGCATTTTTAACAAATATTTCAACATAGGCTTTGGTTGTCCAGCCACCGACGTTTGTAGTTATTGCGTCAGACACTCTACAGAAATAAGTGTTTGTAATAATCGCAACAAAATCAACAGGCTTAGTACTGACTTACGGCTGCATAAAATCCGAGCAAAACAATTTTATGCAATTATGAAGGAGAAACCAGAAAAAACTGTTTCTTATTGCTTTGATCTTCAACAAGTTCAAGTATTGCCAAAAGTACCCATCCAAGAAGCTTTTTATTCCCAACAACTCTCATTTTACGCATTATGTGTAACAGACACTCAATGTAAAAATCCAATATTTTATTCTTGGCTAGAAAATCAAGCCGGCAGGGGATCCAATGAAATAGGTTCAGCTGTTAGTGATTTTTTAAATAAAATTGAGTTTTCACCAGATATAGAAGAGGTGAGACTATTTTCTGATGGTTGCTCGGGCCAAAATAAAAATAGTCACATTATACACATGATTATATTATGGCTACATAATAATGCCCCAAAATCAATCAAATCTGTAAGACTCATTTTTCCTGTTAGGGGACATTCCTATCTGCCTGCCGATAGGATTTTTGGCCGAATAGAAAGAGTTCTTAGATCTCGTAGTGTTATAAAAACACCAGAACAATACTGGGAAATCTATTCTACGGTTGGAGAAGTTAGAAAGTTAGGTACGGACTGGTTACTCTATAATATTAAGCACGCTGAGTTATGGTTCAAGAAGCTTATCGGAATAAGGGAAACCAAACGCATCATTATACATAGATCCAAAAATAACAATAACCGTGATCACATTTTTGTAAAATCAGAGATATTCTATAGAAATGATGACCCTTCCAAGAAATCTGCAACTCCATTAAAAAAAACGCACCAACCGCAATAAAATGGACTTACCAAAACTACCTCTTGTAAAACAAATTAAAGCAAAGAAACTATCTAGTCTGCTTAAACTATTAGTTAGTCTATCTGGAAGTAACTGGCGTGAGGATCCAGAACTGAAGTGGTTAGAACCAATTTTTCCGAATGAACAAGGAATGGAAATTGAAGCTGATAGTAATGAAGATGAAAACGACAACAGTACAGGCAGCCTTACTTGCGAGTGTATGGACGATGAAAAGGATATGATATGAATTTTGTTTTTTGCATTAAAGTGTAATGTATGTTTATCAATAAAAGTATTCTAAAAATGTTTCTTTCATTGAATTTCAGCAAAATAACTACCAAGGAACAAACAAAATGCAGTTAGTCCCAAGTTGACAATCAAATTGCAGTTTGTCCATTAAACTTATTGCGTTTCCATGGAAACTTAAAACAACCTATGATTAGAAATTTGCCATTAATACAAACATATGTTTTTACATTTTTAGCATAGTCAGTTTTTCCATTACAAATACATCTTAACCAGCTAGTAGTTTTCTTCAATTCCTGAAAATTCTTGTAAATGGACAAAATGCATTATGAAAGTCTGCTCCTCAAATGTATACCGCTATAAATTAAAATATATAGGTAGCTTTTAAATACTTGCATTCGATTGATAATAAAGTTTCAAACGAGATTTTTTTCTGAATTTTGCAGCGTAAAATATGGCATTTTATCGGTTTGGAGAATGTTCAACGTCCCAGTATATCACAAGCGCATACTTATACTTTGGAAACTATTCTACGCTAATTTTACAGTCAGTTAATTCAAAGCCACATATAACTTTAACCATTTTGCTTATCACATAAAATGCAGATCCTTTATTGTTCAATCTGTCACAAGCTTTTTTTAGTAAGGCACCTGGTGCATTTCGGTGAGATTTTTTGACATTTTCTGTTTTTTCTTAATTATTTCCGAGTGTCACCTGCTGTACTTACAGTTTTGCTTTTCAGTATAAATATTATAAGTAAACTTAAAATTTATGAATGTTTACTTGCTAATCGTAATGAGGTCTTAGAAAAATGTAAGAGCCGTATATTAAGCTCTTCTGGGAATCCCACAGGTTGATAGTTTTTAAAAATCCAATAAAAAGCCTTAAATTTTCAAAATATCTGTATAAAAACAAGGGATGACAAGGAAACTAAATAAATATGCAGTAAAGTGTAACTAATATTCTAGGACCGAATCTTTAAGTGACTATTCGCTTGTAGTTCCTCTCGGCGTGAAGTTTTAATACAACAGAACGAGCGGTTGTTACTAGTCTTCGGGTCCGTATTCAGTGTGCGTATTTTAAACTAAAAGCTTGATTAGTTTAAATTATTGTGCGATTAACAATTTTCAATTCGTTATTAAATTAAAAGATAATGATTCCCGCTTTCAATGAAAAAGAAATTTGAATATAATATAAAATATGTAAAATGTTGTAAATATATTTGAAATTTACTTCAATATGTTAACTAGTTCTACCTGAGTGTCCCATATCAGGTACAAATAATCTGTAAGTAAAAGGCTTAAAGATTCGGACTTAAAATATTGGTCCTACTTTAGCAAGGCAGAATAGAGAAATTATACCTCAGCAGACTTTAATATACCCTAATTGAAGGTATGAAATTGTACCTAAACGAAGTCGCCAGCAATGTCACTGTCAAAAATAGCAAATGATTAATGGGGCCTCCAAAATAGCGCAGAGAAAAATAGCGTCGAGCAACAATAGAACCATTCTAAAATATCGACCTTAAACAATGCCCCATAAAAATGCCGCAGAGTTATGTCGCCGACTAATAATGTCGACATAAAAAGCAGCACCAGTAAAAATAGCGACAGGAAATAATGTCGCCGGTACATAATGTCGCAGCCAAAAATAACGAAATCAAAAATGTTTCCGGCCAAAAAATAGCGTTGGGAAATTTCTCCTCGTCAAACACAGTTCCGGTAAAAGAAAAGTAGTTCTTCAATAATAGTTAAATGCCACGTACTTGTAAAAAATTGTTTTTTAAACAAAATTCACCAATCAAAGTAAGTATTTTTCTACCTAAAAAATCTTTATTATAAAATCTTTAGTTATATAAATACACTATCCCTAAACTAATTTATAAAAGTAATAAATGAAAGTTTATAAAAAAAAACACTTCTATTCTAAACTAGTTTAGATATATGTAGAATGAAAAATATTTATCTTCATTAGTGAATATAGTTTATCAAACAGTTTTTTATAGATACATTGATATTTAACTTTTATTAAAGAACTAGTTTTTTTTTACCGGCACTGTGTTAGATGGGAACAATTTTTCTGTGTCAGCTTTGTCCAACAACATTTTTAGTTTCGCTATTTTTGGCTTTACCATAATATACCGGCGACATTACTTCCTGCCGCGCGCCGTTTTTCCTGCGCTGCTTTTTATGTCGACATCATTGATCGGCGCTATTTTTGACGTCGACGTTTTTGAATAGCTATTTTGGACGCGCTACATTTAATTGCACCATTTTTTCTTCGGTATTACAACCCCGAACCTGTACCTTAAGAGGTATAAACTACTAGTCAACGGTTATTTCTTACATTCTAATACGTGTTCTGTGTGTACTTTCTCATGCTGATTCTGAAAAAGTTTTCAATTTTTTTCTACCACGTCAGAATTTTGAGAAATTTTCGGTAATAGTTTTCTTCTAAAATATATTAACTTTTTACTGGAGCGGACATTTTCTGTTTTACCGCATTAATGTTAAATGCCGAAAGAAATCTTGTGTTGCCTGCCTTTTGGCATGTTTTTTACGTCACAACCGTAAACTACCTTTGCTTCTAAACTAATCATATTTCGGAAATTCGTAGATATGCGATTCTACGGGTGTATAAAAAAGTACAGAAAAATTATTACAAGTATTAAAATTGAATTGAATCAGTTTGTGATAAACTGTTGTGTTTTATATTGACGATGTCTCGTAAGTGTATAAATGATCCGAACAGTTTTTGATATGTTTGCGGAGAATTAACTATTCAGCAGCTTAAGCGAAATATTACATCTACAATAAAGAAACGTACTACTACTACTTTGGTGGTTGTTACTCTAAAAAGCTGGTTTATTGGCAAGAACACTGCTATGCTGTTTGACGTTCCTATGATTTGGCATGAGCAAACGGACCATACGACGAACTGTTAGTTTTGCCGCACCGCTTATCCCAGTTTGCCGCCTGCTGCTTGTCCAGTACCATATTCGACAGTCTTTCCAGTGCCAACATGTGTACAGGTTTAAAAAAAAAGGAGTTGATACAGAAACAGAAGAAGTAACAGAAGAAGCAACTGAAGAACTGTCAAACAGTGAGAAATGTTTTACATCTCAAGAAGACAAACCTCATTTAATAATATAATAAGAACTATATTACCTGGTTTAAGATTAGAATTTATCAAAAACTAAAGCAGAGATACTAAGATCAAGATTACAAAGATGGAAGTTGTTAGCTTCAGATACGCGTATTTCAATATATTGCAATCGTCAGAGAGAATTGTCACAGTATTTCTCTACTAAGAAGGGTATTTTCTTCTACAATAATATTGACAATTTAATGCTTGCATTAGGATATGAACACAATGCAGAAGAATGGCGTCTATTCATCGATGCTTCGAAACTGAGCTTAAAAACTGTTCTTCACATGGGAAATATTTACTTTTCAGTTCCTGTTGAACATGCTGTTCACATAAGGGAATCCTGAAAAAATATAGTATCCCTTGTTGGCAAAATTACAGAAAGTATAAACAATACATTAGTGCTGATTTAAAGTTGTGGCAATTCTGTTTGGGTTACAACTTGAATACACGAAGCATTGTTGTTTCATTTGTGAGTGGGACAGCCGAGCAAGTAATTCCCATTATATTATTAAACAATCGCCACCAAGAGAGCATCATATTTCTTTTCAGCATTGGCTGATAAAGTTTCTACCATCGGAGACATATTAAAATTATACTCCGAGGCAGAAAATATTAACTTAATCTTAAGCTGGAACGTTATTCCTAATGGTGATTTTTTATAGTGTTGGCTAATTAAATTTTTGCCATTCAAAACATAATAAAATTATACGTGAGAAAATATCAACTATATGTTAAAATGGAACATTATTTCTAAGGGTAAACTTCTCAGCGTTGGTTGATAAAAATTCTACCATCGGAGACCTATTAAAATTATATTAGAGGTGAAAAATATCTCCTTTATCTTAAGGTAGAACATTACTTCCAAGCGTAAATATTTTTACGTTGACTGCAGAAACTTCTAGCATTGGGGGGTAATAAAATTATACCTTGTGGTGGAAAACACTACAGCTACTTCAAGCTATAATATTACTCATAGAAGGCTATGTAAATGTACCTTCTGGCAATCTGAAAGTGAAGTTATAAATAAATTACTCTACAAAAAGTAGGGTAAATACCTTTAAGTATTAATTTATACCTCTGAATATGTGTTGTATCTCTTAAAGCAAGTAAAAATGCCTCCCAATACAACTTCTACCTTTTTTCAACCTTTAAAATAACAATGTGTACCTATATGATGAGCAACCCTCATTTTCAGAATAGCTTTGTAAACTATTTCTATAGCCATAATAAGTTATTATTAATAACCATCAAACGCAAATTAACATATTTAAAGGTATAATAGCTAGAAATACTTATTGGATTTTAAAAATTGTTTAATAATTAAAGTAAAACAACTACTTCAAGTTTGGTGACGTCTTGACCCTCATTTGGGTCTTTATCAAGCGCTTTAAAAACACAGATTTAAACTGATATTTCCAAAAAGTGAATTTATAAATAGATTAAAGTTGTCAGACTACGCAATTCCACCACAAAATCAATTTCCATATTAATGATTAGAATAAAATTGCAAACACTATGCCAAAACATCTAATTTTCAAAGTTTTCGGCTTATTTTCTACAAGAGTAGGATTACATATCACCATTGTCCTTTATGTCAATAGCTGGAGTTTTTCAGCATTTTAGTTACATACATAAGTTACAATTTTCGTTTCTGTGAAAGTATCTTACAAATTTCCCAACTCACGCAGACTGTCGATATATTCATTTTCAAACAAGTTGTATTTGATTGAGTTTTCGTATATAAGAACAAACGAACGAGAAAATCGGTAAATTAATTCGGTTGAATGTAAGCAGAATCTCGGATTTTCTGTTCAACGTTGCTGCGTGTGATTTAAAAGGTTTAATTGGCAGTTTCACAAAGAATAGGCAGGTCGTGCTTTTTCACAGATTGTTCTACCCTGTTCTGAAAAGCTTAAAATGAACCTAACAAAAACCTGAACGTTAAAACCACAACACCGTAAATATTCATATTGGCACCTATTTTTGTGTTTTAGAAGCTGGAATCAGCGAAAGATATTTACACTGCCCTGTAGTATAATCCGAAATAAATTCGATTTATCGCGCAGCGAACAGATACAAAACGTTTAGAGTCTTGTAGTACCTACTGCTGTGCTTAGTTTTTTATGAATAAATTATTCACACAAGAAGTCGCACTTGGACGATACATATTGATTGCATTATAAAGTAATTATGTTAATACTTAGAGGCCCTTATCACAAGAAGCTGTTAAAATAACATAATCCATTGTAATGCTTATACATTCACACAAAATTAATGATTTAAATCCTTAATTACCATCGTAAAAAAACGCCAACTTTTTTAAACACAAATTTAAGTTAAATCTGATAATATCTTGACGGGTACAACTTTACTTTTTAAGTATTTATTCCGTTTTATCAAACAAAGAAAAAACCCCGCTCATTATACCAGTTTTCGTTTGCTACAAGACACTTTAAAAGAAAACCTTCGTTAGGTCAGCTTAACTCCCTTAAAGAAAGTACGAAAATTTTTAAGAAAGCCTTTAAAAATAAGTCAAGCACTTGGTTATCACTGAAAATGTTCTATTTTGATTTAACACTTCCACTTAAAACAAACAGGAGAGCGTTGGTTTCACTGTAATGCTATTGCTCTTATTAAATATAGAACAATTTTTTCGATGCTTATGATGAACTTTATGTTTTGTCTCAAACTATATGAGATTTTTGGGAGCTTGAAAAAATATGTTATTAAAACTTTTCCAGGGTTAATGTAGGTACTTGCACGTCTTGTTTGGAGTATACTGGCTCTATTTATTTCATCGTACGTTATACGAGATGTAACAATATAAAATACAGGGCATGTAATATAACTTGCACAGCATGGGGATCACAGCAACTATTAATAATACAAAGATGGCCAAATTAGATTAATGTTGCGTAATTATGGAAACATTGTACTGGCAAATTTGTTTATCCTAAAATATTCATGGCTTACTAAATAAGAGCGAAGATTTGAAACAAATGAATTTTTTTAAAGCAAAAGCGTATGTTCTTAGGGACACTGGGAAGAAACATAAAGCAAAAATTTGTAGGTCTGCATTAAAAAACATACTAGTGTTACCCCAGCGCACAATGCACTGACAGACTGAGCGTTGACTGAGCCGGCTAAATGGTAAGTCACGTGATGCATTAGTTCCATGAGGAGACGCGACGTTGGTGTAGATGTCGCCTCAAGTAAAGCGCGTTTTGCAGACCTTCATACATAAATTAAAATTATTATTATTGAATAATCGATGTAGAATAAAAATATAAAAGTGTTTCGTGTTCCATCTGAGGATAGAGACCTTTCATTGAAAAAAAATGGTCCAAATTGGTGAAGCGGTAGCCGCTTGAGGAACCGGAGAAAAATACCCTTTGAGCTTCTATAGATGTTTGAATTTTGTCTAAATTGTGTTTTGTTGCGCATTAGAAGTATAACGTAAACACGCATTTTTCTAATAGAAGCCAAAACGAAAACAGTAGCAGGCTCTTAAAATAAGACTTTTACTTAATTTTAAAATTACCTTTTTTATTAACTTTTATAAACACCTATTTGGGAAAACAGTATTAAGCATGTTTGAAACCATTTACAATACCAAGTTTTTAAGACAATTGCCGCCAGCAACTATGTTCTTGACGCTGTCCTCCCCCAGGGAGAAGGACAAGAAGAACACCTTGTTGAGTACGTTAGCTGTCTGCTCAACCCAACTGAGAAGAACTACTCTATCACCGAACGAGAAGCCTTGGCTATTGAGAGGGCCACTGCCAAGTTTTGGGAATACCTGGAGGGAAATCCTATCACACTGGGAACAGAGTACTAGCCGCTTCGGTGGCTCATGACGTTAACGTCACCCACAAGACGCTTTGCACGATGGGCCTCAGCATTACAGTCCTACGATATAACGATATAACGTATAAGTACACCCGGGGGAAGATAAACGTCGTAACAGACACTCTATCTAGGCCACCTGGCTCCCACTCCGTCGAGGAGCAGTGCAAGACCTGCCTAGTCACCATTAACCTCCCAACCCGTTTCGCCAACCAAATATAGCAGCAGCATCTGAAAGACTCCGAGTTTAAGAAAATCATCAATTGCTTAGAACAATCCCAAGCATCGGCGGTAGACTACACTCGATAGATCCACAGGGGATAACTCGTGACCAACGACATTCCATACAACTATGTGCCCAAAGTGGATAGTGAGGAAGCCCAAATGGTAGTTCCGACCCAAAAGCACCTGCCCTACGGCAGGTTATTACGGGGAAGAACAAACCTACCACACCGGCTGGCATACTACACCGATACTACTAGGTAAGAATGCGCCAAACACGTGAAGCACTGCTTACAGTACCAACACGTTAAGACTACGAATCTCAAACCTGGCGAGTTACTCTAAACACTCGTCCCCGCACAATGGTTTGAAGGCCTATTCTCTTCGGCACACTTCCGGAAGCACCAGGAGGAGAACGATGGATATTCACCATTGAAGACCCCCCATCCAGATGGACCAAACTATTTGCATTACGGACAGCCGACGCCTAATCATGCGCCGAGACACTCATCAGCAAGATTTTCTTGCAATTTAGCACACCAAGACGAATCTGTAACGACAACGAAATCCAATTTCTCAGCGGAATAATGCAGCACGTTACGCACTACCTAAACATCAAACAGAGCCTTACTCCTTTAAACCACCAGCAGATAAACCCGGTAGATGGGAAAACAGACACCTCAAGCCACAACTTGCCATCCCAGTACAGACAGTCTATGACTACTGGCCAGAGAAGTTACCTTACATCCGGTATGCCATAAAGTCAGCGCGCTGCCAAAGTACCGGACATACCTACGCCCACCTAACTCTTGGCCGCGAACTTCGAACCACGGACAACGTAACCAGGGACCGAAAAGCCAACATTTAAGCATACACAAGAACTTAAAAAAGCTACAATCTAAAATAAAATCAAAATTAATTTATTTAGCGAGTGAAGAAGTTTTTAAGGTAACGAAAACTTTTAACCAAATCTTTAATATTTTTTTAAATATTTAAAAAACTAATAAAAAAATTTTTGAAAGCTGTTAAACGTTTCTTTATAATATGTAATTTTTATTTTAAATTTTTAAACTACATTTAGATATTTTTACCTAACTATTGACACCGGTGCGCAGGAGTTGATCCTGTAGTCAAGGCGAACCGAGTGTTCCGAAAGCCCTTTTGATAAATTTCTAAAGCCCAAACTAATAAATTTAGAAATATACTTCCTCATCTTGCATGATTGGATCTTTTCCGCTCTAAAAGAAAGATACAACAACATTTTTTGATATCTGTGTTAGCTTTCGATAGGCAGATGATTAAAGCTCGAGTAACAATTTAAAATCTTTTTTTAATGATATTAATTAACCAGCAACCTTCGCTGTCATAATTTTTGCTACAAATCAACTATTGTGTTATTACTCGCAAGTGCTATGAAATAGTACTGTCTACGCTGGGCGAACTATTTTATCCAATATGATATTATGATATCAACATATTTTCTAGTAAGTTTTTCATAAGCAGCTAGCCTGTTTTGACCACTGGTTTTCTATCTCCAACTTCTGCATCTCCTGATTTAGCAATGAAGCATTTTAAGCCTGAATTAATCTCAAATTAAACTCTAAACTTCGCCTTCTAATTAAATGTACACAACTCTGCTACGTCCATACTCGACAGGTTGTCTCAAACATTTATTTAATTTAGTTTGAAAACAGCCGATGAACTGGGAAGTATCTACAATATAAAGACAGACCAGTCAGCACGTAGTATACCTACTCATTCACGGCAACGATTTATTTGGTAAGGAATATGAATTATCAACGCTTAGATAAGTACCAAATTAGCATCATCTTGGAAACTACCCTACGATAGTAAAAACAAGGTTAAACGTGTATGTTTTACAACATTTTTTTGGTTATAAATCGTGAAATATACACAGCGTAAACAATGATTTTCTATATATTAAATCTCTAACTGTCTCACCATAACAACAATAGCCCCTTACATCTCGGAACAGCTTATTTATTGTTTTAAACAAATGTTTATGTACTAGTTACTTAGGACGGCGGGCCATCGGCCATGTTTTGGTAATAAATTTCAACACGGATATAAATGCAGTAATTTGACCAAACTTTAAACCAACGAATTTTATCTCTTATAACGAGAACAGAATATTAATTTTCCTATGAAATAACGTATTTCTGTCTGTTTGTTTTTAATACTAAAACTAAGCGGGTCCTTACAGTACTATTCCTTATTCCGTTAAAGAAATTTATTAAAAATATTATTTGCGCAGTTTCGGTCATGATTAGAAATAAAAAAGGTGGGAATTCTAAACTTCATTGGCCTAAATATTGGGAGATTTAAAAAATTAAAGCAATTGCAATATAATTTTTAAAACTAGCTGAACCCGTACCGTGTACTGTTGATGTTGAAAATCGATAGCATTTTCCCTTTTTTCAACTATTTATATCTTTAATCCGGGATTCAATGTATCCGAATGTGTAGAATAATAATTAAGCTGTGTCGACATGTAACACATGTTACTCAATTAAAATATAGGTAGGTTACCTGTGTTAAAATGTAAATTATGTTGCTGAATGCTCGGTTACTAACAGTTGAGACAAGGGAGAAAAGATTCGCATTTAATATAAAGAATTTAGACTAAGATTTAAATCTGCGGCTCGCTAAGTTACCTACATCATTCGCTTATTTATTATCAGAACAAAGTAAAGAAAAAGGCCAGGCATAGCCCACAAATTTCACTAGTCTATATCAAATCCGTAACTGTCTCGTTATACAACACGATTAAATCTTGTGTTTCGGAAAGATTTAACACTATAACATAAGAACAAGCTTTTTCCATGTCGACGCAGTTTATTGAATGTTATCACTTCTGTTGGTATAATTTGAATATTTCTAGTTGACTTTAATTTTAGCGAGTCAGAAATATGTATGAAACAAATAGAACACAGGCGCACTCTCACTCACTCTGACGTACATGTCATTGATACAAATTAGAAGTTCGAAGTTTTGCTTATAATTAAAAATTGTTTACTACAAAACTGTTTACTACGAATTCTTAGTGGAAACGCAGTCAATAACATTTGCCTTACAACTTGAGACAGCTTAGATATTTATTATGTTTGCAAACCAATATTTACTTTTAAAACACTGAAGGTGATTGGGGACATGAAGCCATATGTATTGTATTAATTACGTCATTACATCTCTGATTTATATGAATAAAGGCGAACTTTACTTTGGAACTATATGCAAATATCTATGAACACTTTTTAGTGCGTATTCTTATTAGTCTCAAACACATTTTGAAAATCTTCGTTAAGGAGTTATCTGAAAATGAGAACAAGTGATTAGCTCCACTAATTGTTTCCCCGCTTTTTTAAGGAATTTTTTTGGGGTTATGATAGGATGTTTTTCCTGAACAGTTTACGTGTTTTTTTTCACCAAATTTTTCTACGGTTTCTTTTCTGTCTTTTCTTTCGGTATTTTCACGGATGTTATTTTCGGGGGAAACTCGGGGGAAACATTCGAAGCGGCAAGCGCAGGGTATGAAGTTACCACGAAAAACATCGGAGACGTAGCTCATGGATTCTGGTAGTTTATTCTTATTTCGTCAATAAATTATTTTAGTTGTAACACACTAAAGCAGAGACAAAATCGACTGATAATGGAACTTAAAAGGAATACATATATTACTTAAAATTATTATTTTAACAGTTTTCTATACTTATAATGGAATATAACATCACTAAAGAAAAACACTGAACAAGGTTCGAAACAAAGCGAAGGATATACTTTCTCTAGTTTCCAAACACCAGTTGCCACGTTTTTTTGCAAATTTAGTTTTTAAAGCATAGACATTCACTAGCCAGTTGTCAGAGAAAATTTGATAGTGATAGCCCAAAAAAAAACTCAATTTCCTAAAATTTGTGTATGAGTTTTCTAACTTTTGTAAACCGAGAGATGACGTATCATTTAGTTTTATCCCCAATTATTTTAATTCTCTGTGCGCCACTTATGAATTTATTGAATTCAGAATTACCGTTTTTATGTTCAATACACAAGAAACGCTAGAACGTCTACTTTACGCTAAATAGTTTGTTATAAGAAGTATAGTAAAATTCTACAATCGCTTTTCTGACGCAGTAGTTTTGAGGGGGACGAATTCCCCTCCTTCCTACCAATGTTTCAACCGAGAAAGTTTGTTCTCTGATCTTTGTTGTTCTTTAATATCAATTTGTTTTTTTCCGGAAAATTAAAAAAAAAAGATTTTAAGGCAGCTGTATTAGAAGTATTGCGATATTATGTAACTCGTAAGGGGTCTGTTCATATCCGCTAAAAGCAGTTTTGTTCATATCGGCCAATTTTATGTGATCACAACGGCCAATTTGTTCAGATCGGTCAACAACAATATTTGTTGATATCGCCCAACTTCTTCATATCAGCCACTTTTACTTTTGAACATATCGGATAACTTGAACATATTGGAAAACGATGCGACGCCGGAAACGTAAAAAACACCGTTACGAGCCGAATCAAAGCTTTTACGCAAGAACGACCGACGCCTTATACTTGTTAAGAACGCCCATTAATAAGATTATATCGACCAACACCTGTTTGTTTGCAACGACCACTTTCAATTTTGGTCATATCGGCCAAAAGTAGTTTTTTTCACTTCAGCCAACGTTCATTAATTTTTAATCATAACATCCAACTACAAAATCAATTTTGTTTTAAATTGTTTTTTATTTTGTTAAATGCGGATTTGTCGTACAAAATGGCGTATGAAATTAATTATAATAGGATCAAAAATAAAAGTGGACGTTTTGAACAATTGGCCGACCTGCACAAGTTGCCCATTGTGATCACGTAAAATTGGCAGATATGAACAAAAATGCTTTTGGCCGATATGAACATTAGTCGATATGAATCAGACCCACTCGTAACAGTTGAGGCTAGAGTGTTTTTTTCATTACAAACTAGTTTGGAAAATAAAAACCTTTTTAATTCTGAAGCATGGAAAAGTCCAGGTAAACTTCTTCGTTTATTTTTTGCATTGCTGTTTAGTGTTAATACAGAGTGCTCATTACATCATGTAACCCCTTGGCTCTTCAGAGTGTGTCTAGCTCACTCATATATATTGTTAGCAATAAAAAGTGAAACAAGGCTTATCGATATTCACAGCAAGCTATTGTTCTCTAAAATTATAATTTAATAGTAAACCAACCTATGACATGCGACGTGTGTTGCCTACCCTAAAGAGTCAAGGAATTACACAATAAAATGGGCACCCTGTATGTCTAGCGTCCTCTAAGCGTTTGACAATAATGTGAGCACAGCAAAAGTCTTGTAAATAAACACGATGTAATAATTGAACAGCTGTTCAGTCGCCATCTTACTGGCAAGAAATAGCGTGACAACCAGTGGACAGCTGTGTATCGATTGCGTCTTTACTTAATTATTGAAGTTGTTTGCATAATGAAGGTAAGTACACCAGACTCTTGTTATTATTTATTCGCAAAATTGTAATTGCAACAAAACAAAACATAAAAATAGATTTGTATGTTAACCTGCATCAAAAATAGTAATGTAAACCAGAATGTACAAAATTTCAGGCACATTGTTGATTTTCCTTTCAGATGCTCAAGTCCTATTCATTAGCAAATTGTGTAAATAAATTCACTAAAAATTGTAATATTCTTTTTCATAGATTTTCTCTAAAACGTAAACCGTTACTGAAAGAAAAGTGGCTGATAAAAATGGGATGTGAAAACTTTATACCAACAATACATTCATACTCGTGCTCAATTCATTTTGATGAAAGCTGTTGTTGGAAAAAAAGCTCAACGATCCGAGATTTAAAAGAAGATGCTATTCCTGCGATATTTCTTTATCTGCCAAAAATACCAAAACAACGAAAAGAATTATTTGGAAACAACCCTATAATGAGGAGGAAATTAATAACTTGGTAAACCATAAAGACATACTTCTTAGTATCGATGAACTTCGGACTCGTGTAGCATCAGATCATAGGTATGAACTTCGTTGTAGCCCTACAAAACTGAAAAGGAAATTTGATTACGTCAATAAAAAACAACAGTATTTCTAAAAAAGTTAAGACTAAATGTGAAACTGTTAATGGAAAAATGTAAACGACGAAATAAACGCATTAAAATAGTGGATAAAGTTTTGTTAGAACTTAAAACCAAGTTTCTAATAAATAAAAGAGAAGCTAATGTAATGCAGGATTTATTTTTCGGAGTGCAGTTGGAAATGCTTAAAAGAAAACCTGGTAGAAACACAGAATATTCCGATTTTTTAACGGTTTTGTTATTGCTTTACATTTTTATTCACCAACTTACAAATTGAAGGGAATCTTTCGATTTTAATTTACCACATCCCGGCACTGTACGCCGATGGTATAATAGTTTGATGGTTTAGCTTTAAATATTTAAACAGCAAAAGTTTTAGAAGCAAAAATAAATTACGCACATTTACAACCATGGTTTTCAAATGCACTGATAAGAACAAAACTATTGGAGCAATTTTGGATCCATGCCATATAATTAAATCAGTAGAAAACTTAATTGATGACATAAAAAAAATAAAGAATGTAAAAGGTCGTACAATAAATTGGCAATACATCGCCACTTTAAATAAACTGCTACAAACAGAACTGCCAACCTTGGCAAATAAACTTAAAAAGTATCGTGTGGCATACGAAAAAAGTGTCCATTGTTTTGATTCTGTCATATTCTCTGAAAAACGAAAAGATAACGCCCTTTATGCATAAAGCAATTTTATTTTAAATTTATACAGTTCTATGTTTTACCTCTGTTATACCTAACGTTCCACGTAACAAACTGATAAAACAAAAAAGTTATGGAGGATTCTCATTACCCTCCCCAGACGTAGTAAAAAATTGTAAAGCTGCTGAAAGTTACATGAGCACAATGAAGAAAATATATTTCTAAAGTCTCATGTTGTTTATATGTGTAGATATATCATAAACATGTATTAAACAATTGAATGCCATCATGTTGCAAAATTACATAATTGCAATCAATATAAAAAATATAAGGCAACACTTGACCAAACTATTACATTTTTAAATCAAAGATATTTGTAAGCTATCTCAAAATAAATCACTTTTCAACTGACTATTGTTGTTTCATTAGTATATAAAATTTTATTTGTTTAATTTTGTGTTATTATTTGTATAACATGCATTAAAGTTGCAATTTTTGCACAAATGCTACTTTAGAACAATTTTTTTCCTGAGCAGTCATACAAAATTTGAAATTCTCGCCCAGTTTGCCACTATAATGGCCGTTATTCTCATGTTAAAGTAAAAGTTCTTCCTCCTCCCACACAGTATTTCTTATGGGCTACTGACACAGCGAAATTAGCGACCTAGAACACAAACAGAATTGTAGCTCATCTACAGTTCGACGAGTCTACACATTTAAAACGAAATTCGTTGCCAGTTTTATGTACAATATTATTTTCAAAATATTAAAAATATTGATTACAATTTATATTTTGTTCTTTACAGTTTGTGTGTTGTGTGCATGCACGTTTTTTAGACACAACTGATACTACAATACGAAATATCAATTTGTCGTCAAAAATCCGTAGCGTTTGCCTTATTAAAGCTAGAAAGCTCAGAAAAAATAGCATTGTATTTGCCCTAAGGTCTGCTGTTGGATGCAGTTTTTAAATTTAAAAAATTAAATGCTACCAAAAACACGGCCAACTTCCGCTTCCGGAAGCTTATTTTTCCATTGAAATTCCAATGCAGCCCTAGATTCCGAAGCGCATCGAAATCGAATGATCAATTCGGCAGTTATAAAACGTAAATCACACAACACACCCACCCATCCACCCACAAACAGACATTAAAAAAAACTGTTTTGAGTTCTGGACTTCTAAAACATGTATTTTCGAAAATATCTTGAAATTTTCTTATAAAAGTATAGCAACGTAAAAACCATAACATAAGAATAATTTAGGGCGATGTAGAACTATTCACCGAATAACTTTCCCATATAAGTTTTCCTTCTATTTCCAATAATAAAAGCGCTACGCAAGACCGCGCCACTCGATGAACACCCTTGTATTAGTTGTTACCTAATTATCAACGTTTACTTTAGTTTATGGCCATAATAATTCTAAATATAAACGAATATTTATTATATCGACACTACTGTATTCCCCTTTCATGGTGTATTAGGTTTTTATTGTAATATAAATATTAATATAGTACATTTCGTTTCATAGGAACTCTGCAGACTACTTTAGTACTAGTTAAATTAAACTTGCTTACAAAAACAAATTGTAATTAAAAATACAATACTTATAAGCAACAGCATTAACCAAAAGAATGGGCATTCACCGTAAACTTCTCTATACAAAAGTATCTGAACTTTGTGTCAGTTATTTCGACCCATTATTTATTTATGGCCACATAAATAAAACATAACATTGCTCTTATGGAAAAACGAAACTTCATGTTAAAACCTTTAATACTCAATTGCTTGCAATAAACTATGCAGCAGTAATTTTTAATGCCTGACAAAATTTTCCTGCTGCAATCAAAATCCCAGTTTGAATTGATTTGCAGAGAAATTCGGCAAACAATCTAAAAATAATGTAAATTCCATTTTTTTATATTTCGAGGTATTTCTTTGACAAATAACAGCTTCGAATTTAGACATTTTTTAATGTGTTAACAAATTATGGTTGCACAAGACTAAGTAGTGTTAACGATTAGCAAATTTTCCGCAGAAGCGTCTTTATACAGGGTCATTCCTAACATGTGAAAGTGGCACTTTCAGGATAGATTCAGAATCGTATAATAACAAAGAAAAGTCCTTCGTTGCAGAGTTACAGCCTAACGAAGATGAACCAGTATAATCACTTTTTGTCTATAACTTTCGGCAGCACTAAAATTTTGAAATTTTATATTTGAACAATACTCACTCACGCAGCCAATTTTTGTTTGAATAACTGCACTAGAGGTATCTCATATGGAGGGCTCACGTAAATTCTTGTAAATATTTGAGATTATTACTTTTTGTTTTAAGTTTTGGTTATAAAAACTTATTTTTCATAAAAAGAAACAAAAAAAAGGTTGCTCCTGTTGAAAGTCTCTAAATCTAACAGTTTTCGAAATTATTCAATGTGTTTGTAAAATTAAGATGACATGGGTGTTTTCTTAAGATGCTCAAATAGTTTCCACATACTTTAAGAGTAAGTTCTATACATCAAAACAATGAAAAAATGTTTGTAGAAACATAGGTGTGGAAGCGCTTTCGTACGGAAGAGACAACACTGTTTTTACCTCCGTGGGCTGTAACTCCGTAACGAAGCGTTTCCGGACTAATGTTAAGAGGAACTAATTATTATTTTTAGAAAACGCGTGGAACATGAAGGATTTTGAAAATTGTTGAAGTTGAATTTTTAACAAGAGTGCTTTTTTGTGGTTTTTGTATAGGGGGTAATATATTATAACCTAAATTTAATAAAAAAAGAAAATATATTTAAAGTATTTAGAACATATGGAATACCTCTGGTGCAGTTATTCCAACACGAATTAGTAGAAAAATTAAGCTAAGTGAGTAATACCGACCTACGAAATTTAAAAATTGTAGTGCAACTACTACGAAAATTATCGATAAAAATAAATAATTAGACTGGTCTGTCTTTAGGAGGTCCTAATTCCGTAAACAAACGTTTCCGAACGCAGATTTATAATAAATATTTGATGATTTCATGTTCTGAATCTATCCTGAAAAAAACGTCCCACATGTTGTGTAATACCCTGTATGAGCCTGTCCTTAGCCTACCATAATAAAATTGTGCATCGTTATGTTGGTTTAAGAATAATTGCAGAGAACGTTAGTGTAATAAACGTAATCATTAAAAATTTTTTAATAAGAGACATATTGCCGTTGTAACCTTGAGGTAAATATATCAATGGGACTCGTTCGACATTTCTTCTTATATCGAGCATTTTCGCTGAAGTATCGCTTAAAACACCTTCCAAGGATAACAATAAACTTCGTCACTTTATTGCGGAAAACAGATAATGGAAAGGTGCTATGTTTCAGATCGAAGTGTTTTTGTGTTAAAAGTCTAAAGTCACAATTTTAAATGTAGGTTTACTCCCATGATTTGAGCATGCTAAAAAGTAGAAAATATTGAAAAATGGTATTATGAATCACACTTAAATAACAGAACATTTTTAGTGCTATAAAATTGCACTTTTTTCGGAATAAACTAATTGAATGAAAACTGGAATGAACATTGCCGTTGCAATTAAAAACGAATGACAGTACTAAGCCAATTGAATTTTCTTTAGCGCTGGTACATAATTTAATTTTAAGTACGTATCTTACGGTTATCACACTTCCAAGAAAATATTAAGCGGTACGTAAAGAATAATATTTTAAGACTAATACAACGACACAACGACAAGAGGCAAAATATCTATCGCATTATTCTCTTACTCCAGTGTTTAAGTATAAGCATAAATTATTTATATCTATCTATACGTATATTAAATCCCTAACTGTCTCATAATGACACAGCGACCGCGATACGCCCTTACTTCTCGACGCAGTTTATTTGAGCGAATGTTTGTGCCGGCGCGGCACATTTGCATAGCTCTACCTATAAAAATTGGTCCCCGGTGTTTAGGTAATCAATTTTATTAATTTCTACAATCAACTAAACTTTAAACTTATGTCTGTCTGTTTGCTTCTAATACTAAAACTAAGCGGGTACTTGAATAGGTAAAAACAATAATTTGACTAATAAGTGCTCACCAAGAACATTACAAACGATCTTAGTTCGTACATTTAGAAATAAATAAAAGCAGCCATCTCGAATTTACTTGCAGCTATACGTTGGAAGTTAAGGTCATGTTTACAAAACAAGCATAAGCTAGACATTCATAAACATAAACCACACTTCATAATCTGAATTATTTTGGAATCCAATCACAGTTAGAAATAATTTCATTTACTATAAAAAGAAATAAAGCAATCACAAATTGATTTATAAAGCTAGTTAAACCCGTGGACTACGCCCCACGCTTTGCTGTTTAAGAAATGGAACCAAATTTTTTGAAGAAGATATAATGGTATAATAAATATATTCGATGTGATCCGGATTTTAAACATCGGAACCCGCAAACATAACAAATAACTTGTGTTGTGATATAAGGCATGTTACTAAATGTGCGGTCATTAAAAGCTGAGACAGGGGGACAGGGATTAGGATTTAGCATATAGAAGATAAAAACTAGGGCTTCGAGCTACAGCCTGCTACACACCTATGTCTTTCGTTTATCTATTATTTAAACAAAAAACAACAAAAGCGGGAGGCATTGCTCACGGGATCCACTAATTTTAAAATTAAATTTGAACACTATCTGATTGAAAAATATTTTACAAGCTATAATTCAATAACAAATTATTCCAAAGCTACAACTATATACTGCGCTGATATATAATAGAATAAATAATTAAAGTATATTGCGTTTTAGAAAGAAAATTCTTTAGCTTTAAAGTTGATTGGGCTTTAAAATACCAATTAAATCGAGTAGAAAAGATTACGCCATTATGCAAGGAATTTATTTTTACTAAACTTTTATCCAATTTTTAAAGCTTATAAAGCAAAATCTATATCTCAACTAAAAGCACCAGTAGGATCCAATTTCCTATTAGTCTAGAATAATTTGCATACGGCCAAAGTTAAGAGTTCAAGTTAACTCGATCGTTTCTGCAAAAACAGATGAAGAAGGCCCAAGAAATTCTACTTTTAATATATTATTTAGTAGAATCAGAAAGGCCAAGAAGGTAAACTAATTTTTAAAGGCCTAGTCGTATTCCCTACGGCTAACTAACTTTGTTTTGTAATTCGAAGTTGGAAACTACATCAGAGGTTTGCATAAGAATTTTATCGGTAACAGAAAGAATTAGTTTAAAGAAATTCCGAGACAGAAGAATCTCCAGTTATATTTCATACAGATGGACGATTTTCTGATAAATATTTTCGGGAGTAATTTATAACCATGGAAATCTTTCTAGTCTCCGAGTATTTATTTTCAACTTTACGAATAAAACTCATGTATATGACATTCCGGTATTGTAAAGATTATTGGGTAATTTATCATTTGAGAATAAACTTTGTAGCGGAGAAATACATTTGCAAAGAATAAACTTGCTCCAGAAAGACAAATCTTACCTAACGTTTTCTGTAGTAACGTCAATAATTTATGTATATGTTTAGCAATTACATACTTACATGCGTATGAAGAATTATTTTATTTTGTTTTTACTTTAGTAGGCTAGACAAAAATATTTATAACGAAATTACATTGACTGAGTTTCGCCCACGAAACATTAATAAACGTTTAACACGCAAACATATTTATTATTGTCAGAAATGAACTTATGTAGCTATTTAATACGAACATGTTGTATTTTTGTTTAAATAGGTGTCGTCAAGGTTTTCTATATTGAACAATTTTTAGGTAATTTCAGTATCTACTTGCAGAAACCAGAAATTTAATTAATGCTGATTATTTAAACAATACAATATTGTTTTATTACAATGAACATGTATTTTGTCGTAGGCAACAGAAAGCTTAATTCTTGTGCTTTCAAAAAATTTATAACGGCGATGGGATGGTGTTAAAAAACAATATTACTTGTGTAATGCTTACAATTTTGTTTCTTTCTACAATGTATCCTAGAGACAGTGACTTATTTCATATCCACTAATATAAGAGCATTATGTACTTTTGAAATGGTAAAGTTAATGCTAAACTTAGGGCAGCTATTGTTACACATTTTTATAACGTCCTTGCCTATTAATTATTACTTTAATGATAACGTCAACCGCAAAGATAACTAAAACCGCACAACTGCATTTTAATTAGGATAAGTCGACTAAATACATTCGTGATGTTCCATAAAAAAAACAAATAAATCAACAATTAATTTTTTTGATTAAAAGATATTTTATTTTATCAAAGAATAAAGTAACAGTGGTTTCTGTATAGGTTTTAAAGTCTTTACTTTGCTATTACGTTTTTTGCCATTTAAGCATTCTTCTACGCACTTATTTGCATGCTGAATACATTATTTTTTAACATTGTTGTAACTGCCCTTTATGGCAATACTTTGTTGCATATCTAATTTACATTTTCGTTTACAGTAAAACTTCGTGTTTATTTTTTTTTAAATACAAGATTTTGATTAAGCGGAAAAGCGTTATTTATCTAAAAGTATTTGAATATTTTACAGTATTACAAGCAAATGTTGAATTTTTCAATATGAAATAATATTTATAGCAAAAACATTTCAACTGGGAGAGCGTGTTTTGTGTAACTAGAATTTTTTTTACTTGATGTATTTATAATAAATTTTTACGCTAGTTTGAAAAATATAAAGTTAATTGATTACCTGTACACCATTGTTAACACAATTTTATATTTTAAGTCATTCAAAATAATTGTAAATTTTCATTTGAAATTGAATTGTGGAAGAACTTTTTCACGGAAGCATTTTTTCACGGGAGCTATTTTTTATTTACATTCTTAAATAAATCGTTAACAAACGCGAACATCCATAAGACAAAGTTCTTACCTGAAAGTTTTATATTTTATAAAAGTACGTGAGTTCTTGCACTATTAGTTTTCACAACGTTTCACTTATCTAAGTCTACAAAACTATGTACACAGAAGCATAAATCACAGCAAAAGTTGTCCTTAACAAATATATACATTTATTATTACTATTTAAAAAGTTCTGAATGTTCGCAAAAGTTTTCAAAGTACGCGGAGAATGAAAATAGAGTGAACTAGAGACGTTGAAGTCACAGACAAGTTTGAACTGAAACCGTGAAGCGAGCTTAACATGGCTAGAATCCAAAAACCGGAGCTTTGCCTACAGGCGCGCAAGCGCTCGCCTTTATATTACAGATTCGGTGTGCAGTATGCGATAATTTTATTTGCATCTTACCTTATGCACTGGAATACGCTAACTCTTCGATTTTATGGACTACAAAACTTAATTCCTTAAAACGGCTTATATGAAAATTTCAGTGTTATAATTTAACTGGAATTCTACACGACTACCAAAAGTGAATTATCGGTAGGTAGTTTTCCCTTTTCTGCCAAAAATCAAACAAGACACGCCGATCAGCACAAGTTTAATCTCTATTAAACTTGGTACTTGGAATAGGAATTGATATTCATTCTATAATTCTCTTACATTTAAAGTTTTAAAATATAGAAATGTTATTTAACCGTTTCTTTGTTTTAATTAGTGTTTGTTAGTTTACTAGAATAATAAACGGAAATTAAAGGTTAACTATTATTAAGCATGAAACAATAATAATATTATTATTTTAACTAGATCACTTTATAAGTCTCATTTATTTTAAAAATATTATAAAGCCGATTTTACGTAAACAGTTTTTATTAGAATGCATCATCTTATTAAAATAATAAATAATTACACAATCTATTTTTACGCGTCTCGCTGGTACATGGACATATGTATGTAGTGCATAATACATGTAGGTTTCGTAAAAAATGTTAACTTTGAAACTGACGAATAAACACGTTTCAGAGTTTTAGGATAATAAGAAAAACTGAAAACATGAAACCGCAAGAAAGTAAGAATGGTTCGGCAAGAGTTACTGTTTAACTTTAATCTAGCAAGACATAAAAAAAACAACGAAGGAGAAGGAAGATTCGTATTTTATAGTTACCTAACCTAATTTGGTTAATTGAGCAAACTCTATAACGTCTATTAAATCCATCATCGATTTTTATTTTAGGAAATTTTAGAATGTATGTTTCAAATTTGGCCTAAGTGTACGAAATGACCACATAAATAACATTCATTCTAAAACACTTTCAAAATGCTTTCATTATGTTCAACCACTTGTTCAGGTTAATCGAGCAAGCGTCAGAAAGCAACCCAGACATTTAAACGAATGTAAATATAGTTTGAGGTTTAAATCAGAAATTTAGTTACGAGGCTGATCTACCACAAAAATAGGGAGCTGGGGTCAGATTGATGGACATCATTTCTAACGCGAAAAGTAAAAATGCAATAAATTGATTGAGAAACCGAAAAAACGTCTTGAAAACAAAAAGAATGTTTGCGAAGAAGGTTCCGCGGCGTTGAGCAGACAGCTAGTTGTAAAATACAAGACCCTTTTCATACCCTTTTTTTCAGTTAGCCTAAGAAATGCACAATAACGTTTTTAATTAAAACTTGCTAAACTTACGCGTACACTTTTCTGCCATTTCTTAGAAAAAATAATGTGTGCACATTGGCGTAACTACGGCAATGCAGTCGATGCAATTGCTCTAAGAGTTTAAACCATAGCGGTGTTCGTGAGCCCTGCCTGCCTAAACAGGTGTGTTTACATTATTTAAATCTTAGGGCGGACAAGAATCTGATCTTAATGTATCTAACTAGAACAAGATTACTTAATCGGCGTTTGCCTGTTAGCTGTTAGTTCTGAAACCGTACAAACTAAAGTCTTGCGAGACATCTTTAGAGTAATCAGAGCACTCAATTCAAGTCCAGGATGCAGAGGTATTTAAATACCTTGGCTGTCGCCGTTGGACGAGTCCGGTGGAGCGTGATCGTAAGATTGATGGTGCTGATGAGTCCTTAGCTGATGAGCTACTGGGGTCCAAGCTTCACTGAATGTAGAACCATTCTCTCTGTTTATGTTGTTAGGCTGTTTCTCAATTTCAATAGCTTGCAATATCATCAGAAGAAACGAATGAGGTACTATAGGGAGTACTCCGGCGTTCTCAAAGTCTATCTTATGCCCAGTTAAACTAGTATGTTCAGGCACCGCAAATTTAGTGATGCGTCTGTATTTACAATCACCTTTGCGTTCTCGTAGTCTTACCTCAATAGAGCGGTTAGTTTGTCTAATGTAGTTTGAACCACAGTAGCAAGGGATCACATTCAATCTACATCAGACAAACCGCTCAGTCTATTGAGTTAAAATTACGAAATTTGCCGCCATCTGCATAAGAGTTAACAAAATTTTTGCATATAAACCCTTGTTCTTGAGGTTGATAAAATAAGCCTTTATTCTATTAGAACAACTGCTTTGCTAGAATTTAGCATTACCGTAAATAAATTCCCAAATTTTAAATACATTTCAGTCACTTCGTTTGAAGTGGCTAGATCTTTTTCATTTTATAAAATATATTATTGTAGGTTAACCTAAGACAATATTGAGAAACTCACTGTTGCTATAGCAACAGCAAATATTATTAATTTAATAAAGAACTGTTGGCACTACAGTAATTTCGTTTGATTCTAATTTTAAGTAACTTTTAAAAGCTTAGAAGTTATTTCTTTGGTTGTGAAATATAGTTTTGGTAAAATTTTATCACCAAAATGTTTTCCTATAAGTAATATAACTACTTTACTTTACTTTACTTTTGTTCATCCCATTGTGCCCCTAGGGCGTCGGGTTTTCTATCCACTTCTTGTACGCCTTGCGGTCGTTCGCTAATCTTTTTGCTTCTGGCATTGTTTTTGCTTTTCTTTCAGTTATGGCTTTAATATCTTCCTCCCATTTCTTTCTCGGCCTTCCCCTTAGTCTGCGTCCCTCCACTCCCAATCCTCCATATGTGTCCAATCCATTTCAGCTGTTGCTTCTCTATCATTGTTATTACTGGCTCCTGTTTTAGTTTGTCTCTGATAACCTCATTTCTTACTCTATCTCTTCTTGTGTTTCCTGTAATCTTTTTTAGGTATTTCATCTCGGCTGCTGTTATTGCTCATTTATGTTTGTCTGTCATGGACCAGGTCTCTGCTTCGTAGGTGAGGGTTAGTAAGTATACTGTTCTAAAACAATTTAATTTTTGTCTTTTCGCTAATCTCTCTTTTTCCCATTAGTATGTTGTTGATTGTATAACATATCTGGTTTGCTTTGTTTATTGCATTTTGCATTTCTTTGTTTATCTTATCATCTTTTGTTATTAATTTTCTAAATATTTATAACTGTCTACTTCTTCAAGTTTTTAGTCGTCTATATTTATGTTTTCCATTGGTGTACTCCTTTTACCAATCTGCATTACTTTACTTTTGTTTATATTCATTTTCAAATTTAACCTTTCTAGTTCTTTTTTCCATATATTTATAGCTTCCTGTCAGTTTTTGTTATTAATATTATATCATCTGCGTATAATAGTTGTTGAATATAGATCGGTTGTAATTGTCTATTTTCTACTTTCGTTTTAGCTATGCGTTGGTTACATTTTTCCATAACCTCATTCATACCAAGAATAGACAACAATGGGATCAGGCAGTCTCCTTGTTTCAATCCTTTATTTATGTGGAAACTATTTGAGGTTGCTGTAAGAACAAATAGAATCATTTGTTCTTACAGCACCCTCTGCGTTGTTATAGAGGCTTTTAATTGCTCCATTTAAATTCCTGCTTACTTTGATTTTTTCTAGCGTTTCCCATAGTTGTTTCCTTGTAACATAACTATTGGTTCTAAAATATAATTTGGTCCCACCATGTTGACTTCCTATTTTAAATAATTATACGGCCTAAATATCCCAGTTCTAAAAAAAAAAATTGATAATTAAAAAAATACGAGAAAAACACTTCAAATTGTGACCTCTAAAGCGACGCCACTGTAGAATATTCTAAAATGCGGAAGGCGTTAGCGATAAGTATATGTTCAGATATAAGTAAAACAAAAAGTAAAGCGTTAAATAAACAAATTATACCAACATATATTTAATGCGAGTATACATTTAGTTGCTACAATATTATTGTTCTGCGATGCAGTCTGTGCTCATGTGTATAATGTAGGTTTTTAGATTTCAAATATAGTATTAAATACAGGCTGACGCTTCGCGCCCAATCATCCAACCGTAGTGCATAAACAGCTTTCTTCTTTATTGGGGCTGAAACCTGCACTGGCCGATTCCACAGCGTTGCATGCGCCTTTAAATAATTCACGCGTGTAAATGCGACTTTAAGTAGCGGATCCACATCTGTTATATATTTATGTTATGTGCAATTTTATAACGAATTATAAGTAGGTTTAAATTCTAAAATAAGTTGTTAATTTATAAATTTGGGTTATATTTTGGTTACCAAAAAGTATTAGATAATTAAGTTGACCTTGACATCGTTTAACAATATTTTTTCCACTTTGCAAAAATGACATACAAAGTACTGTTATTACAAAAAGAAAATATAACAACCAAAGGTGTTTATTTACACTGAAATACACCTTTGTATTTGTACAACTTTCAGACCAATTTGATGAAATTCTTTGTTCCTGATATAAAATAACACACTAATATTTTAAAAATAGTATATTATGCAACGAATCTATAATGAGAAATGTCAACAACTCCTGTAACCATGGTTACCTAAAACAAGGCTCTGCTACTATTAATCAGTTTGGGTCATTTCATAATGAAAATCTGTATCGAAATGGGTATCATTATATTATAGGCAGCGCACACTTAATAAGTAAGTTAAAACATAGGAGTAGAAAAAAGACATTTTTAAGTCAGATCTATGTGTCATTTATTTTGTTTCGCCTAGCCATAAGCCCTAATCGTACGTAAACTCAATTTCTTTAATATTTATACAAGTGCTTGAGTGAGATATAGATGGTTCTTCTACAAAACACGGTATCTTGTTACTATCAAAAATAATGAAAAAAGTTCCAATGAACATGGATTCGGAAACGCTACCTTTGGGAGATCGCGCCTTCGGAAGAGAGAATTCAATTGCTTTTTTGTCAATAACTGTGGAGAATTAAAATTTTGAAATTTTATATGTAAGCACTACTTATTTAACTGAGTATTTTTATTTAGGTTTGATCGATTAAATGTACCAGAAGTGTCTCATACGAGGAACCACATAATTTTCTGTATATTTTGAATCATTAACTTTTAAAATATTTGTATCACAAATCTTATACTTTTAATAAATATTCAACTATTTAAAATTAATAGTATATTAATAAAATAAAACACTTGGTAAATTGTTTCACAAATTGTTGTTATTTATTTACTCGACTCGAGTTTCAACCATCTCGGTTATCTTCAGGAGTTTACAATACTAACTACCTAACTAAAAATCTAAAATCTAAAAATCTTATACTTTTATTAAACAGAACCATAGAAAGATGTACTTTTTTACAAATTCACTTGATTCAAAGATTTTGGACTACTTAATTCTTTGCGAAATATCGAATTGCCATGAATGTCTGAGTATTTTAAAGTCTTATTAAGAGACAGAAAGACTGTATGAATTATTGTCTGATTAACTGTGCTATACCAAGTAAATATAAAAACAGCTTATGCAACCCTGCGAACTTTGCACCATTGGCGACGCGTCTACAAGTATCTTTGGTTCGGCGTCATAAAAGCGAATTAAAAATAACGCGGTCAAACATAGCAGATTTAAAATAGCGCCGAAAAAATAGCACCAATCAAAAATAGCGCTATTCAAAAATATCTGCGTCAAAAATAGCGCCATTAAAAATTTCGCCGAGTAATAATGTTTCCGCATATAACACTTTTTTCGCACATAAATTGTAGACTTCTGTATGATTTGGATGAGTTGTGACTCAAACAAAGACAAAATGGATGTAATTTTTGCATTAGTATACCTCCCTAGTGACTCTAACGATCCTCCACCGAGTGCGGAGTTGATCGATTTGGTTGACTACTGTGAGAGAAATAACAAAAGTCTTATTATAGGCTGTGATGCAAATGCTTACCATGTGACATGGAGGAGCAGCAACATCATCAACATATAATAAGTCACAAAATTTCTACTTCGATTTTCGAATAACTAAACATGGCAAATTACAGTTTTTTAATACTCACAGTGCTAGTTGGTTTTGCTTATAGAGGGTTTTTTTCGGACCTGAATTATAGACTTTTGTATGATTTAGTATTAATTTATTGTAAATAAAACAATTCCTAACTTCAACGGGGCTTTTACTTTAGCTTTATACGTATTTCGACATGTTGAGATACATTTTCAGAAGCAAGATTAAAAGTAAACAGTTGGTGTTGCTACAGGAACAATAAATCCTTATAACTTCATCATGGTTTTTTATATCTGTGTCTAGATGACGTGATTTCTTATTCCAAAAGTCCAATAACGGTGAATTTAAGAGATCAGTTTGTTCATTCATTATTTTTCATTATTAACTTTAACGAAGTAAAGCTCGAACTTATAAATAAAGTGAATTAGAATCGTAGTTATTTAACGAAGTTGTTATTGTGACAGTTACGAGCAATAAAATGACTCTAAATTGCTAAAATATTTAAACAGAATCCCGCAAATTACTCATTTTTAATTTAAACTAGCGGTGCTCGTGGGCTATGCTCCACGCTTTTTGTTTCTTTTTAATAATTAATAAACTAACGAAGTCTGTCTGTCTGTGAGCGCTACTAACGGTCCTTGTAGAATCTTGGCCTGATTTTGTTCATTGCTTCTTATTTTTAGTGTTTTTGGATCATCTTCTACGTCGTCAAGCTATTGTTTTCGGGGTCTCCCTCTTCTTCTTCTTCTACCTGCGGCCTTCCTTCTAAGGAACGTGTAACGTGTCCTAACCATCTTAGTCGTTGACATTTTATGAATGCTATGAGTTCTGTTTCTTGGTACAATACTAGCATGTTTTCGGATTCTCCATTCTTCTATAATATGTAGTGGGCCGAAATTGAGCGTAGTATTTTACGTTTCTACATGTTGAGTTCTTTTTGGTCGTTGATCGTAAGTAGATATTTTCCTATAGTTTACGCATTGGTGTTTGTCATCTTTATTTTTCCATATGGTAGATATAATTGCTATTGATCATTCTGTAGGCATTTTTGCTTCTTTCTATATTTCCGCTATATGTTCATGGAGAGGTGCTTTTACTTCCTCTGCGGTAACTGCGTCTTCCCCAGGAGTCTTGTTCTGCCTTTGCTTCATGATTGGTTCCAATATTTCTTTTCTTTTCTTTTTTTATGTTTGCTTAATCGTTATTATCTGAATTTAGTAATTCGAGAAAGAATTTTGTTTCTCTTCCTAAACTATCGTTCTTACCTCCAAGCAGTTGGTTTTGTTTATCTTTGCAGTAGGTTGTTTTTGGTTAGTAAACAGTTTTTAGTTAACCTATTCTTTTATTCTTTTGTTCCTAACTTCTTGTTTGTTGTAATGTTGTTCTATTTGGTTTTGTTTTTCTATTTCACGTTTTCGTTTCTCTCTTGCGCATGTTCTTTTGCAATTTGTCTGCTGTTAAATTCTTCTACGTTTGCTCTGGTTCTTTGTTGTAGCATTTTTTCCTAACTTCGTTTCTTTTATTCAGTTTTCATACATTCTTTGTCGTACCATTTACTTTTTTCCTTTTGTTGCTTTGTACCTACGCTAGTCTCTGCGGCATTTAAAATTGATTTTTTCTAATTTATTTTCTATGATTTCTCTGTTTTTAATTTTTTTTTCCTCTCTTGTATTGAGTTCTATAGTTAACATCACTTTATATTTTGATTTTGTTGTTAAATTGTAGGGCTTCTGTGTTATACTTTTTCCTTTTTGTCCTCGTATTATTCTTCTTTTTCGTGTTCTTTGTTCTAGCTCTGAGCCATCCCTTTATTAGGAAGTGGTCAGAGTTGCAGTCCACTTTTCTGCAGCTCTTTATCTTTTCCTTATGTGGGAAATATGTGCTGCTAATGATAAGATTTTTTCCTACTGCAAAATCTATAACCCTTATTCTGTTATTGTTACATGTATGTTTGCTGTAAGCTCCAGTGGTGGGTTTGTATATGTCTTCTTTCCCGAATTTATAACGTTGAAATTCCATAGGACTATTTTAATGCTATATTTAGGAGACTTGTAGTTTTTCGTAAAAAGAGTCCTTAATGTCTTCATTTTTCTCAGTTGGGGCATGTATGTTGATTGGTGTGATGCTATAGAATTTTTCTTTTACTCTTATTGTACATATCCGTTTGTTTATTAGGTTATAGTTAATTACCATGCGTTTAGTTTTTTTTTACTGGGAATCCAGTTTCGAAAGTGTTTTGTTTATGACTGCTGTTAAAAAGTGTATATGTACCTTGATCCGAGATGTATTTTTTGTAAATGCTCGTTTCTTGCAAGGCCGCTGTTTCTGTCTTATATTTTTATAGTTTTTTTTTTAACTTTTCTTAATGATCCAAGTCTGTAGAGACTTCTCACATTCCATGATTCAAAAAACAGTTTATTTGGAAAACCATTACTTTCGCTCTCGTTAGCCCTGACCTTATCTTCTACCTAGGTTAGTTACCAGATCTCCGCTAGGGGTGTTCAAGTTTCCTGTTGCTCACCACCTTTATTTTAATATAAAGGCTAGTTGAAGGTACAAGTCGTAATTGGGTAGGAAAGGGGATGTGACGCTAGCTGGATGCAGCATCATGTGGTACGCGTGCACTACCCTTTTGAACGCCTAGCTAACGAAGTAGGGTTATCAATTATTTAGCAATTGCTGTAATTCTTCTGAAACGTGATCTGGTAGTGTAAACGCAGCAGCTTGTTAACAGCACGTTTGATTTTGTAACTTAAGTTCTAAATATTTGGGTCAATTTTGTTTCTTAGTCTATTTATTTGTAAACTTTAGCTGCACGTAAACCCGAGATGACCATATTTAACAAAGTTATAAGCAAAGAGCGCTTATAATGCAATTATACAAAATTTATTTGGCGATTTATTGCTTTTACTTCTACGAAGCTTAAGAAATACTTTACATTTCAGTAATATTGTACAAAATTTTAGAACTTCTTTTTATAAGTGCGCATTGAAAGTTATTTTTTGCTGACTGACTTGCCTAGGCCGTCATGTACAGATTCTAAATAAAAGGCACACATTGTGTAACTGCGTATTGCAGGCCACTTTCCGCTGACCGATTTGCGTCCGCCGCCGTCGCGTCGTATTCAAATTTGAAATAAATTTGTCAGCGCTTTAGGATTTAATCTTGCAAGTAAATGTTGTACATTCAATTTTCTTATTCGCCGCAAAATGCACTGGTCCGCAACCCATCAGTGCATAAGAATATCCATCCAATACAGCTTCTCTAAGTTCATTGTTGGACATAAGCCTCCTCTAATGTATTCCAAACTTGTCTATCCTTGGTTTTATTTATCCAGTTTCCAGCTATCCTCTTAACGTCATCAGTCCAGCGGGTTTGCGGTCTCCCTCAGCTTCGTTTGTCCTCTCTTGGCCTCCATTCGAGTATCTTTTTTGTACATCGGTTGTCCTGGAATCTTGCTACATGACCGGCCTACTTCCACTTTAGTCTTGCTATTCTTTCGACTATATTTGTTACTCCGGTTCTTTGTCTAATTTCGATGTTAGGTATTCTATCTCTTTGTGTGATTCTAAGAATAGACCTTTCCATAGCTCGTTGCGTTACTCTTAGCTTGTTTATTGTCTTTTTTGTTAATGTCAGTGTCTCTGCTCCATAGGTGATGACAGGAACTACGCACTGCTCCAGTACTTTTCTTTTCAGACATATTGGCGTATCCCTGTTTTTGAGTATGTAGCGCAGTTTACCAAAAGCTGCCCATCCGAGACCAATATGACGTTTCATTTCACAGGTCTGATTGTCTCTCCCTAGTTTAATTTCATGTCCAAGATATTTGCAATCAGAAACTTGTTCGATGACTTTGTCACTTATTGTTATTTCTCCACTTAGTACGAGGTTTGTCATAATTATTGTTTTTCCGAAATTCATATCTAACCCTGCCCTTTTTGCTGCCACATTTAATTCATTGAGCATTTTAATAGCATCTCCGATGTTATTAGCTATGAGGACAATGTCGTCCGCGAATCGTAAGTAGTCTAAATATTCTCCATCCACATTTATTCCTATTTTGTCCCAGTTTAAAGTTTTGAAGATATATTCTAAGGTGGTGGTGAATAGTTTTGGGGATATGGTGTCGCCTTGTCGAATGCCTCTCTCGATTTTAAATGTTGGAGTATGTTGATGCATTTTAATATCAGCTGTAGCATTATTGTAAATGTGTTGTAATAATTTCGTGTATCTGTAGTCTATTCTGCATCCCTTGAGTGCCGATATTATTGCTGGTAATTCAATTATGTCAAAAGCCTTTTGAAAATCTATAAATATTAGGACGAGCGGATTATTATATTCTATTGTCTTCTCTATTAGCATTTTTATTGTTTGGAGGTGAATAAGAATATGCGCTCTATTTAATTGACGCAGGGAGCCCGGCGGCAGTAACGCTATGTGTTTATCTTCAGAACTAAAAAAAAAACATAACTCAGTAACGGCGCATTTGTGAATTGACGTTCAATGGGGATAGTTTGTCTGCCAAACGTCACTTTACAACCTGTTTGCATATCTTAAGGAAATACTCAGACTTTCGGGCAACTTGTTATTTCACAAAGATCGAATTATCTCGGAAGCCATTAAGCTTGTTAACAAGAGGGGTTTTCAGACCTATGTTTATGGAAACTTTTTTTATTGTTTTTGGGCGTAGAATTAGTCTTTAAATCTTCTCTTTGTGATGTTAAAGAATATTATATTATTATCAGTTTATTTAATTTCATCATTATTTAGGTTACAGTGAAATTGTTTAAATACGTGTTGGTATAGTTTTGTCTTAGTACTAATTAGTTGTAAATCACGACTAAACAATAAATACGCTTCTTCAAACGAAAATATCTGTAACTTATTTTCAGTTCCCTTACAAATTTCATTAAAGACTGTTCATCCTGAAAACAAATTAGATTAACTTACGCAGGCAAGGAAAGCATCTGGCGGTTAAATCAAATAAAATTAAAATAAATCATTTAAAAAAATATTTTTAACGATTTTAACCATTTTAATAGTACTTTAAGTAATTATGATGATTTCGTTGTGAACTACTCACAGCGTTACTGCTGCAAATACTTTATCAAAATCTTAAAAAGAACATAGGTTGTTACATTTTGTCTCCCTAACAGAAATAAACATAAAAATATATGCCCGAATATATCCGAAACCCTTGAAACAACTGTAAACGCAACTTTTATTTGTCTTTTAAAGGGCTGAAACTACACTTCTGAAGCATCTATAGTGCCTTTTATTAGTCACGTTTTTTATATAATATTATTTTCCCAAGCCAAGCAAAAGAAACAGTGAAGTTGTGAAAAACGAGAAACTAGGAGCTCGAGAGTGTTTCAATGAATATAAATGTATACAAAGAAACTGCAAAGGTTCGTGTAAATAAAAGTTTGTAAAGAATGGCTTGCTTCGTTGCTTTAGTGCGTTTTTGGAAATAATTGTACTAGTAAATAATAACGTAAAGAAATCTACAAAACTGTTTCGTATACATTAAAGCAAAATCTTTAATCTGTTTGTCTATATTTAACTACTATATAATATTCTATGGTTTTCCTCATTCTAACTGTCCAAGAAACCTACGCAAAATTAAAATAATAGATATCCTGTTCATATTTAAAATATATCACAATTAGTTTTCGCGTTACAGATGGTATTTACAATATGCCGTCGCATTCCATTACAAGAATATACTAAAAAATGAAGAATTGTTTTATTTTAATCATCTACATTACCATTTCTCCCTTGTTTCGAATAATCTCTGGTGAAACTCCTAACTACATTTCATAATTTATCTTACCGCTTGGGGTGTACATCTTTCTTGAATCGTTCTTCAAATAATTGAGAAAATATAATACTTCTAAACGCTAATGTTGCTGTATCGATCATTACAAGTTTAACAAAAAAAAACAACAATATTCTGTAGGCATTTAGGTATTGATTATATTATGAATCACTGGAGATGCTAATATAAATTCTGAAAATTATAAAAGCTATGTCACGTATCTTATAACATGTGCACTCTGCTTGTCTCTCTATATACGGAGTACGGATCCATCCCACTTGTCTCAACATTCAGTAGTAAGAGGTCCCCGCTACTAGAACTCACATATTACACTTCCATTATGCAGGATGTCTCTAAACAGACTACCATACATTTTCCATCCGATTCCTGACACAACCATAAGTCTACTACTACTACTTTTGTCCTAAACCTCTTCATGAGAAGGCTACACGCATTTGAAAATGATGTTAGAAAAACAGGAATCCATTACAGTTTACATTTTTTTGAGAAAAAATAATTGAAATTTTACAGACAGCCTAACCTATTTAAGGCTTAAACTTCGTACTATTCGCTTTTCTTAAAATTAACCATGTATCGGAGTTGATTTGAATTAAAATCACAATTACTGCAGTTTGCACAAAGACAAACAGAAACCTGAATTTTGTAGGTAAAGCTTAGTATACTTAAGCGAGTTGAAACAAAAAAATTATTTTTATTAATTAAGCAGCAGAGATTAAAAGTCTCCCAAAAAAACTAAAAAAAAACAAAAAAAAGCGGTTTACAAAAAAAAGGCGATAAACCCCATTCATGCCGCAAAAAATTAATTTAGAAACAAAATAGTAAAATGTTTAGGCTTTGAGCAGGTTAGAGTGCTTGTAAAATTTCGATTGTTTATCTCGAACCGCTTTTAAAACGCAATTGTTTTCTTTTTCTTCAACACCATTTTCAGAGACGTGTAGCTTCCTTTTGGAGCCGTTTGGCAAAAGTTGTATTGACATTTTTTGACTTATTGTTGCGTCAAGAATCGGTTAGTGAATTTATGGGAGTAAGGTTAGAGACACCTTGTTATAAGGTCTATATTGCTTTGTACTGCGGCCCGCTACAGTTATCAACAGAGATAAGCAAACTTGAGTGTATACATATACTATTTGTGTGTATTATTGGAACATAATCTGCTGATATCTGGTTACGAAAACAAACTTAGAGGAGTAAACATCGCATCGGGGCTGCAAGCTGCAAATACCGGCCGGGGGGGGGGGGGGGGGTCGATACTCGAATTCAGTCGCAACATGCGTACACGAAAATACCGATTTTTAGAATTTTGTATACTCAAACCTTCCAACATTTCAAATTGAGCATGCCCTACAGGCCACAGCCGGACGGAAAACGCTGCGTTTGTGTAGAGTAGTTCGTACCTTCTACTGTTACTACATTAACATCATAACGATGACGATAATAGATACATGAAATAACAGTAATTTAAAGTAACTTTTTAATACCAGTAATGAGGGACAGTTCCTTTTGTTCTCACAAGAACAATTTATTTGTACGTTCACTTGTACATGTATGCTATAACTAAGCGTAAGTTACGTGTCTGCTTCGTTGTGTTATTCAACTTCGGTGTAGTTTCTGTTTCTTTCGCTGAAAATAGCTGCATATCGGTTGAAATGCGCATCTGAACGAACCTATAATTGCTCGTGTGAAAACTGAAGGGACCTTTCCTCATTATCGTTATTCTTTTCTCGCAGTCGCTTATTAACTTTTACATCTTTAATAGATTTTCACACTAAGCACAAGTATTTGGCATAAAAAACTGTATCTAATGCATATGATTTACTTTTTTAATTTTTCAACTATTGTGTATAAAAATGAGACAAACCGTTTAAAAATTAAGCAAATTAGTAAAAAAACAATCACTGTTAAGTTTAACTTTCAACAGTTTTTAACGGTTTTTGTTGCAAATACACCAATAGCTATTAAGGTTTATTAAACTTAGTAGTAATTTATAATAGTTAGCCGCTGTTGATTGAGTTAACTTTTTAAACGGTGTTTATCATTTTATGAAATATAAATAAAAATAATTGTAATATTTACAGAAGTAAGTATATTAGGTGTAGTTTTTAATGCTAAACAAGCTATTTTGTTGTTATTCAGTTTTAAAACAATTAGGGGAGAGGGTAATATTTGCAATTGTTTAATTTTACACTGTAAAGTCTTAAGCACTAAAAATAATGTACTTACAAACAGGATTTAATTTAAAATGGAAGCAAATAAATAAAACTAGCATCACAGGATGAGTTCACAGTATTAAAAAACATTAATGCCATAAAAACAATACTTAAATTATATTAAAATTGGTCTATAAACTTGGAAAACACAAACAATAAAATATATAAAATCTTTGGACAAAAGTTGTTAACACAGAAAGTAAGATAACAGGAAATGCGTAACTTTGAATTAAATAATCTCCCGATAATTGAAGGCTCAAGAGCGGGAATTGTTAAAACGGAACCAACTAGCACTAACCTAACAAATCTAAACTAAACAATTGAAAAGTATTCAGGAGCTGGAGGCTCGCTGAATAAAAAATATTATATAATTAACCTAAATCAAAGGTGAAATTTAATGAAGATTTATTGTTATTTAAATTTACTTGCAAAATTTAAGCATAAATGTTACTTAATTGATCAACATTTGTTTAAAAGTTAAGCGCTGGATGGTCTTTAATTATATGGTACATTTTAATAAAAAGTCTGCTTTTATAATTACTTTCTGAGTCTAAAATTTATATTATCTCGAAATCCGGTTGATGATTTTTCTCTTTAGAGTGAATAGTGACAGCACAAGATATTTTATTGATTTTACAATCACTCCGATGTTGAGTTAATCTAGATTCTAGATCAAATCCACTGGCTAGATTGACCTATGTATTTTATCTCACATTCCTTACAGGAAATGGAGTACACAGCGTTCGATTTCACTAAAAGAGGAGTGGCGTTTTTGACGTTTGAAAACAACCCACTTACAGTTTTCAAATTGTATTTGGAAATCATAATGTGATCGTTTTTTAAGACACCCATTAACCTATGAGTGAAAATATCAATGTGAGCGAATTTCCTGTAGACATCATTCCTTATTCTATTTCCCTCAATATTATTTTATGTTTGAGAGGTACCAAATAAAAGTTTGGAAATTAACAATTTGGGACCACCATTATTAATTAAAATATCTGACCATTATTTTAAATTTTGATTTATAAGTGAGTGATGACAAATTCTTTAACGAGGGCGTTGGTAGACGTGTGGGTCAACGCGTTGGCTTACAACTCTATCGTTCTCTTAGGCAGTGGTTCGAATCCTGTTTGGGTACTTAAAATATACTCGGACATTTTTCGGATCCTAGCCGTGAAGCAACGGGAAACTACCACGGTGCCGCCGAGTTTTTCCCCAGGATAGTTTTCATCTTTAATATTAAGATGAAAATCGTCAACGCCATGAAACATTACCACAAGATCTACTCCAGCGCCATCTACCAGCAACAGCACGAACTGATTATAGAATAAATTAGAAGTATAATATTAATCTGTATCTGTAATATATTAAGAAAAACAAAAATGTGGTAATAAAAAGGTATGACACCTCGATAAGAAGAAGAGGGCGTTGAGAAAGAAAATTAATGTATCTACCCGACGAAGTCGGTTTCTGATACCAGTCCAATATTGATTTACTAGAGCTGGTATCTAAAAGCGGAACACTAACTTGATTTTCAGTTTCTGCCGAAAATTTAATTTTTTTGTGATAACTATTAAAAATATTTTGAATTAGCTCAATACTATCGGCTAAGACAACACATATTAAATCGTCGTTTCCGAATGAAAGGTAAAACAAAGGTTGATTTAGGAATGACATCGTTCAGCAGGGCATCACAATGTTGGCAATAATAAGACTCAGAGGAGAACTCACTGGGGTCATCCCTGTTTTTGATATATTAAAATTAAAATTCATGGGTAACCATTGCAAATTGTTTTCATGTGACGATATAGTTAAAGAACCTTGTATATTAACAATGGTTCGTACAGACATCAGAGTAGCACATGTTAATGTCAGGTCATTGTTCCCTAAAATATCAGAATTAAAAACATTCATCCTTCAAAACAAAATTGATATATTAGCTATATCTGAAACGTGGCTTAATGCAAATATTTCAAATACTGATATAAATATTGAGGATTACTTCTTTATACGAAATGATCGTTCTGGCCGTGGTGGTGGTGTTGGTATTTACATTAAAAAATGCATTCGTTACTCTCGTATCGATATTGGTCATGCTACTTTTGAACAAATTTGGTTATCTGTGAACGTCTCAAATAAAAAATTAATACTAGGTGCTCTATATAATCCTAAACAAAGGGATTATAAATTATTCCTTGATGAATTTGAAAACTCTATCACTACGTTTATGTCTTTTTCTGATAATATAATATGCTTAGGTGATTTCAATATTGATTTTTTAAACCAGATCACTCTGCTACGATATACATGCAAAATATGCTAGAATCTCTTGATTTAAATAAAATTATTAATTAACGCACAAGAGTATCAAATAATTCTCAATCACTTATAGATCTCATTATTACTTCAGATAAGTTCGTTAATTGCTGATAGTGGTGTAATTGATTGTCATCTAGCTGATCATGATCTTGTCTATTGTGATGTTATTACTGTTGCGTGTCCTGAGTTGCCGTCAAAGAGAACGCTCAGAAATTTAAAAAAAATTGATCTCGACTTATTTACTGCCGACCTAGCAACTTTACCGTTTCATTACATATTTCGAATCACTGATGTAAATGCAAAATTACAATTCCTAAACAATTTGATTTTACAGCTGTTTGACAAACACGCTCCTATTAAAACTTATAAATTTACTAAACCGTACCTTCTCTGGCTAACTGACAATTTGAAGTATCTTATGTCGTTAAGAAATAAAGCTAAAGCCAAGTGTCGCAAAACCAAGCTACCGGAGCATTGGCAGTATTATAAATCATTACGTAACTTAACTAATATATCTTTAAAGAACGAAAAAAGAGCATATTTCAATTTCATATCTTCCAATCGCGATAATAGCGCTTTATGGAAAAATTTAAGTATGCTTGGTCTTGGTAACCTCTTGATTTTTATGAACAAAACACCTACCAAAGTTTAAACTTTAACTTTTTTCCAGTAGATACCAACATTATTTTGGATATTATCAATAAAATCAAATCAACTGCATTTGGAAATGATGATATAAACATAAGTATGATAAAACTGTGCTGTCCATCTATTGTTCCTTATGTGACACATATCATTAATTCTTGTATTGTTGAAAATACTTTTCCGCAGTGCTGGAAGCATGCGATTGTCAAACCACTACCTAAAAATAAGCAGCCTACTGGAATTAAAGACCTATTAGTCTGCTTCCTGCATTGTCCAAAGTATTTGAAAAAGTTATTCGTAATCAACTCAATAATTTCATCAATGATCACAATTTTTTACCTACATTTCAATCTGGTTTTAGATTTGGCTATAGCTGTACAACTGCTTTACTCAATGTTACTGATGATATTTGGAATGCCACTGACCAGGGAAAGATCACTGCACTCGTTCTGTTAGATTACAGTAAGGCATTTGATACAGTGAATCATAATACTCTTATTACAATTTTAAAATACTTAGGAGTTAGCCATGCTGCTACTTTGGTAATCAGAAGTTATTTATGCAATCGGACACAATCGGTTCGATTGGATAAGCAGGAATCATGTTCGCTATCGGTAACTCAGGGTGTTCCACAGGGCTCAATTTTAGGTCCCCTGTTATTTTCAATATATACATCTGTTTTTATGAAACACGTTAAATTTTCGAAAATTCGTGTATACGCGGATGATACTCAGTTATACCATTCTTTTACAACTGCAAATTGGAGGGAAGCTATTGATGAGATAAACTTGGATTTGCAATATATCTACGATGCTTCTGTTCGTCATTCGCTTAAGATTAACCCGGACAAATCTGCTGCGCTATTGTTTGGAAATAAAAACTGCTGTCGTAATTTAAGTAATGTAATTGATATCAATATTAATAACATTAAAATCCCTTTTGTTACCAAAGCTAAAAGTCTCGGTTTAACGCTAGACAACACTTTTCGTTATAGAGACCAAATATCTAAGTATATCTGTCAGAGTTATCTACATCTCAAGAAACTATATCCTCATAGGTCCTATTTAAACCGCGAAATTAAAAAGAATTTATGTGAAGCTTTTGCGGTATCGCAATTTAATTACTGTTCTCCGATCTACCACCCAGCACTAGATGTCATTACTGCTCAAAGAATTCAAAAGATTCAAAATGCTTGTCTGAGGTTTATACACGGCATTAGAAAATATGAACGTATATCTCACAAGCTAGCTGATGCTGGTTGGTTAACAATGCAGAATCGTAGAATATTGCAATGCCAATGTCTTTTCCATCAAATCATATTAACAAAGAAACCTCCTTATTTATACAATAAAATTACTTTTAGGACCGATATACATAATATTTCTACTCGGTTTAGAGGCCAAATTTCACCTCCCTTTCATGTAACAACTCTGTTTGAGTTTTATGTGGATGGTGCCATCACAGAATTCTTTAGGTTTAAATGTAACTCTAGGTGTAGGTATTTTACTTAATTATGTTTAATTTATTAACCAAGGTTTAGATGGTAGATCAGGAGTAGGGTTACCCGAAACTAAATCTCGCCTTGTGATTAATGTGCTGCACTAGGGTTGTAAATTAAAAATTAATTTTTTATTAAGTTGTTGTTTTTTTTTGTAATTTCCAACAACACTTTATATTACTATTTATGAGCACGTTAATAAAGATTATTATTATTATTATTATATAGTCTACAACTTTGCAAATTTCAAAAAAGTTATCAACGAAAATGTGGGGCAGAGCCCACGGGTTCTGCTAGTATTTATTAAATTCTACACTATTAGTTCGTTGAGTTATTGGAATCAGATTGATCGCTGAAGTGCGAATAGTACTTCTGATCAAGACATTCGCGTGTTAATGAACATTTACAATTATTACAGTGATTTCAATTCCACCTACATAGAAATGAATTAATCAGGAAATGTGTATTTTGCAGGTACGTGTGTAACAAAATAGTACAGTTGCTCATATTATATAACTAACGTTCAGGGACTTGTATGTTTAAAAATGAAATGTAACTAATAGCAGCTTCTATTTCTGCTGACGCAAAACCACTTTTCGAAATTAAATCCTTTTTACATAGCACTAAACTTTTGCCGTGGGTGTTATAAATACACAAGATAGGTTGGCAAATTTTCCGTTCATTGAAACATTTTCATTTTAAGATACAGAATACCTTATCAGGTTCTGTCAGCCATGCAATAACCGTTATGCAGTTTTGTGAACAGCTTTTGAAATATGGATTTTACGTTTTGCTTTGGTATTGCAGAGACATTTTCATAAAAAAGTTGCTGGAGTTGACCTGTTTCTACATAAGTTTACATGATTTAACTAAATTTAAAAACAAACTATCAAAATTGTACTTTATACAATTTTATAACTATATAAATGATGAAAAAATATATGGCTATGGAAAATGCATTTACGATACATTGCAGATTAACAATTTGTTTGGATTGTCATTTTTTGTTTTCCTTGACCGGCTACTGTTTGCTTCTGCTCTAACGACGTTTGGCGAGGCAACTGCAAAAATACACAACAATCTTCCTTTTTAGGATGATATATCGTCTTAGTTTATTAATAGCATTTAATTCAAACGAAAATTCATTCCTCAAACGTTCGTAAACATTTTTCCAAACGTTATCTCCGAAATATCGTGATTGATGCCCTTGTTATAAACACAATAGCTCTAAGTGAAATTCAATACGTTGGTGGTATTGATCAGCCCCTGAATTTTAATGATAAAACTTTATAAAGACGTTATGAACTTTGTTGGAAGAGATTAGATGTTTTGCGGCGTTCAATCAGCACTTAAAATCTTTCTTTGCCATCACTCGTTACTATCGGTTCTTTGTTTTTGACGTTCACCGTTCCCAAACTTAGATTATTATTTTCTGTTATTATTCTGCTAGAGACGATTATAACTAATTAGAGCAACATTTGAAATATTTAAATCCATGAGAAGTACAAGCAGTGCTTTGGAGTATTGTTCGACCATTATGAAGCTCTTTACAGTTGGCTCTCACATTAGAGGGGCTGCACTGCCATATAGAAATGTCGGTCAACCGTCATAAAACCTTCTTCGCATATACCCGCTACTTTCCATTAGAACACCGATATCAACCTTTTCAGCGAGTCAACTAAAGTTAAAGTTTCCAGAAGCGTTTACATATAGTAATACCTTACTTATCATTATATCACGTCTTTATGACACGTGTAAAACCGAACCACTTGAAGGTTACTAAGAATTTTTACTTTAATAAAGGAGATGAATTTCCCGTTTTGTTTTAACTTTAAAGCGTTGGAATGCACTTTAGGGTAGTTTTGGGGTGTTGTGTTAAAAAGGAGATGTTTTCATGAATTGTTATAAATTATTAGTTTTAAGAATTTGGAGTAGGTAACCTTGAGGCGAGAAGTGATCTTGAAGGTGGTTTAGAGATGTTGCTTTTATAAAAGGAACGATTTTCGTCGTTTTTATAAATTTAACATTTTAGGCAATGGGGATGAAGTTGAAAATGGTTTACAAGAATTGCTTTAATACAAGAGATTATGAGATTACGGTTATTACAAATATTAAATTTTTAGAAATTGGAATTAACATGATGGTATAGTTTGAAACGTATTACACAGATCTATATTCAACCAAGATCCGGCTAAATGAAAATCAAATAAAAGAATTAAATACAAGAATACAGAACGTGGACTCTGAAGAAATCCCAGAGATCACCACTGACGAAATCTATAACGCCCTCAAAAAGATCAAGAACAATAAAGCTGCCGGACCAGACGGCATAATACCCGAAATGTGAAAACAAGCAGGGCCTGAACTAATCTACGAACTCAAAGAGATTTTCAACAGCTGCTTAGAAACGGGTCAAATCCCAGAACCCTGGATAGAAGCCGAGGTTATCTTCATTCACAAAAAAGGGGACATAACAAAACTCAACAACTATAGACCAACAAGTCTGCTGTCACAAATATATAAATTATTCACAAGAGTACTCACTAATAGATTGACATTAAAGATAGACTGCCAACAAACCCGTGAACAGGCGGGCTTCCGCTCCGGCTTTAGTACGACGGATCACTTACACGCAGTCAACAACCTAATAGAAAAGTGTAACGAATACAACTTAAAACTTTACATGGCTTTTATCGATTTCGAAAAAGCTTTCGACTCAATCGAAATATGGGCGGTGCTAAACTCTATGACAAAATGCAGAATAGACAGCAGATACACCAAATTAATAGAAAACATCTACTCGCAGGCGTCAATGTACGTACTCCTCCACCAAGAAAGAACATCTCTAATCCCTATAAAAAGAGGAGTACGCCAAGGAGACACGATCTCTCCTAAATTGTTCATAGCGACCCTTGAAAACGTCTTCAAGGAATTGAACTGGCCAAATAGAGGAGTAAATATCAATGGCGAATACCTCAATCATCTAAGATTCGCCGATGATATCCTCCTAATAAGCAATGATGCTGCAGAACTACAAGAAATGGTTACGGAATTAGATAACCATTCTAAACTAGTAGGACTCACAATCAATATTAATAAAACAAAGATCGTGACAAATACAAATGAACAAATGGACATAATACTCGGCGACCAACCTCTGGAAAAAGTCGCACATTACATATACTTGGGACAAAAGATCACCACCACTAAGGATCGCATGAAGGAAGAAATCTCACGACAAATTAAAATGGCTTGGATAGCATTCGGCAAATTAAGCAACAGTTTAACATCAGAATTACCCAATACGCTAAAAAGGAAACTATATGACCAATGCATTCTCCCAGTATTCACCTATGGAGCGGAGACATAGAGTCTCACAAAGAAACATGCTCAACGAATAGCCAGAACACAACACGCACAGGAACGGAGAATGTTAGGCATTAAGCTGAGCGACAGAAAAAACAACGAACGGATTCGAGAACAAACGAAAATTACCGAAGTAATGGAAAGGGTAGCCGAACTAAAATGAAGATGGGCCGCACATGTGTCCCGCAGAACAGACGACAGGTGGACAAAACTGATCTTAGAATGGAGACCAAGACTAGGTCGCAGAAGCGCGGGAAGACCGGTTACAAGATGAAGAGACGATATAAAAGAGAAGGCAGGAACCGAATGGATGCGAAAGCCAAACAACAGGTGGCAATGGCATGGAATGGGAAAAGCCTACATCCAACAGTGGATTGATATAGGCAGATCGTGATCGTGAAAGAAATTTTTTGAATTTGTATATATTGTGTTTGAAAAAGGAGGATGTTTGTGGAACAAAGACAAACCTCCTGAACTAAATTTAAAGAAAACTCATGAACAATTATTGGTATGGGTGATCTGGGAGGTTTAGAGATATTTTTCGAGTCCGCCTATATTTTAGCATACTATTCATCACCCCCTCTCCTTATTTTTGATAGAATTATTTTGTTAGAGATATTTATCGTATAGTTTCTAATCGCAGACAATGTTTATCCTCTGAAATCTAAAAAAATATTTTCTTGAATAAAACTGCTACCAAAATGACACTTACCTAGAATTTTTTCTTAGATTTCCTATTGTTTATTACGTTCATACCGACTTTAAAGCTGAAATTCGTAAATGTTAAAAACAATTAAACACACACACACACAGACATTAAGTCGCGCTTAAGTAGATGGGATTATTTAGCATGCCTAGAATATACGTCTTTTTTTAACAAAAGTTTTTGTCGTATTTGAAGGTTGTTGCTATGGCCATTTAACATGTTTATGCCAAATTTAAATCTAAAACTTTAATATTTAATAATAAATAATAAATAATAAACACCTTTATTCCAACAGGAATGTGGTCAAGACACATATCATAAATACAGATACATAAGTATAACACACATAAATCATGGATACAAATACATAAATATAACACACACAAGTTTACATAAATACATACCCCATACAGATTTGCACTTCCAAAATAGCCGACCTACAAATAAGAGACGTGTTAGCCCAATTCCAAAGATTTACACAAACTGACAATTTGTTTCAGGGAGAGATAAAAAATGTCAATATTATAATTGATGATTAGCAAATTGGCTTCCTTAAGTAGGATGTCAATCGGTGCACATGACTGATTTATCTTGAAGCAGGCCTTCTTTTTCCTATCACTAATCTTCGGCACTACCAAATTTATTTGACTCAAAATGAATGGACAGTTAATTTGGTTTGTTAAAATTTTGTAGCAGAAAAGAAGTGAATTTATTTGTCTCCGTGCACCCAATCGAGTCATTTTAAATACAAGCAATTGCTCCCTGTATGACACATGAATGTTTAAAGTTGGGGAAAATCCCAAACTTTCTGATATACAAAAATCTTAAAAACTTTTTTGAATTTTTTCCACTGAGTCACAATCCACAAATGTCTGAGGCGACCATACTACTCCAGCATATTCTAACTTCGATCTAACATATGTGTTGTATAGCTTCATGGTGGTTTCAATTTTGAATTGCTTAGTATTACGTAACACCCATCCCAGATTTTTGGCTGCCTCCTTAATTAAATGTTGTATATGATCCCCAAATTTAAACGTTTTTGTGAAATAAATTCCAAGATCTTTAATCATTACTACGCGTTCTAATTCATTATTTTGTATTTTATAGTTATGTTCTAGTAGTATTTTTTTTCTCGAAAAGTTCATAATTTTACACTTTTTTGTATTTAATTCAAGTCCATTATAATCATACCATCTAACAACCCTATCCAGCTCGTTTTGGAGAATTTGCGCATCTTCCGTGTTTTCAATTACTTTATATGTTTTCACATCGTCAGCATAGAGTAAAACCGAACAATCCTTCAAATTATTCGGCAAGTCATTAACAAGTAATAAAAACAACAATGGACCGAGAACGGATCCCTGGGGAACCCCTGGCGTGGGTATCAGAATCAGATTGGTGATAACGTACGAAGATCCTTCTGTTCGTTAAGTAAGATCTTACAAAGCATAATGCTGAACTTGTGAGGCCATGTCCCTTTAATTTATGTAGTAAGATTTCAAAATCTACTTTGTCAAATGCTTTACTCGCGTCTAGGTAGATCACGTCAACCTGTCTTCGTTTATCTATATTTTTTGAAATAAATTCTGAGAAAATTACTAAGTTTGATACTGTAGATCTTTTGTGGATGAAACCATGCCGATATTCACTAATTACCTGGCAAACATGACTATAATATATTTTATTGAAAATTATATTTTCGAATATTTTACTAAATGCACTTATCATTGATACAGGACGATAATTTTCCACTGTTGCAGCGTTCCCTCCTTTGTGAATTGGGGCAATACGTGCCAATTTCCAAGTATTGGGAAAAGTGCTTGTATTAATGCTTAGGGAAAGTGCTTGCGCAGAAGGGTTTATTTGATATTCGTTAAATAAATATCTGAGCTTTTATTTTGGGTGTGATTATAATAAAGTAGATCACCATTCCCTGCAGCACATTTAAAAAAAAATTATTTAGTTCTATAAAAACTGCAAACGTTATGTATTCGCTAAAAATCTTTAAATTGAGTTTTTAAATTTGGTCGCTTATTTGGGGTTTAATCAATTAAATTGTTCTGGTAGGCGACCAGAAGAAAACCTCCCATAAATGTGGTCGCATAGGAAGGGAGTATCCACTGTGATTGAAAGCGTTTGTAACGAGTTTGAAGCCGAAATTCAAAACTTAAAAAAACGAAATATTGACGGTGAGAGCACTAGGAGGTGGAAGGATATCGCGCTTGCGCAGGTAGGTTATTTCGTATGGGTAGAATACATAACAAAGCTTTTTTATCTAGTGCAGCTGTATTCATAGAGAAAACCCTTCTATCAAGCTTATACTTTTAAAAAAAGTCATGTGTAACGGTCCAACCTGGGTAGCTAGAAGCCAGGGTTTGTTGGAAATAAAGTGAAGACAAAATTAAAATTATTTACAATGTTTATTACGTTTATATTACTGTTTAAACTATCTGGTTATTAATTTCATGTACTTTAGTGATTATTTACAATTTTTATTCAATGTACAATAAAATAATGAAACGAAACAACTATGGTTGTCAACCTCTATGGGACGCTTTCCTGGCGTTCTCGGTTGGTAGACTGCTTTAATACGAAATTCCCTGTTGCTGTATAAGCGTGCATTGACTGTTATCGATCGTGGTGCACTTAGGCCCTAAAATTGTGTTTGACGGCTCAGTGTTCTGTACACTAAAAATTAGTAACAGGTAAAATAGGAATTGAAAATAATAAAACTTTACTAAATCTGGATTGAAATAGATTGAAAAGGTAAAATATTCTTCAGGTCTGAATTGAAATGAAAGTAAAGTGGAAGTCTTAATTCAAATGAAAGCAAGAAGGGATCTTAGATTGGAATTTAATTTTGCCTACGCACTGCGTTCCCTGGCAGTCACTCCGCGTATAAACTTTCACTTGTAGCGCATCCAGCGAGTTTTCTTCAAACTAATAGCAATGCAACAAAATAAATTCTTATATATTGTCAAACTGTTGCAGCAGGTTTGCTCTGTTACACATCTCGTTAAGTAGTTAAATTGCAACCAATATTTATGTCACAACCTCAAAATTGATGTTTCAATTTGGAGTCTGTTTTTAGCAATAACTCAATAAAACTGTTCAACTAAACGCAAGAGAAACCTCACGTATGTTTATTTAATGAAAAATTGTTTTTATTGTCAATTCACACGTTCGTGTCGAGTTTAAAGTCGAACTTTGAAAAATTTTAAAAATAATCGGAAATAGAAGCAAGTGGAAGGTGGTGGAAAGAATGCGCTTGTAAAGATCGTCTTTTGACACAGACTTACTATACACGCGCGTAGACATACCCACACGCGCAGACACAGTACATACGCACACAGCACAGACGCACACAGATATACACCCAAAAACGTACACATCATTGCAGGCCCGGTTTGTCTTCCACTCAAGACCATAAAACGTGCTTTTAATCAACATAACATCAAAAAGTGTTTACCGTAAAAGTACCTTTTATATAATTATAACTCTATCAGTGTGTAAGCCCGAAACAAAATAACTTAGTCCTTAAAGATGACGTCGGGGACACCGGTCAGATGAGGTCATAACAGTCAGCAGTCATTCGTGGTATCTTCGTGAGTGACTGGTGAGTGCTGCAGCGATCGACTGGGCCCGAGGTTATAATCAACTTGGCAGGGCGAATAACATCTCGTGATGCTAGCATTGCGATTTCTAGGTTATAGATCATGCTGCAGAACAAGCTGGGTGGCTTGGAAGAGGGTGTGATAAAGCTATAGCGACCTTGTAGATCCGAGGTTAGACCTAACACAGAGGTTGCGCAACATTAATCGTAGCTGGTAGGTAACCCTGCAGTAAAGTAATTACTTTACGTACACCTCTATCCTTGCGGATACCCTTGAAGCTGCGGACTTTAAAGTTATTTCAAAGTGGTTACCGCTGGAAATGTGTGGCCGTTAGTGTTTGCACGGTGAAATGTTGAAAATGATTAATAAGGTATGGCTAGTCTTGAAGAAAGTATCACATCAAGACTCGGAATACTCAAAATATTTTAATCTATTTCAAAACAGATGTTTTGGGTGCTTGGTGTGGAACTAATTTCTTCTTCTCTGGCTTGGAGTTTTATAACAAATGGTTGATTGGAATTGATGTTGTCCCCACGGTTGGGCGCCAAGGATACCAGGTTGCGCCGCGGAACAGGAGGGACGCGCGGGAGCACTTTATATATATAACTTGAGTTCTACAAACACCTTTAAATTGATTGTATGATACAAATAATCATTGTCTTAATGTATTTTACATAGCATTTTTCAATTTACGCTTCATGTGCACTGTTGTAAGTAGAAGCTAATAAAATCGAAAAAATGTATATAAATAAATAAAATAACATGTATAACTAGTCCAGTCAATGAATACTCAAAAGGGGGGTGTAGAGGGAAATGTAAGGAACACAATTTTTGACTTTGGGACTTTGTTTGGACTAGTTAGGAGGCAAACATACTAAAAGTCCCCACTCCTAGGAGGTGAGCGGGGTGCAGGGGGGCACGTAGAAGGTCCCTTTTTTCGGCGTTTCGCTTATATCTCGGAAACTATGCGTCTTAGCAATAAGACCATTCTATACAAAATTAAAGCTGATAAAATGTTCTACAATATTGATTGTATTCATTTATTCGCTATCTCGCATAGCTTCCGAGATATCCGTGCTTAAAATTCGCTAATATTGAAAAAAATAATTTTGCCTCACTTTTTTTTGCATTATTTGACTAGCTAACTCTTCAGCCCTTCGTCCTACGAAAAAGTCATAAGAAAGAAAGTTGTAGAGCATTAAATTTCCTTCAAGAATATATTTTACTATTTTATCTTCAACCGTTCAAAAGTTACAGCAATTTTAACATTGTGTAAATTCCGAGATTTTGCAGAAAAACTTGACTTTCGTATTTTCCGTTATTCCACTGCTCTAACTCTATGTATAAGCCAATATATACGTATTTATATGTATAAATAGTATGTACTCTATATATAAGTGGCACATAAAGAAATTATATTTATCAAACTGTATTTGAAGTCTCCAGACGTCCAGGGAGCTGCTGCAGTTTTCTCAGACCCTTCCTCGACCAAGGATGATATAGAGGAAGCTGGGAAAAAGTGTATTTTGAGGTGGTACGGGGACCCACCTAAAGAGAAATCTCTAAACGTTTACCGTTACCAATCCTTTGTTAAATCGGTAGCCAATATCAAACCGGACTTCTCATGCCTCCCACCAACTGAGGGGGCAGCGAAACCACATTCTCTGAGGACATATCACCAAATCCAGATGTGGTTGGGACATGAGCTGTCTCCTCAGATGTATGGGTGGGAGCTAACCACCAACAAATTTCTAACCCCGGTGCACAGTGAGCAGCAGGCTGCATCGGGTGAAATATTAAAAATGATTTTTTGTCGGTGCACAAAGGATTGTGCCACCCCCAAATGCGGATGCAGAAAGGCATCTCTCAAATGTTCCCCTGCCTGCCAAAACTGCCAAGGGAACTGTCTTAATGGGGGCCCCCCCTGTTGGACAATGATAATGAAGAACTCGACATCGATCCTCTGCCAGTCATCCTCGAAGATTTATCCCCTTGCTCAACGGATGAAGAAGAAAACGAAGCTGAATCCACCCCAGGACCAAGTTCTCATGACGAGCCAGGACCCTCCCGCCCCAGGAGAGCCAGGAATTGATAACAATTATTACTGTATAATTGTACTATAAGGTGTAAATATATTATTAAATGAAATATAACAGTTTAACAAAACCATTTACGAGTTAATGTGTTAATAAAAAAAGTTATGTACAAATTGTTGTTGACTCTGGAATCACCCTACCCCAATGCCTTTGCGAAGCGAATGTACAGTATTATTGCCTATGTAGAGAATTATTATGGCTCCTAAATAACAATAAAGATTCAGCGATCCTCGATAAATTGTCAATTTTGAGTATTATCAAAAAATTTCCATCATATAGTCATTGTATTTCTGTAGGGGTGAGAGATGGAGCTCTCAAAGTGGTTCCATTAGATTCGGGGTGTCGCAAATAGTATTCAACACCAACCACTATTACTTTTGAAGAACTACATATGTACCTGAAACTATATTATATAATACATGTATACTTATAATTTCTTTATGTGCCACTTATACACTACTCAAAATGAATATAGAGACACCTTCTTATTAGTGTGTATTTTTTGTAAATCTCAACGAAACAATCTATAACTTAGCAGATAATATGAACATACCTTTACATTTTACCTGTAAAAAAGTAGGCACTTGTTTCCTTGGATATTTTACAAAACAAAGTAAACAACGAAAAAGACACTTAAGTTTAAATTCAACAAAAAAATTTTTTCACTTGATTTTACCGTTTCGCAGTGTAATTTGTTGGTAGAAACATGAATGTGGATGTGTTAGGGAGAAGGAGACTACCAAGAGTATATCTGAATGGAAACCAGATAGTTAGAGCGGTGACATTAATTGGAGAAGAATACTCAAGACGACGCGTTGCTAAAATGTTAAATGTGAGTCATTCTGCTATAGCTAGGGCATGGAACAGAATATAAATAATGGTATCGTAAGAAGACGTCCTTACCCTCAAAGACAAACAGCCACTACTCCTCGCGAAGACCGCCAATTGAGGTTTTGGACCATTAGAGAACGTAGAATTACCGCCCGATCTCTACATAATCGACTGGTTGCCACTAGTGGAACCAGAATTTCGGACCAAACAGTTCGGAATAGGCTTCACGAGATTCAGTTACGTGCAAGGAGAGCAGTTAAAGTCCCTCGGTTAACACCAGCACATAGACGAGCCCGGCTAAACTTTGCACAAGAACATCGTAACTGGACTAGAGAACAATGGAGCACTGTAATGTTCACGAACGAGTGCAGGTTTTGCGAAGACCATAACGATGGACGAATGCGTGTGTGGAGAAGCCAAGGTGAACGCTATTTAGACTCCACTGTTCAAGAAACTGTCCGTTTTGGCGGAGGCTCTATTATGGTAGGGGGCGGCATAACTTTGAATGGTCGCACCGAGCTAGTGGTTCTTCGGGAAGGTTCTCTAACGGCGGCACGTTACATCAGGGACATTTTAAAACCACATGTGATTCTGTTTGCTGGAGAAATGGGACCTGACTATCTATCAGCAAGATAATGCCAGACCACATGTGGCTAGGATAGTTACAAATTTTTTTCATGACCATAATATCACAGTAATGGACTGGCCGGCTAATAGTGCAGACCTTAACCCCATCGAACACCTATGGGACGTATTGGGAAGAAAATTGCTGGATCGTCAGCCTATAGAAAATTTAGATGAGGTTGAGGAACTTCTTTCTCAAGAATGAGAGCAACATCCTCAACAAACAATTTCAAATTTAATTGAGAGTGTGCCCCGTCGTTGCGCTGAAGTCATCCGGGCCAGAGGAGGCCACACCCATTATTAGTTTTTTAAATTTGTTGTTTTCTTATTGTTGACTGTTTAAAAGTTTGTTAATTAAATGATTCCCAATTTCAATTTTTAACATTTTTTTTTCTTAGAAGCTTATTCAACAAGGCTGAAATCTTCGCATCTTAAAGAGTAGTCCGTTTCAAAAAGTCGAAGACACTTTTTACCAAATCCAGTGTTACTTAAGCAAAAATATTCAATTTTTTATAAGTGTCTCTATATTCGTTTTGAGTAGTGTATATATATAGTACATACTATTTATACATATAAATACGTATATATTGGCTTATACATAGAGTTAGAGTAGTGGAATAACGGAAAATACGAAAGTTAAGTTTTTCTGCAAAATCTCGGAATTTACACATAAAGTTAAAATTGCTGTAACTTTTGAACGGTTGAAGATAAAATAGTAAAATATTATATATTCTTGAAGAAAATTTAATGCTCTACAAATTCTTTTTTATGACTTTTTTGTAGGATGAAGGGCTCAAGAGTTAGCTAGTCAAATAAGGCAAAGAAAATGAGGCAATTTTTTTTTTCAAAATTAACGAGATTTGTAGCGCGGATATCTCGGAAACTATGCGAGATAGCGAAAAAATGAATGCAATTAATTTTGTGGCACATTTTGTCAGCTTTAATTTTGTATAGAATGCTCTTATCGCTAGGACACATAGTTTCCGAGATATAAGCCAAAAACCGAAAAAAGGAACCTTATACGTGCTGGGAGGAGTCTCTTCCATCGGTCGACCCCGTTCGTGGCCAAACTCAAGTGGTGTTCCCCTCGGAGCTCTGGAAGAGCCTGTCGTAGCCACAGACCACTGAGTAGCGGTACCTTGGGCTTTCTGATGGGCCTTCCTAGCTCGTTTGCGGGCTGCCCCGCATCAGTTTTGTTTCCTTAGGAAGGGTGCCCCAGTAGCGGAGCCTCCTTCCTTAAGAATGGCGTTATTGGATGAGGGTGTTCTCGTTTTGGAGCTCCTCTCAGGTTGTGATGGGTTGAACGCCCCACTAGTGAAGCACCCCGGTTTAAGAGGTCCCTGGGCGGGAAGCCTCCCCAGTTGTTGAAAGGAGAGGGCCCCCGGTTGAGGAGCCCTCCTCTGTTTGTTTATCATTATTTAAAATTGAACTCATACTTAGTCCCACGAGTAAACAGGAAAGGGTGGTCAACTCCCGCAGAGCCTGTTGCGGGAGCAAAGCTTAATACTAATGGAATGTCGCCCGGTTTTCCAGAGGCGTCGTTCCTGACACTGCTGACCCCAGTGTCATGCAGTGTTCAGCGTGATGGCTTCTACCTTGACTTGGGGGATATTTATCGACTTCCCAGTCTAGATCCGCCAGATTCAGTTTCAACGGGGTCACCACGAGAAGGGTGCAATTTAAGATCACAAATTGCTAATCATTAAAGGCGGTACCCAGTAGTCTTGACTACAGATAGGCTAAAGGTGCAAGACTTATGCGCGCCCCTGAGACTAAAGTTTTTTTTTCGCCGTTCGGTGTTTATAACCGATTAGCTACTTTTACTTCAATCTCCCAACCCCTAGCAAGGCCTCAATGTTCCTGCTTTTTTTATGGGTTAGTGTGGTAATACTAAGGCTTCAATCTGCTTACTCTTTGGTATGTGAAGAGAGTGAACTATCTGCTAAAGATTTAGCGAAGTTTGTTTATTTTAAGCAATTTAATTCTACGAGTAAAATCGACGATTGGCGGATAATTGTTAAACATATTAAAAATTCCTCCGTAACCCTCTACGCTGATAATTTATCAGCAGTGGTAACTGGACCATCCATAGAGCTGCTTAGTCAAAAAGTTACGGGTCGTATTAAAGAAGTTTCTTTCTGGTGTCAAAAAATGGCTTGGCGTTGAACGCTAAAAACAGAACTTTTGTTATTTTCCCCCATAGGAGCCGTTCAAGATTATAGTGTACTCGCGCGTGCAGATTCTCAATCAATTATACAAAATAGTAAAAGTTTTGCAATATTACAGTTGAGGGAAGTAATAAGTATTGATGCAATAAAACTACTATTTTGGCTGTGTACAATCCATACTCAACTACGGAATTTTATGTTTGGGAAACTGCACAACAATTTAAAGAGTTTTCATCTTCCAAAAAAGAATTATTAGAACTATGTCTAAGTTTTACTCCACTACTTCTTGTCGACCATTGTTTAAAAATCATGGCATTCTCACTGTACACTGCTCATATAACTATAGGCAGTATGTCATGCTAGAAAAAGCATACACAATATAGTACTCGTAGAGCGGATGACGTGTATGTCCGTCCCCACGCATAGATTAGTGCAGGCAAACAACGGACCTTTTATAACTTCTATTAAATTATAAATTAAATTATTTGCCAGTAAAAATCAAAAGTCTGGCGGATTTAAAGCTTTCCAGGGTTTCGGAAACACAATTGTATAAACAAGAATGCTTTTATTCTCTTCAAGAATATTAAAATTTTTTTAAATAATTTTTCAGATCAATTTTAATAAAGCTTATAGACTGTGCGCATGTATGTATTTATGTATGTGTGAGTGTGCATTTGCGCATGTATGTGTGTGAGTTTTGTATAAGATTTAATGTAATAATCTGACAATACTAATACCTATATAAAATGGGTTGAAAATAATAAATTATTATTATTATTATTATAATATACGTGACAGATTGGCGGCTTATTTGTACAAATCATAATTTAACCAATTCCAGGAAAAAGACTATGTGAAACTAATATAATTATCTTATGAAAGTAACAATCTTGAATAGGCACTTACAAATACAATGCCCTCTATGTGCAGCAAGGACTGTTGCAAAAGAACAAACTGGTATACGCGGTTTCTCAATTTGAACTATAGACAAAATGCATGCTATGTTTTTCCAGATTTTATATCCTCAGAATATTTTGGCTAAGAATTTAAACCTATTTTTAATTACCTGTTATTAGTAAGAAATAATTGTTCCCTTTAAAGTTGTGCATAACTAAACACAAAGGTGTGACTTAACGTCCTGTGGAATATGCTCTTGTATGCTTATTTTGCTCACAAGTTTACTAGTTAGTTGCAGATTTACCCTTCATTGAGACATTAAGTGTGATAGTACGGTAACGTATCATAAAGTTGACCTTCTACAGCCAGTTATGTGGTTATTACTATTATTATTTTCTGGATCTCGGCTGAATCCGGCTTAATTTTGCGGGAAATTTCATCCCAAGCATTTTCTACAATACGCTACGATCATGCTAGAGACTTCTTATTGATATTACAACTGTGGAGGATTACTCTGCCGTCCTAAGAACAGATGCCGTATCTACAAAAAAATAGTATTTTGATATTTTAGTCTTAATAGGATCGAGGCAAGATAAATTAACTATTTACCAGGCAGAAACGCCGTATCTGTTTGCTAGAATAGAAAAAAACGTACATATTATTTGGCCGTATCTGAAAAATTGATTATCTTTCCTAAGAAACTATGCGGTATATGCATATTACTAGTAAAAAAAGCGGGAACTGCTGGCGCGTCTATGCAGATACGGCGTTTCGTGTTAGGACAAGTTGGGTACCGCCTTTCTTCTTAGGAAAACGCGCGGTAATATGCAGTTGCATTTAGTATTTTATTCATGAGTGGTGTGAATGCACTTCGAGTGTCAACTTGTCCACACAAGAAGGATGAGTTACAAGAGAATTGCGAAAAATGTACTTCTTGGAAAAAGCATATTGATCATGCTAAGGAGTCCAGAGAATTATATCAAATCCACGCCATAACTAAGTTCGATGACGGCACTGTTTGTTTTAGCGTAGATTTACAAAAGGTGATTATGTTACCTAGGGTCGACACTTTTAAAACAGTTCTATTTATTAAAAGACTTACAACTTACAATGAAAGCTTTGTTCCAATAGGATCAAAATCACAATATAAGCCATTTGCAGTTCTGTGGAATGAGGCTGTGTCTGGCAGGGACAAAGAACACATCATAAGCTGTTTTTACGCATTTTTTATTAAATATAGAGATGCACCTAAAATTATGATTTGGCTAGATAATTGCTCTAGCCAAAATAAGAACTGGTGTCTCCTTTCATTTTTGGTTATGATAATTAATTCTACTCAAATATCCGCAAAGGAAATAATTTTTAATTTTTTTGAACCGGGACATACATTTATGTCTGCAGATAGCTTCCACCATCAGGTGGAGCTATCACTTAAAAAAAAGGCAAGATCTATGATTTTGATGATTTCACTGACGCTGTGCAAAAAGCACAAAAATCAAAAGTTGACGTCAAAGTAATGTCGTATCAAGACTTCTATAAGTGGAAAAGTTTCAAATCTGAGGCAAAGATGAAAAAACAAAGTAAAAGAATTTATTTACGCTACATTGTTCAAATAAAAGCCACTAGAGGGAATTTTTTTACAGTATAAAACTTCTTTTAACAGTGAAAAATTTGAGAAACTGAACTCTTTATGCAAAAAGGCAATGACAAAAAACGGCACTTTATTTCGAAGTTTACCACATCTTAATGAACCTAGAGGTTTTCCAAAATCAAAAAAGATAGCGCTGTTGAAAAGTCTTGGTGGCATTATGCCCGAAAACCGAAATAACTTTTGGATCAATTTGCCAGAACGCTCCGACAATTAAAAATTATTTATGTTAAAGTTAGTAGCCGTTTAGTTTCGCATTAATAACTCATGTTTAACCAGGAGGATTTAAGTTAAATAAATATTACTAAGTTCTTAATATGTATGTTTCTTTTCGTTTTTATATTATTCGTTAATAAAATATTTGTATAATGGAGATATGTAGTTTTATTTAAAAAGCGTACAAATATTTTTCTACGACTGTTCAAAAAACTACTATTTTTAATATTTTTCAATGTTTAAAACATGTTTATCGGACTTATTTGATAAATTATTATTAAAATAATAGTAATTTATCAAATAAGCGCCATAAACATGTTTTAAGCACTGAAAAATCATAATTAGTAAGTATAATACTTATTATTATGTACGATGCCCGTTGTATTTACGCACATACGGCTATTTCGTTTTGCATAACCAAGATATTAAATTAGTGGAAAATGCCGTATCTGTTTTTTTAAATAAAAGTTGATAATTTTTGTCAAATTTTTCTGCACTTACAATTTTTTAAACTAATTTTTATTAAGAAAGTACAATTACATTCTTTCAAATTTTAAATACTTAAAAAGGCTATTGAAAAAACTTTAGCTTTCATTTCCTCCATTTGGCTCTCTCTGCAGATACGGCATCTGTTCTTAGGACGGCAGTAACTGCTATGTGTAATTCAAACCCAAAATAATATTTTAGGGGTCTTTGTTTATTTTTAGTTATTTTATGTTTATTTATTTTAGTTGCTAGTTTGTTCGTCAGAGTTTTGAATTTCATTCAACAATGAAACACCCATTAAACTTTTTTTTTGTATTTTTGAATTTTTGTTCAAAACAAAATGGTAATAATCCTTAATCGTTTATATTTTAATGACCTTTGACATAATCTAATACTCCCTTTAATTTGATGTGACAATATGCATATCCGATGACCGGCGGTAACGCTTTCAGAACCAGCTCCAGTCATGATTTTCAAGCTCTTCATGTTTCTAAAGTCCTGTTTTAGTTTTATCCATTTGCTTTGCTATTCTGTTATATTCTAACAATATATAATACAAGTGCGACATTTAATTTTTTGATGGATTAGAAACGTCAAAATGGTTAACAATCATAGAATTTGTTTTCCCCCACTTAGCTCTAAAGACTATCTATTTTAGATGCTAGAAAAATTTTGTGTTAAATGTAGTAGTTGACTCACACTTTAAATATGATTTGCTATGTTTCTACCTATAGAAGCAATTGCGAAAAATAGATATCTAGTTATAGACCGTCTTGCGCTCAAGCCCGACTATACGAAATTTTGAAAACACTTGTTAGACATTTTGACCAGAGAGAATTGGATTAAAAGTATTATCTCTGAGTTTTACAAACGTAAAGAATTTGCGTAACGTCACTTGTAACGATGTTAAGTGACATTCAACTATTCAGTTAACGTTTTCATTTAAGATTTTTAAAAACTGCCCCACGGCATGGCCTTGCCTGAGGATTTTCTAAAGTAGTTAATCGTTTCAAAATTGCAGAAAATATAAAAATTTGTGCAGCTCTGCGTCTTGAAAACTTAACGTCGCAAGACTGTTGTTGTCAACTTGATCAAGGTTTAATCTAAGTTGCAGGCTTCCGCGGCCGTTGTTAATAACAGCTAGGCTTCCGGGTTGGATACATTCGATTTAACATAGAGGCAACAATATTACACATCTAAGAATGTAGAATAGCTAGATTGACTGACTAGAGTGTTTCTAAAGAAAATCTAAAGTCAGACATCGAAAGCCAACCTACACCAGTCGAAACTGTTGAGGAACTAGATGCAGCTTTTTTGCAGCTACAATATTCATATCAGCGTATGAAAAAAAGCTGTCGTTTAAAGCGTAAGATAACCTTTAAAGATGAATCTCGGTAGAATAAGGAACTCAATCAGGCTGAAATTAGGAAAGCTTTTACCAGAGCAAAAAATCTACGCAACTGAGGCGCATATAAAAATGCATTAACAGAGTATAACAAAAAACGTAGCTGGAAGATCTTCTGCAAAAGGATTAATAAAATAAACCTAACAATGCATCTCCAACAAGTTTCAGCAAAGAATCACCTACAAGGAATTGGGCTTATCAAAAAAAGAACAACGGAAACTATGCGGAAGACTCAAATGGAAGTTTTAAAACCTATCCTATATGAAAAAGGGAAAATTAGTCCTCTAGAGATTGCTCATTGGCACACAAGAATTGGAAGAAGTTTTTCAGGAACAATCTCCACTAAAAACAGAGTTAAATGGGTTATTCACAGCTTCCAGTCCTTCAAATCTATAAAGAGAGAGTATCTTTTCGACTCTCCTCTAGTATGGCGACGAGGATAATATTTCATTAATTCTAAATATCTTCAGAGATAGCTACTATTTAGAGTACATCTCAAAATCCCGGAGAGAAGTCAAAGTGGGATTAATTCTAAAAACAAGAAAATTCAAGCAAGAATACTGCTTCAAGGTTTGCAACACCAAAAATGATCCACTGGTCATATGAAATGGTTCTAAAGCCTATTATTACCTATGCCTCCCTGGTATGGTAAACAAAAACAAAACAAATCACAGCTGCTAGCAAACTGCGAAAACTTCAGAGACTTGCTTGTCTAGGCATTACAGGAGCTATGCGTTTTTACCCCACAGTAGCAATGGAAACCTTAAACCTTCTACTCCTACACTTGTGCATAAGAAAAGAGACAAGATTATGTGCATATAGGCTGCAACAAGCAACACAATTTAAAGCGAGAGACCTGGTTGGTCATCGAGTCCGCTATTAAACCTATAGATATAATGCCAGCAAAACATGGCTTTAAATGCTCTTTTCAAGTTGTAACTAATGGCCGCGAACTGAGCGACAGGGAAAGATTACAGCTAGATCATGACACCAGTATATAGTACATTGATGGACTCCAAGAGGAATGATGGGGTGGGTACAGTCTTATCCGGCCTTAGATGTGGGATATCAAAATTCTTAAGAAATACCCCAACAATTTTCCAAGCAGAAATTCAGGCAATAGACCTTTGCGCTTAAGAGTGTATAAGAAAAAGCTTGCGAGAAACAATAATTTACATTATATTAGACAGCCAATCGACTCTACCACCTCTATAATCTGATAATTAAGTCCAAAATAGCTTGGGACTGAAATAATCCTCAACGCGACTGGCCACAAAAAATACATTAAGTTTGATGTGGGTACCAGCGTATGAAGTAATCGCAGGTAATCAAATTGCCGTCAACATTGCTACAGAAGGTGCGAAGACACTATTTACCGAACTTGAACCGTTATGTAAAATCACGAAAAGCCACATAGCGGAAGAACTACGTACATGGGAAAAGGACAAAAAGAAACCTACCGAAGAAGCACTTCAGGTCAAAATTAAACAAAAAAGTTAATCAACTAATTTCCAAAGAATGCTAACAAGCTTCTCGAATTTGAGAAGACAAATTATAGATTAATTATAGATTTCGTTACCAGTCATTGCTCTCTAAGATACCATTTCAAAATTATGAGCAAAGCTGATGACTAAACATGCAGACTCTGTGAATCTGCAAATGAAACTTCGGAACACGTATTGTGCAAATGCGCTGCAGCAATCTGCAGGAGATTTACCTTCCTTAGAAAGGTGAAACCGACGCCTGAAAAAATAGGAAAAATGGCTTCCAAGAAAATTATAAACTTTATAAAAAGTCTGCAAATCTTGGGTGCATAAATTGTAGGGTAATTTACAAAAGATCTTTTAGGTCAAAGTGATGGAAGGCTGGTTATAGCCAAACGACTCCGAAGAAATCTAATCTAATCTAACCATGGATATATTAACAAAAAAAATTACTGAAGTAATTCTCTTACTTCAAACCAATCCAACTACAACTACTCTAGAATAAAAACTTGATTATAGAATTTTATCTCCAATAAGATCTAATTGCACTACTATTTGTCGAACTAGTCTACAAGCTCAAACGTGCATTGTAGACATCTAAGAGGCGTGGCGAGAGTAACCTTACAGCAAACAAAGAAATACATTTCTTTTTATGGTATATTCCAAATGGTATAAACTCTTTAGAATTACAGGAGAATAAGGTTCTCAGTTAATTTTTTCTTCGAATATTGCTGGGTTGCGTTTTTCACATTTATTATGATTAAAAGTTTATTTTGCATTTAAAAGTTCAAAATAAAATTGATTTATTAATCTATTTATAAAGCAAAATCATGAGTTTTCACTCGAGAACAATACTTTCTTATACTCTAAGTATGGAAAAGTAAACAAAATGTCGGTAAAGATTTTATATCTATTAACCACTGTTACACTTCATCTCTAGAGCAACCCCCTGAGGTAAATTATATACTGCGTCTGCGAGAACGATAGCAGTGCTTTTTGTCGAATTCTCTAGAGATTAGCTTTAGCTCGTTTCCGTTGTTCTATATAAACTTCTAAAATAGGGGATTACTTATTTAGCGTTCTTCACTTTGACGTGTAAAGGTGTGTCTGTGTATGTGTGTGTCATAAATTGTAATATTAATTTTTAATCATAAACGAGAAAACTACTACTAAATTGAACACTGAAAATTGTTGCTTTTAGCAACAACCAAAATTCAGCTAAGCAAACTATAAGCGCTGTTGATCAACGTAACTAGCATTACAAATTAAAAGATATAATTAACTTTGCACTATCCATATACAACAATTTAGTTAATAAGAGAAGAAGCACAAATACACGATCAAAACCACTAAAAAGCTTGCGTTACAAAATAGTAGTTTAATCTTATTTAATGGTCTGAATGAACATTTCCTAGTATATTTTTTGTTATACAAGGTAATTCGGAGAGTAGTGACACATTTTTTAATTGTAAATAAATTAAATATTATTGCAAACAATATTAAATATCAAAAGAAATAATAATCTAGAAGGATGCGAGTTTTTATGTGTATACATTCAGCTTTTACCTTTTGTGGCTATACGGAGTTTCAGCATGGTGTGTGTGTGTATGTTTGTATACACTCTACAGTCTAGACGTTTTAACCCAGAAAACTTAATCTATCTATATCAAATTCGTAACTGTCTCACCATAACCTGTCGACGGTCTACTGCATCTCAGCAAAGTTTATCGGTAATTAATTGCATAAATGTTCAATTTATTGGCAGTGTTTTAAGAATACATTGCTTGTTGCTAATGGTTAGAGGCCGCGTTAAACGAGTTTAAAATAACAATCATATTTCACTCTTAAAAAACATTATACACGAATGTAATCGTGTGTTTGACGATGTTAGGGTAATGTTTACAAATAACCACACTTCGCGATTCTATTATTTCAAGCTATCGCAAACGCTAGAACAAATTAAAAGTAACTAACTTGTAATTTTTGGAACCAATGTGACAGGCTCGAAGTTCCAGGTAAGTTTGGAGGTTTGATTTAAAGATGATCCAGTGAGTGCGAAAGCGTCGGTGCTGTTTCTTGTAGCTTTTATTATTGTGCTTAGCTATAATAATAAGGGTCGATTTTGACTAATCTAAGAGCTCTTTTGACAGACTCAGCAAAGAATTACGACGTTGGTAGTCTTAATGTTACTCTTAAACAAGTGCTTTATAAAAAACATCACAACCTATTTATATATTTTTAAACTACTTTTCTAGCAGTAAAATTTAAAGTTCATAAACAAAGTATGCTTAATGAACCTATATTTGTAATTACACATCTTTGACTACGTTAATAAGATTGAAATAATAATTTAATAAATATGTTTAAGAAACTCAAACAAACTAAAACCACGATCTTCACCTTCACCCATAAACGACGTTATACAAAAATATTTATCTACCTTATTACCAAAAATTTAATGTATTACAAAATATCGCGTAACACCAAAAACCGCTGAATGCTCTATATGTCTTGAGTGTCAGTCAAGATCCAGAATTGCCACGTCAGCAACCAGAACGGCACAAAATAGCTAAAATATTACACTAATAGCATGCGATGGAAACCACAGTTTGTGCTTTTGTAGTTTGTTTTCGGTTTGTGGTGAAAACGTTCCTAAAAAAGGGACCCACAACAAAAAACATTAGGAAACCCGTTGATGGAGAACACACCCGCCGAAATCGTTTGAAAAAACTACAGTAAAAACAACCCCAGTAAAATTATTTCCCGAGGAAAACAACCACCAAAAAAATTAGCTAAACCGAAGCAGATGCATTTTCATGCAGGTGAATCACTGTATAATTAAGAAAGAGCTCTCCCTAAAAATAACACCTGTTGATCAATTTATACAAATACGGGCAAATTTCATTTTGGAATTATATGCAAATGTGTAATAAATTTTTTTTGCGTATTTAATAAATCCAAAAACCATTTTCACGCTGTTCTTTAAACGAGTTTTATGGGGCTATAAGGAAACTTTTCCGACGGTTGTTTATCCTCATGATTTTACCGTTGAAAAATAAGGGAGCTGGGAAGACGTGCTCTACTTTATTATAGACGAGCTCAAAAAAGAAATTTAAATTTGTATTCTACGCATTCCTAAAAGCCGATGTGCAGTTTTTCTATCAGCCCCTGGTCACCCCCGCTATCGATTTTTTTTAGACTGAAGGTATTTTAATTTTAAAATCGGGATAGACATGTTAAATGACCATAGAAATGACTTCCGATTGAGAAAAGATTTATAGCGTGTTTCGGTTTGGTGGTTCACCTAAACAATTTAATTGAATAATTTGCGAAAAAGCAACTATTATTTTTAATAATCTGTCTTTGGCTTTCAGCGAATAAACATTGTTTGCAATTACAAAATACTAGAAATCATAACACCATATAATTCTAGCAAAAAATAAGAGGGATGAGGAGGAATGCTCTATTTTATTATAGACGCACTCGAAAAGGGAGCCCAGATTTGTACTCCACGCATGTCGATTTGCGTAAGCGCGATCTTGCTAACACCAGCTCGGTCACCCCTACCGTCGACTTTCTGCTTTTTAAATAAATTAAGAAGTTCGACTTTAAAATCGGCGTAGACATGTTAGATGATCATAAAAACGATCTCCTATTGAGAAAAAATTTATAGCGCGTTTCGTTTTGGTTGTTCAGCTTAATTAAATAATTGCCACAAATCGATTTTAGTCTTTTTCAGCGGTTAAATATTGTTTGCAATTACAAAATACCATATATCATTAAATCTGACAACTTTAGCAGAAAATAAAGTTGGTGGAGTAATGTGCTCTACTTCAATATAAACGTGCTCAAAAAGAAAGCTTAGTTTTGTATTCTACGCACGTCGAATATCTGCTGTGCGCAATTACGATTTTCCTACCACCGCCGGTCACCCACGCGATCGGTTTGTTATTTTTCAAAAAATTTCTGCACTTTTACTTCAGAATCGGTATGAACTTGCTAAATGACCGAACAACCTTCTATTGTCTTATGCATGCAGCGCCGCCCCACGTGATACATAAACATAAGCTCAAAGCAATAAATAAACTGCCTCATTATATTTTAGTAAACGTGTAATATATAGATAGATGATCATACTAAATAGTCCTAATACCGCCGGTTGAAATGTTGCAAAATATACCTAGTGTATGCAGAAACTGGCTGATTTTTGTTTTCTTTTAGTACCAATAAAAAGCACAGTATTTATGGCACTTACTATAGACTTAAAAACATTTAAAATAATATTAACTCAGTATTTTGGTTTCGGTTTTGTTGGAAGTTTTTCAACTTTCATATTTTAGGTGAAACACTCTGATCGTGTTTGTTAGGTAGTTATGCATTACTGTTTTGTGCAGCTAAAAAACGTTTAAAGTAAAACTTTTTTGATGGCGAGTGAAACATGCGATCGTCTTTAAAAACTACTGCTTAACGATTGCGTAGCTATTTTTGCCGCAAGTAAGGTTCTAGATTCTAGCATCAGTGTATTAATAGTTTTTGAGCGGTATTGGACTTTTTTTATTAATAGTAAGGTGCTCGCGGAAGCAAAAGTCGCTTAATTAAGGAGTTAGTGGGCACTTCGAGGTTAAAATGTTTGACCTAGCCAGAATTGTTGCTTATACCTCAAGGATTCCAAATCCACAATTCGTCAAAAAATCGTCCTGTGCATAAGGGCACAAAACAAAAAATTAAAACTAACAACATGCCGAGAAACCTCAGGTCCTAAAGCATATTCCTGCCAAATAAAATTTTTTCTGTACTTGTTATATTAAAAAAAAATATTTAATGTATGAAATTAATGCATGCCATATGGGCAACTAAAACACAAAATCGTCGTTTTCTCTATTCGAGGTACGCCAAAAATTGGTTATTTTTCCGACTTTTTTAGCTCTACAATAGATTATGTCCGTAATGGCCGCCTATAGCGGGAAAACTTACTCTTTATAAAATGTGCGTCATTCTGTCTGGAAGGCGATGGTTTAGAAATTATATTTTTAGAACGTATATTAACCGATATATTAAACTAAATGTAGAATAGTGCAAAACTTAGCAATATTTATCCGCTCCCGTACTCGATCATATGATTCACGCTTCGTCGCTTATCCCACTCCTCTCGACTACCCAATGCACACTCCACTACACCCCGCAATGACTATTATTAATATTAGAGAAAACGTTGAGAATAATATTGTTATTATTGTTGTTCTAGACATGTTGTCATGAAAAATAGATATAATAATATTTAAAAAATACTTCTGTGTACAGTTGGTGAAGACAAAGCTGATACTATTTATGCTGTTAATAATTGATTTAATCACTATTATATACAAACATGACCTACATAAAATAACAAATTAATCAATCGCTTTCAGAATCCTCTTCAGGGGAAACAGTTGATAATTTCCAACTACGCTTAGATGTTGTACTATTTTTACATGATTTTTGCACCATGCAATAACAGGCACCAATACAAGGCATGTTTTTCTTTTTGCAGGAACATACCTTACTTGTACAGTCTGAAACATTATTTATTTTTTAATAGTCATTAGTTGAGGTAAATACATTAAAAGTTAATGAATTCGTACCTTTTTTGCAACCACAAGTAGCTAATATGCTGAGATCTTCAGGAAGCGCGGGTTGAGTCTGTAAAACAGGTAAGATTTGATCCTGCTCAATCTTCCATCCATACTCTAAAATGTTAGGCAGTATGGGCTGTGGTTCCAAGCTGCTAAGCCAAATTTTGGTTTGATAATGTGCTCTCAAACAATGCTGTTTTAAACTATTTTCTGTAGGAGGCAATTTATCTATTGTTTTGGACACTGCAAGCGTTGATCTTAGAACATCGATGGAAGATATATCGCTGTTGTTAGTGTACAGTTTTAAAACAAAATTGTGCATATTCTTAAACAAATTATCATTAAAATCTTCAACACCAACATCTTCAAGTAATTTGTAGTAAGACAAGAATATCTTCCAGCAAAACTTTTTTCCTATTCCATGAAATTGGCTTGTCGTATCACATCCAGTTAATGCATGAAAAGCAGGTAGAGTTTTTGTAAGTGAAGGGTTTAAACTTATATCGCGAATCGGAATAAAACGAATTGCATCTCGACTACCAATTTTCATCCAAACTTCAGGTGTTTGCTGGTCTTTGAAATGGGCTAAAATTATTAATACATCCGTATCTTTACAGTCAATTATGCATCTCGTATATCCAGCTTTTTTAGCAGACAAAATATGTAGAAGAATCCTCGTATCTGCTTCTTCGTGGTTAGAACTTAATAAGTTATCTTCAAGTTGAACATTTGTTTTATAGTCTAAAACAGAAGCGAACCCTCCACTTGTAGCAAACTCTTGCTGGAAGATATTCTTGTCTTACTACAAATTACTTGAAGATGTTGGTGTTGAAGATTTTAATGATAACTTGTTTAAGAATATGCACAATTTTGTTTTAAAACTGTACACTAACAACAGCGATATATCTGCCATCGATGTTCTAAGATCAACGCTTGCAGTGTCCAAAACAATAGATAAATTGCCTCCTACAGAAAATAGTTTAAAACAGCATTGTTTGAGAGCACATTATCAAACCAAAATTTGGCTTAGCAGCTTGGAACCACAGCCCATACTGCCTAACATTTTAGAGTATGGATGGAAGATTGAGCAGGATCAAATCTTACCTGTTTTACAGACTCAACCCGCGCTTCCTGAAGATCTCAGCATATTAGCTACTTGTGGTTGCAAAAAAGGTACGAATTGATTAACTTTTAATGTATTTACCTCAACTAATGACTATTAAAAAATAAATAATGTTTCAGACTGTACAAGTAAGGTATGTTCCTGCAAAAAGAAAAACATGCCTTGTATTGGTGCCTGTTATTGCATGGTGCAAAAATCATGTAAAAATAGTACAACATCTAAGCGTAGTTGGAAATTATCAACTGTTTCCCCTGAAGAGGATTCTGAAAGCGATTGATTAATTTGTTATTTTATGTAGGTCATGTTTGTATATAATAGTGATTAAATCAATTATTAACAGCATAAATAGTATCAGCTTTGTCTTCACCAACTGTACACAGAAGTATTTTTTAAATATTATTATATCTATTTTTCATGACAACATGTCTAGAACAACAATAATAACAATATTATTCTCAACGTTTTCTCTAATATTAATAATAGTCATTGCGGGGTGTAGTGGAGTGTGCATTGGGTAGTCGAGAGGAGTGGGATAAGCGACGAAGCGTGAATCATATGATCGAGTACGGGAGCGGATAAATATAAGTTTTGCACTATTCTACATTTAGTTTATTATATCGGTTAATATACGTTCTAAAAATATAATTTCTAGACCATCGCCTTCCAGACAGAATGACGCACATTTTATAAAGAGTAAGTTTTCCCGCTATAGGCGGCCATTACGGACATAATCGATTGTAGAGTTAAAAAAGTCGGAAAAATAACCAATTTTTGGCGTACCTCGAATCGAGAAAACGACGATTTTGTGTTTTAGTTGCCCATATGGCATGCGTTAATTTCATACATTAAATATTTTTTTTAAACATAACAAGTACAGAAAAAATTTTGATATTTGGCAGGAATATGCTTTAGGACCTGAGGTTTCTCGGCATGTTGTTAGTTTTAATTTTTTGTTTTGTGCCCTTATGCACAGGACGATTTTTTGACGAATTGTGGATTTGGAATCCTTGAGGTATAAGCAACAATTCTGGCTAGGTCAAACATTTTAACCTCGAAGTGCCCACAAAAGTCAAAATAGAAACAGCTCAGCACTCTACTATAATAAAAAATGTTCAAATCGCCAGTTTTCTAATTAAGCGTTGTTTAACACAGACAACGTAATATCTCGAGAAGAACTTTACATATCAACTTGATCTTGTTTTTGTATAAAAGTACATACATTTCCGAAAAAAATTTGTTTTGCCTAAATAAATTACGAATATGGCATTTTGTTTGCTTACAAGACCCACTGCTGTTACGTGTATACTGCGTTGAAGTACTGTGCACCTATATATCTGGTGGCACGTTGTTATAGCAATTTCTACAGCTAACTAAAACATGGCATAACCGTTTTCGTTTTCTGATAAATCGTAGAATTCAAAAAACGCTCTCAGTAAGAAAGAACACTAAATAATTTTACTTAGAACTTGCGTGCTCAGCACAATTTTTTTTTAATTTCTAATACTTTTGTGCTAGTAATTCTCACTTAGCAAACTGTTATTTTCAAAATAATTTTGCAGTCTCAATCTCTTATTTGTAAGTATAAGAACCATTAAATGTTATAAAAGTAATGTTTAAAAATTGCCAAATTTTCAAATAAAACTATATTGACTAATATTGGTTTTTAGCTGCACATAACTGAATAATATATTAGAGTTTTAGCAAGTACATTTAACTTTTCATAATAAATTATAAGCGAAAGAGAATATAGATTTTTATTATTTAAAAGTGTATTTAGCACAAGAATTTCGCTAGATTTCGATAGATTTAAAGGTTTTTTTTAATAACCGAATTTATATCAACAATCAGAACATGTATAATATAACACACTTAAGTTCTATGAGCTGCTTTGATGTTTTTTATCGTATAGAGATTAGGCCCAACGGCATTACTCAAGGAATTTCACTCAATTGTCACTTCACTTGTCACACTGTCGTGTCAGCCATTTGGCATTTCTTCTTTAGTCTTCTATATGCGTCTTGTTCTAGGAGAACTTCAATGGTTGCATTAGAATGTGCTTGGAGTCAAAGTTTGTGTTTGTTAGCACGCTGACATATTTCTTCTTTATCGAAAGAGATTTTCAACTCTATGTGAAGGGTTTGATTTATTATATACCATTCGGAATCGATTAACATTCGCAGAACATTGCACTGCAATCTTTGAACGATATTTATATTTGACATACTGCAGCATCCCCATAGCTCCAGACCGTATGTCCAAATGGGTTTATTATTAGTTTTGTAAGTTAATAAGTGATAAGTGAGATCTTCTTCCGGTTAACCACTGTATCTTCTTTATTTTTAAGGCCATTGTTTTTCTTTCTTTGGATACTTGTGTCATCCATGTTAATTTGCTGTCCAGGTGAAGTCATACATATCGTGCTTCGTTGGCTTGTGAAATATCTATATTGTTGATGTGAACTGGTAGACACTGTTAATGTTTTAACGTGAATGTCACGTGCACTTATTTAGTTTCGTTAACTTGTATTCGTCACAGTTTCAGCCACTCTTGAAGCAGAATTATATGGTCTTGGTGTTTCTTTGAAATCTTTAATTCATTTTTGCTGACTGCTAAAATTTTGTGTCGTCAGCAAATGTCTCTAGTACGGTACCTGCGAAATGGTCAGATCTGATGTATAAAGCAGATACAACAGGGGTCCCAGCAGACTTCCTTGGGGAACTCCTGAGGTGATGACATGTATTTCCGATGATGCCTCTCCATGTTTTACTTGAAATTGTCGACATGTTAGATAAGACTTTAGTAGTAGATACTAGGAATGTGGCATGTTCTGTTTAATTTTAGAAAGGAGACTTTTATGTCAAACCTTTGCGAATGCTGGTTTAATATCTAGGAAAATAGAAGAGCACAATTCCTTTCTTTCGAATGTTTTATAAATGACATCCACTACACGATGGCACTGTTGGATGGTTGAATGCCGGTGCCGAAATCTAAATTGATGGCTTGGTAACAGCCCATCTAATATGTTGTTTTTATTTATTGTTTTAAGTATAAATTTTTCCAACATTTTGGATAACATTGGTGAAAAACTTATTGGTCTATAGGACTTTACTACTGTCGGTAATTTTCCTAGTTATAATAATAGTACTATGAAGGCAAACTTAAGCTGAGTTGGCCAGTGATTCAGTCTTAGTATTAATATAAATAATTGTCTTAAGCAGTATACTTTGTCTTGGCAATTCCGAGAGTACCTACTTTGGCCGTAATCCAATCGTAACTAGAGGTTTTGTTCTTATTTAAAGTTTTATTTCTTCTTTTATCTGATTAAAGTTTTTAATTGGAAGTGATAGTTGTAGAGGTGTATCAAGAAACATATCAACTTCTCCATTGGCTTCGTCAGTGAGTAGTTGAAAGACTTGTGCAAGGTGTTGTGCAAATAGTTGAGATTTTTCACGGTCTGATCTTGCCCAGCTACTATCAGGGTTTCTAAGTGGGGACATTACAGGTTGAGGTCGTTTAAATCTCTGTTGCTTTCCATGAGGTGTTATCTTTGATTGATAATTTTTTACGTACTACTGGAACGTTGCATTTCTTGTATTCTTAATTTTGGTTCTTAGCTGATTGGCTAATTGATTTTAAATTAGGCTAGACGTCTAAGTAGCTGGACGAAATGCCATGCGTGGTATAACACTCTAAAAAATTTTAAATTGTACTTGGGTTCGAGGGCCAATATATCGGCTTGCCTGTAGATAATGTGGGGTAATTCTTTTCACTTGTTATTTTATAAAATTCTCTGCCTCTTGTCACGGTTAATGGTGGTCTCCAACTGGTATGTTTGGCATTAAAGTCATCACCCGTTATGAAGCTCTGACCTAGTGATTCGAAATATGGTTTAAGATTATCTCATTATTTTGTGCTTTAGTGGATGCAGATATTACTATTAACGTATTCAGTTTATTTACTTGAATTGTTGTTGTTTGAAGGAAGTCCATTTCAAATTTAGGTAGTTCATGGTATTTAATAGTTTCTCTAATTAAAATAGCAGTTCCACCATCTGCGTTACCGTCTGGTAAATTACATAATTAGGTATTCGCACGTACAGTCTTGTAAGGGGGTGTTTAATCAACTAGTTCAGCATTAATTGATATTAAACATGTTGTCAGTGAATTACTTAAATAATGTCTAAATTGATAAAAATAACTGATTGGAATGCAAATAGCATCCACTCAAAAACGCATAATGTGGAAATATTTCTCAAAATATGTGTCAGTGGGATGTCGGTTAAACTCCTAGGCATGGTTTTGGATGATAAATTAAATTGGTACTATCATATTGATTAATTAACAAAAAGTCTTTCAAGCGTCATTTTTCTGTTGCGTAGACTTAAGCATTTTTTGTCTCTCGATGTGCTAAAGCTGACTTATTATTCACTTTTTCACTCTCGCATTAGTTATGGTAGTCTGTTGTGGGGCAATTCAACATACGCGTACAAAGTCTTTCGACAACAAAAACATGCTATAAGAATACTAGCTGGAGTAAACAGCAAGGAGCATTGTCAACCTTTGTTTACTGATCTCAAGATTATGCCTATTCCTTCTTTATATATTTTTGCTTCACTACTTGAAATACATAAAAATAAACAAAATTACTACGTAAATTCCGATTATCATAAATACAATACAAGCTGTGCTGATTCAATAAGAGCTCCACGACTCAGACTTACAAAATCAGTAAAAAATTCTTTGAATTTTGATCTATATAACAGACTTCCAAGGCAAATTAAATTGTTGGGTGGAGCCAAATTCAAAAAAACTGTCAAATTTTTTATCCTTTCACACTGCTTTTACACAGTCGGCGAGTTTTGCGATAGAGTTCATTTAATTGTAAGTTGAATGAGCTTTGTCGTGGAGTTTGTTGACTGTGTGACATGTACTACTGTTGTAATGGTAAATGAATCAAATAATATTTTATCTATGTCAATTTAATAATTAACATTTAGCGAATACTTCGTTGGTTCGTTCGCCTTGCAAAGTCCACCATAATGTGCAATACTGCTTATTCTGTTTAATAAGCACATAACTAATAAGGAACTTTGTATTAAATATATGGAATTTAGATTATTCATGTTTGTGCATTGTTGGAATAAAGATGTAGTTTGGAACATGTAATGTTTGATTTCTAAACGAACCCTATGGCCCTAATCGGGTCATTACATGGCGACCCTACCAGTTAAGTTCCTGCCAGTTAAGTTCCTGCCAGTTAAGCCCTACCAGTTAAAGCCCTACCAGTTAAGTTTTTAAGTGTGTATAAAATCTATTTAAATGGGATCATCGCAATCGAAGGAGGAAGTAATAATTGCACAAGCTGGAAACAGTGGTGGCTTGAAGAATAAAACAGCAAGTTCTTCATGGACAAATAAGGAAATTGCCGAATTAGTGGTTTTAATCATGGCCATAATCATAATTTTCTGGTTCTCTGTGTCTCGATGCAAAGCGACGATACGAAAGAAGATCCGAGAGGAGATTTCAAGAAGCCGAGAACAAGTGTAGTGAACGTTAAGTGAAAAATAAAAGGTACAAAGTGCGTGGGTGTGAAAAGTAATATTAAAATTAGTGCATAGTGAAGTGAAAATGGTATTATCACCATATCGTCTACAAAGATGTCAAGTCCGCTCCGCGCGAATTTCAGAACCTACTGGAAGAACTAAGAGTGTTTGATCATAATTTAAGAAAAGATGGTATTAATAGGCGTAAGAACATTCTTTATACGAATCGTAAGTTTAGAAAAATTAATAAATTAAAAGTAGAATTTCAAATATAAGGGAATCATTTAATAACACTCAGCATGAGGCAAGTATCATAAAAGAAGTTAAAACTTACGTAGATGCTATTATTAAGTATTTTGAAAACATAAATGTAATTTTAGATTCTAGGCTTAAGGAATCGTGTACTGAGCAATCCGAATTTACAGCAGAAATATTAAATTCAGATACAAGTTCATTATCAGATTCAGATTGCTCCGGTGACGAAAGCAAAATGTCAGAAAAATTCGATTTAAAAACTGCTGCAAGTCTGTTACCGGTTATGGACGGTACAGAAAATATAACAAAACAATTAATTGATGCCATTGAGTTATATGACGCATTATTAGATGATAATGGGAAAAAATTATTAACTACTTACGTGTTAAAAACTAGAATTTCACAAAGTACTAAAATTCGTTTGAAAAATAGTTATCCCTCAAATGCGGAATTAATTACAGATTTAAAATCTAATTGTTTAACCAAAAAATCTGCTTCATCACTGTCAGTTAAATTAAGTACCGTTAGGCAAGGTGGAAAATCTATTGATAATTTTGGTAAAACAGTCGAAGAACTACTTGTAGATTTAACAATTGCTCAAGCTGATGGAAATAACGATGCTTTAAAAATTCTGACAGATGTTAACGAAAAAATTGCTGTTAATACTTTTGCTAATGGTTTACAAAATTCTGAATTGCGTACCATCATTAAGGCGCGCAATTATTCAAAATTAAGTGAAGCTATCCGTGGAGCCAAAAAAGAAGAAATACCTAGACAGGATACATCTGAGGTGTATCACATGCGAGGTCCACATCGCAGAAATTTTCAACGAAATAATTACAATAATAATCGTGGAAATTTTAATTTCAAATTTTCCAATCAAAACTATCATAGACAATTTTCAAATAATTTTTCTAGAGGTCGAGGTAATAATAATAGAGGTAGCTGCAAACCCTCTTTCAGAGGAAAAAATAAATATAACGGCCCTAACACCAATTTTAGTAATAATAGCAGTCAAAGAAATTTTTATGTAAGAAACGAGGAAGCAAACGCAACAGTCAGTACTAGCACTTCTCAATCAACTCCGGCTGTCGAATTTTTTCGAGGCCCCAAATCGACATAATGAAGACATTAACTATCCCGTAACTTTAAATTTAAATAATGGTTTAAATTTTATACGAAGAAATATGGTGGGAAAGAGTTAATATTTTTGTTAGACACAGGTGCATCTGTAAGTATTATTTTTAAGAATTATTTAAATGAAAATGAAGTAATTAATTTTTCAAAGAAAATTAAAATAAAAGGAATCTCAGGATCTACCATTTCGCAAGGTTCAGCAAATATTTCTTTAAAGGTAAACAATACAAATGTGTGTCATACGTTTCTAATTACAAATAGTTTTGCACATGATATGCAAGGAGTCATTGGCTCAGATTTTTTTAGCAAGTATTCTGCTACTATAGATTATGAAAAGTTTGTTTTTTCTTTTTGGATAAATAAAATAAAAATTACGGTACCTATGCAATCTAAATACGAAATTTTTACTACAATCCCAGCGCGATGTGAAGTAATTAAATACTGTTGGGTTGACATTAACGAAGATTGCCTTGTTTTGCCAGAAGAATTAGGGGAAGGAATTTTTGTTGCAGGAGTTTTAGCTACACCAAATAGTAATATTATACCGGTTAGAATACTTAATGTTAGAGACAAAGAAATTAAACTTAGAAATTTTAAGCCGAAAATAGAAAAATTCAATGACTATCAAATACTTGAATTCAGCAAAAATAATGTAGCATCAGTTAATCGCGTAGACAAACTGTTAGAATTAATAAAAACAAATCATTTAAACACAGACGAAATACATTCACTCCAAAGAGTATGTGCTAAATATGCTGACGTATTTCATTTGGAAAACGACAAGTTAACAACAACTAATATTTGTAAACAAAGTATACATTTAAAACAAGGATCTAAACCTGTTTATGTAAAACCTTATCGTATACCGCAAACACAAAAAATAGAAGTACATAAGCAAGTTGATCAAATGTTGAAAGACGGCGTCATTGAAGAAGCACGATCGGAATGGTCAGCACCAATTTTAATTGTTCCGAAAAAAATAGATCAAGGAGGTGTTAAAAAGTTTCGAGTCGTCTTTGACTATAGATTGCTAAATCAACAAATTGAAAATGACAAATTTCCATTACCAAACATTACGGAAATTTTAGATTCCTTATCCGGCGCTATGTATTTTTCACATCTCGATTTATCACAAGGATATTATCAAATTGAATTAGATCCTGCTAGCCGACCATATACAGCTTTCACAACAGATCGTGGAATGTTCCAAATGACTAGGCTTCCAATGGGGTTAAAAATTAGTCCTAGTGCATTTTCTCGTGCAATGACAATTGCAATGGCTGGTTTAAATTACGAAAGTTGCTTTATTTATTTAGACGATTTAATTGTGTTTGGCAATAATTTACCAAATCATAATAAAAATCTTACAAAAGTTTTGCAAAGATTACGAGACGTAAATTTAAAATTAAACCCTAATAAATGTGAATTTTTAAAGAAAGAAATTTTATATTTAGGTCATATAATTTCGGTTAATGGAGTTTCTCCAGATCCTGAAAAAATTCAGTCCATTCAGCAATATCCAATACCAAAAGACTCAAATGAAACTAAGCGATTTGTTGCATTTGCAAATTATTATAGGAAATACATCAAAAATTTTGCAGACATTGCCCATCCCTTAAATAACTTGACAAGAAAAGGTGTTCAATTTACATGGACTCAAGAGTGCCAAAAAGAGTTCGAAACACAGAAAAATTCTTTCATAAAACCCCCTATATTGCAATATCCTAATTTTGCTCCAGATAACACTTTTATTTTGAAAACCGATGCTTCAGGCTATTCTGTAGGAGCAGTGCTCTCAAATGGAGACGATAAACCAATTGCTTTCGCAAGTCGTTCTCGTAACAAATCTGAAAAAAATTACAGCACCGTAGAGAAAGAACTTTTAGCTATAGTGTGGGCAGTAAAACATTTTAGACCGTATTTATATGGGCGCAAATTTATTATGTTTACAGACCATAGACGATTAATTTATCTTTTTGGAATGACTAATCCCTCAATTAGGTTAACTAAATTTAGGTTAGTGCTCGAGGAGTATGATTTCACAATTAAGTACATAAGGGTAAAGATAATATTACAGCGGATGCTTTATCGCGAATTGAATATTTTTCGGACGAGCTTAAAAACATGAATACTGCTGTATGCGAAACAATGTATGCAATAACAAGAGCACAGAGTAGGAAAATCAAAGAAACCGGCAATGGGAGTTTTAAATCGGTTCTAGACGAAAGGCTTGATCACCCTGGAGTCGTGGAGCTTTTAAAACGTCCTAAAGACTCTTTCGAACTACATATAATTTCAGACAAAGAATTTGATAAAATGATTAAAAGTAAACATTACGATTATAAAGTAGGGAGACTGATATGTATAAAGAATTCACAAATAATTTACATAAAACAGGATGCTCGATCGACATTAGCGCTAGACGCACTGTTGAGAGACCTGAAAAATATTTGTGTAAAGTATGATATTCCGGAATTAGTTATAATTAAAAATGAAAAATGCGCGCGCTTATTAAATGAAATTTTAAAGGGTACCCACGAAATAAGAAATGCTAGCATAAAAATATCAATTATTAAAGATATTCAAACCATATCAGATCTCGATACTAGACAACTTGTATTAAACGATTTCCACATGTTACCAACGGGAGGACATGCAGGAATCAATCGTATGTATAATAACATTAAAAAATATTATTTTTGGACAGGTTTACGAAAAGATGTCGAACAATTTGTAAAAAATTGTAATGACTGTCAACGTTATAAGCATTACAAACCCAATATAGAACCAATGTCAATTACAACTACAGCTTCAACTGCATTTCAAAAAATTTTTTTAGATATCGTAGGTCCAATAGAAACCGATACGAACAACAAACGGTATATTTTAACATTACAATGTGAATTAAGTAAATTTGTAGAAGGTTATCCATTAGAAAATAAAGAAGCTACAACAGTTGCCAAAGCTTTCGTAGAAAATTTTATTTTAAGGTACGGTATTCCTGAAGAAATTGTTTGTGATCAGGGTACAGAATTTTTGAATTCCACATTAAGAGAAACATGCAAACTATTACAAATTAAACAACTGAAATCTACAGCTTATCATCATGAAACTTTAGGTTCTCTTGAAAATTCTCATAAATACTTAGGAGCTTACCTAAGGATACAAATTGCTAAAAATCCAGATACGTGGAGTTTTTGGATACCTTACTGGTGCTTTGCTTATAATAACACAGTCCATACAGAAACAAAGTACACGCCTCATGAATTGGTTTTCGGAAAAACAGTTAGATTGCCTTCAAATATTTCTAATCATATTGATCCACTTTACAATTTTGACAACTATCCCTTAGAGCTAAAATATCGCTTACAACAAGCATGTAATGATGCTCACAATAACCTAATGGTTTCAAAAGTAAAAAGAAAACAAAGATATGATGTAAAAAGTAGTTCTGTAAGTTATAATGTAGGAGATAAGGTATTATTAAGAAATAATTCGGGAAATAAAACCGAACCTTTGTATAAAGGACCATATGTAGTTATAGAAGAGAGGCCTCCAAATATAGTTTTAAGTATAGATAATAAGATTATAGAATGTCATAAAAATAGAGTTAAGTTATATTATGAAGAAAATTAACGAAAAAAAAAAGAAATAAAACTGAAAAAATTTTTCCATTCTAATCCAAATAAAAAAATATTTTTTTCTTTCGGTGGGTGATGTAATGGTAAATGAATCAAATAATATTTTATCTATGTTAATTTAATAATTAACATTCAGCGAATACTTCGTTGGTTCGTTCGCCTTGCAAAGTCCACCATAATGTGCAATACTGCTTATTCTGTTTAATAAGCACATAACTAATAAGGAACTTTGTATTAAATATATGGAATTTAGATTATTCATGTTTGTGCATTGTTGGAATAAAGATGTAGTTTGGAACATGTAATGTTTGATTTCTAAACGAACCCTATGGCCCTAATCGGGTCATTACACTGTCACACAACGCACTTAAATGAAATTATGTATTTTTATAAATGAAATTATGTATTTTTGTAAATTGGACTTGCTGTAAATGTTAATTGTAACGTAATGCAGTTAAATTAAATATTATTATTATTATTATTATTAATATTTGGGTTAATAAAGCGTGGAATTCACATCGTATTTCTTTGTTTATTTTAGAAATTTATGAGCAAAGATCCATTTCGCGACGGTTCCCAGTAGTTTTTTAATAATAGGCGTGCATAAAAATCCCAACCCTAGTAATAAATGCTACTTGTAATAAAATTGTATTCATGTTCTATGTGCAGTGCTTTTATTATTTTAATTGTGTTATCGAAAAAATATATAAAATGTGCTGTCCGACTTTCTCGCCTCAGCGAGGTAAATACACTGAACGTAAGATGTTTACTGTTTCTTTCCGATTCGCGACAATAGTGACAGAAACATAAGCATTAATATATAGACTGAAGCCCCGAGCAATGAAACTTTTGAATTAGAAGTTACTTTAAAGGAGTGTTACAGTCGTAGTGATTAATTTTCTTTGTCAAATACATTTATGGTTTAGTTTGGTCTGGTACAATGACGTAACGTGAAATTAGAGTATTAATTGCTGTTAGGGCATTTCAATTTCTTACAACGAAAGCTCTAACAGTTTGTAATCAATATTTGTTTGAAGTATACCTACTAATAAAGATAAACAAGAAGCAAGAACTTACATTATTAGGTCATTTGTATCACGGCTTGAGTTGAGCCGAGCTTAAATTCGAAGACTAATCAATCTCCATTCGTAGAAAAAGCCTCTAAGCCTGCAAAAATTCAGCAGGATTTAGTTTCATAAATTAGAAACACGCCTTGGTTTCTTGGTTTTCAGTTATCACCAAGTCAATATTACGATCCTTTTCATCATCTGTTACACAAAATGATAAAAATGCGTTAACCTGTACTGTAATGTTTGGTTCGGAGTTGTAAATAAAAGGCTATTTTGGAGGAGAAAGTTTTAATGAAGTTTTCACTTTACAAATAATTTTGATGAAATTGTTTTGATGAATGTTTTTCATTATACATATAAATAGCAACCAAGTCGCTAAGTTACAATACAATTGACCAAGGCTGCTACAGTACAAAACCTTCCGGAGAAATAGCAACAGGCATCAAAAGTAATTTATTGACACAATTCGTGTTTTCGGACCTCCCATATTTAATATTTTAGACAGCTTTCGCAAGTAATTTAAAACATGACAAAAAAGGGATTTCGAGTTTGTTTAGATTAATTTTCGGAAACATGTGGATTGTTAAAGCTTTTACATTATTACATACAAGAGTTATAATCAAAATTAAATTTCTTGGAAAATTATTGAAATAGAATTTACCGCAAAACTGCGAGAATTTCTGTAAAATGGGATTCTATTTACTAAATTTACTTGCATAAATTCAGAAAATGGCAAAGTTTGCTAAATCTTTAACATTATTATACGCAGGACTTGCTTAATTCCCGAGAAATTTTAAAATGTTACAAAAATCGTATAGTAAAAGCCTATTTAACCTTATAATTTGCTATAATAATAGTATGCTGTTTTAAAAAATTTCAACCCATTGACTCTTAACTTCTTCCAAAAGCATTTAAACTTTATGGTTCACCTCACTAATATTGCAAACGTAGCTGTCATGATATACCATAATTCGTTACTAGTACTTATTATCATCTGTTGTCAATAATAGTTCTGCGAGTTACATATTTCTAACTAGTATGATAAGCACTGTAATCCTAAACCGCTTCTTTTACGATAATAAAGTATGCAAGCTTATTTTAGAATTATAATGAGTTAGTCTTCAGTCTGCATTCGCTTGTTCGCATTGTATGTACTCCTACAATTTGCATTAAACTTTATGTAGTAAAATAAATAAAAGTTTTTTTTTATTAAGTACACGATTGTATACTTAATTGGCGCAGTCGGTAGGATACGTAAAGGGCACAATTAGAATTTTCAAAAATCAAAAATCTATTGTGTTCCTTGAGTATTAACTCTTAATTGCGTATTCCGAAAATTCACCACAATCAGAGATCCGGAAGTTTGGCAGAGAACAAACATCGTCGAAGCCAAGCTGAAAGAAATCTACATCCCGAGAAGTAGCTCAAGTCTATCGGAACAAAAATCGTCCATCAGACCCAAGGCAACTCTTCAGGTATCTGTCTATCGCAGACATCCGTCTATCACAGACATCTATCCATCGAGGATAATAGGTTCACTTGTCAAACCATACACAAGTAACCCAGGAAATAAAAATAACGTAAGAAATTTATATTCTATTAAAGTGAAAAGTGAAATAAATTTGAAATTTAAACAAATAAATACTAAAATTAGATTTAATAACTAATTTAAGAGCATTTAATTATATAAATTGTCCAAATATCTTGATTTCCTCAGAAGGAGACAAGCCATTGTATAATTTAATAATTAATTATTGCATTTTAATTTATAAGTTCATATTGGAACGTTGTAAGCGAGAAAGTTTGGTGTACTAATAGGGTACTTAATTTTACCATTCTGACTAACGTTCCATGAGTAGGAACCCTGTTAATTATAATAATTATTAACCTTAATATTGTTTTTAAATAAAAGTGAAATAACACTGGCTGATTCCAATTCAGAAAGTTCTTTTAGTGAATCCGAATACCCTGACTACGATATCGAGAACTCTTTAGAGCTTAACGAATTAGTTAATACTTTTGCGAATTTATCTTTTGTAAATTTAACTATGGACCCACCTGTAGCTCAAGCACAATTATACCCCCCAGGATTTCATACGAGTCTTTTGAATGAAATACCTAAATATGAAGGCGTACCATCTGAATTATCAGAATATATCAGAGCAGCTGAGGATATTATTAGCCAATTCTGGCAGGAAAATAATCCCAATGCCTACATTAATAAATTATTACTATCAGCAGCAAGAAATAGATTAAAAGGTGCAGCTCTTGAAGTTGTCACAGGCCAAATTATTAATACATGGGTTGTACTAAAAACTATTTTAATCGAAAACTTTGGAGATCAAAGATCGGAGCTGAATTTACAAATAGAATTATCTCGACTAAGACAATCTAATAAAGAATCACCTATTGATTATTATAATAGATGTAGATCTTTGCTTGCAATATTACACTCAAAAATCGCTCTTTCAAATGAAGCATTAATTATAAAAAATTATAAAGCCCTAGAAGCTAGAAATTTAACAATAACTGCCTATATTGGTGGCCTGTTGGAACCATTAGGTTCATTTATTAGGAGTAGAAACCCCTTAACTTTAGAAAATGCCCTCACCTTTGTTAAAACCGAAATAGATATAAGATATTTTCAAAATTTTAATAAACAAAGTAATACCTCGCATAACTTTAGTAAACAAAATATTAATCCACATACAAATTTACAAAAACGAGAATCACAGAATTTACAGCCACAAAAACATTTCCAAAATCAATTTCCGTTTCAACCTCGATTTAATCCTAATCAATATAATCAATATCCATCTCGATATAATCAAACACAACTTCAAAATAATTTCCCACAAGCATATAAATCAAATCAACAAAATCCTAATATTCCCCCACAACAATTCCCTGGATTTCAGCCCCGATATGGTAAACCAGGACAGAATGTTTTCAAACCTCAAAGAAATTTTCAATCAAATTATAAACCAACACCTATGGAAACCTCTAATATTCAGAAAAGACCTGCTACTCAACAAATGGGTCCTCCTGTTCAAAGACCCAATTTCAATAATACTAATAACTTTAAAGTTAATCAATCTAGAAATTTCACTTCTCAAGAACTTTTTCACAATCAATTACTGGAAGGTTCCATGCCAGATAATGAATACGGTCATTCCCACGTTGAATTACCCGACTACGAATGTGCTGATTATACAGAAGTTTACCAGCACGAACTTTCTTCTGCGGAAGATAATTGTTATGATGAAATTCAAGACAACCCTGACTCATTCTATAATAATTACGAACATTCCGAGCAAGCCGGAAATTTTTAATTAATGGCCTCGGAATCGATTCATTTTCAATAAATCCCTCACCTTCTCTACCCTATATCCTATTACCTAATACAAAAGAAAAATTATTAATAGATACTGGAAGCTCTAAGACTATTTTGAATCCTAAATTTGTATATGATAATTTTCCCGAAACAATTTATGAATCAAATTTTGAAATTACTACAAGTCACGGTACCACACAACATCAATACGTTGCTGATGTACCAATTTTAGCTCTTTTCAATGAAGAAGGTAATCATCAAGTATATTTATTTGATTTCCATCCATCATATATAGGACTTATAGGTTCAGATTTACTTTCAAAATTACCTGCTAATATAGATTATAAATGGCAACATATACAAACAGAAAAAACAGTTATTCCTTTCTTTTATAATGAAACTTTAAATAAACAAAATGAACAAAAACGTAACTATTGTAATTTTCTGAAACCAATTTCAAACAAAACAATAATGCAAATAAATTTGGAACCAAGAACTGAAAAGTATGTTAAACTACCTGCTATAGGAAATAATGGTATTAAATTATCTAAAAGAATTAAATTCAATAACGACCTCATTATGCCTTCAGCTATTGTAAAATTACACAATAATTATTTTATGACTTCAATAATAAATACTTCTGATAAAGATCAATCGATAACAATTGATCAACCATTCTTTTTAGAACATTACGAAGAATTAAAACCAGAATCTATCCAAATTAATCATCATAATGTCAATGATCATGAATCTATAAAAAAAAAATTATCGCAAAATTTAAAAAATAATTTAAGAATAGATCACTTAAATTCTGAAGAGAAAACATTACTCACAGGATTATGCTATGACTACAAAGATGTTTTCTATCACCCCGAAATACCTTTAACATCTACTAATATAACTAAACATCATATAAGAACAAAAACAGATATACCTATCTTCACTAAAACTTATAGGTATCCACATTGCCATAGATTAGAAGTTAAAACCTAAATAGACAAAATGCTAAAAGAAAATATAATCGAGCCCTCCGAATCACCCTATAATTTCCCAATTTGGATAGTTCCAAAGAAATTAGACGCATCAGGCAAAAGAAAATTTAGAATAGTGATCGATTATAGGAAACTTAATGAACACACTATAGAAGATAAATTCCCTCTTCCTAATATAGAAACAGTTCTAGATAAATTAGGAAAATCAAATTATTTTACAACTTTAGATTTGGCTAGCGGATTTCATCAAATAAAAATTGAACATAAAGATAGAGAAAAAACCGCTTTCTCAACAGAAGAAGGACATTACCAATTTAAACGTATGCCCTTTGGACTCAAGAATGCACCTGCTGCATTTCAAAGAATGATTAATACAGCCCTCACAGGTTTAACCCCTTCACAATGCATGGTCTATCTAGATGATGTAATAATATTCTCCACTTCTCTTCAAGAACATATAAATAGGTTAAAGAATATTTTCGAAAAGTGTCGACAAACAAATTTAAAAATACAATTAGATAAATCAGAATTTTTACAACAATCAGTTAAATACTTAGGTCATATCATTACCCCTAATGGAATAAAACCCAATCCGGACAAGATTGAAGCTATAACAAAATTCCCTATTCCAAAAACTAGGACTGAAATAAAATCATTTCTAGGACTCCTTGGATATTACAGAAAATTTATAAAAGATTTTTCCAAAATTACAAAATTTTTAACTACCTGTCTAAAGAAAGATAATAAAATTATTCATGATAAAAATTTTGTTGAATCCTTTGATTATTTAAAAACAATTCTAACTAATGAACCCTTACTACAATATCCAGATTTTGAACAACAATTTGAATTAACAACAGATGCTTCGAAAGTTGCTTTAGGAGCTGTGTTGTCCCAAAATTCAAAACCAATTTGCTATGCCTCTAGAACATTAAATGAAACAGAACAGCGTTATTCAACAATTGAAAGAGAATTACTTGCAATTGTCTGGGCAACTAAAAATTTTCGACCTTATTTATTTGGTACTAAATTTATATTATATACCGATCACAGACCATTAGTTTGGCTTAGAAATTTGAAAGAACCAAATTCAAAATTAACAAGATGGGCACTTAAGCTCGAGGAATTCACTTTTGAAATAAAATATTTACCGGGTAAAACCAATAAAGTCGCTGACGCTCTATCCCGAATTCAGATACATCCCACTATAATCGATGATAACATAATTAATGACATTGATGACATCATACATGACGTAGAAAGTTTAAGAACACCCGAACCAAATTCAGATCCTTTTAATATGAGTATTCTACCTGAAAGATCAGATACCCCTGACTTTCAAGATTTCGAAATACCTCTATTTAATCCACTCATAGAAAAAGAAACAAATTATATACCCAATGAAAATGATTCTCTAGTAGACACTATTCACACACAATTAGAATCAACACCCACTATAGATATTTGCGAGAAACCTCTACAATATCATTCTAAACAAATAGAATTTGTAGAAGCAATTTTACCAAAATTAATTAAAGTAACTAAATACGACGATAATCAACATTTCTCAGTGTTTCTTAACCAATCTAATAAGATTGACAAATTTAATGAATTATTAATCGAACATTGTGAACCAAATACCCATTATTACTGCCATTTCTCTAATGAAAATCTATATCGAGATTTTTCCAAATATATTATTTCCAATTCTAATGAAAATACACCAAAATTTCACAAATGCATTACACAAGTTACTTATGTAACTAACCCTGAAAATAGAACGGAAATTATTCAAAAATATCATGAAAGCAATCATAGAGGAATAAATGAAACTCTAGAACATTTAAAAAGAAAATATTATTGGAAAACAATGTCCAAAGAAATTCAAAATTATATAAATAATTGTGAGGTGTGTAAAACACAAAAATATAACAGACAACCTTTAAAACAACCATTACAGACAACACCTACATTAAATAAACCTTTCCACACTCTACATATGGATATATTTCAAATTAATAATCTAAAATACTTAACACTTATTGATTCTTTCTCTAAATTTGCACAAGCTTATTCATTAAGATCCAGTAATCTTGTAGATATTACTGACAGACTATTTTATTATATCACCACCTACACTACACCCCAAATACTTGTAGTAGATAATGAATTCGATAAACAACCCTTAAAAAGTTTCGCCAATTTACACCAAATAAAACTCCATGTAACTACACCTTATAATCATACTTCAAACTCACCCGTAGAAAGATTACATTTTAATCTAATTGAACGATACAGATTATTAAAAGATTTCCCAGAAGAAAGAAAAATCCCTTATGCAGTTTTAGCATACAATAATACTATACATTCTAATTTAAAGTATACCCCATTTGAAATCTTATTTGGACATACCGAATGCAAAAACCCTTTTGATTTAGATTATACTAAAACTTTCCTAGAAAGTTACGTAAATGATCATAAAAACAGAATGAACGACATTTATCATAATTTATCCGAAAAACAAGAAGAGACGAAAGAAAAACGTAATGAAAAATTAAATAAATCTCGAGAAAAACATATATTTAAAATTAATGATAAAGTTTATATAAAAACCTTAAAAAGAAATAAAAAAGAACCCAAATTTAAAGGACCTTATACTATCATTAAAATACATGAACATGATACCTACGACTTGGCAAGCAGTAAAACAAAATCGATATTAAAAAGACATGCTAACGATTTACTTCCTGTTGTTACAGAAAAATCCTCATCCTGTTCACCTGGACAATCGTCCTTGGAGATGTAAACATTCAAACCTTGAAAAATAACCCAGGATTATACCCATTAATCAAGGGAAATGCATATTTAAAAGAAAGTGATTGGACATTGATAAAAATTTTAGATTATTCTCCTATATTAGAAAACTATGACACTTTAAGACGAAACATTATTGACATCATCAATAAACTCTCTAAATCACCCTTTAAAAATAAAAATACCATTTCTGATTACAACAACCAATTATTAATTCTACAACAGTATTTAAAGAAAAGCGATCAATTAATTGCTCAGCTATTCCCTACTATTAAACACAAAAGAAGCATCATTGATGGTTTAGGTAGTGTAATTAAATTTATAACTGGAAATTTAGATGCAGATGATGGAAAAAGATACGAAAAACTAATTGATAATTTAACTCAAAATTCAGAAAAGCAGAAAATTATATTACTAGAACAAGCACAAATACTAAATGACACAATAAATGTATTCTCTGAAAACATAAAGCAATTGTCTAAAAATCAAGACTTATTAAATGAAAATCTCAATAAAATGTTTGGACAAATTAGTGAAAGTATAAGCCTTGTTCACGAAAAAGTAGCTGTACTAAATTTGTTAACTCAATCTACCTTTTCATTACAACTTTTAATAACAACTTTAGAAGAATTAGAAAATTCCCTAACTTTTGCCCAAAATCATCAAATTCACCTTTCCTTAATTGAAAATGATGATTTAATTGATACATTAAACAACCTAACCACCAGTTTACAATCTCTTCAGACAAATACTAACAAACGATTATGTCTACCCTATCCTGTAAAGCTTGAAAATCTTCACTTATATGAAACACTAATAAAACTTAAAGTCTATCAAAAAGGCTCTACCTTTACATTTATTTATGAGATACCATTGATCAAAAATATTGAATATCGGTTAATTCAATTAATTCCTTTTCCCGCATCCTTAGGAAACGAACAATTTCAAATGATCATTCCAACTTATAATACTATTTTGTTTAATAATCAATATAGTATACCAATCGATTTGTATCAATGTATACCCATATCTAATCATTATTTTTGTGACCGAATTAATCATTTTACGATCCCCAACGAAAAATTGTGTGAAACACAATTATTGTCATTTCATAACAATCAAACTTGCACACCATATTTATTTGAACTTAAAACCATTAAAATAATACCCATAACAAAATCTTCTTGGATTATTAGTTCTCCTAACAAACTACTTTTTGATATTAAATGTGGAACATTTCAAAATAGAAAGTCAATCGATGAATCTATACTAATTAATATTAGCCCAGAATGTGTTGTTCAAATCAATAATAATGATATGTTATTTAATTTAGAATCCACTAATAGATATGATATATCCTTAGATATACCATCTATTGACAAAACTCGAAACGATCAAAAATCAATAAATCTATCCACTATTGACTTAACGCATATAAATATGCATAAACTAGAACAAGATCAACTTAAAATAGGCCATCAAAAAGAAACATTGTTAAGTATTAACAATGCCCCGATTGGCACCAGTTTAGGTATTGGATCTTTTATATTAATCATAATAATTATAATCATAATAATTCTTGTTATTTTATATACCTATTGTAAACGTGACTCCTTCACTCAATTAATTCATAAGCATGTAATACAAAAATCACTTAATGAAAAGACGAATTTAAATGAACCTCGTGAAGTTATTCCACTCGTTCAAATTCGCTCTTGATTTTAATGAAAATTCTAATTTTTTTTATATAGATTGTTTTTGTAAATCTATACAAAAATCTTGCAATGGAGGAGTTACATATTTCTAACTAGTATGATAAGCACTGTAATCCTAAACCGCTTCTTTTACGATAATAAAGTATGCAAGCTTATTTTAGAATTATAATGAGTTAGTCTTCAGTCTGCATTCGCTTGTTCGCATTGTATGTACTCCTACAATTTGCATTAAACTTTATGTAGTAAAATAAATAAAAGTTTTTTTTTATTAAGTACACGATTGTATACTTAATTTGCGTAAATAAATTGGTATTTTATTTTTTCAAGAAGTAAATACATTTTTTTTTAATTTTTAATGTTAGCTTTCTAATGTTATTGTTTGGATTTAATCTTAAGTTTATTTCGCAAATCTCAATATAAGGCAACTAAATTCATGCTTAGGTTATTGAGGAGAGACATTGTTTGCTTTACCCTTTTCGTACTTAAATTCCGAATTTAAAGCTTCGCCGACCTAAAGTTTGTTCGGCAAACACAATTTTGAATTGAATATGTAATAGGCCTAAAATCAAATTTGGTACTAAAACTCTATTTCACTTTTGATCATTGTTATTCTGTTTCAAAATGTGAAACATTATGACAATAGTAAAATTTAATAATTAAAAGGCTTTTCTGTAAAGGATCTTTTATAATTTGGCTCCATTAAGCGATCGCCACCGTATTAAAGGTAGTTTTAGTCAACCTTCATCAATTGGTAAGTTATAAAAATGCTTTCAAGTTTCACATTAATTGACAAAATTTTTAAATTATAATTCAACACGTCTACACCATTATAGCTCTTTAGAAATTTTAAAGTGCTGGTATTGGATGACTTCAAATTTATAACAGATATTTTTGAATTATTGAACTCTAAACATCAATTAGGGATTTTCCACATAACAGCCATTTCCAGCTTAGAGACGCAGAAGCACTTTAACATCGTCAACAGTTCTGTCACATTTACGTGATATCTGCACGTTATGAAATTTGCTTTGAAGTTTGTCGGCAGAAATTGCAACGTTACATTATTAGTGAGATTATCAGAGTTTCTGTAAAGTTACGATTAAATAAAAGAGTGTAGTTCAGGTGTCTGCTATAGTGGCCTCATGCGTGGGGGTGCCCACCGCGCGCGTGTGTGTGCGTGTGTGTACGTGTGTGCATGTGTACGCGTGCGTGTGTAGGCGTGCGTGTGTGCGCGTGTGTACCTTGTGCGTTTGTGCGTGTTCATGCGTGTGCGTATCTTTAAAAATGATATATCAAAAAGTATTTTGCATATTCTATTATTATTTTAACAATTTTTAAATGTTTTGCAACGCATATTATGGAATGAATCGATGCGAATTAACAGAATTGAATTAATATAGAAATCAATACCTCTACCCTAATAATTTATGAAAGTAATTTTCTTTATCTAATGCCTTCATTATTTCAAATCAATTAATTTAAATGTGCTCAATTTACGAACTTATCGCTTTCAAACGTTCTATTCAGACTAAAAACCATCAAAGGACTTGCACAGCATTAATGCCACGGTCACCTGTGATCTTTTGTGGTGAAACGAGTAGCACAGGAGAGCAAGAACACGACGATATTTTATTGGCGAACTAGAAAGTTAATCCCTTAGGTCTTGGGCATTAAAGCAATGTAAAGATTATATTATATTTAGTATGGTCTCGTGTGAAATTGCATGCAATTAGTTACATTTGTGCCTCAAGGGTTCTTTAAGTAAACCTGATCATAAAGTTTCATTTAAATAACGAGATTAAAAAAATTTAGATATTCTTTATGATTATTTTGAAATTCTTTATTTAGGCTACAAAAATACACGTTGGTATTTAAAAATTTTAATGTAATCTCACGACCCTAAGTAAATATACCGAAAAATGACGATAATTAATGCGGCAGTGGCTTCGGTAATGTTCAGAAACGGAAGCTTTTAGAAGAACGTACCACTCTCCTTACTCCCGGAAAAGTTTAGATCTTTGCTCCTATAATTGAAAACCCTTTAAAATCTTAATAAAATACTTATTATCTCTATTTGATAAGAATTTTACAACTTAGACCTTTAATAAAAGTAACAAACATAAAGCGCGACTATGCATTTGCTTTGTTAAAGCTCATAACATCGTTTATATTCATAAGCAGCTTTATTTTGCTTTAAATACAATTGCTAAATAAAATTTTAAAAACGCTGTAATTAAAGCTTCGTTTTAATCATTCACAAACTCTGATCAATCACTAATGTGCGTGAATTTTTACTGTTAGGTGCACGGTGTAACTAAGCACGAAACCACATTTTCTGTGATTACTAAAGTAGATATAAAGCTCACATGAACTGCTAATAAAAAATAAACCTAGATTTACCGCAGCTACTAAAAATTTATAGCGGCAGTGTTGCTTAAAGTTTGCTAACATTTAACGACGAAAATTGATGCAGTAAAAGTTAAGTATTCCCATTTCATGCGAATCGATATTGACTGCGAAGTTTCAATAAATTGGAAGTTAAATCATATAACATTAAACTGAAAATAAATTAAGGTTAAACTAATCAAAAGTATTGCCAAGAAAAGGAAAATAAAAATTAATTGCAAAGCTGGTTGGTTTGTTCAACGAAAGGATTTCTAAAAGTTTTGTGATTGCACCCTGCAGGCAGATACTATTTGTGAGTTCAGTCGCGTTTTTATTAACGACCTTTCTCTAGTTTTACTTTTGCAAATAGAACTTTTTTGCTATGCTGGTCATGTATCGACGAGATTGTAGTGGTTTCCATTTTATAGAAAATTATTACAAAGGAGTGGAGATAAAACAAAATTTAGTATTAGACTATTAGCAACTCTTTGCGGCCGTAGCTCAGTGGTAAGAGCGCGGGCTACCAATGCAGCGGATCCGGGTTTGATCCCCGGCTCGCTCGTTCTCCCTCGCAAAGCAACCAGCCAGGTGGATTTTTCCCCAGGAAAACCTCTCTGGAGAAGAAGTCCATGCACTTCCTGTGGTTCGGAGCCCACGTTAAACTCTAGGTCCCCTATGTCTGTCTGTGCAAATTATCTATCGCCGCGCACCAAACACAGACATAGGAGAGAGGTAGCCAACGCCCTGAATAGGGTATGACACTGTAAGAAGAAGAACTCTTTGCTACACGTATAATAATAATTAAACAGATTATTTATCAAACTTTTTGCTTTTGTCAGGCTACTATAATTATATACAACAGGAAACTAAAACGTGGGACGTTCAAAGAGAAGAAAGGAATGAAAAAGTAAAACCAATTACTAGAAGTAACATTGGTTAAGCTTGTAAACTCAGAATAAATGCTAAACTTTATGTTTGAAACGGCAAATTTTAATAATTATAAACAACAGAAAATTATGTAAAATTAACAGTAGACCTACAGGCAAAATAAATTGTAGTTTTTGAATTTTGAAACACGTATTTTCCGTTTGGGTAGCAGTTAAGAGACTGACAAAAACGTTCGTTACGTTCTAATCATTTATGGAGGTTTTTATTATGTGACTGCGTATTTACATTAGCAATTGTCACTTATAGAATATTTTTATATTTCGAGTTTTTAGGAGTACTGCTGTAAATAACATATAATTTATATTTCAGAAAGCAGTAATCACCCAGAAACTTTGACATTTTGCAAAGGAAGTCAATCGAGGTTAAAAGGTAAAGTTTCAGATTAAATTTTGTTGATGTGTTGAAAATGTGATAAATTTGTTCGGCACTTGACGTGTTGAAGCGACTGCCACCCGGATATTCTCAATTTACAGCGTGTCGATGGAATGTAAATTCAATTTGAATCGCGGCTTGAAGGCTTTTCACTTTATATAAAATATTTTTGTCTACCTGCTATGGTTTATTTTTATAGATGTTGGATTGTATTTGCGTTGGGAAAATACTGCACTTAGTATGGAAAACGAAATCAATATTTATTACGATTTGCATCTCGAAACCAACCCTCTGTACTTTGCTATAAAGAGTATCGGAAGGTAATGTAGTCGTTTTCAACGATTTTACATAAATTCTATTTTTCATCGAATATACTTCGATTTGGACTAACTCTCCGATATACTAGTTATGCATAAAATAAAGGTGCGTTTATGCCAAACATTTTCCACCTAGGCACTGTTACTAAGAAGCAAAGTTTTGGGGAAAACCGATTAAGCGGGCTCTGCAGTGGCGTTCGTATTGTGTGTCTGTTGTCTGTGTTTGTTGTGCGTTCGTATGCACTTTATAACCCAAAAAGCTTTAACGCAGAAAACCCAATTTACGCTTAAAAGATTAGTAATGACACTGGTATGAACTCGCAAAGCCACAAGGTTGCTTCACCAAAAAAAGTGAGGGTTTGTGAAGGCCACACCACTTCAATATAAAAGCGAACATGAAAAAGCTCAGCTTCATATTTTGCACAAGCGTGATGTTTTAACACCCTCTAGTCAACTTCACCAACAATTTTTTGTTTTTTCAGAACATTTTGAATATCCGCTTGAAATTCAGTGTGAACGTGTTAAATGACACTAGAATAACCTCCCATTTAGAAAAAAAACCTATGGAACTTTCTCTTTTAGTGCTCACGTAGACAGTTCAGTTCAGCCTAGAAAAAAAATTTTAATATGTGTTGTACGCATACCAAATGGCTTTTTTTGCCTAGGCGCGATAATTTTACCACTCCCTAGTCTCTTCATTCTCGATCTTTCAGTTTTTTATAATATACGAATTAATATTTACAATCGCTATGAACGTGTTATGCTGTAACGGGTCGAATTTCCTTCAAACTAATGGTTCCGGAAAAATTAAACTACCCTGTTTCGCTCAGAAGCTCAGGGTTCGTTGCGAATAATTCTAAAACAAAATTTAAAATTGTATGCAATATTTTATTGATCTATTAATACAATAACAAAATATATGAGAATATTTGATTAAATAAAGTTTCTAATAATGTACAATTTTGATCTACAACGACAACGAAAAACAACATCCCTCCGGAACAGTACACCACGGGAGTTCTCGTTTGCAACTCGCACTATACAGCGCACTGCAAACTCGCCCTGCTGCAAAAAGACGAGACTGTCAATTGCTATTATCAGTTTTTTAGTATCTGGAATATACAATATACAACGATAACACACTAAATAAATAGGAACACCCCCGAAACAGGTACAGAATCTTTAAATAAAATAAATTACACGGTGATTAAATGTTCATAGTAAGGAATTCAAATTCCAAGTGTTTGCCTTCAGATTTTCCGTTGTGGTTGTCGTAGAGGTGTCTTGTGTTCGTGAGAATTTTTTGTTGTTTATACCAGGTAATAAATAAAATGTAAGTTTTAATTGACTAATTGCTTAGGTCTTGGTCATTTATTCATAGATTTGTACTTACAGCAACGTATTTAAATGCATCAAAAGGAAACAGTGTGGTAAAACAGAACCTCAAGAACAATTCAAATTTGTAGTCAAGATCTCTGTGTTTATTGGGTGGGTCGATCTCACTTTTAGCGCCACCTGCGGCTTTTCGGAAAACTAATACAATACATTAAATGATGATGATATTCAAAATTGCTGTCACCGCGGTAATTTTGCACAGTTTTTCCCTTGTTCCGGAGAATTAAAGAAACACCTGAAAAAGATTAATAAATTGTGTTACCCTTATGTTTCTGGTATGCAACACTTGGAGTAATGGTTCAGGCAACGACCTTATAAGCGGTGTCTAGTTGAAGAGCTTCAGAGATGGTCGCTAAACTCACAGCAGTGTTAACCTCCCTCTGGGCCAAACTGCTGCGACGCTGTTTTCCCCGGTTGCCTGTTTGGCAACTCTGTAGTCCGGTAGGTAACTTGTATTTTGTTACGGGCGGGATTATACGGCTGCTTATTCGTATAATCGCTGGAAAGTTCTCGGGCGCCAGATTTTATATAGAGTTTATTCTCCAGAACAGCTTCGCTGTAACAGCAAGTCTGTTTGATGGAATGACAGCCTGCAGGTTCTTGAAGCAGCTCTACTTAACTCGGGTATACTCAACAAATAAAAGAAAACAACGTAGTATGGTTTAAATACGTCTATTAAATTATAACCAACCCAAATTAATATTATAAAGGTATGTAACAGGGCAAACCTGCTGTAACATTTAAAAAATAATTAAGAATTTATTTTGTTACATTGGTGTGAAGAAAACTCGTTCACGGCGCTCAAAGTGGAGATTTACACGCGAGATGATAGCGAAGGAAGTGGTGTGGGGAAAAAGGAACTCCCAGAATAACTCCTTCCAAAACATCCCTACCACCTTCACTGGGTATAAAACCAGTGCACCAACTCAATTTAGAAGAATTCTTTCCTGTCCTTCTTGGAAACAAGAATCCAGCTTAACTTCCATTTTAAACAAACATTCCGAATTGTTTTCCTGTTAAATTTATTTGATCCGACTTAATATATTTTATTTTACTCTGAACAGTTCAACTGTTAGAAATTTTTTGATGTAAGTCAAGACTGGACTTAGAATTCAAAACCAAGCTGGGATTTAATTTGAACTCAAACTTGATTTTAGTTTAATTTAAATTATTTAGAACGAGGAATTGAATATTTAATTTTTATTGTAAGAAGATCTTGCATGGGAACTAAATACTTATTAAACTAATTAAAAACATTAGTGAGGGTTGATGTTCTTTTAGTGGAGTTAGAATAGCTTCTGAAAGAAATAAAACCGTAATCACTAGAATAAATGGATTTAATTTCAGAACTGAGGTGCCTCATTGAAATTAAAACTTTTATTTAGCCAGAAGTTACCAGTTATGTTTATTAATTTGAAACTTACCATGAATTGGATTAGTAACCCAAAACATGTAAATAATTTTCTGCAGATTCAATTCCTTCAATTTGTTTATTTAAATGCCGTTCCGATTACTTAAATAAATCCAGAAAACACTTATCTCATTGAATTCGGAAACTATCCGTTTATTTCCAGTTACAGCCGTAATCCGAGGTTGTGTGAACATTGGGTCACAACACAGCACAATAATTAATTTTGTTTCAGACGTTTTGAACTGCATTGAGTGAATGTAGAGAGTGCAAAAGACATTACATATAATTACAGACACGCCAAAGCACGAGAACGCCATTTTTGATGCGATCCAATATCGACCAAGGCGTCCAAATTGAACAAAGTGATCGTGCGCAGATAGGGACATCCGCCAGCTGATATTCGATGCAGGATTCGTTCGATGAAATCGATCAACCATAGTCGACTCGTTCAGGAGGGGACATTATTTAATTGAACATTTTGAATGTTTTTTATTTTATTATACGCAAATTATTATTAATTTACATTTTCTAATACAATAATTTATTTTGCATTGTAATTAGCATTTAATAAACATTATAAATAATTTGATTTACAGTTCGGTTTTATTATTTCTCCGAACTCTGGCTCTAAGCTACCTGGGAAGAGCTGGAGTATTACAGGTAAATCGGATAATAATAAGCAAAATACGGTATCAAATACGGTATCAATACAGTAGCAATACGGTAGCAAATACGGTAGCAAATAAGGTAGCAATACAGTAGCAATACGGTAGCAATACATACATACGGTAGCCAATATATATACAGTAGTCACCAGTAGTCGCTACGGTTCGGTACATAGGGTCGGCAACGGTACCAGTTACTAAAGTAAGCAAACTGTTATCTTGACACCAGGCGGACAAATTCGCCACTATGTAATTACACAACAAAGCTCTCAAGCAAATAGAAAACAGAAGAGTAAACTTTGCTCAGGATTTTCGCATAGGCTAGTTAGAGAAGAATGCCCCCTGGTTTTTCGCGAGGGCGGAAAGTAAAAGAGTCAGAGAGAGAAGAAGAAACTTTGCCCAGGATTTTCATAGGCGAGTTAGAGGAATGCAACTCTATGTTTTTTCTCTAGAGCACACCCCGGAAAACACAGTTTACATATGTAAAAGAGAGAGAGCAGTATAATTTACGTTACAATCAATGGTGTCAAAATATAGCTTGCTTACCCCAATATCCTGGATTCGGTGTTCGGTTACCTCGGTCGGAGCACTGGTGCCTGTAGTAGTGGCCGGACTGGAACTACACTGGAACATCGAAGAACTCACTTTCAAAATTCAAAATTCAGAATTTATAGCCAGCCGGTCTGCGCCCGAAATTAAAGCGCAACCCCACCACTCAAAAACCGGGTATTCGTAGCATCTCTGCAGCTCGATCTGCGAAGACTCGGTTATCTGATTTTCGGCCGTAAATGTAATGCATGAACTCAAATAATAGTTTTAAAATTACATTTAGTAATACTAAAACGGTTGCTAACTTAACTAAACTTATACAATATAGTTTATACGGCATAAACAAACGGAATGCTATATATTTTAAATATAGAAATAAACTCACAACGGCAACTTAGTGCCGCAAACGACAAACTGAATACAAAATAAATGTAAAACTTCAACAGTTCTTGCAAACTGAATCCAAAATTAGTAACGGTTCGTTACACTGCTATTCCCGGTAGTTATTCGGACTGTCTTCTTGTTTCTCATTGCGGGAAACTCAGTTTGTATGTTCTGGTTTCCAGGTTATGCTAACCTGGATTGGATACCTTCATGACGATGGTGACTGGAGATAGTTTTGATTTAAGTACGGTAAACGGAATCCATTTTAAACGTCGTTGGAAGATCGTCAACACGATTCTGGGCTGCTACTGCAGCAAGTTACTGAACGGGTGGTTTTAGCTTTTTTTTGGTCTCTTGGCATTATATCGGCTATCTTCGGTGTTTGAATTGCTGCTAGTTTTGGGTTTTCCGGGTGCTACTGGAGCATGATAGCTTCCTCGTTCATGAAAAGTTTCGGTTTGGGTGCTACGATGACTGCTTGGTTAAAAATTAAGAAGTCCATCCCCAGAATAGCATCAGAGGTGAAGGTGAAAACGTATTCTTAACATTCCTGAAATTTCTGATGCCTTTACCTAATGGGAAAATAGTTTTTTGGTATTTGTTATGGTTCCATCTGCTAACTGCACTTTATTCTTGTGTCTGTGGTGACGCTGTTGTCTACTTCATCAAGATGATCGCTTAGTTTCTTCCCCGTGGTATTTCGCGGCGCCAAAGCCAACAAAAGCATAGTATGGCTTAATTAAACATTCCATGACTGCAATCAACCGAGGATTTATTGTGGCAGAAGGTTCAAATCAGGTTCATTTTACAAAATGCGGTTTGAATTGTTTTTAACCAGTCAGTCCATCTTTGTAGATATTCGCTTATAAAAGCTTTGGCCGTCGGCTGCAGTTGGGTCTACCGATTGGTTAATTGCTTAGTTGTGCAGGTGTGCTTGAATTGGAATAAACGCAAACTGGTTCCTTGAATTTTAATTTTTTATGATTGTATGTGATTTGAGTTGGTGACGGTAGGAGACGAAATGCTGCTGTTGAAATTGGTACCGTTTTGTATTTAATAAATAACTGCAACATTTCTGGAAGAGTACTTAATTGTTTGCTTTTATTATACAATTTATGGTATACTTGTTTCAAGTTCTTATAAATAAAGGAGACGGAATCGCTGTTTCCATTAAATCTTATCTCCCATATACAAAGCTATAAAAAATGTGCGCTTTTGGAGGAATAATCATAGTTAGAAAACCTCTCTACTGGTAAATGATCAACAAAACCCGTGGCGTTACCCGCAAATGCCTTTTCCGGTGATTTTTTCTCAAACACCTGCCCTGTGTCGATTTTGAGTTTAAGATACTTCACTAATCTTGCACGCATTTCTTCTACATTCTTACCTATTTCGTGCTTGTACTTACGCAACTCGTCGACCAGCTCTTTCTTTTTGTGAACGTACACTCTACTTACACTAACTTCGGACGACCGTTCATTTTCGTGGTCCAAATCTATACATAGTTTAATTATTTTTCTTACAAATTTGGGGTAATAAATTTGTAATGTTTTAGCAAGTTTAATTTTCGGGAAAACTCACAGTGCGGGTTATGGTCCGCTTTTTGGTGAGATTTTGCTTAGTTCCTGGTTCCCTGTTCGAACGTTAGATAACGACTCAACTTTCCCTTGAACTGGTGGTTGCGTAGAAACGAACTTCAATGATTTATTTAGAAGACGTTGAGAATAAGAGCTCAAGAGTTTAATAAAATTGTTAGAGATATACAACGTGAAGGAGATATAGCTTATAAAAATTTTAAAAATTACAAAAAAGCATAAGTTTTGGCTAAAGTATAGGAAAAGAATAAAGGTGCTTGTACGCAAGAAAAAAAATTTACTTTAATAAAAAAAATGATAACCAAAAATTCAACTATCATAAAATGTGCACAATTAGAAACAATTATTGGCAAACCTAAAAATGTAATATCTAAGAATATTGATTTTGAAAATTTTAATATGGGTAACAATTTAATTCCAGGTGGACTTCATCTGTATTTTATTAAATGTAATAAAAACTAATATTTCAAGAAAAGCACAAACTAGTTGGCAAATTAGAAAACGATAATTTAAAAATACTTTCTAACGTTCGCAATTTAAAAAATTTAGCTATTGCTGAATAATGTTGGAATAGCTCTTGACGAAATAACAGCACTTTTGATAAAAGTGTTTATTTTTCGTATTTACATTAGCGATATTCACTTGTCAATAGACAAATTTAATTTAGTGACGATACACTTATTTATGGGTCTGGATGTAAAGCAAATGCTGCTTTTAGGACATATGTTTATATAAACTATTCTTTATAAAATAACACAAGTAACCACATATTAAATTTTCTGTACGTACTTAGGAAACACCCTGTATAATGTTCCATTGGCATAACTCCGAATGAGCGGTGATACAATTGAGCGGTGTCCCTACTGAGCAGTCTCCGATTGGGCGTGACCTTATTGACCGGTCACCTGATTAAGTGGTCATTAAATAATACATAATGTAAAAAAGAACAATTTTAATACAGATAATTGAAATGTGCAATGCCTAATTTACATTCCCGGTTTCTTTTGAAAACTCTCGCACTTAATGAATTATTGTTATTTATGGATGCTTCGAATTTGATTAAAAAAATTGTTCATTTTAATTTTTTCTTAATTTATCGAAAGCTCGATCAGGTCGCCGCTCAGTTAGGTCACTGCCTAATCGAGCAAAATAAAAAAACAAAGAATTTTATAAATGTCCATAACCATTTCTTTTATTATCCCTAAAATTAAAAATTTGTAAAAATACTGATACTTATCCCCTATATTAAAGCAATATTTCTAAACCACCCTCAATACATCCCTAACCCCATGCGTGTGCAACTCCACAGGAAAAAAATAAGAAATGTTTAGTTTTAACTCCGTTTACCGCGGCGCTGCTTCGGTGTCAACCGTATGTGTTCGAATTAAATCGCCGTTAAAAATTTGTAGAAAATTTAAATTAGCTCATGTCAAATTTACGTTAACTTTTATGTGCGTCATATTTTTGAAGATTTGTTTGTACCTCCGACTATTTATCTAATATGTTTACTTGTTGTGTACCTCAATGTCCAAATATAAATGCAATAAAACACAGATTTACTATTTTAAATGCGCAGGTTAGTATTGTTTTACCAACGTGTACTTAAAATTTTAAACCTGCATTCCCTGAGTAATCTATTAATTTACTGTTGTTCATATAAAAATACATTTTCTGAGATAAACAACATGCTCACGCTCAGCTTCTACCAGTCAAGGGCACAAGGGACTTGGAAACCAGCGTAGTTGTTCATTAGATGAAACACAACATTACGAACACCAGATATTTTACGTGAATATAAAATTTTTAGAAGCAAATTAAAAAAAAATTCAGTACGTTTTTAATCTGAACCACCGGACAATAAAAGTTAGGTTCTGTATTTCTTAAATAGTACTTTTTGTATTTCCTTTTGATTTTTCTTGTAGCTTTTAAAAATATTCGCCATAAGTCTAAATTCACCCCTCTTTTCATTAGTGCTGACTCCGTTGTACATTGTCGCTAGTGTAAACATTTATTTTTATATATTTTTTTATCTGTGCCTAACCCCTAAAACACAATAATTTTTTAATTGCTGAGATACGTCTTTTTTTATTAAAGCAGCATCTCCAAACCAGCGAAAGATGCACCCCAATTGCTAAAATTGAAAAAGTGAGAAAATGACGAAAGTCATTTCCTGTATTAAGACAACTTCTCCAAACTACCTTTAAATGCACTTTAACCCTTGAATGTTAATAATTTTTAAGGTATCTCTAAAGCACGCTCAAATACACTCCAACCCATGTTATTAAAAATCTATAAAAATCACAAGAATCATTACCTTTATTAACACGACACCACCAAATCACTTTGAAATACAGTGCCAACACCTGAAATATGGAAATTTAGAAAAATGACTAGAAAGGCATAACGTGGTTTCTACAATGGAAAATATCGCAATGCTTTGAATCAAGGGAGTTAAAAGAAAGCAGCAGAGGTATGCTAAGAATGTTTCGTAGCTAGTTACATTATTTATGAGTTTATGTTTTGATTAACACGTTTTATTTTCTGTTCTTATTGTTTAAACTGGGGTGATGGAATTTAAAGATTCTGTTTAAACTTTTTCAGCCTTTATTTTAAAAATGATCGCATTTGACCCCTATTTCTGATCAATTGGGAAGATACCATATGAAGGCTATAAAGTTGAGAAGGTCAAATCTAAATGACAGGATAGTCACTTGGGATTCACGCGACATTAATTTGCAGCGTACGCGACCCCTATCTACATTCGATAAGAACTTGGCAAAAGCTTTCTTGCTCTTCATTTCCTTTTGGAACAAATTGTCACCCTTTAATCAGAATGCGAAATTTGTACGGAAACGCAATTGCTTTTTCCTTCGTGTAGCTTGAATGTATCTCGTAAATTAAAGAACAGCTTGAACATTAACACACTAGACACATAATACACTGATAAGTGACCAAAAAAATAGGATATTTAAATGGGCAACAAGACACAACTGTTGTGTTAATTTTTGTTTACTTTTTTAAATATTTAATGCACCTTGTTATGTAACGAACCGTTACTAATTTTGGATTTACTTTACAAGAACTGTTTAAGTTTTACATTTATTTTATATTCAGTTTTTCGTTTGCGGCATTAGGTTGCCGTTGTGTTTATTTTTATATTTAAAATATGTAGGATTCCGTTTGTTTATGCCGTATAACCATATTGTATAAGTTTAGTTCAGTTAGCACCCGTTTTAGTATTTCTAAATGTAATTTTAAAACTATTATTTGAGTTCATGCATTATATTTACGGCCGAAAATCAGATAACCGCGTCTTTGCGGATCGAGCCGCAGATAGATGCTACAAATACCCCGCTCTTGAGTGGCGGGGTTGCATTTTAATTTCGGGCGCAGACCGGCCAGCTATAAATTCAGAATTTTGAATTTTGAATTTTTCGATGTTCCAGTCTAGTTCCAGTCCAGCAACTACTACAGTCACCAGTGCTCCGACCTAGGTAACCGAACACCGAATCCAGGATATTGGGGTAAGCAAGCTATATTTTGACACCATTGATTGTAACGTAAGTTATACTGCTCTCTCTCTCTCTCTTTTATATATGTAAACTGTGTTTTCCGGGGTGTGCTCTAGAGAAGAAACATAGAGTTGCATTCCTCTAACTTGCCTCTTCGTTTTTCTATTTGTTTGAGAGCTTTGTTGTGCAACTCCATGGTGGCGAATTTGTCGGCCTGGTGTCAATATAACAGTTTGTTACCGAACTGTACCGTATGTATGTATTGCTACCGTATCGCTACTGTATTGCTACCGTATTTACTACTGAGTTGCTACTGTATTGCTACCGTATTTGCTAGCGTATAGCTACTGTATTGCTACCGTATTTTCTACCGTATAGCTAGTGTATTGCTACCGTATTTAATACCATATTTTGCTTATTATTCTCCACTTTACCTTTATAATATTAATTTGGGTTGGTTATTATCTAATAGACGTATTTAAACCATACTACGTTGTTTTCTTTTATTTGTTGAGTATTCCCGAGCTAAGTAGAGCTGCTTCAAGAACCTGCAGGCTGTCATTCCATCAAACAGATCCCTGGAGACCGACATCTTTAACTGCAGTTACCCAGGTCTTCGCTAAGTCTTTCTGTTACAGCGAAGCCATTCTGGAGAGTAAACTCCATATAAAATCTGGCGCCCGAGAACTTCCCAGCGATTATACGAATAAGCAGCCGTATAATCCCGCCCGCAACAAAATACAAGTTACCTACCGGACTACAGAGTTGCCAAACAGGCAACCGGGGAAAAGAGCGTCGCAGTTAAAATTCAATAGCCACACTATTTTAAGCTTAACAACTTCAAAAACACCTTAAAATATTTTTTTGGGGCATTAGTATCTTATGATGACTAATGTACATGTTAAAAATGAGAAAAATAGCTGCGCGCTTGTGATTTATTATTTATTGCATAGCTATAGTACCACCACTGGATTAATAAATAATCGTGTTAATAAAATTACGAAAATTTGTAACATTGCAACTAGTGATTGGGTTGCTTGATAATGTTCTTAAGCAGAACAAACGTAGTTATTATGCCGGAAGTTTAAGTAATTTAACCCGATTAAATTTCAAAGCGCAAGTGGTTTATGATTGGATAGTTTCACGCATAATATAACCAATTTTCAAATTAATTTTGTGTTTAGAAAAACACAATTAAATAATTGAGTAGCTAACTCAAACACAACCGCAACTGTTTGTAGCAAAATAATCAGGTTATCACAGTCCGTATTAGTCACTGAGACGTGAAGTGTGTCATAGTGATTGGTCGATGACTGAAATAATCGGTGTGTAAGAGTTTGTAAATCCATTAATTTTTAGTATTAAATCTTTAATCAAAAGCAATATTTTAAACAGTCGTATAGGTATTATTTATTATTAAAAATTCTAGTGTAAGAATTTGTAAGGTTCCTTTGTTATGTGGTCGGTGTTACGGGAGGAATTGTACTTTGGCTTGTGCGTACAACCTCGATGAAATGCTCGGGCGCCAAATTTTATAATGTAGTATACTCTCCGAACGGACTTCACTGCACGAGAGCTTTTCTCTAGTAGCACTGCACTTGAGAGGAAGGATTTTCCTAAGTTAGTCGTCACGGTTCCTTCGTACCTTGCTAGGTAACTGCAGTGAAGATGACAGTCTTCGGGGGTCTAAATTATTTTACTTACCTAAACTATTTGTGCTTAGGTAATGTTCTTAAACAAACAACTATAGCATTAAACCATATATATTTTTATAAATCAACAGGTTAAATACAGGAACTATTTTACAAAAATAATTATTACACTAAAACGCAAGTCAAACAAAACAAAATATAAACAAAAGCAAAATATAGAAGCAATAAGCTGACAATACAAAAGCAAATAAAATACGGTAGCAAACGGTAGCAGATAAGATACGGTAGCCTACGATAATAGATGAAATACAGTAGCCTACGGTAGCAAGTAAGATACGGTAGCTCACGGAAGCAGGTAACTAAAAGTAACAATGGGACGTTTTGGTGCAAACGTTACTGAATTTAAAATCAACGGATAAGACAGGTATATCGGACAAACGAGATTGGGACGGATATAAGAGAGAGAAAAGTACTGCCTCGTGTCTAACCTCCGCGAGAGTCAGCAACCAAGAGGAAAAAATTGTGCCTCTTGTCAAACGGCCGCAACACTCTAGCGTGAAAAAGAGAGAAAGAAAATCTACCTGGTGACAAACGGCAGCGACATATCAGAAAGAAGAGAAATAGCGAGAGAAGGTCTACCTAGTGACAAACAGCTGCGACGGACTAGAAATAAAAGGAGAGAGAAAGACAAGATAGAGTAACTAGTAATCAACACAATAATAAAATGAATGCAAGAATTACTAGACTGGCTCAAGTATTACTAACTCAGTATACTTACCAGAATTGTTTTCCTCGGCTGGTTGTCTTGGGGTTTGACTGTAGACCTTAAGTTGAGACTTGAAGTAGATTAGATGAACTGTAAATTTGTAACTGTGCTTGTTACTGTATAAAATCTGCTTTCATAGGCGAACTCGTACAGTAGGGATTAAATGTTTCAAACACCTACTCTAAATCAATGCGCGTTTTATACTTAATTTCATGAGTAGGGGGTTGCTTTATCCTCGATGTACATTTTGAAATCACGCGTAAAATGAAATTTACATACCCGATAAAATTAATTTCTACACGTTTCAATACAATAAATCCTAAAATAAATAATGCATTATTATAAATTTATATCAATACTTTAATTATCTAAATTATTTCGTAGCTGTGCTTGAGTAAGTAACATTTGGCGCTAGTGACGCGAGAGTGGATTTATTAAATAGCAGTAAAAGAACATCGATGATATTCCTCGATGCAAATTTTTGCGCATGTAGATTCTTCTCTGTATGCCTTGTTGAACATATTACTTTTTTAAATCCCTAAAAAATGAAGTGTTAAGTGTTAAGTTTTGTATTGTTGTCTGAACTTGTGTACGAGTTTGTTAATTCACAATAGAAAAAAATTAAAAGCAACCAGTTAACACTTAATAACAGTATAGTAGAGGTATAGAACAAATGAACTGAAGGAGTATTATAACTTAAATTAATATTATAGTAATAATAAAATGGCCGGTGGTGATAAACCACTTTCTGTATTTGATTTAATTAAATGAAAAATTCCATATAAAACGATAATTTCTTGTATATGGAACAGTTACTCTAAAATCTAATTTGATTGGAGTTAACAATAATAATTTCTGCTGAAAACAATTTTAATTAGATCTTGAAATATTTTTAGGTATCTCTGAATGTAACCTACGATATAGAAAACTAAGATTTATATTAAAAAGCATTTACTACTGTAATAATGATAATTTGCAGCATTTCAAGTGATTTTAAGGCAATTTTTTAATAATTAGTCAGTGTTAGTAGAAAATACAAATGTTTACATATCTTTGATTTATTAAAATATTCAGTTTAAGAACTTTCTTACAAATCGTGGGTATTTGATTACAGTACAAGACTCTCAATATGGGTAATTTAAACTATGAAAAAATGTACACATATGCATATGTTTGCATTTTTATCAATTTAAAAATTTAGAGATAGAAAAATGCAGCAACATCAAAATGCAATGGCTCACGGTTATATTTTTAGGATTTTGGATTTTAATTTATTTGGTATACACTAATATATCTCTGTTGTTAATTAAATATGGATTAATATATTAGAGATTTTGTTAATTAGGAAGCTAAAACAACAAAAATAAATGACGTAAAGGAATATAATATTATATCACAAGTTACCGAAAATGTTAAAGGTTTTTCAATTTTTTATAATAATATAAGAAGTATTAACAAAAATATGGATAAATAACAATTTTGTTGCATGGAATAAATTATAGCTTTCATTGTATAGTCTTCGATAAAACGTGGCAAATAAGTGATAAGGATTTTTTTGAAGTAAAAGGATTTAATTTAATTTATAACGAAAACAGCGTAATAAAAACGACAGGGTAGTAATTTACATAAAAGATTCATTTAATTATAATATTGAAGTTTTGAGTGTAAGAACTATTAAAGTAATTAACGTAACTATTTTTATTTTGGATAGTACAGTTGTAACTTGCAACAATACTTAACGAATGCTGCTAAAAGCAACACAAATTATCATTTTATAGTTGGTGATATAAACATAGATATTAAATCAAATGTAGACTATTACCAAGATTACCCTAATATAATAGAGGCGGCAGGGTTCACTTCTTTGATTAATTGTTATACAAGAATACAGAAGGATTCTAAAACTTCTATAGATAAATTTTTTTGAAAAGTGCGGTGCAAAAAGATTGTGACTCGTATGTTATCAAAACCAACATCACAAATCACTTCCCTGTCAATGCAAGAATTAAGGTATTACAGCCAACTACATCATGTATTTAAAAAAAGTTCTCACTTAGACAAAAACAAGCTGAAAAATACTTTAAAAACAGAAAGTTGGACTGAAGTATACGAAACTAATAACATTAATAGTAGTGTAAATATGTCTATACACAAAATTATAACTGCAATTGATTGTTAAACTAGTTTACTGTCGATACAAAATAGACAACGTAAACGTAACCCTAAAATAACTAATGGGCTTCTAAAGTCGGTAGATACTAAAAACAAGCTATACAAGAAAATCTTCAGCTCATCCTGATAATTTAAAAATGATTGGTGAAAACAAAACATATGAAAATAAACTGGCTCTGCTCATAAAACAAGCAAAAACAAATTATTACAAAAATAAAATTATACAGAACAGAAACTGTAGTAAAGCTTTATAGAATACAGTAAAATAAAAACATTTACTAATAAAAATTGCTCCAACAATAAAATAAAAGAAATAGAAAGTAAATAGCAAACCAGTTCAATAAATATGTTGCAGAAATTGGCAAAACATTGACAAAAAATATATGTAAGCTAAATAATGGAACCGGCAAAGAATATAGTTAATCATTCAATATATCTCTATCCTACAGACACAACTGAAGTAACTAACTAAATTAAAGAATTAAAATCTCGAAAGTATCCAGGCCTAGACAGAATTACTTCAGAAATTCCTAAATTAATTAAAGAATATATTAAAACGCCTTTCACATTTATAATTAACAATATTATAGAAACGGTATTTTTTCCATCTGCTTTTAAACTAGCTGTAATTACACCCCTATTTAAAAAAGAACACAAGTTGGATCGGCCAATATCTCATATATCTAACCTAGTTAAAATTACGGAATACATAATCAAACACAGAATTTTATCGTATGTTAATAAATATGAATTATTGTCGTAAAAGCAGTTTGGATTTAAGAAAGGGGTATCGATCAAGAATGCGATTGCTTATTTAGCGAGTAACATTTATAAAACCCTTGGACCCAAGTAAACAAGTCCTGTACGTCTTCATAGATTTAGCCAAAGGTTTTGACACTGGTAATCATGCTGAATTAAGTCAAACAGTAGACGAGTTTGGGTTTCGTGGGGTAACATTGGAGTTAATAAAATAATATTTAATTAATAGAATTTAGTATGTTAAAATTGGAAAGGTATTAAGTGATTTTAGAAACGTAGAATGCGGAGTTCCACAGGGCACCGGGCCTGGGCCAATTCTGTTTTCATTATATATTAATGGTTTGCTTAAGCTTCATAAGTAGGCAACATATCATCTTTTGCTGATGATACTGTAATTTTGTATACTGCTAAAAATTGTAATGAATTGAAAAACATCGCCGAGCATGATTTAAATAAAACAAAAAATTAGTTCGGGCAAAAATTTTTACCAATCAATTTTAAAATAAACCAAATAAATACTCTTTAGTTGTTACACAATTAAATCCAAACTGTATGATAAATTAATAATTACCGGTGAAAATAAGGAATATATTATAAAAATAACTAAAAGCATAAATTACTTTAGGGATACAAATTGATGAACACCTCAAATGGGACATACACGTCAACGTCATTATAAACAAAATAAGATTGGTCTTATTCTTATGCAAACAATTCAAATTTTAGGAATAAAATATTTAAAATTTTTATATCATTCACTCGTGAATCACATTTGCAGTACGGCATAGTTGGCTGGGGTGACATGCTACGACAACATTTAACGAACTTAGAGGTCCTACAAAATAACATTCATAAAATAATATTTGATAAAGAACGTACATACTCAAGCGATTTGTTGTATAAAAACATTGTTTGACATACGTCAATTATATTGTTATAGAATACTTTGCTTGCAGCATAAAACAAAATACACTCTAAAAACATTGAACATGAACATAACACAAACGTCAAGCTGTAGCAAAGTCTGAGAAAATTATAACGTTCTATAGTTACGTTAAACCGCGTATATATTCTGCCCTTCCCTACAATATTAATAAAAAAAATTCAAAAAACAATATTTTTAAAAATAAAATAAGTTTTTGGTTGCAAACGACACCTAGAATAAAGTATCCATAACCTAGTTAATATAAAGAATACTTAGCAATCAAAGCTAATAATAACAATTTTGCTTCCCTTTTTTAGTCTGTTGGTAGTATTAAATATATACCTAAAAAGAAATCGGAATTTATGCAACAATTCAATCTTGTTGAATTTTGTTATCAAAATTAGGCTCACGCACAAGTACCTTACTTCTGTGAGCTAAAGTCCTAGTTTTCCTTATTTATTTTTAAAAGTTGTTTTTTTTAAGTCTCTAACTTGTACGTGTTCCATTCATTTATATTTGAGAAATAAATATTATTGTTATAAAAGTATTGTTATTACTATATTTGTGAATTTGTCCTTTGCATATTAAACAATATTTTTTAAGCTGTACAAGCTGCTCACTACCCCAAATCTCTAATGTTGTTAGGAACACAAATAAATTGTGTGTAACAAATTAAACAGTAGCTTTCCATTATTTTCCTAAGGTTTCTGCAATTAATAGTTAAAAAGCACATGTTTCCTGACACTGTTCTCAGATGTATGTCGTGCTATTGTGCGTGCAAACGGTAAATAAGATTTCTATAGAAAAGAACTGGCTGAGTAGTCTATTCAATATTCCTACTTTATGGAATATCGCAAATATGTGCTTCAAAAGCTGATCGACGTTTAGGCCTGAAATCTATTTCCTTTATTGAAAATAAAGCAAAACGCTTCGGCATTTTGATTTCGCGGATCAAAGCCTGAACCGCCTTTATTCAGCTGACCCAGTCCTTAATAGTTCTCGAAAAGAGGGCTCCTATCCACGCAGTACGTGACTTTCTTAAAAGAACGACAAAAATGGGAAAAGTTTTGTGTAAGGTTGTTGACTCCTTTTGTAGCTTCCTTTACGGCATACGGATTATGTCTAAAAGGCGTGGTATTATATTCGTCATACTTTCGAAGATTGAATTTTTACGGATAAATACGTTTTAGAGTTCGAGAATACCCAAGAAGAAGATTTTGACATGGTATTTAGTGTGTTTGTGTACTCTGTCTGCCTGCCTGTGTGTTTGTCCGTATATACTTTACTGCTCCGACACCATAACGCAGAATGCCCAATTTAGATTCAAATAATTGGTAACCTCACTGAGATAAAACCGGAAAGTAATAACGATTGTAACAAACTTATTTTGAGCAGTTAAAAGTATTTTTAGTCAGCATCCCGAGAATTGATAAAAGTAGGAGTAGTTCCCTCTCCAGTTCATTTTTGTCTTTAAAACGCCTTTGCCAGTCTGAAAGTGGAAAACTCTTTAACTGCGCACTAGCTCTCCCGCCCCGGTCTTGTTGACAACTTGAGTAATATTCAAAACAAAGTTCGTTTATGATAATTCCGGACAACTTGTCACATCTTTTGATTTTTTAATAAAACCGAAACTTAAGCTTTACCGCCCGCCCATAAATTACAAACTTAAATACGTTTGCAGTTCTTCTCGGGAATTGTTTGAATTTTATTCTAACCGAAAGGTAATGCTCGCTTGATTATAAATTACAAATACGTTTGTGATATTTCCCCCAAGAATCTGTCAAACACGTTGATGGTTAAAGTTTATGAGGCATTGATTGAGAATTTTACATTCAAACATCAAAAAGTTAACTAACCCTCCTGGTTCGGTTGTATTGCAAACTTGAACCTTAGAAAAGTCAAAGTTTGGAATAATACCCGAAAACCCGCCAAACTCTTGTTTATTTAAAGCGAAGGTTATTTTTTACCCACTACCATTCCTGATTTTATTACAAATTTAAATAATAGAGCGTTCGTGTTCGTTTGCTATACTATTTAAAAATTAAAAATTTTTAATTTGTTTCTATAGTGTACTATAGAGAAGATCGCTGCTCTTTGGAATCAATACTTAAAACAAATAAACAATACACCTAAGCAAAAATAGACCCAGAATAAAAGTGGACACACCGTAATAATTAATTTTATTTCACTTTTAAAGTTTCTAAGATATTCATTAAAAATTTAAATGTCTATGAAAACTTGTGAGGACATTGGAAATGTCTGTTTAAGAACCTGGTTTACTTAAACTTCTTTCCAGTCTTGTGATTAACAAAACGAGGTAAGTTTTGTAAAACTAGGAAGTATTAATCGTTCTATTAAATTTCGATCAATTTTGATAAAAGAAAAACATTAAAGTTAAGGTGAATAACTACAACGTTATAAATTCCTTCAAATGCAGAAAAAATTGTATAAAGTCAAAAGATAGCGTTATTACTTGAGTACGTAAAATATTCCATATAATGAGTTTTTAAACTATTTAGTATATAATTTTGCTTAAAATGGCCATTTTAATCGTTTCGAAATTCCTAAAGTGCACTGATTACTTAAACATACATATTAGTTGTTTTCCTTATTCTTAATTTAGCGTAAAAACAAGGATTAAACACTCGTGTATGTCTCAGCTGCAGATACCGTAAGATATTACGTCATAGTCGAAAACATCGCTTATTTTTTGTACGTAAAATTTTTATTTAATTCTAATTACCTTAGTTTTATTTGTATATAGTAAACAATTTAAGAGATTCTGTTCTATTAATGAGCTTTGTTGCGTAATTTATGAGATTTCACAGTATATTGAATATTATATTTAAAAGATCCTGTATTTGAAGTCAGCTGTTACCGTTTGTACGCCAAAGTTGTAGTTTAAAAATTGTGAAGCAAAAATATGTCCTTTTCCAGTTATTTATTTTTTTTTATTTACGTTTTGGACAACAAAATTTCAGTGAATTCCTTCTCTGTTTTGTGGGTCAAAAAGTAAAGTGAGAGAAGAGGGGTTCTCTAGTTCAATATGGGTGCACTAGAAAATGAAGCCTACATACGTATTTTACACGTACTAAATAGGCCACCTGAGCAAGCAAGCAAGCAAGCATGTATAAATTTTCGCGTTAAACCCTCTATGTAAGTGTTAGGTAACAATAGGATCAACTTTCTATCGGGAAAAAAACGCTAGGAGTTTTTTTTTGGTCGCTTATCTGCATTCTTCAACTACATAATCGCTAAAATAATCGAGATTTCATTCGACAAAAGTCTGCAAATACAGAATAGCAGACATCATTAAATTAAATAACTTTTTTAAAACACGAGAAGGTGGAGAGATGCTCTCGGCTCAGCTGAGCACAGAGTCGTATTTTACGGGGAGACTGCCGTAACAAACACCCTAGCAAACCCCGCACCGAGGGGGGGGCAAGGCTTTCAAGAGCCCCGAGCGATCAAGGGCCGTCAAAAACTAAAAAGAAAAAACAGAAAAAAAAGTCATTGTAGGTACTTCAAAACACACAATCATAATCAAATATTTTAATTTTTATGGCGAGTAAGCATAGCTATAAAATTTCGCGTCGAGGCGTTACCGAAATGTATGATCTCACCCGTCAGTCAGTTCTATAACATGGAGCCTAAATGAAATCATAAAATCCCATGTCAGCGGAATAACTAGATAGTCCAATTTAAAAATGATTAGTTCAGTTTCGGTTTCAATCCATGTAAACTAAAAACTAAACACAATTATGGTTTAATTTTAAAGTATCTTTATATTAAACCCGTAACTGTCACAATAACAACACAACTAAATTTTTAATATCCGAAAGATTTATCACTATAACACATCCGGGGGCCTTTACATGTCGGTTCGGTTTATTGATTGTTTTCATTAAAACCTTACATTGCTGTCACTGCTGTTATTTGATTTGGTTATTTATGGGTACTTTAATTCTAGTTGGTCTAAAATGTGTATTTAATGCGCTGACAACAAAAAAATGTATAGCAGAGGAATTTCGTCATTCATCGTCTACAAACTGGAATCTGGATTAAATTCTGCTTACTATTACAAAATGTTTACTACAAAACTATTTACTTCAAATTCTAGATGCATCTGTGCTGACGGCGCATTCGTTATAATGTTGAGCAGATATGTATTATGTTTACGGTAAAATTACGCAGGATGATTGGGCCATAAAGCTCGTCGATATCCGGAGAATGTATATTTATTGTATCATTACATCTCTGATTTATATGAGTAAGAGCAATTTTAATTTTAGAATTATTAGCGTATTTATTAACTCCAAAAACATTTTGAAAATCTTCGCTAAGGTAGTTACCTGAAAAAGAAGACAAGTGATGAAGTGATCTGATTAATTTTCGGAAGCTGTTTTTTTTAGATTTGACGAGACTTTTGCTTTCTTTAAATTCTTTTGCGGGTCTGCGGCGTTCTTTTCGATTTTTTTCACGGATTTTAGTTCCTTATTCAGACCGACTCAGCGGAGGTAACATTCGGAGCGCCAAGCGCTGTGTATGAACTATGAAGGTATCAAAAAACATCGGGGAGTGTAGCTCACGGGTTCTGCTAGTATATATTGTTAAATATAAATCTAGCTAAACCACTAAGTGAAGAGAAAATTCAGCAAGAAAAGTAAACTTATACCAAACATTTTAAAAAGAAGCCCTTACAAACCCAGGATAATTTTAAGAAAGATCGTGTTCGGCTTCATACTATAAATGTACTGCAAAAACTGGCCATAAATTAGAACATATATAAAAAACACTAAATACCACCCGATGTGCAAGTTTTCTATAAACTAAGGTTGTTAGTAGACAAAATTGTGTTTTTACAAGAAAATCACCAACGAAAATAGGGTTTAAGCTTACTTGCGAGAGTAATAGTTTTAGCAATGTTTAAATTACTTAATAATAATTTTGCTATATGACTGTTAAAAGTAGATATGTCGTTTTTCAATTTACCCGTAACAAAACCATATTATAAAAGTTTGCGGGGGGGGGGCGACCTTACGGTTTGAGTTGCGCCACTGTAGCGGCCACCAAATAGTAGATCTGGGCAAACGGGATATCTGCCATCTTTCATTGAGAAAGAAACTTCTGATAGTTTTCTTTTTAGTTGCTTATCAAAACATTTTCTACGAAAAACGCAGCGGGCGTAGATTAGGAAGGTGTAGCGTTTGTTCAACGGCTATTTATTTCAGCGCAGCCTAGAATTAATAATTATTAGTACTTGCTGTAGTAAGTGTTTATGTTCAGTGCCAGTAAAAATTAAAGATAAAATATAGCGTGCCAAGCAAGCAAGAAACAAACACAATCGTAAAATCACTTTAGCAGTTTGAGAATCGTTCCGGAAACTGGCGGGTTAGCATGAAGGACTTTAGCCTGATACCAACTTGGATAACACCGGACTTCCTTTAAACGCCCTAGAGACTTATCTGCATACTTTCAACAATGATCATTTTCTTTGTATACGTATGCATACTAAAACTGGCGGTATAAAATGAAATTATGTGCATTGTTTCCTATTTTAGAACTTACAAAGCAATATGATTCAGTAAAAATAGTCGATGGTTTACTATCTAATATTCCATAACGTATTTAAAATGCACAAACTTTATATTGTTTTTGTGACTATAATTTTGCTATTACGGTAGTATTTACAAGTAGCTCCTAAGTTACATTTTAATATTAAAGTTCGTGCGTAATTTCACAGGAAGGTAGAAAAGCGTGTGCCGGGCAGATTGCCGAAAGAAAATTTACAAAGCAGAGTCCTACTTTATTCTATGGATTCATTCTACCTCACAATGTTTATTTCTAAAGTTCATCTAAAACTTAGATTATAGCGTTGGGAAAATACTGTACACGAAATTCTATGGAACACCATATTGCTATTTATTTGAAAGTTAAAAGCAAGATTACTAGTAATATATAGTCGAGTATATTCTTTACATTTGGAACAACATGGTTGGTTTATGAAACAAAATTTAAGGTACAGGTTGTTTTAAATATTGCAATAGCTGTTCAAATTTTCAATTGAGTACATTGAAAGTTGCAATAAATAATGAATTCTTTCTATATGCGACTGTTGTGGTAAACAATCTACAATAAAACAACAATCTACATTTGTTGTAAACCACACAATACACGACCATTGTTGCAAATAATCGAACTGAAATCAAATTAGACTGTTGCTGTGAACGATATCATTTAAAACAATATTACAATGCTGTTATGAATATTCGTAATTGAAGCAACTACAGAATAAAAACGATACGCGACTAGCTGTTGCTGCAAATAAACAATTATCGCAATAGGCGTGTATTGTTGCAAATCGAGTTAATGCAATGTGCAAACGCTGTAAATAATGATTTGAAACAGTACCACAGCATTGACGAAAATGCGAATTCAAACGATACCCGACAATTGCTGTAAATATCTAATGAATTTAGGCAATATGCGGGTGTTGTTGCAAATCGAATTAATACAATATGCGACTATTGCTGTAAATGTAGAATTAAAGCGGCTACTTACCGAATTAAAACGATATACGACTATTACTGCAAGTAATACATTACCGCAATAGACGTTTATTATTGTAAATCGAATTAATGCAATGTCAGATGGTTGTAAATAATGATTTGAAATAATTGCTGTAAATATTTATTGAATTTACGCAAAATGCGAGTGTTGTAGTAATTCGAATTAATACAATGTGCGACTATTGCTGTAAATGTAGAATTGAAACAACCAACTACCTACCGAATTAAAACGATATACGACTATTGCTGCAAATAATACGTTACCGTAATAGATGTGTGTTGTTGTAAATCGAATTAATGCAATGCCAGATTGTTGTAAATAATGATTTGTAACAATACCAAAGCACTGGCGAAATGCGAATTCAAACGACACCCGACTATTGCAGTAAATATCAAGTGATTTTACGCAATATGCGGATCTTGTTGCAAATCGAATTAATACAATGTGCGGCTATTGCTGAAAATAATGATTTCAAGCAACACCATACTGTTGCTTTAACTGCAGAACAAATAAGAAATTTATACAATGCCCCATTTAATACAATTGTCGAATTCGAGCAACACCCGACTATCGTTCGAAATAAAGTCAGCAGTTGGCCAACCTGTGTCGCATTAAATAGCGTTAGTGATTTTACTTTTAAACTGGGGGGTTGCCTGAACCACAAAATAGCTAGGACGCTAGATAGTAGACAGCATTGGTTTATTACTTGGCTATACTCGAGGATCGTATTTAGGTTAGGTTTTGTGTTTTCCTTGAAGGATTATAGAAAACAAACAAAAATCATTTAGACTTTTAGAGAGACGTGGCTGCGCTGAAGAGAAACATTTTGAAATTGATGTAGATAAAGGCTATTTTTCTAAACGCGAAATTTTATATTTCACAATTTATTATTTGACAGGTTTGATTTGAAAATACTTTCTAAATCAACCGAATGTGAATTATGTAAAGTTAATTTATATCAGAAAAGCCCAAAAAGATTCCCAGTCTTCTTCATTACGCTGTACGAATACGAAACGGTTCTAATGTACCCAAATCTATATATGTGTCTGCATTCAAAAAAGTAGGAATTATAATTAAAAAACATATCACTGAGGTCAATGGTTTTGATGAAACAATAGAAGAAACAAAGAAGAGGAAACAATTAACCTGAAACTTTGTTTTATAACAAAAACACCCATGTTAGATTTATATTTGAAAATGTATAACTACATGATGTATTATAACATAAAGTTTATTTGCACTAAACAGAGAAGACGGTCTTATTAATAAAATAATTGTAAATTTTACAATAGCTTACAAATGTTCGGAACAAATAACTCGTAGATTGTTTTAAATATAACGATAGCAGCTCTAGCGTTAACATCAACACATTAAGAATTGCTATATATGCTCATTTTCCGCAATATGTGCATAATGTCGGAATTAAGGAAATAGAACATTGTTCCACTATTGCTTTATTACGGTATGTTTTGGCAAACTTTCGGTTACAGCACCTAGTTATTTATATGGAAGCAGGTAAAACAAGTGTCGAATTAGAGCAATAGCCCAACATTGCTATAATTTAATATTTACCACAATAGTCGTATATTGTAAAAATTCAATATTTGCAGCAATTGCTAACGTGATGATTTAAAAACTTAAAAGGGTTTTGCAATATTTAAAGCAATACCGTAGAAACTTTGTTTTGTAAATACTGCTATATTGTTTTAATTGTAAATGAATTAAACCAACTAGATGTTGCTCACAATTTTGTTTTAAACTTTTGAATAAATAGTAATATGGCGTTCCATAAAATTCAGTATCTACTACGAAGATTTAAAAAAGAATTAATTTTTATTTTCCATTTTTAACTTGTTATATGGAGCACAGCTATAGAAAGGTAATTTATTCATCTTCAAAAGTTTTAAATAAATTCTGATTTTCTATTGTAGTTTCCCTTTAATCTTACTCACCGATATACGACTTATGCATAAAATGAAGGTACGTTTATGCTGAAAATTTTCCACCTAGACGCTATAACTAATTAGTAAGGTTTAAAACTTTGGGAAATTGGTAATGTGGGCGCTGTTGTGTGTCTGTGTTGTGTTTGTTGTGGGTATCTGTTGTAAGTGCGAGTGTAATCGCGTGCGTAAGTAGCGGGCATATGAGTTTTGGGTGTGCACTCACACATATTTGTGTGGGTGTGCATGCGCGCTTTCTGTATTTATTTTATACTCCAAAAGTTTAAACGCAGAAAACCATATTAGAGCCTAAAAGATTGTAAGCACACTCATATGGACTCGCAAAAAAATTAAGCATAAGAGAGGACTACTTTACTTCAATATAAACGCGAATACATAAAGTTCAGGTTGTACTTTGCGCATGCCAAACAGCTTATTTGCGCAAGCACAAATTTGTACCATCCTTTTGGCAACTTCACTAACAATTTTCCATTTTTTTAAACATTTTAAATTTTTCCTTGGAACTCCGTGTGAGGTGTTAAATGACAATATAGAATAATCTTCTATTGGGAGGAAAGTTATGTCAGGTTTTCTTTAGACTTTTTACGTAGGCACTTTAATTGAGAATTTAAAAAGAGCTAGTTTTGTCACAATGGCGGAATAATTTTTACATTTTAAAGATAAATATTGTTTGTAACTACGAAGTACTAGATATAAATTGAGACGCCTTTAAGAAAACATTAAGGAATCTGAGAGGGGGCCCTACTTTATTATAAAAGCCATACTAGGTAATAAAGCACAGGTATGGTTTTTTATGCATATCAAATAGCCGTTTTGCCTATTTCCGACAACCTTACCGCTTCCTAGTTTCTCCAATTTTGATTTTTGGTTATTTAATAACTTACAAACTTTGATAAATGTTTAACTATTAAAAATTAATAGTTTATTATTAAAATAAAACGCTTGGTAATTGCTTCACAATTTGTTGGTTTGTATTTACTCGACTCGAGTTTCAAACATTACGGTTATCGTCAGAAGTTTACAATAAAGCAGTTTTATTGTAAACTCCTAACGATAACCGTGGTGGTTGAAACTCGAGTCGAGTAAATAAAAACCAACAAATTGTGAAACAATTACCAAGCGGTTTATTTTATTAATAAACTATTAATTTTTAATAGTTAAATATTTATTAATAATGTTTCACCATGTGCCTACCACACAATCAATTCAAAATATTACAAACTTTGGCCTTACACTCGCCATAAACGTGTTGTACTATAGCAGCTCAACTTTCCCTTGAATGATTTTAGAGTAGTTGAATCGTGCCGGTTAGCTCAAAAACCAGCATTTGTTAGAGATTTAAGAATAAATACTAAACTTTGAACTTAAAATTATATACAACATTGTATTGCCCTATTAATACAATACTTTAAACATTTGAGCGTATTTTGTTTAAATAGAGTTTCTGTATTATGTACAATCATGATTTTTTACGACGACAAACAGTATATCTATGGAACGGTACACCACTGAAATTCTCGTTTGCATTTTGGACTATACAGGGTGAGTCAATAGTGCGTTCTCCTTCGATATTGGGTGAACCGTTAGAGATACGATAATGTTTCACATACAAAAGTTTTAGGGTGTCATAGTATCTATCATTCAAAATTATTTTCATTTCTATAGGGTGTTTCATTTTTGCGTCACAGATTATTGATAATTTTTTTTAAATGGGACACCCTATATTCAACTGCATATTCGAATGCACCATTAAAATTGCTACAAGACCATATTTTTTTTTGGAAATTGGCTGCACGGTTGCCAAGATATTTAACTTTTCTTGAGATTTACTGATTTTGCACGCATTTTTACGGCGAATAAGAACTTGTAGACGTCAAAATGGAGAACAGTTTGAACATATCTTGCAATAGGAATTTTATTTTTTTGTTCTTTAATTTTTTTTTTCATTTTATTGTTTGTCGTTACTTATTCATTGTACTTCTACATTTCTATGAATAAAATGATTTATTTTTCCAAGATTTAATACTACTTTGATGAATCCGAAAGAAGAAATGCCTAATTTTTGTCCAAATTTATGAATATGAATACAAAAAAGTCAAATTATATCGAAAAGGGTAACATTTAGGTATAGGACAAGTTTTAACGCCCTCACTTCCGTCAAGTTCACCCGTCTGTCACAAACAGCGTATTCGATATTTTGAGCTAGTTTTGTAACAAGAGGTAGGGCATACTTTGACAACTACTCACATGAATTTGTTTTGCTCCATTTCCTAACCGCAGGTTACAATGATTTTTTGATGGGAACTCTGCAAAATCAGTAAATCTCAAGAACCGTGCAGCCAAATTCCAAAAACAAAATATGGTCTTGTAGCAATTTTGATGGTGCATTCGAATATGCAGTTGAATATAGGGTGTCCCATTAAAAAAAATTGATCAATAATCTGTGACGCAAAAATGAAACACCCTATAGAAGTGAAAATAATTTTGAATGATATATACTATGACCCTAAAACTTTTGTATTTGAAGAATTATCGTATCTCTAACGGTTCACCCAATATCGAGGGAGAACGCACTGTTGACTCACCCTGTATAGTTCTTTGCAATTCGCTCGCGCTGCTAATGAATTAGACTGTCAGTTGCTATCAGTTTTTGTATGTGGAATGTAAAACATTCAACACACCCGATTATGCATCTGCACACACACGATCACAGATATAAACACAGGTACAAACACATACACAAACACAGACACATACACAAACACAGACACAAACACAGACACAAGCACAGACACAAACACAGACACAAACACAGACACAAACACAAACACATGCAGAAACACAAGCACAGGCACAAGCACAAGCACAAGCACAAATACAAACACAAGCACAAGCACGAGCACGAGCACAAGCACAAGCACAAGCACAAGCACAAGAACAAGCACAAGGATAAGCACAAGCACAAGCACAAGCACAAACAAAAACACAGGCACAGACACAGACACAGACACAGACACAAACACAGACACAAACACAGACACAAACACAGATACAAACACAGACACAAACACAGACACAAACACAGACACAAACATAGACACAAACACAGACACAAACACAGAAAAAAACACAGACGCAGAAAGAAACACAGCTACAAACACAGCTACAAACACAGACACAAACAGAGACACAAACACAGACACAAACACAGACACAAACACAGACACAAACACAGACGCAGAAACAAACACAGACGCAGAAACAAACACAAACACAGACACAGATACAGACACAATCACAATCACAGAAACAGTCACAACGCAGGGGTAGAGGCAAACGCTGGCACATAGGCACATGCACAGGAACAGACACAGCCGCTAGCACATACAAAGTCACAGGCAAGCGTGCAGGCTAAAGCAAAGGCAAAGCCCCAGAATATTTCTGCTATTTAAAATGTTTAAATGGAAAATGTTTACCATAAAAAAACCTTTATTTATTATTTTAAACATAACTCTGCGAGTAATCCCAAAGCAGACTTTTTTTAAACCTAGGATCTATTACTATATAGTTGTACCCCGTATAGCAAAGATAGTAAAACTATAATTTGATCAAAAAGACAATTGTTTTAGGCATTGTTTTTTTCGCTTTTTACATTCTATTAAAACTCTCAGCCCAAGAATTCTGTGACACTGTACTCAAACAGGGCAAGAAATTACTGTTTCTTTTAAAATAGTGACAATTATCTACAATTAAAATTTTTCACTTCATTACAAAGATAAACCACCCAAACAGCAGTTATTTTAGTACTTTTTATTCGGTACATTGTGCTTTTACCACATGGTAATTATTGTTGTGATCAAACTAAAGAGAATGGTGATGTTAAAATTAAATGTGAAGTAATTTGAGTTAGTATTTGTTATAAGTGGTCATAAAATGCGAATAAAACTGCAAACTATACTCGTATAATGAATTTTCTTTCCAACCTTAAATTACATTATAATATGTTGAAATGTTAGTGTATAAAAATGCTCATTTATATGTATATTGGATCCACTAAATGATTCTAGCTTGCTCTGATTTTTAGTTTACAATTTCTGCTCGTTTAACAAGTTCTGCAAATATAGTATCGTTTTAAATTTTGTGTTGGCGTTTAATAAAACAGTTGGTAAGCAGTATGGTGATAGGTTCGGTTTCATTAACCAATACGTCGCAAACAAAACATTGTTGAATTTTGCATTCGCCTCTAAAAGTTGGCTTCATTTACTCAGCGGTTTGTGTTTCGTGCTTCGTACACAACCGCGTCAAAGCAATGAGGTAAAATTAACAAAATATTAATTCAGCTATAACCAAAAGGCAGATTCAGCAAAAGAACCGTAACCCATTACCGAAACAAGCGCTCAGAAACTATACATATAAATAACAAGTTAAATGGCAACTGAAGCAGCAATTACCAGGCACATGGCAAAACATATTTACACATAGATTTAAGTTCAGAAACGCGCAATTTTAGGCGAAAAGTAAGCTTTGAACGCACAACAGCTTATAAATAAAAAAATAAATGAAATTGCTTTACTTGCACAATACCTCGCACCAGGTCTACTGTTATCTCTAGTTACTTTTGTTAAACAAAAACCAACTGGTTTACCTAATGGTAAATATACGTAATAATCCCATTTCATATTTTTCAACCAATCAGATTTGAATATTTTTAGCTAATCTGCCAATCTGAGTTGGATTTCACGGAAATTCATCTGTGAGCGAATAAATAATTGTCATTTTTTAAGTTTAAATTTCAAATATCAAGTGTGATTTTCTAGCTGAATATATTTCGTGTTGGTTTTGATTTTCTAAAAAAAATTATATTCTGGAATGTCGTGTTGTATTTTGCTACAAGAAAGTCACCATAAGTCGAAGACGAGTGGTGATTGTCTTAAAGCAATAAACAATTCAACAGTTCAGGCGGTAATTTTTATAAACTGCATTGCAAAACTAATGCCAGTGTTTGTGTGTTTAAAAAAATTAATGTGAAATAGAGCGAGGTTTCGAGACGCGAAACAAAAATCTGCGAAAACTGATGACTAGGAAATTCGCGACTGACTAATTTCAGTACTAAAAGTGTCTTGTCTACTATATGAAACTTAATTTAAAGTGGCGACTGAGAATTTAACAAAACTATATTAATTAATTTTTGACATTATCACAGAAGGTACAGCAAGTGCCACCTAACCTTGCAAATTTTAGTGGGCTTTGATTCGGCTACTTCCGCTTTGTTTCGTCGGTAGTCGTAACTTAAACTAGCTCTAATTGGCCGTTGGTCAGTGTGGTACACTCTACTAAAAAGTGAAAGTCAATTTATTTATGGTTTACGAATAATTGTGGATTTTTTTGACAAATTAAAAGGCCGTGCGCCATAAGGTTAGAAACAGTTTGCTTTGAGAAGGGATTAACGATAATTTAGGTTACGTATAAAAAATACAGCAAAGAAACTAGAAATGTAATAAAAAACCTTGCTTTTGCTTGAGAGTGTAACGGCTTCTCGCCTTTTAAACTTATCGTCATTTTTTTTGCAAGGTTAAATGGCACTTGCTGTATAAACATTTTTTGGTACCTATGCAGTTTAGCAGTATTAACTTTGATACTAATGTGTCTAGATTTTATTTTTCATTTTTCGCTACTGTAATAAGCTAGTTGTTTTATGGTTACCTTGTTTTATTGAATTTAGATTTAGGAACAATATATCAAACCATTATACTGAGATTAAAATTATGATAATAATTTGGAGATTACTTAGCAGCACATTAGTATTACTTTCTAGTATTTGCCCCGTAAGTACACAATCCATTACATGTCATTAGAAAAGGTACGGTTTTAGATATACTGCACAGATTTTATTCAGTCAAAAAGTGAAAGAGCTAAATTGATACATTTTAGACGAAAGTCTAGTTTATTGCTAGATTATGGAAACTAAGGATGGCATTTTTAATTTTCTATTGCTAGTAAAATGTAAAGAAGCAGTCGTGTTCACTAGTTTGTTGTAGAGTGTAATAAATTAACATGTAACAAGACAACCTGGCTGCAACAGTTTTTGAAAACTTGTATGTTGCTTTAGTTTTAACAAAAAGCGCAAAGTTGCTTGAAGTGAATTCTAACCAGCAGAGTCGAAAAACAGCCTCCCATTTAACCTACCTCCGGCTTTCAGCCAGTAGAAATACAAACGACCGACCCAAAATGTCACCCCCGTTACCATCCCAATCCTATATGTATGAAACCGCATACAATACTTAGAAATTGAGATTCCGTGAACCAGTATTCGTTTATACAGAGCCCAGCACACTTGCACAGCCAAGTAACTAACCTATTAATAAAATCAGTTGAGCAAAACAACACTCACAGCTGATGCCAAGGTCCTCCATAACCGAAAATCCACAAAAATGAAGCAACTGGTTACATACCATCCGAACCGCTTTCCAGAAACAACAACGCGAACCTACTGCAGGAGCATCCATGGATTAAAAGTTATTTGTGGTGATGGAAGTATTCGACGAGCCATTCTATGGCTCTGATCGATTCTGATGCTGTAGAATCCTACCTGGACAAGAGGGTAAGTGACCATCTCGAGAAAAATGAACTTCACCGACACCACAGAAACCAATGTGGGGTACAGTTAGCTGATGGAAGCGTAACTAGTACTGAAGGTACCTATAATATTACTGCTACATTAAGTCATCAAGAATTTCAAGGAAGCTGGCAGTGTGTGTCCACTCTCGTCGCTGACGCTCTCCTAGGTATAGACTTCCTACGTATCAACCGAGCAGTCTTCGTGCTAGGGGAAGCTAAACCTCTAATGAACGATGAAATAATCACGCTCCAGCAAAAACCAGCATTAGCAAGAATTCAAAACCTGTCCGAGGTGGCCGATGCTTTGCCAGGAGCACAAGAAATGCTTACAGCATCCGTTCCAGAAGTTACAGCAACCCTAGATTAAGTTTTTCTAGTGAAATCCGACATGGATATTATTCCAGTGATAGAATCCAGCTCAACTCTGTTCCCGGTCTTGGAGGTGCCTATTCCAGTTCCAGACCACCTCGAAACCGTACCCAGAAGTTATACCAGTCAGCAAATGAAAAGGAAATTCAGCTACTTACCGAGAACGGAAGTTTGACCCAGATGAAGAACGAGGTTGCCCTTGGCATGAGTTTAAAGCTCATTTCTAAAACTGTGCAACAAAATACCCTCCATGGAGCGAGCGCGCAAGCCTGTGTACGCCGATGTATTAGCCAGTACTCCTGGTGTATCCTCCACCACTCATCCAAGTAGCAAGAATCATCTAGTTTTTTCAGGTCTTTTTTCAACAACGGGAGAAAACGTAACAAGACAATCTGGCTGCAACAGTTTTACAATTTTTAAACATTTGTTATGTTGCTTGATTTTTAAGAAAAGGAGCAGGAGGCACTTGAAGTGGATTCTAACCAGCAAAGTGACCGCGCCAGACTGCCAATTTTTGAAAAACGACTTTTTATTTATGGCTTTCAGCCAGTCACCGACGCAAAACGGTTAATTATTCTTTAGGAATCATTCTTTGGAATTATTCTTTCAGAGTTATATTCAAAATATTTTTTCTAGAAATTCTGACCAAAATCCTGAACCCGAATAAACCGTTTTACTCTAAGACGTAAAAAATTCATGAACCGTATTTAACGAGAAAGTTTAATTTCTTTGAATAAAAGTCGGAACAGAAATATTCCGGTTTTAATTTAAAAAATTTAACTGCCAGAGATCGTTGGTGGACTTATAAATATTCTGTGCCAAGGAGCATCGTGCTTTGTTAGTATTGTAAATTATATAACATTGATAATTTACATAAAGCACATTCAGTTATCTTACAATTGTATATAAACAAGGATAAAGCCAATTAATTGTACATAATTTTAATTCACGGTCTTCTATTTATTTCCGCCGGATCCTGGCTTCTGAACTTCCCAGGGCAATTCAATCTTTCTAAAAGTTTTTAAGGAAAAGGTGAGAGTATTACAAACAAAACAATTTCTTTAGATTACAGCAGGATTGTGGATTATTTTAAGTAGAATCACTGTCTATTGTACAATATACTAACGCGTTTCATTTTGATAATCTGTTGTTGGTTTTGTTATTCTAGTTTTAACATTTACAAGGTGTAGGAAATGCGGAAACTATTCTATGGGTCGACAGATAAACGTGTGATGGCTTATAACTCTTTTAACTGTAATATGTTTCTTTGTTTTATGATTCGTTGCAATTCTTTAGCTTCTACTAACAAACCTCGGCATTCATTTAAAAACTACTATAACAAACTTAAATATGAAAACTGCAGTTAGCTGTATTACCGTTTTGTACTGCTTGTAAAATAAACATCTTTAGAACTACCTTTCACCCAGAGAATAAATCCCAATCTACTGATCGTTAAATTTTTTTATCTGGAGGTTTAACTGTGATGGTAGAACCCTTAGGTGGCCTTGGGTTTAAACATATTTAGTAAAATTAAAGTTTGCGTTAAACCAAACCGTTATTAAATAAACATACTTATTTTATTGTACATAAAACGACACAACACAAAAGAATCTTCTACTTTTAGTTGCTGCTGAAATTCTGGCAAACGTGAATCCTTTAACGTATAAAATGTGCAAACCTACATAATTATTTTAATTACCTAAATTTGAAAGAAAACGGATATGACTTCAATACTAAAATTTTATCCTTAAATGCCGGTTGTTTATTTTATTACAACATGTAAATAGTTAAGCAAGTTACTAAAGGGGTAGTGATGCAAGTATATATTTCTGGAATAACCTAAACACCAATAAATAGAACAATTATTGAAAAATAAATTTACTTATAGATACGTCTTGTGAATGTTCGGGCCTGTACACTGAACTTGGTAGGTACCTACAGTACACTATAATTGTTCGCCGATTACAGTTTTTCTGCTGGAAGATTACAAGCAACTTCAAAAGCTTCAACATTGGAATTAAAACTGTTGGTGCTATCTGACGCATTATACGCTTCCTCAAACTTTGTGGTCAAACCGGATAGAGAATAGTTACATTGAGGTAGCATACCACATTTCCGGGGAAATCCACAAACCTACACTGAGCGCAAGCAATTTCAACATTAATAGTCATAAGTTATTGGACAATTAGGTATTCACTTTGTATCAAATGACATGATTAGGTAACAGCGAGGCTTTCACGCTACAGAAATTCTTTCGAAATATGTAATTTGACGGTAATAGGTAAAAGCGATTTTGATTGACTTTTGTTATAATAAGATGTTGACATCTTATCAGTACTTGGTAGGCTTGGTTGATAAGTGCAGTAGATAGTGTGTGTATGTATATCAGGTGTATAAAATAATCTGATCATTAAATTCTTAACTTTTATGTTGGAAAGGTTTGTAATTTGTTATGCTAATTAAGATGCCGTACAAAAAACAAATTAATTGAAAGTCTCATTTTCAAGTTATTCTACAAAATCATTTTTGTTTAAATGCATATTGATTCTTTTGAAAGAAAATTAAAACTGAAATAAAAACTTCTAAAGCAATATTAACCTAAAATAGATAACAAAAATGTTATGTGTACAGTACGTTTATGCCTGACATATAATTGCTTCATTGGTAGACATCATTGGTCGTTAAACAAAATAAATAATCATAAATAACCTTTTTACTATTTACTTTACGTTACTGGTGCTTTTAACCTTTTATGTTCAAAATAAACTATTCTTTAGAATATCAAAAAATATACAACGTACTCTAATAAAAATAATATTTAATGGAATAACTAGAAAACAGCGTTTAATTGTTTTTTTGTATGCAGATTTCAGATTCTTATTCAGTATAAAAACTTACGATTCGTTTCTCATTTAAACAAACCTGTAATTCTAATAATAAGAAAGTTAACAATAGTGGCAGCAAAATATCGTTTTGATTTGGAAGAATTGTTATAACCTATAGACTTTGGAGACGACAACAGAATTTTTCGGAATATGCAAAATTATGCCGATTATATAAAACTGACAAACTCAGAAATTTGGCGTAACATATGACAAATAGTGAGATGAGGGTTTAGATTCATAATAGTCAGGAACCACTATTATGGGATTGGTTATTGGTTATTGGTAGTAGCAATTGCAGAGCACGGTTTTGTGAGTCCCTGAACACCCCGGCCAATAAGGCCTATTGTGTTTCTCTGCCTTTGCGTTTTGATTTAGGCGAACAGGTTAAGACCCTTTACTAGGTTTAGTAGCCTGTGGACCAGATCTTTTTCCGATATGCCTACCTGTGGGTCTATTTCGCCCAACAGGTTGTGACGTCGGCGGTTTAATGCTTCACATTCAAAGATTACATGAGAGGCAGTTTCTTCCTCTTCATTACAGAGTCTGCATATGGGTTCTTCTGTATATACGCCCATTCTGTGCATGTGTTTCCTTAGACTGCAATGACCGGTTAGTAGCCCCGTCGCAATTCTAAGATTATTTCTGTTGAGTTTCAGTATTTCAGTTGTTAGATTCTGTGATGGTCTTCCCATCATCAGTTTACTGTGTCTTTGTCCTTGCACGTGGTTCCAATATTGCTGGTGTTGTTGTTTGATCCACTCAGTTATTACCCCACGTGCTGTCGCCTTTGTGATACCTAGTACTGGTTCAGGACCAATAAAGGTTGCCTCAGATCCTTTCCTTGCTAGTTGGTCTGCTTTTTCATTGCCTGCTATGCCCTTATGACCTGGCACCCACACCTATTATGGGAGGTGAAAAACGCAGTTAACAAAAAACTCCTTTTTCTTATAGATTACGATGCCAATGCGCATCACACAAGGTTGTGGATGTCAACAGAGAAAGAGATCTTTTACAGTGCTAGTGGGCCACTAACCTAAAAATACTCAACCGTGGAAGCTTTCCTACATTTGCTACTCCCAGAAAAAATAAAATAACTGATCTGACATTGGGCTTCACGTTGGTTGCTCATTACAGAAAAATTTGATATGTTGCTTGGGAGCCGTCTCTCTCAGACCCCAAACACATACGGTTTAACCTAAGACTGTGAAAACATAACCGTAAAGTCTACAGAAACCCCAAGTCTACTGAGTTAGCCCAAAGTTTCAGAGAAATCTTTAAAAAAGACTAATAAGCCTACATAACAACGCCTGCAATTCGCGGGAGGTAGAACAATATCTAGTAAATATCAACAACGCGATCATTGCTTCATACGAAAATAAATGTCCGCTGCGCTATCCTGGAGGAGCCGGAGGGTCCTTAGCTGAACTCCAAGTTTAAAAAGCAACGTAAAGAGTCGTGCAGACTCTTGAACAGGGCAATGCGTACTAGCTCTCCAGGCAACTGGGAGGGTTACAAATGGTCCAAAAGCAACTACAAAGATTCTATTCGTAGATCAAATAGGCCTGAAAAGCTTTGTGCAAAAAAATTACAGCTTTTCAGAGGCAGCTAGACTGCACAAAGAACTCCTGCATCCTGCAACTAGGCTAACGACTTTGAAGCTTCCTTACGCCACCAATGAGAAGACACTTAAGCATCTCTTAAAAGTGCACTTCCCTAACCAAACAGTTGTGGATGATGACGTCGCACTGATGCGCATGGTAGCATTGGTATTTCTTCGATGAACTGAAAGATTACCTGAAAAGTGGTGACATGCGAAATTATCAGATGGCTATATCCACGTTTAAGCCATATAAAAGTCCAGAAGCCGATGGAAAGTTTCCAGCTCTTTTTCAAGAGGGTGTAGGCATGCTCATAGAACCGCTGTACATCTTTCGCATTTGCTTTGCTTTCAAGTACATACAAATATTATGGATGTCAGTGGAGGTAGTATTCATACCTAGGGCCAGGTGCACAACCTACGACCTGGCCAAATCCTTTGAACCCATCAGTCTAAAAAGAAGCTGGCTAATTGGTACATAAAATATGGTTCAGTAGTGATTGCTCGCTAAAATGTGTACCAATTAAGCAAATCAGTTAAGGCCCTTTACAATATCGTTTTTATGATTGCTGGACTACATAGAACTTGCTTTAGGCTTTTTTATCTTCAATGTAAGAAGTAATCGTAGGCCAACCACATTCTTTTTTATATACCATACAAAATAATCTACCTAAAACGACTGAAGCAGCCATAACTAGAACGTACAGCGATACATCAAGATTAAAACGTTCTTTTTCTTTTGGGCAGTTCTTCACCGCTTTCCAAGCTGAGAAATACGCTCTACTGGCAAGTGCGTACTTTATTAAGAGTTTTGCACACCAATATATTTATATTTGATCAAACAGTCAGGTGACTATTCAGGCTGTGGGTTTTTTTAGGCTAACCTCAGAGCTAGTTCTGGAATACCAAGCAGCACTGACGAGACTCTGTGCGCAGTATTCGGCAAAATTGATGTGGATACCTGATCTCAGCAATATTGAGGGAAACGAAGACTTGCCAAATGGGGTGTTAGCGGACATCTGCTTAGACCAGAACCAATTTTCGGAATATTTCAGTAAAATGAAAAGCTAGAAATGAACAAATGAGTCTCAATCCAATTTTCGCGAAGCTGGCCTTTGACACAAAGATAAAGGCATGTAAAGCTCTTTATCAGAGGGCAATCTTCACGAGCGTTTAAACTGTTTCAACACTACAACAGGAAAGGAATTAAGATCGTGACAAGCCTCTTAACAGGATATTGTCACCGCAACAAACACTTGCATAGGGCTGGTATTGTCAACGATTCTTTCTGTTGTATTGGATCTAGATTTATAGATCCGGAGGAAACACGGTTTATCCCCCTAAGCAAGGTAATAGCTTTTACGACCGGCACCGGTTTATTAAGGGAGAATCTTTAACTAACGGTACGCGTAATAGGTTTTCGGCCTGAGTACCGCATGACTGCAGCACTTGCGCTGTTGTAAAAGAATGGTTAAGGCCGGTTTAAAAAGATAAAACGACTCTGAAAAATATTAATAAAGCGGCTCTCTGGGGTTCTTTCTCCGAGTGTTTATTTTGATAAGAATTATAGAAAAAATTTTACCTGAAAATTCAACGTCTTTATTACGTACTGGCGGTGTTGTTAACAATACGTAATTTTTGCAAATGTTTTATATTTATTCGAAAAATCATTCGAACCCCTTTGTACATAACAACAAAACTGTCGTAACAAATAATAATTATAAAAGATGAGAAGAAGTGAAACAAAATACATCTAATAATAAGTTTCAGCTTGACTTTGTTGAAGTTCATATTGATATTAACTAAAATAGTTTACTTTACTTCGACAGTAATTATTTTTTTTAACTTTATACGTATTATGACATGTTTACATGTCACTGTCAAAGGTAATATTAAAAAGTAATCAGTTGGTGTTGCTATAGTTACAATAGAATTTGGTGACTTGTTGTGGGTTATCAGTGTTTCCAGATTATTTTATTTCTCATTGTAATACTTTTAATACAACAACGTACGTGTTCTTAGTTGCTAATAACTGTAACCGTTTACATTTTAATATTACCTTTGACAATCCCGTGTAAACATGTCGAAATACGTATAAGGTAACATCATTTTTTTATCTATGGTTGACGCATAGCTTATTGAATATATTAGAATTTTGCTTATGACTTCTTTTACAGGAACAGTAGAAGTGAAAAAGTGATTTAAATGTAAATATGGACAATTACTGCATTGCTTACTATATTATTCATTTGCGGCATTATCTGAATTGCGATTTAAATTTATTGTTATATGTCGCATTTTCCTTCCACTGTGCTTGCGCGCGCTGGGTAGCTGGTGCACGCAGATTGTGTTCTGTATACACTACGCCGTGAAATGGTAGCACCACCTACTCGCTCCGTAATACATGAAAGCACAAAGTGAATTTGGAGTGTACTAAGTATAAAATATTTCTGTCTTTGGTAATAGCTGATTATTGCTGAGATAAGCATAAGTATATCAAGCAGTTATTAAATAGCTTTTAAAAATCAGAAAACTAGACCAATATCTTTATTATGTTTGAAATTGAATCAACACAATTCTGCAACTTAAAACCAACAATATAATATCTTGTGATAAATAAGAATTCAATTGCAATATGTACTGCGTTAACCTGAGTCGTCCATTATAATTTATAACTCATCGCTTTGTAAAATATTCACCAGGTCAAACCTAAAACTTTGAAGTGTACTTTCCTTTTTCACTGTAAGAAAGAGTTGCAGCTACCCCTGAAGCTACTACAATCGTCTTTATTAACGGCAGTATCAATATTATTCTTCACTTTCGTCCTCCTGTCCTTCTATTAATTTGGTGAAAGCTTAAAATAACTTAACTTCTTCTGAAGTTTGTTTGGAAGTATCTAAGTAGTATTTTTTCGATTGAATAAAACCAATTATAAAAAATGCAAAAAATATATCTTCAATTAGTGTCGTAACATAGTTTTAATTCCATAGTTTTATTTTTATTTTTCCTTAATTCTGCTATTCTAAAATTACAACTAATTAAAATCCAAGAAACTTTTAATTAAAAATAAGTACCTAGCTAGTTGTACCTTATAATTAAGATTTATTATTATTGAATAAATCTCCAATTTACATAAAATTTCGGAAAGCATTTTAATTTCGTTCGGATTTTGATACAATGTATTATTTAATATCGCAAAAATTCTAGCGTCTACTAATTTTAATAACTTAAGTAAACTGTTTTTAAGGGTTTCTTATTTCTAAAAGTTCTTTTCTAAACCTAATTATTGAGCATTTAAATCAAAACTGTCTTTCAAGTTTTCCTCATTAGAAGTTTGCGTGGTTTTAGAAAGCTCTAGAACAGCCAATGTTTCAAAGATGTAGGGTACTAAACAGCCAATGCGGCTGCCTCTGCCTCAAAGGAAAAGGAACAGGAAACTCAAGGGAAGTTGTGCTGTGAAAAGAAAAACAACAAAGTTGCCTTACTAATGAATTGCAAATGTTAGAAGCGCAAGTCGCCTACAATTTATATCACTTCCTTTCAACGTTTTCACAACGATTAGATCTTAATTTGTCGCGACAAGTTGCTTTACTTGATTGTGCTAATTCTGTTACGAAAAACAAACGGTCAAATGTTTGTAATAGCTTTCTTTATCATACTCAATAATAATCACTTCTGAAAACGATATTTAATTCTTGTATTTTTCAAAACTTTAAAATTATATATTTATTGTCAATTACGAATTTTGAAAAGTAATTACTTTCTATCTTCAAAATTTCGGAAGTAAAGATTTTGACGGATATACACGTTTTAGGGTCTACGAAAACCGAAAAACTAGTTTTCTTCATCGTCTTATGTGTATGTGTGTGTCTGGGTCTGCGTCTGCGTCTGCGTCTGCGTGTCTAAAGTAGCAAGATTGGTCCGCCGAAAAAGATTGGAAAAAGGGAAGGTGTTTTATGTTAGTCTTCTTAAATAAATACAATGTTCTATCTCAAAGACAACACTGTTTTTGAGAGGGAAAATTCACAATTTCAGCACCTTTTAGTGTCCTAGATTTAATAAACAAGCAACTGGACAAAGGTAACAAAGCGATGGCTCTGTTCGTTAATTTATCAAAAGCTTTTGACTGCGTAGACCATGCAGCACTACTAAAGAAGCTGCTGCTGCGGGATCTACGCGAAAATTTTATAAGAAGCTATTTACAGTTTTTACAATTTTTTGTTGCTAATTTTACTATGTTACCAGTCAACGTAGGGGTTCTCCAAGGTAGTGTCTTATTTTATTTTTGTTGTATTGTAATGACATTAATAATTTTATAAATATTTTTCACTGTGTTTAGCAGTAACACTACTGTCTTATCATACAGATCAAGATGTTATGGCGTCTCAAGTTAATGATAACTTAAAGGGCTTGATTATTATTTTCCTTTAAATAAACTAGCTATATACTAAGAAAAATATTATATATTACAATTTCATCTATATACTTAGTACGAATTATGTACGTAATTTACTGGTATAAATGATAAATCAATAGAGAAAACTACAAGTTTTCATAGAATTTTCAAAAATATAAAAAATTGTGAAATGATTTAAATTTTCCAAAATGTTTAGAATTTTAAAATTTTTCAAGATTTCCAAAAATTTCAAAGCTTTGATTAACACAATTACTTGTTTATCGACGGTTAATGATATTCTCCAAGAATTTTCTATTAGAATTGGGGAGGGAAAGTTTCAGTTATTTGCTTATTTGCAAATAGTTTTATTTTCCTGTTTTAAGTGGTCGAAGTTAGTTGTGTCTCTATTCGTTTACCGCAACTATGGAAATTTCCAAACTTATTAGTGAACGTGGAAAAGAAGTACTGATTGTGGAGTCTGCCAAATTTACCAAAGACAAAGTGCTAAAAAGTGGTGAAACTTACTGGAGATGTGCCATACGTTCCTGCAAAGCAAAGGTTTTTACGATGGGGGCAAAAGACATAATTACTCGTAGTGATTTGCAACATAACCATCCTAAAGACATTAAAAAGTTAAATCGTCAAGTAATAAGCAACAGTGTAAAAAGAAAGGCAACAGAAGAGGCAGCCGAAAGGCCTTCTCAAATAATACATTCCGCGTTAAAAAGCTATAGGGAACAATTGAGTACGGTATCTGTTCGAGATTTGACTTACATTCGTACTAATTTGTATAATAACAGGCGGAAACATCAACCACCACTACCAAAAACTACCGACGACGTTATGGATATGTTGGGGAAAGTTAATATTCGAACAATTACAAAAGAGGATTTTGTGTTCATTAACGATCAGCATAAAAAGATTGTTGTGTTTTCGTGCTTGACAAATATCCGCTATCTGTGTAGTAGCGAAAATATTTTCTTGGATGGGACGTTTAGTTACTGTGCAAAGCAATTTTTACAGTTATTCACCATCCAAACTCTTGAAAATGGACACTACATTCCACTGGCATTTTGTTTGCTTCCTGATAAACGAAAAATGACTTACGAAGGTGCTTTTCTATTACTAAAAATAAGTGCGAAAGTGTCGGTTTAACTTTAAACCCAAAAAAAATTGTGGCAGACTTTGAAATGGCAATCCACAATGCAGTGCGGGCAGTGTGGCAAGAATCACAATTAATTGAGTGCCGCTTCCACCTCGGACAGGCTTGGTTTCGGAAAATACAGAAACTTGGACTAACGGCGGAATACAAAAACCAAGAAAGTGAAATAGGTAGGTGGCTAAAACATACGTTTGGCTTGCCTTTTTTAAACTCCGCCGATGTCGGTGATTGCTTCGAATATGATTTCGCGGAAATACAGCCTCAAGATACGAGAGTGTCACAATTTGCAGACTATCTAGTGGATAACTATATCGGCGAAGAAGCCAATTTTCCGCCAGAATTATGGGCAGAGTACAGCGACAGCATAGAAAGAACCACAAATGCGTGCGAGTCGTTTCACTCCAGATTTAATTCTAATTTTTATTCCACCCACCCTAACATATATTCGTTTATAGAAGTTCTAAAACAATTCAAAACAGAAACATATGTGAAACTTCAAAGTTTAACTGAAACAGTGAGAATTCGGGACCCCGCGGTACGCAAGCGTACAGAACTATTACGTACCAATATAAACCATTATAATTTAGGTGATATTACAAGATTTCATTTTGTGAAATGTGTAGCCCATATATATTCCGTTGTAAATAAGTAACTTAGATTTATATGTATTATGTATTTTTAAAATATAGGAATGCTTAACTAACGATTGTTAAATATATTTTTGATTTTATCAATGACAATTTTAGTCGAGTTAATTAATGTTTTTAATGAGCCGCTTAAAATCAGCCACAGGTAGTGGGCAGCAGTAAGGATTACTTGCATCAAATTTATGGTACCCCTCACAGGTATAGCCAAGGTATTACGGATTAACTTAATCTTTAGCGTCCAATTTATGCACGCTCAAGTTTGTGCACCTTTTATTTAAAACCCAAATTTCTCGTAAGCGTGGACGAGCGCGTTTGTGCGATTTTAACTAATTTGTTTATTACCGCTATTGAGATTTTTGGTTTTGAAGAGGTTGTTTCTATAATGATTTGATTTATATACATTATACTAAATTTAAAGCCTAAACTCCAAACTTATTACAATTATATAAACCGATATTGGGTAAATAAAGGGTGCTGGGAATACCACGCAGTACGGCATGAAGTAATATGCTCTGTGGTATAAGCTGAATACCAATTGGTTGCGTTAATACACCTCCCTACACCGTTTTCACCGATTTTTACTTTTCCACACCTCTACTGAAGTAGGAAAAGATTTTATGGAAAATAAGCGTTTGGAAAGAACCCAAAAAAGTGCTTTTAAAAAATGTCTGCCTGTGGCGTTCGTTTTCCTATACCTCCAAAATCTCTTGATCGGTTTTTATAACATTTAGTATATTGAAGTGTTTTAGTTGCAAGTAGTTCTTTGTAAGGTGTTTAACCAGAACTAAAACTGGAACCGGAAACAGAAATTAGTCATTTTTTGGTATACATTTTTTTGTAAACAGGTTTTAAAATTTTTTAACATAGCATTGTAGTAAATTTAAAAGCAAATTAAATGTTTTTTTTATCTAATACCGTATTTAGAAACTAATGCCGCTACCAGTTTTTAAAAGTGTTGGTTTTAATACTCAAAAATAAAATATCCCATGAATACACTCCTTCATTAGACATTTACGTTAAAATTCATAAAATGTTTGTTGATTAAAATTTTGTGTGTAACATGACAAAAATTTCATGAATTTTAACTTAAGTGGGTAAAGTATGAAACAAATTCAATATCTCCCGAAATACTATTTTTCTGTAAAAACACGCTAGGACACGTAAACTTCAGGTATGTCCCAACCACATTAAAATGTATACTGCTTATCCGATAATAATTAATATTTATTAACATACGATGATATTTTGTGTTTGATTATCTTTTTAATAATTTTAGTTAGATTTGATATAACTCTATAAGAGATGTCGTCCGGTAATTGTATATGTTTGAATTGTCTTCTTTATTAAATAGATTGTAATTACAACTACTTTAAACGCAGATACATAAATCCTCGTTTCTCGAATTTTACTAATTATAAATGTGAAAGGCGTTTTTATGTATTCTGTAATTAATTTAAGAATTTCTGAGGTAATTCTATCTAGGGGTGGAAGTTTGCTTATATATACTTATTGATTTTGCCAAAGCATTTGTTCTTTAATAACATGTTTAAAAACTATTTTTTTTTCAGGTAAAAACAGAAGACAAGTGCGTAATCAGCCTGTACGTCCCACTGCTGGGCAACGGCACTCTTCTCTGCCACGTACTCTCCTTAGCGCTAAGGTGGAGTACGGGGGACCTACAGTTTACCGTCGAATCCGAACGACTAAATTCCAGAGAAGGTTTCAGGCATTAAGACCCCACGGCTGCCTACACCGGATTGGGGAATGTGAGTGGCGGGTTGCGGCATAGATTTTTATTGCTGCATGGCTTCGGCGGGGAATCGAACCCTAGACCTTCAGCGTTAGAGACTGAGCGCCCAACCTCTGAGCTACCGCCACTCTCGAAGACAAGTATTGCCTGTAATTATTATCTCGACTATAGTCGGAGAAAATTGAATAGAGCCCCTACAGTTGCCAGTAGCGCCAGAGCGCACTTATTACGCAGCGAAGTGTATTTTAAAACTTCGTCAGAGCTTAGCAGGTTACGTCTAGCCGTATCCGATTTTGGGATCTCGTGGGACTCTGAAATTGAATTGAGGCTATATTCCGCTCGGAGACTAACTGAACTACGGCCGAACCTTCTTCATAATCTTAAATTATAGTTAAGCTCATTAAAGCACAATATAATACAATGTTTGTTTCAGAAATCATGTATTTGGCCGATTTTCTTATCAAGAAAATAAGAAAGTGAAACAAAACACATGAAATTTGCGTATTAAATCAATATCAGGTCTTGCAGTGACGACTACACCAACCTTAACTATCCTGGTCATTCCCTCATCCCGCAATCCTCTCTGAATTCTGTAGAGGTTTATAAGAAAATTAACAAACACAAAAGTTATACTATTTAATGTGACAAAGTATGTTTTTATAAAACTCTTGATTAAACGTAAAAAAACGTAGCCAAAGTTTCCTCAATTTAGCAGAGCGTCTATAACTTCGTTTTTTACGGTATTGACGAGCAATTCAGTTAATGGGGTAAAAAGTGAAGTGAGAGACAAAATAAATTTAGTGAAGTTAGACCACCCTTTTTATATTCATTGCTTATTGTTATGATTATTTGCAACACTTGATATTAGGGAACAGATACTAGCATCAATTTAGACTACCGAGTGGGTTGTTTTAATGATTTTGTAACTACATGTTCGACCTTTGCACGCCTTTTGGTGTATGAAAGTGTCTTATTCTTTAGGTACTTGTTATTAAAGTAAAAAGGGCTTTTAACTTCGATAGAAAACGGCCGTTACGCTTAACAAACGTATAGTAGTTTTATTTTTTCTTTATCTAGACGTAAACACTAAAATTAAACTAACTAAAACATACATTTACGTCTTTAAAATAAGGTTTTATTATTTTATTCTTCCTGTATTTGTAGAATAAGCATGTGGGATCAAATCGAATAAATTACTCTTAATATTTTGGTACCGCGTTTGTACTATTTTTCCAAAAGATAAAGACCATGCGACTCCAATTGGGCTTTCTTATTTTTTATATCCCTGTTTCCGATGTGTTTTCTCAGGATCGGAAATCGTCAAATCTGAAAATGGCTCTCTCAAAACGACCGCGTCCAACATCTACTTAAAAGGTTTCTTCTACTACGTCGCTGTGCGTTTTAAGCTTAAGAAAACTTGTGGAAGTCCTAATGAAAACAATTTATGTAACCGTAGATTTTACAGAAAGACTAGCATAAAAGACCAATGTTAAAATTAAATAAAAACAGCAGGGTACTGCTGTCCCTGCAATCTTCCAATTAAAATCACCCAACCTAAAACAAAAGTTGGATTAGCGAAAAAGAATTTAATTAAAAAAAAACTCAATTATTTTGTATCTGTGACTAAATAATCTTTAGTGTCACAAGAAGTTTTCTCAGTTTAATAATAAAAGCTTTAGTTGCATTTTTTCATGACAAAAGTGAAAAGCAAAAAGCAGCGTGAAATGATGTAGACAAATATCCTTCAGTTGTCTACTAAAGAAAGCGACAAGTAGATCGATTTCAAGTCAAACCAAAGCAGTTCCGTCATGTCAAACAAACTTAAAGGTTGACTTGTTTTTTTAATATTTGAACCTAGTCGTCAAAACTAAAGTTTGAGGAAAATAGGAATATTTTTAATTTTTCGAATTGCTGTTGAAATAATAAACTAAATAAATAAAGAATGGCTTTTCAAACTGCACTACCTACTGTATTCACTTACAGAGTGATATAAAAGTGATTACATTTATTACGCCGCTCCAGGCGACTCGCGTCGCGTATTTGACGAATATACGAATTTTTGTGTAGTTGGGCAAGCGCCAAATGAATAATCGCCTTTCCATCTACACAACTGGTTTATTTAACAAGTATTCGTATTTGTGTATACTTGCCGATTAACTAGTAAATTGTTTGCCTCGTCGCGTCATTGCAGAGCTCGAAACGATAGTCTCCTTTCGTTTACTTGGCGAGTCTTGTGGAAAGGGGTCACAAATGATTCTTTCGTCTTTTTCTTTTGATTTGTTATCAGTTTTCCGACATTTTATTGGAAAATAAAGACGAGGGCGAATACTCGTGTAAATGATCCAACTACACAACTTGGCAAGTATATGAGAATAACGAAAATTCACCAAATATATGCGTCGTTGCTATAATTAGAAGTTTTGCAACTTCCTTGTATTGTATTATACTCACACTGGTGAAGTCAGGTGTGTTGGGCGATTTTTCGTGAGCGACACAATTTTTATTTATATAAAGGCAAATCCACTGGTAAATAAGCAGAGTATAAATCTACTCTAATAGAATGTAATAAAAAATTAAGAAAGGCCATAATGCTCTTGGAACAATTTTTGTCAAAAACTGGCTGAATTGCTAGCTGCCGCAAGACCCTATAAAGCTCTATCAAAAAGCCACTGAAACAAAATTTGCTCCCTGGTTAAACCAATTGGCCAATATACAAGGGACTGCAAGGAAACAATAAATCTCCTATTGAAGACACATTTCCACGTGTCTGAAATAGTAAATGAAGTGGATGCGGATAACATACAGGCTAGGGGCATGGTAACCAAACCCAAAAATGAAGCCTAGCGTGTTTCCACAAAAAAATCTTCATATCGACAAAAACAAAATAAGCAATTAAATCATCTAAGCCGGCGTTTCCCAAACTGTGAGGCGCGCTCCTCCTCCTCCCGAGGACGCGTCCCCGAAGGGGGGCACAGCAGAAAAAGTAGTAGAACAAAAATTAGTATTGAAACTAATACAAAACATCTTAACTTAATGTTTAATCATTAATGTTTAGCAATATCCGTTGCCTCGTTTAGCTAAATAGCAAATAATTTGTTTGTGCGTTTCGAAAGAAGCTGCTCCTGTAAATCTTCTGACATATTATTAATGCGCCTACTAATAGTATTATATTATACTGGTATTTTCTGAATTTCTTTAGCATAACTATGTCCAAGCATTGTTGCGACCATATCAACGGCAGCAGGAGGAATTTTCCGCAATAGTGTGAGGTTTCTTGCACTTGGCAATGCGATTTGCAACTTTATATGATGCAAGCAGAGCTTTTTGAGACAAAACTGTATTTAAAGCTAATTTCTGATTACTAAACTCTTTTAATTTCTTCGCAAAGAAAATCGCGAGACTTATTTTCATGATCTTCATGCTTTGTTTGCAAATGTCTCTTTAGTTTATTTGGTTTCATACTATCAGCAGCCAAAATATTTAAACATATTATACACTGTGGTCTCTCTTCAACATCAAAATCCAAATACTCGTCACAATATTTCCTAGTTTTTGCTTTGGGAGTGTTGGCAGCTTCTTTGTCTGTCTACGCAGATGTACTTGCACATTCAAAATAACGTTTAGACCCGATTAAATATTTTTTAAATACTGGACAAATATTTCTACAGTTTTTAAATCACTCGGGTGCAACAGAACACAAACGAAATAATACGCGTCTACTCGCTTCTACGCTAACTATTAAACTAACCTAGCTGAACATGCATCATGGTTTTATACGTTCTGTGTGTACTGTCACAATTTCTGGACCATTCTACAGCGCTCGGGAAAGTTCGAGATTCCGTTTTACTAGAAAGGGGGTGTGTATCATAACAAATTTCAAAAGGGGGCAAAACCTAAAAGTTTGGGACACGCTGATTTAAGTCCTTCAAATCCCAAGGAGAGGATAGAATCTTTCCTGCCCTACTACAAAAAAGAATTGAACTATTAACACCATTGGTACTAATAATATTTAGCGCAAGTCCTGCTATAAAATAAATACCGTAAAGTTAAAGAACAGTAAAACTTACCGTCATCCCAAAGGCGGGCAGGCAATGTAGTGAACATCTTAAATCATTTACTTCATCAGTCTCACCTCTTTTCTCAGAACAATGGAAAAAGTAGTAGACAACCACATCAGGTATGGTGCTCTGGAGAATTATCCTTTGCACCACAACCAATTCGCATATCAACCGGGAAAATCTACAATTGATGTCTTACATTGCTTGGTAAGCAATATTGAAAAGGCAATCGCTGACAAAGGGACTTCCCTGTGTATATTCATTAATATTGGAGGATATTTTGAGGCACTTATAGTAGGCTGGATCAAAGTAGGATAATTTCTACAACAACAGGGACCAAAAAGCTGCCCACAAGGTGGGATACTTTCGCCCTTTCTGTGGTCACTAGTAGCACTAATAAAATAAACAAATGGTGTAAGGAGGAACAACTAAGTTTCAATCCACATAAAACGGTTATAGTGCTTTCACAAGAACAAAAAAAGAATAACCAATTAAAGAAGTCTCACTTTAAATGGGATAAAAATTGGCTTCTCTAAAGATACCAAATATCTAAGAATTACCTTGCAGCTAATACTTAATTGGAACACACAGTTAAATGAAATCCTAGAAAAAGCGAGATTGGCGTTATACACTTGCCAACATTTCTCAGGGAAGATATAGGGTGTCAAATCACATCACAATACACATCAGTTTAGTAAGACCTATAATCACTTATAGTGCTCTCATATAGTGGCCAAAAACTAAAATTTAAACAGCGCAGCAAAACCTCAACAAAATTCAATGAACTGCCTGCTTCTGTATCGCTGGAGTTATATGCTCCAGTTCCACTGCAGCCTTAGAATCGCTACTCAATCTAACCCCACTCCATTTATTAGTGAGAAATGTGGCAAGAAATAGCGCCCACGGCTGCTGAAAGAAAAGACAAAATGCCATGCAATCTTGGAAGACACATGAAAATCTTTACACAAATGAAGAAAGAGCCTGAGTTCAGCATGATTAAGAACAGAATAAATCCAAAATTGAATTTTAAGAGGCAATTTACTGTAACCTACACCAAGAAAACTGAGTAGCAATCTAGAAGACGGCTCAAAACAGAGAAAGGGTTGGGCATAGGCCTACATGGTTCTGATATAAAAATTTCCAAAGCCTTATGTCAAACACCTATTGTGTTTCCAGCCGAAGTCCAGGCCATTAAAACATTCATAGAAACTACCGTATCGGCAGAATATGTATCTTATCAGACAGCCCAGCGGATCTTTCAGCCTTAAATACTTAAAAATACAATCAACACTGGTAAGAGAATGCCAAGGAAATCCTAATTACCTTGCTAGGAGGAACAAACAACATGGAAATGGGTTCCAGGGTATTACCTGAAAAAATCGGGGTAGTCCAGGATATTACCTGCCGCTTCTGCTTCTTAGAGGACAAAACAGCGGAGCACATACTCTGCGAACATGATGCATTAGTACGCAACCGCTTTTACCGCCCAGGCAATGAGTACCCTTTGCCAACAGACCTAAGGTCACTTCTCTCTAAAACGATCCTACTCTTCGTAAAGAACGGAGGGCTTACTGGAGAACTGTAATAAAGCATCAGTTCACAGTCGATCTTTTATGTTGCGGTAAAAAAGAGGCTGTACTAGTCTGAACGTCACACTTTACAATCTACAATCTATATTGTCTTCCGCACGTACCAGCCTTATCTTTGAATACGTTTTTATTTTCTACGTATCGTATCAAGTCAGAATTCAGTTATGTGTATTTTTATATTTACATTATTTATGTAGTTTATAAGATATTACTATTAAAACAAAAATAATTAATTAATTATACGAAAAGTGTTCCAATAGATGTACACAATATCACCAATTACTAAAATTAATAAATTAATAAATTTTGCATGACGAGTAAAACAATTTGATATTAATTTTTGATTTTAGTTGGTATAATAATTGTTCATGCAGGGTACTAGCAACCTTGTAACCTTGTAACCCTATACGTACAATATTTCGTTATTCAGTTTATTCATTCTTACATGATTTTATAATGAATGGCAAAAACACATCTTAATATTTATAATTTATTTCAATATTTATGGAATACTGCACGGAATCCAGATTTACCTTTCTTGTTTCATTTGAATGTTGTCACAATAACTGCATTAAAACTTTTCCTATTCCTCTTTAAGCTGTTTGTTAGTTTTTTCTTAATTTTTGTTTTCTCAAAGTGTATTCTTTGGTTAAATTTTTACATTTTTTTACAATTTTAGTACAATTTTAGTGCAATTTTAGTACAATTTTACTACAATTTTAGATTTATCTAACATACTTTGATATGCCTACCACTCGTTATTTTTTTAAGTATACGGTAAATTTCTAAAGTAGATGAGTTATGTTTATATGCTTTCATAAAACATAATTAAAAGATGTTTTCGTAGGCGAATATAAACTACAATTTCCGGACTGTCCTTTATCATAAGATTTTCCGGGTAGATGCTTCGGCGATGCTTAATTTTCCTTTCCATTGACCTGCGCTTTCTGTATTTCTCATCTTGTAATTTACATCAAAATATCTTTACAAAATAATGCTGTGGATGAGTGAAAACACAAACACAATTTACAAATTACACTGCTTCTGCACAGACATTATCTTATTTTTATTATACCATTTATTCTGGTTTAATTACTGACGTTTGGGAAAATTACCACCTGAAAATATAAAACTGAGTTCAGTCAAGTTAGCAAAAATGTATAACGTTGTTCCGTGTTATAGCCGCGAAGATGTTACACAAAATACTGTCTAAAGAAAATTTGTTATTGCCGCATCAGATAAGAAAGTCGACAGCAAAAAGATTTTAAAGTAAAATGTTTTGTTGGAACATATAAGAACTGACTAATGGTGGAAAACGTCGAAGCTCCTAAGGCACACTATAAATTTCCTTGTCCGCCTAATAAATTCTGAGATACGAATCTAAAAGTACAAGAAGAATAACTGTGTACTTTGCAGCTCTAAAAGCGCTGACATGTGGAAAATTAAAATTTGTAGACGTTAGAAACTGCATTATAAGAGTGCTAAAATATTTAACTTACCTGTGACTTAAATTACTAATTTGTCACGCTCAATATTAAATTTCTGTTGCGATTATTATTTACAGTATATTGGAGCTAATATTGCATATGCGTCTCATAATTCAACCCTTATCTAATAAAATCCGTCGAACTTAATACCAATCTTGTATAAATGATTGTAGATTAAAGAAAGGGAGACCTTTTGGTACAATATCAAATAACATGGAAGTTTGATTATGGCATAAAAACGTTTACCCTATAAGTATAACTCCATTGAAAAAGTGGGAAGAAAATTTGTATAAATAAAACCTGATTAAACTAATAAAGAGACAGTATTATTTTGCACTTTTGTATCAAAGTTTTCAGTTCTGCTTAACTTTGGTCTCACAACAAATAAATTACCAACAGAATACGTTTAAGACGTTTATAAATTAATAACCATCACCGGTAAATTATGTAAAGATAAAGCGCATGACAACCAGAAACGGTAGTGTAGTAGCAAAAGCAAAATAAATATGTAAAATTATTATTTGTAAGCGGTAGCAGTTCAATAGCAAATAATAGACAAATACGGTAGCAATACGGTAGCAAATAACAGGCAAATGCGGTAGCAATATGGTAGCAAATAATACGCAAATACGGTAGCAAACAACAGAAAAATATGTTATCAATTACATACAGTAGTCACCAGTAGTCTGTACGGTTCGGTAAATACGGTAGGGTACGGTATCAGATACTAGAGCAACAAAACTTCCACCTTGACACCAGGCGACCAAAGTCGCCACTATAACTTGCCCAAAACGGCCCTCAAATAAACAGGAAGGAGAAGAGTAAACTGTGTCCACTGGTTTTTGCGTGAGCGAGGAACAGAAGTATATGTCCCCTGGTTTGACAAATGCAACTCCCTAGTTTTTCACAAAATTGCACCCCGGAAAATGTAGTTGACAGAAACAAGAAAGAGAGAAAGCGAACTAGATACAAAGAATTTTACGTAAAATGTAATATTGTCAAAACAGTGTTTTCTTACCCGAATAGACTGAACTCGGATGACTGCTGACTGCTTCTAGATGCTGGAGTGTATTTAATTTGGAACATAGAAAAACTCTCTTTAAACATTCAAAATTTTAAATTTATAGCCGTTTTGTCTGCGCCCGATTTAAGAACCAGTCAAAAGTGGGAATTCGGCTCGTCTCTACAGCTCGATCAGCGAAGACTGGGTTATCTGATATTCGGCCGCCAATGCCATGCCTGACTTCAAATAATATTTTTAAATTACATTTCAAAATACTGAAACAAATGCTAAATTAAACTAAACTTGTAAAACATTGTTGCGAAGCATAAACAAACAGAATCGTATTTTAATTATAAAAATAAACTCATAACGAAAACATGATGTTTCAAACAAAAACTGAATACACAATAAATGTTATTAAATATTCAATTATTAAAAATTAATAGTTTATTAATTTGGTAATTCTATCGTCGCCGCCCTGACTACGACAGAATTCCAGAAATGGGTAGTATTGTACATCTTTAGGTTTTAGTTTTAGTTTTATTTGTAAACTCCCGAAGATAACCGAGATGGTTGAAACTCGAGTCGAGTAAATAAAAACCAACAAATTGTGAAGCAATTACCAAGTGTTTTAGATTATTAATCAACTGTTAATTTTTAATAGTTGAATATTTATTAATAATGTTTCACCATGTGCCTACCACACATATATAAATAATAAATGTTATATTTTAACAGTGCATGTTAAACAGAAAACTGGCATATTTTATCTAACATACAATTCAAAATAGTAGCAGTTCGTTACAAAACATGTTGAATGACTAAAAGAACAACTTTCCATTAGGAAAATACATATGTGAGGTTTCCTTTTAGTCGTTTACCTGAATAGTTGAATATAGGAATCTCCAAAAAACAACGACCATCACGCAATAACAAAATCGATTTATGATTTAAACGAATTATTTACGAAATACTAAAAATCAAAAAGTTTCAGAACTTTAAAAAATTTTTAAATAATTTTATAAATATTCAAGGTATCCATATGTTCAGGTGAACAACCAAATCAAAACATGCTATAGGTCTTTTCTCAATAGGAAGTCGTACTTATCGTCATGTAACATGGCTATGGCTATACCGATTTTTAAGTAAAAATTCCTAAATTAAAAAAATAATAATAAGTCAATGTGAGAGGTGACCGGGAGGTGGTACAAAAATTGTATTTGCGCAGATCGACTGTTAGACATGCATAGAATACCAATCTGAGCTTTTTCAAACGAGTCTATATTAAAGCATTGCTCCCCACCACTCTGATAATTTTGCTAGAGTTTATAATTTATGGTATTTTGTAACTGCAGACAATATTTATCCGCTTAAAGTCAACAATCGATTTTGTAAAAATGATGATCGTTAATTTGACAATTATTCAATTAAACTGTTCAGGTGTACGACCAAAACGAAACTTGTTGTAGGTCTTTACTTAATACAATATTAATACAAAAAATTGATGGTGGTAACTAGGGGTGGTAGAAAAATCGCGTTTGCGCAAAAAAAGTCGATGACATACTGCTCAGTAACAAAATTTAAATGCGGCATAAAGCAGTGCATTGAGCAACAAACAACTGTTATTAAGAAAACACTGCGATGTTTTTAATAGTTTTGGATTTAGTAGGAAGGTGTCAGTTTTGAAACGTTATCAAATAGAATTTTTGTTTTTATAGTACACCGATTTTAATTTTTTAACAACACCAAAGAAACACGAAAAACCACAGAAGTATTAATATTTGGTATACAAAACTCTACATCAAATTGAAAGAAAATTTAGTTATACATTTGACGATGTTACAATATACTGGGTGTTCCATTCGGAAAAACAAAAGTTATGGACATTTAAAGTTTTAAGAAACAAACATTAAATTATGAACACCTTATGTAATAATTTGCTGTTTTTAACATATCCCTGAATACTTTAAAATGTGTTAATAATCTGTACAAAATACCGGACGTTTTTGATATCTAAAATATTAATTTTGAAATATTTCCCATACTAGATATTCATACCGTATTAACCGACTGTTAAATTTCTAAGAAAGCAAGCATTACACGCAACCCTAAATTCCATCCAACTACATTCATAGAAAACGCCACAGTGAAATTCTAGCTTTAAAAGAATAAATCAAATTGTAGCCAGTCTCACATTTTAACAGCCAAAAAACTAAACTAAACTAAATTAAAAATCGTGTTGACACTTTTTGAATAAAATTTTTTAAAGATTTCATCGTATACTATGCACAAAGGGCTCTCAAACAAGTTGCAGTTAATCCTGATCAGATAACTATTTTTCGAGTAGAAGGGCGTTAAGGTCGAGATTTAAAAGAAGTTGTAGCAGCCGCCATTTTGAAGCTAGAGTTTGGTAAAAAATTTTTTATTGGTTTTAAGCTCTTCTCTCATCGTATGTAAGACTTCTAAGAAAACATATAGGCAACCCTACGATGTCGCATACCGTATAAGAACAGTAAAAACAGAACCGACCGCCCTACAGTGGATATCGAGACTAAAAATCTATATAAATAGTTTATTTAAAAAATTATAAAAAATATGCAAAAAAAGAAAAAGGTTTGTTTTAGCTGATTGAAAAACGTTAAAATCACGTAACTACCGGAAAACGAGTTGATATTAATAAGTACCGTTTTTTTTTCTTAATTTTAAAAATAGTTTTAAATGCCTGCTAATCCTTATAAAGTACTTCAAATAGTCTATAAAACTGATAAAAGTTTATAACGATCGGCATTTACGGTTTTAAATAAATAATTAATCAATTTCAAATTCTTTAAAAATTTTTGGAAGGAAGTAAAACTTAAGAAATTAGTAAAAAAAAACAAATTTGTAGTATACTGCCAGCTCTTTCGGCTCAAAAAATCGTGTAAGCAGTTTTTGAAAAATATTTTTGGGAAAATTTTCAAAACTTTGAAGCAGCGCCATTGCAATCATTTTTGAAATTAATTTTGTTTCATCGTATACTACCCACGAAGGGCTCTCAAACAAGGTGCGGCTAATACCGATCAAACAACAAATTATTGAGCAAATGGGCGTTAAAGTCGAGATTTTCAGTTTGAACCTAGATAGTTTGGTAAAAACGTTTAATCTGCATTAAGCTTTTTTCTTAGATCCCGTGCTCAAATTAGTAAAATTTCGTTTTTGAAAAAAAACCCTACCCAAAACATATCACACACCCACAGACATATTTAAAAAAAAACACTTCTTTGGGTCCTTGAGCCCCAAAACGTGTATTTCCGTTAAAATTTAAATTTCGAAAATTTTCGGGAAATTAATACATTTTTCTATTTTTGACATGTAAAGTGACACTTTTCAAAATTAATTGAAGTTTCGAAACGTCACACTTTTCATAACCAGTTAGGAAAAGTAAAATATTTCACAACTGGTGATGAAAAATTCATTCCAACACCAGTTACGAAAAAAAAAATTAAGAAAAATTTAACATTTAATTAATTATAAACATGTATAACACAATTCTTACTGTTAGTTAGGTTAACTCCTGATGATTGGGAAGTGTTATTACTAGAACTTGCTGTAATCTGAGAAACGGAAACGCAATTTGTTTCACTAAGAATATCAGTAGCAATCTTTTTGCTTGTTCTGTACATGATGATAGTGCATTTTGTGCGGCGTCTTCGATATCACTTGGTATATCTGAACTTGAATCAGACATTTCGGATATTTTCTAACTCGACACACTTCTGTCTAAACTTCAAACTGTCAAACAAAATAAGCGTACGTACTTGATTTTCTATACAATTCATGAAATTAATAATTTCCCTGATTTAAAGTTTAAAGATCCTTTCTGTTTATCAAAATTAGAAAAAATCTTGTATGTAACACGTTAGGAAATGCGATTTTGTGTAATTTTTGTGATGAAACATCTCACTCGTTACCCAAAATGATGCATTTCCTAACTGGTTACATAAATAGCTATTTTACACCGAAGGCATGAGATGGGAAAGTAAAAGTACGAATTACAACATTCAGTTAATTTCTTCAAATGGATTTTTAAACTGGAGTCATATTTTTTATTTTAAATCACTCGTTTTAGGAACGGATTTTATGTTTCTTCTTTCCTATATCTTTGGTATAAAAAAGTATTGTATTCATGAAAATTTTCTAAGTCTATATTTTAACGGAATACATGTTTTAGAGCTGAAAAAACTCAAAAACGTGATTTTTTAAAAATGTCTGTTTGTGGGTGTGTGAGTGTGTGTAGGTAGGTGGATGATGCCTCTAAAGGCCAAGGTATTACACCGATTTTGATAAAATTTTGCATGAAGAGGTACCTATATCGAAAATTATAGTTCTAGGTAAGGTTTTTAAAAAAATCCGAAATCGGAAGCGGATGTTGGACATTTGTTTAGCTAACGTTTTTTTGTCCAAAATTAAATTTTGGAAACTTGAGCACGGGATCTGAGAAAAGAACTTAAGGCAAATCGGAAACTTTTTTTAGTAAACTCTCGCTTCAAAATGGCGGCCGCTTTTTAAAAATCTTGACTTTAACGCCCATTTACTTGAAAAGTAGTTACAAGATCGGGATCAGCTACAACTTGTTTGAGATCCCTTGTAGGTAGTATACGATGAAGGAAAATTAATTTGGAAAATCTTAAAACGATTGCAATGGCGCTCGGTGCCTCAAAGTTTTGAAAATATTCTGAAACTTATTTAGCAAAAATTGTTTACAGGACTTTTTTTAATTGTTCGAGCTGATAGAGCTTGCAGTGAAATACAAATTTATTCTTTAATAATTTCCCAAATTTTACTATGACGCTTTCCAGGAATTTTGGAATAAATTGAAATTGATTAATTATTTATTCAAAAACGTAAACGCCGCGGCCGCGCCCATCGTTATAAACTTATCAGTTTGATAGACTATTTAAATTACTTTATTAGAATCAGCAAGAATTATCAACTATTTTAAAAAACATGAAAAAAAAATCGAAAACGTTTTTACCGAGCTCTCTTGCTTCAAAATGGCGGCCACAACTACTTTTTGAAAATCTTGAATTTAACGCTCACTTACTCAAAAAGTAGTCGTCTGGCCGGTATCAGTTACAACTTGTTTGAGTGCCCTTTGTGAGTGGTACACGATGAAACAAGATTAATTTTGGAAATCTAAAAACGATCGCAATGGCGCTTCTTCAAAATCCTCTTATCGGTTGTTGTCAAATAAAGTTTTAATATATGTTTCCCACATCTTTATTTCTTCTTATGGGTCCAATAATAGTAGCTAATTATCTGTGTTCTTTGTTATATATAAAGAACACAGATAATACACAGCGTCACAACGCACTAATATATGTTGATATAAATATGAGTAGGCGATACAAAAATGTCTGTTGTGATACGTCGTATCGTAGTACGACAATCACAATCGATGTGGCGATATGTATCGATGCTGCGGTACGTATCCATATGTCGCAATATCGCTACATATCGACCTTTCAATATAACGATAGGTTTCGATATTCGATATATCGGTATATCTGCACGTATCGATACGAAAAACTTAATAGGTATCTTTACAAAAATTTCCGCATTGCACAGCTCTATTTATAGTAAGTAAACACAAAAATTTTTTTGTACTCTCAGACTAGGAATCTGAACTGGTTCAAGACGACTTGTTCAGAATCATCTATCTGCAGTTTGAACGTGAGTCGGTAATGCCACAGCACTTGCAGATAAGCCTAAACATTCGTAAGCCGGCTAGAAACGTAAAACTTTGCTATTATTTTACTATAGAGGACAGCCATTGTAAAATGTTATATAGGGTATGTCGACTATTTTTATTTTTTATGATAGTTTACAGAATTTGCTCTTAGTATCCAAGCTCCAGGATAAGTTTTAAGGAGCCTTCGCTTCGAAACTTTAGAAAATGTTCTGTAGTTTCAGAATTTTCCCACTTGTTTTTTGTTTATCTTTTAACAAATTACAAAATCAAGAGAATTAATTTTTATCCCTGTTGCCAGAGGGTCTCATACTATCTTTTATGTAACAATTAAAATTCATGTGGTATTTAATATTTCTTACAAATATAAATTAATTAATTACAACGTCTAAATAATTATTGATTACGAGGTTACGTTGCATTTTAATATAAATGCGTTTTATTTCAGAACATTTTAATCTGAACCCTTTCTATAAAGAGTTCAGTTGGTATCGATTTATTGTTGAATTTATTATATCGCCTTTTTCGCAGGCGTATGCGCGATTTGTACGACTACTTGGGTAGTTTATAGCTGAAGGTGAAAATTTTCTTTACCTTTAAAGATTTACCAGGGTAGGCTTCAAATATTAGAAACTATTTCATCTTTTACTTTCTTATGCGGCCAGTTTAAGAATGTATTGTGAACGTGAAAATGTTCGATTCTAAGATTTCGACAGAAATGTGGTTTTTACAAACATAAGGTTGCGTGTGGACAAGAAACCGTATGTGTGCAGTACCTTTCCTTAAGAACAAAAGAATGCCTGCCACCTTCTCCTTGAATATTATTATTATTATTATTATTTTAATTTTATTGCATATTTACAATCTACTCATGAGTTGAGTAATAAGTAAATGGTAAGATATTACATGTCATGTGGGTGGATATAGCCAGCGCTATTCTCCCAAATATTGTATGTTATGGCTGTGGAGGCTGATGGGTGAGGTCCTGAGGCCAGTTTCGCTGGAGTCTGCTGGCGATTGCGGGTGGGTTAGCTGTTCCATGAGGATATTTTCGTGCCCTGCAAGCTGCTAATGGTAGGTGGTGGCGAGTCTCTGGATTTCGTGTGCAACAGTTGGGATGTTCAGATCTGTGTGAAGTGTATCGTTCCTAATATACCAGGGTGCGTTAGTGATCAAGCGGAGGGTCTTAGATTGGAACCGCTGTAATATTTTGGTATGAGAGGCCTTTGTGCAGCCCCAAAGCCGTATCCCATAGGTCCATATGGGCTTTAGTATGACCTTATATAAAAGAAGCTTGTTTGTGGGCGATAGTTGAGAGCGAGGCCCCAGTAACCAGTACATTTTCTTGAGTTTTAAGTCGAGTTGTTTTCTTTTGTCTTTGACATCGGCGCTCCAGGTGAGTTTTGCGTCGAGATGCAGCCCTAGGTATTTTACTTCTGTCTTCGGTGGGAGGAGGATGTCGTTGAATCTGGCTTGTGGGCAGATTGCTTGTTTGTTGGTAAAAGTTATTTGAGCAGATTTTTCACTATTGACGGATACCCTCCAGAGATTGGTTCAGTCCTGGAGTAGGTCTAAATGGTGCTGAAGGCGATCGGCTGCAACCTGCGGTGATTCACTAGTAGCTAGGATAGCCGTGTCATCCGCAAATGTGGCAATCATTGTGTCGTTTGTGGTTGGCAGGTCGGAAGTGTAGATTAAGTATAGGAGTGGTCCCAATACGCTGCCTTGTGGGACTCCTGATGTAATGCGATGGTAGTCAGAGACCTTGTTGTTGATTTTGACTTGGAAAATCCGGTCAGCAAGGTACGATTTGAATAGCAAGTAGAGTTGGCTTGGAACGTTAGATGTAAGCTTGTACAGCAGCCCTTGGTGCCAGACCTTATCGAAGGCCTGTTTTATGTCCAGAAGTGCAGTCGCACAGACCTTTTTGGTTTCAAGGCACTCTATTATATGAGTGACAATTCGGTGGCCTTGGTGTATCGTCGAGTGGTCTCCGGAATCCGAATTGAAGGTATGATTTGGTCGAAGTCGATTGTATCCTTAATACGTTTTAATAACAGTCTTTCGCAGGTCTTGGGCAGGAGGGGAAGGAGACTTATTGGTCGATAGGAAGAGGATTGGTGGAATGGTTTTCCAGGCTTAGCAATCATTATTATTTGAGCGAATTTCCATTGCATCGGAAAGTAGGTTAAGCGCAGGATGCTATTGTAGATGGTGGTGATAAGTACTACTGCCTTGCGTGGTAGGTGGTGTAGTAGTTCTCCTACTATGAGGTCATATCCAGAAGCTTTTCTTTTATTAGTGCATTGGAGTTCATGACGAACTTCAGCTGGTGGTAATGGTGCGATGGGTAAATGAATCTGGCAAGGGACGTCCAGAAAAGAGTCAATTTCGTTGCTGTCATGATTCCCTTGGTGGGGAGGGGTCGTAAAGACGTAGGCTAGATGTGTTCCGAATGTATCTGCCTTCTCTTTATCAGTTCTGGCCCAGCTATTGTCGGGTCTTTTGATGGGCGGTAGTGCAACTATCGGTCGTTTAAATTTCTTCGTTGTCTTCCACAGAGTTTGGTCATAGGGAAAGAGTTTAGATAGATAATCTTTAAATGAGTCGTTGCGTACTTCCAGTAAGGCGTTGTGCAAGCGATGGACAAGTCTATTATAGGAAGTTTTATTTTGTCGGGTTCGTGTTCTCTGCCACTGTCTTCGGGCTCTTCGTTTTTCTACTACGAGGTCTCGGATATGACGAGGGATGTTATTTGCTTCAGGATTGGTGATTGCAGGAGCAGGAGTAGCCTGCCAGGCTGTTTGTAGCATGGTGGTCAAGTACTGAGTAGCAGCTCGAGGTCTTGACTGTCCTGGATTCGAATAGCCAGGTTAAGGTTTTCATCTAGGTAGTTTGTAAATTGTTCCCAGTCCGTATATTTATTGCAAACTCTTCGAGGCGATTTCTTAGCGATTATGGTGGTGCTAAGGGTAATGATGACTGGAGAGTGGTCAGTAGATAAATCTTGATTCGATTCTGTCTTGGTGTAAGTGTGTGTTATACCATTTGTGACTGCATAGTCTAGTAAATCGGGGAGTCTATTTGGATCACTGGGCCAATAAGTGGGTTCTCCAGTTGAGAGATATCCAAAGTTGTTGTTTTGTATTGTTCGTAAAAGGCTGCGTCCTTTTGGGTTGATTAGTCTCGACCCCCAGGCTGTATTTTTTGCATTCCAGTCACCTCCCACTATAAATTTCTTTCCTCGTGATCTGAGGAACTTCTCAGATTCAGCAGATGAAATGGAGTGTCGTGGAGGACTGTAGACTGCTGCTACAACGAGTGGGTATGGAAGGGTGTGAACTTGAATGATTGAGCTTTGAATTTTTTCTGTTTGGTAGTGTTGTAATTCGTGATGAACTATGGTGTTTTTGACAATCACTGCTGAGCCGCCGTGGGCCGTTCCATCTGGGTGATTGGCGTAATAGATATTATAGCGTGGGATTTTTGAAACTGTTCTTGTTGTTGCATGCGTTTCTGAAATAAGTAATATGTCTATGTGTTGTAGTTGTAGGAAGGTGGAGATCTCAAGGGCGTGGTTTGTGATACCGTTGGCATTCCAGAGTGCAATGCGTAGCGAAGTTGTCATTTTGAAGCTATTTTATTTATAACTGTGAAGAGCATGTTTAAGATCATCGTATTTTGGCTTAAGAGTTGAGAGAACATTGTTTTGAATTCGAGGAGGAAGTTTGAGAGCATTTCGTGCATATTTGTGGGATTGTCAGGATTTGGCGGATTGGTAGTTATTTACTTACTTAAAATTTGCTTATTTAATAAAGTCCGTATCTTTACAAAAACCAAACAAAGTACTCTAGAGAGGGTAATAATCAGTTTAGTTTGAGTGTATAATTTCTGGCGTAGCGAGGCGGTTTTTGTAGCGGTGCATTCATACATTAATTAAGGCTATAAAATCACATTTAAACTGAAAGTTTCACCACATTTTGCTTTGTATAGTTTAAATTTTAAACAGCAAACTGAAATACAAAAAGGAAATAAGAAAAGGACAAAGCTTACTCATTCAAATTTATAAAGTTAGACTGATGCGAGTTTGATAAGTTATATAATGAAGTTATTTACAGAAATTGTTAATTAAACACAATCGCTCAGTGAAAAAGAATTTATAGGTTGTTAAATATTCGTTCACAAAGAAAATTGCACAATTTGGTTACAACTGTAATTTCTAATTAAAGATCAAAGGTTAAGATCATCAAATGGTAACGGCGACTCTCTTTAATTATTTTCTTAATTGTGCGAAAGTGTTCAAAGAACGCGAACAAACCGAAAGCAAATCTTGTTATGAATCTTGCAAGTAATTACATAATAAATATTGAATCAATATTAAATTTCATGTAACCTTCGATTTCTTAAATTGCCTTTGAACGTTTTCTAATGAAAACGTCATAACTGTTTTTGCTTTACTGACTAAATTCAATTCAATATGAAAGAGATTTGTATAACTCTGTACGAGGAAAACTTACAGCTGAAGCTAGGAGTTTCCGCTGCATCTATAGAAAAGCAAATCTTGAACGTACAGTGAAAATAAATTACTGCCTTTATTAACGTGCTTTGCTCTCCATAACTCATCTAGTAGAACTTACCCTTTTCCTGTCATACTGAAAATATCTGTTTTTACAGTAATTGGGTACTCTTGTTGAATTTTTAGTATCTTTCAAAAACCTTGACTATAATTTATAGCCGTGCAGATTTCACAGAGGACTTGAGTGTATACAAAACGGAAGATGTACATTACTTTACCTAGATTAAATTGTTTCCTATTTAAATTTCTCACTGCAAAAAAAATAAGTTTGCTTTTAGTTTAATGACATTAAACAAAAATACTTCAGTTACAAGGTGTTGACTTATGTACAGAAACATTTCTAATTACTTATTGTTTTTGGTCTTCTGAAGATTAATAATTTATGGAGTAAAATTATAGAAGTTAATTTAAGTTTCTAACTTAATGGGATGTCTTTTGATTTAATTTTGGTTGTATAGTAGAAAATGCGGTTTATGTACCTTGTACATAGGATCGAAAAAGTTGTATTATACCCGTACATAATAGTAACATCTAAATGCAATGTCTTATTTAGGCTTTACCACTTATAAATTCAATTTCAAGGCATACCTTCTACAAATATTGCGTCCTGGTTTTCAGAATGGTTTTATTGTGTGCCTTCTTTACATGAACGTGCTACTGACCTATTTTAAAAATACGATGTTTGCGAGAACAGAGGAATTCCCAATATATAAGCTACCTAATACTGAATTCCATAAAACCAACTATCCGGTTTGGTATGATATCTTAAAATTAATAAAGCTTCAGATTGTTATGAGATGCCGTTTTACTTTTTAATATTCAGTTGTATTCCAAACAAAACAATTTTTAATTCTTTAAAGTAATAAATGCATTGCAGATTAATTTTCTAAAACTTATTTTTCGTACACCGCAAACTTTTTAACATGCAGTTATTAAACACTGTCAACAGCCGAGGAACACAAAGTTGCCAGAACCAGCAAATTCTACTTACTTCAATACAAATAGAATTCTCTTAACTTACATAAGAAAATAATTGTCAACCTTGTTAATAACACTGTATAGAAAACTAGATTTTTTCATTTAATTGTTGCTACCAAATCATTAATTGTTTAAATTTTATACATTTTTTAAATCAAATTTTAATTAAATCCAAAGGTAAAAACTTATATTGTAGACAAACCCCTGACAATGAACATAAACGTGTTTTAGAATTTGCCTTCCTTGTCAAGTCAAAAGCTACATCAATCTATTTTTCCGTCTCAAACTTTGACAGAAGAATCAAACTTGTTGCAATTATTAAGAGGTAAGAGCTGTGGATGAACACCACTTAACTATCCCATTTATATAGAAGATGATTTCCCGATGGTGGAATATTCTGAAAAAAACCTAGACCCTGGACTTCGTACTAAGTTACCGAAAAATCACTCCCCTGCCTCCAACCGCCACTTTACAGACGCCCTTAAACTAAACCCCAAGGTTATGGCGTCTTACAGGGAATTGATTGTTAAAAGGAATGTGAAGCTAGTGCTACTTCAAAATCAAGTAAAAACCAGCCTGGCTGCTGTTGTTAAAATTTTGTCAATTCTTTTAACCACAGAAGAACAAGGAGGGGGGTGAGAACTTAAAGACCATTTAAGCTGTTACTGATGCTAGAAGGCTTGTGCGATGTCCACTATTTTCAATTCGACACAAGACGTGGCTGAATAACTAATAATCTAAATATTTTAAACACATCATTTAAAAACTCATCACGACGAATGGCTGTTTGCCAATCGAATGGCGGAAACCTTAGCAAAGTTAAGTCAAGAATACATCTACATGTTATTTAAAGTTGAATGGTCTGCCTCGGCCTGCTCTTTACAGTTAAGATTTCTCTAGCATCAAACCTTTTCGTTGAAACGAGTACCGGTACTAGTCACGATACAATTCCAGACCGAACTACAACAAAAACAACAGGCAGTAGACTTACATGTAAGTCGTTATACTGATAGATTACTATTTTTTACATTTATCTGGAGCAGAATCGCTGTTGATGAAGTTATACTTTTTTGGTTAAGATCATATTTCTGTCAGTTGACTGCCATTCATATAAGAATGCGGCCCTGGGACGGTTGAGACCACTTATGCCGGCTCGGAAAATTAGCAGTGACCGACCTCCAATAGAGCAAATACAATAAAAATTTTATTCACAAAATATTTATTAGGTACGTTTAGAACAAGAACAAAACTACATTCGTAACGCATTTAAACTAATCCATTAAGGAGATTTTTATACAGTACATTAGTGCTATTTCCAGTATTGTGCTTGTAGCTGCTAAACTGTTAATTACTTCTTGGTTATCGACGTCATTCAAAATCGACTTTTCCATATTCATAATTATGAACTATTCTAATCTTGTATCTCACAAAGGATTTGATGGGTTTTTAATATATTTTAGAATAGAGAACGATATTGGGGAATCAGAAGGTACTGATAAGCGGTAGAATGCAGAATAGGTTTCCTGGTAATAATAATAATAATAATAATATGGTTTCTTTTAAAATGCACACAGTTACATTAAATATATAATAATAAAAGTATATAGTAAACTTTTTAAGCACAAAATTCAGTAAACTAAATTAAACGTAGTGTCAGTGTACCACCCACTTATATATGCTTGCGTATCCACATTATATTTTAGAATATTAATATATAGCAACATATTATAAGTAGTACAATTTTGGCAACTTTTGCATATCTTTTCAGGCTATTCCCAACTGTGTTATTGCCAATTTCTATACCACCATTTTCAAAATCCAAGTAAAAATTGTAATCGATGTTATCAGATTTTTGTATTGTCAACTTGAACGTTTTCCAGTTACTTAACTGAGTTTATAAGTTTCTCTGTTAGCTTTGCAGTATTTGCGAGTAAATTAAAAGTCGAAAGTTTGTTTTATACCAAAATTATACAAGTTTCGGCAAGTTTATTGTTTGTATTTATGTCTCCAAAATAGTTATGATTAAGTACAAACAGGTCTCTACATAAATCTTTATCTTTTAAAAATTTTCTTCCCATCTTAGCCATTCATCAAAATATTATAGGTAGCCATTTTAAATTTTTTAAGCTGTTTTCGGCTGTTCGTCCCTACATTGTAGGTCACTTGCGGTGAAGATTATTTAATGTGAAGGATATACAATGTCAAAACCAACTCTTTCCTCATCTTTGATTTCAAGATTGTAAGGAAAGGAGATTGAAGGTTGAAAGTATGAAAACTGTGTTTAAGTTCAACAGCAGCGCAGTCAGTCAGTATTCAAAAACTGTTAAGTCTAGAAAACTATCTCTAAAATGTCAGCAATCAGCAAGCAGTACACTGCGGTAATTGCAAATACGCACAATTTGTGGTGTGCTCACAACATGGACTACGGCAAGCAGCGGTTTCTAAAGGTGGTTGCAGAGCATGAAGTTCCAAAGAAGACCGGAAAGGTTTACGCTGAGGCTGTGGTCTTATACAGTGAGAAGCTGAGAAACGGCGAGGTACTAAACGAGGACGTTATCTTTCGGACCAAACCACAAACGCTCAAGAAACCGCTGCAGGAATGGCACATTGACACTGTCAAAGTGCCATTAAAGAACTGAATGAAACGGTATGCAAACGCATACGTGTGCTGCGTAAAATATTATTTTAAATTCATAATGCCCACTGAACCTTCTTGCAAAAATAAATAACTATCTATATAGTAAAAGTATGTTTTAAAGGTGCCACAAATGCCAGGAAATTAGTACATACATAAGGGCAAAAAAATGCTCAGGAGTGTGGAGTTTCATAGAAACTTTAAAAACTCAGGGAAAGACAGAGCCTACATACAAACTATTAAACCAGAAGAGTGGAAAGAACACTATAGAATCTACGCCAGGTGACAAAACCAGAGTACCTTAAAAAATCTACAACAAAAAAGGATACACTTGCAAAGGGAAGAAGTAAAGATTCAGATGGATACGGTGAAACTGTTATAAGTTTGAAAAACAGTAAAACTAGTGGACCAGAAGGTATATATGCCGAAATGTTGAAGAACGAAACACCAAAACTTTTTGAAAAGCTAACATATATCATCAACAAATGTTTAAATGGACAATGGAAGGTGGCATACATTTCATCAATTTATAGAAAAGGAGATAAACAGAACTGTTACATTTATAGAGGCATTTTAGTAAGTAACATCATGAGTAGACTTTATGGGATGGTTTTATGGGATTTAATTGGGAAGAATTTTAAAGAAAACAAAAAAAAGAACAAAGCGGTTCTTGGCAGGAAAATCATGCATTGACAATGTCTTTTGCCTCAAGCAAGTTATAGAAAAAAAACCGCTAGAAACGTAGAAACCCAGATTACATTCGTAGACCTACAAAAAGCATACGATACCGTTTCAACTTCTAAATTGTGGCAAATATTACAGCAATAACACATCAACCTTCCTACACAGACGCTCTACAAGAACTATACAAAAACTCCAAATCTAAAGTAAAGATAGGTAAATACCTTAGCCAAGAGTTTCGGGCTACCAGGAGATTCCGACAGGGATGCTGCATTTCACCAATCCTTTTGAAAATGTATGTAGCAGCAGCGTTGCAGAAACGGAAAAAAAGTTTACAACATGGGTATTGAACTTAAGGACAGGTGCATGTATACTATTCAATTCGCTGACGATCAGGTTGTTATAGCAAACGATAAAGAAGACATGCAGTACATGATGCAAAAACTGATAGATAAATACACACATTCGGGGTTATCAGTCAATATCGAGAAAACCCAGTACTTATGCATAGAAAATAAACCTAGTACATTGGACCTTAAAAACGGACAAGAAATTTCCTGTCAGAACGACGTGTAGTAGAGTGTTACATTCGATGATGTTAGTACTGATACAAAAGAGACATAAAAACGAAAAGTACAAGCAAAGAAAATTATTGGATATCTAAATAGCATATTTTGGAATAAGAAAATAACTTCTAAAGAGAACTGAAACTTGAAAAATAACAAAGAAATATAAAGCAAAAGTAGAATCAATAAAAATAGACGCGACGAGACCATCATTATTTATGTATCTCAAGAAGAGATCACATTAGGAACGATACAATAAAGCCATATAAGGGAATTGAAAGAAGTTTAAAGTACTAGATCAAAAACAAGCGGATCTGATTTAAAGTAAACTTACAGATGCTCTGGATCAAACTCTTTTAGGCAGTACGAATCCACCGCAATTTGAGAGTAGTAAGTACACGGGAGGTATAGTATGGATCACGTGTTCTAACAATCCTAGAAAGGATTGGTTCAAGAAAACATTGGAAAGCACAAAGGAACTTTGAGAAAGGACTGGCCTGACTGCTGTCCAGGCTAAGGAGCTGCCAAAGAGACCCGAAGCACTGATGTGGATTCCTGGGGCACCAGAAGAAGCAATCTCAGGATTGTGTTTGAGCGTCAAAACTAGATAAAAAACTATAACAGCACTTTTTTGAAAACAGTTTCCTAGCTTAGAAGCTGTGGAACAATCACCGACTGACTGAAAACAACTGAGAGCCCGATGTTTCTAAGCACAGAGCATCAAAGGCGGATTAGATAACTGTCAGGAAAAAGATCTTCGACTTTTAACAAAATAAATAGGTCATAAATTCATTTGACCCCTTTAAATCACCGAGACCGGATGAGATTATTTCGGCTATGTTCCAGAGATTATACCAAAAGCTGGTCGGTTTTCTATTCTCAGGTAAAACTTACAGGGCCATCAATCTTGTCATTCATATTTAAGGCAATCGAAAAGCTGTTCGATAGGCATATCAGAAACGGTGTGCTGCTAACCAATTCACTACATCGCGGCCAGTTTGCTTACAGAACAGAACTATCAACAATAACGGCCCTTCGCATTCTCACCAGGAGGGTGGAAAAATTGCTTGAGAATAAAAAATTGCTTCTAGAGACGTCCCTGGACATAGAAAAAGCCATCGATACACTTTTTAACGCTATCACCACAGTCATCAACAACCTGGGGCTGAAGAAACTTGATGCAGGTAGAAAGTCTGTGTGTTAAATGGTAGGGTAGTGTATACCTCACTACTAAATGAGACCTTGGCAGTCAGGGTGGTAGAGAACTGTCCGCAGGGAGAAGTGCTCTCTTTCTCGCTATGGAACCTTGACATGGACGACGGCTACGCAACCGCAGTAATAAAGGATTTTTCCTCTTACGATGCGCAGATGACCGCTCATTCTCGTTGAAGGAAGGTGTATCAACAAGGTCAGGAAACGTATTCAACAAGCCTTAAACGTTATAACCAGTTGGACGGAAGGAGAAGGCCTTAATGTCAATCCCCAAACAAACACCATAGTACCATTTACGAGAAGGAAAAATTTAGAGGGCTTGGGACCTCTTCCCTTAATAACAAACTGATTAATTTGTATTGAGAAGTAAAGTGTTTGAGAGTTATTTTAGACTCGAAACTTACTTAAAATCAACATATTAAAAAAATCATAAGAAAATCGTAGATTACCTTAGCGGTAGTTAGACGAACCTACGATAAATCATGGAGTCTAAGGTATGGTGCATTATCTATACACCTTGGTGCTCAAACTAGCTATAACATACGCGGCCTTGGTGTAGTGGCCTATGGTCAAACGAATAACCACCAAATTAAGATTAAGTAAGATTCAAAGGTTTGCTTGTTCTGGTATTATGAGGGCAATGAAGATAACGCCTACCGCGGCTATGAAGACTTTTTTGGACCTTACCCTTATTTTATATTCTGATAAGAGGAGAAACCAGATTAGGACTATACAGGCTGCAAAACTAAACGTACAAACGAAGTACAGGTATGGATGTCTAATTTGGTACAAAATCTGGTACAAAGTCAGCGACAAGTACTGAAGCAGGCATATACGGAAAAGATACAAAGGAGAGTTTTAGCTATTTTCTGGGCAAGTACACTTCCGTATTTCAAACGAAAATTTGCAATGTGTCCGGGAAAACACGAGAAGGAAACAGTAAGCATATTTACATTTTGTCCGATACCTATGTGGCCTTAAAAGCTCTTTCAAGCTTTAAAACCTTTTTCAGACTAGTATGCGAACCTTGCACGAAATGAACTGCTATTGCTTAGCACGATGCAGCGCAGGAATGTCACAGGTTTCTTAGCTGGCCGTGCGACTGTTAAGGAACACCTCCAGACAATCCAGAAATTTAATAGAGACCTTGCTTGCAGACTATGCGACAAGGAATCAAAAACGGCAATGTATATTTTATGCAACTGTAATGCGTTGCTGAGAAAAAGTCAATGCATATTCGGAAAACTAAAAATGAAACCGAGTGATTTTAAGACGCACCCCGCGAGAGACTTATATCTTATTATACAGGGAACCAGAATCACAAAGTAGGTGTGTTAAAAATCAGAGGAGCACAATAAGCCCTCTAGGCTGTATTGCTTCCGGAGCCATGTAGACGGACACTATAGAGTTAAGAAAAAATTAAAAACTTTCAGAAAAAATTAACCAAGAACCAGATAGACGCGCTCGTAGATGCAAATCCCGAATGCGCGGAGATATTTCATTAAGTGTGCGTATGACAATTTTCTATTAAAGTTTAAAGTGTGTCGTAGAGAAAATGTTATTCTGGTATTTATAAAGCGTTTGGAAAAAGATGTTTATAATATATATTCCAACCGTTTGAAATACGTGGTAACGATAAAGGAGTTGACTCGTGTGGAAATTCAAAAGTTTAATAATGCCCTTTCATGTCATATATGCGAACAACCTTTTAAGGGTGTGAATGTGCGCGATCACGACCACTTGACGGAGAACTACCGCGCAATCAAACACAGCATCTGCAATGTGAATTACAAAATTCAAAATTTTGTCTCCATGTTTTTTCATAATTCAAACTATGATATGCATTTGTTTATCAAGCAATTAGCATTACGCAAGAAAAAGATTGATGTTATTCCCCAAAACAAAGCAAAATATATATCGTTTGTCTAGCAGTTAGTGGACGAAATTGTTACGAATAAAAAAAGAAGTAAATTTATGTTCAGATGAGATTTTTGGATTTTGAATTTTTCTTTGGCAAGTTTGGCTGGATATTTACCTTCCAATGAGTTTATTGAAATTAAAAAACAGTTTGAAAATGGTATCAAATTCGACCTTATGAAAACGAAAAAGTATTTCCGTATCCACACATCGATTCTTTTTCCAAATTAGATGAAACCGCACTACCCTCGATAGAGCATGATAATTTAAATAATTCTGATATTGAGGAAAAAGGCTACGACCGTATTAAGGACGTTTGACTAAAAAACTTTAAGCGACTACTCCGAGATATAAGAACACTTTATTATGGTTTCAGTTTAATTATACTGCTCTTTCATTAACACTTAATTTCTTTTTTTTTGTATTTACTACTGCTATTATTAGAAATTAAAGTAGCAAGCTATGTGGAATTAGAAGTTTACTACCAGGTTTAAGAACTAAACTAGCTCAATTTTATATAAATTTATTAATAGAGAACTAGGACGTAATTATACTTAATGAAACTTGGCTGGATGATAACAAAATTAATAGTGAATTTTTTGATAATCGTTTTTTAGTTTTTAGATGTGACAGAAATAATTCAATTACTAAAAAAGCTAACAGTGGCGGAGTATTGGTAACAGTAAATAGTATGCACTAAATAACGTGCAACTGCACTTGGTATAACTCTTGGCAAAGTACAAGCACTGCTTATTAAAGTTCAAATTGCAGGCAGCACATTTTTGTTTCTGCTGTATATTTTGAACCTAACTCAAAAGTTGACCAATATCCAATATGAACAATTTTAGAATGCTTAAGATAAACACGAAAACAAAGTAATATAATTATCTGTAGAGATTTTAACATAAATTAAGTGTGTTTCTTGTGAATGCCAATAAACGTATTTAAAAAGTTCTATGCTTTTATTTAATTTACAATCGATACAATGTACATTTAGCAAATGGTTTAACAATATAGATAACATGTAGAAGATTGCCCAGTGGCAAACTCCTGTAACAAATAGATTATGTCCGTTGTGTGTTTTAGGACAACATACATACTAAATCTTAAACTAGAACTAACATAAGACATGCATATCAAAATCTGGTAAACAGATCGTTGGGTAGGTGTCGTTGCAACCTTCTGTTGACTACGGGCTGATTTAGAAGATTCACTGCTAGGTCGTTGGGATGTGCATGTAGTCGAGCACTGTACTGGAGACTATATTGTCGTATTTCTTCTTTGACCGTTGGGATTTGGAGGTCTCTTCTGATGACTGCATTGGACACAAACCAAGACGCGTTCACTATCATTCTCAACACTTTCGGTTGAAAACGCTCAAGTATTTCTATGTTGGATGTAGATGCTGTGCCCCAGAGTTTTGGATCCCGTATGACCAAATTGGCTTTAGTATAACTTTGTAAATCAGCAGTTTGTTTTCAGTGGTAAGTTTGGAGGTACGTCCAAGGAGCCAATACATCTTGGAGAAAGCAAGTCCTAGCTGTTTACGTTTAGTAGTAGTGTTTTCTCCAGGTGAGCCTTCTATCGATATATAGCCCAAGATATTTGGCTTCTTCTTGATGAGGCAACTGTTGATTAATTAACTGAACGGGGCGGGGGCATGTTTTCCTTCGTGTGGTAAACGTCACATGCATAGACTTAGTTTCGTTCGTTTTTATTCTCCATTTCTTTTGCCGTATTTGTATTTCAGTCAGATTGGTTTGCAATATTTGAGAAGCAATAACTGGATCAGTGTCAGAAGCCAGGACTGCTGTGTCATCTGCAAAGGTTGCTGTAACGACATTTGCTGTTGTAGGTAGGTCTGCTGTGTATAACGGCAGAGCAGAGGTCCTAGGACACTACGTTGAGGCACTCCAGCATTTATGGAGTAGAGTTCTGTATGCTCAGTATCAAACTTGACCAGAAAGTGTCTGGCATGGAGACAGGACTTAAGAACAATGAAATAGTTTATAGGGGGAAGGATACGTAACTTGAATAAAAGGACAATGTGCCACACTTTATCGAAGGCCTGAGATATATCCAAAAACGCTGCGGAGCAGTATTGCTTGTTTTCATAGCTTTCATTAATCTTTTGTATGACACGATGGATTTTTTCAACAGTGGACTGCATCTGCCTAAATCCAAGTTGGTGCTCAGGGATTGATTCGTTGTTTTCAATAATTGCTTGTAGTCTGTTTAGTAATAGCTTTTCAAAAACTTTGGAAGCTATGGGCAAAAGGCTTATGGGTCGATAGGATTTTAAGTCATCAGGTGGTTTCCCGGGCTTTTGAATAAGAATAATCTGCGCTACTTTCCACTACGCCGGGAAGTACCCAATGTGCAAAATAGCATTGTAGAGTTGTGTGACATACCTTACCCCCGTGGTAGGTAGTTCCTTGAGTATTCTTCCTGTTAGTAGATCGTATCCCGGTGCTTTTCTGGGTGTAGAGTTGCAATAACTTTTTGTACATCGGCGATTTTAAAACGTTGGACTGGCAATTTGAGTTGAAACGACGCTTCTAGTATTCGGATTAACTCATTTTCTTCTTCTGGCTGATTTTCTGAAGGATGTGGTTGGAAAACCTCTGTTAGGTGTTCTGCAAACGTACGCGATTTTTTTAGTTTGCTTCTTGCCCAAGTTGCCTGGAGTATTTTGATAGGTGGGGAAGTTTTTGTGACTTCACAAAAAGCTGATTTTCGTTTTTCCTAATCGATTTTTTAACGAGGTAAGTATCAGGATGATTCGTGTTTTGTAGTTCATATTTGTAAAATGCACCTTTAATAGGGAACTTGCTGACTGTCATCTTGCAATATGTAAGTTGTAGGGTTTGTAAGACGAACTTTGACTATTTAAAAAAATTTTATTGTTCCAATCATGTGCGTATCCTTTGCTAAATTTGTATCTATGCTTGCACACTCGCCCGTGACCACCCTCATAACATTTCTGCTGTTTTGGATCTGCGGTTTTTAGATGACTGTATACTTTTTTTTGAATTTCAGAAGCATTCTTACTATTAACCTCTTGGGATTTCAATCCCGTTATTTTGTAAATTTTGAAAGTACTGCTGCACATTTCTTTGTAGAAGATCTAACTATTTGTACGTTTCTTGCAAGGTGAAGTGTTTCTTAATCATATTTTTCAGTGTCCGATACAGCTTTCTACTATAATGCTTTTTATATTTGAATAACTACTATATATTGATTTACTATGACTATAAAAGCAATTTGAACCTTTATTTTAACAATAATTCGAAAAACAATTGAAGATCGTTATTAAAATTTACAGGAAACTTGAAAAATGACTTAGTTTCCAATCATCGTCCCAGTGCCGCACATCTAATAGCTATGTCACTAAAAATCTTTTTCAAAGTGCTATCGCCTTGTACTATTTGATACAAGATGTTCCATATGAAAAATTGAGATAAGCAAAGTTTTGCGTTTCATGATCACCCGGTATAATTTTACATATTTTTTATTGAACTGGCACATGAATCAGAAAGTAGAGTATTTTAGAAGGTCTTTGACGAAAATCGCACTCAAAAATGTCGAACGGCTACGTCACAAACATGAGCTGTTTTTTGCACAGAAAGGCCCATAGAATGAGATAGATCCATCACAGACCCATGAAACATGGTATCGATAGAATCGTTTTTGAAGGGGTAATTTAAATATTTAATTCGTATCCAAATGTTTCATTTAAAAAAATATAACTCTGTCAACATTACAATTTACTTTCGGCTTAGACCGCGTAGTCATTGAAAGCTACACCCAGCATAATCAGGACTGATCTGTACCTTGTCTGCCTTTACAAACATACGCTCTAACAGTTTGGGCTATATTTGTTTGTGGGCTCTGCCTGCCTTAACAGGACCGTGTTCTTAAATTATTCAAATCTTAGGGTGGACAAGGATTTGATCTTAATGTATTTGGTTTGCCAGGACAAGAATACTTAATCGGCTTATGCCTGTTAGCTGTTTGTGAACCCATACAAACTAACGTTTCGCAAGACATTGCAGCTTTCATCTTCAGAGTAAATAGAACACTGAATTCAAATCCGGGAAGCGGAGGTATTTAAACTTCTTTGCGCCAGTCGGGCAGAATAGCGGAGTCCTGATTGGCGTATCATACGTGACGCAATTGAAATTGAGAAACAACCTAATAACATAAACAAGGAGGGTAGTTTTAGACTCAGTAAAGCTTGGACTCCGGTAGTTTATCCTCTAAAGACAGCCTCTAGTGACAGCCAACCAGAACCTCGCCGTTCTGCCCGACTGACTCAAAGATGTATAAATACCTCCGCTTCCCGAATTTTAATTTAGTGTACTATTCACTCTGAAGATGCAAGCTAGCTGCAATGTCTTGCAAAACGTTAGTTTGTAAGGGTTCACAATCAGCTAACAGGCATAAACCGATTAAGTATTATTGTCCTGGCAAACAAAATGCATTAAGATCAAATCCTTGTTTGCCCCAAGGTTTAAATAATCTAAGCACACGGCCCTGTTTAGGCAGACAGAGCCTACAAACAAATATTGCTCAAACTTCTAGAGCAAATGCTTGTAAAGGCAGACAAGCTACAGGTCGGTCCTTACCTGATTATGCTGGGTGTAGTTCCCAAATGACGACGCTGTTTAAGCCGATTGTAAATTGTAATATTGACAGTTCGAGAAACCGCGAAAGCTTCAAAGAATATAAATATAATTTTGTTATGTCAAGGCTTGATGAACATATTTAAAAAATTTCCTAAATGTGCGCCAATAGAGTAGATATAATACTGCCTTAACAGAATTTGGGTATGTGTAATAGTAAATGTAGGATCTTCCGCCGACGAACGACTCGCACACCCAGTATATCAACACTATGTAATGCAGTAATTTGCAAATAACTTTTTATATACCGGGTGTCCAAACGTAGCGATAACTATTTTGTTACTTAAGTTATCAAAAAGATATTGTACACGTGGGATACTTGACAATATTTGCATTGTCTAAAATTATATTAGTTTATACAGGGTGTTCCAAATTAGAGGGGCTTACCAAACTCATTTTTTTTAATTAAACACCTTGTATATTTTTGCATATTCTTACTGACCGTTTAGTTGCCTCTACAAATTTTTTTTTGTTTTTAAAATTCCGTTGCGGCGCGGCGTTGCCAAGTTATTCCACTTTTTCAAACAAATTTGACATTTGCAGACGTTACTATTAAAACCTGCACAAGCCGTATTTCAACAAATTAAAACAAAATTTGAAGACGTTGTCAGATGGGGAAGACAGAGAAGACGCTACTGGTACGACCATGTAAAACGTATGAATGATGGCAGATTAGCTCGCACAGTTCTAGAAGGTAAACCAACAAACCGCTGACCACCGGGAAGACCCACGAAGAGATGGACAGCTGGCAGTCCACATCTCAGGAGAACTAACGGCTTGCATATACGAACAAACAGACCATTGAGATCTAACTAAAGAAGAAGAAGAAGAAGAAGAAAAAGAAGAAGGAGAAAATGAAGAAAACAAAAGTTTTTGTTAAGCTTTAGTCTTCTACTGCACCGATATTTTAAAGTTGAATTAGGTGAATTTGGTTATACAAAGCGCTTGTTGCAACGGTGATACTTTATTGTCTCATAACCCGATTTTTTTAATAGAACACCCTTTTATTTTTACATACTTGACTAGAGTTTACTGCGCTCTATAAATGTTATTAAATAATAGATGTACCTATATCCAACGGTTTTCGAGATAATTAAATTCTAACCAAAAAATCAAGTAATTTCTAGAAATACAGACACCGTAGGAGGCATTGACACCGTTCGTTTTTTGTTTTTTACAAGAATCAACTGTGCACATTGTTTCAACTCGTGTAAGAAATTTGTTTTTTATAAATTTTGAAATGGTAGAGTATCTAATTTCCCATTCCATACATCTTCAATCAAGGTTTGGTTTGCTTAACATTTGTTTACAAATTACTTAAAACAAGTTCTTAACGTTTTTAATTTGTAAACTTCATTGTGACATTTGTGTCTATTCAAATTAAAATTAGTTCTTTAAAGCAAAAACTAGGTTTCTCCTATGATCAGGTAGTTTCTGGAAATCCAGGTATCATAGGTATAGGGAGGGTATCGACACCTGTTTCTTGCTTCGAAAAAATTCAGTGTAAATACTTATTAAAAGTGCTTGAAATTGGTTTCAAATAAGTTTTAAGCAGAGGTCATTCTAACCACATCTTAGTTCAAAATTTAACATATAAAATTGAAGATTAGGCAACCTAACATTTTAAAATTTATAAAAATCAAATTTCTTACATGAATTGAAATAATGTGCGCAGTTGTTTCTTCTAAAAAACAAAAACAAACAGGTGTCAACGCCTCCTACGACGTCTGGATTTCTGGAAATTACCTGATTTTTGGCGAGAATCTAATTATCTCGAAAACCGTTGAATATAGGTGTAACCATTATTTAATAAAATGTATACAGCACAGAAAACTATCCAACTATGTAAAACTAAACAGCGAGTTTCATTTAAAAAAATCGAGTTATGATATATTAAGATTGTAAGTTTTTGCACCGTTGCAACAAGCGCTCTGTATAACCAAATTTAACTTTAAAATATCTGTGCAATAGTACATGATATTGACTAAAACGTAGCCAAAAATTTGTTTTAATCTGTTGAAATACGGCTTGTGCAGGTTTCATTAGTGACGTCTGCAAATGTCAAATTTGTTTGAGTAAGTGTAATAACTTGACAACGCCGCAACGGAACTTTAAAGCGAAAAAAACATTCATAGATGCAAGTTAACGGCCAATAAAAATGTACAAAATTTAACAGTGTTCAATTTAAAAAAACATAAGTGTGGTAAGCCCTTCTAATGTGGAACATCCTGTATAAATTAAAAATAATTTATGAATGTGCCAAAATTGTCAGGTAGTCCACGTATACAATATCTGTTTGATAATTTAAGTAACAAAGGAGTTATCAAAGAATTTCGCTACGTTGGGGCACCCAGTATAACCAGTTTCATTTTTAAGATAGTAAAAGATTTATTTAAACTACATTATTTTATTTATAAATTCTAAATATGAAAATTATAAACCAAACAAATAAATATAAAGTAATCTTAAACACTTTGTTTAATGCAAAATTAAAAACAGGTGATTTGCTAAATTTAAGCATTTACAAATTAAATTGTTCGCATTGTAATTCGGTTTATATAGGCCAGACAATTAGAAATTTTGATATTAGGTATAAAGAACACGTACGTTGTTACAAATACAAACACCCACATAAATCCAATTACGCTAAACACTTACTAGAACACAATCATTTAATGATATCTAATAACACTATAAAATTTGTACACTTTTGTGATGATAAACGTAAATTAGAAGTACTAGAAGCGTTTGAAATCCACAAACATTTAAACACTGTACCGGTAATGAATGAGCAAATTGATCTTTTAAATTCTTTTCTATTGGACATTTTTAAATAAGAAATCATATTATCTGCAGACGATTACCGAGATCAAGTCACCAAGTTCTATTGCTATAACAACACTAACTGTTTACTTTCTAATATAACCTTTGACAATGGCATGTAAACATGCCGAAATACGTATAAAGTTAAAATAAATGAATATTGTTGAAGTAATTAAGTATTTTAATATCTTTTCGATATTATTTTTCCCGTCCCCAGCGAATGCTGCGACGCTTTTAATGAGGTTACCATAAAATTCCGAAATTCCGTACTTAATATGTTTAAACAACACTTGTTTGTATTACTTACATTCAGCGAAAACAGTTTTATATCCGATTGTGCCAAATAACTAGATATTAAGCGTACGCTTGCTGCAAACCCTTTCTATTCTAATTTATTAAAGATTATCCAATTATTCTTAAGGCCGTGAATTTCCACTACTGGTGCGAAAGATGCATAGAAATACAACCCTGCAGTTACAACAGTTACAAACTTATTTATTAGGTATTTTTTTTGGTTTAATATTGGCAAATGCAGTCTCACGATAAAGTTGTTTGCAGAGCTAACGTCCGCAGCTTTTTAGCTCAGTTGATATTTAACATTTTCAATCGACTTAAACAAATTATCCATTTCACTGCACACAAAACTTCGGGCAAATCAGTACGACGTTCTTATTAATGTGAATTCGCTCATTGGGTCCTATAAAAATAAAAGACGTTAGTGGAAGATTTGGAATCATCACCTTTACATTGCAACCAAGGTCGTTCGGTCATATAAAGATCAGTAGGCTGTGGCTTTATAAAAACTATTTCGTCTGACACTATTTGATGTGACCTTGGTTTGTAATTAAATGAAATTAGGAGCAAAGTTTCACTGAGAAAGCACTTTTAATTTGTAAATTTTTTTAGACATTTCAAATTTACAAAACTTATCAAAAATTTCACCAATTTTCAAAATTTACAAACAGTTTTTGAAATTTCCAAATTTTGAATTTTCTAAATTAACTAAAATTTTGAAAAATTGTTACATTTTTGAATTTCTAAATTTGTCAATAACCTAAAAAAAATTAAATATTTTATATTTCCTAAAATTTCAAAAATTTTCAAAATACTTGTATCAAAATTCAAAAATTTTGATATACCATGCAAAAATTTTCAAAATTTTAAACATTCTAGAAATTGCCGATAATTTTGTACATTTTCAAAATTTTTAACAATTTGAAAATTTTCAAGTTTGCTAATTACTCTAAAGCTCTTAAAATTTTAAAAATTTGAAATGTTTTGAAGTTACTTATAATTTTCAAAACAATTTACAATGAAGCAAAAATTTAATTATGTCAAAAAACATTAAATTTAATATTTGATAATATTTCAAAAAACTTTAAACCACTTCTGTTTTCTTCAAATTGTCAGAAGTTTTAAAAAATCTAAATTTTAAAAATTTTAAAAATTTCGTTAAGTTCGAGGAAAGTCTCGGGGTCTGACAAATGTTTTGATCATACGATAACTATAAATTCTGTAAATTAATTAAATCTTTCAGTTTATAGTGTTGACCTTATAATTTCTTTTTTTACATTTTTAAATAAAAAATGCAGTTTTACCAACGCCGCATGATTTAGCTTACATGAATCCGTTGCTTTTGTCCTATTCTTTGTTTAAACCTACTATATTACTTTCCAATTGTCTGGAAGACAGCTTCAAGCTACTAAATTGGGACAACCTCGGCTTTAATATAAACGGAGAGCGACTGAGTAATCTGAGATTCGCAGACGACATCGTGCTCATATCCGATAACATGGAAGATATAAAGAAAATGACTAAGGATCTAAGAGAAGCTGCCGGTACTATAGGACTGAAAATGAACATCAACAAAACCAAAATAATGTCCAACAGAGAAGATGTAACCCCAATTGAAATTGAAGGTGACGAAAAAATAGAAATCGTCGAGGAATATATATATCTGGGACAACGAATATCACTCTCAGACGATTGTCAAATGAAAGAGGTAGAAAGAGGGATCCAGCTAGGGTGGGCTGCATATGGGAAGCTAAGACAGGTCTTCAGATCTAGCCTCCCACAACACCTAAAGACCAGAATTTTCAATCAATGCATACTCCCGATACTTACTTATGCATCGGAGACATGGCCGCTCACCGAAACAACAAGACATAAACTGCAAGTCACCCAGAGGAAGATGGAGAGATCTATGCTGGGAATACGCCTACAAGATATGAAACAAAATGAATGGATCAGAAACGAGACAAGGGTCGACGACGTCATCCAGAGAATTGCGAAGCTTAAGTGGCAATGGGCGGGGCAGTGTCATGAGATTACCGGATGAAAGATGGACAAGGAAGGTCACGGAATGGAGGCCGAGAACAGGGAAACGTAACCCAGACAGGCCACGATCCAGGTGGAGAGATGACATACAGAAACATGCTGGAAAACAATGGACGCGGAAAACCCAAAACCGCCAAGAATGGCATGAAGCGGGAGAGGCGTATATCCAGAAATGGAGTAATGAACGCTGAAAGTGATGATATTACTTTCCACTGTAGAGGTTGTTAACTCAGTCTTGTCATTTTTATAAGTTTTCTATTTTAGACGTTGGAGGTGCACTTGAAGGTGGTTTAGAGGAGTATTTTTTTTTTGAAACAGAAAGATCCTTGTCATCTCTATACATTGTCATTGTTTTCATTGTTAACATTTATGACTTCGGCAGTGAAAATTTGTAAGGCAGTAATAATCTCTTCAGAAATAATAAAAACTCGACTACATGGTATATCAAGAATTTCCTAATTTGTGCAAATTCTATTTGATCTTTAAACGGAAACTGATGTCGATGCGTAGAATTTTGAAGCGATAACAATACAAAATCCAAACGAACCGATGAAAATTTCGCATTCTTATTTCCTTTTGTAAAGTTTTCACTCGAACATGTGAAGCAGATTGCGGAAAACTTGGATACAGACGAACAAAGCTAGCAGTTTGCAAAAAGTTCAACTTGGAACTCATGTGCGTGGTGTAATTGAATTCTGGTAATAATTTGTTTATTTATGAAACTATCTAAACATAAATTTGTAGGGCAAAAATATTCATAAATAGTTGTAAAATTAACTATTGTGTTACATACGATGTGTGATGTCAACTTTTACTTTTTACTGTCTATTGCTACAGACTGAATGCAACAGTTGTAAAAAAATGTTTGCAGTCTTGTTCCTTCGTAGGAGCCTCTTAAAGTTTTGAAATTCTAATGTTGTGTATGTTCAATAGTCAAAATATATAAATAGAACAAAAGTTACCAGTAAAAGTAGTACTTTATCATCAGATTAATTCAGTAATCGCCAAAAAACTGCTTGAACTAAATTATAAAATTGAATTTGAAATTTCAAGAGATAAACATTAGTTGCAACTAGAAAACAGAAAATATTATAAAACCACTCAACTGTTTTAAAACGTGGGGTGGGGGGAAAGATGCCTACTTCAAAATAAATGCGCTCGGAAAAGAACCTTAGATTCGTATTCTACACATGTCGAATGGCCGATCTGCTCAAGGTCGATCTTCCTCCTAATCAATACATTTCAAAATATTAAAACAGTTTAACTAAAATTTTCAAAATTTTTTCTTTTTCTCTCGCAATTTGGAAAATTAGAAAAGTTTAAAAAATTACAAAATTGTTCAACATATTTAAATTTTCTTACATTCTTCAAGTTTTTTAAATTTCTTAAACATTTAAAAAAAGCAAAATTATTAAATTTTTGAAAAACATTCTTTATATTTAAAATTTTTTTCGAGAATTTAAATAAGATTCTAAATTTCCATAAAATTGTCCGAATTTTCAAAATATACTAAAAATTTTCAGAAATGCGAGGAAGGTCTCGTGGCGGTTGCCCGACAGCTTTTTCCATTTATAATAGTTTGCTACAAATTAGAAGATTAGATTAGAAGGTTGGGAAGGGCTTCAATTTATGCAAGTACTTTGACGTCACAAAGTAAGAAAAGTTTCTGCAAAGTTCAGACCCATTCGAGCGTTAGATTGTAGCTGTTAAAAGCAAAATTCTAATTACCAAATGGCGGAAAACGCAAAGAGGAACTAAAATTCAATTGCGTGGAAATAGTATTCAAGTTATACGAATTAAAGATAGAATAAGTAGCAGCTTGAATGTCGCTTAAAGTATACTTTAAACCAACGACAATTAATATAATGTCGTTGAGTTATAACGAGCAAAATTGCTGACTATGTATAATATGGAAACTGTAATGAAATTGGTGAAGTTTAAACAACTTGTGAAAAGGCAGAAATATTCCAGTTGCTTAGGTAAGAGCTAAAATAATGGTTATATTTTGAAGTTTTACAAAATTTTAATTATTCATTTTGATGGTTCTGTTGGCACTGCGAATTACATCAGTTTCGAAAGTTTTAATGAAATTTTAAAAACAAACTAGTGCATTTTCAATTAAAAGCATTAGTTTTAATAGTTCAGGAACATAGTTTAGTTGTAAAAATTGCATTTCTAATAGTTTGGAGATAACGACATCCGATAATTAAATTCTTTAGCTAACCCAAGTCCACTGCCATCAAGAAATTTTGAATCGGTCGATTTGCATTTCGGCTGTCTTGAGGGTCCGTCCCTAAGTATTCAGAAATCATTCGAGCTTGGTAAATTCTGTTTGGCGTGACGAAGATAGGCTAAAATGCGTATGCAAAGTACGGTTTACTAGTTAAGTGACGCGGTCAAGAGGTTTGATTACCAAGCTGCCAAAGACCAAACGTCGGAATGCAGAGCGGCAAGGTCGGAAAATCAATTTAAACTTCTCCCGTTTTATTGTGTTCAGTCGAAGGCTGTGTGATCTGAATCCCTTGACCGGGTTACGTGCAAACGATGGTACGAATTTGATTCGCTATTAACAGCCTTATCCTAATTTTAAGCTTTATTTGCTCTTGATAGCCATCAGTGTTGGGTATGATACTACTAAGTATCTAGACACAAAAGCTGATGTATCAGCGCAATTAGATACAGACACAGATATTTTACTAGTATTTAGAGACATTTCAGGTACTTTCAGAGTATCAAATCAAATCAGTTTTATTGATGCTAAGATACAGGTACTTAACGCGTCACTGCTAAGGAATATAAAGAATAAGTAAAATATTCTATAAATTAACAAAGCTCTGATCGAGATAATATTGAAATTTATAAAAACCTTTCTTCGTCAGATAACTTTTTATTTCTGATTTAAAGGTTTTACTATTTAGCTCTCTAAGGTGACTTAGCAATAAATTGTAAAGTTTAATTGCTAAGCCATTTAGACCATTTTTAGTTTTATCAAGTCTATGATATTCTCGGCATACATCTTGAAAAGTTCTTGTATAATGATGATGCTTTTGCTCGTGTGTTGTGAATTCTTCAAGATTATCTTTTATATATAACAAACAATGCAGGGTATACAACGATAGGTTGAAATTTTTAGATTAATAAATATGTGGCGAGCGTCATCACGGTATCCTATTCGTTCTATCACTCTAACGGCTAGCCTCCGTAGACCAAAAATTCTACTGGCAGCAGATACATGACCCCAAACTAATAAAGCATACGTCATTAAAAACTGACAAAAAGCAAAATAGGCTGTCAACAAATCTGCCGTAACGGAATCAACTAAATTGTGAAGACCATATATGTTGCTAGCTAGCTTTTTAGCAGTATAATTAATATGTTGATCCCAACTTAAAATTAGGTCTAAAACCTACTCAAGAATTTTCACCTTGTTTGGATTGTTTACATTTGTTAACTTTTTTGTACTTAAATAATTTTTTGCGTATTTGTTATATTCAAGGCGAAACTATTTTTAACTAAACCATTTTTCTGTTAATATTTGTGTCTCATTTATTGTATTAGATAAATTGTCGAGGTGCTTGTCAGACACCATAATTGTAGTGTCGTCCGCGAATAGGATAATATTCAAGCTAGAGTTCTGTTCGATATTAGCAATATCACTGAAGTATATAAAAAAAAAGTATAGGCCCTAAAATCGAGCCTTGTGGGACTCCATATATGATGGGCAACGAGTTAGATCTTTCATTGTTATATTTAACTATTTGCTGTCTTCCATGTAAGACTTGATTAAAACTAGGCTATTTCTAACTTGTAGTCTTGCAATTTATTTGATGGACTATGCAGTCGAAAGCGTTAGTCTGATCATAAAATATTGACAGTGCAATCGACTGCATAATCCACAAAATCCAGTATTGCTTTTGTCGTTGCGCAATTACTTCTGAGGCCAAACTGTTTATTTGTACAAATTTTGTTCGTCTCAAAGTAACTTACAATTCTAATTTTCATAATGGTTTCAAAAACTTTTGCAATAACTAAAATGAAAGATATAAGTCGATGATTAGATAAATCCTGCGGATTGCGCTTTTTGTACACTGCAACTACTCTGGACAGCTTTAAAACTGTAGAAAAAATTACTCCATCAAAGCAGCTGTTTATTAGTTTTGTTAGTGGTAAATAAATAATATTGATAACTGATTTGATGAGATTAGCATTGAACCCATTGTACGGTTGGCACGACAGCAGGCATTGGAAAACAAGGGTAACCGGGAGTGACAAATAAACAAATAGATTTCTGAATACCTCGTGTACTATTACTCTTGTACTTTGATACTGTTAATAAAGGTTGTTGTAACAAACGCTACATGGTGGCAGCGTAGCAGATCGTGAAAGTGATTTTTCTTGTCCTTGTAAATAAAGCAAGGAGAGAAAGTCATGCAAAACCCGCCTCAGAGTCAATCGCAAACGGCACCACTTTACCAAATTCCAGCACCAGAACCATTTTCGTTCAAAGCGCATGAATGGCAACAGTGGCAATTGAGGTTCATGAGGTTCAGAAGTACGTCGGGTCTTGATTTGAAACCACAAAAAGATCAGGTGAATTCTTTAATTCATTTGATGGGGCCACAAGCCGAAGCAATTAATCAATCCTTTAAGTTAACAAAGGCTGAATCAAATAAATTAAATATTATTTTGAAAAGATTCAAAACACATTTTGTGCTAACAAAGAACGTAATCCATGAGCGGTACTGTTTCTACACTCCTAAACAGGAGGAGGATAAGCATGTCAAACACTTCGTGACTGCACTGCATTCTCGTGCTCAACACTGTGGTTTTGCTGCCGGTTTCCTCGATGAAGCCATTTGAGACCAACTGGTAGTGGACTCAGAGACAAGAGGCTGTCAGAGAAGTTCCAGCTAGACTCGTCCTTTACCTTGGAAAAAGATGTTGCTGCTGCTATGCAGTGCGAAAGCTGTAAAGAAGCAACAAGAAACCTTTTGTGAGACAGCTGTTGTAGTTAACGCTATTCGGAATAAAACAAATCGGTTTAACAAAAGCTCATGTGTGAACAAAGGTTTCGGTAAAACTAAACACTTAAATGTAACTGCTTCTGCAAATTGTAGATGGTGTGGGCATTTGCAAGACCATACAAGGATTTCCTGTTCTGCTAAAAACGCTATTTGTGGAAGGCGCAAATTGTAGGGGCACTACGCGCGCATTTGCCTAAAAATATATGCCAAACTTGTATTGGTGTAATTCAACCATACTTAGATGACACAGACACGTTTGTGAGCGAAATAAACGCAAATCATATTAATCAGTTGTGGTACACAAAAATAAACATTTTTAATAAAGCAGTAATGGTTAAAGTAGACACGGGGGCCGATGTAAGTGTTCTACCTGAAAGAGTTTATCGTGTATCGTTTATCCAACATAAACTTTTAACTAATGATACTCTAATTACTGGGTCTGGCGGAGATCTTTGTCAGAAGCAAACCAGTGAGGAAAAAGTTTTACATCGTACCTGGTGCCAAGCAGATTTTGCTAAGTCGTCACGATTCTGAGAAGCTTGAACTCGTTCGTCGGCTATTTGAAATTAACGCGAACGACAAGAGTTTTAATCCACACTCAAAATTTGTTAATCTTTTCAGAGGCCTTGGAAATACCAAGCAGCTGTATCACAATTAATTAAAAAAGGATGCCGTCCCATTCGCTCTTATCGTAACTCGACGCGTTCCGTTACCCTTGAAAACGACCCTGAAAGAACTGGAGTCAATGTGTTCGAAAGGGATCATCGAATCGATTAATGAACCAAAAGCATGGTGTGCTCCTCTTTTATCCTTTCTGCTACGAACGATAACTGTATCGTTCGTAGCAGAAAGGATAGAAGAAGAGAAATGCAAAATATAATCTTTGACGCTCAACATAGAGCAAGTTCATTACCATAACTTCCTATTGGTCAACTTGTTTGGATCTCAGATCTTCGGCAGGAAGGAAGGGTTGAAGGTAAACATAGTTCACCCCGTTTGTACATCATCGAAAGTTAAAAGGGAACTTATAGAAGGAATCGTAATTTTTTTCATCCACTCCCAATTCATCAGGAAGTTAGCCCTGAAGATAATCTACATTCACCTGAAGTTGTACCTAGTGCAGAATATCAATTTGGGTCAGAAATAACACCTCAGGCGTCTACTCCTGAGGCACTTCGTCAAAGTCAGCGACAAGTTAGACCTCCTCGACGGTTGGATCTTTAAAGGGGAGATGTGCGGTGGGCACGTCAGTAGGCATTGGAGAACAATAGGGTAACCGGAAGTGACAGATAAATGAATAGATTTTTGAATACCTCAGGTACTATTACCCTTGTACTTTTATACTGTTAATAAAGGTTGTTGTAACAAACGCAACACCCATAAACATATTTGCTTGTGTTATTTTTAAGATTTTTCTATAAAAGTTACTTCCCCAAAGCTAAAATTGTTCTAATTTCCAAGAATTTTAATATTTTCAATGCTATCCAATGAAGTGCATGTATGAAGTTATTTCGTTTTGTAAATGAGCACTTGAATACATTACATTAATCTCGATTTAACTATTTAGTTTTTGACGCATGCCTCATAATTCATTGCAAAACCAATAAATCTTCTTTTGATTAACTGAATGTTTGGTGACAATTTTCTTTATCAGAATAGAACATTCAAATGCGTGCGTCAGAGATTCGTAAAACCTAGTAAACTTTGAATCTATACTAGACAATTTATAATCAATAAAAGATCAATCAGTTTGTTCTAGATCGCTATAAAATATGAGATACCCATTTTGCGCTAAGGGCCTAATAATATGCTTTGCTGAAATGTAATTTTTTACTCTGTTTGGAATTTCAATCATCAGACCTAGATGATCTGCTAAGTAATAGAACTTATTATATACGTATTATTAGCACATTTACATCCTGTTAGTAACACTCTTTAAAGGTAAGTCTATATTCCGTTTTTAAGATTTAGTGGTGTATAATTCTCATCATGGTTAACAATTTTTCTTATTTTATCATATTCCCAGCTGTAAAAGTAATTCCTGAGTTTAATTTTTAGTAAGTAGCACAGTTGCTCTATATTCGACAAGCTTTTACCTCTTTTAGCACGAGGTATATACAATACAGTCTATCCGTGGCTGCTGATGGTTAGTGTATATTGAATTTGGTCATAGATGTTCTTGCAGTTCTGTCTAGAGCTTAGAGTTCTGTTTCAGACCAGTTTAGAATGACAAAAGTGTAAATTAGCTTAGGGCTAGCTCAAGTATCGATGGCCTTTACGATGTCTTTTCCATTAAGGGGTGTTTTTAGTGGTGCGCACTCTAAGTAAATGATGATAATCCATGCCTATTTTTTGACGTTATCATTTCTAATTTTTATTTTTTCCTTTTCTTCTAGGTATATCTACTCGTTGTTCCCAGTGCGGGATTTTTTAACCTAAAGCACCAAGTAAGTAATAAATAAAATTCTGGGTTAAGCTGGATATTGTCGATTACTTCTTCTTTTTCTTCCTCTTGTTATAGGCCAATGGCCTGTTTAATACCCGCAACTAGTGAGGGTTCTGTGAGCTCTCTTTGCACGTATGCCTGGCAGGATGCTGGCCTTACCCGTCGAAAGGAGAAGAATTTCCACTAAATGGTTTACGATTGCTAAAGATGTTAACATGACAACCGGGACCGACGGCTTAAGGTGCCCTCCGAAGCACGGTTGGTTGCAGATATACCCCTATATTGGTCACCCATCCGATTGGGGACCAGAGCGAACAGTGCTTAACTTTGAATACCGTGTGACCGGCATCCGCAGTTCTCCGCCGTGCAAACAACTGTCGATTACTGTCTTATTGTATTTTGCACCATTCTACAGGACTGAAAGATAATGTTTTTTTGAATGGAAAATAATATTCTGAGCAAATTCTAGCTATGAGATGTAATTATTTGGATTTTACGAGGCAAGCCCACTAACTAAAATTACTATTGGTTTACATCAACTAATTTTGCATTGTATAATTGTTGCCATTTATTTTGCAAATTCGTATATTTTTCTATTTTATTATTATTGTGGCGGTAGCTCAGAGGTTGAGCGCTCAGTCTCTAACGCTGAAGGTCTAGGGTTCGATTCCCCGCCGATGCCATGCAGCAATAAAAATCTATACCGCAACCCGCCACTCACATTCCCCAATCCGGTGTAGGCAGCCGTGGGGTTTTAATGCCTGAAACCTTCTCTGGAATTTAGTCGTTCGTATTCGACGTTAAACTGTAGGTCCCCCGTACTCCCACCTTAGCGCTAAGAAGAGTACGTGGCAGAGAAGAGTGCCGGTGCCCAGCAGTGGGACGTAAAGGCTGATTACGTATTCTTTTTCATTCTCGGTCACTTGTACCAAGCTTAAATATCCAAGAAAGAACAGTTTAGTTTAGCCCGTGGATAAAAATAAACTAGTTATGTGGCAGGTTTAGAGTATCAATGTCTTCTGCATTACGATAAGTAAGCTTTCAAATATTTTTGCTTTCTTCAAGTAACTGGAGAATTTGTTTGTAACGACTCCTTCAACTGAGATGACTACCGAAGCAATACAGAGAGAGGTATGTTGCTAGATGTTTTTAATTTCGTTAGCCAAATTTCATTATTTATTTATTTTGTGGGATTCAGTTTGCACGAGGTTTTGGGTACGCGGTACAGCAAAATCAACAATAACACTTGTTTCATTGGTTTTATCAATGAGGACTATATCCGATCTATTGTAATCAACAGCTCTGTTGGGGATGAAAAGGCTGCTCCAATATAGAACGACATCGTTGGATTTCAGAACAGGATTCGGGAGGTATTATTTTAGAGTATGATGGTGGACCGTCAAGCAGTTTATGTTTGAAACTAGTTGCTGGTGAATAATTTCAGCAACCTGATTATGGCGTCCAAGGTAAGCATTGTTTGCAAGTTGTGGATAGCTAGCTGTGATATGATCGGTAGTCTTCTCAGGTAAGTTGCATTTCTTACAAACGCTCTTAATTATCATTCCTAAAACGTTTAGCTCGTAGTTTTAATAACGTTTTCCTAAACGAATACAATATATCCAGTATATATCCCATGTTATTATTATTAGTCTTATGGTTTTATCTCAATGTTTAAGCCGGTACATATCTGCCGCAGGAGATCATTTTAGTTCAACCCATGGCAAAGTGCGTTTGAACAATTAGACAAGTCTGCAGCCCAGCGGGTTTTTGCTTTTATGGGGTGACACCCGGTGGTAAAAATAATTGTTCAGCTTAGCTGAGTGTATAGGGATACATTTCTACCGTTGGTGGCGCTGCTATCGATGTCACAATGGCTGCGTTGTCCAGTAATAACTTCATTTATGTACACGTAGGCTTGGATGTAATACGCGAATTGCACGTGAATAGTTTAAAGTTTTTATATAAAATCTGAATATTTCTTCGAATTGTAGCATCACACGTAAGTAAAATAAAATATTAAAGCAATTATTAGTTAAAAAAACACCGTCCTCGAATAATTAATGTTGCCTAACCTACCATTACTAAACAATTTTCTAAAGTAACATTTTAATAGCCCGAATTCGTTTTTGATTTATTTAAGCTGGTTGACTACTAAATTCTTATTTTTCCGGATCATTGAAGATGAAATTTTTATCTTTAAAATCGCTCTTTGAGCATTTAGAAGCAAGCCCAAGTTCTCGATGTATTACTGAAGGGGAAGCTGTTCTTAATGCTAATCATATATTTACATGTGGAAGTGTGGAGCGCCGTGACAATTATATTAAATTACTCGCATTATGTTTAAAAACGAGTGCGCTAACCACAGATCCACATGAAGTAAATGCAAGTTTTGACTTCACCGCAGAGGTCAAAATTAAAGGCACTTCATGTACTTGCAAGGCGGGGCATGATTGGTGTTGTTGGTTTCCCCATTAATAACTTTAATTCGCATGCCTTGCGTCGGTCAACACTTTCCACAACACCTATTTTGTTTTCTAGTTCAACCAAACCACTTTTTGGTTTGGGAAAGGTATGAAAACTAAGCGATGGATTCGCGGCTTTTCGGCTATGGCATCCATACACACAACAATTTGTATTGGAAATTTTTTTTTTAGAACTTTCATTATTCATTTTACAACAGTGATATTAACAATACTCGTGTTAATACTTGTGTACGCGCGTATACCTGTTCTCAAATATTACTGTTCTTGGCGGCCATTACAGTAATTCAATTTATCAACACGGGTGGCGCTTTGGTTAAAAATTATCCCCTATAGCGACTATTTCTTTTACTGATACTACACTCGGTATGATGGCAACGTTTGACAGCTTTCCTATTCACGTTAGGCTTGTTATAATCAACCGTTTTATCAGTATTTATCCCAGCGAATGTGATGACCAGAAGACTTCAGAACCATTTCCGGTAAGTGCTTGTACTATTATTAATTGTTATAATATGCTCATTATTATTCTCTGATATCTCGGTTGCTGTAAAACCGGTGGTGTAAGATATATACGGACCTATTGGTCAAGCAAATTATCTACCGTAGGAATCTGTTAGCTCTATGACATGTGTGTAGTATTGCCGCTTTCTAAAGTTCTATGTATTATTAATTTCTTGACAATCATAAGTCGGTTAGACAACTGAGGAAAAATTCAATATGGAAACAAAAATAAGTTAGTATTCACACATTTATGATCGTAAGAAAAGTTCGTTGAATTAAACTCAAAAATAATTACTAATGCTTTTGTGTAAATAACCCTAAAGAATAATTATCATGCTGCCTCGGTTAACTTGTTTGAGTTTTAATGGTACAAACGTAATAAATTATGATTTTTAAACGCAGCGGAAGAAACCTTTCTACGTATTGGAACCAGGTACGTTTTCTTTTTAGTAGATTCGTTTAAATAATAAAGAGAAGGTTTAGAGTAAACACCGAATGAAAGTGTCATTGGAGCCCCTAGTCTCCTGGGTGTTTTGTTTAGATTTGGTTGACGGCGAATTGAAACCTCATCCAATCCGTGCATCTACAGATTTTTTTTGTTTAGGTTATGCAGGAAAGGTTTAGATTAAAGCAAATGTAGCCGTTATCTAAGCTGGTAATCTATTAATGTGTTAAGTTTCTGATTACTAGGTTAGCAAAAGAAAATTAGTAATACTATTTGAATTACATCCGGACAGATACGAAAGTTGTCTTTCCAATTTTCAAGCTTGATCTGGTTACTGCTAGTTTAAGCTAAATTATTCGATTTGGTTGTAAACTTCCAATTCCTTTAGCTGGTCTGATTGAAATCGACCACAAGTTTCCTTGACTGGACTTGACTGGATTGGACTGTCCCGATGGCTAAACTAGTCCGAGTTTTAGTTGATACAACTAAAACTGATTGCCCAAATCAATTACCTTGTTGGTCAGAGGAAGAGTGCTGACTAGAGTAGTTGTAGATTTTTGGTGGAGATAGTTGCGGAGTGTACGATTTTAAAGTTCGTACTCGTGTTGCTACAGCGCGCTCCTCAAATTTTATATAAATAAATGGAGAACCAAATTTCAACATAACCGCAATAGTGATATAAATACTAATATAATACTCTATAAAATCAATTGTTATTAATTTAAGTGATACATATCCAATTTAAATAAAATTTTACTATCAGGGTATTTCACTGATAAACAGGGAAACGTGTAAAGACATCGAAAATAATAAACAAAATTCATATAGACATTGATTTTAAAATGATTTAATTTCTAGATATAGAATTTTAAATATGGTGCTTAAAAATGCTTTATTTCTCAACCCTGAAATGACCACTCCGTATAAAACAAACATATTTGGCATGCAAATATACGAAGCGGAAGACTATGTGTTAAATGTGTTTTGTTCGCAATTATATGAGAGACGATAGAAATGGGCAAGCACTGGTATTGTTTTCTAAGCAACTTTTTTCTTAATCTATTTTCAAAAATTTTATTTAATAAATTTTATTCTTCAAGCAAAAATACACCAGAAAGGTGGGAATAACCTTAATAGTATGACTGTTGCTTTTGCAGTAGGCTGTACCTTTGTAAGGAACTGTTTTTAGGCCCATTTTTATAGAAACTTTTTCTGTAGCTTTGGTCTGTAGAATTTATCATAAAAGTTTGTACAAACTATTTTCGTATCTTCATATCTTTATCATCTTCTTCATAACAACTTGAATGTTTACAATAACTGAATTATCTCGAAAATCGTTGGATTTAGTTTTAACAGCAGTAGCTGTTTTGTGTGTATAGAGAATAAAACTTTTTAGCGAAAAGGTTTAAAAATACTACGAGGAAAGTTATTTAGGAAAGAACACCAATGCCGCCACTTCAGTTGTGTCTGTCTCTACACGCGTACCCAGTCTGGCAGTCGACAAAAAAATCATCCTGTAAAGATAAGGTGCGGAATTACTGTAGTAGAAGCATGCGCGTGCACATACACCCACGCTTACACACGTACGTACACGTACGTCCGCACATACACACACACAACGTGCTATTGCACAAGCTAACAACGCGCGCACAATCACACACGAATGCACGCACGTTTACATGCACATGCGCATGCGCACGCACATGTACACGCACACGCTCACAAACCCGCGCGCGCGCTTAAACACTAGACTTAATTTTGACGAATTATAAAACTAAACATCTAGATCAGTGGAAATGTAACATTTTCCTATTCATTCTTCGGTATTATTTAATGGACAACATTAATACATGAGAGTGCCGTATAGGAGAACAGTCTGCGTGACTCTGAAAACTAGTCTGATGGTTTCGTGTAATTTGAAATGCCAGATTACTACAATTTGGCATTAGTAAATATTTCCTTTGGTTTTGTTTTGTTCCCAAATCCGAGTATTGTTTGTAATAAAAAAAACGTATTATTTAAAAAAATAAGTATATTGTTGCAAAGAAAGTAAAGATTTTAATTATAGGTGGCATATACGGGGTATTGCAATTCAAAAAGCGAGAGGTGAGTCCAACATTAAGTTTTACTATTGAAAAGATGGGGCATCTAATACCACATGTTCACCGTTAAGTTTAATTATAAGCTCATATCGTATTACCAAAAACATATGTAGCAAGGCTTGGCCATGAATAACAAAACTAAAGTTGAAACTTTTTTCTTAAGTAGCAAACTCTCATTATTTTGCGAATAATTTTTCAGTTGACAAATAAACTTAGCGTTCACGCTTATACGATGTAATTCGTCGCTGAACACACTGTATACTCAAAATAAATTGATTATTTAGGTCAGGTAATGAAACAACAAGAAAAGTTTAACTCACTTTAATACACAATATATCGGAACGTATTGAGTTAGATACCAGTAGCGTAATACTTCTAATTAGTTCTACAATTTCATTCAAATATTGCCAAACCCTCAAAGTTAAAGCGACAAGTTTCAATTAACGCAGACAAGTTCATGTAATGAATACATAGATAGAGAAGTACATTTCGAAACTCCGTTTTAGTATATAACTCATCAGCCTTTCGCGCTTAAATAACGCCTGTGCGAATATTCGCAGTTTCCTTATAATTGGGTTCACACAATTATATGTTACTTGCTTATAATTTGCTAATTGTAAATTAAAACAATTTCGAACTTACAAGTGCATGTAGTAACAGTTAAATTAGACATACATGTGGCAAAGCATCTATATAGTAAATCCCTAACTGTCTCACTATAACAACACAACGGGGTCTTGCTTCCCGACAAAATTCATCACCATAATACGACGGTGGTCTCTTCCAACTCCCCTTAGTTTATTGATTGTTCACGGCAATCAATTACAATTGCTGCCACCGCTGTTGCTCTAATTTGGTTATTTATGGTTTAGTAACGATTAGCTTTTAAGTTGTAATAAAATGTTCCTTCAGACAAGACAGAAATTCTTTGTAATGTTTAGACTGGACGTTTCAAATGACAATGGAGGTCGACGTTGGAACAAATAAACACTGATATATTCTTTGTTTATTGTGATGAAATTAAAAATATTCTGCATGTTTAAAATACATTTTTGTTTGTCTATTACAGGTATGAAATACTATTACTAGAAGTATGGGTTATAGTTATAGCCGACTGATATTTTGTATATCTTAAACGAGTTTGTTAACTTGTTTAATGAACGTGTCAGCATTTTACGAAATCTTTTTTTAAAGAAAATGTATAGACAGGTTACATTTCTGCTATATGTTTATTGAAAATTTATATTGTAAAAACATTTCATCTATAACTGACATTTATGTACGCTTACCGACCAGCTATGAGCTAATCCGAGAAAAAGAAACCAAAAAGTGTCGTTTATGTAAACACATTAAGATTTGTTACATATTGAAAGATTTAAAATAATTGTTTCTTGTAAATTAAACACGCAGAACCCGTGGACTACCTTCCACCTTTTTTTTACTATATTCTTTTAAAAAATTAATAAATAAGCTATTTTAAGCTGTACACATGTACTTAATGCATGTACGATGACGTAACTTCGTGTAGCAGCCGCTAGGGGGAAAGAAATTATTCAAAACAAATTGGTTTAAATATTAAATCCAATAGTAAAATTAATGTAGTACAGAACTCGTGTCATGGAAAAGTTAGTTGAACTTTTACATATTCCCACATATTAAAAAGTGCAAGTTATAAATTACGCTAAGTAATGTCCGGTGATAAAGTTTAAAACTTAGAAATTGTTACGAAATACGTAAAGCTATGTCAGAACTCCAACACACATGGGTAATTCCTTAACATTCAACAACGTGTGGGAAATGCAATGTTTGCAATTAGAAGTTCAAGCAACTTTCGGGCACTTGCATTAGCTAGTAGAAGACAGTATGTAATAAACAAAAGACAGAAATTGTAATCCTTCGGAGGGGAAGAGTTTACCTCAAGAAGAACGTGAAAACTGCACGGCAGTTCGAGCTTACATCTTTAAAACGAAAAGTCAATTTTTTCTCGTACTCGCGAAATCGGTTTTGGTTATATTAAATTCAAAAACGAAGTTCATTGTTTAATACTTAATATAACTTAAATTTATGAAGAAAAATTCAGTCTATTTAAATTAATTTATTCGCTTCGTTAATAAAAGTACTTGTGCCAATTACCCACACAGGGGCGCACTCACTCGAATTCCGTCGGAGGGAAATTAAGGATTCTGTCACGTCAGAAAAGTCTAAAATAGTTGTACTAACATTTATTAGATTAACTAATTGGTATCTTGAGGAAATTGAAGTATAGATAATTAAATTAAAATATTTTCTCATTGGTCAAAACCTTATTTAATCATTCAGCGTTTAGTTCTAATTCATTTTCAATTTAAATTTAAGTCGCCGAGAGCAAATAGGCTTCTCATTGTGCTGTACAAACCAAATTCCTCCCTAATTATAAATAAACTATATTATATTTTACCTTATTTCTTTTGTTTTATTTTCAATTATTAGCTCTCTTTTTCAGGTCCCCTTAAGGGAAAATTATTTTATTATTTTATTTCTACTACGTTTTGGCGCTACGGGAGAAATCCCAAATAATCATAATACTAAAAATAATATTTCTATTAATTTGGTTTAAACAACTCCTTTAAAATTAAGTGCATATTTCAGGATCCTGTGTAGTTGACTAGATATAAGTTTCCAGTTCCAGGAGCAGTCCAGATTCTCGGCAATCGCACATAAAGTAAATTTAGTATTTTCAGATCTTTAGGAGTTTCAGAGGACAGAACCTAAATGTAACCTTACCTCCGGATTATTACATCCGGGTTATTACATTCGCCAATGCAGCCAATGTAGTTGCATTGGTGCCCAACTTCCAAGTTTCGTTTATAATAATAAAAGCAAATGTAATTAGAATAGGCCTAAGTATTCAATACTACAAAAATATTTAACATATTTTTGTAATTAGTCAGTGCACTGAACAAAGTTTACATTCAACATTAGTATTATAATTTAAAACTAAATGTTTATTATGTAATATACAGTTACTTATGCAAGAGCCTCTAATACTAAATGCAGTGTGTTAGTTGTTTTAGTAGCGCACTCATGAGAGTTTTGCTCCCCCCTTCCTTGAAATTAATCTATGTACATTATTACTACCAAATAGTACTGCAAAACTACATATTATTTTAGCAATAGTCTTCAATATATTACATAATATATACGTAGTCTTAGAATACAATACTAATGTTAAATATTAAATTTGTTTGGTGCACTCACTAATTTCCAAAATATATTAATATTTTTCCTTTATTGAATACATTTGCTTTTATTATTGCAACTAATATATACTGTCAACTTGGGCCCCTCCCAACCACGGGACACAATGCAATTGCATTGACTGCATTGGCGCAGTTACGCCACTGTGCAAACATTATACACATACGTTACAGTAATACGATATTATTTAAAAAAATTCATTTAAAAAACGTGGAGCGTAGGCCACGGGTTCTGCTAGTTTAAATTGAATGGGCTTGCGTTGTATACGAAAACATCTAATTGCTTGCTATATTTAAACACCGCCACCGTAGTAAAGTAAAAGGTTGGTGATGTACAAAATAACACTTGCGAACATTAAGAGCTTAGTAAAATTGTAAATTTGATTTTAAACGGTTGCATCTTTTTATTCTAACACTAGATGTTACTTTACTATATTAATTAACAACATTTACCCGTGTTTCGTTTTGTGGTGGTTAGTTCTTATTTTTTAAGAGTAGGAGCCATTTGTTGTGAGAGAGATGAGCGAAGCACTTTGTTTGGGTTTTTTATCCTTTCATTTATCATGGTTTTTAAAAAATATTTTTAATATAACCGTTTTAGCGCCAACATAATAGTGACTATGAGATACATTCTTTCTACACGAATAGGCTAGCTTACAGAAAACTGTATGGAGTAAGATTTTATAATAGTGAGCAGTCACAAACAAGGAGATAGGCAAGTTTCTCAAAACAACCGTGCTTTCTGTTTCAATGTTTTTCATTATTAATCATTTTCATAAGTTTCTAAGTTTTAGGGATTTTTTCATTTTTACAATAAACTTAAAGGTGATACAGATATATTCTTAGGAATATCGCCCTTGTGTGGGTCATCTATTTGGTATCCCTAGAAGACGAATTTGACTTTATTCTTCCCAGTTGAAAGTTGTTCCAATTGTCATTTAATACGTTTATACCGAGGTGTAAGCGAAAATTCCTGAATGAAAAACAAAAACATTGATAGAAATATCGTGCTTACACAGTTTAACTACTTTTTATTGGGCGCGGCCGTTTAGGCACAGCCGTTTGAGAGCAGAGACGATTCGGCGCAGGGACTTTTGGTCGCAGGGAATTTAGGCGCAGATGCGTTTGGCCTCAGATACGTTTGGGTTCAGGGACGTTTTGACACGAGCTATGTGGGCGCAGGGTCGTTTGAGCGCAAGCGTAATCTGTTGAATGTTAAGTAAGGCACAGTGAGACATTTTCAATTTTTCTGGGATAAAATTATTTTGTCAGAAAAGTTTTAAATGGTATTAAATAATTAAGTGGCTATTAAAATGTTGATTAGGTAAGGAAAAAGACAAAGTCCCAATTATTTTCTTTATTGCACAAAAACGTCCCTGAGCTAAAACGGCCCGCGCCAACTCGTCTCTGCGCCCTAAAGGTCTCAGCAGCCCAACGGTACTGCGTCCAAACGTCTCTGCACTTAAACGTTCCTGCGTCCAAACAGCAGCGTCAAAACGGCGGCGCTCAAACGGCAGCGCCAAAACCGCGGCGTCCAATAGGCCGCGCTCACACGTCCTAGACCAAGCATAGAATACGTATCTGAGTTTCTTTTTCCTGTGCGCTTGTATTGAAATGTGAACCCTTCTTGCGGTCTCTTATTTTTGACGGAGTTATGTGGTTTTATATCTGGTATTTCCTTGTTGAAAACAATATATATCAGTTGAAATCTGGAACTCGATTTCCATTGATTCTATACGTAATAACGACTCTATGTGTTCGACAATGAGATTATGGCTGTGTTAACATTTTATTCACTACACTGAAACTGTTTGGGGTTATCGCCGTTGGTCGATCTGCCATTCGATATATTGATATGCTATTGCACCTACATTTTTTCCATATGTTTTGCCAGTGTCGTTTTTGTGAACTAAAACACCAGGTTAAAAACAGGTAGATAAATTTAATAAAGTAATTTCAAAATACTACTTCTGTCTCAAATACAATACTGTTATGCTGTTATGATTATATTTATCCGCAAAATATTAAAAATTCTAAATTTTATCTCTTATCCGTCATAAAAGTTATTGCATTTTTTCTCGCAAAAATATAGCAAAGCTGTTTTATTAGAAAATTTTGATGCTCATATACATACGAATATTAATACCCATATTAAATTTCTTGCTGTCGTTAGCCATTCCATTGACGTTTCATTATACTCCTGATTCGAGATTAAACGATATAAAAATTCCAGCGCTTTCGGTTATTAAATCATTAACAAAGCTTTAGGATAGTTAGGCCGATGCCCTTTTTATACTATTGGTTAAATTTAGAACATAACCAAATTAAAGTCGTTTGTGAGGCATGCACAAATAAAAATTGAAATTTCATATTGCATTGTTACCCTTGTTGAACATTTTTGCAGTTTTTAGAGGATTTTCTGTTATTTGACTATTTAGTGCCTTTCGCGCATTTTATTATCAGCTTACTGCAAGTGCTGTGCATATGCGTTTTTTAAAATTTAAATTTGTAGCTTTGTTCCTGCCTCTTGTAAATAAATTAAAATTTATTTTCATTTAAACAAAATATTTCAATAATTTTTAACACGTAAAGCAAGTTTGTAAACTACGTTGCTACCTTAAACATAATATAAAAAAGTCTTTGTATTGTTTTCATGGCACACCAATTTTAATTTTGCGATTTATAAGAAAACTTTCAAAGAAAGCACAAAAAAATATAAAAACTTTAGTTTTTAGTATACAAAACTTTATATCAATTCTAAAAAAAGTTTAATTCTACATTTGACTGTGTTAAATAGTACTGGGTGTTCTATTTGATAGGAAAAGTTATTGACATTTGAAGTGTTGTAAAATAGACAGCAAATTATAAACACCCTGTAAATAATCTGTTGTTTTTAACATACCGCTGAATACTGTATAATGTGTTGATAATCTGTGCAAAACAGCGTAACGTAGACGTTCATACCTTAAATATTGTTTTATTATTATTAGTCAAGAAATGTCAAAATATTTTCAATAAAACTTTTGCTTTTGTCTATCCCTTTATGCCCCGAGGGCGTCGGTAATAAAACTAATAACTTAAAAACCGTTATTTGGAACATTATTGAATTTCAATACTTTTACACCTGTAAATAAATTATAAATATAAAAAGGTAATAATATACGGGGTGTTGTATTTGAAATAACTAACCTAAATACTGTACGGACGTAACTAAAAACCCAGCATACTTGATAAAAATTTTAGAATATGCAAAAGTTAATTATAAACAACTTCTGCATTTCAACTTTTTATTTTTAATATTACCAGAGCTATCAAAGAAGGTTCGGGAAAGATTAAACTACCCTGGATAATATATTCTTTGAGGCTTTCGCGGTTTCTCGAACTGTCAATATCACAATATACTTTCGGCTAAGACCGCGTCGTCATTTGGGAACTACACACAGCATAATCAAGTAAGGACCGACCTGTAGCTTGTCTGCCTTTACAAGCATTTGCTCTAGAAGTCTGAGCAATATTTGTTCATAGGCCCTGCCTGCCTAAACAAGGCCGTGGATTAGATTATTTGAACCTTGGGGCGGACAAGGATTTGCTCTAGAAGTCTGAGCAATATTTGTTCGTAGGCCCTGCCTGCCTAAACAGTAGTTTATTTAAACCTTGGGGCGGACAAGGATTTGATCTTAATGTATTTTGTTTTGCCAAGACAATAATACTTAATCGGTTTATGCCTGTTAGCTGTTTGTGAACCCATACAAACTAACGTTTCGCAAGACATTGCAGCTTGCATCAAGATAGATTTCTTGGTAAGTTTTCTTTGTTTGCACTGTATGCTGAATGGTACCTACAGATATGTGTCACCTGTAAATTAAAATTGTAAATGAGGACCTATTTTTATTTGTTTACATAAAATAATCTAAAGTACAAATTTTTTTACAAAGGAAACTCGTTCATCTAGTACCAACGCTTGTAATCGATGATTTCCTTTTATTGTTAGGATCCTATATACATTCTTTTTTTTGCTCCAACGATTGCTAACATATAAACGATAAATTGAATAAGAGCAATGGAGCATTTCACACGTTCTCTTCATGTAAAATACATGCCCGGTAGAATAAAGGATTTTTGACAAAGACAAAGCTTTACATATTACATGTAATAGTAAATAAGAGTGTACAGTACTTGACAATGCCGGTTTAGACGAGTAGCACTTTAGCACTTTAATTACATTATAAGTTCATAACTGACTTTGCAACATGACATGGCGCAGAAAACGATAACTATATTATGTGAAATACACACAGGATGTTTTTGAAATATACGCTATCCTTTTAGGAACGAATTCTACGACAAAAAAAGGTGTCTGACAACCGTCACGAAACCTTGCTCGCAATATTCGCAATCCGCTGCTTCAAATTCTTAAAAATGTTTCCTGTTCGATTTTAAATAGGACTAGCGGAACCAGTAGCCTACGCCCCACTCTTTTTGTGGTAATTTGTTTTTAGAACGTATTAAATAAGCTGTACCCACGTTTCTTTCAAATTGGACCCGTTCATTTATGTTTAAAATTTTAATTTTCACATTTGAAACTTTCCGAAAATGTTGTGTTATTTAATTTTGTCAGTGGTAACGTTATTAATGCATTCAGTTTCATATATTTTTTGAATATAAGCAAAGAGTCAGTGAGTATGAACATGCTTTCCGTAAATTCGTTTGTTTCCTAAAATAGTGAGCGTGCATATATGGCTCCGTTTTTCTTTTTGCATCTGTATGTATTTAGATTCTGTATAAGAAGATAATAGAAAGGCGAAACACTTCAAAAAACAACTCAATGTTCAATATAGCAATTAAAAAACTGTTGCATCTGAATGCTTATTTATTTATTTATTAATTTTGACTTAACCCGGCGCCGACTTGGACTTAAAGTCCAACTTCTTAATTTAAAGTGTATACAAAATAACGTAATAACGTTTTCGAAAATTGCAAACATTTTCGCAATATACAAGAATTTAAACATTTGTTTGAAGTTTTCAAACATTATTTGAATTTTAAAAATTTTCAAAATATCCAATGTTCAAAAAGTTTTAAAATTTAACGACGAAAAGGAAACACTTATAGGTATTTTCTCAGTGGGATTTCATTCCTATACTGGTTCCACTCTGATTTTAAAATCAAAATTTCTAGATATTTGAGAAAACAAAAAGTCGATGGTGGTCGACATGCGTAGAACAAAAACCAGAGCTTCTTTTACGAGCGCGTCTGTTTTAAACAGAACCCCTCCGCAGCACCTATTTTTGGCAAACGTTATCTGGTATTTTGTAATTGCGCTGAAAGCCATAAACGAAACATTTTTTGACATTTATTGAATTAAACTGTTCAGGTAAACAACCAAAAGCAAACATCTTATAAATCTAATTTTAATGTACGGTTTTTTATACTCATTTTACATGTCTATGCCGATTTTAAAGTAAAAATTTTAAAATTATTGAAAAACATAAAAATCGATAGTTGCGGTTCCCATTGGGTGATAAGTAGATAGCGCTTGCGCAGGTCAGCTATTTTAAATGCCTATAACACAAATCTGAGCTTTCTTTCGAGCGCGTCTATATTGAAGTAGAGCGCCCTTCCCCACCCCCTCATGTTTTGCAAAATATATCTAGTTTTACCTTGTACGATATTGTGTATTTTTTTTCAATGGAAGGTACTTTCTATACTCATTTGACATGTCCATATCGGTTTTGAAGCCAAAATTCCTAAATTTTTTAAAAGACGAAAAACCGATTGTGGAGCTTACCGGGGTGCTAGAAAGATCGCGATTCGCAGATCGGCTATTCTACATGCGTAACATACAAATTTGAATTTTTTGAAATTGTACTACAGCATTCCTCCCCCTCTTATTTTTTGGGGAAGTTATCTGGTTTTATGAAGTCTAGTATTTTGTAACTCAAACAATGTTCATCCGTCGCAAGCCACAAATTGATTTTTATAACAAATGATCGACGCTGTTTTAACAATTATTCAATTAAACTGTTATGGTAAACGAACGGCACGTCGTTTTTATACTCATTTAACATGACGTTGCCGAATGCCACCTTGAAGTCGAAATTACAATTTTTTGAAAAAGACAAATTGATACTGGGGGTTATTGGGCTGATGGTAGGAAGATTGCGCCTGCGATGATCGGTTGTTGTACATGCGTAGAATACAATTTTCAGCTTCTTGTTTAAGCTCGTCTATTGTAGTAGAGCATTTCTCCCCACCTTCTTATTTTGTGCTAGAATTATCTGCTTTTATGATGTCTGGTAATTTGTAATTGCAGATAATGATTAGCCGCTGCATTTAACACGTTTATAACGATTTTGATGTCTTACAAACTTGTTCTGACCACCAAATATACAACCCACTACATAATAAACGTAGTTGTAAGACGAAGACAAAATGGACTGACAATGAAATATAAGAGAAATATGTAGCCTGAATTACTTAACATTAATCTTCAACGCATTTTAATGCTGTTAAACTATGGAATTTACCATCGCTACAAAAACCAACAATTTTAAGACATGTTTAAATTGTTTCTGCAGCCAACGTAAACATACTTACTAACCTTACCTTACCCCGTGACACTACAGCGCTTGAAAAGCCCCGATCTCCCCGATGATTCTGGCCCATTCTTTTCTGTTCGGTGCTTCCTACCTCTATCGTCCCTAAGTCCATTTCCACATCTTCCAACTATCTTTTCCTGAAACGCCTCCTCCTTTTCTTTCTTTTAGGTCTTCCCGTGTGAAAACTCTCGTTGGTATCATATCCGAACTCGCTCTTCCTACGTGACCAAGCCATCTCAATCGTGTTCTTTTGACTTCTGTTACCAGATCTAGTTTTCCATACAGGTTTTCCAGTTCGGCGTTCGTTTGTATTCGCTATTCCCCAATAACATGTACTGCGCCAAATATTTTTTTGAAACCCGTTCTCTCTCAGGTGTTTAGTGTGGTTTCGTCCTGCTTTGTCAGGCACCAAATTTCTGCTCCGTACAGTACCACTCGTCGTCTTTCTCTTGGCATGACGATATATATTTTTTTTTGTTTACTTTAAGTCCCACACTTCTTCCAGTACGGTCCAGTTGTCAAAAACCTTAGTCAAATCTTTGGCTGTTCTACTGATCAAATCAATACCATCAGCATAGGCTAGATACTGCAACGTTCTGTTATATAATGTGCTTTCTGGGTTGAGCTCAACGTGTCGGATCACACACTCCAGGCTGATATTAAATAAAATTGTTACAGCGAGTCTCCCTGCCGTGATCCACTTTTGATGTTAAACTCTAATGATAGTTCTTCTTCTATTTTAATTTTACATTTACTGTGACTTCTCGCCGAGTTTATAAGTTTCATGATTATTCCCAGCTGGCCCATTATGTTGCACAGTTGGTTTCGAATTATACTATTGTATGTTCGTTTGTAGTCGATGAAAAGTAACGCCAATACTAAACTCATAACGTTTCTCTAGTAGACATCGTACTGTAACAATATGATCTGTTGTCGATCTGTTTCGGCGAAAGCTACATTGATAATCACCTAGGGTTTCTTGCGCATGTATGGTTCCAATCTTCTTGCTAATATTTTAGAGAATAGTGTATACTGTATAGGTTGTGCTAAACAACGAGATAACTCTATAATTGTTGCACTCTACGTTGTTCCTTTTTATGTGGATCGGGCACATTAGCGCAGTGTCCCAGTCTGTGGGAATTCCTTCCTCTTTCCACACTTTCACGATTAGTCCGTGAATTTGGTCATGTAGCATCTTGACACCATACTTTAACATTTCTGATTTGATTTCGTTTTCTTTCCGCGCTTTATTGTTCTTTAGGATTCTAATAGCTTCTTTCACTTGCCCTTTATCTGGCTCCGGTATTTGTGCTTCTGGACCGAAGAATATATAAAATACCATAAAAATTAATTTCACTAATAAACTTGAATACTTTATTTATAGACAACCTAAACAATCAAACATTACTATACCACACGATTCTTGTCATCATAAAACACATACATTAGCAGCATACAAGTTCATGATACATAGGGTTTTGACCGTCTCTTTAGATGAAATTAATGATCATAGAGAAATTTCAAGTATTAAACAACTTGTATATAGTAATGTTTATAATAATAAACTTATTGATACATTAATTAAAGAAAAAAATTATAAATTCTCTATTCAAACATTTATCCGAATACCCCAAGTTCATCCGATATAATTAAATATGCTTCAATCCCATAATTTGGTGACAAATCAGAAAAATTGCTGAAATTATAAATAAAATAAGTAAATATAAAGTAAGTTTTGAAACAACTAAAAACGTTTTAAACATTTTGTTTAATGCAAAATCAAAAACAGATGATTTGCGTAATATCAGATATTTACAAATTAAATTGTTCACATTGTAGTTCAGTTTATATAGAGCAGACAATTAAAAAATTTAATATTAGGTATAAAAAACACGTACCTAGCTACAAATACTAACACCCACATAAATTCAATTACGCTAAACGCTTACTAGAACACAATCATTTAGTGACATGTAATAACACTAAAAAATGTTTACACTTTTGTAATGATAAACGTAAATTAGATATACTATAAGCTTTTGAAATTCACAAACATTTAAAAACTGTACCGTTAATGAATGAGCAAATTGATCTCTTAAATTCACCTTTATTGGGCGTTTTGGAATAAGAAATCAAGTCATCTCCAGACGGTTACCGAGATCAAGTCACCAAGTTCAATTGCTATAACAACACTAACTGTTTACTTTTTAATATAACCTTTGACAATGGCATGTAAACATGTTAAAATACGTATAAGGTTAAAATAAATAAATATTGTTAAAGTAATAACGTTTTTTATGTACCTATAATCAATTAATTATTTGTGTTTCATTAATTAAAAAACGTTTTTCGAATTTGTACGGTACATTTTTCTACATTTTTTTATATAAACCTTACTTTTCGTTTCTACTGTTACATTTAGTATTTATTTGGCAGTTTAGTTTTATTTTCAATTGTATATAGCTTAGGGAGATTTAATTTAAATTAAAAAACGACTTCTACTTATTTTCCACAATGAAAGTGTTTCTTGTCAACGCAACAATATCTTTTTACGTTTTACCAGGTAAGCGGATCTCTATCTAACATAGTTTCGAACAAGGATTTGGCAAAAAAAAACAAAGACTCAACTTTTGGCGAAAAGCGTTCTTACACGACCGTAATTTAGGGTGTAGTCCTATTTTGACCGCAACAATCCCGCATAACTGCCGTCTCGTCCTGCAGATCTCTATTTGTCGCCTCAAGGGACGCTTATTTCGTAATTCCTAGACGGTTGTTAACATCAGAAGCCTGTACTACGGATAAGCATTAGGGTCAGCAGAATTCAAATAAGGGTCGTACGTAACCTCATTGATATTCGAAACCATTCCCATTACTATTTCAAATCGAGTTAAAACATGCGCTCATGTTCTATGATCGTTTCGATAAAAAACTAAACAGTGACCTGATTGCTAATGCAGTTAATTTAATAGTCTTCCATGGTTGCAGTTAAATAGAGTTTGGAAATAGTGACAATAATATTGTTTTTATACACATTACTTTATCAAATATTTTCATAGCGGTCTACAAATTTTGTTAATCAGCTTCATTATGTACTTCCACCTTCAGTTTTGTTGTAGTTTCATTAAACAAAAGTTCATTACCACCTCCTCAAACCCGCAATTTATTAAGTTATACTTACATATTACTGTCATAAAATTTTCATTGTTAGTGTATAACAGATAATTTGATATTTAAGAGCATACTTCTTCTCATCACACTACATTTGGACAATGGACAGCTTATTTATACTTTTGAGATTAACAACTTACCTGTGCACGAGCTTTAACTACTGTTGGTACAACTGCTAAAATATACTACAACTTCTCGGTCTAAGTTTCTTCGCTGTGCCTACGGCTCTTTAGGGAAAGAAATTATTGTACATGTATTTTTACCGTACACGTGCTAATGCTTTTTCACCTCAATAGAGTAAAAACGCAACTATAAAAATTTTTTACAAAAAAGAAAATTTCTACTGTTTCCGTAACATTCGATTTTACAATAATGTACTTAAAACAAATTAGTATTATGAAAAATGTGTTAATCTTATTTATACCACTATTAAGTCAATTTTCACACCATTTATCAACAATTTTAACACATTTCCAATTTCCTTTAATCCAATTTTATGCTATTAAACCATTTACATGTTGTAACAACACTTCAAAGCATATAACTTGAATCATTAGTTCTCTATGTTACAGGAAGATTTAACTGTCAAGCGTATTAAACTAACTGTCCACTTGCACAGATGAGTAAATAGCAAATGGACACCACTTTACAAATAGACAAAGGAAATGTGCTACACACGATCTAGTTAAAACTACCAATATGGTCTAAATATCTCAAAATATTTTAATGTAAATATATTAAAAATATTTTTACTTTGATTTTAAGGATAACCTAAAGATTTAGCAAAAGTTTATATTTTATTTACCTTTGATAACTAACAATTTGAAGTAAACGAAAAGTTTTCAAATTTTTCAGGATGACTTCATTGTATAATAAATTTCATAGCATATTCTGTTTAAAATAATCTTGTGGACAATTTTTAGCTTCTCGACTATCTACACGTTAATACGGTTCCATAATAACTTTTTTGAAAACAATGCACAAACCAAATTAGTGATGTAAAAGGTTGTGTAATCTAAAACTTGTCTAGAATAAAATCATACCTTACAACCAAATAATAATTATTCATCTTAAAACAAACTAAGATATTTGTCATTTTAAGTTGCAATTTCATTTTTTAAATTTTGTTAAATTTTTCAATGTTGATGAAATGTTGTTTCTGTTCTGCTGTGGTTATTATGGTAATTTGTTTTGTCATAAGGCAAATTAATTTTTCAAATCTTAAAAATTTTTTAAAGTTCATTCATTAAATAAGCGGTATAAAGTGGCAAGTTTAAAAATCAAAGAGTTAGTTTCTAACTGCTACAAAAAAATGTGTTTCATGATTAAACTATACTGAAACATTAAGTGCTGTGTCTGTAATTTTTCGGTATATACGCAGATTTTATGTCAAATAGAAGCTGTGGTTTTGTTTGTAATTATTTTTAGATCTAAAAACTGTCGTACACAGCATAGTAAAATTAAGTTTTGAAAATTTGAAACCGCCAAACAGTAAAAGACGGAAACAGACGTCAAATTTTTTAAATTATTTTCTTCAAAAGAGTTTACAATCGCAAATTTTTGTTGACAAAATAAGTATTTTACTCTAAATCATCTTTTGGAATATGCAAAGAATTAATTAGAATACAAGTTGTTTATTTTGTCGCTGCAACAAAGGCAAAACCGACATCGAGACATGCCCGACGTCCGTGTTTGTTCAAGGTTTTTAATTTTATTTTATTTTAAAGTATGATGATGGTATTATTGTATAGTCGTAAATACATACCCATTTAATACTCTGTATTGTATCTATAATTATATTATTTTAAATTGAAAAACATACTTATGATTTTTTAATTTAAATCTTTACTGCCTCTTGAAGCAAATATAAGACTCTTCTTCTTCTTCTTCCTTTGACTAGGGATATCTCCCTGTTTGTCTGGCCTGTTATTCCGCCGACGAAGAGATCCAGCTTTCTATCCATCTTCTCGGTGGTCGTCCTGGGGGTCTTCTCCCAGTTGGTATATTTGTTTTGCATATATTTGCTAATCTCTGTGCTCCCATTCGTTCCACATGGTTGTTCCATTCCTTCTTCCTATCTTTTATCCATTTCACTACGTCTTCCATCTCGCAGTGTTACGCCTAATATTTATCTTAAAACTCGCATCTCTGTTGTTGCTTTGGTCTCTGCACGCGTTTTGTTAGCATAGGTTAAAATTGGACGGACCATTGATTTACATATTTGCACTTTGCTTTCTACACGCATGTATTTGTTACGCCAAATTGTATTATTCAGGCAGCCTGCTATTTGCGTGGCCTTCGTCGCTTGTTTCCGTCCCTCATTTATTAAATTTCTAGTACTTGACACTTCAATTCCTAAATAGTCGAAAGTCATCACCTGCTCTATTATTGTTCCTTCGTGTTCTAACTTACACCTTATAGGTTCTTTGGATATAACCATTGCTTTAGTTTTTGCTTTCGATATTTCCATGTTATACAGTTTTCCAGTTTGACTGAGCTTGTGTAGTAATCTTTGCAGATTGTCTTCATTGTTGGCTATCAGTACAGCGTCATCTGCATAACACAGTACACTGATGTTTTTATTTCCCATTCTGTAGCCTTCGCTATTCTTCAGTGCTTCTCTATGAACTTGTTCATAATCAGATTGAAGAGAAAGGGGCTGAGAAAATCTCCTTGTCATATAACTGTTTTTATATGTATGGATTGTGTGACTCCTTTTGCAGTAATTATTTTTGTCGTGTTGTCTGAGTTTATATCATTTATCACATTTGTTATTTGTGATGATATGCTTTCTTCATTTAAAATATTCAGAATGTCGTTTTTCTAACTCTGTCCAAAACTTTTGTGAAGTCTACGAAGCATAAGTACACAGGTTTATTATATTCTATGGATTTTTCAATGAGTTGTCTTAGGATGATGCATCCAGGGTACTTCTGTTCTTTCGAAATCCTTGTTGTTCTTCTGCTATAGGTATTTTACCTTGTAGGTAGTTGTGCAAGATGGATGTGAATAATTTGAGTGATGAATTCAATAGTGTGATACCGCGAAAATTGCCAGGATTTCTTCTGTCCCCTTCTTGAATATTGGTACAGTGAGACTATCTTTCCACTCTGTGGGTACATTGCCTTCATGCAGTATTTTATTAAGCAATTTTTGGATACAGGCATTCAAGGTATCTCCGTCATATTTAAGTAGTTTATTATAAATTTCATCTGGGCCTGGAGATTTTCGGTTTTTTAGTTTAACTATTGATTTTTTAATTTCATCTTCTATGATGTTTAATACCTCGTCGTTTAAGTTATTGTTAAGTTCCTCATCTTCTCTATGTTCTTGGTACAGTGTTTTAAATTATTGGACCCATTGTTCTTTTTCTATATTGTTGATTCGCAGGCATTCGTTTATTTCTTTTTTCTGGTTTTGTAGCATCCTCCATATTTTTCTCTGTTAGCCGTATAGGTCATGTTCCATATCCTTCGTGTATTTTTCCCAGTAGTTTAATTTTATTCTTTTTATTTCCTGGTTAACTCTGCTTCTTGTGTGCACATATATAGCACGTTCTTAATATAAAGACGATTTCATTAAATCACAATCATTGCATTTAAAAACGCTAAAAATTGACACAACACTATCAGTTATGTCAACAGCAACATAACTGCACACTGATATATTACACAACAAATATAGTATAACCACCGAAAACAAAGTGCGAGTATATAAAACATGCGTGAGACCTATACTACCGCACGCAGCAGAAACACGTAGCAGAACAACAGCGAAGTCAAAACAGATAATGAGATCTACAGGGATGAAAGCGTTGCGAGCTATCTCCAGACTCACCCTCTGGGGTAGAGTTAAAAGTTGTTAAATCCGGGAAAGATTAAAGACATCATTAGGTGGGTGAGACCTAGAAACCGACATTGACAAGATCGCATTAAAAGAATGGGTGAAGAACGATAAGCAAAATAAGCCAAAAACACAAACCCCAACACAAAACAAACAGCAGGAAGAAAAAGATGACGTAAATGCTAAACATCCATCTCCTAATAAGGATAAGACATTACCCCTAAACCAATACAAGACAAAAATAATCAACGGGACATAGTCCTATATTACGAAGAAGAAGAAGAAGAAGAAAAACTTTAAAAGAATTCCGCATTTGAAGTCCGCCAAATGTACTAGCCCTCCTGTTCTGGCCTCATTAGAAATTTGAATATTGTAAAAACAAAGTACGTTTGTAATAATAATGGAAAAGTTTAGAACTCTGACATTGTTTCAATTAAGCTTTTGAGTTAATTACTACCGTTTGAAACAATTTTTAGGGCGTTATAATAGAACACACCAGTGTTGAATCTTAGCATCCGCAATAAGCACCAGATCCCGCAAATAAGTCACTATACCGAAGAAAGCAATTTAATTTTATATTGAACGACCACAAGTTGAAAATTTTTTGAAGTTTATTAAAATATTCCGATAAAGAGGAAAAATCCAGTTTAGGTATCTGGTTTTACTAAGTTTTTTCAGTTTTGTGTCGAACACAGCTATCAAAATTTTGGTAGAGCAATGCCTATAAAAATACTTATCAACCAACAAAGTTTAATAAGGCAAGATGTACGATACTTTCTGCAAGGAAGTGATAACGCGATATTTTAACTTGATGCATGTTGTATGCATGTCACGGTATATTTGACGTTGTGTCACCTTAACTGTAATATTCTGTTTTTATTCTAAATTAATGTGACGAACTTGAAGGGCTCAATGCTCCTTAATACTTTATGAAAGGTTTAGTATTTCATAGTTTTATCAAACTAACTTTGCTTTGTTAGACATAAAACCCGAAATATGTTTTTGTCGAAACCTGCTAGGTAAACAATATTTATAATTTTTTAGGGGTTTGTATAAAAATTTAAATTCTAAATAAATACCTCTTCGTCTTAATCAATTTTTGCTTCTTTTACCCTGCGGTGTGCCAAGGCGTATGTCTTACTTTTTATTTCTTATAAAAAGCCTTCCATTCTTGGTTTTCAATCTTTGCCTAATTTCGTCGTTTTTTATTTGGGTTCTGCGTGTCACTTCTTCTGCCCTTCTTAGAAACCTTATCTCTATTGCTTGTATTCTGTTCCTGTACCGTAAAGCCGGTATGTATACTGCCCGAAATACACTTAACAGAGTCTATTCGAACACTTCTGTTTTATTTATGAGCCGATTATGAAGTGCATAATATTGCCTAGCTGCTGCTTCAACTCTGGCGTTTACGTCATTATTGAACTTTCTATTTTTCGACTCAATTGTAGCCAGATATTTGAAATTAGACACTTGTTCTATTTTTCTATCTTTTCAGACTACTACTATCGCTTTAGTTTTTTTTTACAATTTTCATCTTTGATAGTTCTTCATTCCAGATTTTTAATTTTTATTCCATTTTTGTTCTGAGTTGGCGTTCAACACTAAATCTTCCGCAAAAGCCAGGTCTGCGATATGCACAGGTTGCATTCTGCTATATTCAAGTTGGTACTTTCTGCTTTAAAGTTTACTTTTTTATTACTTCGTCCATAACTATCACAAAAAATAGAAAACTTAAAATTTCTCTTTGCTCTACGCCCAGGGTCGTGTTAAATTCTCTGCTTTCTATGTTCCCTGTTTCAACATAATTTTTGGCGTGAAATAAAAACTTCTTATCGCCTTTATTAATTCATTACTTTTTTTTTTCTTTTTTAAAACTTCCCATACCTTCCCTTGAAATACTATTAAAGGCCTTTTCAAGATCAATAAAGCATAGGTATAAACGATTGTTCAATTCCAGCACCTTCTCCATTATCTATCTTACCGTGAATACCAAGTCTTGCGTGCTTCAATTTGGCCTAAAGCCGCATTGCTCGTCTTCTAGTTGCTGTTTTGCTTTCTTTCGTTACCTATTTTTTTAAATTATTTTGTATACTTTACCTACTATACTTAGTAAGTAGATTTCCCGGTAATTTTCACATTCTTTATTGCGTTTCATCAGAATTGGGACAATAACGGCTACTTCCCAATCTTTAGGGATATTTTTATGTTTTCCAGGCAACCGATAGTGTTTTTCTTAATAGTTCTTCTCCCTTTTTCCATAAATTTTAACAATTCTGCATATATCTCGTTACGTCCTGCAGCTTTTCCAAGTTTGAGCTTCTTCACAGCTTCTTTGCTTTTATATCATTGTATCTATCTGTCTCTGCGTTATTGTCTTTTACTGGTTACAATTGTTCTTTAATAGATTTGATTTTCTATTTCCCGTCCTTTAATAACTTTGCAGAACAGTGTTTGATTTTTTTATAATTGTTATTCCATACTCTCTCGGAATTATTCTCATGCTACGGCTCTAGTTTAAAGCATGGTTTCCTTTGTCAACCTTCTTTGCTATTGGTACTTCTTGTAGGCCTCACTGCTACCAGAGTTTAAGTATTTTTTTAAACCTGCTTCTTCCTTTTAACCGCACTGACACTTCCTCTGTCGACACCGTGTTTGATTTCCGTTCGAGTCTATTTTTACGACCCCACATGTTATCTTTGCAGATCGTCTTACTATGTCTTTAAAAGGCTGTCTAATCCGTTTCTTCATCTCTTACTCTCCGTTTTATTTCTTCAGCTACCTTCTCCGTATATTTCTCTAGCACTATTTCATCTCTTAATTTGAAACGTTAAAACGAGTAATTTGTAGTTTTATCAAACTATCTTTGCTTTGCTGAGCACAGAGCTCGAAGTATGTTAAACAAAACCTGGTAGTTAAACAATTTTTTATAATTTTTGCACGGGTTTGTATAAACATTTAAATTTTAAATGAAAACTCGAAAAATGCATATGTGGTAAACCAAATTGATAAATAACTTTCATTCAGGGCCTAGTTTGTAAACACAACACACAGAGCTCATACTTGGGTATATTGTCATTTACTTCAACTAATGTTTCCAAGAACCAGTGATATTCTCTATAGCTTAATTAAAAACAAACTCAGTTATTGATTTTTGAATATTAAATACAGACAAACGGTGATTCCGTTCAAGTTTGTATTAATTATTTTTCGGTTTGAATAAAATTCAAAATGTTCGGCGAGTTCTCTGAAATTATTACAAACGAACATTAGTTTCTCCAATACTCATATTTGCAATAAAACCGGATAAGGGGGTATAGTTCACTCTTCAAAGTTCAAACAAGAACTTTTAATATTTTTGACTACGTAACCTTTTTTTTTGGGTGACAATCGGCTGCAACAGGAACTACTGCCACTTTTGAAATGAGCACTACGATGTAAAAAAATTCGGGAGGAAAACAACATTAACGAACTAGATTTATATTAAATTGTAAAGATCACGAACTGACAATGCAATTATTTTAACAACCCAATATAAGAGTTTGTTAGAGGTCAATACAAAGCAATGTAAGGTCACCACAAGTATTCATAAAAACTCGAAGCCAACGATTTTGATCTTTGTTAATAAATTAGGCTATACCCATTGCCTATTATTACTTAAAATCACAATTCTATCTTAGTCTTTAAATACTTATCAACTTTCACAAAATAAATTAATCAAATATTATATAAATACCCAAAATACATAGTGAAAAGCTTAGGCTTATTAATCCAGTATTTTGTATAACTCTACTTGCAAATTAATTGACAAATTATACGAGTAGCAGAGATACTTAGAAATTGTGATGGCAACGGGACGGGTTTAATTATTCGGATATGTTTCCTCAAGTACTGAGTAAATAGTCAACATTTGTATTAATATTCTGTTCATCGATTGTAATCGGAGTCCTCGCATAAGATTAGGTTATTTAAACTATATAGTAAGTACAAACAGAATCGATACGAGTTATATTTCAAAACAGCCTCTGAAATGATTTTATACAAGCTTCTTTTATTTACATTTTGATTTTACAACTATTAAAATATCTTTCTAAATTACAGCAATTTTTCACTAAGGTTTCTTATCGGAAATGCCTTCTACACCTTTTAGTCGACTGTACAGAACACGTCGACATCAAATAATTACTAATGGCAAGAAAATCCGAAACGAGTTTAAAGGAATTTGCTTGGCGAAACCAACCATTTGTTACGTGACCTCACAACCTCAAACAGCCAGGGTTTTCTAGTTCTACTAAAAATTGCCTTTAAAGCTTGAAACATGAACTGCCAAGTTTCTCAGTTGTGGAGAAAATACTGGTGAATATGGATTTGTTTTTGCAAAGCTTGCATTATCTGATTTTTTGTAAGTTTACTACTTTATAACTATATAGAACATAGCTAAAAATTAATTTGCTTTACTAATTACCGAACCTTTGCATCTCAAAATTTGAATATTATATCCGGTCTCTTCCATCTGTTTCAGCAATAGGTGAGTTCGGGGTATGCTCTTAGATCTGTACACAACTTATTTATTATTTTATTAGCAGTATTTAGACCAAATGTTTATGTAACGGTCACGTAGGGCGACGAGGCACTTGTTTTCAATAACTTGCTTAGGGCGTAGCCAACGAGCTCAGCTAGTTTTATATTATTTCTCAAAATTGTAATTGAAGGTTTAATATTGTTCAGTTGTAAAAATCTATATCTAAAAATAATGTTGTGAGTTTAAAAACCAAAGAAATTATTTTTTTAATATATAGAAACAAACTTGTACAATGATAAATAAATACAAATAAACTATAATGCTACTTATAGCAGGATTCCCATAGCTGATTGTAACTCCTCAGCATATACAGTGCTTTTCAGGATCTATTAAAGATAATATTAACTGAAATACGTGTTCTCTGAGCTAAGTAGCTAAGTTAATACGCTATATTTCAGAAAAACCGTTGTTTAAGTTAAGTCGCAACATATCTAAGATTGTAATAAGGTAAAAGAATGTTTAAAAAAGTGATATCAAATAATAGATAAAAATTGTGACTAAAGTAGGACATAGATTAAAAGCAATCTATGTTTACGGTTTATCTAAATAAGCTAAAAAAGCAATCTTTTTTACTTATTATAAACTAACAGCTTTTAAAAGGATGAGGCATACAATCAGGCACTGAATGTTTATCTAACTTGTTTATAAGAAAAAGGTTGTCAGTACTCTGAACCGAGTTATTTCAATAATACTGCTTACTATACTGGCTACAATTTTCCCTTCCTGGTTCTTACTGGCCACACCTTGACAGCTAACTATATCTGTAGTTGAATGATATGGTTAGATATTTTTGTTTTGTGTGTAAAACAAGGAAAAAGTAAAATTCTGTTTTTACAAAATACTAGTCAATACTAGTTGTGCGACTGCTTGAAATGTTAAATGCTGTGACTGACATGTTTTCTGTGTTTAGCTTATCTAATCTAATGTATAAACGCGAATAATGTCTAAACTTTGGACTATATAAAAATAGATCTTTGGACGCTGTAAGTAAGCGCTATAAACGTATAATGCATTCCGCCAGTTAATTTTTCTGTGCACATAAGAAACAGAGATCACTTCTTAAGTAGCACGCTTTGCTTGTCTAATTCTAATTAGTGGAATGCCAACGCATTTTGTTTCTTAACAAACACATCATTCAATGTTTCTGTAAACACCAACCTTTATTTTTCAATCCCCCATTGTTAAGTACATCTGACATCATAAACATTTTTTTTGATAAAAAAAGATACGTGTGCGTACAAAATTTTAATTTTTCTATAAAATAACAACATCAGTCAAGTTTACAAAATATCCGTAATGTAGGAATTCATAAACATTCCTTGATTCAAAAGTTTTGAGACACAGTTACAGAAAAATTATAGTAATCGCAAATTAATGTATAAAATTGTCTGTACACACAACTCCTAACTGCAGCTGATTTTATAGCTAATATTAAATTTCTTTGGTAAGCGCGTCTTAAACTTAGCAATAAAGTAGCAGAACGCTTTTCTATTTTATTGCTAACATATTTCTTTGTTCAGCTCGTCTTAAGAACTTTACAATAACACAGCAGAACCCGTGGACTACGCCACACGCTTTTCTGAGCAAAAAAATTGCTAATTGCGGCTGATTATATTGCTAATATGACATTTCTTTGTTATCCGCGTCTTAAACTTTACAATAACGTAACAAAACCCGTAGAATATGCTATACGCTTTTTTACAAGCAATTGCTAACTGCGGCTTATTTTATTGCTAATATGATATTTCTTTGTTAGACGCGTCTTAAACTTTACAATAACCTGTTGACTACGCCACACCTTAATCTTTACGAAAAGTTGTTAACTGCGGCTGATTTTATTGTTAATATGATATTTCTTTGTTAAGCGCATCTTAAACTTTACAAAAACAGCAGAAATAGTGGACTATATCGCACGCTCTTTTTCACAAACAATTACTAACTGCGGCTGATTTTACTGCTAACATGCTTTTTTTTACAAACAATTGCTAACTGCGGTTGAATTTATTGCTAATATGAAATTACTTTGTAAGGAGCGTCTTAAACCTTACAATAACGTAACAAACCCCTAGACTACGCTACACGCTTTTTTACAAACAATTGCTAACTGCGGCTGATTTTATTGCTAATGTGGTATTTCTTTGTTAACCGCATCTTCAATTTTACAACAACATAGCAAAAATCGAACTAAGCCGCACGCTTTTCTTCACAAACAATTACTAACAGCGGCTGATTTTATTGCTGACATGATATTTCTTTGTTAAGCCCGTCCTAAACTTTACGATAACATAGCAGAACCCGTGGACTACGCCACACAATTTTTATTTACGAACATTGCTAATTGCGGCTAATTTTATTGTTAATATGATATTGCTTTGTTAAACGCGTCTTAAACTTTACAATAACACAACAAAACCCGTAGACTACGTCACACGCTTTTTTTACAAGCAGTTGCTAACTGCAGCTGATCTCATGGCTAATATGATATTTCTTTGTTAAGCGCATCTTAAACCTTACAGTAACATCACAGAAATTGTGAACTACGCCGCACGCCTTTTTTCACAAACGATTGCTAACTGTAGCTAATTTTATTGCTAATAATATATTTTTTTGTTAAGCGCCTCTTAAACTTTACAATAAAATAGCAGAACTCGTGGACCATGTCACACGCTTTTCTTTATAAGTAATTACTAGCAAATTTATTAGAAGATAAACATATATAAATATAATTTATATATTCCGTTGGTATCGCAGCTTCATGGCACCTATTGCAATGCTTGCTTGTTACATAAACATTGAAACCCGTAACATGATGAATAAGGTGCATCGAGAATGTTACTGAATACGTCGCCACTAAACGTTGAGATAGAAGGATCTGGATTTATTATAAACCCGCTGCGCTACCTGTTTTATTTGATTAGTTATTGCTAACAAGAAAAACAGAAGGCATAGCATCGGAATTACTTTTATCCGACTCCGCGTTTAGTGGCCAGAGGGCCCCACTACTAAAAGCCACATATTTATGCGTCCATTATATAAGACGCGTATTTGTTGGTACAGCGGACCGCTACAGTTTTCGTTAATGATACCTACTTTATTCGCCTCTTCATTGTTACCGAAAACTACACAGGGCATAGCCTACGGCTATTTATGTTATTCAGTAACCATTCCACATTACTAAACGTTTAGTGGCGAGGGGTCCTACCTACTAAGAGTCACAAATTTACGCGTTCATTATATAAGGCGCATACTTCTTGGTACGGCGGGGCGCTATAGTTTTCGATAAATATTAAAAAAAATTAATGTTTACGGTTTGTGGGTATGATTGAGACACACTTTTTCTTCTTCTTCTTCTTCTTCTTCTTCTTTTATATAGGTTCTAAGCCTGTTTTTCTTCACGCGTTATGGTGTGTCGATCGATGATGACTGCCAGCTTTCTGCCCATCGTTTTGGTGGTCTTCCAACTTCTCGTTTACCTCTAGGTTTTTGATCTCGTGCTATGCGTATAAGGCGGTTGGTTTCTGCTCTGTCTACATGACTGTTCCATTCTTTTCTTCGTGTCTTACTGAATTTTACAATATCTATTACATCACATTGCTCCCTTATGTCTTGATTTCTCATTCTGTCCATTCTGGTTTTTCCTAGTATAGTTCTTAATGTATTCATTTCGGCTGTTCTTAGTAGCTGCTTAGTTTTCTTTGTATCAGCGCGTGTCTCTATCCCATATGTCAAAATAGGTCGTACAAGTGTTTTATATATTTTTGTTTTGCTGTTTGTCGTTAAATATTTGTTCCGCCATGTCACGTCCCTCAGATATCCAGACACTCTTGCTCCATGCGCTGCTTGGTTTCTTACTTCCTTATATAGGTTACGGTCGCTCGATATTCCTGCACCTAGGTATTTGAAGTACATAACTTGCTCTATCATTTTTCGGTCAATCTCTAATTTACAGCGAATCGGTTCTTTAGCTAAAGAACACTTTTTCGATAGTTGGTATTTCTACGCCAGACTCCTCGGGGAACACACCTATTGAATTACGGATCCTTTCCATCGGCCTACAATTTTACTTACGGCAAGATCAGGAACAGATTAGTACCAAAAACTCTAGAAAAGAATGCAGGTCAAAACATGCAAACGATGGCGTGTGCGAAGATAATAATAAATAACTCAAATCAGATTTAAAAAATGCATTGCAGCTCGGGACATGTTGTTTCATTACAACACAAAAAAGTGGGACAAAAAATCTGTTTACCACTGTGATTATACAACTCTTAATGTCGGTGCTTTCCTATAAAAGTTGTCAGACAACCGTGCCGATTGCACTAAAGAGTGGTTTAAAAATCTTTTAAAACTGAGATGATTCTGATCACATCTATAAATTTTAATTTTGTAGGTGTCGAGTATAGACTTGAGGGTGGTATGAAATTTTTTTTTTAAATGGGATGATTGTCGTCATTTATAAAAATATTATTTCCTTAAAGTTTGCGATGCACTTAAGTTTTTTAAAGATTGGTTTCAAAAAGACCATCGTCGTTATTTTTACAAAGTATAAAGATGCGCCCGGGTGTTGCACACTTAGATGCACATTAAGGTAAAACTATACCTGAATGTATAGTTTATATAAACTCGAAGGACCATCAAGAACACATTAAATTAATAATAAACCTTCTTGAATATATTTATTTATTTACAAATATTGAAACAAACACTAATAATTTGCACAGTCAAGAATGACTGTTAACACTCTCACATCTGGTGGTTGAATGCCTTCTTGGTATTTCACATTTGCGTCTAGCCCCTTGTCTTACAGCCGATCATACCTCACATGACTTGCGCACCTCCTCTGCATGCAGCTGAAATGTGAGTAAACCACAACACCGTAGTGGCTGGCGCAGATGGATATGCGGGTGTGTTCGGTCGTGCTGATTTTTTACTGCATAAAGTAGTTGCGGGGTCGAATCTCAATCAATCAATCAATCAATTTATTCAGATTTGTACATTAGAAGTACTTATCCTTGTCAAGAGGCAAGTTGAGATAAAATATAATAAAAGTAAATTATAATATAAACATTTGAAAACACAAGAACGTTAACAAATTCAACAATATTACATTTGACGTTCACTTACATGTTAAAATGGTATGTGTTCGACAGTGTAATGAACTCTTCACTTTTATATAAAGGATGTTCAACTAGACAGTTTTTAACTTTTAATAACAGGAGTTTTACGGGTAGCTGCTTAACTGCTAAAGGAAGTGCATTATAGTACCTAACTGAGAGGTGTTGAAAATGATTTTTAGTTTTGGTTAATCTGCAGTGTGGTAAATAAAGATCTTCCCTTTGTCTTGTATTATAGTTGTGAATGTCAGAGACTGTACTTAAGGCGTCGATACGTTTAATTACGTACTCTACGCACCTGTAAACAAAGAACGATGGTAAAGTGAGAATTTAAAACTTTATAAACAGTGGTTTACATGATGTCCGTTGATCAACATTTGCTATAATTCTTACTGCCTTCTTCTGCAATGTAAAAATTCTTTCGCTGTCTGCGCTGTGACCCCAAAGTAATAATCCATAGCTCAGTACCGAGTGGAAATGGGCATGGTACACTGTAGTTAGTACGTCTTCAGATACTTCTTTTTGAAGCATTCGTAACATATATATTTTTGCCGAAAGTTTTTGAGCTACTTCTTCTACTTGTCTATTCCATGTTAACTTTCCGTCTAGGTGTAAACCTAGAAATTTTTCTGAAATGTTATCTTCTTCTGTTGTAAGTGATTTGCTCAGTGTAAAGTATAAGTGGGAGGTTTTACCTTCGTTAAGTTTGAGTCCATTTACAGTAAACCATTTCTTTGCTTCTTCCTCACTGGCTTCTCGCAGTTCTTCGTGCCTTAGATGGTCGTTATTTGCTTTTCGTATCAGTGTGGTGTCGTCTGCATAGACGTATGGAGTTGCCATGGTTATATTCGCCGAGAAATCATTGGTGTAGATTATAAACAGTATTGGACCCAATATCGACCCTTGGGGAATTCCCATATTTGTTACTTCAGGTTTCGATCTGCTGGTGTTGTAGTACACAAATTGTTCCCTGGATCTTAGGAAACTGGATATCAGTTATAACTGATTACCTCTAACACCGTAGTAATCAAGTTTGTCTATTAATATACTGTGGTTAATGCAGTCGAACGCCTTGGACAGATCAAGAAAAGTTGCCGACGTTGTAGTTCCCTCTTCGAAACCCTTTAAAACTCCTTCTACCACATCTGTAACTGCGCTGATTGTTGATTTATTTCTTCTGTAGCCGTACTGTTTGTCGGTAAATAAAAAATTTCTTTCAAAATAACTTACAATTCTTGTGCAAATTGCCCTTTCAAAAACTTTTGATAAGATTGGAGTTATGGAAATCGGCCTGTAATTGGCCGGTTCTTTCTTGCTGCCTTTTTTGTGTACTGGTATGACTTTCGATTGTTTAAGCTGAGTGGGGAAATAGCCCTCCTGAAAACATTTATTTATGGTTGTGTGCAAAGGGTACGATATTAAGTTTGCACTTACTTTTAGACTTAAACTAGACATTTCATAAGTATCTCTTGATTTACTATTACTTAGCGTGAAAATTATAGATTCAATTTCTTGTGGCGTGACAGGTGATAAAAATAGTGATTTATCGGCCACACCCCTGTGTATTCTAAGTAATTCATTTGGAGAAATATTATACGTGTTTGGTGTTGTATTAACTACGTTCTTTACTGCATCTGAAAAATAATTTTGAAAATCATCAGCCTTGATTGAGGGTTCTTCATTTTGCCGTTTGTTACCCTTTAAATCATTAACAATCTTCCACAATGCGCTGGATTTGTTTACAGAATTTTTAATTACATTGCAGTGATGTCGTTTTTTTGCCTGGGTAATTTTATATTTGTATGCAACTTTGTGGTTTTTATACATATGGTGTACCTCTGGATTTTCAGTGTTTCTTCTTAATGTGTCTAATAGGTGGAGAGTGTGCCTGTCTCTCGCGATATCTTCCGTAAACCAGCAATTAATTTGTTGTGTCTGTCGTCGGCTTTTAAGAGTTTTTTGTGGAAGGAACTTTCTTCAAATAAATTTTTATAGATGTTAAAAAACCAGTTAAAGCATTGTTCGGCGCCTTGTGTTTGTTCAATATAACTCCAGTCTACACATTGTAATTTTTTCTGAAATAAATCAATGCCTTTTTTTGTCTTGTGTTGTAATTGCTCCAATTCGGCGGAGATCTTGATTTGTAGGCATGTGTTTTAAAAATATAACGGCTTACTTCAACTCCTTGTGGCCACAGTGACGGATTCAAAATTTGTTCTTCCATGTCTTCATCAACCGCCACTTTGAATGAATTGTACGTTCCCCAGTTATTTACTTGTTGTACAACCACCTTTTTACCTTCAAGTTTCGATTCTAAATCTGTTTGTAAATTTAATGCACTATAACCGGTATCATACTTGGATACAAAAAACCAACTTTCCTTCGTCGCTACCAAACTCACTGCTTCCTCATTATTTCCTATTATTTTCTTATATTTACCAAAATGTTGATATGAGTCATTGTTTTGTTTCGTCAGGTTATAAACACTTTGGACCGCACTATTTACTTGTTGCAATGTTATCGCATTGTTTACATTTTTTGGTGCCTTATCACCTGGCACACTTGCAGGTTGTTTTGATTCAAAAACAGCTGTGATTTTAGGTTTGTTGCTTTGCTGTTTGCTGTTTGGCATTTTTGACATGTGCCTGTAAGTTTGCTTTAGTTGATCTTTGAATACTAGATGTCGTCTGGGAATCTTCCACTACAGTTGTACTTGATGGAAACTTCTTCACCAACGTACTCAATAAATCAATCTGGCTTTTTAAAAAACTAACATTATCTGTTAGATTATCTATCAAATTGTCCTTCTCCTTCAATAGCTTCTTTAAATAATTAATTTCTAGTTCACTTGCCTCTTCAGTTTTCATTTCCATGACTGTTGCATTGCTTTCGAACGAGTTATTCAGATCACTGTCACTTTCATTTCCACTTTTTTCATCAAATTCGTCCTGATTTACGTTACAACAATTTATATGTTCTTCGTCGATTTTTATAACCCACTTTAGGTATTTAATACATCCGGGATGCATAACTGCACTGCATTTTATACATTTCAAACCATTTACTGGAATGTTATGGCACTTTTTACATTTTTTGGTCTGTACGTTTTCACTTTCACCTACTGCGTCCGCCATCTTATTAGAATCTCGGTTGGAACCAAAATTTTTTTTTATTCTATAGTTTTTTTTTTTAAAACACTGTTCTTGCGTTTTGCTGTTAACGCGAGGTTATTTGTTAAGAGCAGTTATATTTTTAAAGAACAAATACGAAGACAAATTTGCATTCACTCACTGATTGACGGCATACTAAATTACTAACACTCAAGTCTGGTAATAAATTAAAAAAAAAAGGATTTGTTGTTTTCTATTGAATGCAATTTATTAAAAAATTAAAAAATCGGCTTTAACAATGCAAATCTCGATGTAAATATCACACTCGCACATATGCTAGCCCTATTACATGATATTGCGCAATTCATGATCGACACTAATACAAGGGGCTAGACGCTAGTGTATTTTACACCCCCAAGAAAGGTCCGTCACAATGTTGCCAAGTATATTCTTACAAACTATGTTGCCAGTTATGTCGCATGTAGTGAACACTGGAAATGATTCAAATAAGTTGCTTAAAAGAAGAATAGTTCTTGTCATTTTTATACAATTTCAATTTAAAAGTTCGAGAATAGATGCTGGTGTTGCTTTAAAAATATGATGTTTCTCAACATCTTTATAAACTTTCAATTTGTAGAAGTTGGGAGTGTACCCGAAAGTATTTTACATAAGTGGTTTTGATTTTTTAGTTTTTAAAAATTATGATTTGTGTTGCTTTGCCAAACAGGATGATTCTAGTCATTTTTATAAATTTTATTTATTTAGGTTTTGCGGTGCGTTTGAGGGGTTGCTCGGTTTTTACTCGAAGGCTTTGAAACCGCATAAATTATCTTCCTTTCGCTATACTTCGTAAAGCAAGTAAATTAAAAGTTGTGTAATCGTTTTCAGTATATGCCAATGATAAGTAGTTTTATTATACGGTGATTATAGACGGCTTTTACTACTTTTTACCGAAAAGAGAAGTCTACCTACTCACAGAATTATGCTAAAAGTTTTCAACATTTCATATAAATAAGAGTGGATTTATTCTAAAGAATGGTAGGGTTTGACAAAATTTGTTAAAATGTTCAATGGCAATTTATTAATACAAGTGTTTAAAGTATTTACATTTCGCCGCTTATAAAACTATTGCAGTTATAGGTAAATCGCAAATAGATATACGAAGATCCCCAGACAAGCCAGCCCAGGCTATAAAATTTAGATATAATTACTGTGGACTGACTTTACGTATAATATTCAGCTACTTTAAATATCTCTTAAATACCTTCACCGTCGATATACTTAAAAATTAATTTTACTCAATAATAACCACGAATGTTCAAGTAGCGTAATAATAGTAAATCGGAAAAGAAAATAGCTGGAACAATTTGATGTGACTGTTACCATGTTTCTAATAACCACAGTTTTCTGTCCAAAATCGGTCTTACAATAATTCCTGCTTTTATTGTAGTATTATAAATTAGAAAATAATAATCGTTTAATGGCTGGGTAAGTGCGTTCTGGTATGGCGCTGTATTAGCTTTTAGAAATTCGTAAATGCAGCAGTAGACGATAGCCAACACAAATAACTAATTTCCTGAATCTCCACTTATCTGAAGTACATGTAAATATTTTTCGTTTTAAGAGTAATGCGAGTTATGTGGAAAGAACACAAATAGTAAGTTTCCTAAACGTATATATTAGCCCACTTAACCTCAACCTAAAAGAAAAATTTTGTAATATATTTAAAAAGAAAATGTTTTTCAAAAATGTAGTAATTTAAAACATTTTCGGTAACGTTCCGTTACTGTTGTCAATAATGCAGATGCCATGTTATTTAATTATCGAATTTTTTATCAACCACGATGAAAATAGCAAAGCATGGAAATTGAAACGCGATTATGCTAGATCTTTGGTACCGCAGTAGGTACTCATCGATTCGTGACTTATCACTTCCAGAGGCTAAACTTAATGGGTTATGAAGAATCGAGCTTTTAGTGCAAGATAAACAAACGACGTTCGCACATTCGAATTTATGGAACGGACTGTGTTTGTAATGGACAGTAAATACGATGCTTTCGTCTGATCATCAATAGAAATTTCATCAAACTATAAAATATGTTAAATTCTTGAAGCGTTTTGGTTAATATTTATAAATAGGCAGTTTTGACGTACTGTTATTTTCGATACCCTCATTTTAAACTAACCCTGCAAGGTGCTGCACTTGTCTATCGCATGCGTATGGCGTAGCATTAGCAGCTTTCGCATTTTCTTCTCGCGAAAGAATTATTTAGTATGCTACTTGTCCTAATAAATAAAAAAATTAAAGGAGATTAGTCATATAAACGTCATTAAGGACTTGGATTTCATTATTTACATAAGGAATTGTTTCACCCACAATCAATTCATCTTAGTGATTCGAAAATAATGCGAGGTGCTTTCAACTAATAGTTAGAACGTGTCTTGGTGCTTGTGCACCGTATAATTACCAAACATTATTTTAAAACAGTGAATTAATAAATTGTTAAAGATTAATATAATTCAATGCGTTTTACATTAGCCCCCGATACCTAACCGCACGGCGCTTTATAGCAAGGATAGGACATCTAGTTATTAATGCACCTAAATGTTGATCGTGTTGAAATTGTACGACAATCTAAGATCATTAGTAGGTATGCATACTTTTGAAATGAAACTTCTTTGCCGACAGGAGTAACCACGCAAATACGAGATGGAAGTAATGGAGCGGAAGTAATGAGACGGAAACAATGTGGCGGAGGTGAGGACGCCTAAATGCAAACTGAAGCGACAGACAAACAACTCTTAATAAGCCTATTTTGTTGCTTGTCCAAGCCTAAGCTACGAACATCCATGTAGTGAGAGATATGATTTTTAATATATTTGATTGTAGATTAAATTACTTTCGAATTGTGTAATTCATTTCTACAAAAATAAGGAAATGTATAAAAGATGAGTATATGAAAATAAATTAGAAATTGATGTAATTGCTATGTCACTTTGGTACACGGTAAAAGTCGTTTTCTTCGCAAAAACGACGCAAATAATTAGAACGGTTATACAGGTGAAGGTTATAAATATTAGCATTATTTTATCTTTTGAATGTATTTTACATTTTTTAGGTCCTACAAGTATTTTAGGTGGGTGTGTTACGCTCCATATCTCCGGAACGGCTGGACCGATTTTGATGTGCTTTGGAATGAGGGGGTATATCAAAAATTCACCGACAAAATAAGCTTTTAAAAAAAACGAAACCGGAAGCGGAAGTTAGACATGTTTTTTTGGTAGCATTTTTTTCAGAAACTAAATTTTAGAAATTTTAATAGTGGAGATTAAAGAAGACCTTAGGACAAATCAAACGATTTTTTACCGAACTCTCTAGCTTTAAAATGGCGGCCGCTACGAATTTTTGAACATTTCGACTTTAACGCCCATTTACTCAAAAACCAGTTATCTGATTGGAATCAACTACATCTTGTTTGCTAGCCCTTTAAGGGTACTATACCATGAAATATAATTAATTTTGAAAATATAAAAACGATCGCAATGACATCACTCCAAAATTTTGGAATTTTTCAAAAAAATATTTCTCAAAAACTGCCCACACGTTTTCGTTTAAACTTTTTAAGCTGTAGAGCTGAGAATCTTCTACAATTTATTTTTTTGCGCAATGCTATAATTTCACTGTGACGCCCTCTGTGAATTTTTGAATATTGAAAATTGGTACCCTTTTATTTATTTAACGGGGGGCAATAAAATATTTCTGTTAAAGCAATATAGCTCATCATTGATAGCAAAATCCGAATATCATAATATTTTTTTGATACTTTAATATTTAGGGGGGCTACTGTTCCCCCCCCCCCCCCCCCCCCCCAACATTTTCGCTACAACATTAAAAAATTGATTTTTTCTTTTGTTTGCTCTAGGAGAATCTTTTTACAAAAAATCAAAAAATCGAATTTTTTGCCCCTTAATAATCTTTTTGTCCTTGGAAGAATTTCACATACTTTCTACAGCAGTTGTATTCTTGTACTAATCGTTTAATGTTCAGTGTAGGCTAACTTTTTTATTTTAATAGATAGACTCGCAAACCCAAGAGCAAAGTTGTAGGGCAAATTCTTCTCGATTGTTTTTAAGAAAAAAACTTGAGTTTCCAATTTTAATATGGCGGCCACGGTAAAAAATACCTTTTTCTTTAAATGGAAACGTGGCATTTTGGCTTTAAAATCAGAAAGGTTTTGAAATTCTTTTTTTTTTTTTTTTTTTTTTTTTTTTTTTAAATCAACAACCGTACGCTGTTTAATATATTAAAACTGGTCACACTGACCAACCATTAATTTTCCTATGGTAAATCTTAAAAGTATAAGGTAAGTATACTTAGGTACATCCAGTGACGTCCTAGGTTTAGAGATAACTGGTACAAATACGCTTACATAGTTCTCAATTGCTCACTGTGCTCTGCTTTTAATCGCACAAACACTACACTAACTCGAATGGCTTGATCCTCTTCAGCCTGCGGACTATATGTTGATTGTCCAATAGTCGAAGAGCTTCCACATTGACATGCTGATGAAGTCTAGCTTCGTGCTTCTCTGCAAATCTTCTAATCTCATCCTTGACAAAGGGAATGCCAAGATCACGATGAATATCCTTATTGCGTACATACCATGGCGCGTTTACCATGTTACGCAGTACTTTGTTTTGGAACGTTTGAATGGTCTTGATGTTGGACTCTCTGGTACAGCCCCATAGCTGTATACCATATAGCCAGATAGGTTTGAGGATCTGGTTATAAATAAGAATTTTATGCTGTATTGGCAACTTAGAGTCCCTACCCAGGAGCCAATAGTGCTGTTTATATTTAATGCCTAGTTCTGTCCTTTTCTTCTTAACATGTTCCTTCCATCGCATCTTCGCATCTAGGGTCATCCCTAGATATTTGGCCGAGTTTTCAAATGGGACAACAGTGCCATTAATATTGATGGACGGTGGATCAACCACTCTTTTATTGGTGAAATTGATATGGCTGGACTTCAGCTCATTCAATTTAATTTTTCCTTTGTTAGTCCATTCAACTATTCTGTCACAAGCTCTTTGCAATTTTTCTGTGGAGTTTCCTGCGTTTTGTCCTACTGCAAGCAAGGCTGTGTCATCAGCGAAGGTAGCTGTAGTAATTTCTGGCATCTCTGGGATGTCATTGGTGTAGAGCAGGTACAACACTGGTCCAAGTACACTACCCTGGGGCACACCCGCAAGAATTTCTTTGAGTTCCGAGTATTCATCTTCCTGTTTAATACGAAAAAGTCTGTCAGAAATATAAGATGTTAGAATTTCAACATACTGTTTCGGTAGAGTCTTGTTCAATTTATGGATCAATCCTTCATGCCAGACCTTGTCGAACGCTTGAGCTACGTCGAGAAGGACAGCGGAGCACACCTGTTTTTCTTCTAAGGCCTTTTCTATTACATCCACGATCCGGTGTACTTGATCTATCGTAGAATGTTTCTGCCTGAAGCCAAACTGGTAGTCTGGAATCAGCTTATTATCCTCTATTAGAATTCTCAGCCTTTTGAGAAACAGTTTCTCGAAAAGTTTGGAGATGATCGGGAGCAATGATATGGGTCTATAGGATTTCACATCATGAGGAGGTTTACCGGGTTTTGGTAACATTATTACTTCCGCTACTTTCCAAATGGAGGGGACATGCTTCAATCTAAATGCCGCATTGAAGAGGTAAGTAAGCATAACTATACCCTTCCTGGGCAGTTGTTTCAAAATCTCACCTGTGATCAAATCGAATCCTGGAGCTTTTCTTGGATTCAAATTGGTCTTGATCTCTTTTGCTATCTCCTTTGGTGTAACTAGAGTAATTTCTTCTGAGCGATGATTTTCTGAAACGTCAAGTGTGGTTTGTACTTGCATCTGATTAGGCTGGAAGGTCTCTGCTAGATGGTCAGCGAGAATTTTAGCTTTTTGTTTATTATCCCTAGCCCAGGGCCCATTATCTTTCCTTATTGGGGGAATGGAGGTTGCTGGCTTTCTAATTTTTTTGGTGGCTTTCCAAAGTGAGTAGTCCGTTTTCTCATCTGCTGTTAAATCTTGTAAGTAAGAAGCGAGAGATTCTTCTTTAAGCTTCTGGATTTCTCTTTTAAGCCTTTGTGTCTTATTATTCAGGATGGTTTTGTCATTTGGATCTCTTGACTGTTGCCATCTTCTTCTAGCACTTCGTTTTTCCTTGACTAGTTCCCTAATTTCAACTGGGTAGTTAACTCCCTTACTTATATGGGTAATTTCTCTAGTATTATTAAAAGCTGCGACTTGAACTAGCCTAGTAAACTTCTCAGTCTCTTTGTCTAACTGCTCGGTTGTTCTTAGACAGACGTTTAGGTTAATGCTCTTTTGAAGGTCAATTCTAAAGCTTTCCCAATCAGTAGTTTTATTAACTAATGCAGGCCTAGTTTCTTTCTTAATTATCCTTTCACTCAGTGTCAAAATAACAGCAGAGTGGTCAGAATCTTAATCAAAGTTTTCTTCCACTTCAATGAAGTTTGGTGAAACTTTCCTTGAGATGAAAAAATCTAACATGTCAGGAATTTTATTCTGGTCAGTGGGCCAGTAAGTGGGTTTACCAGTGGTATGAAAATTGCATCCTGTTTCCCGGACAGCCTTCCTTAGTTCGCTCCCTTTCGTCGTGATTAGTCTGGATCCCCAGTCAACATGCTTAGCATTAAAATCCCCTCCTACTATGAATCTTTCACCAGGATGTTGCAAGAGTGTTTTATAATCGTCTTTTTTAAGGTTATGTCTGGGTGGGCAGTATACTGCTCCAACTATCAAATTTTGTTTAGTAGATTTGACACCAATCATGGTGAGTTGTATCTCCACGTTTTGCAGATGGCATTCTTCATAGTGATAAATGGATTCTCTAATAATGACCGCACTCCCACCCTTAGCTTTATTGTCAGGATGGATAGTGTGATACACTTTATATCCTCTGATTCTGAGAAAGGATTGTGCCGTTAAATGTGTTTCTGAGACAAGGCATACGTCAATATGTTGAGAATTTAAGAACACTTCTAATTCTTGTCTTTTGTTCAGAATGCCATTCGCATTCCATGTAGCGATCCTTAGGTCTCGCTGATCCATAATTTATATCCTCTTAGGAATAGTGCCAGTGCTCCTGGCTTCCAGTCTGTCAAGTCTTGTATTAACTCGGTCTAACGTCTGCATCATATTTTGCATCATTTGTAGCATTGAAGTCTCCTCTCTTTGGACGGTTATAGCTGTCGTAGCAGGCTGTTTTTTCTCAGTCGCTTGTACATAAGAAACCCCTACTCTAACATTATTAGGGTTAAATGACTTCGGTTTTTTAGCTTTAGTTGCATTATCCCTTCTCTTTTGCATTTCTTTGGCGATGGCACATCCTCTATAATTGGCAGGATGTGCCTCAGAACAATTAGTGCACGTTGCAGGGATATTCCTAGACTTGGTGCATTCCACTGTCAAATGACTACCTGCGCACTTAACACAGGCCGGGGTACGATTACAAAATTTCTGAGTGTGGCCATATCTTTGGCATTTTTTGCATTGCGGGATGAGATTGTTGCTCCTCACCGCTTCAATTTTAACTTTCATATGGTTGAGATATTGAATGCTAAATATTTTTTTGATGTCTTCAGTTTTATCAAACGTCACCATGTATAAAGGCAGCCGAATATATTTTTCTTTGTTGTTCTCTTTCGTTTTCTTGAGTTTTTGCGTCACTTCTTGGACCTTAAAGCCTTTATTTTTGAGTTCTTCGCCAATCTCTTTGGCGTCACAAGATGGATGTAAATGCCTAACCATGACTCGGATAGGTCTGGTGGTTTTATTCTCATATGTGTGCCATTCTAAATCGGTGTTATTTATTAATGCAGTTAACTCCCTATACTCGGTTTCAGAGCTAACATTTACTTTAATTTGATTGTTGTTCAACATACTAGTGTTGCATTTAAATTTGCTAATTTGCAATTTCGTTTTAATGTCTTCATAATTTTTTACGTTACTTAGTACAATAGGTGGTGGCTTTATAGGGTTTGAGGTTTTCTCTGGTTTAGCTTTTGGGCTATTTTCGACTTTTTCAGGCGACTTTGATGCCTTTCTTTTCTTATTTTTGTTATTGTTTTTTTGCAGTATCCAATCTGTTTCTCTAGCAACTAGGGCTTCTTCTTCGTCCGAATTTACCGGACTATAAGAGTTATTCTTGGGTTGGAAGGTCATCAGTTGACCTCTCAGCACCTGGATTTCGTTCAAGGCCTGTTGCAGTTGAAATTGTAAATTTTTAATAATTTCGCTTTCTAGCATTGCAGTTGTGCAAACAATACCTGCATTGCTTTGATCTGTTATCGTTGGCACAAGGTTGATGTTTTCCATATCGTCGCGATAACTGTGACGACCCCTCGGCTGGGTCGCCGGATATCACCTCGCGAGAAATGATACCACTGTAATGTCTGGTTGTAATCACTTGATAAGCGCTCCCGAACACGTCTATGCACGGTCAAAGTCAAACGAGAACTTTTTGAAATTCTAAATACAAATTAATAAGAGTAATTTCTTGCTAAAAATAATACTTCTCGAGTTATTAATATATTTTCAAATATCAATTTCTGCGCTTCCGTTGATTCAGTCCGAATATTTTACCCAACCTTATGCTTGCAGGGCAGCGCTCGGTCTTTCTTCAACCGCTTCAAGATGTTACAACTTATAAGAACTATTTACTTTAACTAGTCCTGTCTAGACAGGTGTATATCGAAAGTGTTGGAAAATATAAAACAATGTATTTAAATGTATAGGATAGTCCAGGCGAAGTGTTTCGCTCATTTTTTTCAATTGTCATATGTTGTAGCTATGACGTCATCGACATTTTTTTTAAATAGCATCCTATACTTTTTATGGCATGACCAGTTAGTGCTTTTTATTCTCTATACAGCCATGTAAAAATATCATACAGTTCCATAATAAGAATTTCAAGAAAAATTACGATAAACATTTATTTTTATCACTTGCAACATTTTTCATCAGGTACACTTATTGCAAAATAAACAAATGACAATAGTAGGCAATTGTTTGAAAATGTTTAAAATTGAACAAATGCAAATCTGTAATGTCAATTCGGTGACAGTTAGCATTAATAAGTGATTAAAATTTAGTCTGTGTCCCTGTGTTAAATACGAATTTTTAATCATGGTACGTTTAACAGAAACTGAACGTATCGAAATTTTGATGATGATCGGGTACGGTGATAACAAGAGAACTCAGGACGATGTGTGCGCTTTATTTAATACTGTACATCCAAATCGTGAACCTGTTACCCGGTATACTGTAACCAAAATTAATGGAAAATTTAGAGAAACGGGCCACGTCAAAGATTTAGATAAAATTGGCCGTCCAAAAATAGCAACAGACGATAAAATGTTGGACATTGTGCTTACAGTTTCCGAAAGTCCTCATACTTCAACACGACAATTAGCCCTGGATAATAATGTTAGTCAAGGAACTGTACTGAATATTTTACATACAGAAAAATTTCATCCTTATAAGGTTAAACTTGTTCAAGAATTATCAGAAGGTGATTTTGATAGGAGAATTCAGTTTTGAGAAGAAATGATGGAAGGTGCAATAACGACCCACGGTTTGTGAATTCTATTATCTTCTCCGACGAAGCCACATTTTCTTTAAATGGAGCTGTAAATTGGCACAATTCCCGTTATTGGTCACGACATAACCCACATTGGATGGAAGAATTACACACACAGTATCCACAAAAAGTAAACGTGTGGGCCGGAATTATAGGAGACAAAATTCTTGGTTCTTTTTTCTTTGATGGCACATTAAATGCTGATCGGTATTTGGATTTTTTGAGGTTGGAACTTGTTCCCGCGTTAGCTGTTTTATTTCCAAATGCAGAAAATCCGGACACGCCGAACGATAGAATTTGGTTGCAACAAGATGGTGCTCCACCTCATTATGGCATTCACGTTCGTCAATATATAGATGGAATTTTTACAAATAGGTGGATAGGAAGAAGAGGACATATTGAGTGGCCAGCGCGATCTCCGGATCTAAACCAGCTTGACTTCTTTTTATGGGGCCATCTTAAAAGTACAGTGTATACAAACAGACCAGACAATTTGGAAAATCTAAAAATTCGTATCCGCGAGCATATACGAGCAATATCACCTGCTACAGTTCAAAATGCAGTTCGGGGATTTTCTTATCGTATTGCCCACTGTCAGGCAGTGAATGGCGAACAGTTTGAACATTTGCTTTCTTAAATTGATGTTAAATATGATTTGAAACTAGTTCATCTTGCAAGAAGTGTACCTGATGAAAAATGTTGCCAGTGACAAAAATAAATGTTTATCGTGATTTTTCTTGAAGTTTTTATTATGCAACTGTATGATATTTTTATATGGCTGTAGAGAGAATAAAAAGCACTAACTGGTCATGCCATAAAACGTATAAGTTACCATTTATAAAAAATGTCGATGACGTCGTAGCTAAAACATATGACAATTGAAAAAAAATGAAAAACGCCAAATTGTGGCAAAAAACTTGATAGGAAACTTTTGTTAGAACCTTTTTTTTCGTAAAGTTATTATTTAAGGCTGTAGCATCGATGTTCCTTACCTTTTATTCACCCTGTATATCTCAGTATACAGACCACAGCAACAGAGAGATTCGTGAGAGCTGCGACTAATTCTTTATCCTGTAGATGTCTGCGGCTAAATACTTCTAATTCACAAGTTGCGCATACGTTTGATAGGAACTACATTACACTAAACTGAAACACAGGATTATTAATACCAATTAGACTTGAAACACAGCTATAACATTTAATAAACTACGAGCTCATTTACAACAGCTTGTATTTTCACATAAACAATTATTACACGCGGCATTTCCTATAGATGCAAGGGTTTCTAAATAATGTAGAAATTACAAGAACATTGACGAACAGGGCCAATGTAATAGAAACATTTGCGAGAAATATTTACAAAATAACATAAGACAGGTTATTATTTCGATACATCTATCCACAGTGAATTTCAATCAAGCGGAACATGGCCGATTAACATGTCAAAAGTGAAAAGCTCGGTTTTAAACCTATAAGAATTTTATTACTTTCAGTAACCTTAAATGAAAGATAACATTCTTTTACATCATCAGATGGCCATTTATTTGAAAATTTATTAGAAATATTGCTTTACATAAATTATTTATTAATAGTCAAGCTAGTAGTGCACTGATATAAATGGTTGCAGAATCGGTTTACAGATGTCTTTGTAGCACTAAGTTAGAAAAGTTGTTTCGTAGACGGAACGGTATGAGTTCAAACCTTGATGAGGTCTACCTTTTTTAAATACTGTTCGAGAATAATCAAGTTTCATATTATTGTATTTAAAATGTATATTATTTTAATGCTAAATATCCACAAAATTCATCAAATAAAACATAAAAACTAAAAGATGTAGATTTTACAGCTGAGGAAAGTTAGTAAGTACATTAACATGTCACCTGGACTGCTCTGCCATTGTTTGGTCGCCATATTATCAATTGTATATTGACTTGGTTAAAAAACTACATAGGAAATTTTTAAGTTTTCTGTACTTTAAAAAGCACCGAGTTTATCCATTGCATATATCATTTATTACTGTGAGGGGAAAACTTGATTTTTAGAATTAATGAAACGTAGAACATTAATTTTGCCATTACTTTTGTATAAAAAAATTAACAATCTTATAGACTCTTTGATGTTCTTGGAAAAATTGAACTTTTACATACCATGCTAATGTTATAGACATGCAGCATTGTTTTTACTTAGATTCGGCAAAACAAATTACATTTTGAATTCACCCTTATATAGAATTTCTGTTATAATGAATACATGTTCTGAAATATTTCTACTTTATGTACAGTGTTACATCGGTTATAGATTATATTATATATAGACGTACAGCGGGTTCTGCTAATCTATATAATAAATCCCGAGCCCTTCTATCTGTCTCAACTTTTGGCGAGAACAAGCTATGTTCTTACATCTTAATGCAGCGTATTTATTATTTTGTTAGAAGTATTTAAAGCGAATGTTTATTTAACAGTCACATATAGCGACGCGGCACTTGATGTCAACAGCTTGAGTGAGGTGTAGCTACAGGTTCAGCTAGTAAAATTTAAATCTGTAATAGCTAATTCTTCATACATTTTTGCTATAAATATTGTAGAAAAGCAACTTTAAAACAATTAAATTGTAATAATCAGATGTGATTTAGTTAATAAAAGTTTTTATTTATTTTGTTGAACGTAGCGTTAGTCCATTTTTGCTGCTAAGGCTTACCACCGATGTCAGGTTGTGAGCATATCACCTGTTCCCCTGTCGTTGGCAGGGTAGAGATTTTTAGCGTGCAGCCACATCGCACAATATAGAGACCTACAGTGTTTTATCTCTTCCAAAAGATGGAATATCTATCATATGTCGCTTACAGTCACTTGATATAAAAATAACAAAAAAATTGTTATTTTTATATCAAGTCACTGTACGGTCGTTCATTTTTCTTCATATCATCGTCTTCGGTCCCACAGACATATGTTTTTATGAATTCAATTGTCGAATTTCAATCCGGTTTTTCTGGACGTGATCTGATATGGTAGGCCAACTACGCTAGCGAGAGCAATAAGGTATTAATAAGCGATTGGTTTTAAAATTCTGTTATAAACGCGTGTAGTTGTCGGCACCTTTAACATTCGCGCTTGAAAATATCTCGCCGTCTAATTACTCTTCTGAGTGCAGTCGCGCGTCCATTTAACCGCGTGCTATTAACGACTCTAATAGACGAAGGTGGATTGATAAATAAGGTCTCCTACAGCGCCGTTTTACAATTAGTGGCGATAGAAACACGTAGTAATCTGCATTCGGTAGCCTTGAGTGTCTAGTATACGCGTGCAAAACTTTGTTTTGCTATGTAATAGTCGCATTTAATCAAAAGCTCTTCTTCCGCATTGCGTACAAATCAGCGATCGATAATAAAATTTTTGAAAATTCGGCGAGGTACTGTAGACGTATCCGTAGAGTAAGGCCGTAGATAATCACTTTTTTTGTACACTACGATACGCAAGACCGCATTGCAGTCAAGAAACAACGAAAACGATTAAGAACCTGAAATTTGTGGTTGTTTTGCAGCCTCCCTACAGCCCAAATTTGGCACCCTCGGATTTCTGGTTGTTCCCAAGGTAGAAAGGCCAAGGCTTTTCGTCGGATACCAAAGTTCAAGCTGCTGTGTGCGATTGAATTAAGAAAGTTTCTTCATGAAAGGAATGAAAAAATGGGTTATACATTTAGAAAAATACGTCATACTAAAGAGTGATTATGTGAAAAAATAAATGTGTACGTTTGAAGTAAAATAATTTTACTATGTTTTGAAACCGGTCCCATGACCTTACTTATCAATCCGCTCTCCTACCTACCTACATCCGTTTTAATCTCTTAGTATGACTGATTCTGTTGTCATCCGCATCATCATTGTGACCTACATGAATTTTATTTTTTTCTCAAATAAGCGATTGGGTTGAATAATTTTGTACATTGGCTGCATTTACATTCTTATTCAAACAAGTCTAGGCTCGCTACCATAGCAGCCACGACGTTAACAACTAAAAACAATCATTATTAGTCATAATATAACAAGTGACATGATTAGTACCGACTATATTTTCGAGTTGAAACCGAGCTGCAGCACCAACGAGTGCAAATGCACCAGTTGAATGTGCTGCTTCGGTTTTAACAAAAACAAAAGAATAAATCAACGATAATTAATCACAACACGAGTTATACATAGCGATCAAAAATGATTGAATGCGCCGCTTCATGTTTTTTGCTGTCCGCTTACTAGTTTAAGTCACCCTAACTAATTTCAGTGACGTTGCATGGTATTTCAAATGGCAATTGGTAGCGTAATTGCTTATCAAAAGATTCGTTAACCTTATTGTTTTAAATTACAGTATTTAAGAAATTAATGATATTTTTTGTTGCAAATTCAGATTCCTTAAGTTTGCAAATAAAATTATGCTCAAGAAATCTTTCCAAATTTAAAAATCTGATTTATCCACAGTAAAAAGCAAAATTTAGATACGCAGTACTGCAATGAACAATTTTATTCTCTAATAGTTAACTTGAACTTAAAAAAAAACGAACACAATTTATTAACACAATTTAAACGAATACAGAAAAACCAGATACGTCTTTTTTAAATATTTTGTTAAAATAATTGCTTCAAATTACCCCTATCATCATTCAAACACACATTTCAGTTGATTAAGTACGGTAATTCTGAAAGTTTACGTAGCCAGTCTTATAAAACCATGCCTCATCGCTGAAAAATGTCACAATCAAAATATCACAAATGTTCTGGTTTTTATTAAACTATGTGCTAGGTGCATTCGGAAATAACATCCCGTAGGAATGCTTAGCTAAAACAGAAACACACAACTATCACGTTACAGGTGTATTTATTAAATGTCAATTTAAAGTTATACTAGTCTATATGGGATCAAGAAATTTTAAAATTCTACTTTTCTTAAAACAAACACTTATCTTCGTTTCTTCACAATTACTGTTGGGGTCCTTGACTTGATAACTGTTGTATGATATACTCTTCCTCCTCCGGTTAGATTATTAAAAAAACACCACTTGGCTCTAAATAACAATTTTAATACAATTTATTTTATTTATTCAAAATATTCAAGTAATTTTGCAGCTTACTCCGCTGTAGCTTTCAAACACGTATTGGATTGCTTTTACACTATCTCACTTTTGAATACTTTTAATATGATTCAAAATACTTCTATTAGTTTTGTTATAGGTTTTTGTCTAACTAGAAAAAACTATGTTTCATTCAATAAGATTGGTTTTCCTTCTCCTTTCTTTCAAGAATTTAAAATTCTGCGTTTCATTTCCTCGTTCTTTTGTCTTCTTCTCCGATCTACTATTTCTTCGAAAAATAACTTTCATGTTTAACGATTGTTCTATTTTGCCTTTGTCATAGCATTAAAACGTCATCTACATTCATAATCCCCCAAAAATGACATTCAACTATTCAAAAAATAAGTAAGTTTTAAACTTCTTGTATCTTAAACTTTTTAAACATTTCTAAATTTATTCTACTAAAACTAAAACTAAAATTAAGATATACAATAATCTTACCAATCTGATTGTGTTTTATCTATCTTTCAGTAAAGACAAATTCTACAGATACAAAAAAGGAAATAAAAATAAAAATGATATAAAATAACCAAGTTATTTGAATTTTCAACAAGAAAATATGCAAATAGTACGCATCCCTGAGTTTAAAACTTTGAATGCCAATAACTTATTGCCTTCACAAATCTGTGATTGTCAAATATAATGCAACAAGCATTTCAAAGACTGCCGTTAAACAATTGTAATACTCCAGTGCAAACAACCTAGCTTTAAGATATTATAGCAATATTAACGAAAATGAATCTCTCTAAACAACCAGAAATTAAATTCTTGTATTAGTATTGTATAAAAATGTGTAACTACATAACAAATTTTACTAACAGTATGATATAAGAGATATTTTTGAATTTCAAACGAAAAGTGTGTTTAAACTAAATAACGCGATACTGAAATATTGATAATAATAATATATAACGATTAAGGCTGTATATTACAACTATTTCATTAGTTTCTTCAAAAATAATTATCACCAAATTATTTATAAAGTATATGTAATGTACGTATAAGTAAGGTCAGGAATATTCTTAAGATAATTTACTTTTCGTTTTACTGAGGTACTGCGTCTCTAATATTGAAGTTGAATTTTTCAGGAAAATGGGATACAAGAATGTTATTCGCTCAGAAACTACAGTCTCTGATTCTAAACTTGCTGCATTTCAGGCATATTACTACATTATTCTAAAAAAATTCTGTTGTAAATGGGAGTTGTTCCCACTTTTGATACAAGTTTAAAATTGGTTATTGCTTAAGTTTACATTTAATTCTAAAGAAATAAGAATAAATATAAAATACTGTTCTAGCTAGTAAAAGTTTTGAATATGTTTGTTTTTCTTTATTACTTTCAAAGTTTTTCACAAAACCAAACAAAATGATAAAATCGGGTAACGCAGTAACTTTAAAGTGATGACGATTATTTTTCGCTTTAGCTCGGGGCAGGAATTATAATAAAATATAAAATTCTTCAAGAAAACTGAAAAATTTAGAAAACTTTGTCCGTAAATTTTTTGTACATTTCAAATATCCTGAGGATGTTTTCTGGACGCGTGGTTAAAATAAACTTTTTGTTGTGATTAAGTTTTACAGTATGCAACAAGGTATCTACAAGTTTAGTATGACTCTTGCGTAAAACATAATACAGTATAACATCTGAACTATAAAATTGCTAGTTTTTAAGTAATAGAAAACCACAAAAACTATGATTGTTCGTTCTGGAAATACGTAACCAATGTAAACGTAAATTGAAGCACTCCCATTCAAACGAGTTTTACAACAAAACCTAAATAGATTTACGAGGCGAACTATCAGTTAACATCACGATCGTAAAATTTGCATTAGGAACTTGATGGGTACAATTACATTAACCTCTTAAAACACTGACGTTTTATAGTAACACGAAAATAAATATAAAACTATATTAACTTCAGTCAATTGCTTTACTCTGTTAACGTTCAATTTATTCTAACGAACTGGCTTAACACTCGCGTTGGTTCTAGTTACTTCATGTAAATACAATTGATTGTAGAAATAACCACATTTAACGTTCAAAATATTATTACGATTCTTTTAAATCAAAAGATATTGCGTGGTCTAGCGACACATTTTTAATTCTGAATAAATCAAAAACTATTAGAGATAGTGTAAAATGTAACACGGCAAAATTAACTAGAAGAATGAGAGTATTTATTAACAATGTGGTCACAATTATCCACTTTTAAAAGTACGAATATTACAAAAACAACAATAAACATTTTTTTTTGTGAAAATATTATTTTTCGAAAAACGTCATTGAATTGGCCGGCATTTTTCCGAATACACATTTCAGCACGTGGTTTCCCATGACGCGTCGACGCAAATCTACATTCTAATTTTAATTCCTGGGGCATTTCTCGGTCTGTTGTAATAAGATTTTAGATTTTACGTACCTCTACAGAAAAATGTCTAGAGCTATCAAACATGAACTTCGTGCAGGCCATGGTAATTAATAAGACCCGGATTTTTAGGCACTAAAAGCTCTCAAAATAGGCAAGCAAATAGGCACCAAAAATTTAGATTATAGGCACTAAATAGGAACTGAACATTTGAAATAGGAGCCGAACCAGGCGCAAAGAAATTTAAATGTAGGCACCAAATATTTATATTTAACAAAAAATTGAAAATGGGTGGTTGATACTCGTATTAAAATTATCCTATTAAAACAATCTGGATATTTGGAAACACACTATATTTGTACAAACTTAAAAATACTACATAAACATATAAAAGTTAAACATAACAAATTAGAACTTTTTCTAAATTTTCTGGTGTAAAACTTCTTCTGTTGTCCGTCAAAACTTGTTCGTGTGCGTAAAATGATCGCTCCACATCACAGGAAGTTACAGGAGCATACTTAAAATTCGGAACATCCGAAATTCCAACTTTATTTGGTGTTATGTTAGAATCGCCAGATAAGACTTTACTAATTTGCAGTAAATCTAAATACCCTGGATTTTTCAATAAAAAAGCATCTAGTCGTGCAGCAACAATTTTTGCAATTTTTCCTGTAGCTGCTTTTAATTGTTCTTTTTGAATTTTACTAATATTAGAATATAGCGTTTCCCCCTTTGCTTCTAACTCTTTTATGGTTGCTAAAATAATTTTAAAGTGGGCAGCAACGTATGCGAAATTCGTCTCAACAGTGGAACTGCTAAATGCTTCTTGGGCCTTTTTTATGCAGTCAGTAGTACTCGAATCGAAACTATCAATGACGCTTTTAACGCCTTGAAATTTTTCATGGTAAAACACTGCGGCTTCTATCCATGTCCCCCATTTTGTTAGAACAGGCTCTGGTGGTAGTTTGGTATATGGGCACATTTTTGCATAAATTTCTCTTCGAAGAGGGGCTATTAGAAAAAAATTTTTGTTTTTGATATTTAGCTAATATCAAGGTAGCTCTCGCGGACAGTTTCTGCAACTAAATTTGCGGCATGACCAAGACATGTGCAATGTAACATAGCCGGATAGAAAACATTCATATTCCTTCCAGCTTTTAACATATAGGCAGCACCGTCTGTCAAAAGCAATCTTACTTTTCCATCACTTCCTCTTTCGGTCCAAAGAAATTGAAAACAATCGTTAATCAAACGAGACACTGTATTGTTGTTTGTTCTCTCCAGGGGTTTACTGCAAAGCAAATGCGATGAACCAGGTTCATTTGAATCTAATTTTCCCCATACTATATTTGCAATTGCCCGCCCATTCGCGTCTGTAGTTTCATCCACAGCAGCCCAAATATTACTAGTACCTATTTCCGTACGAATAAAATGGATTTTTTGTTTGTAGCATATATCTAGATAGCTTTTTCGCAGTGTGGATTCGTGAGGTATATGATTATTTGTATATTTTTAGAGAAGTTCGCGGGACTTGTTGCATTCTAATTTATACCAAGGTATATTGGCAGCTAATAGCGCTTGGCACAGATCAAGTGAAAAGGTACCGACTTCTGGATTGAAACTACTTCGGTTTAAAAAGGTCTGAACACGGTTTCGCCTTTTATTGCTGTTCGATTGATGTAGCGAGGTCTTTATGTGCTGATCCAAATGATACTTTTTTGAGCATTTGACATATTTAAAAATATGAAATTATGTAACATTTCATAGGGATAAACTTTATAAAAACATACCTCCTTCACGCAATTTTGACAATAAATTACTTTGCCGTCGGCGTTTGTAGTAAAACACTCACTACCTTCCACTAATCGACGTAACGTGCAATTTAAACTCACTCTTTCTTAGGAATTTTGATATCTACCTTTACACGTCTACTTGTTACCAAAGTAATAGCGCAACTGGTTTTAAATGCCATAAGCAGTTCATGCATTTCTCTAGAAATTTTCCGTAAGCTTGGGGAATTCGCAGAAAACCCCAAACAAGGGAAAATGTGAGCTGTACACAATAAACAAATTAAATAAATAAGCCTTTGAAAGAAGAGCCACAGCTTGTCCATTCGTTAATTAGCTGTTCGGGACAATTCCAAGAAGCAATACCTGTGACAACTACACAGAAACTTTAGTTAGAAACAAAATTAACGAATTTGCAGATGTTTTAAACACATTTTCTGACAGAAAATGGATGAATTAGTCAAATTATAGGCTGAAACTATGTAAAATAGGCCGCTTAGGCACTAATGTCGAAAATAGACACTAAAAGTGCGAAATAGGCATTTTAAGCAAAATAAAATGCAGATTTAAAATGATGAAGGTGTGAAATGGATTTTTGTATAATAATTATTTCGGAGCCTGCACTGTAACAAAATAGGCAAATGCCTAGAAATCCGGGCTTTAGTAATTAAACAAAATTAAAAAAAACAATGTATAACAATAAAAACTCGCGTGCTTCTAGATATTTATGCATTTACTTTTTACCTTCCTCGCTAGACAAAATTGTTGTTATCGTCAAAATTTCGGACTTTGAGATTTTGACGGAAATGCACTTATTAGGTTTCGAAAATACCAAAAAAAAAACAGGTTTTGCCCTGGTGTGTGTGTGTGTGTTAGGGTGTGTGTGTGTGTGTGTGTGTGTGTGTGTGTGTGTGTGTGTGTGTGTGTGTGTGTTAAAAAAAATATATATAGCTGTAAAACTGCTCAGCTTTTGCAACAGGAATTTGTTGTGTAAAACACAAATTTAGTTAGTTTATGACACAAACTTACAACGCTCTAAATTTCAAGTGGCAAAATAAAGCACACACCAACAACATTGCATCATTAGTAAAGAAACTAAATAAAATAAATTATAAGTTTGTCTTAAAACAACCCCAAAGGTTTCAAAATGTACCAATTGAATAAAATAAAGGTTGTCTATAAACAACCTAAGAAAAAAATGCATTGTAACAATAATTCGTTTTCACTTTTAACACGTTAGAAACCAGTTTCTGAATGAGCTTATCTGCCCAATTGCACAATAGCATGTGACGTTATTGACATTGGCAATCACATGCTTAATATCTAACCTATAACAATGTATAGATTCCTAGAACAGTAACTATCCGCATAACTTACATAAAGTGTTTTGAAATATATTGTTGAGTATATTAGGAATCTAGTGAGAGTTTTCTTTGATGGAAAAGTAAGCTGTTTGTTTTGTTAAACTTGAAATTTTTTTTACCACGGTTTTAATATTGTTGTTTATATTATATTATGTTGCGTCCTGGACATTTAAGGTTAACTTTGGCTGTTTGGGGGAGCATTTTACATATTTCTCAAAACTGTCTTGAACATGCTTTATTTGACATCAGCAAAACTATTACATCTGACTGTTATACTTTTAGTCCAGTAGAACATAAAACTCCTTTCAAGGTTCAGACCTTGATGTTCAAAGCAAGAATTTTAAAACTTGTTCATATATAGCTCTCTCCACAAATTACATGTACAAAACATGTGACAATTTTCTAGTTTGCCACAAATTTTGATTTCATATATTATTTCGTTTAAGTAATAGGTGGCGTTTGCATTAACTTTTAGTGAATTTTTAGTTTTCTATTCAATTTCTGCATGATAAGATAACGCGGCTTTGGAAAAGTTTTTGGAGGTAAAAGTTAGAACGTGCAAGGCATTGTGATTCCAGCGCTTGAATTCGCGCATTCGCTCCTTTCATGGGGATTTTTAACTTTGAGTTTAGCGTGTATTCCATACAAGTGGCTGTAAACTGTGCGATTTAATCAATCATTGCAATTATTATAATTTGTTACAATACTACTTTAATCACAAAAAGTTACCTATCCACAAGCCGTTTAACACCTCAAGGCTTATAAGTTTAGCTGCGTTAATTTGGTTAACATCAACGTTGGCATGCTAGACGTGGGTGAAGCTGCTTTCTTTTGCTTAATAAGAAACGCCGTACTCTTGATGAGCTGCGCATCCTGGGACTTTGGAAAATCAGAGATTTAGCCTTCCATCTATCTGTTCCCCGCAGTCATCAGCAAAAACATAAGTACGATTGTACGAATTACTACGGACGCAACGCACTTGAAGGTCAGATATTGCATTTTTACGTTATTCCTCGACTACTTCATCGCCGGTGCTTGCAGAACTTTGGATTTTTTGTTGTACAAACGCCACACTTAAGTTTATATATATCTAATTATCGTTATTAATTTTGTGTGTATATAAAATAGATTTTTCTAAGGTTTGATAGTACAATTATTTGCTTGGTTTATTGTACGCGGTCTTATTAAGGCTAGCATTTTGAATATTTTGATATAGTTCATTTATAAAATTTGCATTTTATAACTTACAACATATTACGTTATCTAGCGTACGTTGTGTACGATATAATTCTTTTTGTATTTGTTAATCTCTTATATAATTAATTTGTGTCGAGCGGAAGTTAGGGATATTGGGAGCCTCTTTTTATTTGAGTAATTTTATTTTTTTTTGCATCTAGCTCCAAAAAGTGTAAAGCAACGCTACGCAAGCATTTTGTTTTCGGTGCGTTAAAATATTTTGTTTGCCACTGAATATTTATCTTACAAATGCAGGAAAGAATAGTAAGCGCTTACGACCCCTTTCTTTTTAAATATAGGCCGTACTCAGTATCTTAGGTGCTTATTTAATTTTACAGGTGCCTGTACCTTGCGTGGTGCTACCCTTTTTATTTCAGGGGCTGTTGTTTTGTGCATCATTTCATTACGTTGTAATATTCGGTTCTTGCGTATCCCTGAACAACCGCATTTGCACAAAATACTGGAAGTTTGTTTAATAAAACGTTTCTCACAAGTGTTTATGCATTTATTTATTTGTATAATTATTTTCACTTGGGTCTTAGTGAAGGTAACATTAGCTTTAAACTTATTTAAAGACCCTGGCGCCCTCAATTATTTTTATATTATTTATTAAGTTAACAACTGAACCTACGACTCAAGCCAACCAAGAAAAACTGAGAGCCGGTGTGACGTGCATGCAGCCAGCATTTTTTATTTTCCCAATTTTTTGGCGTTGCACGATTGGCGCCCAACGTTTCGAGGTGTTAAATTTAATCATTAGAAGGCAACATGGATGTTAATAGATTAAAATCAGACGAATTAACTTACGAATTAACCGTAAGAAATATCGACGCAACCGACCTACCAGTGGAAGATAAAAGAAAAATTCTGCGAGCCAAAATTGCATTGGAAAAACGCGACCACACTGTCATTGAAAAATATGAAGAAATTAACTTAAATTCACAAGCCGAACTGACGATTTGCGACAGCAAATTAAAAGAAGCAGAAGCTCTGGTGGAACAGTTTAATAATAATCAAAGACCAAGCAGCCAAACCAAAGCCAACACAAAATTAACTCATATTTTCAATCGGTTACGTCGCATAAAAGCGGAGGGGGATGAACAACATACATTGTTGAAGCAATTGAAATCCAACTGTTTACAAATGCTTACTGCTATGCAAGAGATTGAAGAAAAAAGTCGATGTACTACAGAATCTGAAGATGAACAGGAATCAGACAAGATGAGCCATAATCCTAAACCAGAAGCAGATAAAGTTGATGATATAAATGATAGCATGCGTCAATTTTTAGATAATATGAGACAACAGCTGACGGCGTCGTCACCAACAAGACCACCAGTGCCTAGTTCCCAAGCAAAGTCCATACCCGTTTGCAAATGGGGCATCACATTTGATGGAAACTTGAAGCAGGTGGGACTCAACGCTTTTCTGGAAAGAGTCGAAGAACTTCGTTTAGCTCGTAACATCTCTAAAGATCAATTATTCAGTAGCGCAGTAGATCTATTTAAGGGAGACGCTTTAATATGGTACAGAGCAGTGAGAGATAACATACGTTCTTGGGACACTTTGGCATCAGAACTTAGAAAAACTTTTCTGCCGGAGGACTACGATGACGCTTTATGGACCGAAATAAGAGCAAGGTACCAAGGAATTGACGAGAACCCCAGCGTTTATATAGCAGTGATGGTGAATCTTTTTGGCAGACTTTCAATAACGCCCTCTAAAGACGAGCAACTAAAAATTATCAAAAAAAGTTTGCAGCCCTATTATAAGAGCCAACTGGCCTTGACCATCATTAACAGCTTAGATGATCTGCGAATTTTGTGCAAACGTTTAGAAGAGGTAAAGCATCAAAATTATTTATTCAGAAACCCTTCGGCAGCGGCAGAATTTCCCTGGGAATCTGATTTAGCATGCAAGAGTTTCTCGAAACCGAAGAAACAAATCAACAGTGTTCATGCTGAAGAGATAAACCTAAACAAAACTTTCAGGAAAACCCCGGTACAAGCTCGCAGTAATTACAGGACAAGAACAACTTTACAGTGCTGGAATTGCGGTATTACAGGACATACTTACCATGTTTGTACAGAAGATTTAAAATTATTTTGTTTCCGTTGTGGTACGCCAGAAGTTAGATACCAAAACTGCTCACGATGTAATTCAAAAAACGGGCAAGGACGGCGGGCCACAGATGGAGGGGGTCCGTCGAATTACCAATAGTTAAAATCAACATGGATGAATGGAAGGAATGGGTGGCTAAAGTGCACAATTTTTACAAAAATCCAGTTAATATTGCAGCCACTTTTATACATCCACAACGAGACAATAGACCATTTCTGAATGTTGCGATTGGGGAAGATACGTTCACCGTGCTAATGGACCCCGGAGCTAATCAAACAATTATAGGAAGAGCGGGAATATACCTAATAGACAAATACGATTTAGGCAATACACGCTTGAAAAACTGGGTGCAACTTTATACGGCAGATGGAAAAGCACAAACTGTTTTAGGAACTGCAAACTTACCAATTACTGCAGATGGAGTCACCAAGAACATAAAAGCTATAGTTTCAACAGCCATTCCTGCAGCATTAACACTTGGTGTTGACTTCTGTTACGAGTTTGGAGTGTGTACTGATTTTTGCAACGACAAATATTTCATAAATGAGTCTTCACTTTGCCCTTTAACTGCCGTGAAAGGATACGAAGTTCTTGATGAAAGCCAGAAGTTAAAATTAAATGAAATAATACAGATGTACCGCGAAGAAATAGGAGGACCGAAATTAGGGAGAACACATCAAGTTACTCACAACATAGACACAGGAGATGCCGTTCCTCTCAAACAGAGATATTATCCGATGTCGCCCACTCTCCTCGAGCATTTAAACCGAGAAATAGATGACATGTTAAAATTGGGTGTCATAAGACCATCTAAGTCCCCATGGTGTTCACCACTGGTAATGGTAAAGAAGAAATCTGGAGAATACAGACCATGTTTCGATGGGAGAAAGTTAAATGCTGTCACGAAACACGATGCGTTCCCTCTTCCATATGTTCAAGACATTCTAGACCGTCTGCGCGATGCACGTTATCTATCATCCATAGACTTAAAAAGGCATTTTGGCAGATCCCTTTGAATGAAAAGTCGTGCGAGAAAACCGCATTTGCCGTACCTAGGCGGGGATTATTTGAGTTTACCGTCCTCCCATTTGGCTTGCACAATGCCTCACAAACTCTACAGCGTCTAATGAGCAACATATTTGGGCCAGAATTAGATCCATTTGTTTTTGTCTACTTAGATGACATTATTTTAATTAGCAATACGTTTTCCCATCACATTCAGCTTTTGAAAGAAGTTTGTAAACGGTTAAAAGAAGCAGGACTGACGGTTAATATAGAAAAATGCGAATTTTGTCGATCCAGCCTGAAATATTTGGGTTACATTGTTGACGAGAGAGGATTACACACCGATCCCGACAAAGTTGATGCCATCATGAATATGAAAACTCCGACCAATACCACTGAAGTAAAGAGATTCCTCGGCATGGCATCGTGGTATAGGCGATTCATTCCCAATTTTTCATCTGTTGTGGATCCCATCATCCAAACTACTAGAGGTCGGATACGTAAGAAACAGGCTATCAAATGGACGCCTGAGGCAGAAGAAGCATGTAATAAACTTAAACAACTTTTAGTGTCAGCCCCTATTCTAGCAAGTCCAGACTTCACAAAAATATTTAAAATCCAAACAGATGCAAGTGACTATGGAATTGCGGCAGTATTATCACAAGGTGAAGGAGCAGAAGAACAAGTCATAGCTTATGCTAGCCGTACACTCACGCCTACGGAAAGAAAATACTCCATAACAGAGCGAGAATGTTTGGCAGTGCTTTTCGGTATAAAAAAGTATCGTCCGTATATAGAAGGAACAAAATTTCAGGTGATTACTGACCATCACTCCCTTATTTGGTTAAACAATCTTAAGGATCCTGCCGGTCGTCTATCCCGTTGGTCCATGAAAATGCAGGAACATAATTTCGAGATAGTGCACCGCAAGGGAAAGTTGAACATTGTACCGGACGCTCTATCACGTGCACCACTGAACATTGCTCAGTTAAACGTATCAGAGTTGGAACAAGATGCTTGGACCAATAAAATGGTAAAACTAATAACTCAGGAACCCGAAAAATATCCACTTTGGAGGACAGAAAATAAGGTGCTCTACAAATACGTTCCTAATACTCATGACGTAGTAGCAAATTTACGGGAGTGGAAAATAGTAGTGCCCTCTAAAAACCGACTTCAAATTTTAAATAGCTGTCATGACCACGATACATCAGCCCACTTAGGAGCCTTCAAAACATTCCGTAAATTATCAGAATCTTATTACTGGCCAAAAATGAAATCAGATGCATATAGGTACGTGGCTAGATGTCAAGTATGTCAAGCAAACAAAGTCTCACAAGCAGGACGTCCCGGAGTTATGGGGGCAGAAAAAAAGGTTTCTTTTCCATTTCAATTAATTTCATTGGATATACTTGGGCCGTTTCCTCGCTCAGTCACGGGAAATACATCGTTACTGGTAGTTTGCGATTGGTTTACCAAATTCGTTTTCTTAAATCCCATGAAGAAAGCAACTGCTAGAAGCATAGTGAAATTTTTAGAAGATCATGTATTTTTAACCTTTGGAGTGCCCGAAGTTATCATGTGTGATAATGGTCCTCAATTTATCAGTTCAATTTTTAAGAATTTCGCGAAGAAGTATGAAGTACGAAAATTATGGTATAACGCGTTTTATCATCCTCAGGTGAATAGCACTGAAAGAGTAAATCGAGTAGTGTCCACAGCTATAAGGTCATACTTGGAAGGAAATCATCGTCATTGGGACCAGCATCTTCCTCAAATTTCACATGCGCTATGTAATGCCGTTCACGAAGTAACCGGGTTTACACCGGCATTTTTAAACTTTGGACGTACTGTTCCAGTTTCTGGAAAATACTATGACACGCTAGGAAAAGAAACTGCAGAAGAGGTAGGGATAGAGAAAAGAGAACAACTGGTGAAGGATGTCAACGAGCTTTCGAGCATTTACAAAGACGTGAAACAAAAGTTACATGAAGCTTACAACAGAAATAAAACACGTTACGATCTACGTAAACGAAATTTATACTTTAAGAAAGGAGATCTTGTATGGAAAAGGAACTACGTGTTATCGAAAGCTGCTGATTATTTTAGTTCTAAGCTAGCACCGAAATATGTTCCCTGTGTCGTAAAAGAAAAAACAGGACAATTAACCTACCGACTAGCAGACCAGAAAAATAAAGATGTTGGAGTTTGGCATATCAAGGATTTGAAAGCAAGAATTGAAAGTTAGACCACAAAATTTTTCCCAGATTTAGTCTTGTATATAAGGTGTTTTGTTAGATTGTTAATTACATTTTCAGAAGTTACTGTAGGCCACTTTAATTGGAGATTCATATTTTTTTTTCATTCTGGAAAAGGTCAACTCTCATCATACCACATGACTTAGCGTGTGGACATATACTCATAGGCTTTAAATCTTGCTAGGGTTATGCAGATATATAGTTATTTTTATTTATGATATACGTTTAGAAGAAAGTACGTGTATGAATGATGCATGTTTTATATCTAGTCATTTGCAGGTTTGATAGATTGGAATGTAATCTGCGTTTATTTCTACTTTTAGGACGATATTTAGGAGCTAAGTATAATCCTGTCCTTCTTCCTAGTTTTTTTAACGATTTACTCTTTGCGAAGGTGTAGGAAGTTTTGTTTTCTGAAGATATAGGATATTCCTTCAATTTTGTAGGTATAGGAGATATTTTTCCTTACTTTTCTTCCATTTGAGTGAGAGTTCGTAATGAGCATTCCTGTTTTAGTGAACCTACAGTGTTTTTTTCTAATTGTGTGATTCTGTGTAAATATTAGGGTAGTTGTATAGTCTAGGTGTAAGTTTAAAATTTGGGTGTATCTTCTTAAAGTACCAGTTATTTTGTAGTTTGAGTTTGAAAGTTTTAAGCCCACTTTGTAGCCTTAGGAGGGGGGTTGTGTGACAATTTTCTAGTTTGCCACAAATTTTGATTTCATATATTATTTCGTTTAAGTAATAGGTGGCGTTTGCATTAACTTTTAGTGAATTTTTAGTTTTCTATTCAATTTCTGCATGATAAGATAACGCGGCTTTGGAAAAGTTTTTGGAGGTAAAAGTTAGAACGTGCAAGGCATTGTGATTCCAGCGCTTGAATTCGCGCATTCGCTCCTTTCATGGGGATTTTTAACTTTGAGTTTAGCGTGTATTCCATACAAGTGGCTGTAAACTGTGCGATTTAATCAATCATTGCAATTATTATAATTTGTTACAATACTACTTTAATCACAAAAAGTTACCTATCCACAAGCCGTTTAACACCTCAAGGCTTATAAGTTTAGCTGCGTTAATTTGGTTAACATCAACGTTGGCATGCTAGACGTGGGTGAAGCTGCTTTCTTTTGCTTAATAAGAAACGCCGTACTCTTGATGAGCTGCGCATCCTGGGACTTTGGAAAATCAGAGATTTAGCCTTCCATCTATCTGTTCCCCGCAGTCATCAGCAAAAACATAAGTACGATTGTACGAATTACTACGGACGCAACGCACTTGAAGGTCAGATATTGCATTTTTACGTTATTCCTCGACTACTTCATCGCCGGTGCTTGCAGAACTTTGGATTTTTTGTTGTACAAACGCCACACTTAAGTTTATATATATCTAATTATCGTTATTAATTTTGTGTGTATATAAAATAGATTTTTCTAAGGTTTGATAGTACAATTATTTGCTTGGTTTATTGTACGCGGTCTTATTAAGGCTAGCATTTTGAATATTTTGATATAGTTCATTTATAAAATTTGCATTTTATAACTTACAACATATTACGTTATCTAGCGTACGTTGTGTACGATATAATTCTTTTTGTATTTGTTAATCTCTTATATAATTAATTTGTGTCGAGCGGAAGTTAGGGATATTGGGAGCCTCTTTTTATTTGAGTAATTTTATTTTTTTTTGCATCTAGCTCCAAAAAGTGTAAAGCAACGCTACGCAAGCATTTTGTTTTCGGTGCGTTAAAATATTTTGTTTGCCACTGAATATTTATCTTACAAATGCAGGAAAGAATAGTAAGCGCTTACGACCCCTTTCTTTTTAAATATAGGCCGTACTCAGTATCTTAGGTGCTTATTTAATTTTACAGGTGCCTGTACCTTGCGTGGTGCTACCCTTTTTATTTCAGGGGCTGTTGTTTTGTGCATCATTTCATTACGTTGTAATATTCGGTTCTTGCGTATCCCTGAACAACCGCATTTGCACAAAATACTGGAAGTTTGTTTAATAAAACGTTTCTCACAAGTGTTTATGCATTTATTTATTTGTATAATTATTTTCACTTGGGTCTTAGTGAAGGTAACATTAGCTTTAAACTTATTTAAAGACCCTGGCGCCCTCAATTATTTTTATATTATTTATTAAGTTAACAACTGAACCTACGACTCAAGCCAACCAAGGAAAACTGAGAGCCGGTGTGACGTGCATGCAGCCAGCATTTTTTATTTTCCCAATTTTTTGGCGTTGCAAACAGAGTTGAGGAACGGGGGTGCTTATATATGTATAGTTGTTTATGTCTGACGCTTACAGAAGCGTGTTTTAAGTAAATTTTTATCTTAATTAGCCTAGTTTTAGGAATAATGTACTTTTCTAAAATATAAAATACATTAGTATGTCAAAATAAGACGCCATCTGTTTATTTATTAAACACAAATTTGTATGGAAGTGCTAAACGTGTTTTACATTTTCACGGCTCTCTATTTTACGAGCAGCGGCCCAACATTTTACTTTTCAATCAAGGATCCGTTCCATTACATAAATCAATAAATATTAAATTTCCGCCTGAAATATTTAGTACTCGCATAACTTTAGAAAACTTTGATTGAAAAGGATTGTAAAACTAGAATAGACGTTTTCTTGTACATAAAAGTAACATGTATCGTGTTAAAATAGCCTACTTTTCGCGGCAGCCAAAGTTAAAATGCAAATATTGACGAAAAAGAATGGTTTTAAAATCCTGCTGTAAGTAAACTATTTTGTTAACACTATTTTTAAATAACTTTTAGTTTTTTGGAATATGATCACTTAATAATTACAATTTCGTTTCATAATGTTTCGGCTGAATAATTTCCTCCTTTTCAGAGGATTTATTCACTATAAGCAGTACTAAAGGGTGTAATGCATAAAATTGAGCTATTTTGTCCAGCTACTACTGCTACTCGTATTACAACATGAAATATCCAGCAGTGTTTACTGAGATAAATTGTTTTTTTTTTTAAGTTCTAGGTTTTGTTTCGCACTGAGCGTTGGCCAATAGCTAGCGAGGCTGAGATAGTAAAAGTCATTTTTAGAAGTAGTTTTCTAACGAAAGCCTATTGCAATTTTCATAGAAAATTAAATTATAATCTTGCCCTCCCTGATGGTACGAGGATCGTTCGAAATTTTTTTGGGCAATACATCATTTTGTGTTTCAATATAGTCTCCTGCTGGCTTAACGCACTTATTCCAACGATGCTCCAAAGCAGCAATGCCGTCTTTGTCGGTCGATGAACTCAAGTCCTCAAAATAGCTATTTACAGCAGCGACTATACCTCCGAATTGGATGAAAATCTTTTACCGCCGAGCCATTTTTTCAGGTTTGGAAATAGATAAAAATCTCTGAGAGCCAAATCTGGCGAATAGGGCGAATGAGGCACTAATTTGAATCCAAATTCATGAATTTTGGCCATGGCGATTGCAGACGTGTGTACAGGTGCGTTATCTTAATGGAAAAGCTGTTTATTTTTCGCCAAATGAAGCCGTTTCTCTTTGATTTTGTCGCTCAATTGCTGCAACAAATTGGCATAATACTCGCCATTTATTGTTTTTCTCGTTTCCAAATAGTCGACAAAGATAATTCCATGAGAATCCCAAAATACAGTTGCCATAATTTTTCCTGCTGACAAAACCTTTTTTGCCTTCTTTGGTGGGGGAGAACCTTTTGTGTTCATTGTTTGGACTGTTCCTTGGTTTTGGCAGTGTAATGGTGGATCCAGGTTTCATCAACGGTTATAAAACGGCGCAAAAAATTCTTCGAATTGCGGCGAAAATGTGCCAAAAAGTCGCGAGAAACATTCAAACGATTCAGCGGCAGAGTATTTTTTCATTTCCAATTCTTTAGGTAAAATTCTGTGCACACTGTCATTCAAGATGCCCACTATGTCTGCTACCTCGCGCACTTTTACTCGACGGTCACCAATACGATACGGAGGACTTTTTCAATTACATGCGGGATAGTAGCCGTTTTTGGGCGTCCACTGCGGTATTTGTCCTTTGTGCTTACACGACCACGCTTAAATTCGGCAACCCAGTTTTTAACCATTGAAAACGAAGGAGCGGATTTCAAAAATGTCAAATCCAACTCTACTTTAAGTTCGGTTGGTGTTAAGCCTTTCAAATGAAAGTACTTTATCACTATTCGCAACTCAGTTTTTTCCTTTATTTACGAAATCACTCGAGACGGTCACTTTGGCGCACTGTCAAACACAAACTAATTGACAGATCGCTCTATACTATATCATATTTAACATAAGAAAGAATGGTTCTGAAAAATAGTAATGCAAATTTTGCCGTATTACCGCCATCTCTGTGTTAGGCCACGTACATTTCGAACGATCCTCGTATGTGGTTCTAACAAGATGCACACTACTAGTATGAGCATGGCTATTCCGAAAATCCAATTCTAAATTGTCTGGTAGGCAAAACAGAGATGTCGAATATCCTGAGCGGTCTCTATAATTGACCAATCCAATTATTTTTCTTGGGGACACTTTTAATCGAGGTTGTTTGTAAATCATTCGCATGGTCTGGATTGTTTATAAACCATTATATTCTAGCGGTCATTTACTGAGACTTAGATCTAAATGAACCGGTGTGCATAAGTGGGTGTAAAAAACCTCTTAGAGGAATGGACTCCATTTGCTCAATATAACTTTTTAAAAAGGTTAGGTTTAAAATCTTGCATTTATTATTAAGTTTGCATTTTATTGATTTTTATGTAAATATTTCGTTTTTATAAATTACTCTTTTTACATGATTCTAATAAAAGAACCTCGAAATTGTATAAAGTCACATACAAATATATCATAATATATTTGGAAGACTTATTATTAAAAGTTAACAATAAATAAAATCTATGAATTTGAACGTTTTTTGTTGTTTGGTCGTAGTCATTGTTACGTTTAAAGCTTATTTTATTTCAGTATATCCAGTGGTGGCTGGTGGTAGTACAGGACCGTATTTTAGAAATTGAAATAGCTTAAGAGCAGCAGTCGACATTTGTCAGGTATTGAACAGGTCAAGGGTAGTCTTCACGTCGAGCATTGATGGTGTCGACATCGCGTCGATTAGTTTCTGCTCGAGCAATATATAAATAAAAAATAGTTGTAATTTAAACTTTTTACACACTAATAAATGAATTAAAAACAAAAATCAAGTGCTCTTTACATGTAACTTTTAATGATCTATTTGTTAGCCTTATATAAACTTTATTACAGTCCTTACAGGAAATTTTAAGTAAGCTCAATTTGTCCATGTTAACTACATGGTCTGTGAAATTTTAGAAAAGATGCTATTCTGACATAAATTTATAACTTCAAAGTTGCGTTCACAAAAAAAATTTAAACGTTTAACCTTTAAAATTGACAAGTCATACATCTTTGGTAGATTCGAAAAATCTAGTGAAGTAAATATGATTAAACCTTTCAACATAAATAATTTTATCCTGTAATTTATAACTCCTATTATCTACTACTCTAATTAATAGAACTAAAAAAAATTTTTTCTTCTTTTATAATAAAAATATCATCAGTCCTGCAAGAAAACAAAATTATACATTATGTGAATTTCATTTTAACTCGAGTTCTTTATAGCTGACATTTTACATTGTAGTCTCACCTGGACTTCCATTCGCTCGTCCAGGCACTGATAGCTACTGATCACTAAGACCGGAGTACTCTCCTCACACCACTCAGCTGCTGGTTTAGTAGACAAAATTTGTTTCTTGCTAATAAATTTTATAAACAGTATTATGATTAATTGCAAACATTAAATCCTTCATTAAACCACGTCTATATGAAGTTCATCCTAGCTGGTCTGTTTATACTGAAAACAATTACAAAGTGAATGTATTTTGCCTTACTAACTATCTTGCTGATCAAAGAGAGTTTCTATCGAGAATTTTGATGATAATACAATCTTCGATTACGGTGTTTCCCCAAAACTTTACCGAAGTTACTGCTAGCGGGTTTGTAACTAATAACGTCGCGTGCCCCTGAAATTGTTATTTCATTTATAACTTTTAAAGAAACCTTTTAGAACCAAATAAGATTCTGTAAGTGGATTGTTTCAAATTGCAAAGAAATTAAACATACGTACAATGTGAATTATGTATTACACCTTCACAGAATGTACTACTTCAAAAACAGTAAGATCGTACAGCAAAATACAAACAATATATAATAATGGAAATATAGGAATCAACGCCTGGGGTTGAAAACTTCAATAATAACGTCACTTGTTTTTATTGTAGGTACCAAAAAGCCACGTTGATGTGCTTTTTAAACTGTTTTCAATTAATTTATATAATGAAGCACCAAAATGAACAGATCTTTTACCTTATTTAATTAGTTAAAGTAATTAATGTAATTAAGGAAAAGAGGTCAACGTTGGTTGATATTTGTCAACGCCGCTGTTAACCTTTTATTCACTTGTTTAGTATGGAAGTGCGTAAACTAATTTGAACCGCAGCTTTAAGAATTTAAGATAATTAACTAGGTTCAGAAAAGGGATAAAAATGAGTTGAAATTTTCAACGCCAACGTTAACTTTTCATTTAGAAATAGAAGCGCGTGAAACCCTTCACAGCAGACTTTAGGTACTGAGGTAAATAAATATTGTTAATATTTTTATCAAAACCTGATTCTAAATGACATTTTACTTTACTTTGCAAAATTAGGACTTGCATCAATACTAGCTGAATGCTCCCTCTTGCTTGACTGCGCTGGATGATGATTTTTCCTCTTGCTTTACTTCACTGGATACTGAGACCTGGAGCTGCTCTGCTATTCTGCACCCGCTGCTTACCTGGCTGTTGTCGACTCACAAACCGGCGGGCTGTCTTCCTAGAGAACTCGTGGAGTACTACCCTTGGTTTTGGACTGTTGCCGACTGTTCCCAACTCGAGAAAGTTAAGCACTCGAACAGGAGCCATTTTTCAATGCTGGAATATTGATTTCATATCCTTAATATTCACCCTTTGGGTCATGTAAGAACTTTGTAAGGGGGGAGGGGGGCGATTTGTGAAATAGAGATTGAACGAGCTGTCACTAAGTATATTGTCGTAGATGGTTGTCACTCCTTCCGTGAGGTGTATTCTGTAAAACTTTTGTTGATTTTTAACGGGATGTTAAGTTAATATATTTACCCAACAGCAAAGCTAATCTCATAGCAACAACACCATTAAAAAAAATAGGTTCTTAAAAACTACAGAATACACTTCACTGTCGATCTCGGTCTGGTATTTTTATAGAGTTAGGGTTTTGTTTATGGCAACATTTCCAAAACGGTTCCTTTTGTGTCATTGTTGTTTTTTGTAAGTATTTTTAAAGTTGAATGTGTTTTGTGTTTTGGTTGTAGTGTTTTAAAGCTGTTATGTTGTATTTTTTTGATTGCAGCTACTGATGTGAGGTTTTAATCGTTCTTGTAAACACTGTTTTGATAGGCCTATGTGTCTAGCATTACAGTTAGAATAGTGTGAGCTATGTGGGTTCTGTCTTTATGATATTATTATTTGATTTAGCAACTATCAAATTTACTTTTATCCCAAGACACCAATAGCTATAATTAGTATGTATAGAGATCAATGCAGAAAGTAAGAATTTATTATTTTTTTTAAATATTTAGAGAAGCAGAAATTTAATGCTATATTGAGATTGAGCTAAGATAAATTTGTGTAGCTGTTTACATATTTCGTAAAACTGCCAGTGTTTTCAAAACGCTTTAGTGACTTTTGTTTGATATGTTAATATCGAATCAGTCAATGTACTGAGTTCACGTTTTAACTTTGGTTGAAAAATTAACATTGGACCGGATTTTAATGTTTTTTTTGCATTCAACATTATCCATTGTAGCCGCTTAAGAAATGTTAAAGGTTTAACATAGAAAATTAAAATGCTTTATCTCATTCCATTTCCATTCATACAGCTTAGCGCGGCTTAGTAAAGTAGCATATTTTTAAATCATATCAATCACCGAAAGACACAACCCCATGGAAAAGTTTTTTCTCTTTAAAGCCAAATGTAAAGAATTAAATTGAACTTTAATCCTTTTGGCGATTGAAAATAAACAACTACTAACAAAATTATTTTTTAAAGGTGCATGTAATTTTTAATTAACAAAATATTGCACAAGGCATCTAGAATGTTGATTGTTATATTGTTCTGTAGGCGTAGTTAAAACCATTAACATTTTTAACTGTAAATGGACATCATCTTGCGTTTTTGCTGGTAATTTACCTTTACGTTTTTAAAAAAATCAATGCCAATGAAGTAAATTATTGACATCTTTAAATAAAGATGGAACCACAACTCAAAATAGTTTATGCTTTAATAATTTTCGAAGGTTATTAATTTTCAATTAAGTTTCCAGAGCAATTTAATAATTTGAAAACAGATGCGAGTTTTATGTCTCATCTTCTCTTCCGAATTTAAATGAATATTTAATGTTTACCCACCATGACAGAAATCCAGCTAAAATTAATCTTCAAATACATAGATAGGTGATTTAATATTTATAGCAAGAAAAGATAAACCGCTTGTTAAAGTGCATTTCTAAAAGCTTAAATAAATGCTCAACATTTAATTTACAATCAACTAAGCAAGACGATTTTACCATAAAAAAATTAATATTAAAAAATCTTATTAACAGTTATGTGTTCGATCGATTATTAGAAACGGTTGCTAGAAACTGCTAATGCTTATTTTTTGCCACTGCGTAACTTTTTACTAATGTAATTAATAAATTACTGACAGAACCCGTGGGCTGCGCCTCCGATTGTTTTGGTATCTTCACACTCAGCGCTCGCCGCTATGGATGTTTCTTCCGCTAAGTCGATTTTGAAATTCATAGCTGCTTTCTCTCTCTTGGTTAACAATCGTAAAGATTGGTTCGCTGTAACGTCTTCTTTTTTCATTCGTTTTTTGTAGCTGTTACAACCCATATAGCTGCTACCGGAAAGAAAATCTCGAAAAAGCCGAAGAAAGACCGGAAAAAACAAAAAAAGCCCGAAAACCACACACCCGGAAACAAAGTTTTAAGGAAAAAAAACCTCGTAAAAACTTTCAAGTCACCAGAAACAATGTCTTTAAAAAATTAGATAAAAATACACTTAGCACTTTTCCTTCCCCATTTCCAGGACTGCCGTAACGGATTTTTTCAAACTATTTTTGAAACTAATAATTTCGCATTAAAGAAAAATTTGAACGAAAACAAAACAGAGACAGGAAAAAATGAAGAGCTAGAATAAGAGGAAAGGAATAAAGAAATAGAAGAAATTGCGATGGAAGAAGTAGAAAAAGCAGTAAAACATATTAAAACAGGAAAATCAAGAGCAGCAAACAATATCGAATCGGAGATGATAAAGTGAATAGGTGAAGACAGAAAAAGGTGGCTATACTCAATATGTAATGAAAGATGGAGAAAGAAAATAATTCCTAAAGACTGGGAGAACAACTTAACACTACTAATTCATAAGAAGGGCGATCATACAATATGTGAGAATTATAGAGCGATTTGCCTATCTTCAGTAGGATTTAAAGTTTACACAAAAATAGTAGGAGAAAGATTAAGACAACAAGTAGAAAAAAAATTAAAAGATGAACAAGTGGCGTTCAGAGCTAGCAAACAGACAAACGATAGTATAAGCATAGTGAGAAACCCAGTAGAAAGAGCAGTGGATAGCGGGACACAGCTATACTTGACACTTATCGACCTAAGATAAGAGCTGCATTTGATATGACAGAAAAGGAAGTAGTATAGAAAAGCCTAATCGACCATAAAATAGATAGAAAACTAATACAAGTAATAAAAAACGTATACCAAAATACAATAGCAAAAGTACCGGTAAATGGACAAAGATCAGAAGCCTTTGAAATGAAGAAAAGGGTGAAACAAAAGGACAGCTTAAGCCCGCTCTTATTTATTATAGTCTTAGAGAGATTAGGAAAAACCACAAGAGGTAAAGTAGAACAAACAACTATTAGATATAGAAACTTCATCCCCTCAAAACTAGATAGCCTACTTTATGCGGACGATATTATACTAGTACCCAAGACACAAAGGAGCATGTAATCCATGGTAAATGTATAGACACAAGAAATCGAATCACTTAAAATAAAAATAAACACAAATTAAAGTAAAGTAAAAACAGAAAAGGAAAGAAAATATTATGGAAACAAAAATTTTTGGAAAAAGTAACAGCGTATGAATACTTGGGAAGTGTGATAGCAATAGACGGAAACTTAGATCTAGAAATAGCAAAGAGAAGGCAACGAGCACATACGATGCAGTAAGTAAAACTATTTTACAGAAAAATGAGATAGACATGATCACAAAGACGAGAGTATACAATGTAATTGCCTTACCAACGATATTACATGCTAGTGAATCACGAGTGCGCTTGAAAAAGTACAGATCTCAAATAAACACGATAGTAATGAAATATTTAAGCAAAAGAGCAAGGAAAACAAAATTTAATGGAGTAAAGAACACACTAAACAAGAACCTATGATGACGAAGCTGGATAATAGACAATTGAACTGGTCATATAACAAAAATGAACCTAGAAAGAATAGTGAGGAGAGTGATTAAAAACGTATAAAAGAAGTAAAAGAAAGAGAGGTAGGCCGAGAAAAACATGGAAAGGATAAGGGAAGTGGGGGCAAGCAGAGGTAAAACACTAAATGAAATGAAAACCTTGGCACGGGACCAAAAGAAATAGAAAAAGTAGATTAAGGAAACGGGGAGCATGAAACCCAATCCGACGATTTAAAAAACAAAAGGATTTACGAAGAAGAAAAAGGAGAAAAAAAATATAAATATAGCACTTTTCCTCATTTCCAGGGGAGTGCCTTTTCAAACTGTTTTTGTAACTGTAATTAAATTAAAGAAATTTTGTTAGACATTTGAATACGTTTCTCAAAGGAAATTTGCTTATATTCATATCCAGCAAACATGAATTCTAAACCCAATTGCACCGGTTACTATTCGATGTTTCTTGTTACAAAACAACATTCAAAACAAAAACGCAATAAATCGTTCTGCCTTATGTCTGCCTCGGTTACTTCTAGGCAAAACGCAATAACATCCGTGTCTTACAGAAACGCAACATTTGCGTATTTTATTATGCGAAAATGTTACGTTTCCAGGCAATCTGTTTTGTTACTCGTACATTTCGTTTCGCCACTGTTACGTAGAAATTTTATCTGGTTTGTGAACCTAGGATGCAGCCGTTTTGTAACAAAGCAACAAAGTAAAGTAACGAAACGATACCGTATTGGAATGAAACGGTTAGATTTTAGTATACACTTCTCTTCAAGATGGTTATGTATCTGTGCAATTTGGTTATAACTTATGATGCATTTATTTTCTCACTGCGTTAAGCAAACATAGAGCGAGATATACATGCTGGGCTTACTAAGGTCAAATAAATATGACAGGTTAACATTTAAAGTGGCAGCTTAGAATTAAATGTTAAAACATTTATTTAAATCTGTAAAAATTTGTTTAAATTTCTAAAAATGTATTTAAATGTTTAAAGATTTATTTAAATCAGTAAAGATTTATTTAAATCTGTGAATATTTATTGAATATTAAAAGACCTAAAAGAAATATTTGCAGATTTATAATAATAGAATAAATACATAAAGATTTACTAAATATTTGAAAATTTAAAATAAATAATTTAGGATTTATTTAAAGCTCTGATGCTTTATTAAATGTTGAAATATTTCAATTAAATGTTTAAGAATGTTTTTAAATCTACAACGATTTATTAAAATAAACAGCATTTAGCTAAATGTGTGTATAATGTATATTAGGGTGGCCCATCTTTTTAACCCCTGGATTTTGTTTCGGGGCACCATCTAAAACTGTTCTACTAATAAAAATAATAAACTACCAAATTTCAGTTAAATCGGACAATATTAAGTGGCGCCGACATAAGGGCAAAATTTAAAATAATTTGAATTTACTTGTATTTTTCAAATAAAACACCAATTTCTAAAATATAAAGTTGTATTTTATTAAACTTCAGAAAATACACGTATTTGTGTTATAGAATACTAAATATAATTCTGAAACAACATACATTTTGATTGTTACTACTGCATTGGTATGATAACAGTTGATTTTTTCGAGTCCGGAAAACGCCGACGATAATCCATGACAATTTGTAATAAAAATTGTTTTTGTTCTTCATCTTTTGTTAATATATTGCAGTAATCTGTAATTAATTTCACGCCTCTTTCAGCTGGATCGTTGACAACTTTTAAATTACTGACAATTTCAAAAACTTTTTTTTAATTATCGTCATTATTCCAAAACTCGGGATTGTTTTTTAAAAAATCTGTATTTAAATCAAGCTATCGAAAAAAAGTTTGTGTATTGAAGGATACAAAGTCAGGTATTGAATTGCTTGATATCACAGATATTTCGTTTCTCGTAAATTTCAGACGTTTAATGCCCTCATCGTTTGTTATTTCAGTCTCATGAGAATTTGTCATAACTTTAATCATTTCTCTTTTAACCTGAAACGAAACTTGATCATCGAAAAACGCCAGCGCGATATTTTCTGGATTTAAGTACCATAAATGATTTACCATTTTGTTGGTGGCGGTATTCGAGATATCTAGATCAATATTTTTATAATAAGCTTTTTAAGAAATTCTAAATCATGATACAGAGCTTTTACTGCAAGTGGGGCGGTAAACCAGGCTTTAATGTAAATAGTGACAATAAAAATACATAGATCTGTTACACTCGATAGTTCTTTAGCTTTTAGTTTAAATTCATCCCGAAATAGAAACATTTTCAAACAATAAATGGCCTTTGCCATCCATCTTGCATGATCTCCAGGAACACGAATTGTTATTTTGCGAGATGGACGTTCAAGGAAAATTTCGGATAGTTCTAGTAGTTCGCGGTAATCTTCTCGAGGTTGTTTTTTGTTTAATGTCATCATTGTAAAATTTAGAATGACATCTTTTTGTTCACACAAAATGACTCGAATATTTTCCGATTCCACCCCAGATTTAAAATTTTGTTTGTTGATTTTTGGCCACGACTCTTGAAAACGTTTAAATAAAGGAACATTAGGACCTGACGATGGAGGCATTTTAATGTCAAAACAACCTTTCAGAATTATTTCAAATATATGATGCCTGCATGGAAGATACAAAAGGCTTTTTTACAAATTTTGCTCTAATAAAGTGCATGCACCATTAATGTAACCAGTGTTAAATGCCGTTGTCACAACATAAAGCTTTCACAGCTGTCAACTGTTTTATGGTTGGTATTAGTACACACTAAAATGCCTCAATACTGCAATGTTTTAACAAAAGATGAAGAACAAAAACAATTTTTATTACAAATTATCGTAAATTATCGTCGGCGTTTTCAGGACTCAAAAAAATCAACAGTTATAGAATCAATGCAGTAGTTAGAATCAAAATGAATGTTGGTTTTTAATTACATTTAGTATTTTATAACGTAAATATGTGTATTTACAAAAGATTCATAAAATAAAACTTTATATTTTAGAAATTGGTGTTTTATTTGTGATATAAGTAAATTCTAATTATTTTAAATTTTGCCCTTAAGTCGGCGCCACTTAATATTGTCCGATTTAACTCAAATTTGGTACAGTTTGTTATTTTTATTAGTAGAAAGTAGGTTATTTTGGACAGTTCTGGATCCACCCCCCACTCCTGGCCTTGAGTTCAAGGTCAAGGACACCCCCACTCCTACCCCCACCCCTGGCCTTGAGTTCAAGGTCAATGTCAAAAAAATTTTTCGGCCTGCGGACGGCTGAGATTTGCGCCCCGTCTGGACTGGAGCATCCCCCCACTCCTGACCTTGAGTTCATGTTCAAGGTCACGGTCCAAAAAAATTTTTTCGCCTGCGCCGGGCTTGTCCTGCGGACGGCTTGTCCTGCGGACAACAACGCTTATAGTTGGAGTCCTATCTGAAGAAGTGCTCGCAGCATAACCTCACTAGCCCCTTCTAATCTCAAGACCATTCTCCTCCTTTACCCGACGGCCACGCCGTCCACCAGCTTAGTCGCTCCAAAAGAAAACACCAAATAGATTTCAAATATATTTATTAATTAAATATACATAATGATCACTAGGGTAGGTTATTGTAATTAATTGACCAATATATAAAGAAATATATAATACACATAGATAAACTAAGTAATAAAATAGTTCCGACAATTATTGTAGAAATACAACAATAGTGATTGCCATTAATAGCAAGTTTTTGTATGCTAGGCTTTTTATTGTTCGTCACGATAGTTTGCCAATTTGTACTTATCGTGTATTTAGGAAAATTAAATTTAATCTTGAATGTTACGAAACCATTTTCCGTTAAGTTCTTGACAGACGATTTGAAGACTGGAATGTCAGCCCAGGTATCAATATCCATTTTGTTCCAAATCACGCTGTTATTACCATCACGATCGTATGCAATAGATGCCGAAGCGCAATTCGATGGTTGCAGCACATACAGATGACCATCGTAGACAGCTGCTAAGGCTGCTAATAATTTTATAGGTATCATGTTGACCCGCACACAAACAAAGACTGAATGAGTATATTACATAAATGGCACTACACTTTTTAATTACACTTATCCACTTCCCCCACCTCTTTAGCTGCGGCTTTTAACTCGTTTGACCTCTCGAAGACATTAACGCGAAGTTCCAAATTATGTAGTGCAGGATATCTATCCAAGCAGATCATCTGATACGGATTCTTGGTGTACAGAGTGGAGGCATCGTAATGAAAGAATCCCGAGTCATTTCGGAAAAAGTTTGCTAGTGTAGTGTTTAATGGATGAGATATCTTAGGGAATTTAAATACCAGTTCAGGATTTATAGTTGGCTCTTCATCAAAATTATAATAACGACTTTCGGCAGTTTCATCTACGTGATACACTCCGTCGTCAGGAACGTACAGGAATAACATGTTGCTCGTGCGAGAGCTCGAAGAAAACTGAGATTCTTCTAACACATGGTGGCGGATAGTTGGCCTTAAGCATATGAGACTGAACCGCTTCTGCGCAGTCTTGCTCAACGGATAATTTGTTTTTAGAGCTTAAGAAATTGTAGAACCCAGACAGGTTAACCTTGGCCTTGGAATCTGTATAGACAAGATAGCCTTGGTCCTCGAATTGATTAAGTTTTCCAAGGTTAGGTTATTTTTTATTTTTTAAGTTATACTATCCTTGAGTCTTTGAAGATGGTACTTATACCATTTTCAGCCCACTATCGAACAGTGAATCTCCATCCGACACCAACGATCATGACTCCTTTCCCCACCAATGACCATACTTTGATTTATTCTGGTAATTTTGATATTTTTGCGTCTGTGAACTTATTTTACAATTTGAAGTGTTTTAGAAGACGAACAAAAATTAATGTGGCGCGCAGCAATGGCTGTAATAATCATCAGGCCCGAATATATGTTATATCAATTGTCGACGTGTCGCAACCTCCCAAATAATTCATTTGAAAAGTTATTCGATTTGCAAGAGGGTTCGTTAGTTGGCGAAGTTTACTTGGATGCGGCCCAGCAAAAGCTCTTCCTATTTATCTGTAAGTATTTCTAAGCTTCCTTAATGCTCTACTAATTTTATTTTTTTTTATGTTTTCTTTCTACACTCCTCAACCACCAGCGTGAATGTATGATATATAAATTTATACATAAATAACTTAATTGAAATATATTGTTTTATTTCAAGTTTCACCTTGAGGTGAATTTTAACTTTATCCAAGCGGAGTTAGCATGGACTACTACTTTGACCTTGAACTGATTTTATAAAATTTCCCTAATTTTTATGTTGCATCCCCACCATTTTGCCTTGGGATCAAGGCTAAGGTTAACCTGTCTGGGTAATAAACATTCCACAATGTCTGGGAAGCCATTTTACGTCGAACTCTCGAGCGAAATGGGTGCTAGTGCTAACTGCGGTTCTTGTGGTGTTTGTGGCGGTGTTGTGTTGGGGTGTAGTGATTTTCCTCGAGGTGTGCGGTCCATGTGGTCGCGACTCTCTTTGAGGAAGTTCCAGCAGTCCAAAGCTAAACTCTGTGCCTGTTCGCAACCGAGCGCTTCCACCAGCTCTGAGGTTAGTAAAGCATTACCTATAGAATCGACCAATAAAATCAAAATTTTGCAAAATGTAATTGTTCAAAATGCAAAGCAGCTAAGACCTGAAAATAACCGCCAAGGAGAACAACGATTGACTCAGGACGTAGTGTGTGAAAGCATTTTGAGGAATTACTTGTTAAACAAAATCAAAAGTGTTCCGCGACCTAAATTGAATTTTAATGCTTCAGTGCAAAATGTTGCGAATGAAAATCATGCTGAAATCTCTGACCATTTCGAGCAGATTTCTGCAAATAATGTTGAAATAAATGAATGTATTTTGCAACCGAAATTTAATTTGGCAGAATGCGTTGACCAGATGCTGAACGGCGTCGGGACGGATAATTCAAATAGTTTATATGAGAACATTTCTGCAGCTAGCACCTCAAATTCTAAAATTAGTAGAGAAAGTAAAAATGTGGATGCACTAAAAAAGAGTATTGCCGAATTCTTACTATTTGAGAACAATCACCAGAAGAATAATTCTGTCATTAGCTGCAATATTGCGAAACCTGCAACAATTATTGAAATTTCTTCTCGTGATTGTTCGCAAGCAGTTAATAACTTTTTGGATGGAAGTTTTGATCAGGGGGATATATCTATAGCTAGCATCCAAAATTTAATTAGCAAGGATTCAAAATTAGATTCAAATGTTATTTATGAAAAGCCCCCCTTGTCTCAAAATACCGCTAATTCACAAGTCGACTCGGATATTATCATGACCCCTTTGGACCAAATGTTAAATGGTGTCGATTCAAAATTAAATTCAAATAATAAAAAAAATTTAAATTTTAGTTCTGATTCCGAAGTGCATTCAAATACCACAGAAATGTCTCCTTTGGCTCAAAAGCTCGATTGGAGCACTATTGAAATGTCTCCTTTGTCACAAAATGTAAGTCCTTATTCAACTTTCAATTCCCATGTTATTAAAGCAATGTCGACACAAACCTTTTACCAACAATTTACACAAAACAGCATTTTGTCCCGAAATCGTTCTCGAAATCTGAAAAAAAGTTTGAACATTGATAACTCTTTTGAAGAAACATTTGATTACTGCGATTCTCAGGGTAGTGTTTTAGAACATGGGTTGAGTTTGGCTGCAGACATCAGTTTGGCTGCTGACACTCCACAAATTACCGCCGCAACCCATGAGAAAACATCCATGGATCTTTCTGATAGTGCAGCTGACCCAACCCCCGCAGGTACTTCAGTTTCTCCGCCAACGAGTGATGATTCAGCTGCACCATCACAACGTTCCACGCGAGAAAGTCAAAACGATGGTTTTGAAGATTGGTGTGCAGATGGAGTCCAATTACGCGCCAGCGAATTTCTGAAAACGGAGATTCTCAAAACCATCGAGATGCTTGACGCTAGCGGGCGCAAGCTGAACCGTTTCCAGAGAATTATTTCAAAGCACCAAGATAACCTTAGGAGGTATAACTACAATCATACTATCCGCCAACTTAATAAGACACGACGGTTGTGCTTGAATGAGCTGGCCAGAAAGTTGAGGTTATCGAAGGTGCTTCGGGTGCAGCAGACGCTAATTGCTTAATATGTATTTTTAACAATCCAATTCCATAGTAACATTGTTGAAACCTTCCCGAAAATCCTTTCCAGACTGGAGAGTTCAACGTCCGCGTTCGTTCCAGTTGGAGGTCTACACCGAGTCTAGTAATTTTTTTATTTAAATGCTCTCGGTCTAGGTTGCCAAGAACAAATAACAAAGTTCTGCTGCTAACATTTGTTTATATCCTTCTGGTGTTGGTAGGTGTGTTTAGTCTTTAACTACTAGCCAACTAGCATGTTCAGGTGCGACAAATGCAGCAAGTTCTTCACCAGATCGGATGCATTGTACCGCCACCGACGAGAGAGTTGCCGTCAGGAGTTGGGTCACCCATCTACGAGCGGTAAGTTGATTTGCTTCTGATTAATAACGTAAAAAGAATATTCGATTTTGCGGTTTTCAGGCAACGGTTTGGAGGCTTCGGCGGCAACCGATGGTGAAGGACCCTCCACAAGCAAAAGAGTTAAAACAAATCCTCCTAATGGTAAGTCGAACTGCCGCGTTTCAGATGTTTAGAGTAATGTGTTTTTCTTTGTTTCAGATTCTCGACCTTCTCCTATGCGCTACTGTGATGTGTGTGACGAAAACGTTGCCCGCTCCGGGTATGTAGGACATCTCAGGAGCAATCGCCACAACAGCCGATCTGGTGTAGCAGCCTTTGGAGAAGGAGTGGTGATCCGTCAGACCGCCTTCAAGCAGCGCATTGTTACCTACAGAGTAACTCCCGTTAACAATTATATAAAAGTTGCGGAATTTATGGACGAGATTAAACATAAAATTGTAACTTTAATAGAAAATAAAATGGCGACATTTAAAAGCGTTAAGATCAATTTGGAGCTATTTGGATTGTTTGTTTTGGAAAGTCAAGAAATAGAAGATGTAAAAACGTTTCAGACGGTTAATGAAATTGCAACAGTTGCGACCGACTTGAATGACTTATGTGATCGTTTTACGGGGATGCTGGACGCGAAGGTGTCAGAATTTCAGGAGCGAGATTCGGGTACATATATTTGCTTTTCTTGTCTTTTGTATCGATATTTATTGACCATATCTTTTTACAGGGTGGCGTTTGAAGCACCTAATGTATTTGGATGTAAATATTAACAAGTACAATCCGCTTCGAGCCTCGTCCTACATCCCGCTCCCAAAACAGATTCAGAACAAGAAAGCGGTTGTAAATGTGCAAAATGAGGATGAATGCTGTTTCGGCTGGGCGGTGACTTCCGCCATTTGTCAACCGACAGGACCTTCCAACCGAACCAGCTCCTATCCAGATTGCCGGCAGTTATTGCGCTTCGACGGCATCGAATTTCCGGTGAGATTAAGCGATGTTTCTAAATTTGAAAAATGTAATCCACAACTTTCTATTAACGTGTACGGTGTTGAAGAAGTTTTTCGAAATAATGTTACGAAATACGAAATTGTAGGACCCCTGCATTACACCCACAATAAAAAATTTATTCATATCAATTTACTGCTTATTACTGATACGGTGGGTAATAGTCATTACTGTTGGATAAAAGATTTGTCTAGATTAGTTTCGCAACAAATAACGGCTAGAGATGGCGCAAAACACTTCTGTGACGGCTGTCTCCATTACTTTCGTACTGAACAACAGTTACACATGCACCTTCGTTTTGACTGTAATCACGTTTACACAAAATTGCCAACTACTGACTTGATAACGAACAAACTGGGAAAAGTTGCGCCTCAAAATATTCTTAAATTTGAAAATTATCAAAAACAATTAAAAGTTCCCTTCGTAATTTATGCTGATTTTGAAACCATTTTAAAACCACTTGCTACGTCGCATCCCAATCCTACAAAACCATTCACGGTAACCGTGTGTGAACACCAACCTTACTCTTTCGCGTACTTTATTAAATGTTCTTATGATGACACTTTATCCAAATTCGAAATTTATCGTGGTGAAAATACCGTTGATGTGTTCATGGAGCGTTTAGAAAGGGACGTTCAAAATTTATACTCCAACCATTTAAAACATGTTGTGCCCATGAAAGTTTTGACCGCAAACGAAATTCAAAATTTTAATGATGCTCTTTCATGCCACATCTGTAGTTTACCGTTTGATGACGATGGGCAAGATAAAGTAAGAGATCACTGTTATCTCACAGGAAATTACCGAGGAGCCACCCATTCCAATTGCAATCTAAATTTTATTCTTCCAAATTTTATTCCCATATTTTTTCATAATTTAAATTATGATTCCCACCTTTTTGTCAAACAAATTGCCTTAAAAAACGAACAAATTGATGTTATTCCACAAAACAAGGAAAAATATATATCTTTTAGCAAGCACTTTTTAGTTGATGAAATTCAAAATAATGCTGGCAAGAACGAGAAAATATACATCCATTTGCGATTTTTAGACAGTTTTCGGTTCATGAACAGTTCTTTGTCAAGTTTGGCTGAAAATTTAAATTCCGATCTGTGTTTTCAAATACAGAAAGAATTTGGCAACGGCGTTAAATTTAATCTTATGAGGCAAAAAGGTGTGTTTCCATACTCCTACGTCGATTCGTTTTCCAAACTACAACAGCGCGATCTGCCTACAATAGAACAATTTTATGATACTTTGAACGAGCAGGAAATCTCGGTCGAAAATTATAATCGCGCTGTTGATGTGTGGAAAACGTTTAAATGCAAAACTTTGGGCGACTACTCTGACATCTATCTAAAATCGGACGTACTACTTTTGGCTGACGTATTTGAAAATTTTAGAACTCTTTGCCTACAGCATTACCTACTAGATCCGGCCCATTATTACACGGCTCCGGGTCTAAGTTGGGATGCTATGTTGAAATACACTGCTGTGGAATTAGAGTTGCTAACCGATTTGGATATGCTACATTTTTTTCGAAAGGGAATACGCGGAGGAGTCAGTACTTGTGTGGGGAGGAAAGCTATTGCTAACAACAAATTTGTTGAAAATTATGATTCGAAAAAACCCACTTCTTTTATCATGTATTTAGATGCAACTAATCTGTATGGCTATGCCATGCGACAGTATTTGCCGCAGCGCGATTTTATTTGGCTAACCGCGGAGGAAATTGAAAACTTTGACGTTTCCAACATTTCGGACGAATCGGATACGGGCTACGTTTTGGAAGTTGACTTGCACTACCCACAAAATTTGCACGAATACCACAATGAATTCCCATATTGTCCCGAGTTGCTAGTTCCGCCTGAAGGAAAATTTAAAGATGCAAAATTAATTCCAAATTTATTTGATAAAAGCAAGTATGTTATTCATTACAGAAATTTAAAACAATGTTTAGATGCCGGTTTAATCTTGACGCGAATTCATAGAATACTGAAATTTACCCAGTCTCCGTGGTTAAGATCTTATATTGATTTGAACACCAAATTTCGAAACGATAGTAAAAACGACTTTGAAAAAAACTTTTTCAAGGGTATTAATAACAGCGTTTTTGGAAAAACAATGGAAAACGTGGACAAAAGGGTGAACATTAAATTGCTTAGCCATTGGGAAAAAATTGGTAAAAGAGTTGGGGCCGAAAATTTAATTGCAAAACCAAATTTCAAAAATTTATCTATATTTTGTGAAAATTTAATAGCCGTTGAGATGAACAGAACTTCTGTTTTCTACAACAAACCGAGTTACGTTGGTTTCTCTGTTCTGGATATATCGAAAACTGTCATGTATGATTTTTTCTATAATTTTTTGAAACAAAAGTATGGTAATAACGTTGTTCTTCTATATTCCGATACTGACTCCTTTATATTGCTAATTTACACTGAAAATTTTTATGATGACATGAAAGAGCATTTAGATAAATTCGATACTTCTAATTATAAAACTCGGGAACACGGAATGCCGCGAACCATGTCTGTTGTTGGCAAGATGAAAGACGAATATGCTGGTACCCCTGTTTTAAATTATTACGGAACGGGTGCAAAATCATACTGTGTAAATGCGCGCGATAAAACAGATAGAAAGGCTAAGGGTGTGAAGAAATGCGCTATCGAAAAATCTCTTACGACGGAAACGTATAGCGCAGTAGCTACAAACATGCAGTCTAGAGTGTTTTGTATGATGACCGTTTTTCGCTCTAGTTTGCACACTATGTACACCAAACTGGTTAATAAAGTTGCGCTGTCTTCTTACGATGACAAACGTTTCATTATTCCCGGTTCTACCAATACTTTAGCATGGGGACACAAGGATATTCCTAGCGTTGGCAGACTTAACGATTTGGTGGATTTATTAGAGGCAGCCGTTTCAGAACCAATTTAAATTAATTTACAGTTGTCGCGAGTGAGCAGTACTGGTTGTTAGTTTACTGCAGGAGTCCTACCATAATCGTTTACAGAAACTTTCTTGTACGTTATTACTCATATTTGCTTTGCGCTTTGTAGTTTTTAAGTAGATTGTATTAGCATTATTTATATGTGTATATATATTATAATAAAATAAAACAACTAAAAAATGTGAGAAAAATGTTTATATTTTACGTGACTTCGTTGAAGTCTATTTAATATCAATTATTTGTAAATGACAATCTAAAGAACAAACACGTTTGTATAGCAACATAATTAAACTAAATACATATTAAAAATTATTTTATTTCATCATAATTACAGTTCAGAAAATTATACAAGATCTGTTTTAGATATCCATGAATTATGCCTCTTATCTAAACCTAACCATTTAACGAACAGTTGATTTCCTTTTCTCCGAACCACTTTTTCCACTAGGAATATATCTGGGTGTTTAGTTTTCTGCAATTCGTACTCGTAAAATCCTCCTTTTATTTGTTGCTTAGTTTCATCTTCCAATATGTAGGTTGTTGGGTTAGTAAGACGAACTTTTGCAATTTTAAATATTTCGTTGCTCCAGCTGGGGGTATATCCTTTGGCAAATGCAGCTCTATATTTGCTCACCCGAACATGATCACCCAAGTGAAATTTTTGTTTCTTAGGATCTACCGTTTTGGTATGACTGTATACAGATTGTAAAATTTGAGGTGCGTTTTTGTTACTAACATCTTTTGGCTTAAACCCAGTTGTGCTGTGTTTCTTTGAATTATACGCTTTTACGATTTTTGGTAAAAGATCTAACCATTTGTAGGTTCCCTGAAAGCTGAACTGCTTCCACATCATATTTTTTAGAGTTCTATTACATCGCTCAACTATGCTACTTTTTAGATTTGAATAACTACTGTAATGGTTTATGCCGAATTTCTTCATCAAATTTTGAAATTCTGCATTATAAAACTCTTTTCCCATATCTGTTTGCAAATTTTTAGGCTTTTGTGTTGCAGCATTAAGCGCTTTCTTCATAGCTTCGGTAACTGCTTGACCCGTCTTTCGCTTGACGGGGTATGCCCAAACGTATTTGGAAAATGCGTTGATCACAACTAAAATGTATCGGTATCCCTGGTTAAGTTTTGCGTAGGGTATCATTTCTACCAAGTCAGCTTGGAATAAATCGTTTATTCCCTTGACAATCACGCGTCGCCGCTTAAAATTTTTTCTAGCTGGTTTGTGCAATTCTTCGACAACTTCATGTTTAACGTTCATGTTAGACTGGAACCTTTTCCTGCTGCAGTGAACATTTAAGAACTAACTGCATCGACATGAGAACATCCTTTCCACCATCGGGAAGCTTAAGTCGGAAAGCATCTCCACGTTTCAATGTTTGACCGATCAGATTAGTTACATGAACATTGTTGAGATACACTTCCACGTTTTCTATAGATTTATTTGTTTGTAAAACAACAGCCGACGTTAACGGAAATATGTATTCTGTTTGCCCCTTTCCGAGTTTGAAGAATCCCGCTTTGTCAGTTTTCGATCCAACGATGTGTAGAGGGACTTCGTAATACAATTCCGATATATTTTTGACTTTAAACAAAACATGAGTGGGATAGGCTCTATAACGAGAATCGTGTAAGTGTCTTCCAAACTTATCGATCGGCATTTCGTAACTATGTGATGAGAAGTCAAGCTTGGGTCTCTATTTAACCATCGGTTTGTTTATTTAATAATTTTTTCTGTTTTTAAAGCGTCAATGATACTAAGAATTTCGTTATTATGTCCGGTATGACCTGCCAACTGCGAGGCTATTAAAATCTGTAATCTGTTTACTAACGTGTTCGGATTTTTCCAGGGAACAAATTCAATCTGCTTGTTATTTAAATTTAGGAGTCCTTTACCTCGTCGCTTGGGTTCAACTAAACGGCGAACAACGTTTTTGTACTTTTGTCCTGCATTACCACTTATTCGATCGTTGGGATTGTAATTTTGCCGGTTGGCTGCAGACCGATTAACGATATCTTTATAATTGTCTTCGTCAGCTTTACTGTAACCTATGGGTTTCTTTTTAAACATTAACTCATACATTCCAGGCGTTCCTTTGTAAACCACCCTATTTGCACCATCCATTATGACCATGTCTTCCCCATCAAAGTCTAATTCTTTATTGCCTATAGAAAATTTATTGCTCTCAAGATCCCATCGTACTCCGTAGTGCATATCAAATTCGTCCTGTGTGTCATGTATCATGTTTTCGATATATTGCCTAGCTAATCCGTCATACTGCTCTAAGAACTGGTCCAAAACTTGAGACTGCATCATTTGCTGTACGGTTTTATTAGCTTCCCGGATGCTTTCTTCATGCACTTCATCTTCTGCGGTTTGTTCTGATTCTACATGATCCTGTAATTCTGTTTCTGGTGAAATTTCTCCAATGTCCTCTAACTTTAGAAAATTTGGTTGGGGAATAATAGGCTTGGGTGGAGAGGTCGCATGCTCAACTTTACTTTTTATATCAGGAGTATCTACTCTTTCAGTTTTTAGAGTTGATATTAGATCCTGAAGGGGTTGGGAAATTGGTTTTAATTGTTCCGCCAACTGTAACTGCGATTGAGCAATGTCTGACCTTAAACTTTGATATTTCCTTTTTACGGCTTTTCTCGTTTTAAGCAGTTCGGCAACTAAACGTTTATCCATCTTGCGTTTACAGTTGTTCGCCAACCACTAACAGTTTGAAGTAAGTTTTAATTATTTATGTGGAAATAGCAATCAAAGCCTTTCCGGTATCTTCCGGAATTTATTGCACTATCTTTATCTATAACTAAAAACCCGTAGTCCTCCTGCCAACAAATAGAGCACAATTCCTTTAACTGATCGAACGACATGTCCACAATGACGTGGTCGTCGTAAATGTGTTTGAGATTTGTTTTATCTTGTTGAAATACTATTATCAGATTAGCATTGTCTCTAATGAGTTGTTTGGGAATCGATGAATACGTTTGACATAGGTAAAAGCAGTCGATATTTCTATGACGTCCGAAACAATAGTAATTTTCAATTATATTTTGATTTTCTCCGACCACATCGTCAAAAACAATTACAGAATTGGGTTTTGCGTTCATAGGTTGTGGGACTGCAGCCCCATCTTCGTATTCCTCGTAACCAATTTCTTTTATCGGAGTTAATAAGTTCTTAAGATATGCATACTTAGGCTGATCTAGCGTCTTACAATATAAATAAACATTTTCAAATCGTAGGCCGTTAGGGTGTTCTATCAAAGTAACCATCACGCTTGTTTTACCGCTGGCTGAGCTGCCCACGAAAAGCCCTCTTTTACAATTCTTCCCTAGTAAAACACTATGCCTTTGAAATGGTTTTACCAATGACTTAGCATCGTGATTTACGATCGGTAGGGTTACATTTTGTTTTTCAATTGTAATCCTTTTCATTTCGACACCGTTCTCTCCAGTACACTCGCTAAACACTAAGCTAAACCTAACCAGTGATCAAGTTATATATAAGAACAAGTTTTAAAGAAATGTTTGCAGTTCAAACTTTGCAATCGATCGCAATAGTTTAATATGAGAGTTTACGCGCACAAACCAGGTATTCGTCGACGAACCGTGAGAAGGAAAGGTTGTGGTGTTTTAAATACGCTTATAAATAATTTGCCAGTGGAACTACATGTGCCTGGATATAAGTATTGTGGTCCAGGTACTCGCTTAAAGAAAAGACTTGCTAGGGGAGATCAGGGAATTAATCCGCTAGACGAAGCGTGCAAAGAGCACGATATCGCATATTCTCAACATCAAGATCTTCAGAAACGACACGAAGCTGACAAGATACTTTCCGAAAAGGCGTGGCAACGTTTTCGTTCAAAAGACGCTAAATTTGGAGAAAAAGCCGCAGCACTAACCATAACAGGTATTATGAAAGGAAAAACCAAACTAGGAATGGGTGCTCTACGTAAAAAGAGAAGTTCAAAAAAAGTGAGGCAAATACGTTCTGGTGGAGTTATTAGCTTTACCGGTGCGGTCACGCGTGCGCGAAACCGTATTAAAGGTAATAAAGGATACGATGTAATGAAAGCTGCAAAGCTAGCTTTAGCAACCATTAAAAAAAGTAAAATTGCTCAGCCAAAAACTAGAATAATCAAAATCCCTAAAACTGGTGGTATTTTACCACTCATACCAATATTTGCCGCTTTAAGCGCCCTAGGATCCTTAGGAGGTGGAGCTGCAGCAATCGCCAAAGCAGTGGGAGATGCTAAATCTGCTGCAAAGGACCTTAAAGAAAAGGAGCGACATAATAAAGCGATGGAGTCGGTTGCTCTTGGAAAAGGTCTACATTTGGGACCCTACAAAAGAGGATTTGGATTATATTTAAGACCCTACCAACCAAAAAACTAACTGTGAAGCTACCGCGACGAGCGTTAACAAACGTTGATTTAGCGAAGTATGCTAAAATATTAAAAATTCCGTATTTTAGAGGAGTATTCATGCGCAATGCTTTGCCATCTAGAATTCATGAAAACGAATGCGGTATCGTAAATCTCGACGATAATATAGGTCCTGGCACCCATTGGACTGCCTACGTGAAGCGTAGTGAAAACGTAACATACTTCGACAGCATAGGGCATTTGAAACCTCCTCTTGAATTAATAAAATACTTTCGCAGCGACGGTAGCAAGAATAACATCGCGTACAACTTTGATAGATATCAGAACCTAAATTCCTACAATTGTGGTCATCTGTGTTTGCAGTTTTTATATAGCTACGTAAACTGACATGTACCTGCAGTGCGCTTTGAGTTCTTGAATAAAGTACTTCAGAATGTCCACCATTTTTACTCTTACCGGTAACTCATCAGTATTAAGTGCAGATTTTAATCCACCACTTTTTTTGGAAGAAGACAGCAAATATGTAATGGGTTTACTTAGTTTTGAGTCGTACAATTCTATTCCCAATATATCACCACCGAAGAACGTCTTCAAACTTACTGGGCGAGAAGATATTGTGATACCCCAAGGAGCTTATGAAATTAACGACATCAACGACTACATACAAACTAGCCTGAATCCAGCTAACCGAGAATACGTTTTAATAAAAGGTAGTAACAGCACGCTGAAAACGATGATTAAGTCGTCGCACGAAATAGACTTCACTGCGGATAACTCGATAGGAGATTTACTAGGATTTCTACCTCAAAAATATAAACCCAATGTGTGGCATTCGTCTGAAAATATAACTAAGATAATGAAAATAAATTCCATATTAATACATTGCAATATATCGTTAGGATCTTATAAGAATGGGGAAGCAGGTCATATAATTCATCAATTTTTTCCTACTGTACCGTCTGGATACAAAATAGTTGCGTCTCCAAATCCAGTCATTTATCTTCCAATCAGCACTAAAATAATTACCAACATAACAATTAAAATACTCGACCAAGAGGATGTTCCTGTCAGTTTCAGTTCAGAAACCGTGACGGTCAGTTTTCATTTGAAGAAGCTATAATGGGTTTCAGATTCAACACCACTTACAGCAATTTTAGCTCAGACACATCATCTACAGCTCCAAAAGGATATAACATGAGACATACCAAACGTTCCGCAGTCAGTAAGAGGTCGTCAGCCGATCAGTTGACAAAGAAGAATAAAGCATTTCTTAAATCGTTAGGTTTTCAAGTGTTACAATGAGTATTTTAAACATTAGTGAAAAAGTTCTTGTTGACAATTCAATTGTTAGCAATCAAATACATACCCATCAACCCTATACGAATCGCTTTGAAAATAATGACGAAATCCGGATTCCGATTCAAGAAGATATGTCAACACTACCCGGTTTAAGTTACTTGTATATACAAGGAAAATTGTTAAAAACAGCTGGAGGAGCTACAAACGCAACATTTGTTAACAATGGAGTTGCCCACCTATTTAGCGAAATTCGCTATGAAATGAATGGCGTTGTAGTTGATTCGGTAACGAAACCTGGTATAACATCTACTATGAAAGGTTATGTTTCCTACAGTTCTAACGATATTAAAAAGCTTCAAAACGCTGGATGGCTTCCCAACGCAACAAGCAAAATAGTTGATGCATCTGGTAATTTTAACGTTTGCATACCCCTCAGCATGCTGTTGGGCTTTGCGGAGGATTACGGAAAAGTGGTACTAAATATCAGGCAAGAATTGGTGTTAATTCGAAGTAATACAGATAACGATGCGATATATAGTCCAAATATAGATGAAGATGTCAAAGTTACAATTGAAAAACTTTATTGGAAAGTTCCCCATATTACAGCAGGCCTTGCTCAAGAATTAGCTCTAACAAAATACATAGATAAAAATATCGACACTCAAGTACCGTTTAGAAGTTGGCAACTTCATATAATCTCAGGACTAAATCAAGTTACGCAACATTCTCATGCGATTGCCACCAGTACAAAATTACAGACTCCGCGACAAGTTATACTGGGTTTCCAGACAGATCGTTCTGGAAAAATCGACAAAAAAATGAACGAATTTGATAATTGTAGTATTACAAATCTTCGAGTTTACTTAAACACCGATAGATATCCATACGATAATTTGAATATCGATTTCGCAAATAATCATTATGCAACTCTATACGAAATGTATTCACACTTTCAATCAACATACTATAACAAACATAACGAACCTCTATTATCCCTAGAAGAATTTAAAAAAATTGCTCCTCTGATTGTTGTGGATTGTTCGAATCAAAAGGATTACTTACAAGCTAATGCTGTTGTGTTTAGACTCGAATTTGAAACGGCAGTCAACATGGCGGCCGATACAATAGCGTATTGCCTGGTTTTGCACGATCGCGTGTTTACATACAACGCGCTAACAAAAGCAGTTAAACAGCTGTAAGATTAAAACCAAATGGTTAGTTTAATCAGTGCCTTAGGAGCAACAACATGTTTGTTATAATAGATCTCCAAGGTTTCATGATTTCCGAAAAAAATTTTTCACCAAAAGAATTAGCTGCATACGATGGAAACACCATTTCACATTACATTTTTAGAGCTCCGTTTCATTTTTCTGCGTTACCCCAAAATTTACAACAAAAAGCTAACTGGTTGATGAAAAATCATCACTGTATTAATTGGGATGAAGGATTCACGCCTGTTTTCTTATTTCCAAAAATTTTGATGCGACTTGTTCAAGATGCTGACGTAGTCTACGTAAAGGGACATGAAAAAGCTACATTTTTAAGAAGTTTCATCGATAAACATATAATTGAAATTGAAGAACAACCAGCACTGAGTGTATCAAAACCATCTTGCATGCATCATATGAAACCACTATGTTATTGTGCATTGTCTAATGTTTATATTTTATACGAACACTATGTAATGCAATAATTTTCAAATAAATTTTTTATGTACTTACTAGTTTTATTTAATAAAATACAGGTTTCGTTAAAACGATGGATATATTCGTTAATAATACATTGTAATGCAAAAACATTTCTAACATACTACAAGCTATCAACATTATTAATAGTAATACATTTTAATTTCTTTATAAAATTATGCAAAGCGTTCTAAGTATATCTTATTTCTATGGTTCAAACTTAAAACTTTCACAAGCGTTTTATGTGTATCTTCAATTCTTCTTTGAAATCTACATCGATCTACAGCTACAAATTCCCAAAACTTAATTCTACTTTGCCGATATGCGAAACTCCATACTATCATATTGTGGATTTTATTTTTTGACATATCAAACTTCACTTGGCGAACCATTTTATGGCATTTATGCATGCACTATAAGGGGGCTTTGCAAAGTTAACGTCAACATCAACGCTTGGTAGCTATTCTTTATATTATATATAGCTGTAATCTCATCGTCTACCTTCAGGTCTACTCCAACCAAATCAGTGAACTTAATTTCTTTGTCGTTAATATAAAGTTTAACTTCCTTCACCGAGATTCTTACATTTGTAATGGTTCCCCTTATTGGACACTTATACACGCGTCTGTCGCCTTTAGCTTCATCTCCAAGAAAAACAAAATTGGCGTTCTCATCGGTCCTAAGAGCCAGTAATAATAAATTAGATTCGCTTCTTAATTCCGCCTCACCCATTTCTGCAAGAAAAATTTGAGGGTCATGATGACTATGCAAGTGTCTTCCAAATTTATCGATCGGCATCTCAACACCTTATAGAACTTTCACGTAATGATTGCCTGCTCTTCAACTGATCGTTATATATCAGGTTTTAATCTTTACCCACAAATATTTCAACTTCAGCAGTAAACTCCTCTAAATCAATATCGATTAGACTTTCCAGAAGGAGCTTTCCACATATTCGGTTCTCCAAAAATTTCCGACATAACTTGACCCCCTTCTGATATTTTTTTTCTAACTCCTCAAGCTCGCTGATAGTTCCGAATCGTTCAAACCCATACACGCTTTCGTGTCCAGCATCGAATGCCAAGTCTTGAAGCAAACTCTGAAGAAGTATAACTGCTGTGTGTAAATCTGTAGCCACAGGACGCGATGCTGCAGAGTATACCATCCACATTCTGACACCTTTTGTTAATTAATCTTATTTGCAAAGTTTTCAAATTCAACGTCACATGTAATTATTTGTTCACCAAATTTTAACATCTCCAACATACACACAACATTTTCAGACTTTATATTTAAATTCATCAATACGCTATGAATGTTGCTTTTTATGTCGCCAGACATACAGGCAACCCCTTTGATAACGCTTGTGTAAAACTTTTCAAACTCCAAACTTTTTAACAGACCCAATCGACAATCAATTAATGCTAGGAGTTCCCATAATTCCACAAGAGACTCCAATCCCAAATAAATTTCAGATGCACCCTGGTCCTGTATGATTATCACTTTTGTTTTTGCAACAGTTTGGAAGGAAATGGTTTTTGAAGGACTTATGCTCACTGGTTGAACTTCAAAATCTCTTGAAAAGAAATAGTTTGTTATCACCCCTTGATTCGCCAGGAACACTTTCCATTCTTCTTCATTGAAACTTATCCAGTCATTTTTACAACCATACAGTTGCACTACAGGCCAATGCGGTGTATAACTTGACAGACCAACCGCTACAAACTTGCTTCGCGATTTATTTAGAGGATAACTTCTGCAATGTATCAATATTGGATACGGTGCAGTTTGTTTAGCATTTACACAACTAACAATCTCCCCCGATTTCATTCGCACTTGGTTTTTCACCTTTTCGATACTTTGTAATAAATTATCCATCACTTTTACGAACTCGATCTTCTTTCGTGAACTAAACAAACTCAACTAAATATCGAAACAAGCATGCTCTTTATATTGCAATCAGTCAAGGTCGCACTTTGTAGTGGTGGTGGTGGAAAGGGGCACCCATAACCTTGACTTTCACGGCCATATTTCACGAAGGTTGCGTATTTTACTTTATATTTCGTGTAGAAGCTTTACAGCATCAGTTATCGTCTGAGTCTAAGTCTGAAAATCATGTCACTTTACAACTTTTCCGACGAAGATGTCTTCTTCCAACCCCCAAGGACCAGTCACTACCAACGGTTCCAGCAGTTTGTGGAAGAGGGGGGAAGCTCCTTCGAGGGTAAGAAAGTGTATGCGGTTGCCACGATCGAGTACGATCTAGATCTGCAAGGGGAACTGCTTGCCGAGTTTGCAAGACTAAAAACGTTGGAGGCACCCTTGACGAAACCCTTGGAGGAGTGGTACAGAAACAACGTGGTTCGGCAGGTGCTGAGCTTTACCTCACGATATAGGAACGGGGAACTGTTGTATATTAATTATTATTGGCAATAAATATTTATACTTTTTAATTTTAATTCTTTATTTTAAATGTTTAAATCCTCACAACCTTGAACCTATTTAGCCTTGAGTTGACTCCACCCATCCCCCACTCTTGTACCTGGGATTATATAACCTTGTTTGCAAATCCAAACTTCAGTTGCACAGTGTCAAGTCTGTGAAGATGTGGTCTAACCCGAATTACCAGTCTTATGTTAAACGACTAAAAACATTCGACAATTGGCCTGGTGAGCTAACCCCAGAATCGCTTGCTGCTGCCGGTTTCTACCACATCCCCACTGGTGTTGACGATACGCAATGCTTCTGTTGTGGAATTAAAATATATTTATGGGAACCCGCTGACGACCCCCTGTCTGAACACCTTCGATGGTCAAAGCATTGCTCATTTGCGAATCTTATAAAATCCTTGAAAACTACAAAGGGGCTACTTGAAGAGACGAAGAAGGCTTTCGATGGTTTGGAAAGGCTAGTTAAGTTTGATGGTGTCGATGTTGCTGGAAATGGTGTAGAATCCGAAGACATTTATGATCGTCTATCGGCAAAGAAGCTACTACTACAATTTTTCCATTCTTTGTAGAGCTCGCGTGCAGTTAAAATACACATCGCACATATTTATTTCCCCATTCGCAAGTTTGACATACTCGTATCAACATGGTGCGTGAAACGTTGACTCTTGAGTACGTATTAGATGAAACAGCAAGCCAAGGCAAATGTTTCAAGTATGTCAGTGAGAAACTCAAGCCGCTAGTTATTAGTAATATCGATGAGATGCAATATTTCTCACATCAGCATTATATAAAAATTAGTGGTAATGCAACATTTATTCGGAATAGTGTAGAAAAGGTTATTATTCCCGTTACCGAAGTAAATTATCATACAAATTTGCGTGAGTGGTACGAACACAACATATATAACATTTGTGTTCCGACGGATCACTTGACTAGTTTATATCTGGAGGTTACTGGAGATTTTAAAACTACAGACTTTCATGGTGTCAACAACTGCAAGAAGATCCGCTTGATTTAAATTAAAATTATATATTGTATATGTGCAAATATTATGTAATGTAAAAACTATAAAATTTATTCTTTTAATTTTGTGTACAAGAGTACAGCTTTTCTTTATATATTGGTGAATTAATTACAATATGTATATTTAATTAATAAATATATTTGAAATCTATTTGGTGTTTTCTTTTGGAGCGACTAAGCTGGTGGACGGCGTGGCCGTCGGGTAAAGGAGGAGAATGGTCTTGAGATTAGAAGGGGCTAGTGAGGTTATGCTGCGAGCACTTCTTCAGATAGGACTCCAACTATAAGCGTTGTTGTCCGCAGGACAAGCCGTCCGCAGGACAAGCCCGGCGCAGGCGAAAAAATTTTTTTGGACCGTGACCTTGAACATGAACTCAAGGTCAGGAGTGGGGGGATGCTCCAGTCCAGACGGGGCGCAAATCTCAGCCGTCCGCAGGACAAGCCGGCCGCAGGCCGAAAAATTTTTTTGACATTGACCTTGAACTCAAGGCCAGGGGTGGGGGTAGGAGTGGGGGTGTCCTTGACCTTGAACTCAAGGCCAGGAGTGGGGGGTGGATCCAGAACTGTCCAAAATAACCTACTGTAGAACAATTTTAGATGGTGCCCCAAAAAAAAAACAAAAATTGATGTTTCACCTATATAAAGATGGGCCACCCTAATGTATATATGTATAATAAATGTTATGACAACTTGCCTCAAATACCGCGAAACGCACAGCAAATGTTTACTTTACGCTTGGCTCCCCATATAATACTCGCTATATTTACGCTGTTTATGTAATACACTTTAGTGCAGACTTGACTTGAAAACCCCAAGTTAAATTTTGGAATCCTTTAAAGGAAACGATTTCGAGTAAAAAAAGTATAGAAAATCTGTAATAACTGTCAAACTTCAACAGTACAATGTGCAGCTACTATCAAAAACAATTAATTTCTAGAGTTTGATAAATTGATCAAACAGTTATTAATTATCGAACCGCAAGTTCAGATTTCGCATAAATCCTCCGATTTTCGTTGTTGATTGATTTTTTCTGTTTATTATCTTAGTTTATGTAATGATTGTTCCAATTAGAAGACTACAGATAATTACCTAATTTAGAATCTTCCCTATCTTAAATTAAACATTGCACATGAGAGCTAGGAATAGCTGCGCAACATTTATGTAGGTAACAGAAATTAAATTAGTTTCGCGCTGACGCACAGCATAATTAAATAAGTCCACATGACATAGCATATTCATGGCTGAAACGCTGCTGCCAATGGTTGTTATACCGCAAAAGCAGTTTCACAACATCCTTTTCATCAAATTAACATATCAATTGCAGATATGCATGTATACACGTATTTTCCGCAAGTTTCTAGACGTGCGCGCCCGTGTGCATGCGTGCGTGCGTGAATCTGCACGCACGTTTGTATGTGGGTGCATGCTCGTACGCGTGCGTGTGCGCGCTCACGTGTTGTTTTAAATTTATCTTTGTGCTTTATATTCTGAAATGTATATAATGACAAAAATGTTTATTTAATATTTACCTATACAGTAATTGAGTAACAATGAACGTTAGTAGACTGAATTTCTAATAGACGTTAAAAAGTTTAGTTATTTTAATCGACTTTACAAAAACCAACACACTTCTATGAACTATAACAAAAATTTATTTTAATTAACTGGCTAGCTATGTTTATATGAAAAGGGTCCTCTTAAAACACCCTTTATGCTATTCTGCCTCTCCCTGAGTTATATTAATACCTATGATATTGCTGTGTGTTCTAATTCAAAAATTTATTTTTAAAATTAAAATTAAAAATTATTACTATTTTTTTTATTACTAAGAAAAGTATGAGATTTTGTTGAGGTATGAGATTTCTTCGTGGTCTTGTAATTCATTGAAGTTTAATTATATCGACGGTAATGCAGTGGTAATCTTGATTTCTTGTATTTCTTAATAATTAAATGCATTTGAAGTGGCATTGAGATTTTTCCAGGATACTATTCCTAGAATAGAATTGTTTATATTAGTAAAACTTGACTATAAAAAATTATAGCATATATAAAACATGCTAAGGTAATTTAATATTGACGCAAACTATGCATAATTTAACTTGAATTAATTTGTTTGCCAATAAAAATCGTTTATGTAAAAATATGAGTCGAACTGTGTATAATCTTAAAAAGTAATCCTTATTTAAGATGTTATTCGTTGAAAAGTGTTTCTTTAAGTGAATAAGTGAAAAAGGAAAAATTTAGAAAATTATTCTGACGCACCTTGTATAATTTTAATTTAGAATTAATTTAATTAATGTGTTTATTGTGTTAATTTATTTTAGTTTGATTAAATAACATAATTGTTTATTTAAATTTAAAACAAACCGTATACATTACTTTTGAGTATGTCGGTATATAGAATATCGTAATGTAAATAGTTTACTGCATTTTTAGGTTAAGGTTGTAAGAAATAGCCAGACGGTTTTTGTATAAAATATAGTCAGAGATAAAAGTGATAAGAAGTCAATGACCTCACATAAATTAGTTGAAAACCTAGGGTTCATGTTAATTAGTGAATGTAACTTTGGTTTGAAAATATTGATTAATTAATTGATAATTATTAATGCTAATGAGCTAGTATTGATTAGTTTATGTGCCTTTGAAAATATGAAAAAAATAATTTAATTTAAAATTTTAAGGAAAATTTTCTTCAGTGAATGTACCTGTCATACGTTGATTTATGTTTGAATCGCGTATTTAAAATTCATGTAATCCAGTTGACCTGGAATATGACATTTGTGTAATAGGTGAATAAGGGTGAAATTTAGATTATAAGTGAAGGGGTTCGTAGCTATATTGTAAAACAATGAAAATTTTAATTGTTTCCGGTTTTTCCTTATGTAGAGTATTCTTAAGGGTCATAGTTGTATAGTTTGTTAAATTTTGTCAGGGTATCGAGATTAAAAATTTTCAAGAGAGCTTCCGGTAAGAATTTGTTAGCGTGGGTTGCGTTAATTATTAGCTCCCAAAATTTTTGGTAATTTAATTAGAAATTTTAATGTAAACAAAATAAATTGTTGTTATAAGTGAAAGTAACAAGGTGTTTTATTAATTAAAGAAAATTGAGAAAAATCCGTCGAATTAGATAAAAATTATTGGAAAATTAAAAAGTGGAATTTGGAAGCGTCCTTTTTGTGAAAGAATTAAATAGTGCAAGTATTAAAATTTCTATGGGAAAATAAATTACAATTTAAAATAATAAACAGTGATACAAGTAATTAAAGAACAATTTGGAAGATTCTTCGACAAATAATTTAAATAAAATATAAATTGATAAAAATGGCATACCTGAGCACCATTTTATGATAAAGAGGCAGTTCTGCGAATTTCCGGTTTTTGAAGTGTAGTAATACATCTTGGTGTCAGTGGTTCAGATTCGTATTTGATATAATAATAAATCTGTAATAATAAAAGTTGATCAATTATAATAAAAAAAATTAAAATGCTAACAATAAATTAAGACAAAATAATTATCTATTGAAAAGAAAATGTCTAATAAAATAATTACGTACCTGAAAATTGTTATAAAAGAACTTTCTGGGAGAGCACATGGTTTATAAATTTGGAAGATCATTGTTGATACAGTGCACATATCGTTCCGTGCACTGGCACTTCACAGAGAAGAAAGAAATTATTTGGACGAGTATTCGACCATCCAGATACATGTAAAGCGCACGCATCGAGGAAGGTTTGGCTGAGAGAAATGAAAATCCCAGATCATCAAGAATCTACTTGAAGTCATCAGATAAGTCGAAAATTTAATTTTAAATTTTGAATAAAGAAGTTGTTTTATTTATTATCGTATGTGCATTGTATGTATTTGTATGTAAATTTAATTCATGGTATTTTGGAAAAATCCATTGCGCATAATTACATAACTCAATCGAAATTAGGGAATGTCACGTACCATTTCATTAAAAAAATATTCAATTAAAAAAAAAACCCCTGAGATGTTTGAAATCAAGAGTTTCATTTCAACTAAATTATAAAAAAAAATAAAATAATTAAAGTCTCATGCTCTAGAAGAATTTATCATGCTAATAAAAGAATGTCTCATATTTATTAAAACTATTAAAACAAGTTTAGAATGCAAAATCTTTTATTTATTTACAACAATAATCAGTTGTATTATAAAAAACAAATTAGAACTTAAAAATTAAAACACACAACATTTAATTTTATTAACTGAGCTAGCTAATGTCGGGTCATTTATTTAATCTTACTCAAAATTATGTAATATTCAAATATTTAAATTAATTATGAATTTTATAAAAATTCATAAATCACAGCATCTTTTTGCCGAACCAACGTGGGGCTATTTGAATTTATTAATTTTTAAGATTATGGGTTTAATAATTAAAAATCCATAATCACAGCATCTTTTTGGCGCCCAACGTGGGGCTATTTGAATTTATTAATTTTTAAGATTATGGGTTTAATAATTAAAAATCCATAATCACAGCATCTTTTTGGCGCCTGGCAACGTGGGGCGTTCTTTTTAACGCCTGGAACGTGCTGTAATTTTTTTGGTTCTTAAATTAGGGCCATCTTTTTGTCGCCGAATCAACGTGGGAGCTCGATTGGGTTATTTATGAACAATTAAAGGGTAATATTTTTTTATAAATAAAGTTGAGGATTATTGAATGCTATTTGGGGTTATAAAATAATTTATGTGGGGTAAATGAAAACATTCTGGGACAACAGCGATTTAAGTAATAAAAAAGGAGAAGAGTTCCAAGTAGTTAATAAGAAAAAGAGGAGTAGAAATAGGAAATAGAAAATGGAGTCAGACAAGGAAAGGGAAGGAATGGAAATGTTGAAGATGATCATGAAAGAATTAAAAAAGAGTAGAGAAGAAATAAATAAGAAATTTAAAGAAATAAAAGAGAGTGATGAAAAATGGATAAAGGAGATGAAAGAGAGTAGGGAAGAAAGAAACAAGAAAAGTGAGGAATCGAAGGATAATAATAAAATAATAGAAAATACAAATGAAGATATCAAGAATGATTTTGGTAGAATGGGAAAGAATTTAGAAAAAAGTTTCATTAAAGTTGGAGAAAAATTAGACAACAAAGATGGAAAAATGGAAGATACGAAGGAGAAATTAGTACAAGAAATGGAAACAGGTCATGTGGAGTTAAATAAAGAAGCAAATAAAGAATTAAATGTAGAAGCAGAAAAAAAATGGAATAATACAGAAAAGAATGATTTAATGAATTTACCATCAATACGACTTAGATTGAATGATATTGAATTTGTTACTATTATAGATATGGGGGTTGATTTATCACTTATAAGTGAAGACGTCGTCGTTAATAATTATGAATTATTGGAGAATAATATTGTAATATTTGGGGGGTTTAATCTAATAGATGAAAATAAAATGAAGTTTGGTCGTATTGAGGAAAGGTTGGATTGTGATTTAAGTATCAATGAAGTAGAAGTATCTGCAAAACTATTAATTGTTCCGGACATGATTGTCGACATGGTGCTGGGAAGCGATTTTTTAGAATATCATAAAATGATTATTGAAGAGGATTGTCTAATTTATAAAAACATCAAATTTCCATTTTTAAACAAAGAACAGAGTAATAATTTTAAAATTAATGAAATAAAGGAAGAATTACCCGAAATCAATGAATTGTGTTTAAATTTTAAAAAGTGTCCAGAATCATCCTCAAATATTAATGAAGAAGAGAAGAAGTGTGAAACCCTAATTTATCCAGAGGGGGATAAAGCGGAATTGAATAAAAGTGAAATAAAAAATAGTAATATGGTTAATGACCTAAATAATGGTAAAGAGCTTGAAATAAGTGAAGATGATAAACAAATAGAAAGTAAAATAAAGGAAAAGGAAGAAGGGGCAGAAGATAAAATTTATTCGTCGATAGAAAATGAAAAGAAAATTGAAATAAAATTTTCAAAGTATAAAAATAATCTGATTTCTTTTAAAAATCGGAAAGTGAAAATAAAATATTCAAAATACGAAATTAATTTAATGTTATTTGAAGAACAAACAAAAGTAAAATTAAAATCTACAATTTATAAAAATTATCTGAAGTCAGTAATAAATAAAATAATTACTAAAATGAAAATTTTAAATAATATAAAGTACTTGAAGAGTATTAAAAATAATACGAAATTTAAAATGAAATTTAAAATGAAATTTTTAATGAATACAAAGTATTTGGAGAATTTTAAACATAAGACTAAAGTTAAATTAAAATTATTAAATGATAAAATGTATCCAGAGATTTTTAAAAATAAAGCAAAAGTTCAATTAAAGTGGTTAAATAATAAAAAGTGGCCAGAACATTTTAAACATAAAGTGAAAATTAAATTAAAATTTGTAAACAACAAGAAAGATCCTGCGAAAGTAAAATACAAGAAGAAAGTTAAAATGAAATTAATAAAATATGGAAAATATTCGGAAACCTTTGAAAATAAAAAGAAGGTGAAAATGAAAATTTCAAATAATAAAATTAATGCGAAGGCCTTAGAAAATAAAAAGAAGGTCAAGATGAAATTTATAAATTACATGAAAGAGACTGCGCAATTTAAAATTAAAAAGAGGGTGAAAATGAAAGAATTTTTAGATAAAGGCAGGATAGGAGTTAGAGGGGGATATTTTTTAGTTAAGAATGTTACGAGGATTTTTGGGGATTTTAAATTATTATCGGAAATTTACTCCAGGATTAACAGATAAAATATTAATTTTGAATGAAATTGTTAGAAGGGGGAGAGTGATTTTTTTTTGTGGTTAATTTCAAGAATCTACTTGAAGTCATCAGATAAGTCGAAAATTTAATTTTAAATTTTGAATAAAGAAGTTGTTTTATTTATTATCGTATGTGCATTGTATGTATTTGTATGTAAATTTAATTCATGGTATTTTGGAAAAATCCATTGCGCATAATTACATAACTCAATCGAAATTAGGGAATGTCACGTACCATTTCATTAAAAAAATATTCAATTTAAAAAAAAAACCCTGAGATGTTTGAAATCAAGAGTTTCATTTCAACTAAATTATAAAAAAAAATAAAATAATTAAAGTCTCATGCTCTAGAAGAATTTATCATGCTAATAAAAGAATGTCTCATATTTATTAAAACTATTAAAACAAGTTTAGAATGCAAAATCTTTTATTTATTTACAACAATAATCAGTTGTATTATAAAAAAAAAATTAGAACTTAAAAATTAAAACACACAACATTTAATTTTATTAACTGAGCTAGCTAATGTCGGGTCATTTATTTAATCTTACTCAAAATTATGTAATATTCAAATATTTAAATTAATTATGAATTTTATAAAAATTCATAAATCACAGCATCTTTTTGCCGAACCAACGTGGGGCTATTTGAATTTATTAATTTTTAAGATTATGGGTTTAATAATTAAAAATCCATAATCACAGCAATATATATCTTTCAGTACTAGTTGTAAATTAGCAAATAAAATGTAATTAAATGAGGTCAGAAAATAAACAAAACACATCTACTGGATTTTGGGAGGATTAGAACTGTTTAATATTATGTAGAGATGATGGTATTTGAGTGCGGTGTGTAAACTTTGATACTATATATTGCTTACTCAAAAATACGAACAACAATCCTATAAACATATGTCCTAAGATGCTTTGTTAAAAAGAAACTTTTTAAGCGGTATCTCTGGAATGATTTAATTTAAAATTTTGCAATTTCGCATGTGATTGTTATAATCAAATCTCTGTTTATATGATTATTTCTAGTATTTACTTTTTTCCACTGTAGTGCAGCTAGTAACAATAATAATGGTGAAGTTGTCATGGAAACGCTTTTTAGTTACTTTTTGAAAAAGGTAGAGAGCATAGTTTATACATCAATTTTTTATTTCACATGTCTTTGAAATAAATAATAAATGTTGAACTTATTACAAAGAATTAATCCTAAGCGCATTCTAAGCCTGCAAATTTTTTTTAGTAAGTGTAAACCGAGAAATGACCAGGAAGTTGTTTAACTTTGATCCGTGATAAGTCTTTATTGGAGAATGTTACAGAAAAAACACAAGAAACCTTTTTTGTGCTTAACATTGGTAAAAAAACATTGTGTTTAGTTGCAAAGTTATAGCTACAAATATAAAAAAACAGTTCTGTTTTTTACATTTTTTTTTTGTTGCCAAAAACAGTATAAATGCTATCAGACTTGATTTCCGAATTGCCATTTTTGAATTCTACGCAGAAAATTGAATAAAACCTCACCCCACACGTCTTTACCGGGTGAAGGGGAGTATTTTTATTTTTTATGGAAGTTACCTTATTAACTCAAACTCATTTTTATTATTTAATTAAACGATCATTTGTTACCTTTGTTGTAACACTTTTATTTCAAAATGTTGTTTTTATGTAATGTTATTACTTTGTTGTTGCTCTTTTTGTTAATTACGAGTACGTATTAATATTGTGCTATGTTTAAATAATGGGTAACACTTTATTTTCTTAGTTAATATAAATATTATTAAAACAGCGAGAATGAGTTTGAGTTATAATCAAACATAAACTTTAATAAAAATAAATGTTTCTGTTTAGATTAATTCAAATTTAAAAAATATAGAACACAAACATTCTAAGCTTGTTAATTCTAAAACTTATTATTTGTGAGTAAAAGTAATGCCTAATTTATTACAAATAGTTGTTGTATTATAATAGATAGATAGATAAGCAGCTATAGTACCTACGCAAGCCATCATTTGGCTCTTTTTTAGTGCCACTAAAGGCACAGGGCGAACGTGCGAGTCTTACTGAGGCATGCACGGTTATCGCATGGCGACCCTACAATTGTTTTCGCGAATTAAATTTAGCCCTGTTTCCAAAGCAGTTTCACTATAAAAATTTATACCATCAACATCATGACCATATGATGCTTTTTTGCTTTAAAATATTTCTTAAAGTGTATTTTTAGTTTAGTTTGCTGCATGTATATTTTAAAATCTACAAATAAAAAAGTTTGTCGCTTAGTCCAAAATTCACCACATCAAAGCAAAAACATTCTAGAAAGGAAATATTATTCGAAAGTCATTCAATCTTCAATCAAATATATTATAAATCATATCTCTCACTAGATGTGCTGTTCGTAGGCTAGCTAAATAAACAAAGCAACACGTTAATAGTATGTTATAATACAAGTGTATAAGCAAGCACGGAGCAGTGCTTTAAAGTCTCTTATACACGTGTATTATACGCTATTTTTTATTATACCTGCATCATAATCTAGAAAATAAGAAGAATATAGCTAGGAAGCAGCATTTTGATTTTGATTCATCTTACATAGTAGTCTATGATGTAAAGTCATATCATTTACCTGGAGATTGGTTAGCATTTTTTGTTGTTTATGTTGCTATGTGAATTCGAATTATTTGTTTTTGCGTGTTTGTAATTTGTTGCTTCAAAATTGATGACGTCATTGTTTCTTAACAACTTTAAAACACCGGGGTGTTTTAATGTTGGGTTTACGCACGCTTTTCGCTTTGTTTTACAAGGATTATGCTGCAGGTATAATAAAAAATCATTTATAGTTATTTGTTTGTGATGGCACAACTGAACATTGATCGCCTCAGTTTGCATCTAGGCGACCTCACTTGCGTTACAATACTTTCGTTTCATTACTTCCGTTCCAGCACTTCCGTCTTGCATTCGCTGGCAACGAAGTTTCACAATTGAATCCGAATCGTTTTTCATACTCATGCGCCGATACTCCCTGGTCTATTCAGAAAAGACAGATGAAATTGAACATATGTTACAAAACCAAACACTACAGAACCAGACACGAATATAATTTATGTTTATGTTTTTAGCAGTAGAGGTTTATCGCTTAAGGTGGTGACAGTTTTTAATTTCTGCTTATAAAGACAAATATATCACTACAGCAGTGCAACTACTTATGTACTTACGGGTCTTAGTAAACAATCTTTACGTAGAAATGGTTGAATGATTTTGTAAATGAATATATTCTCCAATGACGACTATTACTCAAGATGAATGGTGCTTAATTTTGTATTTGTAAAGGCTTTTATGTGACGATTGGCGCTTTAAGTGATGGTAATTTTGGGGTCGGTGTATGCGCTTAGCCCAGACGCTGTTTATACAAGGCTTTCCATTTATTTTATTTGTCCCCCTTCCTACGATTTGAAAGAAATGCGATGAAGATATTGCAGTAAAAACAATGATCTGATTAATAGACGTTTTCCAACGTATCTATTTTATTTTGTTTTCGTGTTATAATACATATGCTTTAACCTCTTTATGTTTAGTAAATAACAATATTAGATCTACCTGGTTTGGTATATACCTTAATTCTAATAGGCCCTTTTATATAGTTTTTTAATTTGATAATAAAATTGCAGGAATCGTATTTTGTACACAAAACTACCCTGCAATAAGAAGTTGCATTGGTTTTGTTTAAATTAAAAAATAACCCTATGTTGGATGTATGACCAATGACGTACAATACAAATTACATTTTTTTTCAATAAACTAATGTTTCAGTTAAAATTTAAAACAAAAGTCATAATAGAACTGTTTAAGTGTTTTGTAGTTGTGACATATAAAAACCACTAAAATATTATCTTTGCAACCATTACCATCAGTTTAATTCCCAGAAATCAATACTTTTTGGTTTCAACTGTTGCACAAGTGCAGACATACAACAGCTTAGTTTTAAAGTTCGATCAAGTTTAATTTAGTTTGGGCCAATTAAAATCTGCAGTTTTGGGATCACACTGCTACAGACTCATAACTTATTAGCTATTAATAATATAGTGTGGGCAAAGTATATAATAAATTTCCCATGAAAGTTATCGCTCAATTATTTTGATGTATATGGTATAAACTCAAGGGGCAGTAGAGGAATCTAAAAGTTACGCGGATGGGCCGAATACAGGGCTACTCAATACTTCACCGTTCAGTGCTTTATAACATGACTTATATAATATACAAATTTCAAATCTCGTGCGTGATCTTTTACTGCTTTAATGAAAAACGCGAGTAGTTTCATAAATAGAATAAAATGAAAAATATCAAAAGTTCCATATTTCAGTATTAGTTAGGAAATGGCTTTTATGTACTCATACAAGACATTCACGTCTAAGCGTCAGCCAACATAAATAAAGCTGTATGACTTAAACCTCTTATTACAGAAATTCTACTAAAGCGCTGTATAATACCACAAGTACTTTGTACATCGTTTCATCGTATTCAGTAAGAACTGTCGCGCGTAATTATTTTCCAATTACGGCTAAGTATAAGAAGTAGAAATAAAATATGTTAAATGTACGAGTAAATAAGTTCAGTTTTCAAAAAAAATTACTTTAATTGTTCTTTACTATTTCACTGTTCTTTTATTAAAAAATCAGGGACTTTGTCGGTGTTATAAGAAAATAAATAATTGCTTCATTTGAACTAAAAAAAATATGGCCAAGAAACGGCGAAACCGAAAATGATACAAAATTGAAATATACTTCGCATTATGCAATATTTCTGCAGTATTAACAAACTTAAAATTTTAATTCGATATATTAAAGAATACAGAAAATATAGGGTTGAGTATTTTTCTTGTTACACGTTGCGAAGTGTTTTTGGCCTAAAAAAATTACTGGTTGCAAAACCAGGGTCGCCGCAGAAATTTGCTTGTTTGCACAGAAGCTAAATTCGAGAAGACAAAAATTACTTCGTACTAAGTCTTGTTGTGGACGCCACTGGGAGTTGAGCAGATCTAGCGGCCGCGGCGTATGCAAAATCAAGTTGTGGGTTTACATATCCAGCATAAAGTATGTGATCTCAATCAATAATGTACACAGAAATTAAAACAAACAATATAATGTGTTTCAGCTAATTGCAAAATTAAAGTATTTCAAAGTTAACCTAACCAAAAAGCTCACTTCTCGCCCAATAATTTATATCAAAATTATAAAACAATAATACGAATTAGATTGACCAATACTAAATTGGCATCGTTTATCAGGAATAAAAATTAGTAAATATTGTAACGTGAACCAACTTCTACCAATTTTAATACAATTTTGACCATTCTTCAAAACTTGCAATAATTCACTCGGAGATGTAGATGGTAAAAATGAAATAAAATTACTTCCTTTATACGAGACTTGTGACTTATTCGCGGAGTCCGGTACGTTTTCCTGATTCCCAAAGTTTATCAGTAAGATATCTTAAAGTAACGCTTAAGCATTGTTTTAAAGGACGATGAAAATTTGAAAGCTCCATTAAAAGCAATCTCAGAATTTTTATTTCTATATTTTACCACCAGCAAACTTCGGTTTCTAAAATATTCAAACTAGTAGTAAAAGTTTTAAATAACTTTCAAACTATTTGACGGTTTTTTTTTGAAAGAAAATTACTAACTTATTACAGTTTGCAATATGACCAGATCAGGAGGGGAAGTGAATTCGACGAAGATCAATGAGAAATTCTCTACAATATCTTGGCAACTCTAAATTCACAGGCAAACGGCAAAGCCGTTAACTTTCGGGTTGAATACAAATTTAATGTTTCCTACGGTATTCGGGTAAAATATTACAAACAAATAAAACTTTTTAATTCACGGGCAGATGGTAAAGTCTTTGACTTTCGAATTGAATAGAAATTCAACGAGTTTGACGGGACTCGGAGGAAATATTGTAACCGTACAAAAGTTTGTAATGCACGGACGGACGTTTAAGTTTCCAATTTTCGGAATGAATATAAACTCACAGGTGGACGGGCTGTCGGGAGAAATATTACAAACAAATCAACGTTTGTAATGCACGGGTGAATAGTAAATTTAAACTTTTGGAATGAAAGCAAAATTTAAAGTCTTTGACGGGTTCTCCGGAATTATTACAAATAAATTTGAAGTAAGACCAAAGCGGGAGAGCTAGTGAGCTCTTTGAAGTGTGGGGAAGAAAATCCTTTCACATTACATGAGCACAAATAATAATCGTCTCTATGATTATTTTTAAGTTCCACCATACCATACCATTGGTATTGCAAATTGTAATGCCATCTCCTTGTCTTTCGTCCAATTTCTTAAATCTTCAGCGAAAACACTGCACACCGTACGAAGCGCCCACCGTTTGTCCTGATCAAGCTTAATTATAAAATACGTGAAATAAGCACATTTTACAAAAGAGATTATGTTTTGTCTTTGCTTTTTTGTAACAAAATTGCCACAAATATGGCAAGAAACATTTGGATTATTAACACAGCTTCTCCTTTCCATTGTTAGTCTACTCGAAGCCCACACTTCAGCTTTTTATTTCAATAATTACCAATGCACGTTGTGATATAATAAAAATAATTATATTTCTGCATTCAACGAACAAAATCATTACAAAACAGGCATAAAATTTAAACGAAAAATTTCATAGACCTGTGAATCAGTCACTATTCTAAATTTATGTTTGCCCCTGGCTACCACTTTGTTGGTACGGTAATTCACTGAGTTTTATTATTTCCTGTTTTAGCGTTTTTTTCCAATTTGTTGTGTAACGTAATTTCTATGTTCGTGTGGGTATCGATATGTTTATGTAAAATTGGATTATTTGTTTTTGTACATATGTAATGTAGAATTTTATTTGTCGTTAATAGTGGTAATTCAGATTGTTAACAAAAATTTTATATTGATAATCAAATTCAGCAAGTAGAGTTTTTTCTCTTCGTTTAAGTATATGTTACGTAAGTTGTACTTAAGATTTTTATGAAAAAATTGTCAACAAATGTAAAATTTAATTGGGTTTTTAGTTTATTCCTAAAACCTTAGAAGTGAAGTGTTAATTATAGTGATACAAAAACAATTGCTATGTACTCTCACAAGTATAGATATCCTTTGTCCGTAACTCCGTTCTTATAAATTTTTATACCATTGGGGTTTCAGTTTGCACTTTTATTTTCATTTAGGTTACTAACTGAACTTTAATTACGTGCATTGTATCTTTTATTTGTTCTTCCAAATTTTGCCACTATTTTGTCTGTGGTACATGGTACAATTTGATTTATCGGGTAGCTAAAAAATTACTGTGGTCTTTTCTGTTTGAACACATTGCTGTGGGAAAACGACGCTTGCTTTTATTTTATTACTTAGATTTTTAATTTATTGTAAATAAAACAATTCTTAACTTCAACAGTTTCTTTTTTATTTTAGCTTTATACGTATTTCAACGTGTTTACACGTCGTAATCAAAAGCAGGAATAAAAGTAAACAGTTGGTGTTGCTATAGGAACAATAAATCACTTGATTTTGGTTTTCTATATCTGCGCCCAGATGACTTCATTTCTGGTTGCAAAACGTCCAATAACGGTGAATTTAACAGATCCATTTGTTCATTCATTAAAGGTACGTATTTTAAATGTTTGTGAATTTCAAATGCTTCTAGTATATCTAACTTACGTTTGTCATCACAAAAGTGGAAAAACTTTATAGTGTTATTAGATGTCATTGAATGATTGTGTTCTAATAAGTGTTTAGCGTAATTGGATTTATGTGGGTGTTTATACTTGTAACAACGTACGTGTTCCTTGTACCTAATATAAAAATTTCTAATTTTTGGTGCGAGCAATTTAATTTGAAAATGCCTGATTTTAGTGAATTGTCTATTTTTTCTTTAGCATTAAACAAAGTGTTTAAAATGTTTTTCGTTGTTTTAAAAGTAATTTTAGAATTGAGGCGTATTTCATTTTATCTGATGAAGTAGTTAGATAAATTTTTTGAATTGCTAATTTATAATTTTTAGCTTTAATTATTGTATCTATAATTTGAGTATTATAACCACTATTGTATGCAATTTGTTTAATAATCGAAATTTCTCTATTATAACTAATTTCACCTAAAGGAACCGCTAAAGCCCTATTTATCATGGACCTGTCTGCTGCTAATTTATGTGTTTTGATGACAAGAATTGTGTGGTATTGTAATGTCTGTTTGTGTAGGTTTTCTATAAACAGAATTTTCAAGTTTATTATTTGAATTAATTTTTAAGTTTAAATCTAAAAAGTTAATAGACCTATTTTGCTCAGTTTCTAGTGTAAATGTTATTTTTGGGTGCAAGCAGTTAATAAATATTAAAAATTCACTGATTAACTCAAATGAACTATCAAAACATGCTAAAATCTCATCAATATAAGGAAACCAAAATACAACTTTCTCAGAATGGTTTGATTCAAATATTTGATCTTCTAGACTTTCCATAAATATATTAGCTAAAAGAGGTGAAATTGGACTTCCCATGGGTAAACCATCTTTTTGGAAATAAATTTTTATATTAAAAGTAAATTAATTTTGATTAATGCAAAGTTTAAATAATTGAATCAACTCTGCAGTCCGTTTTATTAATTCAACATTTTTGTTAACAAGAATAGTATTTAACACAAAAATAAACTCTTGATGAGGTATTTCTGAAAAAATGTTACTAACTAGCTTGCTCTGTAGTGGTAAATGTATGTTAGATAATTTATTGATTAATTCAGATGCATTTTTAATGGAATATTTAGGTTTATAATCAAAATTGGTAATTATGCTATTTAATATTTTTGCCAACATGTAGTTGGGTGCATGTTAAACAAACCTGACAATTTATCAATGTTTGTTTTAATTCCTTCTGCTAATTTTTGATGGAATTACTATTTGAATTTTTAACAATTTGAATTTCAAATGCAACTGTTTACTCTTTCGTTATTAAATAGTGAAGGTATGAGAATGTTGGCTACTTAATCGTGATATGTCTTGCCATGTGTGGTTGAAAGTTTAAAAGGTTTCTTAATTATTGTTCCAAGAAAATAATTATGTAAAAATTCAGGTCTAATTAGCGTTCTTGTGCTACCTGTGTAATTTTTGGGTCATTTACTTTAAACTGTCACCATATTCACTTCTGTAGTTTTCTGCTTCTTCCTGTAATTTTTTGTTCGAAATGCTCCTGTAGATGTAAAACTGCGAGGTTGATTAGATGGTTCAATGCAATTTTGTTGGCGAAGTACGTTTTGTTGTACAGTAAGTCTTCTTTGTATTGTAGACGTTGCATAGGGGTGGGGTTTTCGTTAGGAATAGTTATCGTAGGTTTCAAAACGTTTGGTTGTTTTGGGTTACGTTACGTTGCATTTACATTAATTAGTTGCTGTTGCGAAACCTGTAAATTTCATAGATGGTATTGCAAACTGTTCGTTTGGTGCAAACTATAAAGTGAGTGTTCGTCTTATTGGAACGTGTGTTGGTGTCACGTGTATAGGTTGATGTGTTTACAATGACGATTTCTGACGCGATGCGTTATTTGATTTTTGCGTGGGTGTTTCATGTAACGATGGCATTTGTAAACGACAATTTTCTATATATTTCTTTTTTAATATAATTTTAAAGCATCTTTCATGGATGCTGGGCTTCTTGATCTTATGTAGCGATTGAGATCTCCTCTTAAACCTGTTAAACACATATTCTTTGTGAGCCATGTTTGATTTTATTCAGAGAGAATGAACGGTTTGTTTATTCAATATTGTAAGTTATGATGTTCTTAATTTCAGGCATTTATCGTAATAATCAATTGCGTCTTCATTTTTCTTTTATGGGTTATTAAATTTTTGTAATAATGTTTTTTTTTAACTACTATATTCAAAACTGACTTTTAATTTGTTTTTAAGTTTAGCCCAAAAAATTTATTTTGTCCAAGAGTTAACAGCTTCTGCAGCTTTATTTAATCTTGATAAAGCGGTCGATATTAATAAATACTTAATAGAGGTTTGTCAGTTGTCGACTGAAAATTCTCTTGTAGTTACTCTAGTTTGACGAATCTATTTAAATAACTTTGTAAAGTTTACATGGTACTATCCAACGTTGTTTAAGAGACTACGATAAAATTTAGGAGGATAAAAAGTTGGATTTGTCATTATGTTCTGTTGTTTTTGGTTGTCGATAGGTTCTTCTTCGATAATCCGCAGTCTATTGATTGTCCTACCAAGTCATTAATGCCACCTGCTAATTTATTAAATTTATTATTTATTATTTTATTATTTATTTATTTAAATTTTCATACATTAATAGTTTAACAAATTTCCTTATGCCTGTACTTTCAAGATTTGGACGATGCTTGTTCCTTCTCAGGGTTGTAGAAGTCCTGGTAGTAGGTTTGCACGGTGGTTTTAGACATTTGAGAAACCCTACCGACTACTGCGCCCGTTTCACCATATACTTATAAAATGTATCTTTGAATTAAAACGGAGTTACATTAATCTATTATAGAAGCAACCTTAAAACTTACAGTAACAGCATAACTAACTAAAATAGCGTGGAAAATGCTTACATAAGTATCATATTCTGCAAAATGCAGTTTTATCATAAGATCATAATTATCAAGCGCTGCTATTCTAGTCACGTAACTAGAGCTTAAATATTTATTAATCATCTTTTATTTATTAAATCGTTAACTGTCTCAACATAGCACGACGATGGGTTCTTTCAACTCTACTAAATTTATCGTCATAACATGTAGGCGGACCCTTATACCTACACTCGGTTTATTTATTATTTTTGTTTCTCGGCACTTGCATCGTTTACCTACAAAAATACCTTTGATTGAGCAGCATAAATTATTGCGTAATAAGTACTTTCATCTACATTTAATTGAGTTATCGCTTGACGCAAGGTACCTATACTACAGTTTATGTTCAGTGCTATTTATGTAACTGCCCAGCATGATGCGGGAGCCGGGCCGTTACATTTTTGCAAATACGGTAAGGTTAATTACATTAATTAAAGATTTAAAATAATTCTTTCTTTAGTTTTATTTTACAAGACGGAACCGGAAACTTAAGTTAGACATCTTTTTTGATAGACTTTCTTTCGTTAAAGGTATTTCATCATACACATAATAATATGATAAAAAACGTTAAAGCAAATTGAAATTTTTTTCTGGGCACTCTGGCTTTAGAATGGCTGGCGCTACGATTTTTGTAAATTTTGGCCTTAACATCCTTTTCCTAAAAATCAAGCTGACAGATGGGTTATAATTTGTTTCGTGTTCCAGTTCACTAATTGCTCTGTAACGCTTTTAATATACAGAGGACGATAAAAAATTTCTGTTTCAGTTCAAGTGCTCAGTAGATATAGCAGAATAAAATTTAGAACTTGTGTTTTAGGTGCAGAAACATTTAGGGGACTAACTTTCCCTCTCCGTAATTTTGGCGATCAAATTAGTTAAAATCGATTTATACAGAGCTATATTAAAGCTGCTTCTATATAATTCATAAAACTAGGACTTTGATACGGTCCGCTACACTACCACCATATGTAGTTTATTTATTGGTTATAAGGTATAGGGAATAGCCCACGGGCTGCGTTTATTATTAAAAAGTGTTTACTACTAAACTGTTTAATACAAATTCTAGATGCTTTAGCAGGAAATCTACATTTAGTGACGACGCATTCAGAATATGTCTTACATCACGAGACAGCTTAGGTATTTACTATGTTTGCAGAATTCTACATATCACGTAAGGCCATAAAGCTTCGAAATGTATTAATTCTATTATTATATATTTTATTTATATGAATAAGGACAAATGTCAGTTTGGAATTATATGCAAATGTCCAACCAAATTTTCTGGACGTATTTATTAGTTCTAAAACATTAAAAGAAATTTATTAGGCCCTTCCGTGGAAACTGGGACATAACGACATAAGGACATAAGTATACGTAACTTTCTTTCGCTATCTTTATGGATTTTTTGTGAAGCTAAAGTGTTTTCTCGAAGACTCAACGTGAGTTCTCCTTTTTTCTTCCGGTTTTTCTTCATAAATTTGATTTTCGGGAACAGCTCTCATTCAGACCGACTCAGGGGAGAAAACATTTCAAGCTGCGCGGGCGGGTTTAAGTTACTAAAACAAAACCGGCGAGCGTAGCCCACGGGTTTTGCTGATTTTTAATAAATGCAGCCGTCTTCCCCTAGGCTAGCAAGGCATCTAAACTTGTCGTTGCCAAATCGAGGTATCGTATCGAGAGATACTTTGGCAAATTTTCATTGACGTGGGCACTTTTGTCGTTGCACAGATCCATAACTGTGTACACTGTATAGTTGTGATCAAAATTATGTTTTTAAGATACCTTTTATTCAAAAACCCGTTGTTTACAGAATCGAATTTTGAAGAATTCTAGTTTCGTCACTAAACACATCAAGCTACAGCATATTGGTGCACCGATCCGATCTCTGCAAATATTATAATAAAGTAGAACTTACGTAAAAAATTTTAAATACAGATTTTATTATTTTTAAATTGTTGAAAGGAAAATAACATACTTCGTTTTATCCTCATTAATACGGCAGGAAAACCGCATTTCCAATTTAAAGCGCTCGAATGGTACGCAAAGCGCCCGTTTCTGTCCCTAACGACAAAATTGTGATTGTCCGAAACAACGATAAAATACTGACGCCCATGTCCGTTTAGTCTGTTACTTTTAAAGCAATTGCCAGCGACTGATGGCACACAGCCAAACAGTTGTAACAAAACTGAAGTGTAAAACCACCAACTATAATAGTAGTTTAGTATGATGTTAAGTTTGTCAAAACTTCAACATCATGTCTCCGCACTTGTCGTTTTAGTAATTTTATAAATAGCAATAAAAACTTCACTAAATCTTACAACAGTGAAAACAGAAACTAATAAACTGTTTAAGATAACGAAAATCTAGAAAGCTTGCATTTTCCTATATTTACAGCTTTAAAAAGTGCTACACTGTAACTGTACAACTTAGGTTTTATTTAACCATCCCCTGTATTTCTAACTGTTTGCAAAATATCAATAAAGTTGATATTCTCAGATGAAGTTGAAGTTACCGTGATATGCTACATTAAGTATTTAGATGAATAGAAACATAAAGCAAAGCTCAACAGAATGCCATCAACATAATAATAAAAATACACATACTGAAAAATAGAAGTCAATGCTACTTCCAGCTAAAGTGAGAGTGAATTGTAATTGACAACTTTATTTTTATTAGCTTTTTCTTTTTCTAGAATCACAAGCCTATCATAGTGCTAAAAAATAAAATTAATTGTAATAAAACTTTCTCATTTGATGAGGTACAAAACTTAAACTTGGTACAATTGCACTGATTATTATGAAGTCAACTCTCACTAAACCTGAAAAAGTTTCTCAAGTTTGTTTACTTAGTTATTAATAAATGTAGTGTTACTAAAAAAAACTGGTTTAAACCGTTATTATCTCATGTATGAATGTATCTGTTTTTACAGTTGACGATGCTTAGGGGGTCTTTGGTCTTTATCAAATTGCGCGTAAAAGCAGCTTTCTAAATAGAGAAGGCCTACATCTTTAGGTAGATGCCAGACCACCGTAATTTCTACTGTTGCCAGTAGCGCTTCCATTTCCATGGAACTTTAAGGCTGTAAATTACACCCTCCAAACTTGTGAGGTTGCATCCAACCCAACGAATAAAGAATACTAAGGAACTGCCATACCTATCTAAATATGTGGCCAAGTGGCAGACCATAATGGCCGCCAATTGTAGTGTTATGCGCAGGTCTGATCAGCTGTCACACAGTTTAAGGACGCACCATTGGCGTACACACATGAATATTGAAGAAGGATTAAATAAAGATCAGAAAAAATTACTTTGTTGGAAAAAAAAGGCTGTAACATAGCGTTTATCAGTAGCTGTTTATTACATAACTAATATGTTTAAACAATCAAAAATAAATCACTAACATCTTTCATTTAAACATAAAAAAATTAAAATTCCATGATCTGATACATGCTTATAATTTCTATTTTATTCGCCTTTAAATAAAATAAGTTTTGTATACATCGCTCTTATGGGCTGACGTGGACATGAAATTATCTTAGCATTATAAGTACTTCTAATATGAAAATATTTAAGAGAAATACTTTTTATTAATAAACCTATGTGATTTTCAAGTAATCCCATTTCCAATACATGGTCTGATAATACAGAGAATACATTTTTATTTGTCAAAAAATAATTAAAAATTTTATTTGCAAAATAAATGTGGGCGTTTGGTTTGTAAATAGTTTTATTAACAGTATACTGTTTAAAAACAAACTCAGATCTTTTGCAAATACGAATTACATCATCAGATGGATATGTTAACCCTCCCTTTGATTTGACTTCGATCAAAGAGTTGAAAAACTGATCTTTAGTACCCATCAAGCTACCTACGCAAGTGTGGCACTTTAAAGTTTTTGTTAAAGATCTAACAATAAACCCTGCAATATACTTAACCACCTCTTCTGAATATAGAGACAATGCATAACTACTATTCAACATGTCATAAATTTCCGTATCTACAGTATTTACAGTTTCCTCAACATCATCTATCAATTTATGTCTCAATATAGAAGAATTAATTACATTTTCTGGTTTACTTAAACTCGAACAATTTAATATGGATATTTGTTCCAGGGGAATGCAGTTTCCAACACCACTATTTCTAATTTCTGCATTTATAAGCAGTCTTTTGTATGCAGCTTGAAATTGTTTAGCTGTCGGATTGTTGTTTGAGCCTAAATGTTCTCTGATGGATGAAAAAAAATGTTCAATATGGTCTTGACTTAATTTGTATAAAGGAATGTACTGTAAAATGTTCTGAGTCTCAACAATTTCATGAAACAGTCTTTCAGCTACGTGTAAAGCAGTTACAAACCCAATAAATCCCGTTTTCCTCTTTGATTCAATAACCAACATGCCATCGGAAAACCTTAAATTGTTAAAGTAAAAGGTCACTTCTTTAATGTAACTTCTAATGTCATCTATATTTTTCTTAGTTAAAGGTTTTTTAAAATATGGAGCTAATAGTGATCGGCTGTTTAAAATATCAAATATTTTATTCACATGCTTAATAAAATGTACGGTAGGCTCACAGAGTTGAAACTCGGGCAATTTTAATGTATTTTTACAAAAAAGTAAAGCATCGGCCACAGAATCGCTCATGACTTGTGCTGCGAGCTTAACTTTCATTTTTTGTTTAAAAAAATTAATGTGTGCTGCCCGTACTTTGTTACCTAAATGTAACCCTTCATTTTCTTGCAATGCTTGCAATTTTTCAACATATTCCCACTTAATAAACCCTCCTTGATGATCTACAATTGTTCTTTTCTCACCCAAAGTATTACGTATTAGTTTTAGCATATGACACGGATCATAGAAAAAATATATATTGTTTGCTATTACTTTAGATACCATCTTGTAAGGTTGCTCAATTGAGCAATTAAACTGTTTTATCATTGATGTATTTACGATTGGTCCATCAAAAGTTAAACTTACAACTTTAATTTTTACATTTTCAAGCATGTAGATGCATTGGCTAACTAGATTTTTTTTCATTTCCCCAGTCAATGAGTCTATTAAAAAATATCCTAATGGTAATTTCCAGGCTTCATTTATACATACGAGCATAAATACAAATGCTTCTTTGGCAATTGTCGTACAATCACTAGTAAGCAGTATCTCATTACCAACATCTACATAACCATGATATTTAACACCATCCCACTCTACATGTTTACGTATTGCAATTTCATCTATAATTAAACTACAAACTAATGGATACTTTGATGTTGCAACTTTTGACTCTAAAGTTGCAAAAGATTCGCTGGTAAAGCCTGGTGAACCATCAATGGTGGCATACCACTTACTTAATGTCCTTGGATGCGGAAGGCATGTGTCAAATTGTTGTCTGATATATCGATAGGCCTTTGGTGAATAAAAATTAACTGTCAGTGCAAACTTGCGTAATAATGGAGAGTATTTTTTCTCTACCTTGCCGTTCTTCTTTTTAATGTTTCGTTGTAATACAGCTTGTATACCTTCCTCAAAATTACTTAACAATTCAAAACCATCATTGTCAATTACATTATTTTTTTTAAGATCCATCAACAAACTTTTTAAGGTTGCAATTTTCTTTTTGTGACGTGATTTGGCTTGCTGCAAGGTTTTTATTTTTCTTCTTTGAACAGTACATCTCCTTTCTAAATACCGTATTCGCCGTTTTACGGGAGTAGGAAAGCCAGTAGATGATTTTGATGGTGAACTTATTGCTGCGGTTTCTGGAGTCGTGGGTATTACATCCATGTCAGCAGTGACATGCGGAGGTGAAACATCTTTTATGAAGAGCTTTCTAACAGTTGGTGGTTTTCGTTGCTGAGCAACCTATAACAAAATAAATAATGACTTCAATGGCTAACAAAATTATTCATGTGTAACCTCTTGTAAATATTTTGGAAAACTTGGAAATAATGTAGGTCTGGCATTATCTCGTAACCTAACACAGTTCACTGATGTTCTGTATATTGCTCCTCAAAATGCAAGGAACATAAACATGTACTTTTTGAAGGTGCCCAGTTCTCTCGCCGAACTGCTTTCACCCAGTTTTCTCGCATTACTGGGTTAGCAGGGAATCTGAAATATTGTAAAAATTGTCAATTAAACCAGACAGTATCAACACTACACCAGTTTGATATAGCTAGCTGAACACCAAGTAAATTAAAGTATTAAGTTTACTTTTTTCCCGGGCCCCCTCCAGAAATACATCACACGCGCCTATGATACTTATTCACTTAACCTTGAGCCACAAATGTTATTTAAATACGAATTATTTTTACATCGAGCTTTTAACGCAATTTTAACGGTTAAAATTACATTAAATGCAATTGATTGTATATTATAAATTGAGTTACATGCGTTAAACTGTTTAGTGTAAGGTAGGAAACGACTAGAAATGGCATGTTTAGAATGTAAACAAATGCTAACTTACCTGTGAAACGATACTCCTGCTAACTTTTTCGTGCTTCTGTTTGAGCATCCAACAGCTGCACAACTCACCATTATATAGCCGCACAAAACACTTTACTAATTGTAGTTGATATAATTAAAACGTGCAAAAACTTCCAACTGGAACTTTTGTTTACGGGCTGACCAATATGGCCGATGCTTTAGGAAGTGGTCACAAATCTGACACCTGCGCGGTATGCTTATGGCAGTTCCTTAGTATTCTTTATTCGTTGATCCAACCGCATATAAATAAAGATGACTGACTCTGGAATCGAACTGGGCTTATCTGGCTCAGAAGCACGCATTTGCATAACTGACCTACCCATACGAAGCGTTAATTAACAATAATTTTATGTATAACTGAGGGGCTGAAGATATATAATCATTGTTTTTTAATTCAAATTTAAAATATCTTTGTAACATTCTTACACACAGGTTATACAATACAAATTCTTAATTTATTATTAAACATCCTATAACTTTAAAACTAAGCCGTTTTGGACAGTTATTCATCTAAACTTTTATGATCAAAATAACCCCAGGAATCAGCCCTTAAAGTTTGTCGCATATATTTAGAATCACCCTGTATATTTATTGCGATGGTCATAAATTTCGTAAGTTTTTACGTGATGTACAAGTTGTTCTTGAAAGCAACTACCAACAAAAATTAGTTCTCAAGGCAGATAATTTATTAAAGCTACATTTCAAGACAAGCTGGGAGATTTACAAGCTGCCTTTTAACGACGACTAGTCCCCGAGTGCATGTGAATGTTTTAGTACTTTTGTATTAAATCGGGCTCTCTCTGTAGCATCCAGTTTAAGATATTGACGTGAATTTAAGGCAAACGCAAAACTTTTTTAAGTGATAGTCGTGTACCTACATTAATTATATTTGTGTGCGTGTGTGTGTGGAGGGAGGTAGGGGGCGCGCGCGCGCGTGTTTGTGCATAAGTTTGCGTGTGTATGTGTGTGCGTGCGTTTGCGTGTCTGCGTGCATGCGCGTATGTATGTATGCGTGTGTTAGCGCGCGCACATTATACAGGCCAAATTTCGTAACGCATAAAATCAACTTAGGTTGAAAATATTGGTAATCGCACTGCGAAAAACCCTCAAAATAATGAGGTTGGCCTGCTAAAAACATTAGATATAGTGGAAGGGTGCTTCCTCTACAGGAGCGCTTGAAAAATAAACTTCGACTTATATTCTGCGGATAATCAATCGCCAATCTGAGCAAGCGTAATAGTTCTGCCTTTATCTATTCATCCCCACCAACAATGTTGTTTTCCAAAAATATAGCTTTAAACTCAACATTAAGGGGGGTATTAAATGATCCCAAAATCAACATTTTTGAGACTAATTTTATAGAGCTATGCTGGGAATATCGTCACTTGTGCAAATCTGCTATTTGGTATCCGTAGAATGTAAACCTGAGATGTTGTTGCAAGTGTGGGTATAATAAGTAAGAAAGACTTTCTTCACATACCTCCTCTCCTAGTTTTTGAAAAAGTCGCTAAGTTTTATACCCGTATTATTTATTATCTTATGATATCAAACAACGTTGTAATCCTAAAATTGCTTTTCTACAGATTCAAGCTATTTTTTTGATTACTAAATAATTAAGTTTAAGAAAGCGACCAAACCTAAACTTGCCACAGGTTTTGTTTTTAAACGTAGGTCGTTTTTATTGCCATTTAACATGTTTATACCAAATTTAGAGACTGGGGATTGATACGATATCACACGTGCGCACTCTGTAAAATACGAATTTAATCATTTAAGGGCGAGTAAATTGAGGTGAAAAACTCTCCCCATCTCCGTTCTTAACTAAACACAATTCTGATGCAATGTGGTGTTTTATATACCCAAGCAATATTTACCTGCTGAAGTCTAACAACAGGTTTTTCTGGTCGGTGTTTTGGGAATTGCTCAATTAGATTGTTGTTTCTCCATGAAAAGTGGTTCACATTGTTATTTAACATGTTCATACCGAAATTGAAGCTATAACTAAAAAAAAGTTGATAAAGCAAAAAATTGATGGTAGAGGTGCAGATCTAGGTAGTAGGGATATCATGCCTGGGTTATTTGGTATGCGTAGAAAACCCTATTTCAGTGCGCCAATATTAAAGTAGACTACCAGTCTTCCCTTCTTGATTGTTTTGAAGATTAATATGATTTTACAATATTGTCACGTTAGGGGGTTCGTTTGATTCATACTAGATGAACCAAACATCGTAGCACGTGACTATGTCCGTAGATGAAACACAACTCGAAATACACAACAATATATTTGAATAACCTTTTACATGATTGCTTAAAACTAATACATTTACTTACATGACTAACACAACTTCACACCAAACGCACATTATGTTTAAGTAATGAGAGTATGGATGTTTCTAGAATTGTAGATGAAAGCAGCTTGCTGGATTGGAGTTGATTGTCGACTAACTTTGTACCAGCAAGTGCGAACCCTTTTATACTCTGTGTTGCAGAGTGGTTTTATTAATAATCAATATAATGTGGTGCACTGCAGATGTGTATGCATCGAGACCCAGATTAGGTTATAAATAGACCAATCAGTATTATGTGTAATTAAATACACAAAAGTGCAACAAAGAAGGAATGCATACAACCCTAGATGCCTAAAATAGATAATCAATACTCTTGAATTGTACTGCATTGCGACACATTTTAATATGTTTAATTACTTTTGACAATTAATATTAAATATTCTAAATAAGACTAAATAAGACTAAGTCATATTATGACAATATCTGGAATTTTTTAACCGCAAACAATGTTCATTCGTGGACATCTTACAAACAATTTTTCACAGACCGTTGCTTTTGGCGATTTTTCAATTAAACTGGCCAAATAAGCGATCTAAACGAAACTTTTAAAGGTTTATTCTCAATAGAAATCTGTAGCTATTATCATTTAAAACCTCCATAGCGAGTTTGAAATCGAAATTCGTAAATATGTGATAGAAAACCAAAAATCAATGGCGACGTCTGTATTTGCGCCGACGGAAAGCTAACTTTTTCTTCTTCTTTTTATAAGCACTTATGCTTGTTTCAAAAAGCAAACTGAAAAATCCAGTAATGTAAAAGTGAATTTCTGCAAAAATAGGTCCAATATTTAGGCCATGTACTTACCTCAAAAAAAGTTAAACCAAACCCAGATAAAACTCGAGCTAGAAAACGTTTCCTGATTACGAAAACTCAAGAAGAAAATAAATTTTAGTGTTGCTACAATATTACAGATGACTTATAACAGATTTTGCTAAATTAACAAAACCACTAACAAAATGCTGAAGAGAAGAACCCAAATAATTTACTCCGACAAATTTAGAACCAAATTTGAAAAATGCAAAAACATATTAATGAATAAACCAGTACTACAGTACCCACACCTACGGAAGACACTTAGAACTTATTATGGACTATAAACTATTACAATGGCTAACTTCACTAAAAGAACCAAAATCTAAATTATGAAGATGGCGGCTACGATTAGAAAAATTTAACTATGAAGTACTTTATAAAAAAGGAAACGTAACAGGAACGCAGGCGCATTGTCACTAATATAACTACATCCCGTAAATACCACCCACTTAATGCCAGTAGAAGTCGATACAGACTTATACGACATCATGAGTATTATTGGTCATAACCTGGACCCAAGTTCCAACAGCAATCCTTTACAGGAATTAATTGAGCACTTAAATAAAGAACTCATGATTTCCAATAATAATAAAACAGCAACGCAAAGAAATCATTCCCAAAGTAATTCATCATCGATATGCGAAAAGGCCTTAGAAACCAAATTATAGGAAAAATAGTTTACACGTTAAATCAATCAGACCTTATAGCGAAAAAAAAGAAGAAAAGTTCAATAATAAAAGCTTACGTTGAAGATAATAATTGAGACAGTTTAGCGCTCTTCTGTGTTATGAAATGTTGTGCAACGCAATAAATCCTTAATAATAAAGTCGTTTCTTTATTATTAGTGAAATACAACTCTTTGCAAGCTGTTGAAATATAAAACTGCTTAAGCTTTTTAAATAAACAGCCGGGAGCTGCAAGCTTCATCTTCTGTGTTGTGTTCGAAATGACATTAGCAGATTATATTCCAATAATACAAAAAAAATAGTAAACATCATAGGATCTAATTTCTGTGTAATATAAATTCAATCCGCTCTACAAAGAATAATGGCTTCCATATAATATTCTCCTAAATGTGTGGGTTCGAGTAGCGGAAGCCTCCCACCACCAAAAGCCGAGACAGAAGCAAAGGTTCCAGATTTAATGTTTAGATACCCAAAAAGGCGACAACCGCACAGATAACATTTCTTTATGTTTGCACGTGAATTTAGGCAAATTCAAAAGTTATGAACACAAATATACATATTCTAATTATGTTAATTTTATTGAAATATAGTAGAAAATGCTTTTATTAACCTAGATATTTACAAAGAAACCCTTACAGCCCTAAATTATAAAATTTGCAAGAATTAGCCTTCTGCATTAATTTTAGCTTGTTTGCAACAATTAAGGTGACAGGAAGACGGTGGCAGTTTTCTCAAATACAGCAAGACAGCTGAAATTTTAGATTATTAATGATCACTAAAATTCGCAGCTTTGGCCCAATTTAACCGTCCTTCCAAATCAGACTCGTAACTGGTTTTATTTCAAGAAATATCGTGACAAGTGTTGTAGAAATTTTTCGGAAATAGCCACTTAAAATTGAAAAACAATTAATAGTCAAAAAGTTGTTATTTATATAAACCTGTTTTATTAGAATGGTTTCTTCCCTGCATACTAATGAAGATTTTGTTAACATCATTAAATAAAAAATTGTATTACCTTCAATTTGATGTATAATACTAATATGATCGATTGCCTTGTGTTTTTTAATAATAAATCACTTTCAAACTGTAACAGTTATCAGTTTTTGATTCCGTGGGTAATACGATAAAAGCGTTTTACTGTTATCAGTTGCTAAGATCGTTAGCTAAAATATGGAATTAATATTAAAACTACAATAACCCGTGGGTACGCCCCCCGGTGTTTTCTGTTTTGTAACTTCATATCCGACGTTTGCGCTCCGAGTGATTCCTCCCCTGAGTCGGTTTGCAGTAGAATTGCTCTCGGAAATCAAATCTGTAAAAAAATCAAAAAAGACCCAAAAACAACTCCAGAATATATAGAAAATAAGATCGGAAAATAGACCAGTAAAAAATTTGAAGAAACAAAAAACCCCTTAAAATCTCTACGAATACATACCCCGAAAAGAATTCTTGAAAATAGCGAGAAAAAATTAATTAAATTTGTCACACAGCTCATTTTCAGGTAAGTGCTGTAGCAGAGACACATTTAAGAAGGTATTATATAAAAACCATTTTTCTTTGTATAGTGGATCAAATTTATGTTCCACAGAAATTGAATTCTATGATGTCTACTACTTCTTTGTATTATTGGAATATAATCTGCTACTGTCATTTCAAACACAACACAAAAGACGAAGCATGCAGCACCCGGCTGTTTATTTAAAAAAGCTCAAGCAGCTCTTTATTACAGCAGCTTGCAAAGAGTTGGTGTTTAAGATACGAAGCCACGCGTTATGAATTTCATATAATAATAATCATATTTTACTAATAACAGAACAACTTTATTTTCAAGGCTTTATTGCATTACACGATATTTCTTTACACAGAAGAGCGCTAAACGTTCTCAATTATTATCTCCGATGTAAGCTTTTATTATTGAGTTGTTTTCTTTTTTTCGCTATAAGTTCTGATTGATTTACCGTGTACTATTTTGACTATAATTTGGTTTCTTTTTGTCATTTGTCATTGTCTTTGTCATTTTACGCATATGGATGTTTAATTACTTTGGGATTGATTTTTTTGCGTTGTTATTTCATTATTATTGGAAATCCTGAGATTTTCATTTGAGTTTTTGATTACTTCTTCTAGACGGTTGCTGTTAAAAATTGGGTTTACGCCTTGACTAATAATGATACCCATGAGGTCGTGTAAGTTTGTATAGACTTCTAGTTGCATTAATTGGTTGGTATTTATGGCATCTAGTTATATTAGTGACAATACGTCTGCGTCCGTGTTACATTTTCCTTTATTATAAAACACTTTATAGCCGAATTCTTCTAACCGTAGCCGCCATCTTTTTAATTTAGAATTTGGTTCTTTTAATAAAGTTGACCATTGTAATTGTTTGTAATCCGTAATAATTATAAAGTGGCTTCCATATAAATACAGAAGAAAATACTTAGTAAACCACACGATTGTCAGTAGTTTCTTTTCTATGGTCCAATATTTTTTTTCGGAATTATTAAGCGATCTATATGCATACAAGACAAGTAGGTTTTTTAAATAGGTTCTTCAGATAGCATTTGAAGCATCTGTGGTTAAATTGAGTTTTGAAAAATATGGATACTGTAGTATTGGTTTATTTAATAATATATTTTTGTATGTTTGAAATGTGATTCTAAATTTGTCAGAGTGAATTATTAAGTTTCTATTCTTCAGCATTTTGTTAGTGCTTTTGTTAATTTAACAAATTTTTTAATAAATCTTGAATTTTATCTGAGTTTGGTTCAATTTCCTTTGATGTAATTACATGACGTAACCTTATAGACCTTTTTCTTTGAAAATTCACTCGTGTCTAATTGGATTTCCAAGGTAGCTTTCCGTAGTAGTTCAGAAATTGTTTTAATTGTTGAATGTGTTCTTGAAGTAAGGTTGAATAGATAGTTATGTCGTTGAGGCAAGTGGCAAGTGTTGTTTTAAATTCCTCGTAATACATAGTCCATTTCACGTTGAAATATAGAAAGCAAATTTTGAAGTCCAAGCAGTAGTTTTCCAAATTCGTAGTGTCTATTTTCAAAGTTAAAAATTGTTTCTTGATGTCTTTTTCCTCTACTTGTACTTGATGGTAGCCAAATGCCTTCGGGGTATTTATAGGTTTAGGTATAAATCGAATTTTCATCTATACTTTTAACTTCATGTTTAATTTTGTTGGTAAAAGTTTGGGGTATATTTTCGCAATGAAAATTTATCTTGATAAATTTTATAAAATTGTTTTTCAGATATGAAGACTCTTTGCTGTGTGTTTCCGGGTCTAATGTAACTTATTGTAAAATTTTGGAGTTTGTTTTGCTGAGAACGCATTGCTTTTCAAGTATTGCTTGATTATGTGTCTATTGGTATAGGTCGGGGCTGAGCGTCATTTCTGGGTGCGAAAACATTTCTTGTATTCGTGTGCATCCTGTTACGTTGTAGTACTAATTCTGAGTTGGGGAAAGTTCAGGGATCTTGAATTGTGTGTAAACATAAAGTGATGTAAAATTTTGAAATAGTTGTCTTGGCTGTTTTGACATACATTTAGGCATATTGTTGCGTTGACCATTCTTAATCCGGTAGGCGTTGTTGTTTTTCGTTGTTGGGCCCATGCTGAATTTTTTTTGTACAGTTTTGTGGCTTCTTTTGCTCTGTTGTAATAAACATGTTTTTCTTCTATGACGTAGGTTATCGCGTTTTTCTTTGTTTTTGGTCTTTTAGCTCTTAGAAAACTTACTAACGTTTTTTTTTTAACCAGAAGACACGCTATAAGTACGAGGCCGTCATATAGGGTTTTCTTAATGTTCCCTGTGTCTGCAATATTTTCGATCAATTGCACGTTTGAGTATAAAAGACTGCGCACTCCAATGAATTTTCAATGGTACTCTTGTACTGTTTTATTTTACTGTTTTGGCAGCATTAAGTCTTGCTGAATTTTCTGATCTGTGATCGGCGAACGATGTTTGTAAAATCTCTTTTAAATCAGCCCAAGTGGTTATTTCACGTCTACTAGTAATTAAGAGTGTTTTGCGCTTTAGGTTTGTTCATATGACGAATAAGATTACTTATTGTAAAAGTTGGTCGTGTCCTGCTACTATGATTTGTGTATTAATTATTTCTACAGTTCCAACGAATGCCGTTAGTAAATGTGATGTTCCATCCAATTCTAGAATAATTTTGAGGTATTCCAATTGGAATGTTTGAATGATTTCGTTGTCGTTGGTTTTTAATTTTTGTGAAAGGCGAGTCCACGATAAAGTATTATTTATGTATTTATTTTGTTTAAGTTGTTTAAATATGGGTCTAAGCATTTTATTTGTTTAAGAGTTCCTTTTGCAACTATTGTAAACGTTATTGCCAGTTTTAGCTGCCATTGCGTACTCCGGCTGTTTGTAGCTTGATAATAGCTTACTTCAATTGCGGATAATACTAATTTATTATTACAATTTAAATATTTATTTAGTGGCACTTTGTTTTAATGCAGCGTATATTCTAACATTTAATATTTATTTCTTGCTTCTGGAATTGTTTACAGTTTTTCTGACTTATATTAGCAATAATGACGTTGGTATTTTCATGCTGTATCTCGGCATACGCGATGTAGCCTGGGAGTTGTCGGTGTTGATGTTTAGAGGGGGCGATTTAGGTCTTCCTTCTGAGGTTCTTCGAGTTGAAGCTATGCGGATGTCCTTCCCGAGCGTGTGCGACTCGAAAAAATAACTTTGCGAACTGTTCACTGGCGATGCTAAACCGAGGCGATGCTCCGGTGGTGAAGCTACTCCATTGGGCTGGACTGGTTTAGATTTTCTTCTGAATTTTCTCGTTTTTAGGTTTAATTAAGTTTTAAGGGTTGATACACACGTTTTGGCTATACATGACCAAAACTTTGCTATTTTTGTTGCAGTTTCATCCAAGTAGAATCAGCAATGTTTTGTCGCTAATTTGGGTTTTGGTGTATACAGACACACACGCACACAGACACCACTGCAGCGTTTTCTATACCGGTTTTCCAAGGCCCGAAGACTTGCTTATTATTCAACCTGTTTAGGTAGAATTTGTTTGCCATAAATGCACCTTTTGTTTAGGTTCGTACTCATATATCTACGAGTAAGCACAAAGCCAAAAAAAATTCGATGAATGATCACATTGGCTCCAAGTACATGACAATTACCATACCTTGCTTTAGCAATACTCCGTATAGCTAGGAAGGTAAAACTGTTTTAAATCGCAGTATACATGATGTTTGTAAATCGCTTTACAGTCTGTAACTTTATTCTTAATAAAGATATGGAAATAAACTTTTTTCTGTTTTAATTGGGAGACATTCTCCCAATTAAAACAGAAAATAGTTTATTTCCATATCTTTATAGCACAAAATGCCGTATGCCAATACTAAACAACGCTAACTGCTTTTGCACAACGGCATATAACCTTTGTTTTTTAAATAGAACACCCTATATATTTATAGATATTTAAAATCAGCGCTAAAAATATTTTATTGTGGTATACTTAAACAGAAATTTTACAGTGCATATTTGTTTAGTTAAAAAAATACATTGTGTTAAAGTAAGCCATGACTAATGTAAAATCACTAACAAATACTCAAGGATGGTAAAACAAAACAAATGCCACATTCCTTTGAAACTGCACAATATGTTGTTACATAGGTTTGGCAGCAGATGGCTTTGCAATCGAGGTTAAGTATTAATTTTGTAGATATTAAAACTTAAGTATTATTGTACAAACATTTACCCTAAATGTTTAATTTAAAGTCAAGAGAAAAAACCAAATTTAATACTTAGTCTTACTTAACCTCGGCTGCCACCAAAACAGCAGTATTATCTTTAATGGCAGCATGCCACATTTCTTATAGAACCGGATAGCTGTTTTAATTCTGAAAAAACCATCCATGCCGTATAAATTATCATATAGTAAAATGTGAACAACTCAAAAGCGGTTAATTGCTTGTGTTATATTGCTCATACACTTTTATATTCAGAATCAAAAGATCTATACAATTCTATATGAAAAATTCTATGATGCCATTTATGAAAATATTGTTTTGTAGGTGAAAACGATCTTGAAAATGGAGTTTTAATTTTTTTTCATTATTGTTTTTAGTTAGAGAGAGCTTTAAAAATTTGCCTTGGGAACAATATGTCTAACTGTTCAAATAATAAAGTTGGTCTGTGGCCACTTTTAAATGAATAACATTGTATAATAGTTATTTATGTATTAGGGCGTAAAGAGGCTTTTATGGCGTAAGACGTAATTTTGAGCCCGAGGCGGCAGCCGAGGGCTAAGAATACGTCGAAGGCCATAAAAGCAAGTTACGCCCGTGGTACCTACACAACTTTATGCACGGACGAAAATTTTTTAATTTAAAAATAATTCTAAAATAAATTGAAAATATTTATAAAATAAATTGAATTTTCCACCCACATCTAGCGTTGCTTTGATTAAATTTGAGATTTGAAGCGTAACTATGGTAGCGGGTAAACAACGGTAGTCATATTGTCTAAAATCTTAGTTTCTAATGAAAGCTTTTCAATTTGCAAGTGTTTAAACTGTTTCTATTAGGTATGATATCGTTGTTTGACGTTTCATTACAGCCCATGGGCAATAAAGAGGCCCATGAGCTATAAAAAGACGTTTATGACAAAGAAATTCGTGTATAATTGTCAATTTATGATACATCCGTGCATAAACATGTTTAATCTCCCTCTTCATCTTCCTCTCTCACCTCTGAAAAATTTTAAAATTTTGAAGAATTTTGAAAACAAGAAAGTTTTTAAAAATTATAACTTTTTCACAATTTTGCCAACTTTTGGAAAATGTATTAACTTAATCAAGTTTTATAAAATTTTGAAAATATTGAAGATAAAAAATTGTAAAATTTTTTATTCTTCTTCTTCTTCCGTTCTTTAACCTCTATCTGGGTCTTCCAAAGTTCAATATTTTCTTCCATTTTTTGCGGTTAATCCAGGTGTCTTGTTGGTTTGCCATTTTTGTTTTAAGTTTCGTATTTCCTTATTCCAACTTCTTCTTAGGCGTCCTCTCTTTCTTCTTTCTCTTAGTTGCCGTTCCACTGCTTTTTACGGGAATCTACTATTTTCTATTCTTTGGACATGCCTGTACTACAAGAGCTGCCTTTACTTCAATTTCTTCGACGATGTTTTTTTCTGGTCGCTTATTCTTGTATTTCTGACTTCCTCTTCGGAATATTCTTGCTGCTATTTGTTTTTTTTAATAATATAAATTAAATAATTTTTATAAATGATGAAAATTTAGAAAATTTTTGAAATTTTAAAAATTTTCATTCATTTGAATTTTATCATTAAAAAAATATCATAGTAATCAAAATGTTCCAAAAATTGTAATAAAAGGCGGAATATTTAAATTTTTAAAAAACATCTGGTATAAAATATATTTGACTTTTTTGAAAATTTGAAACAAATTCTAAATATCTTTAAATATGTCATAATTTTCGAAATACATTAAAAATTGTTAAAACTTTTAATAAATGCAAGGAATGCCCAGTGGCGGTTACCCGACAGCTTTTTTACTATGCGATTCACAAATCGCGACTATCATCGTATCATAAAGCATTTTCATGAAAATTGATTTGCATTCCCGATATGGAAAATACTTCTCGCCGTTTCCTAACAAATTGCCAATAAATTTTGTTTATCTACAGACGGAAATGAATAAAATCCTTGGAATTGGAATTGTCGCATATTTCATATTACTATGTAATTCATTTGATTTGTTTTCATACGGAAACATTTAAACCATTAGTTGCAAGTGGTCTACAACTGGTTAACTATTATAAACGTCCAGGAAAAAAATATTTTTCCTAAATGGGAACCTAAATGTGTTTTAAAAACATGTTACGTATAATAAACATTGGTTTTATATATTGTTTTATTTTTCAACATTATTCAATTAATAAGCTTTAGACGTTTCCAATAAAGATACAATTTTATATTGGCAAGCAAATTTGTATGTACAGAACGTTTTACACTGAAGTTGTTGATAGCAACGCGAAGTGGCATATACTAACTTCACATACACTTAAGACTTCATTTTAAAAGCATTTTCACATAACTAATAATTTGTACTTTAAGATGTCTCATTATTTACAAAGTTTTATATTAAAGTTACTGCTGAGTAAGAGATAACCATGAAGTATTTGTTGGAGCAGTTAAAAGTGTAGTGGTTTTTCTTATTGCTAGGTTTTAACGTTTAAATATTTAAAGCAGCTTCCATTTGCGGTTTACGAGAATGAAAAATGCAGTGTCATACAGCGGTGGTTAGTTTTCCCACCTTCATAAATCTTAGTTCAAATGTAAGCGCATGCTTTATCTTGAAATCCTCATTTGCATAGGTAAAACCATATTCGTTTGTTATAAAAAGATAACCAGGGATTAAGTTTTGTACCGTATACTAAATCACAACTCAACAACTGTAAAGGACGTGGAAGTGGCAAAAGAAATTGACTCCGTCTTACGACCTTACATTGTGATATTCGGTTTGTTTACCCTCGATTTTCACACTTCTTGAAAACTTACGAATTCGAGAATTGCGAAATTTTTTAGATCGTAAAGATGAATAGTCCCATTGAAGCGGAACAATTCGGTAATACAAAAGAAAGCAATTTTATTGTTACTGCTTTAGTGAGTTCAAGTTTAGTATTTTATGAACGTGTTTTCGTTTTATCAAATAATATTCTGGCTTATTTACATATCGACACGCAGCTTAACCAACCTTTTTAAAAAGTTAAATTACGATTTGTTCCAGTTCCTGAGCTTTCCATTCTGTGCCTAATGATCTAAAAATCGCTTTAGCTCGTTTCATCCTTCAAAAGTTTTGTTGTATACGAATTCAAAGTTTACGTTGCCAACTTCCGCAAAATGTTAAAAATATAATAATACCTGAAACCACGTCATGATGAATTAAAATCCGTTAAAATATTTTAATAAAATGAAATGTTCGTTTTCAACTTCGTTATTTAAAAAATAATTATTTTGAATCCGTTGAAAAAGCCAACTGACTTACATTACCGTATTTTTTAATTTAACGAAAATCCAAAGCCAAATAAACATTTATCAGATTTATAATAATTACCAAGGTGGAAAATTAACTTTCTACAACGTGTAAGAGAAACATTTTCATAATTTAAATTCCCTATTTATAGACGAAAGGAAACTGCTTTGAAAGTAAATATTTATATTGACACAACACGAATACCTAAAACTTTTCGGCTACTAAGGAACATTTATGAGCGTTATAAAATGCAGCCTTATTTTCCCACGTACTGCACTTTCTTAATTTAATTATTGAAAGTACGAATAAGTAGTTGGAAATCTCAAAACTGCTTCTGCGATGTTTGTTAATAAATAATGGCAATGCTTTTATAATAAAATTATGGAATCTCATTTAAGAAATTAAATTTTAAAACTGTTTAAAGCTCGTGTAAAGTGCTGTTTAGAAATGTTTTCTCTTTAAAAATTAAGCTTCCTAAATGAGGACCTTCACAAACTCCGATTTTTATAACCTCAACGATAACAAACTTCAATATTTATAAGGTGAGAAAGCACAGTTTGTTTATAACCCCAATGTTATCATAACCCCCAAAACCATTCTTTATCAGAACGCCTAATTTAACTAGAACATGTTTTCTTAGTTAAAATTATCAACGTGAGCTATAAGACTTCACCATAACCCCCAATGATCAGAACTCACAAACCAACGTTTCAGTCAAAGATGATCAAGACCTACAAACTGCCTTCTTTATGGTATTACCCAAAATCTTCACAACTTCCAGCGAAGCGTGTTACCAAAATACTTAATGGACGTCGTCGCTTGAAAATGTTTTATTAATTATAACCACTGAAAATCAGTTTATTTTACGATCGCAATACTTTCCATAAGTACAGACAGGTAAAAACTTAATTTGGTATTACATAGTCTAGGAAAATAGTCCACGGAAATATTCTAGGAAAAATGGCGGAGAAAATCACTGCAGAGATATCTTTGTAATTTGCTTTCCGTTGTTTTTCAGTTTTAGTCTATATTAAATCCATAACTGTCTCCATAACCGCGGCGAGATATTACATTTTATGTATTATTTTAAAGCAAAATGTTTATGTAGCAGTCACGCAGAGGCGTGGCACATAGAAGAATGTCTTCAAGACTATTTTCGAATAACGATCAAAGACAGATATTTCATGATCTACGAATTTATTTACAACAGAACAAGCACAAGTTCCTACAGTTACAATGGTTGCACATGGGAGAATTACAATTAACAACACTTATGAACAGAAACACTTAAACACTTTAAAGAAAAGGTGGGTACATTTACTAACAATATTGTATATAATGATTATAATAAAATTACAATTTTGATTAAAATTTCGATACATTTTTTAATGATAAGGTACTTGATGTATCGACACAGCTTACAAAAATTAGCGCATCACGACTTTACGTTGCATTGTATTTGGTTGATCTGCGAAAAACGCAAATCTGTATAATAAAACCGGAAATATGTAAAAGCAGTAATTTGGACAAACAGATATTAAACAGCTACCATTACAAGCGATCTTAGCCTATAAATTTGTAAAATAAATACGGCCACTTCGGATTTAGCTATAAAATAGAATAAACCAATTTAATTATGATTATCGTGTGTGATCGATATTATTACGCCCATGTTGGAAAATAAATAAATTCAGAATTTATAAAATAAAACTAAACTTGAGCAAATATTGGAAGATGAAGTTTACAATAACAAACGCGCTAGGAACAAACTGTTTCCTTTACTCTACCGCTTGCATTTGCAAAAAAAATAACTGTACTCGTGGACTATGTCGACGGTTTTTTGATAACTCTGAAAAAATAGAACCCGATGAGCGCCGCTTGAGTTGTATAATTTCAGCTGTAGCCGCAATCCTATCAAGTTCAGGCAGGTCCAAGAAATTCGAAGTGAATATGTTGAATTACAACAATTGCTATATAATTTTTAAAACTAGGATTTCCATCTGCGGGCCGCTACAATCTATATATTAAGCGCAGACCCATTTACTTTACTTAACTCTCTGACTGTGTAGCGTTTCACAGAACTTTCGTTTGGTGCTGGCTGCACGGTCTAACGCTCAGTCACGAAACCGCTTTCGCGGAGAGATGTAGGTCAAACCAAACGGCGCGAGACGCGTTTACATGTCTTACATCTATCAATAAAACAGGAGAAAAACAACCGGCTGCATAGCCCTCATAGGTTCTACTATTTAGTATAACTCTTTAATACATGTTTTTTATGGAGTTTACTACATCAACTTTAATAACAAGCTTTTACTACATTGCACAATATTGCGTTATGCTGGACTGAGCTTCTCGCTAAGTAACTAATGTAACACTAATGTAAGGTTTACAAATTTCATTGCAGCTGAAATTTTGACGGAGCAGATAGCAGAAATATTGTTTTATTACCTACAATGATTTTATTACCCTCACATACTGGATTACTATTTACAAAAAATATGTAGGGCGTAGCCTACAAGTTCCGCTCTGTTGCATTAATTTATAAACTAAAATAAGCTGTGATTATCAAAGAAAAACTTATTAATGTTTTCTTTAGTTGATTATTCTGCTTCTAGATCTAGAACTTCAAACTTATTTGTTCTGTACAAAATATTGCAATTAATAGTTAAGTTGAACAGAAATTAAAAGCCAACTAAATAAGCTGTTATTTTTATAAACTACAAATTTGTCAAAATCGATTTATATAGAGTTAAAGCTATCTCTATATAAATCTTAAAACTAGGATTTCGATCCAAGGTTCACTATTTTACCGACTTAAGTAGCTTGTTTATTATTTAAAAAGCGTAGGTCATAGCTCACGGGTTTTGCTTATTATTGAAAGGTGTTTACTACAAAACTGCTTGCTAATAACTCTAGATACTTTAGTAGAAACTCTGCTTTTAATGACAACGTATTCAGTAACGTGTCTCACATCTCGAGACAGCTGAGGTATTTATTACGTTTGCGGGTTCCGATATATACGTTAAAATCACATTGGTTCATCGGGGAAGTTTCGATATCGACGAAATGTATTAATTATATTATAAGCCCATAGTTTTGTTTTGGTATTGTATGCAAATGTCTAACAAGACTTTTCAGTACGTGTTAATAAGTTTTTTTTGAAGAATTTCTTATGGTGCTGTAATGGGATTTTTTACATGGGATATTTATCTTGAAGAATTTACGGGAATGTTTTTGCAGGAATGTTGTTTCGGGATTTTTAATTGTTTTTTTCCTCGCGGATTTTATTTACGGGAGCAGCTCTTATTTACTGACGCGACTAATCGGAGAAAACATTCAGAGCGGCGGGTGCGAGCGCCGACTATGAAGTTACCAAAAAGAAATCGGGGGGCGTAGCCCACGGGTTCAACTAGTGAAATTTAAAAAATTTTAAACTAATACATTTTTTCGTATTTTTCGAAACAATATCTTCCCATAATAAATCTTTTCGAGTTGAATTAGGGAAACGCATCTCCAGGATTGAAAACTTGCAAAGTTTAAAAACGAAATGGTATAGTCAGTTCTTGGGCAATAGGTTTTTGAAAATTTAAGAAATTTAAAAACAATTTGCTGAAAAACTGGCTACACAATTATTTGTAAACTTTGTAAGCTTATAGCGCTGGAGATGCGCTGCAATTGAGTTAGGTCCTAATTTGAACAGATTATTGTGACGCCTTGTATGAATTTTTGAAAATGTAATTTTGATAAACAATAAACGGAAAACGATACAACATTTCCCTTTACGTTATAGTTAGTAGATTACGATTGTAAATTTAGTCATTAGGTTTAGCATGATTTAGAAAGAAGAAATCTTTTTTCCAAAAATGCAAAAAAGATGTTTTTCACAGAACACCTGGAAAATTTTTGAGATTCTAACTACAGCAAGCCAGTGATGAGACCGAAGTTTTTCCTACGCTTACGTAACACTGATAAGAGTGGTGCGATTTTATAGTCACTGTTGGAGCATGAACGTTGATACAAAAATACTTTGGTCAACTGTGATATCAAGTTGTACCGTGTGTTCAAAAAGTAATTACATAAGGGTTGGCCATGGAAAATAAAATTTCTGTCTTTGCATGCTTTAGAATTAATCAAATTAATCAAAAAATATAATGTCACTTAAAATTTTTAGGTTAAGCTGGTCATTTGTTATTTGTAGTGACACCGACAGAGTGATGACAGTTAAATTCTAAAGCATGCAAAGACAGAAATTTTCATTTTCCTTGGCCATCCCTTATGTAATTACTTTTAGAACACACGGTACATAGATTTAATAAATGACTGGCTGTAATTTTTACAAAATTACATATCTGGAGGCAACAAATTTTTAGGAATTAGATTACAAAACTCGTATTTCCGGTTAAAACAATCATAATTCCATTGATAATGCAACTAATGTATGTTTGTTTAAATTGCAACCATCGAATTAAATTAAACATACAAATTCCACAATAATGACCCGCAGCACGAAATCATTCTGCTTTCATCAACATCCTTAGACATTTAAAATAACCTATAATTTTCACAATAATTGCTTAATTTCGCAATTGTACCATTTAAATTAAAAAAAATGACGCGTGTAATTTTTTTATTTAAACAAAATTGTAAAACATCAAAACGTAATCCGGATAAAAACAAAGAAACAAATAAATTATTATACAAGGACTTCCATATACCTTCAAAATCATATTGGAATAAAGATGATGGGCATTCCAAGGATTTGTTCTAAATTCTTTGGCATAACAATAAGAGATGCTACCTATCAACCTAAATTGTTTATACGAAAAAATTATTTGTTTCAACATTTATTTGTTACTGTTATTTTAAACAACATCCACAAAGCTCGTTTCAAGGTTTTTTTCTGATGGAGGAAACATAAATCTCATCAAAATAATAAATTTGATCACAACAGTAGCCTATATAATAATAAATAAAAAAATGCTTTGGGAATGTACATCTCGATTCGGTAATTTAGAGCACCACAAGGTTGACTTCTTTCATGGTTGCAGTTTCTTTGAATTAACGGAAATGACTGTTAGTTTGCCATTTGCTTTATTTTCCGGACGTGCGGTTTGACATTAATGACAGAAATTCACAGCCAAAATTGCAAGTTGGCCGAGGAATTCTGGTTTTACCATTATAAGTCAGTAAAAAAAAATCATGAATGATATGTTGAGCATCTTAATTATGGTAATATTTCGTATTCAACGTCGGTTGCATTTAAGGAAAAGAAATCTATGCACAATTTTTAAAATCCGAAATCTTAAAATATACAGAATAACATTTTGGTATTATATATATTTTAAAATTAGTTCCATTTGTATAACTCTTAAATTTAAGAGTAAACGATTTCTAGTAAATTAGTAGTAAATATTTGAACACAATCAAAGGTGTTAAGCAATTACTAGAAAGCTACTAATATCGAGAAGAGATCTTATAATAATTGTCTAAAATAATTTATATGTGCGGAAATTATTTTGAATTATTAACTTAATCACACCATTTACCAAATTGTCAGTAGATAATTTGGGCGATAATTCTGAGAAACCTATACTAATATCGCCGATTAATTTAAAACAATGAAAACAATAAGACACAATTCAATGAGAATTTATTGACTTAAACACGTCTACATTCAATCGCAGTCTCAATTATTTTCCCTTCGGATTATATTTGTGCGTACTTGTAACTTTTCACATTTTCATTAAATGTGATTAGTTCACCCCGTGGTGTTTATTATGTCTTCGCCGAACTGCTGGGACGAGGTTCTTGCGGTCGGCGCCGAATACTGGCGCTCACACCAATTACCAAACACAAGGCCACGTATCTACTGCCTTCGTTAGCATTTTGAAACGATGTAAGTCTCCCGTGCTTCGACAGTCTGTTATTGTTTTGCTAAGACGTCATTTTTTGACATGCCCCGGCGTCTTGCATCAAACCTTCAAGTTCTTGCTACACTCGCTGTTCCAAAACACTCGTTTCTTTTTGACCAATTCATACCAACTCGTGCTACTAATAATCTTAACAAAATTTGTTTTCTTGCTTTTTCAATTATAAATTTAAGAAAGAAAAATTTTACTTATATAGACAATAGGTTCTACAACAAATTAAAACAAAGTTTAATTTCAAAATTTTATTTAAAAACATATTACTTATGTCTTTATTAAAAAAATAAATCATCGTCTTTCAAACGCAGGCTGGTTACTTTTCGATGGGGTCAAACATTTCAGAGCTACTGCTCTGTTATTAAATAATATTTTTTATGCTTTCTGAAATTAATGAAATGTTACATAACTTTAGAGGTAGATAAAAGCTGTGGTATGCAGCAATTACTTTTACTTTTAAAAACCCCAACTTTAGAAGTATAGCTTTAAATAATACACAAAGTAATTTTTACTCCGTTACTGCTAGCTATATGTTTTGCTATCTAGGCGTCGCTCGGGTGCTTGAATGCGTGTGTGCGTGAGTACTTATTAGTAATCACATTGATATACTTATATATAATATCCACACTAAAAAAGAGATGAAGTATGTATTCTACGCATACCTAATAGTCGATTTCCAAAAGCGCGATGTTTTTATCACTCCCCAGGGCCACTACAATCGAATTGCTATTCAAATATTCACGAATATCGATTTAATTCGGTGTGAACCTGTTACACGACAATAGAAATAACGTTTTGTTGAGAAAAATAAGCATCTAGGTTTTCCTTTGGTCGCACATTTTGAAATTGAAATATCGCTTCTGAGGTTTCCACATATAAACAAAGAGTTGGGAGAAAAGGTGTTTTAATTGAATATAAACGTATTAGAAAAACTACTTCATATTTGCATTCTACGCATGCCAAATAGCCTATCAGTGCAAGCGAGATATCTCCATTACATTCAGTCGCCTGTATCATCGATTTTTCGTTTTATTCAAAATTTTACGAATTTTGACTTCAAAATTGGTATGAATTAAGTTAAGTATTTCAAGGAACAACTTTTCACTGAGAAACTTATTCTGGGATGTTTCCATTTAGTCGCTAACCTGAAGAGTTTAATGGAGTACTTGTCAAACAAGAACAAAGTTTGACAGAAAAACTGATTTTAAGATTTCAACAGATAAATATGACCTGCTAAGAAAATACCATAAATCAAAAACGAGATAACTTCCTTAAACGAAGGAGGGGGATTCTACTTCAATAAAAGCGCATTTTCATAATAGATCGTATTCGTATTCTAGTAAACTGAACTCCAGGCGCGAAATTACATTTTTCGCGTACTTAAATATTGTGTAGTTTTAAACTAGATATAAATCTGTTAAATGATGATAGGAATACATTTCACCGAAAAAAATCCTAGTGGGAGTTTAATTGCATAAATTGCAGCGAATAAACATTGTCTGCGATTAGAAAATACCTGATATCATAAAACCAGCCCCACTTTCATTTTTAACTTAAAAATTGGGCGAAACAGGTCGATGGTACTTTCCCATAGTTTTTACGTATTTTACGTATTCTCGCGTCTAAAAGTGATTGAAATTTACATCTAGTCATCTCTAGCCGGTAAGCTGCCCGCTCCAGACTCAATGTGTTGGTTACGTATAGGGCGCGTTTGCCGACTACCTAGTAAAAGCGATAGGAAATGCGCAGATCAAAACTAGATATGACAACTTTATTTATAGAGATATCAAAAATATGCAAAGAATAAGTAATAATTTTTTTAGCTACATGATAGGTGCAGTTAAAATACCGTGCCAATTTCGAAATTTTCAAAAGTTCCTGGAGGGCGTTACAGTAAAATTTGGGAGTTTAGTAAAAAACAAATTTGTAGTTTATTGAAAGCAATATCAGTTCAGAAAGTTAAAAAAAATGGCGTCGGCAGGTTTTGAGGAATTATTTTTTGAAAATGTTCAAATTTTTTAGTCGCTAGTATATTTACAATTTTCATATTTCAAAAAATATGTTTACACCACTTGATTATACTTATTAAGGAATATCAAATAATATGACAATTTGTATTGATTGGATATTTTGTTTTTGAGTAATCAGGCATTAAAATTAAAATTTTCAAAAATTTGTAGCGGCTTTCGTTTTGAAGATACAGCATTAAAAAAAAGTATTTCATTTGTCGTTAGATGCACTACAACGATATGTATATATAATGTGAAAAAATTGCTTAGAAAAAAATCTGTACTAAAAAACTGGTCTCATTTCCGTTTCCCGTTCTGATTAACGACCTTACAAAGAACTACTGCAACCAAAAAAACTTTCGCACACTAAATTTTATAAAAATCAGGCAAGGGGTTTCGAAGATATATTGGAACAAACACACCCACGCACGCACCCATCTGCAGACCGAAATTTCTTAAAAAACACTTTTTGGGTTTCGTGGACCACAAAATGCGTATTTCTGTAAAAATTTGAAATTCGAAAATGTTCATGAAATCACAATTTTCCTTACGACAGTAGAAGTACGAAAAAAATTCGGTATGAGCCTGTTAAATGACAGTAGAAACCGCTTTTCATCGAGAAGAAACCGTAGGAAGTTTGCTTATGTCTACATCGTCTACATAAACAGTGTGTCATTATTAAAAAGAAGGTTGGCAGCTAAAAATTTTTTAAATGTTATATTAACGCCCACTATCAAATCATTTTCTTTATCAATTATTTTCTTTTGGTCGTGAGTTATTTCACTTTTTAAAGCAACACTAAAAACCACTACCAACTCATAAAGATTGAAAATGTATACAAATGCGAAGAATCATCGCATTTATTGAAGCAACGTATTCAAAACACCGTGTACAGTACAGTTTCACATTGGGTGTGAAGTAAAGACGGGATGTAATGGTTGATGTAATGACGGGAATATGTTTTCTTTTAGAAAACGTTTCTAGAAGGTTTGATTTTTTGAATAGGTTATATCACTTCTACCGTAGAAAGTAATATAATACATTGAATCGGTGAATAAGAAAAACAGCGGGCATATGCGATGAAGGTTTCGTGGTAGTATTCCGATAACCTTTTTGATAAGTGACACCGTTTTCATAAAGGTTACTGCTTTATAACGCTTTTAGCTTGGTTTTCCGACCCACATTTATTATTGCAAAAAAAGATTATTTCTATCAGAATTTTCTAAAGTAGTAGCTTGGTTCAATAGAAAAAAGTATGACATAAAACATATATTGTGATATTTGTTAATGATAAGTATTTAATATGAACAATGAACATTCTCACCTTTGCAGCTTTATTTTAGTCAGATCAAGCTTAGCAAGCTACTAACAATGTTCATGCCAATTTTGTTTAATTGTACGGAAGCAGTTTACTGCCACTTACAAACAGATAAACATGCATCAGAAAATTGTATTTATTTTCATTTGCTCTACAGTATCTATAGTAAATCCGTAACTGTCTCACCATTACAAAACTACTAAATCTTACATCTTGTAAAAATTTATGACTGTAAAACATGTTGTTTACGTTTGCTGTTCTGTTGGTATAGTTTAGTTAATTATGATTCTAGCGGTTCGGAAATGGGTTTATCTCTCCGACATGGCATCTCACACAGCATATTTTATATACTGTTTTTCAATAACAGACAAACAAATTTAATTACAAGACTTTGGCCACTTTTATTATTAAACAGCTGCATGGACAAGCGTCTTCTTACAGACATTTTACAAAATAAACAAGCATACGCTATGCATGCCACACTCTATTGACTAATATATTGAGAAATAAAATAGCCACAACATTTATGCGTAAAATATCGCTGCGCTAACGTTACTAGCTCTTATTTAAAAAGAACTGGCGCAATCCGTACGTTTTTGCACTTTCCCATACTTCCACTATGAAAATGTATTGTGATCACGAAAAGTTTTTGAATATGCGATTTTGACGGAAATACATGTTTTGACCGTTTAAGAACACAAAACAGTAGATTTTTACTTTAACGATTTTTATGTCCACGTGTGTGTAACCCGAAATCTTACTAACTATTACACCGATTTTAATGAAAGTTGGTATATCAAAAAAAATAAGATATATTTCATGGCAGCATTTCTATCACAAACGGAATTCCATACGTAAGAACAGAATATAATAGAAAGCGTTAAAACAAATTTTAAGTTTTTTCTAAGCACTCTAGATTAAAAATGACTACGGTGTTTGTAAATTTTCGGCTTTAATGCTTATTTACTCAAAAACAAGTTGACGGATTGGCATTAATTTTTGTATTAGAACAGCCCTAGAACACAATGTTACTATACTAATTTTTTTTAAACGATTAAGTCAAAATATTTTAAAGGTTTAAACAATGTCAAAAAGCTATTGCTCAAAAACTGGACACACGATGGCATGAGCTATTATTTATTTTGCTATCTACTAATTTCTCTGTAAAGCCTACTATAAATTTTAGAAATCATAAATTCTTGTCCCTCTCTTTAGTAAGCGGAAGACAATTGAAAATTTCTATATTTCTCCCTAATTTTGGTAAACAATTTAACAAAATAAATTTTTATAAAATTGAACCACTCTGTGCAATTCATAAAACTAGGACTACGATCCACGGTTTGCGACAGTAGCAACTTTAGTAGTTCATTTATTATTTTAAAAAAGCGTGAGGCATAGCCCACGGGTTCCGTTAATACAATACAATCTTCTAAAAATCTTAGAGTGTATTATTTCTGTAAACAGACACCCAAATTATTGGAAAAGATTTCTTGCTTGCCAAATTGAGTGGTGGAGATATTAAATTGAATGATATGCGACTACTAGCCCCAAACATACACTTATTCTCTGCATACATTCTAACAAATGATTTTTCAATAAACATGTGTAAATATTTAAAAAAAAAGTTGCAGCAAAATCTTGATTTTAAAAATAAGGATATATCGCATATAGTTCTTTTAAAATTGAGGCCCCGTTTAATCTTTAGGATATTTTCGTCTTATCCCTTTTCATCGTCAGAGGCAGCTGCTACGCATTGCAAGATAGTTCGATTGTACCTTTCGGTTTCCCCATTAACACGAAGAGTCGCAGTCGCGTTTAGAACTTTTAATTCCATATTTGTCGCAAAATTCCACATAAGCCTTACTGATAAATGCGGTACCTTTTTCCGTAATTAATCGTTGAAGAACTAGGAAGGTTGTAATGATATTTGCTAGAAAACGCACTACTGGTGTCGTTTGTGGATTCGGAACCGCTCTGATAAAAACATACTTGGTGAAACCGTTCACGTCGGCAATTAAGTAAACATTTCGTTTGACATGAAAAAAAAGGGCGTAGATGATCAATATGTAATGTATGCATTGTTATATCATGCTTTGGAATCGGATTTAAGAGGCCACTTCGTTTCCCGGGTAGTTGTTTATTGTAGAAGCACGCTAAACAAGTTGATATGTACCTTTTCACATAGCCTAAATGTTCGTACATTTTATGGTAGCAACTTCGTCGTTGCTCTTATATTGATTTGCTAGGATGTTGTGGATTTATTTACAACGTTCTTTTTGCAACTGGTTCAGCTCCTAGTCGCTTTTGTCAATCCGCATATAATTCAGGGCCGTTTCATTGTTATCTGGATTTTGCGACACAGGATAACGGCTTAAAGCCTCCACGTGTGCAATGCGGGTGCCCGCTCAATACTCGATTAAATGTCATACTCTAGAGTCGCGATGCACTATCGTAAGTAAGCGGATATTCGCAAATAAAACGCATAAAACTAGCCTCTTAATAATAGCGCCGCCAAAAATAGCGCCAGCAAAAATAGCACCGGCCAAAACTGTCGCTGGCAAAAATTGTGCCTTATAAAAGTTGACGACAAAAATTGGCACCGTCAAAAATAGCGCTCTTAAAAATGTCGCCATCAAAAATAACGCCGATCCAAAATTTCACCGATAAAAATAGCGCCGTCAAAAATAGCGCCGTCAAAAGTGTGGCTGGCAAAAATTGTGTTTTCCAAAACAGCGCCGTCAAAAGTAGCGCCAGACATAAATGTTGCCGGCAAAAGTGAAGCAGGTCAAATGCGTCATCGACAAAAATAGCGCCTTAAAATAACTGCTTTAGAAACGTCGCCGTACATTGTTGACCGACGCAATTTTTGACGGCTACACTTTTGACGGCGTTATTTTAACGGCACTATTTTTGATGGCGCTGTTTTTGCCGGCGACATTATCGACGGGCGGTATTTTTTCTGCCGATGTTTTTGCTAACGTTATTATTAAGAAAAAAATTTTGGTTAACTTATCAACAGGTACCATTTGTTCAGCGTCCCAAACAAAATTGTGTCGTTCTTTTATAGCATCGTCAGTGGCTTAGCCACCATAACATAATTTTTTACAAATTTTTATAAATAGCTTGTTAGTTCTGAACAACTTCTTAGTTTGCGAATATTAGTAGTGGGAGGAAAGTTTGCCACGATTCGTATTTTCTCTAGGCTTGGCTCAATACCTTGACCACTGATGACGTGACCCAAATATTTAATTTCTTTCTAAAAGAAAGGAATAACCTTTGTAAAGGTGCAAGGTTAAACGGGCTTCACGAAAGCAATACAGCATTTTAGATTAACGGATGGACTTAATATATCATCGATATAACCAAGTGCTGTGGTAAATCGCATGTTATATAATACACGATTTATTGTACGCTGGAACATCGAAAAGGAGAAAGTTAAGCCAAAAAGCATGACAGTATACTCGTAGTGGCCGTCCGACGTAACAAAGCCCGTTTTTTCCGTGGCGTCTTTTACCATCGGAATATGGTGATATTTACTAGCGAGATCCAAATAAGTGAAATAATGGTTGCTGTTTAATCGATCGTCAACTATTATCGGTTTCCCGCTTAGCGCCTTATAACCAACGCACATCCGATTTTTTCCATTTTGTTCTGTTCTAGAAGGATTGGGCTCAGATACGGCGAAGACAATTCCGAGAGCAAGATTTAACTTTTATCCGTCTTCGCTTCCATCGCGCACGTTGGCATGTAATTCGCTGACATGGTGGCACGGTGGTGCGTTGTCGCGGCGTCTGGCACCGCCTCGTTGAAGATCTTTCACCATTTCGTCCAATAATTTTATGTGCTTTTGCCTCATTGCACTCGTAGCAAGACTTCTCTGCTGCGGTGGCAAACACACCTGTGATCTAATACTGAGAAGGATTCGAGTTTGCAATGGCCGTTTACGTTGGCGACAATCAATGTGGCAAAAATGTAAACGCCACTACTGGCTGTCCGCTGAGTGGCTGGCTAAACTTGGATCTCGTTTTTTAGTACCTCTTCACAAAATAACACACCACGCAGGCAACTATTTTTCGGAAGCCTGTCTGGGAATGCCCACACAAATATTAAATTTTCCAAAACAGCTATTGGGTTATCCCACACCTGAACTAAAAGCCCCACAAGGAGAATGAGAATACTTATTTTATTTTGAAAGGCGTGAAATACACTAACTAGCTACAAAATAAATGCATATTTTTTACACATAGACGCGATACCGCGAAGCGCTGTTTGTCTTCTATTTTAACTTCGCCGTGTTCTTCGCTTTGATACCCTAAAGTCAGTATGATATGTGATAGCCAAAACAATAATCGGAGGTAGAAGTTTAACTAGCGTCAATAAAATAAAATGTATCGAGAGATAGTTCGTAATTTACGAAACTTCTAGCTGAATATGAAATTTCGGGAGCAACACACAAAGAGTGCTTGCAAGCAAATTTAAAATCGTATATGATAAAAAATTAAATCTATAAAGCTTGATCATGGAAAACAAAATTACGTTATATCTTTCATTTCTATATAATAAATCCCCAAGGGGCTTACCGTAACACAACGACGGCCTTTTACATCTCGACACAGTTTATAACCCGTGCTTTGGCAATAGTAGTTAACGGCCGTGTTTTAGTGATACATGTTTTGTTGCTAAAGACGAGTCCACGTGCGTTCGATTGCTGATCGATTTCTATAAACAAGGGCGAATTTCATTTTTAAATTATATATAAATGTTTAACAAAACTTTTTTTCTACATGTTTTTTAGTTATGAATACATTTTGAAAATCTTTGTTAAGCCACTTCCCTGGGAATGAAGAACAATTATAAGTTTAACTAACTTTTTTACTGCTTGTATTTTTCGGATTTTTTTCTAGGATTATCATAGGATGCGTATCAGGGTATGTTTCTCGTGTAGATTTTACATGGGTTGTTCTGTCTTAAAATTTTTGTTACGGGTCTGCTTTTCTAGTTTTTCTTCCGAGTCTGTTTTTCGCTTTTTCTTTTTCGTTTTTCTTATTAAATTTTCTTTCCGACAGGGGCTCTTAATTCCAAAACCGACAGCGGAGGAAACATTCAGAGTTAATAAAATAAAAATCAAGAGGCAAAGCCCGCAGGTTTTTCTAGTAATATATTTCACGTGACCGTTTGTTACTTATGAACTAAGGTATGAGAAGAGCGTTGTTACAATTAAAACTCAATTCCTGTAGAGATTTGATGTTAAAGTTTACAAAAACGCAAACGCTTTCTATACTAAGGCAGACTGCATAAACGTGTGGATCCTGCATATATACTTTTTGAAACTTATATTGCTTTCAGATCTTGCTGTTATAACAAAAACTTTGTTTTGTAAAAAGGAGTTTACACGAGTGTACGAGTTTTAGATTAACTGTTTAGTTGACATTTAAACGAATTGCTCCGTGTTCGCATACATGTTACTGTCACTAAAACTAAATTGCGGGAACTTAACTCGGAGCAGTATTCATACGTCAGTGCGCTAATATTTACTGATAAACAGTTTCCAGTTTGACACAGGAATGTTTGTTTTAAAATTTGCGAGTAAAAACAAGCGCAACGCTTGCCTGAAATGTGCTAATTTCCATTTGATATATGCAATGCCAGTATTAGGTATATTTAATAAACAAGTTAGTAATTTGGTTATAATATTTTAGGTAGATTTGCTTTAACGAAATTTAAATATATTTATTAATTGTTATATTAATTTTGTAAGTGTTCATTCAAATATACATTAACACCTTAATCAATCGGCTGAAAAACAAAGAAATCTTTATAATAAATTTTGGTAAATTGAGATTTATACCTACATTAGATTTGCATTTTAAGCAATCGTAAATTTTGCAACCTGTTCTAGTTGTTTTGTGGTGGTTAATTGAACTTTACTCTCTTAGGGAGTGTATATGTTATAACCACTAGCCGAGTTTGGGCAATGGCCGGCAAAATGTGCAAAATTAGTTATGAGCAAATACGATTCCATTTAAATAATTACTTACCTAACGTATAAAGAATATAAAAATGACATAAATAATACATTAGACATTTAAACATTAAAATTAAATATTTATTCTGTTCTACACAAAATTAGTTAAAGGTATAGTGTGTAAATAACTTATTCAGTCTTATTTGTTGGAGCAGGAACTACTGTGATGGCACTTTAAATTGTATAAAAGCTCTTTTTTAACACAAGAACAAGCTTTGGTGCGGCACTTCTTATTTTACCTGCAGTATGTACATCCTTGCGTAGATCCACCAGCTTAACTTGATGCTGTCCTTATTGAGATTTGAGAATCATTTTCAATTTTTGTTGTTGTAACGAATCTAGACTTAAAAATTTAAAATTCATTTTTTGAGTAAAGTTTTTGTAATATACCGCTTTTAGTTTCTAAATGTTAAAAACCGTTATCGGTAATACTTTTGACTACTGCCAAAACATTTCTGGGGGCTGCTCTTCCTTTATCAACATCATGTACACATACAAGTACGTTGTCACCTACGTTAGTAGGTTTAAATTTATTATTTGGTGCCACTAGCATTGATTCAGCTTGCGTTTCCAGCCTCCTTTTTGAATTTACTAAAATTATCAATGATGTTTCCTTTTCCTTGGCAAAGTAAACAATATATTTCTGTTATATTGCCGTTTCCTTGAATTATGTCATATGTTTGATAGAGTTGTTTGATGCATTTTACGCATTGAATAACAATAAGTATTTCACTATTGCAAACGGTGCATAAAGCAGAAGCATGCTGAAATTTATTAATGTTTAGAGTACGATCAATAATAAGAACGTTATTATTTGTCAAACAAAGTTCTTCTATATTAATGCCTTTGTCCACAGTTACCTCTACAAACTCGTTAGTTTTAACTTTTAACTTCTTATTTTTTCTTCACTATCTATATACAATTTCTTTTTGTTTTCTAGTTCTAATTACAATCTTAAAAAGAAATTACTTTTAGCGGGTCAGGTTTTAGAAAAATTAACTTAAAGAATGAATAAAAAATGTTACATTATTATTAGAATGTGTTTCTTTTCACTTTCCTTTTGTATTGGGCTGTGGAACTTTCTGATATCAGTGTCCAGCAGTAATCAGCAAAACATTTTAAGTCGCTTAGAGCCTTTTCAATTTTTGTATTTCGCATTAATAGATTAATTTAGGGTTTTACAAAGATACCCTTTTTAATTTTTGCATCGGCGATGTTGCGAAATTTTTGATTAAGATATTGAAATCCATGTCCTTCTTTGTTCATGGCTTTGACAAAGATTTTCATCAAACTCAATTTTATATGCAACGGTGATGAGAAAATTATGCCACGCTCAACTAGTGCCGAATGGATGTTCTTTTGCCCAGGAATATGCTGTTCTCTTAGTAGCCATCTTTTTACAATATAATGAGAATTGTTTCTGGGCTGTCCCACACGGAAATCAAACAACATAGCTTTGTGTATCTAAGTTGTAAACCAAACAGAATTGCCACAACTTTTAAATCAGCATTGATGTACCATTTATACTTTCTGTAATTAATTTTGTCAGGAAGGCATACCCTATTGTTGGTGGGTGTCTGGACACATAAACACGCCACACATAATCATAGGACATTTAATCACGGACAGTTAAACACGCCGACAATTAATCACACAGAAATTTAAACACATAGCCATTTAAACACAGAGGCACATAATCACATGGACATATAAACACACATTCTGCACATAATCTGTAGTTTCACTAAATATGATCTTTAACGTTAAGAATCTTAACTTAATTTATAAATTCCAGCTTTACTTCGTTAAAGTCCATATTTAATGATTATCTGTATACAAAATACTTAATTATTTTAACAATATTTATTTATTTTAACCTTATACGTATTTCGGCAAGTTTATATTCCATTGTCAGAGGAAGTAAACAGTTAGTGTTGTTATAGCAATAGAACTTGGTGACTTGATCTCGGTAATCGTCTGCAGACGACTTGATTTCTTATTCCAAAATGTCCAATAGACGGTACAGTTTTTTAATGCTTGTGAATTTCAAAAGGTTGTAGTATATCTAATTTACGTTTATCATCACAAAAGTGTAAACATTTTATAGTGTTATTAGATGTCATTGAATGATTGTGTTCTAGCAGGTGTTTAGCGCAATTGGATTTATGTGGGTATTTGTATTTGTAACAACGTAGGTGTTCTTTATACATAATATCAAAATATTTTACATCTTGTGGAAGGTCTTTAAGACCAATTCTTGAGTATGATCCAAACATGGCTTCGTAGGGAGATTGCTTATCGCCACCATAATAGTTCCTGTTCTGTTTTGCTTAAACAAAACGAAGCTCCTTTGTCCAGTTTTTGGAATTCTCATCCGACATCCAACTTATCCGCGCATCCCTAACGTTTCAATTACACTTTTTAACAGAACTACGACGATGTGAATACTTTGGATTTCAATGGACTTTATTTTAGTTGTGGCCACAGAATTTACAAATTCGCGGTCGTTATCCGATTGTAAAATACAATAAGCTTCAAACGAACAAAAAATATCGATAACGTTTTTAGCAGTTTTAGTTTTAGGAGGACGCAGCACACAATATGTAGTTAAATGATCTTGATTATTTAATATGAATTTGAACTCCCCATCTGCCTCTGACTGCATGTCAATAAGATCCACTTGAGATCTTGAATTCATGTGGTTAGAAATAATTGGCGTTACTACTAATCCCTTACCAGCAGATTTTTGTAAGTTGACATGGCATGCACACAGTGTTAAACATATGTCAACATGACATTTTAAATTTAAAAATTTCTTAAATTATAAACCAAACAAATAAATGTAAAGTAAGTTTAAAACAACTAGAATTATATTAAACACTTTGTTTAATGCAAAATCAAAAACAGACGATTTGCTAAAATTAGGTATTTACAAAGTAAATTGTTCGCTTTGTAATTCGGTTTATATAGGCCAGACAATTAGAAATTTTGATATTGGGTATAAAGAACACATACGTTGTTATAAATACAAACACCCACATTAATCCAATTACGCTAAACACTTACTAGAACACAATCATTCAATGACATCTAATAACGCCATAAAATGTTTACACTTTTGTGATGATAAACCTAAATTAGATATACTAGAAGCTTTTAAAATTCACAAACATTTAAAAACTGTACCGTAATGAATGAGCAAATTGATCTCCTAAATTCTCCTCTATTGGACATTTTGGAATAAGAAATCAAGTCCTCTGCAGATGATTACCGATATCAAGTCAAGTTCTATAACAACACTAACTGTTTACTTTCTACCTTTGACAATGGCATGTGAACATGCCGAAATACTTATAAGGTTGAAATAAATAAATATTGTTAAAGTGATTAAGTATTTTATATACAGATAATCATTATATGTCAACAACTTCTCTAGTTATATTAGCGTATTTATTTTGCAACTCCGTTACTATACCTACAATCGCAAAAGGTGATTACACAGTTGTGTATTTATTTTATAGTAATGTTTTACCTTTATGACGTTTATGTCCAGTAGATAAGTAAGCTACATGTATGATGTCAAACATTTCATAGGCTGCTACATGATATTTTTCAGTATTTTCTGAACCCGTTGTTTCATTTTTATGTATCAGTTTTTTGTTATTTCTTGCAGTTATTCTCGTGCCGTTTTAAGCGTTTATATTTCTTTTTCTATTTCGGTTTTTTAAGGTTATTCTTAAAACACTGTTTTAGCTACAAAACGGTGTTTTAAGAGAGTCTCTTAAAGCATTGTTTTTAGTAAAATTTCACCAACAAAGATTGGTATTCATGATAACAGATTTAAGTCGATAAAACAGATTTCTTTAGTATTTTTTTTTTAATATTTGTCAAAGCAAATTCTATCAAATTTCAATTACTAGCGATAATAATAAATCACTAACATATTTTATTTGAGAACTAATTAATACCTAGAAAACAATTAATGCTGAAGGTAACACTAATCAGACAACTTGACATAACCTATAAAAACGGACGTATTTCCCAAGTGGTTTAGTTTGTACCAGAATTATGGTTATAAATATTGATCGTAATATTGCAGTTGCTGCCAGTATTCATATTTATATTTAGAATTTCGTAGGCCTTTACGTTTGTGCTGGAATTTGTAGCCGAGGCTATCGAAGCCTGAGGTCTGCTGGAGACAGTCGCATCATCAAGTCCTTCCGAAGTAGAAAGTACAGCTGAACTAGAATTTACAAAAGGTATAGCTGAAGTAGAAGGTACAGCCTGAGAATATCCCGGTGCCATCATTTCTGCCACTTCAATTTTCTTTTTAAGAGAGGCCTCGATATACCCCTCAGCCACAGCAGAGGATTTCCAGCCCCCATGCCGCTTAATTGTTAACAAATCTCCACCACTATTTGCTAATCGAGATGCTGAGGAGCGCCTAAAACAGTGTCCAGAAAACAATTCTGGATTTTGCAACTTCAAAAAAGTTGCAATTGTCTTTGGCATTTGCCCCATTTTATTAATCCCAATCGGTTGCTGGGTACACTGTCCATTCCGGTAATTCACAAAAAATCTTTGATGGTTTGTATGTTCTGGCCGAAGGCTAGCATATTCTTTTATAAAATTAATCCAAGTACGTTCTGTTACAGCAAATAGTCTTGGCGTATTGGTCTTGGTTTTTGGTACACTTATCAAAATTGTGTCAGTTTTGTATTCAATATCCGTTGTTAACATGTTGGTGAGTTCTTCGCGGCGACAAGCTCCACAGTAACCCATTATTAGCGCAACCTGAAGTGAGATCGATTGTAAAAAGAAGTTTTGTTATTATTAAAGAAGAAATACCTTTGTTACTAGATATATTTTGTTTGAAGCTTCCAAAATAAATCGTTCTATTTGTTCTGGTTCCAATATCTTAGATTTTTTTGGCACATATTTTTCCGAATGCCGTTTCAATTGTGCTTGAAGTCTCAAATATTTTGATATATCGATGTTGTGACGGATGTTGATCATTGTTCGTAAAATAGAATAATTTGTCCAAAGAGTAGAGCTTTTCTTGTCACTAATGGATAGAAAATACGCCATAAGCACATTTTCTGTAATTCCTTTAACTTTGTTTTGGTCACACCAAGTGGAAAATATATCAAATTGTTTCTTGTAAGCCTTGTTTGATTTCGAAGGTATTAAGCCCACAGTAGCCTTTTCCGCCATTTCGCGTAACTCGGGCGGGGTACAGCTTAAGTCATTATCACTCATGATAAATTATAGATGAGTAATTTGATTTTTAACTTGCACAAATTAATACTTGTCAAAATTTGAAGGTCACCATTTGAACATCAAAATTGCGCCTTTGAAACTTGCTGCCAACATATACATACTAAATTTACCAAATTTGATCTCAGCAATTTTTTATAACGTGTTTTCATTAATTCTCCTCAATAGAAAAAATAGTATAAAAAACTCGTTTCATAAGGCGTCTTGACGCACTCGTCCATTGAAAAACTCGGTCGCTACGCTCCCTCGTTTTTCAATCTTGGACTCGTACGTTAAGACAATGCCTTATGCAACTTGTGTTTTAATATACTATTTTGTTGCTAGAGATTTGGTTCAGCTTTCAAGGTAGTAGCTATTTTAACATTTAATGCACTTATATACTTTTCCTTTGACATTAAATTGTGCTTCTCGTTTGCAGCACCGCTTAATAACTTATGACGCTGTTTTTCAAATTTTGCCTTTATTGTTATTTATGTATTAGTTATTAAAAACACCTAAAACGATGACAACAGAATTGCAATTCACGAAAACAGTAACGATAACCTCACTTTTTAATATCTTGTTAAATGCAACCAACGAAAAGTTATTAAAAACACACAAAACAATGACAACAGAACTTGCAATAACCAATAACAATAACCTCAGTTTTTAATATCTTGTTAACTGCAACCAACAAAACTAGAAATAACTTTTACAGAATGATCACAGCTAGTTCTGATCATTTATGGATGCGCAATACTCGTTGAAAGACATTATTTCGGGTTTGGGACAATATTCGCTCATTACTAAATTTGGGCATTTTTTCGGCTATTATCCGAATTCGGTTATTGGTTATAATTATAACATATACATGTAATATAACCAAACTCTCAGATTTGAACACCTGAAATACTTGAACTTCCCCTAACAATTCAGATCCACAGCCTGGAAGTGCCGATTACTTAAGCAGGCTATTACCACCCACAAAAAAATCCGAATTGGATTTTCTTATGGACAAGATCTACTCGTATTGTCTTATAGTTTTAATTTAATCTATTTTCCCTGAATAAAATAGAAGCTGTAAGAAATTATATTGAAACAGCAACACTAAATATAAAAATAATAACATATATTAATTAATTAATTAAATCTAGCAAACACAATACAATAAACATAATTGCAATGTAGTTAAAAATAAAACCTAATGTACTTACTTGTAAACTTGGCACAAGATTATTAATTATCAAATAAATTATCATATTATAAATTATGATCAACTTTTGTCTTAAATTGACAAGAAGTTATTTTACTTTCAAACTGCAATTTTAACACAATTAAAGCTCTGAGATGTTCTAGCTCGTAGTTAGAGAACAACTAACTTTCATGGAGAACTAAGTTTTTCCAAATAATTTTTTCATATAAAATTTCGATAATAAGTGGGAATACACTTTATATTGAAAAACAATTTAAAATGACAGCTTTTGACAAAAGGTAATTCTTCATCAAATCTACAAAATAGCATTTTATGTAATAATTCTGATATAGTCACAATTTGTTAGCACACACTTTTAACCCACTTTACTAAAGTTCAAAAGATTCAGCAAAACTGGCAAACTTAATTTCACCATCAAGCTGACTTCAGGTACCTAAGCAAGCAACGTTAAAAAATGTGAAACAATTCATGCTATTGCAAAATATTAAAATAGGGAAAGTATTTAAAATTTCTAATAATACAAAAAATTACTATTAATTAAGGACTAGGGTTACAATAAAAGTAATGTAGTAGTACGTTTAAAAATCTTCTTATACTTCAATGTGCATTGTCCAGGGCTAAAATTTACTTAAAATTATCCTGGCGTTATGTTGATTATTTATTGTGTTGGATTCATTTTTAATAATTTTCAACATTTGAAGGCTGATGTTGCACTAGAGGGTGGTTTAGGCGTGTTGCTTCAATAAAAACGATTTTTCTCATCATTATTAGAATTAAAATTAAAAAAATAAATTTTTATATTTCAGGGTTTGTGTTATACTCAACTGTGGTTTAGAAGGATTTTTTTGAAATATGTAATGATTTTCGTTATTTCTATGAATTTTGATTTTCGGGATTGCGGTGCACTTAAAAATGTTTTAAAGGTGTGTTCTTCCCTTATCTTTGATTTCCCAATTAAAACTGTTGACATATATTGAAAACTAAATTTTTCAACTAGAGCTTTGGTAAGCGTAGATGAAAATCACGTAAATGCCGAAAAACGCGTTGTTGATATTAAAAAGTACCGTTTTATTTCTTAACTTTTAAAATAATTAAAAGCTCGTGATGATTATAATGAAGACCTTTAAATGGTTTATCGAACTAAGAAAAATTTTATCAAAATAGGTCCAGTAGAGGCGTCACACACACACCGACACACCCACCTACTCGCCCGCAAGACATTTTTAAAAACCACTTTTTTGGATCTCTTGAGCCCTAAAACGTGTTTTTCTGTTAAAATCTGAATTTCGAAAATTTTCATGAAATCAATACTTTCCTATAGCGAAGGTATGGGAAAGTAAAAACATAGATAAAGACCTGAAAACATTACAATTATGGATTGCAGGAAATAAACTAACTTAAACTACTAAGAAGACAGAATACATCGTTTTTAGACAAAAAAACAAACAAGAAATATCTTTAAATACTGAACTAGATGATTAGCGCAACTAAAAACAGCAAAGTACCTTGGACTGGTCATGGATGATAAATTACAGTGGGAACAGCATGCTGATATTTTGTTGCCTCTCAAGTAGAGCCGCTTATTGGAGCATTGCGAAAATGTGATACATTACCTCACAAAATTGAAAAACTGGTGCACAATGCAAACTTTCAATCAAACCTAACTTATGTACTTACAGCGTGGCCACAAACAAATGAACAAAGAATAAACAGAATGCAACTCTAGTCAACAAAGCAATAACAATAATGTATGAATATCAAAGATCTTGTAAATAAACACTAGATACCGTAGTGTAGTCCACAAGAAATACCGTGGTGGAGGTACTCCTACTTGAAAGTGCGAATAACGGCCATGATGGTGGTAAACTGAGCAGGAATTTCAAATTTTGAATGAACTACCTCGCAAAACAGCTGTTCTAAAGTAGCATTTGTCCAAAAAAATTCCACTTTAATGCATTTTATACAAATAATAAGACAAAATACACAAATAAAATTATATATAAAAGAGAAACAATAGTATTCAGTTTAAAAATAGTTTATTTTGAGATAACTTACAAATATCATTGATTTAGAAATGTAATGGTTTTGTCAAATGTTGCCTTACAATTTTTGTATTCAAATTGCCATTATATAATTTTGCAACATGATAACATCGAATTGTTAAATACATTTTTATAATATATTTACACAGACAAACAACATTAGATTTTTACTTTATTGTGCTCATCTAGCTGTAGAAATAATTTTAAGATGGGAATTTGTTTTAAAATTTCATTCTGTGGTGTCAGGTACTTAAAATCATTCCCAGAGCTGCTGCTACTACCTTTTAAATGCATCCGAACTATTTTTTTAGCAGCTGTACAAATTTTTACTACATCTAGGGATGTTAATGACAATCATCGATAATTTGTTTTATTTTATTAGTTTGTTATATGGAACGTCAGATATATCAGAAGCAAAACATTAGACTGTACGAATTTTAAACCTTGGGAATGTACGTAATAACATGATTACAATATTCCCTAAAATTAAGTTGATTTATGTCAAACTCTGTCTCTTTCTGGATACGCGCCGTTGGCTGTTCGCTTTTCAGAGAATATAACGGTAAATTTTATTTAAATGAGTGTTTTCCAATCTAGCTGAATAATTGGTTGCAGCCATCTGGTTGGTAGTTCCCTCTGGTTTTCTAGTTTACTTCATTTTTTTACTAACAGATGTTTATATGCAGCTTGAAACTGCGAAAATGGTGGGTTATGGTTCCACCCAAAACGACTACAGACAGCACGAAAGAACAATTCTACATGATCCTGTGAGAACTTGTAGGTTATCAAGTAGTTCATTTGTAACTATAAATTTACTATATAAAGATCTTACAGCTTTTACTAAGTTAAGAAAACTAATAATTGGAGTTTTTCGTTGCTCTAAGTATAAGGATTTGCCCATTTTGTTGCTTAATTCGGTTATGCGGTTTTCCGCTTCTTCTAAAAAAGACAACCAAAATTGAAAGTTTTTTCCCAGGTAGTGCAGGTTTGTAGTCTTTAGCAGAAAGGCTTTTTGAGTTAAATAAATAGAACAGTCTGTCCAATATACAACAAGACTTAGCTGCTGCTTGTGCTTTTTTGAATTCAAAACTGTAACGCTTTGCTCATAGAAGAACTAAAAACCTGTACTGCGAACTTAATTTTCATTTGTTGTATGCTACATAATACCTTTTAAGTTTATTTGCCAAAATTAACAGGTTTGTCTGTTGCAGTTTATTTAAAGTGACGATGTATTGCCATTTTGTTGTACGACTTTTTATATCCTTTATTTTTTTCATATCACCAATTAAATTTCTTACTAATCTAATCATATGGCATTTCAAATCTTAAGAATTGCCTGAAATTAAAGTATGGTGTAAATATAACCTTCATAAACCGACTGGCAAATTTTTAAATCGATCCACCGTTTAGTTTGTGAGATAATTGCAATTGAAAATGGGTCATTTTGTACGTGATGCCTATACCTAACACGTGAACGGATAGCACTTTGTTCACATTTTTTATTATAGACGCTAAACGGATCTTAAGATTTTTAAATAAAACCACTCATGTATGCAGTACTATTGTGAGATTAATGTGAAAAAAAAATAGCAATTTTTGACCGTTTAGTTTCGGAGATATGAAATATATTAATTTTATTCGACACGGAACGGCAGTCAGCTGTGACGAAATGGCAACAGTGTACGCTGCCCCGAACTGATGGACGCGTGGTTTAGTCCGGGAATGTGAAACGTGTTTTTTTTCCTGGATTTTAATAATTATGGGAAGGATTTGAAATTAATTTATTCTCTCAACAAATGTAATTTATTTAATTCTTTTTTCTCTTTTTATTTTTTAATAATATAAATATTATCCTGGACAATATTCATAACGCTCATACTTATAAAATATAAATCACGAATAAACTATATATGCAATGAATGCATAAATAATTTTTGAACAAATATTAAAAATAATAACAATAAACTTTTTTTCAATCAGCAAGTTGCAAGTTTGATCCAAAACGAAATTAAAGCTTCCTGCTGATCCTGAATTGCCCAATATCATGTAATATTGGCTCTCATATGTGCGAGTGTGATATTGTTAAAGCCGATTTTTTCATTGCTAATAAATTGCATTCAATAGAAAACAACAAATCCTTTTTTTTTCAATTTACTACCAGATTTGCGTGGTTAGTATGCCGTCAATCAGTGAATGAATGCTAATTTGTTTTCGTATTTTTTCTTTAAAAATATAACTGCTCTTAACAAATAACCTCGCGTTAGCAGCAAAACGCAACAACAGTGTTTTAAAAGAAAACTATAAAATAAAAAAAAATTTTGGTTCTAAACGAGATTCGACCCCGCAACTACTTATGCAGTAAAAAAATAGCATGACCAAACACACCCGCATAAACATCTGTGCCATTACGGAGTTGTGGTTTACACACATTTCAGCTGCATGCAGATTACTAATACTCGAGAATTGCAGTGTTGCCACGATTACAGCGCCGCTCTCTATACGTGTAGGGGACCTATCCATGCATGAGGTGTGAGTGTGTAGGACATACAGAGTGTACAAGCTCTGTCAAAAGTTTGTAAGCGTCAGCACCGTACAAGCATAGGATTTTACTGTACGCTGCGGTCGAAACTTTTACCTCGTACGTGTACATACAGAACTACCTTAATAACTGGATTTGAAAACTATGGTTGTAAATGTGGATAACTCATTTTTGCTTCTAAAATGTTTGTTATTTACATATTTGAAGCTAAACCACCAAACGCAACTGCCACTACTGTGATGTCGACCGCGTAAAGTTTCCGTATAGTTTCTTGTACAGCAATTACCACCATTGCTTCCTTTGCTTCAACTTTATCTGCAATACACATTCGTTCCAAATCTGCATATGCAATAAATTCTGTTCCATTGCAATCAATCTTTTTTCTAATCGACATCTCATCAAACATTAATGCAACATAAACTATTTCTCTATGCTGTTTTGCTTTTTCTGAAAGTTCTTCGAAAGCTTCGGAAGTAAATCCAAGGCTGCCTTCTACACTATTATACCAGCGGCGTACAGTGTCGGGATGTGGTAAATTAAAATCGAAAGATTCTCTTACAAATTTTTAACCAGCTGGTAAATAAAAATGTAAGGTAATGCCAAAACTTTTTCGAAATATTCTGCGTTTCTAATTAACATTTTTTCATTTATTAGAGACTTTGTTTTCAGTTCTAACAAAAATTCATCCACCATTTTAATGAGTTTATTTTATTGTTCCCTTTTTCAGAGATTCGTCGTGTTTCTTAATGATATAATCAAATTGTCTTTTCAATTTCGTAGGGCTACAATGAAGTGCATAACTATGATCTGGTGCTACACGAGCCCGAAGTTTATCGATACTAAGATATATGTCTTCTTGGTTTACCAGGTTATTAATTTCTTTCACATTATCGGGTTGGTTGCCAAAGAATGCTCTTTGTGGTTTTGATGTTTTTGGCAGCACACTAGCAGGTAAATGAAATATCGTAGGAATTGCATCGTCTTTTAAATCCCGTTTTACTGATTTTCTTCCAACGATAGCTTTTATTAAAATTAGTTAAGCACAAGTACGAATGTATTGTTGGTGCAGAGTTTTCATGTTCCGTTTTTATCAGCCATTCTTTCAGTAACGTTTTACGTTTTGGAGGAAACTTATGTAAAGAAATATTACCATTTTTAGTGAATCTATTTACACAATTTGCTGCTGAACAGGACTTGGCCATCTAAAAGAAAAACGAGCAGTTTGTCTGAAATTTTGTACAAACTTTAGATTTAACTGCAAGTTAATAAATAATAACGAGAGTCCTGTTAACTTACTTTTATTTTGCAAACAACTTCAATAACTAACTAAAAACGCAATCAAAATAGCTGTTACTGGATGTCACGCTATTTCTTGCCATTAAGGTGGCGACTAAACACTAAACAGCTGTTGAATTATGCGCGCGACACCAGCGTCACCGCCCTATCCACTGTTTATTTACAAGATTTTGATGAACACAACCATTTGATTGGCACTAAAAAACTAATTGTTTTAATTTCAGATTGTCTAATCCAAGAGAGAATGGTATACACTAGTACATAAAATATCGAAAAAAGCGGATACAATTCACATTACCAGTGTCAGAACAAATAATGAAACTAGAAACCAACAGACAACCAAAGATTATAATACACTTCCATAGTACTCAACTAGCATTAATAACTAAAAACGTTTTGTGCGACAAATCAAAATTTGTATAGTGAACCATTGACAAGACTGATTAAAGTATAATAATTTTACAACTGAGCAGTGTAATAGATATAGTATAAATTTATAGTTTTGGTAGCTCTGCACTAAAACACCTATCAGAAAGAAATCTATTCTCTTGCGAACGGCTTGTGCAATCATAAATTAAAATGAAAATTAAGGTTCGTCATTAAATTTTTGTTTAGTAGACGATTCTTTTGTTAACTATAATTAGGCTTTCCTATATACCAAATTAAAGCTTTTGCCAAAGCATGAATGCGGAAAACATTTGTATCCCAATATGAAATAAATTAGTAGATTATTTTGTACTTGCATGTGAGTATAAAGAATAACAAAAATAAATAAAAAAACCTTTTTTTTGTGAGCGTGCCTACATTTAACTAGAATACTCCTCTAAACAGCCTTATTTTGCGATATAGTTATCAAGTTTGATGATTCCTCGTTTTTTCTAATAATTCTAAATATTTAAGTAACCTGCTTAGGCAAGCGATTAAAAGAACACCTTCCAAAATTTCTTTTGTTTAAATACAAATTTCTATTACTATTTGGCTAATAACTAATAGTCGGCTAAATGCTAGTTTTTAAATCTTTTAGCAACTGTTTGGCTTACAACTCTTTCATACCAACTTTACACTTCAATATATTCACTTTTGCGCCTTGAATATATGTTGCGATTATTTTAGAATTTGTCTTAAAAGTTAAATTGAGTTAATGAAAACTAGCTACTTTCATTGATTGAATCTCAAAAATAAAACTCTGCGCATGCGACCGCAAACCAGAATGTCAAAGGAAGGTCGGCCGATAATTAAGAACAAGCCAGAGATGGCGGTCGGAATGTGCTTGCAAGTGAAAATGTTTTTGATTTTTGTATTTAGTTGTTAATGAAGATCTATTAACACTTTTTGAACCGGCATCCAGCTTAATAAGAGTCTTATATTTATCTTACAAATTTTTAAGTACGTAGAGTTAGTGCACTGAAGATAATGCCGTAAAAGTTAACTACTAGAGACTACATAGAATTTTCACCGCTTCCGTAAGTAATATGTGTTAATCATGCTTTGCCAATTGTCTTGTTTGTTGTATTTAGTTGTTTAATAATAACCTTCTGACACTCTTTTAACCGGTTAAATGTGAACACTGAAAGATTCGATGTTTTCGGAGCGTTTGTTATGGGATTTTACTTTTATTCCGGCCCTGTGCTTTTCTAGAACACTCGAGAACCACGTGACCGATTGCAGAACGTTGGAATTAGGGTACCGACGCGACACTTGTCCTCCGATCGTCATAACGGACAGACGTGTACACACACGCTCTCGTTCATCACTTCGAACTATACGGTCGAGTATCGTTATGTGAAATAATTAGTTAAGCCGGGAACATCGTGAAGTTCTTCGTAAGTGACCTGCTCGTTTGTTTAGTCGTAACACGTCAAATTACCGTAATTGCGCCGACTTTGTCAATATTTGTACGCAAGATTAAAGTGTTTTCACTAACAAAGGGAAGAGCCACATTTGAATTTCGATTACCGATTCCTACTCGAATTCTAACGTTTAAAACGGATCCAGTTAGTCACTACAAGTTCCAAGCTTGTTTCCCGAGCTATTTCACATCTTTATCGCCCATCTACCGTTGGCTGCCACCATTTCGCCAGTACTCTTCGTCACGTTCCCGCCTCGTACCGTCTACCATTCCGATTTCGCTGCAACGAGTTCCCGCTTGGAAGTACGTCATCTCCCACGGCTTTATCGATAATAAATAAACGCCAATTTTCCACCAGGTGAACGACATTATCGTAAGTAACTTTAGACATTACTGATTATCACCTGTGTTTTGTGCTGTGTGAAGAAACCATCCGATTTGGACCCAGGCGTACAATTTTATGTTATAACCTGTTGCATGCCTTGGAAATTGATTCAGATATACAGATTTCCTTTGTTCTCGGACTCTGGGTCGATAAGTCAATACCTTGTTTCTGTTAAGGAAAAGCTTGTCGACGAAGAACGTTCGAAATCTCGCAACGTTGCTAAGTAACTATTTATGTTTATGTTTAATTGTTATTCATTTTACAATTTGCTTTCCTCCGTGTTTTACGGTTCATTCTGTTTGCTTTTGATATACGTTGTTCCAATATTTTATTTCATGCTACTTGTTCATATTTATACATATACTTAACTTTATTCAATATATTTGATTTGTAAACTACCGTAGCGTGATTTATTCATTATTCTCGTAATTAAGCTTTGATCCTACTTTGTAAGCGTATACCGTGTTGCTTGATCTAGTGGGAAAAGGCCAAGGTAAGTCACGTCAAGATTAACGAGCCGCCCAGGGAGGATTTCCTGCTTCTCAGCCCCGGGACTAGAACCGCTCGTTTCCTTCCCCTTACCTCAACCATCAGAGCAGGTGGCGCCCTTTAAATACCTCAATCTCAATTTTGACAACCTTTGTGTTAATACTGGAAGTCTTCCGACCCCTTTACAACCCGCCCTTCTCCTGCTACGAGTTAGCTGCCAGGCACACCTTTTGCTACGGTGTCGAAATACCACCCGAAGCCCGTAACACGTTTAAGCCTTCAGTTTGCTGTTTTTATTTGTGGAACTGGTAGCAGGAGCTGTCGCTTGTTTGAATTTTCTTTTATTTATACAAGATAATAAATTATATAAATCTTTTATTTGAGCAATCAGTGTGGTCAAATTCGTTCATAAGGAAAATCATCTTTTTTGTGAAAAGAAATTGTGAAGTTGTACTGGTGAAAGAAATTGTTACACTCACTATAAACGGAGTTTCTGTTTTTTTTGGTACTTGATTAATTCTTAAACAACCTTTGAACGACTTTAATAGTCTTTTTTGACGAGTTTTAATTTTAACCCATTCTGGGTATAAATTAATATTCTTATTTCGGTACTACGGTGTAGTAAAATAAACATCCAAAATGCTACGAAATTAAGATCTGTAATTACGGGAATTAATAAACCGACTGGGGATTTCTCCCGTCGAACTGAAATAAAATAAATTCAAGATAATAAATCTTTTAAATACAGCTTGAAATTTCTCGCGTAGCGTCGCGTCGTTGGGCGGAAATAAAATGAAATTCAGGAAAATAAACGATTTAAGTACAGCTGGTGATTTCACCCGTCGCGTCGCTAAACGAAAATAAAATAAAGGAAAAACTCAGTTTTGTACATAACTTCAAGTAGAATTATAATTTCTGGTGAAGATGTCTGATTTTTTCTTGTAACGGATTCCGATTTTATAGCGGACAAATTTGGTGGGGGAATAGACTTAAGTGTGAATCTTTGAATAAAGGTGCTTCGGCGCGGTAGCGTGTCGGTTTCTACTTATAGTGTAATCTTAGGCTTCTTCGGGAAATTAATATAGTACATTAATCTTGATGAATTTTAAAATTGTTGCAGCCTGGTAACTTGTTACAGCAGTACCATGTATAATATCGAAATAGTTATATTACTTTAGCGAATAAAGTTTGTTTCTATTCTAATACAGTCGTTATGATACGCACATGCTGCGTACTTTTCTACCCGAAATAACTTAAACTAGCAGAACTCCTGGGCTAAGCACCCCGTATTTTGTCATTCTGAATACTTCTCCGCCGAGTCGGTCTCGGGATTCTCGGGAGAAAAACCGAAGGAAAGACCGAAAAATGTGAGATAAAAAGCTCGTAAACCATTCCCGTAAAAAAAAGTTAAGAAACAAAATCCCTGGATCAGGAAAGACGTCCAACAAAAAAAAGTCTTTTCGCAGTCCCAGAAAAAAAAATCCTTTAAAAAAAATACGGAAAGATGTTAATTAAACTGATCATTTTTTTTATTTCCAGGGGAGTGCCTTAACAGAGATTTTCAGAAGGTTTTTAGAACGAATAAACACGCTCAAAAAAATGCATAAAATTCTAAAATAATATTCGTTCTTATTCATATAAATCGCTCAGCAAAGAAAAACACGTATGTTTTTCAGGGAAAACTTTTTCTTTACTACACCGTGATGTAGTAGCATGAAAATACACGTGCTTTTGTTTAAGGGAGGTTTTATTGGCGGTTATTTTAATGTTATGTCTCACGACTAGTGAAGTGTGGTTATTTGTAAATGCGATCCTATGGAACGCCATATTACTATTTATTCAAAAGTTTAAAACAAAATTGTGAGCAACATCTAGTTGGTTTAATTCATTTACAATTAAAACAATATAGTAGTATTTACAAAACAAAGTTTCTACGGTATTGCTTTAAATATTGCAAAACCTTTTCAAGTTTTTAAATCATCACGTTAGTAATTGCTGCAAATATTGAATTTTTACAAATACGACTATTGTCGTAAATATTAAATTATAGCAATGTTGGGCTATTGCTCTAATTCCACACTTGTTTCACCTGCTTCCATATAAATAACTAGGTGCTGTAAACGAAAGTTTACCAAAACATACCGTAATAAAGCAATAGTGGAACAATGTTCTATTTCCTTAATTCCGACATTATGCACATATTGCGGAAAATGAGCATATGTAGCAATTCTTAATGTGTTGTTTTTAACGCCAGAGCTGGTATCGTTATATTTAAAACAATCTACGAGTTATTTGTTCCGAATATTTGTAAGCTATTGTAAAATTTACATTTATTTTATTAATAAGACCGTTTTCTCTGTTTAGTACAAATAAACTTTATGTTATAATACATCATGTAGTTATACAATTTCAAATATAAATCTAACATAGGTGTTTTTGTTATAAAAAAAAGTTTCAGGTTAATTGTTTTAAATATTGCAATAGCTCTTCAAATTTTCAATGGAGTACATTGAAAGTTGCAACAAATAATGAATTCTTACTATATGCGACTGTTGTGGTAAACAATCTACAATAAAACAACAATCTACATTTGTTGTAAACCACACAATACACGACCATTGTTGCAAATAATCGAACTGAAATCAAATTAGACTGTTGCTGTGAACGATATCATTTAAAACAATATTACAATGCTGTTATAAATATTGGTAATTGAAGCAACTACAGAATAAAAACGATACGCGACTAGCTGCTGCTGCAAATAAACAATTATCGCAATATGCGAGTGTTGTAGCAATTCGAATTAATACAATGTGCGACTATCGCTGTAAATGTAGAATTGAAGCAACCCACTACCTACCGAATTAAAACGACATACGACTATTGCTGCAAATAATACATTACCGTAATAGATGTGTGTTGTTGTAAATCGAATTAATGCAATGCCAGATTGTTGTAAATAATGATTTTAAGCAATACCAAAGCACTGGCGAAACGCGAATTCAAACGACACCCGACTATTGCAGTAAATATCAAGTGATTTTACGCAATATGCGGATATTGTTGCAAATCGAATTAATACAATGTGCGGCTATTGCTGAAAATAATGATTTCAAGCAACACCATACTGTTGCTTTAAATGCAGAACAAATAAGGAATTTATACAATGCCCCATTTAATACAATTGTCGAATTCGAGCAACACCCGACTATCGTTGGAAATAAAGTCAGCAGTTGGCCAACCTGCAATTTTACAAAATTTATAACGACTTAAGAGATCATCCTAATAAATTTTTTCAATACTATAGGATGGTCTCTTTTCCACCTCTAGAATTATTCTTTCTGTGTCCAAGACACTATCTGCAGGGTCATCCCTGGCGAGAGATTCGTCGTCGGACATTTTATATTACTTTTTTAAATTATAATTAACCTCCTTCAGTATATATCACGGTACACTTCAGAACGTTCGACAGCAACTGAATTGCGGATGAATAGTCGCAAGTGCGTGCAGGTTCATTCCTGTCCTATATGACCCATTTTGATTTGCGACAATCGCATCGCTTCAAAAATAGGGCTGGTTGCATCTTTTCAATCGCGGCAATTATTTAGTCGTATATGCGCGCCTTCGTACTTAAAAATAAGTGTTTCATTTTTGCGATTAAATGATCGCGCGACAGAAAATCGCAAGTGCGCGCCTGGCCTTAGACTTTTAGAGAAACGTGGCTGCGCTGAAGAAAAACATTTTGAAATTGATGTAGATAAAGGCTATTTTTCTAAACGCGAAATTTTATATTTCACAATTTATTATTTGATTATGTGTAAAGTTAATTTATATCAGAAAAGCCCAAAAAGATTCCCAGTCTTCTTCATTAAGCTGTACGAAATCGAAACGGTTCTAATGCACCCAAATTTATATATGTGTCTGCATTCAAAAAAGTAGTAATTATATTTAAAAACATATCAATAAAATCAATGATTTTGATGAAACAATAGGAGAAATATTTGAAGCAAAAATTACATTTTGTTCAATCCTAAATATTTTTAAATGTCTTTTTTCTATATAACAATGAGACAATATTACAAAGAAGAAGAAAAACATAAAGTCACGGATACAGCAGGGAAGCGAAATGAAGCTAAGCGTCAGATTGAAAGATTGAATTTAAATATACACTGTGTCTATAAAGTAACCCCCTCCCGCCCCCAACTAACTTTTGAACGACTTGATATTTTACCACAAAATTTGGTGTGCTGTAATGGAAAATTAAATACTATTTTTCAGCCAATATTAAAATTTTGTATCATCCAAAATGGCGACATGGCGCCATTTTGAATTTTTTTTTAAATAGAAAGGGGGGTCGAGTGACACCTTATTGGAAAGGTCTTTTAGTTTTGCGTTTGATCCTAGAGTTTCAAAGAAAAATATTCAGCCATAACAAAATGACAATGTTTGAAGTTAGAGAAGTATATTTAAAAAAACTAAGAATTAAAGTCAAAAGAAATTAAATTAAGTGTTCGAAATGTTCACTTCTTGGCACATAAAAAGTCGGTTATAAAATTCCTGCCTTACATTTTCATAAGTTTCTGGAGTGACATTTCTGCAAACTTCTGTAATGCGTTGCTCCAGTTCTTCAATTGTTTCTGGACGGGTTCTGTACACTTTCGATTTCAGATATTCCCATAGGAAAAATTCTAAGGAAGTTAAATCTGGGGAGCGAGGCGGCTATTCTACAGGCCCCCGCCTAACAATCCATATTCCAAGAAAATGTCCGTTGAGAAAGTCATAAACAGGTCTATAATAATGAGGCGGCGCACTGTCTTGTTGGAACATAACGTTTTCAATATTATTTCCAGCAACCTAAGATATTTCTGAAAAAATTTTGTCCTGAAAATGAAAAAGTGGACTACTGGATAAAAAAACTAAAACAATTTTGAATTGAGTGAGTCCATTTGTTTAAAATCCGCCATTTTGTTATGACTAAATATTTTTCTTTGAAACTTTAGGATCAGACGAAGAACTAAAAGACCTTTCAAATGAGGTGTCACTCGACTCCTCTTTCTGTTTAAAAAAAATTTCAAAATGGCGCCCAGTCGCCATTTTGAATGATACAAAATTTAATTTTTGGCCAAAAAATAGTATTTAATTTCCCATTACAGTACACCAAATTTTGTGGTAAAATATCAAGTCGTTCAAAAGTTAGTTGGGGCGGGTGGGGGTTACTTTATAGACACAGTGTATATTTAAATTCAATCTTTCAATCTGACACTTAGCTTCATTTCGCTTCCCTGCTGTATCCGTGACTTTATGTTTTTCTTCTTCTTTGTAATATTGTTTTATTCTCATTGTTATATAGAAAAAAGACATTTAAAAATATTTACCGTCGATCCTCCATGCAAAGGATTGAAAAAAATGTAATTTTTGCTTCAAATATTTCTCCTATTGTTTCATCAAAACCATTGACCTTAGTGATATGTTTTTTAATTATAATTCCTACTTTTTTGAATGCAGACACATATATAAATTTGGGTACATTAGAACCGTTTCGATTTCGTACAGCTTAATGAAGAAGACTGGGAATCTTTTTGGGCTTTTCTGATATAAATTAACTTTACACATAATCAAATAATAAATTGTGAAATATAAAATTTCGCGTTTAGAAAAATAGCCTTTATCTACATCAATTTCAAAATGTTTTTCTTCAGCGCAGCCACGTTTCTCTAAAAGTCTAAATGATTTTTGTTTGTTTTCTATAATCCTTCAAGGAAAACACAAAACCTAACCTAAATACGATCCTCGAGTATAGCCAAGTAATAAACCCTTGCTGTCTACTATCTAGCGTCCTAGTGATTTTGTGGTTCAGGCAACCCCCCAGTTTAAAAGTAAAATCACTAACGCTATTTAATGCGACACAGGTTGGCCAACTGCTGACTTTATTTCCAACGATAGTCGGGTGTTGCTCGAATTCGACAATTGTATTAAATGGGGCATTGTATAAATTCCTTATTTGTTCTGCATTTAAAGCAACAGTATGGTGTTGCTTGAAATCATTATTTTCAGCAATAGCCGCACATTGTATTAATTCGATTTGCAACAATATCCGCATATTGCGTAAAATCACTTGATATTTACTGCAATAGTCGGGTGTCGTTTGAATTCGCGTTTCGCCAGTGCTTTGGTATTGCTTAAAATCATTATTTACAACAATCTGGCATTGCATTAATTCGATTTACAACAACACACATCTATTACGGTAATGTATTATTTGCAGCAATAGTCGTATGTCGTTTTAATTCGGTAGGTAGTGGGTTGCTTCAATTCTACATTTACAGCGATAGTCGCACATTGTATTAATTCGAATTGCTACAACACTCGCATATTGCGATAATTGTTTATTTGCAGCAGCAGCTAGTCGCGTATCGTTTTTATTCTGTAGTTGCTTCAATTACCAATATTTATAACAGCATTGTAATATTGTTTTAAATGATATCGTTCACAGCAACAGTCTAATTTGATTTCAGTTCGATTATTTGCAACAATGGTCGTGTATTGTGTGGTTTACAACAAATGTAGATTGTTGTTTTATTGTAGATTGTTTACCACAACAGTCGCATATAGTAAGAATTCATTATTTGTTGCAACTTTCAATGTACTCCATTGAAAATTTGAAGAGCTATTGCAATATTTGAAACAACCTGTATCTTAAATTTTGTTTCATAAACCAACCATGTTGTTCTAAATGTAAACAAAATACTCGACTATATATTACTAGCAATCTTGCTTTTAACTTTCAAATAAATAGCAATATGGCGTTCCATACGATCCCAACATAGTGAAACATTTTGTTTATTAATTATATTATATTAAACTCGCTCAGAGCGGCCCCTTACTTTTAGCAACAAACAATGTGTTACTAAAACAGTGCTGATCAATTAGACAATTTAACATTTAAAAAAAAAATTTCCACCAACGTTCCGATAAGTCCATGGTACACTGTTTTAAGTTGTTGAATTAAATAAGGAAATTGTTTTAAATTACTTGCTGTTTATTTAACAAATACTTACGATTAACCACCGCATATTCGGTATCAGCATTATTCTTACATGAAAGAGTTTTCTGACAGGTTAACCGGTTAGAATTTTTGTAGAAATCGACAGCGCTACCTCCACACCATATTTACCATGAATTAATAAGTGGTTTATGCAAATTTAGAATATGTACTACTGAAAAAATCTCTGAGTTAAAAATATAACACAACACATAAAAGGTTCATGCCTGAATTGCAGTAATGAGATGTGTAGTTTTTTTTCCCAAATAAAAAGGACTTGTAAACTTGTTTTAGTGCTATTTTGAATTATATACGCTAAAGCAAACTTAAATGTAGTGTAACATTCTCGATTGACCTTTACAGGGTGAATTATCGAATTATGTATCGCTCTGTGCGTGACCTTATTTTAATGTTTAAGCCTCCACAATTTTATAAAAAAAATATCATTTGTAAATTAACTTGGCTGCTTCGCTTAGTAACGCAAATGAAATTTTAATCTCATAAAAATTAGCTTTAGACAGTTCTTTTATATTTAATTATAGTCGGTTTATTTCTACTGCTATGTGTAGGAATTGGACAGCGGAAAACGCTGTGTTTTTTGGTATATTCAATAGTTTCCAATATTGAATTTAAATAGTGTCAGTTAAAAGAACGTTACAAATACATAGTTTTTTAATTCTGCTGGTTTCAAAGCAATTACAATTATAGACATGTTTGCTACGATTTAAAACGTCAGTTTGAATAAACGTATATTAAACTTGTTAGTGCGTTTGCAGTCTTAACATAACGTAAAATAACATGACTTTTAAACTTTGTTTCTTAATCGATTTCTTTTATTTACATCGAAACCACACAAACATAAAAATGAAATATAAAAGCACATTTCTTTCAAGAGAAAGTGGCGATAACGAAATCAACAAAATCTTTAGCTACTACCACATTATTTTGTAAGTTGAACTTTTAAACTTTTGAACTAAATTTTCCGACCGTATTCCTCTTCCAAGGAAACCCAAAACAGAGAGCAAAAGTTTACAGGACAAGTCAAGTTACTCAAGTAAATAAAGTAACCTAAATAAACATGCCTGCTAACAACATTGATCTAAAAAAAGTCCAGACAAGAAATATATACAGAAAGGGTCATGTTTACCAATACACTTTTAAAACAACTTTTTGAACAATTAATTTATTCTTGTCGTTTTCGCATAGAATAAAATCTGGAATCAAGTGTAAACGTTGGTGGGTTATGTGAAGAATGAATTAGATACACGATTCCATACGCCATTTCCACACTTACAAAAGTTAAGTAGGGCGACACCAGTGTATATGAGTAATTAAGTTATGAAGTTAAAAACTAACGCGCTATGTGAATTTCTATACAGTTGAAGCTTTTCTGTTACATCAGTGAAAATTTTAATAAGGTAGTAGACTATAAAACTCCCAGAAATGAGTTTTGTAGCAGCTTCTTACGTTTAATTTTATTGTGTTGAAAGGTGTTCAGAATAATTTAATTTACATTTTCATTTGCATTTGCTAATTTAATTTATACAAAAAAATCATAAAAATGCAAGCGTGGTATGTTAAATATGTAAGAGTGAATTATAAGCATCATTCATTAAATTTTTCAAATACTATTTTATTAGGTTAAAACAGTAAAAGAAAGGATGAAAAGATCAGAGTTCAATATAAGTTGTTACTGTTAGTTGTGCGTATTAAAGAAATAAAGTGCTGTTAAGAAAATAATTGTGTAAAATAAAATTGTTCTAGAAGGTTTTAGCAAATCAAAATTCTTTGGATAACTTCTAAACTAAAAATTTTATTCTGAACATAACAAAAATAATTTGGTGTTTTATTAAGAATAAAATAATAAAAAAAATTTACTTATACGCAGATGAGTACGTAGTGATCTATGTTTATTTGCTATTATTTAATTATATATTCAATTGCAGTTGGTACTGAAAATGTGAAAATTAAAGAATAATTAAAAACTACTATACTTCTCTTATATCCAGATGAAGGCGAGTGCAGGGTTCGGTGCTAATTTTGTCTGTTCCCCGACTCTTAACTTTATGCATACATACATAATCCGGTCCTCCTGTACCCGCAGGTGTCGAGGTTTCAGTGTTTATCTGTAGTTTGTGTTTTTTTCAACAAAGTTGAGCCAAGTCTTCCTTGTTTGCTATTTAAATTTTCTCTTTCCAGTTGTTTTCATATACTTAAAATATTTCCTCGAAACTGTCATTTCATATTCATCCTGGTACTCTTTCTCTATTTCTACTTATCGGTTTTAATTTCTAAATTGTGTATATTTGTTCATCATTAGCAAGTGGCCAAACCAGCTTACTTTTTGTCTGTCCAGTTTTTCATTCAAAGGTTTTAACTTTAGCGCCTTTCTCATGCTTTAGTTTTTTATTTTGGCTATTTTGTCAACCTCTAAAATTTTCTTTAAAAATTTTTCAGCAACCTTTATTCAGGTAATATGCAGTTCTCGCCACCGTCGGTTAATGTTGGTAGGTGTAATATGATTTTATAGACTATGATTTTTTTTTTCGGAAACCTCTCTTCTACTATCAAAGTTTCCATATAAGGCTTGAAAAACTCTACTTGCAGCATCTATTCTATTATTTAATTCTTTCTTCAAAGTTCCACGAAAATGTACGGTACTATATGAAATTATTAATTGGTTCTATAACTTCTTTTCCGATTTTCACATTAATTTAGAGTTTAGAATGAACAGTACTGGACTTAACACATTACCTGGCCTAACCCCTTCAATAGTTGTTTGTTGTTCTCTCACTCCACCGCAGCCTACTTTATAGACATTTTTAATAGTTTCTATTAACTTACTATCTATATTATTTCTACTTAAATTTCTCCAGATAGTCGTCCTTTGTATAATATAAAAAGCCTTTTTCACATCAATAAAACATAAGAAAGCTATCTTGGCTTTCTGCAGTTTTTTCTGTGGTAACTGTAAATGTACGGCCTTGAATACTGTATCTCGCTCTATATTTGTTTTACACATTATGTAATTGTGGTACCACAGCACGGCTTAATTTCTAGTCTAAACAGTGTTTAGGTGTGCAGTTATATCTCCAACAGCGAGCATTCGTTCTCAATACAATAACTTACCAACACGTCAAATCAAACAATATAATGAGTTTTACCTATTTACAAAATCAACTTGAGTATTTAAAAATTAGCCTTATATATGCAACTTAATCCGAATCAAAAACGTAAACAATAAATTAATTTTGCAGTCAAAAATAGTGGGGAATAGAACGTAATTTGCCTTCACGGTCGGTCGGTCAAAAAACAGAAATGGGGCGGGCGGCCTGAAGGTCTCCTAGGCAGCTCTCGGAACGGTCTGGATTATGGTAAATTATAACAAATTTAATGCCAATAAATAATCATGCATTTAAAAATACGAATTTCAAGCATTTACACTAAATGCAAAATAACTTTAAGTAAGTAAAATTTTAACTTATAAATGAGTATAACGACCTCGCCACCTGGTCGGCGCGAATAACTGATACACTAGCTTCTCTGGAAACCTTTATTTAACCCTTCACAACACGCACCATATTTAGTAACACGAGCGCACGCACCGGTCTGAGAGACCAATTTGTTTAAAAAAATGACGTATATGACTTTATTACCAAGAGGGTGCAGAAAACTATTAAAAGGTTTATAATGGAGTACTACTCCAATGTACAACGCAAAAAAATTGAAAACTAACTTTTATTTGAATATTTTATATTTATTATCAATTCAATAACACAAAACATTAAAAGAGAGAAAATAAAAAGAAATAAACATATTAATGTAAAAAAAACTTAATAGTAGTAATGTAGTAAAGGTAATGTTATCAAGAGAACACAAAATGTTAACAATAATGCCTCTATAAACCCAAAAAAAAATATTCAAGAACTATCAACTACCTATTGTTGTCCCACGAGGCTGCAGTCCTGGCAAGTTGGACGAATGTGTTCTAAACACAAGTATTTCTTACAAACGCAACAGAAGTACTTTGTTTTTCTATTTTACTTGAATGAATGAATAGTAATGCACTCAAATTGCTGATATAGTGGCTATTTTTTACCTTTTGTAGAAAAATTTCGGATACGAAAAGAGCAACACGAGCACACGCACCGGTGATACAGACCGTAAAATTATGCAAAAATTTAACGCTTACTTAATTCAATTAGCGCTCTTGCACAACTGAAGACGATCATGCCACCGAAAGGTACTGTGAGGTACAGCAGCACTACCCACAGGAATACCGTAATATTAAAAAAATTTATAGTCGATGGTCTCTGAGACCGGGTGCGTGTTCTGGAAGGTTAAACGCGAAAGCATTATATTTATAATGCTTTTGTGTGGTTTGTGGTTTGTGTTGTGTGGTTTGTTTAACTAAAATAAGTATTTATATTTTAATCAAATTGATCGTTGCTTCGAGAAACTCATTCCTCGTCTAATTATCATAAAACAGTAAATATGGATTAGATTTACCAATATTAAATTCGCATCGTTTAAGACATAACCGGAATCAAAAATTAGTTAATCCAGTAACGTGAACAAACCTTTACAAACTGTAATAAAAATACAATAAAATTTCTTAATTTGCCATAAACCACTTGGGGACGGTAAAAACAAAATGGAATTATTTTATACGAGATTTGTGACTTATTGGTGGGGTTCCGACACGTCTCTTAATTCCCAGAGTTAATTATATCACTGAGGTATCTTAAGATAACGCTTTCAGCATTGTTTTAAATAATATCAGGGTTCTTATTACTGTATTTTCCCACTAACAAACTTCGATCGCTACAATCGGTCCGTTTCAAATAACTTTTAAAACTAATTGACATGTTCTCTGGATATTTTACTAATTTATTACAGTTTGCAATTAGACCAGATTAGGAAACAAGTGCATTCGGCAAAGTTCAAATGAGCAATTCTTTTCAATATCTTGGCAACTCTAAATTCACAAGTAAACTGCAAGGTCGGCAACTCTTGTATTGAATACAAATTTAATGGTTCTGACGGGCGGTCGGGGTAAATATTACGAACGTATAAACTCTAATTTATTCCAGTTTGATTACGACAGGGCGATTGTCGTACAAAATAGGGACATCAATACAACACTAACCCAAGTATAACAAGCGGTTGTCAGTCATCAATGTGGTATACTAAATGGTGAATTACTACCAATCAAGCAAAATGTGTATCAAAAATTGTCACATTGAGAAGATTTTTACCCCTCAAAAGCAGCAGCGCAAACATTACAATAATTTCATGGAACATAAACATAAAATATTGAAACATCTTTTATAGAAAAATAATCTAAAAAGTGGTAAAGAAATTTTTTAGTATCATCAAGAACTTACCCAGTGCACAACATTATTCGCTGGACAAAATCGGAATCCATACGAGATTCAAGCGATGCCTACAACAAGATGTTTTAGCATCCGACATTTTTAGCGGTGAAGAGTAACCGCAAGTGAGTTACCCTCTAATTTATAATTGAGTAAATTATTAAGATGTATGTAAGGCTGGTTTCACACGAGACGACAGCGATACGATATGTCGCGCGCGATATATCGTATCGCACCAGCCCTGGTGTTTCACATGTATACGATAATGTCGCGATAACGGTAATTTAGATTCTTTAAAAGTTGAAAAGTTTGCCCAGTGTTGCCAGTGTCGAATCGATGATGGAAAGAAGACGTGTTGTGTTATTACTCTTGATACAACGCAGGCGCCAGAGAAAGGCAGAAGTTCTTAGACGTTTTGTCCCAAAGACATGGTCTTTCCTCGACCATTTCTATTAAATCTAGCTGCTCACAATTCACTTTTCTTCTTGTCGTCATATTTTTTTAGCAGTCAACCTTCATCTATGCAACGCTGCGAAAGACTAAACTTCCGTAGTTCATTGTTAATCCAGACTATACTGTACTGTTTATCGCTTCCGTGTGCAAACACACATATAATATGCATTGTCAGCAAGAGTCGTCGCGATAACAATCCGAGGCGGTTCTAGAGAACAAATCGCGCGTAATTGCGATATCGCCTTATCGGCGCGATACTATTTATCGTATCGCTCTAGTGTGAAAGACTCCCGCATATTACATAGACTTTTGCTGCATCCGATATCGTAACGATATATCGCGCGCAGCATATCGTATCGCTGTCGTCTCGTGTGAAACCAGCCTTATATATTTACTGGTTATTACTTGTTAGATATCGCAACGATGCATGACAGCTCACTATGTCATACTGGTTTAATACATTTAAAAAATATATTATTTTTTTTCAATCTTTAGAAAGCAATTATTTTTTCTATTTTGGTTCTTTACTGACTACTTTATGAAACTCATTTGGATTTCATAAAGCAACTCCTAAAAGAATTCAAAATTTTATTTTGTTAGGTTGGTGACAACCATGTGACAACAAACCTTCACGCGTTATAAACATAACCTTCAAATTGTAAGTTCTAAAAAAGATTATTTAGCGTATTTTCCGCTACTTTGCGTAGCTCGGGTGGGGTGCAAGATAATTCTCCTTCCATCTTATCTTCAAATCTTAGGTATTTTAAAAATTAAATCACTTTCAAATTGTTTGTCTAAATTTTAATTTGACAGTAGTTTGAATTGTATGAAATTACTAAATGTCACCAACAGCCACATATCAAAAACAAAAAACAAAATTTTCCTAATCGATTAAATTTTTAAATTAAAATATAAAATAAGGTAATTTTTAACTTTTTTGGACCAAAATAGAAAAAATAGTATAAAATACACGTTTCATAAGACATTTAAGCGCACTTGTCCATTAGAAAACTCGCCACAAGCGGCTCGTTTTCTAACTTGGACGCGTGCTCTAAAATCATGTCTTATGAAACTTGTTTTTTAATATACTATTTTATGTCTTGAACTTCATTATGAAACCTCATTTTGCTGTTTTAAAGTGTTGGATACTTTAATCTCAAAATTAAATATCACGTACCAATAATATTTAATATAACAGTACATACCTTAAGGATCTTTAAGTATTTTTATATACAGTTTGTGAATATTATTATCTATGTAATTAACCTCATTTGTTCTTCGGGGGCAAACAGGTTTTACTTAGTTGTTGTATTTTGTATGTTTTTCAATATTGTATAAAAATATGATATCCAACGCAAGACTTTACTCTTCTAAAAGGCATAGTCACGCCATAATATTAACAGCAACTGGCTGGAGTAATTTAAGTGTAGCAGAACTATTTTAAAAGTTGTTTTTGCAAACGAAATAGTAAGTAAAATTCTTTCTCATCCTGAACTAAAAATAGCAGAAATGTATTTAAACAGATTCTTCGTAGAATTATGTAATTGTAATATTCACTCATACATTAAAAATTAGGTAACTACTCGAGGCACAACACTTTTAAAAATCTTCACTATTTATTTTGTTGTACAAGTACCCAAAGGCGCGCAGGGGGCGCTACAACTGAAGAGATCCTCGCCGAATGTTCATGTCCTTCTTCAAATTCTCGCGGGTCAACTTATCTTCCTACCCTGCTTTTTCAGTACCAAGCCGGATGCTTGCCCAAAAAACTTGACTACTCTTCAAGTCAAATACTTCTTGAAAAAACACGACCTGTTTAAAACCATTTATTCTCCTCAATTTTTAATTTATTTTAGTACTAACAAAGTTAGTGATTTAGCGGTTTTACTAAACTGTTTATATTTATTTTTCGTCAACGACGAGGGACACCCCTGTAGTTGAACTTATCAATTTTAACCGTTTATTTCCCCGAAATCTATTATTATTTTAACTATGTTTCTTTTCTTCTTCAACGACAAGAAACATCTTTAGTTGAACATATTAATTGAACAGTTTATTTACCAGAGTTTTACTTTTTTTTATATTATTTTTCGGATAATGACAAGGGACATCTTTACTTAAACTTATTAATACCAGATCCTGAGTGCGTAAATTAATCGCGCCGGTTCAGTCCAGTCCAAAAATTCAGTTCAAAGTGGATAAAAACTATTTATACTAACATGCGACAACTTCGTTTCAACGAAACTACTAAAACTGCGCAAGTTGCTGATAGCACGTACGTATCTCCGTACAAATAATTTTTTACCTAACCAATCAGTCAATTTAAGAATACAGTTTACTTATTTACCTTATATAAATCACCGAAGATTTCCACAGAACATCAGAATAACCTTCAACAATAAGTTGAAAACACGACTTATTCTGTACAATTAACATTTAACCATTGTGTAATTTACTTCATTTACAGACATTGCACCAGTTCCCGGTATTAACATACTTATTTAGTCTGTATACCATTTCAAATCGTAGATAATAAACACTGACAACCATTTTGAATTCTTGCATCTGTCCATAACCTTAATCGAGGTTACAGGCACCTCTAAGTGGGAATTCCAGTGGCGTACCGTTTTGGAAGGATATCATTTTTCCTTTGTTGTTGTAAACCAATATAATAACCACAAAATAACATAATAATTCAATTTCATCAAATACAGTCGGATATCTTAGCGAGTCTAATAATAGGGTAGTAAATTTTGTTTAGTCCATAGTCTTTTCTTTATTTTCATTAAATACACGCTTCTGAGCTAACCAGCGTAATTCAACTTCTCCGGAACCACAAGCTCAAGAGGAAGTTGACTTGCTGTTCTACAACGTAATTTTCCAGAATATTTTCTGCATGCATGCAGATGCAAGTTTTTAATTCAACCACCGGTAATTTTTTTAATAATTACAATAATAGACGCATTTTAGCAGCGATATTTATTACCTTTTGTTAATCAATTTTTTAATAGTTAGTTTTCTACACTGAGCCAGAAGATTTCATCAAGTTTCTAAAACAGTTTGACATATCAGTATATTTTTGTACAATCCAGGGACCTAGAATGTCTTGTATTTTACCCTTGTGTAATATTATGTAGGATTTATTAAACTTCGCTTTTCTGCCTTGTGAAACTTTTACAGTATGTTGTGTGCAGTAATTACTTTAGGGAAATTTTGTATACGAGTATATTAAAATGTATTACGTTGTCACAAGTTTAAAAATATCGAGAGGAGAAAAATATTCTGTTTGTGTGTGTGTAAAATAAGTTGTTTTAATTTCATGCAAAAAACAAAGTGTTATTCATTATTATGCGTGCAGATTTATTTTTATAATCGTATAGCTGTAATAGCACGAAACAGTTATGTGAAAATAAAGCAGTGATTTAACATAAATTTATTCCCGTATTATTACTAGTTTTTCTAAATAAGATAAATATTATTATATTTTTCTTAACCTTTAAAAGCACACGCTAACGCGAATAATTACGTATTCGGGGCAGTATTGTAGTTGATTGATAAACTCAAATCATGGATTTCTAAGAGCTTTGCAATATTCTCGTATATTACAACTTTAGTTTGATTCGTCAACGATAACTATCAGCACTAGTAATACAAGTTCATACAGGGTGTATCTAAAATGATTGCATTAATTTACTCCGCGAATTCCTGTTGATAAAAAAAGAAACAGGCGGACAGCACTAAAAGGTGTTAAAATGACGCCACATAGAATTGAAGTCAAAAATTTTCAAATAATTATTGCTATTTTCCGGAATATTTTGATAGTATAACTTTGAAATTTAGCATACATTTAAACTCTATAGTTTTATAAGTTTTAAGACCATGCTAAGAAATATACATATATTTACTCTTAATAATATTTGCGATGATACGCTCGTGACGTTATTGTGTCTTAACAAAATCTTTTAATTTTATGACAATTAAACAGAGTACAAGTAAAGAAAATAGAATACTAGTCACCAGGGTGCGGACTTTTAGTCAGTATTAAAAGTATGATGCACATGTAGCAACAAATCACAATCCAATAATAATAAAGCTCGAAATACACTTAAAGAAACTAAGACCACAACAAAACAAAAAACACCTTCAAATATCACAGCTAAAAAACCAAGAAATAAAAGACCAATTAAAAGGAAAAATTAATGAGCAACTAAATAAAACGGAAATAAACCCAGAAGGAGACCCGAATAGTAAATGGAAATCATTCAAAAGTAAAATAATAACTCCAAGCAGAGAAATATTGGAGATACCAAAGACCAACAACATGAAAAAAGAATGGATGACTAAGGAGATATTGGAATTGATGGAACACCGAAGAAGTTTTAAAAATAGAAACAACGAAATGTATAAAACGATACATAAGAAAATAAGAGAGAAAATACGAGAGGCCAAGAAGAAATGGTTTACAGACAAATGTGTAGAAATAGAAGAATTACAAGCAAAACATGACGACTTTAATTTACATAAAAAGGTTAAGGAAATGGCAGGTATAAGAAAATCAAATAAAAGTAACATCTTATTAGATAAAGAAGGTAATATAATTCCTGATGTCCAAGGAAAATTAAAAAGATGGAAAGAATATATCCAGCAACTATTCGAGGACGAAAGACAACAAGAGATAACACAAGAAACCGCAGAACAAGATAGCGGCCCATGTATAACAAAAGAAGAGGTGATACATGCAGTAAAGATGGCGAAATGTAATAAAGCCCCAGGCCCGGACGAAATTACAGCTGACATGATAAAATTAATTGAAGAAGAACAAATACACGTATTAGTAGACCTGTATAATACAGTATATAATACAGGAATAATTACTATAGAGTGGCTTAAATCGATGTTTATTACTTTACCGAAAAAGACAAGTGCAATAGAATGCAATGACCATAGGACAATTAGTTTAATGAGCCACACTCTTAAGATATTCCTAAAGATAATACATCAAAGAATTTTTAAGAAATTAGAGCAGGACATTAGCGAAACCCAGTTTGGTTTCAGGAAAGCAATGGGCACCAGAGAGGCCCTGTTTGCATTTAATGTGTTAACGCAGAGATGTATGGATGTTAATCAACCAATGTATGTTTGCTTCCTTGATTACAACAAAGCATTTGACAAAGTCCGTCACAATCATCTCATGCAACTACTTAAAGACAAAAACATAGAAATGAAAGATATGAGAATAATACTTCATCTATATTTTAACCAAACCGCTAATGTTAAAGTAGATAATGAATTATCAGAAGAAATCCAGATAAAAAGAGGAGTGAGACAAGGGTGTGTACTCTCGCCTCTCCTCTTCAATCTATATTCAGAGGAAATAATCAGGAACGCCCTGGAAGAAACATCAGTCGGGATAAGGGTTAATGGGAAATGCGTGAATAATATCAGATATGCAGACGACACTATACTCATTGCAGAATCATTAGAAGATCTACAAAGAATATTAGACGAGGTAGTAGTAAGAAGCCAGGAAAAGGGTCTGACACTCAACGTTAAGAAGACCAAATTCATGACGATCACAAAATCGCAACAACAAGAAATGTTATGGATTGGAGGTGAACAAGTGGAGAAAGTACAAAAATATAAATATTTAGGAACAATTGTCAACGAAAATAATGAAAATACAGAGGAAATTAGGGCAAGGATTGGACAAGGCAGGACAATATTTAATAAAATGAAGAAAGTATTATGCAGCAGAGACCTGGACCTACAACTTAGAGTCAGAATGCTGAGATGTTATGTATTTTCAGTAGTATTGTGCGGAACCTGGACGATGAAAAAACATATCAGCAACAAACTAGAAGCATTTGAGATGTGGACTTACCGAAGAATGATGAAAATAAGCTGGGTAGAAAGAATAACAAACGACGAGGTGATTAGAAGAATGAGGAAAGAAAAAGAAATATTAAACACAGTTAAAATAAGAAAATTACAATATCTAGGCCATGTAATACGAGGAGAGAGATATGAAATCCTACAAAACATCATACAAGGGAAAATACAAGGAAGAAGAAGTAGAGGAAGAAGACGTATCTCCTGGTTAAGTAACTTGAGAAAATGGTATAACTGTAGTTCCATAGAACTGTTCAGAGTTGCAACGTCAAAAATACGAATAGCCATGATGATAACCAACCTTCTAAGAGGAGATGGTACCTAAAGAAGAAGAGAAAAGTATGAAGCAATAAATTAATAATTAATTCCCGCTTAATTCATGTAAATATATAGTTGTAGCTTTTGGGTGCGATTTTAAACGTATTATCTACAGGATTATTACAGAAACACGACTACAAGCCCGGTCCCACTTCAGTTGGCCCACTTACAAATTTCTCAAGTATTGGCTCTCAATCAATTGAAATCTAAACAATATTTTAATGTAAGTATTTTTTATTTTTTACCAAACATTTTAAAGATAATTTACACAACATAAAACCTACTAAAATAATTTATTCCGATTAAGATAATAAATTTAAAACAAAAACGAAAAATATGCAATTAGAGGAACTTGAATGTGAAACGCATTTCAAAAGTTTACCATTGGGTAACATCACTTTTATTTTCAATAACGGTCATAATTCTATGAGGCATAGTATTTACTAGGTTCTGGCAGTCTTGTGTAGTAGATTTATGCCATATTTCTTGTTTTTGCTTTAGTTCTGTGATTGATCTGGCGGGAGTTACCGGCAACCGTTTCTTCATTTCGTGCCAAAGTGTCTCAATCGGAGATAAGTCAGAGCTACTCGAAAGCCACTCTAAGAGTGGAATAGTGTTATCTGAGAACCATTTTAAAACTCTTTTTGACATACGATAAAAAGCTCCTTCTTGTTGAAAAATAAAATTCTCTCCAGAGACCAAAGCTTCTTCTATTTTTGGAAGCAGAGACTCTGCTAAGATGTGTAAGTATTTTTCTGTGTTAACAATCCCATCAACAAAATGCAGTTTTTCTACACTTTTTGCAGACATTGAGCCCCACACCATGACAGATGCTGGAGATTTCACTTGCTATTTTAAACAATCTGGATGGTACGCTTAATTTTTTTGACGAATAACTTTGCTCCGGCTATCACCTATACAAACTCTGTTCCACTGATCATAATTCCAATTGATATGTTCTTTTGACCATTTAATCTTATTTTCTTTTGCTTAATTGTCAACAATGGCTTTTCCTTAGCCTAAACAAATCATGCCATTTTTTTGAAAATTTGCATTTAAACAGCGGTTCAAAAATATTACTTTATATGTTCCAAATCCTAAATTTTAAGCTTCTCTATGACACGTAGATCGCGAAACACGTCTTCCTTCAGCATCGCTCCACAGTACGCTCAGTTGGCCATAGTTAGCAAGTCTGTTTTCCCTAATTATTCTTTTCAATGCCCGTTTGTCAGCGTCTGTTGGTGTAGTTTCTTTCACGTACCGGGGCGTTGCGGCAATTGAACCACTTGTTTTGTGTAATCGCACAATATTTCTAACACTATACCACAGTATACTTATATATACAGTAGCGAAAGTAAAGGTCATTTATGGTAATTATAGCACCAAGCGGCGAACAAGTTACACTAAAATCTGACAGCTGACGGTAGTAGTGTTTCTCTGCTTTTTGAACGTTATAAGAACAATTTTCAAGTTGTTTGCCAGTGTTTTTATAAAAATGTGATTAGTGATATACCAATCTATTATGAGAGTCTTAAAAGGGAGCGCATGTTCCGCCGTAAACTGCGTAAACAACGAAGGAAAGAATCCTAACCTTAGTTTTTTACATTTCCCAAAGATCCAAAAAGGTAATAAATTCTGATAAATATTAATACATACATTAAAGTTTAACTTTCTCGTCGTTTTAGATCAAAACAGGGGGTTGTAAACTGTAGACGTGAAGATTAACGTGAAAAGGAGGTTAGATATTTGAATAAAAACTGCACTTTGTGTACGCTGCATTTTGAAGATTCGCAGTTTATAAATGTTAATAAATCATATTACTGGCATTATCTTTGTACTATTTAAAAACCATTATATAATGTAGCTCGTAATTTTTCTGTTGTGCTTATTAAAAATATGGTAACAACAACGCACTGGATTAGAATTTAAAACCCGCCATAATTTAAACGATAGTTTAACTTGTCGACCGCTTGGAGCGCCACTAGTTATAGCTTACCAGGCGTTATATGGGCGCTTTCGCTACTGTATATATAAGTATACTGTGACTATACTTTGATAAACATATTAATTTCCTGATTTCGGACTTTGATGTTCCGGTTTTCAATAAGTTAATAATGATTAATCGAATTATTTTATCAATAACTTTTCTTCTACCCATTTTCAAAAACTAAAGTTGTTGTAACACTTTTGACAAGCTACTGTCACTGGACAAGAGTTGTCATAGGTTAGATCAGTTATATTTGAGAGTTGTTTTGTCGTGCTTTTACATAACCACTTTGATTGTCATCTAATTTCATAAATAGTGCTAGAAATATGTGGACGCATAAATCGCGTTATTTTCACCAACTTCGTTTTTATGTTAACAAATTAAATTGAACCTATTTTACTATATGTAATCAGAAAAAGTTTTAATATTAATATTCAACCTAAAAAATGTAAGGTAGCATCCAGTTCTATTTTTTTAATTGGTATTTTAGTAAGTGGGCCAACTGAAATGAGACTGGGCTCGTATATGCTTGACTTGATCCGAGTACATTTTGTTACATATTACTTACTTGATCAGCTGCTTTATTAGTCCAAGTGGTTTGATAACAGGGTTCATAAACGTAGAATATAAATGGTCACGGTTTTTAAAAGTATTACACAAAACAATTTTATGAATATGTCAATTTAATCTATCTACTTTCTTCATCTAGTAACATTACTTCCTCCATTTCACGATGCTTTATTTCTTCCTCCATGTTAAGATACAGAGTACAGAATATCTCGCCTAGTTCAAGAATAAGGTAACACTGGTCGAAACGATTTAAATATTGCAGTTGCAGCAGCACCTTGCAAAATCGTGCAACATGTTTCACGTATAACTTAATGAATTTAAGTACGCCTATGGGTTTAGTCTACTTAGTAAATTTTAACGAATCTTTTTGCTGCTTTGGGACTAAAAATCTGGACTTTACCAGTGAGTAGTGACGTTCCATATTCGTACAACGTACTATTTTTTAGTAAAAGATATTACATAAAATGCATGCCTAGACTATTAGCAATTAATTTAGAAAATAACTTTTATTAAGAAAATAAACACGACACGACCAATCGACACTTTATTTATTTATAAACCAAAACGGCCATTGTAGCTTAACTATACTACAACATAATTATATCTGTAACATTCTCCTTCCTAGTAACTGTGTAGAAGAACCGTTCATCGGACGTATTAAAAAACAAAATTGTTACAAAGAATGGGAAATTAATGTTAAAAAGAAAAGATTTAATGAATTAATTGTTAAAATAGGTGTTCCGAAGGGTGCAGTTTAAGATCTTATTCTGTTCTGAATTTTTATAAATGATATGATGTAACTAAATATTAATGGTAAAATAACATTTGCAGATTATATTGCTGCTGTATTTGCGGCAGACAGCCGAGATTGAATTAATACGGAAGATGGAAGAAGCAATGGCACTAGCAAAACATAAATTAAAGGTAGACTTACTGTCACTTGACTAAAACAAAGTTGTATATTATAATATAATTATAATAGGAAATAATTACGTAAAGTCAATGAATGCTCAAAAGGGGGGTGTAGAGGGAAATGGAAGGAACATAATTTTTGACTTTGGGACTTTGTTTGGACTAGTTAGGATGTAAACATACTAAAAGTCCCCACTCCTAGGAAGTGAGCGGGGTGCAGGGGGGCACGTAGAAGGGCCCTTTTTTCGGTTTTTCGCTTATATCTCGGTAACTATGCATCCTAGTGATAAGACTATTTTATACAAAATTAAATCTGACAAAATGTGCCACAAGATTGATTGCATTAATTTTTTCGCTATCTTGCATAGTTTCCGAGATATTCGCCCTCAAAATTTGCTAATATAAAAAAATATTTTTGTCTCACGTTTTTTGCCTTATTTGACTAGCTAACTCTTTAGCCTTTTGTCCAACGAAAAAGTCATGGGACTATTTTATCTTTAACCGTTCAAAAGTTAGAGCAATTTTAACTTTATGTGTAAATTCCGAGATTTTGCAGAAAAACTTAACTTTCGTATTTTTCGTTATTCCACCGCTCAATAGACAATTTTTTAACGTTATGTGTATTGTGACATGTTTACAAGTCATTATTAAAGGTAACATAATTAATAAATAACTGTTGAGGTAATTTATTATTATTTTATTTATATGTAGAAACTATACTTTTTTGCTCAAGCAACTAAATTACCCTATCAACCAATTACTGAAACTTTTTTCGTACTTTAAATCGTTTCAATGAAAACATAAATACTTGCAAATGTAACATTATGTCAGCTGTTTACATTAAATATCTAGGCATATGCATTGATAATAATCTGCAGTAGAAAAAACAAATCAGTAACCTAATGAAAAGAAAGTGTATACATAAGTTTAAGTTATTAAAATATATTAAACTCATAATCGTTAAAATTTTTCTATTACGCTGTAGATCAATCCATTATACAAGTTTATATATAATATTTCGATATATAAAAAATGTACGAATTTTGGCTTCAAAATCGGTATGAACATGTTAAATGACAAAAGGAACAATTTTTCATTAAGAAAGCACCTCTATGAGGATTCCTTCTGGTCGTTTACGTGAACAGTTTAATTGCATATTCGCCAAAATAAGACCAAATAATGCAATCGATTTTAGATATCAACGAATAAATATTATTTACAATTAACCGTACAAAAAAATTTTATAATTTTTAAAAAATGTCTTTTTATTCTTACTTTACTTTACTTGATCCTGAAGCCTACCTACCTTTTGGTGTAAGGCGTGTAGGTTTAGGTTGGCCGTGGTGTTGTTTACCAAATTTCTTTCTATCTTTGCTTTTTATGTTGCTCCACACCATTCCACTTCTTTCTGCTGCTTTTCTTACTTTATCTTGCTACGTCCAAGGCTTTCCTCTATTTTTTTGTCTTGCTTTCTCCCTTGCTTCATACACTCTTCTGGGTAGTCTTTTTTCTCCCATTCTGTTTACGTGTCCGAGCCACCTTAGTTGACCCGCTTGTATTTTTTGGTCTAGCGGTTGGATTTTAAATGACTCTCTTTAAGCTTCCTTCCTTATTCTATTCTTTTTTGTTTTTTCTTCTATTTTCTTGAGGTAGCTCATCTCCATGCTCCTTAGTCTACTTTTCTGTCTGTCCGTTATTGTCCACAACTCACTGGCCTATGTTAGTACTAGTAAAGCTACTTTTTTGTGTATTTTTGCTTATGTTTCTTCTCTCTTTCCTAGGAACGCTGATTTAATTGCGTTAAATAGTACACCTGTTGCGCTTATTTTTTGGTTAATTTTTCTTCTAGTTTTCTGTCTTTACTCACTTCCACCCAAGGTATTTAAATTTTTTACTTGTTCTAGTTTAGTCCTTTTAATGTTTATGTTGTGCGTTCTTGCTTTCAAGCTTATTATCATCGTTTTGCTTTTATAGCAGTTAATTACCATGCTCTTTTTCTTCAGTTCTCTATCGTATATCCTGATATTATGTGGTAGGTCTTTTTCTGCTTCTCCTAGTATCGCCATGGCATCTGCGAATATTAATTCTGTAGTTTGTATTCTTCTCAGTTTCCAGTTTCCTATTGTGTACGGCTTTAATTTTTTCCTGCATTACTTTACTACACAATCCAGTAGTACTGTAAATATGAGAGGGCTCAGTACACAGCCTTGTCTGAGGCCCACTGTAGTCTCATATCTTTCTGATATTTCGTCCTTACATAGTTCGCGCACTTTTTATACACGATTTTGAACATTTCTATTGGGTTGTCCTCGATTCCTCACTTCTGTAGACATTTCCATACATCTTCTCTGCATATTCTGTCGAAAGCTTTTTGTAGGTCGATAAAGCGTATGTGCACTTGCCGGTCTGTCCTTAGTGCTTTTTTCACTTATATTATTTGTCTTAGCGCAAAAATTAAGTCTTGTGTGCTTCTATTCGCTCTAAATTTACATTGTGTCCTCCAGTGTTGTTTCCAACTTGGCTCTGAGTCTGGTTTCTATTATTCTTACATAAATTTAGCTGGGTATGCTCAGTAATGTAATTCCCAAGTAGTTGTTACAGTCTCGGGACTCCCCTTTTTTGTATATTGGTGTAATTAATTATACCTACTTGCCAATTTTGGGAGAGGGGGGTTCCTTCTTCTATTGTGCTGTTAATCAATTCTATGGAAGAGGGGGGTTCCTTCTTCTATTGTGCTGTTAATCAATTCTAGTAGATATATTTTCACCTCTTTTCTTGCGTATTTTATCATTTCCGCGGTGATGCCATCGTTTCCTGCCGCTTTACCTATCTTCAATCTTGCTACTGCATCTTCCACTCCCTCATTTGTTATTCTTTTGTTATTTTTCACTTTTTCTACTTTCTTCTTCTTCTAGTGGTGTGGTTGCAACTTTCTAGGAGTTTCTGAAAGTACCTCTTCCATCGTTCCATAATTTCTTCTTCTCCTATTAGCATTTTTCTATTTTCGTCTTTAATGTTCTTTAGGGTCATAGTTTTCTTCTATTTTAGTTGTTGCACCGTTTCATAGAAGAAGAGTTTTTGATTATCTTATTATGACTTTCATTTCGTTGCCGAACTCTGTCTACACTGCACTTTTTGCCGCTGTTATTTCCTACTTTGCTGATTTTCTGCTCTCTTTATATTCCTCAGAATCTTTCATTCTTCTCGTTTGCAGGTCCGTCTACTTAATTTTTTTTAATTTTTAAAAATTTTCAAATATTTTAATTTTTTTACAAAATTTTTTAGTCTAAATTTTTCAGTTTTTAAAAATTAAGAAAAATTTTTCTAAATTTTTAAATTTATTTAGAAACTTTCTAAAATTTTGTAAATTTTTAAATTACTTAAAAATTTCAAATTATAAAAAATTTTAAGTTTTCAGATATTTTCAAAATTTTCATAATTTGGTTAATTTTTAAAAATTTTAACAATATACCGTTTGTCCATAAATTAACCCTCCCCCCTAACTAACTTTTGAACGACTTGGTGTTTTACCACAAGATTTGGTGTGCTTTAATGAGAAATAGAATACTACTTTTTAGACAAAAATTAAATTTTGTATCATTCAAAATGGCGACTCTTTTTTAAATAAAAAGGGGGGTCGAGTGACAACTGATTTCAAAGGTCTTTTAGTTCTGCGTCTGATCCTAGAGTTTCGAAGAAAAATATTTAGTCATAACAACATGGCGGATTTTAAACAAATAGACTAACTCAATTCAAAATTGTTTTGATTTTTTTATGCAGGGTCGAGTGACACCTCATTTGAAAGGTCTTTTAGTTCTGCGTTTGATCCTAGAGTTCTAAAGAAAAATATTCAGCCATAACAAAATGGCGAGTTTTAAACAAATGGACTCACTCAATTCAAAATTGTTTTGATTTTTTTTATCCTTTAGTCCACTTTTTTATTTGCAGGGCAAAATTTTCCCAGAAATATCTCAGGTGGTTGGAAATAATATTGAAAACGTTATGTTCCAACAAGACGGTGCCCCGCCTTATTATTACAGGACTGTTTCTGACTTTTTCAAGGGACATTTTCTTGGAAGATGGACTGGTAGGCGGGGGCCTGTAGAATAGCTGGCTTGCTCCCCAGATTTAACCCCCTTAGATTTTTTTCTATGGGTATATCTGAAATCAAAAGTGTACAGAACCCGTCCAGAAACAATAGAAGAACTGGAATTCCATAATCGACTATTTATTTTCCAAGAAGTGAGTGGTAAACATTTCGAACACTTAATTTAATTTCTTTTTGCTTTAATTCTTAGTTTTTTTAAATAGACTTCTTTACCTTCAAACACTGTAATTTTGTTATGGCTGAATATTTTTCTTTGAAACTCTAGTATCAAACGCAGAACTAAAAGACCTTTCCAATGAGGTGTCACGCGACCCCCCTTTCTATTTAAAAAAAATTAAAAATGGCGCCCAGAAAAATAGTATTTAATTTCCCATTACAGCACACCAAATTTTGTGGTAAAATATCAAGTCGTTCAAAAGTTAGTTGGGAGGGGGTTTACTTTATAGACACAGTGTATAAACTTTACAACATTTTTTAAAGTTTAAAAATTTCCGTGTATTGTCATAATTTTATTTCACAATTATCCAAAATTGTAAAAAATTTTCAACTCAATGTTTTTATACACTTAAGAGGTGTCACTTAATTCTTTAATTTTGTATGTAATGCGCTGTTTAAGTTCATCTGAATTATTGATTAGCAGCAATTGGTAAACCACTGTCGTCTATACGGCTACAAGTTCACGTGTATACGTAAAATAAATTGTGTGACACGTTCTCGCAGAAAGATCTATTTGTTGTGGCTTATTTTCCAATATTTCTCTAGTAGCATGTCGACGGTTTGTGCAGTCGTCCTTTACTACCCCACTTTCTGGCAACGCTATCAGTCCCACGAAAAAGTTTTACACGCCGATTTAGGATATCTTGAGACTGTTTGTACTCAACGGCGGCTTCTGGAAATTCAGCACGATATTCTTCCAAGCAGCTTTGTACTGAATAAATCCAAAATCCATTAATTGTGGTTTCATCGCGAAAATAAGATTCAAGTATAAATGCTTTCTGCTTCAACGTTTATACCATTTTCCGAACAAGAATGTTAAGAGAATTGTGGAGCAGTGGAGATACGTGCATTCTAATAAACTACGTTTTGTGCCTAACTGCATGCAAATAGCACCAACAATTACGAAATAATTACTATACTGTTAGTTGGTAACATTATCACGTTTTATAGTATAAGTATATATAATAATCTATAAAGTATAAAGTGTGATGACTTTAAATACCTAGGGAGCATAATATCATCAGAAGCAAATTCAAAAAAAGACATCACGAGTAGGATGGGACAGGGTAGACAAGCTATACAAAGACTAAATCCGTTACTGTGGTCAAAAAGCATTTATAATAACACGAAAGTTAGAATCTATAACAGTATAGTGCAAAGTATACTAATATATGGCTCGGAGACTTGGGAATTGTCCAAAAGACATAGACAACAAATAAATGCAGTCGAAATGGATTTCCTTCGAAGAGGATGTAGAGTGTCGAGACTAGAACACGTAACGAATGCAGAAATAAGAAACAGAATGCAGAAGAACACAACATCCGTAGATGAAATAGAAAAAGGAAGACTCTTATGGTATGGACACATACAAAGAATGAACGCAAATAGATGGCCAAATCGAATACTAAAGTGGAACCCGTCAGGACGACGAAGACTAGGTAGACCTCCTGATACGTGGATAAAACAAGTGCAAGAGGACATGAGAAACAGAAACCTTGAAGAAGGAGCATGGAATGACAAAGACTACTGGCGTTTGGGATGTGAGAGACGGCACAGGCCGTAAAATACTCGCTATATATATAATAAATTATAAAAATAAAAATTTTCAAAAATCTATAATTTTGAGTTTCAAAATAGGTAAAAAGTTTTCGAAAATTTTTAAAAATCTATAGTTTCTGAATTTTAAAAATTTTGTAACTTTTAGAAAAATATTAAAATTTCAAAAATTTTGCAAACTGAAGAATTTTGAGACGTTTTAAATACTCAAATATGAAAGAAAAAATGAAATTTTTAATTCTTTTCATATACTTAACTTAAACAGGATTGAATGTTTTAAAACTTTTTTAAATTTTATAAATTTGATATTTTATGATTTTTTGTATGTTTTAATTGCAAACAATATATATCACATGATATTTAGCGTTTTCTAGTTGCAACCAATGTTTATACGTTGAAATTTGACAATCGGTAGTGCATTTCTTATACACCTCTGATTGGGTTTTTCGGCCAAATACTCAAATCAACTGTTCAGGTAAACGATCAAAAGAAAACACCTTATAAGTGTTTTCACAATAGGAGGTTGTTTTTATGGCCATTGAACAAGTCCGTGCGATTTTAAAGTCGCAATGAATACATTTTAAAAAAGTTTGTTGGTGGGAGTGACCGGGGGTGCGATGGTAGGATGATCGCGCTTGCATAGATCGGCTATTCGACATGCGCAGAACAGAAATTTTAACTCTCTTTTCGAGCGCATCTATATAGAACTAAAACACCTCTTCTCACTCCCCTTAGTTTTTGTTAGAGTTATCTGGTCTTACGAAATCTGGTAATTTGTAATTGCGATCAATGTTTATCTGCTGAAAACCAAAAATCGATTTTCAACTTCTTATATGTACATATTTGGCTGATTTATTTTAAACTGTTCAGGTAAACGACCAAACGAAAATATACTATAAAGTTTTTCACAATGACAGGTTGTTCTTATAATCATTTAACATGTCCATAATAATTTTCAAGTCAAACAGAGTAAATTTTTGTACAAACAAACAATTGATGTTGGGAGTGACCAAGGGTGTTAGAACGATCGCGCTTGCGCAGATAGGCTGTTCGACATGCGTAGAATGTAAGTTTAAGCTTCTTTTCCGAGCGCGTCTATATTGCACTAGAACAGCCATCCCCATCTTCCTCATATTTCGCTAAAGTTATCTGGTTGTATGAAATGTTGTATTTTATAATTGCAAAAATGTTTATCTTCTGAAAACCAAAAATCAGTTTTCAACGTCTTATATGTATATACATCTTTGGCTGGTAGTCATTTTTTAAAAATTGTTCAAGTAAACGACCAAAAAAATACTTTATAAAGTTTTTCTCAATAGCAGGTTGTTCCTATGATTATTTAACATGTTAATTGTCCATACCGATTTTTTAATGGAAAACAGTAAATTTCTGAAAAACATAGAATCGATTGCGAGAGTAGCCAGGGGCTGGGAGGTAAATCGCGCTTGCGCAGATTAATTACTGGACATTCGTAGAATACCAATCTGGGCTTATTTTCCGAGTGCGTCGATATTGTAGTAGAACAGCTCCTCCCCTATTTTTACTGGAGTTATCTGGGTTCATAGAATCTGTTATTTTAAAATTGTAAACAATGTTTGACTAAAAGCCTGAAATCGATTTTCAATTTCTTATACTTTTTCGAACTGTTCATGTACGGCCAAAAGCAAATACTCTATAGGTTTTTTTGTGAGAGGTTGTTTCTATGGTCATTTAACATGTCCATACCGATTTTGAAGTCAAAATGAGTAAATTTTTGAAAAAACAAAAAATTTATGTCGGGAGTAACAGGGGAGTGGTAGGAAGATCGGGCTTGCGCCGTTCGGTACTTGATATGCGTAAAATACACATCTTAATTTCTTTTTCAAGCGCGTTTACATTGAAGTATAACACCCCTCTCAACCACCTTTTTCGGCGGACCAATTTTGCTAGGCTGCGATTTCATGCCAATGTGATTCACGTTGGAAATGCTACAATATAAATAAAATTCAGTGTTGGTAAGGGAACTCGACATTATTTTATTATAATTAATTACAAATTCAATTATGCTAGAGCTTTCAAGCTGAATATAGCGATAACGAAATTATACTCATAGATCATGGCACTTTATAATTAGATGTGGTCACTTCGTCGTTGAATTTAGTTAGTTTAATAACGTAATTCTACCAGCTTTTTAGAGAAATTATAGTTGGATAGTTACTTAAAATATTAGTTCATCCTGAATAAAAGCACTTTGATGTGCGAGAAACTTGACTCTGACATTTTATAATTAGAAGCGTAACCAGCGACAGGGTGTCTTTGTAGACAAACGCTAGTACCGCGTTATGTAGAACTTTCTGAGTTACCGAATAGCATGTGTAAGTAAAACAACGTATTTAAGCCAAATTACACTTGATAACACTTTTGTAGAGTCTTCATTACAAAGATCGATAGTAACAATAATACTAAACGACTGTCCCTAATAGTCTATATAGTAAATTCGGACCCCTCCCACCTGCCTTTACTTTTAGTGGTAAGAGACGCCTTCTACGAAAACCCACACATTTACGACTCTATTACATAAAGCGCATATTCTTTTTTACAGCAGACCGCTACCGTATTCGATACAGATAAACAAATTTAAAATTATACAATGATTTGTACTACTGGAACATAATCTGCTGATAACAAGAGCATTATTATAAAAATAAACTCCAAAAATATTGCATCGAGGCTACTCCAGCTCATTTCAATCTTAGACTCCAATGCAAATGCATTACGAATTTCCGTTGCATTTTAATAAGTTGAGCTGCGAGTTACGTTAATCTATTTATTAAATCCAAAAATGTGTACAACTAAAAGAAGTAGTTAGACGAACAGATATTGAACAATTACATTACAAGCAATTTTCACTCATAATTTTGTGAAATAAATACGGCCATTTCAGGTTTAGCGATGAGATGGAGTGAAACAATTAGATTTTAATAATTGTCTATGCACAATGTTACGCCCATGTTTAAAAATAAATAAGCAGAAAATAAAAATGGCCCAGATTGGCGAGCTCGAGTTATAATGCGCAATGCGTTTGCACTATCAGCTGGCATTTTTGACGAGCTAACTGTACCCTCAGGCTACGTCTGACTTTTTTTTGCAGCTATGAAACACCAACATTCATCGCGCGCCGTTTGGGTTGTATAATCACAGCTATAAACGTATTATATTTTTTATCTATGATCACAGCTGCAGTCGCATTCCTCTCAAGTTTAAGATCTACGGAATCTAGATTTAATATTTAGAATTACAGAAAACGCTATATAATTCATAAAACTAGAACTCTACACACACCACGCCTACTTAATTTGCTTATTTATTATTTTAAGAAACGAAACAAAAAAGGCGTAGGGCATAGCCCACGGGTTCCACTAGTAATATATAAACATCAAGTCTATTTGCGAAAGGTTTCTCCCAAATCTTTGCTTCAGTTCAGCTCAGTGGTCAATAAAGATTCCTTGTCTGGAATAATAATCAAACTATTCTCTTCTCGCAACAGGAAAAGATTTTACACTGTTAGATTTAGAAGGGCTAGTGAAAAGTTAACTTTTGTATTTAGTTTTTTATTCCATGTGCAAAAATATTGTCATATAAAGCAGTAGAATGACATACTAATTTTTATTTTCCCTTATTTATTTACTGCTCTACATGGAGTATTAAGTAAATGTGATGACGTTCAAAAGGCTTGATAGGAGAACCCGATCCATCGATGGTACTCCTGTAGTACTCCTTCCACTTAGGGTGCTGTTAGCAGATCACGAGGACGTCTTCTATTTAAGCGTCTTACAGATAAGTGGTCGTTGGATAATTGCTGGACTGAATATATAAAAATTTAATTTCATTCGAGAAAATAGAAAACATATTTTTGAAGTAATTTGATTGTTTTTGATAACTCTCGGAACACTGTTTGAAATTTAAAGAAATATAAAAAGAAGTTCTTTAAATTATACAAACAAGAAGGGGTTACCACCTTCAAAATGCGCACTGCATTAAAAACTGTGCTGCAGAAGAAATTTTTAAAATTTACTTCGAAATTGTTGATGTCCCAATTCAAAAAGCTGATCTGAAAAACGCAAAACCTGACAGTAACTTTGTAACAGTAATTATGTTTTAAAAATATTTATTTTAGTATTACTTTTAGTTATTGAAATATATGTATTTTGATTTACGTTAATATCTTTATTAAGAGTTTTTAGCACAAACTTGTTTTTTTTTAAACTAAGGCAAGATAGACATGCTGGAGATTTATTATTATTCTAATAAAAAATTTAAAATTCTATTTTAACCATATTTTAATGTCCAGAAAGGAAACAGACAATTTTTAAGTTGCGCCTTTTTTATTTTTGTCTTTGAAAATCGTTGAAAATTACTTGAAAACAATGATATAAAAATTGTAAATATTATTACCTAATCTAAACAAAATTAGTTTTTAAAATCACTTATATAGATATAGATTATTTAAAAGTAAGAAATAACATTTCTATTTCTATAGCGCGTTGGCTTTTAAAAAATACTAGGACACTTAAATTGATTTAAATATAACTGCATATATATGTGATATAAGAGGAATTTTTGAAAAATTTGAAATAGATTAAATTTTTTAAAAACATTAAACAGTCTAATTGACCATTAAATAGTTATTTATCTTATTAGTGGGAAAAAGGCGTTATTATAACACGAGTTTGAAAGTTACACGACGAGGTCGTAAACCGAGTCGTGTAATCAAACGAGTGCCATAATACTGCATTATCTCACGCGTGACATACAAAATTTTATCTACGACTGCTCAAAATTTGTTAAAAATCGACTTTTATTGCTTGAAATGATATTTGACATTTTGCATTAATTTATTTGCAAATGTCAAGTCACTTTTAAAATCAAAGGAACGAGATAGATTCGATTTGTTCAATACTATAGCAACCAGGCATTTTTTCTATAAAGAAAGCTTCACTTTTGTTTATGTAAATAAAATGAGCTGGGTAGTAAATCCATTATCTCACTAGTGACATATTGAACTTTATTACCTAACGCAAATGAATGACATAATTAGTCCTCATCCAAGCAGTCGTAGATAAAGTAATTTATTAGCATTAACAACAATTTTCAACTATATTGAAAATTAAGAAAAGAAAAGATAATTTTTGATATCAACAACACGTTTTCCCGAAGTTACGTAGTTTTAGCTACGCCTATCAATTAACTCTAATAAAAAATATTATACATTTTTTGCATCTTTTTGTTAACCAACTCTTTTTTTTTAACGAATCCCACCCTCTTACCCGGGCTCAGCGCACTTCAGCGCTATTCACCAGTCTAACATGCCCACCCCTGAAAGACATGCAACCCAACATACACACCACACACACCATTCATGGACACGCCGGATTTAACTTATTCATAAAAATTTCCGACGGGCAGAGGACTCGAATCTACTGCCGTTGGAAGTCTAGTTTCAAAGCCCGGGACTTTAACCACTAGACCACCCGCTGGCCCGATAACCAACTCTATAAATAGAGTTGTTATGACAATTTTTGATCCGAGGTCGTGAGCGCATTACGTACACGCGTTCGGAGAGACCATTGCAACGCCCGCTTTTTATCGGCCTCCCAAAAGTGTTAAATGTGCTTATTAGTGAAAATGTTGAAGTGGAAAATGTTGCTCAAAAAAGTACCTTTCTTGTAGGCATAACTCGTGTATCGGCCAGTAAGCCCAGAGTAAAAAAAATCACTAAATAATCGCATTTGCTTCAAATCTTACAGAATAATCAGAATAACCTTTCTATAGCTACACTCCGTATAGGCGCAAGGAAGGTAAATAGAAGGAAAAATGTTATGTAAAGCAGTGTCTGTAAGTGCAGCGTTGGCATTGGGAATGCAGTTGACTTTACAGCGTTCCAGTTAGGCAACCGATGCTGTTGAAGTTGAATGCCATTGATCTCCAACAAAGTTCTTCTTTCCTATTGAATCGGTTAATGAAAGATCTCGTTAGACGGGTTCTAAAGGTTGTGATATAGTTCAGTATACAGTTTTCGAAATACAAGAGTTTACTTGAATGCTTACCAAAGACATTTGATAGTCGAGTTCTTAAACTATCCTGTGATAACTTTGCCTCTTTGACAAATTTGATGTAAGAATTTGAATCTACTACATTCTAAACAGAAAGTACGGTTTGTTAAATCATAAATAACCATACTGGATTCAAAAACTGTGTACACAACTGCGCTAAATTGAATTACAATGTTAACTCCGTATAGATTCGGTTCTAGGTTGCTGAATGACATTGCCAATAGCAGCGCCTCTTTTCTTAGTTCGTAAATATTGACATTCATAACAAGTCACTGCCGTCTAAAGGGATTTTGGTTTCATAACTTTAGATGGAGGTCATAAACTTATGTATAACTTACGAGTTGCAGAAGTACATGAAATGTTCGTCAACTTAATCGAAGGTTAAAGTTGATAGAACATATTACATTTTGTACCGCCCGCTTTCCCCTACCGCAGTTTTCAATGCCAGTAAACAATATATTGTTTAGGAATGCTACACTTCAGCAACTATTTTAAATTAAGAGCACATTTTAAATTTATTTCTGATATTTTTATAATAAATTTAAGCTGCGTGTCCAATATGCAATGCTAAAGAAATTATTAAACGTATAGCAAGCCATTTTACTTTTGATTCCGAGTAGCAAAATTAAAATTAATTCCACTTCTTATTTTGTGCTTTTATTCAAAGATATGTGAGATGCGTTTTAAATACGAGAACTTAATACCCGATATGGGAAATTCATTTCTGATTTGTGACAATTATTTATGATATGTGAAATGTATTCCTGCTACCTATAAATAATTATTTTCTATTTTGGTTCTTTACTGACTACTTTATGAAACTCATTTGGATTTCATAAAGCAACTCCTTAAAGAAATCGAAATTTTATTTTGTTAGGTTGGTGACAACCACGTGACAACAAAACCTTCACGCGTTATAAACATAACCTTCAAATTGTAAGTTCTAAGAATTAAGATTATTTAGCGTATTTTCCGCTACTTTGCGTAGCTCGGGTGGGGTGCAAGATAATTCTTCTTCCATCTTATCTTCAAATCTTAGGTATTTTAAAAATTAAATCACTTTCAAACACAGTTTGTCTAAATTTTAATTTGACAATAGTTTGAATTGTTTGAAATTGTTTTAAATGTTACCAACAGCCACATAACCAAAACAAAATACAAAAAATTTTCCTAATCGATTATATTTTTAAATTAAAATATAAAATAAGGTAATTTTTAACTTTTTTGGGCCAAAATAGAAAAAATAGTATAAAATACACGTTTCATAAGACATTTAAGAGCACTTGTCCATTAGAAAACTCGCCGCAAGCGGCTCGTTTTCTAACTTGGACGCGTGCTCTAAAATCATGTCTTATGATACTTGTTTTTTAATATACTATTGTAAATCAGGAATACAATTTGCTAATCAGATATGAATTTAATATATCAGAAATAATATACTGTTCGCAGTCTGGATAAGAATTTTGATGAGGCAAGACAATTGTGAAAGAAGGGGATTTTCAGTCAATTAAAGTCTCTGAAAATCGCAAAGGAAGATACTGCTCGCCGTTATACCGCTTCCCTAAAAGGTTGTGAAACGCATGTACAAGGTGGGCGGTTTCGTGTGTTGCCGCCTAACTTTTAACAGTTATACTGTTTTTTCAATAATTTCGTTGCTCTAGGCGGTCTAGTCGAGGTTACAGTTGTCAAAAGGTAGTATTTTTGAAGAAACATGCGTAACAATGTTGCATTTGCTCACTGCACATGCAGTTACCACAAGTGTACTGCCATTTTTGAACTCCCCGCCTAACTTAGTCTTATTCTTATAGAAACAATGATGTAATGTATTGAGGAATAAAACCAGTGTAAGTAATAGTATATTATATACCAAGAGACTGCAGTGCTTTATTTAATCCCGAGTGTGAAAGTTTAAAACCTGAGCGTAGCGTAACGGAGCGAGGGCAATACGAAGGATTGAATGAACTCCTCAGTCCTGTGGTATATACGCTATTTTTTTCACTTTCGAATAATTTTAAATAAACATAGCCGAAATTTTAAAGCATGCTGTTAACGTAACAATCCAGCTTTTTAAAATTTCAAAATTAAAATCGTAGTTTCTGATGGCGACGAAACATACTCGGTAACTTATTTATTAATCCCTCCGGCATTAAAAATGACACTTTAGTCCTCAAAAAGAGAAATTAAATTAGTACTTTTACTTTTACTTTTAGTGCTGTTTATTTCATAAATTGATTTTTTAAGGCTGTCTTTTTAATCCCAAAATGATGTTGTGCAGACCTCATAAGAAAATTTAAAATATTTCTGATATGTTTATAAATATGGCATAATATATAATATACGGCATCATATTTTTCAAAATATGGGGTCAAACCTTGTAAGTTGTAGGAAGTTGTAGTTGCAAGTTGTAAAAAAAAGGCAAGGTAGATTGAGGAACACGTAGTGCATAAGAGATCAACACAGTACAATCCCGTGATAATAGTCAAAAGGTGGCCTTGTAGCTTTGTACCGCGTGAGCGTAGAGAGCCAAAATGAGGGAGTAGCAGTATTTGGTATTTAAATACCCTAGAATTAAAAACAGTTCTTAGTTAGATGTGCTGTAATTGTTGTGATCAGATATATAATATTAGAAACTTTGCATAAAATCAATTATCTTTCTTTCGTCAAAAATGTAGGAAAGTACAAATATAGAACTTCGAAATATAAAATAACAGAGCTGTGGAAATAACGCCATGGAAGAACCAAGAAAAAAACAGGCGAAAGAAAGATCCACGAAAAAAAACTATTGTAACTTAGGTGAACTGACCAAGCCTATTAATGCCTCAGACGTATCCCTGTTTACTAATGCGCTCTGCGACCTGCGCTAGCTTTGGAGTGCCAGTAAAATCTTAAACAATAATAATATTGCAGATACGGTAAGTAATAATATCTAAAGTATATGACAGTCCAGGTGCTTCATTTTATTTAGTTGTAGCTCATGCTATTATTCAATGCATTTTTTCAGACTCAATAGCAGCCTCAAATGATAAATGCTCACATTTTAAACTCCAAATTCTACTTACTAAAGCAAAAATTGCATTTTAAACTATATTTTCAAACAAACTTTATCTAATAACTTTGAAATAGACCGTTGAAAAATGTTACGAGTTGTGTGAAATGAGCCATAATTGAGTGACAGTTTTTTTGATGACCCTTATAATATTCGTTTAGTGAATGGTAGCAATCAAACTCTACGTTGTTAAATTGCTTCAGTACCAGCTGCTAAACCTTTTAATAGAAAAGACAGGTCAAATAGACGCCTATTTTTAAAGCATACAGTTTAATTTGCCTTTTAGTATTGCAGCTATTATTATTTTTATAATTTGCAATTTAAAGGCTGGTTATGTATAAGTAGGTAGCGGATTATGTAATTCAAAGCAAACATAATAAATATACATGACGATCACAATACCTTCCTCTAAAATAGCTACATACTTGGTATAGCGAGCTAGGAAAAAACTGACGGGTAACCGCCATGAGATTTTCGTGACATAAGTCTGCTTTCTTTCCTATTTTCTGATTCAAACTATTGCATTCTTTTTCATTGTAAAAGTCATGATGATCAGTTTTTAGCATCTGTGTATTGAACTTGCATTTTTACAAATATTCAATACAGAAAGTTTGGTCATGCACTTGTGTGGTTTGGAGAAGTTGTTTTAAGGAGGAGATAGTTCTCTAAATTTTTGTACATTTACAATTTTGAGGGGTTGGGGGTATATTTGAGGGCAGTTTAAAGATGGTTTTTTTATTAAATAGATTGACTTGCATCATTTTTACAAAATTTCGATGTATTTGAATTTGGGCGTGCACTTGAGGGTAGTTTAAACCTGTTGCTAAAAATAAAGTAAAAAATTTTACTCAGTTTAAAATAAAAGTTAGTTTTAAGGTGTTGAGAGTGCCCTTGGGAGTGCTTAAAAGAGATTGTCCCAATAAAGGTGATGATTCTCGTTATTATTAGGGATTGCTTAATTATAGGGGGTAATTCTTTTCATTTTTACACATTTCTAATTTGTGGGGGTTGGTGATGCAGTTACGGTTGCTTTAGAGTGTTACTTTGTAAAAAGAGATAATATTCTTAATTTTTAAAAATACTTTTGTGTTTGCCTTGGGTACCTTTCTTTTAGGTATATCTTATTGCTAATAAGCCTAAAGCGACAAGACAGTCACATAATCTTCCAAAATAGGAGTCTAACATACGCAACATAGCGGTGGTGGTGCTAAAATTCTAGCATATACAAGTGAAACTACTTTCAAATTTTAAACATCAATTATGCAAGTTTCTGATAGGTCTTACAACACTTTAGAGTAGTACATTTGAATGCTAGTAAAATGTTTATAGAAAGATAATTTTGTTTTCTCGCATAACATAGAAATGTTTTCCATAAAGCACATTCCGTTAAAAGCTAACGCAAAATTTTTCACTTATACAAACAAACATTCCTACGCACGCATCAGCAGAGTACATTTTCTATCTATTTATTGAAGTAGTAAAAATATCTTCAGTTGTTTTAGAACAAGACGGGCTGTTTTTTTTAACGATTAACCCTAAACTTATAGTGTATGAAAAAGATATTGAGCGGCGGTAAAGGCAAATCTACGAAGTGTAGACAAAGTCACATTATTGCATAACAAATGTTAGACGCTAGTTACCCATTCCTGTGCAGCCACCGCAACAAAATAATATTAAATTACAACATACATCAAATTGCAATGCTTAGAAAATATTACCTACCAGCAAAAGCAAAATTTAAATCAATTTTTAAGTTATGGCTTAAATCAATTTAAAGAATGCTTATTTGAGAAATGGTGTATCATGTAAAGAAAATCGTTTTGTTATTGTTCTCTCGTGTTGACAGCTTTGAGTGACTTTAAATTTATGTTTTATTTTTCATCCCATATTGAAGTAAAACACCATTTCTCCGTGCTTCCAATTTGTGGAAGAAATAACCGAGTTGTATAATATCTTTCCTATTCGCAGACAATCTTCATCCGTTGAAATCTCAAAATCAATTTTTCGCTTGACTTGGCTGGCGCAAAATTCTATTACACTGTAACGAAGTATCCTGTAACAACAATGTTTTAATAATTCGAAAGGATTTGTGTGTCGTTGGTTGCATGGCGGAAAACTGCGGATGCCGGTCATACGGTATTCAAAGTTAAGCACTGTCCGCTCTGGTCCCCACTCGGATGGGTGACCAATATAGGGGTATATCTGCAACCAACCGTGCTTCGGATGGGCACGTTAAGCCGTCGGTCCCGGTTGTCATACTAACATCTTTGGCAATCGTAAACCATTTAGTGGAACTTCTTCCCCTTTCGACGGGTAAGGCCAGCCTCCTGCCCGGCCGCGGCATACGTGCGAAGAGGGCTCACAGAACCCGCACTAGTTGCGGGTATTAAACAGGCCACTGGCCTATAACAAGAGGAAGAAGAAGAAGAAGAAAGGATTTGTATTGTTGTAATTCCAAGACGAGGCGTTCGTGGCGCTCGTAGTGGACAATTTTAACGCGAAGTGCCAGGACCATCTTAATACACCGGGCCGGCTCATGCTCGTAAAAAGTTTCTAAAGTGGAGGGGAAAGCGCCCTACGGCTGATGCCGTGTCTGGTCGTGCCAGGAACAGTCTTGTCCACTCGAAACAGTGAAATAGTAGGCACCAATAGTTCATATTACTTTTGCCTTAATTATTGCTATTGCTTATATTGTTTTTGTGTGCTATTTAAATATTAAATCCTAATGGCATACAACGACAAAATGCATCATTGTGCGTCAGATTATTTGATGAAAAAATATATCAGCTCTTAGAATGCTTCAGAGCGACTTAAAAATTAATGCTGATGGAACCATACATTTTTTAGACACAATATCTTCTTGGTGGAAAATAGTTAATTGCGACAGCCCTTACAAAGGTATTCACCTTAGAGACCCATATTGTGATCCTATAAAACAAGTAGATGACAAAAATGTTCAAATTCTAGAAAAATTTATAACGTGGTTAAAAAATTGGGACAAATTACAAGTTGAAAACGTAGAAAAGCGGCATGGTAAACTTACACAACAAACTCAAGAGGCGTTAATACATACTTGTGAAACGTTAATTTTAATATGCAAGTATTTATTAACCGAACTAAATTTTAAATATGTGAAAATTTCAAACAGACCCTCTTGAAGGAAGGTTTGGCCAATACAGACAAATGAGTGGAGGGAGTTACAACGTTTCTGTAACTGAAATATTAGAGTCCGAAAAGAAAATTAAGCTATTAAGTTTACTGAAAATTAAATCTGTTAGAAAAGGCCAATTTGAAATTAAAACGCTGATTTCTGAAATAAACGATGTGCATTTTATTGATAATGAAGATGATTATATACACGCAATTTATGAAGAATTCGACAGGCACATTGACGTCGTTGAAATTACAAAAAATGACCATATGGTTTTAATTTACATAGCAGGATATATAGCTAATAGTTTAAGATCAAAACTTACATGTAAAAATTGCATTAATTGTTTAACTATTGAAAAAATTTTGGAATACGACTGCAGCCCGGAAGCATATTCCTATATAAAAGATTTAGACAGGGGTGGTTTAAAAGTGCCAAAAGAATTTTTATTAGAAATAATAATAACAATGTTTAAAACTTTTAAAGTACTTATTAGTGAAATATACGAAGAACAATATATTGCAGCTACAAACCAAAGAGGTCTTTTATGAAAATTAAGTGTAGAGCATTTCGATTCAATTAATTTTGAAGATCTCGACAACTGTTTGTGCAACAGCAGAAAATCTGTTGTTGATAAAGTAACAATGATTTTTTCTAACATATTATTGAATAATTATACAAAAACTAAAAATGATGTTAAACGTGAGTCTAAAAAAAGAAAATTGAATACCTTTCATTTAACATAATAAAGAATTGTTATTGTCAATTAAAATTAATTGTAGTGTAGATACTATGTACTGTATCTGAACTAAATAGTGTTTAATTTTTAAGTACAGTGTTCTATTTTTTATTACTGTTTATTTCCACTTTAAATGTTTAATTTAGTAGTGATTCATTAACATTATACTGAATATATGTATCTTCGACGTACGTCTTTTTATGGAAATAAATATGAAATTCTGCATTTGTGTTATTTACTTATTAATGCAAACCCCAATAAAATAAATATTCGAAAAATGGTGACGTTTTATTGTACTTCAATATCGTAAATTAATTAAAACATATAAAACGCCCTACACACCGCATGCATTTTACGGGCGCCATCCCCTCCACAGCGCTACAGCATGAGCCGGCCCGGTGTATTAAGATGGTCCTGGAAGTGCTCGCAGAAGAACCCGGGTGGGGGAAACGGAACTCTCACAGTAACTCCTTCCAAAGCATCCCTACCACCTTCAGTGGGTATAAAACCGGTGCACTAGCTCAAAATTAAAAAAAATCATTCCTGTCCTTCTAAGAATTCAAACCCGACCTTTCTTGGAAACAAGAATCCAGCTTAACTTTCATTTAAAACAAACCGAATTGTTTTCCTGTTAAATTTATCCGACTTAGTAAATAACATTTTACTCCGAACAGTTCAACTGTTAGAAAGTTCTTGATTCAAGTCAAGACTGGACATAGAATACAAAAACCGACTGGAATTTAATTTGAACTCGAAAGTTGTTTTTGGTTTAAATTAAATTAGTTAGAACCAGTAATCAAATATTTGATTTTTATTGTGAGAAGATCTTGCATAAAAATTAAATGTTTATGTAAATTATTTCTTCTACTGGAGTTAGAAGAAATAAAAGTCGCTGGAATAAATAAATTTAATTTCAAAGCTGAGGTATTTTACAAGAATTAAAAACATTAATCCAGAATTTACCAGTTATTTAAATCCTGTACCGATTATTTAAATAAATCCCGAAAAAATTACCAGTGATCGTGCGCAAACAGGAATATCTATTAGCTGAGGATCCGGCGCAGAACCCGTTCAATGAAGTAAAATCGAGCAACCATAGTCGACTCGTCGCAGAGGAAAATTTATTTATTACGCAACATTTTTGACTGTTTAATTTTATTATACATAAAATTATTAATTTTACATTTCTCTAATCCAGTAATTTATTTTTGCATTGTAAATAGGATTGAATAAACATTATAAATAATTTGATTTGCAGTTCGATCTTATTATTTCTCCGAACTCTGGCTCTAAGCTACCTGGGAAGAGCTGGAATTTTACAACACTAGTCAGCGACAAAAGAGAAACCTCTCAGCTGCTTTGTTCTCCTATTGTCATTTAATACGTTCCCGAATTTGAATAACCAAAACCTGATGGCTGCAGTGACAGGAAGCTTGTGCACTTTAGTGAACGTAGAACTCACGGAACATATAACCTTTGTAGAACTTCGCTGCACTTTTTTCTAGCGCGCTTTTTAACTGAATCAGAGCACCCTTCCCTGCTCCCTATTTCTTAGGTTTTTTAATTTCTGGTATTTTATAATAGCGAACAATGTTTATTTGTTAAAATATCAAATTCAATGTTTCGATTTTGTCTCTTTTTGTGGGTGTCGCTGTGTGTGCGGGTGCGGGTGAGGGTACGGGTGCGGGTGGGGGTGCGAGTGCGGGTGCGGGTAGGGTGCGGGTGCGGGTGCGGGTGCGGGTGCGGGTGCGGGTGGGGGTGCGGGTGCGGGTGCGGGTGCGGGTGCGGGTGCGGGTGCGGTGCGGTGCGGGTGAGGGTAGGGTGTGATTGTGAGTGCGGGTGCGGGTGAGGGTGAGTGCGGATGAGGGTGAGGGTGCGAGTGCGGGTAGGGTGCAGGTGAGGGTGCGAGTGCGGGTGTGGGTGCGAGTGCGGGTGTGGGTGCGGGTGCGAGTGCGGGTGCGGGTGCGGGTAGGGTGCGGGTGCGGGTGCTTGTGTGGCTACGGGTGCGGGTGCTTGTGAAGCTACGGGTGCCGGTGAGAGTGTAGGTGCGGATGCGGGTGCGAGTGCGGGTGCGTGTGCCGGTGCGGGTGCGGGTGCGGGTGCGGGCGCGGGTGCGGGTGCGGGTGCGGGTGCGGGTGCGGGTGCGGGTGCGGGTGCGGGTGCGGGTGCGGGTGCGGGTGCGGGTGAGCGTGCGGGTACGGGTGCTGGTGCGGGTGCGGGTGTGGATGCGGTGCGGGTGTGGGTGCAAGTGCGGGTGCGGTACGGGTAGGGTGTGATTGTGAGTGCGGATGCGGGTGAGGGTGAGTGCGGGTGCGGGTGAGGGTGAGGGTGCGAGTGCGGGTAGGGTGCAGGTGAGGGTGCGAGTGCGGGTGTGGGTGCGAGTGCGGGTGTGGGGGCGGGTGTGGGGGCGGGTGCGAGTGCGGGTGCGGGTGGCAAGTGCGGGTAGGGTGCGGGTGCGGGTGCTTGTGTGGCTACGGGTGCCGGTGCTTGTGTGGCTACGTGTGCGGGTGAGAGTGTGGGTGCGGGTGCGGGTGCGGGTGCGAGTGCGGGTGCGGGTGCGGGTGTGGGTGCGAATGCGGGTGCGGGTGCGGGTGCGGGTGCGGATGCGGGTGCGGGTGCGAGTGCGGGTGCGGGTGCGGGTGCGGGTGCGGATGCGGGTGCGGGTGCGGGTGCGGGTGCGGGTGCGGGTGCGGGTGCGGGTACGGGTGCGGGTGCGGGTGCGAGTGCGGTTGCGGATGCGGGTGCTGGTGCGGGTACGGGTGCGCGTGCGGATGCGAATGCGCGTTCGGTTAAAGGTGCGGGTGCGGTGTGCTCTCTATGAATTTGGATAGATGGACTAGAGAGCTGTCTACACAGCTTGCTTTCTTAGAAATCTAACAGTCGGTGAAATGTACAACGTTATAATTATAAAATTCATACTTTTGTAAATACGGTAAGTATTAATATCTAGTATAGGAAAGTCCACACTTCTGCTTTTTTTAAGTTTGGGATATATGATTCCAAAGTTGGTATGAACATGTTAACTGACAATAGCAACAATCTTTTATTAAAATACGATTAATTTTTTTTTTGGTCGCTTACTTGAACTATTTAATTGGGTAATTGCCAAACAGCCGACGATCATTTACACCTAAAACTGATTTTTAGCTTTCAGCAAATGAATATTATTTGTAAAGACAAAATACCAGATATCAGAAAACCAGATACTTTCTTCAAAAAGTAAGTGGGTTGAAAAAGGTTACTCCACTTCAATACAGTTGCGCTTTAAATTGCGTTATTGTTTTCAACAGAGAAACATGGTTTACAATAACAAAATAAACCAGTTGACTCCCAACAACAACCTTCTATGGAGAAGAGGGTTTTTTTGTTTGTTTACTTGAACAATCAAAGTAATATTATTTAATAGTTCGAACCTAATAAGAAAAAAGTAAGTGAAGAATGGATTGTGACGGTTGCCTGACTTTCTTTTTTTCATCATTTTTAGATTTTTCAAAACCCAATAACTTCAAAATATTAGTCGAATCGAAAATAGCAGAGGATTTCTTTGTTCGGTTTTTGTCGTAGAATACCGTCTCACAGTTCGTGTCCGCTGTATCGGATCACCCTGTATGATAGTTCACGGTTACCAAAGAACAAGTAGCGTTACTCCATAATACAACTTATAACATACTTAGCTAACGTCATTATAATGACCATAATTATTAAGCAAATCAGTTGGTATGAATTATATAATAAGGAAAAATCTGCTCATCCAAAGTTAAATTTTAATTTTTTACCTCAAGAGGACATCCTAAAGTTTTGCTTGGTGATTTCTAGCTTGGTTAAATTGAGCTATGTTTAATTAAACTGCGGAGGTAAGTAGTAAACCAATTAGAGAGTTACAGCCAATGTTGCTTTGACGTAATTAGGTTTATTAAATACGCCGAAGATTAATAATATTAAGAAGTATAAAAATTATTGTGAAATAGATTGTTTGTCTGCGTATTGCTTAGTGGGTAGAATTCAAGGTAAAAGTCAATAGCTCTGAACATTCCATTTCACAATCATTTGACGAGCGGTGGGACTTGGGGGATTCGGTTTCATGCGATTACTTTCCACTCTCTGGCTGCAGCGTTATGGGATTAACAACTACAGTGGAAAACCGTTTTGATTTAGTGAGGAGATTCCGTTCTCTTATTGTACATAAAAACTTATTTGACTTAAACCTTGCATGTACAATTTTTTTTACAGAACCGAAACATTTTACAGAATTACAAAATTTATAAATTTGATTTATGTCTACCTGTGTATAAAGAGCATCCGTAATATTTTCTGTTTATAACAAATATTTGGTATATTTAAAAGTTATTAATGCAAGTCTGATATTGTATTTCTGGAATTTAATAAAGCAAAAAATTAATATTCATAAAGGGAGTTTGTATTTCGTCATGAAATTTTCACTTTCAATAAACGTAGTGTTTTTACGAATGTTGCTACTAAAATTATTTTCATTTCTGATTAAAGTATTACATCTATAACAAGTTTTTATAAACATAATTTCTAAATTCTTAATGCATGTGAAAGACATTGAAATTGCACTACCGTTTCCTTAGGTTACTACGCTCCTATAAATACGAGTAGAAATACTCTGTCTCTATACTGGCATCACAACAAAAAAAGCGTTTCATGGTCTGCCGGGAATACTTTAATAAAAAGAAGACCGATAAGCGCTTTTCTGCCTAAGATAATCAGCAAATGATAAATTACACGTTATAATTTGAACTACAAAAACGCAATTTAGATATTGCAAATAGCTAAAATATTACGATTGTACGATTAGACAAACTAAAGCATATCATATCATCTAAAGCTTATTTCAAATAATCAAGACTATTCTTACTAATAATTTAAATAATAAAATAAATTATATACATTTGTTAAATTAGTAAATCCGGTAAACAATATTTAATAAAAGTTGATACCTTTTCTAGAGTTATCAGCTATTAAAACAACTTTTAAAATTAGTACAAACTCTATTCGTTTTTACTCTGGTACACTGTCATCATAGGGAAGTAAAGATTTTATGAAAAATGTCGATTTAGAGGTTTTGACGGAAACACTGTGATCGTGCAGTTTTGCTGATATTTTTATTTACAAATTTTAATTGTATTATTTAAAATTTATTAAGTATTGATGTTTGATAACTTATTTACTTGCGATGATCGGTGTCGGACCTACGTTGTGTTTTACTTATTTGCTCGTGTTTGATTCACCCTGTCGCTATCGAGGTTAAAAAGGATAAGATTTTAAGCTGATTTAAACAACAGTAAACCTTTCGAAGAATTTATTTATTTATATGGTGCAAATATTGATGTGATGAGTGCGAGATATATATATAGAGTTTGCCTGTCAGTTGTATCGAGTAAAGTTGCCAATCCGAATGTTTACCCCAGTTTTACCTATACTGATACTTCTATTTGGGACTGTTCATAAATGTCGAGTATTTTGCAGTTTACGCAAGTAAAAATGTGTAATAACACGCGAACAGGGCGTCTTGCCGCAACCAATATGGAAATAGCGCCGTCACTCACTCCAATCGGCTTCCCTGCAATAGCGCCTCAATTGCTACGCCTAATTCTCCTCTGAGAGGGACAATAGCGCCGCTTTTGATACGCTTAATCAGGTACACCGACAGGAATGAGCTACTACGCCTAAGCCTATTTGATTTTGGCAAAGTGCTCTTCGTAGCCCAAAACCCACGAAGATAATATTTTATTTTAAAGTTGCAAGTCCCAGACTTGTAATATTGTAATAGAATGTTAGCATAATGCTTTCAAACTGACGTTCAGATTTCAGCGAACTGAGTGATCTTTGAGAATTCGAAGATTGATTCCTTCCTTTAGGGAACATACTCTTTATTAAAATTCATGTCCATCCTCCAAGAGGTTGGACTTGTTTCTTTTTCCAATAAAATTACAGCCCCACTCTTTTTTAATTTTTGATTGGATAGAAGTATCAATAAAATTTTGTCTCACACTCTCAAGCTTTCTTGAACACTTGTGCTAATTAAAGCTGTCAAGTTTCCCCAATTTATGTTAATTACTACAACCCAATATTTACCCTAATTCCTAAAATGCGAGAGCGTGAAATTTTAAATATTAGATTGGCCCCAATAATCCACACAACAGGCGGCAAACTACGGCAAATACGTGTTAACATGTGTTTTACAATATTTACATTTATGTACAAAAATGTGTGTAGCTGTTCTAAAACGACCACCTGCTTAAAATTAACTATTAAATCACAGCAATTTAGCTAAGTCAAGTGATCACTGTTAATTAAAGTCTGTATTTGCTGAAAGAAACATAATATTCCTGTAAATAAATCAAAGTTATTAGACAAGTGCATTACGTTTTCGGGGAGCTCCCACTTTAAAGTATAAAACAATACAATTAAATCAAAATCAGATACAAATTATTTATTCTCGGGCAGCGCACCTTTACAACACATCCGCGTACTCAAAAATTGCTGTCAAAAATACATCTGTATGTAGGTGGTTGGGTGACGTCTAATAACTCCAAAAAGGATGGTCCTATTTTAATGAGCTGCTTCGGAATGTAGAAGTATATCAAAGTTTCACGGGTAAAATAATCTTTGAAAACTCGAAAACCCGAAGCAGTAGTTTAAACACACATTTTCGCAATACTATCAAATTAAAACCTGATCTGATTGAAGGTTGTTAGGCAAGTCCAACGTTTTGCTTTTCCGATCTCTCTAGCTTTAAAATAGTAGCTGCTGAGATTTTTTTACTATTCTTGACTTTAACGCTTTATTGCTCAAAAACAAATAGACAAATTAAGGATCTGACTTACTACTCTTATTATTTTTATAATCATTGTCTTGTGTTCAAACATCCCTGCGTCGAAACGTTCATGTCACAAAACGTCCTGCCGTCACGTCGTTGCACATGAGCACCTGACGTGGTCGGAAGAAAGTCCGATGCAGATCTACTATATTGTCTATTATAGAACTGTTTGAAAGCAATATGATTAACAAGAAATGGTTTGGTAATTTTGTATTGTGTATGAAATTGAACGTACTCGTAATAAGAACTTTTTAATTTTGCTCTGATAATATTAAATTGTTGATTTATACAGAGTAGGAGTTCTTCGGAAAAATGTAAATGATGTTTTGTGAAATATAACGGAGGATGTTTACTTTAATAGTTGGTTGATAATTGTCTTAATTACAGAATAAATACAGGGCGAGTCAGCTAAAGCGCACCTCTTCTATTTTTAAAATGTTCAAAAAGAAAGTTTATCGGTAATTAAGGATTCTTGCGGCCTGCTGAATTTTTATACAATTTTATACTATTTTATTACTTATTGTAAACCAATTATAAAATTAATTATTTTTTTTAATACTTTAAACATAACAATTTTTTTCTCTCGGTACGTTTTATAGTAAAATATATACATCAACACCATGAATTAGGTAAAAAAGATTGTTATATTTAAAGTATTAAAACAAATTAATTAATTAACTAAATCGATTGATTCTAAATTTTCTTTATTGTTTGAAAGTAACATGTGAGATAAACTTTTTTATAATCCATCCATACATATATAAAAGCTCAAAGGGTTTCTTTCTCCGGTACCTCAAGCGGCTACCGCTTCACCAATTTGGACCATTTTTTTTTTAAATGAAAGGTCTCTATATCCACAGATGGAACATGAAACATTTTTATATTTTTATTCTACGTAGATTTTTTAATAATAATTATTTTAATTTATAATATATATAAAGGTCGGCTAGACGGGCGTCACTTTGGGCGCCATCTACAATAACGTCGCGTGTCATTATTGGAACTAATGCATCACGTGACTTGACATTTCGCCGGTTCTGTCAACGCTGTCTGTCAGTGCATTGTGTGCTGGGGTAACACTAGTATTCTATTAATGTTCAAAATCACAAAAATATTTGCAAAATCATTTTACTAAAAATTTTAGGTACACTCACCACTATTTGGTTGTTCTTCGTTTGGAGGCTCGCTATTTTTTCTAAACTTTGCAAGTAGGTAGATATGCTTGCACATGTTAAATTTAATTGATGAGTCTAAACATGAACAACAGTATTGATGTATACAAATTTCACAATCCTTACAGATTAATTGGCAAGTACAGTTTTTATTAATTTTTTTAAGAAAATACATTTCATGTTTACTTTTCGAGGGTACTCTCCAACCGTATTCAACTTGGATAATTAATGAGAGATCCAAATCTTACATATTTTTATGTCGAGAACGAATATCTGTTAATTTACTACTGATTTTTCCCTTGTTTGCCACAATTAGCCTATCAATTAGCTTATCTCTTTCGATGTAAAAATCACACAAACAGCACATTGACAAGCTAACTCTATACAAAACGTGCCAATATTAAACAAGGGTGTGAAAGTCATGAAAGCTCCAATAAGAAGTAGGAACTGCTGTTGCACGAACTCGCTAGACGCTAGTCACAAATACAGGCAATTGCATGTATTGCCCTCATTTGCCTATTGAAACTACATGTGAACAGTGAGTCCCCCATGCGCAGGTAGCTGCTCATTGTTTCTGTAATGTCATATTTTAACATGGCCGAGCTTCTTGCAGAAACTTGCGAGATCTCCTTGTACTTGCTATTCCAGAAACATTCGTTCAATTATGACTGATTCATACTAACTCGTGCTCCTTACGATCTTAACAAAATTTGTCTTCTTATTTTCAATTATATACAATTTTTAAACAGTAATAATAGAAAAAAAATACGGAGTCGAAGAACTCACCTACTACCAAGCGTCCAAAAGACTTTACAAAACGATTTAAGAAAGTGTTTTACCCGAACTCACGAAATCTCTGTCATGTTTATTTTATTTGCTATGATACAAATGTACTGAAATAACTCATATTGCGGTAGGAAAATCCCAGCATGCGGTGCCCCATTTCGCATGTCGTAAAAGTAGCATTTCCCTGGAGATGCTTTGAGTCATTTGTCAGATCTCGCTCTTTCTGCTGTTTATCTTCTCTCACGTGGGACTTGATTTATGTAACTTTCCACAGGTGACTTAAGGCTTGGAGTTTCTATTCAAACCCAAACTGCCATTAAAAGAAACTCACAAGATTTGGCAACATATGGGCTGTTATTATAAGGAATATTTTGTGTTTTTGTGTGCTCTACTTTTACGCTTTCTGGAACAAATCTCATTTAGGCCTAAAACCCCAAAAACTGTTTTAACGTTATAACAGGTTTACAAGGGAAAATCGAGTCGAAAAATATTATTTTCTAATAAATAACAGTTGACTGTAGTGAAACTATTTATTAATAAAAGTTTTTGTGGGAGTCTAAAGACGCTCAAAGTTTTATACCTATACCGTCAGAACGCTATAAATAAAATATTATCTTATTGCTGTTAACTTGGTCCATATTTCCAAGAAAGCACGTTCGGCACATAGACTTTTTGCAGGATAAAAATAAAAACACTTTTATATCGTATCCATTTCCTATAAAGACAAAATGTGATCTCAAATTTTCTGTTTCCGTTCAACTTGGGCTTTCGAACAAATTTTGGTTAGTAGGTGTGGATTACGTATCGATCCTAAGAGCTTTAGAAAGTTGGAACAAAGCTTACATAACTATGAGTGAAGGCTTGAGGATTTTGCACCTAAAACTTATTGATACCCTTATACTAGATGGATCGGACATAGAGCTACGGAATATTAAAAAATTCAGTTTACAAATGTCAGCAATTTTATGGTAATTACAAGTAAGTGGTTAATAATTTTCTTTTATTTACTTGATAATTGATTTAAACTTTCTATTTATTAAACGGAGTCAAATTCAAGCTATTTCTCTATTAATCAGTTTTAGCTTTGCTTCGTTCAAGTTCATATTGATTTATGAATAAAATACTTTATTTTACTTCAGCAATATTTATTTATTTGCGCTTTATATGTATTTCAACATGTTTAGATTTATTATCAAAGGCAACATTAAAACGTAAACAGTTGTTGTTGCTATAGGAACAATAAAACTTGGTGACTTAATCTTAGTTATCAGTGTTTGCAGATGATATGATTTCTCGTTCCAAAACGTCTAATAAAGGTGAATTTATAGGTCAATTTGCTCATTCATGATATTGTTTTGTGAAATTGGGACTTGTTGTCCGGCAGATATCTATTTTATTTGCGATATTCTTTGGTGTAATTAGGTGTATTTAGTAATATGAAAAATAAGAGCGTAGTCCATAGGTTGCGCTAGTATCCGTTATTTAGTGAACATAAAACGAAAAGGTTTTTGTATGAAATGTATAAAACATATTATTATTACAGAAAACTATCAGTATTGTATTCTATCAAAAACAGTCTTCCCAGAACCAGACGAAATTGTCTATAACTGTTCATAAAAATCTATTTCAGAACCTGTTCGATTCCAGAAAACATTCCACTCACTACAAATACGAGATGAGCTTGCTCTCACTCAAATCAGTCATTTCTGCCTAATAGTTTTTACTTTTTGCCTTAATTTGGAGTAAATGGTTTGCCTTTGGGATTTAACTTTAATTTGTTTTGAACATTTATACCTAAATATTTTATAATAAAATGTTTACTCTACTAGCTTTGTAACTTTAGAATACGTTTCGTTGTTTTGTTGGTTTTAATTAAAAAGTTTGTATATAAAAACTTTTGTAATAAAATGTAATTTGTTGAATAATGTGAAGTGACAATTCTTAGTTTTATTTATATTTTTAACTCATTAACTTTTTCAATTAAAATTCATTTACACTAGTTATTTTGTTATTGTAACCCATAACAATATGTCTATTTTTGCAAAGAGAGAATTAGATTATTTTAGAAATATAATAAAAATGAAATTATGTAATTAAAATAAAAAAGAAGTATTTTTGACAATGTCCAAATGTGGCACATAGATGCTAATCATTTTGTTATAAAACCGACATTTACCATGAAAAAGGTTTAGGTCCAGACTTTCAAATAGCCTTGTATGGGTGTCTCAAATTGAGTAGCATAAACAAAATGGAACCTCATAGTATATTTAGCAAATAAAAAACGCGTCATGCAATACTGCGTAAAGTGATATTCAAAAACTAATTTTTATTTTTGTTTTAACGTAAATAGTTATAAAACTATTTAACATTAAAAATTTTGCCTGTTTTTAGTTTTCTCAGAATATTTCAAAAAGTTGAAGGCGTCGGTGATATTTAACAATGACATCAGATTCTTCTCCAAATTCCGCTGAACTTTGTAAAATTAACCGACTCGATAACTCTGATAATGACAAAGACAGCAATGTTATGCCACTCAATTTGAAACACCCTGTATAATTTACAGAAACCAGACAATGTTAAAATTCGTTTCACAATTAATTTAAATGTTCAATTTTGTTAATTAAATTTAAAATCCTAAGGATTTGTACAGAGATGAAGTCATTTTAATTTAACATTAATTTTAATTTTATTAATCACATTTTATTATTATTATGTATTAAAATTATATACGAACTTATGTTCATGAATTCGTTGTTTTACCTAACTCATTTTTACAGTTAGTATAAGACGCTTTCCTAGTCTAATTTAGTACTAACTGAAGCAAATGATCTAAGATTTTATACTAACTTAAATCCGTGTTTTCAGCAACATAAGCTGAAGGCTAACATCTAAACTGATTTTAGTTTGCAAGGAGATGCAGATCTTATTAGATGGTTTTAATATTCACGAACTTTGTTTCGCTGCAAATTCGATTTGTTCAGCTTCTCACGTTCACTTGAAAACAGCATTAAAGCGCGACTATCCTTTAACTCCATTTATCTGACGATAGTTACAGAAGGGGATGACCGGACTTTCCTATACTTTAGAAATTGTCTTATCATATTTCAAATAGTATGTTTGTAATTTTGTATTAAACGATTTGCGCACGATCAGTCACTTGTAAGATCGCACATCGCACCAGTACTGCACCATTGCGCTAGTAAGCTCCGCTAGCGAATAAATCTATTAGTAGTTAGTGTATGCGTGCGGGCAATTAAACATGCCTTATTTATTGGACGAGTATTTAGAAAGCAAAAATTTCTTTCTTTTTGTTTATGAAAAAACAATTGATTTTTGATTTGTTTTAAGCAATTTAACTTAAGCACAAAAGTTTTATCGTCCCACGTTAGGGCATGAATTTCCGATTTTCAAACATTTGCAGTAGGCATCACAGAAATATTAGCGGACTACGACACAAACCAAAATGGAGCTCATCACTAGATCTTTAAGCCTAGATAGTTAAAAAAATGTGTAACCAGATTTTGAAAAATATTTTTTCGAAAATGCCAAAATTTTGAACATTTTTTATTTCACAGTATTAGTAGTTCCAAAAACACGCATATCTTGTAACATTGGGTATTAATATGCTGGTAAAAAATACAAATTAAAGCTCATTTCCAGTTCTACGATTTTTCTAAAAATGTCTTTGAAATAATTTTTCATTTCGCAGTTTTTACAGTTCCAAAAATTCTCGTAGTTTGTAGCATTCACATTATCAAATTTCATTTCTATCTGATAACTGATTGCAATTAGGCATGTTAAAACCATAATTTAAAAAGCTGTCGGGCAACCGCCGCGGGACCTTCCATGCATTTATTGAAATTTTTGAAAATTCTTAATATGTTTTGACAATTTTATGGAAATTTAGAATATTTTTAAGATTCTCCAAAAATTGCAATATTTTTATACCGGATGTTTTTTAAAAATTTAACGATTTCGAATTTCCATTTCCATAAACAACTATACTAAACTGATTTGTTTGAAAACACAGTTAAAATTAGAAAATCTCAAAAAAAGAAAAACTCTCAAAAACAAAAAAATATGAAGCATGGAATATTCTTCGGAACATTTTCAAAAAAGCTGAAGTGTCAACTTCGAGTGGACTTTCCCGTACTAGATATTAATACTTACCAAATTTGCAAAGTTTCATAATTATAACGTACATTTCAACGACTGTTAGATTTCTCAGAAAGCAACTATAGAGGCAACCCCCCATACCATCCATCCAAATTCATAGAAAGCGCCACAGTGAAATTATAGCTTTCAGAAAAAATTAAATTGTAGCCAATCTTCCGTTCTAACAGCCTAGAAAGTTTTAAAGCAGGTAGGCAGGTTTTGAATAATATTGTTTTTTAAATATTTTGAAGAAGCGCGATCGTTTACAGATTTACGAAATTAATTTTGTTTCATCGTCTACCACCCACAAAGCGCTCTCAAACAAGTTGTAGCTCACGTCGGTCGGACGACTACTTTTTGAGTAAGTGAGCGTTATACAACTCTAAGATGTCTCATACCGCATAAAAATAGTAAGAACAGAACCGCCCATCCTACAGGTAAATTAGATGCGTTCAGATTTCGGACTAAAAGTCGATATAAATGGTTTATTTAAAAAGTTATCAAAAATATACAAAGAATAAAAAATATATTTTTTAACTAGAGCTAATTGATAGGCGTGGTTGGTTTCCGTACCGTAACTCTACCCATAGAAGAAGCGACTACTGCCCGAACTGCACGAAAGCAAGGTAAGCCGCCGAAACGCTTCGGCGAATTACAAATTCCGCTTCGCATGTCGGACAAAAATGGCTATAATAGCTTTATTTGGGAAGTTATCAAAAATATGCAAAACATAAAAAATATATTTTTTAGCTAGAGCTAACTGGTGGGCGTTGTTAAAATCACGTAACTGCCAGAAAACGCGTTGTTGATATCAAAAAGTATGTTTTTTTTTGCTTAATTTTGAAAATCCTTGAAAATTCTAGCAAATCCTAATAAAGTAGTTTAAATAGTCTATCGAACTGATAAAAGTTTGTAACGATCAGCGTTTGCGTTTTTGAATAAACAATTAATCAATTTCAAATTTTTCAAAAATATCTGGAAAGCGTTAGAGTAAAATTTGGGAGATAAGTAAAAAACAAATTTGTAGTTCAATGCAAGCTTTATTGGCTCAGAAAGCTTAAACAAATCGTGTAGGCAGTTTTTGAAAACATTTTTTATTGAAAATCTTCAAAATTTTGAAGCAGCGCCATGGAGATCGTTTTTAGATTTTCAAAATTATTTTTATTTTATCGTATATAACATCTAAAGGTCTCTCAAACAAGTGGTAGCTGATTCCCATCAGACAATTCAATTACTTTTTGAGTATTTGAGCGTTAAAGTCGAGATTTTCAAAAAGCTGTAGCGGCCGCCATTTTAAAGCTAGAGAGTTCGGTAAAACAGTTTTCAATTTGCTTTAGGGTCTTCTCTTAGATTCCGTGCTCAACTTTTCAAAATTTTGTTTTGGGAAAAACGCTACCAAAAAAACATGTCTAACTTCTGTGTCCGGTTTTGGATTTTTGGAAAAGCTTAACTAGAACTACAATTTTCGACATACCTCTTAATTTAAAATTTCATCAAAATCGGTCCAGTACTTTCACCTGTAGAGGCATCACCCACACACCCACAGACAGACATTTTGTAAAAACACTTTTTTGGCTTCTTTGAGCCCTAAAACGTGTATTTCCGTTACAATCTAGAATTCGAAAATTTTCATAAAATCAATACTGCCCTATACCGGAAGCATGGGAAAGTAAAGAAAACTGCACATTCTGAAAAACAAACAAACAATTTTAAAAAGATTGGCAAAAAATTACATTTGACGTTTATTTATGGAAGATCCCTTGACGAGTTAGGCTTTTCCAAATTTTAACCAGTTCTTCACAGTTTTGGCAGTTAGAAAATCATTTCTCTCATTTCTCTCATCAGTGGGAAAATGCAGTTTTGACAATTCTAAAAGCATATAATTGAAAAATGTTGTTAGACTGTTGGTGTTGTAAATTACACCTATTAAAGCTGATTTCTCGAAAGACAATTTATCTTTGCCTTTCCAGTTATAACTTACAGCTACTTCATTCGTTAAGAGAAATTTCATAATTCGCTTAGTTAATGACTCTATCCCCGTGCCTTCAACGGCAGCTAGCCTTTGACCTAAATAAAAAGAATGTAGTGTTACTAAAAACTTAAATTTAAAAATGTTACCCTTACCATATACTCCCTTACGTGGCTGTCATTTTATCGAATTCCTGAAAATCCTCAAGGCTGTCCATAGGAAACGACGGTAAATTACTGAGAGCCACTAGCGCAGCACTGCTGCTACTTCTTTGCATTCTTAAAATCTCACTCAAAATTAATGACTGTTCTAGGCATGAGGTTACGGTCGCTATATATTTTGAAAAGCTACAATTGACTGTTATCACATCTCTATTATTTTTATTTAAAAAAAAAACCATTGTTACAAAAGATTACAGCGGAAGTGTGGTGTAATATGTCACACTCTATCATACCTTACCTATTTGTACCTAAAATAACCAAGAAATCTAAATAAACAAATATAATTATTTAATTAATATAAATGAAATAAAATATCTATTACGTCTTTTGAATTCTATTTTCCCGAGATTGCTGAAGACGGCGAGTTGTACAACCCTCAATAAAGATTAAATGTCCGCTAGTAGAAATCGATGTAATGCACACACAAATTTTGCTGTATCCTTTAAGAAAATAGATAACCATACGTCAGGAGTAATTTTTTATATACAACGTTAAAGAATAACCATTTTTTGTATCAGTTTTATTGTATAGTTGTAAGTTTTGGTTGAAATTAAACATTCGGACGCGTAAAACAAACTTTGAAATCTATGGTTATATAAACATTGTAATACAACGTAAGACATAACATTAATTCAAAAATATATTTAACGTTAAAATACAATGTTGCATTGCACATATATGCTATACTTTTCTCAGTCTAGCCAACAGCTAAAAGACAAAAATTTTCATATCAATAGACTGAAAGTAAAGGAAAGTAAAAGTGAGCAAAACACTTCGCCTGGTCTTTCCGATACTTTAAAAATTATCATATTCAAAAAGTATGTTTGTATGAACGTTTTGCATAAGAACAGTACAGTGCTGCAACAGACCGGTATGTCTTATTGTATTTAGAAACCGAATACCTACGAAGATCGTTCGAAATGTACGTAACCTAACAAAGAAAACGCAAGTTTTTGAGCAAAAAATCATTTTATTTTTAAATATAGTCTCCTGTTTGCTCAACGCACTTATTCCAACGATGCTCCAAAGCAGCAATGCCGTCTTTGTAGGTCAATGAGCCCAAGTTTTTAAGATAGCTATTTACAGCAGCGATTACCTCGGAATTGGATGAAAATCTTTTACCGTCGAGCCATTTTTTCAGGTTTGAAAATAGATAAAAATCGCTGGGAGCCAAATCTGGCGAATAGGGAAAATGAGGCACTAATTCAAATCCCAATTTATGAATTTTGGCCATGGTGATTGCAGACGTGTGTATAGGTGCGTTATCTTAATGGAAAAGCACTTTCGTTTTTGCCAAATGAGGCCGTTTCCCTTTGATTTTATCGCTCAATTGCTGCAACAAATTGGCATAATTTTCGCCATTTATTGTTTTTTCCCTTTTCCAAGGAGTAGACGAAGATATTATTCCATAAGAATCCCAAAATACAGTTGCCATAACCTTTCCTGCTAACAAAACCGTTTTTGCCTTCTTCGGTGGCGGAGAACCTTTGTGTGTTCATTGTTTGAATTGTTCCTTGTGTAATGGTGGACCCAGGTTTCATCGACGGTTATGAAACGGCGCAAAAAGGCTTTCAGATTACGGCGAAAACGTACCAAAAGGTCGCGAGAAACAATCAAACGATTCAGTTTTTGCTCCGGTGTGAGCAAACGCGGCACTAACGCGCGGGGTATTTTTTCACTTCCAATACTGTAGTTAAATTTCTGTGCACACTGCCATTTGAGAACACTATGTCTGCTATCTAGTGCACTTTTACTCGACGGTCATCCAATACGATACGGAGGACAATCAATCATATCCGGGGTAGTAGCCGTTTTCGGGCGTCCACTGCGGGGTTCGTCTTTTGTGCTCACACGACCACGCTTAAACTCGTCAACTCAGTTTTCAACAATAGAAAATGAAAAAACGGACTTCAAAAATGTCGAATCCAACTCTGCTTTGATTTCGGTTGGTGTTCAGCCTTTCAAATGAAACTACTTTATCACTGCTCGCAAATCAGTTGTCATTGTCAAACACAAACTAATTGACAGATTGCTCTATACTGTCATATTTAACCTAAGAAAAGATGGTTCTAAAAAATAGTAATGCAACTTCCGCCGAATTAGCGCCATCGCTGTGTTAGGCCACGTACATTTCAAACGAACCTCGTATTTATAAAAAATAATCGTGTTTTGGAAAATGTTTATTGGAATTAAAGAAAACTAAAACTGATGATAAATTCGGCCACTAAAATTTTGGTGGAATACCCTAAAATATAATGTTATACCCTAAAAATTGTTTCGCCTAAAGATTTAATTTGTGAATCTTATTCACTCATAAGCAATGTAGCTTAAAACAAATATATTTTGCCAGTGCGTTTTTATATTTATATAAATAAAGAGGTATGCATTTTCGACTGGTAAGAAGCGTTACAGAAAATTGCGCAGACTGGAACACGAACCGAATTTTACCTGAGCCCTATCTCCATGAACCTATTAAATTAATAAAAAATGTGCGGCCAGTTTGCGAACAATATTTTTGTCTAATTTCGAAAACTTTGAAAAATCTTTCACTTCATAGTTTTCATTTGCAGAACATTTTATTTACATAACGATGTATGCATTTGCGACTTTCAAAAGCACGAACCAAATTGTAGCCTTGCCATATTCCTAGGAACCCACTAAATTAATAAAAACAATGTGAGCAGTATTTTCTTTTTTCATTTCCAAAATTTTTACAAGATGATTGACCTCACAGTTATTTTTTGTAGAAAAATTTTATTACATAGTGAAGTTCTTTACCTAAAACAATTATAATACTAAATTTCATTCCGATCTGTTAATTCGTGTTTGGGTTGTCTTTCAGCTGAAAATAGATGTTAATTGTTTATAAAGGTTTTTAAGTATGACCGAAAAAATACAAAACAATGTACACTATTCTATATTAAATCCGTAACTGTCTCATCATAACATGTCTGGTCTGTCTGGTCTCTTGCATCTCCAGTCTCCGCAAAGTTTATCGGTAATAAATTGTTTAAATGTCCAGTTTATTGGTAGTGTTTTGGGAATACATGGTTTGCTGCTAAAGACACAAGGACGCACTGGCCTAGTTTAAAATAATCATATTTTACTCATAAAAGACTATATATAAGACTGTAAACGTGTGTTTGACGACGTTAGGGTAATGTTTACAAATAACTATACTTTACTGGTTCCACCATTTGGAGTCATAACAAACGCCCGAATGAATTAAAAGTACCTAACTAAATTCGCGACCGTTGCCTAGCGCTGTCGGCGCGTCATATTTCACTCATAAAGGACTCTATCTACCTTGTTACCAAAGATTTAACGTATGATGAAATATCGCGTAACACCAAAAACCGCTAAATGCTCTATAAGGCTGCACTGCCAGTCGAGATCTCAAGACGGGATGAAATAGCCAAAACCATTACACTAATAGCATACGATAAAAACCATAACTTCTGCTTTTGTGGGTCAATTTCGGTTTATGGTGAAAACGTCCCTGAAAAAGGGCTCACTACAACAACGTTAGGAAAACTTATCAGGGAGAATGCACCTAACAAAATCGTCTAAAAAGACTACGGTAAAAACATCCCCAGTAAAATGATTTACCGGAGAAAACAAGCACCAAACAAATTCCCTAAAAAGAAGCAGGTGTATTTTAATGCAGGTAGATCGCTGTATAATTAAGAAAGAGCTTTCCCTGAAAAAGATACGTGGTTTTTCTTTGCTGATCGATTTATATGAATATGGGCGAATTACATTTTGGAATTATATGCAAATGGAAGTATTTGTTACATCCAAAAACATTTTGAAAATAGTAAGGCACTCCTCTGGAAATAAGGAACAGTGATACATGTAACTAATCTAACTAATCTTTCCCGCTGTTTTAAAAGGATTTTTATGGGTCTAGGAAACGATTTTTTCAGGAAATGTTTATCCTATTCTTAAACAATTTTTACGGTGGTTCTTCTTTTTTATAATATTTTACGGGCTGTTTTTGGGGGCTGTCTTTTGTTTGTTTTTACGGGATTCTCTTCTCTTGAGCAGCTCTCAATGCCGAGACCGACTGAGCGTAGGAAACATTTAGAGTTACAAAAAAACGGAGAGCGTTCTGCTAGTTATATATATATTAATACCGGTCACCAAAATTTAATTTATTTATGTTATTTATAAATGTCCATTATTTACTAAGCAGATTTCATTCGTGTTTGATTTGGTAAAATAGCATATCGCACCTATTTGGATAAATCAAATACAAATTCACTGTGACATTTATGGTTTCTGTTGTTCTGTTACGTATGTAAGTTACGTTAGTCATAAAGTATTATTGTTATTATAACATTGGAATTACGAAAACTTGCAATGCAGAACATTTGAGTAAGTTTCCGTGATTATTTTTCAATTTACGAGTGCAGTATGATTAAATTATGTGACAAATAAATTAACGTGCTCTAAAATTTATTTTATTTTTAAAATTAACAATTAATCAAACGAGAAGTTTCCTTTAATTAAATTTAAATTTAAAAATATTCGTGTTAAAGTTTTCTATTGGCTGCTGGCACAGCAAATGCGGCGTAGTGATTGGTCGATACATTATATGTAAGTGAAATAAACACCAAGTAAAAGGAGATGAATAATGTGAACTGACATAATACAATAGTAAATGCACTGAAATAGAATAAGGCTTGAAACTGCAAACTGAGTGGTAATCCTTCATAGTAGTATGTAGATGCAAATTCCTTTCAATTTGTGAGACTTGTAACATGATATTTTAACATTTCTATAACTAAACAGATTTTTTATATTCATATACCTAAGCTAATGTATAAGTAAATACTTGCAAATCAACTGGGGTTGTGAACTATTAAGGTTTATCTCACTGCAACAACTAATTTCAAAATATACTAAAAATTATGTTTGATTTTTTGTAATAACAAAGTAACAAGGAATGTAAAGACGTAACAACATTCGAGGTAGGTAAATACGAGCCGAGGCTTGTGGCCTGCCGAGAATGTTAATAGTCGATACATTCCGTGTTACTTATTACATTTTTCACGCTACAGGTAGAAATTTAATCATATTTTTAAAAGTTCGTTTTCACTGCTGTCATCGGAATCATTTTTTAAAAGCTCCATTATTCTAAGTTGGCTGTGCTTGTTACCATATCAACGAACAGTTAAAATCATCATTTAAGTATTCTGTTTGAAATAAAATATTGGAATCTGTACCTTGTTGCTTTAATTATTATCCTAGGAATGTAAATGACACTATTAAGTTCCGTAGTCAAGGGCAAAAAGTAAACGAATGTTATTGGCCATTTTCATCTTTTGTAGCTATGGATGTATCGTCTATTTACCTTCCAGTTCGCTTTTGCTAAAATAAAAAAAGCGGCATAGTTGGGCATATTCTTGCTATGATCTGCTGGAAAGGAAAATTCATTGTTAAAGTTTTTTACAACAGTAAAGTAAATGTACCAAGTATGCTGTATGCATAATTTTCCAACTTTCTAAGCACCAGGCTTCTAAGTAGTATCGAAACGCGTTCGTTCAAGTATGAAATGCACGTCGGAACTTTTAGTGAAGAGTACATTTAGTCTGATTTTTATGGTGATTTCAAAAGTTTACAATGAGAATTATACAAAGTTTTGTAAAGAGCTGCTACGTGACACTTTACGTAGATGCTTCAGGAATATAGGGCTAAAACAGTTTGTACCAGTAGATCGAAAAATCGTAATAGAATTCCAATTTTATAGCTTACAAGTTTTAATTTGACGTCGTGATAGAAATAATTACATTGTCTGAGTACGAAAAAACCAGTTATATACAGGGTGTCGTAGCGAAATTGCTCAAATTAAGATATTGATGCATTTATGAATCATATACCTAGGTCTTTATTCGCATTGTCCTCTAGGTCGTTGGTAGTATTGGCTACCGTACGTCTTGACTGGCCTGATCCTTAAAATAATGATTTCACTATGCATACTGACAACCATTAAATCGTTTTGTGCAAATACATCAAAGTTCCGTAGGTCTCGGCCTACTAGACTAACATAATAAAGGCTTATTTTACGGCTGAATCGTAAAAATTGGGAAAAATTCAGTAAGGATCATATTGTAAACATCATACAGCATCGTTTAAGCCAAAAAAGTCGTATTATTCCATTTAAAAATAAACAGTTGAAAATCGCTATTTTGATATTTGACGTCCAATCAAAAAACTGACTGCGTCAGGTTGTAGAGCACCCTTCGAAACATATACACACCAAAAAATTTTAATATATTCCTAATAATAAACTCACTAAAAAAAAAGGCGTATAGCTTGACTCCGCCTGTATATTATTTCATTAAAAAAATATAAACTCTGTTACCTAATTTTACGGAAAATTAAAAGTTATTTATGTCGTCCCCCTACTTTAATATTTTAACTTAGTAAAATTGACTTTATTTTAAGTAATAGAGAAATTCAACTAAGGAAAATTATACATGTTCGTACACTTACATCAGCAAATACAAGCACAGATCGTGGCCTCATCCTATGCAAAATGAATCTTAAAATAAGAACAAATAGAGTCATAACAACATGTAGAGTAAAGCTCAACATTGAAAAAATAACAATACCAGGTACCCAGTATCTCTACAAACTAAGATTAAAGAAAAACTTATCACAGAACAAATTACGCCAGAAAATATAGCAGACGAAACCTGGACAAAAATAAAAAGTAGCTTCTTGACGGCAGCAAACGAGACACTAGGAACCAGAAAAACTTTTAATAATCAGACTAACCGAAAGACCCCATGGTATGATGATAGTGTTAAGAAACTGGCAGCAGAAAATAAAAAAGACATTCTTAGCATACAAATCCGACCCAACTCTCAATGAGTATTCTAAATATGCTATAGTAATGATTAGAAAACTAAAAAAATTAAGGAAAACTGATGAGAAAAATACACTAAGAACCTGGAGTACAACATATCTAAAACACAACGTAGTATTTGGAAAATGCTGAGAAACCAAAAAAAGAAATGAACGAGTATACAGCTCCCAATAATATAGACGATAATAGATGGTACGAAAGTTTAAAGAATCTATATTCAACACCCTTACAACCTACCAATGACCTGATTAAGTATTGTGGAGACATAGTAGAAACTATATACTAGATCTATTTAATAAGTTATGAAAGAAAAAAAGTTCCTGAAGATTGGAAAAATAGATTAACAATACTTATACACGAGAAGGGAGAAAATAACAATGTAGACAACTACCGAGGAATCACTTTGATGAATGCAGTTACTAAAATGTTCAAGTCAATAATAAAAACTGAACTACTAGAAAAAATAAATACTGCAGAGGAACAGCGGGGTTTTAGAAAAACAGGAGCACTATTGATGCAATATATATACTGCGCCAACTAGTAGAAAAGGCGATAATATATGACCACCCGTTGTTCTTATGCTTTGTGGACTTTAAAAAAGCATTTGGCCGGGTTTAGAAAGAAGATGTCTTAAATATCCTGAACGAAAATAATATCTAGCACAGAGTTATAGAAAGAATATATGGTATCAACACGGATAGCACCACAAGAGTGATAACATCTAGTGGAACAACGGAGCCTATAATCATAAAAAAATGAATAAGGCAGGGAGATTCTCCCAGACCCTTCTTTTTTAATATAATAAAGAACAACTTAATAAAGACAGTAAGACACAAAAAAAGCTACAAGATGGATAGAAACAACATAAATATTATATGTTTTATTGACGATGCAGTTTTGTTAGCAAACAACGAAAACGACCTCTAACGGATACTGCATCAATGTAAAGCGACGGGAAAAAATACAACATGGAAATATCAGTTGAAAAAACCAAAGCCAATACCAAAAACCAAAGGTAATAAGTAACAATCCAATTAGATGCAAATTGGAAATAGACGGTGACATGGTGGAATAGGTCATGTCCTTTAAATACCTAGGCGCAGAAATAACAAGCAGCAAAGACCTATATAAAGAAGTCCAACAACAAGCAACAAAAGCAACAAAAATAGCAGGATATCTGAGAAGCACTATATGGCGAAATAAGTATATGCGTCAGGACTGCAAAAACAGAATATATAAAGCGACGGTACGCCCAATCTTAACATACGCAGCTGAAATCAGAGCGGGGACAGCTAAAACGAAGCAGACAGTCGGAACAGTAGAAATGAAAGTCCTAAGAGCCATCTCAGGGATGACATCAAAAGGAACTGTATTCAAGACGTAGTGGTGAAATAGACCAAGACCAAAAGAAATGAATGGGGGTGGCCATGTGGAGAGAATGGGAGAATACCGACTTCCTCGCGTTTGTAAAACTAGACGACCATCAGGAAAGAGACCACCAGGACGACCCCCTAAGAGATGGGACCAAGGTTGGCAATCATCGGGTACACAAAAATAATCGGATGTAAAAATATGTTCTGGAAGGGTTGGTTAATGACGACTTACAGTGCCAAAGCAATCAATGATATGATTTGGATATGTTCGCAAAAGTAGCTGCTTTAAGCCAAGTTCTAAAATTGCCATTTTGTTTCAATCATACGGGAAGGTTCCCAGTCTCAAATGGGTTATTAAAATATATAAACTGGAAAAAGCAGTAGTAGTATTTCTTGCATTTTCTTTTAGCGTGCGCTGCTGGAACATAACGCTCGAATTATAGTAAATGTTTTAAATTTCAACGCATTGTCTTGTAATAGTATAACTAAAGATGTAACCTCTCACTCTTGGTGTAAATTGGGTTTTCTATGCCAGGTGGTTTAGAGCCAGAGTTCGTTTAAGAAATAATACTAATAAAATAAACTATAATTACAAATTTATATTTATTTCTACCAAATTAACTTATATAATTATATATTTAATATTTCAAATAGTAAAAATTTGCAAATCGAATATGTCGATAATTGAAACGCCGTATAGCACCACCGCCTCTTGCAATGTTGATTATTATCTCTAAAAACACCGCAAGAAACATCAACAGTAGCATTACACCATGTACGCAATAAAAACAAATTAATAATAAAAGCACTGTCATCCATTTAGCGTAATTTATTTAATGTTGCCTACTGTCTTATAAACTAATAACTGGCAGCACTACAAGTGGTGTGGCTATGGGTTGGTGGTTAATAGCAAATTTTCGTTTTTATTTAAACGATAGTTTCGAAAAATCGAAAATAAATATTTCCACTGTAAAGGATTATTGGCGCGACGGCCAAGGACCCTCACTTAGATTAGTGGCGTGAACAAAGATACCTTCTGCGGGATCGGCGGTGTAATGGTCACTTCGATGATTTCAACATGGTACGTCCACCTCTCTTCAGAGAGGTTCAAGGTTTACCCTAATTGGGACCATTGAGAACTGAGAGTGATTTCACGAGGTGAGATGTTGCTAGCCTTTAGTATACCTAACACCTTAGCGACAGCGCGTCCTCTGTAACAGGATCCCCGCTCCCTGGCCGTGGCTATAAAGTTGCCTGCGTCCCAGTCACTACGTCGAGGTGACTCCTGGGGGTTATAAATTTGCCTAGACGATATACTGGGTGGTTAGAGGCCGATGATTTAGGTAGGTGATGGTGAGCTTCAGGAAGAAGTGGCACGGCTGCTGGCATTAGGAAATTTGGCCCTAGGGGTGAGATGCATTTTGCTTGCTTACGCCCATTATCAAAGGGTCGACCCAGGGAGTTCGCGCTTATGTACCCCGACCGCGACGCTGTTAAGGTACCGGTCATATCAGACCGGTTACCGACTAACCTGAGCGGTGCGTAATTGCGAGTAGCCTAATCTGGTAGAAGTAGCACTGCTTTCGGCACGTGCTTGCTCCGAAAAGTCCAACCAGTGACTTTTTTGACTGGTACCACGGGGACCAAATCCGAGCCCGCGGGGGTATAGCAGCCCCCGTCTTGGTCACGGTGTGGACTCGTGGTGGCAGTGGTAAGACTATGCACGCTAGGGCCGTCTTGGTGCGGTTTAACAGGTAAGCTGCGTTTTCAGCTCGGGCACTGATCTGAAGAGTCAGTAGAGATTTAGGTAGTCTCCCTCGACTAGTGGAGACTTAGGGCTCGCAACCTGATGTCAACACTGGTAGCTTGTTCTCGTTGAACCGTTGCGTTGTTAACTTGAGCAAGCTCACTAAATGAGCGTATCTCAATCCGGCTCGAGAAACGTGGCGGATAAAACTCACTGTAGGTGCCCCCACGTTAAACTAAAGAGGTAGGCCATAATGCCCGCCTCACATTAAGTTGTAAAGAATTATTAATTATGAATTATTAACTGATATTTACACGACTGGCGGAAGTAATGGCCACGGAAAAAATGTCAAGGAAAAAAATGCCGCAGAAAAAAGTTTTTCGGTAATAAAAGTGCCGCCGGAACAAAGTGCTACAGGAAATGGTGGTTTTCTTGCAGAAAAAGCATTGTTAGTAAATTTTAAGTTCTAATTCCAAATGTTTGTGTAATATATAAATAATTGTTTTATTTGAAATAATGATTTGCTGTATCAACTATATTCTTTTTGGGTTAGGTTATTGTCTTGCAAAAATAAAATACGTACAGAGTTTACAGGAAGATATTTTTGTAAATTGTAAATAAAATCTTACGCTAGTTCTAGTATATTATTCCGCGATTAACTAATACCATCCATAAAACTAGATTACTCTTTCAAACAATAAGCATCAAACTTGGTATAAAGGTTTTTTTTTAATAAAAAATATTTAAACCAACATTTCCAAACCACGCTTCAGTTCACTTGCAACCACTAAGTTGTAAAAATTAAAAAAAAAAATACGAGGAAAACCATTCCAACTATTAAAGCAACGTCTCCAAACCACTATCAAATCCTTTCTATTCTATAAAAATTAAAACTTTTTTAGTGCTGTCGGGCGGCAGGGGATCATGGAGAACTGGGTTTGTGATTTTACCATATAAAGTGTTACTAGCTTTTAGTATGGGTACCTAACACTCGAGCGGCAGCGCTTTCTTTGTAACGGGATCTCCACTCCCTCTCCGTGGCTCTAAATTTGCCTGCGTCCCAGCCACCAACCACTTCAAGGTAACCTTACGAGTTATAAATTTGACCAGGTGATAAACTGGGAGCTTGGAGGCCGATGATATAGGCAGGTAAAGATGAGCTCCAAGAACAAGGGCCGCGGCTGCTGGTTTTAGGAACTTGTACCTTAGGGGTGAGGTGCACTTTGTCTGTTCACGCCCACTGTCAAAGTATCGACCCCAAGAGTTCGTGCATTTGCACACCCGACGTTATTGAGGTACCAGCTACTAAGATCAGACCGGTTACAGACCAATGCTGGCAGTACGTTGTCGACCATGACCTGTATTCTCGACTCGTTGCTTCAACATTTCGTATACGTATCTGGCGTTATTGCTTGTAATTTTATATAGGATGACGTTATATATGTACACAAAAAATTTGACGCATTAGTCGAGAATAGTCCCCCAGTACTGGGTACTGCAAGTAACCCAACTGGTATGGGCAGCTTCGGCTGTTTCGAAAACTCCAACCAGTGACTTTATTGACTGGTACCACGAGGACCAAATCCAAGCCCGCAGGAGAACATCAGCCCCCATCTTGGTCAGTGGCAGGTCTATGCAGACTAACGCCATCGTGGTGCTGTTCGACAGATAATCTGCGTTTTAGATCGGCCACTGATCTGAAGAATCACAAGATATTTAAGTAATATCCCTTATCAGTGGGGACTTAAAACTCGCAGCTTGATGTCATGACTAAGAGCATGTTCTTGTTGAACCGTTGTTAACTTGGACAGCTTCAGCTCTAAGCGAAACGTTGCCGATTAAAGCTTACGCTAGGTGCCGCCACGTTAAATTAAAGAAGTTGGCTGTAATGGCCGCCTTGCGGTGACTCTGCCGCGGGCGCCAAAACGATATAAGACGACATTGTTTTTTTTACCTCCTCGCAATACTAAGTATAGCTATAGAGAAACGTATTGTGACCATCATAAAGGATTTGGAGTAATTGCGATCATTCAGTAAAGTTTTTTTTCATGTGGGCTTATTGGTCGATATACGGGTTATGCCTAAAGAAAAGGTATCTTTATAGCAAACTATGTCAACCTAAGTATTTTGACTAATAAGCAGGTCAATGTGTGTTTGTCCGTTAATCTGTCCGTTCGTCCGTCCCTCCGTCCGTTTGTCCGTCCATCCATACGTCAGTCTATCTATTTGTCTTTTCGTCTGTCCGTCTGGTCATCTAGCTTTCTGGCCGTCTTGCAGTCTGGCCGTCTGGCGCATAAAATAGCGATAGAAAATAGAAATACTTTTAAAAATATGATAAAAAACAATTTCTAAAGTATAGAAAAGTCTAGGAGAAATGCTTTGATAAGTTCTTCTGATTTGGCGACAATTATTTTTGAAAAATACGAGGATATTTTTAAGTAACTAGATGTAATTTTCTGCAGCTATGCAGTTACTGCAAGATATGTAAAGCTTGCAAAAACCTGCACATAGCCAACATATTCTCATTTAACCGAACTTTTAGTAACGAGCTCAGTGTCTGGACCTCGTTTCTCGTAACCATTTCGGCGGCTAAACTTTGACGTGAGTTTTTTAAATGTGAAAAATCTATACAGTAAACTTTCAAATTTTGCATTACCCTGTATATGATTAAACTTAAACTTTAATTAATGATTTCTGCGAATGTAAATAAAAATTTTAAAAACTGCATGCAAATTTTCTTAAAATGAATACATCGAAAAATTTTTCACTATTTAAAATAAATAATTGAATTTTTATTACTTAAGATTCCCTTTTGTCAAATAATCTCTAAATCATGTTCCTTACAAAAATGTAAAATCTATTAATTTTTCTTTAATTATTCAATTTTTACAGTTATTCATACAATCAAGATTAAATTGTATTTCAGCAAAAAAAGAAACATGTTTATTCTTTATTTTGTAGATAATAAGTTTTTAGGTATTTTGTGTTTACTTATTTTGTAATTTACTTTTTTATGTACTTATCGGTTATTAGGATACAATAAAATAAATTGTCAACTCATATAGCTACTAACCCGCAATAAACAGCAAGGATCTCAAAATACGTGGTCTGTCATACTTATCTTGGCATTTATCAAGCAAGGTAAAAACATACTCATTAATTTCCATTTAGTACGTTGTGCCGGCAAGGCAAACATTATAATTCGCTTGTGATATTTTGCAGTCTTTTAATTGTTTTGCATTTTAGGTCTCATTTTGTGTAAAATTCTGCCTACCGCAACCCACAATTTTCTAATTATAATTGAGTAATTGAGTGTTTCATCTCTAACATTCATGTTGTTAACAACTGCATTTATTACCAAAGCAAAAGTTAATACGTTGATGATGCTCTATTTTACGTTCACACTCGGTACGTTTTCATTATAGCTCGCATTAGTCATCAAAACGACAAAACAGATTACATTCTCGGCAATACATCAAAGAAATATTAATCCAAGCTAGAGGCAATTATAAAGCATGCATATAAAACATGTGCATAATTGGCAAAGGTTTGGAGACTCTAGTTGATTTGTATATACAGGGTGATCATTTTTTAACGGTCGCCATTGAGATCTGGCTTATTAGAAGAGATACAGGAATGATTCAAATGGGACAAACTTGTGAAATATTACGTTTATAGGTAATGTGAAATAAAATTTGAGGTATCTTAGTTTCTGAGAAATTTAAAGAAAATGAAATTTAGAATTATTTGTAGTTTAGTGCACATGGATCTTTTTTGTTGCCTGAATCTAATTATTTTATCAGATATGCTGCAACTGCTACAGTTGCGTTGGTGATTTTCGACTGTCAACATTTTTTTCTTAAGGGCGACATTTTAAATTTATTTCTATTTAAATACAGTTTTTATTATGACTCCAACGATGTATCACACTCTGCATTTTATTTAAATTTTGAGCATTTAATTTCGTAATCAGCCTTTACTTCGCACTGTGGGGGTTCGGCACTCTTCTCTGCCACGTACAACTGTCCTTACCGTTGAGGTGGAGTACGGGAGACCTACATTTTAACGTCAAAACCGAACGACTAGATACCAGAACAAATCATTTGAGTGGTCACTATAATAAATAAAAAATAAAATACAAAGTGCAGACAAGAAAACTAAATCTATTTGGAAAATTGTTAATTATATTACAGAAAAAACAAAACATTCTAACAATCACAAAACTATTAATGTAACAAAACCTTCTGGAGAGATTACCCTGGAACTGCTTGAAAATAATCGCATTCGAAATTCTCATTTTGTATCCATTGCCAACACTCTCAGAAGCAATTTAGATCAGAATGTTGGTACTGATATCTAGCACCGCAATAAAGAAATACTGAATAAGTCAATTTTCTTATCTCCTACCGATAACTTAGAAACCATTTACAAACTACAAAGTAAATTCTCATCTGGAGTCGATGGTATTCCAATTACTTTACCCAAAGCTGCTGATACTGATTTAATTGGTCCGTTAGTTCACTTAATTAATAAATCCCTTTCGACTTTTGTTCTTCCTAGTTGCTTAAAAATTCCCATAGTAAAACCCCTTTTAAATGAGGAGATGCTAACGATACGAGCAATTTTCGCGCAATTTCAATTTTGTCTGTTTTCTCAAAAATTTCAAAAATTTTAGTAAAAACAAGAATGCTTACTTTCATACAAAAGAATAATACTCACAATTTGGCTTCCGTGATGACAAAAGTATTAACGACGCAATAATAATTTGTTACGTAATGTTTATGAATCAATTAATCACGGTAAAATCACAGTTGCTGTTTTTTGCGACATATCAAAAGCTTTTGATTGTGTCGATCATGTAACACTTTTAAATATCTTAGATCTTTATAGGTTTAGGGGATCTACTAAAATCTAGCTTGAAACTTACGAAGTTTAGCACCATGATTCCCAAGTTCATTTCTAACACCCTGTTTATTCAGAACGGTGTTGCTCAAGGATTTGTGCTAAGACTTTTATTGTTTTAACATATATCAGCGCATTTTTTAGGTACTTTCAGATGCTAGATTTACACTATTTGCAGACAATACAAGCATTATCCGGTCGGGTAATTCCATTAATAATTTATCTAAACGAATTTGTAAAAATCTCTCAAAACTAAACCATTGTTGATTAAACTACAAATGTTGACTGCTCAATCTCTTTATATTCTAGAAGTCGCGTCATTAATTTTACAAAATAGCAATATTTTCACAACTTGTTCAAAAACTCATGATCACCACACGAGAAATCAGGAAAACATGCACATACCTTAAGCTATACATTCTTTGTACAAAAAGTTCGTTAATTACACCAATTTAATCTTCTTTAATAACTTAACAATTTACATAATAAACAAGAACTAGTGATACCCCAGCGCACAATGCACTGCCAGACTGAGCGTTGACTGAGCCAGCTAAATGATAAGTCACGTGATGCATTAGTTCCATGAGGAGACGCGGCGTTGGTGTAGATGTCGACTCAAGTAAAGCGCGTTTAGCAGACTTTCATATATAAATTAAAACACAATTATTTTTGAAAAATCGACGTAGAATAAAAATATAAAAGTGTTTCATGTTCCATCTGAGGATAGAGACCTTTCATTGAAATAAAAATGGTCCAAATTGGTGAAGCGGTAGCCGCTTGAGCAACCGGAGAAAAATACCATTTGAGCTTTTATATATGTATGGATAACTATAGACAGTTTAAATCGGCATTAAGAAATTATTTAACAAAATTGTGCATACTTTTCCCTTGAAGAATTTCTTAATTCGTGATATTTATTTCTGATTAAAGTTAATGTTATTTGTAGGCATTGACACCATACTTTATATCTCATATGTAATCTGTAGTTTAAAGTTTAAGTGCACATCTGTGCCTTTTCTACAAAAACTATGTTTTTTATCACAATAAAAATTGCATAATGGAAAATTATGGATGTCAACGAAGAAATCCACTTAATAATTCCTTTTATTTATTTGGAAAATACTCGGTGAGACGGTTAGTGACTTTGGTGTATTGTGAAGTGGTACACCATCTTGCAGCTACCTTGATTATCTAAACAGAGCTAATGACAAGTTTTTAATATATTGCATGGCATGGCCTTTCCACGGCACATTTATAAATGTCGTAACTAAAATCCCAATTTTTGTAAAAAGTATAACATTTTTGAAATTTGTAAAATGTTATTTAACATTAAGCAACACCAGGGACCAAACAAAAAATCTGTGAACCAAAAACTAGATGAGAAAGGTAAAATGGGCTTCTCTTGCTAAATATCGTTGCACTTAAAAATTCTGTAATCGTTATCCAGATCAAATTTAATATTCATACCCGACAAAGCTTAATAAACTTAAGTAAAAAAGATAATGCATAGCAATCTTATAATACCAATTTAACCAATAAGAAATGAATAACTGTTTTTTCTGGAACTTTACAATAAACTTTAAAAATTGCAACAGTAATGGCTTTAGAAAACGCATTTCAGAAAAAAAAGTTTAAGTGTAACTCTACATATGAGTGACCACGAAGTTAAAAAAAATTCCCGAAGTTTTAGTATAGGGTCATTCCAAAACACGTTGGTATAGACATTATAACGCATTAAGAAACACAATCGAAGCAAGCTATATGAATTTTACACTCTTGAGGGCATAGTTTACCTTCTAGAGGTATTCTAAGATTAAGAAATAATATAGTTTAACAAAAATAAAATGAAGACTACTGAAATTGATAAAGAACCCGAATTTTCTTTCACTAAATGGCACTGTGAATAGTAGCAAGTTTTCTTGTCGTCCTAATTTTAAATGTTTAAACTTTGTTCTTCTAATAGTTCAGTAGCCAGGTACTTTTCAGTTAAAAAAGTAACAAAAGTTTCAAAACATTTGTGGTAATTGTAGATTTTGATGTCCCTCAAAGCAGTGGCGGCGCGTGGTGTGGCGTACTGGGGGGTCATTTTGAAATATTTTTTGATAAAAATGTACTTACCCAGCCAAATTTTAGGTAGACTTATATTTCAAGTCGATCCTTCGCTCCTTCGCGTTGGAAAATGATCTATCACTAGTTCATTAAAATTGTCAATGTTATTAATTAACGATTTTTCGATGCTTAACATAGCTAACGCACTTAACCTTTCTTGCCCTATCGTGTTACGCAAAAATGTTTTTTTTTAAGTAGAGAAGCAACGCTCGCTTTCCACCGTTGTCATCGGCACAGTACACAAAATTTTAATAAGTTTTACACTCTCGGTAAAAGTCTGACAAAGATTATTGTTTACAAATAATTGTAGTATTGCAACAGCACCAGCACTTTCATAAAAATCCTCATGATCGTATAGCACTTCTAGTTCGGTTTTTAATTTTAAATCGTTTATAACGGGGTAACTAGTCTTGACTAATTGAAAAACATTTTGTGGAAAACATTTTTTGTACTCCTCAAATTTATTTGCTTAAATTAACTGCGAAACAACTAAATGATTAGAAAATATAAATCTATGTTCAACCTCCGATACAATTATGTCGCAAATTCCTACTGCAATTGGAAGTTTTGAATTTTCATTTATTTTATTTCTTTTTCTGCATGAAGATGAAGCAGCTGGCACGAAATTATTAAGAATGTAATGCCTAACTTTTTCTATATTACTCCACAACATTTTATGCAATCTATAATTTTATTTTTTTACTTCCATCTTTAAAATGCCATTTATCGCATATGTTTCCATGACGCTAAGTGATCTTTTAAATGCACCTCGACAAGCTATGACTTTGTGCGCTTCAGTCACTGGCTGAAGAAGCTGTGACTTTGTGCGCTTTAGCCACGGGTTAAAGTTAGCTTTAGGTTTTTTAATCGCAAAAATCAATTGAAACTAAAAATCAAGTTAGTTGTCACTTGTCATCAATCTGTCAAAATAATTAAGATAATAAAATAATTTCCAAAATTTAGTGCTTTTGTGATGGTCGTAGAGAAAGTATAGTATGCAATTCGCTTTATAAACTTCTCTAGACACTCGTTTTAATAAACACTCGCTCCGCTATGCTCCGCTCGTGCCTAATAAAACTCGTGACTAAAATGCTGTTTATAGAACTTGTTGCATAGTATACTATTATAATATACCTATTTTTATCAACATTTTCATTAAAATTTTTAATATATTTTCGATAAGCACTGTCTAGTTGCAATCTCATATCCACATTACCAAGTGTGGCAAAATTCATAGAAATTTTCATATGATTTTCTGATAAAAAATGTTTTTGTATTTTAATTTTTAAATGTTTTAAGTCAACCACGCCGTTTTTACACCACATTGCGTCATCGCAGAATAACAACCACGGGAAACAGAAGAAAGCGTTTCTTATATCACATCCACAAATCCACAAATTGACTCATTAAAATACCTGCTAGCATCCTTATTTCTATACAATGTTATTTGTTTAATAATTAGGGTTAGTTGTGGACGACCGTTTTCTTTTAACTTTAAACGTTCTTCAAACTTCAAACCACCTTGAGCTTTAAGTTCCATTATTTTTTGCACAGACATTTTATAGCACTAAATGAAGATTTACCACATAATTATGATTTACTACACAAGAACATGTCACAGACAAAACCGATCTAACCGAAAATTCCCCGATTATTTCTACACAAAGAAAGTTTGTTACTAACCTTGTGTCATACCAACATGAAACGAACGTGTGAAGAAATACACCAACTACACGTAATTATCCTGCGCTGTTCTACTCACTTAATCATAAACTGGGGTCATCAACCCTGAAGTCTCTAATGCGCACCAGCTTCTTTCCTTTTTTAGCTTATGTAATGTGAATTTTACCGCAATGATATTTCTATTTCACTCTTATTCATATAAAGGCCTTTTAAGCCGGCGGCTTTATTCGGTGGCGCATAGCTGCATTGTGGACAAACAGTTATATGACCCTCGCATAGATTCGCTTAACGCGCGCGCGATACAAACATTCAAACGTTTTCGGATCCTGTGGCAACTTTTTAATAAACGTTCTCGCATTGAAATCTGAAATTCTGAAAAAAAAAGCTGTTTTTGGGCGCGTATCAAAATCTATAAGTTTTAAAACTTCCTGACTTTTTTGAATAAAACCCCCTTTTTTCCATGTGGCTACTGGGCTAAAATTAGAGTTTATAAATTTGATTCAGAATATTACTTTAAACAAACTGGATTTTGGTTGTTTATAAAACGTGCGTTCGTTTCCCTATATCTCCGGAACCCTTTGATCGATTTTTACAAGATTTAGTATTATGCAAGTTTTTATAAATGCAGGTGAGGTTTTCAACGGGAACCGAAAATTACGCATGTTTTTTGGTACACGGTTTTTTAAAAAAGCTGTTTTAAAATTTTAAAAACATATCATAGTAAATCTAAAGGCAAATCAATTGTTGTTTCTCCCGTATAATGTTTCTTCAAAACTAAGGCTGCTACGGTTTTTTAAAGGTTTTGACTTCAGTGACCGATTACTGAATATCAAAATTTCCAAACAATACAAATAGTTATATTATTTGAGAGTTCTTAATCAGTGTGTAATTAAGTGATGTAAAAATATTTTTGTAAGTATGAAAATTGTAAAAATGTTAGTTTCTCAAAAGTTTGGACGTTTTCAAAATATTATTCCTCAAAAACTGACCACACAATTATTTTAAACATTGTGAGCCAATTAAGCTTGCAGTGATCTACAAATTTTACACTTTTCACCAATCTCTCAAATTTTACTCTGACGCTCTCCAGGAATTATTTCAAAATTTGAAACTGATTAATTATTTATGCAAAAAAAACGCTAGTTGTAAACTTTAAACATTTCAATAGTCCAGAATATTCCAGAAGTTACGTGATTTTACCTTCGTCTATCACATAACTCTAGTTAAAAAATAATTTTTCATTTTTTGCATGTTTTTGATTACTTTTTAAATACCGCTTTTTTTTATTACTGAAGTTTAAGAAGTCTCTCCCAAGATTACCACATTTAGTACAAAATTTAAAATGCATTGTGTGTTGTAACTGTTTGGTAGATTGTGTTTAATCAACCTGAAACCGATAACAGCGATAACTATTATCGGCAATCAGTGTTTATCATCTCCAGACCAGGGAAAACAACTTACGTAACGTTTCCGCTGTTGATATGAAGGTACTTCTCCATTATCTTTTGGGTCACTTTGTATTGTATTTTATTAGTGACAGTAATGATGGAAAACTGTTATTTATAACCGCAAAATAATTTAATCATGATTTGCATTTAAAGTTAAGTATTGAAAATATTTTTAAATTGCTATTTTTATTTCTAAATTAATGTAGGTATACATTTCTTGACTCAAAAATAATTTTTGCGTAAAATATTTGGATTTTTAAAAATTTATTTAAAGAGTGCTATCATACGTAGAGTTTTATTCTAATCCCAAAAATGTCAAAATATATCCAGTTTGCTTCGTTTAAAATCAGAAATCTGGAATCATATCCCGTGTATGATGTACGGACCCGCCGCCGATTCGGCGCGGCCGTCTAGCCGCAGGCAAGTTTGGGCGCAGGAACATTTTAGCGCAATCGTAAATTTTTGGTATTTAGTTTATAGAGAATTTGGTGAACTATCCGTTTTGATTACTAAATCCAATAGATAAAAAGACTGACTCGTTAAAAGAGTAGGTGAAGGTGTTTCTCTATAGGAAATGCACATGGGTTATGACGTACTATTAGGAATTCAGCGCTTATTTTCATTTTCTACTTAAATATCAGCAGTTTTGTCTGTATCAGTGCAATTGTTTCATTTTGTGTTTATTGCATATTACTTCAATTTTTATTAATAACAATATAATTTTATTATGTTTAAATTTTTAAATTTGCTAATTATTTATGTAAAAATTATTTATCTTGTGTTAAATGTTAAAAAGCAATTGAGTGCTTATTATAACATTAAATTATTAAAGAAAAAACACAATTAAACAATTTTCTTCATAATTACAATCTACAATTGAGTATTAATAATTAGTGAAATTTCAAGCATAACAACGTTTTTGCGCCAAAACGTCCTTAGTCGAAAACGGCTTGTACCAAAACGTCGCTGCACCCAAACGGCCCCACGTTTTAGACTGGTGTTGCTTACCCCAGCACACCTATACCTCCGTAGATCACCGATCTTAAAGAGCTAATGTACGTATTCTGTATAACTAAGAAACTTAACTCTCAATACAGATCTAAAATAAAAGTGGACCGAAGCACTTCGCCTGGACTTTCCTATACTTTAGAAATTAATTTTATTATGATATTTCAAAGGGCTTGCCTCAGTGCTGAATAAAAAGCGGTAGAATCAGTACTGTAAGGTGTAAGGTGTAAGGTGAGGTTGGATCAAACAAAGTATACGAGGTTATCTCTACAATTAAAAAATAAAAATGCAAGTTATTGTTTATGAAGTTAGGACAACAATGTCAAACAGGTGGTTACAAAAATTCAAACACTAATTAATTATCTAGTGCTTGTGAAAGCCCAATCAACGGCAACAGGTACAAATGTATTAAAAGGGTGATGAATAAAAACATTAATCCAAGGGAAAGGGGTTATAATACAAGATCAATAAAAAACTCTCTAAAAATTAAACAAAACCAGGAAAAAGCGATAATTTGCGATAAAGTAGAAGATAGTTCCGAAAGTGAAAGAGAAATGTGAGAGAAAGAACTGAAGAACTAACAACCGAATCTGCAAAGAACAAGAAGACTGCAAGGTCACCATGGAAGAAAGGAAAGAAGAAGAAAGTGCATCGATCTAAAAGGCGACTACGTTGAAAAAGAAATTTTAATTTGGCCAAAAAAATTATTCTTTGGGTCATTTTTACCAGACTTCTCACTCCGTCCTCGTACTATGACTGAAGTAAAAATAGTCTTCTACGTTTATACAGTATGATCAACCACATTTTAGACTTTTTCATATGACACTTCGTGACTGCATGAATGAATTTTCGATATGACTTTCGTTTTGCATTGCCAACCATAACCAAATATTTTGTTGAACATACTGTTCAATTCTGACGAAAGCAGTTGACACACGCACGCAAACATGCACACACATATGCACGCACGCAATTAGATACATACACATGCGCACGCAGACGTACTGCAATACTACACTACACACAAATAGACATGTTTTTTAATTCACTTTATAGAACACTAACAATTATGTAAGAATTAACTTGAAATTTTAATAGTAATTTTACAATCTCAATTTCTCAGACCAATATCATACATGGGGGTAAAGAAAAATAGGCTATTTTCAAGAGTACTCAATAATAAAAATTTACTTGCGTACTTAAGTACTATTGAAAATAATATAGTTTTCTCATAATCCTGATAACAGCGATTACACCATAATTGAGATAAAATTTTGCAATGCCCTTCATGCAAGTAGAGCATATTTATAAAAATGTTATAACGTTTCATAAACTCTGGACGAAAATCTTAGAAACATAATAAGTCGTATCTCTATTCTCAAGTAAGTTAATGCACCTGCTATGGAAAAAATGTATATATACCGATATATACTCATTAGGCCAACCTTCGCTAATATGCTTTTGAAGTTTGCAAATTTTAAAAATTAAGGTAACACTAGTTTGCTTTTAAGGGGTGCCTCGAAGATCACATTACCTACTTACTCCAGTTTCGGTAGGAAGGAAATACTTCACGATGCAGCTTTAGCATCAATCTATACTCATTAATCCATTTAGCTTAAAACAATATTAACGGCGATATTTTCCATTTTAAATTGCAGCAAAAGTTTTCAAATCTTGTTTTAATTTCTCCATGTGGATAATTTCTTTTCTGTGGTTGCTCTGTGCTGGTTTGCCTGTTTGACAACAGCCACTTTAATTTTGCAATTATTTTAAAATTTTTACTTTCCTATACTTTCAGTATAGGGAAGTATTGATTTCATGCAAAATTTCAAAGTTGAGATTTTAACGGAAATAGTCGGGGGGATCCATGGACCCCAAAAAAGTAATTTTTAAAAAATGTCTGTCTGTGGGTGGGTGGGTCTATGGGTGGGTGGGTCCGTTACGCTCCATATCTCCGGAACGGCTAGACTGATTTCGATGTGCTTTGGAATGAGGGGGTATATCAAAAATTCACCGACAAAATTAACTTTTAAAAAAACCGAAACCGGAAGCGGAAGTTAGACATGTTTTTTTGGTAGCATTTTTTTCAGAAACTGAATTTTGGAAATTTTAATAGTGGAGATTAAGGAAGGCCTTAGGACAAATCAAACAATTTTTTACCGAACTCTCTAGCTCTAAAATGGCGGCCGCTACGAATTTTTGAACATTTCGAATTTAACGCCTATTTACTCACAAACCACTTATCTGATTGGAATCAACTACATCTTGTTTGGTAGCCCTTCAAGGGTACTATGTCATAAAATATAATTAATTTTGAAAATATAAAAACTATCGCAATGACATCACTCCAAAGTTTTGGAATTTTTCAAAAAAATATTTCTCAAAAGCTGCCACACGTTTTTGTATAAACTTTTTAAGCTGATTGCGCATTGCTATAATTTCACTGTGACGCCCTCTATGAATTTTTGAAAATTGAAAATTGGTACCCTTTTATTTATTTAACGGAGGCAATAAAATATTTCTGTTAATGTGAAATAGCTCACCATTGATAGCAAAATCCGAATATAATAATATTTTTTCGATAATTTCATATTTAGGGGGGCTACTGTTCCCCCTCCCCCCAATTTTTTTTAATAAAAAATTAAAAATTTGGTTTTTATTTGCTCTAGGAGAATCTTTTTACAAAATATCAAAAAATCGAATTTTTTGCCCCTTAATCTTTTTGTCCTTAGAAGAATTTCACATACTTTCTACAGCAGTTGTATTCTTGTAGTCGTTTAATGTTCAGTGTAGGCTAACTTTTTTATTTTAATAGATAGACTCGCAAACCCAAGAGCAAAGTTGTAGGTCAATTTCTTCTCGATTGTATTGGAGAAAAAACAACTTGAGTTTCCAATTTTAATATGGCGGCCACGGTAAAAAATAACTTTTTTTTAAATGGAAACGTGGCATTTTGGCTTTAAAATCAGAAAGGTTTTGAAATTCTAAATACAAATTAATAAGAGTAATTTCGTGCTAATAATAATACTTCTCGAGTTATTAATATATTTTTAAATATCAATGACCGCGCTTCCGTTGATTCAGTCCGAATATTTTACCCAACCTTATGCTTGTAGCGCAGCGGTCGGTCTTTCTTCCACCGCTTCAAGATGTTACAACTTATAAGAACTATTTACTTTAACTAGTTGTGTCTCGACAGGTGTATATCGAAAGTGTTGGAAAATATAAAACAATGTATTTAAATGTATAGGAAAGTCCAGGCGAAGTGTTTCGCTCATTTTTGCTATATATTTATATGTTACGGTTAAAGTACGTAATTTGTAAATGTGTACAATTACCGGTAAATGTTACCATTTAACATTTACCATACGCACGGGGAAATGTGCCTATGATATATTCAAAATCTTGTCATGTATATTTTAACCGGTGAATGTGCACATTAACTGCTCTGACTTGAGAAATATGCATATTTACAGTAAACTTGAATTCTTTGCAGATTATTTGTAATTATGGGTTTGTTAAGTATAATAGTATAGAAACGTTTAATACAACACCCAATTAGTGTTTTAGAAATAATAAAACACATAAAAAGTCTAACTTTTTATTGATATTAAAACAGAAACAATTAGAATTTAAATACAAAGTAACAAAATAGCAATTCTAAATAAATGTTAAAGTAGGTAGATACCTTATCTTTATTTCGGCAAGGAACAGTGCTGTGACATTTTAAATTACATAAACTATTCACAGCATTACATTCTGATTTTTTAGTTTGCCCTTGCAATTACATTTTTTAATTTTCTGCCCTCTAGTTAGTGATTCGATTGTAATCATTTTTTAAGATTTTTCAAATTGGAGACTTGCTTGATGAATAAAAATTTTTGCTTGCATACATCAAACTGATTTCTGATGTAATATTGCTTGAGTCTTCCTTTTTTGGTCCCTAGCTGGTAATATTTCATTAGCTACTAATCTCGCATACCTGACATTTTTAAACTAATTTCTAATTTTGGTGTCTACTTCATTTACTGCAGCAGTATTTTCTATTGCAACATTTTTATTTGCTATAATGGTTTCTATGACAAATTTTGGTAAGAATAATACAAAATTGTTTTCACTATTGTATTTTTCCGTCATCGCTAATAGGCAGATAACCTTCAATTGATAGTTATAGAGGCCGTATCAATAACCTGATACAAGTCTTCCACCTATTGCATTAAGGCAATTACTTCTACTGGTAAATTTCATGTTTCGACACCTAACTTTATTTTCGTTCCAAAAAACGCTTCATAAGGAGTTTGTTTTATACCATCAGGGTACGTTCTGTATTTCATCAACTGTAGATACTTTAAACATTGTGACCAGTTAATGCATTTATTTGTTATCATCTAGGTAGACAAAATATTTGCTACGTCCTGATTTGCTGGTACTATGGACTCTTGACTTTGTGAGTGTCTCACTTTGCCATAGACAATTTTGAGTCCATCCCAAAGAGAAGTAAGTTCGCAGATAACTGTATTAGCGAATTCTCTTCCGTTATCGCTTTGCAGAATGGAGCACATTTTCAGCTACCTCCTACCAAATTTGATATTCACACTTGATAGTATTATACTGTCACAACTAGAAAATTATCAGAACATTGTTTTTGCAGATATCTTAATAACAGTTTATCAAAATTTATTATTTATTACAATACCTACTGCAAAATTAGCCTGAAAATTCACATTTGCAGCTTGCCGATGGAAAACACAGATCACTTAGAAACTTACTTACACGTTCTTTTTTGGTGCTGTTTGTGTAAAGCAGAAAAGATCTGAACAAAGATTTTTCTACAAATTCCGCGTGCTGCAAAGGCGCTACTAACCTGTGTTGGTCAAAGTCGGTTGATATAACAAAGTACCGACACGAATGTGAAAAGGCAACAATGACGATCGACTGTCCGGCAGGTGGTGCTAATCTGCTACACGTCACTATATCTCTTCTTCTTAAGTTTATTTAACATGTGCAAAGCATGTTATAATTAGGAGAAGTAATAGTTTCTTTTTAGTAAAACTATTTTCTAGATTCAAAAAGGCAAGTTCAAATATTTAAAACAGCACATAAAAATGTCAAATATGACAGCGATTGCAGAGCTTCTTGCGGAAAGTACATCGTTATTGTTGCCATGTGAGAAACGGCTTATAGCTTAAATGCGTAAAACAAACAAAAATCGCATTGCATCTTACTTCCAATTCCAGTTGCTACGAGCATACAAATTACTTCTAGCGTGAACTGATAAGTGCGGCCACCTAACATAAATAACTAAATTTTTGATGCGTTGCTTTCACCGCAAACCGCTAGAGGACGCAACATTCTATTGAATTTTTTCAGAATCGAAATTTTTGACACCACAGGCTCTATAAAGACGTCAAGTCGATGTTATTCGAGAAGGTCGTCGTCTGGCCAATCCATAATCTCGTGGTATAAATTAGTTCCGATACTAGTTTTGTTCTCCCTTAAGTAAAATTCAGTTGACCATAAATGATTCCTAATTCTCTAACGCCAAAGCACGTAACGATGTATCCACTAGATACTTCTTTACTATCTTAGAACGATAACAAAGCTTTGGACATTCTGTATTTAAGAACAAAACAGGTATGTTTGGCAAATTTTAGTACAGTCAGGGCAAAACCAGCCTGGAAAGGATGTATTATTATAATCTATTATATATTATAAATCGGATTATAGATAATAAATAAAACAATTAGCTACAATGTAAATTTTTAAGCTTTTAAAACTTTTACAATATTTTACGTTTTCTTAAATATATTTTAACACAAAACGTTAAGTATACTGTTCTTATGCTAAGATCGTTAAAATATAAAAAAAAGGTTGTCGGTGTATTCAAAAATGTTTAATAACCCCATCTAGGATTCAATGTTAACAGGGTAGTTATATCAATTTTAATAAATAAAGCATTTTTAGCATCATTTCCAACGGTTCATGTCTCCAAAACAAAGAATTTTTCAACCAATATTCACATTGTCAACTTTTTCTTATTTTGGGTTAAGCGCTCTCTACGTTTGTCGATAGCCAACATTCGTATTTTGTTAAGCAAGTGCACGAAACCACGTAATCAGATATTTAGCTACAATTTGTATTTTCCCACTAAAAAAAATATGCAACTACCGTTTATTAATTTTATTTGTGCCTGCATTTTTTAACAAAAAGTGTCTTCTTCAACTGCAAATAAAATGCGACTTCTTTTAACATAAAAATAGGTTCATTACAATTAATAATCCAGTAAAACACTCGATGCCGAGAAGTAGTTTATCAACAACAAACTGATAAAACACTTATGTACACAGTCGTCTCGATTGAACATTCAATATACAAGTCTTATTCACGTGTAATACAGGGTGTCTCAGACATGACTCCCCAGGCCTATAACTTTGTTATTTTTAAAAATAACTATAATAAACTATATATATTCGTAAATGGGAGCAAATTCTCTATAAGATGGGGAAAAAAATTTTAGAAAATCTGTACTCATATTATGGCAGCGATATTCAACTTTTTTTTTTCAAATTGCACACTATGCTTTTTTTCGGTCATTCTGATAGTACTCTTTATTCTCTTTACAACCATGTAAACCAATATGGGTCTTACATAAGGAAATTCTCGAAAAAAATACGATTGAAAGTTGAAGTCTAGGTTTGCCATGGAAACAACTGATTTTTGTAGTTTGTACTCGTCGGCGATGAAAACAATAGCGTATAGCTGTAAAACAATTGCAATTTACGTTGCAAAGAACGACAGTTATTCTTTCTGTATTTGTATGTTCTTGTTTAAAATCATATTAGAAATGAATTACACTAATTCTGAGAAGCTTGATATGATCCTTATTTATGGTTTATGCGAGAAGAATGCAAGAAGGGCAGCAAGGTTGTATGCAGAAAGGTATCCGGAAAGAATACATCCTGATCATAAAACGTTTATTAACTTGGCATCGAACCTTCTTGAGCATGGGTCATTTAAAAAGAACAAGAAAATTCCAAATATAAATAAACGAACCGCTACAGATGATGCTCATGCAGTGGCAGTTTTGGGGTATGTTCAATTACATCCTAATTCTTCGCTTAGCACCGTTGTATCTCAGTGTGACATATCAAGGGCTTCTGTGGGTAGGATTTTGAAAAAGAATGCATACCGACCTTACAAATTTATGCGAGTACATGCACTGCACCAAGGGGATAGTAACCGCCGAATGGAGTTTATCAGTTGGGTTATGGCGAATTATTCAGAAGAACCTGACATTCTTAAAAGGATACTGTGGACGGATGAAAGTAGATTCCACAATAATGGACTGGTGACTACACAGAATTCAAGATACTGGTCAACAGAGCAGCCGTACTGGATCAGACAAAGAAATTTTCAGCACATGTGGGGGATTAACGTTTGGTGTGGCATAATAGGAGAACACTTAATAGGGCCCTATTTCTATGAAGGCACTTTGACCGGTGATCGTTACTTGTTATTTCTTCAAAATACGCTTCCAACACTGCTGGAAAATGTGCCGCTTAATATCAGAAGAAGGTTGCTTTTACAACAAGATGGTGCTCCACCTCACAATAGTCTTGCAGTTTGAGATCACTTAAATTACGTTTATAGAGATCGTTGGTTCGGAACAAACGGACCAGTGCGCTGGCCAGCTCGCTCACCCGATATTACACCATTAGATTATTTCTTGTGGGGATATGTAAAATCTCACGTCTATTCAAGTCCATTTGAAAATTTGGATGAACTGAAAGATAATATTACTACAGTCTGCAGTAATATTCCTCCAGAATTATTAATAAAAGTTACAAGTAGAGAATTTCTACATAGACTTGAATGTTGCGCAACTGAAAACGGAGAGAATTTTGAACAATTTTTGTAATTATAATTAATTTGTCATTAGCATTCAGTTAATTAAGGTAATATTGTATAAAAATAACGAATGGGCATTTTTTTTTACACTACGCTATTGTTTTCATCGCCCGACGAGTACAAATTACAAAAATCAGTTGTTTCCATGGCAAACCTAGACTTCAACTTTCAATCGTATTTTTTTCGAGAATTTCCTTATGTAAGACCCATATTGGTTTACATGGTTGTAAAGAGAATAAAGAGTACTATCAGAATGACCGAAAAAAAGCATAGTGTGCAATTTGAAAAAAAAAAGTTGAATATCGCTGCCATAATATGAGTACAGATTTTCTAAAATTTTTTTCTCCATCTTATAGAGAATTTGCTCCCATTTACGAATATATATAGTTTATTATAGTTATTTTTAAAAATAACAAAGTTATAGGCCTGGGGAGTCATGTCTGAGACACCCTGTATATCGTCAATGGACAGAGTCCGATGGCAAAATTCTCCAATCATTTGTGTTATCGTTATCAGTGGATTTCCGAAGACTTTCAAAATTTCTACTTCTTTCATCAGTAGCCGGGCGATCGTTTGTGCTTTCTCATCATGTTTCGCTCTAAAATAATTACTCATGGAAGGCTGCTCGCCTTCAATGGGGTTGGTTTCTTTAAATATCCAGGACAAGTTGCTGCACTGAGGCCGTCTGCTTTACAAGGAGTTCGAGATACATCTACATCAAAAGGACTGTGGTCGCCAAAATTGACGCAGGTTAGTCGTTTGATTTGGTTTTTAAAGTGGTTCACAACGAAATATTTGAGTAATCAAAATCTTGCCCTATGTGGTACACATACGTATAAAGTGATGTGCATCAAATTATATGGATAGTTTTATGATTATAAATTAAAAATAAACATTGTAATGAATAAATTAGGAAACGACAGTTCAAAAACATTGACTAACGTTTGCGGCAGTTTTTAATTAGGTTTTCAATTTTAAGTTTCTGTTGTATACTTATCGCTATTTACTAATAATTTAAAAAAATGTGTTCTTACGTTAACCTGTAACAAATGTGGTTTTTAATTTTGTTGTTCTTCTTTATTAGTATACGATTAAATATAAATACACATGTACGCTATTTAATCCAACTAAAGTCGGGTTTTTGAAATATATAAAACAAATTCGTAGTGTTACTACCTACATGTTATGATCATTTTCTACTCCCCTTTTTTAATTTAAATTTTTAATTGTTATAAATTTACTATAGGAGATTAATTGTCAGTATATATAAAATTGTAAACAAATTATCTGCAAGCTTAGAATAGTAACATATCCATATGTTGACCTTATGCTAGCTTGTGTAGATAATTATTATTTATATGGTCAGCTGGAATTGATGCTTGTGTAATAAAAAAATAAATTAAAACAGGGTTAATAAGCGTAGAATATGAATGGTCATGAGTTTTAAAAGTAGTTCAAGAAAAAGATGTTATGAAACTGTTTTTTAGTTTTTTTAATGAAATGTAAATCAGCAACCACGAATAAATAAAAATAGAGCGTGTAAATTCATTAACACAACGAGAAAGTTCTACGAAAAACAAGTTTGGACGATCAACATTCATAAGGGACGGAAAACCACCGTTGAATAAAAAACTTAACAATTGCAGTACACAACAACAACTTTTTCTAAATTCTCATCCGACAAATTAGTTCTCTTGTCCGACGAAATTCTTGTAACATTGAAATTGATCTTTCAAAGTCGCAACTCGTTAATGAACAAAACTGTAAAAGTTGGCCGGTGAACAACTTTCTGGAATATTTGTGGACTTTAGTATATTTCCAATTTCTAATAATTGTGACAACCTGATGCCAAATTCTCCGCTGAATTCCAAATTGCCAATAATAGAATAAAAATGGTCAATTGATTCTAATAGCGTCAAATTTTTGCCTTCCAATGACTTTTCCCATTTTCTATCATAACAAGCACATGCATGTTAAAGTTTATAAAGCCTTGCTTATTCATTTCTTTTGGAAGGCTTATTTCCCGCGAAACCAGGTACTTTACAACATTAACTTTTAGTAAATATCGCAGTGTAGAAATCTTGCAAAAACGTGCAATATGTTTCACGTATAACTTAAAGGATTTGAGTACTCTCATGGTTATTGTTTATTTATTGAATTGTTACAAAATTTTTTGCTATTCTCCGACTAAAAGTCCGCTCTATAGGCCATTAGTCTTGGAGATAAATAAATGTTTTGAGAATCATCTTCAGGGACAGTTCTTATAAATACAAGTTTCATCAGCTCTATCTGCAATTATTTGGGGCAAAAACATCTTCGGATTATCTATTTAACTAGATCATAAAACAAAGGAATATTTTCACGGAGTTCACTATTTAGAGACTATGAGCCCTTCCAAGTTTACTTCAAATGTGATATTGATGTATCATGTTACATTATTGCGTACCGCTGCTGTTCACCGTTACGTTTGCGAATACTTGCATTATTAATTTACTGTAACGCTAATCCCTAGTTTTCTATTCTTACATGGAAATTATGAGATCAGATTTCAATATCTGTAATTATGAGATTCAGAAAAATACCTCTTAGTTGACCTGTATCTGTTAATTTTTATTAGATAAACTTTGTCATAAATTTATAATAATATATTTGTTACATATAGAATACATGTATTGTTCACTAGTTTCAATGTTATTGCACTTCAGTCATGAGATATGCTTCATACTTTTAATTAATACACTTGAATCTTTAATAGATAAGGAATTGTAGCAAAAAAAATTTATAAATAACTTAAAACACTCGATCTTATCAGTCCTGAAAAACAGTTCACTGTAATCGAGCGCTAATAATGTAGATCAGTAATTGAAATTTGTGCAGATTTACGATACTCTTCACACTATAGTTTAATTGATAAAGTTCGTAAGATAATTAAACCAACAAAATTAATTTTTAATTTCACAATTACCAAACTAGATTACTGAAAAATAATGTAACTTAGAACGTTTAAAACACGAAACAGTAATACGTAACTAGTATTCATCGTTTATACATTTTAGATTTTAATACTGTCAGCAGACAATCAGTCAAAAATTATTGTCATATTAATTAGCATTTATTTACTGATTTGTATCACTATGTTAAACAGATATCAGTTGCTCGTTTAGAAATGACAAATGCTTACGTAAAACCTTTGCTGTCTGCATCATCATAATATCAACAATATTAGGGATCACAGGTCAGGAGACAGAAATTGTGTGTATGAAAACAAATTATCAAAAATTCCATTGTAATATATTTCTGTTAACACCGTTTTGACAGAAGAGATAAGAAAATGTGTACTTTGATTCCAATTTTTCTGCTTTAGTGATATTTTTCCGTGGAATGTGTGGCGTAGATTATAAATTATGAAACATTTATAACTTATATTAATTAAGATAACGATTACTAACCCAAGAACTTATTTGCACATTTTATCTTGTTTTCGCATTTAATAACAAAATGTTTGAAAATTAAAACCATGTATAAAAGATATTTCGAAATGCATTCGCGCTATACCCAGTGATGCCGTTTTTTTAATAGATGTTTTATTTCTAACAAAACAATTGGTGTTTTTTTCACAATATAAAAGTGATTGATTAATTAAAGAGCGCACACAACTAAAAATATGAAAATCTATAATGCAATACATCTGCAAGTGATATACACATCAAACCCAATAAAAAAAAAAACAAAATGACTTTCGTTTGGCGAACATTTAGTGAAAAAGAAATAGCATGGGACGTCATGTGGCAATAAGCGTCGCTGTCTTGTTTTCAACAAAACCGTTTGAGATTTTGAGCTTAGATTTTCTTTTTAATATCTTGATTTTGTTTAAATTGTCTAAAACACTTTTTAATTTTGTTTTTTGTGTTTTATGCCCCTTCCCTTTTAAGATTCTTGCCACGTTTCCTGTATATTATTAGATTTGCTTATAAATGCGGTATTAGTTTTGGCAAATGACAGCAAAGCGTTCTTTTGAGGAAGAGTACCCTCAGGACCGGACTGGCTCACCGGACAACCGGGAATAACCCGGTGGGCCATTAGGCCTATTTTGTATTAACATGTCAAGACAAAAAAGTTAGCGTTGCTGCGTGAGAGTTGGGCTGTTTTATAACTTATATACAGTAATGGATACGGACAGTCAGTCCGGCCCTGATTAAATGTTTCATTTTTTTCCTAAATTTATATGTACTAATTTACGTGTATTCTGCCCTGTCAAGTAGTTTAGTCATTTTATTTCTCTGTCTATATCACTATAGAAGACTATATCAGAATAGAAAAAAAAAACATAAAAAGTGGAAAAAAACCACGGCTACGGCTGTGTTTTTTTTATAAAAAATATGTTTTTTTCATTTGCAACACCAGCTGTACTCTTCGCTTATATGTTCAAAGTTAGAATTGACTGTTAGAAACAAGAACACGTGTTAACTTGGTACACTTAGCAACGCTCAGAATGCGGTAAGGGTCATCGTCAACCCTTATCATACTGCTCGTATATTATTATCCCTACTCACCTTGAGGATCTAGTTTATATAAAGCTCATGTCAAGCCCCCAATGAAAAACCAGTAGATGCACCTAACGCGTTGATCTTAAATTTCTCTGCGGCGACAGTGTAATAAAAACATATGAATGTTGAATAAAATTTTGACGAAAACTGTTCAACAACGAAGTCTCATAAAAATATTATTTTCATTTCACCATCTATTTATGCTCAATAATAATTTACAGTAGTTCTAATATTATTGTTTATGTCAAATTGTTTAATACACAGCCGTAATCGCCTTAATAACGCACTTTTTATTGACGGAAGTGAACTTGCGTTCGTGTTCAGTGCAGATAATGGGGTCAGAGAAGTGAACATCATAAGCATAACCATAAGATAAAATAATAAGCGGTCATGTTTTATTTTCCGAATGATATTTGTGATATTATAATTGCTGTTGCAACACCATTCTACATATTACAGTAATTAATTTTATGGCGGTAATCGGTGTATAGAAAATCAAAAAATTTTGAAATTTTATAACATTAAAGAACCTTCTCAATTAATTACGTTTGTACTTGGTAGTTAAATTAAAAGCTGCAAAATTTATTTAAAAAAAACTAACCGCTATAACTATTTCAGTAAACCTACTTCGGCACGTGAAACATATTTTACGTAAATTTGGTAGAAGACACAGTAATCATTGTAAGTGACAATGGCATGTAAACTTGCCGAAATACGTATAAGGTTAAAATAAATAAATATTGTTAAAGTAATTAAGTATTTTATACACAGATAATCATTAAATATGGACATTAAAGCTGGAATTTATAAATAAAGCAACATATTTTCATACTATCTTCGATTGTTAAGATATAATTTCTATGCTGTTTGCCAACATAACAATTTAGTTTGCTTGTTGGAATACAAAATCTGTTACAAAGCTCAAAAACAAGTGTAAACTCACATCTAATATTTATTTATTGTATATATTGTTATTTTCGTTATGGTTATTCCAATTAGACCAATCACTACGTTGCGTCGCTTTCGCTGTTTCATCAGTCAATAAAAAAAAAGTAAAGTCGGTGCCACTACACTCCAATGAGGAGTTTGGCCTGCAATGCGGTGGGTCAGGGCCACCGGACCATCGCTTTCGATACCCAGCCGTCTCGCACTCTTATATGAAGTACGGGGTGGTGTGGTAAGCACCACGCCTTAGACGGCTGCCTTACTTCTCTCACCCCTCGAGGGGTTTGGTTCCCAATTTTTAAAAAGCGACTGGGTAGGCCGCCCGCCAGGCATCTAGTCTCAGATTTGAACCCAAGACCTTCCGCGTAGCAGCCAAGTGCCCTAACCACTCAACCATTCTGGCGCCTTCATCAGCCAATAGAAGACTTTAAATCGATTTTTTTTTTTGGCGTACAAAATTTAATCGCGATTATTCCGCTCTTAATATAAGGAGCTAAACATAATTCATGATTCATAACATTTCTGCCAATCACATTGGTTATTAATTGATAAAAACAGCAGCATGTCATGTTCACCAGAAAAAAACAGGATCTTGATCTTTTCAACTGAGAAATTCGAAGCCGAAGGTCTTGACTTTTGTGTCAAATTCTTTGTATGCATATATGACGTCATTGCATAGAGAATTAAATTTAATGACGTCATATACGCATACGATAAATTTTATAAACGAGTCGACAATAGCGCTCCTAATAGTCCTAATATCCCAGCGGAAAGAAGTTTTGTTTGATGATTTTGAATTACCTAGTTTTAAAGGGGTGTAAAAAATTGGTGTTAAGATATGGGGAAGATTTTCAGGAATTTTGTGGTAGGAGATGGCTTTTTAAATTTTTAAAGTTAATTAAACGATATTAGACTCTTTTTAAGAATTTACGCCCCATTTTGAATCTGCCAATTTTCTTTAGACCAGAAATAATATTGTTAATGCAAAATACACTAGTTTAAGTTGGGATAGAGACAAAATGTCGCAGCGATAGAAGCTTATTATAAATTAATCTCCGACATCTTGTTACTAAATAATATGGGGTTGCCATTTTAAGCAATGATGAGTAATTGAACGTATGTATTTAACTTTATCAACGTTTTTGATTTGTAAGCAATTACAATCAACTTTGTTGCAAGAAAGATTATGCATCTTGATATTATCCACGTCAGTTTGATATTTGTTTAGTGTTGTAAAAAACATATATTGGGTTTTGGTTAATTTGATATTTTAACATATTATGCGGAGAAGAAAATGATATATTATATGTGAAATATTTCACTCATATGCCACTCGTAAATGGAAAAACAATCGGGGTAAATTTTAAACTTCAGAATTAATACTTGCTATCTAGATTTTTAAAACTTTTTCTGTTTCAACAGGTATACAATGATTCGAAACGAAACTATACATTAGTTGAAAAAAAGCAGTCGACATTTACGGATAGAAGTCACCTGAAGTACGCTAGAAGACTTGTGGTGAAGTTAGGAAGTGCTGTTATTACTCGTGAAGACGAACATGGTATAGCTCTTGGCCGCTTGGCATCCATTGTTGAACAGGTAATGTTTTTCTATATATATATTTTTAAATATATATTTACTTTTAAGTTGCCACAGACTTTTATTATCAATTAGTTTTACCACCAGATAAATTGCCGCAGAAACGAATTCGAAAACGCCGAAGCTTGTGCAACTACTCTCAGTAGTGCATTACAAATTTAGAATTTTTGTTTTATAAAACGGCAGTGTTAACTATGCTTTATATCTGAAGAAAAAAAGCAATGTTTAACAATAAAATAAAATAAGAATTGATTTTGTCAAGCAGGAGGGTAGATTAAGTGCGCACTTCCACGTAGGACATAACCAAGATCGCACCACTTAAACGTTAAATACGCTTGACTCAACAAGCGAATCTAGCTTTTATATTATTTATTTAAAAAATTCTTAAGGATTCCGTGTTAATTCTATTCTCCTGCATTTTTCTTTTTCTTGTAAACTCTTTTGTGCTCGCATAAGTTCGTTCTTGTTTCTATTTATTTTTTGCTTCATGTCTTGCTATATGCGCAACTTTGCATTGCTCGTCATACCAGCTATTTCTTCTTTTGAATAAGACCTACTTCGATGTTATTATTAAGACATTTTTTTTATTTCGCCAAGAGTTTTCTGTAGATTATGTATTTAAATGTTCTCTTAGTTTGCAATGGTATCTGATATTAACTTGTTCTTCTTTTACTACGAAATTGACAGTTTCCATCCGTCCCTCTGCAATTTGTTACATTCAGTAAATCCGTTGTGGGTCTAGCATCGATTATTATATGACTGGTTTCTCCATTCAATAACGTTGCGTGTATTTTTGATTATCATATTTTTACGAAACGCTAAAATTAGTATTTTTCTTCATCTGCTGTCATTACTAATACTATGTATGTTAAACTGCTAAATTGTTGGTTTATATATTACAGCATTATTCCTCGCTCGCGTGTGTGTTCAGGCTCCCATTATTTATTTTATATCATGTGTTGATAGTGCATGATAAGCACCTTCTTCCTAGCTTTTCAAAATAGGTGTTTTTTACTATTTTTTTTTTCATGGCACCATGCGTGTTAATTTTTGTTAATTTGTATTAAAGAAATTACCTTATTTTTAATTTCGTATAATTATACCTTGCAAAGAATGTTGATTTACAGCCTAAAGCAAAACTTTTTAATTAAACTGTGCTTTATCTTAAAGCTTATTTTACATCTATTTCCTAAATTAAATCATTAAACTTTAATCAAACTTCTGTCAGCCTATTTCACGTGCCATCTCAGAAACGTCCAAACTTTCGGCTAACTCGATAGTAATAAACGAAACTTCGTAACACAGTTTGCAAGAGATTTGACAACTACTTTCAATCTAATGTGAACATCTTTCCTAGTCTAGACACTACCACTAAAACTAAATGCTGCAGAATATAGATAAATGCAACAAGCATTCAGATATGAGCTCCAGCCAAAAACTTTCATGATATTCCACAGAACTTTATATGCCGTGCATCGTTTATATGCTTTAGTAAGAAAACCTGTTGAAGAATTTCGATAAACTTCTGGACTTTTATGAGTATAAATGGAATGTAACTTCTATTTTCAAAGAGCTATAAAACTCCAAAAACAAAGTGATACGTCAGGTGTGCGAGTAAGTACTTGAATAAAAACGGTTTTGTAGATCTTCGAACCACTAACTATTCCGTATTTAAAACACTTAATTGTTAATAAACATGTTTCTTTTTCTTTTCTAACATTTAAATATTCAAGTATATGTTTCGAAGTTTAACGACATGTTCTGCCAAGGTTGCAGCCACTTACTAACCTTAACAATGAAATTAAAATACTTTCTAAATTTACAGAAATCAACTTTTATGGGAAAAAAATATTGAACAGTTTCATAAATATTGCGTTTTCAATTTTTTTAGACTATGAGAATATTTTGCAGCTTTGGCAGTTTATCAAAATATATGTAGTACTTACAAATAAGAATGATCTGTAGAATGTTTAAATTTAGAATTTTCAAAAATTTACGAAAGACCACAACCAAACCACAACAATATTGAAAACGTTTTAATACAGTACTTTCTCAAAACTGTTTGAATCTACTAATTAAAATTTAAAAAACTATAGGGTAACTACCACGAGACATTTCTCGCACAAGCCTCCACTTTATTTTCTATTCTTTAATTCGAGTTATTATATGTATACATTCCTTTCCATACAAGGCATGTTGTGCTGCTTATTCTTTTTATAAATTTTCAGAAGTTGGCGGTGAATCTGAGAGTGTTTTGAAAGTATAGTTTTAATACAGAAAATAATGTTGTCCTTTTTATAGAAGTTGTTTAAATATTTTGTATATATTTCAAAATTTTGGAAGTTGGGATGCACTGGAGAGTGTACGTAATTTATACAATTTTTAAATTTTTAAAGATTGAGATTGCCTTGAGAGTGGATTACATGATTTGCATTAAAAAAATGCACGAAGTAATATAAAACATAAGGAGGATGCACGAAGCGCTTGTTGCTATGATATGCAGGTCTCAATTTTGCAGTACATGTAACAGGGAGATCCGACACAAGAAACCTATAAAAGGTACTCGATCGTCAATCGGTAATATTTTATTTTAAATGTCGATAAAGACTGTATGTCAGTTGATTGCTTGCCGGTGTCGAATCTATCAGGACAGCTAACATGTTTTAGTTACGCTACAGAAGAAGGCCATAGCAATCAGAGTTTGTGCATACTTTTAAGTATATATTATGCTCTGTGATAAAAGGTGATATAGGGATGTTGCTTTAAAAAGAGCGTGATTATTGTAATTTTTATAAATTTCCATTTTTTTGGGGTTGCACTGGAAGGTAATTAGATGGTTTGCTTTAACAAAAGGGAATATACTGGTAATGTTTCCAAATTTTTACGGTTAGGCAAGCCTACACATTTTCAGTTTTTGGAGGTTTGAGTGCATTTTTGGGTGTTTAAAGATGTTGCTTTAATAAAGACGATGATTCTTGTAAATATTGTAAATTTTCAATACGTAGGGATTAGGGTGCACTTGCCGGTGGATAGGATGATTTTACTTGAATAAAATGAATGATTTACACAATGTTTAAAAATTTTTAATTTTTAGGGGTTGAGGGTTAAGATGAAGGTGCTTTAAAAAAGCTGCTTTAATGAAAACTGTGATTCTCGTTATTTGAAAAAATATTTCTTAGAGGTGGGACCACTTGGGGTGGTTTAGTGTGTTGCTTTACAATAGGGGATAATTTTCTTAATGTTTAGAAAATTATATTTCTGAGTGCTGATACACTTGAGGGTGGTATGTAATTGTTTTGGCGATATTGCCCTTGTCCTTGTATTAATTGTAATACAGCACCCACCACCTTTATTATTCTTTGAAGGGCACATTTCCTTTTATGATATATGGAATTTTTTACTCCCGGGCAATGAAAAGAAAACCTCTCAGAAGGATTTCCTCAATGAAAAGTTCTTATTGTAAATAATTGAGTGACCCCACACGACAGATAATTTCAGTATTGACAATTATCAAATTTAATTCTCTCGGGTTTTTTATTGCCAATAACAGACCGACTTCGAACACTAATTTACATGTCCATCTTCAGCCTAAACAAGCACTACTCTTGAAGCGTCAGCTATTTATTGTTTATGTAGTAAGTGTTCTCGCAGAAATGCTGCCATCTAACGTTTCCTTTTTTGCGGACGACAAGCTCTTTGGCAGCCCCACGTCCTATCTTTTTGTTGTAGTCAAAAATACCAATTAAATACATTGAATTCGCAAAAATTAACATAAGAACATTCAATTATAAATTATTCTTTCTGTTATTATTATTATTATGATTATTGGTCAAAATGCTTAGGTGGAAAATGTTTGCCATAATAGTACATTATTCACTAAGGGAGTGAAACGTCTTATTTTTCCTGAAATATAATTTGAAGCCCGAGGGCTACAAATACATCGAGGGAAAAATGGCGGTCTCTCCCGAGGTGTATATACTATTTTTGCCATGATCGGGAGTAGAAACACTTAATTTCATAAATAACGAATTATAATAAATCGGAGCGAAATTACAATATTGAGAAGCCTTTGGGATGTTTCCTTCCATGCAACGTACAGTGACAACAGACATTTGTTTACAAAAATAAATATGAAATGAAATAAAAACTCCCCTAGGCAAATTGTTGTCTTATTTCGTTCCTAAAGAGTAAATACTTTACTTCTGTCACAATTTTGATGCCATAGAAACCGACTTCTACTCCCGGTCGTGGAAAAAGTACCTTTCTCTTAGACATAACTCATATAATAGGCGAGTAAGCCCAGAGCGAAAAAACTTAGGTGGAAGACAGAATTAGTCGTTGTCTTTGAAACCCAATAGATAAGCTTCCTCTATAGCTATACTCCATGCTCGTATAGCGGCGAGGAAGCTAAAAATTAGAAAATACTTAAACATTTTCAAACTTCTGCGAAAAACTCTTTATGTATTTTTTTCTATATTATTAAAGCATGCGCACAATGTATACGTATATCTGTTTTATACGTATTAGCAATTCATACAGGAAATTCATTATAAAGCTTTCAAATTTAATATAGTAAGAACTAAATAAATCAATTATAACTTTAATGAGACTTATTATAATTTGCATAGTCAGCAGAGTGAGTGCATTTTGCATTGTAATGCTCAGCAATGTCTGCTATGCGTAAAACTGCACTTGTATAGCCCACTGTCGTGAAATGTGCAAGGTAAATTAAGTCTTATAGCGCTTTCAATTAGCGCTCGAAAAGCAAGAAATGAACGTTCTGTAAAAATATAATGCTAAAATAATTTTCTTGCAACGAAATTATAAAGTATAAGTATTACGTACCCATCTACCTATGTACGTAATACAAAATATGCATTATGTTTAAAAAATAATTCATTAAATTGTTATTTAAAAATACAAATATAATTTGCAGAGAAAATTAATGTTACTAATAATAACCGCAATATATACGTGTTTAAAAAATTCCAAAATTAATTGTCTCGTAAAAGAGAAACACACCATAGCGAGTATTTGATAAAGTTGTTTTCCCACAAATAGGGAATTATGTTATTAAAGCATTTGCGATGATACGTGATGAATTTAGTTTTTCTATTTTCTATTATGCGGATCGTTGAAATGAACCACTGAAGGCATTTACTACCCTGCAACAAACATGCAATGCACATATTGTGCAGCGTTACTGCAAATAAATAGTCAACTGCAACCTGCAATTCAGAGCATCATTTTAGTTTAATAATTGCTTTTATATGACTATACCTTATACCAAAACAAGTTCCATTTTATTCTAATTCACAAGTTCAAATCCAGTATAATTTGAAAAGTTCCTATTAGACGTAAAATTGTATTTAAAGGTTGCAGAATGCCAAAACGAAGGACGAGAATGTATCATGGTAACCAGTGGTGCTGTAGCTTTTGGAAAACAGAAATTAACCCAGGAATTATTGATGTCGTTGTCAATGAGAGAAACGCTGTCACCAAAAGATCACACCAGAGAGGTAAACATTCATATTACATCATGTTTAGACTTTTAGTTTCGTTGCTATACACTTAGTTCGATAACATTTTTACTGATACAGATAAGGAATGACGCAACCAAATACGAAACCTTTAATCTTAAATTGAACTTCAAGCAAATATTTACTTGAAACGCTGATGTTGAATGTCTGCCTTTTTCGAGATAAATATTTAACTCCAGAGCGCGTCTTATCAATGTTATCAAATTAATATAGTAATTGCAATTATTTTGAAGCGCTTTTAGTATCATGCATCATGCTTTTTGTTAGTCGTAAACAGCAAAGCATTCGCTTTTTTGCTTACTTCCACTTGAAATGCTGCTAAAAATCAAGGATTACTTATGAATTTTAGCAGCATCTATTAATGTTTTAAGATTCCGCATACTTCTTTGTGTAATACCAATTTTGGAAAATATTGTTCACACGTCATGCTATTATAACAAAACAAAAACTATTATTACATCAGTTTTCACGAAATAAGCGAGTTTAACCTGTTCAGCTGATCAACCACAATCATTCCTATCAGTATTAATTTGTTTTGCGTAATGAAAGCGTATTCTCACGTTTCGGAAAGTTTCAAAAAATAAGAATTGGCACTACAAGTAAACCAAGGTTGATAAGCATATTTGAACTTCTTTTTTGAATGCCCTTTTTTTAAAGGTGTGTTTTGTTTTATGATATATGACGTACGCTAATCTCGGACAATGCTTATCTCGTGAATTCTCAAAATTGATTTTTCGCTTTTTTATACACCTGTGGTACGTCTATTGACGATTCTCGATTGCACTATTCTAATAAGCTACCACTAGATAAGCTCCCAGAGGCTGTTTCACTGAGAAAAATTATTTCTATGGTCATTTGACACACACATATCGAGTTTAAACTCGAAATTTCAAATGTTTTAAACATACAAAATGTTTATGGGGGAGAGATAAACGGGGTTAGTAGGAATTTTCGATGAAGCCATACAAGTGTTAGGGACGAAAATTATAATTTTTACTAATTACATTTTTATAAATATTTTGGTATCAATGTTTTAGCCCCAACAGTAACTATCAGCTTGCAATCAGTTGTAGGCTCACACAGTCGTTAGATCCGATAAGTATAAGAATGCAAGTTTTTAAAGTTTATTTTTGAGTTTAATTTTTTAATAAAGGCTCTCTCCCATGTTTTTAATTTGGTCATAACCCGACTACTCGTTTAGAAATATGTGTTTTGTTAAAATTTGGAAATCATTTCAATGAAATGAAATGAAATGAAAAGGGCGTTTTTAGTTTTTCCGTGAAAAGATTGCCTAAAGGAGTGATGATTATTGTTAGGCACGTGATCTGTCTTTTGCATTCAGGAAGTTCTGCGTCAGTGTTTGAAACTGTCTATTTTGCTTTAGATTTTTAGTTGTTTTTTTCTGTGTCAATAGAACGGCTTTTTCTGAAGAAAGTTTCTTTGAGAATACTTCGACATTTTCTATATTACTTTTTACTTTCTTGTTCTAATATCATTTAAGGTTATTTACTTTTAATTTCCTAACTGAACAGAGTTATTAAATATCTCGATAACTGTCCTCGCCTTTTTTGGAGAAACGTTAATATTTGTTTCAGTCTCTCCGACGGTGGCAGCCTATATACAATACCTAACAAATAAACCAAAAATTATAATATAGTAGTTGTTTATATATCAAGTTTCTAAAGTGGAACTTTATGGCAACGAGTGTGGAGTTTGCAGACAGAGGCGAAGCCGAAGTCTACAACCACACGAGTGCCATAAGGGCACTTTCGCGTGGAAAATGCGCCATATTCTTCAAGAAAGTTCCAAAAAATCCGTAAGCATCCGTGAAATGCAATTTTCATTATAACATTTGAAACAAAACAAAAATTGAAAATGTTTGTTGTTGACAACCCAAAGGTGTACTTTATAACACTAGTGCTATAAAGTGACATTTTGGACACGATTTTAGTTGCTATAATAACGATATTTTTGCACGATTTTAGAAAAATATATTTGTATTTTTGACATATTCTCTTTTTCATCTATCATCACCACTTTTCACGTCCATATCACATGTCTACATCTCAAGTGATAAAAATGATACGTACCTATTAATACTATAATATTGATAAGCTATAAAGTGTTTGATTTCATATCTAAGCTAAATAAAACAGTATTCAGTATTTTAAAGTTTTATTTTTAAATTATATTAACAAAAATCCTAAAATGGCATAGAGTTATTATTATTTTTCAACAGATTGGCACTTTTTCTTTTACTAACATTTTACTTATTTTTTGTTACAACATAATATACATTATACACTTATTAACAATAGTAGAATTGAACGGAAAGAATGTTTGAGTTTAACATTTACTCCTACTTAAGATAATTGTTAATATTTAATATGCTTTTCGTCAAGATTAAATAATTAATTTTTTTCGACGTATTCAATTTTGATTACTGTGCACCACTTTTACTTCTTTCGATCTGATGATTATTTAATTTAAACAAAATAAATCAACCCTCTCACCGAATTCACATATAATACAAGTACCTCCTCACATACTGTCACGAAAAATACATTTAGTATATCTCGATACATTTGTTTGCCAAAATGATCATAAGGATAAATAACGAATTTAAGTAATATTGATTAACAAACCTTATTCTTCGCTTTTTGCATGCCTAAATTAGTTCTCACATTAATGCTTCGCTTTGGCCATTTTTTTTAAATAGTTGCATACACAGTGTACATATACAGTTTTGTTCAAGGATGCCGGAACACTTTTAGAACCTCGTGCTGCAGCAGCTGTGGGTCAATCTGGTCTTATGTCACTTTATGATGCCATGTTTGCACAATATGGTGTGAAGATCGCTCAAGTCTTAGTAACTAAACCAGATTTCTACAATGAACAGACACGTCGAAACTTATTTAGTACCTTATCAGAATTAATTAGTCTAAATATCGTTCCAATTATAAATACGAACGATGCAGTTGAACCACCTCCACAAGGAGATGAACCAGTTGGAGGAAAGGTTGGGAAAAAGGGCATCAGTATTAAGGATAACGATAGTTTAGCTGCTATGTTGGCAGCTGAAGTGCAAGCAGATTTACTTATTCTTATGTCTGATGTTGATGGCATTTACACGAAACCACCATGGGAAGAAGGGGCGCGTTTTATTCACACTTTTACATCAGACCTTAGGAATACTATAGCCTTTGGAAAGAAGTCAAAAGTTGGAACAGGTGGAATGGATTCTAAAGTGAATGCAGCAACGTGGGCTTTAGATCGTGGAGTTACTGTTGTTATATGTAATGGAATGTTAGAAAAAGCAATCGAAACAATTTTGTCTGGCAGAAAAGTTGGTACCTTTTTCACAGATTCGAGCGTGAGTGGTGCACCTTCTGTTGACGTTATGGCTGAAAATGGTAAGTGTTAATAATAATTAGAAATTCTTTTGCTAATGACACACAACTAAAGGTTACTTACATTTAGAACTGCTTTACAAGAAAAGGTTGTTTTTGTAAACGATTACATTCATAATAATACAGCGCAGCTTTATTTTTAAAATTTCAGTTGTTTCTCCTTGTTTCACAGCATAGGTGATAGAAACAAATAATTTGTAAAAGCGGAGTTTAGTTTATTGGAGCCCCGTGTTTTACTAAAACAGTAACAGCTATAAAATCTGTTTCCTGAGTTACTTACTTACCCACGCCTACTTAAATTGTTGCGTTGAGAAGCAAAACGCTTAATATATTTTTTTAAAACACGTAAATCAGTTCTTCTCTGAAATCACATATTTACTTTTTTAACATCAAGATTTTTCATTAATTAACCATCATTAGTGATTTTTCCACTTATAATTTTGCTGATTGGTGATTTATGGAAACAGAAGGTAATCTAAAATATTTCCATTTTTGTTTTCAGCTCGCAGTGGTGGTCGTTATCTTCAAACTTTAACGCCAGATCAAAGAGCTTCCTGCGTGCATACGCTTGCTGATTTGCTAGTTTCAAGACAAGCAGAAATTTTAGATGCCAATTCTAAAGATCTCAAAGAAGCAACAAAGTCTGGTCTCGCTAAACCTCTTTTGTCGCGCCTTTCACTAACCCCTGCAAAACTAAAGAATCTCTCAGTGGGTCTTAAGCAGATTGCCGATTCTAGCCACAATAATGTCGGTCGTGTTTTGAGAAGAACAAAGCTGGCCAATGGATTGAATCTTAAGCAAATCACAGTTCCTATTGGTGTTCTTTTAGTCATTTTTGAATCCAGGCCGGATTCTCTGCCTCAGGTGGTCTCATTAGCGATCGCCTCTGGTAATGGTTTACTACTTAAAGGAGGCAAAGAAGCAGCACATAGTAACAAGGCATTAATGCAGTTGGTCCATGAAGCTCTTAGCACAGTTGGCGCTGCAAACGCTGTTTCTCTCGTAAGAAATTTATAAAATAACTGTAAAGCAGTTTAAAATGAATACAATCTTGTTTAGGTTTCCACAAGAGAAGAAATTGGAGATTTACTATCAATGGAACAACACATTGATCTCATCATTCCTCGTGGTTCCAGTGATCTAGTCCGCAGTATACAATCACAAAGTCAACACATACCGGTCTTGGGCCACGCTGAAGGCATTTGTCATGTATATGTTGACAAAGATGCTGACTTAGACAAAGCTATTAAAATAATTCGAGATTCCAAATGTGATTACCCTGCTGCCTGTAACGCAATGGAAACTCTTCTCGTTCATGAAAGCCTCATGAATGGATCATTCTTTGCCGATGTATGCAATATGTTAAAAAAAGAAAATGTCAAGATTAATGCTGGTCCTGTATTAACACAAATGTTAACTTTTGGACCATCACCTGCTAAAACTATGAAACATGAGTATGGTGCTTTGGAATGCTGCATTGAAGTAGTGAAAGATATGAATATGGCTATTGAACACATACATACATATGGAAGCTCACACACGGATGTCATCGTGACTGAAAATGGTAAATAACTTAATGCTTTCGTATTGTGGAACAGCTAATAAGAAAAAATGTTGCAAAAAGCACGTAAAAGTTATGTCCAAAATGTTATAGTTACTGTTTCCCTTGAATATCGGTACCTAAGTATTTATTGAAATTTACATGACAAACATTTTTTTGCAGCTGAACGTGCCGACTTATTCCAGCAGCAAGTAGACAGTGCTTGCGTATTCCACAATGCAAGTTCACGTTTTGCTGATGGTTTTCGGTTCGGTTTAGGAGCTGAAGTAGGCATAAGTACCTCTAGAATACATGCACGAGGTCCAGTTGGCGTAGAAGGACTTCTTACCACTAAATGGGTGTTGAATGGGGATGGACATGCTGCTGCTGATTTTGCCGAGGGAGGTCCATGCAATTGGTTGCATGAACAACTGCCATTGTAATTTTATTTATTGCAATCGTTACAAAATTTTAAGCAATTTATAAAATATTTAGTTTTTAAGCTGTATATATGTATAAGTTTTTAATTTCATTACATTGTTATTTATAATAAAACAAATTGATTAGCACTGGCTCTTTTTATGAAAATAATACGAAGTGCGAACAAGTAAATTCTGTTCATTTAGCTCACAACGAACTAAATCTAGTACCTTTTGTATTGAAGATGGTACTTTTTGGTGTTTATTTTGTAATAGTGTGAGATAGACCTTTAAAGCTGTCGAAGTAAACAAGCGTGAGGTTGTCATAATTATGACGGTCGGTTTTGCGTCGATTTTCGTCGATGTGTGGGTTAATCTTGTATTTCTCAGTAATCATTTAAAAGTTAAAAAATCATAAGTATGTTTTACAACCTAGGGAGGTATGTATTAACCAATATACAATCGCAGCGTATGACTTATTTCAAAAGAATATTTAGCTTATGAAGCTGACGTCGGTTTCCTCTTTTCATTATTTGGCAGTTTCAAATTTTTCAAATTGCATTTTACAATGATTGATTAATTAATTTTATTTTAGGTTATTTACATTATACAGGGTGAATAAAAAGTAAGGAACATCGATGCTTCAGGCTTAAATAATAACTTTACGAAAATAAGTTTCTAACAAAAGTTTCTTATCAAGTTTTTTGCCACAATTTCGACATTTTTTTTTAATGGCAACCTATACTTTTTATGGCATGACCAGTTAGTGCTTTTTATTCTCTATACAGCCATGTAAAAATATCATACAGTTGCATAATAAAAATTACAAAGAAAATCACGATAAACATTTATTTTTGTCACTGGCAACATTTTTCATCAGGTACACTTATTGCAAGATAAACAAACGACAATAGCAGGTCCACAAATTAGTAAACTAGTTTCAAATCATATTTAACATCAATTTAAGAAAGCAAATGTTCAAACTGTTCGCCATTCACTGCCTGACAGTGGGCAATACGATAAGAAAATCCTCGAACTGCATTTTGAACTGTAGCAGGTGATATTGCTCGTATATGTTCGCGGATACGAATTTTTAGATTTTCCAAATTGTCTGGTCTGTTTGTATACACTGTACTTTTAAGATGGCCCTATAAAAAGAAGTCAAGGGGGTTTAGATCCGGAGATCGCGCTGGCTACTCAATATGTCCTCTTCTTCCTATCCACCTATTTGTAAAAATTCTATCTAAATATTGACGAACATGAATGCCATAATGAGGTGGAGCACCATCTTGTTGCAACCAAATTCTATCGTTTGGCGTGTCCGGATTTTCTGCATTTGGATATAAAACCTCAAAAAATCCAAATGCCGATCAGCATTTAATGTGCCATCAAAGAAAAAAAGACCAAGAATTCTGTCTCCTATAATTCCCGCCCACACGTTTACTTTTTGTGGATACTGTGTGTGTAATTCTTCTATCAAATGTGAGTTATGTCGCGATCAATAACGGGAATTGTGCCGATTTACAGCTCCATTTAAAGATATGTATATGTTTACAATCGTCAATACAAAAATCATTAAAATCTAAAACTAAAACGGTGGCTGGCAATACAATATTTGCATACAACACTGAACCCTTAAATGGTAGATCACGAATTGCCAGATATAGTGAGTTATATAATTTTACACCAATATGAACTGATGAGTTTTTGGTTTTGTTTAGGCGTACAGCGTCAGATATCAAATTACCTTTCCCACGGGTATCGTGAGTATGGACGCGTTTCATAGTCACACCTAGAAACTTTACTGATGTAGTGTTGTTCACGTCATGTTGCCTCCACTAAAAACATCATTTTTGCTGGTTTTAGTATGACGTAAAGATAAAGGGTTGTTACTGAACCATTCTTAAACGTGTGATACTGCAACTTCACTTTGAGGTTATAAATCTACGATATTTTGATCATAATGTGAAAAGGCAATGTCATCTGCATAGAGAACAAAGTACGCATTTGGTAAGCAACACGTCAAATCGGTAATATAAATCAGGAAAAAATGGATACCAATATGGCTTTACTAAGATCACAGAAAATAGATGTGTGGAACTCATTATTTCCATAGATGTCTAAGCTTTTGGTGACGAAAAATTCACTCCCTAACACATGCATTCAACAATTGGGAAGACAACAATGTCTACTATTCTTTTAACAATTTCACTGGTGATGCCATACGCATCTTTAATTTGGCTATTTTTTAAAACTATATGGTCACTAACTTGTATGAAATTAAAAAAAGCAGGGCCTAAAGCTATAGCGAAAGCAGACAAACTGGTTAAAATAGCAGTATTGGCAGAGACTATTTACTATGTTTTGTACAGCGTTTGTAAAAAAATTATTAAATTCAGTAGCATTTAGTTCCTCATTTACAACTTGATCTTCTAATTTCTTTCGTTTCGAGTTTACAATTTGCCACTTTTTAGCTTATTTCCAGAGTTCACAATAATATTATCAATAACTTGTATTTTAGATTGTTTCAGGGCTGCTTTGTATGCAGTTTTAAACGATTGAAATGAAATCAACTACTCAGGTGATTTACGTAATCGGTAAGCTCTATTTAAAAAGCTAGATGATCTCGCATCCTTCACAAATCCATTTATTTTTTGGTGCATTTATAAATTTTTCAGGAAAACAGAAAATAAAAAAACGAAATTTGCTTGTTAACGTAATTGGTCTGTCTGCATATTATTAGTTACATGGCCAATTTCAAGTTTTGGGTTAGTACTTACGTCGAATAATTCCCCAAATCGCCAAGTGGTCGGACACACACGTGTCAATAATAATGCTCTTTAATAAACCTATATAGATGATGAAAACTTATTAAGCCAGTTTTCTCTAGAAATACAGTTTGTGATAGTTTTCACTAACCCACTACATGTGAAATAAATTAACAAAACTGGTTGCATTTTTTCTATCTGTTGAACCACTCATTAAAGTCACCACAAATAATATTTCTAGCGTCACCAAGTAAATGCTGGCATGTGATCTATAGACACCTATAATATAAATATTTACATTTTTTATTAAAGCACCGCATATAATATTGCATTTTTCAATGCTTACGCTACATATGTTATTTAAAACTATAAAGTCAAGAGCAGGGTAAGAAAAATCGGCTTTGGTAAAAGTTTTCCTGTCGCAACCTTGTAAGCCACAATTTTTGGAATATTCATTTCTTGTACAGTTAAGAAAGTGCTCTGTTAAGCAAATAATCAAAAAGTTCACTTACAAAAACTTCAAATTCGGAGAATTTACTTCTGATCAATTTCACATTGATATATGAAAAACACTGAAATTCACTTGGCGCGTTTTCTGATTCGATCTATCAAAAGCAGCACAATTTGCAACTACATTGTCTTGGTGCCGCAAAAACCCTTTCCTTTATGCCTAAAAGATTTAACTGATATCATAGACTAACAAATAATTAGTTATTTAATTTATGCTGATATGTTCGTTATATGTTCGTTCCCCACTATTTGGTTTTGTTACTTTCATTTACACAGACTTTGAAAGAAATCTCACGATTGTACTTCGTCCGAAATGATTCGCACTCTAACGATTTTATACCGTTTTTGATAAGAAACGCACTAAATTTTGGTTGTACACGGCTTACGAACACATACGCGCGTTCCTCATTTTTGCAGATATCCGCCTCGTCATTTTTGTCATATACTTGTTTATTTTTTTTGTTTACACTTTTTCTGTATAAAGTTGTTTTAAAATCATCCCCAGATGTGTTTTGATTGTCCAGATTTATGCGCTCATTCATTTTTATGCATGTTTGCACTTCCAAAACAGCTCTCTTGCGATTATTTTCTTTCACTATAGCGTTAGCATTCGAAGTTGCGTTGTTATGGTTTTTACTTTTGTTTGCCCTATCATCAGCTACATCAGTATTGGTTCCTTATCCTTGTCGACCTCTCTTTTGCCATTGCCGTAATTATTGGCGGCTTTGTTCTGGTTTACATTTGAGCCCGTATTGGTGTGAGCCTTGGGTGTTACAGAAGACTGCATTGTTACTGTAATGTAAGCGGGTTTACTGCACATAGGAGCGAGTGGAGAGTTTTAACCCAAACATTTGTTCAGTAATTAGATTTGGTCTTTTAACGAAATGATATTAACAGTAAGGTTGTTTATAATCATGTGTATCATAATTTCTTTTAAATACTCAAATCCTACCGTTTTGGCGTCATTTACTTCGATTACCGTATCAACGCTGTCAGAAGACCGAAAGTATTTCCGACACAGCAATTAACATTTAAGTTCTTTCTTTTTGCATTGAACATATGTTTTTGAAACATTCACCAACATAGATTTAACAATATTTGCATAATTTTACTTGATTGTATTCAAACAGAAATAATATTGCAACTACAGTTAAAAATTTCTATCAACGTTAAGAAATTACAACAAATACTGAAATTTGTATTTCGAACTTAAAGTATCCAATCCTCGTTGGTTTGTTATAAGCTAAATGAACAGATTATATTTAAAGTACAAGTTGTTGTGGTGGTAAAAAAGATACATAAAGCGGCTATAAAAAACAAACTCATATCGAAACTTAATTCATAAGGCGAAACTAAAAAATCATTTAAAAGTAATTTTTCGCATTAGAGATGAAAGAATATGCGACAAGATTCTTTGTAAAAATATTTAAATTATGTGTAAGGCAACAAGAAAACAAGACGATATTTCAGAAAATTGGATGTAGCAGAGATAAGTCCAATTCTTAAAAAAAATTGATGGGCAATCACCACGAGTCCTTCTTCGCGTATAAATATTTAAAAAATTTTGAAAATGTTGAAATTCGAAAATTTCGTAAAAATAGGAAAGAGCGGAGAGTTTTGGAGCCTCGCAAGGTTAGAGCCTCACAAAGTCAGGTAATGACAAGGTCGCATAAATAAGAATGAATGCGACTATTTTTAATTTTTTTAATCGAAGATCAGTAAGTTGTCTGGAAAACAACTTTATTGGATATAATTAAATTGTCTGTAAAAATAAATCTTTTTGATGCAAGGTCAGAACAGCACAAGATCACATACATTATTTTCCGAGGTCAATTCCTTTCAAGGTTATTTAAGAAAGATGCTACATGTTGAGACCACTCCAAAACTACCAATGTAATTTTACTAAAGCTCATCACAACAAAGACCTTGAGCTTAAATTAAGCATCATTTTATACTTGCAAACCTTGAGAAATAGAATTTAGAAAATAGTTTTCAGCAGTTTTATTAATATGAATAACAATTAGCATACTTGTTTAAATCTATACCTTACATGTCTTGTGCTTTGACATATTTTATATGTAAAATAAGAGGTTTTTATTTTAGTTTTATACGTATTTCGACATGTCGAAATACGTATAAGGCTAAAATGATAAACCTGTTGCAGTTAAGAATTGTTTTATTTACAATAAAGTAAGTTGTTTTTTGTTTTAATATAAATTTTGCTGAATTATATTTGTATTTACAGTAAATGCTTTATTCAAGCCGATTGAAACGGTTAGGCAGCAATTTCTAAAGAACACTTTTGCCTCACCGATTGTTTTCTCTATAAAAGATATCCCGCTCCCTGCACTATTGAGCCGAACAACGTATGTTTTAAACAAGTTTAATAGAAATTGGGTATCTGTAGGATTAAACTCTCATTCAACGTTTGCACTAGTCATTCAACTGTTTGGACTTAAAAACGATTAAGCCTAGTTTGAAAAATGGGAGTGGATTGAGTTTTTGAAAACTCAATAAGCATTAACAAATTATTTTTTTAACTACAGCCCATAACTTTACGCCAAACAAAAATCATCAAATTTGAACTCATTGGCGGTAACTTAGTCATACAACTACAGGATCATAATGGTGTGGGCATTTCTAAGTAGAGTCTATTGCCGAATTGTGGAAACTGATCTTTTTCCTCCTTCTCCTATTCAACCTATATCGGTCCACTGCTGGACAAAGGTTGTTTCCATTTTTTACTGTCCTGCGCTTTTCTTTTCCAATCTTTCCCTGCTGCTCTGCAATATCATCGGACGATCGTGTCTTAGGTCTGCCGACACTTCTTTTTCCTGTGCGTGGTCTCCAGTCTACTATCTTCTTAGTCCATTTTTCAGCTTGGCATCGCGAAATATGTCCCGCCTATCTCAATTTTAGTTTTATCTACCCGGAGTGAAATACCTCGACACCTTCGGGTATAAGAAGTGAAAGATTAAACAAACAAATATTGGAAGCAGTAACAGCTAGGCTTCCGGGTTGGAGCCGCGTCATCGGTGCATGAACTGCCGACGTTTCGTCCTCGGTTCCACGGGACATCTTCAGGGCTGTGGTCACTTTGGGATCTGGAACACAACTCAGTTGTGTTCCAGATCCCAAAGTGACCACAGCCCTGAAGATGTCCCGTGGAACCGAGGACGAAACGTCGGCAGTTCATGCACCGATGACGCGGCTCCAACCCGGAAGCCTAGCTGTTATTAACAACGGCCGCGGAAGCCTGCAACTTAGATTATTGGAAGCAGTGTTATACTCAACATAGCTCTTTGAATTACTAGCAATTTCCGCTGTTAGGGACCACGCTTTGGAAACATAGGTGATAACCGGTAATACACATTCTTCATATACTTTAGATTTTAAGACACTGAGCTAGTTCTGATTTAAAGACGTTTTCTAACTTTCCGAACGCAGGCGAGCCTAATTTGATCCTTCTTGCAACTTCCTTCGCTTGAACTTCTCTGCTTATTGTTATTCCTTGTTCTAAATATATGTACTCTAATATTCGCTATTTATATTTATACCTTTACTATCCCACATTAAAGTTTTCGAAAGATCTTTCACGGCACTTGTCCTAGATATCCTTTATTAGTTGAATATATCTGCTGTCTATTCTATTTCTTTGTAACGCATCCGTAACGGCCCATATCTCAATACTTTCGAATGTTTTTTCGTAGTCTATGAATACCATTATTAAAAGTTTGTTGTATTCATTGACTTTCTGCACTAATTCTCTTGTGGTCTGTCTGTGGTCTATCGTACTGTACTTTCTCCTAAAACCCGCTTGTTAGGGGTGTTGGAATTGACCTAATTTATCACTGATTCGATTTATTATTATTTTCATAAATACACATGTGACAGCATCGATATTGGTCTATAGTTTTGTAATTGTGTTCTATCTCCTTTCTTGAAAAGTAATGTTACGATTGATTTTTTCGAGTTAGATGGTACTTTACCTTCATTCAGACATTTATTAAACAGTTTCCGAAGTTTTCTTAATAAGTGTTTGCCTCTACTTTTTAACAACACTGCTACTATTCCATTGTCACCAGGAGCTTTGTGGTTTTTAATTTAGTTCATTGCTGTTCGTACTCTATCGTAGCTAATTTCAGGTATATATTTTGTGTAATGCTTTGTCAGTTTTGCACGCGGATCTGTTGGATCTTGTTCTTTTGTCTTTTAGACTCGTACACATTTCCATAGAAGTAGTCAGTTCTTCTTATGATTTCTTTACGTTCGTGTATTATCAATCAATTTTCATCTTTTAGTTTGAATATTTGACTTCTACCAATTATTTTAGATTGAAATACCTGGTTTTCTCTATTATTTTCTATTGTTGCTTTTATTTGTTCTGTGTTATATCTGCGTATATCTTGCCGAATTCGCTTCCTAATAGTTTTATTAAGTTCTACATACTCTATGGAAGATGTGAATGTTCTTCTCTTTTTTCTTCCATGAGCTTTATTGTTTCATCGGATAATTTTCTTATCTTGTTTACTGATAATTTTCCTGTTGTCTTTTCTGCTGCTGCAACAACGCATTGAGTGATATTCTTCTCCACGACATCTCTTGTGGGATTTGTGTTTGCTTCTATTTCGTTTTATAATTTATTGTTTAATGTTGTCTAGTATTATTTTTTTATTAATGTTTCTTAGTTCTTCTAAGTTTAAATTTGGGACTACGAGTTGTCAACACACTGGTCAACAAATTTTTTATTTTTTTTACTACCTATAAATTATTTATTTTTGTTTTTCAGTTCTAAATACAATCTTAAAAAGGAATTACTTATAGCAGGTCACGTTTTGGCAACAATGAACTTACAGACTGAATAAAAGATATTACGCATAATAACTAATAGGTACACTATTGCATTGTAATTAGAATGTTTTTCTTTTCACTTTCCTTTCGTATGGTGCTGTGGAACTTTCTGATATTAGTGTTCAGCAGTAATCAGCAATAATTTCGCTGTTCCACTTTCTTTGGTAACTTTTTCGATAGTAGCAATGTCTTGATGGAACCGTTATCCGTGCTCATCACTATCGTCACCAAGATTCGGAGAAAAAAATCCAAGTGGGAATCTAAAAAGTGTATTTTGAGATATACTGAAATACGCGTATCTAAAGCTATAACAACTTCTATCCTCGTAATCTTGATTTTAGTATCTCTGCTTGAGGTTTTAGATAAATTCAATTCTCGAACCAGGTCATTTAGTTCTAACTGAGCTATTAAATGAGGTTTGTCTTCTTGGGATTGTAAAAATTCCTCATCATTGTTTGACAATTCTTCAGTTGCTCCTTATGTTTCTGTATCAACTTGTTATTCTTTCAAAACGTTTGGACATGTTGGTACCGGAAAGGCTGTCGAATGAGGTACTGGACGAGTAACAGAAGGCAAACTGGGATAAGCTATTTTCTTCTTATTTTTGCCAAAAAACTCGAAGATTTTGGTGTAGCAAAAGTAGAAGTTCGTCGTATGGTTCGTTTGCTCATGCCAAATCATAGGAACCGCAAACGGCATAGCAGTGGTATTACCATTCAACCAGCTTCTTATAGTAACAGCACAACGCGTACAGCAAGTTTTAAGAATCCAAGATTTGTCTTAATTTTTACCTATAACACCAAAGTAGTAGTACGCTTTTTATTATTGTAGATCTGATATTTCGCTTAAGCTGCTGAATAATTAATTCTCCGCAAACATACTCGTAATAATCCTTCTGTGCCGTCTTATAACCTATATAATCGCATATCTACAAGTTTCCGAAATACGATTAGTTTAAAAACAAAGAGGCTTGCGGTTGTGACGTGTGACGTGTGACATGCCAAAACTTGTTCAGACCTGTTAAAACAAGTCAAGTAACACAGGATTTCTTTCGGTATTTAACATTAATGCGGTAAAACAGAAAATGTCAAATCCAGTAAAAATTAACATATTTTACGAGAAAACTATTATTGAAAATTTCTCAAAATTCTAACGTGGTAGAAAAAAATTGAAAATGTTTTTAAAATCAGCAGGAAAAATTACATACGGTACACGCATTAGAGTGTAAGAAAAGAGACCTTTGTTGAGCAGTGTAATTTTTGTCTTTCTAATTTTACGTTTATTGCAATTTTTGCGCGGACAATACGACACGATACGAGTTTCAAACAATTTTTAAATTTTCTAGCATTTTCAAAATTTCAATAATTAAAAGTGTAAACAACCAATAGGAAACCTCCCATAGGTGTTTCCTCAATGGAACAGTGTTTTTTAAATGTTATTAAAGTCGGCGAAATAAAAAGCAGTGATAATAATATCTGTAAAATGGGTTTTACACAATCGCAACGCCAGGAAATCCAAGGACTGATAACCACATGGTTTCAAGAATTTGTAATAGGTGACAATTTTATCAAACCAACTGCAGACAGAGTGGCAAAAATCGTTGAATCAAATTTGCAAAAGACTTTTGAGGAACAAAACAAAATAGTGTCGGAGTTAAAACAGTAAGTCGATAACCTAAAAATGCAAAATAAATCCTTACTCGACAAAAATAAGGTGTTAGAATGCGAGCTAGATAATATTCAACAATATAGCAGAAGAAATAACATACGCATTTATGGATTAAAAGAAAAAGCCAATGAAGACACAGATAAACTGATTACTAACCTTTTGAAAGACAATCTGCAATTGAAGTTAAGCACTAATGCTATAGATCGATCACACCGTGTGGACAAAGAAGAAAATGAAAAGGGCCGGCATCTTATCGTCAAGTTCGTGAGCTACAGAGATCGGAGATTAATTTTTTCTAATAAGAGATTATTGAAAGGCACAGGAATTCGGCTTGTGGAATATCTTACAAAATCGCGATTAAATCTTCTGGAGGCAGCTCAAACCAAATATAAGATGGAAAACGTCTGGACTATGGATGGTATCATCTGGGTGGAAAATGGAAACCGAAAACAAGTCGTAAGGAACCATATCCAGAAACTAAATTTGAAGTAACAGAACCGAGGTACACGATGGCGCGAACACACAGGCTAGATAATTTTTTTGTTTGTTATCAATTTCTTCCGAGTCATATTGATTTATATGCATATTTTTTTTTCTTTTCTCTTTATTACTGATTCTTTACACAGTTATTTTTTACATATTATTTCTAATCCTTAGTATAAATAGTATAAAAGTATAAATTACTAATTACTCCAACTTACTTTTTTGCTAACTCTTAATACTTTTTTATATTTTAATTGGTTTTGTTTTTTACGTTTATGATTTGTTTTGAGGATGCAATAGAAAGCAATATAAAAACAGTAATTCTTGATGACATTCAAGATTGTCAGCAGTTCTTTAATAGTGCAAACCAATCTCAGACGCAGATAAAGGTGGGTCATGTTAATATTCGAAGTCTTGCAAAACATTTCGACGAATTATTATTGTTCCTTCAAAATTTAAGTATTAACTTTGATATCTTTATTCTATCAGAAACCTGGACTATAAATGATATTTCTGTGTTTGGTATTCCTAACTATACGACCTGCTACAACAATGCAAATTATAATCAGAATGATGGAGCCTTTGTTTTTGTTCGAAGTAATATTCTAAGAGAGATAAAAACTTTTAAATATCATGAAGTTACTTTTCTACGTATTAAATGTAAAATCAACTCGTTTCAATTCTAAATTACAACTGCATACAGGCGTCCGTCAACCATCCTTGATTTGTTTCTTTCTGATATCAGAACTGTTTTGCAGACATGCGATCAATCAACTGAAATTTTTACTGGTGACATTAATATAAATATTTTAAATTCTTGCAAAAACGATTCTAAACATGATTACTTAAATATTTTAAACGAATTTGGTTTTTCTGTCTATTTAAATTTCCCTACCCGTAAAATCAATTATCATCAACCTGCATTGACCACATGTTCATAAAATCAGTTGATAGGACAGTAGGAAAAATACAACCAGAGGTTCTCTCCATCCCCTTTACCGACCATTTGCCCATTTTTTTACAATTCTTAATCACGGAATTACCCATTGCAAAAAAGAACACCTTTGTAAAAACCGAAATAAATTTTCCTTCTCTAAATAATCAGCTTGCAACAGAAAGCTGGCAAGATGTAACAGAATGCAATAATGTAAATGAGTCCACAGATTTATTTATGAAAAAATTAAAACAATATATACACTCTGCGACAACAACAAAGCATGCTACTATTAACGCTAAAAACAGAATTCTAAAACCATGGATAACTCCAGGTCTATTAAAGAGTATAAGACGGAGAAATATATTAAGTAAATTAGCCTTACGTAATCCCAATAATAATCAACTTAAAAATGAATATAAAAATTATAGAAATACGCTTGGAAACCTCATAAAATTCACTACAGCAGAATATTACAAAGAAAAGTTGGCACAAGCTGGGAAAGATATAAAAAAGATTTGGGAAATTGTTAATGAAGCTACTAATGTTAATAAACCGTCTTCTAGTATACCAAGTATCATTAACAATGACAATAGTATTATCACTGACGATAAGCTAAAAGCTGATCACTTTAACCAATACTTTGTAGACCTGAGTGAATCCATGGCGAAGCAAATAAAACAGAATTTAAAAAATACTATAATACAAAATAATATTACTAAACTTTCCCAAACTAACTCAATATTTCTAAATCCTGCAGAGCAATCCGAGATTCTTTCACACATAAAAACTCTTAAAACTTCATGTGCTTGTGGCCCAGACAATATATCGAATAAAACTATAAAAACCATTGCAAAACATATATTGTTGCCTTTAGAATATATCTTTAACTTATATGTTTCTACTGGGGTATTCCCATCCGCTTTTAAAAAGTCAGTAGCAACACCAATATTTAAAACCGAAGATAAAACTAAATCTAGTAACCACAGACCAATTTCTTTAATTAATAACTTGGCAAAAATTATGGAAAAGTGCTTGAAATTACGGCTTGTATCCTATTTGAATAAATATAAAATACTTTCTCAGTGCCAGTTTGGTTTTCGCGATGGACTTTCTACTGAAAATGCAGTATATGAACTAACTAAGACCTTACATAATAGCCTAGACAAAAATTTAAAAACCATTGCCGTGTTTATGGATCTAGCAAAGGCCTTTGACACAGTGTGTCACACTACCCTTAAGCATAAATTAGAAAACTGCGGGATACGTGACAAAGCATTACAACTTCTGACAAATTATATGAAAAACAGAAAACAAAACGTTAAAATAAATAAAAGTATCAGTGAAGCACTTAGTGTAAAATACGGGGTGCCACAAGGTACGGTTCTTGGACCTATTCTCTTTCTAATATACATAAATGATCTAATCAAACTCAATATAGACGGGACTATTATTTCTTATGCGGATGACACGGTTGTTGTAGTAACAGGGGAGTCTTGGAAGCAAGCAATTGAAAAAGTTGAATGGGCCATGACTCATATCAAATCTCAACTGGAAACAGATACGTTAACATTAAATTATAACAAAATAAAATTTATGTATAACATTAAAGGGGAATTACATTAGTAACGCCCTCTATGATGTGCGGCGAGGAATAGTTGTACTTTTCTATTCAAAAATATCAAGCAGGCGAAAATGACACGCAAAAAAGATATTTATACATAAGTTAATATGTCTAGAGAAACAAAAAATAGGCTGCACTTGCAACTTAAGCATTGAGTCCGTAGATTATATTAAATATTTAGGCATATATATTGGCCAAAATATAAGATGGAATGCACAAGTAGAAAACATCTATAACAAATTAAGAAAAACGATTCATAAATTTAAACTACTATCTAACAGCTTTCCACTAACAGTTACTAAGATGGTTTACTATTCTCTAGTTCAATCAAGCCTTCAGTATTGCATAGTTGGTTGGGGAGGGCTGTATGATACTGCATTAAAACCGATCTCCCCACCTTCTAATTTCGACCTGGGGAGGGAGTATCTGCGTGGACTGGCTTGATGTCCTTCACGTGAACACGCCTCACCACCTGGTGATTTACTGGATTCTTCAATTCTAAAATAACTGGAGAAATTACCTTATGTATTATGTATGGTCCGGAATACTTAGGTGCTAGTTTTGCCATAAAACCACGTGCTGCGTCGGATAGCACATGTTCTCTTTTGTAGACCTCTTGGCCTACCTGGGGACGATACTGACGTCTTCTCAGGTTATAATGATGACTTTGACGTGTAAACGCTTTAGCTAAATTTTCCTTAGCTATCTTAATAATATCTTGTAACTTACGAAGCTGAGCACGATATTCCTGGTGATTACGTTTTTCGGTTACGCCAACTGGATATGCTTCTGCTCGTATAGCACCTGGAGGAAGTAGTTCTCGGCCGAAATTCAACATTGACGGCGTGAATCCGGTCGATTCATGTTTTGCTGTGTTCAAAGCAAACATCATTTCAGGTAACCAAGCATCCCACTGCTTCTGGTTTCCTCTGGCATTCTGGGCGAGCATTGTTCCAATTACTTTATTCATCCTCTCAACTGGATTAGCCTGGGGAGTGTACGGAGGAGTTAACCTATGGAGGATACCAAATTCTTTGGTTAAAGCCTGAAACAATTTACTAACATACTGGGAACCATTATCTGAAACTACTACCTTTGGAGTGCCGAATTTATATATAATTTTTTCTTTAAATGCTTGGATTATGGGTCTGGCTGTAGCTCTTCTTAATGGATGTACTTCTACCCACTTTGTGAAGCGATCTTGAAAAACTAGAAGATACGCATTACCTTTCGATGACCTGGTTAATGGACCTATGAGATCGGTACTGACTGATTCCCATGGACCTTCTACTCTGGATAAAAACATTTTCCCTGCTGGTGGCTGTTGTGACATCTTGTACTCTTGACAGGATGGACAGGAATGAATATATTTGGTTATATCACGGTACATTCCTGGCCAATAATAATTCAGCGAAACCCTGGCTATGGTTTTCGCAATTCCAAGATGTCCAGCTGCTGGTGAATCATGACATTCCTGAAGAACTGAGTGACGCCGCGGTTTCGGTACACACATCTTCCATATGGAATGAAATCCCTCGGTAATAGCTGAATCTGTATTAGGAAAACATTTAAATAATTTATTCTGGTCAATTTTATACGTATCGTATTTTCCAGGTTCGTTCTGCACTTTTTGTAAAGTAGTTCGGTACCATTGGCATTCTTCCTCTGGAACGGATTTTTCTAAGGCTGAAATTTCTGGCACATTACCTTCTTGATCCTCTTGGGCTCGAGAAAGCGCGTCAGCCACCTGGTTAAGGGCTCCACTGCGATAAACTATGTCAAAGTTATAATGCTGCAGCTCTAGGATCCATCGAGCTAACCTTCCTGTTGGTTTTGGCATTGATCTGAGCCACTTCAAGCTTCTGTGGTCACTTACCACAGTGAATTTATATCCTTCAAGATATCCTTTTAGTTTATTTATGGCCCATACTACGGCCAAACATTCTAGTTCCACTGTAGAATAATTTTTCTCGGCTGCTATGAGAGAACGACTGGCATATGCAATCACTTTTTCTTGGCCCTCTTGTTCTTGGGTCAGGACGGCTCCAAGTCCTGTTTTACTGGCATCGGTCTGGAGTTTAAACGGTAAAGTAAAATCTGGGCACGCCAGAATTGGTGCTGAAATGAGTGCTTCTTTTAAATTTGCAAAAGCTTCTTCTTGCTTTTCTGTCCATCTGAATTTATTTTTCTTTTGTAGAAGTTCCGTCAGGGCCGAAGCTTTTTGAGAAAACTGCGGGATAAAACGTCGGTACCAAGAAGCCATGCCCAGGAAACGACGTATCGCTTTTGGATTTTTCGGAGTTGACATGTTCTTGATAGCTTCTAACTTCTCTGGATCAGTATGGATTCCGGTTCTATTCACTACGTGACCTAGATATTTAAGTTCGGTGCGGCAAAATATACATTTTTCTGGCTGTAATTGTAAACCTCCAGCTCGGAGTTTAGTAAATACTTCTCTTAAATTTTCCAGGTGTTCCTCGAATGTTTTTCCTATGATGATTATGTCATCTAGGTAGCAGAATGCTTTCGGTTCGAGTTCAGGTCCAATGATGCTATCCAGCAATCTCTGGAAGGTAGCGGGAGCGGCATGTAATCCAAATGGAAGTACTTTAAACTGGTATAATCCACGGCCTGGTACTGTAAATGCAGTAATTGGTCGGCTCTCCTTAGTCAAAGGTACTTGCCAGTATCCTTGTTTTAAATCCAAGGTACTAATATATCGGGCTCCACGTAATTTATCTAAAATATTCTGGATAAAAGGTAGAGGATACGCATCAGTCTTAGTTACCTGGTTTACCTTTCGAAAATCAATACAAAATCTATATTTACCGGATGATTTCCTAACTAGGACTACGGGTGAGCTCCAGGAACTAGATGAAGGTTCGATCACCTCTTCTTCGAGCATCTTGTCAACTTCTTCGTTGATGATTTCTTGCATTGCTGGATTTCTGGGATAATAACGTTGTTTTATAGGTTCAACCTCTTCTTTTAATTTAATTTTATGTTGCACTAAATTTGTTGGACCTTTTATACTTTTAAATTTATTAAGCTCGGTTGCTAAAAATGTATTTAATTCTTCTAACTGGACATCATTTAATGCTTGAATTCCGGCTAATTCTGGATAATGATCCTTCGACTGTAGTTTTACGGTCTCGTCATTCAATACGAGTTCTGGTATCTCGGCCCGGATGACTGCTCTGTGAGAAATCAAAAAATCCATGCCTAAAATAGCATCGGCTGTCAAGGATGATACACATTTCCATTTTCCCTGGAATTCTTGTCTGCCTATTTTAACTGGAAACCTGTACGTACCTTCTGTGTTTATTATACTACCATCGGCTAATTGTACACCATGTTGATTTTCATAATGACATTTTAAACCATTATTTTCCAGGTGACTACTTAATCTCCGGCCTACGTATGATTCTGCGGCTCCCGAATCAACCAAGGCGTAGAACTGCTGGTGGAAAACTTCTATAACGGCAAATAATCGAGGATCTATGGAGGTTACGGCGGAAATTCTAGGTTGGCCTTTCTGAAAAAATGTTTTTACCTTATTTAGCCACTGTTGCCATCCTACTGGGTTGTGAAATGGTGAGGCCCTCGCCGTTTGTAGCTGGAAATGCCTTAATTTTCCTGCCGGCTTATTCCGTTTCCCTGCTTTTTGCATTTACAATCTCTGGATAGGATTCCTGTCTTTCCACACCAAGAACAGAAGATTTTCGCTGGTCCTCGGCATTGAAGTCTCCTATGTCCTGCTTGACCACACCTCCAACAAACTTCTAACCTGGAGTAGGTAGGTTGCTTTCCTCCGGATTGTACAGGCTGACTGGTTGCTTGCTTAAATTTTCGGACCTCCGAAACTGGTTGTTGTACTATTTGCACTGGTTTATTAGCAAATTGTACGGATTTATTGGTTTTAACTGGTGATGCTTCTGGTGAAATTTGATCCAAATCCTTGAACTTGGACAACTTTCCTGGTTTATATGCTGTCTCGAACACATATGCTTGACTAGGTAACGGAGGAGAACGAAACGAAGCTGTTACACTCTGGAGTGCCTCGTATTCTTCTGCTATCCTTAACATTTCAGGTAGCGTATTGAAATCATTACGCTTCAGGTAAAATTTGTACTCGGGCTTCAGGTTTTCGTATATTCGTTCCAGCTGTTGAGTACCTTGAAGACCTCCATGCCTTCGCATTAATGTTTGGATCGCTGTTACATACTCCGCGACCGTTTCTTTGTTACCCTGGGTACGATTGCGAATTTCTTCCTCCAACCAAAAATAAAATCTAGGTGGAAGATACTGGATTTTGAAGCTGTCTAAAAAATCGTTCCAATTCCTCCAATTGGTTTGATTATTACGGTACCAAAGCAATACTCTGCCTTGGAGAAGTTCCGGTAAAGCTAGTAGTAGGTCCGCTTCGGCGACGTTGTAGCACTTGGACAACTCTTCGATCCTTTCTAAAAAAGAAATTGGGTCGCTACCTCCGTCGAATTTTATTCCCCACTTACGAACGCTCTCGCAGACCTGGACTCTGGATGTCATCACCACACCTGGTGGAAAAATTTGTTGCTGATAAGCGACACCTGGGGCTTTATCTCTTGATACCTTATCACCTGCTATCTTATCAACAGATATCTTATCAATTGATAACTTATCACCACCTGGTGGTTTTTCATCCGTCACCTGGCCATTTCCTGTTCTAATGAATTCCACTAACCTTTTTCTCATTTCCATCATTCCTCCACCTGTTTCCAATTTGTACTTGCGTAATTCCTCAGCAAGTCCTTCCTTTTTCAGCTCGTATACCCAGCCTACACGTACATCGGTCGATCTTTCCTCGTCTCCTAAACCCATTCTGGCAAAATTATTAATTCAATTTTTCAACTTACAGTTTTGCGGTTTCAAATCTGTTGTTGCAGGTGAATACGGAATTCTTCTGGTTGAATTTTCTGGTATTTCAGGTTTTCTGAGGTCCTGGACTAAAAACGTGGTTGCTCTCGGATGTCCTGGAAACGTCCTTGCTCTCTAGAATGTCCTGGAAACGTCCCTGCTCGGGCGCCATGTAATCCTTCACCAGCTCTTCCCAGGTAGCTTAGAGCCAGAGTTCAAAGAAATAATAAGATCGAACTGTAAATCAAATTATTTATAATATTTATTCAATGCCATTACAATACAAGAATAAATTATCGTATGTATCGGAAAAATTGTAAAATTAATAATTTTATGTATAATAAAGTTAAATATAATTAAATGTGAAACAATTAAATTTTCTTCGAAGCGTGTCGACCTGGGTTCTGCTTCCTTGAACGGATCTTATTTCGTCGAATCGAATTCTGCGTCGAATTCACGGCTGACAGACAGGACTGGTTGCGCACGATCTATGGTATGCACTGCGCGGCGGTCGAAACGAACATCAATGCGTAGTGACAATCAAAATGGCGATTCTCGACTCCGGCGTTTCTGTGAAAATAATTAAAGTCTTGTGCACACTCCACATTCACTCAATCTTGCAGATAAAGTCTGAAATTAAATTAAATAGTGTATGGTGTAGTGTTCCACTGGTCACCAACCCTCTGGTTACAGTTCTAACTGGAAATAAACGGATAATTGTGAATTCGTCAGGTAAGTGCTTGTGGATTTATTTAATTGATCGGTACTGGATAAATAAATTGCCGGGTTTGACGGTACGGGGAATTATTTACAGGTTCAGGTTATAACTCAAATTCATGGATAGGTTTAAAATAATAAACCCAACGGGTAACTTTACTTTATTAAAGTTATTGAAACTTAACTGGTGACTTTCTAAGTGAATATAACGAATCAATCCCAATAGGGCACCCCAGTTTTGAGATTAGATGCATTAATTCTTAGTGAATACGGTCTTATTTCCATTAGAAGCTCGTCAAACTCACTAAAAGAACATTGACCTCCACTAATGTTTTGATGTAATTCAATAAATGTCGAGTTCTCATGGAAGATATCTACTTCCTAGGAGAATCAAACATTCCATTAAATTACTGTTTGTATTTAATTTAAACTAAAAGTAACTTTAAGTTTAAATCAAACTCCAGCCTAATTTTTAAACTCTAAGTCCAGTCTTGACTTGAAATAAAAATTTACTAACAGTTAAACTGTTCGAAAACAAAATCAAAATAAATTTACTAAGTCGGATCAAAATAAATTGAACAGGAAACTAAAAGTTTTAACGGGATTCTGGTTTCTAAGAAAGGCAGGTCTGGGTTCTTTGAAAGGCAGGAATGAATTCTCTTATTTTGAGCTGGTGCTCCGGTTTTATATCCACTGAAGGTGGTAGGGATGCTATGGAAGGAGTTATTGTGGGAGTTCCGTTTCCCCCACATGACTTCTTCGACGAGCACTCCACGTTAAAATTGTCCACTTCCAGCGCCACGAACGCCTCGTCTCGGAACCACAACAATATAATTCCTCACGAATTATTAAAATCTTGTTGTTTCAGGAAACTTTGTTACAAAGTTTTGCAGAATTACATAATCAAAACTATTTTTAAGAAAGATTATTTATACCCAACAACTTCACAATATGAAATCTCCAACCTTCTCAACATCAGACAACTATACACCCTAAGTTTACCATATTTCTTTAAAAACAAAAATAGTATTCAACGTACAAATTACCAGTATGCAACTAGAACACAGGTTAACCAAAATATAAATTTACCAACAAAATCAACTAGTAAATTGGACAAGGACATGCACAATATACGGGTATAATTGTATACAATCAACTGGCACAAAATCTAAAAAAGGTAAACAATTCACATCTCTTCACAAAAAAGGTTAAGTGTTGGATTAGGAATGCCAAACATAAAATATTCAATTTATACTAAACTCGATGATTCTATATTTTTCTTATCTTATATACTTTTTTTACTGCTACATCATTATCATTATTATTCCCAAGAAATATTAATAACTTACTTTATTTCTTTTGTTTTTTGCAACTGATACTGCTGTCAACAATGTATTATTGCTTTTTACTGCCACCACAAGTATAGCCACACACAAGCTTTGCTTATGTGGCTTATTAAATCAATTAATTTGCATCTACAATGTAACTTGTAACATATAACCTGCACATTTATAATTGGTATAACAAGTGTAGAGCAAATAAACTCAAACTCATAAACTCATAAAGATCTCTAATTTTAAAATTTAAGGTAGAGAAGACATTTTTCTCGGCTGAGCAGAATTATTTCCCGAGATGCGAAGCATCGAGGGAATTAAGTTGCGAGGCTGATAAGTCTTCTCTACCGTGGTTTATATATTATTTCTTCAACTACTAGCACCTTTATTCCTTTTATAATTAATTAATTTTACATTAATAAAAAATAAATATACAAATGCAAATATGCACAAAAATAAAGTAGCCTTGCTTGAAAACAAGAGAATAGTTATTTCAATTGACATTTATGTAAAATATATATTTTATAATAGTGGTTATAAAATGATTTGAGTGAAAACTGCACTCCTCCTGAAATGAGGGAAGGTGCAAGTGAACAGTTGTTACCAGTAAAATCAAAAGATGTTTACATGAAAGTTTATGGTGAATTTAAAGATTGGTAGCAATTGTTTTCATTATTAACCAGTAGTTAAAAATGAAATATTATTAACCACTAGGAAAGAAATTCATCTTCTTGGCTCTAAAACAAAGTAAATAATGATACCGTTTAATGCTAGTAGTAGAAAAAATATATATTTTATAATACTTACTTACTTACGCAGCGGCACTACAGTCCAAGTCGGACCTTGGCCTCCCCTATCCTCCTTAGGCATTCTTCCCTATCCTCCGCCAGTCGTCTCCAGTTCTTCGTGCGCAGGATCTTAGTTGCGTCTTCTGTTACGGTTGCAGTCCACCTTTCTCGTGGCCGTCCTCTACTTCGTTTTCCTTCCGGATTTTGTTCTTCTACCCGTTTCGCTATGGCATTTCCGTCCATCCTTCTTACATGGCCTGCCCATCGCAGTCGTCCTAGGCTTATATATGTCACTATATCTGCTTCTTTGAAATCTTCATATAGTTCATGGTTCCATTTTTTCCTCCATGTTTCGCCTTCTTTAATTGGTCCCAGGATTTTCCTCAGCACTTTTCTTTCAAAAACGCCCAACCTCTCTTCGTTCTTCTGCGTTAGTGTCCAAGTTTCGCTACCGTATGTTATTATGGGTCTAAGCGAGGTTTTGTATATCATCAGCTTTGTGTTCCTTTCTATGTGCTTGTCTGTTAGTACTTTGTTGAGGGAATAGAGTGCCCGGTTTGTTTGTGTGATTCGTGCCTTAATTTCTACTGTTTCTTCATTGTCTTTCGTAATCATTGTTCCTAGGTATTTGAATTTATTCACTACCTCCAGGTTATATACTCATCTATTGTTACATTCTGCCTTAATCTAGGTTGACTTTTAGTGATCGGCATTACTTTGGTTTTTTCTTCATTGATCTTCAGTCCTATCTCTTTTCCCCTCTGATCTAGTTCTAGGAGTATCTCTTTTGCGTTTAACATTGACCTTCCCATGATGTCGATGTCATCGGGGTATATAAGCATTTGTTTTGACTTGTTATATATTGTACCACTTCTGTCAATGTCAATACTTCTGATCACTTTTTCTAAGGCTAAGTTAAATAGCACTGGCGATAAGCTGTCACCTTGTCTCAAACCTATATTTGTCTTGTTGTTTTATTTTGTACTTTGACCTGTATATATGTTTCTTCTAGTGTACATTTAATGTTTTTTATCAGTTTTCCTAGGATCTTGAATTCTTCCAGAATGTTGAATAACCTGTCTCTGTTTAAACTGTCGTAGGCTTTTTGGAAATCTAAAAATATGTGGTAGGTATCTATCCTATGTTTTTTCCATTATTTGTTTTAATATAAATAGCTGGTCTGTTGTTGATTTACCTTTTCTAAAAGCTGTTTGGTTTTGGCTTATGTTCTCATAATATGGCTCTAGTCGGTTATGTATTATTGTTGCGAGTATCTTATATGTCACACTTAATAAGCTAATTCCTCGGTAATTATCACAGTTAAGTTTGTCTCCTTTTTTATATATCGGACAGATAATGCTGATGTTCCATTCATTTGGTAGTTTTTCTTCTCTCCATATTTTCTTCGCTAATTCAAATACCCTTCTGTGTAATACTTCTCCCCCTTTTTTCAATATTTCCGCTGGTATCGCATCCTTTCCTGGGGCTTTGTTGTTCTTCAATTTTTTTATTGCTTTTATTGTTTCTTCTAAGGTTGGATTTTCTATACTTCCTTGTTCCATTTGTGTCTCTCTTTGTTCTTGTTCTCGTACTAAATTTGCTGCAGCTTGTTCTTGTCTGTTGAGGTGTTCTGCGAAGTATTCAGCCCACCTTTCTAATATTTCGTTTTCAAAACATAGTAGTTTGCTATCCTTGCTTTTAACTGTTGTTGTTCTTGGCTGATAATTTTCTTTGGTCTAATTTATCACCTGATAGCATTCTCTTACTCGTTTGTTCTGGTGTAGCTTTTGTATATCTTTCAGCATTTTATTGTTGCTTTCTCGTTTCTTCCTTCTGCATACTTTATGTGCTTCCCCCCTTGACTCTTTATATTCTTCTTCTCTTTCTTGTTGGTCTATCTAGATATCTCATTCTTTTCTCTCTTTGTTTTTTCAGCAAATTTTTACATTCATCATCAAACCAGGTTTTCCTTTTTCCTTTCTTTTTCTCTCCAATATTTTATAATAGTGGTTATAAAATGTCCAATTTTGATGATTTGAGTGAAAACTGCACTCCTCCTGAAATTAGGGAAGGTGCAGAAAGTGTTGGTGAACAGTAAAATCAAAAGATTTTTACATGAAAGTTTATAATTTTAAATAGGCATGTGAGTACTAGATAGCAATTGTTTTCATTATTAACTAGTAGTTAAAAATGAAATATTATTAACCACTAGGAAAAAAATTCATCTTCTTGGCTCTAAAACAAAGTAAATAATGATATCGTTTAATGCTAGTAGTGGAAAAAAGAGATAATCTTCGAAGTTGAGAGGATTTACCTACTTAGAATTACAGTTAAATGAGGACAACCAGCCATGTTCTGATAAAACCAGCATATTCTGTTAAAGCCAGCAATAGTCAAACAAAACATCAGATTGAATGTATGCCAATCCATTATTGATGAGACAAATTGCGACATAATATGTAAGCTAACAGTAGCCATAACATAAAAGACAATCTGAATGAAGACATACACAAGGTGTTCTGAAAAAATAGTCATAATTATACGATAGATTCTAGGTGTGCAAATATTGATGTAACTAAAATTACCTTTATACAAAAGTACTTCGTTTCAGAGAAAGTTCTAACGTCTAAAAGTAGAAGTTGATGAAACAGGTCTAAATTGGCATTGAAGATGAATTTTACACATGACATCGTACCACCAACTTAACAACCCAAATTAAAAATTAGTGGCGTAGATAAAAACAAAGGTACCATATTTTTCTTAACTTCCTTTTAATATGCAAATTTTTCCTAAACGTGGACTCGACTTTTAAACTCGCAACGCGATTTTAGAAAAAAAATCCTGCCTTAGCAGTTCTACGTTTTCGTAGTTTACTTCACAGTTTACAGGTATAAAAAAAAACTTAAACAATGAAATATCCATTGCGGCAGATCGTGGCAATAAGCTGCCCAAGTATCCCGCTTTCTTCTCGTCATTTTAGCAAAAGCGAATTGCCATTTAAATCATTTACTATTATTGTTCCACTTAATGTAATGCTTTCATTGTTATTTAATTCTTATTTTTGAGTTTTTTCTTATTACAAAAAACATAAGCATAACATGTAGTAGCTATTTTTAAACACTTTTTAGAATGAATCTACAATCTCAGATTTTCCACTTTTAACAAGATTGTAAACCTTAAAATGTACGACCCTATAGCTCGTTTGCAAATATTTACTTATACATTAGTTTATTTGAGTATGAAAAATCTGTTTATTTATGGAAATGTTAAAACCTGGTATTACTATAGTCTCGGAAATTGAAAAGCATTTGCATCCATTACGAAGGATTAGTTCTCAGTTTGCAATTTCAAGCTTTATTCTATTTCAGTGCATTTACTATTTTACATTATTTAGTCCAAATTATTCATCTGGTTTTATTGTTTGATTAAATACGTTTATTATGAAAACTATCTTTCTGGTTATGTTCGCAAATAGACACTTTAGTATTGATATTAAATCAATTATCCACTATAATTGAAAGAAATTATAGAAGAAGAAAACTTTGAGATTCTTAAATAAAAAAAATTACGATAAATGTAAGTTACTTAGTAAATACAGGCTATTTATTTTGAAGGATTTAGTTTGTTCTAAAAAGTTGTTACAACAACCAAAAAGTGCAAACGTCAATACAATTCAACGAATATCACTAATTAAGTTTAAATTTGTGACAATATTTGCAACATCCTATTTTTCACAAGTAATACAACTACTGATCCCGTTTTTTTGATAAACTTGGCTTGATGGTTAACGAGTGCTAGTAAAAACGATAATTTCACGAACGCAACTCCGTAGTAAAAGGGTCCAAAATTAACTAGCACAAATTACAATCAACCCAAATGTAACCCAGAAAAAACTCACCCACGTGTTGTAATTTTTTGTAATGAATGTATATCACACACAATTAATTACGACTTATTTTAAACTAAAACCATATCAAAAATTACCGTTGTTTTTCGCATGCTCTGCCGCAATTACGAACTTGTCGCCCTTGTTGCTAATATCCGCAGCCATGGCAACAAATGGTTTTATCATAATTGTATTGTAGTTTTTTCATTATTTTTTTTTCATACGTTGTTGTGACATTAATCTAGCAATCTAAGTGATTAAATAAAATATGTACGATATAGTTTAAACCAAACATAAATAAATTTGTTTAGTCTAAAAATTAAATATTTTATAAATAACTAAGAATTATTTTTAGTTTAAAGGTCGTTCTTACGATGTAACATGTTTTAGGGATTCAGCATAGATATGCATAGGCATAGGCGCCGGGTTTTGAAAATGCTCAGGGGTGCTCACTCAAACCACAATTGACAAGTTGAGCTTTTGAAACACAAAAAACTGAACAAAACTGATTTTTTAAAGTAAATAAATTAAAAAATTAAATAAGAGAAACATTTACAGCTCATAAATATGATAATATTGCTAATGCTAATTATTTACTTATAAAGAAAGTATTCCTGCGAGCTGTAGTTCTATTTATAAATGTGTCAGCCACAGTGTCAAGATTTATCTCGTCGCCCAGTTCCCTATTTACGTTTACAATTGCTACTCTGCTATACATGTTGAAACAGGAATGGTCAAAACGATTTTAACCAATATTACTTTCGGCTAGACCGCGTCGTCATTATTTAGGAACTACACCCAGCATAATCAGGTAAAAACCGACCTATAGCTTGTCTGCCTTTACAAGCATTTGCTCTAAAAGTTTGAGCAATATTTGTTCGTAGGCCCTGCCTGCCTAAACAGGGCCGTGTGGTTAGATTATTTAAACCTTAGGGCGGACAAGGATTTGATCTTAATGTATTTTGTTTGCCAGGGCAATAATACTTAATCGGTTTATGCCTGTTAGCTGCTTGTGAACCCATACAAACTAACGTTTCGCAAGATATTGCAACCTGCATCTTCAGAGTGAATAAAACACTGAATTCAAATCCGGGAAGCCGAGGTATTTAAACCTCTTTGAGCCAGTCGGGCAGAACGGCGGAGTTCTGGTTGGCTGTCACCGTTGGACAAAGACGGATCCGGCGGAGCGTGATCGTGAGATCGATGATGCTTAGGAGTCCTTAGAGGAGTCCAAGCTTTACTGAGTCTAAAACCATCCTCTTTATTTATGTCATTTTATTCTTCGTTTCACTTTTATTCTTAGTGCTGCTCATAGTGCCCACTGTGGGCTGGGGGCATCTCCCAGCTGATGACGATGATATGTTAATGTTTGCATTCGATGAAGATGACTCTAATGAATCAACTTTCTTTTCTGCTACACGAATTACATATTTGTCCATTTTAACTAATCCAAATATGTATGTGTTAGCAACAATCAAAGGACACTCGTCGCTCTTTCCCGCCCGCGTTCACTGTACGAATGCCGCTGCGGCGACGCGCACACATGCATTTCGCCCTACGTAATCGAGTTCTGATTTCTCACAAACACTTAATTGCAATACTTCTTAAACGCTACTATATGTCACAATACTTTGCAATGTTTGTTGATGTTGATTCGCACTTTTAGTAGTATTTTTTCTATTTAATTTTTATTTAAAAATTATTGTTTGTTTATGCACTAGAAAACTTTGGGTGGCCCTGCAGAGGGGACCAAGTTAAAGTTAGAAAGGCGGTTCAGAAACAGCTGTATTATTAATTGTACAACTATTTTATTTAAAAATACAACTGCTAGTAAATTTAGAAATTATTATTATTGTTTTATTAACCTATGTGTGTATGTATACATATTATACCAAACCATATTACACATTGCAGAGACAAATCTTGTTCACTGAATAATTCAGAATACAAATAGTTATTCATTGTATGAGCTTCCGGAACTTATTATTACAATATCTATTCCACAACTGAATTAAATATTACACATTTTTAAGAAGGATTTATATCAAATGCTTTCTTTTTGCCTTTTTGTGGCAAAACTGTTAATGACTTCTGAAATGTCACTACTTGAAGTCAACTGACTTTCAGTGTGCAAAAAAGACGAGTTTATTCACATTTTCCTGTTCTAAATTGCTTCTTAAGTACGATTTTACTGTTTTCAGAATAGAAAATGATCACTCGGCCGAGCGATTAGGCAATGGTAGCAGTAAAAATAATTATTGCAATGCCCTTTTCAAATTTATAAATTTTATCTTTTGTCGCCTAATTTTTATCATAGGTAGTTATCAGGCACCCCTAAAAACTCTTTGTCTTGGCGCTATAGTTGCAGTAGCCCCATATGTAAATTCGGCCCTGAACAATTCTACTTCTATTTATTCTATTTATTTGCTGTCATAAATGAAAATTGTGCTTTAACCGCAAATTTGTATTCTTTAGTTTTTGCTACAACAGTTTTTTTGTGCAAACCGTCATTTTTTTTTATTCATCCTTATTCATACCCATAAATATGCATCTGGTAAACAATTCCTGCACTAGCAGAATTGGGCACCTATAGCTACAGCAAAATTGTATAAAATGTATTTAGGTGTGTGCTAACAGTGTTGCCAATATTTTAATATCTTTTCTTGTGTTTTACTCTCAAGACCGAGCTTGAAGGAAAATATTTAACGATATGAAATTCATTTTCCATCACAGTAGAACACTATGAATAGCGTTTACGCTATTTTTTTTGACATCCTGTAGATTCTTGCCTTATAAGGCTAAAATACAGTGTGTCCCACTTTTCTTGGAAAAAGCTACTCCTATAAAAAAAAATATTTGTAGCCCAATTGAATCCAGGTTTTTCCATAATATAGAGGATAGAAAGTTGTATCTTAGGAGAGTATTAAATGTTACAAGATGTAAAAGCCCAGCCCACTGCAATATTTTTTCTTTGCCAAAAATCTTGTTTAGAATCCTCTAAAATGCCGTGAAACTAAATTTCAGAACAAAATTGCAGTTTTTAAACATTTTAGAAAATAATAAAAATTTAGAGTTAGTGCTTAAAGAACCACCCATAACCATCAAGTGTGCCATGAAAAGCCGATAAAATAATTGTTTACAGTTTTTAAAAATTAGTAGGTAAGTCACAATTATTCCAACAATAAATAATCAGATCCAATATTCAAAAATAAGTTAGTCTGGCCAAACGAAAATATTGTATGATAATAGGTTAGTTATTTATTGTTGGAATAATTGTTTACTTATGAATCAGAGGGTCTTAAACATGATTATGCAATCAGTTTTTCGATAAATAGTATAATATAATTTTTCGATTTTTGGCTAAGAAAAGAAATCGCAGTAGGCTGAGCTTTTACATCTTGTTAACAATTAATATTCTCCTAACATAGCACTTTTTATCCTCCATACTGTGAAAGAAAACGGATTCAATTGGGCTACAAATAAATTTTTTATAGGGGTGTTTCCAAGAAAAGTAAGACACACTGCATGTTATCCTACACATTTTAATACATTCACTGCACTATGGGTAATTATTACTCTGTAAGCAGTAGCCTACTGTAAAGGGTATCCTACCTATAATGCATTTATTGTATATCATGTAGTTTTTATAGTTATTTATTGTATGAGTGGATTATGAGGCAAATAAAACTATCGAAAAAGATTAGGCACGAGGCCGCAAGGCCGAGTGTTTAAATTTTCAATTGTTTTATATGCCGGTAATCCACAAATGCAATACAAAATTTTATCCACAACTTACAATATTGTAGAGGCATAATTATGTGGATCACTAATACCGACATTGATCATTTTGAAACATCGAATTAAATTACATGAAAGATCAGAGTAGCAAGGTGTCACTAATCAAAACTGTCAAAATTGTCATAATGATAAATTAACCTACTTAAAGAAGAAATGCAGAATTTTGGTGAAACTTCTTGTGAAACTTCAGTTCCAGCTACGATTGCACTTAATCTGTCCTCGCCAGTGAAGCAAAAAAGAACCGACAATATTTTCTCTTTTAATGTAAATATAAATGTAAATGTTAACAAGGAAGTTTAAATATAGTTTGATTTTGTTACGTGTCTTATGGCTTAATTATAAGACCCATGTGTTTTATTAATACCATAAGACGTCTCTCAATAGTAGAATCATAGGTTAGGTCAGTTATATTGTTAGTAGAATTATGCCTCTATAATATGTAAGTTGTGGATAAATTTCTTTTATTGGACAATTTAAAATACAAAAGGTTTTTTATTGGAGCATGTAATCCATACATATATAAAAGATCAAAGGGTTTTCTTCTCCGGTTCCTCCATCGGCTATCGCTTCACCAATTTGGACCATTTTTTATAATAATCCTCAGATGGAACATGAAACATTTTTATATTTTTATTCTACGTCGATATTTTAATATTAATTTTAATTTATAATATATATGAAAGTCTGCTAGACGCGCTTCACTTGAGGCGACATCTACATTAACCCCGCGTCTCATTATTGGAACTAATGCATCACGTGACTTAGCATTTCGCCGGTTCTGTCAACGCTCAGTCTGTCAGTGCATTGTGCGCTGGGGTAACACTAGTAGATATTTACGATATAAGTATCGTAATAAATCATATTACGATATGAGATAGGAAACCTATCGAATATAGTAATATGATGTTACGATAAGAATATTGTACAACGTTTTATCTACTTTCATGAAATTTTAAATTTAAGAATAAATTTTATTTTGTCATTGGGAAATGTCATTAGTGACATTCATTATTATTAGTAGGCTGTTATTCAATTTTCATTAATATCTAGGTTTTATTTTTTATTTTATCATCTGTCAGTTTGTTGCAAAATTATTACGTCGCGTCGCTTGCACAAATTGAGACAAATTATTGGAAATGGATGATTCCGAAGACAGTCTGCCGTCAGATGTTGAAGCACTAGCTAATGGGGCTATTTCAGTCCTGATTCCGGCAAAGTCAAAAACCAGGTATGAGCTAGAATATAAAAAATTTGAAGATTGGTGTGTAGCGAAAAAATGTATCATAAATGTGTACGACAAATAATTTGCTTGTTTTGTTAAAATATTTACGTTTATATTTCTCCAAAATTATAAATTCGACGTTTTTATTTGATGTTGATTGAGGGGTGTAGGCATAACAGGCGAACTATTTTATCAATTTTAGCAGATGTTTGCTAACCTGAACAAAAGCGTATTTTGATATTCCGCATTTTAGCGGCGGTGGCGGCTTGTGGGTGGCATAATGGGAGAGCACTTTATGAAAGTTTGTGAAAAATGCGCCTTAGGCAACTGTTTTCCAAAAGTGGGCGTGGTCTATCTGAATGTATTTTAAGAACACATAAAATTTTAGAGTATACTTAAACATTTTTTTAAGAGTAAAATTTAAAATTTGAATTATAAAGTGACAGGTTTTAACTTCTTTGGTCTTTTTAATACTTTTTTGAGCTATTAACACACTTATTTTAAATAATTTGTTTAAAAATAAAATCTATGCGCCTATCTTTATGAGGTACAAAATGTTCTTTACTAGTTTATTAATGTTTGGAGTAGTAGTTAAAAGTTTTATGCAGTTATCAACATTATCACCATAATTCAATGGGCACGTATGCAAGATTATGTTTGACCTATGAAAGTCTAAACTTTAACGTAGTCAAGCTGGAACTTATTAAGAAATTGTATTTTATCTCTACTTTTTCTTTGAAATATTTTAGGAACGGCTGCTAGCAAAAAAAATTATTTTTTTAATTTAGATAAAGTTGTTCACATTCGTTTGCAAAATGCCACGCCACTTTTAATTAGCAAAAATTGTGTACAGTGCATTTTCACGAAGTATTTGAAATTTAACTTGCTGTTCAATACCCCCCCCCCCCCTAGAAACAATGGAGGTTACAAAAACTACTGGGATGACGTCACTGCAGTGCACCCATCCTCTGGCAGTCAGTTATTGTATCGGTAAGATGTCATATTTTGCGATGCCCGTGCTTCTCCAAAAACATTTGATTCATTTTGACTAGTTCATACTAATACGCGCTACTAACGATCTTAACAAAATTTGTTTTCTTTTGATTTTCAACTATATAAAATTTTTAAACAGTAATAATAGGAAAAAAATACAATATTGTTACAAAGAACAAGGAAGGCAGTGCTTTGTTGCCCTCCCTGTACCAGCCGCCACTGTTCAGCATGTTCTCATAGGTGTTCTAGCTTACCCAGGTCAAAACAAATAGTTTTGTTACAGTTACAGTTTACTAACTCAATGCAATTATTTATGCTGTATTAGCAACAAACCAATAAACATTTCTAATTAATTTATAAATTCTAGTTTAACTTCGTTAAAGTCCATATTTAATGATTATCTGTATGTAACATACTTAATTACTTTAATAATATTTATTTATTTTAATCTTATACGTATTTCGGCATGTTTACATGCGCCATTGTCAGAGGTTATATTATAAAGTAAACAGTTGGTGTTGTTATAGCAATAGAACTTGGTGACTTATCATCACAATGATGATAAACGTAAATTAGATATACTAGAAGCTTTTGAAATTCACAAACATTTAAAAACTGTACCGTTAATGAATGAGCAAATTGATCTCTTAAATTCTCCTCTATTGAACATTTTGGAATAAGTAATCAAGTCATCTGCAGACGATTACCGAGATCAAGTCACCAAGTTCTATTATTGCTATAACAACACTAAATGTTTACTTTCTAATATAACCTCTGACAATGCCAAAATAGGTATAAGGTTAAAATAAATAAATATTGTTAAAGTAATTAAGCACGTATTTTATATACAGATAATCATTATTTCTAGTTAAGGTCTTAGAAATAATTATCTGGTGTAGACTTTTCACCTTAGTTCATCAACTCCAGCAAACATTAAAAAAGTTTTGATAAAATGAAATTAGCATATTTTTCTTAAACATGTCAATGATTTGATGGCGTCATCAAACTTTTAAAAGTGTCATTGGGAAGCACGCAAGGTGGCACTGTAAAATTCTGGGGAAAAAGGGGCAAAACCCCCAAGCCCCCCGTAGTACCGCCACCTGGGGAAGCATTTTTTGATGAAACAGTTTTGGTTAATCATCTTTATTTTCACACCAAAAACACCTCAAGGTATTTGAAGTATTTCACAGAATGTACTCGTATGTATTTTAAAATAGTTTTTCTCTTCACTTTTTTAATCAATAAACATACATCTTTAAAATTTGAGTTTTTTACTTTTGCCCTCCCGCCTCCAAATTGTTTCTGGGTACGCTACTGCCAGTGGTGTACGCATGGGGAGAACTGCTCCCCTCAAAGAACGTGTATGAGTTGTAACTTATAAAATACAGACAAAACGATTTTATACATGACGTTATAGTGCATCTAAAAGCAAATCAAATGCTTTTCGAAAACCACTACAAATTCTTCAAAAATTTGACTTTAATGCCCCATCACTTAAAAACAAAATATCAAATTAATACAAATTGACCTATTATTTAATATCCCTTATAAAGTATAATCAAGTGATGTAAAAATGTATTTGAAAATGTGAACATTGTAAATATTCTAGCTTCTCCAAAAATTTCAACAACTTCAAAAAATTATTCCTTAATAACTGCCAACACCATTTCCTTTAAACATGCTGAGCCGATAGAGATTGCAATGAACTATTATTATTTAATTTCTTCCTGATCTCCCAAATTTTACTCTAACGCCCATATTACATACCGCTGGAGCACTACCTTTCTTTTTGTTTTTTTTTCTTACTGTAATTTTTGTTAGTACAATATTATTTAGTTATTTATTGACGAGCGAATATTGTAAAAAATTTGCAAAAGTACCAGCAACCTGTTTCGCCCATTTTTTGCTGTACTACCTACATCGAAATCAAGCTACTTAAATTAGAAATAATAACAGTGCCAATGGTTCAATGTTCCCCATGGTTCATATATCTCCCCAAAAAATTGATATTACTGATGAAGAACTACTAAATGATTTGGTAAAACAAAAGAGTAACACATATTAATATTAAATATTTATCAAGAAATGTTTCTTTATATTAATTTTTGTTAGCTATATTAACGTAGTTATATTGCAAATATACAGTGTGTGGATAAAGTTTGGTACAAATTCAATATCTCCCGAAATATTATATTTCAGTAAAAACGCTCGGACACTTAAACTTCAGTTTTATCCCAGCCACATTTTACGCATATTGCTGTTGCTAAAGGGTCACGTGACACGGCGCAGTGATTTGATTTTTATTTCTTTTTAATGGAACAGTATGCCGTATGAGGGCTCATTTGAAAGCTCTTTTCAAGAGAAATTCGGAGCACTTTTTTTGCCAAATATTGACCGGTAATGTAAGGATAACCATTAAATATCTCATAGAAAACACCTTTTTTAGAACAAACAAAGTGTGCAATTTTTAGTTTTGTTTTAATTTTGACGTTTACTCATATTGATTAATGAGTAAACGTCAAAATGAAAACAAAACTAAAAATCGCACACTTGATTTGTTCCAAAAAAGTGTTTTTTGTGAGATATTCAATGGTTATCCATACATTATAGGTCAATATTTGGCAAAAATAAACAGTGCTCTGAATTCCTCTGGAAAAGAGCTTTTAAATGAGCCGTCACACGGCATACTGTTCCATTAAAAACAATATGGATCGTCACTGCGCCGTGTCACGTGAGCCTTTAGCAACAGCAATATGCTTAAAATGTGGCGAGGATAAAACTAAAGTTTAAGTGTCCGAGCGTTTTTACCTCGGTTTTTACTCAAATATAATATTTCAGGAAATATTGAATGTGTTCTAAACTTTATCCATACGCTGTATATAGTGAGAGTGTAAAGTCTGGAACTAATTTGATAAAATTGAAACTGCCGGTATTTTCAAAAATTCTCGTACGTCAACTTTCTTTTTAAGAAGTGCATCTTTTCTGATAATTGTCATTTTTCGATCGTCTTTTGGTTCCGAACTATGATGTCATTGACAATTTTTTTAAATAGCAGTCAATACTTTTGCCGTCATATTTGGATAGAGGTTAAAATTCCGAATTCGTCCATATGTCAAAGTATGACCTTGACATCGACAATTTTCTAGATAATCCATACATATATAAAAGATCAAAGGGTTTTCTTCTCCGTTTCCTCCATCGGCTACCGCTTCACCAATTTGGACCATTTTTTTTTAAATGAAAGGTCTCTATCCTCAGATGGAACATGAAACATTTTTATATTTTTATTCTACTATTAATAGTTTAATTGTTTGAAAACGATCTAAATTTTATAAACCAACATTAATTAACTAAAAACAACAATTAAATCCAACCATTATCAAATAGTATATTAAAGTATAAGTGGATAAAAAGGTCTTTAAAACACGAGCGATTTTTCGAGCACGACGGCGCAGCCGGAGTGCTCGAAATAGAGCAAGTGTTTTAAAGACCAGTTATCCACGAATACTTTACGCTATTTTTTTTTATTGGTGCACTTTGAAATCATAAATACCGATATTATTACTACAAAAAATGGAAATAAGAACTAATAATGTCAAATGGTTGAATTCGTGATGTGACATCAGTATACCTTTCGTTGTCATGGAAATGAGAAAAACAGAAATTAATTTGCAATTTGTCATCAAAGATTAATTGTTGTCACCGCACTGCTTAAAAATGAATTCTAATATCGATTTTTTAAATAGTAAAGCAGAATCGCGGTTAATACCGCAAAAATCTAATGATGCGTATAAAAAAGAATATGACAAGTTCATCAAATGGATGGAAGAGCAAAAGGTAACAGATATAAATGAACGAGTTGTGCTTGCTTACCTTCAGAAATTTGTTAGTAATATTTTATTTGACAAGGTACTCCTGTCAGATCAATAATCAAAAAATTGTCATTTAGACTTCACGTTTCTCGAGTTGTTGATGTTGCCATGGTAACTTTAAAAAACGCGCGTTTTTGAAAGTTCGATTTAAACACGCTGAGGCGTGCTTTAAATAGCTAAAATGGGGCACCAATAAAAAAAATTTCAATTCTTTGTTTTTCCCTTAAATATCGCACTCTTTTTATCAGTATTGAATAATCAACAAAATAATATCAAAGTAACAAACGGAAAGGCACAATAGCTATTTATGCACCAAGGGCGTTACTACGATGATTACGCCCGGAGAACGATGAAATCCAGCTCGAGGGCTTTAGCCCGAGAGATGGATATGGTTCGATGGGCGTAATCATTCGGTCACGCCGTGGTGCATACAAGATTTTATTGTTCACTTTGTTCTTTAAAAAAACAAAGAATTGGCATCTTTGTCAACACTTTACCTACATAATCACAATATCTGGTAGCCTATGAAACAAAAACAGATTGTTTACTTATAATCGTCATTTTTTTTTTGAATTGCAGTTATGAATACGCTACCAAAATGTGTACAAGAACATGCTCAAAAAGCAACGAAAAGTTTGCTTACGTTTAAATCGAAAGCAAGATATGAAAAAGAGTACGAAACCTTTAGGATATGGCAATCAAAACATGAAATAGCGACCGTAAATGAGACTGTACTATTGGCGTACTTTCAAGAATTGGTAAGTTTCACATATATTCATATGTAAAATTATTGTCTAATTTTGTTTTTAGTCTGGAAAATACACTCCTACGTCGCTATGGAGTAAATATTCACTTTTGAAATCAACTTTTATGGTTAAGATGAAAATTGACATGTCAAATTACAATCAATTGATTTCCTTCTTAAAAGTCAAATCGAAGGGATATAAACCAAAGAAATCACAGGTTTTAACAGGAGAGCAAGTTCTGGCATTCATAAAAGGTGCTTCTGACGACTTTTATCTTTTACATAAAGTAGTTTTGGTGATGGGAGTTTTTGGTGGTTTAAGAAGAGGAAATGGTCAAAATGTGTATTGACGATATAATTGATAAAGGATCTGTTGTAATTGTAAAAGTGCCAGAGACTAAAACAGGTACGTCTAAAGGTTTTACAATTGTATAGGAAAAAGAAATAAATGCTCTTAACCTTGGTGCGTCGTTCGGGTCCTTTTCGACCCAGTTGCTGCTTTATATATCGCCTAAACTTTTATTTCTTAATGTTCTAGATATTTTAGATCTTAGGACTTTAGTTGTAATTAATATAGCTTCAAGATTTTGTAATTAGCGGAAAACTATTCGTTGCAGTTTTTTAGTAGTTTAAATTTACACACATAGGTTGTTTGGGTCACTTTTGTCCTCTCATCTTTAGAAGCCGAAACAAGCTGAAACTCGCATAATTCCGTGTGAGTTATGGCAACAGGTTGAGACCTGCATGTAAACCTCTCTAGTATTTGTTATCCCACAGTGCTTGTATATCGCTCAGTGAATGTTGAATCTTAGTTCTGTGTAGGTACATCTTGTGCGGAGTAACTTTTTTTTATTATGACTTCAAAACAATCAAAATTTGTGCCTTCTTTGACACAAAAGCAACTAGAAGAAGCAATTGATAATTCAGACGAAGAAATATTTGATTTTCAAGATTCCTCTGATGGATGGGATCCATCTGACGAAGAGGAGTGCTCTGAAATTGAAGATCATATTTCTGTTTGTTCGGAAGGTGACTCAGAAGAGGAAGAACCAGAAATGTGACATCCGAAACTATGTTATCGAAAAACAAGCAAATCGAATGGTCTTCTAAACCTCCTATACATCAAGGGAGACTTGCTGCACACAACGTTCTTACGACACCTGGACTTACTAGGTACATCACTTTGAGGGTGGAAGACGAGCTATGTGCTTTTCTTTCCACCATCAATTGAAAAACTAATTTTAGAAAATTCAAACATGGAAGGTCGTCGAGTCTATGACACAAAATGCAAAGATTTGGATGCACAAGATTTATATTCCTATATTGGTTTATTGATTTTAGCAGGGGTTTTCAAATCTCACAACGAATCGACAGAAAGCTTATGGGATGCCGAAAAAGGTAGGAGTATATTTCGTGCAACAATGTCTTTAGAGAATTTCAAACGAATTTCTAGAGTAATAAGATTTGACAATAAACAAACACGAACTGAAAGAAGAGCCCGGGATAAATTTGCGGCTATCAGGGAGCTTTGGGACAAATGGGTAGAAATTTTACCAAAATTGTTCAATCCAGATGCAAATGTAACCGTTGATGAACAATTGGTGGGGTTCAGAGGCAGGTGCCCTTTTAGGCAATACATGCCCAGTAAGCCTGCTCGATATGGAATTAAAGTTTGGGTATTATGCGACAATAACACAGCGTACGTATGGAACATCCAGCCTTACCTTGGGAAACTTCCTGGTGGAGTCAGAGAACAAAAGCAGGGTATGCGGGTTGTTTTGGACCTATCTTGCGGATTGAAGGGCCACAATATTACATGCGATAATTTTTTTACGTCATATGAACTAGGCCAGATTCTACTCAAGCGAAATATCACAATGATTGGTACAATGAAAAGAAACAAGACTTGTATTCCACCAGAATTATTACAAACGAAAAATGTACTAAAAATGTCTTCAAAGTTTGCATTTACTTCTGATACTTGCTTGGTCTCATACCTTCCCGAAAAATCTAACAAATGTGTTATATTGCAAAGTACATTACATTTGAAAAAAGCAGTATCAAACGAAACACGTACAACGCTTGTAATTATACTAGATTACAATATAACCAAAGGGGCAGTCGACACCATGGATAAAGCGGTTATGTGTTATACAACAAAAAGGAAAACAAACCGTTGGCCACTTATCGTCTTCTATAATATAATTGACATTAGTTCTTACAATGCCTACGTTTTATTCTTGAAAGTAACTAATAGTTGGGGTTCAAAAGATCGTCGAAAACGACGACGTTTTTTAGAAAATTTGGGCATGTCACTGGTAAAACCACAGATTGAAAGAAGAAAGTACCTTCCTAGAACAAAAGCCTCAACAGACGTTGTTGAAAAAGTAAAATCTGCTACAGCAATTGTTCAAGCTGAAGCAGCTTCAACATCAACTCAATCTAGAAAGAGGGGCAGATGCTATATGTGTAAAAAAAACAGACAATAAGTGTTCTAGTTTGTGCTGCAAGTGTGGAAACTATTGTTGTAAGAAACATTTAGAGCAAATATGCAAACAGTGTTACAAACAGATAAAATGACTTTTTTACTTTTATAAACTTACTTTTTTTTTGTCAATTATAAATTTAATTTTGAAGTGTTCTTTTCTTTACTAAATGTTCATTTTTACATTCCGCATTGTTTATTTTAAGTAAACGTTTATTCTTAGTTCTTGCTTTTGTTTTGAAATGTATTGTTCAATTTCTTTTTATTAAATAAATGTTTGCTGTTATGCTATAGAATATTTACTTTAATACAAAAAAGAAGCTAGGTGATATTAACCAGTCATTTTAACGTAATGGGTCGTTTTGGACCCGACACCTTATGTGTGTAGACAAAACGAACGACGCAGCAAGGTTAAGTTAGTTCAACAATACATGGCACTAAGACCAAAGCAAACGAAAGAACGCCAAATTATATAATAAATAGGTATTTTGGTAAATCAGCTTAATTCTCTGTATTACAAGTTGCACTTGTTGTTCTTAGTAAAATATATTTTTTGAGGGCGTAATGAATTCATTCATTCAATTTAGGAAATTAAAAAAAACTGTGCAAATATTTGCCAAAAAAGCACTTCTCCATATGCACCCACACTGGATATGAATACTAGATAACTATCTAAAATAGTATCAAAATAGTAAATCATGATTATTGAACCATTTTTGATATTTCAGAAGTACCTTAGAAAAATTGTGATATAAGTACTAGTCAATATGAAAACATAACATCACACTGAAATGAATTTATTCTTCAGTAATTTTAAAATCCATTGAAGCATCAATATTTTTTTGCGAAGTACCTATAACTAACAATTTATTTTTTACTACACAAATTTCAAGAGCAAAAAAATTAAATTAAATTAAACTATTCACGAACGTCAACATTATCGTTTAGAAAAACCTTAAGCTGTAGAACCAACATCAATAAACTTAAAACAACAGATATTTCAAATCAATATCATCACTAATAGGAATTCAACTTACGAAATACACAACACCTTACAAGCAAATTTTAATTACTTTTTCAAAACACTTATTGTAATACATACATATATAGATAAATGCAACATGGTTTCACAAACAAGCATTTAGTGAGGTAAATATGGAGCACACATTAAAATTAACTATCTTCTGTAGAGAAGGAGCTGTTGGCTGCTGGTGGTTCATATGTACCATCTGCTTTCCTTTGAATAGTATCAGCCATATGTTCCCAGTATTTTGCTCTAATTGTATCATAGTTGGTGGCAAGATCTTTACACAACTCACGAGCTCTCTCCAAAGTGTAACCTGTATCACCACCACCTTGAGATACTTGTTCATCACACATGTCAACTAAAAGGGCTAAGAGGAATGGAGAACGATTGCCAGATGCATAAAGTTCTTCACAAAACTCAGTCACCTTCTTATTGTTACTTAACCCACCTTTATCATGCAACAGGAGCCTGCAAATAAAAATAATGTAATTAATTTCTGTTAGCAGATATTTGGCAATATTTTCTTTCACAACACCTACTTTTATTAGATATTTTAAATTGTTAACAGGAAACATGTCATTTCAAAATCTCTTTCAAATTTTAGTGACCACAAACAAACAAAAATGGACATTTTTATGTTATTAATTGCATTCACAATTATTTACTGCAAGGTTGATGTACAATGGATAATTATTTAATGTCATGAATATTTACTTAATTAATTTAAGATTTGGTATGCGAAGGAAATTAAAATTGACATCTTGGAATGTAAATATAGGCGGAATAGTAGTTTCAGCAGAAAAACAATGTACATATAGTAGGGTAGTTTATTAGTTTTAAGACTGTTCTTTCTCTCTTATTTATGGTTAAGTTGTCCTTGCAATGTCCTATACTGAAAGTACTTATAGGAAAGTAAAAAATCACAAAAAATGGTATCACAACACATTCGTAGATATTATCAACATCAATGGTATAACAATTTTTAGCTTCGAATTGTCAGTTATGTGGGAGTTCTTGGTGATTTGTGCACTTCTATTTTCCCTAAAATACATCATCCAATCTAAATTGTGCAATGCTTTTTTCGAGTTCTTTTATTTTTTGAATTCTATTTTTCTGTTCCTACACTTACAGGCACCACCAACTGCTAGGGTCAAACAGCCCCTCATCTATCATGCATATGTGCTCTTAGTCACCCTGCTTTAATTTGGTAGAGCAGCGCTAAAGCCAGCAGCCTGAAGTGCTGCTCTACCCCCTGCCCCATTTTTGAATTCTTTGGGTATTTTAATATAAGACGTACAAACGTAGCAATACATAAGGTCCGTAAAAATCAACTGCTGTAAAAGATAGCTCATTGCATTCATAATATTCGGCCGCCATTTTGGGAGAAGCGTCTAGGTACAACGAATCTGCAAATATTTCGGCAGGCGCAGAAACTGCACTGTAACAATTCGCACATGCGGATTGTTTCGTATTATATTATGCTGTTGAGCCATATCCTGCAAGCTCGTAGTGGCACGGGTGGAAATATGAGTGTATGCGGGTGTACTGCTTTTTACGGCATAAATGGTTGAGGGGTCGAATCTCGGTTTGGGCTAAAATTTTTTTTTATTTTATACTGCTTGTTTTAAAACAAAGTTGTTGGTCTTTACTGTCTACCCGAGGTTATGGTTAAGCGGCGTTATATTTTTAAAGAAAAATTCAAAAACAAAGTTGCGCAAGTCCGACTGTGGGAATTCTGCAGATTCAGTTTACCTAGATGCTTGTATTTTGGGGTCCACTGACAGATGTCAAAAACATTTCATATTAGGCGCAATTTGCAATCAGAATAATTAGACTATGATAATGACGGTTTTGTCAGGTCCTGACTGCATAAATAACACTAGTCATGGAATTGGACTTTTTCATTTGACAATTGATCCAAAAAGGAAAAAAAGTTAGACCAAAAATTGTAATAACGGCATTGAGAATCAACAAAATTTTCAAATTTATTTATGTGGGGTACCTATTCTTAAAATCATTTACAGTTGTTAGTATTTTAAAATTTTAATAGATAAAAATGAAGCAGACACGAGCTTTGTAATAGTTATTTAAGTATCAAGGAATGTAAGGACGTAATAACATCCGAGGTAGGCGAATACGAGCTGAGGCGGAGCCGAAGCTTGTCGCATGCCGAGGATGTTATTAGTCGATACGTTCCGTGTTACTTATTAAATTTTTCACGCTACCGGCAATGTAAATAGGCCTACAGGTAGAAATTTAATCATATTTTTAAAAGTTCGTTTTGACAGCTGTCATCGGAATTATTTTTTAAAATAGTTATTTAAGTATCAAGGAATGTAAGGACGTAATAACATCCGAGGTAGGCGAATACGAGCTGAGGCGGAGCCGAAGCTTGTCGCCTGCCGAGGATGTTATTAGTCGATACATTCCGTGTTACTTATTAAATTTTTCACGCTACCGGCAATGTAAATACCCTACAGGTAGAAATTTAATCATATTTTTAAAAGTTTGTTTTGACAGCTGTCAAGTTCGTTTTGACAGCTGTCATCGGAATTATTTTTTAAAAGCCCCATTATTCTAAGTTGTCTGTGTTTGTTACCATATCAACGAACAGTTAAAATCAACATTATTTTCCTAGGAACCTAAGTGACACTATTAAGTTCCGTCGTCAAGGGTAACTAGTACACGAATGTTATCAGCCACTTACGATCCCTGTAGCTATGGATGTAAGGCCTACTTACACTGCCGGTAGCGTGAAAACCCCATTATTCTAAGTTGTCTGTGCTTGTTACCATATCAACGAACAGTTAAAATCAATATTATTTTCCTAGGAATGTATGTGACACTATTAAGTTCCGTCGTCAAGGGTAACTAGTACACGAATGTTATCAGCCATTTACGATCCCTGTAGCTATGGATGTAAGGCCTACTTACATTGCCGGTAGTGTGAAAAAGAATATTATTGTGAAATATTCCCTAGAAGTAGGTATTACTGTACTGTACTATGTATAATAATTTTCAAATACAATTCTAAAAAATATTTAGAATTACATCAATTCTAAAATAATCCTCAAGATGGGAAAACAAAACTTAAACCAAATGCTATTCCAATTTTTCGTGAATCTAAATTGAGCAGAATGGATTTAAAACAGATCTTTCCTACCTGATTAACTTCAATATCAATGGATGTTCGAGAAACAGAATTGTTTACTCATTCAAATGAATATTTTTTTAAGAAAATGTATATAGTTGAAATAATAAATAACTTAACCAACAAATGTAAAAGGAACTAAGGTACAAATTAAACAAATTTGGGAAGTTAGAAATGTGAACAAACAATATTTTTTCGTTGCCGAAGATGTTTATGTGATTTTAGGGTACTTATTGATTTTAAAAACAATTTGTGTTTTTACTGAATTGGCTTTAGTTTTTTAGATAATTTATAACCTTCAAATTTAGAATTTACCTCAGTAACACTGCACTTTCTTGACGTCTGCCTAGTATCCAACCGTTGTAATTTTTATATTACGCTAAGCAGACGCTTGTTATGACGCGTTGTAACAAGTTGCGACATGTCCCAACAGTTTGCATGTACGTTACCGCACTCATTTACTTATTTGTGTAGGGCAAGGCATGGAAGAAAGACGTGTTTTTATATTACTTAATTTCTGCCAGCATCATATTAATACAATATTTTAAGCGTTCGCATAGATATGAGTTCGTCACGAAGAGCTTGCCTTAACCATCCAGACATATTCTGCTTCGTTTGTGGTGATTATACTGTGGAGAAACAAAGACAAAATATTACTAATTTTGTAAAACAAGCATATCTTGCTTATTTTGGTTTCCCAATTGGGAACCAAGACAAACCTTGGGTTCCCCATAACGTTTGTAAAACCTGTGTAGTCTCTACGGCAATGGACAAAAGGAGAGAGAAGTAGCTTAAACTTTGGTGTTCCTATGGTGTGGACAGAACCGAAAACCACGACAAAGATTGTTATTTTTGTGTTGTGATTGTGAAAGGCTTTAACCGCTACAAGAAACGTACGTGGAAATATCCTAATTTGGAGTCAGCCAGGCGACCTTTACCACACAGCGAAACAATTCCTATTCCAGTTTTTATCTCACAGTCCGAGCTTCCGTTGTCAGATGTCGAAGTACTGCCGGACTCACAGCCCACCACACAGTCTTCTAGTAAAAGTGAATATGATAGGAGCTCATCAACACCACAACAGTTTTCTCAAGACGAGCTGAATGATTTGGTACGGGATCTAAATCTGTCAAAACAAGCATCTGAACTTCTAGCATCCAGATTAAAAGAAAAAAACTGTCTAAAGCCAGAAGTTACAATAACAACTTACAGAACAAGAGAGCAGGCAATTCTCCCGTACTTCAGCGAAAATGCAGAGCTTGTTTATTGCAATGACATTCCAGGACTTCTTTTAGAAATGGGTTTGCCTAAATACCAACCAAAAGAATGGCCGCTTTTTATTGACAGTTCTAAAAGAAGCTTGCAATGTGTTCTACAGCACAACGGAAATCGCTATGCATCCATTCCAATTGGCCACTCAACGAAACTTAAAGAAGAATATGAAAACATAAAAATGGTTTTGCAGAAGATCCGCTATCAAGACCACCAGTGGTCTGTTTGCGTTGATTTAAAGATGGTGAATTTCTTGCTTGGACAGCAAAGTGGATACACGAAGTACCCTTGCTTCATCTGTCTATGGGATAGTAGAGCAAAGCAGGATCATTGGATGAAGAAGACATGGCCACTAAGAGAAAATTTGACTATAGGTACAGCGAACATCGTGAACGAGCCATTGCTTGACAGAGATAATATCCATTCTCCCACCACTCCATATAAAGCTAGGACTCATGAAACAATTTGTTAAAGCCTTAGATAAAAACGGGGAATGCTTTAAATACATTTGCACATCGTTCCCTAAACTAAGTATGGAAAAATTAAAGGCAGGAATTTTTGATGGTCCTCAAATTCGCAAACTCATTAACGATTCGCATTTCATAAAATTTATGACTGATGTTGAAGCTTCTGCCTGGTGCTGCTGTTTTGTTTCAGTTGTTAAGAACTTCTTGGGTAACCATAAAGCAGAGAATTATGAGAACGTCCAAAATATGCTCGTTAATTTTAAGAAATTAGGTGCTAATATGAGCATTAAAGTACACTTTCTCCATAGCCACTTAGACAGATTTCCGAAAAACCTGGGTGATTTTAGTGAGGAACAAGGGGAGCGGTTTCACCGGGACACAAAGACTATGGAGGAAAGGTATCAAGGCAGATGGGATAGACACATGATGGCAGACTATTGCTGGAGCCTCCTACGTGATTGTCCTGAAGACCAACACAAAAGAAAGTCATACAAACGGCGTTTTACCGAGCATTAGGAGTGATTTATGATATCATTTTTAATTCTTAACATGTTCTTTGCAAACAATGTAATACTTTTTAATATTGCGTTCATTTTATTTTGTATAATTTGAGACTTATTTAATACACTTTTAATTTTGGGTTTTTCTTGTTCTTTTCTTTCACACTTTCTAAAAGGGAGCATTATCTCAAAAACTAGAGCCAATCTAATAAAACTGATAGCAAATTCGAAATCAGCTGCACAAAGTAACCCTAAAATTGACCTAATACCAATGACAATAAAATCATTGTTAACCAGTGTAATATTTAGTTGTATTTCATCATAGGTATCATATCATATTTCCGGCACTGTATCCACCGCCTTAGGGACCTCTTTCACAGCAAAATTGATTTCTACAAACCTTGACAATACACATATCCCTTTTACAAAAAAAATAAAGATGTCCCATTTTACTTACCCACGTAAAAAGTTCCATGCACTTTCATTTTCTTTAGCTACCTTAACCTTTTCAAGAGTATATTCAATTTCATGTTTAAGTACATCTTCTGTAAATCCTGTGGTATTATTGATGACAAAATACCTTTGGTTCCATGCAGAATTATTTCTAATATCTTCTTGTAAAAGCTGATCAACGAAATTCAGCTCTCCATCAAATAAACTACAATATTTTAAAATTATTATGATTTTAAAAATTGTTGTTTCTATTTACTTGAAGGTCTTGATCGCCCACTGTCGGTGTTGCCAGGCATGGTAGTTTTTAGCATCTTGATTTAAAATTAATTTTGTTAAATAAAGTTCCTTCGAAGCATCCTTCAACCATTCCACTAAAACACGTCTGTGATGCCAAACTTGATAATTTTTAGGATGTTCATCAATTACAGATGTACTGTATTCCAATTCTTCGCGAAGATCTTTGTTCAATGCTTTTAAAATATCTCGTCTATAAAGCAATTTTGTCATTGTTTCATAAGTATAAAAGAAAAGTAACAGAACTCACCTGTACTGCCAGACCGTGTAATTAGCTGGATTTAAAATACCTGCATCTTTGGTTAATCCTAATGCACGTTCAGATTTTTCCGAGGACTTTAAAATGGCACGAAAGTAGTCATAAACATCCTTAACTAAATGAAACGTTATTGATTAATATGAATTAAACTGAATTGTCCGATAGTTTAAAAATTTGCTATTTATGACATGAAATAGCTGTCGTATCAGTCGAAAAAATAATACACAAAATTCCTATTAATTTGAATTCATTAGAGGTGAATACAACTTTTTGAGGTTATATTTCGTATAATTCATTACAATACTCACATTTGTCTGTATATCGTATGGATACTACTGCAGCATCCCCATCATCTTGTGGGACTGGTTCTACATCTTTCCACTCAGGTCTGTCTCTGTAAAACACCCAATTACTTCCTTCCTCACTGCTACTGTCTCCCATGTTTACTCTTAAAATCTAAAGTAAATGAAACGGAAAGCCGACACAGTTGGACACACTGGGCTAAAGTTATGTTGCTAATACCACAGAATAACAAAATCTTGTGCTGCCAATACCGGGTGAACGTAAAAACTATGATTCAGAGCAGGCCAAGACCGAAGTGTTAAAGTTGGCAATACTTAAAACTTAATATAAGCCAATTGTCAAATGTTGACAGGTGTAATCATTTTTGGTTAATACATTTAACTCAATGTATCTAACCAGAAACTTTTACAGCTGACAACATTTGAGAATTGGCTTATATTAAGTATTGCCAATTTTTAACACTTCGGTCATGGCCTGCTCTGAATCATTTTTTTTACGATCACCCGGTACAAACACAACAATGAAAATATAGAATGCGTGACGTGACAAATCTCACGGAAATAAAACAACTCGTATACAAGGTGTTTCTGAAATACACAACATTCAGTTGGGAACAAACTTTACACAGTAAAATAGGCTAAACAGGTCGCTGGTACTTTCTCATACTTTATACGTTTTAAATATTCTCGCGTCACGAAGTGATTGAAATTTACATCTAGTCATCTCTATCCGCTCCAGACCCAAGGCGTTTGTTACCTGAGACGCGCGCGCCGGTTACTTAAAGGCACTAGATAGATAATGCGCTCACGACCTCGGATCAAAAATGGTTATAACAACTTTATTTTTAGAGTTATCAAAAACATGCAAAGAGTGAAACATATATATTTTTTATTAGAGCTAATTGATAAGCGTAGTTAAAATCACGTAACTTCCGGAAAACGCATTGGTGATATTAAAAAGTATCTTTTCTTTTCTTAATTTTTAATATTGTTGAAAATTGTTGTAATGCTAATAAACTACTTCAAATGGTCTATTGAACTGTTTAAAGTTTATAACGATTGGTGTTTGCGTTTTTCAAAAACAAATTAATCAATTTCAAATTTTTCTAAAATTCCTAGAAAGCGTCAAAGTAAAATTTGAGAGATTAGTAAAAAAATAAATCTGTAGTTCATTGCAAACTCGATCAACTTAGGAAAGTTTAAAAAAAAATGCGTGGGCAGCTTTTGCAGAGTATTTTTTTGAAAATGTCAAAAATTTTGAGAAGCTAGTATATTTACAATTTTCATAATACCAAAAATATTTTTATATCACTTAATTGTACTTACTAAGAAGTAAGAACTTTCAAATAATATTACAATTTGTATTGATTGGATATTTTGTTTTTAGGTAATCACCCATTAAAGTTAAAATTTTCAAAAATTCCTAGCGGCCTTCATTTTGAAGATACAGCATTTAAGAAAAATGCATTTGATTTGTCTTTAGATGCACTTAAACGCTGTGTATTCAAAATTTCAAAAAAGTGTTCAGTAAATAATCCATACCAAAATAACAGGTCTAATTTTAGTTTCCGGTTCCGGTTCCGATTAACGACCTTACAAAGAACTACCTGCAACTAAAGAGCTTTTACGCACCAAATCTTATAAAAATCAGGCAAATGGTCCCGGAGATATAGAGAAACGAATGCACCGACGCACTCACCCACGCACCCACTCGACCACCAACAGACAGACATTTTTTAAAAAACACTTTTTTTGGTTTCTTGAACCCCAAAACGCGTATTTCCGTTAAAATATGAAAATCGAAAATTTGCATGAATTCATAACTCTCCATACTTCTACTGAAGATGGAAAAGTAAAAACAATAAAAAGGATTTTATAAACACGAACCCAGAAATATATCCTTGCGTAGTTAGGCTTTCCAGACGTTCCGATTTGGACCGGGTTATTGTTTACTATCCCGCGTTATGCGTCGTTAGTGCGCAACTTTGTAATTGATAAGAATTTTTAATAATAATGTTTTCACGCTACCGGCAGTGTAAGTAGGCCTTACATCCATAGCTACAGGGATCGTAAGTGGCTGATAACATTCGTGTACTAGTTACCCTTGACGACGGAACTTAATAGTGTCACTTACGTTCCTAGGAAAATAATGTTGATTTTAACTATTCGTTGATATGGTAACAAGCACAGACAACTTAGAATAATGGGTCTTTTAAAAAATAATTCCGATGACAGCTGTCAAAACGAACTTTTAAAAATATGATTAAATTTCTACCTGTAGGCCTACTTACATTGCCGGTAGCGTGAAAAATTTAATAAGTAACACGGAATGTATCGACTAATAACATCCTCGGCAGGCGACAAGCTTCGGCTCCGCCTCAGCTCGTATTCGCCTACCTCGGATGTTATTACGTCCTTACATTCCTTGATACTTAAATAACTATTTCACAACTTTAACCACCTATCTTACAGTAGAGCACATGACACGATACCAGTTTTTAATTATATTGCGCTCCGCTCTTCATGATGATACATACAACGCAACGACTAAATTAAAACTTAATCGCAGTCGCCTATGAAACAAACGCGGCATATCGATGATTAATTTGAAAATCGTAGAGCTATTATCATAGTTGCGCGGTTTATTATTGTGACAAATATTTGTTTCTATTTGTCACAAAAAATTGCATGTCTAATTTAAATTTTATTGTAGTGTAATTTATTTATTTGTCGAGTGGTATTTCAATTCAAGGCAGGAGTGTAAGAAATTTTGCTGTGAAAAGTATAAAGTTATTTTTCGAATTACTGATCGTTTTAAACGGATCTTTCACGCAAATTTAATTTAGTTGGGGCTTAGTAAATTAGTGTTAGTGTCCTAACTAGCAGCCTTCGAGTATTGGAACGTTTTAAAGTTAGTAGCTGCCGAGTAGTTTGCCAATAGCAGGAAAGGGCGTAGAAAGTGGAATGGAAATTTGATTTATATTTCATGGTTTATCAATCTACTGGGGCCCGGCAAAAGATTGCTCAACCGCATATACCGTGAAGGCATGAGATGGGCGAATGGGATCCCCTGAAGGAAGCTACTCCTGTCCGTGGTTAAGTAACCCCTTCGTGGGAAATTTTTTTTTCATTGTTTTTATGTTTGGTGGCACCACTCAGATAACTTATATATTTGTGTGACGGCTATTTTTGGTGGTAGGATAAATTCCCACCTAGTTTTTCTAATTTAATACAAACTGGCCAAGTATTTACTTTATGTAAATGTACTATATGTTCTTTATAGCATTATTAATTAACAGTGTTCAATATTCGGAAAATTTACCTTGCTTATTGGTTATTACTTATATATAATTTTACCAAAGATGTGCACTATCACCGTAAATGGTTAATTGCAGGTCTGGATCTAAGTCTTGTTTGTTTTATATCACATAAATATTCCAACCAGCATTTGCCATTTGTGCATAAGAGAGTAGCCACCATTCCTATTTATATTTACATATGTACATGATGTTGTTTGTTTGATATATGTTTGTGTGCATGTGTTATACATACTTGTCACTTATTTATATTTACTATATATTTATATACCTTACAGATTATATTTTGCTCTACACTAACATTGCCGCGTTTTATTGATAATACAGTCCAGTTTGTCAACCCAAAATTTTTACAGCACCGTACTTATTTTATTTTAAGTAGCCGATTAGTAGTTTTCTGGCTTCGGGGATCCAGTGAATGCGCATGAGGGTTAAGCAAACTACTTGGCGCCCACATATTTATAACACTAAAAAGAAGAAAAAAAATATCTAAATTTGATTTTGAACCCCACCCTTTTTCCGCTAGCAGTCGGTGGCGTATTCACGAAATTTTCTTGTCAGCGACAAATAGTACGTGACATTATTTTACCGTAATTGCTCATATTTAACATTTTTAAACAGTATTAGCATTGTAAATTATTTCTTTCTACAAACGTCAAAAAATGATGACATTTTTGCATTAATCTCAGTATGCAAAATGCCACATTGGAGTTGTTTATCTTGACAACGTGCACGACGTATTTCGCGCACTAGAGCGAAAAATATTTCGTGCATGACGACAATGGTAACTTTTTAGAATATTGTGCTTTTGATTTTTCGGGTAATAGATTAGCAATTGCATTATTAACCACTTCCATAACATCAAAAGGCATATCTTCTTCCATTTCCAATATTTCCATCATTTCAAAATAGTTTTTTTTTTATTGGTGCCCCATTTTACCTATTTAAAGCACGCCTCAGCGTGTTTAAATCGAACTTTCAAAAACGCGCGTTTTTTAAAGTTACCATGGCAACATCAACAACTCGAAAAACGTGAAGTCTAAATGACAATTTTTTGATTATTGATCTGACAGGAGTACCTTGTAACGTCAAATAAAATATTACTAACAAATTTCTGAAGGTAAGCAAGCACAACTCGTTCATTTATATCTGTTACCTTTTGCTCTTCCATCCATTTGATGAACTTGTCATATTCTTTTTATACGCATCATTAGATTTTTGCGGTATTAACCGCGATTCTGCTTTACTATTTAAAAAATCGATATTAGAATTCATTTTTAAGCAGTGCGGTGACAACAATTAATCTTTGATGACAAATTGCAAATTAATTTCTGTTTTTTTCATTTCCATGACAACGAAAGGTATACTGATGTCACATCACGAATTCAACCATTTTACATTATTAGTTCTTATTTCCATTTTTTGTAGTAATAATACCAGTATTTATGATTTAAAAGTGCACCAATAAAAAAAAATAGCGTAAAGTATTCGTGGATAACTGGTCTTTAAAACACTTGCTCTATTTCGAGCACTCCGGCTGCGCCGTCGTGCTCGAAAAATCGCGCGTGTTTTAAAGACCTTTTTATCCACTTATACTTTAATATACTATTTTAAAAAGGACGCCGACCAAACTTGTTTAGGAAAAAATAACTGACAAATATCAATATTTGTTAAATTTTGTTTCCGTAGTAACAAAGAAACAGACTAGATTGCGATAGAATAAATCTTTATTTTTGTATTTTATTATGATTTTACTTAATTTTTTTCATTATTCCAGTAAGTCTGTAGAAAAAATGTTGCATGCAACTCGTGCGAGAAATTTCTTTGGTGCTTTCCAATGATTTTTGTTTCAGCTGCCGCCCCGACAAAAAACTTTCATGAAAAAAATTAAGTAAAATCATAATAAAATCCAAAATAAAGATTTATTCTATCGCAATCTAGTCTGTTTCTTTGTTACTACGGAAACAAAATTTAACAAATATTGATATTTGTCAGTTATTTTTTCCTAAACAAGTTTGGTCGGCGTTCTTTTTAAAAAAGAAGGTTACGATTGTCGCCATGCACGAAATATTTTTCGCTCTAGTGCGCGAAATACTTCGTGCACGTTGTCAAAATAAACAACCCCAATGTGACATTTTGCATGAGATTAATGTAAAAAGTCATCATTTTTTGACGTTTGTAGAAAAATAACTATTAATATTAACTAGTGTTACCCCAGCATACAATGCACTGACAGATAGCGTTGACAGAACCTGCGAAATGTCAAGTCACGTGATGCATTAGTTCGAATAATGACACGCGACGTTATTATAGAGGGCGCCCCAGGTGACGCGCGTCTAGCCGACCGTCATATATATTATAAATTAAAATAATTATTATTAAAAAATCGACGTAGAATAAAAATACAAAAATGTTTCATGTTCCATCTGTAAATACCTTTCATTTAAAAAAAAATGGTCCAAATTGGTGAAGCGGTAGCCGCTGGAGGAAGGGGAGAAAAAAACCCTTTGTGCTTTTATAAGTACTGGGTGAGTCAATAGTACGTTCTCCTTCGATATTGGGTGAACCGTTAGAGATACGATAATTTTTCAAATACAAAAGTTTTAGGGTGTCATAGTATCTATCATTCAAAATTATTTTCACTTCTATAGGGTGTTTCATGTTTGCGTCACAGATTATTGATCAATTTTTTTAAATGGGACACCCTATATTCAACTGCATATTCGAATGCACCATCAAAATTGCTACAAGTCCATATTTTGTTTTTGGAATTTGGCTGCACGGTTGCCAAGATATTTAACCTTTTTTGAGATTTACTGATTTTGCAAAGTTCCCATCAAAAAATCATTGTGAGCTGCGGTTAGGAAATGGAGCAAAACAAATTCATGTGAGTAGTTGTCAAAGTATGCCCTACCTCTTGTTACAAAACTAGCTCAAAATATCCAATACGCTGTTTGTGACAGACGGGTGAACTTGATGAAAGTGAGGGCGTTAAAACTTGTGTTTTTCAAATAGAACATTCTGTATTTTTTTACATTATCAGTTGCAGATCTTAATTACCTTTCATTTTTGTAAAGTATGTCCTATACCTAAATGCTACCCTTTTCGATATAATTTGACTTTTTCCAAATATTCATAAATTTGGCCAAAAAATTGGCATTTCTTCTTTCGGATTCATCAAAGGAGTATTCTTTGCAAAGAAAACAAAGCAATGAGCATTGACAATGTGTTACATGGTATTCAAGAGAGTGCTAGAAAGAAACTTATTGTGGTAAAAAGCATATTTTCACAAAAACACACAGTTTTTAATAAATCCCAAGAATGCCGAGACGAAACAAAAACAAGTTTGACATACATATCAATAAGTCAGTTCATCCATTATTAGTTTCGAAGTGTATTATAATAAATTTTTCTCAAGAGGAGTGTGTTGATATGGTGTTCGTTCTTGGAGAAGCCGAAAGGAATTCCCTTCTGGCTTCTCGCATTTATGCACAGCGTTATCCTGAAAGAAGACATCCGCATCATACTGCCTTTGAAAGACTGAAAGAGAGATTTGAGAGAACAGGTAATGTGGCACACAACAAAGAAGAAAGGCTCAAGATTGCCACAAATGAAGAGTCTCAAATGGAGGTGGTTTTGAGTGTTACCGAGGATCCCATGGAAGTACTAGAGAAATCAGTAGAGAACTTAATATAAGCCAGACATCAGTATCGAGAATACACAGAAAACATAAGTTCCATCCGTATCACATTCAGTTGGTACAAGAGCTACTCCCAACTGATTTCGAGAAGAGATCTAATTTCTGTTCCTGGGTAATCAACAAGACGCGACAACAGTTTAATTTTTTTGATTTCGTTTTGTTTAGTGATGAATCAACTTTCCATAGAAATGGGTTTGTTAATAAATATAATTGTCACTATTACGACACTCAAAACCCCAATTTTGTCAAAACAGTGGATTACCAGCACCGATGGTCCATAAATGTATGGGCAGGAAATGTTGGAGGACATCTTATTGGACCACATTTTTTTGACGGCCATTTGAACGGACCGATGTACTACGATTTTCTGCAAAACGAGTTAGAGAGAATGATAGATGATCTTCCATTAGATATAAGTCAAAGATTATGGTTTCAGCATGATGGTGCGCCCGCTCATTTTTATCTTACAGTGAGAGAATATTTGAATGCCAGATTTGGAGATCATTGGATAGGACGAGGAGGACCTGTTCAATGGCCACCAAGATCTCCCGATCTGACAAAACTAGATTTTTTTTTGTGGGGATATGTTAAAGACATCGTGTATAAAACACAGGCCACGACGAGAGAAGATATGATGCAGCGAATCCGCCAAGCATTTCGAAGTGTCACTCCAGATATGTTACACAAAGTTAGCAATGCAATTTTACAGCGAATAACTTGTAGACGTCAAAATGGAGAACAGTTTGAACATATCTTGCAATAGGAATTTTATTCTTTTGTTCTTTAATTTTTTATTCTTTTGTTCTTTAATTTTTTTTTCATTTTATTGTTTGTCGTTACTTATTCAGTACTTCTACATTTCTATGAATAAAATGATTTATTTTTCCAAGATTCAATACTACTTTGATGAATCCAAAAGAAGAAATGCCTAATTTTTGGCCAAATTTATGAATATTTGGAAAAAAGTCAAATTATATCGAAAAGGTTAACATTTAGGTATAGGACATACTTTACAAAAATGAAAGGTAATTAAGATCTGCAACTGATAATGTAAAAAAATACAGGGTGTTCTATTTGAAAAAAACAAGTTTTAACGCCCTCACTTTCGTCAAGTTCACCCGTCTGTCACAAACAGCGTATTCGATATTTTGAGCTAGTTTTGTAATAAGAGGTAGGGCATACTTTGACAACTACTCACATGAATTTGTTTTGCTCTATTTCCTAACCGCAGGTCACAATGATTTTTTGATGGGAACTCTGCAAAATCAGTAAATCTCGAGAAAAGTTAAATATCTTGGCAACCGTACAGCCAAATTCCAAAAACAAAATATGGTCTTGTAGCAATTTTGATGGTGCATTCGAATATGCAGTTGAATATAGGGTGTCCCATTTAAAAAAGTTGATCAATAATCTGTGACGCAAAAATGAAACACCCTATAGAAGTGAAAGTAATTTTGAATGATAGATACTATGACACCCTAAAACTTTTGTATTTGAAAAATTATCGTATCTCTAACGGTTCACCCAATATCGAAGGAAAACGCACTATTGACTCACCCAGTATATATATGTATGGATTAAATAAAAACATATTTCAAGTACTTCTTTTTTTAAATAAAATAGCGATAATAATAATTGAAATACATTGTAGGCATAGGGCAAGATAGAGTAAAGATAGATAGCAGTAAAAAAACGTCAAAAAATTAGTAAAATAAATTAAGAAAAAAAAACAAGAATGCCACATGATCTGAACTGGAGTCACCAGATTACAATACCACACTTTTACCGCTACACCAAAATGTCGTCCAATAATTCGATAGGTTATCAATTTTCCTATCTCATATCGTAATATGATTTATTACGATACTTATATCGTATATGTCTATTATCATGCTCACTTGCTAAATAAAATAATAAACCGCGCAGCTCAACTATGATAATAGTTCCACGACTTGCAAACTACTAATCATCGACTTGCCGCGCAAGTATCGTAAAGCGTCGGAAATTAAATTTTTATTTAGTCGCTCAGTACATAACATCAGAGGCGTACGCGGAGAAAGGGGTGCAAAAGGACAACTAGCCCTGATCCCAGCCAAACTTTAAAAATGTGTAGGTGGGCCAGTTAAATTGTTAGTATTTTAAACATCGCCGAGGCACTTACTATGTAATCTATAGTAATTTAGGTTTCACTCAATTTATAATTTTAGTTAGGATAAAGGAGGAGGATTGGTGGGCTGGGTTAGCAACCTACCCACCGAGATGAACATTGTTCATAGACCCACGCATACGAACAGGCAAGGATTAAGGATTAACGATTTGAATATTTTCGCCATAGGATTAATAACATAAATAAATAATAAGATAAAGTTGGGTATCAACATCAGGCGAAGGACCATAATAAGCGTGAAGAATCACAGGCTACAATGCCTAATTAAAGACGAAGAAGAAGAAGAAGTTTTACAAATGCCCACAATTTCGGGAAAAGAACAGTACAACATGAAAGAGCTTTCATATAGGGTACTTAATTTAAAAATTATGGGCCAGTTATCTGTTATATAGCAGTTATCCCAATAGTCCAAGAGCCGGCTGCGTTAAAGGTACCCTGATCGATCTGCCGAACAAAATATGGACGAATCGACAGCTAATGTAGTGGTCACGGGTGTGCCGGGCCTAATAAACCCTATAACTTGTCCGAAATGTTGAAAAAAGGGCCACTTCCGGTTTGGTATTTCGGAGTGTTTTTCCTTTATCGAACTGCCGGTTAAAACTAGTGCCGATCGACGGGGGGGTCGAGCCCTTTGAGAAAAGCCCGCGGTGCCACCCCCCACCTTGGCGGGGAGGGCGGAAGCCACCTCTGAATGTGACTCATTTTCGTATCTGACTACCCCCATCGAACTGCCGATTTTATTTTTTTTTAAATCGCAGCTCTAACCTCCCTGAACGTGAAAAAATGGCGGTGCCATCGGTGGCTTTGTCTGGAAAAGCTGGAAGCCATCCCAAAGGCACCCGAGTTTTAGGTCGCTATTTTGAACCCGCATGTTCCTAATACCAGGGGCGGATCTAGAAAAGGTACAACGGGAGGGGGATTAGTTCTAATAAATATTAGGGCGCCAAATTCAAAAATAACACTATTTTTAATTAAATTTAAAGAAAGTAGGAAACACAAAATAAATATGAAAATACAAAACAAAATTAATTTATAAGGCTCTCTTCCGAGCAAGGAACTACAAACATAAAAATAGAAAACATGAAATTGTATATAAAAATCGATCCATTATGGGCAATATGTACAATAATAATAATAAATATAAAGCAACAGTTCAGCTTCAAAAATTCTAACCTCTAACGTCAGAAATAATGGGTGAAGGGTTACCGATAATACAGAACACTATTAGACTGTCTGCTCTGTTAGGCAATTTTACACGTACACAGCAACTTTGTCCTTCGACTTTCGACGGTAGTAGTGTCTGCTACTGTAAGTAATCAGATACGAAAATGAGTCACATTCAGAGGTGGCTTCCGCCCTCCCCGCCAAGGTGGGGGGTGGCACCGCGGGCTTTTCTCAAAGGGCTCAACCTCCCCCGTCGATCGGCACTAGTTTTAACCGGCAGTTCGATAAAGGAAAAACACTCCGAAATACCAAACCGGAAGTGGCCCTTTTTTCAACATTTCGGACAAGTTATAGGGTTTATTAGGCCCGGCACACCCTTGACCACTACATTAGCTGTCGATTCGTCCATATTTTGTTCGGCAGTTCGATCAGGGTACCTTTAACGCAGCCGGCTCTCCGACTACAAGGAACAAGAAAAGAAGTACATGTAAACAATATAACCACGGGTCTGGAAATGCTCCCTTGCCGAGAGGCAGTCTCCGAAAGAAAAAACAGTAGTCGCGTTTTTACTTTCCTATACTTTCAGTATAGGGAAGTATTGATTTCATGCAAATTTTCAAAATCGAGATTTTGACGGAAATACATGTTTTGGGCTTCCAGGATCCTAAAAAAGTAGTTTTTAAAAAATGTCTCTCTGTGGGTGTGTGGGTGGGTAACGCTCATATCTCCGGAACGGCTAGACCGATTTCGATGTGCTTTGGAATGAGGAGGTATATCAAAAATGCATCGACAAAATAAGCTTTTAAAAAGAATCCGAAACCGGAAGCGGAAGTTAGACATGTCGAATTTTTTGCCCCTTAATAATCTTTTTGTCAGAAGAATTTCACATACTTTCTGCAGCAGTTGTATTCTTGTACTAGTCGTTTAATGTTCAGTGTAGGCAAACTTTTTTATTTTAATAGATAGACTCGCAAACCCAAGAGCAAAGTTGTAGGGCAAATTCTTCTCGATTGTATTTTAGAAAAAAACTTGAGTTTCCAATTTTAATATGGCGGCCACGGTAAAAAATAACTTTTTTTTAAATGGAAACGTGACATTTTGGCTTTAAAATCAGAAAGGTTTTGAAATTCTAAATACAAATTAATAAGAGTAATTTCTTGCTAAAAAAAATATTTCTCGAGTTATTCATATATTTTCAAATATCAATTTCCGCCCTTCCGTTGATTCAGTCCGAATATTTTACCCAACCTTATGCTTGCAGCGCGCGCAGCGGTCGGTCTTTCTTCAACCGCTTCAAGATGTTACAACTTATAAGAACTATTTACTTTAACTAGTCGTGTCTAGACAGGTGTATATCGAAAGTGTTAGAAAATATAAAACAATGTATTTAAATGTATAGGAAAGTCCAGGCGAAGTGTTTCGCTCATTTTTTAAAATAACTTTGCAATAAAATTTCAAAATTTTATATACCGAAACCTCTCATTTAAGTTAGTGTTTCTGATGCACTTCTTTAAACAAGAAGAGAAGCAGGATCAAGTGAATAATTAGTGTAAAAATAAAACTCTTCAAAATATTTAATGCAACAACGGCAAGAATTATTTATCAAAAAAACGCCTTCAACTATTTCTTCTTCCGAAGGCTGTAACTTACTAAGGAAGCGTTTCCGGATCTATGTTTGTTGCAACTCTTTGTTAATGTTTTTAAGGGTACAGATGATCTTCAAAGTTTGACCAACTATTTTTTACAAGATGCCTGTCTCTAAAATGTCTCGAATAAATAGCTACAGTGTACAGATATTGTCTCTAAAAGATACAAATTTTAAACGAATCTATTCACTTAACATTTTGTGTGTGCCGCTCGCTAATGAAGGTCTACCTTTGTAAACGTCTACTAGAGGAACAGAACGTTTTTAAGTAATTGTATGTAAACAACAACAATTTCGTATAAAATATTTAAAAACCAATGCGTTAAAAACTGTACCAAAAAGTACTAGATGACTTCTTTTTCCTACATGGGCCACCCCTGGTTGACCAACGACCGTGGAGGTTGCACGTAAAACTTTGTAGATAAATTTATGCCAGATGTTTTTGAACTGTATAATGTATAGTATATAATCTTGCAAAGAATATACGTATTACATTGTAATTAACACGTATCACTTTTTTACAATCCCTTTCAAGTATACTTTTCCACGGATCTTTTTTTGTTATTTGTTGTCTAATTGATAGAGAAACTTCTGATTTGGTTGGTGTGGACATGCAGGGCCGGTTTTCCGACTAGGCCTCATAGGCCCGTGTCTAGGAGCGCAGGCTCTGAGAGGAGCGCCCGAGGTTCAGCAAAAAAACATTTCTGTAAATATTAATGAATGCCAAAATATTTTCGGTAAACTAAACTTTTCGTTTTAATACAAAACCTGGATACGTTGTGTATCACAATAATAGCCAATTTTATGCGTAAAACTGTGTATTTTGCTAAAAATAAATAAAAATTTTCCTGGGGCGACCTCGGACCCCCCGGTTAGGCCCCTAACCTTCGTTACAAAGGCGCAAAAGGTGGCTGTGCTCAGGGGTGAATTATACCTAAAACCGGCACTGTGGACGTGTGATGAAGACGAAGAATTTGGTTGCTTTGCTCGGTAGCTGGTGTATGGTCGAAGGTTGACGGCGGTATTGGTAAAATTAATACAGATGAACATTGCTAACTGATAACAATGTTGAAGAAACATGAATAGTAACTGGGGTTATACAACTTGACAACTCATTAATTTTGGTTGATTGCAGTTTCGCGCATGAAAATATTTACTTGATGTGAGCGAGGTTTCATTATGACAAAATATTTTACACAGATTTGAGCATCAAATATTACATAGTTATAATTTTTCTCTAATTTAAGATATTTATTTTGAAAACTTGAGGCTACGAAGAACAATTTTATATACTTATTATAATTAGCAGTGTATTTCAGTATTTAAAGTGCAGCGATATTAAATTATCGTAGTTTACTTTTCTAGGTATTTACCATGGTAATTGACCATTTTCTTTACCCAAATAATTTTTCTGGTAGTATATATTTTTAAGAAATTACCAGGTAATTTATATTTGTGTTAGATTATGTATAAAATAGCAACAACAAATAATAATATTGATGTGAATTTATTTTTAAATTACATTAATCTTGCTTTAATATTTGTTTTGCTAGTGTACCGTCCGTTCTATAAAAACCATCAAACTAACAATTGCACCAAACCATTATATCAGATTAAATTTCATGCAAGATTCAGTTTTTGGCAATGTTCTTTTTTTATAGGTTCAATTGTTTTTAAGAGTATGGCACGCAGTCCTTAATATTTTTAAATTGTATGGTTTATATGTTTTTCCATTTCGTAGTAGAGAGCTTTATTCTCTTTTCAAGCATGTAAAGATTTTATATCACAACATTAAAAAAATCGCGAAAAAGAAATGCAAATAACGTTTTCATCAACTTTGCCATGAATTCAAAACGAAAACTAGAGCGACACAAAGAACTGAAACATGGAAACAAACAACCATCATGGCTGTCAAGTTAGTTGGCTTTTTTGTTTATATGTTTCAATTGTTTCTTCTGCCTCCGGTTCTGTTGTATTAAAACTCGTGGCTAACTTGACGGATAAGTTTTTCGCACTTTCGAAAAAAAAATTTTTATGTAACGATACAATATTTTTTAAAGATTGAAAAGAGAAGAAAGCGCTCTACCGCAAAATAGAGAAAAACATGTACAATGTAACAATTAAAAATATAAAACAATGAGCATCGCCAAAATATCAAGAGATCCAAAAAACTGATCCTCAGCGGGCTGTGGAATGAAAAGTCACGTCTTTGCTAGACTAAGGGAATGTTTATAATGTCAATTTCAGGTTAGGTTTTAATTATTATCTGACATTATAAACATTTCCTTAGTGTAGCAAAGACGTGACTTTTCATTCCACAGCCTGCCGAGGATCAGTTTTTTTGGATCTCTTGATATAGAGTTTTAGGTTGATATTTAATCTAGTATACTTATGGTTTATTGGAATTAAAATTTATAATAACACAGCTGTTGGGGGCACTATTTAAAAAACGGATGGTATTATAATTTATAAATACCTACTTTTTATTACAACATTCAATACAAATTATAAGAAAAGTTAAGCAAGTAAATGACAAAAATACATCAATATAGAAATATAGGGTATGTATAAGGTGATTCAGTCTAGATGTTGCAAGGTTTAATTTACTAATATTTTTTTTGCAGGTTTTTGCAAGCGTCTGTGGTACTTAGAAACCTTTAAATTTGCTTTATAAACAACATGTCCGGTTACACCTAAAGTAAATACAACTTGTTTTCTTAATTATCACTTATGTTTTCTGATAGATTTCATGACAAAGTTGACCACTAAACAGTTTCAATGAAGACAATTTTTCATTAAATATTCAATTTTGTAACGACACTTCTCAGTGCCCGCTCTGAAAAAGTTTTAGCAGATTTAAATATGGAATTCATGGTCAACTTAAATTGTTACCCTCTAGCGGCTAAGCGTTTAACTTTTTGAATATTTTTATACATGACTGTATAGAGAAATTAAATGCGTTATCACTTATTAGTATCTATCAGAAAACATATCAGGTGAAATTTAAGAAAAGAAAAGTTGGCTTCACTTCCAGTGTGACCGGAAGTAGAGACATGTAGTTTATAAAGCAAATAAATGCCATAGACACTTGCAAAAGCTCACTGTAATAAATTTGAAAAATAATTGTTATATTAGCTTGGGACATCTAGGCCGAATCACCGCGTATAAAATAAAATAGAAAACAATAAATATTAATTGTAACAAATAAATAAATAATAAGTAATACAGTTCAAATAGAACACAGGATCCTTCAATTAAATTCAACATTAATTACTTCTACTGTTCTGCATGTTTAATATTGGAATCGGAATGAACTTCCGAGTTCCGATGAAAATGAGAATGCTGATTTATAATCTACGTCTTTTTTAAGTTTAACTGTCGTCATTATTGTCCAATAATTTAAGATTGTAAAACATTGTTATAACTGGACAGTAATTTACCAATATAGTGTTCGTAAATTACCGGCAAGTTACGAGGTAATGTACGGTTACAAATAAAATGTAAATTACCATAAATTACGGTGAACAATTTCATAATTCACCAAATAAATTACAATTTTACAACACAAATATGTGGATTTCGAAGATTTCCAGTTTGTTATAATTTGATTCAATTTAGTTTTCTTAATTGATTTTTTGGAAATCTGTAATAGATATTTGCGATATAAGTATCGCAATAAATCATATTACGATATGAGATAGGAAAATTGTCAAACGAGGGCGTAGGGCCGAGTTTGATAACCTATCGAATATAGTAATATGATGTTACGATAAGAATATTGTACAACGTTTTATCTACTTTCATGAAATTTTAAATTTAAGAATAGATTTTATATTGTCATTGAGAAATGTCATTAGTGACATTCATTATTATTAGTAGGCTGTTATTCAATTTTCATTAGTATCTAGGTTTCATTTTTTATTTTATCATCTGTCAGTTTGTTGCAAAATAATTACGTCGCTTGCACAAATTGAGATAAATTATTGGAAATGAATGATTCCGAAGACAGTCTGCCGTCAGATATTAAAGCACTAGCTAATGGGGCTATTTCAGTCCTGATTCTCGCAAAGTCAAAAATCAGGTATGAGCTAGAATATAAAAAATTTGAAGATTAATGTGTAGCGAAAAAAATTAAAGAATTATCAGAAAAGGTGTTACTCGCATATTTTTCTAGAAAAGTGGCAAGTGAAAAACACTAAAACGTAATTCCTTTTTCTTTAGTTGTTGGGTTTGGCAGCAACCACAAGATGCACTTTTTAACCCACTTCAAAAAAAGGAGGAGGTTCTCAATTCGTCTGTATACATATATGTTTTTTTTTTATTTTTTTTTAATGTATGTTCGAGCATAACTTTTTTGTTTACGAACCGATTTTAGTGATTCTTTTTCCGTTGGGTTCAGTATAGTTCCAAGGTGGTCCCATTATAATTTCATTGGTATTGGAGCTTGAACTTCGAAGATACTCCTCAAAATCTATTTTTTTAACCGACTTTTTAGTGTTTCCGTATTTCATCTTCCGTCGTTTCCTCATTCGAGAAGCATCCTTACTAGGTCTACCCATCACTTAAAATTGTAAAATAATTCACTTTTAAAAAAACGAAAACCGACTTCAAATAAAAACACAAAAGTGACATAAGTTAACTAAAAAGCAAAAAATAAATGTTTTTTAAACAACAGTTTAATACTTATTTGTTGTTCCGTTTAATGTAATTAAGAAATTGATGTTTATTATATAATTATTAATTGTTTTATAATTTTGAAGTCGGTGCCAAGTAAAACATTTTTAAAGTGAATTATATAATACAAACTCATCACGAACTATACTGTAACTATATGAATTGACAGTAGACAAATATATTACAATTAGTATTTGAGCTACTTTCTCTCCTCCTTATATTCAAAGCTATTATCTAGATCTACCTTACTGATACATTTAAGAATTATTTGGCCACACAAAGAAATCTGTGTATTTTATTTCTTCAACTTTCATCGTTACCGAATTTAGAGACTAAACACAACTGACAAATTAGCAATTTAGTAATAGTTTTACTTCATGATTATATATTGCATTTAAGCATAATTTTATAGTGGCATATTGAACATCCTGCAACTTTCATGGCCGTTTTGGTTATATTACATTAAATGCCAATCCTGATTTATAGCTCAGCAGGCTTGTAAAAGATTAGATATTCTATCCATGTAAGTGCAATAACTTCAAAGCGACAAGAATTAGACATACTGCCTTTTAGCTTTTAGGACGAGTTAATACCGTAAACAGAAAATTTTTCTAATTGGAGGAAAAAGAACAATGTTCTAGTTTTATGTATTCCGCCTACTTATTTGTTTATTATCATTATAAATAACGTCTAAGATATGATTTACAGCTTCTTGCGTGATTGCAATAGAAAAAACAGGATTATTGACCATACAGACTGATCCTGCGATGATAACTCCAGCCGCGAACCAATTATCTTCATGCATATACATTGTAGGACCCCCACTGTCGCCCAAACAAGCTGTTGTAGTATTTTGCAGCGGAAGAGTACATATCCAGTCTTTTGAATCTTCAAATTTACACTGGTCGTCATTTACACTTATAACTTTCTGGCGATTTCTTTTCTTTATTGACACATAATCTGTAGAGCATTTAGAAAATTTAAACACAGTTAAAAAACAACTATTAATTCATAATTAGGTACCTTCTTTGCCTAGTAATCTGCCCCAACCTGAAATCATCACCACATCGCCAATTTTAGGTCTTTCATAGTCTGTGAAAGGTAAACAAATTGGTCTGATAAAGTCTAAAACAAAACAACGCTATATAAGTTATCACTTAAACATTTTTAAATACTAAATCTAAGAAATGTAAGTATAACTATACCAAGGTTAGTTAACTCTTTGAGTTTAACCGTACTATAAGAAAATGGAAATAATAACTTATCTAGTTTGTACTGAAACTGTTTTACAAAATTTAGGAATTTTCAAAATTGACATTTTATTGCATTATAAACGTATTATATTTTTTATCTATGTTTTATTGGCAGTTTTGTATTATGTTATCTGTTTTACTTACAAGAAAAAGAAACAGCTTGAGCCAATTTTACAAGTACAATGAAATTAATTCTGAATTCTTTTTGGATACGCAATTCTTTTACACCTGTAGTGCAATCATCTGCATAAAGAAGTCGAATACAGCTTAGTTTTTTCTTGATGTCGTGTACTTCAACTAATACGTTAGGCTTATCAGCGAGTTTGTATCTGAAACGTAAACATAAAAAATTGCAAAGCAATCGATTATTACCATTCACATATTTTCTTTTCGTTTATTAAAAATTCACCCGTAATAAAATCTGCCTTAAAAAAATTAAACAGTAAAGGTCGATTCACACATATCCGGGCCGGGTACATTCTGGTTCCATTTCGGGACCGGGCGGTCCGTTTTTGACAGTTCACACTTTTCCGAGAGTTCCATCTCCGGACTCGAGCAGTTAGCTTTTAATTAAATGCAGCATTGTATTGTCTTCGTTTGGTGTGTGTCAGGAATCGGACAAAAAATATCGGCAGCGGGAATATTGTGACTGTCCGGAATACACCAGGATGCACCAGAACGGTGTTAGAACGGACATATGTAAACGCATGAAATTACAATCAATTGAACAAAAATTATTCAACGAACACGGGCCGTAGGTTTCGAACTCGGATCGAACCGGCCCAGATATGTGTGAATTCATTTTTTTGTATATCAAATTTTTCAGTTGGGCGTTTACCAAAAGCAATTAAATGAACTTACCCACGACGGAAACATTCCTCAGTTGTTATGAAATATCGATTGCTGATTAAAAATCCATTGCATCGATAATCGTCATTGATTAAAGTCACTAGCCAAGGAAATTCATAGACGTTTGCTTCGTATCCGTTTGTTTCGTTTTCCCTATGAGGATATTCATCCCAATGCTGCTGCCCACAGTATGTTTTATTTAGTAGAAGTTTTTCAGATACGTATTTTCTATTTGTTTGTAAGGTTAGAACTTGAACAGTACTTCTGGTAGTTAGTTCCTGTCGTTTTACGTCAACTAGTTCTTTTTCTCGCTTTTTGTTTATTTCTATGGTGATTAATAATGTTTCTCCTGGTTGATGCAGTTCTCTCCTAAAGTAATTTTCCAATGTTCCACAACCTATTATAAAGTTATTATCGCCACATGCTGAAACTATTGAACATACTATTAGACTATTAACACCGATTAAACAAAACTTTACGTGTAAAAGTCAGTTTTTGTATATCCTAATCAAATATGACAAATTATTATAAGCGGCGGAAGAATAAATATTTTCAGTTTTGAGTAGGTGGCTAAATGATTAGTAAAGAGTTGATACTCATCTTCAACATGTCTCTTTAAAATTTTGAATTGTAAAGGAGGCGAGATAAAGGAGACGAGACGACACACCAAAATTTATCTCAGTTGGATGGCATCATTAGTTTTACCACACTACAAATATGTATGTATGTATGTATGTATATATGTAAGTAAAAAGAATTCTGGTTGTCTTGTACTAACCCGCAGAACATGAATGCTACATATTAAATTACCATTCAAAAATAAAATTTAAATAATAACAATCGTATCTCATTACATTACTTACATTTGCTTATTTCACTAAAAATGTAAAAATATAGAAAAACTATGGCAACTGTATAAAATAACAAAAAAAAAAGATAAACACAGATACTGTGTTTTGCTGGCCATGTTGAACTAATAGTATAGCCACTTGGAGAATTACTTAAGTACAATAAGAATCGCGCATGCTTATTTATGTATTGTGTTATCAGAGATTTGAATCCTGAGTGACAGGAAACCGCAAAAAAGTTTGATGCAATTTTAGTAATTCTGATGATTTAGCTAAATTAAATTGAATAAATATATTTACGTTCATGAGACAGTAAATTGTATTAGAAACCTCAGAATATACTTAAACTAAACTACTTTTACTGAACATCAAATCATCATACAATAACAGTACAAAAAATGAGGTTTCGGTTTACGTTACGCCGCAATAATATCATTTTATTGTAATTAAAACAGTTCTTAACTTCAACAGTATTTTTATTTTAGCTTTATACGTATTTCAACGTGTTTACACGTCATTATCAAAAGCAAGATTAAAAGTAACCAGCTGGTGTTGCTGTAGGAACAATAAATCTTCATAACTTGATCTTGGCTTTCTATATCTGCGTCCAAATGAATTGATTTCTCATTCCATAACGTCTAATAACGGTGAATTTAAGAGATCGGTTTGTTCATTCATTAAAGGTACAAATTTTAAATGTTTATGAATTTCAAATGCTTCTAGTATATCCAACTTACGTTTGTCATCACAAAAGTGTAAACATTTTATAGTGTTATTAGATGTCATTGAATGATTGTGTTCTAATAAGTGTTTAGCGTAATTGGAATTATGAGGGTGTTTATACTTGTAACAAAGTACGTTTTCCTTGCACCATATCAAAATTTCTAATTGTTTGTTCTATATAAACCGAATTACAGTGCAAGCAGTTTAATTTGTAGATGCCCGATTTTAGTAAATTGTTTTTTTCTTTAGCATTAAACAAAGCGTTTAAAATGTTTTTTGTTTATTTAAAAGTTCTTTTACATTTATTTGTTTTATTTATAATTTTGGCAATTTTTTCTGATTTATTGCTAAAATATGGAATTGAGGCGTATTTCATTTTATCTGATGAAGCAGTTGGATAAATTTTCTGAATAACTAATTTATAATTTTTCTCTTCAATTAGTGTATCAATAAGTTGAGTATTATAACTATTATTGTATGCAATTTGTTTAATAATCGAAATTTCTCTATTATAACTAATTTCACCTAAAGGAACCGTTAAAGCCTTCTGTATCTTGGACCTGTATGCTGCTAGATTATGTGTTTTATGATGACAAGAATTGTGTGGTATTGTAATGTCTGTTTGTGTAGGTTTTCTATAAACGGAATATTTAGGTTTATTATTTGAATTAATTCTTAGGTATGTTTAAATTTAAATCTAAGAAGTTAATAGACCTTTTTTGTTCAGTTTCTAGTGTTAATGTTATTTTTGTGTGCAAGCTGTTAATAAAAATAAAAAATTCATTGATTAACTCAAATGAACTATCAAAACATGCCAAAATGTCATCAACGTAGCGAAACCAAGATATAACTTTCTCAGAATGGTTTGATTCAAATATTTAGTCTTCTAGAATTTCTTTAAATATATTAGCTAAAAGAAGTGAAATTGGACTCCCCATGGGTGACCAATCTTTTTCATTAGAACACATTCAATGACATCTAATAACACCATAAAATGTTTGCACTTTTGTGATGACAAACGTAAGCTGGATATACTAGAAGCATTTGAAATGCATAAACATTTAAAATTTGTACCTTTAATGAATGAACAAATTGATCTCTTAAATTCACCGTTATTAGACGTTATGGAATGAGAAATCAAGTCATTTGGACGCAGATATAGAAAACCAAGATCAAGTTATGAAGTTTTATTGCTCCTATAGCAACACCAACTGTTTACTTTTAATCTTGCTTTTGATAATGACGTATAAACACGTTGAAATACGTATAAAGCTAAAATAAAAAACCTGTTAAGTTAATAACTGTTTTATTTACAATAAATAAAATGAACTTCAACAAAGTAAAGGTCGAACTTATAAATAAAGCAATAATATCAGTCATTACATAAAATGCCATGCAGGTTATGAGTAGATTACATATTTTGCCTAAAATATTTTAGGCGTTTCGTAAAACGTTCAATAGGGCAATAGGGGGCAGTCAAAACAAATTACGCCTCAGTTCTAGTCAGAATTACCAGAATTATAACGAGTTGTAATTAAATACTCAATAATAAAGCAATCGAGCAACCACCACAAGACCTTCTTTGCTCGCTGCTTAAAACTGTTGGAACAATTTCTCATATTCTTTTAAATTACGTTGTGTGAGATTGTGACTCTTAAACCATTCTTCTTTTGTTTTCAGTACTTGCTTTGTACTGAATTGTGCGTCGTTGATTTTTCTTGAATTCCTGCAAATTCCCTGCGGACAGTTTCTCCTCGGGCTGGCTCGAGTAAATGACTTTTGATTGGTCGGTTTATGGCTGTAGTTAGGTTAACGATTTTTGTAGAGCCAGTTTATGGCTATAATTAGGTAAATGACTTTTGTTTAGCCGTTGTATGGCTACAGTTAGGTAAAAGACTTTTGGTTAGCCGGTTTATGGCTGTAGACAGGTAAATAACTCATGTGTACCTGGTTTATGGCTATGGTCGGGTAAATTACTTTTGTTGGCCGGTTTATGGCTATAGTTAGGTAAACGACTTTTGTAGAGCCGATTTATGGCTATAATCAGGTAGATGACTTTTGTTTAGCCGGTTTATGGCTATAGTCAGGTAAATAGCTTTTGTTTTGCTGTTTTACGGCTCTAATCAGGTAAATAACTTATGTTTACCAGTTTATGGTTATAGACGTTAAATAACTTTTGTTTGGCCGGTTTATGGCTATAGTTAGGTAAGTAACTTGTGTTTACTGAGTTTACTGCTATAGTCGAATAAATGACGTTGGATTGGCCGGTTTATGTCTGTTGTTAGGTAAACAACTTTTGTAGAGCTGGTTGATGGCTATAATTAGGTAAATGACTTTACTTTAGCCGTTTTATAGCTATAGTCAGGTAAATGACTTGTTTGGCCGGTTTATGGCTGTAGTTATTTAAGCGACTTTTGTAGAGCCGGCTATAATTAGGTAAATGACTTTTGTTTAGCCGTTTTATGGTTATAGTCAAGTAAATGACTTTTGTTTGGATGGTTTATAGCTATAGTCAGGTAAATAACTTATGTTTACCCAGTTTATGGCTATAGTCGGGTAAATTACTTTTGTTTAGACGGTTTATGGCTGTAGTCAAGTAAGTGACTTTTGTTTGGCCGGTTTATAGCTATAGTCACTTAAATAACTTATGTTTACTCAGTTTATTGCTATAGTCGAGTATATGACGTTTGATTGTCCGGTTTATAGCTGTAGTTAGGTAAGCGACTTTTGTAGAGCCGGTTTATGTTTATAATTAAGTAAATAACTTTTGTTTAGCCGTTTTATAGCTGTCGTCAGATAAATGACTTTTATTTGGACGGTTTTTGGCTGCAGTCAAGTAAAAAGCTTATGCTTACCCGGTTTATGGCTCTAGTCGGGTAAATTACTTATGTTGGCCGGTTTATAGCTGTAGTTAAGTAAACGACTTGTGTAGAGCCGATTTATGGCAATAATCAGGTAGATGACTTTTGTTTAGCCGGTTTATGGCTCTATTCAGGTAAAAAACTTATGTTTACCCGGTGTACGGCTGTAGTCGAGTAAATGACTTTTGTTTGGCTAGTTTATGGCTGTAGTCAGGTAAATAATTTATGTTTCCCGGTTTATGGCTATAGTCGAGTAAATGACTTTAGATTGGCCGGTTTAAGGCTGTAGTCAAGTAAATAACTTATGTTTACCCGGTTTATAGCTATAGTCGAGTTAATTTCTTTTGTTTGGCCGGTTTAAGGCTGTAGTCAGGTAAATAATTTATGTTTACCCGGTTTATAGCTATAGTCGGGTTAATTCCTTTTGTTTGGCCGGTTTAAGGCTGTAGTCAGGTAAATAATTTATGTTTACCCGGCTTATAGCTATAGTCGGGTTAATTTCTTTTGTTTGGCCGGTTTAAGGCTGTAGTCAGATAAATAACTTATGTTTACCCGGTTTATGGCTATAATCAAGTAAATGACTTTTGATTGGCCAGTTTATGGCTGTAGTAGGTAAACGACTTTTGTAGAGCCGGTTTATGGCTATAATTAGGAAAATGACTTTTGTTTCGCCGGTTTAAGGCTGTAGTCAAGTAAATAACTTATGTTTACCCGGTTTATAGCTATAGTCGAGTTAATTTCTTTTGTTTGGCCGGTTTAAGGCTGTAGTCAGGTAAATAATTTATGTTTACCCGGTTTATAGCTATAGTCGAGTTAATTTCTTTTGTTTGGCCGGTTTAAGGCTGTAGTCAGGTAAATAATTTATGTTTACCCGGTTTATAGCTATAGTCGGGTTAATTTCTTTTGTTTGGCCGGTTTAAGGCTGTAGTCAGATAAATAACTTATGTTTACCCGGTTTATGGCTATAATCAAGTAAATGACTTTTGATTGGCCAGTTTATGGCTGTAGTAGGTAAACGACTTTTGTAGAGCCGGTTTATGGCTATAATTAGGAAAATGACTTTTGTTTCGCCGGCTTATGGCTCCAGTCAGGTAAATAACTTATGTTTACCATAATTATGGCTATAGTCGGGTAAATGACTTTTGATTGGCCGGTTGACGGCGGTACTTTGGTAGACGATTTCTGTAGAGCCGGTTTATGGCTATAACTAAGTACATGCCTTTTGTTTAGCCGTTTTATGGTTATAGTCAGGTATTGGATTTTTTGAAAGTAATTGCTATTTTGGAAATTAATAAATTAAACTGTTCGGATAAACGACCCAAAGATAGCTTTCTATTTTTTTTTAGAATTTTAGAAGAACCATATAATCGATGGCGGGAATGGATCCGGGGTGGTAGGAAAACCGCGCTTACCCAGATCACCTATTCAACATGCGTAGAATACGAATCTAAGCTTCTTTTTCGGACGCCTTTATTTGTGTTTATGCGAAGCTTTACAAAAAGGCTGTGAAGTTATGTTTTTGAGAGCACAACATGGATACTTTGCTATTTTTTTTATTTCACGTCAAATGCGAAACTTCTTTTTTAAATGGAAGCATATTTTTTAAGTATGTTAATCTAAAAAGGGAGATAATTTTGGTAATTTCTACAACATTGTTAAAGATTGGAGTATACTTGAAGCTGATTTTGAGATGTTAATTTAATTGTTTGTTTTTGTCGGTAAGGATGCACAGCACATTAGGGCTGTTTGGAAATGTTCATTAAAAAAGGAGGATGATTTTTGTCATTTTTATAAATGAAATGCAGTTTAGGGTGGTTTGACATGTTGGTTTAAAGAAGGAGATAAGTCGTCATTTTACAACATTTTATTTTTTTGGTTCGTGAACTTTGGGGTGGTTTAAAAATGTTAATTTAAAAAGGGGAAAGATTGTAGTGATTTTTCAAACAAAATTTAGTCGCTAAAACCGCAACGTCGATTTTGTACAAAAATGATAGTCGTTTGTTTGGAAATTACTCAAACTGTTGATGTAAACGACCAACAGAAAACTTCCTATAGGTCTTTTCGCAAGGCAGGTTCTTTTTATTCCCATTTAACATATAACAATTTTGATGTCAATATTTGTAAATTTAAAATATACAAAAATTTTAATGGTGGGGGTAACCGGGCGGGTGGTAGCAAGTTCGCGCTTCACAGATTGCCTATTAGACATGCGTAGAATACGTATCTGAGCTTTTTTAAACGCGCCTATATTGAAGTAGAGCACCTCTTCCTATCCTCTTTTTTCGAAGTAGTTATCTAGTTTTGTGATATCATGAATTTTGCAATTTCAAACAAAGTTTATCCGCTGAAAGCTGAAAATTAATTTTGTACAAATTAGTTGTTTTTTTGGCAATTACTCTTGGAAACCCCTTATAGGTTTTTTCTCGACAGAAATTTGTTCTTATCGTCTTTTAACATATTCATATCAATTTTGAAGAAAAAATTAGAAATCGTCGGGGGGGTGAACAAATCGGCTATTCGCCGTGCGTAAAATAAGCGTTTATATTGAAGTATAACAAAATGACTTAGAAAAGAATATTACTAAACACCTTCTGATCGACTTATTAAAACCACAGATAAGGTTAACACTACAGATATACGACCCTTTATACAAAATGTCCGCTCATATTTAGAGACGAAATTAGCGTTAGTTTGGCTACAACGCACCAGACCAATTTTAGGGCGCTGCTATCGCTATTTGTTTATTACTGTTGAAATTTGTTGGAAACTGTTTTATCGGGGATTTGAGTGCATCTGTCACATCATGAATATAATTTAAGTAGAATTGGCTTCAATATTAATTATTTATGAAAAATTGCGATCGATTTGACCATTAAGCATGGCAGATGGCTGTCTAACTTTTGGTTTGAATATGTGCTAAGTAATCTGCTCAATTACAGTCATCTGTGACCTAATTATAAATTGTCATTGTAGCGCCATCCTCTTGCAGATCATTAATCATATAAAACAAGCTGCCGATAGCTCACATATTTACCGTATATCTGTAGTGTTAACCTTATCTGTGTTAAAACTAAGTAAAAACACTACGCCAAATAAGAAATCTCCACAATAAACATTTCAAAATTTTAATGAAACTACTGTCAAAGTTGTCGAAAAAACTGATTAAACAGCTTTCGGAGACTGTAATCATCCATAACATCGTAAGGAACTTATGTTTATCGGAATTTCGGAACTTTATAGTTGCTTTGACGTGTATATGATGCCGCCAAAGCATTGGTAAAGTTATTTTGGTTATAAAAGGTGGGGGTAGAAACTGCGGGCAGCCCTCGTTGAGTTGGGATTTTTTTAATAGAGACGTTAGTTAAAACATGAATTTTGAAAGTGATAATTACTATTACGAGTATCTCACGAGGATAGGTTAAAAAATTCGTGAGATGACGAATAGATGGCGCTGTTGCAGACAGTTTTTGTGGCTCGCTGGCAAGTTCACTCCTTCAGAGCGTAAACTTTTAAATTTCAGATCGCTGCGTTCATTAGTTTCGTTTTCACAGCTGTATGTTTGATTAGGAGCGTGTCAGAGTTTTTGACAAGATGGATAGTGTTGAAATTCATGCTGTCGTTAAGTACTTCTTCTTGAAAGGCTTAACGGCAACCGAGATTCATAATGAAATGAAGGATGGTCTGGTCGGCGGCTCCTTTATTTTCCACTGTTGATAAATGGGTTCGTGAGTTCTAATGTGGTCGTACAAGTGTTAAAAATACACCCCGTAGTAGCCGCCCAAAATCTTCCACTACATCAGAAATTGTCGAAAAAGTGCACGCTATGGTGTCTGAGATAGCGGAGGCTGTAAGCATCTCCAAAGAACACGCAACGTACATTTTGAATGAAGAGTTGGCCATGAAAAACCTGTCCGCGAGGTGGGTGCCGCGATTGCTCAGTGTTGATCAAAAATTGGTGCGGATGCAAATTTCTCGTGAGTGTTTGGAGCGTTTTCGAAACAACGAAGTGGATCTAATTTTTGATGCTAAATCCAAAAATTCAATAATTCAGTAAGCAAATTAATAGTTGGGAATTGCGACTGTGACTAAAACTAAATGTGAGCGTTGTGATCAAAACGTAATGTGGGCGCTGTGACTAAAACGAAATATGGAGGTTGTGACCAAAACGAAATATGGGGGATGTGGTCAATGTGGGGCTTGTGACTAAAACTAAATGTAGGTGTTATGAGCAACATACATTGTAGGGGTTGTGGCCAGGCCCCCTTAGCCACGTGAGACGTGACCACTTTACGGTTGTACTGGAGCAAATGCTAGATTTTGTTTCGTATGCGTTTGCACTAATAATATTCATACCGATTTTAGGATAATAATAATACAGCCCAACAAAAAAAATATTTTTTCGTTGCCGAAGATGTTTATGTGATTTTAGGGTACTTTGGGGTATTGAATTTAAAAACAATTTTTGTTTTTACTGAATTGGCTTTAGTTTTTTAGATAATTTATAACCTTCAAATTTAGAATTTACCTCAGTAACACTGCACTTTCTTGACGTCTGCCTAGTATCCGACCGTTGTAATTTTTATATTACGCTGAACAGACGCTTGTTATGACGCGTTGTAACAAGTTGCGACATGTTGCGACTCATTTACTTAGTTGTGTAGGGCGAGGCGTGGAAGAAAGACGTGTCTTTATATTACTTAATTTCTGCCAGCATCATATTAATACAATATTTTAAGCGTTTGCATACATATGAGTTTATTACGAAGAGCTTGCCTTAACCATCCAGACGTATTCTGCTACGTTTGTGGTGATTATACTGTGGAGAAACAAAGGCAAAATATTACTAATTTTGTAAAACAAGCATATCTTGCTTATTTTGGTTTCCCAATTGGGAAGCAAGACAAACCTTGGGTTCCCCATAACGTTTGTAAAACCTCTGTGGAGTCTCTACGGCAATGGACAAAAGGAGAGATAAGTAGCTTAAACTTTGGTGTCCCTATGGTGTGGACAGAACCGAAAAACCACCACAAAGAGTGTTATTTTTGTGTTGTGATTGTGAAAGGCTTTAACCGCTACAAGAAACGTACGTGGAAATATCCTAATTTGGAGTCAGCCAGGCGACCTTTACCACACAGCGAAACAATTCCTATTCCAGTTTTTACCTCACAGTCCGAGCTTCCGTTGTCAGATGTCGAAGTACTGCCGGACTCACAGCCCACCACACAGTCTTCTAGTGAAAGTGAATATGATAGGAGCTTATCAATACCACAAAAGTTGTTTCAAGACGAGCTGAATGATTTGGTGCGGGATCTAAATCTGTCAAAACAAGCGTCTGAGCTTCTAGCATCCAGATTAAAAGAAAGAAACTGTCTAAAGCCAGAAGTTACAATAACAACGTACAGAACAAGAGAGCAGGCAATTCTCTTGTACTTCAGCGAAAATGAAGAGCTTGTCTATTGCAATGACATTCCAGGACTTCTTTTAGAAATGGGTTTGCCTAAAAGAAGCTTGAAATGTGTTCTACTGCACAACGGAAATCGCTATGCATCTATTCCAATTGGCCAATCAACGAAACTTAAAGAAGAATATGAAAACATAAAAATGCTATCAAGACCACCAGTGGTCTGTTTGCGTTGATTTAAAGATGGTGAATTTCTTGCTTGGACAGCAAAGTGGATACACGAAGTACCCTTGTTTCATCTGTCTATGGGATAGTAGAGCAAAGCAGGATCATTGGACGAAGAAGACATGGCCACTAAGAGAAAATTTGACTATAGGTACAGCGAACATCGTGAACGAGCCATTGCTTGACAGAGATAATATCATTCTCCCACCACTCCATATAAAGCTAGGACTCATGAAACAAGTTGTTAAAGCCTTAGATAAAAACGGGGAATGCTTTAAATACATTTGTACATCGTTTCCTAAACTAAGTATGGAAAAATTAATGGCAGGAATTTTTGATGGTCCTCAAATTCGCAAACTCATTAACGATTCGCATTTCATAAAATTTATGACCGATGTTGAAGCTTCTGCTTGGTGCTGCTGTTTTGTCTCAGTTGTTAAGAACTTCTTGGGTAACCATAAAGCAGAGAATTATGAAGAACGTGCAAAATATGCTCGTTAATTTTAAGAAATTAGGTGCTAATATGAGCATTAAAGTACACTTTCTCCATAGCTACTTAGACAGATTTCCGAAAAACCTGGGTGATTTTAGTGAGGAACAGGGGAAAGGTATCAAGGCAGATGAGATAGACACATGATGGCAGACTATTGCTGGAGCCTCCTACGTGAATGTCCTGAAGACCAACACAAAAGAAAATCATACAAACGGAGTTTTACCGAGCATTAGGAGTGATTTATGATATAATTTTTAATTCTTAACATGTTCTTTGCAAACAATGTAATCAATACATATATAAAAGCTCAAAGGGTATTTTTCTCCGGTACCTCAAGCGGCTACCGCTTCACCAACTTGGACCTTTTTTTTTTAATGAAAGGTCTCTATCGTCAGATGGAACATGAAATATTTTTATATTTTTATTCTACGTCGATTTTTCAATATGAATTATATTAATTTATATATGAAAGTCTGCTAAACGCGCTTTTCTTGAGGCGACATCTACACCAACGCCGCGTCTTCTCATGAAACTAATGCATCACGTGACTTAGTATTTCGCCGGTTCAGTCAACGCTCAGTCTGTCAGTGCATTGTGCGCTGGGGTAACACTAGTACTTTTTAATATTCTGTTCATTTTATTTTGTATAATTTGAGATTTGTTTAATACACTTTTAATTTTGGGTTTTCCTTGTTTCTTTTTCACATTTTCTAAAACAGGTACGTCTAAAGGTTTTACAATTGTAGAGGAAAAAGAAATAAATGCTCTTAAGTTAGTTCGACAATACATGGCACTAAGACCGAAGCAAACGAAAGAACGCCGATTTTTCCTCCCATATAGAAATAATCGTTGCACAGTGCAACCTGTAGGAAAGAATACTATAGGAGGTGTCTCAAATATAATTGCCAAATACATAGAATTAGAAAACCCTCACCAGTTTACGGGTCGCTGTTTGAGGTGAACGTCATCCACTCTTTTGATTGAGGCAGGAGCTAGTTTTGAAACACTCAAAATGTACGGAAAATGGAAGAGTAATACGGTTGCACAGAGTTCCGTAGAAGAAAGCATCATTTCGAAAAACCGTATTTCCATCATGATTGCAAGTGCGATGAGTTCATCTGAAGGAGAAACTTCAAAAACTAATTGTCAAACTAATAAGACAGATACTTCTGTTAATGTTAGGGTTACATCCAATTTGGAACAACTAGAACCGTCGTCATCATTATCATATGCACCTGGAAATAAAAACATAGACGTTTCTAAAGACCTTTCTAAGAAAAGTGTTACATTTTCGGGAAAATTTTAAAACTGTAATTTTTATTTTGGCAAATCAGCTTAATTCTCTAGATTACAAGTTGTACTAAATGTTCTTAGTAAAATAAATTTTTTGAGGGCTTAATGAATTCATTACGCTCTCTCATTCTGCCCCGGTTGTAATGGACATGTCTACATATCTCGTATCCTAGGAGTTATCATTCAATTACAGTAAAGTGAACAATAAAAGACTTTACAATTTTATTTATAGGTAAAACCTGTTTTGCCTGAATAGCCGCCACTGTCCCAGTTTGTACAGCCCGAAGACAAAAAATGCATTGCAGCAAATACAGACCCTCTACACACCTTGTTGATTTGACAGCAGCAGGTAGCTTGATTTACGCAACATAAGGTAGGATCGACTTCAAAATTGCAGGGTCTTCCAACGAATGAACTAGAATTTTGTATAGAAGATCATGTAAATTTAGAAGTAATTGAAATCGTTATTTTCAATATTTTATTGCTTAGACTGAATATAGTAAATAATATTCAAAAACATGAAGAACGGTATTGAAACTATATTTATTATTAGAATTTCTGCCAGGAAATTGCTCATCCAAAAAACCACAAAGCGTAGCTTATGTGGAAGTGTCTTTTTAGCATGCTCACTGCACATGCAATGCACTAGAAATTCTTATAACACGATATAATAGACTGCAGTTGAAAATCAGCTTTTAACTACTTTCTTTTCTTTTTGGATCAATGTTAAAAATTGTTAATGTAGATGAGAACTCCATAAACTATATATTTTTGCAAGTCTTCAGAGTTAAAACTGTTTTGTCGCAATAGCCATACCGGATGTTCTTTTTAAAACGAGGGGGTCATAATAAAACATTACAATTCTTGAGTGCCTACTCACCTACAGTTGAATTTAAACAGATTAATTCTTAAAAGTTGGGCGTCTCACTTTGTTAAATTTTAATTTTAAATTACATTACAATTACAATAAAAAGAATTTACTCGGTGGAAGATAGTAAGAAACAAAATGGAAAAACTTCAATAAAATATTACAAAAACTCAATAATGCTTGAGTAGCAAATGAGTCACTAGACAATGGTAATATCTAAAAATAGAAATAGTAAGGGACACATACAATTAGATGTTAACTAGTTATATTCAAAATAAGTCTGCTTAAAGAAATTAAACAAAATTGTAACATTACAAACAATAAATAATATTTCAAAATTTATCCATCACAAGAAAAATTGGTGATTTCGGGGTTTTAACGGAAATACATGGAACATCCAGGAACTCAAAACAAACGTAAAAATTGTCGGTCCCGTAGGTGGATGGAAATAACATTTATTTAGGAAAACGTATTTTCTAACCTTGTAAACTTTTCTAAACCTGTAAACGGAATCGGATAGGAGACATTAGAGCAAATTCAACGCTTTGATTTTTAATTTTGAAATTAATGCCTTATTACTCAAGAACGAGTTGACAGATCGGGCCCCAATTCGGTGCGTAACTGCTCATAACAAACATCAATAAGGGGAGCCATTTTGCAAATTCAAATATTAACAAGTAAGTTAATATTTACTGTGAACATTTTTTGTTATAGATTATTATTTAAAAAAGTTTATGAACTTGAATCCATTTTAATTGCATATTACAAGGGGTGAACGAATAGTTCACCCATCATATTTCTTTAAATTCTTTTGTTTTTAGGTCTGACCTATTATAGGTTACACCTTACTTGCACAAATTTTTATTAAATTTTAGTACATATTTCATAAGGTGGGCGATTCGTTTACCTCTTGAAAATCCTCATATTTTATTATATTTGAGTTGGAGGTTAAAACAACCCCCAACTATCTATGATGGCATTTTCTTATAATTTTGATGTAATGAAAGGAGGTCCAATTCGTACCTCTCTTGAGTTCCACCTCAGCACCTAAACTCAAAGAAATCAAAGAAGGTACAGCAAGTGCCACCTAACCTTGCAAATTTTAGTGGCCTTTGATTCGGCTACTTCCGCTTTGTTTCGTCGGTAGTCGTAACTTAAACTAGCTCTAATTGGCCGTTGGACAGTGTGGTACACTCTACTAAAAAGTAAAAGTCAATTTATTTATGGTTTACGAAAAATTGTGGATTGTTTGACAAATTAAAAGGCCGTGCGCCATAAGGTTAGAAACAGTTTGCTTTGAGAAGGGATTAACGATAATTTAGGTTACGTATAAAAAATACAGCAAAGAAACTAGAAATGTAATAAAAAACCTTGCTTTTGCTTGAGAGTGTAAGGGCTTCTCGCCTTTTAAACTTATCGTCATTTTTTTTGCAAGGTTAAATGGCACTTGCTGTAATATAATTCCAGATAAACTAGAAGTACTAAATATAAAATTTTCACAACTCAGTCCTATTCCAATACTATTATAAAAGTGAAAACTTTTTCTATACACATATAATCGCTTCTCTATATACATTTCCATTTATTTCTTACTTTTTTTCTTACGCGAACTAGTCGGCCCATGTTAAATTTTTGATTTTTTATTTCCACATTCGGCACATGTTGTAGAATAATATTTGCTGCCACTTTTTCCTTTTTTTAATTCAACCTTTTGTTTTATTTTTTGTATGTTTTTTACAAGCTACACAGTATATATCATACAGGAGTAAAGCATTTAAAGAAAATTGAATTTACCATATCGATAGTAAGGAAACTATACTTTTCTTTCCAGCATTTTTTACAAATTTCCTCAAACTCTTGTTTCGATATATGTGAAATGTAATTATCATAAATGAATTTAACATATTTCGAAAACGAATAAATAATTTGCGTTTCCAAGCATAAATTTAGGATCAATATCAGATATAGAATGACCGATATAAATAGATGAAATTTCTTTATGCCTTCCTCTGACAAAATATTCTTTAAAGCTTTTATATATCTTTGTTTGCTTTTTAAGCTCTTGATTTGAGCTTCCATTTATATAGGAAAATATTTTATCAATATTTTTTTATTGATTAAATTTTTAATTATCAGGGATAAGCGAATGATATAATTTAAGATGTCTATCCATATATTTCTTTCCTATTTGCATAAAATTTTTTCATTATTCCAATAATACTTCATATCCAACACTCCTTGCATGTAGCTTGATGGGCATCAGTAAGTTTGTTGCTTGAAAAATAATTTTCTATTGACTTTTCAGTTTTCCATTTTTTACAAACTTTGGTATAGCACTCTTTACATATTGACTTTTTTCCTGTTTTAAATTTTCTAGTTGGGTAGGAATTCTCAATGGCTTTTCCAATATTACATTTGTTACGATTTGTTTTCGATCCTTCTATTGGTTTTTTCTTTTTATAATCCCAGCAAGCTTTACAAACTGTGCGATGACCATCCATACTTACTTTAAAGGGTTTTTTCTCCGGTTCCTCCAGCGGCTACCGCTTCACCAATTTGAACTATTTTTTTTTCAATGAAAGGTATCTATCCTCAGATGGAACATGAAACATTTTTATATTTTATTCTACGTCGATTTTTCAATAATAATTATTTTAATTTATAATATATAAGAAAGTCTGCTAGACGCGCTTCACTTGAGGCGACATCTACACTAACGTCGCGTCTCCCGTATGGAACTAATGCATCACGTGACATCATTTAGCCGGTTCTGCAACGATCAGTCTGTCAGTGCATTGTGAGCTGGGGTAACACTAGTCTTTATAATATTTATTTCTAAAGTAGTTGTCTAGTGTCTTTTCAGTGTTACATTTTTTACAAATTTTGGATTGGTTATCCATCAATTTATCAAAATTTTTGTTAATAATTTTATTAAATGTGCATTTTTTCTGTTTGACTCCACCTCTTGGTTGTGTGTTCTCCATCTATATAAGAAAAGACCTTTAAGGGGTTTATAATCAAAATTACTATTTAAGAACGGACCCTCATTCTATAAAAATGATGTATTAATAACTAATGGTATATTAAAACTTATCCACTTTGGAATAGAAAATGCAGGGTGCGCCGTGCCGCACCCTAATTTTAAACCAATAAAACACAATTTAAAAGAAACTTTATTAAATTATAAAATTATAGTAATTTTCAAAAAAGGTTCTTAAATTTTCATATTTTTAGTATGGTTTCTGGATGTAGCATGGAATTGATGGTTTTTATATCATTTTTAATAGTAGTTAGGTAAACGTTAGTTTTCAAATCAGATTTTTTTATTTCGTTTTCTGGGTCATTTTAACGATTTTTATGCACATTTTCAGCAAAAACAACACATCGTTTGAACCGGTATTACGTTTGCTAAATCAAATTTTTTTGTTACGTCTGTTAAATCAGATTTTTTAACCCTTAAAAACTGGACAGTTTTCATATTTCAACGCGTTACTTCCATGGTAAAAACTCAAAAATAGGGTCATTTTACCCAAAATTTGATGTTTTTTAAAAATGTGAGTACGAATATGGGCTTAAAAACGGTCAGTTTTCAAGATTTCGACGCGTTTTAATGCATGTTTTTGGGGATTTGTTGATCTCGAGGTGTTTTTGCTGAAAATATGCATGAAAATCCTTAAAATGACCCTGAAAACGAAATACAAAAATCTGATTTAGAATGTAACATTTACCTAACTACTGATGAAATAATAGTATATTATACACCAAGGTAGAAAAGTCTACTAATATAGCCTGAGGGCTAAGGTTAGATCCCAAGGCGCGTAGCGCCGAGGGATGTAAGGCCCGAGGGCTATAAGACTTTTCTACCGAGGCGTATATACTTTTTTTTTCACTACTTGTGATATAAACCCTTATAATTGTCGAAAAATGACTATTTTAACTTAAATCCCTGTTTATTTCAAATTATAAAACAAATGACAGTTTTTTGTTTTGTTGGCATGACAGTTGTTTGAAAATTGTTAAATCATCATTGGTATTCAAAAACATTGTTTTTAAGAACTGGTTTCATCTAAAATACTGAAATTATTAACAATTTTCTCTTTTTTACTTTGTGTGGTTGTATTATAGGCGAAATTGATATTGACAGAGTTGTCATTTATTACGGCGCGAAAAACGTATACTCAAATACACCAAAGTTTTTAAAATTAAATTAATTTATTTAAACAACTATTTTATGCATAAAATACCATTAAATAGAATCTCTCTATTATATTAAATCGTGCTATAAAAACGTTCTCTTTAAAACTGTCACAGGATTATCAAAAAATATAAATTTGTTCATTATTTACCAGTGGTTAATAATGAAAAATTAGTTACCTGTCAGTGAGCAAAGGTAGAGAAATTGAATTTCACAGCATTCTATTATGTGTCAAAATGCTACGCCATATTATTAGTAGGGAAAAAAATTAATTTCGAAAATCCGAAAGCGATCGCAATGGAGCTGCTTCAAAATTTTGAAAATTTTCAAACAAAAGTTTTTAAAAACTGTACACACAGCTTCAATTGAACTACAAATGTACAGTGTTTTATTCACTCTGAAGATGCAAGCTGTAATGTCTTGCAAAACATTAGTTTGTATGGGTTCACAAACAGCTAACAGGCATAATCCGATTAAGTATTATTGTCCTGGCAAACAAAATACATTGAGATCAAATCCTTGTCCGCCCCAAAGTGTCAATAATCTAAGCACACGGCCCTGTTTAGACAGGCAGGGCCAACGAACAAATATTGCTCAAACTTGTAGAGCAAATGGCACACAAGCTGCAGGTCGGTCCTTACCTGATTATGCTGAGTGTAGTACCCAAATGACGGGGCGGTCCAAGCCGAAAGTAAATTGTAACATTGACAGTACAAATTTGTTTTTTACTTATCTCCCAAATTTTACTCTGACGCCTTCCATGAATTTTTAAAAATTTGTAATTGATTAATTATTTATTTAAAAACGCAAACGCCTATCTTTTAAACTTTTATCAGTTCGATAGACTGTTTAAAGTTCTTTATTAAGATTTGCTAGAATTTTTCAACTATTTTAAAAATTAAGAAAAGAAAACGATACTTTTTAATATGAACAACGCGTTTTCCGGCAGTTACGTGATTTTAACTATGCCTATCAGTTAGCTCTGGCGCATCTAAAGAATGTTAAAAATACAAAAACTTTATCGATTAGTGTAAAATAACAGTGCAATATTAACATCTTCTCCACATTGCATACTATGAGAGAATTGTTGTAAAATAAACTGCTACTTTAAAATAATTCATATTTTTTGGATTTTTTACATTCTTTAGACTTGCCAAGATAAATTGGTCAGACAATATTATACATTGTATTTGGAAGTATTAACATACAGTAACAAAAATTTAATTTTTTCTATAGCAACTGTTAAACCGTGCTATTATTAACTAAAATTAGAGGGAAAAGTAGCACTTTACCATCAAGGGTAGATAAAGTAGTACTTTAACAGCAAGGATAGATAAAGTATTTTATTTTTTTTTCTACATTAAATACACTATAATAGCAACCAAAAAGTTATTAAAGCCACCTACTCATTTTTTCGTGAAACTGTTTTTTTTCCTGACACTTTTAAATTAAATTTATCATTGATTTTTCGTCATTTTTTGGTCTTCTTTGACAATTGCTATAGAAAAAAATGTATTCCACACGACGATAAAATTTCATTATCTTCTCGATGCTTATTAGCGTCTCGGCTGACGCCTCGACGCTAAAATCGCTCTCGAAGATAAAGTGCAATTTTATCATCTTGTACAATAAATAACTATTTTTCTTTGACATATTTGAAGCATATAACCTAGCTAAAATTAAGTAGTTAGACTTCCATCATTTGATATACATAGCAAAACAAATTAATACAAAGAACGGTACTATTGTATAATATGCAAACTGATAATATAACACTATTATAATAATTGTAAAAAAGTTAAACACGTACATAATAAATTTTTCCACAACATCAAAACGAATTGTTTTGGTTTACAGGCGTTTACAGATGTACTAATGTAAATACTATATGAAGACAAAAATTTGCTCTTGCAATTAAGCAATGACACAGATCAATGTACATTGGATCTCAAATTGGATGGTGTAGCGTGGCTATGTTTTTATTAGTGAAAATAGAGATTGGGTTCAATGGACAATGAATTGCAGTTTTTCATGCTGATTTATATCCCGTTCAGAAACATCACAAATTTTCAGCCATTTAACTGGTATCTTTGATAAATTAAAATGTTTACGTAATTTTAATATTCAACGGCTAAAATTTGTAAACGGGATATGAATCAGTATGAAAAGCCGCAAAACATTGCCTATTTAATCGAATTTCTAAATTTAATAAAAACAAAGATACCATACCATGCTACTCCGTTTGAGATGCATACCTACACAATACGTGTTTTAGATTGAATTACGTCCATTATCCACACGTTGGAGTTTAATACTGCGTTCATTTCACACCAAAAATCTGGAAAGTTTTCGTATGCATCAGATAGTAGATCATATCTTTTAAGATATTTGACCAGCAATCTATCACAAGCATGGGTTTTTGTAGCAATTCTTTGTGGGCGATATCATGAATTATTTGATGAATGTTATACTTTGTTGCTTTCCACTTGCATTCCACAGTTTCCAGCACATCAAATAATTCATCCAAATCAACGGCTGTAAAATCATTTAATGCCCCTTTCAAAGTTTCTGCTGCACTTTTATCCATATATTGGCAAAATGTAGATTCCAAAGATGTATCTGTTTCGCTGAAAGTACATTGTTCCGCGCCAGTTATATTGGATAATATTTTTCTTCCGTGTAACCATTGTATAAGATTTGCAGTTTGAACATCGGCCGAGGACAGACGTGCAACAGCGCAGCTCTGGTTTCTAAAAGTAAAAGCGAGGGTTTTCGCCGTTTAAAACGGTTTTTTAGTGCAATTCGATTCGATCCTATAGTGAACATCAAAAGCAGGGTTCGTGAATTGATACCTGTGGCCCAAAGTAACAGGTAAAACAGGTAAAAGCATAGCGCGTCACGAAGATCCTTTGTTCGGCCAGAGCAAAGCAGGTGCATTTGTGCTTTTGAGTGTTTAGTGCGGCAGTGCTCAGGGACAATCCAACAAAGAGGCAAGAAATACCGGAAAGGAGAGGTGGAACACCTGGATTACCTGCTCATCTAACAACAGGTGAAAGGAAGCCGGTTAACCAGCAACTACTAAAAAGATAAGTACATACTCAATAAGATAGAATAGGCAAGTAAAAATTAATACCTTGTAGAAAACATATAGAATTCCTCCAGGATAGTGGTAGATCAGGGGGGCATAGATATTAAACAGCAAATTAATTGTAAAAAGTAGGAGCTTTATTTTATCTTATTTCATTAGCTTTGCAATAGGGTCGATTCTTGCTAAACACCGCAGCCAAGAACCCAAACAAATTCCGGGAATAGGGTGGCCAAGCACAAGGGTCGTGAGCAGGTACCTAGTAAACTTCTAACAAAGGGCTTTTTATGTAGCAGGGGAGAAAGAACCGTTTACAATTTAAACAAGCTATTTAAAATAAGCCGGACCTATTGAATTTCAAACCGAGGGTTAACACAGGAATAAAAACTTTAAATGAAAATTTTAAAATACTCTGTTAAACGTAGTAAATTTTATTTGATTATGGAGTTAATTAATTAATGATACTAGCATAGTGTAATGTGTAAGGTGTAGGTATGTATGTATGTATGTATATAGGTATAGGTTATATGTATATATAATCTAACGGCGCAAATATAAACGGAAGTGTACACACCAGCAAACCAACGGAAATCATCAGAAGCGGCACAGTACCTACCATGGAACAGGAAACAGTATATACGGACAGACACAAATTGACAGTGCGGAAAATCCCAGGAGATGGAAATTGTTTATTCACCTCAATAGCAGACCAGAACGCGAATGTTACGGCGACGCGAGAACAGCTCAAACAGCTCAAACAAGAAGCTTTCATCTTAAGGAAAAAAATAGTGTCACACATCAGAGAAAACCCACAAAATTTCCAATTGCAACTGGAGGAAAATGTAAGAAACTTGGCTCCGCTCTACGACCACCTAGCACATGCACCGAATACTCAAACTACTCCAACTAAACGCGGGGGAAGAAAACAATTCAGCGGCACATGAAATTCTAGAAGGGAAAACAATAACCAAACGACTCACTACATCAAGAATTAAATATTGGGCACATATTCTGAGAAGACATGCCAACCATCCTCTCCAGCAGGCTTATGCCATGCAAACAGAAGAAAAGAAGATCGGAAGACCATGCTATACGTGGAACACATCATTGGAACGGGACATCCAAAACACCGGCATACCTCAGCAGATATGGGAGGAATGGGCAAGAAGAAAAGAGGATATACGAAGAGAGACAAGAGGAATCTATGCAATAATGGAAGAATCGGATCAAGAATCGATTGAAGAAGAACAGGCAAACGGAGAAGAGGAGGCAGAAAGACGGTGAATAAGGGGAAAACAAAGTAAGAGGAACACAAGTACGCACCAGGGGGAAAGAAAACGACGAATAAATACTGGTCAACTGCAGAGGGGAAATTTAGAAAAGAAGGAAGTATAATCGAGCTGCGGGAACTTTACAATTAAGTGACAATAAAGTTTAAATAAGTTTTGGGGTAAATATTAAGCAGCTTATTAGTCATTAGGAAATTAAGATATTTGTAGGATATTTGTGGGTAGCAATACCACCCGGACGATACGTAATATTAAGTAGTTTATTAGTTATTAGGAAATTAAGATATTTTCAACTTGTAATCTTAGAACAATAGATACGTGTGAAATAAGAACAATGTGAAACTTTGATACCAAAGTTTATTAAGTTAAAATGCATAATCGCATAATGGTCTTGGTTGCGTACTCAAAAACCCCATTGATGCGTAGCCTACTAACTACCCGGTGTTGCAGCAGCGGTGTCTTGCGGTATGCATTGCAGACATGCTAACGCGGCTCAACACCCCACCCGATCCCACCTATCACATAAATTCCTACCCACCTTACTGGCATGGGGTGGGCCTGGCGTAATCCAGGATCGACCCTCGTGTCAGCTCCATGCCAGATGATGATGATGATGATGATGATGTAACCATTGTATAAGATTTTTGCCACAGTCTTCCACTTTTCAACCCCAAAATCATGGCGTATGTAGGGTACTTTTACATATGTACCAACTGTGTATTTTTCATAAAATGATCCCCAAAATTCGCTTAACGCATCTCTGAAAACGCCGCCAACATCGTATCCAGCCTCGAGTTGGCCATTTGACAAAACCATTTGAATTTGAAGCGGTGGGCAATCTTTGTCAAGAGATAGAAAAGCTTCTATTAATTCATCGACAACTTGCCCTCTGTGAAGAGTAAGTTTAATAGGGGGTTTCTTAATGTATTCTATTTCAGAAGCAAATATTTGTTCTCTCACTCTGCCACCTTCATAAGTTCCACGTTAAAAAGTGAAGCCTCATTAAGCAGACTATGGAAGGACTCGCAAGCCGTGGCTAATGTAGCAGAATTGTGAGAATTATGTAAATTATTAACCGGACTATCAATTACGTTTATTGGATCTGTAACGGCGGCACTTGCTAAAGTTGTGGTTGCAACTATTTCTGTTGTAGCCAAATAGAATCTTAATTTTGACAGTGCCGTTATGTTAAATATCTCTTCAACAGTTAAATTCAATTCGACTGAATTATGTTGAAAATCCAAAAATTTGGATACATGCCCTTTCGCAGATGATCCGTTTGGAAAAAATAACATTTTCGCTTTGTTTATTAAATCTTCGCAACTTGCAGTTTTAAGAACTTCAATTTTTCTAGTGCCGCCACCTTGCTTGGTTCTAACCTGTACATATCGTTCTCCATTTAGGCTACACAACTATCCCAATTCGACAAATCGTGTAGTTTTTCTAGATTTATTTACTTTATTCATACCCTCTTCTTCATCGCTGCTGCTTATGATTGAACTAGATGCGTGTTGTCTATCCTTTTTCTTCAGTTTTTTGCTTAATTTTTCCAATAAGTAAATCTTGCTTTCTTGTTTTCTTTTGTTTGCAGAAATCGAGAATAGCGATTCGGTCTCCATATTTAGAAATATAATTTTTCAATAATGCTTCATCCATCACTCTTATAGCAGAACAGTTGATCTGTAACAATAAACTTAAGTTATATGTATAGAAGGTGTCCTCAACGTTACGGCTTAGCCTTTAATAATAGACTTTAAGTAGGTAAATACAATAACAAGAAACTATAAGCCAGAAGTCTCTTTCCATTAAGCCGGCGTTATGAAGTTACTGCAACTAATTATCCGTCCAGCTCATAGACCATTGTTAGATAATTATAGCTTTTAAAATAATTTTAAACGAAGTAAGAAATAAATTTCTTCAAACAATTTTTTATGTATGTGTTAGCAACAATCAAAGGATACTCGTCGCTCTTTCCCGTCCGCGTTCACTGTACGAATGCCGCTGCGGCGACGCGCACACATACATTTCGCCCTGCGTAATCGAGTTCTGATTTCTCACAAACACTTAATTGCAATACTTCTTAAACGCTACTATATGTCACAATACTTTGCAATGTTTGTTGATGTTGATTCGCACTTTTAGTAGTATTTTTTCTATTTAATTTTTATTTAAAAATTATTGTTTGTTTGTGCATTAGAAAACTTTGGGAGGCCCTGCAAGGGGACCAAGTTAAAGTTAGAAAGGCGGTTCAGAAACAGCTGTATTATTAATTTTACAACTATTTTATTTAAAAATACAACTGCTAGTAAATTTAGAAATTATTATTATTGTTTTATTTACATATGTGTGTATGTATACATATTATACCAAACCATACTACACATTGCAGAGACAAATTTTTTTCACTGAATAATTCAGAATACAAATAGTTATTTATTGTATGAGCTTCCGGAACTTATTATTACAATATCTATTCCACAACTAAATTAAATATTACACATTTTTAAGAAAGATTTATATCAAATGCTTTCTTCTTGCCTTTTTGTGGCGAAACTGTTAATGACTTCTGAAATGTCACTACTTGAAGTCAACTGACTTTCAGTGTGCAAAAAAGATGAGTTTTTTCACATTATCCTGTTCTAAATTGCTTCTTAAGTACGATTTTACTGTTTTCAGAATAGAAAATGATCACTCGGCTGAGCGATTAGGCAATGGTAGGAGTAAAAATAATTATTGCAATGTTCTTTCCAAATGTGTAAATTTTATCTTTTGTCGCCCAATTTGTTTACAGTTGTACAGTTGTAAACAGTTTTTTTGTGCAAACCGTCATTTTTTTTTATTCATCTTTATTCATACCCATAAATCTGCATCTGGTAAACAATTCCTGCACTAGCAGAATTGGGCACCTATAGCTACAGCAAAATTGTATAAAATGTATTTAGGTGTGTGCTAACAGTGTTGCCAATATTTTAATTTCTTTTCTTGTGTTTTACTCTAAAGACCGAGCTCGAAGGAAAATTTTTTAACGATTTGAAATTCATTTTCCATCACAGTACAACACTATGAATAGCGTTTACGCTATTTTTGCGGCATCCTGTAGATTCTTGCCTTATAAGGCTAAAACACAGTGTGTCCCACTTTTCTTGGAAAAAGCTACTCCTACCAAAAAAATATTTGTAGCCCAATTGAATCCAGGTTTTTCAATAATATAGAGGATAGAAAGTTGTATCTTAGGAGAGTATTAAATGTTACAAGATGTAAAAGCTCAGCCCACTGCAATATTTTTTCTTTGCCAAAAATCAAAAATCTTGTTTAGGATCCTCTAAAATGCCATGAAACAAAATTTCAGAGCAAAATTGCAGTTTTTAAACATTTTAGAAAATAATAAAAATTTAGAGTTAGTGCTTAAAGAACCACTCATAACCATCAAGTGTGCCATGAAAAGCCGATAAAATAATTGTTTACAGTTTTCAAAAATTAGTAGGTAAGTCACAATTATTCCAACAATAAATAACCAGATCCAATATTCAAAAAAAAGTTAGTCTGGCCAAACGAAAATATTGTATGATAATAGGTTAGTTATTTATTGTTGGAATAATTGTTTACTTATGAATCAGAGGGTCTTAAACATGATTATGCAATCAGTTTTTCAATAAAAAGTATAATATAATTTTTCGATTTTTGACTAAGAAAAGAAATCGCAGTAGGCTGAGCTTTTACATCTTGTTAACAATTAATATTCTCCTAAGATACCACTTTTTATCCTCCATACTGTGAAAAAAAACGGATTCAATTGGGCTACAAATAAATTTTTTATAGGGGCGTTTCCAAGAAAAGTAAAACACACTGCATGTTATCCTACACATTTTAATACATTCACTGCACTATGGGTAATTATTACTCAGTAAAGCAGTAGCCTACTGTAAAGGGTATCCTACCTATAATGCATTTATTGTATATCATGTAGTTTTTATAGTTATTTATTGTATGAGTGGATTATGAGGCAAATAAAACTCTCGAAAAAGTTTAGGCACGAGGCCGCAAGGCCGAGTGTTTAAATTTTCAAGAGTTTTATTTGCAGGTAATCCACAAATGCAATACAAAATTTTATCCACAACTTACAATATTGTAGAGGCATAATTATGTGGATCACTAATACCGACATTGATCATTTTGAAACATCGAATTAAATTATATGAAAGATCAGAGTAGCAAGTTGTCACTAATCAAAACTGTCAAAATTGTCATAATGATAAATTAAACGGCTTAAACCACATAAATACACATAATATAAATGTGAATACCTACTATAAGTATAAAATATTTAGATGGGTACAAAGCGTTTTAGTTTATCTTTATACTGCAGTATTATTATACAACCATTAGTTATAGTTTACTTAAACAATTGTGTTTATTTATTTCCCTATCTTACCAAATAATAAAAAAACTTTTTTTTCAGAAATCATAATTATTTTAGTTGCTCAAAAACTTGTATTAGAATTTCAGTGTATTTTTAGTATTTTGGTATCTCGTTTTTAGTTCTTGTGCAATAAAACTTACAAAAAGAAAATGATTGGTTTTGATTAACATTTTATAATGAAAAACCTTTTGCAGTGCATTACCTCGTATAGTCACAAAACAACATGGCAGTACCTCGTATGTAACTACAAAAACACAATAAAACAATATTTCGGTATTAGATGTTACATTTCTTATAAAGAAACTATCTGAACATAATAAATAAACTTCCAATAGTTGCGCAGGTTGGCAGATACAATGTTTTTTATGTCTCCTGTAAAATTTTGCTAATTGCACTTACGAGGTCCTGCCTTTAGACCCTCGTTATGTTATATTTATGATTTCCTTACCATTTTGACAATTTGTTTACAAAAATTTATCTACTAACACAGTAACTCTACTGAAATTCTAAAAATTTTTATTTGTAAAATTCAGATATATAGTAGGTACATTAATTCGTACAATTTTGGCAGGAGATCTACCGGTTAAACCAGTTTCGTATTTGTAAAAATAGATTCCATAATTTGGCCATAAATCCGTACTCGGCTTGCGCATGGGCCAGTACAGCTTGGTCGCGGTATTTTTGTTTGGCTTCTTCAGACATGCGCTCCCATACATAGCTAGCTACTTGGGAGGTCGTTATCATTCCCCAACCAGTGCACAACCTACTCAAGTCGCGTCTAAAGTTCATGTATGGATTTATGTAATAGTCCATCTTTGAGGTCAATCACAGATTAGAAAAATATATATGTATATTTCAAACTGTCTCTGCCTGCCATTTGAAAACCAAGTACGGACGTGGGCAGTTGTGAAGTGCGTTTGTGCCGCCAAGTCACGTACTTGTGTCGGATTCGGCCGGGTGTTCCAAGGAGCCTCTTGTTCGTAGAACCACAACTTTAGCACTCTGACTGGTTCTTCCGGTAGTCTCCTTGGAACAGCTAAAATAAAGAATTATAATGAACTTAGAGAAGGGAAAAAAACATGCAAATGTCAAAAAATGACAAGATGTATTTTCAAAACTGTTTTATGTAATCTTAATGAAAAAGTAAAATGTATAGATCAAATCTACATTTCTCACCGTTGTTATTGACGTCCATATTATGAATTGTAAAAATATACAAAAATTTAAACCGGTAAAAATTTGAGTAAATAAATTTTTGTTTTTTTCTTTTGTTTTTGCGGCATCATTGTTTATAGAATCATCACAACTATCTAGATGCAGAGGACGAACAGGGTTTTTGGAGTTACGCTGTTGTTCTTGACCGTTGCGTTGCCATCTGTTGTGGAAACTCTGTGAGCTGGCGATTGTGGTGGCTCCAATTCAGCAGGTGGTGTTCTGCACTAGCGTCTAGTCCCTTGTTATCCTGCCGATCATACCTCACATGACTTGCGCACCTCCTCTGCATGCAGCTGAAATGTGAATAAAACGCAACACCATATTGGCGCAGATGGATATGCGTGTGTGTTCGGCCGTGCTGATTTTTTACTGCATAAAGTAGTTGCGGGGTCGAATCTCGGTTGGAACCAAATTTTTTTTTTTATTTTATAGTTTTTTTAAAACACTGTTCTTGCGTTTTGCTGTTAACGCGAGGTTATTTGTTAAGAGCAGTTATATTTTTAAAGAAAAAATACGAAGACAAATTTGCATTCACTCACTGATCGACGGCATACTAACACGCAAGTCTGGTAATAAAATAAAAAAAAGGATTTGTTGTTTTCTATTGAATGCAATTTATTAGCAATGAAAAAATCGGCTTTAACAATGCAAATCTCGATATAAATATCACACTCGCACATATGCGAGCCCTATTACATAATATTGCGCAATTCATGATCGGCAGGAATAACAAGGGGCTAGACGCTAGTGTGTTCTGCTGCAGCCTGGTAATGGTGGTGAGTCGTCCTCTGCAGGTGGTGTTCCTGGGGGCTCCACTATGGTAGGTGTTGGAAATTGAAGGAAACGAAGAGGCTGATGCCCTGGCTGTTGCGGGGGCCAGGGAACCCCTTATGGGTCCAGAACCGGCCTTCGGAATTTCCCCCAAATGCGTGAGGCACGAGATATGCAGCTGGACGTTGTCACAGCTCCAATCAAGATGACTGGAAGGTATGGTGTTGTCACTTGAGTTTGATATGGGCGTCACGAAATGTTTTGCGGAGAGATGGCGCAGTAGGTACTAAAAAGACGTTTGCGCGTCAAATTTGAAATCCGCACGCAATGCTATTCTAACCTGACTTTGTTCATACTGTGATATTATACTGTCATAACTCAAGAATTATAAGAACATTATAGTGACAACTATTCTCGATCATATTTTCCTATAATTCAATATTTATTGCAATATTGAAAAGGTTAATATTTAATACAGCCTGAAAATTTATATCTTCACACTGATTATCACTGTAGTTATTCAACTTCGGGAAAACGATTGTTAATGCGAGGAGGCGGTAAAACTTGGTTTTGATTTTTTGGGAAATTCGAAAAAAATCAGATTTCAATGCACTCAGTTTTGACATCGATAAGACTCCAAATGGCTTATTGCAAAGCAAAAACACGAAAAAAAAAATCGAAAACAAAATTGGTTCTGTAAAGCAATTTGATGCGCCCGATTTGATGTTTATTATGTGCATGGGTCACGGTAGAATGCTACAGTTTATGTAGTTATAGAATGGAATGACTGTAAGGCATTGTAATTAAAAAAAGAAACATGAAAAAAATTGATAATTGACCCATATGAATCATACTTTATTGCTTACTCTACATATTTCCTTAAACACTATAGAGTAGTAATTTTTATTGCAATTATTTAGTGAAAGTAGGCAATAGCAGTAGTAAAGTATAAAGATGTAATCGAATTAGAAGACAACGAAGTAACTGCGCAATTTTATCGTAGAATTAATGCAGTGCTATAATGTCATTTCGGTTAACAGTTGCCTACGAGGGTACCATCTACCTGCACATATTATAATTGTGTAACATACAAACCGCATAAGCACAAAATGATAAATGTAATTTAAAACATTAAAAATAGAACAGAAACAAAAATCAGTAGGTACATAATAATACATTAAAATTGTACTGTATTGACAAAATCTATGCGGACAGTCACTCTAGACATAGTGCATCTCTTTAACATTATAATTAGTAATAAAAACAAGTATTTTAAGTACTTCAAAAGTTTATTATTTACTTGTGTGCGGATAGCGATTATCTTGCAAAATTTCAGAAGGGCTCCTGCCTATTACACAGATCACAATAAACATTGTATAATATTCATCTCAAACCTAAGATTTAAATATCTAAGGGTAGCTTGTATAAACCAGGATTAAAACACATAAAATACGTAAAAAAACATGAAAACATTAAAATCTACGTTAACTAATTTAGTACTTTTTTAGCATGTTAACTTAAGCATTAGACAAGCATTCCAATAAAATATACTTGATATAAACATAAATTCATTAAAAAAATCTTTTACATTATAAAATAATTAATCGTTTTGCAAGTCTGCAAAAAATTATAATTAAACCATAAACCATACATGACTGCATGTCTGTACGCTTTGAATAAATACAAATGCAGCTTTCACTGAACAAGTAGTCACTATTATATTTGTCGTTGTCCTACTATGATGGCACGTCGACAAGGTAATCATAACACGGGGTTCTCGACCTGGTAATTCTGCCACTGGGATGGTGACATACCAGTTGCAGTTGAGGAATCAACGCATATTTTTGTGGTTATATGTGGCGATGCACACAGGATGATTGATAATATGTTGGGATGTACTTTCAGTACAGATTAAGAATCTGAAAATAATAAAAAGTTCCTATAAATATTTGCCCAAAAACTCTTTGTTACCGGGCAAGTTGCAGTCTATAGAAGTGGGAACAGTATTACCTCTTCCATAGATTTAATTTCATAAGCAGCTTTTATGGACACATGTTTATAGAATTTACTCTCAAAGTTTTGTGTAAACTATTCTATTATATCGTATTAAGAAAACACTTATTAGACCTTCATGGCAATTTAATTTTTGAAAAGCATGATATAATCTCGAAAATTGTTAGATTTAGAAATTTTCAACATGAAAACATGTTTTTGGGCAATTTTGTATGGAGAATAAGATTTTTCAAAAACATGCTAAAATCTAAAATATGTAGAACATAATTACGTGACCCCCCCCCCCCCCCCCCGTACGAGACACCTCTGGTGTTCTTATTCAAACCAAAATTATTACAAATACATGAATAACTAATTACGTGAATAATGCTCACATATAAAATTTTAAAATTTGAGTGCAATTACTGCAAAAGTTATCTACAAAAAGTGATTAGCCTGGTTTATTTTCAAGAAGCTGTAACCCTATAATGAAGGGTTTTCAGGCCCATGTTTATGAGAATTCTTTCAATTATATTTAGATTCTGAATCTATCCTGAAAATTCGTTCCACATGTTATGAATCACACTGTGCACCATTGGTTTGGCAAACGAAAATTGTGCAGACTTCATTTAAATGAATTAAAGGGGCTCTTTTACCTCTTCCTTTATTCGTGTTGTTATGAATCCTAAAAAATATTGCAATCATTATGAGAAACATAATTAAATAGATATAACTATTTAGAAATTGTAGAGTATGCTAAATTGTAGTTAATTTAGCATTAGTGTAATTTTAAATTAAACCATCTTTTTCCATTGTAACATGTAGCTGCGTACTAAAATACAAAGGATGTTGATTGTTTAAATTACAGCAAAAGGAAATTTTTATATGCTGTGATTATTATCAACAGTGATCGGAAGTACAATTCTTTTAACTGCCTGAAAATAATTAATTTAAGTATTTCTCAACTTCTTAACTGTGTTTTTACTAGTTAATTGTTATTCTACATACATATTTGATTAAAATTAAAACAGTACTTACTCCTCTTTAATTTTCTGCTGGTAGTCTGTCTTTTTACTAAGCTGAAGCTTCTACTAAATTGAGTTTTGTGAATTACATTGGTGTGTTAATTAATAAATCATCGAAGTATGCTTTTATTCGCTATTTTACTTTTTGAACGAATCGAATTGTCTCGTCAACTGTCAGAACATTTCAGGAGGGTAAGGTTAAAATTCACGGGCGCTGTCAAAGCGATGTACCTTCACTGCTGCCCTCTCGCGGCAATACATTTGTGGGTCCCTCCCAAAACAATGTAAATATTAAAAAGTGAAAACACCAATATATATATATATATATATATATATATATATATATATATATATATATATATATA